>CM050452.1:69655425-72152925 GCA_027563935.2 Costus lasius
AATATGTATACTAATAGCAACCATATTGATATAGAGCCTTTGATTTCTTGCATTTTCAATATTATGAACCAATCGTGCAGGAAGAGGCAATACATAACGGAAACTAATCTAACTCAATTGGCTTACATGATATTGGCATAAACATGTAGAAGATTCAGATGAAATATAAAACCTTAAATGATATGAGAATGAAAAATAACATAAAAATATGCAATAAAGATCTGAAAAATATGACAAAAGATGGATGTTAGATGTTACGTTAATTGAGTCATACATGATTGAATCTATTTTAGGCTTAGATAGTCTTATTCCACTTACACTCTTCACCTGATCTCCCTACTGTATCCCTGACATAGCAAGTTTCTATTCCTCTTGATACTTCCAATTCCTCTACACCACTTGTATCACTTGCCCTAATGTCTTTGCCACACCTACCTCGTCTCTTGATCCACCTTAGTAGTGTATCAATGACGCTGTCATCATTCTTAAATTCGACCCCTACAATCACTGACTGACTCTTTTTTGCTAATCTTCCACCTACATTTGATTCTAATTTTCCCGTTGCAATTCACAAAGTTAAACAATCATCCATTATTCATTCTTTGTCCAGTTATGTTGATTGTGAACATTATCTGCTCCCTTTCCTGTCTTTTTCATTTTGTTATCTGTTATTGTCATTCCTAGATCCTATCATGAAGTTACACGTCCTTAAGTGTAAGCAGACAATGGACAAAGAAATGGATACACTTCGTTCAAGAGGTATTTGGTCATTTGTGCCTCCTACAAGTGTGTCATGTTACTTGTTGGTGGGTGTATACTATTAAATACCACTGTGATGGTATTGTGAATTAGTACAAGATAAGATTGGTTGGAAGAGGATTTCTCACACATGTTGGATGACTATTTTGATACTTTCTCACCTATCGCCCAACTTGATCAAGTTCTCTACTACATGAAAAGTATCTCGATTAGCATCTAAACTAGCTTGATATTAAAGATATTATTTTATATGATGATTTATTTGAAGAAGTTTATATTAATCAATCCTTAGGATACATTGCTAAAGGTGTAATAGCATATAAATTTTACAAGGCTATTTATGGCCTCAAGCAAAGCCCCTAAGCATGGCTTAGAAAAAGTTCTCTTAGGATATAAGTTCTACAAATTTTGGTGTAGTAAAGTATACCACTCAACTTTTATTTGCCAGAGGTATATGAGGCTATTAATGGCCGTTATTCTAAATAATCAAGAGCAAGGCGTTGGCCCTTTAGAGACCCTCCAGAGGCCTTGATATGTATATGTTGCATTTATCCTTTTCAAGTTCACAAGGACAAAACTTGTACACTAGAGGGTGGCCCCTAGTTCATAGTAATTTGTATGTTGGTTCTGAAGTCATGACATGGTAACCAATAGCTCAAAAGTGTGAACTTCACCTCTGTCCCTATTAGGGCAAAGATCCTTGACCTCCCTTG
The DNA here is from genome assembly GCA_027563935.2 of Costus lasius. NCBI lineage: Eukaryota > Viridiplantae > Streptophyta > Magnoliopsida > Zingiberales > Costaceae > Costus > Costus lasius. Next base: position 69,656,898 of record CM050452.1, read on the forward strand.
AGTTGGTGGACTCCCAAATTGATTGGTCATGCGACTAGCACACTAAGGAGCTTTTATTCATAGGGTTGAATGATCTCCATTCAATTATGTTCACATCTGCATTGAGGTTGAGGACTCTAGGTCATAACTAGCTTTAGTGTCATTTTTCTATTGTGAGCATAAGGATATTTTAGCAATTTTGTAAAACAAAATTATCTCTGATGTGGGTTTCAGTTCTTATTGTAGGGGTCAATAATTTGGTTAGATGTCTCAACTCTCAAGCTTCTTGTTCTTTAGCCCTTAAGTTTCTTTGGTTTGCTCTCCAAGTTCACTTAGGCCACCTCAAGTTTCCTTGGCCATCAAGTAACAGTCCATATAAAAAAATGTAATATATCGATTAAACAATGAACAATTTGGAGCATATTCATATATTTAGGAGCAAAAGGTATCTTCTTTCATCAAAGTGATTTCTCGGATGGTTCAAGTGTGATTGTTTAAGCAATTTATCTCACTTCTGCCTCCCTATCTCTAGTTCTCTACAACTTCTACCAAGTCTCTAGTCTCCTAAGAAATCTGCATCAAACATTCTCATATCTACAAGATTAGCAAGAATAGTCATTTAAGTCTGTCAAAATTCATAATAAATGTGAAAACCTACTTTAGTTTATATACAGAAAGCACCTATAAGTGATAATCCACATCCACTAATATTATGGGTGCAACAATTATGCATGAGCTCCTCTTCTCTATAGTAAGCGTAAACTACACAAATAACACAATATTTGAACTTCCATACTACTCAATTACAGTTGGCAACAAATTTAGGGTTTGATATTAGCAAGAATGTGGTTGTGAAATGAGGAGTTATGGGCCCAACAAGGACAAAAACTACTATATCACCCCGCCCCATCTGCAGGTCATCTCAATCTAGATCCAAAAGTCAAGGTTTACCAGCATAATAGTGGTATAGATTGAGAAAAGCACTGAACCAACTCAGAAGTGACTACGATGAAGCACTTGTTTTCTTTCTTTTTTATCTCCATTTTAAATTTCAGGAACGGTGCATATATTGGAATTCTTACTGCACTTTCCATTTCTAAAATGTTTTGGATGGCTGATATTAAAATATTAAGCTGTAACTCAGCCACTTTGTACGATGAGCTTGATGTGTTAAAGGTTATAATTTGAAATAGGAACGAAATAGGAACAGAAAGCAGGGTGATTTTTTCCCAAAAAAGATCCTCAATAGTGTTTATAAGAGATTCAAAAGTTAAGTGTGACCAGGAACATTAACGTAATGCCCATGAATAGAATCAGTTCCGAGGTAAGCAGGCAAGTTCATGAATATCACCTAATAACGCTCACTTGAAACAAAACAGTTGGGAAAAATATTACACTGCAAAATTATATTCATAGAAAGTAATAAGTTCTGTGCTAAATTGTAAGAAAGAACAAATGAAAATGGTTTCCATTCTCTGTTTCATTTTATAGAAGGAGTCTGAAAACGAAACTTCATTTTGTCTGTAAAAGTTGAAACTATGCTGCAAAAGATGAAGCGAAGGACTTCCTTTCAGCTTGCAACATACATTGAAAAAAATAATTCTTCAGTACGTATCACTTGATGACCAAACAAATACATATATAAAAAAAATAAAAACAGTTTTCCAAAAAATATTCTCATTGAACACCCTCGACGTGAAATCTGCCTCATTATTGATCATCGCCAAAGTCCTCAATTGTCGCACCTATCGACGGCAAGGACGCGTTGAAGAAAAACGACAAGACAAACACAATGCACCTGGTCAAAATTCTTTTCCAAAACCCTTCCAATTATCCGACCATTCGACAATCGTGAACATTGCAACGAGCTATAAAGATAGCACCTTCAAGAACGCCTTAGAAAGAAATGAAATGGGTAGTGCAACCAGAACAATCGTCTTGGTAATATATAAAAAGGAGCTCAACTAAAAAGCGAGAAAAAAGAACTTGTTAAGGAGGTACCAAATTGCCATTCGGGGGCTTGGAGTCACCGCCGGCGGCAACGGTGTCGAAATCCTGGGCTCGTACGAGCTTCAAGCGGCATCTCCTCCTTCTGCGCGTGGGAACCGCGAGAGAGAATGACGGAAGTGAGGGAGAGGAGAGGGAAGAGAAGAGGAAGGGCGAGCCGGAGGAAGAAGGCGTTGAGGCAATGGCATGGCTCGAGGCAAGGAAGGAATACATGAGCGCTCCCTTGCTCGCTGTAGACTCTCGCGATGCCCACAAGATGCCCGCCCTTATGTCTCAAAGGAGCAGGAGAGGATGCTCGGCCGGCCCGTGGTTTGTTTAGTTCTGGTTGTTGGCAGGACGTTCCTCACCTGGAAACATGGAAGGAGGAGTGCAGGTGCCCGTTGGATCGAGCATTTGACGGTTCAGATGCCCCGTGCTCCTTTCAAGGCTTATCCTTAATCTAGCTGTTGGATTAGAGTATCAGAGATATGACCGATGGTGAAACAGATGTGATTTACTAGTTCTTAGTTCAATATTATATATCGCACAAGCATATTAGTTGTTAAGCCCATTTTGATGCTGGGCCACGCGCACACGCGCCTGCGGCCCGAGCCCACTCACGGCCCCTATTTTCTGGCCGCATTTGAAGCGGGTCGGGTGGCGATCGAAGTGGGTCGGGCGACCCGTGCTAGCGTGGAGCTTCGTTTAGGTGAACAGTACTAGGGCTACAGTGCCCTCTCCTTCGCGTCCGCTCGACGCGTTCATCGCTGGCGGCGGCGGCGCCTTCCTCTCCCCCGATCTCCTCCTCTCCCCTCCGTCGAGCGAGCTTCCGGCGAAGGTTCCGGCGGTGGCAACGGTCTCCAGCGATCCCGGTGGGTATGGGTGTGGTGGTACGGGACGCATCGGAGCAAGGGGCGGCGTTCCCCTCTTCCCTCATCCTCCTCCTTCTTCGGCGTCGCCGGTGGTGGAGCCGGCGAATAAGGGTTCGCCGAGGAATGTCCTTCACTCCTCCCGCTCCGGCTTTGTCCGGCGGGTAGATTCCTGTTACGCCCCAAAAATCCACCCGGATCCCACGCCGGGAATCCCGGACCTCGGGACGCACAACACTGTACCTGTCAATCACTCCTGACAACCGAAAGGTACAGACTGAAATAAAATAGTCTAAACAGAGGCCAGCCCGGCCTTAAATATCCATAATACAACACCGACAGATACGAAGTATAGACCGGCGCAGCGGTCGACAAACCAACAGATAACATGACCGGCGCAGCGGTCAACAGAGTCCAACAACATAACATAAAAATAACAACAGACCAAAATGCATCACAACCCACCTAAACTGGTGGTCAACTACTAACTATCTACTCTGCTCCAGGTGGAGCCGCGCCTGAACCTGGAGGCAAACCGAAGGGGGGTTAGCCGGAGGCTAAGTAGGGATATTACAATGATATGGTGCATGATCAGATACAAGGAATTACCAGAATACAACCAAGACTCTATATGACCATATAGAGTATAATCCAATCTCAATATACATATCAATATATATGTATCCTCATACACAGATAAAAAAATCTGGGAGCTGGTACAGCAGTGGTCCACGACCCGCAACTCTATAAAATAGAGTAGTCCCTACTGATGGCTCCCCGAATAGTAGAGACGACTGTCCGTCGACAGCCCGCTAGTGTAGTGTCATACACTTAGTACAACCCCTTATTGGGCTGATAACAGACCTCAAGCCCATAACATCGGACTCTCTCGGTCAGAGACGATCATACAGCGTCTCGACAGAAATCTCACAGGCAATATCTGAGGTATACTGACATGTCTATCGCTAGACAGTCAATCCTCAATGTACATATACATAACTCATACCACCTACCAACTACCAATAAACATGCAAGAACAAAAATACTCATACCGTGTTTCATGCAACAATTTATGTCAACAGGAATGTACGCAGAGCAGAACGGAAATTAGAACAGTAATCAACAGTGATAGCAAGCAATAAGGGAGGTGTCGCTAACTACACATGCAGTTGGCACTGTAACAAAGGACAGAGGTAGAATCCCTACCTTAACAGTAGCCGAATAGTACAGATTCAACCAACACAGTGTCAAGTATCAATCAACAGGACCTAACAGGGTAAATCATGTATAAGTCACACCATTTTATTTTAATCCATTTAACACCAATTAACATGCTAATCTGGTTTCATTATGCTAATCAGGTCGTACCAAGTTATTAAATCAAGTTTGACAGGTATACGTGAGTCCAGGGTTATGTTCGCATGCGTTCGTATAATACGTGTATGGAGACGGAGTACGGGTACTAACCTAGTTCGCAGCCACGTGCGAACGCAATAATCACCACCGGAAATCGGGATACGCGAGAACCAACCACGCGCGCGTAACCGAGTCGTCAGCACGAAACTCGATGTTCGCCGGAAAGTTCGCCGGAACAGTAGCGCCGCCACTACAGTGATCGCCGAAACAGTAACTTCGGCGACCGATCGGAATTTCCGGAGTGCCACAAGGTAGCCGCCGGCGAGGTGAGTCCGGCCGTACTGTCGGTTTTCCAGGGAGACGTCGGAGACCGCGTAGATCTAAGGTCGAAGGCTCGGCGGCGCTGTTCGCGCACTTCGTCGGAGTCGGAGAAGAAGGTGGTCGGGGGGCGTCGGCTGGTGGCGGAAACGTCCGTCAGGGGCAGATAAGGGTCGGCGGAGGAGTTAGAGCTGCCCAGGAGCCGGATTCGGGAGTTTTCCGTCGATCTGACGCCGCTCGCGCGGAGAGAGGAAGAAGGCGGCTCGTCCGTCGTTCTCAGCCACCGGAGCTGCGAGAGGGGCAGCGGAAGCTCGCCGGAGGAGTCGCCGGACAAGGTGGAGGTGAGGGCAAGCGTCGATCGAAGAAGGAGGAAGACAGCGCTCGTTGTTCGTTCGTGATGGTAAGGCGGACGCGAGGCGGGGGAGTGGAATAGGGAAGAAGACACGGCAAAAAGGGAGAGATGGGCTCAGGCACGCGTGCACAGTGCCGAGTCCCATCCAACGTTACCCATACTATCATATTTTATTATATCTTACTATTCCTATTTGCCCGTATTCGTCATGGGTGTAACAATTCCTGTCGACGAGGTCGCCGACTCTTTCTTCTTCCCCTCTGCCTTCTCCCCATCTCCGGCGAGAACGTGGACGACCGGCGAGTCTGGGGGGCTTCGCCTACCCTTCCCGGCTTTGTCCGGTGAAGTGGGGGAAGCGGTTCCCCCTTTTTGGCTGCGTCCGGCGACTCCTGCGAGTTCGCCGGCGCCGCTTCTGGCTCCGGCGAGGCTGAGCCCAGCTAGATGGTGTTCCGGAGAGCCTCGGGCGGGTTTCCGGCGTGCTCCGGCCGTCGGCCCGCTACCTCGGGTTGCGTGCATGTGCGTTGGTTAGCTTGTACGTGCCTCGTTTTCTGTGTGCGCGCCTCTAGCGGGTTCCGGACGCGGTTCCCATTCCCGGCCGATCAGCTGCCCTCGGGGGGTGTGGACATCCCTGACCCGACCCCAACTTTCCCAAACTCGTCTCCGACCCCGACGGGTTTAGAAAACCTAACCCCACTCCCGACCCCGCGGGGAAACCCGAACCCGACCGATCTAAAAAATAAGTATATATTATAAATAATATTTTAAAATTAATTTTATTCCATATTCATAATATATAAATAAAAAATATTTTACATAAACTACACAAATCATTTCTACATCAAACTACTATAAAGTTATTACCTAAGTTATAACTTAGAATAGGCAAATTTGTCATTTTAATGATCGGGGCGGGTACCTAAATTCCCATACCCGACCCCAACCCGACTTTATCCCGTCGGGTTTTCCCCGAACCCGACCCGACCCCCAGTCAACTCGGGTTTTCCCCGTTAACTTCGGATCGGGGCGGGGATAGATTTTCTTGCCATCCCTATATTTAGGTCAAGTATTTATAGGGTTCGGGTAGGGGTGAGCATTCGGTGAAAACCGAAACCGAATTTACCGAAATTAATTAACCGAAATTTTTTTTACCAAATTTTTAAAAACCGAAACCGAACCGAATTTTGTAAAAACCGAAATTTTACCGAACCGAATTTACCGAAAAAATTCGGTAAATTCGGTAAATTACCGAAAAGTATAATTATTAAAGATTTAGTTAAATATATGATTAGTAATTAGGTTATTAACTATTAGATAATAGATTTTATACTTTTAGTAACTAATTATAATATAATAAAATAAAAATATAATATTATTTATTTTATTTTTTAATGTATATTATATATTTTATATATTTTAATATATATATTGGTAAATTCGGTTTTTTACCGAACCGAAAAAAAAAAACCGAACCGAAAACCGAAAACCGAATTTACTAAAACTTAAAACCGAAACCGAAACCGAATTTATTTTTACCGAACCGAATTTACCGAAATATTCGGTAATCGGTAAAAACCGATTTTACCGCACCGAATGCTCACCCCTAGGTTCGGGTAGCAAATGGATAGTTAACTTTTTAATAGGGTTGGGTTCGGGTAAAGGTTGTAAAAAAATATCGGATAATTATTCAGGTATGGGTAGTAAAAGATTTATCTATGTTCAGATATGGATAATATAAAAAAAATGAAGTACCCTATCCACTGTCAGCCCTACGATCATCTCCAGCATAATAGATCGATAAATTATATAAGAATCACTACCCTGTAGATTCTCTCCAATAAAACAAACCCTAAGGGATAGATAATAGAAATAGAGTGATTTATGTCCATGAGATAGGGTGATGCTTGCAATGCTATATATTAATGAGCAGCATCTCGAGAGGATTAAGGTATTGTAATATGCTACAACATCCTATATTAAACATTTCAACGAGAACACTCGAGAAGTAATACAACAATTACAAGGTAAATAAAGGAAACTATAGCATGAATATTAGTGCTTTGGATGACTATCTATATAAGCAAGGAAAGATAGATAAATAGAAAATGTTATAGGTTTTTCATTCTTATATTTATTTAAAAGGACAGAAAGTTTAAAAGATAAATTTTATGAGATATGTACACCCCCGTCTTTCTATTTTTCTTTTTGGAAGAGAGGAAGTTGGTTTGGGCAAATGCAGATAGTGTGGAAGCTAAGAATTGATGGCGGCAGGGCGCAAGGAAGGAGGTAGCCATAGTAGCGAGCAAAAAAGGAATTGTATCAATAGTGGCGAGCAAAGAAGGAATCGGATATGGTAGTGAGAAAGGAAGGAATTGGTAGTGGCAGCAAGTAAGAAAGGAGGCAGCAACGACAATGAGCAAAGAAGGAATCAATGGTGTCACACCCCTAGAATCAGAAAGCATGTATCACATATGGCAGCGACGAGCAAGGAAGTAGGCAATAGCATGGAGGAAGCAATGGCAAATCCAAGACCCGGAGGTGTGTGCGGGCAATAGTAGTGGATCCAGGATCCAGAACCTGGAGGTGTGTAGGGGACCAACATATCAGGCTATGATCACGTGAGTGAGTTGGCAATGACCCGATGACTAGGAACCTATTGCTATAATACCGGCACAACTTGTAGGTTTACAACATTAGCATATAGCATGAGATAAAAGCAAAGGTAGGGAGAGCAGAGAGATAGTAATCAATAATGAACTTACTATAGGCTACAATGTTAATGTCCTGAACAAAAGTTAGATTGGAACGAACTAAATCACCAGATGGTGGAATGGATGGGCAAGAGACTATTGGTCATAGTTTTTTCCTTCAACAAGATGGTGAGAAACTAATAACAATGACAGTCAATAGCGAGCGAGTGATGAGTTACATTTATATCATATGTTTTCTATATTTTATATAATATTTTGGGCTTAATTGCATGATTGTATACCAATTTTTAGTGTTTTTATCTTCTATGGTATGTAATCTTTACTTTTTTTAGTTTTTGTAAAAATATAAGTAAAATCGCATAAAAACAATGGATTTTATGAGTTTTGAGGCCATGACATGATTCCTGAGAAAAAGATGAGATCACACATCGAATTTGGGGCGAAATGGAGGTCAGACGCAACATTCACAGTCGCACACGTGAGTTCTTCACGGGCCGTGAATGTCGCATGCACAATGGAACAGTTCTGCACTCAAGTCCTATTATTCACAGAAAGATTCACGGCCACACTCATGACTCGTTCACGGGCCATGAGTTTCTCTATGCACACAGGCCGAAAGAAGTTTTCTTCACGGAGACTTTCACGGTCCGTGAGTATTTTCGCCCAACTAGGTTTTTCACTCGATTCGATCTCGAGATCGAATCAGAACTTAACCAAACTTTGCAGAAACCTTCCTATATGGGTTCTAAACTGATTGAAATATAAAAGAAAGAGTTTTGGAAGAGATGAGAGGGCTTTTTCGGATGAAAATAGACAGAGGTGGAGGCACTAGGGCGAAATTCAGCTGGCTGAGTGATTTTCTGGCGAGAGATCACACAAAGGATGGATTTTGATGCTCCATCTCGTCTTCAGATCGAAGAGAAGGGTTATTCTTGTTCTCCTAGTGTATTTTTATAATTTGATTAGGTTTTCATGTTGAATTCATCATTCTATATGTTGTATTTGAAGAACATGATCGCTTAAACTTTTTTTTTCGGGATTAGGGGTGTAACTCATTGATGGATTAAACTATTTGTCTTAATCTTTGTTTAGAATTTTATGGTATTGATTTGTTTAGAATTGTGTTCTATTTCGTATTTTACTCTGGCCAAGTACTTTTACGTCTCAGACGTCGTGAGAAGGACTGAAAGGTGAATTGCACGGATCTATTATTTTCAAACATGTGTATCTAATCACGAGAATAGTTTTGGATTTACTTGAAGGATTTATAAGATTTTTCACAAAGCTTAAAGGGCCTAAATACGATAATTGTCACGAGAGTAGAGAATTATCATAGTTAGGTAACAGATTATGCTTCAGGAGAAGGTAATATGTACATAAGGAAAGATCTCTATTAATACTTTAATTTTCTATACGAAGATTTATTTTTATTAAATTCTTACTCATTAGCATGGTAAAACCCCAAGTCCCGATTATCTACGTATTGATTTTTACCCTAGACGCTCATTTTTGCTTTCTTGTACTTAAAAGTTTTCAAACAAAATATTAGTTGAATCGTCTAGCTATAGATCGACCATATAATCGATACTTGACCGCTAGATCCTCGTTATGAACGATCTTATTTTATTACTTCGATACAACTGTGCACTTGTGGTCGCATCAAGTTTTTGGCACCATTGCCGGGGATTAGGCCAACCAATATCAATTTAATCATGAAATTTATAAACTAGACATTTTCTTTTGTTTTTTGCATTACTTTAATTTTTCTTTTAGTTAGGTTTAAGATATTTTTCTTTATTTGATTAACACGTTATATGCCCAGAGCTCTTAAGACAGGTATTGTTTTTCCCTAAGACCTAGAGATTGAACACACTTTTTGCCTTTGGAGAAAGCTACAATTTCAAACTCATAAAGCTGCGAAAGAAGGCACGATGGCTAATAATCAATCACTTAAGGATTTTGCTATACCTAATGTTTAGGGGTTCAATTCCAGCATTGTTCGCCCAGTCGTTGAGGCAAACAACTTCGAGCTAAAGTCAGCTTTGATGACCATGGTTCAGTAGAACCAATGTGGGAGTTCTCCCACATAGGATCTGAACTTACATCTTGCTATTTTTCTAGAATATTGTGATACATTGAAAATAAATGGTGTATCTGCTGACGGTATCAGATTGAGACTATTTCCATTTTCTCACAGGGATCATTCATGAACTTGTCTCTTGTTTCTTCCACCAAGATCGTTCACGACTTGGGAGGAACTCTCATACGCATTCTTATCAAAGTATTTCCCTCCTAGCAAAACGGTGCAGCTGAGGAACATGATTACTTATTTTTGCCAGAAGGACGGGGAATTGCTTTATGATGCTTGGGATCGCTTCAAGGAAATCCAGCGCATGTGTCCACACCATGGGCTTGAACGATGGTTCTAGGTCCATACTCATGGTGGATGCTGCGGCTGGAGGTGCGCTCATGAATAAGAGAGTCGATGAAGCTATGACATTGCTTGAGGATATGGCGATGAATTACAACCATTAGTCCAACGAATGAGATATACCATCAGCGGGCGCAGATGAGTATTGTAATGATTCATTGACATCACTAGCTGCAAAAGTTAATTCTCTTTCTCAGAAACTCTGACTCTTTTATTTTTCCTACTGCTATGATTAATGTTATTTCTTGTGAAGCTTGTGCCACTGCAGGTCATGCTTCCGCCGATTGCTAGTTTCTAGCCTCGCCACAGGAAGATTCTTGTTAAGAACAAGTGAATGTCTTATGTAGCTATAACCAAAGACAGGTGAATGACCCATATTCAGCTACCTATAACCCAAGCTAGAGGAACCACCCTAACCTTTCCTACATAAATAATCAAGGGTATGTTCCTCAGCCGAACAATAGGCAACCTCCAGGGTTCCAGCCTAGGCAGCAAGTTCAGCCCCAGAAGTCTAACCTAAAGGCCCTACTGGAAAACTTCGTTGTTGCTCAGAAAAAGCAAAATGAAGATGTCTTTCATGCTATCAAGCATCTAACATCTTGTATTGATGCCTTGGCGATTCATAACAAGATGCTAGAGAACCATATAGCTCAGCAGGCGAGTACTTCCACTAAGCCTACGGGTAAGCTTCCGGGACAAACAGAGATGAACCCTAGGGAGCACTGTAATGCCATAACCATTATAAGTGGTGAATAATTAGATGAGCTTAGGATGCCAGAAGAAAAACCTGTAGCTAGTTGATGATTCAAAAAGTCATAGTAAATTTTATATATTTATATCGTCTTTTTGAGTCATATTTATGCACTTTTACTTGTTTTTAAACTAAATTAAGCCAATTGCTTTGGAATCGACACTTCTTTTGTTTTTCAACGTTTACATGTAAAAAGGGCCCAAATTCATAAATTCTGAAAAAATTTAAAGGCTGGAAACAGAATCAAGACAAAATTTGGAGCTAGGGGCAATTTTAGAAAAATCTTGTCGTCACACCCCCTTGATGAAATGAATTGCAAGTGTCACATGCATGTGATTCTAATATTTGGGAAAGAATAGAGTCGCCCTTCGAATATGATTTTTCTAACTCCAAATTAGGAAAATATGTGCCCTAATTGGAAAATCTAAAAATACAGAATCGTTCTATAAATCAGAGAGAAGATTCAACACAATTATTGCACGCTCTCATGGAGAAACGAGGGAGAAATCGGCTGAGACGCCGCTAGGGCTTGTCCTCTCTCCAAGAGGCGTAGAGGACATCTCCAGTGACGAAAATTGAAGGAAAGCTTTGCTCAAGGAGGAGACAATACATGTAAAATTTCAGATCGAAAGGAGTTCAGGATTGGGAGAAATCGATGAAAGAAATTTGCAACCGAAGGGGAAAATCGTGATTCACTATAGTAGTACTGTAGCAGACGAAAATTTTCAAAATCACATGATTCGTCACACCCCTATAACAGCAGTAAAAACCTTATTTTCACTTTTTCTGAATTCTAATTCCTTACTTTATGAATATTTATTGTGTTCCTATGACTTTGATAGCGTAATCTTTTCTTTGGGACTGAGGGAATAATCCATTTTTATTCTGCAATGACTAGATAATTTTCTTTTACTTATTAGTTATTCTTTGATTGATAATTTTGCCCATGTGATTATTTACTTCGAAATTATTAGTTTTAGAATATATACATGTTTTAGGGTTTGTAATATGGACCGAAAAGTAATTTACGAACCTGGAACCTTTTGATGGAGTCATGAATGCCAATGAGGAGGGCCTAAACCCTCTAGAAGACACTTGGGAGAACTCCCCACATCTCGAAGAAGACTCGCCACGAATTTCGGCTCAATCGGAGCTCAACTGACCCCGACACGGCCAGGCTGTGTTCCTCGACACGGTCGAGACGAAACGCGAACACCAGCACGGCCCTCGACACGCCCATGACACCCGCCGTGATGAGCTCGGCGGACTTTGACTCTAGCGATCACGGCCGTGACAAGCAACACGGCCCGGCCGTGACTAGCGCAACATCCAGCATCGCCAGCCAGCCCTGACATGGCCAGGCCGTGACCAAGGACATGGTCGTGCCCAAACTTTCTGTGGATTTTGGACATGAAAATACAGCCCGTAAATCTGGTTACGGCCCTGCCGTAAATCCCGATCAGGGGCAGGCCGTGAAGACAAACACGGCCGTGACACAGTCCAGTCAGAATGCGAATGCGGACATGGCTTGCAGCACGCCCGTGCCCAGCTCGCAGGAACCCGCACTACTCCAGCACGACCGTGACGGAAAGCACGGCCAGGCCGTGACCAGCCCGCCGACAGAAGATGCCCCGGACACCCTCGTGCCTCCAGCCATGTTCGACCCGGTGCCACTCCATCACGCCCGTGACGGCAAGCACGGCCAGGCCGTGCCCGCCTCAAAAAGTGCACCTGGGTCCAGTTTTTCAGGAACTTCGACGCTCGCAATGGTCTTCGCACCCTCCAGACCGTTTTGTGGGAACGATGAGCCCCTCTACCGCCACGACGTGCCTCGTCCGCTCCGTCCATGTGCCTTCCCCAACATCATCGGAGCCCCTTCACCCCATCAGCATCACAAGAGGGCCGCCCCAAGACCCGACATTGGATCGCTACAACAATCGGGTCCTCAACTCGGCCCAGGAGACCACCACCAATGTTCAAAATCAGCCCACGATTAGCCGCTTCTGTTGCTTCGTCGTGGCCTGTTCGGAGATGGTGTAGCCCACCAACATCGGCCCGTTCAGCGGCCCAACGCCCAGATCACGCGCTCCAGCACTTGGCATCTTTCCCTGCAGTAGTTGGTAGCTTGCTTTAGTTAGTTTCCTTACTTTTCAGGTTGTTAGAAGGTATCTTGACCTTCTTTTAGGTAGTTGTCTTATTTTCCTAATCCCTTGTGCAAGTCATGTGAGTCCCTCCCCCTCTTGATCTATAAAAGAGGGCTAAGGTTGTTTGTTGTTTTTTAGTTAGGTTGTAGTAGACGCCTTCCCCGCACAAGGCCTAGGTCCACCAGCTCCGAGGAACTCGCCTAGAGCTTCCTCGTCTTGTATTCTGCTCATTTACAAGCTTTCAATCAAAACACCCGAAGAACCCACCTTGGGCTCCGGGTCCTTTTCAAACGACTTCACAGTCTTTTCTACGCTTCCGGCAACGGGTCTTGAGCTTGTGGAACGCCGCCCTCGTAGCATCATAACGGATCCGGCTGCATGCACTTGCAACGAAAAAAAATTGGCTCTACGAGTGAGGTGAGTATTTTCATTAGTCTCTGATCCGTTGATTTCTCAGCGCATTTGGGTATTGCTCAAGGAAGATCTTTTCGGTGTTCTCATCGGTTTTCTTCATGGATTTCACGTCGCGCGCGTTTCACTTCCCTCGCCTCATGACCCTCTCTCATTTTCTGCATCATCGTCTAGTTTCCCTTAGAGTACGGAATTAAGGCCCTATTCATCCGCTGCGTCAACCTTTAAATTAGATCTAAAAACCTAGACTACGTAAGTAGCTAAGTCCTATAATCCTGATTTTTTATGGTTATTTCACATGTTCATATTTTAATATAATGATTTCATTATTTTAGATATGATAATATGGACCGAAAGGTAATTTTGATTGTTAGAACTTCTTAGGTAAAACCTATAAAATTAAAGTATGAATGTATTTAATTTTATTTGAGAAGTTAACCTTGAGACTTAAACCACGAAAGTGATTTTAATTCTCTTTATCTGGTTTACTTTTATTTAGCACTGAGTAGCAAGTCACGAAAGTGAAGGCTGGATCTGTGTAAGTTGGTCGTCCGAAAGGGGACAACTTCTTTTTAGTAAACTTTTATTTATTATGATTTGAATAATTAATAAAAACTTTATCATATCTAGTCATAGGAATTAAAAAGGATGAAACCTTAGTCCCAGTTTTCGCTCTCCTATTTTCTACGATAGTTTTCGTCATTTCGTTCTTATTTTACACCTATTGTACATCGATCGCTTAGCTAGTAAGAATTCACTTAGTTGATACTTAACACCTAGGTCTCTGTGGGTTGAATATCTTTTATTACTTAGATATATCTATACACTTATGGACACATCAAGTTTTTGGGTCTACCATCGACGGCGCCAAAAACTTGATGTGTCCGTAAGTACACGGATACATCAAGTAATAAAAGATATCAAACCCACAGAGACCTACGTGTTAAGTACAAGGTACAGAAATCATCTCGATTAGAATATTTTTAATGGTCTTCATCACCAAGTTTCAGCTCCGATGGCCATCCCAATGTGTGGGAATTATCATCAGCTTTCGTTACCTCTTCATCACTGCAAATAATTAAAGGGCATTCGAAAGAATTTGTTCTCTCATGTGATATAGTAATATGTGATTTGAAAACATGGTATTCAAATGTAAAACTAGATGTAACAGATGCGAGTGAGTTTGCATACAGAAGTAAGACTACATTTTCTTTTGGTGGATACCACATTTAGTTATACTTGGTCTTAATTGATTTCCACAAAATCAGCCAATAATGACTCTCAAACTCTAGGTAATGGGAGATGGGTGTCAAGAAGGTTCCATAAATGTCATGATGTAAGCTTAAGTCAGGTGGAACTATGTCAATTTCCTTGCCAAGGGAGTACTAATTAGGAAATTTATGTTGACCCAATTTAGTATAGTCAGGTTCAGCAAATGGACCAATTGGATCAAGCGGCATGAATAAATCATTGAGGCAAATATTCGAGAATTCCAAACAAGTGAGATTAGTGTCTTGGACTTCTTTATTGGTCCTTGTCCCTAAAAGTAATGGTAGTTTAGGAATCAGTTGTATGGTTTTCTCATGAATTTCTCCTTCAGTAGTCAGTGGGCTGAGTGATTCTAAGGATGGTGTGTGATCAGACTTAGATTCAGGGTCTGGCAGCATAGATGGATTAATAGAGATTATGGGACTAGATGAGTCATGAAGCATTGCTATTTCAGTTTGCCCTAAGCCATCCTCCACTTCTTCTGGGGCAAGTTCATCCTCGCTAGTGTAATCTGGGGCATAAATTTCTTTCTCTAGTCCTTTCTCAAGGCTCTGGGCAGCAAGGGTTTAAGGCTTGTTTAGGGAAGTCCTGGGAATGAGTGTTTCCTTTTGGCATGTCATCTGCAGGGGATGGATCTTTGTTGGGTACCTTTGGACTTAGGAAAACAAGTGAGTCATCCTTAGCTTTTGGTGTAGTCCTAGCATGTCCAGCTTGCCTCTTCCTAGCTAATTTGATCTCATGCTCAATCCTATGTGCTTGTTGATAGGCATCATCTAAATTTTTAATTGAGTGAATCCTTAAATATTCCTTAATTTCCCTCCGTAGCCCATTTACGAACCGATTTAGTTTTAACCATGATTCCTCATAAAAATTACACCTAAAGAATAAATTATCAAACCTATCCATATATACTTGGTCATAGAGTCACTACCTTGGGTTAAATTACACAATTGATCATACATTCATTTCTTATAGCTTGGGAATACATATCTCTCTCTTAGCTTCCAACTCATATCCTCCCATGCAGTGATTGGTGGCATAGTATATTCTTCCACTTTCTGCCAATAAATCTAAATAGGACAACGTAGAAAAGATTGAGCATAACTTATCTCAAGATATCTAGGTATAGCATTTTTTTTCAAAGGATTGCTCCATAAGCATAAGCCAATGTGAAAATGTATGAGAGTTTTGGTTTCCGTCAAAAGTATGCAGGTTTCTAGAAGGTTGGACATAGATGTCATTAAGGGTATATTTTGTTGAATGGAATCCAGGTGGAATGGATGGAAAGTACAATGAATCCAGATGGAAAGCCATCTAGATTCGTTGTACTTTCCATCTATTCTACCATGGTTTCCATTCAACAAAACATACCCTAAGGGTTGGGGTGACTTTAAGATGTGTATTTTGATATGTATACTCTGTTTCACATTCTTGGTATGACTGTAAATATTCCACTTTTAAGGGTAATTCATTCATAGAGGTGTTAATTTCTTCTAGCATGGTCATGATGGTAGCAAGTGAAGTTTGATTTAATTTAGTGTCTTCATTTAGACCCCATCTTGTAGGAGCCATTGTAAAAGACGATTTTAGTTTGCAAAGTACCAATTATCAATGTTGTACACCAACTTAGATTCCACCAAAATAAAATCCAGGACAACTAAAATGAAGTAAATTCCAAGCTGATCAGATCTGAAGTTGTTGGCCTATTAGTTAGGTAACCTCAGATTTCATTCAACACTTATCAAGCCTAGAGATTTGCAGCCACGACATAAAGACTCCCTTAAAGAGCAATCTATTAAGTTGCAAAACACTCTCGGCTACAGTAAAAATCAGCTGGTAAACAGGGTACTGTTCACAGCAGTACATAAGTGGAGAATCTAGTTAGATCCTGATGTAGGTTGTTGGCTTTTCAGTCCAACTTCCTTGTAATTTCAATCTTAACACAGCACAAAGTTCAGTTTCAAAAGCTCAATTAGTCTCCAGCTTTGACACATGCAAGTCTCGGCTGAAAAATTTGGACTGGGAATGCAATTGGCTTAGCCGCGCTGAATCTTCAGCAGTGATATCAGCAAGAAATGCAGCAAGGAACAAACTCCAATTGACAAAACTCAGCAGGGGTACAAATCAGAACTCAAAACTTTCTCTTGACAGATCCTGGGTTTTCGGTGGTAAGCAACAGTACTATAACCGAAAATATCCTTGATCTTCAACAAGTGTGGTTGGCTATGAAAGAGTTCAGCAACTTATAAAGATCAATGAACATGCAGTGGTTGGATACAGAAAATGTTTTCAGATTTGATCAAAACTCAGCCGAAGACACACTTCCAGTATCAGCTGAAAATTGAAAAACTCTGCAGAAGCAATGGTTCGGCAGGTGCTGAAATTTCAGCAAACTTCAAGGATTAAAATTCAGCTCTGGTATGTTCAGAATTTTAGCAAATGCTAAGGTTACAAGTAAGTGCCGACAACTTCACGTCCCAGGTACAACCGGTAAGCAACAGTGCACTACCCAAGGAGCGCTGAACTCCTGCAAGTGTAAATGGTAAAGTTTGCTGAACCCTTGTCTTGACTTGATGAGGTGGCGAGGGTTGCTGATGTGTGCTACTGAGATGGCATGGCTTCCAGCTGATGTGGCATTGAGGTGGCCAAAATGGCTTGTCTTGATGTTGATGATGTGGCAAGGGCTGAAGTTGTTGGGAGGGCTAAGGTGATTTGTAAGAGTACATGCTCAATGCAAATCTAGGCTAATTGCAATCTAATACATGAACTATAAAGATAAAATTACTTAAAAGACAATAAGTAAAGACAATGTCAAAACATAATTAAATCCCCGTTAATTATCTGAATCTTATAAATACTTAAATTAATTAATTAACTCTATTAAATTATATAATGAAAATGACACTTTACTCGGTGAATTCTATAATTTCAACTCAACTTTCAAAACCCTTATGTCGGTTATGGCATTTTCAAATGAAAATTCAGATCAGCCGCTGGATGAATGATTACGCTACCTATCTAATTTTAAATTGATGTGACATATGATTAAAGGATGCAAGTAAGTGTTCCAGAAGAAATTTGACCTTGATAATGCTTTGACGTCCGTACAATGTTCACTTATCCTTCTCGAAGACCACAAACTTCATCGTCAAAGTCTTGACAATGCTTTGGCGTCCGTACAACGTTGACTTATCCTTCTCCAAGACCACCAACTTCCATCATCAAAGTCAGGAGGTATTGTCAGAATTAGCACTCAAATTAAATAATGGGGATTTAACATGCTTTAAAGATGAAAATTGTTTCCAGGAAGGAGGATTAGTCAAGTCGTCGATGTTCTCAAGTCTTCATTTTAAAAAGTAATGTTGACTTATCCTGCTCCAGATCACAAATTTCGTCTTCATTCTAAAAAGTAAAGTTCACTTATCCTGCTCCAGGATCAAAAATTTCCACAACCCTCAGGAACCATAGGAGACAACCCTCAGACCCGTAGGAGACTTGACTATTGACTTTATGAAAAGCTAGGATTTCTAGATTCCACCTACCACTTGGTACGTTCGTATTCTTCTCTTCCATATATACGATGCAAGGGGCAAAGCATGCTAATTCAAAGTTTCAAAGAACAACATGAGCGCACACAAATACCTGTCCTCTCCCTTGCTTTGGTGGTTTATGTTGAGCGGTCTTCTCTTCTTTTCCACCGTAGCTGGAGCAAGGAGGAGGAGGACGATGATCGGGTGCACGACATCAGAGAGGGATGCACTTGTTGATTACAAATCCGGCATCATTGATATCTCCGGCCGTTTGTCATCATGGACTATCGATCAAGATTGCTGCATATGGAGCGGTGTGGTGTGCTACAATCAGACGACAAATGGCCAGGTGCACGTTGTGCAACTCAACCTTCAAAACGCTGATGTTGGTTATGCCTTGACGGGCGAGATGCTGAGCTCATCGTTGTTGTCTCTAACACACTTGGAAGGCTTGAATCTTAGCTGGAATGACTTGGGTCGCATTCAAATCCCATATTTGGTTGGTTCTCTTCATAAACTGAGGTATCTTGATCTTCGCCTGTCCAACTTCAAGGGAAAAATCCCTCACCACCTAGGCAACTTATCCAGTCTTCGGTATCTCAATCTACAATCATTTAAGAATTCTGGCCCTTATGCTGATAGCCTAGATTGGCTTTCGGGTCTCTCTTACTTGACCTGCCTCGACATGAGCTTTGTGAACCTTACTGCAGTTTCCCAACAATGGTGGACAGTGATGAACACGTTGCCTTCTTTGCAAGAGTTAGCTTTGAGTGGGTGCTACCTCAATCATTTACCCTCTTCTCTTTTCCATCTAAACCTCACGGCTCTCAACTCTCTTTCTCTGGGGTACAATAACTTCAACTCCACCTTGCCCAACTGGCTATGGAATCTGACAACTCTCTCCACCCTTAACTTGATGAACGACGCACAAATTCATGGCAGAATTCCTGTTGGAATTGGTAATTTAGCTAATCTAATGCACCTTTATCTTGGTGATTCACTCTCTGGGCCCCTGCCTGCTGAGCTTTGGAGTTTAACTCGCCTAGAAAAGCTTCAGCTCAGAGGTTTGTTTGGAGGCCACATACCAAACGAGATAGGGAACCTCTCTAGTCTATCAACAATATTGTTATGCAACTGCTCATTTTTTGGTCCCATACCTGCTGAGATTGGAAATTTGACTAATCTAGAAATGCTCGGGCTTGGTGATAATTCGCTAACTAGCTCCATACCTCTAGAAATCAACAAGCTATCCAACCTAGAGTTCTTTGATCTCTCAGGCAATTCCCTAGAAGGTGTTCTCTCCCAGCTCCACTTCACCAACTCAACCAAATTACAAGTGTTGGACTTGAGTGAAAACCACTTACTTAACATTGCAATTGATGAAACTTGGGTACCTCCTTTTCAATTGCAACGAATTGCATTGGACTCTTGCAAGTTGGGTCCTTCATTTCCAAGATGGATTCGTTCACAGCAAACTATTGAAGATTTGTATTTTTCAAATGGAAGTATTGAGGATGCTTTGCCTGAGTGGTTTTGGAACTTGTCCTCTTCAACCTTAGGCAAGGTGGATCTCTCCCAGAACAACATAACAGGTGCTTTACTATCATCCATTGAAAATATGGAAAGGTTGTACGTTCTTGATTTACACAATAATTTACTTCAGGGATCAGTTCCTCAATTACCGCCTTATATGTTGGCAGTCGATCTATCAGATAATCTCTTATCAGGGCCCATGATACCATTAAACTTCCCAGATACATTAGTCCTCTCAAGCAATCACATTGTTGGGAGCATACCATTGTCCATATGTCTTTCGAATCAACTCAAGGTCATAGATTTATCCAACAACCTAATTTCTGGACAAATTCCTCCGTGTAATTGGCAGGAGGCAGAATATCTTGACTTCATTCATTTGGGAAACAATAAGCTCACTGGGAAAATTCCAAGCTCCCTTGGAAGCTTGACTGGCATAAGGTCCTTGCACTTAAATAATAACAATCTCCATGGGCATATTCCATCTTCGCTACAAAATTGCAGTAGATTGCGTGTCTTTGATCTCGGTGATAATAACTTCTCAGAACAAATCCCTGCATGGATTGGACAAAGTTGGCAAAATTTGACTATTCTCCGACTACACTCAAATATGTTCTACGGAAACATTCCCCCTCAACTTGGACAACTTTGTAAGTTACAAATTATTGATCTTGCAAACAACCATTTGGTAGGGCCAATACCACACTCTTTAAGCAATCTTAGTGCGATAATTTCCACATCAACAACAATGCACTCTCTTGTTCAAGTTGAGAACCCGATCAGAAGTGCAAATATGGTGATTGAAGAAGTAACTTTGAATATAAAGGGAGTTGAATTTTCTATTTCAATAACTCTTTATCTTTTCAAGAGTATAGATCTCTCTAATAATAGACTCAGTGGTGAGATCCCTCAAGAACTAGGATCTCTTGCAGGACTTCAAACTTTGAACCTTTCGAGAAACTATTTCACAGGTAAGATTCCAAAAACCATTGGAGAAATGAAGTCTTTGGAAACTCTAGATCTATCATTTAACAAGTTAACAGGAGCTATACCTCAAGGCTTGGCAATGTTGAGTTCTCTAAATCATTTGAATTTATCATATAATAATTTGTCAGGGACTATTCCAACAGGAAATCAACTTCAAACACTTGATGATGGGTCAATTTATGTTGGCAATCCCTATCTTTGTGGAGATCCTATAATTAATAGTTGTTTTCCTATCAACAACAATGATGTGATGGATGAAGCAACTTCTAATGTGATGTCAAATTATCTTCCTATCACACTTGGATTTTTGGTAGGACTATGGAGTGTATTTGTTATCATTTTATTTAAAAGGAACTGGAGGCACTTTTATTTTGGGGTGATTGACAAAGTCTATGATAAAGCTTATGTGGCGATCAAGATAAGAATGAAGAGAAAATAAGCTAATGTAATATTTACTATCTTTCGAGTTGGAACTGTTTAATTTTCATATTCGTGCTTGTAAGCTCTATTGTTAAATATATGCTGAAGGAATAAACAATTTTAGCAATAAATCTAGTCCTATTTTTATTTATTCCTAAAAGATTGCTAATGATATTATATATATATATACATATTCATTTAGTCATATTTGTTATCGTGTAAGTGTGTAACTAAACTACATTCTCTTTGTTAGTCTAATATTTTATTTAAACTTTTATTTAAATAAAAAATAAATATCATGTAAAATTATTATTATAAAAATACGAATAAATAAAAAGAAGAGATTAGAGAAATAAAACTTAAAGATGGGTTGATGTTTTTTATTTGGTATTCGGACTCTTATACAAGTTAAATCTAGATTGAATATCCGAGGGTACAATTAGGAATCTTCTCCTACAAAATATGACTATGAAGAGGTTGATTGAACGTCCTTTCATCAATGAGTAGTAAAAACTAGAATAAAGAAGAAAAAAAAGTCAGTCATACCTTTAGTTGAGGGTTGGATACCAATTTATGGGTGAGACATAATGGCCGGAAATTATTTCTAATAAGTTGTAATCGTTATATGTTAATGCTCAACAATTCGTAACCATCGATAATGCATTAATATGTGAGAGCCCATAATAATAGTGTCTTAATTCAAGATAGTTAAAATGTCCTAGTGCATTAAAATATTAAATTAATTTAAGAAGTTTTAAATTTTTCTCTATTTATAAGACTTTCTTTTAATATTAAAATCATCTTTACAATGTTTCACATAAGATGTTGTGAAAAACATATACCAAGGGGCAAGATTGTTTGAGTGTTCTTACTTTGAAGCTAAATTTATCCCGGGAAATTACAGGATGATAATTATAATGATTAGATTATAGGTTCCTATAAGCAAAACTAAAACTCAATGAATGTGATAATTATATGAGAATAATTTAATACAAATATGATTCATTTGTAAATGGATTAATCTAACACTGGCCTACATAATTTATTTAATTTACAACAATATAAAAAATAAATATGCATTATATATAATATATACATGAATAAATATTGTAACAAATAAGTAATATATATCTAGAAGATAAATTATATTTATAAATAAAACAAATTAAGATACATATTTAAGTACTATTTTTTACCCCTTCTATTTCTTTCTCGTCTAAGACATGCAACCTTAATGACTTTCTAAATCAACAATAGAAATAATCAATTTGTGCAAAAGTGCCATATATAGCAAACTACCATTTGCTCTAAATCAATGAATTACATTATCAAGCTACATAAGGAATGATAAAATGGAAATGCAAGAATTTACATTATAATTTTTTTAAAAATAAATTGTCTCTAAACTAAATATATAAACAAGCTTTGGTAGAGGATTTCTTTTAGGTACACCTGACAATTCGGGTCAGCGGGTCATAAACAGGTCGTATCAGCTGTGATCTGTTACTCGATTAAGCCAACCTGAACAGTGAACATGACCCATTTAATTAATTAGGTCAAACTGTCTAACCCGAATATAATCGAGTCAACCTGACATGACCCGAATATAATCGGGTCAACCCGACATGACCCGAATAACCCGTTTATTAAATGGGTTATTTATTAACCCGATCTGCTTGACCCGACACGACCACATAAATAATAAATTGCTAAAAAAATTTATTAAAATTAATAAAAATTTAGGCTTATTGGTGAGCCAAAATCTAGGTTAATAGATAATTAGAAGAGATTTGGGCTTATGAGCTAGCAATGAGAGTTGAGCTAGCCTATATTTAATATAGTTATAATTTAATCAGGTTAAGCGAGTCAACCCGTTTATAACCTGACACAACCCGATTATTTTCAGGTCATAAAATGGGTTGACCTGTTTATGACCCAAACACGATTATAGCTGACCCGAACCCGCCTAACTTCGTGTCGAGTCGGGTCGGGTTAGCGGGTCGAGTCAGTTTTTGCCAGGTCTACTTTTAGGGATGAAACTGGGTAGTAATTTAGCAGGTACCCGCCCTACCCGAACCCGTTTAAATATAATTGAATATATGTTATTCATATTAAGGTAGGGTATGAGTAATGCATATGCTACCCAAGTCGAGTTCGGGTAGCATAGGGTAGATACCCACTACCCGAATCCAATTTTATTTATTTATTTATTTATATACTAAAAATTATATTTTTTTAATATATTAGTCGGATTTGCGGGTACCCGTTTTACCCTACTCAAAATTTAACTATTATTAGGATTTTTATTGGATCGCGGTACCCGAATTTTAATGGGGTAACTATATATATAAGTTAAAATTTTATAGATTAGATATTTAAATAAGATATTTATAGGATTCGAGTATTAAATGTGTAGTTAAACTTTTAATAAGGTATGGTACAAGAAGGGGTTCTAAAAAATAAATATGTATTTATTGGGTATTGATAGTATAAGAGTTATTCGGATTAGGATACAAATAATAAAAAAAAATTCCGCTGCCCTCCCTAATTTCTTAGACTTTGAGACTTTTGTTATGAATCTTAATTCAAATTTTCCTAATAATGTTAACTTGTACTGCTCCAATATCACAAATTTCCACATCGAAGAGATTCCTTTACGACCTGGCACTTGACTTTATGAAAAAACAAACCTAACATATAATATATATATATATATGAGTTACATAAGCATAAGCGTGGAATCATTAGCCCTATGAAGAGATATATTCTAATGTAAAATACAATGCATTTTAAGCTTGTTAAAGGGTTTTATTGTCTTGCAAGAACTAGTGCGCGCTAATCAAGTAAACTAACGAATGATTTAAACTCTAAATGGTTGATGATTTGATTACACTAGCTGTCTATTTAAGAAAGCGTGTGATTGAATGATGAATAAATATAAAATTAATTACAAAATTTAATAAAGTTGATGTGACATATGATTGAAAAATGCAAGTACTTTTCCAGGGAGGAAATTTTGTTTCCGTATGATGTTGACATCTTCGGCAAATATCATAAATTATGCACTTGTTAAATGATTTTATTGGCCCAAAACAACTATTGTGTACTAATTAAAAAATTACTGAATGATTTAAATTTTAAATAATTGATTTTTTTATATAAATATAATTTTACCCTTGTCTCTAGATTCAGATCCGCCACTGGATGACATGATTACACTACCTATTTAATTTTAGTGATTACTTGTGCAACTCAACCTTCAAAACCCTGATGCTGGTTATGCCATTTAGATGGGCGAGATGCTGAGCTCATCCTGCAACTCAACCTCCAAAACAATGGGTGGATCCCAAAGATTTTGCTTTTTTTTTTCTACAATTTCTATCCGCTCTAGTATAAAGGGAAAATGACACTTATCCTTTTTTTTTTTCCACTCTCCTTTCCTTTATAGTAAACATGTGTTAAAGTTGATGGGTCCATAATTGATAATTGTGTTCCTGATTTAACACGCGATATAAAAAAAGTTAGAGAAATTCAATTTATCTTTAAAATTGGGTGCTAAACTGAAAATCATATATATTTTTAAAATACAATAAAAAAAATCAAATCGTTCAGATCGTTCAAAAGAACTTACCTATACAAAAAAATTATTTGACCCAGTTGGATTTTCTAGTTAACTTAAATTTGAACAAACCTACATATAACCCACATCAAAATAGTGCACTTGCACAAAGGATCAACTTCTTAAATATAAATAAAAAAAAACGTATGTAGCACTCTAATATTTCGATTCATACAAAAATTAATGCGTAAGCAAAATTGACTAACAAACATATCAAAGCACTCATAATTCCTATATAGTGAGCAAATCATTCGTGCGTGCTTTATTCGTGTCCTAATTGGACAACCATCAATATTTTTGCATACACAACGTACGCATAGGAGGCCTTGCTTAGTCTGACAAAATTCTTGTCCTTACTTGAATGAGCATAGCTAAAATATACTGATTGAAAGGAATGGATATTTTGAAGACAATAACGCAAGGAAATTTCTAGGGTCAAGTTGTCATACTTTATCTACCCATAGTGCACAGAGCACAAAATCGGGCATGTAGAAGGAAAACTAACTAATTGGTCGGTAATTCTTATATCAAATCTTTCAAGTGGACATAACAAAAATATTCGCACCAGGAAAAAGAAAATTAAAATAGTCACTAATCATCGTATATTGTATATCTAGGATAACACATCTTGCTATTTCCTGCCAAATAGGACAATACCGACGAAGAATTTGAATGAAAATGCCGTCATATCTCAAAACATAGCCATTTCTTGAGCATGTCAAATCTGACAGGGCTTAGTATCGCTAGATTCAGGACCATCAGGATAGTTACACTCGATGGAAAAGGAAGCGCTCGCGTTTTGAACTCCACAAAAAGTTGCAAACATGAAGACTGGAATGAGGTCTAGGCTTCATGTCCTGGAGCGAGAATGATTACACACAAGGTTGAGTAATGCATATATTGTAGTTTTCCAGGAAATAAACTATTGGCGTATCTTACAAGAGAGGATCCAAGCGTTCACTTTCTTCTCATATATGACTTCACAGATTCTACAACCACCTGAAGTCAGCACAAACATCACATTAACTATAAAGAAAGTAAGAAGATAAGCTTCCACACGAAAATTCCAACAAAATAATTCAGCATGTCGTGATTCTCGCAGAAAATTAAAGTGCTCAGTTAAAAGTTCATGTAGGAAATGGAACTAAATGTCAAATCTAAAAACCAAAATCGGCTGGATAGAGATAAAGCGCCATATGGATTTTTCGTTTTTCAACAAAGGGTTACTCTGTAGGCGTGATTTATATAAAAATTCAAGTGCGTATTTTGTTTCACCAAATGAACACTGGAAGTTGAATATAGAAAGCTTACTGTAGTTTTTTGGTATATAGTCACTTCACCAAAGAAATCCATAAAAGCTGCAGGATGAAGTGTATTTATTTAATATAGTTCTTACCCTGCCATCATATGACAACGATGCGAATATCAGAGGCTCCCGGTTGCTCCACGCAAGACCTAAAAATTTGGCATAAATTGGTTAACCAAGATTTTCTTTAAATGTTAGGACAGGGAAAAAGGTATATTCAATTACCATAAACACTATCTTCGTAGTCAGTATATGAGTTGACTAGTGCATCTTTCAACTGCGTTGACGAGTCAAATAGACTGAGGAAAGATATGTAAAAGAAAATTAGTATACTACAGCCAAATCTGTTTTTCCTTGATAAAAAAAACTGAACGACCTTTCAGATGTAGGATAATCAGGGCCAGAAAGATGAGCCAGCCACAAGTTGACAGTTGAATCTGTTCCAGCACTCTGCAAGAAGCTAATCGTAATTAGAGAAATAGGAACAAAGTTGCACAAGAGTTCAAACAATGTAACATGCATATATTTGCACACAACATATGTACAGGAAAATGGTGAGGCATAAAGATTCCACTGCACAAAAAATTATATCTACACATCTTCACAAGTAGAAAAATTGTCTTGAATAAATGCATCATCGACTAAAACTTGTGTTATAGTTAGATAGATACCAAAATCAGTTCGTCAAATTCAGGATTATGTCTGACCGCCCATGTCCTGCAAAGATGTGGGAACCAAGGTAAGCTTAAGCATTATATTCTAGTTGAACATTCTAGGATTTGAAGTTGCATGATTATATAAATAATTAAAGGAAAGAATCGTAAAGTAATATTAAAGATACCAATGTGCATGCCCAGGGAGTTCTTTTATAGGAAACTTGGGCTTTCTAAGATCCCATAATCGGATGCCAGATACATCTTCTGCGGTGGCCTGGAATGTTGACAAGGGTCCCGTGTTAAGGAGAAACAAATGGATCATAAGGAAAAACACATGGGTAATGCGTATTAATGTGGTTAAATGGTTAGTGGGGGTTGCCCTCGTCATTTTAATAGAGGCCATGTGGGAACAGGAGATTGAGCCTTGTATCCTCATCGTTTTGGTTTAGGTATTCGAAAGACCACATTTCCTTAATTTAGGGAGGATGCTATGATTTGAAAATTTTCATAACCTATAAATTTTTCTACGCATAAAAGTGTTACTTTTGCATTGAGACCTACTAACGAAATGCAAGACTTCATAATGAATTTAGGACTTGAGTGACATAATGCCAATATTGATAGAAATCCTTAGAGTCCTGTGGAAGTGTCCGTCTGCGATGCCATTTTGTTCATTTGATGCACACATGAATGTGTTACAATCAAGGTTATCAGGATCGCGATCCTTCCTAAGAAGGATAGAGGTTCCAAAGGATCGGATCGTAGGATCGTTAGATCCTACAATTATAATATAATAATAATATTTTATTATATTAGAGCATAAATGCATGTAAAGATATACCAATCCTAAAATACAAGCGCCCCTGCTCGCCCACTCATTAGCTGCAATCAGTCAGCCACAACTTTCTCCTTGAGCAGCAACGATGAGCCTCCCTGGAGGCGATGAAATGAGGCAACGACAAAGAAGCCTCCGCTCGTCAGCCGAAACCTAATCCTCAAGCAGCAACGACGAATGTGGAGGCGGCGATGAAGAAGTCCCCGCTCATCCGCTTGTCAGCTGCAACCTTCTCCTCAAGTAGCAGCGATGAACCTGAAGGTGACAAAATCAGGTGGCGACAAAGAACCTCCACTCGTCCACTCCCGAAACCTAATCCTTGAGAAACAACGTCGAACCTAGAAGGTGGCGACGAAGAAGCTCCTGAGGCAGCTTCCAATCGGTGAAGACTGAGGAAGCAACGATGAAGAGAAGAAAGCATCGACGAAGAGAGGTTAGTAACTTTTTTGCTTCAAGGAAGACAGCATTGACGAGTCAGCATGTTGAGGCTAAAATCGTCCGAGTCAACTGATTCCACTGAGTTGACTCATGATTTTGACCGATTTAACAGCAAAACTCGATTCTATTACCGAGTTGACTCTCCGTATTGCAACCAACTCATAAAATCGTAGACTGACTCAACTCGCAATCCTGATAACAATGGTTGCAACAATTGGATTGGGCATATCTATGCAGGCCTCCACTTACCCTACTAAGCATTTGCATCTTATGCAACTAATCTAATAGTTACACCGTGTCCATAGTGCAACAAATGAGGCCAGGGGGCTTGTATGCAAACCAAAGAATCAAAAATCATTCCATACTATGTGGACATGTAGCAGGGTGGAACAAGTAGAGAAGAAAAGGAGAGGAAGAGAACAAAGAAGAGGAGAGGAAAAGGAGAAGAAGAGCAAAGAAGAAAAGAAGAGGTAGATTATGTTGTTCTGCCACTATCATGCTCTGTCCGATGCAGCGGAGCAAAGTAGAACAAGTGGACAGCAAAGAAGATGAGAAGAGGAGAGGTCCACATCTACTTCTGGTATCTTATGCCGCATGCCAGCATATCCCGTCCACCTTCCTGTGTTAGTACTAGGTTGGTACTGGCTGGTATGTACCAATCAACATACCGGTCGGTGTGCCGACTAGTACATTCCTTCGGGAAAAAAAATTAAACCTTGATACAAACACCTTTGTAGGGTCCATTTGGAGAGTTTTTATCTTGTCAATATGGTATTTGATTCAAGATTTAATTTACCA
This sequence comes from Costus lasius, assembly GCA_027563935.2. Classification (NCBI taxonomy): domain Eukaryota; kingdom Viridiplantae; phylum Streptophyta; class Magnoliopsida; order Zingiberales; family Costaceae; genus Costus; species Costus lasius. Next base: position 69,685,594 of record CM050452.1, read on the forward strand.
GATAATATTTTGATAGTTAAAATTTATCTAGGGCTGAGAAAAAATGAAACAAAGGCAAATTGGCTAGTCAACTTGAATTAGTCGTTGGAGTTGGCTCAGCCGCATGCCCCTACTTCCCCACTCTTTTCTCACCCTCTAGTAGAAAACATTGAGTTTCTTTGGTATGTTCGACTACAACCAGAGGGAAAGAAGAGGATTGGATGTGTATGGCAAATTTTTCAATAAGGAAGAAGTGGAAGAGATGGAGAATTTATTCCTTCACTAAGGTAAGAGATTTTTAACCTACCGTTTTGGATTTTAAGGAATGAAAATTAAGATGCAAATCAAACTTTATGTGCTATGATGATGGAGGGGTGTACACTTTATTTGTTCAAGATTTGCCAATTTTGAACTTGAAACTTGAATATGTCAAGTATTGACATCAAAGAAGGAACCGTATAGATTTTCTACTACCCAACCTATTCCTTTCATTTTATCCTTGTTTCTATGATTAATTGTGTACATATTTTAGTCAGCATAACACTAGAAAACGCCAGAAATTCCGGTTACGTTTGGCACATCAATAATTTTTATTTTTGTTGGTTAAAAAAATATTGGTTAAAAAAATGTTGGTTAAAAAAGTAGCTGTTTGGAAAAATTAAAGGTGTTTAGGTATATTATTATGCTGGTTAATTTTTAAAAAAAGAAAAAGTATATTTTTTAAAAAATTAATAAATAATTTTAAATTTAAAAATTAAATTTAATAATAGTAATTTTTATTAAAATAATAATAATTTTTTGTTTAAATTTTTGTAAATGAGAAAAATTTAAAATAATAATAGTTTTTTTATTAAAATAATATTTTTTTTAAAAAAGAATTATTATAGAAAGACTGCTCAAATGTAGGTGTGAATATGCTAGGTGTGAATATGAGATGCAAAAAAGGAAAATTTACTGTGGTTGAAATGTAGCCAAAAGTAGCTCGCTCCTAGTTTTTCTGAACCAATGTTAATTCTGGGTTTGTAATTGAGAAGCATTTTGCCAAAGCTTTTCAAAAATCTGTTATGTTGATCAGCAAAAGCCAAACAGGGCCTGCCCTATTTTGGACAACAAATGGACGGGAAAAACTGTCTAGACTTTCAATATAAGAAGCTGAAAATATTGTCCAATTTTGGACAGAAAACGAGCTGAATATACTATCCAGATTAGGAATGCAGGTGGGCGAAAACACTGACCAGTTTTGGACACGTGACTTCTCTGATAGTAGATGGCTGAGATTGTCCATTTTTGGACAGCAATGTTTGGGAGTGTATTCTCAAATTAGAACAGAAAGCAACTGGAAGTGTGTTCAGTTTTGGCCAGAATATTGGCTGAATACTCGCCCAATTTGGACAAGGTAGGATCAAAATTTATTGTTTCTTATGTTTATTATTGTTATTATGTTTGACGGTTGATACTAGTAAACTATACATTGTGCTGACATTTCATGATATATTTAATTTTGTGTATATTTGGTACGTTTGAGCATTAATTACTTACATATACATTAATATTATTTAAATAAATATATATTAGAAATAAAAAATGCATGCAAGAGAATGATATTTTTTTTTAATCACCAATGAAGATTGTGACTTGCCAGCTTGGTAGGGCCAAGAGGGATTAAAGTATAACTATGAGGGATCAATGGGGGTGGTCCATTTTAGGGTTTCATAGTAATGTCGCTGAGATGACCTAGTGAAATAATAGAATTGTGACAAAACTAGAGACGAACTAAAGTATCCTGAATAAAAAATGATTGTACGATATTCCATGGTACAAGAAACTAACTCATACAACCTGGTATGGTAAGTAATATTGGTTTGACCTTGATTCATATCAACACAAGGGTCGATACTATGTATATACACACATACACACACATAGATACATATACATATTTGTATGTATATACATATACATATATATATACATGCGTGTATGTATATATATACCATCTATCTTGGCCTGATTCTAAAAAAAAAATCCTAGCAAAAATAGGGATGTCCGTGCTGCGATATCATGTTGCTTCTACTAGATATCCAACCTCGTAACACACTTGCATCTTGAATTTTGGCAAATATGAGTAATATGCATGCTATGACATGCCAAATATACATCTTGCAACACTAACATAACTTTAAAAACCAGTTTATACTATGTCCAAGATAGTATTAGTATTGGTACTTGTAATATCGATACGTCTGACACCAGTACCATCTAGTGTTGGTATGGACGATACGTGATCCGAATTAAGATTCCAAACTTTGAATGCTAATCTTGTGAAATGTATAATATTATTCACTATAAAAGGAATAATATAAACAACAAGTGAACTAAGGTCAATAAGGGAGGGTTAATGAGCACCCTCACTATTTGGGTACTATACTAAGACTAGAAAATGCTTTGCATGAGCTAAGGGTTCTATTTGACTTAGGTGAGCTGCTTTTGGACAATCCACATGGCACACCACATGAAGTCCATGCCCCCAAAAACCCATGCCCCATGCACTATTGCCCATGTACTTGGAAATAAGGACAATGTGTGTATATATATAGAGAGAGATAAGGTTTGAAATTTCAATCTAAATTGCCTGAAATTTTTGATTTGTATTAATTTTATTGTAACACTGTATAGGTATAGCCAGTTTCACTATAGTAAACTAATTCAAGACTAGAGCGGTACACCAGTTTAAATCGATTTTTTAAACCTGGCATATATATATGTATGTGTATATTTATATAGTATATGTCGATACATACTAATATATACACTAGGTGTCAACAAGGATAATAAAAACGGTCTAGTACTGACTAATTTTGCTAGTTTGTACTGGATCAATCATCAACCGGTATCGAAAATTGCTCTTACCATCAGTATTCCGCTTGCGCTTGCGGCGGAAGCACGAGATGAGGAAGTGGGAGGGGAGAAGAGGAAGCTCAGTACTAGTGGCATATGACCCGATACCGACCGGGACATACAGTTTGGCAATTCACCGAACCAAGCTGCTAGACCGATTTTGTGATCCTTGGGTGTCAACCGACAATAAATGAGTAGGCCAATATAGGCTAGTATTTAAAACCTTGTTATATTCTAATTATATAGAAGACCAAAATATGTATAGTTATAATATGTGAAACATATAAAAGATAAATAATATATATGTGTGTGTCTATATATATATATATATATATATATATATATTGTATGTCGATACATACTAATATATACAATAGGTATCAACCGACAATAAATGGGCAGACCAATATAGGCTAGTATTTAAAACCTTGCTATATTCTAATTATATAAAAGAGCAAAATAGTTATAGTTATAACATGTGAAACATAGAAAGGATAAATGAGATCTATGTCATGAAAAGAGAGAAGCTGAGCCTAGGAATTGGACTTTGTCCACAACTTTACATTGCTATTAAACAAGACATATTATTTTGGTTACTTACAATATTAGTTTTTTTGGTTTCACTTATCATTTTTCTTTTAAAATTTTAACAATCAACTGATGGGAGTGAAATTAGTAAATTCAAAATACATAAATACATGCTTAGCACTTTGTATCATTACATTGTTGGTTCACATTTAAGAGAACACTGCATCAATTGTAATATTTGGAAAAATGAAACTATGTTATATTATGAGCCAGAATACGTAAACATTTTAAAGCTTATTGGATAATATATTATATTTTATCATGAACCAATTGTTGTATTGCTCAGCTCTATAGTGTTATATATTACTAGTTAATAGTGTTATATATTACTAGTTAATGAATAGCAGTGTATTGTTGTGATAACATGACTAATTAAATTGTTAACCCTGAGTTGTATGACATGATACTTAAGGGCGTAACAGATTCAGACCAGTATGATAAATTCATACCAATATCTTATTTGTAGTCTTTCAAGAACAGGTGATGCAAGGATTAACGGTTGTAGGAATCTACATATCCCGATGACAATCAATACTTGATAAGATGAATTATGAAGGTACATCAGCAATAGAAAACTAGCATTTCTAAGAAGTGAAAAGGTCCAGGTTAAAGTTTGTCTCGTTAAAAACATACTATAAAGTACCTCAAAATTCAAAACAAATTTATATTGCATGGATGAAGAGGCTATAGAATGCAATCTATAGCTGTACTCACAAGAAGATGGTGCCTTTTAGGATTGTAATCTATATCCCTGACGTGTACTTGTTCAATTGATGTAGTCTTCCTGGAAAAGCCATATAGAAGATGTCAGTATAAATGCATAATAATGACGTAAAGAAAAAATAGCCTGGGTGGTTAAGAGAACATGTTTAGAAGAGAGTACATGCTGCAGTGATAAAAAGTTGCCATTTTAAAGCATCTCATATAACCAGATAGATGAGTTTGCTAGGAAGAACACAAGGCCATCTATATCCACGTAAAACGAATTGGAAGGTATCACAACTCAGTTTAACTAATGGATGTTAGCTCCTAGGTGCAAAGGGCATTAAGACTGGATCTAAATTGGCACCTAAATAATGCATGGATGGGGATAATACGGCACCATCTGTCCTCTCACCAGTCGCACAGCCGTGAAACAAAAAAACTCATTGTCTACTCTTCGATTAAACTTTCATAGCTACAAACCCAAAAGAAGAAAAGAAATAAATGTGAGCCCTTGATTAAGGGCATATGAATCACCTTTCTTTCTTTTAAGTAGCAAACTAAGATATTCATGAAGAGCTTGGAAGACACTAGTATACCACAAAAGCTGATAGCCATCAAATTTTATTACCTCACAATAGTATGTGCATGTTTATGTATAGGGTCTCCCCAAATCCAACCAGACTTTAGTTTAAGGCCTTGATAAAAATTACTAGCAGCAATTAATTTAAATGGTTACATAGCCATTTTATTTGACTATTTAAATCTTTTTTTTAAATAACTAAATAAGACTATACTGGCATATGCATAAATGACAATGTGCAGTGTTTTGGCAACCTATACTAAGTTATTACTACCATGTTGTTTGATTTCCAATTAGTTATTTACATAGTAAATCTACCTGAGAACTAAGGGATGCACATAAACTTTTTCACAGTTAGCAATCTAGAAATTCAAGTGGCACAAATGAACGTATGAACAAACAAGTACAATGCCAATCTTAAACAAATTAATATTAAAATAGAACTTTAAAACAAAAAAATCAGCAAAAGTAGATTGTATCAGGTGAGTCAAGTTTTGAGTTGGATTTCATACGATCTATTGCTCTAAGTCAAGCGTGAATATGAAAGAAAATAAAACAGCGTACTTCATTGTTCGCAGATCCCAAAACTGTAGTGATGAGTCACATATACCAGCAACAGCATTGTGATTGTGAGGGTCCCATGCTCCGCCAGATAGGTTGTGAAGCATGCCAACAGATTCTTGTGATATCACCTACAGTTCTCCAACATTACAAGAATATAACATATCAAATCCTCAAATTACCTGTTTGTTTGGATGAAGTGCCTATACATGATGACACAACAACATAATCAACATAAACAAGAAATCTGCTAACCCCCTGTGGTATTTGATTGTATCGGTAATAGTTCTAGGCTCCTATCAAAAGTGCAGTACAAAGTAGGCCAAAACAACCAAGTCATTCTCTATCTATCTTGACTTATATAATCTATTGACCTGGTCCAATACTAAATCAAGACAGATAATGATAGGGCAACATTTTAAATCATGATGCAATGTACTGTAATCTTTGTTTTTATGGTTCAACCAGTACACAGTGTATTACTGACTAGAAAGGATAACCTATAAGGTAAACTCCACCTGATATGAAAAATCGGAAGCTGCCATAATGGCATAATCCTCTGCAGAGTAAATTGGGAAGAGCCAATTGAATGATGCTTATACACCAATATAATAAGTAAAGCATTATATCCATTGATATAAGAAGTAAGTATTATATTCTATATTAATGTTTTCATACTTGATCAATTCCAAAAGTTGTACAATCTGCTAGAGGAATGATAATCTGAACTTCAAGCAATCAAGGAATCGAAATGCAGTGTTTTCTTTGATGACAACATTATTTTTTCATATAATAACAGATATGTTTATAAATCTTAAAGATATCTTAAGTTCTTTTGAGAAGCACACCTTGGCCACCTTATTTGATGTATCTAGGCTCCAAAGAAAAAGATTTCCTTCATCAATGCTGATTAGTCTATCATGCTTCCCCAATGGCCACCACAGAACGCTGTCACAATCATGTTGTTGGAATGTCATGAATACAGTCAAAGTACCTGCTTCTTTTCTTAAATAAAATTGTAAACATATGGAGAATATAAACAGGCCAAAGAGACACACGAGGGACCAAACTGCCTCTTCCATAACCTACTCATAAAAGAACCATGCAGGCTTAAACTAGACCATTAAATTTCTAAGCCCAAAGTCCAACAAACAGCAAACGAACCAAGGACATATTAGGTTTGATTTTACAGGAATAAATCACCTTAGAAAAACGTGGGAAATTTGGATTCTATCGTATGGTCCCAAAGGATCCTAACCACCTGAATGGAAGTTCTACTCTACTTGCTTGGCTTGATCAAGCTCAAGCATCTAGTCTTGCCCTTTGGCAATTGGATTGTGTTGGCGGAAAAGAAGATCATAGATTCCTACATGTGGAAAGCTCAGAGGAAGAACAACTAGTCACCACAAATATTTCAAGTCAAATAACTATCTGCTTCTATGAAGCCAGGATGGTTTTAACAATATTTTAATAAATATAAGGAAATTTTTCCCTTATTGATCATCTATTAAGATTAAGCTTTTTATTACTTAGTATAAGATTTCCATTCAGGGATTATTCAGATTAGGAAAAACCTCTGGTATAGTCTTAACTTCATTTACCTCAGTTCAGTTCAATCAGGTAGTGACAGGACAGACATAGGTACGGGAAAACAATGGATAATTGATAACTATTTTTTGTTTGATAAGGAAGCAAAAGATGATGAAAGTAGCAGATTTTTAATTTTCATATAACTCAACTAAAACAATACCGAGTAACAAGTTCTTCATTAGGGAGCTGATTCTTTCAGTTTTAAATGATATTGCATCTAAACCTTAAACCTTCAAGGTATTGAAGTTTAAATCAATCATCAATACATTAAGAGATATGTAATTCCAAACTTTCAAAAAAAAATAAAGAAAAAATCATCTCATAAAACCTATTCCAGATGTAGGTTTGTTTCTCTCAAATCGAACAAAAAATTAAGACAAAATTCTAAGTATGTGAACTTGTGAAGGATTATTTTCTTTCTAAAACTGAGGTTTCTTTTCTATTGTTTGTGTGGATGCAAAGTAGGTATTGAACTAGGATAACAAAACAACAGGAACCACGAGAGCAATAAAACAAAGAGAAAAAAGTTTACCATTTGATCTTAAAAGAATGCTCCTCGAGGGAGAGCACCTGTTCTAGTTGTGGGGTATTTGACTGTCCATACTGTTCAGGAATCCTCCAAATAGCTGCTCCATATGTTTCACCTTCAACCATATACATATTTTATCAACTTAAACATATACAGAGCTGAACTGACTTACAGGCGTCAAGATGAATACCAAAGTGGTAGAAGTACACAGAAATTCATTAGTCAGAAAAATGGGCTTAACTAATATGGCATTACTCGTGAGATTCAAAGAGAATGAGAGAAGCATAGAAGGCAATGACAAAAAGTGAAAAATCTTTATATCCTAAAAGATATACCCAATAAGAACAACTCTCACCCCAAATTAAACATACATTCACACATTTTGTATGTTTTCAGAAAGTGAAATGACTATTATAAAAAATATCTTGTCCAGGTTAAAATCTCAACTGATAAATCTGCACATCTACCCTTCTATTTCTCATAGAAAATACAACTTGAATCACCTCATTTATGGGCATTGGTTTATCAATTCATTCCTACGAGTTTTCAACAAAAGAATTGCAATCAACAAATTTTATGCTTTTGTCTCCGCAAAAAAAATAGACGAGTGGGTACTTATGAAAAGATCCAATCACATCATTTCCAGGAAGTTATTGAATCACCAAATTAGAGCCAATCTAAACCACAATTTACACCATTATGAGAGCGCGATGCAACAAATCTACGTCCAGATCAAGTTACCGAGCTTGTGAGGCATCGATTACTCACCAGAGGTGAACACCGTGGAGAAGACTCTGGGATCAAAGGGGCAAGACTTGAGATCCCAGATCTCGTTGGGGTGATAGAAAAGCCCATCGCACACGAGCTCTGATCCCGAGGGCGATAGCCGGATCAGATGGACCTAGCCATGAAATTCCAAACAAATCACGAAAACCCGTAAAAATCGACGGTAAATAGAACGCGGGAGATACGGGAACGACCTCGTTCTCCTCTTTAAGGCTGAGGGTTCCGGCGAGGAAGCTGGTGCGGCCAGAATCTGCCTTAACGTCGTCAATGCATCGGGCCTGAACAGGAAGGAAGAAGGGTGAGTAGATACGTACAAGCGAGTAGAGAATCGCCGAATTGGGTGTGGGGTGGGGGGGTGGTATTCAAATCACCTGGTATTTGAGGCCGCCGTAGACGATGCCGGTGGACGCTCCCCGCATTCTGCCACGATGAGGTAGGATGATGGATGTTACCCGGCCGCCGGGGCCCGGGCCGGGGCTTTGCAGGGAGTAAGACGAAGCAACGGAACGAGCGTGGGAACGTCCGCACGATGGCAAGAGCAAGACTCGCACAGTCGGAGATCAGGTCCACCGTACCAAAAAGGTGCTCTATTAAGTTACAGAAATCGTTTTTTTTTTTTTTAAATCCCAAGTCATTTACTCATTTTTATCGGTTTATAAATGGATACAACTAACGTGATACTCCTCGTATTTAGCATAAATTCTAAAGTACATTGAGTTTGAGAGATCAATAACGGAATCTTTTGTTATCATAGGCTTTAGAATTAATACAAGTCTATAAGACGATGGTTGAGTGAAACCATGAAGCATAGTTTCATGTATGAATTTAGGTGTCTAACTTAACTCATGGACCCCAGACTCTCTTACAAAAGCTTGCAAGCGAGCACGACGATGAGGGTCAACTATAGGGCAAAACGAAGCCTCTTAATATCACCTAACCAGTTGTACGCCAGTCTAGTATATGATTTAGATCTTTATAAAAAGATATGTCAGTTGTTGTATAGTTTATTATTAAAAAAATAAATTATTCATAACAATTAATATTCATATTAAAAAAATAAATTATTCATAACAATTAATATTCATGATAATTTTCTCTTATTCAATACCACATAACTACCTTCTAATTGAATTATATTGTAAAATATAAAGTATTATTTAGACATATAATTATATTTATTTTAATATATAAACATACCATATTCAATTAGTGTTCAAATTCTATTTGATTTACTAATATATGATTAGATATAAATTTCAAAGTATTTAATAATATTTAATTAATTAATATTATTATTATTTATTTTTATACTATTTTATTAATTTATATTATTTATTAATATTAATTATAATTTTAATAGTATTTTATGATATTTATATAATAAAAATATAAAAATAAAAAGATAAGGAGTATATAATAATTTTTTTTATTTTCTCTCTCTAAACACAAGAGGGCAATTCTTTTATTTTTATTTTTATTTTTTTATTTTAATTTCCTTCTAATTTTTTATCATTCCTACTAAATACAGTAATATGATTGAACTTTTTCTCTTCTTAAGCTATATTACCGGTAGATTATTATTATTATAAATAAATCTAAATGTTTTAAAGCTTTTAGTTATTTATTATTCGGATCTGACCCGTTTACCATTTCGGAATTCATTTTCCAGTATGAGATCGAATTCATTAGCAAATCTGGATCCGCTCCATATTCTCCCATCCTTGTTTTCCTCCTCCGAACTCAGTGTAGCCTCATCCCGTGTCACTGACTTTCGGAAAAATTTTCTAGGGTTTCTGCTCCCTCTCTCGTTTTCTCCCCATCGTGGTCTCCACTCCATCCATCGCAAGTGTCACGCTCCGGTCGGAATGGTCTAAAAACAGCGCTTATCCGCTTTCTAGGGCCGTTCGGCGGAACACCAGAACGTGATCGCGCTAGGGTTTCCGGACTGAATCTCGTCTCCAAATTCAAAACCCTAGTTCCCCGCTCAACTTTTTATCCCCAAATTACAATTCGCTCGGTAAAACCCTAACCCTAATTAGGAAAATCCGAGATAAACAAAACCCTAAATTAAAATACCTCTCGGTCAAAATCAACTGTTGACCGTTGCTCGCCGAATTCCTCCCGTTGCTGACGTCGTCGTTGCGTCAGCAGATTCCAGAATTCATCACGGCATGGCCGTGCCGACCATCACGCCCATGACGGCGTCTGCAGATCGCGTCCATCGACAGTTTCTTCTCCAAATCCGACGATCCAAGAGCCTAGAAATTGGGGAAAACTCCCAATAATCCTTCCTAACCGCCCAAGGCTTCGATTTAGGTATAAGAGATGGTATTTTGGGTGGTTACAAGATTCGAACTTTGGAGAGAGGCGACTAGGGCGAAAGACGGGCGAAAATTTGCGTTCAAGGGCTTGATTCGACGAATTTTTTGGGGCTTTCGAGAGAATACTGAAGATTCACTATCCCCTACCTTTGATTTGTAATTTCCCTTACTTTTGAATTTAATTTCTAGGGTTTACATGTGTTAAATGATGAATTTGGTAGAGTAAACCCTATTTCGGAACTTGGGCGTAGCGTATTGAAAAATCCTCCATATGTAAAACAACTTTTATGAATTTTAGTGACATCTTCTAGTAAATTATTTATCTAATTTGGATGTGCTTAATTGCGTATGTGTGTTTTGGCCGAACATTATATATGTGTTAAGTGTTACGAGAAATACCGAGAGGTGAATCGTAACACTCGACTGTCCGACTTAGACTTGTGACTTGAATTACGAGAGTCATTCAAAGTCACTCGAGGGTTGATGATTGTCATTGAGCTCAATGGGTCTTCCCTAAGCTAATAAGCCACGAGAGTAGGATATTAGCTTAGGTAGACACCAAATTACGCTTCGAGAGAAGGTAATTTGTATAATAGGACTAATCGCCTTAAATAATTTACTGTCAGTTTACGCTTCGAGAGAACGTAATCCGTTTCTTAATTCGATTCATTCATTGTTTTGCTCTAAAGGATTCAACATGGTGAAACCTGAAGTCCCGAAGCTTTCTTTTAACTATAATTCCCTTATATTCGTCGATCTTTAGATTCAACAATTTAGACTTAGAATAGTTTTTCTTAATCCAATTTGATTTATCTAGCTATCAATGACACTACAAGTCAGTACTTGACACCTAGCTCCCTAGGGATAATATTTTTACTACTCCGATAGAAACCGTATACTTGCGGGGCCTATCAAACGTCAGCAATATCAAGAGCTCTCAAAAGGACCTTAAGCTATACCAGCAATTGGGCAAGAAAGAGAGGGATTCAGTTTTCACACTAACACAATTTTCTCAAAGTGTTTTTTTTCATAAAAGATGCAAGATTATGCATGTAAGAAAATACAAGCTAGAAGATAAGGGGATTCAGTTTTCACACTAACAAAATTTTCTCAGAGTGTTTTTTGTCATAAAAGATGCAAGATGATGCACGTAAGAAAATACAAGCCTCTTATAGCCTCTAACCCTCAACGTTCACACAAAAAAACTCTTTAGCTCAAATGACTATCATACCCCCCAACGTTACTTCTTTGTGTGGATGAGATCGGTTGCTTGTTTGAATGGTTGGCTGATCTTTGTCATGGCTTTGATTGAAGTTGCTGGCTTGATGCCTTGCATTTTAGTAGTAATATTTATAGCTATTTCATGTTAAATCCAGGCTTATTTTGAACTTTTATACTCTTTATAGGCTTATTTCCTTCATATCTTCGGAATATTCACTTTTTGGTGCTTTTGTGGAATTTCAGGTAAAATCACCCTTTTTCGACATATTTTGAAGATTCTAAGGCCATAGGACGATTTCTTATAGGAAGATGAAGAAGCTACATGTCAAATTTGGGCCAAAACGGAGTTAGCCTGAAAAGTACATCTAGGTGAACCCCACGGAGTTCACCAGTTTCTTTGCCAGCCAGTAGAACTCACAGAGAGCTTCACGGCCGGGTGAACCCTAGTGGGGTTCACCAGTTTTCCTTTAGGCCGAGAACAATCCCAAGCAAAGCACAGCCAGTGGGGTTCACCGCGCTTCTTTTCAGCTAGATTTCACAGAACGAATCACGGTCAGGTGAACCCGGCGGGGTTCACCCGTGATTCCAACCCAGGCTCATGCGGACCGAGTTCCACTCAGATTTTTGGTAATTTCTCACTCGTTTGGCATCCAAATTTGGCAAGTGAGGACTCTATGGAAAGCTCTTTCAAAGGAGAACGAAGGGGATATAAAAGCCCTAATTTTTATTACATAATTATCGAGTAATTAGGGACGAAGTAGCAGGAGCGGAAGAACACGACGAAAACATGAGTCTAGGGTGATTTTCAGAGATCTAATCATCGGAGTGCCTCGATTCTTCAGGATTTGTTTCAGTTCATTATCTCCTATCCTTTAGAAACTCTTCCTTGTGATTTTCCCTTGCTAAAAGAGAGAGATTTTTGAGCGTTTCAATGATGATTGTAGCGTAAACCCTATTTCGGGGCTTGGTTGAGACCCGTTGACGAATTTAATCGCAAACTTTATCTTTATTTTATTATTTGGACTGTGTTGTGAGCATATTTTACTTTGAAGTGTTTATTTCATGATTTTACCTTGGCCGAGTTCTTTCACGTGTTAGCCGTTACGATTCATATTGAGAGAAGGATCGTAAGGGTGGAATCCCCTAGTAAAACTTGCGAGACCTTGACACGCGAGTACTTGGTCTTTGCTCGAGGGTTTTATAATTTGCCATAGAACTCATTGGGTTTTTCTTAGAATGATCCACCGCGAGAGTAGGAGTTCGATTTAAGAAGTCGAACACCGGGGTGTACACTTGAGAGTGGGCACCTTGTACCTTAGGGTTAGATTTCTTGTAAAAAATTAATAATCCAAATAACCGACATCTGTCTTGTGCGATTAAAGTAGTCATCGTGGTGAGAACCAAAGCCCTGATTTCTCTCTCAAATTTAATCGCTACCGTCGTAGCGTTGATTTCTTGTTTTCGATTTCTACTTTCAAAACCCAATTTCGATTCGCTTAGCTATTAGGACTTGGATTTTCGGGTACTCAACCTTGTTCCCTGTGGGATTCGACATCTTTTATATTACTTCGACATAACCGTGCACTTGCGGAGTGTGTCAAGTATTTAAATAGGGTTTACGCTACAATCATCATTGAAACGCTCAAAAATCTCTCTTTTAATATGGGATAGGAGATGATAAACCGAAACAAATTCTGAAGAATCGAGGCGCTCCGATGATTAGATCTTCAAAAATTGCCGTAGAATCGTGTTTTCGCCGTGTTCTTCTGCTCCCGCTGCTTTGTCATGTGATTCCTCAATAATTAGGGCATAAAAATTAGGGCTTTTATATCCCCTGTGTTCTCCTTCAAAAGAGCTTTCCATAGAGTCCTCACTTGCCAAATTTGGATGCCAAACGAGTGAGAAATTACCAAAAATCCGAGTGGAACTCGGTCCGTGCGAGCCTGGGTTGGAATCACGGGTGAACCCTGCCGGGTTCACCTGACCGTGATTCGTTCTGTGAAATCTGGCTGAAAAGAAGCGCGGTGAACCCCACCGGGTTCACCTGGCTGTGCTTTGCTTGGGATTGTTCTCGGCCTAAAGGAAAACTAGTGAACCCCGCTGGGGTTCACCCGGCCGTGAAGCTCTCTGTGAGTTCTGCTGGCTGGTGAAGAAACTGGTGAACACCGTGGGGTTCACCTGGCCGTATTTTTCAGGCTAACTCTGTTTTGGCCCAAATTTGACATGTAGCTTCATCTTCGTATAAGAAATCATCCTATGGCCTTAGAATCTTCAAAATATGTCAAAAAAGGGTGATTTTACCTGAAATTCCACAAAAGCACCAAAAAGTGAAGATTCCGAAGATATGAAGGAAATAAGCCAATAAAGAGTATAAAAGTGTCAAAATAAACCTGGATTTAACATGAAATAGCTATGAATATTACTGCTAAAATACAAGGCATCAAATACTCCAGACTTAAATCTTTGCTTGTCCTCAAGCAATAAAATATGATGAAACACAAGATGGGTGTAAGAGTAATCTTTTGTGTTGAGGTATACATCCAAGTTAGAGAAATATTTAATCCAAAATCTAATCAGGAGAAATCAAGTAAATGGTTGTTTCAAGGGCTCAACAGTTTGTTCTTATGATAACTAGATGCCAAACAACTTAGTAAGCAGAAAACATAGGATTCAATCAAGCCTACATATCACACTCATGAAATTCCAATCCTCCTTATTCAAATCGTTGGGGTTAACTCAAATGTTCCATCAGGTATGATACACTGATTATTGCAATAGACTTCAACTCATAACCTTAAGTACATCCACTAAAATAATAGGAAATCTGTCATCCTCATCGATGTCTAACACAACAAAGTCGGTTGGAATAAAATAATCTCCTACTTTAATGGGTACATCCTCTAAAATACCCACTGGACTTCGAACTGATCTCTCAGCAAGCTACAAAGAAATATTAGTCGATTTTAAGTCACCCAAATCCAGCTTTTTACACAATGATAACGGCATGATGTTGACATTCGCTCCTAAATCGCACAGCGCTCTCTGAAAAGTAATCTCTCTTATCTGGCACGGAATGGAAAAGCTGCCAGGGTCCTTGAGTTTTTGTGGAAGCTTGTTTTGCAGAATCACACTGCACTCCTCAGTGAGTGCCACGGTCCCTTGGTCTTCTAGCTTCCGTTTATTTGAGAGGATGTCCTTCAGGAACTTTGCATAAGTCGGCATCTGCGAAAGGGCATCAACAAAGGAAATGTTAATATATAGTTTTTTCAATATTTCCAAAAGCTTACTGAATTGCTTGTCTAGCTTGGCTTTGACAAGCCTCTGAGGGAAAGGTATCGGCGGCTTGTAGGCTGGTGGCCCAACATAGGGTCGCTCTCCCTCTGTTCGCTCAGGTTCCGCCGGTGTTGAACCTGCGTGTGGCTCCTCATGATTCGGTGTCACTTCATCCCTTTTTTCATTGATCAGCATCTTAGGGTCTTCAAGTTGCTTGCCGCTCCGATTGGAGATTACATTGCAATGCTCCCTCGGGTTAACTTCTGGTTCTGATGGAAGCTTCCCTAGCGCTCTAGAGGATGAGCTAGCCTGCTGCGCAAGCTGGCTCTCCAACATTTTATTGTACGTCTTCAAGGAGTCCATCCTTGTCATCATCAGTTTCATCATATCAGTAAGCCCTTCTATTTGCTTACTCAGTTGAGAGTCTTGGGCCGGTCTTGGAGGAGGATTGTAGTTTGCTTGTTGAGGGGGAGGATTATAGTTTCTCTGTTGGAACCTAGGTGGCTGCTTGTAATTTTCTTATTGTGGCAGCCTGAAGTTCCCTTGCTGAGGTTGAACTTGTGGTGGCGCTTGCCCTGGTTGTATAGGCTGCGTGGTCATGTAGGAGAAGTTCGGGTGGTTGCGCCAGCCAGGGTTGTAATAGTTGGAATAAGGATTGTTCATGGGGTTCATATTTCCAACTGCATTAAGATGTTCAGGCTGACTTTGGACCACTTGTCCATCTCCCACTCGGCACTCAGCACCTGCATGTCCTGCAATGCCACACAACTCACAAGATAATGAATTAGTGTCTAAAGAGTTAACAGACCATGAATAAAATTTCTTAGTCAGATTGTCTACCTTCGCAGTGAGAGCAGTTAATGAATCAAGATTGTATTTACCTGCTTTCCTAGAAGGTGTACCTCGCTCTGGATTCCAATGATGGTAGTTTAGTGCCATGTCCTCCAAGAGGTTTATAGCGTCTTCAGGTACTTTGCTTATTAATCCTGATCCTCCAGCAGCTGCATCGACTGTGAGTCTAGTATTGTACTCCAATCCCATATAGAATGTGTGAACTAGAACCCAAGTCTCAATCCCATGGTGCAGACATAATCTTTGTAGCTCTTTGAATCTTTCCCAGGCTTCGTACAAAGACTCTCCATCCTTTTGCATGAAGCTCGTTATCTAGTTTCTGAGTTGGATTGTCTTCGAAGGAGGGAAATACTTCGAGAGGAAAGCTTGAGACAGTTCATCCCATGTCCGTATTGAAGCTGAGGGGATCGTGTGGAGCCATGCCCTTGCTCTGTCCCTTAAGGAGAAGGGAAACAAACGCAATATTCCAAAAATATAGACAAATGCATATTAGGGTCCTCAAGAGGAGAACCACCGAATTGATTTTGTTGTATCCTGGAAAGTAGAGCAGGTTTAATTTCGAAATTATTGGCCTCGACACTAGGCCTAACGATTCCTGATTGAAACCCATGTGAAAAAGGTGTTGCATATTCTCGCAGTGTTCTGGCATTGTTGTTGTTCACAGGTTGAGGCGCTGCTTCGTTCTCCAGGTCAATGTGAAGGTGTTCCATCTATTCTTGATTCTCCTTTTTCAGATCTTGCTTAAGCTTACTTCTTTGTCTGAAGGTTCATTCTATTTCGAGATCGATTTCCAAGAGTGCTCCTGCCCTGGAACTTTTCTTTGCATAAAAATTTGTTAGATTCAATTAAGAAGTTCAAAGCAATTAACACAAGCAGAAAGCAGCGTGAAACAGAATAAAGAAAGAAAAACTAACTAAAACTTAGTCTACTAGTCCTTAGAAGTGTACTGATATCAACCGTCATTCCCCAGCAACGGCGCCAAAAACTTGACACACTCCACAAGTGCACGGAAATGTCGAAGTAATACAAAAGATATTGAATCCCACAGGGAACAAGGTGAGTACCAGAAAATCTAATTCTTGGAATCTAAGCAGATCAAAACGTGGTTTTTGGAACTTAAAAACTAAAACTAAGCGAAATCGTAAGCAAGAAATCAAACAACTACGGCAGGGAAAATATATGAGAGAGAATATCAGGGCTTTGGTTTCTACCACTCTGACGATTTTAATTGTGCTAAGAAATAAATATCAGTTACATGGATTTACAAATATGCATAAGGAATATACCCTATGGTACAAGGTGCCCTCTTTCGAGTATACACCTCGGTATTTACCCAGAATGTCTCCTACTTTCACGGTGGATCATTCTAAACAAACCCAATGGGTTCCGTGGTAAATTATGGACCCTCGAGCGAAGAACAAACACTTTCGTGTCGAGCCTTCGCAAGATTCACAAAGAGGTTCCGTCGTTACAATTCTACTTTCGTTATGAACTGTAATAACTATGACATGATAATACTTGGCCAGAGTAAATATCATGAAATTAATACTTCAAGTGAAATATGCTCAGAATATGATCCAAATAACAAAGTTAACACATGAATTGCAAAATAGAAATCGTCAGAGGACTTCAACCTAGCCCTGAAATAAAGTTTACGCTACAACCATCGTTGAATCACTAAAAATTCTCTCTTTGTACATAGGAAAATCACAGGAAGAGGTTTCTAAGAGGGAGGAGACGATGAAATGAAAGAAATAAACAAGAATCACTGAGTTCCGATGGTTGAATCTCCAGAAGTCGCCTCGAAGTCGCATGTTCGCTGCCGTTTTCTGCCCTAGCCGCTTCATCACCTGATTGCTCCCTCATTAGGTCACAGAAATTGGGGCTTTTATACTCTTTCTATTCGCCTTCGAGTAAGCTTTCCAAAAAGTCCTCACTTGCTAAATTTGGACTTGAAACCGGCTCAAAATCGATGAAAAACCGAGTGAAGGTCGGGTTGTCCAGGAAGCATCACGGGTGAACCCCGCCGGGTTCACCTACCAGTGAAGTATTCTATAAATTTCTGCACAGGTCTTCTTGGACAGATTCATGGGTGAACCCCATGGGGTTCACCTGCCAGTGAAGTATACTGTGAATTTTGGACATCTTTGACATCATCGGTGACCCCGTCGGGTTCACCTGGCTGTGAAGCGCGCGGTAAGTTTCGTCCTTCGGTGAGATCACCGGTGAAGTCCAGAAAAAGCTCCGATTGGGCCCAAATTGTATGGGTAGCTTCGTCTTCTCATAAGGAATCATCCCATGCTCTTAAATTCTTCAAGAAAACTTTAAAATTGGGTGATTTTACCTGAAATTTCACAAGAGAGACGAAAAGTGAAGATTCTGAAGCTTTTAACTAAATGAGCCTTAAAGGAGTGTAAAAACATTCAAATAAGCCTAAATTCATCATAGAATAATAGTAAAAATCACTACTAAAATGAAATGCATCAAATACTCCTCGACTTAAATCTTTGCTTGTCCTCAAGCAATAAAATAAGTTGAAATACATATTTGGTATAAGAATAATCTTTTGTGTTGAAGTTCGCACCCAAGTTCAAAAAAATACTTTTTTAGCAATCCAAGATCTAATCAGAAGAAACCAACTAAAATGAGTGTCTTAAGCATTCACCAGTTTGGTCCCACAGTTTTTAGATGTCAACCAATTTCGAAAGCAGTAAACATGGGATTCAATCAAAGCATACACAACACTCATCTCATTCTTATCCTTCCAATTCATAATGTTGGGGTTAACTCAAATGTTTTATTTGGGATGTGAAAAACTGATCATTGCATTAGACTTCAACTCATATCCTAGGTACCATTGCCAATTTTTTGCAATGCCAAGTAGAGGAGTCTTTTTATTTCAATTCACATTTCTTAGATTTCAACTCATATCCTTCGGTACCACTGCCCATTTTTTGCAGTGCCAAGTAGAGGAATCTAAGTGTGATTTTTTTTAAATATCAGAAATCAACATATCCTAGCTTTTAACAAATGCAGTGTTTCCCCAATACTAGAAAGGAATTCAAAGTTTGAATAGATATTATATATCCTGATATGTATCAAATGTAAATTGCAAACCAAAATCAATTGAAGAATCATGAAAACACTTGACCCACTAAATGAACAACCTAAAATCAATCCACTTAGAGAATTTCTAAGTCATAGAATATATGGACATGACTATTGAGTAAATTTCCAACAAGTACTACATTCAACATGTCTTGATAAATTCCAACCAATCATGCATTTAACTTTAAGAATTTTGCAAAGCTATCATTAGACAAGACTAGCATGACAGGTCAACAATGAATCTTTCTTCACAAAATTTGCAATATATGTTTTAAAATATCTTCATGTAAGCTCACAGATTCACACAACATGTAACATAGATTGTAGCATAATACTGAAGCGGAAAAACAAGCAGTTCAAACATGTGTGTTATACACTGCAGAGGGTGGGGCATGTAGATGTGGACCAGGCCCACGAATAGTGGCATATAAGATACAATGCCAATATCAAAATAACATCCATCAGAAAGTGTCATAACAAATCCATAAAGAGTCAGAACACAACAACCAAACAGAAGCTGGAGTAAAGACAGCTCACCCGCTCTAAAATGTTGCATAGTCCTCTATGCAACGTCGTATATGTGAGAGAAGAAGGTGGCGGTGTCAAGTCCGGATGGAGCGTCAAGTTGCACAGTATACTTCACGGGTGAACACCGCCGGGTTCACCTAGTCATGAAGTGCATTGAGCTTCAGTGAAAATCCATCGAAAATCTCCTGTTCCCATAGCACGTCTGCATCACAAAAAATAACCCTCTAATCAGCGTATATCAAGATCAAAATTTCTTAGAATAAGCTAGATAAGCAAGAGAGAGTGGTACTCAACGATGATAAACTAAAAACTAAAGGACAACCAATGCAACTAAAAGAAAATGAAAACAACGAGAAAACTTGGGTAGCCTCCCAAGAGCACTAGTTTTAGGTCAATAGCTCGACCGTAGAGTCATCAGGTCATCAAATCAGAGGGGGGGGGGTCAAAAGGGGCGAGAACTTCCCTTTGTTTAACTAGTTCATCTTCAAAACGGTGTTTGAGGCAGTGTCCATTGTCTTCCAAACCTCTAGCACGCTTAAGTACACCCACGCTGTAACATATACCTGCAAGAGAAGGTTTTTTGAGAGAGTTAGATAGATCAAATTGAATAACATTTCCACCGATGTTTAAATCCAGTTTCCCATTTTTAACATCGATAACAACACCAACTGTAGCAAGAAAAGGTCTTCCTAAAATAATAGGAAGTCTGTCATCCTCATCAATGTCTAACACAACAAAGTCGGCTGGAATAAAATAATCCCATACTTTAATGGGTACATCCACTAAAATACCCACTGGACTTCGAACTGATCTATCAGCAAGCTGCAAAGAAATATTAGTTGATTTTAAGTCACCCAAATCCAGTTTTTTACACAATGAAAACGACATGATGCTGACACTCGTTCCTAAATCGCACAGTACTCTCTTAAAGGTTATCTCTCCTATCTAGCACGGAATGAAAAAGCTACCAAGGTCCTTGAGTTTTTGTTGAAGCATGTTTTGCAGAATCGCACTGCACTACTCAGTGAGTGCCACGGTCCCTTGGACTTCTAGCTTCCATTTATTTGAGAGGATGTCCTTCAGGAACTTCACATAGGTCGGCATCTGCGAAAGGGCATCAACAAAGGGAATGTTAATATATAGTTTTCTCAATATTTCCAAAAACTTATTGAATTGCTTGTCTAGCTTGGCTTTGACAAGCCTCTGAGGGAAAGGTATCGGTGGCTTGTAGGCTGGCGGCCAAACATAGGGTCGCTCTTCCTCTGTTCGCTCAGGTTTCGCTGGTGTTGAATCTGCGTGTGGCTCCTCAGGATTCAGTGTCACTTTCTCCCTTGTTTCATTGATCGGCATCTAAGGGTCTTCAAGTTGCTTGCCGCTCCGAGTGGAGATTGCATTGCAATGCTCCCTCGGGTTAACTTCTGGCTGTGATGGAAGCTTCCCTGACGCTCTAGAGGATGAGCTAACCTGTTGCGCAAGCTGGCTTTCCAACATTTTGTTGTGCATCTCCAAGGAGTCCATCCTTATCATCATCAGTTTCATCATATCAGTCAGCCCTTCTATTTGCTTACTCAGCTAAAAGTCTTGGGCCAGTCTTGGAGGAGGATTGTAGTTTGCTGGTTGAGGGGGAGGATTGTAGTTTCTCTGTTGGAACCTAGGTGGCTGCCTGTAATTTTCTTGTTGTGGTAGCCTGAAGTTCCTTTGCTGAGGTTGAACTTGTGGTGGCGCTTGCCGTAGTTGTATAGGCTGCGTGGTCCTGTAGGAGAAGTTCGGGTGGTCGCGCCAGCCAGGGTTGTAATAGTTGGAATAAGGGTTGTTCTTGTGGTTCATATATCCAACTACATTAAGATGTTCAGGCTGATTTTGGACCACTTGTCCATCTCCCACTCGGCACTCAGCACCTGCATGTCCTGCAATGCCACACTGCTGCTCAAGCTGGCTCTCCAACATTTTATTGTGCATCTCCAAGGAGTCCATCCTTATCATCATCAGTTTCATCATATCAGTCAGCCCTTCTATTTGCTTACTCAGTTGAGAGTCGGGCCAGTCTTGGAGGAGGATTGTAGTTTGCTGGTTGAGGGGGAGGATTGTAGTTTCTCTGTTGGAACCCAGGTGGCTGCCTGTAATTTTCTTGTTGTGGCAGCCTGAAGTTCCTTTGCTGAGGTTGAACTTGTGGTGGTGCTTGCCCTGGTTGTATAGGCTGTGTGGTCCTGTAGGAGAAGTTCGGGTGGTTGCGCCAGCTAGGGTTGTAATAGTTGGAATAAGGGTTATTCATGGGGTTCATATTTCCAACTACATTAAGATGTTCAGGCTGATGTGTCTAAAGTGTTAACAGACCATGAATAAAATTTCTTAGTCAGATTGTCTACCTTTGCAGTGAGAGCAGTTAATGAATCGAGATCTAATTTATCTGCTTTGCTAGAAGGTGTACCTCACTCTGGATTCCATTGATGGTAGTTCAGTGTCATGTCCTCCAGGAGGTTTATAGCGTCTTTAAGTACGTTGCTTATTAATCCTGATCCTCCAGCAGCTGCATCGACTGTGAGTCTAGTATTGTACTCCAATCCCATATAGAATGTATGTACTAGAACCCAAGTTTCAATCCCATGGTGCAGACAAAATCTTTGAAGCTCTTTGAATCTTTCCCAGGCTTCATACAAAGACTCTCCATCCTTTTGTATGAAGCTCGTTATCTGGTTTTTGAGTTGGATTGTCTTCGAAGGAGGGAAATATTTCGAGAGGAAAGCTTGAGACAGTTCATCCCATGTCTGTATTGAAGCTGAGGGGATTGTGTGGAGCCTTGCCCTTGCTCTATCCCTTAAGGAGAAGGGAAACAAACGCAACCTGATAGCATCAGAAGTAGCTCCATTAATCTTTAGCATATCACAATATTCCAAAAATATAGACAAATGCATATTAGGGTCCTCAAGAGGAGAACCACCGAATTGATTTTGTTGTATCATGGAAAGTAGAGCAGGTTTAATTTCAAAATTATTGGCCTCGACACTAGGCCAAACGATTCCTGATTGAAACCCATGTGAAAAAGGCGCTGCATATTCTCGCAGTGTTCTGGCATTGTTGTTGTTCACAGGTTGAGGCGTTGGTTCGTTCTCCAGGTCAATGTGAAGGTGTTTCATCTGTTCTTGATTCTCCTTTTTCAGATCTTACTTAAGCTTCCTTCTTTATCTGAAGGTTCGTTCTATTTCGAGATTGATTTCCAAGAGTGCTTCTGCCCTGGAACTTCTTTGCATAAAAATTTATCAGATTCAATTAAGAAGTTCAAAGCAATTAACACAAGCAGAAAGCAGCGTGAAACATAATAAAGAAAGAAAAACTAACTAAAACTTAGTCTACCAGTCTTTAGAAGTATACTGATATCAACCGTTGTTCCCTGGCAACGGCGCCAAAAACTTGACACACTCTGTAAGTGCACAGAAATGTCGAAGTAATACAAAAGATATCAAATCCCACAGGGAACAAGGTGAGTACCAAAAAATCTAATTCTTGGAATCTAAGCAGATTAAAACGTGGTTTTTGGAACTTAAAAACTAAAATTAAGCGAAATGGTAAGCAAGAAATCAAACAACTATGGCAGGGAAAAAAATGAGACAGAATATTAGGGCTTTGGTTTCTACCACTCTGATGATTTTAATTGCGGTAAGAAATAAATATCAGTTACATGGATTTACAAATATGCATAAGGAATCTACCCTATGGTACAAAGGTGCCCTCTTTCGAGTGTACACCCAGGTATTTACCTAGAACGTCTCCTACTTTCGCGGTGGATCGTTCTAAACAAACTCAATGGGTTCCGTGGTAGATTATGGACCCTCGAGCGACGAACAAGCACTTTCGTGTCGAGCCTTCGCAAGATTCACAAAGAGGTTCCGTCATTACAATTCTACTTTCGTTATGAACTATAATAACTATGACATGATAATACTTGGCTAGAGTATATATCAAGAAATTAATACTTCAAGTGAAATATGCTCAGAATATGATCCAAATAACAAAGTTAACACATGAATTGCAAAATAGAAATTGTCAGAGGACTTCAACCTAGCCCTGAAATAAAGTTTACGCTACAACCATCGTTGAATCGCTAAAAATTCTCTCTTTGTACATAGGAAAATCACAGGAAAAGGTTTCTAAGAGGGAGGAGACGATGAACCGAAAGAAATAAACAAGAATCACTGAGTTCCGATGGTTGAATCTCCAGTCTGGCACGGAATGGAAAAGCTGCCAGGGTCCTTGAGTTTTTGTGGAAGCTTGTTTTGTAGAATCGCACTGCACTACTCAGTGAGTGCCACGGTCCCTTGGTCATCTAGCTTCCGTTTATTTGAGAGGATGTCCTTCAGAAACTTCGCATAGGTCGGCATCTGCAAAAGGGCATCAACAAAGGGAATGTTAATATATAGTTTTTTCAATATTTCCAAAAACTTACTGATTTGCTTATCTAGCTTGGCTTTGACAAGCCTCTGAGGGAAAGGTATCGGCGGCTTGTAGGCTGGCGGCCCAACATAGGGTCACTCTTCCTCTGTTCGCTCAGGTTCCGCCGGTGTTGAATCTGCGTGTGGCTCCTTAGGATTCGGTGTCACTTTATCCCTTGTTTCATTGATCAGCATCTTAGGGTCTTCAAGTTGCTTGCCGCTCCGAGTGGAGATTGCATTGCAATGCTCCCTCGGGTTAACTTCTGGCTGTGATGGAAGCTTCCCTAGCGCTCTAGAGGATGAGCTAACCTACTGCGCAAGCTGGCTCTAAAACATTTTGTTGTGCGTCTTCAAGGAGTCCATCCTTGTCATCATCAGTTTCATCATATCAGTCAGCCCTTCTATTTGCTTACTTAGTTGAGAGTCTTCGGGCGGTCTTGGAGGAAGATTGTAGTTTGCTTGTTGAGGGGGAGGATTGTATTTTCTCTGTTGGAACCCAGGTGGTTGCCTGTAATTTTCTTGTTGTGGCAGCCTGAAGTTCCCTTGCTGAGGTTGAACTTGTGGTGGCGCTTGCCCTGGTTGTATAGGCTGCGTGGTCCTGTAGGAGAAGTTCGGGTGGTTGCACCAGCCCGAGTTGTAATAGTTGGAATAAGGGTTGTTCATGGGGTTCATATTTCCAACTGCATTAAGATGTTCAGGCTGACTTTGGACCACTTGTCCATCTCCCACTCAGCACTCAGCACCTGCATGTCCTGCAATGCCACACAACTCACAAGATAATGAATTAGTGTCTAAAGAGTTAACTGACCATGAATAAAATTTCTTAGTCAGATTGTCTACCTTCGCAGTGAGAGCAGTTAATGAATCAATATTGAATTTACCTGCTTTCCTGGACGGTGTACCTTGCTCTAGATTCCGTTGATAGTAGTTCAGTGCCATGTCCTCCAGGAGGTTTATAGCGTCTTCAGGTACTTTGCTCATTAATCCTGATCCTCCAGCAGCTGCATCGACTGTGAGTCTGGTATTGTACTCCAATCCCATATAGAATGTGTGTACTAGAACCCAAGTCTCAATCCCATGGTGCGTACATAATCTTTGAAGCTCTTTGAATCTTTCCCAGTCTTCGTACAAAGTCTCTCCATCCTTTTGCATAAAGCTCATTATCTGGTTTCTGAGTTGGATTGTCTTCGAAGGAGGGAAATACTTCGAGAGAAAAGCTTAAGACAGTTCATCCCATGTCTGTATTGAAGCTGAGGGGATCGTGTAGAGCCATGCCCTTGCTCCGTCCCTTAAGGAAAAGGGAAATAAACGAAACCTGATAGCCTCAGAAGTAACTCCATTAATCTTTAGCATATCACAATATTCCAAAAATATAGACAAATGCATATTAGGGTCCTCAAGAGGAGAATTACAAAATGATTTTTGTTGTATCATGGAAAGTAAAGCAGGTTTAATTTCAAAATTATTGGCCTCGACACTAGGCCTAACGATTCCTGATTGAAACCCATGTGAAAAAGGCACTGCATATTCTCGCAGTGTTCTGGCATTGATGTTGTTCACAGGTTGAGGCGCTGGTTTGTTCTCTAGGTCAATGTGAAGGTGTTCCATCTGTTCTTGATTCTCCTTTTTCAGATCTTGCTTAAGCTTCCTTCTTTGTCTGAAGGTTCGTTCTATTTTGAGATCGATTTCCAAGAGTGCTCCTGCCCTGGAACTTCTTTGCATTAAAATTTGTCAGATTCAATTAAGAAGTTCAAAGCAATTAACACAAGCAGAAAGTAGCGTGAAACAGAATAAAGAAAGAAAAACTAACTAAAACTTAGTCTACCAGTCCTTAGAAGTATACTGATATCAACCGTTGTTCCCCGGCAACGGCGCCAAAAACTTGACACACTCCGCAAGTGTATGGAAATATCGAAGTAATACAAAAGATATCGAATCCCATAGGGAACAAGGTGAGTACCAGAAAATTTAATTCTTGGAATCTAAGCAGATCAAAACGTGGTTTTTGGAACTTAAAAACTAAAACTAAGCGAAATCGTAAGCAAGAAATCAAACAACTACGGTAGTAAAAATATATGAGAGAGAATATCAGGGCTTTGGTTTCTACCACTCTAACGATTTTAATTGCGCTAAGAAATAAATATTAGTTACATGGATTTACAAATATGCATAAGGAATCTACCCTATGGTACAAGGTGCCCTCTTTCAAGTGTACACCCCGGTATTTACCCAGAACGTCTCTTACTTTCACGGTGGATCATTCTAAACAAACCCAATGGGTTCCGTGGTAGATTATGGACCCTCGAGCGAAGAACAAGCACTTTCCTGTTGAGCCTTGGCAAGATTCACAAAGAGGTTCCGTCGTTATAATTCTACTTTCGTTATGAACTGTAATAACTATGACATGATAATACTTGGCCAGAGTAAATATCAAGAAATTAATACTTCAAGTGAAATATGCTCAGAATATGATCCAAATAACAAAGTTAACACATAAATTGCAAAATAGAAATCGTCAGAGGACTTCAACCTAGCCCTGAAATAAAGTTTACGCTACAACCATCGTTGAATCGCTAAACATTCTCTTTTTGTACATAGGAAAATCACAGGAAAAGGTTTATAAGAGGGAGGAGATGATGAACCAAAAGAAATAAACAAGAATCACTGAGTACCGATGGTTGAATCTCCAGAAGTCCCTCGAAGTCGCATGTTCACCGCCGTTTTCTGCCCTAGCCGCTTTGTCATTCGATTGCTCCCTCATTAGGCCACAGAAATTGGGGTTTTTATACTCTATCTGTTCGCCTTCGAGTAAGCTTTCGAAAAAGTCCTCACTTGCTAAATTTGGACTTGAAACCGGCTCAAAATCGATAAAAAACCGAGTGAAGGTCGGGCTGTCCAGAAAGCATCACGGGTGAACCCCGCCGAGTTCATCAGGTGTTAAAGTGTTCTGTGCAATTCTGTTGTGAAGCAATCACGGGTGAACCCCGCCGGGTTTACCTACCAGTGAAGTATTCTATAAATTTTTTCTGCATAGGTCTTCTCGGACAGATTCACGAGTGAACCCCGTGGGGTTCATCTGCTAGTGAAGTATACTGTGAATTTCGGACATCTTTGACATCATCGGTGAACCCTGCCGGGTTCACTTGGCAGTGAAGTGCGTGGTAAGTTTCGTCCTTCGGCGAGATCACCGGTGAACCCCGTGGGGTTCACCTGGCCGTGAAGTCTAGAAAAAACTCCGATTGGGCCCAATTTTACTGGTAGCTTCTTCTTCTCATAAGAAATCACCCCATGTTCTTAAATTCTTCAAGAAGACTTCAAAATTGGGTGATTTTACCTGAAATTCCACAAGAGAGACAGAAAGTTAAGATTCTGAAGCTTTTAACTAAATGAGCCTTAAAGGAGTGTAAAAACATTCAAATAAGCCTAAATTCATCATGGAATAATAGTAAAAATCTCTACTAAAATGCAAGGCATCACAGAGCGAGAGCTTGGCTGCACACACTACCTTCTGCTTCGATAAGAACATGGGCAGAGCTTTCTCAAGCCTTTCTCTCCATGTTCTTTCCTCCATCCAAGACAATCCAATTGTGGAATCAGATAACAAGTTTCATGCAAAAGGATGGAGAGTCTCTATATGAAGCTTGGGAGAGGTTTAAAGAGCTCCAAAGGATGTGTCCACATCACGGAATTGAGACTTGGGTCTTAATCCAAACATTCTATATTGGTTTGGATTATAACACAAGACTTACAGTGGACGCTGCAGCAGGAGACGCTTTGATGAATAGGAGAGTTGAAGATGCAATGAACCTCCTCGACGACATGGCGATCAACCATCACCAATGGACATCTGAGAGAGGTACCTCTAACAAGAAGTCAGGTAGGTATGACCTTGACTCTCTTACTGCTCTCACGGCTAAGGTTGATAATTTGACTAGAAAGCTTGATTCTTGGTCTGTTAATTCTATGGATGTTAACGCTATTTCTTGTGAGGTATGTGGAGTTGTAGGTCATGCAGGGGTAGATTGTTAGGCAGGAGATGGACAGATGGCTGCGATCAACTCTGGGCAATTGAATGCTATTAGAAACTTTAATCCCAACAACAATCTATATTCCAACACATTCAATCCAAGATGGCGCAACCATCCAAATTTCTCATACCGAACAACTCAGCCAATTCAGCCTGGACAAGTTCTACCACAGCAAACCCAGCCCCCACAAGGAAACTTCAGGCAGCCCCAACAGAACAATTTTAGACCACCAGGATTTCAGGCTAGGAACTATAATGCGCCACCACCACAGCCAAGGCCCAATAATGATTCAAATTTGAGCAAGCAACTTGAAGGACTGACAGACATGATGAAGCTGATGATGACAAGGATGGACTCCCTGGAGACACATAATAAGATGCTAGAGAGTCAGCTAGCCCAGCAAGCTAGCTCATCTTCCAGAGCACCAGGCAAGCTTCCATCCCAACTAGAGGTAAACCCAAGGGAGCATTGCAATGCAATCTCCACTCGGAGCGGCAAACAACTTGAAGACCCAAAGTTGCCGACTGATGATAGGAGAGATGAAGTTACACCAGAACCTGTGGAACCACATTCAGATGAAGCACCAGTGGCACTTGAACCAACTGAAGTTGAGCGGCCCTATGTGGGACCGCCTGCATACAAGCCACCGATTCCTTTTCCACAGAGGCTTGTCAAGGCTAAATTGGACAAGCAGTTCGGTAAGTTTTTAGAGGTTTTGAAGAAACTTTATATTAACATCCCTTTCGTTGATGTTCTTTCGCAGATGCTGACATATGCAAAATTCCTGAAAGACATCTTATCAAACAAGAGGAAGCTAGAGGATCAAGAGACCATTGCACTTACTGAGGAGTGCAGCACCATCATTCAGAACAAGCCCCCTCAGAAGCTTAATGACCCAAGCAGTTTCTCCATACCCTGCCATATTGGGGAGATGTCCTTTCAGAGAGCTTTGTGCGATCTAGGAGCAAGCGTTAGCCTCATGCCATTATCACTTTGTAAAAGGCTAGACTTAGGGGACTTGCAACTGACTAATATTTCTATACAGTTTGCAGATAGATCAGTGCATCAACCAGTTGGTATTTTAGAGGACGTACCTGTTAAAGTAGGAGATTACTTTATTCCTACTGATTTTATTGTTCTGGAAATTGATGAGGATGACAGGCTCCCTATCATTTTGGGGATGCCTTTTCTAGCCACTGCTGTTGGGGTATGCCCTTAAGGCTAATGTTTGAGGCCTTGGGATTATTTCAGTATCATGTATAAACTTTATGTTTATAAAGGCAATGGTTGTTATTCAGGTTGTTACAGTATCTGCTGCAATATGTATACTTCTGAATAATGTCTCAATGCTGTTCAGCTTGGCTGACATGCAGTTTTGTCCTTAGTCGAGATATCTTGGTGAACATGAGACAGCCTTGATATGATTGAGACTAATATGTGTTCTAATCTTATAGGATGCTTCGAGCATGGAATAAGATGTAGACTCATGGGTACATTGGATGTACTGGACAGACCCTACTTAGGATATTCAATTGCTTGTCACAATGTGAATAATCCTTATATGCAAACAAGTGGCATATTTCCTCTGACTTGAGATCACTTCTGTTTCTAAATGATGATTGGCATTGTTTTGAGGTAGTTCAATATCATTTGAAACATAATGGTTATAGACTATCTTGGATAATGAACATGAGTCATGTTAGGGCACTAGTGATAGATATAGGATTGCCGTCTCCTTGATTGGAGTGTGATGTTCTATAGGGGCCCCCTGGATGAGATGATTGAGAAAGTGTATGGCCATACCCAGATGACTATGTATCATCTGATCTAATCATTCTCATCATATTGGAATTACAGGCTTGACACGCTTGTCCAATAAGAACATCCAGTGGCAAAGGAAACACATATGTCAAGTGACTTGGGTTCACACTTGTGCTGTGGTTTGGGTGTAGTCTTGGAAGACTCTTTCCTTTATATCGGGAGACAGTGATGTGTTGCTAGATACCCCTCACTGATCGTGATAACGTGAGTTATCGTTACCGACATTTAAAGGAAACCCTTAGGGTCGCACAATTTGATGATATGGCTTACTTATGTCAGATCGTGTGGACTGAATTGTTTTAGTTCAGTTTAATGGGATTTAAACTCTGATTGTAAGTGAGATCTGGTCTGATCATGTTTGATTGATTAGGGCTTGAGATCGGTAAGCTTCGATCGAGAGATTGGATGCTAGATCGGTGAGATCAAGAGCATCAAGAGATGAATGGTCAGATCTTAAGCCTTTTGGTTTAATGTGATCTGGATCAAGGCTTGGCTTAATTTGGTCCTTGAACCAAATGAAATGAACCGGCTCATCAAGTGAGCGCATGGTTCAAGGGTAGAGGAAGTTGCGATCGTTCACTTGGTGTGAACACATGATCGCATGTGGTGGCTTGCTATTTTTAGAAGCCATGATCTCAAAATGAGACCACGCCTCACGTTCGAGTAGCTCTCCCTATTCTCGCCTCTCGCCCCCTATTGCTGACGACGACTCACTCTCTCGTGTGTAGAGGTTGACGACAAGAGGAGGACTCGGCCAAGCAAAAGAGATCATCTCTTCTCCCTTCACGTGATCAGGAGACCTTGGAGCCTTGCTAGCACAAGGATCGACAAGGAATAGGCGATCACCCATCTTGTGTGCGCACGCTTTGGAGGAGAGCCGCATCGTTCTCTGCTTCCAAGTCGCCATCCAATAAATGGCAATGGTATGATCCTTGTGTCAAATCTTTAAGTTAATCTATGTTCATACATGCGATCTTAGAAATCCTATGATTCCGCCCATGCAAGTTTTATTATATATGCATGTTTAGGGTTTCGCCCCCTTAGGGGAACCTTCACTGCAGGCGCTGTCATGGATGTCAAGAATGGGAAATTGTCTTTGAACATCTGTGGCAACATCATTCAGTTTGATCTAACTGATACTTTGAAAAAACCTTCTCTTGTAGGTACATGCTGCAGAGTGGACATTGTGTTGGGAAACCCTGGGGATTTTAAAATTTTTACAGACAAGCACAGCGGAAGCAATCCCCGAAACAGGCCAGTCCCAAAAACCTAGAAGATCGAGTCTTGCGAGGAGATCGACACGGTGAGTAGGAGATGATACCTTGATGCAAATTAAGTGATGCGATGCAGGCGCTCAAATGTGCGCCCTCTGTAGTCTCGCACACAGCCGAACCTAGAATCCTCTTCTTCCACGCCCGGTGCTAGCCTCGGGAAGAAGATCCACGCCTTTGGGAGACTTCCTCAATCACTTGCGCCAACTCCAGAGGAGATGCCAAGGAGAGGAGGTGGAGCTTCATCGGAGTCCAACTCTTGAAGCACTCCACCAAGATCCGAACCGGAATCAACCGAAGCCAAAGTCCAACTTTGGAGAGTAGGACGTCAAGGAACTTCCAAAGTTCCAAACTCACTAAAGGGAAGAGGAGAGGCAATGGGCGAACATCCCTCTCTGTCTTTCTAGGAGTGGCGACAAAGGGGACAAGGGTGGCAAGAGTTCAAGAGTTATGACGAGGAGGGAGGAAGGGGGTTTATATACCCATGAATAGGTGCACCTCTTCACTAGTGAAGAGGCACACCTCTTCATGAAGAGACACACCACTTCAAGAGGTAAAACCCATTTCGCCCACTCCAAGTGCCATGCGCCCAGGTACATTCACCCACTCCAAGTGAGAAGCTCCAAGCTTCTCACCTTAAGAAGATGTCCAACTTGGATTTGTCCACCTCAAGGAAATGCGCCAAGCTCACTCCAAGTAGCTTGTGCCATTCCATTTGGCCCATTGGCCCAAATGGCTTATTGAGCCCATTTGGCCTATTAGCCCAACTTGGTCTATTGGGCCCATTTGGCCCAAATGGCCTATTGGGCCCATTTGGCCTACTAGGCCCAAAAACAAGTTAGCTCCAAATGATTCCTTTCATCTCATCTAGCACAGTGGTGCTGATGGATTCTCCCAAACAGATCTGAGTTATCCAATAACTCAATCAATAGGCTACCCGATCAATATGAGAACCTGAGTTTCAAGTTGTGCGACTCTGTACGTTCGTCAGACGTTGGCAGTGATGAACCGAGTCATCACAAGCAGTGATTGGCACCTAGCAGTGCATCGCTGCTACCCAAGTCATCGGAATGGATATCAACATCGACATTCCTATCATCGTAACAAGGTACTGATGCATTATAGTCTCTTTGCCAGACTGATATCCGATTGGACAAAGTGCGTCACCACTTTGTTTTCACTTAATCTCATGGTCATGACTAAATCAGGCTTTCACCTGGGTATGGCCATACACTTTTAGTCATGCAACCATAAGGGGGCCCCGTGCATATCAAGCTTCCTATAGGAAGGGGCAAATCCTATGTCTGTCCATTGGTCTTCTCATATGGGTCGTGACATACCCAATGACAACCGTTATGACCTCCCTGCTATGGCAAGGCGTTAGGTTGTATCAAAGTATGCCCCTAACCATATAGAAGAGTCAATGACCTCAAGTCAAGGGATCAATGCATCTCCTGTCACATGTGAGCTTAACTCATGACACCAAGTTAAAGCCTCACAGCGGGTCGGTCCAGTATATCCACCACTGATATACCCATATGCTTGCGTTAGCACCCCGTGCGTAACCAGCCCATATACCAGTCTCACATGTATCAGAGCTGTCCCTTATCCACTCAGGTACTCGACTGGGGACACACTATTTGAGCACAGATACAATCTGTCTCCAGGGACATTATTATCCATGTACATAATCACAGATGTAAACATAGCATGATAACGACAATGCCAGAATGATATATTAAATATCAATGTCAAGTAGTACAAGATGGACCAACAACGAGTCCAAGGGCATATACACCAACAATCTCCCACTTGCACTTAGACTTAGTTGTTGAGAAATCTCAACCCTATGTCCCTCGCATGACCATCACGCTTCTGCTGCGCCAAAGCCTTGGTCAGTGGGTCTACCAGATTATTGTCTGTGTCAACTCTGCTTATCCTGACATCACCTCTATCAATGATCTCCCAGATCAGGTGAAATCTACTGAGAATGTGTTTGCATTTTTGATGAGACCGTGGTTCCTTTGCCTACATCGCTTTATTGTTGTCACAATAGAGCTCAATCGGATCCACAGCAATTGGAACCACCTGAAGTTCAGAAATGAACTTCCGAATGCAAATGGGTTCTTTGGCTGCCTCAGAAGCAACTATATACTCAGCCTCGGTCGTAGAATCAATTACAATGGATTGCTTAGAGCTCTCTCAGCTCATAGCACCTCCACTCAATCTGAACACATAGCCTGTCTGCGATCTGAAGTCATCAGGGTCAGACTGGAACGATGCCTCAGTGTAGCCCTGAACACTGAGCTCTTCCTGTCCCCCATAGACCAAGAACCATTCTTTAGTTCTTCTCAGAAACATAGAATGTTCTTTAC
The DNA here is from genome assembly GCA_027563935.2 of Costus lasius. NCBI lineage: Eukaryota > Viridiplantae > Streptophyta > Magnoliopsida > Zingiberales > Costaceae > Costus > Costus lasius. The sequence continues at coordinate 69,719,035 of CM050452.1, forward strand.
AGCCACCCAGTGCTGCAGACCTGGATTGGATTGGTATCTGCTGGTTATGCTCACAGCATAAGCCACGTCTGGTCTAGTGCATAACATCTCATACATGATCGAACCTACTGCCGAAGCATAGGTCACTCGACTCATGTCGTCCCTCTCAGCCTGTGTGACAGGACACTAGCTCTTGGAGAGAATAAGGCCATGTCTCACTGGAAGGTATCCTTTCTTAGATTGCTCTAAGCTGAACCTCTCCAGGACCTTATCAATGTAAGTACTCTGACTAAGGGTCAGGAGCTTCTTGGATCTATCCCGGTAGATCCTCACGCCTAGGATGTAGGCGGCCTCCCCTAAGTCTTTCATCTCGAAACACTTCCCCAACCATGTCTTCACAACTTGAAGACTAGGGTTGTCGTTTCCGATGAGTAGTATGTCGTCGACATACAGGACCAGAAATGTCACCAAGCTCCCACTGAATTTACTGTATACACAGGTGATAGCGATCCGCAAGTGCACGGATTTTTATCGAAGTAATAAAAGATTATTGATCCCACGAGGATCAGGCGGTCAAGTACCGATTACACGATTGATCTATATCTAGACGATTCAAATAGGGTTTTTGTTTTGGAAACTTCTAATGCAAGAAAACAAAAAGGTGGTTTTAGGGTTTTGGCTAAAAATCAATTCAGATAAAATCAGGACTTAGGGTTTCACCATGCTGACGATTATGAATTTAGTAAAAATAAATCTTTAATCAGAAAATTATAGTTTTGAAAGGGATTTTTCCTAAGGTACAGACTACCTCCTCCCAGAGTGTAATCTGGTATCTATTTACATTAATCCCCTACTCCCGTGACAATTAACATAAATAGACCCATTAAGTTCTGTGAAAAACCATAGTAATCCTTCAAGTGAATCTGAACTACTCCCGTGATCGGATTCACAGGTTTGAAAAGAATAGATCCGACATCGCGATTCACCTCCCGGTCCTTCTCGCGACGTCTCAAACACAATAAAACTTGGCCAGAGAATTAAAGCAGGATACGTACAATTCTAATCAAATCAAATCTATAAAATTCATGTAAAAGATTTGAAACAATATATTCAATCCATAAATCGTCAATGGGCTAATCCCTAAATCCCAAAAATATGGTTTACACGTTCATATTCAAAGTAAATAACATGTTCATCGATGAATTCAACATGTAATCTCTCAAAAGTAGTGCAAAGAGACACTAGAAAGGTAATTAGAACTCTTCCCCTTGATCTGGTGATGAAGATGAAGCGTCAAATCTCCTCCTTTGCGTGATCTCTCGCCGGAATTTTGCCCTAAAACTGATTTCCGCCGCCGCCACTACAGCCGTCTGTTTTCGTACCTCCAAGCCCCTGAAACCCTTCCAAAACCCTTCCTTTTAAAGTCAAATCAATATAGAACCGGTCTAGGAAGGTTTTTGGAGAGTTTAGTTCAATTCCGGTTTAATTTGGAGTCGAATCGAGTGAAAAACCGAAAGGGCGGACATTTACTGTTATATGCTATTTACTGTTATATGCTATTTACTGTTAGCATCATAACATGTTTAAAGTATACTACAAAGTAGCATAATTTAACTCATAGTCTCAATCATGAAAGTCAGCGGAGTTGTCCACATGGCCTATAGCTTTCTCTTTTTTCTCCATTTTCATCCTTTTTTTTATTATTAGACTTCAACTCATGTCTTAGGTACCATTGTCAAACTTAACAGTGCCAAGTAGAGGAGTTTTTTCCCTTTTTTTTTTCTGGAGAAAGCCGGTCAGTAGCATGGTACTTAAATCGTTGTTGATACTTGATCACAACAGATTTAAAGTATACCAACTCGTGGTATAATATAACTCATGACTTTGGATTTCTCAACTAGAGGAGTTGGAGCAAATCTCAATTTAAAAAGATAAATCACCAAATTTCTATTCATAAAAATTTCCATCAAGTAGAAGTAGATAAATTAAACATCAAGTATAAAGATACTATGCATGTGTCCTATGAACATATAACAACTCACATATGTATTTTATCAATACCAGAATTGAATTTACTCAAAAATTTAAGTCTATATAAAATTTCAAAAATTTCCTAAGTCATCAAATCAATCATTCAAAATGCTTCCTAAGTTTTAAAGTTAAGGGTAAAACAAATTTGGTCATCCTTAACAATCATAAACATTCAAAAAACATACTTATAAAGCTCTGAAGAATAAGCATATCATGAAGGACGCCCTAGACTTAAATTGTTGCATATACATGAACATAAAATCAATGAATGATATATTTCAGAAAAAAATGTTGCAAAAATCCCCTTTAAAAGTGTTGGCAAAAACCTGTATAATCATATCAAAAGAATGAAAACATGACCTAGAAAAATCTAGAAACTATCTCACATTAAAGATAATCATATTTTACAATGTAAACAAGCTTCAAACATTAAATACCATCTTGTTTCACTATCAAAATCACATTTACCGTTTCTAATATCAAAATTTAGTTTAATATCAAAATACATCCCAAATCAAGATCATGCATCCAAATACATCAAAAACCATCATATATGTCAAATCACAAACATCATATACCAACACAAATATATAGAGTTTTTGCAAAAATCGTGAAGCTACAGTAACTCTAGAAAAACATCAACCATGATTTTGCATAAATCTCACTCAAGAATCAAATAATCTCAGTTCCAAATTAGTGCAAAAGCATGTAAATCGAGTGGAGAAACCAAATGTAACAGTTAGGTAAGAGACTCTCACAAATTTGAGCAAAAATCGTGCTGAAATCAAGCTTCGGCGGCAAACTCGTGTTCTTGCGAATGTCCAGCGCTTCCTGATGATATCCGGCCAAAATATCGTCGGAGGATCAACGGAAAGGGTCGCTGGTGATGAAGGAAGGTCGGGAACAGAGATCTGTCACCTTTTCTTCATGTAAAAATTTTCCAAAAATTCCTCCCAAAAGCACTTGTTTAAGGTCATTAGCTTGACCATAGCTTCTTGTCATGGTGGAGTTGGTGAATCTGTGCCATAGTAGAGAGCATATAATCTTCTACTTTTTCTTCGTCTCAAGAGTATGTCCACCAAATATATCCAGTTAAGCAGGTGGATCCAAGTCGCAGTGATTAGTACAAGCATACAAAAATAAGAATAAAAGTTAAAATCATGCAATGAATAATTAATAATTTTTCTGTATTTATCCAAGAGTAAAATCATGCATTCTTCCTTTATATTTATATCAGTAATTGGAAGAAGATTAGAATTAAAATCAAAGAATTCATACCCTGGATTGATCGAGAAGTTTTCAATTTGTGCTTTTGGTTTTTCAGTTACCTCAATGCCGATGTGATCAATTATCTCATGTGTTACCATCTTTTCAGTACCACCTGTGCTTGAATTTGATTCAAAAATTATTTCAATCACTTCATCATCATTATCCTTAAAATTATCTCCTTCATCATTAATCATGCAAATTTCTAATAGATTTTCTTGGAGAATAAGAATTGATGGTACAATATGCATAAGATCCTCTTCCTCATATTTTTCCTTAGTTTCTTTTTCTTCAAAGGGGCATTTCATCTTAACATTGTCAATTTCATCCCCATCTATATCATTAGTTCTTTCTTGAGGATCTTTAAATTCATCATCCTTCTTCTCACAAGACTCAAAAAATTCATATATCTCTTCAAACATGTCCCAAGTATTTGTGTTGCAAGACACTTCATTATGTGAGAGGGGACTAGATGGCTGGTAAAGTGTTGAGGAAGGTAAATCACAATCATCAAAATTTTCAAAATCATCAAAATTTGAAGAAGGTAAATCACAATCATCAAAATTTGCAGAAAGTAAATTACAATTAGGAGTCATGACTAATGATTGATCTAACTCTACAAAATTCTTAGATTCATCATGGATTTCTTCCTTTACGTCATTTTTATCAGTGCCATCAATCATACTATGAATATCCTCATTTTCCAAATCAAACTCAAGTATACAATTTTGTTGTGCTATCTGGGTTTATAACATTTTAGTATTAGCACATATAGATTCTACTTGAGAAGTAAGCTGAGCAATCGTCCCACTAAGATCTTCAAGATTCTTACTTTGATCTATCATAATTTTTTCAAGCATGGATTCTTCAGATTCCTCAAAGTGTGGTTCTGAAATATTATTTGAGAAATCCTCATAAAAAGAAGTTTGCTGATTTTTTCCATTTAGAATTATACTCATCATCTTGGTACCATGAAAAATTAGAACTGGCAGGTCTGGCAGGAATTCCAAATTGACACTCAGAAGGATAACGATAATAACTTCCACAAATATCACAAGTAACATAAGATTTCATTCTCATATATTCAGTGTGTTGAGAAAAAGAATTTACCCTTGCTGCAGGTGATTGAAATGCAATTGTGCCATATTCTCTTGTCTGCATCGCCGGTGGCACATATGTCTGACCATTGACATTGATTAAACATCATTTTTTTTTATAAAATTCAGAAATATAAAAAAAATGCGAAAAACAAACAAAACAAAAAATAAAAAATAAAAAATAAAAAATATAAAGAATAAAAATAAAAACAAAAATAAATAAATAAATAAAATGTCTAGTCTATAAATCTCACGATTAAATCAATATTGACTGGCCTGATCCCCGGCAACGGCACCAAAAACTTGATAGCGATCCGCAAGTGCATGGATTTTTATCGAAGTAATAAAAGATTATCGATCCCATGAGGATCAGGCGGTCAAGTACCGATTACACTATTGATCTATATCTAGACAATTCAAATAAGGTTTTTGTTTTGGAAACTTCTAATGCAAGAAAATAAAAAGGTGGTTTTAGGGTTTTGGCTAAAAATCAATTCAAATAAAATCAGGACTTAGGGTTTCACCACGCTGACGATTATGAATTTAGTAAAAATAAATCTTTAATCAGAAAATTATAGTTTTGAAAGGGATTTTTCCTAAGGTACAGACTACCTCCTCCTGGAGTGTAATCCGGTATCTATTTATATTAATTCCCTACTCCCGTGACAATTAACATAAATAGACCCATTAAGTTCTGTGAAAAACCATGGTAATCCTTCAAGTGAATCCGAACTACTCCCGTGATCGGATTCACAGGTTTGAAAAGAATAGATCCGATGTCGTGATTCACCTCCCGGTCCTTCTCGCGACGTCTCAAACGCAATAAAACTTGGCCAGAGAATTAAAGCGGGATACGTACAATTCTAATCAAATCAAATCTATAAAATTCATGTAAAATATTTGAAACAATATATTCAATCCATAAATTGTCAATGGGCTAATCCCTAAATCCCAAAAATATGGTTTACACGTTCTGTTAGTGTATATGCCCTAGGACCTAGTTTTGATCAACTTATGTACTACTTAACATTGATATTTATATATCATTCTAGCATTGTTATTATCTATGTTTGTTTACATCTGCGTTTATGTACTTATAAGATAATGTCCCTGGAGACAGATTGGATCTGTGCTCAAATTATTGTCCCTAGTCAATGTACCTGAGTGGATATGGGACAGCTCTGGTACTTGTGAGACTAGTATATGGGCTGGTTAGGCACGGGGTGCTAACTCAAACATATGGGTATATCAGTGGTGGATATACTGGAACGACCCGCTGTGAGGCTATGACTTGGTGTCATAAGTTATCCTCACAAGTGATAGGAGATGCATTGATCTCTTGACTTGAGGTCATTGGCCATTCTATATGGTTATGGACATACTTTGATACAACCTAAGACCTTGCCGTAGTTGGGAGGTCATAATGGTTGTCATTGAGCATGTCACGACCCATATGAGAAGGTCAATGGACAGACAAAGGATTTGCCCCTTCCTTAGGGAAGCTTGATATCCATGGAGTTCCTCTATGGTTCTATGACTGAAAGTGTATGGCCATACCCAGGTGAAAACCTGATTTAGTTATAGCCATGTGATTGGATGAAAACAAGTGGTGACACACTTGTCCAATCGGATATCAGTTCGGCAAAGAGACTGTAATGCATCTGTACCTAGTTGCGATGATGGGGATGTCAATGTCGATATCCATTCCAATGACCTGGGTAGTAGCGATGCACTGCTAGGTGCCACTCACTGCTTATGGTGACCTTTGGTCAGCACTACCAGCGTCAGAGGAACCTACAGGGTCGCACACCTTGATACTTGAGTTCTCGTATTGATCGGGAAGCCTTATGATCGAGTTATTGGATAACTCGGATCCATTTGGGAGATTTCATCAGCGCTAATGCGCCTGATGATATGGAAGAATGTTATTGGAGCCAAACTTCATTTTTGGCAGGTTAACCCGTATTTGACCATGATTTGTCACATGTGGATTAGGGTTGCATTGGATTGGATCCAAGTGATTAATCAACCCATGTAATGGAGTTTGGGCTAGCTCATTATCCAATGAGGCCCAATAACAAGTTCTCATGAAGAGATAAGAGGCTAAAAGGGTATAATGGGGAGAAGCCCAACCTCATTGGCGCCTAAGGGGTATAATGGGGTTTGGGTGGCAAAATTGCTTCATTAAGGAAGCAATTGGCGCCTAGCCCTTCTCCCTTGATGGTATGAATGCCTCTAAGGCATGTCTTTGGTTGATATGGTACTTGGGCAATTATGGATAGGTTGAATGGAGTTTATGGTAAAATCTTGGAGACTTTCCTTGTCTCAAACCTCCTCATCCTAGCCCTACACTTGTCATGATCTTGGCCCTTCCCTTAACCGCCTCTTGCCCTATATATGTGACCCTAGCCACCCCCTCTTGCAAGTGTTCTTCCTTGGAGGTGTGAACACATCAAGAGGGCGAGAGTAAGGGGCATTGGCGCAACCATCTTCTTCCATCAAACCCTAGCCGCAAGCTTCTTCCTTTCTTCCTCCTTTGGCGCAAGAGAAGTAAAGGCTTGGCGGCATTCTCCCTTCTCCTCTCTTCTTCATCAATTGGCGCTTCTACCTTGGAGGTGGCACAAGCATTGAAGAAGGTGACTAAGGCTTGGATCTTCTTCCCGAGGCTAGCACCGGGTGTGGAAGAAGAGGACTCAAGAGATCCGTGTGTGTGAGACTGCAGAGGGCGCACACTTGGGCGCCTGCATCAGCATCACTCCAAACCGCTCTTATGGTATCTCCTAACTCATCGTGTCGACTCTCTTGCTTGCGATCTTCACTGGGTTTTTGGGACCGGCCTATTTCAGGGACATTCTTCCGCTGTGCAATGTATGTATGTCTATAACTCTGAAAAATTGTAAAATGTCCCCGGGGTTTCCCAACAGTGGTATCAGAGCAACTTGCAAGACTCGAACGATGTTTTATGCTTTTCTTTCATGCTCACATGCCATATCTCTATTTTCGTCAATAGCATGATGCATGGCAAACGATTTTTCTAAGTAGGAAAAATTAGGGTTTCTTGTTTCTATCATCCTCTCAATCTCTTTTGGATTTTTGGACAATTTTTCTTGTTTGATTTAAAGATCAAAGGCGCACGTAATTTTGTCAAGTAGGACAGGCATTGTGTCTTCGGACTGGCCGGGTCTCTTGATCTGACAAAATTGTCAGCCGAAAGGATCTCTGAAATCATCATGAAAAATAAATTGCAATTAACCAAAAGATTTGTGAGAAGAAGATGAGGAAAAGAGACTAGTTTTATGAAAAAGTAGAATTTCAGATTTTATATTTTTCATGAGCATGTAGAATTGCATGAGTAAATACCTTGATTGTGCATAATGTTGTGAGTTGGACCTCCTTCATGGGGCTTGAGTTCTAGGTCAAGAGTTGGACCTCCTTCATGACATGGGTTGGTTCAATGTCTTGAATAGAGTATGATCACATCATTCTTTAATGCTTTCATTATCTGCTAAAGCATGCCTGCAATGTTTTATCTTCATGTTGTCACTATAGGATTGCATGCCTGTATTGCTAGACATAAGATAAAATTGATGAGACCTCAAAAACCCTCATAATAAAATATCAAGTCTAGTAGCCTTCTAACGCGTAGCCCTCACTAAGCTATCGATCAGTGGAGTTGTGAACTGTTTCCCACCCTCGTGGGACACACCCGCTTATCTTTAGAAAGTGTGTGGTGACAATGGTTTCCCCAGTCCAGTTTTAACCTGGGCGTGCCTTCGCAAGGAAACTCGTTGGCCCTGGGTATAACGGTTAGGAATGGACTTGACTAGAAGTTCACATGTGCTGGGCACATGGTGAAAGTCTAGAGGCATCGTTGAGAGGTTAGGGTTTCATGTTGTATCCAGCCCTCGCTGGACATGAAATGCCCAGACTGTCTCAACAAGGGGAGTTGCTTGGAGCAATCGGCCGGCGCGCCCACCTTAGGAAACAATGGGTTGCTTTGTGCATCTCATCCCACCCTCGTGGGACGCGAAGCCTCATGTGAAATAAGGATCTCATCTCACTAGGAAGTCTTAAACTTCCCGATTGACTTTGTGGGTTGTCAATTCGAATTAAATAGTGAGAGCCATAATCATTTAAAACAAGTCTAGTTTAAATGATTTCAAGTAGTACTAATCTGTTGTTTCTTGGTTGTTGTAGAACAATAGCTACGAACACTGGCGGATTATCACTGCGATCACTCCTTGATAAGGATAAGTTGGTTGGAACCAACTTTATGGATTGGCATCGGAACTTGAGGATAGTCCTCAAGCTCGAGAAGAAGCTGTATGTCCTTGAACAGGCTCTTCCTGCAGCTCCTCCGCCTAATGCCCGAGCGGCAGACAAAGATGCTTATAGAAAGCATCAGGATGACTCTTTGGAGGTTGCATGTCTCATGCTAGCCAGCATGGCACCTGAACTGCAGGTGCAATATGAGGAGCAGAACGCTTTTCAGATGATCACTCATCTAAAATAGATGTTCGAGGCTCAGGCTAGAACTGAGAGATTTGACACCGCCAAAGCAGTCTTTCGGTGTAAGTTGTCTGAGGGTGCACCAGTGAGACCCCATGTTCTCAAACTCATTGGGAATGTGGATCATCTCAGGAGACTGGGACATGCCATAGACAACGAGCTGGTTGTGGATCTTATTCTGCATTCCCTGCCCTCTAGCTTCAGTCCGTTTATTATAAATTTCAACATGAACCGGATTGAGTGCACACGGGAGGAATTGCTGAATATGCTCCAAACAGCCAAGCGTGAGATGGGTAAGACCAAACCCAATTCTGTTCTTTTGGTCCCTGCGACCAAGAAGATAAAGAAGAAGGGTAAGACACGTGCTAAGGGCAGTGCCAGAGGTCCTACCAAGGCACTGAAGAAAAAGGCGAAGAAGTCAAAGGACCAGAGGTGTTTCCACTGTGGCAAGCAGGGTCACTGGAGAAGGGACTGCAAGCAGCTTCAGAATGAGGAGAAGAAAGGCTTGGCCTTAACTTCTAGCTCAGGTATTTATGTTACAAAAGTCAATCTTTCTACTTCTATGTCATGGGTATTGGATACCGCATGTGGGGCTCATATTTGTACAAATATGTAGGGGCTCAAGAAAAGTAGATCGGTGCGGCCTGGAGAGATTGATCTACGCGTTGGAAACGGGGCATAGGTTGCTGCTGTTGCTGTAGGAGTTTTAATTATCTCCCTGCCTTCTGGACTTCAATTAGAACTAGATAATTGCTTTTGTGTACCTTCACTTACTAAGAACATTGTATCCATTCCTTGCTTAGCAAAGAAGGGATTTAAGTTTGAAATAAATAAGAACTCTTGTTCTTTTTCATTTGCAAATATGTTCTATGGGAAGGGTACTTTGTGCAATGGTCTATATATCTTGGATATGGAAAGTTCTATTTGTAACATAAGTAATAAAAGGACCAAACTGAGTGGTTCAGTTGGTGTTTTCCTATGGCACTGTCAATTAGCCCATATAAACAAGAATCGCATCCAACAACTCCATGCAAATGGATTGTTAGATTCAAGTTCCTTGGAGGAATTTGATACTTGTGAGCCTTGTTTATTAGAGAAAATGACAAAGGCGCCCTTCACCAAGGTTGGTGAGAGGGCAGGAGGTTTATTGGATCTCATACATACTGATGTGTGTGGGCCTTTCAATAAACAAGCCAGAGGAGGGTACAACTACTTCATTACCTTTACTGATGACTTCAGTAGGTATGGTTATGTCTACTTGATGAGACATAAATCTGAATCCTTTGAGAAATTCAAGGAGTTCAAGAATGAAGTAGAGAACCAGCTTGAAAGATCCATTAAAGCTCTTCGATCAGATCGTGGTGGAGAATACCTGAGTGGTGAGTTCTTTGACTATCTGAGAGAGTCTGGGATCATATCCCAACTCACTCCTCCTGGAACACCTCAATGGAATGGTGTATCTGAAAGGAGAAATCGAACTTTGTTGGACATGGTTCGATCTATGATGAGTCATGCAACTCTACCTCCCTCATTCTGGGGGCATGCATTAGAGACTGCTTCTTTAATACTGAATAACGTTCCATCTAAGAGTGTCTCCAAAATACCATACGAGGTATGGAATGGGAGACGCCCTAATCTCAGTTTTATCAAGATCTGGGGATGTGAGGCTTATGTCAAACGTCAGGATTCTAGCAAGCTAGAACCTAGATCTGATAAATGCGTGTTTGTGGGGTATCCTAAGGAAACTAAAGGATACTATTTCTATGTCCCAACCGAGAACAAAGTTTTTGTTGCTCGGGGTGCTGTCTTTCTAGAGAAAGAATTTCTCATGAAAGAAGTTAGTGGGAGGAAGTTTGACTTGGATGAAGTCCAAGTGCAATCGCAAGACAAGGAGATGGAATCTGAGCCACCTGCACCGGTTGCTAGCCAACCTGAGGCTCAGACATAGGCCCCACGTAGGTCTGGGAGGATTCGTAGTGCACCTGAGAGGTATGGGTCGCTGCCGACCCAACACGATGGGATCTTCATCATTGAGGATGAACCCAGAACCTATGATGAGGCGGTCAGTGGACCGGACTCCGAGAAATGGCTTGAGGCCATGTGATCCGAGATGGATTCCATGTCGGCTAACCAAGTCTGGGATTTGGTTGAGCTGCCTGATGGGGTAAAACCCATAGGGTGTAAATGGGTCTTCAAGAGGAAGGCAGACATGGATGGAAACATAGTTACCTATAAAGGTAGACTAGTTGCTAAGGGATTCAAACAAGTCCACGGGGTGGACTATGATGAAACCTTCTCGCCAGTTGCCATGATCAAATCCATTCGGATTCTGCTTGCTATAGCTGCATATCATGACTATGAAATATGGCAGATGGATGTGAAGACAACGTTCCTTAACGGGAAGCTGACTGAGGATGTGTATATGGCACAACCTGATGACTTCATCCATCCTGCAGAAGCCAATAAGGTCTGCAGGCTAAAGAAATCCATTTATGGATTAAAGCAAGCATCTCGAAGTTGGAATCTTCGATTTGATGAAGTTGTGAGAGATTATGGCTTTATCAAAAGTGAAGATGATGCCTGTGTATACAGAAAATTCAGTGGGAGCTTAGTGACTTTTCTGGTCTTGTATGTCGATGACATACTGCTCATCGAAAATGACATCCCTAGTCTTCAAGCTGTGAAGACATGGTTGGGGAAGTATTTCGAGATAAAAGACTTAGGGGAGGCCGCCTATATCCTAGGCGTGAGGATCTACCGGGATAGATCCAAGAGGCTTCTAGCCCTTAGTCAAAGTGCCTACATTGACAAGGTCCTAGAGAGGTTCAACTTGGAGCAATCTAAGAAAGGATACCTTCTAGTGAGACATGACCTTACTCTCTCAAAGAGCCAGTGTCCTACAACACAGGCTGAGAGGGATGACATGAGTCGAATTCCTTATGCGTCGGCAGTAGGATCGATCATGTATGCAATGTTGTGTACTAGACCAGATGTGGCATATGCTGTGAGCATAACCAGCCGATACCAATCCAATCCAGGTCTGCAGCACTGGGTGGCTGTGAAGAACATCCTAAAGTATCTGAGAAGAACTAAGGATCTGTTCTTGGTCTATGGGGGACAGGAAGAGCTCAGTATACAGGGCTACACTGATGCGTCGTTCTAGTCTGACCCTGACGACTTTAGATCGCAGGCCGGCTATGTGTTCAAGATGAATGGAGGCGCTGTATGCTGGAAGAGCTTCAAGCAATCCACCATAGTAGATTCTACAACCGAAGCTGAGTATGTGGCCGCTTCTGAGGCAGCCAAGGAAGCCGTTTGGATAAGGAAGTTCTTATGTGATCTTCAGGTGGTCCCTAGTGCAATGGATCCCATTGAACTCTACTGTGACAACAATGGAGCAATTGCACAAGCAAAGGAACCACGGTCTCATCAAAGATCCAAACACATACTCAGGAGATTTCACCTGAACAGAGAGATCACAGACAGAGGTGATGTCAAGATTAGTAGAGTTGATACTGAGAATAATCTAGCAGATCCACTGACCAAAGCTTTGGCGCAGTAGAAGCATGATGGTCACGCTAGAGATATGGGGTTGAGATTCCTCCACCTCTAGGTCTTAGTGCAAGTGGGAGATTGTTAGTGTATATGCCCTAGGACTTAGTTTTGGTCAACTTATGTACTACTTAACATTGATATTTATATATCATTCTGGCATTGTCATTATATATGTTTGTTTACATTTGCGTTTATGTACTTACAAGATAATGTCCCTGGAAACAGATTGGATCTGTGTTCAAATTATTGTCCCTAGTCAATGTACCTAAGTGGATATGGGACAGCTCTAGTACTTGTGAAACTAGTATATGGGCTGGTTAGGCACGGGGTGCTAACTCAGACATATGGGTATATCAGTGGTGGATATACTGGAATGACCCGCTGTGAGGCTATGACTTGGTGTCATAAGTTATCCTCACAAGTGATAGGAGATGCATTGATCCCTTGACTTGAGGTCATTGGCCATTCTATATGGTTAGGGACATACTTTGATACAACCTAACACCTCACCGTAGTTGGGAGGTCATAACGGTTGTCATTGAGCATGTCACGACCCATATGAGAAGGTCAATGGACAGACAAAGGATTTGCCCCTTCCTTAGGGAAGCTTGATATCCATGGAGCTCGTCTATGGTTCTATGACTGAAAGTGTATGGTCATACCCAGGTGAGAACTTGATTTAGTCATAGCCATGTGATTGGATGAAAACAAGTGGTGACATACAAGCAATAAAATATGATGAAACACAAGATGAGTGTAAGAGTAATCTTTTGTATTGAGGTATACATCCAAGTTAGAAAAATATTTAATCCAAAATCTAATCAGGAAAAATCAAGTAAATGGTTGTTTCAAGTGCTCAACAGTTTGTTCCCATGATAACTTGATGCCAAACAACTTAGTAAGCAACAAACATAGGATTCAATCAAGCTTACACATAACACTCATGCAATTCCAATCTTCCCTATTCAAATCGTTGGGGTTAACTCAAATGTTCCATCAGGGGTATGATACACTGATTATTGCAATAGACTTCAACTCATAACTTTAGGTACCATTGCCAATTTTTTGCAATGCCAAGTAGAGGAGTCTCTTTATTGATTTCAACTTCACATCCCTTAGATTTCAACTTATGTCCTTCGGTTCCACTGCCAATTTTTCACAGTGTCAAGAAGAGGAATCTAAGGGTGAGCGATATTTTTTTTTATTCAGCAGTTGATAACATATCCTTTTTGACAGATGTAGTGTCTCCCCAACAATAGAAAGGAATTCAAAGAATAACTAGGTGAATATGTATCTCAATACGATTTTCATGTAAGTTGCAAGCCTTAGTTGATTTAACAATCATAGAAATGTTTCACCCACTAATGAATAACTCAAAGTCAATCCAAATTTCAAAATCATAGAATAAATAGACATGATCAAAAAGTATCTCTAACAAGGAGGTATTACCAACAATCTTTGATTACTCCTAACCAATTATGCATTCAACCTTAAAAATTTTGAAATAGCTATCATAGGACAAGACTCATGATAGACACATGAATTCATGAAAAAGAATCAAATTGAGCATCATAACATTTCAAAATTTTCACAGCAAGTATGAGAGTCACTATTATCATAGCAAAATACTAATATAATCATGAAAGTAAAATGCAAGGTGCAAAACTGTCACAGAGTGGGGCCTGAAGATGTGGACCAGGCCCACGAATATAATGACATATATGATACAATGCCACAATATCATCACAGAATAAAAGTATCAATCCCCAACGTCACAAGGTCAATCGATCACGGTCAAGTAGCCACATGAAGAAAGAAATATAAACCGGAATATAGAAAGCTCACCCACTCTAAAAGTTTGCATAGTCCTCTATGCAATACCATGATGTGAGAGGAGAGGATGATGATGCTGATGCTCATGGGAAGCTACTTCTGCTTGTGCGAGCGAGAGCCAGAAGCTCGTGAGCTCTTACTCTTCTCGCGTGCGCTATAGTCAGGCTCGGCCTCCTCGTCGGAAGAGATGTCCATGCGAGCCATGTTTTCCTCATTGATGAAAGAGAGGTGCTCATCCATCGCAGAGAGCTTTTCCCACACCGATCCCATCATTTTGTGCTGCCTCTGCATGTGTGCTTCCATGGATTCCCAATGCGAAGATTGGCTCTACTGGATGTAGGTAACAGTAGTGTCTAGATGATCGATCACCTCAAAGTGTTTTTTTTCATAAAAGATGCAAGATTATACACGTAAGAAAATACAAGTGAAGATAAGGGGATTCAGTTTTCACACTAACACAATTTTCTCAAAGTGTTTTTTTTCATAAAAGATGCAAGATTATGCATGTAAGAAAATACAAGCCAGAAGATAAGGGGATTCAGTTTTCACACTAACACAATTTTCTCAAAGTGTTTTTTTTCATAAAAGATGCAAGATGATGCGTAAAAAAATACAAGCTTCTTATAGCCTCTAACCCTCAACGTTCACATAAAAAAAAACTCTTTAGCTCAAATGACTATCATACCCCCCCCCCCCCAACGTTACTTCTTTGTGTGGATGAGATCAGTTGCTTGTTTGAATGGTTGGCTGATCTTTGTCATGGCTTTGATTGAAGTTGCTGGCTCCTTGTGTTTGATTTTTTTACTTTGGTCTTCTTGATGGCTGCATCCAGGTAGTTGGTGCATGGAAGGCTGATTGGTGGAGAGGTCTTTAAGCATGCTCTTCTCATTGATGAAGAGGTCTGTGGCCTTTATGCTGCACTACCTCTGGTAATAGCTATAGCAGGCACTCGAGTACTCTGCTCTGAAGTACTACTCTGCTTCTTCCGCATGCCCCCACTGGCCAATTACCAATCTTAATATATATATATATATATATAATATTATATATTAGTTAATCAATTGCCTCCACTAAATTATCATATATGCCCCCTCTCCCTTCCGCTTAATTGCAATTTGCGACACATGCTGCCATAGAACTAATTCGTTTCGTGTGAGAGAAGATAAAACAATAAGTCAAATGCCCTATTGGATAGAGTAGTGGGCCAGCAGCGTTATAATTAAGTTTCATGAGAGAGGGTATAAAATTATACCCTTGACTGATTGACTTACACAGGTAGGCTAAAAAAATATTTTAGCCTGTTGCGCACGCTTCTTCAAATCTTGGAAACCTTTTGGACTGTTCATCTTCTTCTCTTTTGGAAAATTTCCAAGGCGGTGAACTCTCGGCTCTCGTCTTCTTCTTTGATGCGCTTTCCAAACTTGAATCTTTGTCACTTGGCTTTCAACCTTTGAACTCCTGCCCTTTATCTCCGATAGTTGATTCCAGATTTCCAGTGGCCAGCGTGTAGGCAGGTAACAGCTCTTTGTTCTGAAAATTTTCACCAAGAAGGTGAACAAGGGATCGGCTTCGCCATCGCGGAGCGCTTGGGTCTCGAAGGCGTTGCAGCCTGCAGTTGTTATCTCCTCAATCCTCTCAGAAGCAGGTCCATCTCGCCACTCTTGCTTTTTTGTATCCAAAATTTATTGTTGATGATTATTTGTTCAAGATGAATATGCATTCATGCTTATCACTTTATGGAACATGATATTCTTTGTATGCGTATCATCTTCTAGGAATTAGAACATTTAATAAATTTTCACAATATTTTTTCGAAGTGTTTATGCTTATGTTTCGAAGTGTTTATGCTTATATTTATGTTTTGAAGTGTTTATGTTATACAGCATTTATTGACCAAATATTATATTGGCCCCACTTAGCTCTGGGTCCTAGATCCGCCACTGGCTGCAACATAGGCTATCAAGGGATAGAGCTCCTCCTACTGACGCTCTGCATTGTTGGGTGTCGGTGTGTCACGCCTGCTCTGCTGCTGGATGTCACGGGTGTCATGCCCTACACAAATGTGGGTCCTAGCCTCGCAAGTATTGCGTTGACTGAGTCTTCGTAGGAGTAACCAGTTTCGGACTTAGGATGCATGCGATCTTGTCGGCGTATGGATTGGAAGTGGTCCAGGCATATTGTTGTGTTATTTCCTGTCTTGGGTCGGCCCAACAGCAGAACTAGCTATGTCCAAATAGAGAGCCCAATAGGCAACTCGCCCAGATGACTGTGTCCCTTGCTGGACTTGTCAGCAACGCATGGAGGCAGCACCGACAACGGGTATTCTTACCTAGGCAGCGGGTGGAAGTGAGATGGCAGGAGGAAGGGGAAAAGAAACGGGCTCCAAGGTGAGCGCTGCATCAACCTGGGTCTCTCGTTGAGAAGGGCTCCGAGGTCATAGCAAGATGATTGCAAGTTCGAAACCCCATCGTCTAGGGCGACAACTAGATTGGGCGGGGGAGAATGTCACGCTTCACGCTTGGTTAGCGTGATGACACAATGTGGGCCCCATGCTTAGACACACGGGCATTGCATTGATTGAGTCTTCGTAGGAGTAATCAGTTTTGGGCTTGGACGCATACAATGTCATCTGCGTATGGATTAGAAGTGGGCTAGGCTCATTGTTGTGTTGTTCCTTGTCTTGGGTCGGGCCAAGCAGGAGAAGTAGCCATGTCCAAATGGAGAGCCCGATAGGCAACTCCCCCGGGTGACGTGTCCCTTGCTGGACATGTCGGCGACGCATGGAGGTAGCACCGACAGCATGTATTCTTACTTGGGTAGTGGGCGGAAGTGGGAAGGCAGGAGGAAGGGGAAAAGAGTGGCGCTGGCAAAGAAAAGAGAGGGAGAGTGTACTTCTCCTTTGCTTAGCTGATAGGAACCCTCTTGCCAGGAGGAGAGGGTTGTTGGAGCAATCCTGAGCTGACAAGAAGTTCCAATCGGTGTTCACCCCTGGGCGGTTTCGCCGGAGGCTATCGAGACAAGCAAGTGAAGAGAGGTCGAGTTGGATGGAGCAAGCTCGTCTCTTGGCCCAGTGTTCATGTTGATTTTTGATCCAGCTTAATGTGCATGCCATTTCCTATTAAAGTAGCCACGTGAAGCTAAGAAGAAAGCAGGGTAAAGGTCAAAAAAGATGAGTCAAAAGTTTGAGTCCATATAGAAGAAGAAAAAAAGGATGTAACACTGGTCGTGGCTGCACTCCAACACTAAGGCCATGTAGGAGATGGCTAAGCTCAAGAACAACAACTCTCTTTCTTTCATCTCTTTGTTCCTTTCCCTTCAAAATCAAATTTCAAGCTTAGAGCTTAGCTAATAGATCACTAACAAAATCTACTCCTTTCACCTAAACACATGAGTTTTTGTTGAGTCAGCTTCTATTTCTAGTAGCAATGCATCGTAATAACGAACAGATTATTGCGGCAATGGCGACGGCGGCTACCGTAGCTCATCTTTCAACATAGCAATTATAGGAAGCAGTAATGAAAACTTTCCCAAGTCAACACTCCATCAACTCTCCTCCGCTCTCAAACTTACGTCCATGGATTTACAAGTGCTTTTCTTATTCATTTGTGCCACTTTTGAAAATATTTTCTCTTTTTTTTTTTGATTTGTCTGGCCTATGGATCATGCACACATAAGAAATTACAAATAGACGAGTAGACCTACATGTATTGTAGTAATTAATCGCATTTATTTTTTCGCTAATTTATTTACAAGCATCCTCTAAATAATTATAATATGAAGGGGCTTAAAATATATGTAGAATTCTAGGAGTATAATTATTTGATTTCTAATGGGTTAATCGGTAATTATACCTATTAGCTTTAGGGCCTGTTTGGCCCCGCTTTAAAGCTGATTTAAATCAGCTTTTAAACAGAAAGCAGTTAGAAAAACTGTTTGGTAATGAAAAGTAGAGGCAGAAAAAAGTAGTAAAAAGCAAAAGTTATGAAAGCTACAATTTGATGCTTTTACAGCTTCTGTTTCTCTAAAAATGTAATTTACATAATTTTATTTAAAATTTTAGGTATTATTATTTTAAATAATTTAAAATTTTCACATTATAGGAAAATAAAATATTATATTATTTTAAATAATTTAAAATAATATATTTATTTATTATTTTAAATAATTTAAAATAATATATTTATTTATTATTTTAAATTTTGACAGCAGTTAAAAAGTTATTAACCAAACATCTTATAAATTTTAACAGTATAGCACAGTACAGTACAACACAGTTTAGCACAGTTATAAAGTTATTAACAGTGAGGCCAAACAGACCCTTAATCTATAAGTAGATGCGGTCTCTAATTTAGGTATAAGTTACAAAAAAGACTTCATTTGGTTTCCATTGGCCCACCCTCTCTTTTGAGAAATTCAACATAATCAATTTGAAGTAGGGGGGTGTTTTAAAAAACCAAAACACTTCTTAACCACAGTTAAGTAATTGAACAGAACCGAACGAGTGGTTAAGTAAACTAATCAGTTTGGTCATCAGGCAATGTTTTAATAAGATAATTGAGATTGAGTTCAGGACTAGTTTAGCCTTAAACTGAACCACTAGTTAATCGCCTGAACTAGTTATAAAAGATATTATGTAAAAATTTACATAAGAGGAACGATTTGAACATTTCAATATATTTTTTTTCTTTTTTTACCACTACTATATATATATATATATATATATATATATATATATATATATATATATATATATATATATAATACATTAACTGCTTAACTTGTTTTTTCGGTTTGGTTAAAGTTTAAAATTTTTAAACTAATAGGTTTTAATTCGGGACAGAAAAAAGAATCAGTTAATTAGAAGATCACTCTATGAAAATCATTTCCATTGAACTCATAAAATCTAGTATGCTTCTATAATCTTCTCAAAATAGTTTTATGGCAAGATTCATTCTCACAAATAACAAGTAGTGTCTAATAATGTGTACATTTAAGTTACAAGATATTTGTTTTAAATGCACTAAAACATGTCTAAAAGATACACTCTTAGAACTTAACAATTTTAAACACTTCAAATAATTTTTTTTACACACCATCTCAAGATTCTAGGCAAAAACAAGGAGCTAAAATCTAAAGAGAATACGATAAACAAATTCATACTTTGCTTCATCCACAAACCATGAGTGTAATTGTGACGGTTAGAAACTCCATATTTGATATGCTATTAGATCCTTCCTGAAAACCTGTAGGGTTAATTAAGTAGATTAGAAAAAAACTTATTTTACTTGCCCTACAAGCACAATGCAATTATAAATGGAAACACAACCACAAGGATTCCTAGTTTGATTTCACATATTATTAGAAGCTAAAAGCAATTTATGATGAATTTTAGGGTGATATAACAAATCACAAAGCAAAAATATTACTCTTTCTCAAATTCTTTAAGTAGCGACCTTGTCTAAAAAATTTGTTGAGATTATAAATATTATGCATGCAGACCCCTCAAGATTTTATGATGCACTAATTAGACGTCCAAGCTGTAAAGAACCCTAGAACTGAAGGACTAAGTGATAATTAGACATGCAAGGTATCAGTAAATCAATAGAAAGACTAATTAAAGAGAAATTATACACTTATCGAAGGGAGAGGAGAGGGGGCGGCATTGGCTCTGACACTCGGTCACACAATCTTCGTCGGTGTCTCCACAGTAGCCATTCTTGTTGCAGCACTGGCCTCCGGGGCACGGGCTCTCCGGCATCGACGATCCGCACTGCTTGTCAATCCCAAAATCGCATTGGCTTTGGCAACCGGGACCGCAGAACTCCACCGTCTGCCCGCAGTTGCCATATCTTCCGCAGCATTCCTCTCCTCGGCACGTCGAATTTGGTCCACATACCCCATTAGGAGAGCTTACTGTTGAGTTTGTGCAGTGGCTCTGGCAAGCGGCGGCGGCGCAGAACTCTAGAGTGTTTCCACAGTGGCCATGCCGGCTGCAGCACTGGCCATCGGGGCAGCTTTCTCCGCCAAACTGCCTCCCGCATTGTATGGCGCATTGACTTTGGCAGCCGACGCCGCAGTATTCCATGCTGTTTCCGCAGTAGCTAAATGGGCTGCAGCACAGCTCTCTAGGACACAGAGCTCCACCGCCAGATCCGCCGCAGCGCGGCCAGCATTGACTCTGGCAACCGTCTCCACATTCGGGAGTGCTACTTCCGCACGTGCCATTAGGGCTGCAGCATAGGTTATCTGGGCAGCGCGCTCCTCCTGCCCGATCCCCGCATAGCTGGGCATGGCTGCACACTAACACTGAGGCCATGCAGGCGATGATGGCCAGGTTCAAGAACAATTCTGTGTCTTTCATCGCTCTGTTCCTTTCCTGCTCACCAGAGCAAATCATTTTCTTATTGCAGGATTAGAAGTTTGCTACATAAATCACGGACAAAATCTATTCACTTCTGTGAAAGCTAGTCACATAGGATCTAACAAATTAACGGAATCATAATCAGATCAATAAGATTACAATTAAGTCGTTCATGTGATCTGTCCGAAATTTTCCAGGGCATGCAAACTTTTCTCCCTCGGCGAGCTCACCTTCGAGCTCTCCCATACCCTCTGGGCGGCCGACCCTTAACACTCAATGTTGCAGCAGCCGCAAGGTGTTGGGCGTGTATTAGTCCAAGTGGGGTAACCCCATTTAGTTTATTAGTTTATATTTCCATTATGCGCTGCTCACTTTTTTCCTCACAGCTCACCATTTACTTATTTTAGTTTTACTTTAATGCTAAGATGCTCCCACCTCACTCAATCAAGCAGCTGTGAGTCTTTGTGGGTTAGGGTG
The DNA here is from genome assembly GCA_027563935.2 of Costus lasius. Classification (NCBI taxonomy): domain Eukaryota; kingdom Viridiplantae; phylum Streptophyta; class Magnoliopsida; order Zingiberales; family Costaceae; genus Costus; species Costus lasius. The sequence goes on from CM050452.1 coordinate 69,740,143, forward strand.
ATTTAATAAGGCTCTCTTGTGCTTGAAGCCGAGAGTTCTGCGGCTGCTAGAAAAATTGGCGAGAGCAGTAAAGTCATTCTTTATTCTAATTTTTTGACGATCCAAGGTGCTGTCGTAGCTTTAAAAGGAGGAAGAAGCTAATCCACGATATAAGGAAATGGTAAAGAAAGAAAAATAACTTATTATTATCCCATTTACAGCTTGTTTCTTATATTTCTTATATTTTGGAAAATAAGTTATATTTTGATGTTGGATTGAATCTTAAGCTTAAGTTGAGAATACATTATGATACTCTACCCTTGCTACTCTTGCTAGTGATTACATTTGGATTGATTTGCCCTGTGGGTTTTCCCTTCATGTTGGAGGGTTTTCCACGTAAATTGTGGTCTTAGTGATTGTTGATATTGCTAGTGTTATAATTATCATTGCAGCAGGTTATTAGTTGGTATATCATTTATTTGCAATAGAATTCTTGTATGGTATGATTGTGCTCAAAGTAATTCAGCCCAACAAGTGGTATCAGAGGTTGGTTGTATTCTTTCACCCATGGAAGGAGACATATGATCTATGATGAAATTAACAGCATCAAACTATTCTATTTGGAAGTCGATGATGGAAAATCACCTATACTGTAAGGATCTATTTGATCCTGAATTAGGTGACTCGACTAAACCAAAAGACATGTTAGAAGATGAGTGGAGAAGATTGGATTGAAAGACTTTAGGCACAATCAGAAAATGTGTTGATCTCAGTGTCTTTCATCATGTAGCATAAGAAACAAGTTCCTCTGTTGCATGGAAAAAGTTGGCAGCAATATATGAAAGGAAAACTACTATGAATAAGATATTTGCAATTAGAAAACTCTCAAACCTTAAGTACAAGGATGGAAGGTCTATTATTGAACACTTGAGTGACTATCAAGACTTGTTGAATCAACTGACCACTATGGAAATTAACCTTGGTGATAAAGTTACTACTCTATTTCTTTTAGGATCTTTGCCCGACACTTGGGATACCCTAGTTGTAACTGTGATTAACTAAGCACCAGATGGCAAGGTAACAATGCAAATGATAAAAGATAGCTTGCTGAATGAAGAAGCAAGGAGAGGCAGTATAGAATCAGGGTCAAATCATGCCTTTGGTACAGAAAATAGAGGCACGTTTAAGAGTAGAGGTTATGATTTTAGAGGCCGAAGTAAATTCAAGAATCGGTCCAAGTCAAGGAAACCAATGAAATGCTATCATTGTGGAAAAGTTGATCACATCAAGAAATATTACAAGATCTTGAAGCAAGAGAGAAAAGACAATAAAAATAAGAAAGACTCTGTGGAGAACAATGCTACTGCAGTTACATCTGAGGAAGAGATAGTGTCATTAACCTGTGGGCGTGGAGATTATAACCATATAGGAGACCCATAGGCAGAGTGGATTGTTGATACTGGTGCAATATACCATTGTGTTCCAAAGAGAGAACTATTTACCACTTAAAAAGCAGGTGACTATGGGGACACCAAGATAAGAAACCAAAGTGTGTCACAGATTATAGGCATTGGTGATATTGTTGTTCAAACCAACATAGGGTATACATTGACTCTAAGAGATGTGAGACACATTCCTGACTTGAGAATAAACTTGCTTGCTGTTAATGTCTTTGACAAGGAAGGATATGATAGCAGACATAAGGATGGACAGTGGAAGCTCCTTAAAGGGTCTGTATTAATTGCAAAAGGAAAGCTGTGTTGCACAATATACAAGATTTGGCTAAAGCATTCTGGAAGTCACATCAATGCAGTGCAAGATGAAGTATCACTAAATCTATGGCATAATAGGCTAGCACACATGAGTGAGAAGGAGATGCAACTATTGGCAAGACAATCCCTCATTTCTATCTCTTCGGTGGCAAGCAAAGGTATAACAATCAATTCATATGATTATTGTTTACTTGGTAAGCATAGAAGAGTTTCTTTTTCTATACCTACTAAAAGAAAAGAAACTAGATTAGAATTGATACATTTTGATGTATGTGGTCCCATGAAGGTAGAGTCCTTAGGTGGCAATAGGTATTTTGTTACTTTTATTGATGATGCTTCACGAAAGACTTGGATATTTTGTTTGTAATTCAAAAGCCAGGTACTACAGGTGTTTTAAGAATTTCATACCATGGTGGAGAGAGAAACTTAGTTACTATTGAAGTGTATCCGATTAGATAATGGTGGTGAATATACATCCCGTAAATTTAAGGCATATTATGCTAAGCATGGGATAAGACATGAGTTAACAGAATCTAGTACACCCTAGCACAACGGTGCAGTTGAAAGGATGAACTGTACCCTTGTGGAAAGAGTCAGATGTATGCTAAGGATAGCAAAATTGCCTAAAGCATTCTAGGGTGAAACACTTAAAACAGCTTGTTACTTAATTAACAGGTCTCCATCAGTTCCATTAGGTTTTGATATACCTGAAAAGGTATGGACAGGAAAGGAACCCTCATACTCATATTTGAAAGTATTTAGGTGTAAGGCTTTCATTCATGTGCCTAAGGAATAGAGGTCAAAATTTGACAGCAAAATCATTCCTTACATTTTCATTAGATATGGTGGTGAGGAGCTTGGTTACAGATTATGGGTTCCAGAAAAGAAAAAGGCTGTTAGAAGCAGAGATATTATTTTTCATAAGCATGAGACCATAGCTGACTTTGAGAAACTAGAAAAATCATCTTGAGTTCTTGTTGACTATGATGAATTGGAACAAATAATCAACTTACCAAGGAGAGTCATAGATGATGAAACTGCACAAGAGACAGAATATGATACAGTTGAGCCAACAACAACTAGTGATGAGTCAGATAGTGTTCATGACAGTGCACAACTAGATGTAGTAGGTTTTGAGCAGGGGGAGCATTCTCTCTTACTTGATCACACGGAGACTCGGGTTCGAAGATCTACTAGAGTGCACAAACCCTCCACCCGGTATCCTAGTTCTGAGTATCTACTGTTTACTGAAGATGGAGAACCAAAAAGTTACCATGATGTGCAGTCTACTTCAGATAAGCAGTGTTGGGTGGAGGCAATGAAGGAAGAAATGTATTCTCTAAAGAAGAATGATATATATGAACTTGCTGAGCTACCAACAGGGAAAAAGGCACTTAAGAATAAGTGAATATTCAAGTTGAAAAAGGATGGTGACAAGCTAGTGAAGTACAAAGCTCGTTTAGTAGTAAAGGGATTTGCCTAAGAAAAGGGAGTTGACTTTGATGAGATCTTCTCTCCAATTGTTAAGATGACATCCATTAGAGTTGTACTTAGATTAGCTGCTAGCTTAAATCTTGAGATAGAGCAGCTTGATGTTAAGACTGCATTCCTACATGGTGATTTGCAAGAAGAAATTTATATGAATCAACTAGAGGGATTCATCGTTGAAGAAAAAGAGCACATGGTATGTAATTTAAAGAAGAGCTTGTATGGTTTAAAACAAGCTCCAAGACAATGGTATAGAAAATTTGATTCTTTTATGACAGGTCATCTCTTTAAGAGAACTGATGCAGATCCATGTGTTTATATCAGATCATTTAATAAGGGAGAATTCATTATTCTTCTACTTTATGTTGATGATATATTAATTGTGGGACATGATACCAAATAGATTCAAGGGCTAAAAGATGAGTTGTCTAAGTCCTTTGATATGAAGGATTTAGGGCTAGCCAGACAGATTCTAGGGATGGATATCATTCGAGATAGAAAATCTAAGAGGTTGTGGATAATCACAAGAGAAATATGTTGAAAGGATACTTAAGAGATTCAACATGCAAAATGCTAAGTTAGTCAGCACACCTTTAGCCAACTACTTCAAGTTAAGAAAGAAATCCAGTCCAAGTACAGATCAAGAGAAACATGATATGTCTTTTATACCCTATTCCTTAGCTGTAGGGTCATTAATGTATTTGACGGTTTGCACCAGACCTGATATTGCTCATGCTGTTGGACTTGTTAGTAGATTTCTTTCATGTTTAGGGAAAGCTCATTGGGAAGCTGTCAAGTAGATTTTCATATATTTGAGAGGTACTTCAAAGATGTGTTTAGGTTTTGGGAAGTCACAGGTAGTTCTAGTAGGATTTACAGATTCAGATATAGCAGGAGACCTTGATAATAGAAAATCTACTTCAGGGTATTTATTCACTTTTGCAGGGGGAGTTGTATTGTGGCAATCTAAACTACAAAAGTGTGTTGCTTTGTCGACTACAGAAGCAGAATACATTGCTACCACTAAAGCTTGTAGGAAATATTATGGATGAAAAGATTCCTAAATGAACTAGGACTGAAGAAAAAAGAGTATGTGATATTCTGTGATAGTCAAAGTGCATTAGATTTGAGCAAGAATACCATGCATCATATAAGAACCAAACATATTGATATACAGTATCATTGGTTGCGCACAATAATTGAAGATGGTGAATTGTAATTAATGAAAATTCATACAGATCAGAACTCTGCGGATATGCTAACAAAAGTTGTTACTAAGGAAAAACTTAAGTTATGTTGTAGCTTGGCCGAAATGGATATCTCGGCCAAGAAAAGCTTCAGGTGATGACATCTATATGATAAATCTTCCCCTAATGGAGTTGGAGGGGGAGATTGTTGGGCGTGTATTAGCCTAAGTGAGGTCCAACCCTATTTAGTTTATTAGTTTATATTTCCATTATGCGCTGCTCACCTTTTTTCCTTATGATGTTATCTCACAGCTCACACATTACTTATTTTGGTTTTACTTTAATGCTCAAGATGCTCCCACCTCACTCAATCAAGCGACTGTGAGTCTTTGTGGTTAGGGTGATTTAATAAGGCTCTCTTTAAGCTAAGAGTTCTGCGGCTGCTGGAATAATTGGCGAGAGCAGCAAAGTCCTTTGTTCCAGTTTTCTTAACGAAACCGAGAGCTGCTCTAAGGTGCTGTCGTAGCTTGCCGTAAAAGAGGAAGAAGCTAGTCCACAATACAAGAAAATAGCAAGAAAAGAGAGATAAAATCATTATTTTATTTACAGTTTGTTTCTTACTTATCATTTTAAAGATGTTAGATTGTATCTTAAGCTTAGGACAATAAACTTAAGTTAAGAATACATTATGATATTCTACCCTTACTAGTGATTACATTTGGATTAATTTATCCCATGATTTTTCCCTTCATGTTGAAGGATTTTTTGTATAAATTGTGCTCTTAGTTATTGTTCATATTGATTATATTATAATTATTATTGTAGCAGATTATTATTTGGTATATCATTTATTTGTAATAGATTTCTTGTATAGTATAGATTTCTTATTATTATCCTCAAAGTAATTCAGCCAAATCCCTGCAAGCCAATCTCAGCACGGCAAGCCAATTCGAAAATTTTCCTAGGCGGAGACGAGGATTCTTCAGCAAGGAAAAAAATAACCTTTGATTTTGCATTAAAATTTATATAATATTCACCCACCCATGTGTTGTGCAGGTATGCATAATTTTCAATGCAAAATTAATGTTTGATAAAGACTCCGCTGAAGATTCCCCGCCTTGGAAATTTTCTTAGCCGCAAGGCCCTGCTATCGCCTATCTCCTCCAATTCCTCCGGCAGCTCAAATCCTTGCCCTGCCCTAGAGCCTTCTCTAGTCCGCCGCATTCACCTTCGGCCTCTACCGCCGCCTCAAATCCACCACATCCCCTCTCCTCCGTTATCCGAATGGCTGCAGATGACACTCACCAATCTACCCCGCTCAATATTCTCTACGCCGCCGCCTTCTTCACCGAAAGTCGGTCGTCTACCTTCAAACGTGACCGAAATCTTCCCAAATTTCGTCCCCACGATACCGACTGATCTTGACACAATCATGAAATCAAAGAAGCCCTAAAAGCGGGCGGACAATCCTCTCCTATCTCGCCATTACCACCACCTCTCAGCAACAATCTTCTCGGCAGAACGCCAACCGTCGCCGTCGCACTTCATCGCTCCCATCTCTCCCAACCTGGAGCATTAATGTTGGTGTCGTTGCATCCACAAGCAGAGAAGCACTATAAGCGGGCGGATCTGGGTTTCACGATCCTACCTGCTACTTCATCTTAACAGCAGCCAGATCTGCCATTCTTTCTAAGTCCCTCTCCTCCCTCGATGTCCATCCCCTCACCTCTCACAACTGATCAAGCTTTCTCGGGAGCAGCTTACTCTCAGCATTTTCTTAACAGTCAAAACTTTATGTGCAGAACTGATCAATCTTACAGGGAGTGTAAAATTAATAATCATGCACTCAACCAAATCATAATCGAATGAATAAAATTATAATCGAAATATAGAGCATTGTCTTTTATATCTAATAACCATAGCTGTATAAATAAAAGAAATTTTCCGTGAAATTGATATAAATAGTCTTCATAGTTCTAACATCTTCTAAGTACCTGAGTTTTTCTTGTGCGGGTCTCCGTTTCCCGCGTCGATGCAGCCTACTAACCACCAGATGCTTGCGAGTTGCAGCGGCGGCGGCCGAAGGTCGCCTTCGGCAACAAGCAGCAAAGAAAACCTTGCCCAGTCAACAAGCTCGTCCTCGGCCGGTGCTTGCGAGTTGGAGAGCCTGTTTCTAGAGTGAAAAGTGGAAAGGAGGAAAAAATATTTTTTTTTTTTACTTTTTTAGAGGAAAAAACTAAAGAGAAAAGAAAATTAAGGAAAACTTTTATCTGCAAGTCTGCACTTCTTCTCAGATATTTTATTTTATTTTTTCAATTAGTTTACCATTGTGCAACTCCTCTTGAATAAAGAAAAATTATAGGGAGACTTTTATAACGATTCTTGATCTTATTTTGACCTTTGATGCCAAAATATTGTAATGTAATCTCAACAAATAAAAAATTCGCGGGCAAATATTGACTCTTTGCTGTTTTATTCCTAGGTCAATGCACGACTTCTTGGAATAAAGAAATTTTTTTCTCAATTCGTTCCGCCATCCCACCCAATGAATTATTTTGGATTCGTTTTAATTTTCAGTAGAATCCTATGCAATCACATGTTTCGTCGGTCTCCTTGGAAATTTTTAGCAGATCCTTATATTTTATTTCACAAATCTTAAATCATCATTTCGAAACAAATCATAAATATAAGTTTTAAATTTTTTAACTTAGAGTCTAGTCTTGTTTGCTAAGAAAGCTGGGAGTTCGTTGGAGCAGCCAGAGAGTTCGTCAGAGACGATTGGAAGTTCATCGGAGATGATTGGAAGTTCGCCAGAGATGACTGAAAGTTCATTGGAGATGGACAAGGATTCGCTGGACACAACCAAAAGTTCATTGAGACAATTAGAAGTTCGTCAGAGAGGATCGGAAGTTCACCAAAGACAACCAAAAGTTCCCCAGAGATGATTGAAAGTTCACCGGAGATGACAAAAAGTTGGTAGTAATGGCTAGGTGTTTGCCGAAGATGATCGAGTTCACTGGAGACGGCAGAAAGTTCGTTGGAGATGATTAGAAGTTCGCCGAAGATGGGTGGGAGTTTCCCGGAGATGGCCTAGACATCGCCGAAGATGACAGGAAGTTCACCGGTAATCGCTGGGCATTTGCCGGAGATAGGCGGGAGTTCACTGGTAACGAGTTGTAACTCACCCGTAGCGAGTAGGAGTTCACTGGTAACGGCCATAACTTGCCCATAATGGGCAAGAGTTTATCGGTAACGGCCGTAACTCACTAGTAACATGCCCATAACGGGCAGGAGTTTGTTGGTAACGGTCGTAACATGCCCGTAAGGGGTAGGAGTTCACCGGTAACAGCTGTAACTAGCCTGTAATGTACAAAAGTTTGCTAGTAGCAGGCAGGCAGGAGTTTGCCGATAATGGTCGAGAGTTTGTTGGAGATGACCAGAAATTTGCTAGAGATGATTGGAAGTTCGCCGAAGATGACTGGGAGCTCGCTAGACATGGTATAGAGTTTGCCAGACATGACCGGAAGTTCGCTGGAGACGATCAAAAGTTTGCTAAAGACGATCGGGAGCTCGGCAAACAAGGTAGAGAGTTTGCCGGAGATGATCGAAAGTTCATCAGAGATGATTGGGAGCTCGCCGAACATGGCAGAGTTCGCGAAAAATAGCCGGAAGTTAACCGGAGCTGATCAAAAATTTGCCGGAGACGACGGAGATCACTGGACATGACAGAGTTTGCCGGTAACCGCTATTAGCTTGCTGGATATAGACGAGAGTTCAATTGAGATGAGAAGAAGTTTGCCGGAGATGATCAAAAGTTCGCTGGAAGTATACTTGATGTGCCGTTATGCACTGACTAATTCCTAAAATCATGTAAATATTCCACCAACATTTTAATTTTGGATAATTATAGCTTAACGTCAATGTCTCCTCATAAATCATAATTAAGTTCCATCAAATGCATTGATAACTCAAAAAAAGCTGAAACTATCTATTTAGTGATTTTTTTTATATTCAAATTAAATATAATAATTTGAATTTACAAAATAAAAAGAAATGTTGTATCCATGGTTTAAAATCAAATCAAGTGTAGCTTTAGCAGCAATCATCATCATCGTACTACTCGATAACTCAACATCAATCGATAGTTTATTTGATTTTTTTTACATGGCTCAAAATATTCTTATGATGTAGATGATAGTGTATGTGACTTAGGACCTATGGCTGGTCCAATATATGTCACATTCATATATGATATATATCTATGGAATCTACATCTATTAGTATTTTTGTCTTTTTAGGGCAAAACGATCAAAAAATAGGTGGATTTTGGAACTTCAGGATTATAGGAGGCCTCCTCACACCAATAAGGATCAACTTAAGAGATTTTTATAGTTTTTGGAGTCTCTGTCAAGAATCATGACCGGGTCATGATCGGGATCATGACTATGATATACTGCTACTGCAAAAGATCCTCTATCGCGCAAAGAGACTCGAATGTCCTTGTCTAGCCCTACTTCAGCTGCAATATATCATCGCGCATCCTTTGCTGCTCTGCTCGCATCTGATGTAATGTTGCCTCAATCGAGGCGGAAGTGGAAGGTCTAGCTGATGCAGACGGTCCAGTAGATGTAAATTGCTCGACTTGAAGCACGATCTCTGAAGTTTATCTAAAACCCAAATGAACAGTAGCCGCAAGAGAAAACTTGTCCAAGAATCGAGAGAAATCCATTCAATGTCGACAAAATCCAAAGCAAATCGATGGTAGAAATTCTCTAGAGTGATAAGGAAACTAAAGATTTCACTAGCAAGGAGTTTGCTCACAGATTTGGATGGATTTCAGGCTGGAATCAAGCATCAGCGGCGAAATAGCATTCTTGAAGTCGTCCGGCACTTCTCCACAAAATCCGGCTGAAAGCTCATTGGAGAATCAACGAAAAGGCCCGCCGGTGATGGAGGAAGGTCGGGAACAAAGATTCATCTCCTGAGGTGGAAGGAATCGGCAAAAAATCAGGTTTTACGAGTGTAGGCATGAACCCTTTCGCAAAATAAAACTCACAGCCCGTGAGTGACTCACGACCATGACCGTGAAACTTTTTGTGAACTTTGGCCCTCTCGCGTTTCCTTCAAATGAAGCATTCACGGCCCATAAGTGACTCACGGCCACACCCGTGAATCTCTCGTTTGACACCTATTCTTCAAGTAAAAAATTTTCCAAAAATTCCTACATATAAAATTACTTATTAAAAGATTTTTCATCAATAAAATTTCATCAAAACATGCTGCAAAAATTCCTAAAAATCTAAAAAAAAAATAAAAAACTAAGAATCACAAAAGTCAGAAATTTGGGTTGCCTCCCAAAAAGCGTTTGTTTAAGGTCATTAGCTTGACCATAGCTTTATTATTGACAGATCTTCTGTTAATGATAAATTAAAATTTTTCAATAAAAATTATCGTTGATATAAGTTTTAATTATCATTGATAGAAGGTCTATCAATAATTCAGTATATAAAAATCTCAAGATTCGCGTCTTCCACTGAATAATCTATAGTTACATATTTTTCTTATGCGAATGTAGTAAAAGGATAATTGATCACAAGAAATAAATTATAAAATAAATAGGTTCAAATGTAAAATTAAATATATTATAATTAGATAAAATATTTGTCATTATAATAATTTGAGCTAGATAATGGTATTTAGTATAAATATTTGTTATTTAAATAATAATTATATATTAAATAATTTATCATTTAACAATCAGTGGCCACCCTAAACTAATAATTATACAATAATTATAAAATAATAGGTTCTTTTTAATAATAATATAAACAAAAAAAATCTACAAGTAAAATATGTACAAAATACGTATTCTCATTAATAACTAATTAGTAATAAAAAAATAAATGTAAATCAAATAAGAAAAAATATTTATACAAAAAAATAAAAAAATAATTAAAAAAAATACATGCATGCATTTAATTGGATTTCATCTAATTTAAAATGAAAAAAATTCTATTCTATTTTTCAAAAAATAAAAAATATATATAATTTATTTTTTTTCCCTTTTAAAACGAGTACTTATTTTCAAAAATTGTATTTTAACCAATTCTGATTCCATCTTTTACTAAATATTTCTCGAATTCAAGCAAGTAGTTTCTATCTAAACTAAAGTTTGGCTTCCCGTAGACAAAGCAATTCAAGCAGCCTCCTCTCTAAAGTGATCACCGCTGCAATGCTAATGCACAAGGCTGGGATAGATTGGATCGAGTGCGCCGAGTTTAATGGCTTTCTCTTCACCGTGATTGCTGATCATAAGTGGTTGTGCCTTCGATGCGCACCTTCACCATCGATCACAACGACATCATCATCGACTTTCATCCTACTGTTGAGGTGATCCCACTAAAGATGAAAAGCTACTACGAGTGCGAAATAGGAACGTGGGTGCACTTATTCAATGTTTGGTTTCCGAATACAGTGGCTGTACTGAAGGTTACGATCGCTAGAAAACAGATTCTACACATTGCTCGCTTCAATTGAAGTTTTGGTGGACGGAGAACTATACGAAAACGAAAGGGGATACTAGGAGCATTTCTTTGATATGTTCTTAGTTGACAAGGTACTTCATTCTACATGTCCGTATCCGACGGCCGAATCAAATATATACTAGTGTTGGCATTTGCTTGGTGACTTTTCATGTAATATTATATACCAAAATCTCTAACTCAAGTGTTTTTGTTTGCCTACTACATTCCCCACGTCTTAAGTGTAGCTTAGACAAGGAGAACATAGCAGGCAAATAGAAATTATATAGTTGAGATTTTGGAATGTAATATTACAAGAAAAGTCAGCAAGCAAACAGAAACACTAGTAAAGCATTTTATATGTTTGATTCGACAACCGGACATGGACACATAGAACGTAGCACCTCGTCAACCAAGAACACATCAAAGAAGTGCTCATAGGATTCCCTTTCATCGTCATAGTAGTTCTCTGGCCACCAAAACTTCTATTGCAGTGAGCAATGTGCAAGATCTGTTTCCCAGCGATCGTAACCTTCAGTATGACCACCATATTCGAAAATCAAACATCAAATAAGTGCACCCACATTCCTGTTTCGGCGTGTAGTACTTTTCTGTCTCTAGTAGGATGACCTCGATGGCAGGATGAAAGTCCATGATGACGCCGTTGTGGTCTATCAAACTAGAATGACACCAGTCCATGATGAAAGTCCATCAAACTGGAATGATGCCAGTCCACAGTAGGTGTGGTCTCAGCCACGGAAAATCTAACTATAGCTATAGTAGGTTGTGGTGCCTCATCCTCGGTATTAAAATCAGGGGCATATATGTCTTCAGCAGGTTCATCTATTTCAAGTTTAGGTTCTGAGTGTTCATTTGTGATGAGTAGGGTTTTCTTAGGACAATCTCTAGTTAAGTGACCGAGTTGGGAACACTTATATTAAGTAACCCTATTGGTGATTTGAACTCCCACATGATATTTATCTTTAAGAGGAAGGTTGGAGTAGGCATTTTAGGGGCTATGTTGGTTGAGCTAACTTGAGGTTTGAGTAGGGTGGCCCTATACTGATTTAGTTCATATTCTACTTCTTCAGCATGTTGATAGGCACCTTGTAGTGTTTGGCTTGGGTGATATATTAGGGCCTTCCTAATTTTAACTTTTAATCCCCCCTAAACCTATTCAAAGTCAACCAAGGATCCTCACATAGGTCACACTTAATTAAAAGATCCTCAAATTTTGCAATGTATTCAACTACAGTATCAACTGCCTAGACAAGTCTAAATAGTTTATCATACATCTTTTGCCTATAGTGAAAGGACACATATTTTTCTCTCAAATTTGTTTCAATCCAACGGTAAGATCCATTAGTCCTTGTAACATTAGCATAATATTACAATATCATTATACTATAACAAATAGTGAGTAGTGTATTATAACACATCATTGCTACGTAAGGCACAAGAATATTGAAATTTGATATAATCTAGATTTGATAATGTTCATATGTAATTTAATCTCTTTATTCTTAGTCTCTAAATTAAACACATGCCACATGCCATAGAGTACTCTATACATGTATAATTTAATCATTATGTTCCTTGATTTCTAAATAGACTAATATAATAATAATAATATTTTTTATTAAAATATAAATATAAATATGATAAAATATATACTAAATATCATTATCTAACAATGATGTACTTCAATCATCATGACAATACAAGATTGATTGTATTTTCTTCTTTGCCCTAAATATAGAAGTTTTTCTTGATTATGCTAATCACTAGATTATTGTGGCAGCTAAAATAAGCTGGGTACCCTAATCTCACATTCATGCATCTTAAAGCAACGAGGTGGAGGATATGAATGTTGATAAATTAATCATGTGTATCTTATGATAACGTTGACAAAAATTTATTAATTAGTTTATCATTGACAACTTTTAATTTAAGTTCTATCAGTGGTAATTTAAGGTATGCCCATGATAATTTAAGGTCTTTTAATAATAAATTAAGGTATGTTAGCATTATCGTTGACAGATCTTCTATTAACGATAAATTAAGGTTTTTCAACAATAATTATTATTGACAAAAGGTTTAATTATCGTTGATAGAAGGTCTATCAATAATTCAGTATATAAAAATCTTAAGATTCGTGTCTCCACTGTATAGTTTTAAGATTCCTGAAATATAGATTATGGTATCCAGCTTATGCCATTTTTTGCAACCCTTTCCTTGGTGCAGGGAGGGTGGAAAGTAGGAAAGAAAGTTAACTCTCCTCATCCTTCAAACTTGTCTCTGTGGATCTCCCAATAACTTTCTTGCTCATCTACACCGTATTTGACCCTTTTTCTGAGTAAAGCTATTTCTTTTTCTCACTAGTTGACGAACATTTATTATTCTTATAAAGTGTTAGTATTAAATTTTTTGCTTTTTAGGTGGAGAGAATCCATATGGTGGAGAAGAAAAATTACAATGAATCTGAATGCAAAAGCTACCAGATTCATTGTATTTTTTCTTCTCCCCTATATGGATTCTCTCCACTGAAACAGAATCTTAATTTTCAGTGTATTTCAATGGCACCATCAAAGTTGTTATACGTAACATATTCCTTATAACCATTCTTATTTGTTTTGTTTGAGTTAGAGTGAGTGCCACAATACACATCTTATTTGGTTCATATTTGGCCACATATCATATTATGCCTAGTGTAATGCGCCTATAACTTAGCCCATAAATTCTATCACACACCAAACACGACGGATGACTTGATCATCATCATCCGACGATTAGACAAGCACTGAGGTGGCCAAAGATTGGTAGTACATGTGTGACGTTAGTGGGCATACGATTATCCATGGAGGATTCCTCTAAAAAAATCAGGGTTTAATAGTAAAGATTGGTATTTTTTCCCTTGTGGATTCCTCTAAAAAAACAAGGCCTAAAGATTTTATATTCTAGTTCCATGTACTCATTCATAAATTAGCCAACCTAATTGTAATTTTAAATAAAAATCAAGGTTTAATTGTAAGATACCTTTTGTCGGTTTCCACATTAGTAAGGTATATATAGGAAAGTAGCTAACGCTTAGGATAGTACTTAAGATTGAGTTAATGTGTGCCCAAAGTGATTTAGAGTTGAAGAAGAACTATGGGCTTGTTTGGCCCCATTGTTAATAGTTTTATAACTGTGCTGCACTATGCTGTGCTGCACTGTGCTGTACTGTCAAAATTTACAAGATGTTTGGTTAATAGCTTTTTGACTGCTATCAAAAATTAAAATAATAAATAAATATATTATTTTAAATTATATAAATTAATAATATATTTTATTTTTCTTTAGTATTAAAATTTTAAATTATTTAAAATAATAATACTTAAAATTTTAAACGAAATAATATAAATTACTTTTTTAAAAAAGCAAAAGCTGTAAAAGCATCAAATTATAGCTTTTCTACCTTTTGATTTTTTACTGCTTTTTTTCTGCTTTTGCTTTTCATTACTAAACAGTTTTTATTCTATTTTTTACTTAAAAGCTGATTAAAAATAGCTTAAAAGCGGGGCCAAATAGGCCCTATATTCTAAAATTTAGGGAGAAGATTTATGAGAAAAAGAAAAAGAGTCAAAGAAGATAAAAAAAAGTATTTTTTATTTTTGTCTTAAACTTATGGTGTTATTATATTTGTAATCTATATTTTGGATTTTAGATTACTGTAAGATTAACCTAAATATTGAAGGTTTAAATATAAAAATCATCACAAGTGAGTTGTGTTCTTGTACCTTAGGGTGGAAAATTATATTAACCTTAGAAGACACTGATCTTTCTTATGATATATCTGATTTTTGTATTTTGAATTTACATTTATTGAAATATTGATTTTAGTATGATTAGGTAGTTTTTAACCCCCAAACGTTTCTAAGGCTATCATTGCTTATTTTTAATATTAGCCAGATTTAATATCAAACCCAAATGGAATTTTGCAATTTAATTATTATGAATTTTACACAGTTTAAAAATTTAATTATTATGAATTTTACACAGTTTAAAGACATTTATTGAAATATTATGAATTTTTATTATGAATTTTACACAGCTATGCAATTTAATTATTCTGAAATCTTAACAATGCAATGCTGTCTTTTAGTAGTGCAGAAGACTACGAAATTTTTACATGGTTTAGTGTGAGATTCCCTCGAGATGCTTAGTAATGTCAGAAACTTCAACAAAGTGAGATCACAAACTGAAACTTTCAAAAATGCTAAAGGATTGGCAGAAATAATATATCAGAAATTGCAACAATGTCTTGAGAGTGTGCAAAATGTAATCAGGAACTACTGAATATATCGGAGAGCAATTGCATAGCTGTAAGTTAAAGTCTTCAGAAATTTTCATGGCTGAAAACTATAGTAAAATTGGAGTCAGTTAATCAAGTGAAATTTCAGAATCTTTCAGTGTTGAGATGTTTCAACTTTCAGATTTGCAGGAATCTTCAAAACTGAAACAGTGAATTGTTGAAGCTTAAATGCAGTGAACAGATCTGATCTTACAGTGTTCCATGTAGAAAACCATTACGTCTTACAAGTGGAAATTCGACCAAGTTCAGAAACTGTATATGCCGAAAACGGATAGAAATCAAATATATACTGGTGTGAATTGAATCTAAACTGGGACTACAGGATTTTTGCAGACATAGAGACAGTAATATCAGTGGTTTCAGAAATGAGAAGTTCCGGATCAAACATAAAGAGTTAGGATGCAGTTATCAAGATAGAAATGTAAATGAACAAGCTGAATGTAAATGTGAGTAATCAGAGATCAGAGTACAGTTTACAGTGTCATAGTATTCAAATATTAAATCTAAAAACTTTTCTTCGTTCTAAATATGGAAGTAATAGATCTAAACAAATCTACTTGCAAAATCTAAACCAAAACTACAAAGGACTAAAACAACTGTACATGATGTGGAACTAAAGTAGAACGAAGCTAAGATTTGGAGAGATAAGTTTCAAATGATGCAAATAGGTTTAGTGCCAGACAAAGCTAACTACAGCGCAAACACTGATGATGTAAACTGCAAAGCACAATAATGAAACTAATATGAGATCTAGGATTGACTTTTATTGTTGACTAACAATAAAAATTAGGGAACCTTTAGCCCCAAACATCAATTATTGGAATGGATAAGATAAACTCAATGGACAAGGGGTAACTTGGATTTATTCTCTAAGGCACAATTTGCAATTGTGTTTGTGGTTCTTGAACATATTGAGATTTATAGAAATCCTATTCAAGATGCACAAGAAAGAAGAATGTTTTTAAGTTTATATAAAGGCAAAGTGTATGACACTAAAAGGGAGGTTGAAATATTTTCCTATTTGTGAATGGAAATAGGAACACATTACCATTGATTATATATGGACTTCTAAAAGTGTAAATAGGTCATGACTCACAAGGGTTATTATGGATTGGTAAACCAAATTTGGTGACTTTATAGTTGTTTATAATCCTGATTCTTTATATTAATTAGTTGATGGATTATGATGTAGTTGTGCTTGAGATTGATGATAGATGTGTTTCAAAGGGTTTTAAAAGGATAGGATATATTTGAATTTAATACTTTTAAAATTTTTACTAGCCAAACACAATAACAACCCTACCCTAACCGTTGCCCTAACCCTACTCTGCCTTGCCTTTCCTCCAATAATTAAAATCATGAGTTAAATAAACAAAAGATTACTAAATATTTAATATGATTATGAATATTATATATAATATTCATAGAATTTTCAGTCAACAATAATTATTTTTTAATTTAAATGATATGTTAATTTTTTTGATAAATTTAGTTAAATTAATATTTTAAATTTTAATATTTTTACTACTAGTAATTTTATTTTTTACAATTTATTTATTATTAAAACATCATATTCAATTATGTTTATTATAAAATAACTATATTTTATTATATATATATATATATATATATATCATAAAATAATTATATTTAATTATATATATTATAAAATAATAAGATTTAATTTCTGGCAGACTGCCACAGTGAAATCTAATTAAACCTAATTTGGCATTGGATTCTGATATGAACAATAAAATGTCGAGTTCGAATTATAACAGCAACAACTATCGAATCACATGAAATGTTTACTGGATTTGTCGTTAATGGGTTAGGATCCGAAGTCTAATCTGGGCTAGAATCTGGTGGAATCAAACCTTTTGACGTGATCGAATAAAACCACCTCAATTATTAGATTGGATCCAGTTTATCGGATCCCGATGCGAACAGTGTTAGGCCCTGGGCTCCCCGGTTCAGCCCAGGGGGTGGCCCAAGCCCAAGCCCAAGCCCACAAAGAAGATGCGGGGTCAAAAGTGGGGCGTTGACCCAAACACACGCGACAGCATCCTCGCGTGCGAAGCGGACGACACAACGAGGCTGGCAGACGCGGCAGCGTCCGGATCCGGCGGAAGACGCGTGCGTTTCGGCGCTCGTGAGACAGCTTCGTCGTCGTCTCCGAGAGACTCGGACGACGACGCCAAAGGAGATGCATCAGGACGCGGTCGATGACGAAATCGGCGTCGCCGAGCGATACGGGGCGAGGTCTTCGGAAGCTTCAAGACGACTCGGACGCGAGGCTCGTGCGGCGTCGTCGTCTCCGCGAGAACCGGACGCAGAGCGACGAGCTTTAAAAAGGAGCGGCGTCTCGTTTCGAAAGGAGGATCGGCACCGTGAGACGAGAGGCAGGAGAGCGCTGCGAGTTGAGAGCAGAGAGAGCTGTGAGGATCGATGAGAAGAACCGGCGAGCGAACACTGTGAGCGGCGGCGACGCCGACGCTGAGAAGGAGAGAGACGAGAGGTGAGGGAGGAGTTTTGTAGCTTGATTAACGAAGGAATAAAAGCTTTCTCCTCCATCTTCCCCGTGCTTCTTCTCCGACGAGCGAACTCCTCACCTCTTTCCTCTGTTCTCGCGGCGGCGACGAGATCAGAGGTAGCAGACGGCTACCACACCGGCGGTAAGTGGCGGAGGGGGAGACGGGGACGTCTCCACCCTACTGATTCGGACATCCTCTACGGCGCAGCAGACGGCGGCGGTGAGCACTCGAGCTCGGCGCGAGGAAGACGAAGACGCAGGCGTTGTGAAGACGACACAGGTGGCTGACGCAAGCAGACGTCAGCGGGGCAAAGTCAAAATCGGCGGCGCGAATTCGATTTCGCGATTTCGGCACAGCTGACGCAAGCCGACGTCACCCGGAAACCGAGTTCGTAGCGAACGAATTAATCGGCGGCTGACGTCAGCGTGACGTCAGCAAGGGCGATTCGGCGGCCGAGTTTGAACAGTAAAATTTGATTTAATTTGGTGTTAATTTTGACTTCGGTCAAAATTAGAAGAAGAGGTATTTTGATTTCCGGATTTCTCAAATTAGGGTTAGGGTTTTCCAATCCTTTCCGTGCGAATTGTATTTTGGGGATTGAAAAGTGAGCGGGAAACTAGGGTTTCAAATTTGGGGACGAGATTCAGTCTGGAAACCCTAGCGCAGTTGCTTTCCGGTGTTCTGCTGGACGGCTCTGAGACAACAGATAAGCGTTGTTTTTAGACCGTTCCGACCGGGGCGTGACAGCAGGTATCAGAGCTTAAAGTGATCCAACAGCATGGTGAATCAAGGAGATCGCATTGCTCGGATCGAGCAAGTGCTCGGTTTGACTGGGAACAGCAAGGATGCGGTGGTTCCTCATGTGGAGGAACTTAATCGTACGATTGAAGAGCAAAGGTTGCAGATTCTTGCCCTGCAACAAACTTTGGCTGGGATGGCTGAAGCCCAGCAAAAATTTGAAGGGATGGCGGCGCTACAACAGCAGGTGGCCACCTTGACAGCACAAACTCAGCAGGTGACTGCGTTGCAAGGTCAGGTAGCAACCTTGACAACACAGTTGACCAACTCCACGGCTGTGCAACAGCAGATATTGGCTGATCTGGCGGTGACGCGCATGGCACTGGCGCAGGCACAAGGGGGTGGCCCTACAGCAGCCAGGACGGAGTATGGGGCTCCCAACGGCAACGGGAAGGTTCGCACCCCAGAACCTGCAATGTTCAAAGGGGCCAGATCTGCAAAAGTGTTGGGTAACTTTCTTTGGGACATGCAACAATATTTTGAAGCTAACCATGTCACAGATCAGGAGAAGGTGAGAGTGTGCACGGCATATCTCTCAGATGATGCAAAGCTCTGGTGGAGAACCAAAGTTGATTCTACATCAGAGGCGGCTAGTTGGACTTGGGAGGTGTTCCGAGAGGAACTGCGGCAGCAGTTCCTTCCCGGAAACTCGGTGGACCAAGCGCGAGAGACTGTGGATCGGCTCAAGCACATAGGGACGATCCAGGAGTATGTCCGGGCGTTCTCCGCGCTGATGTTGGAGTTACCCGAGATGGCGGAGGGAGATAGGAGGTACTTCTTCCTCCGGAATCTCCAACCCTGGGCAGCAACGGAGGTCCGACGACATGCGCCGCAGGATTGGAGGACGGCTGCAGCTATAGCCGAGTCTTTGGTGGACCAGAGGACTTCAGGGACGACCTTTCAGAGAGCACAGAGGTCGCCTCCGAAGCGACCATCTCCACCGAGACCTAGAGCACCAGAGAGGGAGAGGCCCTCTCCCCGACGAAACGGAGGACAACCAGCGTGGCAGGAGCATGCTCGACCTGCAGAGCGAGGGCAAGGTCAACTGAGACCGATTGCCTGCTTCTTGTGCAAGGGACCGCACCAGATACGCGACTGTCCGGATCGACAGCGGGTGAACGCAATAGCAGCGATTGTGCATCGGGAGCTAGCAGAGAAACCGGCGGTGGTGCATGACGACGAACCAGTAGAGGCTCAGATAGGAGGTATGTACATTGCCTCAGTGGTCGCAGGAGGATCATCACCGACCCCCGCAGAAGCAGAGCCGAAAGACGCAGTCGGCAAGAGCCACGTCGAGCAGAATACGAGCTCCGGAGATGCGAACCCGCCTCAGGAGAAGAAAACGTGGAGGCAAGTAGTGGAGGAAAAGGCTCCACCGAAGTCCTCGAATTCTTTGGATACAGAATGGGATGATAGGCCTCAGCAGATCCAGGGGAGGTATTGGCCCTCGTTAGACGATCCTGTAGAGTATGAACAAAGGCTTCAACGCTATGAGGTTGCCCGCCAACAAGCAAAGAGAGAACGGCGAGGGCGGGCCTGAGCGCCCGTGCCGGACATCGAGGGAGATGTCCAAATTGAGCCGGGGAGAATTGTTAGGCCCTGGGCTCCCCGGTTCAGCCCAGGGGGGTGGCCCAAGCCCAAGCCCAAGCCCACAAAGAAGATGCGGGGTCAAAAGTGGGGCGTTGACCCAAACGCACGCGACAGCATCCTCGCGTGCGAAGTGGACGACACAACGAGGCTAGCAGACGCGGCAGCGTCCGGATCCGGCGGAAGACGCGTGCGTTTCGGCGCTCGTGAGACGGCTTCGTCGTCGTCTCCGAGAGACTCGGACGACGACGCCAAAGGAGATGCATCAGGACGCGGTCGACGACGAAATCGGCGTCGCCGAGCGATACGGGGCGAGGTCTTCGGAAGCTTCAAGACGACTCGGACGCGAGGCTCGTGCGGCGTCGTCGTCTCCGCGAGAACCGGACGCAGAGCGACGAGCTTTAAAAAGGAGCGGTGTCTCGTTTCGAAAGGAGGATCGGCACCGTGAGACGAGAGGCAGGAGAGCGCTGCGAGTTGAGAGCAGAGAGAGCTGTGAGGATCGACGAGAAGAACCGGCGAGCGAACACTGTGAGCGGCGCGAATTCGATTTCGCAATTTCGGCACAGCTGACGCAAGCCGACGTCACCCAGAAACCGAGTTCGTAGCGAACGAATTAATCGGCGGCTGACGTCAGCGTGACGTCAGCAAGGGCGATTCGGCGGCCGAGTTTGAACAGTAAAATTTGATTTAATTTGGTGTTAATTTTGACTTCGGTCAAAATTAGAAGAAGAGGTATTTTGATTTCCGGATTTCTCAAATTAGGGTTAGGGTTTTCCAATCCTTTCCGTGCGAATTGTATTTTGGGGATTGAAAAGTGAGCGGGGAACTAGGGTTTCGAATTTGGGGACGAGATTCAGTCCGGAAACCCTAGCGCAGTTGCGTTCCGGTGTTCCGTCGGACGGCTCTGAGACAACAGATAAGCGTTGTTTTTAGACCGTTCCGACCGAAGCGTGACAAACAGGGTGAACCGTTCCCCTTCTTGCTCGGCCAGCGGCACTCGTTCGGGTGCAGTAGTGGCGGCACGCGGCAATTGGCTCCGGCGAGGGAACGGCAAAATCGTTCCTCCAATGACTGAGGAAACGGCGTGGCTGATGATGCCATTTATGGGCGCTTGGCGTAACA
The DNA here is from genome assembly GCA_027563935.2 of Costus lasius. Classification (NCBI taxonomy): domain Eukaryota; kingdom Viridiplantae; phylum Streptophyta; class Magnoliopsida; order Zingiberales; family Costaceae; genus Costus; species Costus lasius. The sequence continues at coordinate 69,761,482 of CM050452.1, forward strand.
CATTGGATCATTGGCGATGATCTCTAAGCAACGCGTAGGGTGGTGATGATGCATCAGTGAGGCGGCAACGACACTGCATAGACGAGGAGAACGTAGCAGGCAAAGAGAAACACTAAGTTGAGATTTTGGGATATAATATTATATATAAAATTATCAAGCAAATAGAAACACTAGTAAAGTCTTCTATATGTTTGATTCGGCCGTCGGAGACGGGCACATAGAACGTAGCAGCTCGTCAATAAGAAACACATCAAAGAAGTGCACCTAGGATCCCCTTTTAATTGTCATAATAGTTCTCTAGCCACCGAAGCTTCAATTGAAGCGAGCGATGCTCAAGATCTGTCTTTCGGCGACCGTAACCTTCAGTATGGTTGCCGAATTTAGAAATCAAATATTGAATAAGTGCACCCATGTTTTACGCTCGTAGTTGTTATAATTTAATTTTAAAACTAATTCTTTTTATTTATTTATTTTTTTTTGCAGGACTTAGTTGTAATTAATAGAAAGTTTTAGGCTTTGTGTAAAACTCCTTTTAAAACCCTTTTTACTTTTTCTTGCCGAGGGTTTTGTTTCTTTTTACTCGTTCATTTCTCTCCCCTTTTGCGACCAGCGGCGACGGTGAGTCCTCCTTCTCCCTCTCCTTCGAATAAAATTTCTTCCCTTCCTCTTCCAATGATTTCTGAAATTGGTGTGGGAAGGTTTGATTGGTGGCGTCTCCACCTTGGGTTTGCTTCAAGAGATTGATCGGCGATGTCTCCACCTTGAATCTACATCCAGAGGCATACCAGAATAATTCCTGGGTTTTCTTTTGCTTGCAGATTTGGAATTAGGTAAATTCCTTTGCATATTCATAGAACCGTGACAAGGACTTCCTCCTCTTTTCTTTTTGATTTTGAGATGTTAGCGTTTTTTTTTAAAATTCTTGGATGAAATTGTTACAATTAACTCATGTTTCCTTCTAAAGATCCATTGTCAGGATATTGCAAATTCTCTCTATATGACTTCCCTGATAGCTTTCCAATTTATTTTAATGTACACAGCCTTGACCGAAATTTTCTTCTCCTTTGATAACCTGTATTAATTAGATGTACATAAATCTTGGTTTTGCTTAGTTGCCTTTAATTTCTTTGTGTTAGGTATTTCTTATAACGTTAATACTTTTCTAGAGGATAAATTTGTTCTTTAGTTGGTCACTGTAATACCATATTTTTCCATATTCGTAAGTACTTTTTATAATTAAATATCACTTGTCTTCTCAAACAGCATTTACACCTTCATTAGTGTATGTATAAATATGTTGTTTTAAGAGATTTTAACTATTTGAGCAGAAGGATTTTGCTAAAGACAAGTGTACAGATTCTATTGAAAATTTTTAGAGAATATGTGTTGGACAATAGAATAATGGAATTGGATTCATAAGCTTCACTTAAATTGTCACCTACTTATTGCTAACCTTTGATGGAATTTTACGTGGAAGATTTATTGGAAGTTCTTATAGTGCAGATTTGAGTTATTTTGTTTGGGTGAAAGTGTTAATTAGATTTTGGGATTATGATGTAGTTTGTTAATTCATTCAAAGTACATACACACCATTTTGGGTTGGAATTGTTATTTAGGATTAGAAATTAAATAATTGTGTTTCAATTTTTTTTATAATGTGAAGCTCTTGATTGAATTTTTTTTTTTTTGATGTTATTAGTGTTGCCTTATTAGATTTACTCTATGAAACTAGGATGCATGTGTAAATGTTAAAACTAAATCTATCTTCTGTTAGGCTTTTGTTCTTGAATAGATCTTAACTTAAGGCTGTGGAAAATTAGTAGATAGGATTTGAATTTTATATTGATTAATGAGTAAATTTAGTGGAAAAGCTTACCTGATTAATTTAACATTGATGTGTGAATTTTAATGTGAGTCAGATTGTTGAATATTTAAAACAATTAGTTTATCTAGTAGGATTTTATTGCTTTGACTGCAAATTATTTTTGTTTGAATTTAAATACACATTTTCCTATCTCTTGAATTAGTAAGGTAATTGAAAACATAAACCAATACATGCATTATGTAATTTTAATATTACAAATAGAGGATCATTAGTATCATGGTCACGTACTCATTTTGTTGGATATGAACAAACTATTTAAACTGTTAAGGTTGTGAGTTGTGATTAATGCTTAGTAAACTTTATTTATTGATTGTGTTAACATTTGATAAATATGTTGAAGTTAATAAGTAAGCAATAACCTTTACCTCAAAATGGTTAGGCATATAGGTATATTTGATATTTGATCTTCATACCTTAATAAATAGTTAATAAAGATACGGTGATATAATTTTAAGGTAGCAAGGAAATCAAGACTGGACTTCAAGTGGATCAATAATACAGAATATTGGTAGAATTTTGATAAGTCAATTATTGAGGTAGGAATCTAACTTTTCTCCTTTCATCACAATATTTTAAGCTTATTTGAAATCTGTGATATCTTATCGTTCAGTTCCTTTGATTATTATTTCTTTACCATTGAATTCAATATCATTCATTTATGATCATTGTGATGGACATGACATGGTTTGATATTTGCATTGATTACTTTGTTGAAACATATATGATGATAGTGTAGTACTTTTGGGGATTGACTGATGTCATGATATTGATTGACCTTATGCTGGATTATATTTTAACGGCTATACCACCGTGGACTCTATAGTGCCGAGTATGGATCGGCTATAGAGGTGCTAGCTAGAGGTCACCTGACGGGAAGTCATTAGACTAACCGGGGTTCTGGATGTTGGACACAACATCCCCCGAGCTGTCTGAGGGCAGTTGTTCCATCGGTTGAGCAACGATGGAAACACTCTAACAAAGAGTGCAGACTCGAGAGTGAGGTTATTTGTGGTTATGCTCTTGATTTTACACGACTATGATGATGTGATGTTTACATGTAGAATAGTGAAATTGTTTCAATTATCTTTCCTTGCTGCATACATTTTGTGATTCATACTTAGCTTTTCTTGTTAACTCCCTTGTTTTGCCTCCAGGTCCAGGTTCAGGTTCGGCCCAACCCCAAAATAAATAGATAGATAGAGACTGCAGGTCATGGGAGATAAATAGTTACAATTTGTTTACTTGAGTTGTTTCTTTTGTGTTTTGGCATTATTAGCCAACTTTGAATTTTGTTGAAAAGTTTGAAAGATATTGTAATAAACATTCTTGTTTGTTTTCTTTTAGTATGGATTGTGAGATTTGAAGTTTATACAAATTTTGTTATCTAAATGCATCGTTGTGGTTTAGGGCATGATATGTTTTGAGTTGACTTGTATTTTTTAAACTCTTACATCCCTAGTGAAGTCTTTCGCCGGGGCGTAACAATTTATTTGGTATTAGAGCTATAGGTCATAAGAACCTAGGATTGATGGATTAAGGTTAAAGACTTAAGGTTAATAATAATAAAATAATAAATGGTAATAATAAAAACATAGTAATAAATAAGTAAATAAGTAAAATAACAAAGTATGCTTTTGTCTGACTTTTGTTGTGTAAATTTCAGGATGCCACCTAGAATTTGCTATGACCCTACTGGTAGAGGTAGGCGTGGGAGACGCAATGTGCGTGCTGGTTGCACTCAAAATCCTGCAAAATCTGTTGCTCAGAGATTTCCTCAGCATGCCAGAGATCAAAATGAGAACCCTGGTGGGCATATGGACCAGAATGCTCCTTTAGCTGGCTCTGTGGACCCTAGTAGGTTGGCTGGAATGCCAACTCCTGCGCTAGCTGTTATGCATGAAGCAGTTCAGGGTGGTGTACATGCTCCAGTTCCACCATATTATGCTTCTGGTTTTTTGACCATGCTATCTCATTTTGCTATGCTAGGAAAGGAAAATTTTGGTAACTTTAGAGGAGATTCAGATCCTTGGGCTATAAGGAACTGGATAAGGGGATTAGAGGATACTTTTAAAGTGATGAATTGCCTAGAGGAAGATAAAGTAGGACTAGCTGAGTACTTCTTAGTTGATGGAGCTAAGGAGTGGTGGACAGCCAGACAGATTGTTCTTGGAGCTAGGGCATCTTCTTGGGCGGTATTCAAGGAAGTTTTCTTTGAGAAATATTTTTCAAAGAACTTTCTTGATAGTCAAAGGCAAGAATTCATGACCTTGCAGCAGTATGGGAAGACTGTATCTCAGTATCTGGTGGAGTTTGACAGATTGGCTGGTTTATTTCCAGAGATAGTGGCCACAAAGAGACAGAGGTCCCAACACTTTGTGAGAAGGTTGACTTTTGCTCTTAAGGACCGTTTTGTCTGCTACACCACTTGATGACTTCCAGGTTGTGGTAGACGCGGCCCTTAGAGTGAAGTCAGTTCGCGCCGAGATAACTCAAGAGAAAGGGAAATTAGTGGCACAATCAGAATCAAAAAGGTCTAGGTCATCCTTTAGTCAGGGTCAGGGCAGTGCTCATTCGACAGACTTTTCTAGAAGGCAACCCAAGAGGGGTGGTGCTAGATCTCAGTTGTCTCCTAGACTCGCTCAGAGTGTGGGATCTACTGGTTCAACAGTTGACAGGAGGTGCTATGCGTGTGGGCAGGTTGGACATTTGGCTTGATCGTGCCCCATGAGCAGAGTGCAGTGCCATAATTGCAGACAGATGGGTCACTACCGTAGTGATTGCCCTCAGAGGGATATCCGACCTCAGTATCAGCCAGCTCATAGTGGTCAGTTTGTGGCTCAGCCATCTAGGCCGGCATAGCCAGTCGTCCACCAGTTCAGCATCAGGGTACCTAGCAGCGAGCTTCAGCTCCAGCTCATGTATTTGCTCTCTCTCAGCAGGATGCACAGCAGGCATCGGGCTCTATCCTTAGAGGTATCATTTCTTTATATGATGTCCCTGCATGTTTGTTATTTGATACTAGTAGCACACATTCTTTCATAGCATCTGCTTTTGTTAAAAAGTTAGGAAAACAACCATCTGCATCTTTGTTTGATTTGATTGTACATGTACCTTCTGGTGGTGTGTTACGATCTTGTTTGGAACTTAAGCAGTGCCCCTTAAATTTTGGTGACACAATCATGCACACAGATTTGATGATTTTAGACTTTTCAGACTTTGACATTATTTTGGGTATGGACTGGATGACTACCAATAATGCATTGGTAAATTGCTCTAAGCATACAGTAACTTTCAGTCCTTCTGGTTCAGCTACTTGGACTTTTACAGGAGTATCTGGACAGGTTGCTCCTGTGATCTCTGCTTTGCAAGCTAGGCGTCTGTTATCTAGCGGATGCCAAGGATACTTGCTATATGTTATTGAGGCAGATTTGTAGTCTTCTGTACCTTTTGAGCAGATCCCAGTTGTGAGGGAATTCACAGATGTTTTTTTAGAGGAATTGCCAGGTTTACCACCTATGAGGCAGATTGAGTTTGACATTGAACTACAGCCTGGGACAGCTATAATTTCCAAGGCACCATACAGAATGGCCCCAAGGGAATTGGAAGAGCTGAAGGACCAGTTGCAAGAGTTATTGGATAAATGATTTATCCGCCCTAGTGTTTCTCCTTGGGGAGCTTCTATTCTGTTTGTTAAGAAGAAAGACGGTACCTTTAGGTTGTGCATTGATTATAGGCAGTTGAATGCTGCAACGATCAAGAACAAATATCCATTGCCTCGGATAGATGACTTATTTGACCAGCTTAAAGGTACCGGTGCGTATTCAAAGATTGACTTAAGATCAGAGTATCATCAGCTCAGAATTAAATCAGAGGATATTTCAAAAACTGCATTTAGGATCCGGTATGGACATTATGAATTCCTAGGGATGCCATTTGGATTGACGAATGCACCTGCTGCATTCATGGATTTGATGAATCGGGTATTCATTGAGTATCTCGATAAATTTGTCGTAGTTTTTATGGATGACATCCTAGTGTTTTCACGTGATACTGCTGATCATGAGAGACACTTGAGGATTGTTTTGGAAATATTGAGAAAAGAGAAATTGTATGCCAAATTCAGCAAGTGTGATTTTTGGTTAAGTGAGATCTCATTCTTGGGACATGTGATCTCAGGTGCTGGAATTACCGTGGATCCCGAGAAAGTTAAGGCAATTCTTGATTGGGAGAGGCCAAAGACAGTTCAGAAAATCAGGAGTTTTCTTGGACTCGCCGGTTACTACAGACGCTTTATGGAAGGATTTTCTAAGCTAGTGATGTCTTGAATTTTAGTAGTGATTTTTACTATTATTCCATGATGAATTTAGGCTTATTTTAATGATTTTACACTCCTTTAAGGCTTATTTAGTTAAAAACTTCAGAATCTTCACTTTTCGTCTATCTTATTAAATTTCAGGTAAAATCACCCAATTTTGAAGCCTTTTTGAAGAATCTAAAAGCATGGGGTGATTCCTTATGAGAAGACGAAGCTGCCCGTAAAATTTAGGCTCAATCGGAGCCTTCTTTGGACTTTACGGCCAGGTGAACCCCACGGGGTTCACCCGTGATCTTGCCGAAGGAAGGATTTCAGCGCACACTTCACTGGCAGGTGAACCCCATGGGGTTCACCCGTGATCTCATCTGAAGATACCTGCACAGAAGTACGCCGAGAATTTCACTACCTATGATTATTTCGCAACAAAAGAGCTCCGAGCACTTCACCACCTGGTGAACCCCGCGGGGTTCACCCGTGAAGGCGTCAGAATTGCACGACCCCCACTCGGTCTTTCGCTGATTCCCGGTCCGATTCAACTCCAAATTCAGCAAGTGAGGGTTTTTTGGAAAGTTGACTCGAAGACGAACATATAGAATATAAAAGCCATAATTTCTGTGACCTAAGGAGGGAGCAATCGGGCAACGAAGCAGCTAAGGTGGAAGAACACGGCGATTCAGCGACTTCGGGCGGATTTCTAAAGATTCGATCATTAGAACCTGGCAATCCTGGGTTCTTTCGTTCGGTTTTTCTTCTCCTCCCTCCTAGAAACCTTTTCCGGTGATTTTCTTATATTTAAAGAGATGATTTTGAGCGCTTTGATGATGGTTGTAGCGTAAACTTGTTTTCAGGGCTCGGTTGAAGCCTTCTGATGATTTCCGTTTGCAATTCATGTATTAACTCTGTTATTCGGATCATATTTTAAGCATATTTCACTTGGTGCGTTTATTTCTTGATTTATACTCTGGCCAACTATTATCATGTCATAGTTGTTACGGTTTATAACGAGAGTAGGACCGTAACGACCGAACCTCATTGTGAATCTTGCGAAGGCTCGACACGAAAGTGCTTGTTCTTCGCTCGAGGGTTCATAATCTACCACGGAACCCATTGGGTTTGTCCAGAGCGGTCCACCGCGAAAGTAGGAGGCGTTCTAGGTAAATACCGGGGTGTACACTCGAAAGAGGGCACCTTGTACCATAGGGTAGATTCCTTATGCATATTTGTAAATCCTTGTGACCGTTATTTATTTATTAGCGCAATAAAAATCGTCAGAGTGGTGGAAACCTTTGCCCTGACACTCTCTCTCATATATTTTCCCTACCGTTCGCATTTGATTTCTTGCTTACGATTTTGCTTAATTTTAGTCTTTAAAGTTCTAAAAACCACAATTCGAGTAGCTTGGATTCCAAAGAATTAGACTTTCTAGTACTCACCTTGCTCCTTGTGGGATCGATATCTTTTGTATTACTTCGATAACACCGTGCACTTGCGGTGCATATCAGTTAGCTGCTCCTTTGACTAGATTGACAAGGAAAAGTGTGAAATTCTTTTGGGATAAATCTTGTGAAGTTAGCTTTCAAGAGCTTAAGAACAGATTAGTTAGTGCCCTAGTTTTGGCACTCCCTATGGGTGATGATGGATATACAGTTTATACTGATGCCTCTATTCAGGGATTGGGTGGTGTTCTTATGCAACACGGTAGAATTATTGCTTATGCTTCTAGGCAACTCATGGAACATGAAAAGAATTATCCTATACATGACTTAGAGTTGGCAGCAGTTATCTTTGCTTTGAAGATTTGGAGGCATTACTTGTATGGAGTCACATTTGAGATTTTCACTGATCATAAGAGTCTCAAATATCTATTCAGTCAAAAGGAATTAAACATGAGGCAGCGTCGATGGATAGAACTTTTAAAAGATTATGATTGTACAATCAATTACCATCCGGGTAAGCAAATGTGGTTGCAGATGCATTGAGTAGAAAGTCCATGGGAGTTTTAGCATACTTGAGGGTGGCTCAAACTGAATTTGCAAAGGAAATAGCAGAATTGGGTGTGGAGATTGTAAGTGATACAGGAAAAGGATACTTGGCAGTCATGATGGCAGAGTCTTAAGTAGTGGAGAAAATTAAAGAAAATCAATTTATGGACAAAGACATTTGTGACTTGGTAAGTAAGATGGAACAAGGTAAGAGGCCAGATTTTTCTAAAGACTCAGAGAGTGTTGTTTGGTTCAAAGGTAGGCTATGTGTACCTCAAAATCATCCTGTGAAAGAAGAACTTATGAGTGAGGCGCATAGGTCTAAATTTGCAATTCACCCTGGTAGCTCTAAGATGTATAGAGACCTCAAGAAATTTTATTGGTGGCCCGGAATGAAAGTTGATATAACTGATTTTGTTTCACGTTGTTTAGTGTGTCAGCAAGTTAAGGCAGAACACCAGAAACTGATAGAGTTATTACAGAACATCCCTATTCCAGAGTGGAAATGGGAACACATCACGATGGATTTTATATCCGGACTTCCAAGGTCACAGAGAGGGCATGACTCAATCTGGGTGATTGTTGATAGATTGACTAAGTCTGCCCATTTCTTAGCAGTTAAAAAGACGGATCCTCTTGATAGACTAACTGACCTCTATTGTAGGGAGATTGTGCGATTGCATGGAGTTCCAGTGAGTATTATATCTGATCGAGACCCGAGGTTTACGTCTAGATTTTAGGGCAGTCTACAGAGAGCATTGGGAACTCAACCCTGCTTTAGTAAAGCTTTTCACCCCCAGATTGATGGTCAGTCCGAGCGGACCATTCAGACATTAGAGGACCTTCTCAGAGCTTGTGTTTTGGACTTTGGTGGGAGTTGGGAGAGTCACTTACATTTAGTTGAATTTGCATATAATAACAGCTACCATTCAGCAATTCAGATGGCACCATTTGAGGCACTATATGGGAGACGATGTAGATCACCTGTGCTTTGGGAATAGACATGTGAGAAACAGTTATTGGGACCACAGATCTTACTAGACAATACAGCAGCAATTCAACAGATCCGGCAAAGGTTAAAGACTGCACAGAGTAGACAGAAAAGTTATGCAGATAGGAGGAGACGAGACCTTGAGTTTGCAGTTGGAGATCATGCATTTCTGAAAACTTCTCCAATCAAGGGAGTCACGAAGTTTGGGAAGCAAGGGAAGCTAGCCCCTCATTATATTGGACCTTTTGAGATATTAGATAGAGTGGGTGCTGTAGCTTACAGATTAGCACTGCCTCCATCACTTGGTCATGTGCATAATGTCTTTCATGTCTCCATGTTCAGGAAATACATTCCAGACTCGGCTCATGTTTTTAGTGAGAGTTATCCACCGATCTCATCAGATGTGTCTTTTACTGAGCCTCCTATTCAGATACTTGATAGGAAAGAACATCGACTAAGGAATAAGGTAGTTAAGTTGGTCAAGATCAAGTGGCAAAACCATACGGAAGGCGAAGCAACTTGGGAGCACGAAGAAGATGCTAAAGCCCAGTACCCTGATTTATTCCAAGAGGGTAAGTTAATTTGGAGGACCAAATTTCTTTTAGAGGGGGAGAATGTTATAATTTAATTTTAAAACTAATTCTTTTTATTTATTTTTTTTGCAAGACTTAGTTGTAATTAGTAGAAAGTTTAGGGCCTTTGTGTAAAACTCCTTTTAAAACCCTTTTTACCTTTTCTTGCCGAGGGTTTTGTTTCTTTTTACTCGTTCATTTCTCTCCCCTTTTGCGAGCAGCGGCGACGGTGAGTCCTCCTTCTCCCTCTCCTTCGAATAAAATTTCTTCCCTTCCTCTTCCAATGATTTCTGAAATTGGTGCTGGGAAGGTTTGATTGGTGGCGTCTCCACCTTGGGTTTGCTTCAAGAGATTGATCGGCGATGTCTCCACCTTGAATCTACATCCAGAGGCATACTAGAATAATTCCTGGGTTTCCTTTTGCTTGCAGATTTTGGAATTAGGTAAATTCCTTTGCATATTCATAGAACCGTGACAAGGACTTCCTCCTCTTTTCTTTCAATTTTGAGATGTTAGCATTTTTCTTTGAAATTCTTGGATGAAATTGTTACAATTAACTCATGTTTCCTTCTAAAGATCCATTGTCAGGATATTGCAAATTCTCTCTACATGACTTCCCTGATAGCTTTCCAATTTATTTTAATGTACACAGCCTTGACCAAACTTTTCTTCTCCTTTGATAACCTGTATTAATTAGATGTACATAAATCTTGGTTTTGCTTAGTTGCCTTTAATTTCTTTGTGTTAGGTATTTCTTATAACGTTAATACTTTTCTAGAGGGTAAATTTGTTCTTTAGTTGGTCACCTGTAATACCATATTTTTCCATATTCGTAAGTACTTTTTATAATTAAATCTCACTTGTCTTCTTAAACAGCATTTACACCTTCATTAGTGTATGTATAAATATGGTGTTTTAAGAGATTTTAACTATTTGAGCAGAAGGATTTTGCTAAAGACAAGTGTACATATTCTATTGAAAATTTTTAGAGAATATGTGTTGGACAATAGAATAATGGAATTGGACTCATAAAGCTTCACTTAAATTGTCACCTACTTATTGCTAACCTTTGTTGGAATTTTACGTGGAAGATTTATTGGAAGTTCTTATAGTGCAGATTTGAGTTATTTTGTTTGGGTGAAAGTGTTAATTAGATTTTGGGATTATGATGTATTTTGTTAATTCATTCAAAGTACATACACACCATTTTGGGTTGGAATTGTTATTTAGGATTAGAAATTAAATAATTGTGTTTCAATTTTTTTTTATAATGTGAAGCTCTTGATTGAAATTTTTTTTTTGATGTTATTAGTGTTGCCTTATTAGATTTACTCTATGGAACTAGGATCCATGTGTAAATGTTAAAACTAAATCTATCTTATGTTAGGCTTTTGTTCTTGAATAGATCTTAACTTAAAGGCTGTGGAAAATTAGTAGATAGGATTTGAATTTTATATTGATTAATGAGTAAATTTAGTGGAAAAGCTTACCCGATTAATTTAACATTGATGTGTGAATTTTAATGTGAGTTAGATTGTTGAATATTTAAAACAATTAGTTTATCTAGTAGGATTTTATTGTTTTGACTGCAAATTAGTTTTGTTTGAATTTAAATACACATTTTCCTATCTCTTGAATTAGTAAGGTAATTGAAAACATAAACCAATACCTGCATTATGTAATTTTAATATTACAAATAGAGGATCATTAGTATCATGGTCACGTACTCATTTTGTTGGATATGAACAAACTATTTAAACTGTTAAGGTTGTTGAGTTGTGATTAATGCTTAGTAAACTTTATTTATTGATTTTGTTAACATTTAATAAATATGTTAAAGTTAATAAGTAAGCAATAACCTTTACCTCAAAATGGTTAGGCATATAGGTATATTTGATATTTGATCTTCATACCTTAATAAATAGTTAATAAAGATATGGTGATATAATTTTAAGGTAGCAAGGAAATCAAGACTGGACTTCAAGTAGATCATTAATACAAATATTGGTAGAATTTTGATAAGTCAACTATTGAGGTAGGAATCTAACTTTTCTCCTTTCATCACAACATGTTAAGCTTATTTGAAATCTGTGATATCTTATCGTTCAGTTCCTTTAATTATTGTTTCTTTACCATTGAATTCAATATCATTCATTTATGATCATTGTGATGGACATGACATGGTTTGATATTTGCATTGATTACTTTGTTGAAACATATATGATGATTGTGTAGTACTTTTGGTGATTGACTGATGTCGTGGCAGTGATTGACCTTATGTTGGATTATATTTTATCGGCTATACCACCGTGGACTCTATAGTGCCGAGTATGGATCGGCTATAGAGGTGCTAGTGTTAAGTCATTTTTATATAGAAAATTATATATGATTTTTATTGTTATATCTTCATTATTCTAGCATTTACACCTGCTTTATATGGAATTATTACATTATCTTCGGAATCTACACTCTTGGTTGTTTTTGTTTCATTTCAGGTGAAAAGCGAGGGAGTGCGACTATTTTCAACTAAACCTGTATTCTCGGCTAGAACCACGGTCCACCCAGCGACCGGAATCACACCCTGTGACTTCTTTGTCGCCTGAGGCCGATTTTTCCAGATCTTGACCCTCGCTTTATCCACGTCAGAGAGAGAGAGAGAGCTCCAAAAGGGCAGAAGAGGAATTCGACCGAGAAAAGGGGGGACAAAAACAAAAAGCCCTATTCACGTAAGGGCATAAGGGGATTGGGCGAACGGTTTTTCTCACGCGAGCACATAGGCGGCGAGCGGTTGAGCAAGGAGCCAAGAATCAGTGATTAAACGGAGAGGCGAGCTTTTGCGGCGGGAGCCCTAGGAGCTTCGAGTGGATCCTTCTTCCTTGAGGGAGTCCCATCCTCTTCTTATTTATCTTGTGCTACTCGCTTATCCATGGATGATGTATTGGGATTGTCTTGCACTTTGCTTTTGACCATGAACATTGTAGCTTAAACCTTGTTTCGGGGCTAGGGAAGCCCCTCGAATGCTTTATGTATGGATGATAACTATCTTTTGTTAACCCTAGATTGTTCTACTCTACCTAGTTGCACTTGTTGAATGAAGTATGTTATTTTGCTATCTTCTTATATTAGATATATGGTGTTGTCGAGAGGCACGTCTGGATATTGGAATGCCTAGGCAGGGGTATGTCAATCATCACACGGGAGTGGGTGATTGCATACGGGTAGTGTATACTATCTTGTGCTTAAAGGGTTTATTCGGCTAAGCGTATTACGGAGGTAGAAGACTAGCCGTGTAAATACCTCGTTGCATCCTTGGGAGAGGACAACTCAAATGATGACTTCTAAGAGCATGCAAACTGAACCGAAGCTTAAACAAAACATGAAAACGAAAAAGAATGATGCTGAAAATAAATTTAACTAAAGTAAGATGCTTGGGTTACCTCCCAAGAAACGTTGATTTAATGGTCTGTCAGCTTGACCATAGTTTGTGTCATTCTGGTGAAGGAGGGTCCGTGAGGTGTAATGCAGTGCCCTCCGGTATCGGTTCATGGGAGATGTAGTGCTTGAGTCTCTGTCCGTTAACTTTGAATGTACTAGTTGACTCTCGAGAGATATTTACAGCCCCATGATGGTAAACTTTTTGTACTACATACGGTCCTGTCCATTTAGTCCGAAGCTTCCCAGGAAAAAGTTTGATCCTGGAGTTAAACAAGAGTACCAATTCACCTTCGCGAAATTCTCTCCTCATAATCCTTCGATCATGCGATCTTTTGGTACGTTATTTATAAATCATGGCGTTCTCATAGGCTTCCTGTCTAAATTCATCAAGCTCATTTAGCTGAAGCTTTCTGGCCTTTCCAGCTTAGTTCCCATCAAAATTCAGTCGTCGTATCGCCCAGTAAGCTTTGTGTTCGATTTCAACCTGTAAGTGGCACGACTTACCGTATACTAGCTGAAATGGGGAAATACCTATTGGAGTTTTAAATGCTGTACGGTACTCCCATAAAGCATCATCAAGTTTAAGTGACCAATCAGTGCGAGTGCACGATACCGTCTTCTCAAGGATGTGTTTTATCTCACGATTTGATATCTCTGCCTGGCCACTAGTCTGCGAATGGTAAGCGGTAGCAACTTTGTGCAATACTCTATATCTCTTGAGAAGTGATTCAAACTCTCGCTCAATAAAATGAGATCCGCCGTTACTAATTACCCCGCGAGGCGTTCCAAATCGTGGAAGTATTAATTTCTTGAAAAATTTTGTGACCACCTTCGAGTCCTTTGTCGGCGTGGCTAAAGCTTCTACCCACTTAGAGACATAGTCAACTCCAACTAAAATGAATTTGTTACCACAAGGTGGGAATGGACCCATAAAGTTGATTCCCCATACATCAAAGATCTCAATCTCTAGGATGGTATTTAAAGGCATTTCATTTCTTCGTGATATTCCACCCATCCGTTGGCAGCGATCGCAAGACTGCACATAGTCCTGTGCATCTCTAAATAGGGTCGGCCAAAAGAAACTGCATTGGAGAACCTTGTATGCTGTTTTCTTGCCACTGCAATGCGCTCCGTAAGAAGAAGAATGGCATTGGAATAGGACATCTGAAATTTCCTCTTTTGGTAGGCATCTACGAAAAATACAATGAGCGCAGCGCTTGAATAAGAGTGGTTCGTCCCAATAATAGTGTTTTGCCATAGACATAAACTTCCTTCGTTGTTGGTACGTGAATTTTGGGGGCATAATACCGGCTGCCAGGTAATTTACCAGATCGGCATACCATGGTGCTTTCATAGTGGTGATAGCTAGTAAGTTTTCGTCTGGGAATACATCGTCGATCTCTTATTCCAAACTGTTTTCGGGAGTAAATGTCAGATGGGAGAGATGATCTGCTACCAAATTATCGGCTCCCTTCTTATCTTTGATCTGAACGTCAAATTCTTAAAACAATAGTATCCATCTGATTAGCCTTGGTTTCGCGTCTTTCTTTGCCATCAGGTATCGGATTGCCGCGTGATCTGTATAAACAATAACATGCGAATTAAATAAATACGATCGGAACTTATCAAAAGCGAAAACTACAGCTAGAAGTTTTTTTTTCGGTTGTGGCGTAGTTGCTCTATGCTCCATTAAGCGTACGGCTGGCATAATAAATGGCATGTGTTCGGTTGTCTTTCCGCTTTCCTAGTACAACTCCTACCGCATAGTCGCTAGCATCACACATAATTTCGAAGGGTAGTGACCAATCTGAAGGTTGTATTATAGGAGCAGAAATCAACGCCTTCTTTAATTGTTGAAACGCATCCGTGCAGTTCTGGTCAAAAACAAATGGAACATCCTTAGCAAGTAAAGACGTTAAAGGTCTAGCTATTTTTGAAAAATTTTCAATGAAGCGTCTATAAAAGCCTGCATGGCCCAGGAAGCTTCTGATTCCTCTAACGGAGTTTGGAGGCGGCATTTTCTCTATCACATTGATTATCACTTTATCGACTTCGATACCGCGCTCCGATATCAAATGACCAAGAACGATCCCTTCTTTTACCATAAAGTGACATTTCTCCCAATTTAACACCAAGTTTGTCTCTTCACAACGTTGCAAGACTCGGGTCAGGTTAGATAAACAAGAATCAAAACTAGACCCATATACCGAAAAGTTATCCATAAAGACGTCCATGATGTCTTCAATTAAATCGGAGAAGATTGCTGTCATGCAACGCTGAAAGGTAGCTGGCGCCTTGCACAAACCAAATGGCATACGCCGATAAGTGATGCGTTGCATTTACACCATGTTTTTGTCTATATTTTAGATCATATTTTGGGCTTAATTGAATGATTTTATGCAATTTTTAATGTTTTTACTTCACTTTGCATAGAATCTTCACTTTTTCTGGTTTTTATGAAAAATGTAGGTAAAAAGGCACAAAAATGATGGATTTCAAGAGTTTTGAGGTCATATTATTATTCCCGAGAAAATCATGAGCTTACACGTCGAATTTGGAGTCAAAATAGTGAAGAATATGAAAATTACAGCCTTGGCCGTAATTATAGATCAGCCGTAATTCTGAGTTCGAGCAGAAGGCGAAAAATGGCTAAGTTAAAAAGCTCACAGAAATTTTCACGGGCGAGGCCGTGAATATTTCTGTGACTTAAGTGCTGTACACACAGAAGGATTTACAGCCGAGGCCGTAAACACATCACGGGCTGTAAAAATGTCCGCCATTTCGGTTTTTCACTCGGTTCGACTCCAAATTAAACCAGAATTGAACCAAACTCTCTAGAAACCTTCATAGATGGGTTCTATAGGGATTATACTATAAAAGGAAGGGTTTTGGTAGGGTTTAGGGGCTTCTAGACACGAAAACGAAGGGCTATAGCGGCGGCGGTGGAAATCAGTTTTAGGACAAAATTCCGGTGAGATATCACACAAAGGAGAGGATTTGACGCTTCATCTTCATCACCAGATAAAGGGAAAGAGTTATAATTACTTTCCTAGTGTCTCTTTGCTTTATTTTAGAGAGATTATATGTTTAATTCATCGATGAACATGCTGTTTATTATGAACATGAACGTGTAAACCTATCTTTGGGATTTGGGAATAGCCCATTGAATGATTTATGGATTGAATTAGTTATTTAATTTCTTGATATGATTTTTATAGATTTGATTTGATTAGAATTGTGCTTATTCCGTAAATTACCCTGATCAAGTATTTTTACGTCTTAGACGTTGCGAGAAGGACCGAGAGGTTAATCGCAACGTCTGAACTATTCTTTTCAAACCTGTGAATCCGATCATGAGAGTATTTCAGATTTGTTTGAAGGATTACCATGGTTTTTCATAGAACTTAATGAGTCTATTTATGTTAATTGTCATGAGAGTAGGGAATTAATATAAATAGATACCGGATTACGCTTCGGGAGGAGGTAATATGTACCTTAGGAAAAATCCCTTTCAAAACTATATTTTTCTATTCAAGGATTTATTTTTATTAAATTCATATTTATCAACGTGGTAAAACCCTGAATCCTGAATTTATCCAAATTGATTTTTAGCCAAAACCCTAAAACCACCTTTTTGTTTTCTTGCATTAGAAGTTTCCAAAACAAAAACTATCATTTGAATCGTCTAGATATAGATCAATCGTGTAATCGGTACTTGACCGCCAGATCCTCGTTGGGAACGATAATTTTTTTATTACTTCGATAAATCCGTGCACTTGCGGATCGCTATCAATAAGTGAAAGTGCCGAAAGGGCATGTGAATGTGGTTCTCTTGGTCGTCAGGATGTATTGGTATCTGGAAGAATCCTGAATAGCCATCCAAGAAATAAAAGTAAGAGTTAGTGGCTAATCTTTCAAGCATGTGGTCAATAAACGGAAGAGGCAAATGGTCCTTGCGGGTGGCCTTGTTCAATTTCTTATAGTCGATACACATGCGCCACCCGGTAACGGTTCTTTGCGGTATCAGTTCATTGTCTTCGTTCTTCATTACCGTTACTCCTCCTTTCTTTGGTACCACATGTACCGGGCTTACCCATTGGCTATCCGAAATGGGGCAGATGACCCCAGCATCTAATAGCTTCAAAATTTCTTTCTTGACTACCTCTTTCAAGTTTGGGTTCAAACGTGTCTGGTATTCGATAGATGGTTTGCTGTCTTCTTCAAACGTGTACCTAATTACCTTCTTATATTGTCGAAGCTTATCAAGGAGAAGGTTCGTTTGTTTTGAATCAAGATAATTTACTATAATGACAGGGTAAGTAGAATTCTCACCCAAAAATTCATACCTGAGGTTGTTCGGTAAGGATTTGAGCTCTAAGTTAGGTTGTTTACAGACCTTAGATTTCGGTGTAGCTGATTCCTCAAGCGTTTCTACATCTGGCTCAACTGCAGCGCTTGAGTCGAGAATATCGGTATAAGCACGCATTTCTTCTTCTTGTTCTTCATGATAGTCGCCCAGCAGGCATAATTCGAGAGGGTTGGCATTTTTCTGAGGGATGTAGGTCGAATCAAGCTCATCGTCGACGACTCCGATACTACAGTAGGAGTCTGCAAAAAATAGTCTTTTTCAGGCTTCCAGTAATATCAAATTCAACCGTATCCTCACCTACGCGCAGTGTTAACTTCCCATTTTTAACTTCGATTATAGCATCGGCAGTGGCCAAAAATGGTCTGCCCAGTATGATAGGAAGTTTGGAGTCTTCCTCCATTTCAAGTACAACGAAATCAGCTGGAATAAAAAATTTACCGACCTTTATTGGCACGTCCTCTAGAATTCCTACCGGATGTCGTACGGAACGATCAGCCAATTGCAAAGAGATGTTCGTCGGCTTCAAGTCTCCGATATCCAATTTCTTGCAGAGAGAGAGTGGCATCAGACTTATACTAGCACCAAGATCGCACAAAGCACGGTCGAAAGGAGTGTCTCCGATCAGGCATTGGATGGTAAAGCTGCCTGGATCCTTTAACTTTGGCAGTAACTTATTTTGGATGATTGCGCTGCATTCCTCAGTTAACACCACTATGCCGTGTTCTTCCATTTTTCTTTTATTTGACAAGATTTCTTTCAAAACTTAGCATAGGATGGCATTTGTGACAAAGCATCGGTAAACGGAATGTTAATATACAGTTTCTTTAAAATTTTTAAAAATTTACCGAATTGATGATCGAGTTTTGCTTTTGCCAACCTCTGGGGAAATGGAATGGGCGGTTTGTAAAGTGGTGGAGGCACATAAACAGGTTCTGTTTTTTTTGTTTGTGGTTCACTCTCAACAGGTTCATTTGGTTCTTCAGATTCACGGGTTTTGGTCTCATTCTCACAATGGTCATCCTTGGGCATTTCTGGTTCTTCAAGTTGCTTGCCACTACGCGTGGTAATGGCATTGCAGTGCTCTTTGGGGTTCGTTTCGGGCTGTCCAGGCAATCTGCCCGGTGGTTTAGTAGATGTACTAGCCTGTTGGGCTATTTGGTTTTCCATTATCTTCTAGTTTTTGGTTAAGTTTTTGATTTCTAACATGTAGTCCATTGCCTTTGTTTGCACTGACACAAAGTTGTCAAAGCGCGATTCTAAGGTTTGTTCAGGTGGTACTGTGTTGGTGCTCGGTTGTGGTGGCTGGTCAAATTGTTTAGGTTGTTACCCTGTGTTAGATGAATGAAATCCAGGGGGTTGTCTATAGTTCGATGGTTGAGCTACATTGTTGTTTCTATAGGAAAAGTTGATATGATTTTTCCACCCGGGGTTGTAGGTATTAGAATAAAGGTTGTTTTGAACCCTCGGGATAAAGTTACCTACATCATTTACCAAAGTAGGTGGGGGGTCTTGTGATACCATATTTCCTAATTGACAAGTGTCAGATAGATGCCCTTCTATTCCACAAATTTCACACATGGCAACACTATGACGCATGTTCATAGAATCAAGTTTATGAGATAACAAATCTACTTTTGCAGCAAGAGAACTGAGAGCGTCAAGTTCATATTTACCGGCTTGTCGGGATGAAGTACCTCTCTCGCCCGACCATTGGTAGTGGTTGAGCACCATTTCTTCGATCAAATTGTAGGTTTCATCGACTGTCTTGTTCATCAAAGCTCCTCCAGTGGCTGCATCAACGGTAAGACGAGTGTTATAAAGTAAGTCATTATAAAATGTATGCACCAGTACTCATTTCTCGAGGCCGTGGTGAGGACACATTCGCTACAATTCTTTGAAGTGGTCCCATGCCTCATATAGTGATTTGCCTTCTTTTTCAGAGAAAATGGTAATCTGGTTTCTCAGTTGCGCGGTTTTGCTCGGAGGAAAGTATTTTGCAAGGAAAGCATGTGAGAGTTGTTCCCATGTGGTAATGAATCCATATGGTAATGAATATAACCAAGCTTGCACCCTGTCTCTAAGTGAAAAAGAAAAAAGTCGTAGCCGCAGAGCGTCAGTGGTTACACCATTCATTTTAAGAGTGTCACAATATTCAAGAAAAATAGATAAATACATGTTTGGATCTTCCGTCGGTGATCCGCCAAATTGATTTTGCTGTAACATTGACAGAAGTGACAGTTTTATCTCAAAATTATTCGCTTCTATTGGTGGATGTGCAATACTAGAATGCAGTCCTTGAACATTCGGTGCAGCGAAGTCGCGAAGTGATTTGTTACCGTCCATGTTTGATGTTTGCGAATTCTTCTTCGGTTGATATTTCTGAAGATTCTTGCGACGCTGGAACGTTCTTTCAATTTCTGAATCAAATGGTATTGCAGGTTCCGGTGGCGGAGTTCTATGCATAAACTAAAATTCTAACAAGCAGGTGTTTCGTTAAATGAAGAAAGGTGTAAAATGACGTAAAAGATAGTATATTAACAAACTAAAAATGTCTAGTCTAATAACTTCTTAATCTAGTCAATATTGCCAAAATTAGTCTCCGGCAACGGCGCCAAAAACTTGATAGCGCCCACTGATATAGTAGGCGTTTCCCGCAAGTGCACGAGTCTATCGAAGTAATAAAATATCGATCCCACAGGGACTAATGGGCAAATACCGACAGACCTCGAAATTGCTAGCTAGACGATGTCGAAATTGTTGAAGTTTAAGATAACGAAATAATCAAATGCGCAGGAATGTAGACAGAGGGAATCGCACGAGAGAATTATAATGAGGAGATGCATCAAGATATGGGTTTCACCACTTTGGCTTCTTACAATTGAATAGTTAATTCCATTACCAACGTCCTATCAATTCAAGGGATTAGTCACCTGTTATGTAGGTTGTTCCCTCCAATAACCTCGTCCGCTTCCACGAACTAGATTACCGGTCCAAATCATAGGATTCCGACGCACGGTTGGACTGGCATCCCTCCGTCGCGTCTAAGCTCCTTATAACCCCCGCAAGTGAATACAGATCTGCAAGCGAGGCGTACCTCCTAGAGATGCTGATTAACAAACTTCACTTGAGCTGATTACAGGCTCAAACACCCCCTTTCGGGTAGTGTAGGCAAAGCATATCAATGGAACGGATAAATTCTCAACCTAATGGGTCAGATGCGCAGTCGGACTGGAGTCTCCCCGACGCGTCTAAGCACCCTACAGCCACACGAGCGAGTACAGATCTGTAAGCAAGTTTTTCTTCCAGAGATCTGATTTACAAATCTCACCTTGGTATTTCCCTAAGTGAGTACAGTCTCGCGGGCAAGTTTTCTCCTATAGATCTGATTAACAAACCTCACCCTTGCTACTCAGGGCTCGAGCATACTTTTCCGGATAATGCTTTCCTATAATCCTATGGGTAAATACTTTTCCAGATTAACAAACCTTACTCGAGAGATTATAGGTTCAAGAATATCCCTCCGGGTGATACAGGCATTGAACACACACAAGGTCGAGCAAGGACTTTGGTAAATAGACTTAAGTATTACAACTAATAAATCGTCAAGGGCTACCCCACATCCTGATTTAGTGTTTAACCTATCATTTTCATAGGAACAGCATAAACAATGTTCTTAGCTATAAACATCATACGTGATAACAAGTTTTGTGCAGGAGTTGCAAAGGAAAGATAGATCATGCAATGTTTTACTAAGATCATATAATAAATGCAGCAACTCAAATGTGAATGCTATGTATTTCTTACAGGTATGTTCCTAAGAGGCTTGCGCAATAGAATGTTTTCAAAGGGGTGCAGATGCGCAGCTTCCTTCTCCTCTTCGCAAGAACAGCCTTTCCTCCCATGCGATCCTCCTCCGAACCCCCCTCCTTTCATCCTTTTATGCTGCTTCCCTCTGCGCTTCCTCCTCCTTCCCATGTCCTACCAAAGCTGCTACAGCCGTTGCCATTTGTCTTTACGAAATCGTGGATTCCTTCACAAGTCTCTCTTGCCCTCTCCTCTGTGCCTTCTTCTCCTCATCGTGCTCTGCCAAAAGCCTCTGAATTCACTGCCATTGCTAGCCGAAAGAAGCTTCCGTCATCCTCCTCCCATGCCCTGCAATCGCCAGCCAATCCTCTTCCACGAAATCGTGGTTTTCCAATCAAATCTACCACCGAAAGCTGCTCCATGCTTTCTTTGTCAACGAGGGAGAAAGGTCTTTAACGCCCCTGACCTTCCCCTAGGGTTAGATTGAAGAAAACAAAGTTAAAACCGTGGTTTCGAAACAGCCGGGGTCGCGATCTCGGGTGAGAATTTGGTCGTGACCCGGTCATGATTTATCAGCTTGCAGCTTTAATGCGGAGACAAGTCACGGGCATGATTCTGATCGCGACCCGCTCGAGATTTTCAACAAAGGCTTCAATGACTCCGAAATCTTCCAGTTAGGAGCATCTTGGGTTAGGATGAGATCCCTTACTGCATAAGTTCTAGAATCTACCCTTTTGTGGTCGTTTTGACCTGAAAACACAAAAATACCCATAAAGGTGCAGATTCCACAGATATATCCAAATAAGGGAAATTATGAGGCTTAAAGTTGTAAAATGGGATGATTTCATTAGTAAAATGACATGTAAAACTTTATATAAATCTGTGTCAACAACCCAACCCCAAAATGAATAGATAGATAGAGACTGCAGGTCATGGGAGATAAATAGTTACAATTTGTTTACTTGAGTTGTTTCTTTTGTGTTTTGGCATTATTAGCCAACTTTGAATTTTGTTGAAAAGTTTGAAAGATATTGTAATAAGCATATTCTAGTTTGTTTTCTTTTAGTATGGATTGTGAGATTTGAAATTTATACAAATTTTGTTATCTAAATGCATCGTTGTGGTTTAGGGCGTGATATATTTTGAGTTGGCTTATATTTGTTAAACTATTACGTCCCTAGTGAAGTCTTTCGCCAGAGCATAACAGTTTATTTGGTATCAGAGCTATAGGTCATAAGAACCTTGGACTAATGGGTTAAGATTAAGGACTTAAGGTTAATAATAATAAAATAACAAATGGTAATAATGAAAACATAGTAATAAATAAGGAAATAAGTAAAATAATAAAGTGTGCTTTTGTCTGACTTTTGTTGTGTAAATTTTAGGATGCCACCTAGAATTTGCTATGGCCCTATTGGTAGAGGTAGGCGTGGGAGACGCAATGTGCATGCTGGTCGCACTCAAAATCCAGCAGAATTTGTTGCTGAAAGATCTCCTCAGCATGCTAGAGATCAAAATGAGAACCCTGGTGGGCATATGGACCAGAATGCTCCTTTAGCTGGCTCTGTGGACCCTAGTAGGTTGGCTGGAATGCCAACTCCTACGCTAGCTGTTATGCATGAAGCAGTTCAGGGTGGTGTTGACACGTCTCGCAAGTGCACGGTTATGTCGAAATAATATAAAAGATGTCGAATCCCACAGGGAACAAGGTTGAGTACCGGAAAATCCGAGTCCTAATAGCTAGGCGAATCAAAATTGGGTTTTGAAAGCAGAAATCGAAAACAAGACAAGCAATCACGACGACGACAGTTAAGAGTAAATATGGGAGAGATATTAGGGCTTTGGTTTCCACCTCGATGATGATCTTAATCGCACAAGAAAGATATTAATTATTTGGATTATTGGTTTTGCATAAGGAATCAAACCCTAGGGTACAAGGTGTCATCTCTTGAGTTTACACCACGGTGTTCGGCTTAGATCAACCTCCTACTCTTGCTGTGAATCGTTCTAAGATGAACCCAATGAGTTCTATGGCAGATTATGAAACCCTCGAGCGAAGACCAAACACTCTCGTGTCGAGGTATCGCAAGTTTTACTAAGAGATTCCACCCTTATGATCCTCCTCTCGGTATGAATCATAACGGCTAATACATGAAAATACTCGGCCAAAGTAAGATCATGAAATAAACACTTCAAAGTAAAATATGCTCACAACACAATCCAAATAACAGAATAAAGATAAAGTTTGTGATTAAATTCGTCAACGGGTTTCAACCAAGCCCCGAAATAGGGTTTACACCATAATCGTCATTGAAATGCTCAAAAATCTCTCTTTTAACATAGGAAGATCACAAGGAAGAGTTTCTAAATGATAGGAGAAGATAAACCGAAATAGATCCTAAAGAATCGAAGCGTTCCGACGATCAGATCTCCAAAAATCGCCCCGAACTCGTGTTGTCGCCTTGTTCTTCCGCCCCCACCACTTTGTCACCTGATTTCTCGATAATTAGGGCAAGAAAATTAGGGTTTTTTTCTCCTCTGCGTTCTCCTTCGAAAGAGCTTTCCATAGAGTCCTTACTTGCCAAATTTGGATGTCAAACGAGTGAGAAATCACCTAAAATCCGAGTGGAACTCGGTCCGCGCGAGCCTGGGTTGAAATCACGGGTGAACCTCGCCGTGTTCACCTGGCCATGATTCGTTGTGTGAAATCTGGCTATGCTTTGTTCTGTGCAAATTTCGGCCTGAAGGAAATCTGGTGAAACCGGCCGTGAAGCTCTCTGTGAGGTTCTGCTAGTTTGGCGAAGAAACTAGTGAACCCCACGGGGTTCATCGGGCCGTATTTTTCAGGCTAACTCCGTTTTGGCCCAAATTTGACGTGTAGCTTCGTCTTTGTATAAGAAATCATCCCATGGCCTTGGAATCTCCAAAAGATGTCAAAATAGGGCGATTTTACCTGAAAGTCCATAAAAGTACCAAAAAGTGAAGATTCTGAAGATATGAAGAAAATAAGCCTATAAAGAGTATAAAAGTATCAAAATAAGCCTAGATTTAACATGGATTAGCTAAAAATATTACTATCAAAATGCAAGACATCAAAATACTCCAGACTTAAATCTTTGCTTGTCCTCAAGCAATAAAATAAAATAAAATACAAGATGGGTATAGGAGTAATCTTTTGCGTTGAGGCATACATCCAAGTTAGAAAAATATTTAATAACAATCCAAAATCTAATCAGGAGAAATCAAGTAATTGGTTGTTTCAATGTTTAACAGTTTAATCTCACAATTTTTAGATGCCAAACAACCTTGTAAGCAACAAACATAGGATTCAATCAAGCCTACACATAACACTCATGCAATTCCAATCCTCCCTATTCAAATCGTTGGGGTTAACTCAAATGTTCCATCAGGGTATGGTACACTGATTACTGCAATAGACTTCAACTCATAACCTTAG
Source organism: Costus lasius (assembly GCA_027563935.2). Taxonomy (NCBI): domain Eukaryota; kingdom Viridiplantae; phylum Streptophyta; class Magnoliopsida; order Zingiberales; family Costaceae; genus Costus; species Costus lasius. Next base: position 69,786,292 of record CM050452.1, read on the forward strand.
GTACCATTGCCAATTTTTCTCAATGCCAAGTAGAGGAGTCTCTTTATTGATTTCAACTTCACATCCCTTAGATTTCAACTCATGTCTTTTGGTACCACTGCCAATTTTGCGCAGTACCAAGTAGAGGAATCTAAGGGTAAGCGATATTTTTTTTTAACATTATGCTCAGCAGTTGATAATATATCCTTTTAACAAATGCAGTGTCTCCCCAACAACAGAAAGGAATTAAAAGAATAACTAAGCAAATATGTATCTTAATATGATTCTCATGTAAGTTGCAAGCTTTAGTTGATTTAACAATCATAGAAATGTTTGACCCACTAATGAAAAACTCAAACCAATCCAAATCATAAAATTTCAAAATCATAGAATAAATGGACATGATCAAAAAGTATCTTTAACAAGGAGGTATTACTCCAGACTTAGTTCTTTGATCATTCCTACCCAATCATGCATTCATTCTAAATTTTTGAAATAGCCTTCATAGGACAAGTCTTGATGGACAAGTAAACTCAAGAATAATAAGCTATCATGACAACTTTAACATTTCAAAATTCATAGCATGTATGAGGATCACAATCATCATGGCAGATTACTGATATAAGCAAGAAAATAAAATGCAAGGTGTCATACATAACATGTCACATAGTGGGGCTTGAAGATGTGGACCAGGCCCACGAATAAGATGGCATATAAGATACAATGCCAGAATATCCATCATAGAATAACAGTCTCAAATCCAAACACAACAAACCACGATAAGTCAGACGGTCATATAGAAAGGAAGGGAAAAGGCTAGAGTAAAGAAAGCTCACCCACTCTAAAAGTTTGCATAGTCCTCTATGCAATGCCATCATGTGAGAGAAGTGGATGATGATACCGGTGTCCGGGAAGCTACCTCTGCTTGTGCGAGCGAGAGCTAGAAGCTCGGGAGCTCTTGCTCTTCCCGCATGCGCTATAATCTGGCTCGGCCTCCTCGTCAGAAGAGATGTCCATGCGAGCCATGTTTTCTTCATTGATGAAAGAGAGGCGCTCATCGATACTTGATAGCTTCTCCCAAACGGACCCCATCATTTTGTGTTGCCGCTGCATATGTGCCTCCATGGACTCCCAACAGGAGGAATGATCCTGCTGGATGTAGGTAACAGTGGTGTCCAAGTGATCAATCATCTCGTGCTGATGGAGTTGCTCCTCCCTAATTTCCTGCAACACAGACATCATAGAAACATGAGAGGAGGTGCCACCAAAGGAAAAGGCGCCAGGGGATGGTGGTGCGGTGTCGACAGGGTCAGGCTGTCGATCTTCAGTCGGCTGGATACACTAGTTTCCACGCACTCTAACTGATGTGCGCTCTGGGTTCGGTAAAGGCAAGCAGAAGGGGTTCCCCTTGAATGTCATACAGTAGGAGTCGCCCTTGCGAATAATCAGCTTCATGGCGACGCAAGACTCGATGTCGAACCTGTTGTTGCCAGTGGTCTCTAATGTGCCGTATGGAATGATACCTAGGGAAACTGCCAAAGGAGTGATCATGCCGCCAATCACTATCGCCCCCTTCAAAGAACGGGCGATACGGCTGAACTGCTTTGCCAAATAGTACCCAGAATCCACCCGGAAGCTGTGAAGCATGCACCAGAGATAGAGTAACTCCGTCTGACGGACCATGCCGTCGCTCTCACTGATGCATTATATTTTGGTAGTGTTTTTTCGTTGTATTTCATATCAAATCTAGGCTTATTTTAACACTTTTATACTCATTATAGCCTTATTTCCTTAATATCTTCGAAATCTTCACTTTTTGGCACTTTTATGGAATTTCAGGTAAAAACACTCTTTTTTCGACATATTTTGGAGATTCTGAGGCTATGAGACGATTTCTTGTGTGAAAACGAAGTCGTCCATCAAATTTGAGCTCATTCAGAGTTTGCCTGAGAATCACGGCCAAGTGAACCCCATGGGGTTCACCATCCTAGTCGCCAGCCAGCGAAACTCACAGAGAGCATCACGGCCAGGTGAACCCAGTAGGGTTCACCAGAATTCCTTCAGGTCGAAAATAGTCCAGAGGACATCACAGCCAGGTGAACCCGACGGGGTTCACCGCGCTTCTTTCAGCCGAACTCACAGAATGAATCACGGCCAGGTGAACCCGGCGGGGTTCACCCGTGATTCTGATCCAGGCTCGCGCACGGACCCGACCTATACTCGGTTTTCCTTTTATTTCTCACCCGTTCGGAGTCCAAATTCGGCAAGTAAGGTGTCTATGGAAAGCTCTTTTAGAGGCGAACGCATGGGATATAAAAGCCCTAATTTTCTTGCCCTAATTATTGAGGAATCATGTGACGAAGTGCAGCGGGTGGAAGAACAAGGCGACAACACGAGTTCGAGGCGATTTTCGGAGATTGGATCATCGGAGCATCACGATTCTTGCAGATTTACTTTGGTTTATCCTCTCCTATCCTTTAGAAACTTTTTCTTGTAATCTTCCAATGTTAAAAGAGAGATTTTTGAGCGTAACAATGATGATTGTAGCGTAAACCCTATTTCGAGGCTTGGTTTAAACCCATTGACAAATTTAATCACAAACTTTATCTTTATTACGTTGTTTGGATTGCATTGTGAGCATATTTTACTTTGACGTGTTTATTTCATGATTTTACTTTGGCCAAGTATTTTCACGCGTTAGCCGTTACGATTCATATCGAGAGAAGGATCGTAAGGGTGGATTCCCTTAGTAAAACTTGTGAGACCTCAACACCAGAGTGCTTGGCCTTCGCTCGAGGATTTTATATTCTGCCATAGAACTCATCGGGTTCGTCTTAGACCTATCCACCGCGAGAGTAGGAGGTCGCCTAAGTCGAACACCGGGGTGTATACTCGAGAGAGGGCACCTTGTACCTTTGGGTTAGATTTCTTGTGCAAAACCAACAATCTAAATAACCGACATATGCCTTGTGCGATTAAAGTAGTCATCGTGGTGAAAACCAAAGCCCTGATTTCTCTTTGATATTTAGTCCCTACCGTCGTAGCGTTGATTACTTGTTTTCGATTTCTGCTTTCAAAACCCAATTTCGTTTCACCTAGCTATTAGGACTCAGATTTTCTGGTACTCAACCCTGTTCCCTATGTGATTCGATATCTTTTATATTACTTCAACATAACAGTGCACTTGCGGTACCTGTTAAGTTTTTGGCGCTGTTGCCGGGGAACAACGGTTGATATTAGTATACTTCCGAGAATTGGTAGACTAAGCCTTAGGTTATATTTTCCTTACTGCACTGCTATTTTTTTTCTTTTTATTTACTTACTGTCTTAGAACTTTATAATTTTGACTGACCGTTTTATGCGAAGAAGTTCTAGGGCAGGTACATTCTTTGACATTGATCCAGAGATCGAGCGCACCTTCAGGACAAGAAGGAAGCAAAATTAAATTCTGAAGAAAGAAGTCATGAACCATCTAGAAGGAGAAAATCAGATGGAGCACATTCAGCTTGATGTGAATAATGACCGAGTACCACAACCAATGGGGAACAACTATAACAACAGGACATTGAAAGATTACTCTACTCCTTACACTTATGGTTTTCAATCAGGAATTGCTAGGCCCACTGTTGAGGCCAATAACTTCGAAATAAAACTTGCTCTTCTTTCTATGGTGCAACAAAACCAATTTGGTGGTTCTCCTCTTGAGAACCCCAACATGCACCTCTCTATTTTTCTAGAATATTGCGATATGTTGAAAATTAACGGTGTGTCTGCTGATGCTATCAGGTTGCGGCTATTTTCCTTCTCTCTGAGGGACAGGGCGAGAGCTTGGCTGCACACACTACCTGCTGCTTCGATAAGAACATGGGCAGAGCTTTCTCAAGCCTTTCTCTCCAAGTACTTTCCTCCATCAAAGACAATTCAATTGCGAAATCAGATAACGAGTTTCATGCAAAAGGATGGAGAGTCTCTATATGAAGCTTGGGAGAGGTTTAAAGAGCTCCAAAGGATGTGTCCACATCACGGAGTTGAAACTTGGGTTTTGATCCAAACGTTCTACAGCGGTTTGGATTACAACACGAGACTTACAGTGGACACTACAGCAGGAGGCGCTTTGATGAATAGGAGAGTTGAGGATGCTATGAACCTTCTCGAGGACATGGCGATTAACCATCACCAATGGACATCTGAGAGAGGTACTTCTACCAAGAAGTCAGGTAAGTATGACCTTGACTCTTTGACTGCACTCACGGCTAAAGTTGATAATTTGATTAGGAAGCTTGATTCTTGGTCTGTTAATTCAATAGAAGTTAATGTTATTTCTTGTGAGGTCTGCGGAGTTGTAGGTCATGCAGGGGCAAATTGTCAGGCAGGAGATGGGCAGATGGCTGCGATCAACTCTGAGCAATTGAATGCTGTTGGAAATTTTAACCCGAACAACAATCTATACTCCAGCACATTCAATTCAGGGTGGCACAATCACCCAAAATTCTCTTACCGGACAACTCAGCTGATTCAGCCTGGATAAGTTCCACCACAACAAGCCCAGCCCCCACAAGGAAACTTTAGGCAGCTCCAACAGAACAATTTCAAACCGCCAGGATTTCAGGCTTGGAACTTCAATGCACCACCACCACAACCAAGGCCCAATAATGATTCAAATTTGAGCAAGCAACTTGAAGGACTTACAGACATGATGAAGATGATGATGACAAGGATGGACTCCCTGGAAACACACAATAAAATGCTAGAGAGCCAGCTAGCCCAGCAAGCTAGCTCATCTTCGAGAGCACCAGGGAAGCTACCATCCTAGCCAGAGGTAAACCCGAGGGAGCTTTGCAATGCAATCTCCACTCGGAGCGGCAAGCAACTTGAATATCCAAAGATGCAGACCGATGACAGGATAGATGAAATGATACCAGAAACTGTGGAACAATATTCAGATGAAACACCAGTGGCACCTGAACCAGCTGAAGAGGAGCGGCCCTATGTGGGACTGCTCACATACAAGCCACCGATTCCTTTTCCGCAGAGGCTTGTCAAGGCTAAATTGGACAAGCAGTTTGGTAAGTTTTTAGAGGTTTTAAAGAAACTTTACATTAACATCCCTTTCGTTGATGCTCTTTCGCAGATGTTGACTTATGCAAAATTCCTGAAAGACATCTTATCAAACAAGAGGAAGCTAGAGGATCAAGGGACTGTTGCACTTACTGAGGAGTGCAGCGCCATCATTCAGAATAAGCTCCCTCAGAAACTTAAAGACCCAAGTAGTTTCTCCATACCCTGCCAGATTGGGGAGATGTCCTTTCAGAGAGCTTTGTGCGATCTAGGAGCAAGCGTTAACCTCATGCCACTATCACTTTGTAAAAGGCTAGACCTAGGGGATTTGCAACCAATTAGTATTTCTATACAGCTTGCAGACAGATCTGTACGCCACCCAGTTGGTATTTTAGAGGATGTACATGTTAAAATAGGAGATTACTTTATTCCTGCTGATTTTATTATTTTGGAGATTGATGAGGATGACAGGCTCCCTATCATTCTGGAGAGACCTTATCTTACTACTGTAGGCGCTGTCATGGATGTCAAGAATGGAAAACTGACCTTGAACATCTGTGGAAACGTTATTCAATTTGATCTTACTGACACGTTGAAAAAACCTTCTCTTGCAGGTATATGCTGCAGGGTGGACATTGTGGAAAAAGCCACATAGGATATTGAGCCGCCTAGAAGAGGAGTAGACCCACTAGAATTGGCTCTGACAAACTCTGTTGACAAAGGTGATGAAGGAGAGGCTGAGAAATATGTTGCACTGCTAGAAGCTGACGCAAGCCAAGATGACAAGAAAGAAGAGAATTAGGAGAACCAAGGGCAGCAGAATATTGAACTCAAAAGCTTGCCCAGCACATTGAAATATGAGTTTCTGGGGGAAAATTCTATACACCTAGTGATTGTCAGTGCGGCGTTGGACAAGGAGCAGACCGAATTATTGCTCAATGAACTTCATCTCCATAAAAAGGTAATAGGCTATTCATTGGATGACATAAAAGGGATTAACCCGTCTGTCTGCATGCACAGGATCCTATTGGAAGGCAACAGCAAACCTACTGTGGAGTTCCAGCGCCGACTCAACCCCCACTTGAAGGATGTGGTGAAGAAAGAAGTGCTCAAACTACTGGACGCGGGGGTAATATATCCGATCTTAGACAGCCCTTGGGTAAGTCCAGTACACGTTGTACCCAAGAAGGGTGGACTCACGGTGATCAAGACTGAGGCCGACGAGTTGATACCGATGCGCACGGTTACAGGACACAAGATGTGTATTGACTACAGGAAGTTGAACTCTGCTACGCGAAAGGATCATTTTCCTCTTCCATTTATAGACCAGATGTTGGACAGATTAGCGCATAATTCTTACTTTTGTTTTTTGGATGGCTTTTCAGGTTTCTTCCAAATCCCTATCCACCCGGATGATCAGGAGAAAACAACCTTCACATGTCCCTACGGCACATACGCATACCGAAGGATGCCATTCGGTCTCTGCAACACCCCAGCCACTTTCCAACGAGCGATGATGGTCATATTTTCTGATTTTAATGAGGATTTCATGGACAATTTTTCTATTTACGGTTCCTCTTTCCATCATTGTTTGTCTAATTTGTCTAAGGTTTTGCAGAGATGTGAAGAGGTGAACCTCGTTTTAAACTGGGAGAAGTGCCACTTCATGGTCAACGAAGGCATCGTCCTCGGGCATCTAGTTTCTTAAAGAGGGATAGAGGTGGACAGAGCGAAAATTGAAGTCATTGAAAATCTTCAACCACCTGCATCGGTGAAGGGGATCAGGAGCTTTCTTGGACACGCTGGCTTTTACAGACGATTTATTAAGGACTTTTCTAAGATAGCTCGGCCCTTAACTAATTTACTTGCTAAAGATGTTGTGTTTTGCTTTGACAGGGACTGCGAAGAAGCCTTCTCGAAACTCAAGGCAACATTGACCTCTGCCCCAATAATTCAACCCCTGGATTGGACGCTACCTTTTGAGCTGATGTGTGATGCCAGCGACCAAGCTGTTGGGGCAGTCTTGGGACAGAGGAAGGATAAGAAGCTTCACGCCATCTATTATGCCAGCCATACACTCGATGACGCTCAGATTAATTATGTGACCACAGAGAAAGAGCTGCTAGCAATTGTCTTTGCTTTCGATAAGTTTCGTTCCTATCTGGTTAATTCAAAAGTGATTGTTTTTACTGACCATGCAGCTATCAAATATTTGATAAACAAAAAAGATGCGAAGCCAAGGCTCATCAGAAGGATCCTTCTTCTGCAAGAATTCGATATAGAGATTAGAGACAAAAAGGGGAGTGAAAACTTAGTGGCTGACCATCTTTCCAGACTTGACCGCAGCGCAGACAAAGAAATTAATGAAGAGTTAGAGATCAATGACACATTCCTCGAAGAACATCTCTATGCTTTGTTATATCAGTAAGTCCCATGGTATGCAGATTTCGTTAACTACATTGTATGTAACATCCTTCATCCTGATTTTACTTTTCAGAGGAGGAAGCGGTTTCTACATGATGTAAAATTTTACTATTGGGATGAGCCATATTTGTACCGGAGATGTGCGGACGGGTTGTACAGACGATGCGTACCAGAAGTGGAGATACAAGATGTGTTGAACCATTGCCATACTTCACCTTACGGAGGACACGCGGGAGCCTCTAAAACAGCTTTCAAAGTTTTACAATCTAGTTTGTATTGGCCCTCTATATTTTACGATGCTAAACAGTTTGTTTCCACTTGTGACAGTTGCCAACGGACCGGAAACTTATCAAAGAGAGATGAGCTGCCGCTCAATAATATCATGGAAGTGGAGATTTTTGATGTATGGGGGATAGACTTTATGGGCCCCTTCCCCTCCTCATGTGGAAAATGGTACATTCTGGTCGTCGTTGACTACGTGTCGAAATGGGTTGAGGTATCCGCTGAAACTACTAATGACTCTAGAGTCGTTATGAAGTTTATGAAGCGGACTATTTTCCTCCGATTCGGAATTCCACGTGTTCTGATCAGCGACGGCGGCTCCCATTTTATAGAACAGAGGTTTAGGGCATTACTGAAGAAGTACGGCGTAAAGCATAAAATTGTCATGCCCTACCATCCTCAGACTAGTGGTCAGGTAGAAGTCTCTAATAGGGAAATCAAACAAATTTTGGAAAAGACTGTATCGCGATCACGGAAGGATTGGGCAATGAAATTACCAGATGCTGTATGGGCTTACAGAACCACATTCAAGACACCCCTTGGTGTGTCTCCTTTCCAACTTATTTATGGAAAATCATGCCACTTACCTATTGAGCTTGAGCACAAGGCACATTGGGCTATCAAGCAAATCAACTTTGATTTCAAAAACACCGGTGAAAGGAGAAAATTACAACTCGACGAATTAGAAGAGATGCGCCTCTTTGCCTACAAAAATGCCAAGAGCTACAAAGCACGCACCAAGCTCTGGCATGACAAGCGCATTGCAAAGAAGGAATTTCATGAGGGAGACAAAGTACTTCTATTCAATTCAGGACTTCGGCTATTTCCAGGAAAGCTTAGAACGAGATTGTCCGGTCCTTTCACAGTTCAGAAAGTTCAACTTTATGGTGCAATCACTATTTGGACAGAACGAACTGGGAGTTTTCACAGTAAACGGGCACCGCCTCAAGCACTATTTCGAAGATGAGCGGGTCGAAAGAGAGGAAGTTCTAGCTCTTTCAGACCCCCCGGATTTGCAACTCTGAAAACTCTCATGGTCGAGCTACCGACCCTAAACTAGCACTCTTGGGAGGCAACCCAAATTTTTGCTTGATTTTAGTTTTTATGCATAGTCTCTCCATGGTTGTTAGTTAGTGTTTTAGACTATTAATTTTTTTTTCATTTTATTTTTAGTTTTCTAGACGGGATTGCTACTACTTTGATTTCTCTTTATGATGTAGGATGAAGATGTAGGGCATGCGAATTTTTCCAGATTTTTCCAAAATTTTTCAAGATGATCAGTGCAAATCACGGCTTGGTGAACCCCATGGGGTTCACCCGTGAAGTGCACTGTACAAGCGCCCAGACTTTGTAACCAGAGTGTTTCACAGCCAGGTGAACCCCACGGGGTTCACCAGAATTTCAGCACGTGCAGGAACCCTCCAGTGAGCTTCACAGGCAGGTGAACCCCACGGGGTTCACCACCTTTCCGAAGACCAGAAAAATTTCTAGAACGCTTCACGGGTCAGTGAACCCCCAGCGGGTTCACCCGTGTTTCTGTTGCTTCAGCCCGACCACAGTAAACATCACAGGCGAGTGAACCCGGGCGGGTTCACTGGAATTTCAACTTATGTTCACCTCGACTCAACGCGTGCACAGCTAGGGTTTCCGCCGCCTTCCAATTTCGCTAAGATCCCGCTGATTCCGCCGTTCAAGCTTCTTTCCAAATACAAAGGAGATCTCTCCGGGTCAGATCCGAGTGTTATTGCAAGCGGGACAAGTTCGATTGCAACTTGCCCCAGATTTTCGCCTCGCTAGATCGAACGAGTTTCCATCGCCGCCTCCCGAGCTCGACAAGATCAACTGATTGCACCGCCTTCTCCCCATCTTAACACTCAAGGGCGACCTCTCAGGTTCTATCTAAGATTCCTAGCACTCCGATCAAGTTCATCTTGTCTGTTTCGCGTCGGATTTTCATGTTGTCTGCTCTCCGAAGACTTTACTCCACTACTTCCGTTTTGTGAGCTCCTCCGACCAGATTTTCTCACCGACGCTTACCAGCCATCTTCCGATCATCTCCAGCAACTATGCCTCCTAGGACGAAGGCCATGGCCAGCAAGAGAACCGCACGACCGCAACAGGCACTTTCAGATTCGTCCTCCACGGATGATGAGGAGTACGAGCCGACACCTACTCCTCCTTCTTACCGGCCTTCTTCGGCTACGCCAGGCTCCACTTCGTCTCATCACGATCGCACAGCTGCCAGCTGATGACATGCATTTATATATTATTTTTAGTACACTTTTACCATCATTTATCTCTCTTTTCTATTATGTTTTTACTCATTTTGGCTTAAAATCTTATGTTTGTTCGGAATCTTCACATCTCTTCACTTTTGCCATATTTCAGGTGAAAACGACCAAATTTTAACCAATTTTGAAATATCCGAGTGCATGAATAGATTCCAGACGTCAAGACAAAGCTGCCTGTAAAATTTCATGCAAATCGGTGCATGTTTAGAAAAATATGGCCCGCCCATGAAATATTTTACGGCCGTATTTTCTGAAATTCTAGATTTCAACAGAGAGTTTTACGGCCTGCCTATGAAAATTTTCATGGCCGTATTTTTATCAGGGCTTGTTTCCAGAACTGAACAGAATGTTTCACGGGCGGCCATATTTATTTTTATGGCCGTAATTTTGTTTGTCAGTTTCGGTTTTGACTTCGTTTCTCATCCGATTTGGCTCGTTTTTGAGCCAAATTTTGAGGAAACCCTAATTAGATGATGGGAAACTATTTAAGCAACCTAAGGAGCAATTATTGGGGGCTTTTGGCAAGGATTTGATGCGAAATCGACAAAGGGGCGAAATCAAGGGCGAACGGCGGCGGGAGGCATTTCTTCACCGGAAAAACTCCATTTTTCCGGCTGATTGGCGTCAACTTTCATGAGGGAGCATCATACTACATCCTCCTTGTTGTTTCTATTATTATTTTGCCAATTTTGTAATCAAAATATGGATCTTTATAACACGAACATGAACACTATGTTAGTGTAACTTTTTCTTCAGGACTAGGGTGTAACCCTCTTTGTATTATGACTTTATCATTGATTTACATCTTTTGGAGTAATTTACTTGTGTTAAATTCAATTATTGTTGCGTTTATTTACATGTTAATTACTGGCCATGATTTGCATGTTAGAGGCGTCACAAGAAGTACTGAGAAGTGAATTGCGACGTCAGATCTACAATATTTGGACAAGTCGATTTGAACACGAGAGTAGTTCGAATTGACTTGAGGGATCTTAAGATTTGTCAAAAACCCATTGGGTTTATCTTGAGTTAACAACCACGAGAGTAGGGGGTTAATTCAGATAAACACCAGATTGTACTACTGAGAGGGGTAATCTGTACATGCGGATAAATCCCCTTCAGCACAGTAAATCCATCTTAAGATATTTTAATTATAACAAGTCATGAAACATAGTGCGGTGAACCCGAAGTCCTGATTATCCATAATTTGATTACAACCCAGTTGTGTTTTTATTCTTTCTACAACTTAGTTAAAATTAAATCCAACCCTTTTTCAAACTATCTAGCTAACAATCCTAAGATAAGTCAGTACTTGGTCATTGGTCTCTGTGGGATCGATATTTTTATTACTTCGATTTATCCGTGCACTTGCAGATCACATCATATTTTTGGCGCCATTGCCGGGGACCAATTTCGCCAATATTGACTCTATCGAAGGATTGCTAGACTAGATATTTTACTATTTTTTTGTTTTCAGTTCTTCGTGATTTTTATATATATATAATTTTAATTTTTTTTTGTAAATACTTTATTTCTTGTCTTTATATTTTTGTTTCTTTGATATTAATTGAAAATTTTGTGTTATCTCTGTTGTAATCTCACTTGGATTTTCTGTAGGATTCTATGGACACTCGATTCCATCATACAAGGATGAATTCAGATTTTTATGAGGATTATGGATGTCGCAATCACTATGCTATTGCTTATCAATCAGATATCCCTCCTTGTTTAAATCCATCTTCAGGGCATACATACACAAACGGTAACTTCAACTCATGGCCACAGAATGATTTATACTCAAGTACCTATGAGCCGGATTGGAGAAATCAATCAAACTACTTTTATGAGAATGAGCAAAATCATATCTTTCAACCAAACTTTGGACCACCTCTAGAATTTGAAGAAAGACAATTCAATCAACCCGAGAAATCCAACCTTGAGATTCTACATGAAAACTTCATAGACCAAGAAAAGAGGTTCAGTCAAAAATTTAGGCAGTTCGATCAACCTGAGAAATCAAACCTGGAAATTATGATGGAGAATTTTATTGCCTCGCAGACAAAGCAGAATGAAATTTTCATACAACAATTTGAAAGGCGGAATGATAACTTCAGGCAAGAATTTACACATGTCAATGAATCTATCAAGAATCTAGCATCTGAGATGGAATCTATTAGAACTCGCCAGTTGATACTAGCAAACCAGATAGCTCAGCAGGCTAAACAACTAGAGGAACCATGGGCAAGCGATGCAATGCTAGACCAGGAGGTACAAAATTCAGAACCCATTGAGCAACCATGTAATGAGGAGTCAGATCAACAAAGTAGGGAACAAGAACCGGTATACATTCTACCTCCACCATATAAACCACCGATTCTTTTTCCCCAAAGGTTGGTAAGGTTAACAGTTGATAAGCAATTTGGGTCATGTAGTAGTGTAGACATCTTAGATAAAATGGTTGAGGAAACTAATGTCACCCAAACAAGTGAAAGCCATTTGGAAATTTATATAATGGATGATGATTATGATGATAAGATGACTGAAGATAGTGTCATTGCTTACTCTCAACCAGTTGATTTAATTCCTGTCATTGAGATGCATAAGGTAGAACTCGAAAATTCATATCATGCTGCTCTTGAGGTAAGTAAAAATCCAAAAATTGAAATCAAAACTCTTCCAAATAATGTGAGGTATGAATTTCTGGGCATAGACTTTACTTTTTCTATAATTGATGAGGTAGAGGAGCATGAAAAACAAACAAGTTCCATGATAGATAAATTTAGAAAAGCTATATGGTATTCTTTTGATGATATTGCAAATACTAATTTTTATTTTTGCTTGCACAGATTGATCAAAATGACATTGAACCACCTACTACATTGGATAATTACTTTAGTGGACACACTTTTTAAACGGCGGAAATGCAAGAAATTACATGCTCTATACTTTGGCACTGATTCACCGTCGACACCATGATGATAGTCTCTGGTCGAGCTAGTGACCTTAAAATTAGCGCTTCTTGGGAGGCAACCCAAGCACTATCTCTCATTTTCATTCTTAGTTTTTATTTTTGTGTTATTTCACTTTTTGGTAGGTATAGGTTAGTTATTTGCTTTTAAGAGTTACGCTATGAATCTTATATGATGCTTTTAGAATAGTTTTCCCTATTGATCATTATTTATATTTTGTGTAGGAGCTTTGTGATGCGTGTACCAAGAAGAGGACAGCTCCGATGATAGTGGTGCGAACGAGTAGTGCATTGTGAGTATCCCTTCTCGTACGCTCTTATTCCTTGTTAATTGCATCGAGGATGATGTATTCTTTATGTAGGGAAGGATATTTTATTTTGTTTCATGGATATTGTATTTGACTTGACTCTTTGATTTATAATATGATGTCATGTGAATGTCTAAATGAATTTTTGATCATACTCAGATTATATGTACTTTCTTATGCACAATGTTTTTGATGATGATGTGTGATTTTATATTGATGATTTATGTTGTAGATGGTCTTATACCAATGCTTGAATGGATTAATTACTCTATATGTTGAATTTATTTTCTTGATATATATTCTCATTTTGATATTCCGCTTATTGATCATAAGATTCTGGTAAGTAGATTGTTTGAGGACTGTGATACGACAGTGACACTTCCTTTTCAAATAAGATGAGTAGATGAGTATAATTTTCTTGAATTGACATTGATTGATTAGCCCTGTATATGTTTGGTCCATTGTGTTATTTGTTGGGGAGAAAGAAACCAAAATCCAAAATAAAATAAAAAAAAAAAGAGAAAAGAAAAGACTCCTTTACCTGGCACTGCGAAAAATTGGCAGTGGTACCGAAGACATGAGTTGAAGTCTAAAGAAAAGAGAGAGAGAGAGAGAGAGAGAGAGAGAGAGAGAGAGAAAAGACTCCTCTACTTGGCACTGTGAAAAATTGGCAGTGATACAGAAGATATGAGTTGAAGTCTACAAAAAAAAAATAAATACAGAAAAAGATTTTAGAGGTCCTATACCTGTAAACAAAAATATTGTAGTATTGAACTGAATACAAGGCGAACTCATGAGATTGAGATTCAAAGTATTATGCAAGTTGCAAATAGTATTATGCAAGTTGCAAATTTTATTTGTTTTGGATTGTGAATCTTAAGGATTAAATTCTAAAGATAATTTATTTCTCTAGAATCTTTTGTGACATGAGTGGGAAATCTTTATTGAGTGATTATATTTTGAAAATTTATTTTACATTACTGAGTTATCTTTTCCATACTCAGCATTATTCTTTGGTTTATTTATTTGCTTGAGGACAAGCAAAAGTTTAAGTCTGGGGGATTTTGATGACATGCATTTATATATTATTTTTAGTACACTTTTACCATCATTTATCTCTCTTTTCTATCATGTTTTTACTCATTTTGGCTTAAAATCTTTTGTTTGTTCAGAATCTTCACCTCTCTTCACTTTTGCCATATTTCAGGTGAAAATGACCAAATTTTAATCAATTTTGATAGATCCGAGTGCACGAATAGATTCCAGACGTAAAGACAAAGCTGCCCATAAAATTTCATGCAAATCGGAGCATGTTTAGAAAAATATAGCCCGCCCATGAAATATTTTACGGCCGTATTTTCTGCAATTCCCGATTTCAACAAAGAGTTTTACGGCCTGCCTGTGAAAATTTTCATGGCCGTAATTCCTGGCCGTATTTTTATTAGGGCTTGTTTCCAGAACTGAACAGAATGTTTCAAGGGCGGCCATATTTATTTTTATGGTCGTAATTTTGTCCGCCAGTTTCGGTTATGACTTCGTTTCTCATCCGATTTGGCTCATTTTTGAGCCAAATTTTGGGAAAACCCTAATTAGATGATGGGGAACTATTTAAGCAACATAAGGAGCAATTATTGGGGGGCTTTTGGCAAGGATTTGGTGCGAAATCGACAAAGGGGCGAAATCAAGGGCGAACAGCGGCAGGAGGTGTTTCTTCATCGGAAAAACTCCGTTTTTCCGGCCGATTGGCGTCGACTTTCACGAGGGAGCATCATACTACATCCTCCTTGTTGTTTCTATTATTATTTTGCCAATTTTGTAATCAAAATATGGATCTTTATAACACGAACATGAACACCATGCTAGTGTAACTTTTTCTTCAGGACTTGGGTGTAACCCTCTTTGTATTATGACTTAATCATTGATTTACATCTTTTGGAGTAATTTACTTGTGTTAAATTCAATTATTGTTACGTTTATTTACATGTTAATTACTGGCCATGATTTGCATGTTAGAGGCGTCACAGGAAGTACTGAGAAGTGAATTGCGCTGTCATATCTACAATATTTGGACAAGTCTATTTGAACATGAGAGTAGTTCGAATTGACTTGAGGGATCTTAAGATTTGTCAAGAACCCATTGGGTTTATCTTGAGTTAACAACCACGAGAGTAGGGGGTTAATTAAGATAAACACCGGATTGTACTATTGAGAGGGGGCAATCTGTACATGCGGATAAATCCCCTTCAGCACAGTAAATCCATCTTAAGATATTTTAATTATAACAAGTCATGAAACATAGTGCGGTGAACCCGAAGTCCTGATTATCCATAATTTTTTTTTGGCCAAGGCAAGAAGAAAAGATTTATTAAAGAACATTGTATGCGTTACATATTACTCCCCAAAACCACCCCCTAGACCCACATCTACAGTGAACTCTTAGAAAATTTTGACATGATTTCCCTGTAGATTCTAGTCGCATGAGCCTGCGTACACACCCAAACCTTCATCAGAAAAAACCACAGAAAACCGAGGGGAGAAAATCAGCCGAGTTTGCAAAATTTTAACATGGCTTCCCTGCTATTTTAATATGAAGCTCTGAATCCTTCCCAGGTCCACTGTCATTAAATCTGAAGCGAGCTTCTAATTACCCTGGCGCTAGTTACATGTGCCATCAGCTGCCGTAGGGGATTATCCATAATTTGATTACAACCCAGTTGTGTTTTTATTCTTTCTACAACTTAGTTAAAATTAAATCCAACCCTTTTTCAAACTATCTAGCTAACAATCCTAAGATAAGTCGGTACTTGGTCATTGGTCTCTGTGGGATCGATATTTTTATTTCTTCGATTTATCCGTGCACTTGCGAATCACATCACCAGCCGACCACAACCCTATGTATCCCCCCCCAAACGAGTTTGGGATTATCTTCCGGAATGCCGCGCAAGAGGCACGGTATCAGATACTGCGACAACGCCGCGTGCTCAATACGAGGTATCTTGACCGAACCACACTACAGATGCTAGGGATGCTAGGAGACGTTGATTTAATGTATGCAGCCATAGGGTGGGAGCAATTCCAGTAGCTATTCTCACCCACTTACATTGGCACCACACTGGAATTTCTGAGTTCATTGGAAGTAAAGGCAGATCCTATCATTGAGGACGATCTAGGGCGTCTGTCTTTCCGCTTGGGTAATATCGAACACATCCTCACTCTTTCACAGTTTCGCAACATTTACGGTTTTCTAGAACCTTGTGCATGCAGAGTCCCTACCGAGTACAGTGAGTAGAACTTCTAGGGCGCTATCACTAACGAGCACATCTACTCCGCTCGTGTAGCTCGTGCTTCCAGTCTGTGCAACCCAGTGATTAAGTACGTTCACCGCGTATTGGTCCACACCCTCTTTGGCCGCGGTGAAAGTGATGGTATGGTACGACAGACTGAGTTATTCTATATCTAGTGTATGCTACATAGTTTTAGAGTCGATTCTGGGTATTATCTAGCAAAGCATTTCAGCCGCGTCGCCCGTTCTTTGAGGGGGGGCGATAGTAATTGGCGGCATGATCACACCTTTGGCAGTTTCCTTGGGCATCATCCCCTACGGCACATTGGAAACTACCGGCAACAACAGGCTCGACATCGAGTCTTGTGTTGCTATGAAGCTGATTATACGCAAGGGAGATTCTTATTGTATGACATTCAAGGGAAACCCCTTCTGCCTGCCTTTGCCAAACCCGGAGCGCACATCAGTCAGAGTCCGTGGAAACTGGCGCATCCAGCCAGTTGAGGATACACAGCCTGATCCAGTCGACACTACACCACCAGCACCTGGAGCATTTTCTTTTAGTGGCACCTCCTCTCACGATTCTATGATGTCTGTATTGTAGGAAATTAAAGAGGAGCAGCTTCATCAACGGGTGATGATTGATCACCTGGACACCACCGTTACCTACATCCAGCAGAACCAATCTTCGCATTGGGAGTCCATGGAAGCACACATGCAGAGACAACACAAGATGATGAGATCCGTCTGGGAGAAGATATCGATCATGGACAACCGGCTATCCGCACTCTCTGAGGAAACAATAGCTCGCATGAACATTTCTTCCGACGAGGAGGCCGAGCCCGACTATAGCGCACGCGGGAAGAGCAAGAGCTCCTGAGCATCTGGCTCTCGCTCGCGCAAGAGGAGGTAGCCCCCCCCCCCCCATCAGTATCGGTGTCATCATCCACTCCTCTCTCATCATGGTATTGCATAGAGGACTATGCAAACTTTTAGAGTGGGTAAGCTTTCTATATTCCAGTTTCTATTTTCTTGTTGCATGTGGCTATTTGACTATGTTCTATTGACTTTGCTATGTTTGGATGGATACTTCTATACTGTGATGGATATTATGTGGCATTGTATCTTATATGCCATTATATTCGTGGGCCTAGTCCACATCTTCAGGTCCCACCTCGCGACTGTATGATATTATTTTTCTTGCTTGTGTCCGCACTTTGTTATGATGATTATGTTTTTCATATTTGCTGTGTGAATTTTTTCCATGAGATTGTATGAGTCTTGTCCTATGATGGCTATTTCAAAATTTTGAGTTGAATGCATAATTGGGTAGGAATGATCAAAGAATTAAGTCTGGAGTGATACCTCCTTGTTAAAAATACTGTTTGATCATATCCATATGTTCTATGATTTAGAAATTTTGTGCTTTGGATTGATTTTGAGATGTTCATTAGTGGGTCAAATATTGATATGATTGTTGAATCGACTCAAGCTTGCAACTTACATGAGAATCATATTGAGATACATATTCGCTTAGTTATTCCTTGATTTCCTTTCTATTGTTGGGGAGACACTGCATTTGTTAGAAAGGTTATGTTATCAACTGCTGAGCATAGTATAAATACATACATATATATATATATATACATATATACATATATATACATATATACATATACATATATATACATATATACATATATATATACATATATATACATATATACATATATATACATATATACATATATATACATATATACATATATATATATATCATCCTTAGATTTCTCTACTTGGCACTGCAAAAAATTGGCAGTGGTACCGAAGGACATGAGTTGAAATCTAAGGGATGTGAAGTTGAAAACAATAAAGAGACTCCTCTACTTGGCATTGCGAAAAATTGGCAATAGTACTTACGGTTATGAGTTGAAGTCTATTGCAATAATCAGTGTATCATACCCTGATGAAACATTTGAGTTAACCCCAACGATTTGACTATGAATGATTGGAATCGCATGAGTGTTTTGTGTAAGCTTGATTGAATCCTATGTTTGCTGCTTACTAGGTTGTTTGGCAGCTAGTTATTGTAGGATCAAATTGTTGAACTCTTGAGGCAACCATTTACTTAATTTCTCCTGTTAAATATTGGATTGTTATCAAATATTTTTCTAACTTGGATGTATATCTTGACACGAAAGATTACTCTTATACCAAACATGTATTTCATCTTATTTTATTGCTTGAGGACAAGCAAAGATTTAAGTCTGGAGTATTTTGATGCATTGCATTTTGGTAGTGTTTTTCCGTTGTATTTCATATTAAATCTAGGCTTATTTTAACACTTTTATATTCATTATAGCCTTATTTCCTTCATATCTTCGGAATCTTCACTTTTTGGCACTTTTATGGAATTTTAGGTAAAAACACCCTTTTTTCGACATATTTAAAAATTCTGAGGCCATGGGACGATTTCTTGTGTAAAAACGAAGCCGCCCGTCAAATTTGAGCTCATTCGGAGTTTGCCTGAGAATCATGGCCAGGTGAACCCCATGGGGTTCACCATCCCAGTCGCCAGCCAGCGAAACTCACAGAGAGCATCACGGCTAGGTGAACCCAGCAGGGTTCACCAGAATTCCTTCAGGCCAAAAATAGTCCAGAGGACATCACAGCCAGGTGAACCCGGCGGGGTTCACCACGCTTCTTTCAGCCGAACTCACAGAATGAATCACGACCACGTGAACCCGGCGGGGTTCACCCATGATTCTGATCCAGGCTCGCGCACTGACCCGACCTATACTCGGTTTTCCTTCGATTTCTCACCCGTTCGGAGTCCAAATTTGGCAAGTAAGGTGTCTATGGAAAGCTCTTTCAGAGGCGAACGCATGGGATATAAAAGCCCTAATTTTCTTGCCCTAATTATCGAGGAATCACGTGATGAAGGGCAGTGGGCGGAAGAACAAGGCGACAACACGAGTTCGAGGCGATTTTCGGATATTGGATCATCGGAGCATCATGATTTTTGCAGATTTACTTCGGTTTATCCTCTCCTATCCTTTAGAAACTCTTTCTTGTAATTTTCCTATGTTAAAAGAGAGATTTTTGAGTGTAACAATGATGATTGTAGCATAAACCCTATTTCAGGGCTTGGTTTAAACCCGTTGACGAATTTAATCGCAAACTTTATCTTTATTACATTGTTTGGATTGCGTTGTGAGCATATTTTACTTTGACGTGTTTATTTCATGATTTTACCTTGGCCGAATATTTTCACGCATTAGCCGTTACAATTCATATCAAGAGAAAGATCGTAAGGGTGGATTCCCTTAGTAAAACTTGCGAGACCTCGACACGAGAGTGCTTGGTCTTCGCTCGAGGATTTTATATTCTGCCATAGAACTCATCGGGTTCGTCTTAAAATGATCCACCGCGAGAGTAGGAGGTCGTCCTAAGTCGAACACTAGGGTGTACACTCGAGAGAGGGCACATTGTACCTTAGGGTTAGATTCCTTGTGCAAAATCAACAATCCAAATAACCGACATCTGCCTTGTGCGATTAAAGTAGTCATCATGGTGAAAACCAAAGCCCTGATTTCTCTCTGATATTTAGTCCCTACCATCGTAGCGTTGATTATTCGTTTTCAATTTCTGCTTTCAAAACCCAATTTCGTTTCACCTAGCTATTAGGACTTGGATTTTCTGGTACTCAACCCTATTCCCTGTGGGATTCGATATCTTTTATATTACTTCGACATAACCGTGCACTTGCGGTACATGTCACACACCGGGGCCAAAGAGGGTATGGGCCAGGACGCGGTGGACATACTTGAGCGCTGGGTTGCAAAGACTAGAGGCACGGGCCACGCGAGCAGAGTAGATATGCTCATTGGTAATTGCACCCTAGAAATTCTGTTTACTGTACTCGGTGGGGACCTTGCGTGCACACGGTTCAGGAAAACCATAAATGCTGCGTAACTATGATAGAGTAAGGATATGCTTGATATTACCAAGATGGAAGGTCAGGCGGCCTGAGTCGCCCTCAAGAATAGGGTCTGTCTTTACTTCCAAAGAGCTTAGAAACTCTAGTGTGATGCCAATGTAGGTGGGAGAGGATAGTCACTGAAACTGTTCCCAACCGACCGTAACATAAATCATGTGTACATCTTCGAGCATCCCAAGCATCTGCAACGTGCCTCTGTCTAGATACCGCGTGTTGAGCACGCGACGTTGCCGCAGTGTCTGATACCGTGCCTCTTGCCCAGCGTTCCGAAAGATGATCCCGAACTCGTTCAGGGGAGAGACATAAGGCGTCTGTCGGCTGGTGGGCGTGCGACCGTGGCGAGACGAGGAAGACCCTGGCGTAGCCGAAGATGGCCGGTAAGATGGAGGATTCGGCATCGGCGTCGGCTCGTACTCCTCGTCGTCGGTGGCGGACGAGTCTGAGAGTGCCTGCTGCAGACGTGCGGTCCTCTTGGAAGCTATGGCCTTGGTTCTTGGAGGCATGGTGGCTAGGAAAGGTCGGAAGAAGACTTGCGAACTTTAGCTGAAGAGATCCGGGAGTATGTGCAAGTAAGAACGGAGGCGGCCGCGGATCGGCGGAAAGATTCAGAAAAACCGGCAATGAAGAAATCCGAAGCGAAAAGAGAAGAAACCTGTCTAGATGAGAGGAGAAACTCAGATCTTATCCTTGAAGATCTCCTTTGGAAGCTTAGAAGAAGAGAAGGTGGCGCGATCGGGTGGATTTCGTCAAGCTTGGAAGGTGGCGGCAGAAATCCTTCGCGTGCGGTGCCCTAACTCGGGTGAGCAGAAGTTGAAATTCCAGTGAACCCACCCGGGTTCACCTGCCCGTGAAGTATTCTGGGGTCGGGCTATTGCAACGGAAGCACGGGTGAACCCGCTGGGGTTCACCAGCCCGTGAAGTGTTCTGGTGACTTCCTTCAAGTGCAGAGAAGATGGTGAACCTCGTGGGGTTCACTTGCCTGTGAAGTATACTGGAAGGTTTCTGCGCAGAAAGAAATACTAGTGAACCCCGTAGGGTTCACCTGCCCGTGAAACGCTCTGGTCACAAGGTATGGGCGCGCTGTACAGTGCACTTCACGGGTGAAACCCATGGGGTTCACCTGGCCGTGATTTGCACTGAATAACCTGAAAAATTCTGGAAAAATTTGGAAAAATTCCCATGCGCTACATTTTCCTCCTACAGTATAAAGAGACATCAAATTAGTAGCAATCTCCTCTAGAAATCCAAAAAATTAAATGAAGAATAAATCAACAGTGTAAAATAACGTCTAAATCAATGCATGAAAACTAAAATCAATCAAAAACTTAGGTTGCCACCCAAGAGCGCTAGGTTTAGGTCGGTAGCTCGACCGTGAGAGTTTTTCAGAGTTGCAAATTTGTGGGGACTGAGAGAGCAAGAACTTCCTCTCTTTCGACCCTCTCATCTTCGAAATAGTGCTTGAGGCGGTGCCCGTTAACTGTGAAACTTTCAGTTTGTTCTGTCCAAATTGTGATGGCATCATATGGTTAAACTTTCTAAACTATAAAAGGACCGGACCATCTCGTGCGAAGCTTTCTTGGAAATAGCCGAAGTCTTGAATTAAATAGAAGTACTTTGTCTCCCTCATGAAATTCCTTCTTTGCTATGCGTTTGTCATGCCAAAACTTGGTGCGTGCTTTGTAACTCTTGGCATCTTTAGTGGGATTTGTCAGGGTGGGTCCCAATGGTTCCATTTCTCTTCAATAGGGCTCAACATTCTGTGTGGCCTCTTCCACAACGTCCACTCTGCAGCATGTACCTGCAAGAAAAGGGTTTTTCAGGGTGTTAGTTAGATCAAATTGGATAACACTGTCATCGATGTTTAAATCCAGTTTCCCGTTTTTAACATCGATGACAGCACCAGCTGTACCAAGAAAAGGTATTCCTAAGATAATAGGAAGTCTATCATCCTTGTCAATCTCTAATACAACAAAGTCGGCAGGAATAAAATAATCTCTTACTTTAATGGGTACATCCTCTAAAATACCCACTGGACTCTGAACTGATCTATCGGCAAGCTGCAAAGAGATATTAGTTGATTTCAAGTCACCCAACTCCAGCTTTCTACACAGTGATAACGGCATAATGCTGACGCTCGCTCCTAGATCGCACAGTGCTCTCTGGAAGGTCATCTCTCCTATCTGGCATGGTATGGAAAAACTTCCAGGGTCCTTGAGTTTCTGTGGAAGCTTATTTTGCAAAATTGCACTGCACTCCTCTGTAAGTGCGACGATTCCTTGGTCTTCCAACTTCCTTTTATTTGAGAGGATGTCCTTAAGGAACTTCGCATAGGCCGGCATCTGCGAAAGAGCATCAACAAAGGGATTGTTAATATAAAGTTTTTTCAATACTTCCAAAAACTTACCGAACTACTTGTCCAATTTGGCTTTGACAAGCCTCTGTGGAAAAGGAATCGGTGGCTTGTAAGCAGGCGGTCCCACGTAGGGCCACTCCTCTTCAGCTGGTTCAGGTGCCACCGGTGTTGCATCTGACTGTGGTTCCACAGGTTCTGGTGTCGCTTCATCCCTCCTGTCGTCAGTCGACATCTTTGGGTCTTCGAGTTGTTTGCCGCTCCGAGTGGAGATTGCATTGCAATGCTCCCTCGGGTTCACCTCTGGTTGGGATGGAAGCTTGCCTGGCGTTCTGGAAGACGAGCTAGCTTGTTGGGCTAGCTGACTCTCTAGCATTTTATTGTGTGTCTCCAGGGAGTCCATCCTTGTCATCATCATCTTCATCATGTCTGTAAGTCTTTCAAGTTGCTTGCTCAAATTTGAATCATTATTGGGCCTTGGCTGTGGTGGTGGTGCATTGTAGTTTCTAGCTTGAAATCCTGGTGGTTTGAAATTGTTCTGTTGGTGTTGCCTAAAGTTTCCTTGTGGGGGCTGGGCTTGTTGTGGTGGAACTTGTCCAGGTTGAATTGGTTGAGTTCTCCGGTAAGAGAAATTTGGGTGGTTGCGCCATCAATGACTTATGGAGATTAATATAAAATTATTTTGAAATTAAATGAGTTAGACAAAGTATCATAAGTCATCAGTGACTCATAGAGATCAATGAAGAATTGTCAAAAAGTATAGATTTAATATTTGATATTGATGACTTTAATTTTGCATGACTAAGATATAAACTTAATTAGTTGTTAATTTAATAAATATTTTATTATATTTACACTTTAGCTGTTCATATAAAAATATAAGCAGTTATAATATCAAAATTTTTGTATAATATTAACTTAAATATTTAATGATAGATATTATATGGTATTATGCTTTAGTATTCTATGCTTTCTTACTGATAAAAATATTATCTAATTCTTTTATATTTTTTTATCAGATTGCATTAGAGCTCTTAATGGCACTGATGTAGATGTTGTTGTACCTATTGATAAACAAGTTTCTTTTATTGGATAAAAAGATGGGCCAATACAAAACATATTGGCAAAATCTAATTTTGATATAAAATTCATAAATATGTTAGCTGATTTTGAGGGTACAATATAATAATTGTGTTTTAACAATAACAATTAATATATTAAAATATAAATTTCTAAAGCCATCATCATGTATGTGAGCCTTTTCTATATAAATAGGATTAAATCTAACCTTTTTAATTTGATGGAATCTAGAAGGTTGGAATTGGAATTTTATATATTTATGTAATGTACATTTAACCGCTTATATGTTGTACATTTATGTAAATAGGATACTTGTTATGTTAAAATTTTTATGTAATATAATATCTAGTTTTCTACGACTACAATATACAGTATAACTTTTAACTAAAAGCACTATCCCAAACAACATTTATCATTTTAGCTCTATCAAACACAGCCTTATTAGGGAATAGTGTGAGGATCGCTTGGATTCAAGGTTGAACAGATGTGAGGAAATGAATCTTAGCTATTCAAGCCTATGGATTCCTAGAATATAGCACCCTTTCAATTGAACTTCTTACTATTTAGAGGTACTTCATTGTAATTGAGTCTTTTACCAAGGTTTCTTTAGAACCTTTATGAAACTCAAATCATATATAGTAGCAACAAACAAATTATAGTTCTAAATGCACGAACACATGTGTAAAAGACATATTTCTTAGAACTTAACAATCCTAGAACAATGTTGAACAATTCAAATGAATTTTTTTACAGGCCATATGAAGATACTAGGCGAGAAACAAGGAGCAAAAATCGAAAGAGAATAAGATAAACAGCTTCATCCACAAACCAAGAGTTTAATTGTGACGGTGAGAAACTCCATATTTGAACTAGAATTGGATCCTTCTTCAATACCTGTAGAGTTAATTAAGTAGATTAGAAAAAAAGAAGTTATTTTATAAGAAACACAACCACATGGATTCCTAGTTTGATTTCACATATTATTAGAACATAAAAGCTATTTATGATGCATCTCTTGACTCTGTCTAGAGAATTGATAATTAGAAATGTAAGGTATCAGTAAGTCAACAGAAAGACTAATTAAAGAGAAATTATACACTCATCATCGAAGGGAGAGTAGAGTGGGCGGCATTGGCTCGACACTCGGTCACACAATCTTCGTCGGTGTCTCCACAGTAGCCATTCTTGTTGCAGCACTGGCCGCCAGGGCACGAGCTCTCCGGCTTCGACGATCCGCACTGCTTGTCAGTCCCAAAATCGCATTAGCAGCCGGGACCGCAGAACTCCACCGTCCGCCCGCAGTTGCCATATCTTCCGGAGCATTGCTCTCCGGGGCACGCCGCATTTGGTCCACATACCAATGTTGAGTTTGTGCATTGGCTCTGGCAAGCGGCGGCGGCGCAGAACTTAAGTATTTCCACAGTGGCCACTCCAGCTGCAGCACTGGCCGTCGGGGCAGCTTCCTCCGCCAAACTCCCGCCCGCAATGTATTTTGGCGCATTGACTTTGGCAGCCGACGCCGCAGTATTCCAAGGTGTTCCCGCATGTGCCATTAAGGCTGCAGCATAGTTTATTTGGGCAAAGCGCTCCTCCTGCCTGATCCCCGCATATCTCGGCATGGCTGCACACCAACAGTGAGGCCATGCAGGAGATGATGGCCAGGCTCATGAACAACTCTCTGTCTTTCATCTTTCTGTTCCTTTCCTGCTCACCAGAGCAAATCATTTTCTTATTGCAGGATTGGAAGTTTGTTAAATAAATCACGGACAAAATCTACTCATTTCTGTGAAAGCTAATCACATACGATCGTAACAAGTTAACGGAATCATAATCAGATCAATAAGATAATATTTAAGTCTTTCTATGTGGTCTCTCCGAAATTTTCCAGGGCATGCAAACTTTTCTTCCTCGGCGAGCATTCCCTCTGGGCAGCCGCAAGGAGCATGAATAGCAGCAAGCCGATTCGGCACGGCAAGCCGCAAGGTCCTGCTATCGCCGTTTCCTCCAATTCCCGTCGGCAGCTCAAATCCTTCGCCTGCCCTAGCGCACTCTTTAGTACGCCGAATTTGCCTTCGGCCTCTACCGCCGCCTCAATCCACCACATCCCCCTCTTCACCAATCTTCCCCGCCGATGACAACCCCCTAAGACACTCACCAATCTTCCCCGCTCAATATTCTCTCCGCCGCCGCCTTCCTTCTTCACCGAAAGTCGGTCGTCTACCTTCAAAGGTGACCGAAATCTTCCCAAATTTCGTCCCTACGAAACGACTGATCTTGACACAGTCATGAAATCAAAGAAGCGCCGCCTTGCTTACCTGGTCTCGGCGAGAATTCTCTCCTATCTCGCCATTACCGCCACCTCTAAGCAACAATCTTCTCGGCAGAACACCAACGCAATCTCTTCCAACATTACGCTTCAATGTTGATTTGTCGCATTCACAAGCTGAGAAGCCCTAAAAGCGGGCGGATCTGGGTTTCACGATCCGACCTGCTACGGCCCCGTTTGGAGGCCGTGTTTGGGCGGCTTCTGCATTTGCGAGCAGCTAAAAATAAAAAATTAGCGTGTTTAGCACACAGCTTCTCAGCGTGCAAACGAGAAGCTTTACAATTCCACATTTGCGGGCAGCTAAAAATAAAAAGTTGAGCGGGTTTCCCGCGTGCCTACTAACCACCAGATGCTTGTGAGTTGCAGCGGCGGCGACCGCAGCTCGTCAGCAGCATGCAGCAAAGAAAACCCAAGTCAACTCTCCTCCTCTTTCACATTTGCCTCCCTAAAATCTTCTAGTGCTTTTCTGCACTTATCAGAAATTCTATTTTATTTTTTTAATTAGTTTACCATTGTGCAACAGTGCAACTCCTCTTGAATCGTATACTTGGGGGTGGGTGAAGGGCTGAATTTTCAGATGAACTCCTCATTTGTTAGACAGAAAAAGTCTTCAAGATGGCTGAATTTCTGCTTACCACCAATATTTTAATTTTGGATAGAATAGTTTAACGTCAATGTCTCCTCATAAATCATAATTAAGTTCCATCAAAAGCATTGATAACTCAGAAACAAGCTCAAACTCTCTAATTAGTGCATTCATCAGGTGCCTGATGCACTCAGTCGGATAGCAGTGGTGACTTTTTGTAGTGCATTATCCTATGCTCAGAGTAAGATAGTTGGACTCATCAGAGATCAGGCATTGGCAGATCAGACTTATGAGAAACTGTTATCTCAGATCAGGATGGGGGTCATCCGGAGGTATTATATTAATGATGAGGGTTTGATCATGGCCAAAGGAGACCGACCTTATGTTCCATCCTCAGGAGACATTAGGTACGGCTTGATGAGTGAGTATCATGACACCGTGTGGGCGGGTCATCCAGGAGGCAAGAGGATGTATGCCTTAATCAGCAGAGCATGGTATTGGCCGGGGATGAAAGAGGATATCGAGCATTATGCTAAGACTTGTCATGCATGCCAGCAGGACAAGATAGAAAGGAGGAAAGATGCAGGGCTTTTGCAGCCGTTGCCTATACCAGATAGACCTTTCTTATCAGTATCCATGGACTTCATCACCCATTTCCCCAGAGTAGACGGGATGGCGTCTGTATTTGTTGTGGTAGACAGACGGAGTAAATATGCTGTATTTGCTGCGGCACCGGAGGTTTGCACAGCAGAGGTTACTGCTAACCTATTTTTGACACACGTGGTAAAACATTTTGGGTTACCCAAGGAAATTATAAGTGATAGGGATCCTAGATTTACTGGAAAGTTTTGGACTTCCCTATTTAAGAGAATGGGTACCGATTTAAAGATGTCAACAGCATACCATCCCCAGACAGATGGTCAGACTGAGAGGATTAATGCATTACTGGAGGAGTACCTTAGACATTTTGTTTCTTCTACCCAGAAGAATTGGTTGAGATTGTTGGATACTGCTCAGTTTGCATATAATATTCAAACATCATCAGCAACTGAGAAGAGCCCATTTGAGCATGTGTTAGGGTGGCAGCCTATGACACCCATGGATACACTAAATAGGGGCGCAGGGGGAGAGTGCCAGGCGGCTGTAGAGTTTATTGAGGATAGGTCAGAGCTGTGGGATGAAGCTCGTGACAGCCTGGAAGAGGCCAGAAACAGAATGAAGCTCTATGCTGATCGAGATAGACGACATGTGGAGTTTGCAGTTGGAGAGTTGGTCCTTCTGAAACTTACACCACAGATGTGGAGAAAAACTGATGCTAAAACATACCATAGAGGCCTAGTGAGGAGGTATGAGGGTCCTTTCAGGATCATTAAAAGAGTAGGCCCGGTTGCATATAGATTGGACTTACCACGATGGCTTCAGTTCTATCCCACTTTCCATGTCAGTCTTTTAAAGAAGTATCATACTGATGACAGGCATCCAGACCGGGGACAGGTGAGGAGGCAGCCTGCGAGGGGCAGGGTTGAGTTTGCCAAAAAGCCATTGAAATTTTTAGACCATAGAGTCTATGGCTCAGGACCACCTGGGGGTCGGAAGATGGAGTTCCTAGTTCAGTGGGAGGATGAACTAGAGGAGGATGCTACCTGGGAGAAGGTAGAAGACATTACTCAGTTTGAGGAGCTAGCCAGGGCATATGATCAGCTGATGGCATCGAGGGCGAGTGCCAATTCAGTTGGGGGAGTATTGTGAGACCCTGGGTATGCTGGGGTTATACCCCAGACCATTCCATGGATCCAGCGGGGTTCTGGGGAGGAATGGAGGAGTCTAGAGGGGAGCTAGGCTGAAGATGCAGTGAGCCTACTAGTGAAGTTAGGACACTGACATTGTGTTAAGTATGTTTTTGCAGGTACATCGACATACTTATCCTTAGGCATGGCCTGGGGGTGCTTTGGAGTGATGAGGGATCATTCCCGTATTTTGGGAGCATGGTTAACTTAACCATGGTTACCTTAACCATGGTCAGCTTAACCATGGTCACTGGACATGAACCCAGGTTCGATCGGGGTTCAATTCTGAGACCTAGGGGCTGATCTAAGAAGCCTAGGGTTTCAAGGAATATTCCTGGAATCTTGTTTAAGTGAGACACATGTTTCTCATGTGGCAACTTATGGCAAAGATCCAATAAGATTGGAATTGAGGATCCAATAAGGGGTTAATGGACTTTCTCTCCATAACTCACCTAGATCCATCAAGAGGGCGAACTCATGCCTTGGGCGGACATCATGAACCAAGGTTTGGTTCGGTTCAAGGCTTGGGTCAACTTGAAATTTGAATTGGCGCCATAATAGGAAAGCTTCCTATTCTTCCTCCAATACTTGGCCGCAAGAGAGCTTGACTTTGGGCGGCTTCTCTACTTAAGGGAGGGCTTGGCGACAATGAAAGGATTGATGAATCCTTGCTCCACGAAGTGCTGTCCACTTGGAGATTGAAGAGTGTTCTTCTTCCTTGAGGCGAGGAGAGGGGCTGAGTTCTTCATCCGAGAACTCTTGAAGACACTTGAGGGAAGTGGTCTTCATCTTCATCACCGGAGCATACTTGGAGGGTGTCCTTGGAGCCTTGGACACTCGGCCATCAAAGTGAAGAGAGGGTCTTCACGCCATCATCATCAACAAGGGGCTGTCGGTTTGGTGAGGAACCAAGGAACCGAAACCTTCTTCATCAACACACCCTAGAGTCTTCCACTCTAGGGTCCGAGCCCTAATCACTTGTGATTAGGGAGGGTTCTTGTGGGCGCTTCTTTGAGGGAGAGGGGCTGTCCACGTTATCATCTTTGTGCATAGCTTTGTTTGGGTATACTTCTAACCCTAAACATTGTATTGCCGAACCTTGTTGATTATATATATATTTTGTGTACCTATTCCCGGGATTAGGGAATAGGGTCCTTTTGTATATCGAGTATTGACCTCGGTAGAGGATTGGATTTCTGTGGATTTGCGGTTTTAGCTTAGGTGGGGCGCAAGTATTGTACTTGTCTCCATCCTTCGCTCGCTGTGTAGACATATTATTGCTTAGGGTTAAGCAGGCCGGTAGTTATTGGGTGTTAGGTTTTGAGCATCTGTCTATTGCTCTTTGATCTACGATAGATCACCTTGCTGTGTGCGATATCTGCCTGTGAAATCTAGTGAGTTTCAGGGCGCACAAGGTGTGCAAAGCGGCTAGTGGCAGAGGAAGAGCCTAGCCCGCCACCTTGCTATATTGCACTGCTCAGGTTCGGCCAGACAGCTCAGTCAGCTCAGAGAGGTTCTGTTGATTGGGTAGATATAGTTGGGAGAGTGATCTGTACTGCTGGGAGACGATCTGTATTGAGAGCGCGCATTGTATTACTTATAGACTTCCGCATTAGACGCATTGTACTCAGGAGAGTGATTCGCTGACGGGTTTACACAGAGGTTGTGTAGATTCGTGCGATCACGCTCTGATTTTAGGCGCGAAAAATTGGGGCGTGACACCATACCTAACCCCGATCTGACTCTTACGATTCAGGTTTTACCTGAACCCGACCCGAACCCTAGTTAACTTGAGTTTTTCCTATTGACATCAGGTCAAGTTAGGTTGGGTTTGGGGGTTTTTGCCATTCCAACATCTAATAGTATCCAACTAGTCATATATGAATATAATAGTGACCTCAAGTCTAAAAATCGCATTCATCATTATTGTCACGCCCTGATATAAACAAATACAACAAATTAGCTAGAAATCATTATTACAACAATTTACTCAATTGCCACACAGGGCCAAATCAATTTAGAACCCACGCAGGGGATCAATTCTAGCCAATTTGGGTTTAGGTGCAGCGTGACCGGCAGAGACGCATCAGTACATGCATCCCTCAGCCTCATCCAGTCCATTCCAGGATCGCCAAGTAAGAAAGGGGAATAGAGGAAGGGAAGCCACGTCAGCCAAATAAACAGAATAGAAATAATATATGAAATTATACTTTACGCGAGTTACGGATCCAAATCTCGACCCGAGCTCGTTCGCTTCAGTTACGTCGCCCGAAACCCGAAGGCGCGTCCGTGTCTGAAACCGAACGTCGCGTATACGTACGAGCCTAGAGTTCGCGTCGCGCCCGTGAACGAAGCCCGCTGCTTCACTCGAAACCAGAAGCTCGCGTCGATGCTGGAATGGTGAGTACAGGCACGGCTTCTTCCCTGACGGAGGTCGCCACTCTCGTCCTTCGTCCACCGAACGAGCAGCACCCCTGCTCGAGCTCGAGCTCGCCCAAGGTCGAATATCTAGGGTTCTCCAAAACTGTCGGAGGAGAGAGGGGGCGACGGGAAGAGGGGAGGAGGAGTTCTCTGTAGAGGGGATTGGCGTCGACGAGGCTTCGAACCACGCCGCCCACACCACCGGAGCACGTCGGACAAAGAGCAGCCGCTTACCCTTATCGGACGATTCGACATCGAGGATTAAAGACGGGGGAGGAGGTGCGGAGGAGGGCGGAACAGAGTTCGTTCTTAGCGAGTTCGGAGCGCCAGAGCCTCCGCCGGCAAAGTACCTCCGTCTCAATTCGCAACCGTTCGTTCTCCTCTTACCACAGGTTCCTTACAGTCGTCCTCCTCCCTTCCCGATCCCCTCCTTTCCTTCTTATAGAGCTCCGAGCTCCTTCATCCCAGCCAAGCGTGTGCGACGTCGTTCGAGGCAGAGATCCTCCCTCTGCCCGAGCGAGATTTTCAGATCTCGTCGCTGCTTCTCTGCACGCGAGGATCTGCCTCGGAAGGGTTTTGCCGGCTCGCTGAATGCCACACGGCATTGCCGTGCTTGAGCTGCACGCATTTGTCCTTTGTATCAATTGGCGACGCCTCGTCTCCTCTGTCTCTGAAGCTTGTGCCTACAGACTAAGCTCCACGCGGCCGCTCCGCTCGGCTGTTTCCACTGCGTCGATTCCACGTGGCTTTGCGTGTGGCGTCGTCGATGCTGTTGGGCGCCGGAGCTGAAGAGACATCGCCTCTCGACGTCTGTTGAAACGAGATCTTCTCCGATCAGTCGCGTCCAGTCGCCATCACGGCATCGTTGCTTGCGCCTGCGCCACTGCTCCGTCCGCCGGAGTTGCCACCTGGCGGTTGGTCGTTTGACAGGCGTCACCTCCTGCCGGATTCGCTAAGATTTCCGGTCGTCGGCGGTATTGAGAACGTTGCCCATGTCGCATCGTTTCCACCGCTCGAATTGACGCTGATTTCTCCTAAATGCATTCGGCTGATTTAATAAGTGTCACGCTCCGGTCGGATCGGTCTAAAAAGAGCGCTTATCCGCTTCCTAGAGCCGTCCGGCGGAATACCGGAACGTAACTCGCCCTAGGGTTTCCGACCCAAAATCGAAACCCTAATCTCCCCGGATAATTTTTATCCCCAATTTACAATTCTCACGGAAAACCCTAACCCTAATTTAGAGAAAACCGATCGAAACCTTTAATTTCAAAATACCTCTCTTCTCTCTCTGATTTTGACCCAAGTCAAAATCTTACCGTTGCTTGCGTCAGCCACTCGTTTGCTGACGTCAGCCCTCGAATTCGTCCGCCGCTCGATTTTGCACGCTGACGTCCTCCCGACGTCAGCGTCCCGAATTCGTTCGAAATCGAATTTCGATTCGATTTCACCGTTGACTGCACATTGCCGTTGACTCGCGCCTCGAACGCCGAGTCATCTCCTTCCTCGCGACGAACGCCGCTGCGTTCGCCTCAGCCGCCAGGCGCCGCCGCGCCTGCGAACCCGCCGTATTTGAAGATCACAGAACAGGGAAGGGAACATACGAAGGAAGAAGCTTTATTCCATCAGTAAAGCTTACAACGCCTCTCCAAGCCGCCGATCACCATCGCCGGTGCCCCCATCCCACCCTCGCCGGTCATCGCCGGTTACAAGCTCTGGTTTACTTCTTTCTCTCGTCGACGCCGCCGCGCCGACCTTCGCCCCGTGGCGGCATCAGAGCCCTGCTCTGGAAGAGGCGACGGTGCCTCGCCGTCGCCGGTGGAGTCGCCCCCGGCGCTCTCTGTGTGGTGACGCCTCTGCGCGTACGCCGAGCTCCGTCCACCTCGTCGGGTTTTATAGGGAAGGAGCTCCCTGCTTCACCTGGTCGCGCCCCCCCCCCAGATCTCGCTTCCGCGAGCTCTGCGTCCGGGTCTTCCGCTTCGCTCGCGACCGCCGTCGTCGAGCTCGTCCGAAGAATTCGGAGCCGCTGCCTTCGCTCCCGTCCGCGTCGCTCGCGTTCGCTCTCTCCGCGAACACCGCCGAAGCCGTCGCGTTCGAAGCCGCTCGAGGCTTTCGTCCGCGAGGATGTGGCTGCCGTCCCGTGTGAAGAAGCTCTGGTCAATCATCCTTAGTTGACCGGGCTTCACCCGTCCGCAAGTGTGTTTCCGCGGATTGTGGGCCTGGGCTTGGGTTGGGCTGAACCGCCTGAACCGGGCCCTAACAATACTCCCCCACCTGATTTGAACATCGCCCTCGATGTTCCTTGCAAGCTGAACACTGGTCCTTCAATGTTCAAAGTCTTCCATCTTCTATCTCCAATCTGATGATGAATGTTTGCTGCACTATGCTTATAGCAACCTGCATCAACAAGCTTGTCAAGAATAATTTCGGACCTGTGGGTCATGGGCCCACAATAGCCTTGCTTCACCATTTTTGCTGAACTCAGCTGAGCCTCGATGTCCCTGACATCGGCATCGACGCCCCTGGCGCCGGCATCAACGCCCCTGGCGCCGGCATCAATGCTATGCATTGGCATCAACACGCCCTGGTGTTGGCATCAACGCCCCCTGGGGTTGGCATCAACACGCCTTAGTGTTGGCATCAATGCTATGCATTGGCATCAGAGCCCCTGCTCCGGGAAGTGATCTTGCAATCACTGAGCTCTTATAGAGTTCTCCCTCGATGTCCCCTGACATCGGCATCGACGTCCCTGACATCGGCATCAATGCCCTTAGACATTGGCATCAACACTCCCTGGTGTTGGCATCAGGACCCCTGCCCTGGAAGAACGACACTCCTTGTCGCCGGTGGATCACTTTAGCCTCTGATACCTGTTGTCACGCTCCGGTCGGATCGGTCTAAAAAGAGCGCTTATCCGCTTCCTAGAGCCGTCCGGCGGAATACCGGAACGTAACTCGCCCTAGGGTTTCCGACCCAAAATCGAAACCCTAATCTCCCCGGATAATTTTTATCCCCAATTTACAATTCTCACGGAAAACCCTAACCCTAATTTAGAGAAAACCGATCGAAACCTTTAATTTCAAAATACCTCTCTTCTCTCTCTGATTTTGACCCAAGTCAAAATCTTACCGTTGCTTGCGTCAGCCACTCGTTTGCTGACGTCAGCCCTCGAATTCGTCCGCCGCTCGATTTTGCACGCTGACGTCCTCCCGACGTCAGCGTCCCGAATTCGTTCGAAATCGAATTTCGATTCGATTTCACCGTTGACTGCACATTGCCGTTGACTCGCGCCTCGAACGCCGAGTCATCTCCTTCCTCGCGACGAACGCCGCTGCGTTCGCCTCAGCCGCCAGGCGCCGCCGCGCCTGCGAACCCGCCGTATTTGAAGATCACAGAACAGGGAAGGGAACATACGAAGGAAGAAGCTTTATTCCATCAGTAAAGCTTACAACGCCTCTCCAAGCCGCCGATCACCATCGCCGGTGCCCCCATCCCACCCTCGCCGGTCATCGCCGGTTACAAGCTCTGGTTTACTTCTTTCTCTCGTCGACGCCGCCGCGCCGACCTTCGCCCCGTGGCGGCATCAGAGCCCTGCTCTGGAAGAGGCGACGGCGCCTCGCCGTCGCCGGTGGAGTCGCCCCCGGCGCTCTCTGTGTGGTGACGCCTCTGCGCGTACGCCGAGCTCCGTCCACCTCGTCGGGTTTTATAGGGAAGGAGCTCCCTGCTTCACCTGGTCGCGCCCCCCCCCAGATCTCGCTTCCGCGAGCTCTGCGTCCGGGTCTTCCGCTTCGCTCGCGACCGCCGTCGTCGAGCTCGTCCGAAGAATTCGGAGCCGCTGCCTTCGCTCCCGTCCGCGTCGCTCGCGTTCGCTCTCTCCGCGAACACCGCCGAAGCCGTCGCGTTCGAAGCCGCTCGAGGCTTTCGTCCGCGAGGATGTGGCTGCCGTCCCGTGTGAAGAAGCTCTGGTCAATCATCCTTAGTTGACCGGGCTTCACCCGTCCGCAAGTGTGTTTCCGCGGATTGTGGGCCTGGGCTTGGGTTGGGCTGAACCGCCTGAACCGGGCCCTAACAATAAGGGTATTGGGTTGATTTTGACGCCCAATTGGGTTGGGCTCCAATTAGGATTTGGCTCTAACATTCTCCCCCTCTTAAGTCGTTCGTCGTCCTCGACGAATTTTATAGTGAGATTTGACTCGAACCTCCCAATTTCGATCATATCGTAGGAGCGGGTTTGCGATCGTATCGGATCGTCTTAATCCCGGTGAGAATCATCTTCAATTGGATAATATTCGTATCCTTTTTCCTCGGAGATTTTAGTTGATATCGTATTTTGAGTCTCTTGACTCTTATGTCTTATGGACATATGTATCTCCAAATTTATCTTTTTAGATGCGGTCATTCATCTTTTAATTGATTCTCACTCCAACTCGTCCAACTTGGTCACGCCTAAGTCTTGTCTCCTCTGAAAGTGTCTCATACCACCCCATGAGAGAGTAACTTAGCTCGCTCTAATTTATGATTTGTCCCCTAAGTCTTCTCCTCATAAAGGCGTCCCTTTACGATGAGAACTTAGTTTGGACTGATTGCAAGGATTTTTCCTTGTTATCCTTCCAAGCTTTCCCCACATAAAGGCATCCCCTTATGTGAAGTTGGCTCAGTTGAACCAAGAAGAGTTATCTCTTTGTTTTAGTTGGACATCGTCCTCTCTTCTTGCCCTAAATAGCAGTTTTAGAGTCTGTTAACTCGCCCTCTTTGACCTATCTTTAAATAATCCACGAATAGCAGTTTTAGAGTCTGCTAACTCTCCACGTTTTTATCCTCAAAATAGCAGTTTTAAGGTCTGCTAACCTTCCACAATTTATCCACAAATAGCAGTTTTAGAGTCTGCTAACTCCCCAAGTTTTGTTTTTTTGATAGCAATTTTGAAGTCTGCTTTTCCTCAAATAGCAATTTTGAAGTCTGCTAACTTTTCCTCGAATAGCAGTTTTAAAATCTGCTAACTTATCTCATATTTATGCAATAAATTTATAGCAAACCAAGATATAATCAAAAGGGAAATTGCATAGATAATTGTTTGGTGATGCCCCAGTGCATTCACCACAAAATGTTATGCCCACAGCAGAGGCTTACAAAACATTGTTCAAAATACCGGACCACGTCCGTTACAACATTTCCACAAAACCTCAATCACCATAGTTTCGGAACTGCCGGAACCATGTCATCCCATGCCCAGTGATCCACTAGTCCATCCGCGGCTAGGGTAGCTTCCTTCCAAGTCATAACTTTTTGTCGCTGAAGTTCAGTCTGTGCCCAAGGTTGCAGTCTTGCCAGAAAATGGTATAGTTTGTCCTTTTCAGCCATATTATCTATTTCAAACATCAGGGCTGTGTATTTCTCGACATACTCATGGATATTCCTTGTATGCTTTAGCTCGAACAGAACTTCCCGTGCTGCCCACGAAGAGTTTTTTGGTATAAACTGTTTCTTCAGTTCTGTTTTGAATTGTTCCCATGACAGTTGTGGAGTCTGTTGTTCCCCCAGAAGATTCGGTGCTGCTTGAGTGCACCACCACAATTTTGCGTCGTCGGTCAGAAATGCTGCGCCGACTAGAGCCTGTTCCTCCCCGGGGATTTGGGCCGATTGAAAATACATTTCCATGTCCTAGAGAAAATCTTCTACCTCTTTAGCACTTCAAACCCCCGCAAAGGATCCGAGCTCCGGGACCTTCTGGCGCGGCGCAACCCCAGTGTTTGCTCCAATCGCCCGGCGTTGGGAAGCGTTCTCTTGCCTCATCTCTTCCAGTTCCATTTTGCAGACTTCCATGTCCCACAGAACTTTGTCCACTTGAGTTTCCAGCTCCATAGTGGAAGACACGAGGCCTTTCAGCATCTCCACCAAGGTTTCCTTGGGGAGAGCAACCAGACTGCCTTCAGCTTCCTCAAGCTGTGTAATCTTTTCTGTATTAGTATGCACGATATTGCCTCTTTCCCTTTGGCAATTTAGTAGCTTAGCAATTTTAGCAATTGGACCTGCTCTGATGCCAGTCTGTCACGCACTAATTTAAACAAATACAACAAATTAGATAGAAATTATTATTACAACAATTTACTCAATTGCCACACAGGGCCAAATCAATTTAGAACCCACGCAGGGATCAATTCTAGCCAATTTGGGTTTAGATGCAGCGTGACCGACAGGGATGCATTGGCACATGCATCCCTCAGCCTCATCCAGTCCATTCCAAAATCGCCAAGTAAGAAAGGGGAACAGAGGAAGGGAAGCCACAGCCAAATAAACAGAATAGAAACAGTATATGAAATTATACCTTACGCGAGTTACGGATCCAAATCTCGACCCAAGCTCGTTCGCTTCAGTTACGCCGCCCGAAACCTGAAGGCACGTCCGTGTCTGAAACCGAACGTCGCGTATACGTACGAGCCTAGAGTTCGCGTCGCGCCCGTGAACGAAGCCCGCTGCTTCACTCGAAACCAGAAGCTCGCGTCGATGCTGGAATGGTGAGTACAGGCACGGCTTCTTCCCTGACGGAGGTCGCCACTCTCGTCCTTCGTCCACCGAACGAGCAGCACCCCTGCTCGAGCTCGAGCTCGCCCAAGGTCGAATATCTAGGGTTCTCCAAAACTGTCGGAGGAGAGAGGGGGCGACGGGAAGAGGGGAGGAGGAGTTCTCTGTAGAGGGGATTGGCGTCGACGAGGCTTCGAACCACGCCGCCCACACCACCGGAGCACGTCGGACAAAGAGCAGCCGCTTACCCTTATCGGACGATTCGACATCGAGGATTAAAGACGGGGGAGGAGGTGCGGAGGAGGGCGGAACAGAGTTCGTTCTTAGCGAGTTCGGAGTGCCAGAGCCTCCGCCGGCAAAGTACCTCCATCTCAATTCGCAACCGTTCGTTCTCCTCTTACCACAGGTTCCTTACAGCCGTCCTCCTCCCTTCTCGATCCCCTCCTTTCCTTCTTATAGAGCTCCGAGCTCCTTCGTCCCAGCCAAGCGTGTGCGACGTCGTTCGAGGCAGAGATCCTCCCTCTGCCCGAGCGAGATTTTCAGATCTCGTCGCTGCTTCTCTGCACGCGAGGATCCGCCTCGAAAGGGTTTTGCCGGCTCGCTGAATGCCACACAGCAATGCCGTGCTCGAGCTGCATGCATTTGTCCTTTGTATCAATTGGCGACGCCTCGTCTCCTCTGTCTCTGAAGCTTGTGTCTACCGACTAAGCTCCACGCGGCCGCTCTGCTCGGCTGTTTCCACTGCGTCGATTCCACGTGGCTTTGCGTGTGGCGTCGTCGATGCTGTTGGGCGCCGGAGCTAAAGAGACGTCGCCTCTCGACGTCTGTTGAAACGAGATCTTCTCTGATCGGTCGCGTCCAGTCGCCATCACGGCATCGTTGCTTGCGCCTGCGCCACTGCTCCGTCTGCCGGAGTTGCCACCTGGCAGTTGGTCGTTTGACCGGTGTCACCTCCTGCCGGATTCGCCAAGATTTCCAGTCGTCGGCGGTATTGAGAACGTTGCCCATGTCGCATCGTTTCCACCGCTCGAATTGACGCTGATTTCTCCTAAATGCATTCGGCTGATTTAATAAGGGTATTGGGCTGATTTTGACTTTAGTCAATGGACCAATTGGGTTGGGCTCCAATTAGGATTTGGCCCTAACAATTATCACAGTGTGAATACTTAACGATCATATTACAATCTACTAGTATTCTCATGGAGCATTAGTCTAGTATATTATTCTCCAATATGCAATCATGTGTTAACTTGATATCTTATATCATAAAAACTCATTTCATTGGTTATTATAGATATTAGTCTCAACATATTATTGTGTCTCATTCCATATTAATACCTAAATAGGGACATTTAAGAATAATCACATTCTTCTAGAGATATTTTATAATCATTTATATTATCCAAATATCAAAAAACAAACAAAAGCATATATAGTGCCTTTTATTAAAACATAAATATAGTGTCTTTTAATTACAACTCCAAGCTACAAAGTAACTATTCTAAAATATTGAGCAAGATACAGGCAACTATGAAATGCTAAGGGATGATTAATATAGCACAAGGGGTTATACAAAAAATGACATTTCTATGGTTCGAAAACAAGACCCACCATAGTCACTTGGTGATCAATATCATAATCATGTCATTTATTAACTATTTTTTTATAATTAAGATTTTGTTTCAATCCAAGGGTAAGATCCATTAGTCCTTAGCATAATATTACAATATCATTATAATATAACAAATAGTGAGTAGTGTATTATAACACATAATTGCTACGTAAGTCACAAGAATGTTGAAATATGATATAATCTCTATTTGATAATGTTCATATGTAATTTAATCTCTATTTGAGTAGTGGAAACTTGGGAACGAGAGGAAGAAACAAAGAAGAAAGGGGATGCGTGGAATTTGGGGCCGCGCAAGGGCGCAGCACCTAGAGGAGAAATCTGTAAGGAAGAACTCCCAACTTGTTATTGATATTGCCTTGCATTGTGTGTAATTTGTTTAAGGGTAGTTCTTGATCTAATCTCCTAAGAAATTCTTGCGTGGCTTTGGAATGTATGAACATATGCTGATTTTCACTTATATCTTGAACATGGATATTGTAGCTTAAGACTTTAATCAGGATTTGGGGAAGCCCTTTTGATAGTTTTATGTTTGGAATGATCATACTCTAAGAATGTAGAATTCTATCTAAGTTTATTTAACCCTTATTGTGCGCATTGTCTGCATTACTCTGAGAGGGGATACTTGATCTTAGACGCGACGGGTAAGCCGAGAGGCTATCTAACGTGTTGGAACCATTTGGGTTAAACCGATAAACTGAGCCACGAGAGTAGGAGAGGTTTATCAGAGGGAGTTATATTCATTAGGTGTGCAATGGGTTCGTCTTGGAATAGCAAACCACGAGAGTAGGAGGTTGCTTCAAGCGAACACTGGGTTGTGCACCCGAGAGGGGGCAACCTGTACCTTTGGTACGAATTCCGATTTATCTTTCATCCAATTTCCTCTCGTACAACTCCTATTGTTTACATTCTTGCCTACATAATTAGCTTAGTCATTTAAATCTCACCAATTTTGATATTGTCTAGATAGTGAATTCAAGATCAGTCGGTTCTTGCCTATTAGTCCTTGTGGGATTAATATTTTACTACTTTGATAGCCTCGTGCGCTTGCGGGTCCTATCAATTGTATTTTCTTCTTTAACCTAAATACTAGAGTTTTTCTTAATCGGGCCTTTGTTTCCGACAACATTGCAGTGTGCCAACCACCAGATTATTGTGGCGGCTACAGGAGAAAAATACTAAGCTGGGTACCCTAATCTCACATTCATGCATCTTAAAGCAACAAGGTGGAAGTATGAATCTTGATAAATTAATCACATGTACCTTACGTTAACATTGACAAAATTTTATTAATCATTTTATGATTTATCATTCATAGCATTTAATTTAAGATCTATCGACCATTTTCTGCAACCTCTTCCGGTGCAAGTGAGGCCGGAAAGCAGGAAAGAAAGTCAACACTCCTCCTCCTTCAAACTTGTATCCATGGATCTCCCAATACTTTTCTTGCGCATCTACGTCGTATTTGACCCTTCTTCTGAGTAAAACTATTTCTTTTTCTCACTAGTTGACCAACATTTACTATTCTTATAAAGTGTTAGTATTGAATTTTTTTTTTCTTTTTAAGGTTTGAAGCCACACTTAATTTTCTAAGTATTTCAATGGCACCATCAAAGTTGTTTACGTCTTTGTAAAAAAAAAAAAGAGAAGAATTCGTTTACGTCAACATATTCATTATAACCACATTAATTCTTATTTGTTTTGTTTGAGTCAAAGTCAAGTGCCACAATAAACATCTTATTCTGTTCATATTTGGCCACATCATATTATGCCTACTGTAATACTTCCGGAACTTATCCCATAAGTTATATCTCACACGATGGATGGCTTAATCCTCATCATCCGATAATTAGATAGGCATTGAGGTGGCCAAAGGTCAGGAGTGTATTTGTGAAGATGGTTGATGCATGATTGTCCTTGGAAAACCCTGAGATATCGATCTCTATGATTGGATCTACAGATTGGTCATGGACAATGAGATTAATAGATCAGGACGTGTGATGGCTTCACATGCCTGAAGCCTAGTAAGCCCTAAGTATGCAAACACGCAAATGGGCTTGGACCCCATAATTAGTTTATAATTATGAGTGAACCTAAGTTTACAACGATGAGAGTAATAGTCGGATAGTGAATGGCCTTAGCTTCCCTATGTTGTCAGCTAGGGTTTTATTTGAAGGCACCTCGACACATACAAGAACCCTAGACGAGAGTGGATCGAGCACGTCGATCCCGGACCTACACAACTCTCTCCTCCATTGGTGAGAAGAACGGCGGTGAGTAAAGGGTTGAGAGACGAACATTTTCTCTCCTCTCTCCTCTCTCTCGGCGGCAATAGCAAAGGGGAACTCAAGTGGTGTTCCCTTCCTAGGCGGCACCAGGCGGAACCCTTCTCTTTCCCAGGCGACGACAGCGATATAGCTCCTAGGTGACGATAGGTAGCGTTCCCTTCCTATATAATATTCATAATCATATTAAATATTTAGCAGTAACTTATTTATTTAACTTATGATTTTAATTCTTGGTGGTAAGGCATGACATGGTTGGATTAGGGAAATGGTTTGTGTAGGGTAATTATTGAGTTTGGCTAGTAAATTTTGGAGGATAGAATTATAAGAGTTTGAATAAAATGTGAGATGCAATGGATCAATTAGTCAAGTTCAAATATGGGTAAACTTTCAAACTCAATGCAAGCCATGCAGACACCGCACCACACACCATGTGTGTCAGGCCCGGGTTCGGCCGGTTCGGCCCAACCCAAGCCCAGGCCCACAATCGGCAAAAACCCACCTAAGGAGAAGAAACGAAGCCGGTCAACGTAGGCGGTTGACCAACTCAAATGAAGCAGAGGCTTCGTCTCATCCGCGTGACGCTGATTCGGCGGGCGACGGCGTCCACGCGGCTGGCGAAGCGCGAGGATGAAGCGGAGCTCGGGCACGGGCTCTTCGCCGGAAGATGCGGACGACGACTTCGGAGACGGCGAAGCGTTGGCAGATGCAGCGTGCGGACGCGGCTGGAGGAAATGGCGGGACGAGATCTTCGGCGGAAGACTCGGCCGCC
The DNA here is from genome assembly GCA_027563935.2 of Costus lasius. Classification (NCBI taxonomy): domain Eukaryota; kingdom Viridiplantae; phylum Streptophyta; class Magnoliopsida; order Zingiberales; family Costaceae; genus Costus; species Costus lasius. Next base: position 69,828,641 of record CM050452.1, read on the forward strand.
GAAGCCAAAGATAGGGGAGGCGGCGTGCCTCTACCCTATTTAACGATGGAGCGCGATGCGGCGAGAGGAGGAGCGGATCCGGGAGAAAGGCTCCCGAGAGAGAAAGAAGCTGTGAGAGGTTTGATCCAGAGGAGGACTCAGCCGTGGGAAGCTTGTGATCGGCGGCGAGTCGCCGCCGACGTGAGGAGTGATTTGAGCGTGAAAAGGGAGGGTTTTTGTACTCTGGATTTGTGCACAATAAAGGAGGAAATTTCCCTATGTTCTGCTGTGTTTTCCGGCGACATTCGTAGTATCTTCGACGGTCTTCGGCGGCAAGGTGAGGCGCGGCGGCGATCGACAGTGGTAGCGGCGCGAGTGGCGTTGCGAAGACGAAGATGAACGCTCGGCGTTCGTTCCGAGGTTCCAGTCAACGGTCAACGGCAAATTGGGCGAGAAATCGATTCGGCGGAATCGATTTGGCGGCTGACGGAGGCAGACGTCAGCAAGGAAGGAGTCAAAATTGACGGCGCGAATTCGAAATCGAAATCGATTTTGCGTGCCGACGTCAGCGTGACGTCATCTGGAGAACGCGTTCGCGGCGTGGGAATTAATCGGCGCTGACGTCAGCGTGACGTCAGCAAGGGCGATTCGGCGGACGAGTTTGAACAGTGAATTCGATTTAATTTGATGTTAATTTTGACTTTGGTCAAAATCAGAGGAGGTAATTAATTTAGGGTTCCGTTCATTTCCGGATTTCTAAATTTGGGGTTAGGGTTTTCTCCGTGCGAATTGTATTTTGGGGAGAAAAATTATTCGGGGAGATTGGGGTTTCGATTTTGAGGCCGGAAATCCTAGGGCGAGTTACGTTCCGGTGTTCCGCCGGACGGCTCTGTGACAACGGATAAGCGCTGTTTTCAGGCCGATCCGACCGGGGCGTGACAATGTGCATGTGATGTTTGGTTGGAAGGCCAAAAGGTTTGTCATATAGCCTACACCAACTTCTATCGTATCTTGCATTAACAATGGTCAACATGTGGCCGCACATCACAAAATATCACAATAATATATAAAAAAATTCCTAGGTGGCGTCTCTGCCTAGGATTGTTGTGTAGGGTTAAATCTAATTCATGCTATTGCTTTAAATATCGTACAGATCAAGTATTGTGCAGGTTCATCAACTATTGCATGATTCCCAAAACAATAACAATGGTTGAGATTAATCCTTTCTTAACTTTTTTAGGCGGCATCCCCGGCTAGAAAATTTTCTCGGAAATTATATTATACTAATAACAAATAAAATTCCTAGTGCTCCATCTTTTTGTACAAGCCTTGCCAAATATGAAATATTGGTACATATAAGAACATCAATCATTAACCCTTACCCTCTGTTTCCTTGGAGGGAAGGAAAACTATAAGGAATGAAAAACTACAAGGAAAGAAAACTCTAGGGAAAGAAACAAAATCCATATCCTGTTTCCTTCGAAGGAAGGAAAAGAAGAAGGAAAATTAATTTCGAAGGTTGGGCGAAGTGGTGTGTTTTCTCCAATTTTTCCGTTCGATTTGGGCGGAAAAGTTTCGGAGGAAAAGTTATAAAATTTTTTATCCACTTTTCCACTCAAATTTTTCCTTCCGCCCAAGAAAACAATGAAAAACTTATTTTTCTTTCCTTTCCCTCTAGTTTTCCTTCCAAGGAAATAGACCTTTAGTGGCCTAAGGGAAGATAGTGCTAGGGAAGTAGGCAAGCTGCCTAGGTGCCTATCCCTCATCCGATGCAAATCCTAGGTGCGTCTCTCCTAGGGTTGTCTCTCCTAGGATTGAATCTTGTTGATGATCACAACGGTAAGATAATCAATGTTGTAGCGATAGGAACCTAGCTTCACGGGGATCCACTACTCCATCATAAGAAGGGGTTAGTGCCTAATATATTTATGATATTTTAGCATATAGCAAACAAGGGATATATTTATATAAGTTCACTAAAGAGATTACTATCACTTCATCACTAAAAGCTTATGGGCATATTTAGCCCCGCTTTTAAGCTGTTTTTAATCAGCTTTTAAGTAGAGGCATAAAGAAAATTGTTTGGTAATGAAAAACAGAAGTCAAAAAAAGCATTAAAAAAGCAGAAGTTGAAAAGCTACAATTTAATGCTTTTGCAACTTTTACTTTTTAAAAAAAAGTAATTTACATTATTTCGTTTAAAATTTTAAGTATTATTATTTTAAATAATTTAAAATTTTAATATTAAATAAAAATAAAATATATTATTATTTTAAATAATTTAAAATAATATATATGTATTTATTATTTTAAATTTTGACAGTAGTTAAAAAGTTATTAACTAAACATCTTATAAATTTTGACAGTACAGCACAGTGCATCACAACACAGTTTAGCATAGTTATAAAACTATTAACAGCGGGGCCAAATAGGCCCTATATGTAGGGGAAAAAAGTATTAGATTTGGCCGACTAAATTTGTTGAGAAGGAAAAATATAATAAAAAGGTAAAGAATTTAAAATTTCACTAAAGATTTTATATTCCAATTCCATGTACTCATTCATAAATTAGCCAACCTAATTGTAATTTTAAATAAAAATCAGGGTTTAATTGTAAGATATCTATTGTCGGTTCCCACATTAGTAAGGTATACATAGGAAAGTAGCTAATGCTTAGAATAGTAATTAAGATTGAGTTAATGTGTGCCCAAAGTGATTTAGAGTTGAAGAAGAACTATATTCTCAAATTTAGGGAGAAGATTTATGAGAAAAAGAAAAAGAGAGCCAAAGAAGATAAAAAAAAATAAGTATTTTTTATTTTTGTCTTAAACTTATGGTGTTAATATATTTGTAATCTATATTTGGGATTTTAGGTTAGTGTAAGATTAACCTAAGTATTGAAGGTTTAAATATAAAAATCTTCACAAGTGAGGTGTGTTCTTTTATCTTAGGGTGGAAAATTATATAAACCTTAGAAGGCCCTGATCTTTCTTATGATATCTCTGAATTTTGCATTTTGAATTTACATTTATTGAACTATTGATTTTAATATGATTAGGTAGTTTTTAAACCCCCAAACGTTTCTAAGGCTTGCATTGCTTATTATTAATATTGGCCAGATTTAACATCAAACCCAAATTCAATTTTGCAATTTAATTATTATGAAGTTTACACGGTTTAAATAATCCATAATCAATTTTATATGTTTTCATAATTCAAATTTAAAGAAAGAAGTTTTGGTGAATGATTTATGTCTTAACAAAATCCTGTCGGTCGAATCAAATCTCGTTACTTCATCGAATGAGACCACCTAACTTTATTGGATTGGATTCGGGTTCTCGGATCCTGCTGCATAGCTGCGCTTGACGCGAACGGGGTGACCCGTCATCGTCTCCCTCAGCGGCGGCACTTGTTCGAGCATAGCAGTGGCGACATGCGGCTACTCGGATCCGGAAATGGAACGGCGACAACGTTCCTCCGAGGATGACGATTATGGGTGTTTGGCATAAAATATTAGATCGCTGGCGAGGGTGACGCTGTGACGCTGTGAAGACGAGGAGAACGTAGCAGGTAAACAGAAACACTACAGTTGAGAATTTGGGATGTCATATTACATAAAAAATCAACAAGCAAATAGAAACACTAGTAAAGCCTTCTATATGTTTGATTCGGCTGCCGAACACGGGCATACAGAATGCAGCAGCTCTTCAATAAGGAACACATCAAAAAAGTGGGCCTAGGATCTCTTTTTCATCGTCGTAGTAGTTCTCCATCCACCGAAACTTCAATTGAAGCAAGCGATGTGCAGGATCTGTCTTCTAGAGACGGTCACCTTAAGCATGGCCGCCGAATTTAAAAATCAAACGTAGAATAAGTGCACCCACGTCCCTGTTTTGCACTCATTGTAGTTTTTCGTCTCTAGTGGGATCACCTAGATAGCAGGATAAAGTCGACAATGACACAATTGTGGTCGATAGTGAATGTGCACGTCGAAGGCACGATCACCTCAGTCAACTTATCGTCGGCGATCATGGTGAAAAAAAGGCCGTCAAACTTGGCGCACTCAATACTCAATCCAATCTGTCTCGGCCTTATGCATCGGAATCCCACCGGCAGTCATTGGAGAGGAGGCTGCTTGAATTGGTTTGTCAAAAGGAAACCAAGCTAGTTTAAAATTTTAAATAGAAGCTGCTTGCTTGAATCCGAAAAAGTATTTGGCAGAAAACGGAATCGGAATCTCAATTGGTTAAAATACGAATTTTGAAAATAAGTACTCGTTTTACACTATTTCTAAAAGAAAATAAATTATATTTTTCTTTATTTTTTTGAAAAATGGAATAAAATTTTTTTCTCTTGCTTTTAAATTAGATGAAATCTAATGAGATGCATGCATGTGTTTTTTACGTATTTAATTTTTTTTTATTTTTTTATTATTAATATTTTTGCTTATTTGATTTACATTTATTTTTTTTATTGCTAATTAGTTATTAATGAGAATATGTATTTTGTAGATAAATTATTTGCATATTTGTTTGTTCATTTTATTATTAAAAGAACGTATTATTAATACATAAAGATATTTTTAGAAATATTATATTATTATTAGTTTAGGGTGGCCACTATTTGTTAAAAGATAAATTGTTTGTTATATTATTATATATCTAAATGACAAATATTTATACTAAAAATTATTATCAAGCTCAATTTATTATAATGAAAAATATTATTATAATTTATCTAATTTTAATATATTTAATTTCACATTCGAATCTATTTATTATATAATTTATTTCTCGTAATAAATTTATCCTTTTACTACACTCGCATAAGAAAAATATGTAATTATAGATTATTCATTGGGTTCAACACTTTTCATTAATTTTATTAGAAATTATTATGATTTATGAGGATAATGATTTTGAACTATATATCTTCAAAGTCAATTATGGGCCTGTTTGGCCCCCACTGTTAATAATTTTATAATTGTGCTAAACTGTGCTGTACTGTACTGTGCTGCACTGTTAAAATTTATAAGATGTTTGGTTAATAACTTGTTAACTGCTGTCAAAATTTAAAATAATAAATAAATATATTATTTTAAATTATTTAAAATAATATAATATTTTATTTTTCTTTAATGTGAAAATTTTAAATTATTTAAAATAATAATACTTAAAATTTTAAATAAAATTATGTAAATTACTTTTTTAAAGAAGCAGAAGCTGTAAAAAGTATCAAATTGTAGCTTTCATAACTTCTACTTTTTACTGCTTTTTTCTGCTTCTACTTTTCATTACCAAATAGTTTTTTTAACTGTTTTCTGCTTAAAAGCTGATTAAAATCAACTTCAAAGCGGGGCCAAACAGACCCTATGATTCTACGAGTAGTAGAATCTTGTTGACTTTCTCATCTGTCCAATGAATGAGAGGCATAGGCCATTGAGTTATAATGGATTTGAATAAAAGCTTCGGATGCGAAAAAGTTTTGTCATTTAATTAATTTGAGTTAAAATTAATGTATACGGTAAAATTAGTAATTTCAAAGCACTGGAGAATTAAAAATCCAGGAAATGTCAAAATTGATCATGCTAATACGAGTGTAGTTGTATAATGTAGTTTGTAGAAATCCGAAACTATGCTAAATATTGTGGTTATTGTAGCAAATCAGAAGGTGGCTTTCAAAAAGTTGAGTATTGAAGAATTGCAGTTGTATAATGCAGTTTGTAGAAATTCAAAACTGTGCTAAATATTGTGGTTATTGTAGCAAATCAGAAGATGGCTTTCAGTAATGTAGAAGCCGGTAATCTACAGTAAATTTGAAGGGTGCTGATTTTCAGAAACGCTAGCAGAGTTTGTAATCAGTTTAAGAAATGAAGTGATGTAGTTGATCAAATTGTCAAAGTTAACGCTCATGTTAGGAGCTTACAGTTTTTGGCAAACTATCAGCCATAAATGGACTTAATGTCTAGATCCTATTGTCATTTGACTAGGATCGAATTTTGCTCGTGTTAGGAGCTTACAGTTTTTAGCAAACTGCCATAACGGACTTGACATTTTTGATTCTACTACCGTTTGATTAGGATCAATTTGATCGCTCGTGTAAGGAGCATACAGTTTTTAGCAAACTGCCAGCTATGAACGGATTTGACATTTTCAAATCTACTGCCACTTGAGGATCAATTTAATCGCTCGTGTAAAGAATATACAATTTTTTAGCAAACTGCCAGCTACAAACGAACTTGACATTTTCAATCCTACTACCCGCTTGTTTCAATCCTACTACCCGCTTGATTAGGATCGATCTTTCGGCTCATGTTAGGGAGCATACAGTTTTAGCTAACTGTCAGCTATGTAACGGACTTGATGTCTTGATCCTATTGCCATTTAACTAGGATCGATCTTCGCTCATGTTAGGCAGCATATAGTTTTTAGCAAACTGTCCAGCTATGAACGGACTTGATGTCTTGATCCCTATTGCAGTTTGACTAGTATTAGTGGTAATGGGGATATTAATTGGTTGCCCCCATCTTAGATAATGTTCTCATTACAAATGATTCCTCCTCTCGCCACATCATTGGTCAACATTTTAACATAGATATCTTTCTTATAGTTGGACCTTCTCAATCATGGTATAATAACCTTTCATGAAACAGACATTATCTCTTCCATTTGGGGTGCCCCTATCTTGGAGTAAGGGAATCCATCCTTGATCCAGGTACTTGTTGTGCTTACAGTTGGGTAGGTCGTAAACAATGACCAAAGTGTTGATTGATATCTTGCATGCATCCATGTGTGGATGAAATTAGAGCCTCAACCATGGAACCAAAGCATAGGTATCCTTTGCTCCAAATGTAGATGCAATTTAAGGGATGAAAGCCCGAATATTCCTCTAACAAAATAGAGATTCTTCATTGCTATCATAAGAGCAAGAAATGTTTAATATATAGATCTCCAGATGAAAGGAGAAGCACTCATTGTTAATTACCCTTAAAAAATAAGATTTTTTTGTTAATGGGGTTCTGGCTTCCAATGAGCGCAAGCACTCATTGATTAATTACCCCTAAAAATAAAGGCACCTGTTGGATTAAGAGATCTATATAATATACAACATTCTACAAATTGGAGGGTAAAAATATGTATAAATGTCATATCAATACATGGCTTATAAATAACTTAAAATTTGAAGCGAATCTTCTTAGTCAAAGAAAGACTTGTGGGCATTTGAATACTCGGCCCTAATGAGCTTATAAGTATCTAGGAATTGGCATGTACTTAGCTTTGATGGCTTATGAGTATTTAAGCTTAAGATACTCGGTCTAATGACTTTGTGAGTATTTGAATTTGGAAAGTACCTTGGCCCTAGTGGCTTGTGAGTGGTTTGGGACTTGATTTGTACTCGACTTCAATAGCTTATGAGCATTTGATTTATACTTGGCCTTGACAGCTTATGAGCATTTGAATTTGATTTGGTGTTCAAACCTTGGATGGTTTGCGAATATTTGAATTTGACTTGGTACTTGACCTTGATGGCTTAAGAGCATTTTAACTTGATTTGGTATTCTCAGTCTTGACAACTTGTGAGTATTTTGAACTGGAGATACTCTGTCTTGATGATTTATGAGGAAATTTGAATTTGATTTGATACTCAGCCTTGATGGTTTATGAGTGCTTGAACCTGATTTATATGCTCAGCCTTAAATGGCTTGTGAGCATTTGAATTGAGATACTCTCGTTCTTATTGACTTGTGAGTATTTTGGATTGATTTATACTCGGCCTCAACGGCTTATGGAGTTATTCGAACTTGATTTGCGCTCAGCCACGACGGCTTGTGAGTATTGGATTTGATTATTTACTCGACCTTAGTGGCTTGTGAGTACTTTTGGGATTTGAAGTGCGCGCTCTTGATAGCTGAGAGCATTTTGATTTGATGGCTTATGAGCATTTGGATTTAGACATGTGCTCTGCCTTAGTGGCTTATGAGCTATTGAATTTGGAAGTACTCAGCCTTGATGGCATATGAGTATTTAAATTTGATTTGTGCTCGGTCCCTTGGTGGCTTATGAGATCTTGTGGATTTCATATATACTCGGCCCTTGATGGCTTATGAGCATTTGATTTGACATGTGCTCAGCCATGATGGCTTATGAGCATTTGATTTTGATATATGTGCTCGCTTTGGTGGCTTGTGAACATTTGAACTTGAGATACTCGGTCTTGATGACTTGTGAGTATTTGGATTTTAAAAATATCCAGCCTCGGCGGCTTGTTGGATATTGTAATTTAGAAATACCCGACCTCAATAGCTTATTGGGTATTTAAGTTGGGATAATATCCGCCTTGACGCGTTATTGGATATTTTAATTTAGAAAATACCCGGTCTCAACGGCTTACTAGTTATTTAATTCTGGAGAATATCGGCCTTTGACGGCTTATTGGATATTCAAATTTGAGAAAAATATCCAGCCCTCAACGGCTTATTGTATATTAATTTAAGAAATACCCCGCCTCAATGACTTATTAGATATTTTAAATTCTAGAGAATATCCGGCCGTGATGGCTTATTGGGATATTTAATTTTAAAAAAAAATATCTGGCCTTAAAGGCTTATTGGATATTTTAATTTGAAAAATACCTGGCCTCATGGCTTATTGAATATTTAATTCTGGATAATATCTGCCTCAAACGGCTTATAGATATTTTAATTCTGGAGAAATACCCGACCCGTGATGGCTTATTGGATATTCAAATTTGAGAAAATATCCGGCCTCAACGGACTTATTGAGATATTTTAATTTTCAGAAAAATATCCGGCCTTGACGGCTTATTTGTATATTCAATTTTGAGAAAATATCCGGGCCTCAACGGCTTATTGGATATTTTATTTTGTGAATTATCCAGCCTATGACAGCTTATTGGATATTCATAATTTGATAAAATATTCGCCCTTAACAGGCTTATTGGATATTTAATTTGAAATACCCGTCTCAGCAGCTTATTGGGGGTATTTATGATCTAGAAAATACCCGCCTCAATGGTTTATTGGGTATTAATTCTGGGAGAATATCCAACTGTGATGGCTTTTGGATATTTGAAGTGTTGTTTGGCCCTTGGTGAGTGATGTGCTTCGCAAGTGTACGGACAAATCGAAGTAATAGAATTATCGAATCCACAGGGACCAAATGGCTAAGTACTGACTTCTTACTTAGAATAGTTAGTCTAGCAAATCAGAGAGAAAATTGTCTTTATCATTACTAAAAAGGAACGAAGAAGCAAAGAGCAGGCTTTGGTTGTAATCAATTCTTGGGAAATCAGGATTTATGGGTTCACCACTCTATGGTTCATGACTTATTAAAATTAAAGATATCTTACGAAAGGATTTACTATATTGAAGGGGATTCATCCGCATGTACAGATTGCCCCTTCTCTAGTAGCAATCCGGTGTTTTATTACCAAATTAATCTCTACTCTCGTGGCGATTAACTCGAGATAAACCCAATGGGCGCTCTTGATAAATTAATAAAATCCCTCAAGTCAATTCAAACTACTCTCGTGTTAGAATCGACCTTGTCCAAATATTATAGGTCCGACGTCCTCGATTCACTCTCAGTACTTCTCGAGAACGTCTAAAAACATGATAAATCATGGCCAGTAATTAAACCTTGAAATTATGGCAATAATAATTGAATCTACAAGAGTAAATAACCTTCATAAGATGTTATAAAACAATCAAGTCATGAAAACAAAGAGGGCTACACCCTTAATCTGAATAAAAGTTTACGCTAACATGTTAAAAACACAATTCAACGGTATAAAATCCATGTTTTGATTACACATTGTAAAATAATTCGAAATAGACAAAGAAAGACAAGGATTCGATGTTTCCGGATGAAGATCGTCGCCAACAATCCTTGAAATCGAAGCTTTTCCGTGTGGAAATCACCAGTCGCCGCCTTTGCCCTGATTTTCGCCCCTTTTCGAAGTTCTCCTTCGAAATTTGCCAAAAAGTCCCCAAAATTTGGTCCAAAGCCCCTTAAAATAGTTTACCTCTCATCTAATTAGGGTTTCCCCAAAGTTTGACCATCGAAAACGGGTCGAATCGGATGAGAAGACGGAGTCAAAATCGAATCTGGCGGACGGGAATTACAGCCGTAATTATTTTCTCAACGGGCGGCCGTGAAACTCTCTATTCAGTTCTGGAAACAACCCTGATAAAAATTCATGGCCGTGAAAATTTTCACAGGGCAGAAATAACGGCCTGTAAAAATTTTCGACGGGCAGGCCATAAAACTCTCAGTTGAAAAACGTCAAAAAGTGAAATTACGGGCCGTAATTATTTTCACGGGCGGGGTGTATTTTTTCAAACTTGCTCCCGATTCTTGTGAAATTTGACCCATGTGGACTTCGTCTCGACGTCTGGAATCCATTCGTTGCACCTTGGAATCTTTCAAAATCTATCAAAAATTTGATCGTTTCACCTGAAATATGATAAAAGTGAAGAGAGGTGAAGATTCCGAACAAACAAAGAGGTTTAAGCCAAAATATGTGAAAAAATGATATAGAAAAGAGAGACAAATGACGGCAAAAGTATACTAAAAATATTACATAAATGCATGTCATCAGTGAGCATTTTGAACTTGATTTCTTGGTAATGGATAATTATTTCATCTTGGAGGCATCACATACACAATATCATATTGAAGGGAGCTTACGCCCCGATGACAAAGTATCGACGTACACATCTCCCAAATAATATTATATCGATGATATGATGGGTTGATCAAAATAGGTTGAGTGAGTTGATTAGCTCATATTCAATCAGATGAAAATTCTTCGATCTAAAATCCAAGAGCCATACGTTGAGAAGATCGAAACTTAATTTTATAGGGGTAAGATACCCACGATTGTAGCAATGACTGGTCCCATTTGACTCATATGATGAAAATCATCTTTAGCGTCAAATATCTAATTTTTCTCGATGGTCGTTTGATTTAATTCATAGATCTATTTAATTCAAGACTCGATCGAAAATCCGACATCATATTTAGAAAGATCAGGTTTAATATAATAGGGATCAACTCCCTAATCATCGTCAGAAGTCAAGCAGATCGACTTAGATATGTCCAGATCATTGTCAGCCGTTGATTTTATGATTTAGAATCAAATTTATCCTGACCACTCATTTTAAAATTCACAGATATGTTCAAATTAGAATTCGGATCAAAAATTCGATATCTTAGTTGAGGAGATCAGGTTTGAATTAGTAGGGATCTGACTCCTTGATCATGTCAAAAGTTAACCGATTGACCGAGATATACTAGATCACTTTCACCGTTTGATTTAGAGTTTAGATCAGACTCATCATGGACCCTTCATTTAAATTCATAGATGTGTTTCAAATCTAGAATTCGGATCGAAAATCCGATATCATATTTGGAGAGATCAGGTTTGACTTAGTTGGGATCGACTCCTTGATCATGTCAAAAGTCAACCGATTGATCTAGATATGTCCAGATCATTGTCAACCGTTGATTTAGGTTTAAATATGATTTAACACCATCGTTCATAGTAAATTCGCCCAATCGGCTTTGATTAAGGCTCTGATCAAAAATCCGATATTATGTTTGTGAAAGATCAAGTTTAATTTAATAGGGATCAAAATAAAATCCATAAACAAAAAATCTGGATATTGATACAATTTATTCTACTTTATACTTTATTTCTTTATACTTTTATTTATTTCAGTAGATTTAGCTTTGCTTTGTTTATCTCGTTAGTTCAGTTTTCATTTTTTTTTTATTCTGAAAATGGAATTTTCAATAAAATAAAACAAAAAACGGAGTCTTTATGTTAACTCCCTGATCATGTGAAAGGTCAACTCGGTTGACTTAGATATGTTCAGATCAATTTCAGCCAGTCGTACGATTGTTATATTTAGATCTGATTTATTACAACCGTTCATTTAAATTCACAGATTTGCTTCAAATCCGAATCTCGGATAAAAAATCGCATATTATATTTGAAACCATCAGGGCGAGAGATAGTAGGAATCGACACCTGGATCATGTTCAACGGTCAACCGATCGACCTAGATATGCTTAGATCAATCTCAGCCATTGATTTAGAGTTTAGATCAAACTCATCTGACCGTTCATTTAAATTTAACGATGTTGATTCAATCCGGTTTCTCGGATAGAAAAAATATGATATTGTATTTGGAAAGATCAGGTTCAATATATTAGGATCGACACCTGGATCATGTCAATCATCAATGGATATGACCCTAGATACATTCCGATCATTCTTAGCCATTCATTTGAAGTTTATATCTGAGCCGTTCGGATCGAAGTTTGATTTATGATGTTCCGTTTGATTTCTAACTTAAATCGGATTGATCTGGACCGCTCGATTAAGCTTAAAATAATCTGGATCATTGATTTACTTGTAAATTTGAACTCGTGATTTTAATTAAATGAATCTGAATCGGTTGGATTCATTTATTGATCAAGTTGATTAGGGTCGTCTGATTAAACATGATATAATCTCGATCATTAATTTGTATTCAGATCTGAACCATTGATTTTATGTGAATGAATCTCAGCCGTTGGATTCAATTAATTAATTAGGATTGATCTCTAACCGTCGGATTCTGTTTGAAATAATCCGGATCGTTGGATCTAATGCAATCGTGGACCGTTGATTTTGTGGACCTATCTCAGCCGTCTATCTTTTTTTTGGTCTCTTTCGACGATGCGCGTGGCGTTTGAAGTTAGGGTTCGTCGCCACCGCCCGCTCACCACTTCCTCTGGCCAATCAACTCTGGGTGTAGCTTACTCTATGTCGACGGGGACTTTATGACCGGAGTTTGGTGCATCCGGTGAAGATTCGGCGGCAAATTGGAGCGTTCGAAGTTTCATTGGCGGAAACAGGGTCTCCGGTGTAAAATTCATTCGATTCCAGTGATCTGGCCGTTAGATGGCCGAATCCTTTAGGATGTAGCTTCGCCGGCATGAGGAGAGCATACTGTCATGATTTTAGCGAGATCCAACGGTCGGATCCCAAGTTCTTACAGTAGAAGCTTCGCGGACGGAGGGAGAGCTCTGGCGTGAAGGCTTCGTACGTGAGAGTCTGTGATGAGATTCCAAGTGAACGACGGATAAAAATTTTCTTCTGGTCCAGAAAGATCAGAATAATGACGATATTAATAAAGGGATATAGAGTTCCCAAAAAAAAAATTTAAGGATATAAAAGCTTAGAAAAATTTAGGGATATAAAATCTAAAGAAAATTTTAAAGGGATATAGAATCTCAAGAATAATTTAGGGAATATAAAGATCTCAGAACATTACGGGATATAAAATCCCAGGGAAATAATTTTGATTGACATAAAGATTCCAGGAACGTAAGGGGATATAAAATCCCAAAAAATATTTTTGAGGGATATAAAAAATCCCAGGAAAAATTATGGGATATAAAATCCCAAAAAATAATTTTGAGAGATATAAAGATCCCAAGAACATTAGAGGATATAAAAATCACAGAAAATAATCTTAAGAGATATAAAGATCTTAGGAACATTGCGGGATATAAAAGATCCTAGAAAATAATCTTGAGAATATAAATATCTCGAGGAAGTAAAGAGATATAAAATCCCAAGAATTTAAGAATACGAGATCCTTGATTACTATCTTCTCTTCTCTTTCCATTACTTTTTTTCTCTCTCTTCCCTCTCACGAGATTCTTCTCTAACTCTTCTCTCAATTTCTCAATTCCTCCCCTCAATATTGCCCTTTCCATCTCCCCTCTTCTCTTCTTTCAACTTTTTTTTACCTTCTCTCCCTTACCGATGATTCATACCGCCTCCCTTTTCTTCTGTTTTTTTTCGAGAACCTCTCCTCTCCTTTTTTTTTTTTTATTGCTGCCGTCTTGCCGAGAGATATCTCCCTCTTCCTCTTGATAAATCTTCCTTCTCCTCTTGTTGCGGCCGAGAGATATTCCCCTTCTCCTTATTTTTTTGGCTTCGGCTCCTCCTCTTTTTTTTGTTGCCTTCGGCTGCCCTTGTGTCGCCGACAGATAAGTGCCCTTACCATAATCCAATTTTCCTTTTGCGCCCCCCCCCCCCCTTCTTTTCTTTCCTTCTTTGAATTTTGTGAAGCTTAAATGCAGTGTACAGATCTGATCTTACACAGTGGAAATTCGACCAAGTTCTGGTTTCAGAAATTAGAAGTTCCAGATCAAAAATGCAGAGTTAGGATGCAGTTATCAAGATAGAAATGTAAATGAACAAGCTGAATGTAAATGTGAGCAATAAAAAATCAGAGTACACTTTACAGTGTCAGAGTATTCAAATATTAAATCTGAAAACTTTTCTTTGTTCTAAATATGGAAGTAATAGATCTAAACAAATCTACTTGCAAAATCTAAACCAAAACTACAAAGGACTAAAACAACTGTACATGATGTGGAACTAAAGTAGACCGAAACTAAGATTTCGTGAGATAAGTTTCAAATGATGCAAATAAGTTTAGTGCTACAATGCAAACACTGATGATGTAAACTGCAATAGCACAATAATGGAACTAATATGAGATCTAGGATTGACTTTTATTGTTGACTAACAATAAAAATTAGGGAGCCTTGGCCCAAACATCAATTATTGGAATGGATAAGATAAACTTAATGGACAAGGGGGAACTTGGATTTATTGTCTAAGGCGCAATTTGTAATTGTGTTTGTGGTTCTTGAATATATTGAGATTTATAGAAATTCTATTTGAGATGCACAAGAAAGAAGAATATTTTTAAGTTTATATCACGGCAAAGTGTATGACACTAAAAGAGAGGTTGAAATATTTTCCTATTTGTGAATGGAAATAGGAATATATTACTATTAATTATGTATGGACCTCTAAAAGTGTAAATACGGCGTGACTCACAAGGGTTATTATGGATTGGTAAACCAAATTTGGTGACTTACTAGTTTGTTTATAAAACTGATTCTTTATATTAATTAGTTGATGGATTATGATGTAGATGTGCTTGAGATTGATGATAAATGTGTTTCAAAAGATTTAAAAAGGATAAGATATATTTGAATTTAATACTTTTAAAATTTTTACTAGCCAAACACAATAACAACCCTACCCTAACCGTTGCCCTAAACCTAATATGCCTTGCCTTACCTCCAATAATTAAAATCATGAGTTAAATAAACAAAAGATTACTAATTATTTAATATGATTATGAATATTATATATAATATTCATAGAAATTTCAGTCAACAATAATTAATTTTTAATTTAAATGATATATTATTTTTGTTTATAAAATTTAGTTAAATAAATATTTTAAATTTTAATATTTTTACTACTAGTAATTTTATTTTTTTACAATTTATTTATTATTGAAACATCATATTCAATTATGTTTATTCTAAAATAACTATATTTTATTATATATATCTATCATAAAATAATTATATTTAATTATATATATTATAAAATAATAAGATTTAATTTCAGCAGATCGCCACATTAAAATTTGATTTAATCTAATTTCAGATTGGATTATGATATGCACAATAAATTGTCTGAGTTCGAATTATAACAGCAACAGGAATCGAATCAAATGAAATGTTTACTGGGTTTATCGTTAGAGGTTTAGGATCTGAAGTCTAATCTTGGCTAGAATCTAGGCGAATCAACATGACTTTATCAAATAACACCACCTCAATTATCAGATTGGATCCGGGTAATCGGATCCCGTGGCGAACGGCGTGAACCGTTCCCCTTCTTGCTGGGCCGGCTGCGCTCGTTCGAGTGCAGCAATGGCGGCACGTGGCAATCGGCTCCTGCGGGGGAACGGCGAAATCATTCCTCCAACGACTTTGCGGAAATAGCGTGGCCGACGACGCCAATTATCGGTGCTTGGCGCAACACATTGAATCTTCGGCGATGCTCTCTAAGCAACGCGTAGGGCGGTGATGACACGTCGGCGAGGCGGTAGCGACACTGTGAAGACAAGAAGAACGTAACTGCCAAATAGAAATGCTACAGTTGAAATTTTGGGATATAATATTATATAAAAAATCAGCAATCAAACAGAAATATAAGTAAAGTCTTTTATATATTTGATTCGACCGCTGGACATGGACATGTAGAACGTAGCATCTCGTCAACAAGAAACATATCAAAGAAGTGTGTGTAGGATCCTCTTTTCGTTGTCGTAGTAGTTCTCCGGCTACCAAAACTTCAATTCAAGTGAGCGATGTGCAAGATCTGACTTCTGGTGATCGTAACCTTCAGTGTGGCTGTCGAATTCGGAAACCAAACATCGAATAAGTGCACCCACATCTCTGTTTCGCGCTCGTAGTAGCATTCCGTCTTTAGTGAGATCACCTCGACGGCAGGATAAAAATCGACAATGACACTATTGTGGTCGATAGTGAAAGTGCACATTGAAGGCATAACCACTTCGGCCAGCTTATCATCGACGATCACGATGAACAGAGACCATCAAACTCAGTACACTCAATCCAATCCGTCCCGGTCTTATGCATCGGCATTGCGGTGGCAATCTTCACAGCTTAAATAGAAGCCGCCATTGCCGTTGCTACTGTGAATCCGAGAAAGTCGAACACGAAATCAGAATTAGGTTAGAGTCGAGACAGAATCAGAATCTGAACCACTATTTTAAAAATAATAATTAAAAAAAAAGAATTCGACAGATTTGGAGACGAAATTAGAATTTGAACTATAATTTTTAAAATAAAAAAAAAGAAATGCTCCTATTAGTGATAGTTTCATACTCGTTTTACGCTTCTTTTTCTAAAAGAGAAAAAAGAGAAAATAAATTATATTTTTATTTAATTTTACAAAAGAAAATAGAATTTTCTCATGATAATTGCTTTTAAATTAGATAAATCCAATAAAATGCATGCCTCTATATTTTTTTTTTTACTTTTTGAATTATTTAATTTTGAATTATGTCATTTTTTTTCTCATTTTTTTACTTTTAGAATTTGACGAAACGTTCACGGGCACACTCATGAATGCATACATGGCCATGAAGAGTTATTTTAAAAAAAAAAAAACTTCGCCGAACTCTTCACGGGCATGGCCCATGCACGGCCGTGAATGCTTCCGCCCAGTTTCAACAGGCGTTCGGTTTTTCACCCATTCTTACTATTTTTGAAGCAGAATTTGTTGAAATTTTACAGAGACTTTCCCAACTTAGGCATAGAGGTTTTGGAACTGGAATCACGTGATTTGGGCGAGGGGTTGAGGAGAACGAACCAAAGAGGCGACAACTAGGGTTTTCTAGCGATTTTCTCGACGGCGGGACTGTTCTGGCTGATTTCTCCCTCGTTTCGACGCAGAGGATCGTGCTCTACCCTCTCCCATCAAGGATCTAGCTTTCCCCCTGGTTTGATTTCATTTGTATGAGAAATTTCATGTGTTTAACGATGTATCTTGTAGCATAATTTCTTTTCGGGGTTTGTGCATAGCCCACTGTAAGAATGTTGAATATTAATGCTTGATCTATATATTTCTCATATTTGCCTTTGTTCTTATTCATGTCTAGGAAGTTTTATTTCATGATTATGTACTAGTCATGCATATTTATGTTTTAGATGTTGTGGGAAGGACTATTAAGTGAACCACAATTGTTGGATCCCCTTAGACTAGACTGGTGATTTCAGCCACGAGAATTGTCGAAACCACCCGAGGAATAACAATTCTTCACAGAACCCATTGGGTCTGCTTAACCCAGTAAGCCACGAGAGTAGGAGATTTGGGTTAAGTTAGACATCGGACCGTGTCCTGAGAGGGAGCGTGTCTGTACCTTAGGAAGGATTACCTTAAGAACATAGGTAAAAACTTATTTAAAATATCAACATTAACTTTCCTGCATGCTTCAGTGTGGTGAAACTTGAAACCCCGATCTTCTCCCAAAGATCTCAAAACCCCGATTGCTTGCTTTCTGTTATGTTTGCTCTTGATTAGCATTAGTTTACTTTCTTGTATTAGGATTTAGTGACATTCCTACGCTTGTTTGATCACCTAGCTATTAATTAACTGATAAGTTAGTACTCGACCCCTAGTCCTTATGGGATCGATACTTTTTATTACGCGATAGATCGTGCACTTGCGTACGCCCCCTATCAGTTAACTATAATTAAAATATTTATTAAAAATATTATGAGTTATACTATTAAAAATTATTATTACATATAAAGGTTATTGAGCATAAGCAGGTGGGGGCCTGAGAAGCAGCTTCACCCTTGCTTCTCAGAGAAGCAGCTAATTTGTGGGTTGGAACAGAGAAGCTGAAGGACCAAATGCCTTAGTTTCTTGATTTCTGCTATCTATAAAGCCATAAGCAAGCCCAGAAGCTAAGCCAAATGGGGCCAACGTCGGTTATTAGCGCTTAGCGTAACACATTGGATCGTCGGTGATGCTCTCTAAGCAAAGCGTAGGGCGGTGAAGACGTGTCGGGGAGGCGGCAACGACACTGTAAAGACGAGAAGAACATAACAGACAAAGAGAAACACTATAGTTGAGATTTTGGGATATAATATTACATAAAAAATTAGCAAGCAAATAGAAACACTAGTAAAGTCTTCTATATGTTTGATTCAGCCGCCGAACATGAGCATGTAAAACATAGTAGCACGTCAACAAGAAACACATTAAAGAAGTGCGCCTAGGATCCTTTTTTGTTGTCGTAGTAGTTCTGCGGCTATCGAAACTTCAATTCAAGCGAGCGATGTGCAAGATCTGCCTTTCGGAGACCTTAACCTTCAATATGGCCGCCGAATTCGGAAACCAAACATCAAATAAGTGCACCCACGTCCCTGTTTTGCGCTCGTAGTAGCATTCCGTCTCTAGTGGGATCACCTCGATAGCAGGATGAAAGTCGACGATGACGCCATTGTGGTTGACGGTAAAGGTGCGCGTCGGAGGCACAACTGTCTCGGCTAGCTTGTCATCGGCGATCACGGTGAAGAGAAGACCATCAAACTCAGTACACTCAATCCAATCCGTCCCGGTCTTATGCATCGGCATTGCGGTGGCAATCACTTTAGAGAGGAGGCAAAGAATTAATTACGAGTATACGAATTGTTTTGTGCACCGAAAATCTTCACAGCTTAAATAGAAGCCGCCGTTGTCGTTGCTATTGTGAATCCAAGAAAGTCGGATACAAAATCGGAATTGGGTCAGAATCGGAGACAGAATCAGAATCCGAACCACTATTGTAAAAATAATAATTAAAAAAAATCGACAGATTTGGAGACGAAATCAGATTTTGAATTACAATTTTTCAAAATAATAAAAAAAAAAGAAATGCTCCTATTAGTGTTAGTTTAGTACTCGTTTTACGCTTCTTTTTCTAAAAGAGAAAAAAGAGAAAATAAATTATATTTTTATTTAATTTTACAAAAGAAAATAGAATTTTCTCATGATAATTGCTTTTAAATTAGATAAATCCAATAAAATGCATGCCTCTATATTTTTTTTACTTTTTGAATTATTTCATTTTTTCCTCTAAATATTCTTGCTTATTTGATCTACATTTATTTTATACGTTTTTAATAGATAAATTATTTGCACATTATATATATATATATTATTATTAAAATGAACATATTAATAATACATAAGGATTTTTTATAGAATTATTGTATCGTTATTAGTTTAGGGTAACCATCGATAGTTAAATGATAAATTATTTATTATATTATTACATATTTAGATGTCCAATATTTATAATAAAAATCACTATTTAGCTAAACTTGTTATAATAACTTTGCTAAAAAAAAATAAACTAACTAAATTTCTAATAAAAATATAGTAAATTAATTAATGATAAATCATCCCATGTCAATTACCCATAAAAATAATAAAGTATCATTAATAATTCATTTGAGATTGATGGAGCATCATCGAAGTTCAATGGAGCGCCATCAATGACTTATGGAGATTAATATAACATTATTTTGCAATTAAATGAGTTAGACAAAGTATCATAGAGATCAATGAAGAATTGTCAAAAAGTATAGATTTAACTATTTATATCAAAATTTGATGACTTTAATTTTGCATGACTGAGATATAAACTTAATTATTTGTTAATTTAATAAATAAATATTTAAATTTAATAAATATTTTATTATATTACACTTTAACTTTGTTCATATAAAAATATATATTTATCTATTTATAATTGTCCAAGAGCAATTATAATATTAAAATTTTTGTATAATATTAACTTACATATTTAATGATAGATATTATATGGTATTATGCTTTAGTATTCTATCCTTTCTTACTTATAGTAATATTATCTAATTCTTTTATATTTCTTATCGGATTGCATTGGAGCTCTTAATGGCACTCATGTGGATGTTGTTATACCCATTGATAAACTAGTTTCTTTTATTGGATAAAAAGATCAGCTAATACAAAAAGATATTGGCAAAACATGTGAGGAAATGAATCTTAGCTATTCAAGCCTACCCTTTCAATTGAACTTCTTGATATTTAGAGGTACTTTATTGTAATTGAGTCTTTTACCAAGGTTTCTTTAGAACCTTTATGAAACTCAATCATATATAGTAGTAACAAACAAAACTATAGTTCTAAATGCACTAACACAGGTGTAAAAGACATATTTCTTAGAACTTAACAATTTTTACTTTCGCCCTCTACCGCCTCCAATTCCCGTCGGCAGCTCAAATTCTTCCCCTGCCCTAGCGCCCTATCTAGTCCGCCGAATTTACTTTCGCCCTCTACCGCCGCCTCAAATTCACCACATCCCCCTCTCCTCCGTCATCCGAATGGCCGCCGATGACAACCCCCTGAGCCACTCACCAATCTTCCCCGCTCAATATTCTCTCCGCCGCCGCCTTCCTTCTTCACCGAAAGTCGGTCGTCTTCCTTCAAAGGTGACCGAAATCTTCCCAAATTTCGTCCCTAGGAAACGACTGATCTTGACACAGTCATGAAATCAAAGAAGCGCCGCCTTGCTTACCTGGTCTCGGCGACAATTCTCTCCTATCTCGCCATTACCGCCACCTCTCAGCAACAATCTTCTCGGCAGAACACCAACCGTCGCTGCCGCACTTCATCTCTTCCAACTAGCCGCTTCAATGTTGATGTCGTCGCATCCACAAGCTAAGAAGCCCTAAAAGCGGGCGGATCTGGGTTTCACGATCCGACCTGCTACTTCATCTTAACAGCAGCCGTATCTGCCATTCTTTCTCAAGTGCCTCTCCTACCTCGATGTCCATCCCTTCACCTCCAATCCCTTCTTGGTGTAGATGTTCATTCTTTTTTCAGCGACATGGCTTCTCACAACTGATCAATCTTTCTCGGTAGCAGCTTACTCAGCATTTTCTTAGCAGTCAAAACTTTATGTGCAGAACTGATCAATCTTACAGGGAGTGTAAAATTAATAATCATGCAGTCAACCAAATCATAATCAAATGAATAAAACTATAATCTAATAACCATAGCTGCATAAATAAAAGAAATCTTCCGTGAAATTGATATAATATAGTATTCATAGTTCTATATCTTCTTCTACTTAGGTACCTGAGTTTTCCTTGAGCGGGTCTCCGTTTCCCGCGTCGAAGCAGCCTACTAACCAACAGATGCTTGCGAGTTGCAGCGGCGGTGTCCGAAGCTCGTCTTCGGCAACAAGCAGCAAACAAAACCTTGCCCAGTCAACAAACTCGTCTTCGGCGGATGATTGCGGGCGAGTCTGTTTGTTTGGAGGGAAAAATTATAGGGAGACTTTTAGCGATTCACTTATTTTGACCCTTATCAAATGATGCCAAAATATTGCAATGCAATTTCAACAAATAAAAATTTCAGTGGCGAATATTGACTCTTTGGTGTTTTATTCCTAGGTCAATCTAAGACTTCTCAGCATGAAGAAATTTTTTTTTCTCAATTCGTTCCAACTAGGTGGGTCCATGATTTGGTTAACCGAATTGTGCATCGTTTTTCTAAACGGAACCGAACCTATCGATTAGGTTCGAGAAAACAAAAAACCGGTCCCAAATTGAGTGAACCAGTTAACTGATATTTCGGTTAACCAGTTTTCCAGTATGATTAATCGTCGATTTTGGCTAACCATATTTTTTATATATAAAATAAAATTATTTATAATTATAAACTAATTAAAAATAAATAAATTCAGTTAATCGACGATTTTTGACGATTAACTGGTTTGATTAAATATATATAATTATTTTTATATAATATATTTATTTTTATATGTAAAAAAATATGTTATTTTAAAATATATTATATACCGGTTCGGTCGGTTAACAGGCGGTTCGACCAAGTCCCGAACCGTAAGTAATCAATGGGTAGAAAAATCGATTGGTTAAAGAACCATTTGGTTCGGTTAACCGAAAAACCAGTTCTGTTCAGTTTAGTTAACCGCAGTTTTAAGGTTCCAACGATTTTTTTTAATACCCCAAGTTCCGCCATCCCACCCAATGAATTATTTGGATTCATTTTAATTTTCAGTAGAATCCTATACAATCACATATTTCGTTACTCTGCATGGAAAATTTTAGGAGATCGTTATATTTTATTTCACAAATCTTAAATCATCATTTTGAAACAAATCATAAAGATAACATTTAAATTTTTAACTAACTTAGAGTCATGCTTGTTTGATAGAACAGCTGAGAATTCGCCGGAGATGGCTAGAGGGTTCATCGGAGATGATTGAAAGTTCACAGGAGACTATTGGAAGTTCATCGAAGACGATTGAAAGTTCACCGAAGATGGACGAGGATTCGCTGGAGACGATCAAAAGTTCATTGGAGATAATTGGAAGTTCACTAGAAACGACCGGAAGTTCACCGAAGATGACCAGAAGTTCACCAGAGACGATCGAAAGTTTGCCAGAGACGATCGAAAGTTCACCGAAGATGGGTGGGAGTTTCTAGGAGATGACCAAGAGATCACCGAAGACGACAGTAAGTTCACTAGTACTTGCTGGGCATTCACCGGAGACGGGCGGGAGTTCATCGTTAACGGTTGTAGCTCACCTGTAATGAGTAGGAGTTCATTGGTAACGGTCGTAACTCGCTCGTAACGGGCAGGAATTCACCAGTAATGGCCGTAATTCCCTTGTAACAGGCCTATAATGCGCATGAGTTTGCTGGTAAAGGTTGTAACTTGCTCGTGACATGCATGTAAGGGGCAGAAGTTCGTAGGTAACATGAAAAAGATTGCTAGTGATGAGCAGGTAGGAGTTCACTGATAATAGTTGTAACTCATCGGTAATGGTCGAGAGTTCATTGGAGATGACCAAAAATTTGCTAGAGATGATCGGAAGTTCACCGAAGATGACTGGGAGCTCGCCAGACATGGCAAAGAGTTTACCGGACATGATTGGAAGTTCACCGGAGATGATTGGGAGCTCGCTAGTAACTGTTGGGAGCTTCGTAGACATGGCAAGGAGTTCGCCGGAGATGATCCAAAGTTCGTTGGAGACGATCGGGAGCTCATCAAACACGACAGAGTTGACCAAAAATAACCAGAAGTTTGTGATGTTATTTTTATATAGGAATTTATATGCGATTTTTATTGTTATATCTTCACTATTCTAGCATTTACACCTTATTTACATGGAATTATTGCTTTATCTTCGGAATCTACACTCTTTGGTGTTTTTGCATCATTTCAGGGAAAAAGCAAGGTAATGTGACCGTTTTCAGCTGAATCAGTATCCTCAGAAAGAACCACGGTCCACCCGGTGACCAGAATCACACCCCGTGGTTTCTGCGTCACCCGATACTGATTTTTCCAGATTTTGGCCCTCGACTTATCCACGTCAGAAAGAAGGCTCCAAAGGGGTAGAAGAGGAATTCGACCAAGGGAAGGAGGACAAAAACAAAAAGCCCTATTCACGTAAGGGCACAAGGAGGATTCGAAGGACAAGATACACAGCAGCACGTAAGCGGTTGAGAGGCGAGCGGAGGAAGAAGCCCTTCATCGCGAGAGCTTGAAGGGGTGGTGGATATTCGATCAGAGGAAGAGGAAGACTTCACTAGGCTCCTCCTTCCTCCTCGAGGGAGTCGCATTTTCCTTCTCTCGTTTTATCTCATTCCCCTTTGTTAACCATGGATGTATCTACTGGATTGACTGATGCTTTGCTTTGGAACATGAGTATGACAGCTTAAATCTTGTTTCAGGGCTAGGGAAAGCCCTTTGAACGTTTTATGCATGTATTGTAATTACATTTTATAAACCCTAGATTGTCTTACTTTGCCTAGTTGCACCTCTTGAATGAAGATTACCTTGTTGCTTTCTTCATATTTTAGATATCCGGTATTGCCGAGAGGCACATCTAGATGTTTGATAACCTAGGCGAGGGTACCTCAATCATCGCACGAGAGTGGTTGATGAGGTACGGGTAGTGCATACTATTTTGTGCTCATTGGGTTTGTTTGGGTAGGCATACTATGAGGGTAGGCGTTGAACCGTATGAACACCTTGTTGCATCACCCGAGAGGGGACAACATGTACAAATGATAGGATGTTATGCACAAGCCGGCACTTATTGAGTTTACTCAGTTATGCGTCCTACGATAGTAGACGCTATATCGGGTAAACTCCTAGTCGCAAGTTGCATCGCTCAAGAGAGGACGACTTGCGCACCCTTGGATTACCGTAGGACTCAATAGAGGGGACTTTTACATTGTTATTTCATCCATGCATAACACATCAAAGTGGTGGACCCTAGCCCTGATCTCTTGCATCCTTGGATCCTTAGCTGTACTATTACATTGCTTTCCTCTTTAGTTACCTTGCTTTGTTGTTTAGCTCTAATTTAGCAACCATTTCAAAATGTGATAACAAAATCAGTCGGTATTTGGTATTTGGTCCCTGTGGGATCGATACATTTATATTACTTCGATAGTCCGTATACTTGCGGAACGGCTATCAAATTTTTGGCGCCGTTGCCGAGGACCAAATTTATCAATATCGACACGGTCAAGTTATTGCTAGACTAGACATTTTTCTTTCATTTAGTTTACTTGTTTTTAGTTATTTAGTGTTATAATCTTTTGCATTTCTGATAATCACTGAATATCTTTTTGTTATTTGGAAAAGCTATTTTTGAACTACTTGGTTTATGCGTAGGACTATACAGTCTGGAGAATTAATACCTGCAGATCCTGAGATTGAGAAGACATTCCGACGCCGTAGAAAAGCTAAGACCAAGGCAGCTATTTCAGAAGAATCTCTTGAACAGCTTAAGTTGGATAACCACCAAACACTTAGAGACTTTGCTTCACCAAGTGCACAAGGGCTACATACCAGCATCACTCGGCCTCCGATCGAGGCAAATAATTTTGAAATCAAACCGGCACTTGTGAACATGGTAACCCAACATCAATTCGGAGGTTCACCACTTGAGGATCCGAATCTACATCTATCAATCTTTCTTTAAGTTTGTGATACGCTGAAGATGAATGGAGTATCGGATGACGCGATACAGTTGAGGCTATTTCCGTTCTCATTGCGGGACCGCGCCCGTGCTTGGCTGCATTCATTGTCTTCTGGGTCTATCTCGACATGGGGGCAGCTTTCCACTGTTTTCCTTTCTAAGTACTTTCCACCAAGCAAGACGGCTCAGTTGAGAGCTCAGATCATTAATTTTGCTCAAAGGGACAACGAGTCGCTATGTGAAGCGTGGGATCGCTTCAAGGAATATCAAATGATGTTCCCTCACCATGGTATGGAGAAGTGGTTTCTCATCCACACCATCTACAATGGTCTCAACTATAATACCAGACTTACCATTGACGCGGCAGCTGGTGGTGCATTGATGAGCAAGGAAATTGATGAAACCTTCAATCTGATAGAAAGTATGGCAATGAACCGCCACCAGTGGTCAACTGAAAGGGGAGGGACACCTAAAACCAGTGGTAAATTTGAATTGGATACCTTGACTTCAATAGCAGCCAAAGTTGATTCTTTAGCTCACAACTTTGATACATGGGGGCTGAATTCCACCACCGCATCAGTCAATAGTGTCTCTTGGGAGAATGGTCCTACATCAGGACAACCTTCAACTGATTACCAAATGGGACTGCCGCCTTTTGGGGACTCCACGCCGGATCAAGTAAATGCTCTCAACAGTTTCCCATCAAGACCATAACACGATCCGTACTCTAACACATATAACCCCGGGTGGAAGAGCCACCCAAACTTCTCTTACCGTAACAACAATGCAGCGCAACAACCTGAGTATAGGCAGCCAGCGGGATTCCAGCAACAAAGACAGCCACCTCCACATCAACCTGCAAAATCAAGTTTGGAATCCTTGCTTGAAAATTTTATGGCTAGCCAAGCTAAACAGAGCGAACACATGAATGAGACCATTCAGCGCCAAGCTAAACAGAACGAGCGTATGAATGAGACTATTTAGCAGCTAGCTTCCCAAGTTGAAGCCTTAACCACGCATGGGAAGATGCTTGAAAGCCAGATTGCACAGCAAGCTTTGAGACATCACCTAGACCCCCCGGTAGACTTCCGGGACAGCCTGAGGCGAACCCTAGAGAACAGTGCAATGCTATCACTACTCGAAGTGGGAAGCAGCTTGATGAAGCTAGGGCGAATTCGGAATTGGAAAAAGATACTGAACTAGAACACTTGAGGAAAGAAGGGACTGGTATGGAAGGACCCAATGCTGAATAAGAGAAGATTAAGGGACCGGCATACACACCACCACCCCCTTATGTGCCGGCCATCCCTTTTCCGCAAAGATTGGAAAAGGCAAAGTTCGATTGCCAATTTGGTAAATTCTTAGAGGTTCTCAAGAAATTATATATCAATATCCCCTTCACTAATGCCCTTGCGCAGATGCCATCTTATGCGAAGTTCCTCAAGGAAATATTGTCCAATAAGCAGAAATTGGAGATTCAAGGAACTGTGGCGTTGACAGAAGAGTGCAGCGCCATAATTCAAAACAAACTACCTCCTAAGTTAAAAGACCCCGGCAGTTTCTCAATCCCATGCCAGATTGGGAACATGAGCTTTGACCGTGCCCTATGCGATCTTGGGGCCAGTGTCAGTCTTATACCGCTCTCTATATGCAAAAAGCTGGATATGAGGGAGCTAAAGGAGACAAGTATCTCGTTGCAACTTGCCAACCGCTCGGTTCGACACCCAGTGGGGATATTAGAGGACGTACCGATCAGAGTCAATAAATTCTTCATTCCAGCTGACTTCGTTGTATTGGACATGCAAGAGGATGTCCGGCTTCCCATAATTCTTGGTCGACCTTTCTTGGCAACCGCAGGCACCATAATTGACGTTAGGAATGGGAAGCTCACATTGAATATCGGTGAGAACGTTATCGATTTTGACATCTCTGAATGCCTAAAGTGCCCTTCTTTTGCAGGAACCTGCAATAGCGTGGATCTTGTGGAGGATGAGTCAAGCAGCTTAGGCCCTGTTATCGACAATCCCGACCCTTTGGAGGAGTGCCTCTCGGAAAACGAAAAAGAAGACGAAGCTAATTCTGAAGCACTAGGTACCACAGTAAAGAATGTTAAGGAGGTTGAACTTAAACCATTACTAGATAATTTGAGGTATGAATTCTTGGGTTCAAATTCCACTTTACCGGTGGTAGTGAACGCGGATCTTGGTAGGGTGCAAACTCGATTGCTTTTAGAAACACTTAGAAAGTATAAGAATGTTATCGGATATACATTGGAGGACATCAAAGGTATTAACCCCTCTATTTGCATGCATAGGATATTTCTGGAGGAAGGCTGCAAACCCACCGTCGAAGGACAAAGACGACTCAACCCAAACCTGAAAGAAGTAGTGAAAAAGGAGATTTTGAAGCTTCTTGATGCTGGGGTAGTTTACCCCATCTCCGATAGTGAATGAGTGAGTCCGGTACATGTCGTGCCGAAGAAAGGAGGCACAACGGTGGTTAAGAACGATAAGGATGAACTAATACCAACACGGATGGTAACGGGTTGGCGGATGTGTATCGACTTCCGTAAATTAAATAAAGCGACCCGCAAGGACCACTACCCTTTACCGTTTATCGATCAAATGTTGGAACGCCTCGCTAACAACTCTCATTTCTGTTTTCTAGACGAATATTCCGGGTTCCTACAGATTCCTATCCACCCGGAGGATCAAGAAAAAATGACGTTCACTTGCCCCTATGGCACCTTCGCTTACCGGCGAATGTCATTCGGGTTGTGCAACGCTCCAGCCACGTTCCAACGTTGTATGACTGCAATATTCTCATATCTTGTGGAAGACGTGATGGATATATTCATGGATGACTTCTCCGTTTATGGTAGCTCTTTTGATGTTTGCCTTACTAATTTATCTCGTGTCTTGCAACGGTGCCAAGAAGTTGACCTCGTGCTCAACTGGGAAAAATGTCATTTTATGGTACAAGAGGGCATCGTGCTGGGACACTTGATATCAAAGAGAGGAATAGAAGTGAACAAGGCAAAAGTGGATGCAATTGAGAAGCTACCACCTCCAACTTCTGTGAAAGCAATTCGAAGCTTTTTGGGACATGCTGGTTTTTATCGGCGCTTTATAAAAGACTTTTCAAAAGTAGCTAGACCTTTGACATGTCTTCTTGCTAAAGATGTGCCTTTTATTTTTGACAGGGATTGTTTGCGAGCTTTTACCGCATCGAAGGAAGCTCTAATCTCGGCACCGATCATGCAACCGCCAGATTGGTCCCTCCCATTTGAGATCATGTGCGACGCGAGTGACTACGCCGTGGGTGCGGTACTAGGACAACGAAAGGAGAACCAGTTGCATACAATTTACTACGTGAGCCGTACGCTTGATGACGCTCAAATCAATTACGCTACGATCGAGAAAGAGCTCTTGGCTGTGGTTTTTGCATTTGACAAGTTTCGGTCTTACATTTTCGATTCTAAAGTTATTGTCTTTACTGACCATGCAGCCATTATGTACTTGATGATAAAGAAAGACGCCAAACCGCGACTGATAAGATGGATTTTACTACTCCAAGAATTTGACATAGAAGTTAGAGATAAAAAGGGAGCCGAAAACTTAGTTGCCGATCATCTCTCACGTCTCAACCATGAGCAAGAAAAGGAACCGGAACACAAATCAAGTATTAATGATTTTTTCCCCGATGAGAAACTTATGGCACTCTCCAGTATTGAAATGCCTTGGTATGCAGACTTCGTGAACTTCTTAGCCGCTAACATTTTGCCTCCTGAACTTACTTACCAGCAAAAGAAGAAGTTCCTTTCTGATGTCCGTCATTACTATTGGGATGACCCTTTCCTGTTCAAAAGATGTGCGGATGGAATTTACCGGCAGTGCTTACCCGAAGATGAGTACCATGATGTCCTATTTCATTGCCATGGGTCTGCTTATGGGGGGCGTTGTAGCACATCCAAAACTGCTTTTAAAGTCCTCCAAAGCGGATTCTATTGGCCAACATTATTTCGAGATGCTAGAAGATTTGTGCTGACTTGTGACCAATGCCAACGTACTGGTAACATATCGAGGCGGGACGAGATGCCCCTAAACAATATTCTGGAAGTTGAGATCTTTGACGTTTGGGGAGTCGACTTTATGGGGTCATTCCCCTCCTCATTTGGGCATAGATATATCTTAGTGGCAGTGGATTATGTATCAAATTGGGTTGAGGCAATACCATCCCCCACTAATGACTCCCAAGTTGTCATACGATTATTCAAGAAGATAATATTCCCACGATTTGGAGTGCCGAGGGTGGTTATTAGTGACGATGGGTCCCACTTTATCGAGCAGCGGTTTGCAACACTTCTCAGGAAATATAGAGTCACCCACAAGGTTACAACTCCATACCATCCGCAAACTAGTGGGCAAGTCAAAATATCAAACCATGAGTTGAAGAAAATTTTGGAGAAAACGGTATCGAGAGCACGGACTGATTGGTCGATGAAATTGGAGGAGGCTCTTTGGGCATACCGTACCGCATTCAAAACTCTTATTGGGATGTCCCCATACTAGTTGATGTATGGTAAATCTTGCCATCTACCGGTTGAATTGGAACACAAAGCATTTTGGGCCATCCGAGCGCTGAATTTTGACTTAAAATCTGCTAGTGAGAAGCGTTTATTGCAACTTGATGAACTCGATGAAGTACGGCTGAGCGCCTACGAGAATGTCCGCATCTATAAGGAGGGCACAAATAAATGGCACGATCAGAAAATCTTGAGAAAGGAATTTAAAGACGGGGATCGAGTGCTCTTGTTCAATTCTAGGCTTAAATTGTTTCCTGGTAAGTTGAAGACACGTTGGTCCGGTCCTTTTACCATTAAGAAAGTCCACCCCTTTGGAGCAATTGAAATCAATGATAGGGAATCTGGAACTTTTATGGTTAATGGTCAGCGCTTAAAGCACTATTTCACCCATCAGCCGCTTGAAGAGCCGAGCACTGTCCATCTTTCCAACCCCCCAGATCCACCTTGACATGGCATCATGGTCAAGCCAAAGACCTTAAAATGGCGCTTCTTGGGAAGCAACCCAAGCCTTTTTCCTTTTCTTGCTAATTCTTTTAATAATTTGCTTGATGGTATTTTTACTTTTTGGTAGTTAGCTTAATGGTAATTTAATTTGCTTTGTTGTAATGTGTTTTGATCTATCGACCACCTGCTTGCATATGTTCACTCTTTTTAAGTAGTTACTTAACTGAGTGTCTAACTTGATAATCCTTTTGGTAGTTTACTCCATGGTTTCATCACTTGTTGTTCTCAATTGTTGAGCTGAGATGGTATTGAGCTGGTATTTCGATGTTGTTGATCATTTGCTCAATTTCTGCTCTCTATGTAATCTACCAGCTATGTGCTTACCTTGCTCATCCTTTTAGTAGCCTACTTAGTGGTATTCCTGCTTACTATTTACCATGGTATTGCCGCTTGCTGCTTACATTTGTGCTGAACTGGTATGGTGCCGATACCTCAGAGATTTCTTGAAAATACCATAACAATTTCACTTGCTGCATTTAGACGGTCTTGAGCTGCTATTTGGATTCAGGATTACTTGCTTAGTCATTGATGTGTGTTGGTATTTTGATGTTGTTGTCAATTGCCTACTTCTACTCTCTTCATGTGGCTAGTTGAGATGTGTGTCCACTTTGCTAAAGTTTTGAGTGATGTATTCCATGATTTTTGTACTTAGCGTTGCCCATTGATTATATTGAGATGGCTTTGTGATGTTATTAGGTTTTACTTTATTTTGATGACTTTGTGGAGCCTAACTATATGTTTATCATTATCCAGGGATGATCTGGGAACAATTGGAGACCAATTGCATTGTTCCCGGAATTCCACAGTCGACCCAGCGATGACAGTCACACCCATGGTTCGAGTAGTTGCGTTTCATGTTGCGAGTTCCGTTCTCCACAGAAAGTTCCTTGGGCCGCCCATCGATTAAGACCTCAGCCCGCGGAATTTCAGACCATTTGAGGCGACTCTTTAAGTACAAGTAAAGTTTTTCACAGAAAGTTCCTCGGGGAACCCAGTGACCGTGACCTCGGCCGTGGTTTTCTGGAGGTAGATTTCGCGGAGGAAAACATTAAGTCCAAGTTCTCCACTGAAAGTTCCTCTGGGCACCCAGTGACCTAGACCTCGGCCGTGGTTTTCTGGAGACCATTTTTGCAGCAGAAATCGTCTAAGTCCCAGCTTTGCACAGAAAGTTTCACGGGGCACCCCGCGATCATACCCACGCCCTGAGACTTTCGGTGGGGTCCATCTCACTTAACTGCGAAAGTCCTGCCTACTTAAACCCTTCATGTGCCCGCGCTCTCTCACTTCACCGCCCCGAACCTTTCTCACCCCGTGAAAACCCTAGTTTGCCTTTGCTCCTTTCGTCGCCCCGTCTCTTCTCTGAGACCTCACCTGAGCTCCTACCATTTTCGACTCCATGGGGCCTCGCAAGGTGTGCGCCAGCAAAGCCTCCACTGGCAAGCGCCCACACACACGAGTTCCGCCTGTGCCTCTGATGTGGGACTGAGGCAGGACCTTCGGAGGTCCACCCGGGTTCGAAAGAAGCCCTCTAGGTATGGCTATCCTAGCCACTAGACATGGCTTCCTTAGGACTCCATTTTGCTTATTTTGTCTTAGATTAGGGTGCATCATGTGGTAGGTTAGATCCACCCTCAAATTACACCATGTAGTTACATTTCTAGGTTCCGCCACTTATGTATGGTACGTTAGTGCATGCAATTAATGTAATAGATTAGGTCAACTCCATTTTGGGGAACACAAGTCAAATCAGGTCAACACAACTCAAAGTGGCACCAAGAGCCCATCAGCCATCTTGTGGAAGAATCAGCCCACCCACCTTATGGAGCATCACAACAACTACACCAAACCTCACCATCCTAGTTGGCATCCATGTGGGATTTGTCTTCACTCTCCAACCGCCTCTTTCCCTTTGGAGTAAAGGGGGACAATGCCAGCTATCCTCAGCTTTTCCAGCAGCCCTCATGAAGGTAATTGCGCCAGCCCATCAATGCAAGGAGCAGCCAGCACTCTACCACTACAACCGCAGGATGTTGCCCCTCTAATTCTGGAAGTTCCTGCCACTATCTTCAACCGAAGCCACGAGGAGATCAGCCCCATCAGCAGCTTAGGATTTGCCATTACCCTTTGGAGCAAGGCTCCAAAAGAAGTACAAGGATGCCAGCCAACAAATGGAGAAAGGCTCAGCCCCATCAATGCGCCAGCTCAATGTGCAGAATTTCTTCTGGCTTGTTTGACTTGTGTATGCGCCAAGGGTTTGTCGCTCCCTTTGGCTGCTCATTATAACCTTGTAAACACTCTTGAGGAAGGTTAGAGTTGAATATTTTGAGAAAAATTCAGAAGTGTGTCTTCTAGTGGTGTGTGTCACCTCAACTCTCCCTTCTTCCAAACCTTGCCGAGAGCTCATTTCCTCTTCCCCTCTTCAATCTTCTTCCACCACTTGCTCATGTCCTGAAGCTGGAAGTTCACGCCACCTTCTCTCATCAGCCTTGAAGAGTCTTCAGCCCAAGAGAAGGAGCTGGGCCAAACCGTGGCTCAAGATAGTGTCACCTACACCATGCCGAGACCAAGAATCCACCCCAAGTTAGCTAAGTCCCCTCTCTACCTTGGTTGTTGTCTTCTTGATGTTCTTTGAGCACCCATCTGCACTCACACAGAATTCTCACAGGTGGCGCAAGGCCCTTGAAGAGCATGCTAAGCTCATCCCCTCCCTTCCCCCTCTAAGCTAGTTAGTCCTTAACATGTTAGCAAGGGAACTTGGAGATTAGCCTCCCCCTTGATTGTTCTTGTAACTTGGCCTCTTAGTATTCTTTCAAACACTCACCCACACATGTGTGGGAATGCTGTAATGCCATGGATGTAAGCTCATAGGGCCCTACTTCGTGTGTTCCACCATTGGACCGATGAAGAACGGGAAGTACGCCCTTTCTATTCTCAAAGGGCGCAAGGTGAGCCTCTCCCTTAGAGTAGTGTTGTTTCATGCTCTAGATCGCATGCTAGGTTTCAAATTCAGTTTCATCACTTGTCTTAGACTTGCATGATAGGATTTAACTTCAGTTTATTACTCTCTTAGTTTCGGCTTTTACCTACAAAATAGCAAAACAAACTATTTTCAACTACGTTAGCATAAAGGGTTTCATTAATCTATATTTAACTAGCAAAATGTTTTCAAATCGCGTTGTTTGAATGCTTGCATGCTTGGCCCCCCATCATCTTGGTATCAGAGCGAGTTCTTAGAGTAGGATTTTATAAGACCAAAAATTTATTTTCCTACTACTAAGACGATTTTGGACCTAGGTGCTTGAAAGAATTTGATTAGCTATATTCTACCACCTTAGGATCTACTTTCAAAAGCTCTACTTGTTTTCGAAAATGGCTACTAGATCCGGTGCTCCCTATGGTCTTAATCAAGCTCTTGACCATGAGGTTAGTGCCCTTTCAATTGATATGGCCTCCATTAAAGACACCCTAGCATCCCTTCAACACTCTATAGGTGTCATAGACAATAGGCTTAACACCCTAGAGTCTAACTCTAAGATGGATCCCCCAAATACTAGTCGGCCTAATAGTGGATCCCACACAAGGGAACCAAATGACCTAGGACCTCCCTCTCAAACCCCTAGAGTCACTCATGTTCAAACCAAATGGGAAGGGCCTCATGCCCAAGAACCACCCTATTATAGACCTAGGGATCATGATGTGCAACGTGCCATCAAGATCAACCCTCCTACTTTTGGTGGATCCCTTAACCCTAAGGAATTCCTAGATTGGACTACAAAGCTAGATCAATACTTTGACTATAGTCTTATGCACAATGAGAGTAAGGTTAGGTTCACAAAGTGTTTACTAGAAGGACCCGCTAGACTCTACTGGACCCATGTTGAGAGAACCATAGAAAGGGATGGTAAGCCACCTGTTGAGTCTTGGGATGAGATGAAACTCCTACTTAGGCAAAAGTATGTCCCTCCCGGCTTCATGCAAAAACTTAAGGATGAACTCGGTAGTCACACTCAAGGATCCTCTACTGTAGAAGCCTACCAAACCAAGTTAGAAGAGCTTCTCATTAGGTGTGAGGTCAATGAAGACCAGGGTATGATTCTAAATAGATTCAAGAATGGCCTTAGACCTGACATTAAGAGGGCCTTGACCTATTTCCAATTAGATACCCCAGAGATAGCTTATCAAAGGGCCATAGAGGTGGAACAAGAACTTAAGAATAGGAAGGAGACCCTCCCTCCCCGGCCTATCTATAGGCCCACTACTATGCACCAGCCTTCTAGCTCAGCCCCCAAGCCTAGATCTGCTCAACCTATAGACAACTCCACCATCACTTGTTATAACTATAGGCAAAGGGGACACCTTGCGAAGGACTGCACTAAGAAGGTCATGGTCCTAACTGAGGAAAACATAGACCCGGAACCCACCCTTGAGGGAGACCCTGATCAAGAGATTGAAATCAATGACTATGACATTAGTGATGACATCTTCAACACCTTAGGGGTAGTTAGATGTACCCTTGTTAAGCCTACCCCCACTGAAGACTGGCGTCGGACCAGCATCTTCCACACTTACACCAAATGCCATGGTCACATGTGCAAGGTGGTAATTGATGGAGGAAGCAGTCTCAATGCTGTCTCCCACATAGCTGCTACTAAATTGAATCTCAAAATGGAACCCCGACCTAGCCCTTACAACATTTCCTGGGTCAACCAAACTAGTGTTTCTGTGACCCATAGATGCCTTGTGCCCATCCAGTTTGGCACATATGAGGACAAGGTTGGTGTGACGTCTTTACTATGGATGTAGCCCAAATCCTTTTAGGCCGCCCTTGGCTCTATGACATGGATGTTGTCCACTACGGTAGGACTAACACCTATGTCTTTAACCATAAGGACCAAAAGATTAGGTTAAAACCCTCCATTCCCAAAGAACTTAGAGCTACAACTAGTAAGGGTAAGGTAGAGGAACCCAAGTAGAGTTAGCCCACCATTCAACTTATAAGGCCCCAAACCTTCACTAAGGAGATCATAGAAGATCAACCCCTTTATACCTTAGTCATCAAAGAAATCAACCCCGAAGTGGAAGAGAAACCTTCCCCATAAGTAGAGGCCTTGCTCCAAGAATTTAGTGAGCTCACTCCCGAGGATATCCCTGAAGGACTGCCACCCCTTAGGGATATACAACATGCCATAGACTTAGTACCTGGATCCTCTCTTCCCAACCTACCCCACTATAGGATGAACCCTACCGAACATGAGGAGCTTAAGAGACAAGTAGATGACTTGATGTGTAAGGGTTACATAAGGGAAAGCTTGAGCCCCTGCGCCGTCCCAGCCCTTCTTACCCCAAAGAAGGATGGCAGCTGGCGCATGTGTATGGATTGTAGAGCTATCAACAAGATTACTATCAAGTATAGGTTTCCCATACCTAGACTTGATGACATGCTAGATATGTTAGTAGGATCCAAATGGTTTTCCAAACTTGACCTCAGGAGTGGATACCATCAGGTCAGGATAAGAGAAGGGGATGAGTGGAAGACCGCTTTCAAAACCAAAGACGGTCTATATGAGTGGTTAGTCATACCTTTTGGGCTAACCAATGCCCCTTCCACATTTATGAGGCTTATGACCCAAGTGCTTAGACCCTACATAGGAAAATTCTTAGTTGTGTACTTTGATGACATACTTATCTATAGTAAGTCACAAGAGGAGCACCTAGAGCACTTAAGGCAAACCCTAACCCTTCTTAGAGATGAAAAGCTTTATGTCAACCTAAAGAAGTGTTCTTTCCTATCTCCCAAAGTTGTCTTTCTAGGGTTCATTGTTTCCGACTTAGGGCTTCAAGCTGATCCATCTAAGGTCCAAGCCATACTAGACTGGCCAGAGCCCAAGACCCTTACTGAAGTTAGGAGTTTCCATGGCCTTGCTACCTTCTACCGTAGGTTCATACAGAATTTTAGCACCATAGTATCTCCTATCACCAATTGCATGAAACAAGGGGACTTTAGTTGGACTAAGTCTGCCAGTAGGGCTTTCACTGAACTTAAGAATAGGATGACCTCTGCCCCTGTTTTAAGATTGCCTGACTTTGGCAAGGTCTTTGAGGTTGACTGCGATGCTTCGGGCATTGGCATAGGGGGAACCCTCAGCCAAGAAGGTCACCCTATTGCCTTCTTCAGTGAGAAGCTGAATGAGGCCAAACAAAAGTACTCAACCTACGACAAAGAGTTCTATGTTGTGGTTCAATCCTTGAGGCATTGGCGGCACTACCTTCTCCACCATGAATTTACCTTCAATCCTTGAGGCATTGGCGCCCAGATTGACACGCTGTCGGGCAACATGCAGAACGTTTATGCGTTCCTTCGGTCTCGATTCCCTGGTTTCCACAGCACCACTCCCTTCCAGTGGCGAGCACCCACTGACGATACCACCTCCTCCACTTCTGACGCCACCTCCTCTGACGAGCTCAGTGACGCGGGGGATGACCCCCGCGACTAGATTGTGAGTTCTCGCACCTACCCCACCTGTGTATATCTTTACTATTCTTCTATTTTGGCATCGGGGACAATGCCTCTTTTACCATGTGGGTGGGGGGTGGGGGGGGGGGGTGGGGGGGGTACTTGTGCATTCTGACTTGTGCATTTTCGATATTACTAGCTTCATGCACTTTTACCATTTGGTGCTCATTTTTGTTGACTTCGGTTTTACCATTTACCATCTTGTTGACCTTGGTAAGTTGAGCTCCATATGCATGTTTAGCTCTCTCTAATTGGTGTGAATTAATGTTGTTTTTATTAGTCGCTAAACTGTCTCCCCTAGTCCCAGAATTTATAGTATAACTCGCTTGTCTTTAAGCATGTTCTTAAGTTGTTCCCTACTATTAGTGTGACTCATATGCATGATTCTGCCCCTTACTGATTTTGCTTGCATAGATCTAGTACATGCGATTAATCCCCTCGTGGTAGATAACTAAAAGATTGATTCTTGGTAAGTTGAGCTCCCACTTAAATTGTGGGACGCCACTGGTTTTCTACATCTAATTTGACACTGAATGGTTCCTCCTCCTCACTTACCATACCTTCATTTTGGTTACCACAAAAGTCTAATTAAGAAAAGATTCTCTAGCAAAGTCTAGAGACACTTTTTTTTTTTTTTTTAAAAAAAGAAGACAAAGATCCTCTAAAAAAAAAGAGGACAAATACTCTCAAAAAAAAAAGAGGGACAAAGATCCTCTCAAAATTCTCCAAATATCTGTATACCTTCACATCACTTGTAGAAATATCCTGATGTTTCCCTTTTTCCACTTTCATCTCAAACCACTTGGAGGCTTCAAACCTTGTATGGGGAGGAACTAGGACGTTGATTAGAAGGTGTAGTAGCTATGTGTGGAATGCATTTACTTTGGGGTGCAATGCTTACCACTTTGATATCCGATAGGAGTCTACCACTTGTGGGATATTTGACCATTACATGGATCGGTGTTAGCATTATCTTAGAGGGGTTTGAACTCAAGTCTTATGGATCATCGTTACAGCTTAGCTTCATTTTATCTTTGCTTGAGGACAAACAAGAGTTTAAGTCTGGGGAGATTTGTTAAGTTGTTTTTATATAGGAATTTATATGCGATTTTTATTGTTATATCTTTACTATTCTAGCATTTACACCTTATTTACATGGAATTATTGCTTTATCTTCGGAATCTACACTCTTTGGTGTTTTTGCATCATTTTAGGGAAAAAGCGAGGTAATGCGACCGTTTTCAGCTGAATCAGTATCCTCGGAAAGAACCACGGTCCATCCGGTGACCAAAATCACACCCTGTGGCTTCTGCGTCACCCGATACTGATTTTTCCAGATTTTGGCCCTCAACTTATCCACGTCAGAAAGAAGGTTCCAAAGGGGCAAAAGAGGAATTCGACCAAGGGAAGGAGGACAAAAACAAAAAGCCCCTATTCACGTAAGGGCACAAGGAGGATTCGGCGAAAAAATACACAGCAGCACGTAGGCGGTTGAGAGGCGAGTGGAGGAAGAAGCCCTTCATCGCGAGAGCTTGAAGGGGTGGTGGATATTCGATCAGAGGAAGAGGAAGACTTCACTAGGCCCCTCCTTCCTCCTCGAGGGGAGTCGCATTTTTCTTCTCTCGTTTTATCTCATTCCCCTTTGTTAACCATGGATGTATCTACTGGATTGATTGATGCTTTGCTTTGGAACATGAGTATGATAGCTTAAATCTTATTTCAGGGCTAGGGAAAGCCCTTTGAACGTTTTATGCATGTATTGTAATTACATTTTGTAAACCCTAGATTGTCTTACTTTGCCTAGTTGCACCTCTTGAATGAAGATTACCTTGTTGCTTTCTTCATGTTTTAGATATTCGGTATTGCCGAGAGGCACATCTAGATGTTTGATAACCTAGGCGAGGGTACCTCAATCATCGCACGAGAGTGGTTGATGAGGTACAGGTAGTGCATACTATTTTGTGCTCATTGGGTTTGTTCGGGTAGGCGTACTACGAGGGTAGGCGTTGAATCGTATGAACACCTTATTGCATCGCCCGAGAGGGGACAACATGTACAAATGATAGGATGTTATGCACAATCTGGCACTTATTGAGTTTACTCGGTTATGCGTCCTACGACGGTAGACGCTAAATCGGGTAAACTCCTAGTCGCAAGTTGCATCGCTCGAGAGAAGACGACTTGTGCACCCTTGGATTACCCAGGACTCAATAGAGGGGACTTTTACATTGTTATTTCATCCATGCATAACACATCAAAGTGGTGGACCCTAGCCCTGATCTCTTACATCCTTGGATCCTTAGCTGTACTATTACATTACTTTCCTCTTTAGTTACCTTGCTTTGTTGTTTAGCTCTAATTTAGCAATCATTTCAAAACCATCAAATGATTGTCTAGCTTGTGATAACAGAATCAGTCGGTACTTGGTATTTGGTTCCTGTGGGATTGATACATTTATATTACTTTGATAGTCTGTATACTTGCGAAACGACTATCAAAGTTCATCAGAGTTGATCGAAAGTTTGCCGGAGACAACGGAGCTCACCAAACATGGCAGAGAGTTCGCCAGTAACTGCTGGGAGCTTGCAAAATATATATGAGAGTGTTTGTATTTTAATATGAAAAACCCAAAATCCACCTATTATTTTTATTGGGCAATTAATTTATTATTCTTTAATTTCGCCCATAATAATTTAATATTAATAATAGATTAATTGAGAAGCTTTAATTAGTTTATTATTTAATTCATCTTAATTAATAAATGCTATTATTATATTTATCCAAATAAGACACGTCTAGATTAGACATGCTTAATTTGGCTTCCTAACCGTTGCAACTTTTCTATATAAAGAGAGACATGTAGACATTGGAATACACATAGACAAGCTCTTTTCTCTCTCATGCTCTCTCTCTCTCTCTCTCTATTTTATGCTGTTAGCCGAAAGTGCCTTGTGAGAACTACTACACTGACGCGCCGGCCATAGTAGACTATCTGATTGAATCTTCGAGGCTAAATACCGATCAAATCCCGCACGAGGGATGAAAATTTGCCTAAGACATATCTTCGAATCGCATCTAGGTTTTCTAACACTACTTGATAACTCAACATCAATTCAGGCTTTTGATTTTTCTACATGACTCAAAATATTCTTATCACGTAGATAGTAATAATTTAATCTTAGTATATTATCGCAAATAATGAGTGGCGTATAAAACAGTACTGTCATCAAAGTCACATGATATCAAGATCAGACATAACTTTATTTATAATAATATTCTCATACAGTTTAATCTTTTTTTATCCTCGGCGTCTAAATTGAAGATGAGCTATAGAATATATCATACTTATATAGATAGCTCAATAATTATATTTCTTAATTTCTACGTATACTAATCTTACAAACATAATTATTATCTCATACCAATTCATTTAATCATGGTCATATAATTTTGATCTCACTTGATCCAAGGAGCATAAGATATCAACACTCACATTATATGAGAGGGGATAAATCTTATTTTAATTACTTGTATTCCTCATAATTTACGATATAGTAAAAAACCTTTATGATATGCCCAATTATGCATAACGTCTAATAGTATCCAACTAGTAATATAAGAATATAATAGTAACCTCAAGTCTAAAAATCATATTTATCATTATCACACTGAATACTTAAACGCTCATATTACAATATACTAGTATTCTCATGTTGTATCAGTCTAGTTTATTGTTCACTAATATGACATAATGTTTTAACTTGATATCTCATATCATAAAAAGTAGTTCAATCAGTTAATACATATATTAGTCTCTACATATTATTATTGTCTCATCACATTCGTCTAGAGATATTTTATAATAATTTATATTATCAAAATATCGGAAAACAAACATAAACATATATAGTGCCTTTTAATTACAACTCAAAGCTACAAAGTAACTAGTCTAAAATATCGAGCAAGATACAAGATACTATGACATGGTAAGGCTTGATTAATATCAAGCAAGATATAAGAAGCTACAAAGTGACATTTCTATGGTCCAAAAACAAGACTCATTGTCACTTGGTGATCAATATCATAATCATATCATTTATTAACTATTTTTCATAATTAAGATTTTATTTCAAACCAATAGTAAGATCCA
The DNA here is from genome assembly GCA_027563935.2 of Costus lasius. Taxonomy (NCBI): domain Eukaryota; kingdom Viridiplantae; phylum Streptophyta; class Magnoliopsida; order Zingiberales; family Costaceae; genus Costus; species Costus lasius. Next base: position 69,869,846 of record CM050452.1, read on the forward strand.
TTAGGTCCTTGAAACATTCGCATAATATTACAATATCATTATAATATAACAAATAGTGAGTGGTGTATTAAAACACATTATTGCTATGCAAGCTACAAGAATGTTAAAATTTTGATATAATCTCTATTTGATAATGTTCATATGTAATTTAATCTCTTTATTCTTTGGGTCTGTTTGGCCCCGTTTTTAAGATGATTTTAATTAACTTTTAAGTAGAAAGAAATAAAAAAATTATTTGGTAATAAACAACAGAAGTAGAAAAAAATAGTAAAAAAGCAGAATTTGAGAAAATTACAATTTGATTTTTTTTAGTTTCTGATTTTTTAAAAAAGTAATTTATATGATTTTATTTAAAATTTTAAGTATTATTATTTTAAAATTTTAATACTAAAGAAAAATAAAATATATTATTATTTTAGATAATTTATTTATTTATTATTTTAAATTTTTACAGTAGTTAAAAATTATTAATCAAACATCTTATATATTTTGACAGTGAAGTACAGTACAACACAGTATAGTTTAGCACAGTTATAAAAGCTATTAATAGTGGGGCCAAACAGGCTCTGAGTCTCTAGATTAAATGCATGTCATAGAGTACTATATACATGTATAATTAATTATTATATTTCTTGATTCTCAAATAGACTAATATAATAATAATAATTCTTATTAAAATATAAATATAAATATGATAAAATATATATTAAATATCATTATCTAATAATCAATCTTTAGGATGTACTTCAATCATGACAATACAAGATTAATTGTATTTTCTTCTTTGACCTAAATACTAGAGTTTTTCTTGATCAAGCCTCCATTTCGGGTGGCGATGCAGTGCGCAGTGCGCCAACCACCAAATTATTGCGGCGGCCACAGCCCCTTCATCGGCGAAAATTTTGCTGAGGGGCACCCCTCCGCAAAATTTGCGGAGGGGTGCTTAAATTTTAATTAAAAAACTTTGTTTAAAATTTTTTTTTATAGAAATATAGTAGACATCAAGATCTATCCAATGGTATATATATCGGGATATTTTAGATCTTGTATACATCTAAAATATCCTATATAAGATCACATATAAGACAAAAGTGAATAGCATCACTTTTGTCTTATATGTGATCTTGTATAGGATATTTTAGACGTATACAAGATCTAAAATATCCCGATATATATACCATTGGATAGATCTTGATGTCTACTATATTTCTAAAAAAAAAAATTAAAAAAAAATTTTTTTAATTAAAATTTAAGTTGCGGAGGGGTGCCCCTCAGCAAAAATCTGGCCCCTTCATCAGCGTCATGTGGGTAGCAAGCAACAAAGAAAGTCAACTTTCCTCCTCCCTTAAACTTGTCTATGCGGATTTCCCAATACTTTTCTCATTTGCGTCGTATTTTTTTTAAAAAAAAATAAAATTTTATTGAATTATATCAGTCTATTACATCTTTATCTAAAGTCTGGTCAATTCAGTTGGCCAGTTGGTATTCCATCTGTGCTGTATTTGATCCTTCTTCAGAGTAAGGCTGTTTTTTCTTTCCTCTAGTTGACCAACATTTTCTAAGTGTTTTATGTCAATATATTCATTACAACCACAATAATTTTTATTTGACTTGTTTGAGTCAAAATCAGTGCCATAATATGCGGTTATAGTTTTCCTAAATGTGTTGAATTATACTGTACTGTACTCTAATGTCTTATGCTATACAGCTTCTAATTTTTAGCTATTTTTTTCTGCCACAACTTTCGATGCAAAAGAAACTTTAAAGCCACTTCGAAGCAAGGCCCTAGTCCATGATATATTGTGATTTTAATCCATTTCACTTATGTACATGTAATATGAATGTAAGCAGTAAGCACCTATTAGCATATACTATTAAAGGTGTTTGAGAGTAGGAATGTCTAAAAATCAAGTTAACATCGAACCGGACCAAACCAAATTAATTGGTTCAGATCGATCTAAAATCAAAACAGTTCGGTTTTAAACTATATAATTTTTTTATTTTAAAAAATAATAAAATCGAAGCGAACCGCAGTGGTCAGCTTCTTAGGTCTGCGTTTGCATGGGAGGTGAAGCAACGCATCTGTGTAGAAGCAAAGGCGTCCACATCCGCGTGGAAATGAAGCAATGGCGTTTGTGCAGAAGCTAAGGTGACAACGGTGACATTTGCATGGAAGTTCGACGGCACGTGTGTTGAAACTGAAGAGAAGGTTAGTCAGATCGGAGAAAAAGAAACTAATGAGACGAGCGAAGCGGCACCTTTGTGAGTGCGCCGCCACCTGCGGGCCGCGCGGGGACAGGGGCGGAACGCACAGCCCAACGTGCGTTGCTGCCAGCTTTGTGGCGTTGACTGGCGTTAACGCGTTGAACTCTTCAACTCGAAGGCACGCCAGGTTACCTGCAGGCTGAGCCCGCGGCAGGGATAAAATAAAAATAAAAAACTTGCTCGCTCGATCCTACTCGTGCTCGCATCATCGTGCTACTCGCCATCCTCTGCCGCTCGTCTCCTCTGAAGCGATCAATTCGTTGCCATTTCCATTTTCTTCAGCAGTTCCATCTCTGCTCAGTGTAAGACGACGTTGATGTCGAGCGACAAAGGATTGGTATGGGCACAACAGATATGTGGAGTGAAATATTTTTATTTCTCCTTGTCTTTACAAAAGAATCATACAGGCGTATATATAGAGTGCTATGATACATAAATGTCAATATTTACAATTGATTTGCAAATCAATATGTGATTTGATTTGATTTGATTTGATCTCCGACTAGTTTTGCTTGGAAGGTAGATCATCTTTATTGGGAAACAATGGTGTTTGCTTGGAAGGTAGATCACCTTTATTGGGAAACAATGGTGGCTGTTTATTTGTTGCTGAGTCTGTAATATTTGTTGCTGAGTCTATAATATCCTCGATGTGTATATGGTGGCAGTCGGCTTGATAAGGTAAGTGTGCTGAGTCAATATATTTGATGTGTTTACACTCCCCCACAAGCTCATCGGTAGGTACAACGTTGAGCTTGGTCTTTAAGTATAAAAAACGAACACGAGATAGAGGTTTGGTGAATATATCTGCAAGCTGATCCCGTGTGGAAATGAATGATATATTGAGTTGTTTAGCCGCGACTCGTTCCCGGACAAAATGAAAATCAATCTCAATATGTTTTGTCCGCGCATGAAACACAGGATTGGCCGCGAGGTATGTAGCGCCAATGTTGTCGCACCAGAGAGTTGGAGTTATGGTGGAAGATAAGTTAAGTTCGGAAAGGAGAGATTGGAGCCAGATGACTTCAGCTGTGGCGTTTGCAAGAGCTTTGTACTCAGCCTCGGTGCTGGAGCGTGAGACCGTAGCCTGCTTCTTAGAGGACCAGGAGATTAGGTTTGGGCCGAGAAATATAGCAAAACCGCTTGTGGAGCGCCGATCGGTGAGGGAGCCAGCCCAATCAGCGTCGCTATAAGCATGTAGCTCGCGAGAAGAGCTTCGATAAACAAGAAGGCCATGAAGAATGGTACCCTTTAAGTAACGGAGTATACGCTTGACATCCTCCCAATGCTGGATAGTAGGTGCATGCATGGCTTGACATGCACGATTGACAGCATAAGTAATATCGGGTCTTGTGATAGTGGCATAATGCAAGGCTCCAACGGTGCTTCTATAGAGTGTGGCATCCTCCATAGGAGAGGAGGAGACAAGTTTAGACTCAACAGCCAGGGGCGTCGAAATAGGCCGCGAACCGTCCATCTTTGCGCGAGTAAGAAGATCCATGATATATTTGCTTTGGCTGAGATGACAGCCGGATGAGTGGTCAGATAATTGAATGCCAAGAAAGTAATGTGCCGGACCAAGATCTCTGAGTGCAAATTCAGTGCCAAGCGCCTTGATCAAGTCATCAATGAATGGAGAGTTATCGCCAGTTATGAGGATATCATCAACATAGACCAGAATATAGACATTGGAGGAGGAAGTGCAGTGATAGAACAGAGAGGTATCAGTTTTCGAGCCAACGAAGCCGTGTTGTTGTAACCAACCACCTAGACGCTGAAACCATGCACGAGGGGCCTGACGAAGGCTGTAGAGGGACTTTTTAAGATGACACACATGGTGAGGAAATTGAGGATGAGCAAATCCTAGTGGTTGATCCATAAAGACAGTTTCATTGAGATGACCATGTAAGAATGCGTTGGAGACATCCAATTGACGCAAAGTCCAGTTGGAGCTTATGGCGATGGCCAGTAGTAATCGCACGGTTGTGATTTTAACAACAGGACTGAAGGTATCTGTAAAGTCGATACCTGGAATTTGACGATAACCTTTCGCAACGAGGCGAGCCTTGTGCCGTTCAATAGAACCATCCGCATGATGCTTTAAGCGAAAAATCCATTTGCAGCCGATGACATTCATAGAGGTGTGCCGCGGGACCAAGGTCCAGGTACCATTGCGAAGGAGGGCGTCAAATTCTGATGCCATAGCTGCCCGCCAGGCTGGATCCTTGGAAGCTTGAGAGAAACAGCTGGGTTCAACTGCTGTGACTGAGTTGATAAGGATCGAAGGTAGAGGATGTTTACACCGAAATTTCGTGTGAAGAACGATGGGATCAGAGTCCCTGTAAATATCTGTAAGAGGCCGAGTGCGTCGAGGTGGTGTAGCAGAGTCGGGAGAAGGCCCGGTCGCCAATGACGGAGCAGCAGATGAGCCCGGAGAATTGGCAAGAGGCGGGGAAGACGTGCAGTCATCGGCAAGGGGTTCGTCGCCAGCCGACAGTGGACGCGGGAGGCGTATATGATGATCTGGCAGGCGTGGAGATGTGCCAACACAACTTGGTGTCGAGGAGGTTGAGTCGAGCTGTGCGGTGGATGGACCGCAATTAGCAGCAGCAGGAGAGTTGTCGTCAGCCTGGACCGGAGGTTGGATCCGTATACCAGGCACAGGCATGCGTGGAGCCACGCCAAGGAGACCGGGTAAAGTGAGCGGAGATGGCGAGGCGGAGGCCGAGCCTAGCTGTGTGGCTGTTGCAAAAGGAAAGGAAGTTTCATCAAAAATAACATGTCGAGAGATATATATCCGCCCAGTGGGAACATGGAGACAACGGTAGCCAAGATGCATATTACTATAGCCAATGAAAACACACAAGTCCGAGCGAGGTTGAAGTTTGTGTTTATTGTAAGGCCGGAGAAGAGGATAACACGCGCAACCAAAGGTTCGAAGAAACTTGTAATTGGGAGCGCAATTGTAGAGTTTACCTAATGGCGTGTTATTTTGAAGAAGAGGAGTGGGAAGGCGGTTGATGAGGTAGACAGCAGTGGTGACGGCAGCATCCCAAAATTTGAGGGGAATTGATGCATGATTCAGTAAGGCAAGTGCAGTTTCAATTATATGGCGATGCTTACGTTCAGTAGTGCCATTTTGTTGAGGAGTGTGTGGGCAGGAAAGGCGATGAGCAATGCCAGAATTGATGAGATGCTGATGCAGTGCTTGATACTCCCCACCCCAATCGGAATGGACGTTTAGAATTTTTTTATTGAAAAAACGTTCCACGTGTTTCTGAAAATGGCAGAAAATATCTAATAGATCGGACTTGCGCTTCATTAGGAAGAGCCACGTATACCTGCTATGATGATCAATAAACGAGACATAATAGGAATAGCCAGTGTTTGATAGAATAGGAGCAGGGCCCCAAATGTCAGAATAAATAATTTCCAAAGGAGCCAAAGTTTTATTGTGAGTTGGAGAAAATGGAAGCTTATGACATTTTGATTTCATACATGCATCACAGAAAGTAGAAAAAGTAGAGCGATGAGTAGGAAGGCCGTAGTGGCTTGTTATTTGTCGAACGATGCGAAGGGATGGATGGCCAAGTCGGGCATGCCAAGGCGATGGGCTGACGCGTTCTCCAAGGTAGGTGGCTTTGGTCGGTGAAGAAATATGATAGAGACCATGCTTAATTGTTCCTTGCAGAAGAGTGCTCCCCGTTGTGCGATCCTTCACAAAGCACTCATTAGGATGAAATTCAAAAAAGACATTGTTATCATGAGTAAATTGACGAACGAAAAGAAGGTTTTTGGTTATAGATGGTACACAAAGGACATTACGCATGGTAAGATTGTGAGCATAAGAGGGGAGTAATGTGTTTCCAACATGAGTAATATGCAAACCTGTACCATTGCCAATGTGGACTTCATCAAGACCATCATAAGGTGCAGCCCCTTGTAAGGTCTGAAGGTTTGGCGTGACATGATGAGTTGCGCCTGAGTCAGGATACCACGAAGCTGATGCATGAGGAGGTAGTGACTCAATTGGATTAGGTGATGCCGCAGTCATTGTGTAGGCCCGTGGATGAGATTGAAAACTTGTTTGTTGTTGAGAGAACCCCCCAACGAAATTTGTGTCATACCTTTTGCGACATTCATGAGCATAGTGTCCAGGAATAAAACATATTTGACATCTACCTCTGCCTCGGCCACGGGATCGTCCACGGCCACGATTGCCGGTGTTGTGGCCTCTGCCTTGGCTATTGGTATTATAGCTGATGTTTAAGCCTCTACCTTGGCTGCTGATATTGTCGTGGCGGTTGGACGAATTGTCCTAGTGACTGGTGATGTGGACGGAAGGAGCAAGAAAATCAGTGTGCCGCATTTGAAGAAGGCGCTCATGAGAGGAGAGCATGCCGTGAACTTCTTCTAAGGTGAAATCATCAACACGTGTAGTAATGGTAGGTATAAGATTGTCGTATATAGGACCTAGCCCATTAAGAACATGCATAATCAAGTCCGCATCAGGAATCGGATTTCCAATTGCAGCTAAGCTGTTCGCAACAGATTTTATCCTTTGCATATAGTCATGAACAGAGTCGCTCCCCCGTTGAATCATATGTAATTGATTTTTAAGTTGTAGTACACGAGCTCTGGAATTTGATTGAAAGGCCCTAGCAAGTGCAGTCCATACCTCGTGAGCAGAGTTGAGGCCAACCACCATGGGGAAGACACTTTCAGTAAGTGTAGCGTTGATCCAGGTGAGGATAAGTTGGTCCTTGATGATCCAGTCATGGAAGTTTGGATCAGTCGGTGACGGTATGGGGTCGGTGCCTTCAACAATACCAAGTAATCTATGAACTCGGAAGAGAGGAATAAACTGAGTTTTCCACAGCAAGTAGTTATCATTTGTTAATTTGAGTGGTAAGATGGGAACTCCACTAAGAGAAATAGATGAGTTCGTTGAACTAGTTGAGTGTTGGGAGGATGCGGAATTGAGCTCAGAATCCATAACAAGTATTACGTACAAAAGGTCACCAGAGTTAGCGTGCGAAAAGAAAGCTTTGAATCTCTCACCAATCGCAGATGAAGTCGTAAACAAAGGTGGAGACGTGGGGCAGGGTAGGCCTTGGTGCTTAATCAGAGCACCATCTCTTCCAAGGCTCTCGTCAGGACACGCTCTGATACCATGTAAGACGACGTTGATGTCGAGCGACCAAGGATTGGTATGGGCACAACAGATATGTGGAGTGAAATATTTTTATTTCTCCTTGTCTTTACAAAAGAATCATACAGGCGTATATATAGAGTGCTATGATACATAAATGTCAATATTTACAATTGATTTGCAAATCAATATGTGATTTGATTTGATTTGATTTGATCTCCGACTAGTTTTGCTTGGAAGGTAGATCATCTTTATTGGGAAACAATGGTGTTTGCTTGGAAGGTAGATCACCTTTATTGGGAAACAATGGTGGCTGTTTATTTGTTGCTGAGTCTGTAATATTTGTTGCTGAGTCTGTAATATCCTCGATGTGTATACGGTGGCAGTCGGCTTGATAAGGTAAGCGTGCTGAGTCAATATGTTTGATGCGTTTACACTCAGCTCATCGGTGAAGGAACTGCAAGGAGACCTTAATTTAGGGCAAAGTTCATATGTTTTTATATATTGAGTCATTCATAAAGCATGTTATGATTTTGTTCTTCGTACACGGCTGCATCTTTAGGAGTCTTTTATATTCTTTGCTATTACACAGAACCCCTTTTGCGTACTTCTCTCATAGTTATTTGTAGTCTCGCTGATGCTTAACTGACCCCAGGTTTTGTTACTTCTCCTGGTAAATTTTAGCTGATTTTTTTGTGCTGCAAGCTTTGGAATTCATTATCTTACCGAAATACATAATGTATGAAATGCTTCCTGGCGAGTTCTCTACCGATCTGGACAGCCTAGAATAAGTAAAATATAACGAGTTAAATTGTGAAACAATGGAATATATTGGTGCAGAACTATAGATTTCTTCAATATGATGTCCAAGAGAGCAAGAATCCTTGTTGTATAACATCAGAATTTGAATGAATATCCTTCAGGTCATCAGAATTTGTATAACTACAGTAGCTATCCTTAAGATGAGGCAAAGCGTCATTTGTGAGGAGATTTTTTACCTTTCAAAAAAAAGATAGAGAGCGAGATGTACTAATATCTTATTGTTTTCTTCTCCCTGAATTTGATTGCCTCCAATGAAAACTCTTGAGAATTTTCTTTGTTGAATTCTGATGTACTAATATCTCATCTGTCAAATAAAATGATTACTCTATTACTTTTAGTAGCACTTGGATATGTTGGTATATTTGTGATTCATACTAGTGATAAAAAGGTTTAACTATGATTTTATATCAGATGGAACATAATTCCAAGAAATCAGAAAAGACTATTTGGAATTTTCGTATCACACAAACTTTATGTGACATTTGTGTCATAGCTGTTGAGAAAAATATTAGACCGGACACACATTTTAATGTGCCAGGTTGAAAATATATTGTGCAAAATTTTCAACAACAAATTGGTTTAACTATGATTTTATATTTTATATTTTGTTTATTTTTATATTTTTATATTTTCATATTATTTATTTTTTTATATTTTTATATTTTTACATATTTATATATTTATATTTTTATACTTTACATATTTATATATTTACATATTTATATATTTATATATTTATATATTTATATATTTATGTATTTATGTATTTATATATTTATATTTTTATATTTTTATATTTTTATATATTTATATATTTATATATTTATATATTTATATATTTATATATTTATATATTTATATATTTATATATTTATATTTTAAAAATATATTATTTTAATCTATATATTAATATTTAAAATATTCTATTTTATTTAACAAATGATTTTAATATTATAAAGGTTTCTATATAATAATATTAATACCACTTTTTATAACAACAATCTACAGTATTTCTATAGTAATAGTACTACTTTTTAATATACATCATAGCATTTTTCAACCTGCACCAACACTAACCGTAGAAAATTCCCAAACAGACCTGAGCGAAGTGAGATAGATTTTTATTTTATTATTTATTTTTCAAAAAAATAAAGAAACTAGTTGAGAGATGTGATATTTATTTAGATTTTATTACTTTCTTAAATTAGGATGGGACAAGTCGTTGTAGCATATCCCATTCTGCTCATTATATATTTGGAGTGATGTGATATATGTTTTGATTTTTTATTTTTTAAATTAGGATGGGACAAGTCGTTGTCACCGATTTCATTCCTATTAATTACATTTTTTTATTTTACCTAGATCACATCAACTGTTTGCTTATTTATACCAAAGCTAATGTAAGTTGAATTTTTAGTTTAAATTCAGTTTAATAAATTCGGTTTAATTGAACTGAAAATTTTTATTTTGGTTCGGTGTACATTCGATTTTTAAAATTTTCGGTTCGGTTTCAGATTTAATTTTTTAACAATAAAAAAAATCAAATTGATCTGAATCAGTTTAGTTCGATCTTCTACGCCCGCTTCTGTCGGCGATTTTTGCGGAAGAGGCGAGCGACGCCTCTTCCCTATAAGAGAGGGGATCGAGAGACAGCTGGAGAGGCGCGAGAGAAGCAACGAGTGGAGAAGCGGCGGCACCTTCCTCTGCAACAGAGAGAGCTGCGAGCGAGAGAGCCTTTGTAAGTCGGCGGCAAGTGTAGCCGCCGATGTGAGTGAGCGAGAGGAGAAGAGAGGAGGGTTTTGTAACTTGCTATTTTTAGAATAGGAGTGAAGTTTTCCCTTCATTGTTGTCTTCTTCTTCTCCGGCGTCTTCTTCCGTTCTTCCCCAGCGAGTTTTTCCCTCCTTCACCTTCACCGTTGACGACGATCTAGGCGACGACGCTTCCGGCCGCAGCAATGAGGGCTGAGGGGAGGAGGAGCCTCCCTGCCGCACACCCGAGCTTCTCCACACACTTCCTTCTCCGACAACAGCAAACGAACGCAGGCGGCGTTCGTTCGCGTGAAAAGCAAAGGCGAGGCGGAGAGAACGCGTTGAGCATTCGAATCGATGCAGAGTCAAAATCAATTTCGAGATCAAATTCAGTTTCGCGAGCGAAGGCAAAAATTTGATTTTGGTTCCGGCGTGGCTTACGAGTGGAGAAGTGGTGATGTTGACGGTAATTGGAAATAGGGCGTGACAAACCGGTATCATAGGGAAACTTTGACGATATGGTGACGTAAGGAGAACATTTGGCGAAAGTAGAGTAAGTGCTTGGCCTAACGGGAGACGGGGAAGACGTTGTTACTCCCCAAGTGGAGAACTTGCAGCGCACGGTGGAACAACAGAGGTTGCAAATTCTTTCCCTCCAACAAACTTTGGCATGAATGGCTACGCTTCAACAAAGTTTGGAAGGGATGGTGGCGCTACAAGAGCAAGTAGCAGGCTCCCCTGCAACTCAACAACAAGTACAGGCAGATCTCACAGTGATGCGCATAGCCTTAGCATAGGCAAAAGGCGGTATGCCTAGAGTAGCATCGATGGAGTAGGCGGCTCTGAGATCGAAGGTTCGCATCCTAGAACCTGCGATGTTCGGAGGAGCCTGATCATCCAAAGAGTTGAGAAATTTTCTTTGGGACATGGAGCAATTCTTCATCGTCAATCATGTCTCAGACCAGGAACGAGTGCGAGTGTGTACTGCATACCTCGCAGATTACGCAAAACTTTGGTGGAGGACCAAAGTTGATTCGACATCAGGAGCAACTGATTGGACCTAGGAGGTGTTCCGAGAGGAACTATGGCAGTAGTTTCTTCTCGGGAACTCAGCGGATTGACACGTCCCGCAAGTGCACGGTTATGTCGAAGTAATATACAAGATGTCAAATCCCACAGGGAACAAGGTTGAGTACCAGAAAATCCAAATTTTAATAGCTAGGCGAATCGAAACGTGGTTTTAAGAACTAAAATAATTGAAAACAAAACAAGCAATCACAACTACGACAGTTGAGAGTAAATATGGGAGAGATATCAGGGCCTTGGTTTCCACCACGATGATGATCTTGATCGCACAAGATAGATATTAGTTATTTGGATTATTGGTTTTGCACAAGGAATCTAACCCTAGGGTACAAGGTGCCCTCTCTCGAGTGTACACCCCGGTGTTCGAGTTAGAACGACCTCCTACTCTCGCAGTGGATCGTTCTAAGTGAACCCAATGAGTTCTATGGCAGATTATGAAACCCTCGAGCGAAGACCAAGCACTCTCGTGTCGAGGTCTCGCATGTTTTACTAAGAGATTCCACCCTTACGATCCTCCTCTCGGTATAAATCGTAACGGCTATTACATGAAAATACTCAACCAAATTAAAATCACGATATAAACACGTCAATGTAAAATATGCTCACAATACATTCCAAACAACAAAATTGAAATAAAGTTTGCGATCAAAATCATCAAAGGGCTTCAACCAAGCCCTGTAATAGGTTTTACACTACAATCATCATTGAAACGCTCAAAAATCTCTCTTCTAACATAGGAAGATCACAAGAAAGAGTTTCTAAGGGATAGGAGATGATAAACCGAAGCAAATCCTAAAGAATCGAAGCGCTCCGATGATTAGATCTCCGAAAATCGCCCTGAAATCGTGTTTTCGTCGTGATCTTTCACCCTCCGCCGCTTCGTCATGTGGTTCCTCTGATCATTAGGGCATAAAAATTAGGGCTTTTATATCCTACGTGTTCGCCTTTCAAAGAGCTTTCCATAGACACCTTACTTTCCAAATTCTGACTCCAAACAGATGAGAAATCAGAGAAAAACCAAGTAGAGGTCGGTCTTGCACGTGAGTCTGGATCAGAATCACGGGTGAACCCCGCCGGGTTCACCTGGCCGTGATTCGTTCTGTGCATTCTGGCGGAAAGAAGCGCGGTGCACCCCGCTGGGGTTCACCTGGCTGTGCTTCGCTCTGGGCTGTTTTCGGCCTAAAGGAATTCTGATGAACCCCGCTAGGGTTCACCCGGCTGTGAAGCTCTCTGTGAGTTATGCTGGCTGGTGACTGGGATGGTGACCTGGCCGTATTTTTTTGGCTAATTCCGTTTTGGCCCAAATTTGACGTGTAGCTTTGTCTTTGTATAAGAAATCGTCCCATGGCCTTAGAATCTTCAAAATATGTCGAAAAAAGTATGATTTTACCTGGAATTTCACAAAAGCACCAAAAAGTAAAAATTCCGAAGATATGAAGGAAATAAGCTTATAAAGAGTATAAAAGTGTCAAAATAAGCCTAGATTTAGCATGAAATGACCATCAAAATTACTATCAAAATGCAAGACATCAAAATACTCTAGACTTAAATCTTTGCTTGTCCTCAAGTAATAAAATAAAATGAAACACGGGATAGGTATAAGAACGATTTTTTGGGTTAAGGCATACATCCAAGTTAGAGAAATATTTAATAACAATCCAAAATCTAATCAGGAGAAATCAAGTAAATGGTTGTTTCAAGTGCTCAACAGTTTGATCTCACAAAAACTAGATGCCAAACAACCTAGTAAGCAGCAAACATAGGATTCAATCAAGTTTACACACAACACTCATGCAATTCCAATCCTCCCTATTCAAATCGTTGGGGTTAACTCAAATGTTTCATTTAGGGTATGATACACTGATTATTGCATTAGACTTCAACTCATAATCCTTAAGTACCATTGCCAATTTTTCGCAATGCCAAGTAGAGGAGTCTCTTTATTGATTTCAACTTCACACCCTTTAGATTTCAACTCATAACCTTCGGTACCATTGCCAATTTTTTACAATGCCAAGTAGAGGAATCTAAAGGTGATTTTTTTTTGTATCAGCAGTTGATAACACATCCTTTTTGAACACATGTAGTGTCTCCCCAATAACAGAAAGGAATTCAAAGAATAACTAAGTGAATATGTATCTCAATATGATTCTCATGTAAGTTGCAAGCTTGAGTTGATTAAACAATCATAGAAATGTTTGACCCACTAATAAACAACTCAAAGTCAATCCAAATCACAAAATTTCAAAATCATAGAGCATATGGACATGATCAAAAAGTATCTCTAACAAAGAGGTATATTCCAGACTTAATTCTTTGATCATTCCTAACCAATCATGTATTTAACTCAACATTTTAAAATAGCTATCATAGGAGATAATTCATACACATGACTCACATGCAAACTCATGGAAAGATTCCACACAGCATATATAAAAAACATAATCATCATAACAGAGTATGGACACAAGCAAGAAAGTAATATCATACAGTCACAAGATGGGGCCTGAAGATATGGACCAGGGCCACGAATATAATGACATATAAGATACAATGCCACATAATATCTAACTACCATAGAATAAAAGTATCAATTCTCAACATCACAACAAATCGCAGCCACATGAAGAAAGAAAGCAGAGACCGGAGTAAAGATAGCTCACCCACTCTAAAAGTTTGCATAGTCCTCTATGCAATACCATGATGTGAGAGGAGTGGATGACGATGCTGATGCTGATGGGAAGCTACCTCCGCTTGCGCGAGCGAGAGCTAGAAGCTCGTGAGCTCTTGCTCTTCCCACGTGGGAAGAGATGTCCATACAAGCCATATTTTCCTCATTGATGAAAGAGAGGCGCTCATCCATCGCAGAGAGCTTTTCCCACACCGATCCCATCATTTTGTGCTACCTCTACATGTGCGCTTCCATGGATTCCCAATGCGAAGATTGGTTCTGCTGGATGTAGGTAACGGTGGTGTCTAGGTGATTGATCATCTCCCGTTAATGGAGTTGCTCTTCTTTAATTTCCTGCAACACAGACATCATAGAATCATGAGAGGAGGTGCCACCAAAAGAGAAGGTGCCCGGTGCTAGTGGTGCGGTGTCGATAGGATCTGGCTGTGCATCTTCAGTCGGTCGGATACGCCAGTTCCCTCGCACATGCACAGTGGTGCACTTTGGGTTCGGTAGGGGCAGGCAAAATGGGCTTCCATTGAACGTCATACAATAAGAGTCTCCTTTGTGAATGATCAGCTTCATGGCAACACAGGACTCGATCTCAAGCCTGTTGTTGCCGGTAGCCTCTAGTGTGCCGTATGGAATGACGCCTAAGGAAACTGCCAAAGGGGTGATCAAGCCGCCAATCACAATCGCCCCCTTCAAAGAACGGGCGACGCGGGTGACCTACTTAGCCAAATAATACCCAGAGTCCACTCTAAAACTGTGGAGCATGCACCAGAGATAGAATAATTCCGTCTGACGGACCATGTCAATGCTCTCACCGCGGCCAAAGAGGGTATGGGCCAATACGCGGTGGACATACTTGATCACAGGGTTGCAAAGGCTAGATGCACGGGCCACGCGAGAGGAGTAGATATGCTCATTGGTAATTTCTCCCTAGAAATTCTGTTCACTATACTCAGAGGGGACCTTGCGTATATCCGGTTCAGGAAAGCCATATATGCTGCGCAACTGGGAAAGAATGAGTATGTGTTCAATGTTACCTAGACGGAACATCAAGCAGCCTAGATCATTTTCAAGGATCGGATCTGCTTTTACTTCCAAGGAACTCAGAAACTCCAATGTCACGCCAACATAAGTGGGGGAGTATAGCTGCTGGAACTGCTCCCAACCCACTGCTGCATACATCATGTTTACATCCTCTAGCATCCCAAGCATCTGCAGTGTGCCTCTATCGAGATACCTCGTGTTGAGAACTCGGCGCTGTCGCAATATCTGATAATGCTCCTCTTGCCTAGTGTTCCGAAAGATGATCCCGAACTCGTTCGGGGGAGATATGTATGGCTGTGGTCGGCCGGCAGATGTACGCACATGACGAGAAGAAGAGGAGCCTGGCGCGGTTGAAGATGGCTGGAAGGATGGAGGAGTTGGCGTGTACTCCTCATCGTCTGTGGCAGACGAGTCAGAAAGTTCTTGCTGCGAGCGCACGGTCCTCTTAGAAGCCATAGCTTTCGTTCTTGGAGGCATGGTGGCCGGAGAAGATCGAAAGTGTTAAGCAAGGCTTTGGTGAGAAAATCTGGCCGATGGTGCTCACGGATCGAAAGCAGCGGAGTTAAGACTTCGGAGAGCAGGCGACACGAAAACCCAGTGTGAAACAGTGAGAAGAGTTTGATCGGATTGCTAGGAATCGTAAATCAGAACCTGAGAGATCGCCTTTGAGTGTTAAGAAGGAGAGAAGGCAACGCGATCCGGTCGGCTTGGTCGAAATCGGGTGGAGGCGGCAAAAACACGCAAAATCTGGCGATGCGAAAATCAGGGACGAAGTTGAAACAGAACTTGTCCCACTTGTAAGGAAGCTCGGATCTGACCCGGAGAGATCTCCTTTGTGTTTGGAATGAGGGAAGAGTGGCGAAATCAACGGGATCTTGGCGAGATTTGGGGGGCGGCGGCGAAAAAGTCGGCACAGTGCCCTAACTTCGGGCGAAGTCTAATGAAATACTAGTGAACCTGCCCAGGTTCACTAGCCCGTGATGTCCACTGTTCGAGTCCTGACGCTATAGAAGCACGGGTGAACCCGCTGGGGTTCACCAGCCCGTGAAGTATTCTGGAATGTATCTAGTGTTCAGAAAAGATGGTGCCTGTGAAGCTTACTAGAGGGTTCCTGCGCAGACAGAAATACTGGTGAACCCCGTGGGGTTCACCTGCCTGTGAAACGCTCTGGTCACTTAGTCTGGGCGCACTGTACAGTGCACTTCACGGGTGAACCCCCTGGGGTTCACCTGGCCATGATATGCACTGATATATTCGAAAAATTCTGGAAAAATCTAAAAAAAATTCCCATGTGCTCCATCTTCCTCCTACAACGTAAAGAGACATCAAATTAGTAGCAATCCCCTCTAGAAAACCAAAAATTAAATGAAAAATAAATTAACAATGTAAAACAAGGTCTAAATCAATGCATGAAAATTAAAAAACAATTAAAAACTTGGGTTGCCTCCCAAGAGCGCTAGTTTTAGGTCGGTAGCTCGACCATTAGAGTTTTCAGAGTTGCAAGTTTGTGGGGTCTGAGAGAGCAAGAACTTCCTCTCTTTCGACCCGCTCATCTTCAAAATAGTGCTTGAGACGATGCCCGTTAACTGTGAAACTTCTAGTTCGTTCTGTCCAAATTGTAATGGCTCTATATGGTTGAACTTTCTGAATTGTAAAAGGACCGGACCATCTCGTGCGTAGCTTTCCTGGAAATAGCCGAAATCTAGAATTGAACAAAAGTACTTTGTCTCCCTCATGAAATTCCTTCTTTGCAATGCGCTTGTCATGCCAAAACCTGGTGCATTCTTTGTAGCTTTTAGCATCCTTGGTGGGGGTTGTCAAGGTAAGCTTCAATGGGTCCACTGTTTTTCTAAAGGGCTTGACATGCTGTATAGCTTGCTCCACAATGTCAATACTGCAGCATGTTCCTGCAAGAGAAGGTTTTTTCAAGGTGTCAGTCAAATCAAATTGTATAACGTTGTCACAAATGTTCAAAGACAGTTTCCCATGTTTGACATCCATGACAGCGGCTGCAGTAGCAAGAAAGGGTCTCCCTAGAATGATTAGGAGCCTGTCATCCTCATCAATCTCCAAAACAATAAAATCAGCAAGAATAAAGTAATCTCCTATTTTAATAGGCACGTCCTCTAAAATATCAACTGGTTGACGCACTGATCTATCTGCAAGCTGTATAGAAATATTGGTTGGTTGCAAATCCCCTAAATCTAGCCTTTTGCAAAGTGATAATGGCATGAGGCTAACGCTTGCTCCAAGATCGCACAGAGCTCTCTGAAAGGACATCTCCCCAATCTGGCAGGGTATGGAGAAACTTCCTAGGTCTTTAAGCTTATGAGGGAGCTTGTTTTGAATGATGGCGCTGCACTCCTCAGTAAGTGCAACGGTCTCTTGATCCTCTAACTTTCTCTTGGTTGATAAGATGTCTTTCATGAATTTTGCATAAGTCGGCATCTGCGAAAGAGCATCAACGAAAGGGATGTTAATATAAAGTTTCTTTAATACTTCCAAAAACTTACCGAACTGCTTGTCCAATTTAGCCTTGACAAGCCTCTGTGGAAAAGGAATCGGTGGCTTGTATGCAGGCGGTCTCACATAGGGCTGCTCCTCTTCAACTGGTTCAAGTGCCATCGGTGTTGCATCTGACTGTGGTACCATAGGTTCGGTAGTCAACTCATCTATCCTATCATCGGTCGGCATTTTTGGGTCTTCAAGTTGCTTGCCGCTCTGAGTGGAGATTGCATTGCAATGCTCCCTTGGGTTTACTTCTAGCTGGGATGGTAGCTTGCCTGGTGCTCTGGAGGATTACTGGGCTAGCTGACTTTCCAGCATCTTATTATGTGTCTCCAGGGAGTCCATCCTTGTCATCATAAGTTTCATCATGTCTGTAAGTCCTTCAAGTTGCTTACTCAGCTTTGGATCATTATTGGACCTTGGCTGTGGTGGTGGTGCATTATAGTTCCTAGCCTGAAATCCTGGTGGTCTGAAATTGCTCCGTTGGGGTTGCCTGAAATTTCCTTGTGGGGGTTGGGCTTGCTGTGGTGGAACTTATCCAGGCTGAATTGGCTAAGTTGTTCGGTATGAGAAATTTGGATGGTTACACCATCCTGGATTGAATGTGTTGGAATATGGATTGTTGTTGGGATTAAAGTTTCC
Organism: Costus lasius; assembly: GCA_027563935.2. Lineage (NCBI taxonomy): Eukaryota > Viridiplantae > Streptophyta > Magnoliopsida > Zingiberales > Costaceae > Costus > Costus lasius. Next base: position 69,887,794 of record CM050452.1, read on the forward strand.
AACAGCATTCAATTGCTTAGAGTTGATCGCAGCCATCTGTCCATCTCCTACCTGACAATCTGCCCCTGCATGGCCTACAACTCCATAGACCTCACCAGAAATAGTGTTAACATCCATAGAATTAACAAACCAAGAATCAAACTTTCTAGTCAGATTATCAACCTTAGCCGTGAGAGCAGTAAGAGAGTCAAGGTCATACCTACCTGACTTCTTGTTAGAGGTACCTCTCTCAGATGTCCATTGGTGATAGTTAATCGCCATGTCCTCGAGGAGGTTCATTGCATCTTCAACTCTCCTATTCATCAAAGCGCCTCCTACTGCAACATCCACTGTAAGTCTTGTGTTGTAATCCAAACCGCTATAGAACGTTTGGATTAAGACCCAAGTCTCAATTCCGTGATGTGGACACATCCGCTGTAGCTCTTTAAACCTCTCCTAAGCTTCGTATAGAGATTCTCCATCCTTCTGCATGAAACTTGTTTTCTAATTTCGCAACTGAATCGTCTTGGATGGAGGAAAGTACTTGGAGAGAAAGGCTTGAGAAAGCTTCGCCCATGTTCTTATCGAAGCAGAAGGTAGTGTGTGTAGCCAAACCCTCACTCTGTCCCTCAAAGAGAAGGGAAATAATCGCAACCTGATAGCATCAGCAGACACACAGTTAATTTTCAGTATATCACAATATTCTAGAAAAATAGATAGGTGCATGTTGGGGTCCTCAAGAGGAGAACCACCAAATTGGTTTTGTTGCACCATAGAAAGCAACGCAGGTTTTATTTCAAAATTGTTGGCCTCAACATCGGGCCTAGCAATTCCCGATTGAAAACTATAAGCATAGAGAGCAGAATAGTCTTTCAATGTCCTATTGTTGTAGTTGTTCCACATTGGTTGTGGTACTCGGTCATTGTTCACATCTAGCTGAATGTGCTCCATCTGATTTTCTCCTTCTGGATGGTTCATGACTTCTTTCTTCAGGATTTGATTTTGCTTCCTTCTTGTCCTGAAGGTGCGCTCGATCTCCAGATCAATGTCAAAGAATGTACCTGCCCTAGAACTTCTTTACATAAAACGGTCAGTCAAGATTTTAAAGTTCTAAGACAGTGAGTAAATAAAGAGAAAAAGAAAATAGCAGTGCAGTAAAGAAAAACTAACCTAAAGCCTAGTCTACTAATTCTCAGAAATATACTAATATCAACCGTTGTTCCCCGGCAACGGCGCCAAAAACTTGACACGTCCGGCAAGTGTACGGTTATGTCGAAGTAATATAAAAGATGTCGAATCCCACAAGGAACAAGGTTGAGTACCAGAAAATCCAAGTTTTAATAGCTAGGCGAATCGAAACGTGGTTTTAAGAATTAAAATAATTGAAAACAAAACAAGCAATCACAACTACAACGGTTGAGAGTAAATATGAGAGAGATATCAGGGCCTTGGTTTCCACCATGATGATGATCTTGATCACACAAGACATATATTAGTTATTTGGATTATTGGTTTTGCACAAGGAATCTAACCCTAGGGTACAAGGTGCCCTCTCTCGAGTGTACACCCCGGTGTTTGACTTAGAACGACCTCCTACTCTCGCGGTAGATCGTTCTAAGTGAACCCAATGAGTTCTATGGTAGATTATGAAACCCTCGAGCGAAGACCAAACACTCTCGTGTTGAGGTCTTACAAGTTTACTAAGAGATTCCACCCTTACGATCCTCTTCTCGGTATGAATCGTAACGGCTATTACATGAATATACTCGGCCAAGGTAAAATCACGATATAAACACGTCAAAGTAAAATATGCTCACAATACATTCCAAACAACGAAATTGAAATAAAGTGTGCGATCCAAATCATCAAAGGGCCGCAACCAAGCCCGAAATAGGTTTTACGCTACAATCATCTTTGAAACGCTCAAAAATCTCTCTTTTAACATAGGACGATCACAAGAAAGAGTTTCTAAGGGATATGAGATGATAAACCGAAGCAAATCCTAAAGAATCAAAGTGCTCCGATGATCAGATCTCTGAAAATCGCCCCGAAATCGTGTTTTCGCCGTGTTCTTCCGCCCTCCACCGTTTCATCGCGTGGTTCCTCCGATCATTAGGGCATAAAAATTTGGGCTTTTACATCCTACGCATTCACCTTTCAAAGAGCTTTCCATAAACATCTTACTTGCCAAATTCGGACTCTAAACGGGTGAGAAATTAGAGAAAAACCGAGTAGAGGTCGATCTTGCGCGTGAGCCTAGATCAAAATCACGGGTGAACCCAGCCGGGTTCACTTGGCCGTGACTTGTTCTATGCATCGCGGTGCACCTCGCTGGGGTTCACCTGGCTGTGCTTTGCTCTGGACTATTCTCGGCCTAAAGGAATTCTGGTGAACCCCGCTGGGGTTCACCCGGCCATGAAGCTCTCTGTGAGTTCTGCTGGCTGGCGACTGGGATGGGGTTCACCCTGGCCGTATTTTTCAGGCTAACTCCATTTTGGCCCAAATTTGACATGTAGCTTCCTCTTTGTATAAGAAATCGTCCCATGGCCTTAGAATCTTCAAAATATGTTGAAAAAAGGGTGATTTTACCTGAAATTTCACAAAAGCACCAAAAAGTGAAGATTCCGAAGATATGATGGAAATAAGCCTATAAAGAGTATAAAAGTGTCAAAATAAAACTAGATTTAGCATGAAATGACCATCAAAATTACTATCAAAATGCAAGGCATCACGGACCGGGCACGAGATGTGGTGAATCAGCTTAAACATACTGGTCCAATCCAGGAGTATGTTCGGGCTTATTCAGCACACATGTTGGAGATATCGAACATGTCAGAAACCGATAGACAGTACACCTTTCTTTGGAATCTTCAACCATGGGCGAAGGCTGAAGTCCGATGACATGCACCGCAGGACTGGAGGACGGCCGCAGCAATAGCCGAATCCCTCATGGACATAAGAGCTTCAGGTACGACTTCCTCAAGAGCATCGAAGTCACCCCCGAAGCGTCGCTCTCCGGCAAGGGTGAGAGTACCAGAAAGGGAGAGACCCTTTCCCCGGCGAGGCGGAGGCCAGCCGGCATAATAGGAGCAGAACCGACCTGTAGAGAGGACGCAGGATCGGACGAGACCGATGGGATGCTTCTTGTGTAAAGGACCACATTGGATGCGCGACTGCACAACTCGAGAGCAGATTGCAGCGATCGTACAGTAAGAGCTAGCTGAGAAGGAGGTGGTTCATGACGACCCTGTTGTGACTTGCAGAGGAGGGATGGCATTGAACGCGATCACGGCAGTGTCAGCCTCGGGAGAGTCACAATTGATATATGTTCCAATGTAGATACGTGGGGTCGAGGTGGAAGCAATGGTCGACACCGGTGCGACTCATCTCTTTGTGTCGGAATGCATGGCGGCACAGCTGGGCCTGTGTACTTCACCTACGACGGGTCAGACGAAGACCGTCAACTCCGTAGAGCAGCTGATGTTGGGCATTTCCTACAACGTCCCGGTGAAACTTGGAAACTGGACGGGATGACATCACATCCGAGTGACGAAGTTGGACGATTACGATGTCGTTCTCGGCATAGAACTACTTTGACGAGCGAAAGTTTCTATCATTCCACACTTGGAAGGAGGCCAATTGTTTCATGAGGAAGCACTAGAGTAGGTCCCTACTATTCAATGAGGTAATTCGACGGCTTCGACTTCGAGAACACAGGGGACACGTAGAGTGACGGATCCTACACGTGCATGAGGTGCACATATCGCAGTAGTGGTTGCGACAGAAATGCCCGTAGAAGACATCGAGGGTGATGTCCTGATTGGGCAGGAGAGAATTGTGATGCCTGAATGTAAGTGGGCTGGGCTAGGTGGAAATGGGCTGGGCGGCGTCCCAAGCCCAACAAAGCAAAGCGACTTCGGCGAGGTCTTCTACGCCCGCTTCTGTCGATGACTTCTGCGGAAGAGGCGAGCGACGCCTCTTCCCTATAAGAGAGGGGATGTTACGTCCATGACACAAGCAGACAAACGAGAGTAGATTTTAAAATAAAATAGTATTAAATAATGGGAATGATGGGACAGAACCATCACGCGTTCCCATCCTTTTTCCGGCCTCGGCACTGTGCACGCGTGATCGAGCCATCCCTTCACTGTCGTGCGTGCCCTTCTCCCTTATTTCTCCCCGTCGCTCTTGGCTTTCTTCACCGAACAAAAGCAACCCCTCGCCTTCGACCATGGCTTCCTCTTCCCTCATCTCCCTTGTGCCTGACTGCTCCAGCGAGATTGGCAGCTAGCTTCCGGCAATGAAGCCCTAGATCAGCAAACCATTCGGCAACGCCCTTCCTCCGTTTGCGACTTTCATCCGGCGACGAACGCGTCAAGCTCGCATGCCTCGGTACTCACCTTTGGCGACTCTGGCAAGCCTCCCTCGTCTTCGGCGGACGTTTCCCCTAACTTTCTGGCCGTTTCCAGGCACTATTCCCTCCGGCTCTGGGGACGCGTGTGGGTGGTGCCGCCGACATGTTTTTGGTCGATCCTAGTGATTCCGGCCACCTTTCGTGAAGGCGGCCGTACGACTGAACTCCTCTCAGCGTCGGCTTCATTTTCACTACCGGGTTCCGATCCATCACTGGAGTTATTGTTCCGGCGATCGCCGTCGGCGAGGTTTTCCGGTGAACTTTGGATTTCGTGCTGACACCTTGGTTTACGCACGCGTGGCTGGTTCTTGCGTATTCTGACTTCACTCGGTGATTTGCGTTCGCACATGGCTGCGAACTAGGTTAGTACCCCGACCCGACTTTGTACACGAATATACGAACGCATGCGTAAATAGAACCTGGACTTGTATATCTGATGAACTCAATTAAATAACCCGGATATGAACGTAGCTACTTAATGACAGAGTAGCATGTTAATTAATGATTATGGTAAAATGGATTATAATGAAATACTATGGACTTATACCTTGATTAACCTGCTAGGATCTGTTGACTGATATCGTGCTCATCTAGTTGGTTCTATTACTGTTCGTCTGCATTTGAGGTAGGGATTCTACCTTCTTCCCTTTGTTACGGTGCCAACCACATGTGTAGATTAGCGGCACCTCCTTATAGTTGTTATGACTATTGATCACTATCCTATTTCCTTTCTGCTCGTGTCTTATTCCTGTTGACATAAAATGCTTGTATGAAGCACGGTTTGAGTATTGGTATTGCATGCGAGTCAGTAGTTGATAGTTGATATGTGTTATGTATACATATATTGAGGGTTGAATGTCTAGCGATAGACATGTCTGTGTACCTCAGTTAGTGCCTGTTATATTCTGAGACATGTGATCGTCTACCTGTGATGATGATAGACCAAGATAGTCTGATGTTATGGGCTTGAGGTCTCAGATATGTTCAGCCCGATGAGAGGGGTTGTACTGAGTGTAGGACGCTACACTAGTAAGCTGTCGATGGACAGTCGTCTCTACTGTTCGGGGAGCCATCAGTAGGGACCACTCTGTTTCAGAATTGTGGGTCTCGGACCACTACTGTATCAGCTCACAGGTTTTATCTGTGTGTGACATTATATTGATGAGTATTTTAGTTTGATTATACACTATACGGGACATGTGGAGTTACAGTGGTATTCTGGTAAATTATTATGTTCTGATCATGCACCATACAATTTGATTTAACCCTACTTAGCCTCCGGCTAACCCCTTTGACTTACCTCCAGGTTCAGGCGTGGCTCCATCTGGAGCAAATTAGATAGATAGCTTGGTAACCACCAGTCTGGGTGGGTTTGAGTTGCATCTGACCAGTGTGTCGGTTGTTATGTTATATTATGTTGTTGTTGGACTTGTTGACCGCTGCGCCGGTTGGGTATCTGTTGGGTTTGTGGACCGCTGTGTCGGTCGAGTTATTATGATTTTGTTGACTGTTGCGTCGGTCTTGTGTTGTCGTTTTGTATTATGGATATTCTGTGGCCGGGTCGGCCTTATGTTATGTATTGTTTTTGTTCTGTGCCTCTCTGTTGTTGTGTTGATTTTGACAGGTACAGTGTTGTTGCGTCTCGAGGTCCGGGATTCCCTGCGTGGATCCCGGGTGGCGCTCTGGGGCGTAACAAGGGATTGAGAGACAGAGGGAGAGGCAGCGAGCGGAGAAGCGGCGACACCTTCCTCTGTGACAGAGAGAGCTGCGAGCGAGAGAGCCTCTGTAAGTCGGCTGCGAGTTTAGCCGCCGATGTGAGTGAGCGAGAGGAGAAGAGAGGAGGGTTTTGTAACTCACTATTTTGTGAATAGGAATGAAGTTTTCCCTTCATTGTTGTCTTCTTTTTCTTCGGCGTCTTTTTTCGTTCTTCCCCGGCAAGTTCTTCCCTCCTTCACCTTCACCGTCGATGCTTCTGGCCGCAGCGACGAGGGCTGAGTGGAGGAGGAGCCTCCCTGCCGCACACCTGAGCTTCTCCAAACGCTTCCTTCTCTGACAATAGCGAACGAACGCGTTCGTTCGTTCGTGTGAACAGTAGAGGCAAGGTAGAGAGAACGCGTTGAGCATTCGAATCGAGGCAGGAAATTGAGTCAAAATCAATTTCGAGATCAAATTTAGTTTCGCGAGCGGAGGCGAAAATCTGATTTTGGTTCCGGTGCGGGTTACGAGTGGAGAAGTGGTGACGTGGACGGCAATTGGAAATAGGGCGTGACAGAGAACCTACATGGCCCAATGATTTTTTATATATTTTCTAGTAGTAATTCTAAGTATTATTGCATGAAATGTAGGCTTAGCGGTTCTAAAGCCCAGCGGATCCATTTGCTAACTCCTAATATTACTGGAATGGTACTTCTTTCCCATATTTCAAATACTTCGCACAGTACCTAATAAGTTATTAGGTTTTTTAATGTATAATATATCTATGTATATAGATTAAATAGATATTTTATATAGATTAAATATATTAAATTAGATTAATAGATTAATCAAAATGGATAAAAAAATTTGAATCTTTCCTTTTTTAATTATAATTAATACAAAATTGATCAAATTGGAAATTATGATTAGAAAAAAATAGAATTACTTCTTATAATTTTTTTTTAATTTGCAGTTCTAATTAAGTTATAGGCCTTGTTTAGCACAGTTGGACAACGGCTTTTGCTCGTCAAAATAGCATATGTTTTAGGTTCTAAAACTAGAAGCAATATGGGTTTGGAAAAGCTTAGAAGAAGCTGTTTTTGGATGTTTTCTAGCTATAGTTACATTTCTTTTTTCATCTTATGTCTGCACTTATATTCATGTGTTGTTTCGATTACAAAATTATTTTTTAAAAATATTATTTTAATAAAAATTATTAAATATAAAATTATTTTCTATTATTATTAAAAAAATTTACAAAAAAATTTAATATTAATTAATATTAATTTAATAAAAATTATTATTAAATTTAATTTTTAATTAAAAATTATTTTATTATTATTATTTTAGTTTTACTTTTAAAAAATCTTTTTATTTTTTTATTTTTAAAAATATTATATTTTTTTTAAAAAATTGATCAATATAATAATATATTCAAATACTTTTTAACTTTTCAATTAGCTACTTTTTAGTACTTTTTCAACTAACAAAAGCGAAAAATTTTAATTATGCCAAAGAGCAATAGAAAATTTTTAATACAATCTAAATGAAAATGACATTCTTCTTTTTTTATTAGGAAAAAGAGAAGATAGACAAAAAAAAAAACAATGATTATCGACTATTCCACTATTCCATCCGAGTCGTACTGTAGAAACGAAAGAGAGGGAGAAACATATATATGTTGGATCTATCTATTACGGATACATCAATGACAGAATCATTTCTGATTAAAACAAAACAGCTTCATTCAATATAGATGAACCGGTGGAGAATAGCCCAAAGAAGTTGATTTAATAATCAAATATTCAATTATTAAATCATTCATTCCAGAGTTTGATAGATCTTTTGGAAAACTAAGTAATCGGACGAGAATAAAAATAGAGTCTCATTCTACATGCCAATACCGACAACAATAAAATTTATAGTAAGAGAAAAATCCATCTGACTTTAAAAATCTTGAGAGTTCAAGTCCCTCTGTCACCAATAAAAAACCCATTTGAGTTCCTAAGCATTTATCCTCTCTTTTTTTAACTATCCTTGTGTTAAAAATAACAAATTTAATTTATAAATATATCTATAGAAGAAGTCATTATATGGCTCACTCATGACCTTAAGGACTTCAACTAGAATTAAGTTTTCTCGAAAATACAATAATTGTTTTTTTTTTTTAAAAAAAATATTGATTCAGCCCAATCCCTAGTTTTAGATGTTGGACCTAAATTATATATGAGCCCAACTCAATTAAATTATCTTGCCAACTTGACCTATCTTGATCCAGGCCACAGCCTGCACGCGACCATGTTCCCTTTCATTTTCGATCTCGGGTTGTTCCCACAAATCTCGGTCGCGCCTCCAATCCTGGAGAGCAGATTTCCTGCTCAAATCCGAGCAATTATAATTCATTTCTTCTGCTTTCCGCCATCTCAATTCGAATCCCTCGTTTGTTAGATCTTTAGGCTCCTCATTCTCTCGCTAATCTTTCTCGAAGAGATGGCGGAGTGGGTGTAGGAAGCATGGAGGCGGAAGCCCAGCGCTTGCTCTCCTTGCGGCATCCCCGTCGAGCGGAGAGGAGCGATTGGGGTTCTCTCCACAAAGGTCGGAACTGGCTCAATGAGATTTCTTTTTTAAAAAGAAAAGGGTTCGAATGTTTGGGCTTTTGTGCTTGATAATTCCGGTTTTTCTATATGTAGATAGTGAAGCTAATTTCCCCGCGAACGGGAGGGCCATTCAGGACCCTATGAAGATGATCTGGAGAAGAGGTTTCATACGGTTGGTCTTGGTGTCGGCCATAGTGTGGATGATGCTCATTCTTTTCGCTTTGCTGTTTAGCTTGTGGTCTTGTCACTCTTCAATTACCTTTTTTTCAGGTGATATTAGATTTCTTTTATTTTCAGTTGTCTGTGTTGTACATATTAAACTTGATTATTTTATTTTCAGATTTCTTTTATTTTCAGATGATTATCAGTGTGTCACTAGGTATTCTCTGGTGGATCTAATCTGCTGAGATTAAACTTGATGTACTTCGTGAAATATATGATATTGTCTATGGCAGACAGACTTGCTCTTCTTTTATCTTCTTGTATTTTATTTTATATCCTTTTTGTTCTTGCATTATTAGTTCTCGCTCAGCATGTTCCTGGTGTGAGGAAGAAGCATCCTTACAATTCTTGTAGTACATTTAGCTGCTAGTTTAGGGAGTCTTTTTAGCCAAAGTGTCCTAACATATGTTTGTTGCAGGTTTAGATGCATATTTTGGCAGGGCCAGCGTTATCGTAGATTGTTTTTTAGTTTGATGAGATTAACCTCACCTACCCTATCTATATGAAATGTTGTATGATTTTATTTTCAAGCTTAAAAATTACTACACACTGTAGCATGTACTTTGGTGTTGCAACAAGAATTGGTAATCATCAATTGGATTGGACGATGTAAACTACCTTCTGATATATTTGATGGAAAAAGATGAGTAATTTCACCCATTTATTTCATTTTTGCTCCCGTCATAGATCTAAATAGTTGTGGTTTCCTTTGCTAGTATGTACAGTTGGTATTTAATACATAGCTACGTTAGACTTTATTGTATAAAGATATGATATTCGTTGGCGCACATTAACATGCATGATATGCATTGTACAACCATGTATATTTGTATGTATTGGTACACACATAAGGCTTCTGTACGCGCATACTTTAGTTGGCAAAATGATGCTCCTCGTATGCACTCTTCTGCTGCTTCTCAAGAGGCATTTTTCTTAATTGGATTTTAATTGACCGGTTGGTGTTTTTACCAACTTTGATACCTCTCTCTTCATTCAACTTGGTTGATCTTAAATTTGCATGAGTTTTTATCTTTTGCAATAAGCATTCTTGTAATTTCAATTGTAGATCTATGTTAGGTTGTTAAAGGTCTGATCTTATCTTTTCAGCTCTCTGCAAGCATGACAGCAAAGTGCTTGACATATTGGATACCATGGGTTTCTCACCAAAACTACAACATCGTAAGACTACAACTTATTTAAAGCAATATCTTGGTAGTGCTCACTTTCTGATTCATATTGTGCATTTAGGCTGTCAAATTCCTCTCGCTGATGATCCAGATGCAATTGTCATTCCCAAGAGAACACCTGATAATATCCCAAAAAGTCTAACATATATATTAGAAGATGAGCATTGGAATTCAGATCAGAAGTCTGAACCGCTCTTTGGAGGCCACCAAACCTGGACACAAAGAGAGAACAGTTTCAAATTGAACGAAACAATGAAGGTAACAATATATGCCAGCTAATCAAATCAAAGCAGGCCTACTAACCCGTTGCTACTTATGCATATTATAGCTGAGAGAATCATATTGGAATCATAACATCTCATTCTTGTATTTCTATTACGATTATGGTATATGGAAAAGAAAACAAGCTACTTAGTTTCATCTGATTTAATCTTTAGAATAGTCCAACTTTTGATCTATTGTGCAGTTAATGCTTTCCAATCTAGCTTGCACGAATTTGCAGCTTCCCTTGGCACTAATGTGGTGCTTATTTAGCTAGTTTGATAGTAATTAGCTGATAAATTCCTCAGTTGATAAGTTTTCTATCACCAATTTAGTCCTTTTTTAACTAAATAGTAGGAAAATTGCTTTCGTATGTTTTATGCAGTAGTCAGTAGTAATGGGTTAATCTTTTAGCTAAACATCCCATCACCTTTCTTGAAGAATAATTTAGTATATAATACTTATATGTTCGACTTTGCAAAGCCTCCATATATGTAGATAGAGGCCTTGATCTGTTTTCTTCTTATTACTTAGTAAATTTATCGATATTCTGAATATCGTAGAAGTTTCTCTATTCATAATTTATGCACGTTCAGTCATGAGTTTGAAGACCTAACTAAGTCAATCAAGTTTCTTTAGGTCCACTGTGGATTTATAAAAAATGGAGGTGCAGAAATGGATGCGGTAGATGTCAAATATGTGAAGAAATGTAAGTTTGTGGTTGCCTCTGGCATTTTTGATGGGTATGATACTCCCCACCAACCATCAAACATAAGTAAACTATCCCAGAAGCTTTTCTGCTTTCTGATGGTAGTTGATGAGGTCTCCCTTGAATTCATCAAACAAAATGTTACAGTGAGAGAGGACACAGATGGAGGTAAATGGGTTGGTATTTGGCGCCTTGTGACCCTTCACCATCCACCCTACGATGAACCTAGAAGAAACGGGAAGGTACCGAAGATACTGACTCACAGGTTATTTCCTCATGCTTGGTATAGCATTTGGATTGATGGGAAAATGGAGCTTATTGTTGATCCGTTGCTCATGCTAGAAAGGTGATTGTTTAAGTATCTTCACTTGCTGATAAATCTATTTTTTGAAGTCCAAATGAGGCTTCATGAGTTCTTCATTTCACAAATGTTGTAGATATCTCTGGCGGGGAAAACACATCTTCGCAATTGCTTGTCATAAACATCACAGGAGTATCTACGAGGAGGCAGATGCGATCAAGCGACGAAAGCGGTATGCGCGGCCATTGATTGATTTGCACATGAAAATTTATAGCTACGAAGGAATGGAACTCTGGAATCCAAGGAAAAGGACACTCAGTGGTAAGTAACCTTTAGAAATTCATTCCAAATAGTTGTCGAGGCATGTTCCACATTTACGTTCATATGCTGCATGATATGAATTCATATGCATCCTCATACTTGTTGGGGATGAACCTCTAATCTTTTGAAGCACTTCATCTTAAAATTAATGACTGTAGATAACTTTTAAGAAGCTTAGAATAACGATAGTCTTATCTTGAGTCAATAGATCCTTAACGACATACTACGGTAAATGCAGACGTTCCAGAGGGTGCAGTCATCATTCGTGAGCACACGGCCATGACTAATTTGTTCAGCTGCCTTTGGTTCAATGAGGTCAATCTTTTCACACCAAGGGACCAATTGAGTTTCGGCTATGTGGTGCACAGATTAGGCGAAAAGTTCAAGTTCTTCATGTTCCCCAACTGCGAGTACAATTCATTGTTTATTCTGCATAGGCACACCAGGGAGCATTCTTCTGTTGTTGAGTGGGTTAAATCTCTAGACGAATTCAAGGGGAACAAGACTGGGTTGAAAGAGAGCAGGGGAGGACTAGGGCTGTGGACACCATATCCGGGAAATCTTAGCTCTGTCCAACTCCCATCTGTTGAAAGAACATCACTTGCAGGGTGATCATGCAAATGTAAACAATTTTCTTTTCTTGATGGTTTATATCTTTTGGTATTGTTTTGGTCACGGAAGGAATTATGCACCTCAAGGGAATGCTATACTGAGTGTTATCATTCACCTTTCACGGCTTCAAATTTGCTCCCTTTTTTTTATTAAATCGCCTCAAAATAGTTAGTGGTAAATTGACATGGAATTGCTACGATTATTGATAGCAACGGATTGAGTACATAATTTTTTTTACTCGATATCCAGAACTCAACTCACTCTAATGTTCTGCACTCTATTACGCAATTTGAATCTGATTGGATATTTAAGTGAGTACAGACTGGTGTTTAAAGTTTTGGTCCGTGTTCCGGCGAAGATGGAGCTACAAACCACTAGTGTACCGGTGTACTGGGCAGAAGCTTTGAAAGCTGCTTCACACACTTCCGTCATAGGTAGTGGCAAAAGCTTCGAATGAGGCAAGCTTCGAACGTCACTTCACATGCTTATGCTAGCGAGCCACTTCACATGCTTCCATCACATGCAGCGGCAGAAGCTTCAAACTGGTTAAGCTTCGAACGCCGCTTCACACGCTTCTGCTAACAAGCTGCTTCCACCGTGGCGCCACCTATGTCGTTTGGTTTGTCAATAGTATCATTGGGTACAAACTGATTAAGCAACTCACCAAAGCAAGCTGCCACACTTAAACTTTAAACATTGCTCATAAGTACCTGATTAATTAAAAAACTAAATTTTTATTTTTATTTTAAATTAATTTATATAATATAATTCTATATATTATAATAGGAATAAATATATTAATTAATAATTATTTTATATTTTAAAATAAAAATATATTATTATTTTTAAATTGAGTATAAGTACTAGGTACTCGTACGTATAAATTTGAATCCGATTCATTTAGTTAATGAGGTATTTTGATGACTACAATACATATAATTATCAACCCTATTTGTGATGAAAAATTATATTTGCATTATTACTGAACAAAGAGATTCATCAGTGGAGTATTGCGTTTGTTTATGGATAATTTCATTAATAAATTCGATGAACCCAACTGTATCAAGACACAAAGTTTGAGTATTTAACCAATCAATCATTTCAGGAATTGAAGTCCCATTTCTATTGTTACAAGAACATACATATTACAACCAAAATTCAAAATTTTTGAGCCATTCTTTAATTAAATGTATGGCCAAAATATCCAAATACCCACAATTCCCAGTAATTCATAGTCTCATACAACATAATAGTGGCTGCCATTTGTTTCAAATGCTTCAACCAGTTAATATCCAATGCATTATCCATGCACTAATCCACCAAGAGTCCGAATTAAGAGCTAAACTAGATCTATTCTCACATGCATAACTAATCTGCTTACTCTGCGTAATTCTTAGGAAGGCTGTTTGATAGAAATCGAAGCTGTTCAAGTACTTCTGCAAAATCAACTGGTGGAGGGCATGAAAATTGTAGGAACTGGCCAGTGTGAGGATGCTTGAATCTACAAATGAGCAGAAATTATGGTCCTTGGCTTTGAGAAGCAAATAATTAACAGAAGATGATTGCAGTTGCTCCTTACCCTAATGACAAAGCATGGAGGGACGGCCTCTGTAATTTTGATACAACGTCTGAAAGGTGAGTATGGTAAGTTGAAGGAATTTTTGGTCTGAGAAGTGACAGGGCCATGTTTTTTGTGCCTCCGTATACTTCATCACCCAATAAGGGAACCCCGAGGTACTTTGCATGTGCTCGGATCTATTAAAAGATGGAAGCATTAGTCAGAAGGTTAAGTTCCATAGAGCAAGAAAAGAAATCCTAACATTCATATTAAATTATAGCTCTTCAAGGCCGAGCAGAATATTTTGGCTATTACCAACTTAATATATTCATTAATTTACCTATTTAAATATTGCAAGGCTTCAGAATGAATATACGTAACAGAGAAACTTAACAGGCACTCATAGAACTATTTTGTCACAATGTATAGAAAGAGTTATGATCGGATCAACATAAGCAAACAATTTTAGTTTCCATGTGAAATATTTCTTTTCCAATACGGAAGACCGAACATTGCTACCTGATGAGTTCGTCCTGTTTCCAATCTCCACTGCACAAGTGCTGCCCCACCATCCACAAAATTTTCAATTACTTTGTACCTGAACTTAGCAAGCCAGATAAGATTTGTAACCACGACAAAAAAATGGTCCCCTATAAATGAGCCCAGATTTGAATAATCGGCAAAGATATCAGTGCAAAATCACCAAACCACAGGTTTTAAATCATGATAGCAGTTTCATGTCGTTACAACATGAAAATGATTTTGTATATAAGTCTAGCAAATAGGAGAAATTAGACAATGTATCTTAAAAATCTGAAAATCAATACATCACACTTATTCTAATTCCTGGTGGGAAAAAACTAAAAAGAAAAGAACAAAAGTTATAATCGTTTATTTCTTTGAAGGAATTTAAAAATAAATGAAAAAGTGGATGGATAACTAAGGTAGTTTTTCTTGGTTTCGGTTCCGTCCAACTTGGTTGGAAATCAAAGAGCCAAGTGAAAAAAAAAAAAGACAAGATATCCTCGCACATTATAGAACTCATGCTCCTAATACGTAATTTCTTTGCACCTGCTGCTTATCAAGTAATAAAGAAGGTAAAGGTAAAGAGGACATGCATATGTCTCATCCAAATTAATGAGTTTATTTTTTATCTTTTTCTCTCAAAAGAAATATAACTAAGAAAATTCTAATAGTTTTTTATCATTTCATTTTTTCACTCTACAATTACATTAATTTTTTGTTTACTTTTCTTTCCTCTCTAGTATACACAGTTTTAGTGTTGAACTGCGGAGGATGTTGGTAAACATTCACGAAGGAAATGAATCATAGTAGGAGCAAACAAAGAATGTTGAGGTGAGATTCTTGCAGTAAAGGTATAGTTTCTCAAATTAATAAGTTTTGGCTATTATATTTACAAAATATGCCAAACAAATGCAACTCCTTCACAACATAAGTCAAAGCAGACCTTTCTAAGATATCTTACAAATCCTTATTGGTCTGATACCATCCTCCGTTCTGAATAGGTTCGAAACTAAAATATAATGCTCAATCCACCAGAGAAAATAATATATTAATATGTTTCCTTCTGTGAAGCAGCAAAAGCTATTTTGGGAACCTTAAACATAAAACATATCATAATTGGTGTTTTATGATCAGAATTAAGGTTGACCAATTTTGTTCCATTATATTACTCTTCCAATTTTCAAGTATATCTTTAATTTAGTTTGTAATGAAAATGTTAAAAAAAAAAGGATACCAACATGAATGACAGAATCCCATAGTTGATAGAGCAATAAAAGAATAAACATCAATCACCTACTAGCAGCATAGCGGGCATGTCTGCTACTTTTACTTAAACCAGAAACAGCAACCATACGAATCCTGTTGTTAGAATCGCGAGCTATGGGTATTTCTATCCTTCCAGAACTTGGATTAGGTGCTCCAGAAGTAAGACTGATGTAGACTCTATGGATGGTATGTTGTTTAAACTGTTCAGCTAGGTGGGAATGCGAATGGTCATCCTGTCAATAATAAAAAAGTAAAGACTAATACATTTCATAATCCCATTCTGCAAATAAGCGGCATGGAGTTAGAAACCTAACTATATGGCAAATGAACTGCATTGGATATTACTCGTCAACTTGCACTTCAATGGAAGTATTGACTGTTGGACTTCTGTTAAAGCCTAAAGTTGTACACGAATAGAAAACGGTGCACCATTCTCCAATATGCATAGAACATAAATTACTTTTTAAAAATCTATAATTATTTTAATAGGTACATACATGGACGCAGACTGATTCAATCAAGTAACAGGTTTTTTTCTCATGTAATATGGCATGCACCAATTACCATGCATGAAAAGTATGCCTCAACTGGAACAATGTTTGAACTTCGAACAACAGAATTCTAATTCACACTTCATCTGATGATCATTTAAGAAAAAGGAATATTTTGTTTTTGAATAGATAATTAGATATCAGTACATAAATATTCCGAAACTAGAAACCACTTCTTACCTTCGCTACAACAAGAAGGCCACTTGTCCCTTTGTCCAATCTGTGCACAATACCAGGTCGAATTAGAGCATCACAGTTATTTGCACCAATTTCTTCAATAGAATACTGATCAGCACAAAGTTCTTCAATGTCACTCTCAGACGAATCAGAGCAGTCTTCAGTTTCAGACGCTTGGTTACTTTTTACAAATGCCATTGTTGGAAGCCTGCAGTGATGGAGAATAGCATTTACTAATGTCCCATTAGGATTTCCAGGTGCTGGGTGAACAACCTACAAATGGAACACATAACAAGCACAAAGAAAACTAAAAAATCAAAACCAGTGGATCAGTAAAGATACAAACAACATGGGCTACAAAATAAATGCTAGATAAAGATTAAGAAATTAAAAGGCATAAAGCAAACTAAAAACATCATTAAAGCATGTGAAAGTGCATATGTCCAACCAGCAGTTACACATATGCCCAACTTTTACCATAAATTGGAAATTTTATAACTGATAAGACTATATCATTATTTTTAATACATTTTGGATAATCATTTCATTTTTAGTAATGACGAATGCATAATTAAGCAATCAGATATTTCCACCCTTCAACATAACAAATCAGTGGATATATATATTTCAGTATCTTTCTTGTAAGCAATAGATTACTTGATTGGTGGTTACTCTGGTTTCAATACATAGCAAGGATTTTTCACAATAGATTTGAAAAGAATTGATGTAGGTGAGGGAAACACGTGTAATAGGCTAGCATGAAAACAATGCCTTATTCATCTTTCAGCAGCTCAAGCAAAATGTTTGCAGAAGAATTACTAAGAAAATGATAATATAATCATGGAAGTGAACACTTCATATAGTGGCCCACTCCACAGTCACAGCCTCACAGGAGTTTCATGCATTCACACCACCAATTTTTTTAATTAAAATTACATAACCTTATAAATTTTCATTACACTACGTGCTTGATAATATCGACAGAAACCCTCAAGGTTGCATTCTCTATGATTGATCAAAACCTAGTGTACCATTTATCTATCAAGAGCACACGATACATATATGCAACAAAAGGAGAACTATTTATTATTTTCTTTAGCGAGTTTGTTTACATTTTACAGCATAAATTTTTAATTAAGCATCAGTGTTGTTAAATAGCCGCAATAGCGGCGCTATAGCATTTTTTCATAGCGGATTTTGAGCAATCCGCTATGAAATGCTATAGCACTGCTATAGCGGATAGGACCACATTATAATATTTTTAAGTTTTAGAAATTAAAATTATGACTTAAATTGAGTTAGTAGAATGTGATCTTTCTTTATATAATTTATTTTATTTTTATACAGCTTAATTTATTAGGTATATAATATATATTTCAAACGTTGTACTTAATTTTTTATGTATATAATATATATTTTAAACGCTATGTGGCTTCCGCTATTTGTCGACAACATAATCCGCTATATCATATTGCGGATTTTTAGCTTTCCGTTATTTTCCGCGATCTGCTATTGATAACACTGTTAAGCATCCAAAATTTATCAAATGGTGCTGATTTTGCAGGGACAATAGTGATTTTAGATAAATCATTAGAAGCAAATTGCTTTTCTCCCAAAAAGAACTCATAGGTCATCTTCAATTTATAGAATAATACCAGTTCTATCACTAAAAGAAAAGGATTATACATTTCAAATACTAATATCCAATAGCTTGGAAGTCAAATTTTGCAAGACTATACTTTGTTCGTAGGCAAGCATATTCTGATTTCAGTGTGATCAGAAACACATTCTGGATCCTAACTTCTTTAGGCCTCCTAAAATGGTGAAGTGATCACAGTCTGATGTTTTATTGGTTGTAAGGTTTTCCTTTTCTGGCAAGCATGAACTATGTTAATCTAACCTCAAGATTTTCTGTGGTCTGATTATACTAAGAAAACATGTCCTTCGCCTATGAGTTCTGCCTCAAAATCAATATAAATTCCTTTCCATACTTAAAGTTTTGATGAAAAACTACCATGGCGTTACTAAATGCAATACACTACCAAAGAATTACCATATGTGCAGATTTGTTGACAACAAGGACATGCTCATCTTCAAACACAATATCCAACGGTATATCCTCTGGTTCAGCTCTCAGGGGCTGCAACTTGGAAACCACGCAGCTAATAATGTCCCCTCCTTTAATAATATGTGAAACCTATGAGACGAAAATAAAAGGGCAATCTAAGAAATCTGTCAAAACAAAAGAGATTGATGTATTCTTGGAATCAAATAGGAAATTCTGAGAAATACAAAATAAAGGAACTTGATAATCCAGTCCACTGAAAAAAAAGAATAATTTCTATCGCATGTTATTCTTTAAATATTAAATTAAGCCAATTCGTTCCGTTCATGAAATAGTTGCAAGATGAATTTACTTGTACTATTTTTTAAACAAACTCGAACTATCAATTTCTTCCATGTTAAATTATTCTTGCGGTTTCTAAATAGTGATACTACAAATTAATGCAAGCAAAAGACATAATCACTGCAGAACTATAAAAATCCCAAGCTTTTAAACATCAAACAGCTTCGGTGACAAGGAGGTGAACCTACTACCTTGTCGATCGTTCGGCCATTGACGGAGACAAGGCCAGAGCGGATGCTCGATTGAATGCGAGCTCGGCTAACTCCGTTAATCCGGGAGGAGATCCAGGAATCTATCCTCGTCTTCTCCGATCCCACCTCGACCGTTTCTTCCAGGTGCAGCCCCGCGTGGTTAGCTCGGATCTCGCCCTGAGGACGCGGCACCGAACTCGTACCAGAATACGAACTGCAGCAGCAGAGGAGTTTGGACGAAAACCTAGAGCCGATAGGATTGCGGCGGAGGAGCTTGAGAGAGGAGAGGCAGGAGTAGCCGGTGGAAGAGGAAGAGGCTGTCGCAGAAGAAGGAAGCAGCAGCAGCCGCGTCATCGCCCGATCCCGAACGGGCTCAATTCGAGTGTTGGTGTCATGCCCTGTCGGAACACCCTTTGTCATGCCCCGGTTCACCTGGTCTAGCCCAGAGCCTAAGAGGCCAAACACTAGCCCAAGCCCAAGTCGCAGTCAACAAAGTGGAGCATATCCGCGAGGGGAAATTACTTGGTCAACAAACGCTGTTGACCCGAGATCGAAACCATCTTCATCTTCCCCGCGTGCTTCGGACGCAGACGGACGCGCAAAAGCAGACACGGTCGGCGGACAATACGGGGAGTAGCACGGCGGCGCGGAGGAAGCGGTCTCTAGTGTGAATAGAGCGGGCAGCGGACGCTCGATTTAGGGATAAAGGATACGCGATCCTCGCGTCAACTGGAGGGCGGCGGCTTCCTCCTATAAAGGAAGCCTAGAGCAGCCGAAGAGGCAGATCCATCATCGTCTCCACACCATCGAGAGCGTAGGAGAGCTAGGAGCGGAGTTCTGTGAGGATTTCGGCGACAGGGGTGTCGTCGATGAGTGAATTCCTAAGCGATTGTAACCGGTGATCGGTGGATCACCGACGAGGGAGGGGAAGCGGGCACCGGCGACGGGGGTCGCTGGCTCTAGGGAGAGTTTTGTAAGGTTCCGGTAAGTGAATAAACTGCTCTTCCTATCATCCGCGTTTCCTTCTTGTATTTCCGGTTTCTTCCGCGGCGGCAGCAACTCCGGCGACAATAGCAGCAGTGGCGGTTGTTTTCGTCAGCGACGAGAAGTCGAGGGGAACCCGGTGGCTCTTTCCGGCTTATTCCTCCTCCGGCGAGCCACGAAGCGAACGCAAGCGCGCGTTCGCGTTCGCGAGGTTGAAGATGATGAACGCGTTCTGATGCATTGCATTTTGGTAGTGTTTTTCCGTTGTATTTCATGTCAAATCTAGGCTTATTTTAACACTTTTATACTCATTATAGCCTTATTTCCTTCATATCTTCGGAATCTTCACTTTTTGGCACTTTTATGGAATTTCAGGTAAAAACACCCTTTTTTTCGACATATTTTGAAGATTCTGAGGCGATGGGACGATTTCTTATGTGAAAACGAAGCCATCCGTCAAATTTGAGCTCATTCGGAGTTTGCCAGAGAATCACGGCCAGGTGAACCCAGCGGGGTTCACCAGAATTCCTTCAGGCCGAAAACAATCCAAAGCACATCACAGCCAGGTAAACCCGGCGGGGTTCACTGCGCTTCTTTCAGCCGAACTCACAGAATGAACCACGACCAGGTGAACCCGGCTGGGTTCATCCGTGATTCTGATCCAGGCTCGCGCACGGACCCGACCTATACTCGGTTTTCCTTCGATTTCTCACCCGTTCGGAGTCCAAATTCGGCAAGTAAGGTGTCTATGGAAAGCTCTTTCAAAGGCGAACACATGGGTATAAAAAGCCTTAATTTTCTTGCCCTAATTATCAAGGAATCACGCTACAAAGGGCGGCGGGCGGAAGAACAAGGCGACAACACGAGTTCGAGGTGATTTTCGGAGATTGGATCATCGGAGCATCACGATTCTTGCAGATTTACTTCGGTTTATCCTCTCCTATCCTTTAGAAACTCTTTCTTGTAATCTTCCTATGTTAAAAGAGAGATTTTTGAGCGTAACAATGATGATTATAGCGTAAACCCTATTTCGGGGCTTGGTTTAAACCCGTTGACGAATTTAATCGCAAACTTTATCTTTATTACGTTGTTTGGATTGCGTTGTGAGCATATTTTACTTTGACGTGTTTATTTCGTGATTTTACCTTGGCCGAGTATTTTCACGCGTTAACCGTTACGATTCATATCGAGAGAAGGATCGTAAGGGTGGATTCCCTTAGTAAAACTTGCGAGACCTCGACACGAGAGTGCTTGGTCTTCGCTCGAGGATTTTATATTCTGCCATAGAACTCATTGGGTTCGTCTTAGAACGATCCACCGCGAGAGTAGGAGGTCGTCCTAAGTCGAACACCGGGGTGTACACTCGAGAGAGGGCACCTTGTACCTTAGGGTTAGATTCCTTGTGCAAAATCAACAATCCAAATAATCGACATCTGCCTTGTGCGATTAAAGAAGTCATCGTGGTGAAAACCAAAGCCCTGATTTCTCTCTGGTATTTAGTCCCTATCGTCATAGCGTTGATTACTTGTTTTCGATTTTTGCTTTCAAAACTCAATTTCGTTTCACCTAGCTATTAGGACTCGGATTTTCTGGTACTCAACCCTGTTCCCTGTGGGATTCGATATCTTTTATATTACTTCGACATAACCGTGCACTTGCGGTACATGTCAAGTTTTTGGCGCCGTTGCCGGGGAACAACGATTGATATTAGTATACTTCCGAGAATTGGTAGAGTAGGCCTTAGGTTAGATTTTTCTTACTGCACTGCTATTTTCTTTTTCTTTTTATTTACTTGTTGTCTTAGAACTTTATAATTTTGACTGACCGTTTTATGCGAAGAAGTTCTAGGGCAGGTACATTCTTTGACATTGATCCAGAGATCGAGCGCACCTTCAGGACAAGAAGGAAGCAAAATCAAATTCTGAAGAAAGAAGTCATGAACCATCCAGAAGGAGAAATCAGATGGAGCACATTCAGCTTGATGTGAACAATGACCGAGTACCACAACCAATGGGGAACAACTATAACAACAGGACATTGAAAGATTACTCTACTCCTTACACTTATGGTTTTCAATCAGGAATTGCTAGGCCCACTGTTGAGGCCAATAACTTCGAAATAAAACCTGTTCTTCTTTCTATGGTGCAACAAAACCAATTTGGTGGTTCTCCTCTTGAGGACCCCAACATGCACCTCTCTATTTTTCTAGAATATTGCGATATGTTGAAAATTAATGGTGTGTCTGCGGATGCTATCAGTTTGCGACTATTTCCCTTCTCTCTGAGGGACAGGGCGAGAGCTTGGCTGCACACACTACCTGCTGCTTCGATAAGAACATGGGCCGAGCTTTCTCAAGCCTTTCTCTCCAAGTACTTCCCTCCATCAAAGATAATTCAATTGCAAAATCAGATAACGAGTTTCATGCAAAAGGATGGAGAGTCTCTATATGAAGCTTGGGAGAGGTTTAAAGAGCTCCAAAGGATGTGTCCACATCACGGAGTTGAAACTTGGGTTTTGATACAAATGTTCTACAACGGTTTGGATTACAACACGAGACTTACAGTGGACGCTGCAGCAGGAGGCGCTTTGATGAATAGGAGAGTTGAGGATGCTATGAACCTTCTCGAGGACATGGCGATTAACCATCACCAATGGACATCTGAGGTATTTCTACCAATAAGTCAGGTAAGTATGACCTTGACTCTTTGACTGCGCTCACGGCTAAAGTTGATAATTTGACTAGGAAGCTTGATTCTTGGTCTGTTAATTCAATGGAAGTTAACGCTATTTCTTGTGAGGTCTGTGGAGTTATAGGTCATGCAGGGGCAGATTGTCAGGCAGGAGATGGGCAGATGGCTGCGATCAACTCTGAGCAATTGAATGCTGTTGGAAATTTTAACCCGAACAACAACTCATACTCCAGCACATTCAATCCAGGGTGGCGCAACCACCCAAATTTCTTTTACCGAACAACTCAGCCAATTCAGCCTGGACAAGTTCCACCACAACAAGCCCAGCCCCCGCGAGGAAACTTTAGGCAGCTCCAACAGAATAATTTCAGACCGCCAGGATTTCAGGCTAGGAACTTCAATGCACCACCACCACAGCCAAGGCCCAATAATGATTCAAATTTGAGCAAGCAACTTGAAGGACTTATAGACATGATGAAGATGATGATGACAAGGATGGACTCCCTGGAAACACACAATAAAATGCTAGAGAGCCAGCTAGCCCAGCAAGCTAGCTCGTCTTCGAGAGCATTAGGGAAGCTACCATCCCAGCCAGAGGTAAACCCGAGGGAGCATTGCAATGCAATCTCCACTCGGAGCGGCAAGCAACTTGAAGATCCAAAGATGCCAACTGATGACAGGATAGATGAAGTGATACCAGAACCTGTGGAACAACATTCAGATGAAACACCAGTGGCACCTGAACCAGCTGAAGAGGAGCGGCCCTATGTGGGACCGCCCGCATATAAACCACCGATTCCTTTTCCGCAGAGGCTTGTCAAGGCTAAATTGGACATGCAGTTTGGTAAGTTTTTAGAGGTTTTAAAGAAACTTTACATTAACATCCCTTTCGTTGATGCTCTTTCGCAGATGCCGACTTATGCAAAATTCCTGAAAGACATCTTATCAAACAAGAGGAAGCAAGAGGATCAAGGGACTGTTGCACTTACTGAGGAGTGCAGCGCCATCATTCAGAACAAGCTCCCTCAAAAACTTAAAGACCCAGGCAGTTTCTCCATACCCGCCAGATTGGGGAGATGTCCTTTCAGAGAGCTTTGTGCGATCTAGGAGCAAGCGTTAGCCTTATGCCACTATCACTTTGTAAAAGGCTAGACCTAGGGGATTTGCAACCAACTAGTATTTCTATACAGCTCGCAGACAGATCTGTACGCCACCCAGTTGGTATTTTAGAGGATGTACCTGTTAAAGTAGGAGATTACTTTATTCCTGCTGATTTTATTGTTTTGGAGATTGATGAGGACGATAGGCTCCCTATCATTCTGGGGAAGCCTTTCCTTGCCACTGCAGGCGCTGTCATGGATGTCAAGAATGGGAAACTGACCTTGAACATCTGTGGCAACGTCATCCAATTTGATCTTACTGACACGTTGAAAAAACCCTCTCTTGTAGGTACATGCTGCAGGGTGGACATTGTGGAAAAAGCCACATAGGATATTGAGCCGCCTAGAAGAGGAGTAGACCCACTAGAACTGGCTCTGACAAACTCTGCTGACAAAGGTGATGAAGGAGAGGCTGAGAAATATGTTGCACTACTAGAAGTTGACGCAAGCTAAGATGACAAGAAAGAAGAGAATTAGGAGAACCAAGGGCAGCAGAATATTGAACTCAAAAGCTTGCCCAGCACATTGAAATATGAGTTTCTGGGGAAAATTCTACACACCCAGTGATTGTCAGTGCGGCGTTGGACAAGGAGCAGACCGAATTATTGCTCAATGAACTTCGTCTCCATAAAAAGGTAATAGGTTATTCATTAGATGACATAAAAGGGATTAACCCGTCTGTCTGCATGCACAGGATCCTATTGGAAGACAATAGCAAACCTACTATGGAGTTCCAGTGCCGACTCAACCCCCACTTGAAGGATGTGGTGAAGAAAGAAGTGCTCAAACTACTGGACGCGGGGGTAATATATCCGATCTTAGATAGCTCTTGGGTAAGTCCAGTATATGTTGTACCCAAGAAGGGTGGACTCACGGTGATCAAGACTGAGGCCGACGAGCTGATACCGATGCGCACGGTTACAGGACACAGGATGTGTATTTACTACAGGAAGTTGAACTCTACTACGCGAAAGGATCATTTTCCTCTTCCATTTATAGACCAGATGTTGAACAGATTAGCGCATAATTCTTACTTTTGTTTTTTGGATGGCTTTTCAGGTTTCTTCCAGATCCCTATCCACCCGGATGATCAAGACAAAACAACCTTCACATGTCCCTACAGCACATACACATACCGAAGGATGCCATTCGGTCTCTGCAACGCCCCAACCACTTTCCAACGAGCGATGATGGCCATATTTTCTGATTTTAATGAGGATTTCATGGACATTTTTATGGATGATTTTTCTGTTTACGGTTCCTCTTTCCATCATTGTTTGTCTAATTTGTCTAAGGTTTTGCAGAGATGTGAAGAGGTGAACCTCGTTTTAAACTGGGAGAAGTGCCACTTCATGGTCAAGGAAGGCATCGTCCTCGGGCATCTAGTTTCTAAAAGAGGGATAGAGGTGGACAGAGCGAAAATTGAAGTCATTGAAAATCTTCAGCCACCTGCATCGGTGAAGGGGATCAGGAGCTTTCTTGGACACGCTGGCTTTTACAGACGATTTATTAAGGACTTTTCTAAGATAGCTCGGCCCTTAACTAATTTACATGCTAAAGATGTTGTGTTTTGCTTTGACAGGGACTACGAAGAAGCCTTCTCTAAACTCAAGGCAACATTGACCTCTGCCCCAATAATTCAACCCCTGGATTGGACGCTACCTTTTGAGCTGATGTGTGATGCCAGCGACCAAGCTGTTAGGGCAGTCTTGGGACAGAGGAAGGATAAGAAGCTTCGTGCCATCTATTATGCCAGCTGTACACTCGATGACGCTCAGACTAATTATGCGACCACAGAAAAGAGCTGCTAGCAATTGTCTTTGCTTTCGATAAGTTTCGTTCCTATCTGGTTAATTCGAAAGTGATTGTTTTTACTGACCATGCAGCTATCAAATATTTGATAAACAAGAAAGATGCAAAGCCAAGGCTCATCAGATGGATCCTCCCTCTGCAAGAATTCGATATAGAGATCAGAGACAAAAAGGGGAGTGAAAACTTAGTGGCTGACAATCTTTCCAGACTTGACCGCAGCGCAGACAAAGAAATTAATGAAGAGTTAGAGATCAGTGACACATTTCCTGAAGAACATCTCTATGCTTTGTTAGATCAGCAAGTCCCATGGTATGCAGATTTCGTTAACTACATTGTATCTAACATCCTTCCTCCTGATCTTACTTTTCAGAGGAGGAAGGGGTTTCTACATGATGTAAAATTTTACTATTGGGATGAGTCATATTTGTACCGGAGATGTGCGGACGGGTTGTACAGATGATGCGTACCAGAAGTGGAGATACAAGTTGTGTTGAGTCATTGCCATACTTCACCTAACGGAGGACACGCGGGAGCCTCTAAAACAGCTTTCAAAGTTTTACAATCTGGTTTGTATTGGCCCTCTATATTTTACGATGCTAAACAGTTTATTTCCACTTGTGACAGTTGCCAACGGACCGGAAACTTATCAAAGGGAGATGAGCTGCAGCTCAATAATATCATGGAGGTAGAGATTTTTGATGTATGGCGGATAGACTTTATGGGCCCCTTCCTCTCCTCATGTGGAAAACGGTACATTCTGGTCGCCGTTGACTACGTGTCGAAATGGGTTGAGGCATCCGCTGAAACTACTAATGACTCTAGAGTCGTTATGAAGTTTATGAAGCGGACTATTTTCCCCCGATTCGGAATTCCACGTGTTCTGATTAGCGACGGTGGCTCCCATTTTATAGAACAGAGGTTTGGGGCATTATTGAAGAAGTATGGCATAAAGCACAAAATTGCCACGCCCTACCATCCTCAGACTAGTGGTCAGGTAGAAGTCTCTAATAGGGAAATCAAACAAATTTTGGAAAAGACTATATCGCGATCACAGAAGGATTGGGCAATGAAATTATCGGATGCTTTATGGGCTTACAGAACTGCATTCAAGACACCCCTCGGTATGTCTCCTTTCCAACTTATTTATAGAAAATCATGTCACTTACCTGTTGAGCTTGAGCACAGGGCACATTGGGCTATCAAGCAAATCAACTTTGATTTCAAAAACGCCGGTGAAAGGAGAAAATTACAACTCGACGAATTAGAAGAGATGCGCCTCTTTGCCTACGAAAATGCCAAGAGCTACAAAGCACGCACCAAGTTCTGGCATGACAAGCGCATTGCAAAGAAGGAATTTCATGAGGGAGACAAAGTACTTCTATTCAATTCAAGACTTCGGCTATTTCCAGGAAAGCTTCGAACGAGATGGTCCGGTCCTTTCACAGTTCAGAAAGTTCAACCTTATGGTGCCATCACTATTTATACAGAACGAACTGGGATTTTCACAGTAAACGGGCACCGCCTCAAGCACTATTTCGAAGATGAGCGGGTCGAAAGAGAGGAAGTTCTAGCTCTTTCAGACCCCCCGGATTTGCAACTCTGAAAACTCTCATGGTCGAGCTACCGACCCTAAACTAGCATTCTTGGGAGGCAACCCAAGTTTTTGCTTGATTTTAGTTTTTATGCATAGTTTCTCCATGGTTGTTAGTTAGTGTTTTAGACTATTAATTTCTTTTTCATTTTATTTTTGGTTTTCTAGACGGGATTGCTACTAATTTGATGTCTCTTTATAATGTAGGATGAAGATGTAGCGCATGAGAATTTTTCTAGATTTTTCCAAAATTTTTCAATATGATCAGTGCAAATCACGGCCTGGTGAACCCCATGGGGTTCACCCGTGAAGTGCACTGTACAAGCGCCCAAACTTTGTAACCAGAGTGTTTCACAGCCACGGGGTTCACCAGAATTTTAGCATGCGCAGGAACCATCCAGTGAGCTTCACAGGCAGGTGAACCCCACGGGGTTCACCATCTTTCCGAAGACCAGAAAAATTTTCAGAACGCTTCACAGGTCAGTGAACCCCAGCTGGTTCACTCATGTTTCTGTTGCTTCAGCCCAACCACAGTAAACATCACGGGCGAGTGAACCCAGGCAGGTTCACTGGAATTTCAACTTATGTTCACCTCGACTCAACGCGTGCACGGCAAGGGTTTCCGCCGCCTTCCAATTTCGCCAAGATCCCGCTGATTCCGCCGCTCAATCTTCTTTCCAAATACAAAGGAGATCTTTCCGGGTCAGATCCGAGTGTTATTGCAAGCAGGACAAGTTCGGTTGCAACTTTGCCCCAGATCTTTGCCTCGCCAGATCGAACGAGTTTTTGCCGCTGCCTCCCGAGCTCGACAAAATCAACTGATTGTGCCGCCTTCATCTTAATACTTGAGGGCGATCTCTCAGGTTCTATCTAAGATTCCTAGCACTCCGATCAAGTTCATCTTGTTTGTTTCATGCCAGATTTTCATGTTGTCTGCTCTCCGAAGACTTTACTTCGCTGCTTCCGTTCTGTGAGCACCTCCGACCAGATTTTATCACCGACGCTTACCAGCCATCTTCCGATCAGCTCCAGCAACTATGCCTCCTAGGATGAAGGCCATGGCCAGCAAGAGAACCGCACGACCGCAACAGGCACTTTCAGATTCGTCCGCCACGGACGATGAGGAGTATGAGCCGACGCCTACTCCTCCTTCTTACCGGCCTTCTTCGGCAACGCCGGGCTCCTCTTCGTCTCGTCACGGTCGCATGATAGGTATCCACAAGTGCACGGATTTATTGAAGTAATAAAAGTTATCGATCCCACGAGGACTACGAAGCTAAGTACTGACTTCTCGACTTGTTTGAATTCAGGCAGACAAAATCAATGGTTTTTTTCTCTAACTTATACGGACATGCAAACTTGAAAACAGCTTTTAAAAAGTTCAGGTTTCGAAAAGTCGAGAATTCATGGGTTCGCCACAATGACAATTATGAGTTATTTAAAGAGTAACTAATTCACAGAAATCATCCATCATGAAAGGAACTCTTCCAAAGATACATACTACCTCCTCCCGAAGCGTAGTACGGTATTCAACTAGATTAACTAACTACTCCCATGATAGTTAACCTAGTTAAACCCTTTAAGGTCTATGAAGCGTTGTTTAACCCTTCAGACAAATCCAAACTATTCCTGTGATTGGATTCGTAGGTCTAGTTGAAATAGATCGGACGTTGCGATTCACCTCCCGGTCCTTCTCGCAACGTCTAAGACGTAAAAATACTTGGCCAAGATAAATTACGAGATAGGTAAAACTCAACTAAATCATGCAGATAAATTCTAAGAAAATAGTGAAAGCATGTATTAACTCATAAAAGTCATTGGGCTACGCCCAATCATCCCGACAAAAGTTTCTACTCGCTCATGTTTATATAGAGATACATGGTGTTGTGATGAACAAGAGAACGCATAAAAGATTGCAAGAAATCGCCCAAAAGACTACAGAACTGCCTTCTCCTTGATCTGAGGATGAGGATTGGCTAATCTATCTTTGTCTCCAGGAGAAATCTCGCCGGAAAAATGCTTGAAACCAGGTTTTCGCCCTTGTCTCCGCCGCCGTTCATCTTCGTCCGTTCAAGCTCTCCCTTAGACCGATCAAAATCCCACCTTTTATAGCTAGACCGGTTTAGAACCCATCAAGGAACAGTTCTCCAAAGTTTGGTCCAAATCCGGTTCAAAACGAGTGAGAATCGAGCGAAAAACTCATCGGGAAAAAACTTTTACGGCTTGTGATGTGTTTACCCGTGAAAGTTTCGGTGGACTTTTAGACTTAGCCAATTTTCATCTCCGGCTCGTCGTCGTGTTTACGGCCGAATCCACAATTATGGCTAAGGCCGTAAATGTCTCATTTTTCACCGTTTTTGCTCCAAATTTGACGTGTGGGATCGTTATCTCATCGGGAATCTCATTATGGCTTCAAATCTCCCAAAATTCATCATTTTTATGCCTTTTTTACCTATATTTTCAATAAAACTAGAAAAAGTGAAGATTATATGCAAAGTAAGATAAAAACACTAAAAGTAACACAAAATCATGCAAACAAGCCCAAAATATGATCTAAAACATAGGCAAAAACACTATATAAATGCAACGCATCAAAATACCCTAGACTTAGAATTTTGCTTGTCCTCAAGCAATTCCAAAGTATGTATGATGAATGTAAAGATAAGGATTTCTCATCTTAGTTTTTGCCCTCAATGATATCCTTGGTTCACAGATTAAGCAATCAATATTTCAAACTCAAGTAGTTAAAGAAAAATCATAATAGGGATAAATTCCTAAGAGGTTACAATCCAAGAAGGATAAAATTCACAATTCATGTCATAATATTCATTCTTCACACACTAAATATCACATACTTTCAACTTAATAAATCTATTTTACTCAATAGGCAAAAATTTATTTCAAGAATCTTGGTGATGTTAAAGATAAGTGATTTTTAAAGCAATTTGTCTTTAAACTGTCATATGTCATAACATTGTTTAAGGTATACTATGGAGTAGTATAATCTAACTCATAGTCTCAATCATGAAAGTTAGTGGAGTTGTCCACTTAACCTACAGCTTTCTCTTTTTCTCCCTTTTTTTTTATTTTTCTATTAGACTTCAATTCATGTCTTAGGTACCACTGTCAGATTTAACAGTGCCAAGTAGAGGAGTCTTTTCTTTTTTTCTTTTTTTTTTTATGGAGAAAGCCGGTCAGTGGCATGGTACTTAAATCGTTATCGATACTTGATCGCAACAGATTTAAAGTATACCAAACGATGGTATAATATAACTCATGACTTAAGATTTCTCAACTAGACGAGTTGGAGCAAATCTCAATTTAAGATATATCACCAATTTTCTATTCATAAAAATTTTCCATTAAGCAAAAATAGATAAATTAAACTTCAAGTAACAAGATACTATGCATGTGTCCTATGAACATATAACAATTCACATATGTATTTTATCAATACTAGAATTGAATTTACTCAACAATTTAAGTCTACATGAAATTCCAAAAATTCCGTAAGTCATCAAATCAATCACTCAAAATGTTTCTTAAGTCCAAAATCAAGGGTAAAACAAATTTGATCATCCTTAACAATTATAAACATTCAAGATACATACTCATAAAGCCTTGAAGAGTAAGCCTATCATGAAGATCACCCTAGACTTAAATTGTTGCATATATGTAAATATTTAACCAATAAATAATTTCAGGAAAATTTTTGCAAGAGTTCCCTTTGTATTTGTTTGCGAGACCCTGTATAGTTATACCAAAATTGAGAATTACAGCTTAGAAAAAAAATATATATATATATCCAGAAAAATTATCACCATGAAGATACTCAATTTTTACATGGCAATCAACTTCCAGATATCAAATACCGTCTAGTTTTACAAACCACAACACAATTTACCACCTTCAGTTACTATTTCAAACCAAATATCAAAGATGTATCAGAATTATTCCAATCATGCTGAAAATCATCAACCAGACACCCAAAACTATCATATGGCACCACATATACATGATAAATACCAAACAAGTACAAAACCATCATAACTAAGTCATGTTCAGCACCCTAGGACTCAATACCATCTAATGTATACAATATCGAGCTGAGTGTCGAGTAACATCTACAAATAACCAAAATGAATCGCGTAACATCCCGATACAACGCACACACACAAATAAAACATAAAAAAAAGATGGTGTGAAGTTGCATCGATATCAAACCTACCAATCCTACGCACAGATTAGACAACTGTGAGACTACTCATGCGATACCAAAAATATGTATAAAGAATTAAAACTTGATACTCACAAAGTCTATCAATCCGTCTCCGTATGCTCAGAGTCCTCCTCCTCATCTCTGGTATGTCTCGTCGATGATGATGATGGGAGACGACGCCGTAACAACTCCTCTATCGCGCATAGTGAGTCGAGAGCTCTCAACTGTCCCTACTCCATATGTCGTCGCACATCCTCCTCTACTCAGCTCGCATCTGCTCCACCGATGGATCTGATCGTGCTGGTGTGGACGGTCTAGCAGATGTAGAAGGCTGATCAGCAGCTGATGGCACGACTGGAGGTACATGCTCTGAAGATCTGGGCTGTGATGGTGGTGAAGCTGCCTCTCTAGGACCTCCTCCAAGCGTGGGATCCACGATCCAATTCTGCTGAACACGAACCGTGGTACGGTTCATGTTCGGCAGCCTTATGGTAATATCTGTGTGCCTGAACAGAAGATGGTACGAGCTCCCAAGCCTCGTAATCATCCTAATGGCAACACATGCATCTATATCGAGTCTGGGATTACCCTTTGCCTCGTTCAACCCCGAAGGATAGACATCGAGGGCAAGGGCAATCGAAGTAACTAATCCTCCCTTCACAAGGACTCCTCTCCGAGCTCTGGCGGCTTTTCTGGATCTGCTTCATCAGGTAGAATGAAGTGCTGACTCTGAATCCTCTAAGCATGGCCCATAGAAAGAATAACTCCGTAGATCTGACCATACCATCGCTATCTGCTCGCCCAAAAGTGGTATGTGCAAGCACCCTGTGTATATATCTAAAAACCGGGCTAGTCAGACGCGATGCTCTGGCGGTCCTAGGGTCAAATCCCTGCTCGCCAGTGATCTCTCTTCAAAAATGTCCCCTCTGAAAACTCACGAGGACGGCGTCTGGTCACATCCGAGGGGAATCCAAATATGTGACCCAGCTGGTCCAATGTAAGCACATGCTCTCGGTTCCCCAACCGGAATGACATCTGACACTATCCGCAAGTGCACAGAAATGTCGAAGTAATACAATAGATATCGATCCCATAGGGAGGAAGGTGAGTACTAGAAAATCTAACTTTTCAGAATCCAAGCTAATCGAATCGTGGTTTTTGGAACTTGAAAACTAAAATTGAGCAAAATAGTGAATAAGAAATCAAACAACTACGGTAGGGAAAATATATGAGAGAGAAAATTAGAGCAAAGGTCTCCACCGCTCTGACGATTTTATTTGCGCGATAAAATAAATAACTGTTACTTGGATTTACGGATATGCATAAGGAATCTACCCTATTGTACGAAGGTGCCCTCTTTCGAGTGAACACCCCGGTGTTTGCCTAGAACGTCTCCTACTTTCGCGGTGGACCATTTTCGACAAACCCAATGGTTTTCGTGGTAGATTATGAACCCTCGAGTGAAGGGCAAGCACTTTCGCGTCAAGCTTTCGCAAGATTCACAGAGAGGTTCGGTCGTTACGGTCCTACTCTCGTTATGAACCGTAACAACTATAACATGATAATACTTGGCCAGAGTACAAATCAAGAAGTAAGCGCATCAAGTGAAATATGTTAAAGATGTGATCTAAATAACAAAGTTAATACAAGAGTTG
This sequence comes from Costus lasius, assembly GCA_027563935.2. Lineage (NCBI taxonomy): Eukaryota > Viridiplantae > Streptophyta > Magnoliopsida > Zingiberales > Costaceae > Costus > Costus lasius. The sequence continues at coordinate 69,920,878 of CM050452.1, forward strand.
CAAACAATAATCGTCAGAGGGTTTCAACCTAGCCCTGAAAATAAGTTTACGCTACAACCATCATCACAACGCTCAAAATCCTCTCTTTAATCATGGGAAAATCACAGGAAAAGGTTTCTTAGAGGGAGGAGAAGATAAACCGAACGGAACAAGCAAGAATCGCGAGGTTCCGATGATCCAATCTTCAAAAATCCGCTCGAAGTCGCTGAATCGCGTGTCCGTCCGCCCTAGCCACTTCGTCGCCTGATTGCTCGATCATTAGGGCATGAAAATTAGGGCTTTTATATTCTTTTTGTCCATCTTCGAATCCGCTTTCCAAAAAGTCTTCACTTGCTAAATTTGGAGTTGAATCGGACCGGGAATCAGTGAGAACCCGAGAGGAGGTCGGGTCGCTCCGGCCCCTTCACGGGTGAACCCTGCGGGGTTCACCAAGTGGTGAAGTGCTCGGCGCAGATCCATTGCGAGATGATCACGGGTGAACCCCGTGGGGTTCACCTACCAATGAAAGACTCGGCGTACTTCAGTGCAGATTTCTCCAGATGACATCACGGGTGAACCCCATGGGGTTCACCTGGCCGTGAAGTCCAGAACATGCTCCGATTGAGCCTAAATTTTATGGGCAGCTTCGTCTTCTCATAAGGAATCATCCCATACTTTTAGATTTTTCAAAAGGCTTCAAAATTGGGTGATTTTACCTGAAATTCCACAAGAGAGACAAAAAAATGAAGATTCTAAAGTTTTAAACCAAATAAGCCTTAATGGAGTGTAAAAACATTCAAATAAGCCTGAATTTATCATGGAATAATAATGAAAAACACTATAAAAATGCAAGGCATCAAACACTCCAGACTTGAATCTTTGCTTGTCCTCAAGCAATAAAATAAGTTAAAACACATGCATGGTATAAGAATAATGTTTTGTGTTGAATTTCGCACCCAAGTTCAGAAAAATACTTTTTAGTCATTCAAGATCTAATCAGAAGAAATTAACTAAAAAGAAGGTCTTAAGCATTCACCAGTTTGGTCCCACAGTTTCTAGATTTCAATCAATTTAGAAAGCAGTAAACATGAGATTCAGTCAAGCATGCACAACACTCACTTCATTCCTATCCGTCCAATTCATAATGTTGGGGTTAACTCAAATGTCTTATTCAGGATACAGAATTCTGATCTTTACATTAGACTTCAACTCATATTCCTAGGTACCATTGCCAATTTTTCGCAATGCCAGGTAGAGGAGTCTCTTTTTTTTTAATTCAATTCATATTTCTTAGATTTCAACTCATATCCTTCGGTACCATTACCAATTTTGCGCAGTGCCAAGTAGAGGAATCTAAGTGTGATATTTTTTTTTAGGACATAACAGAAATCAACATATCCTTTCTTTTAACAAATGCAGTGTTTCCCCAATACTAGAAAAGAATTTAAAGTTTGAAAAGAGATTATGTATCCTGATATGAATCAAATGTAAATTGCAAACCAAAATTAATTGAATGATCATGAAATGTTTGACCCACTAAATGAACATCGTAAAATCAATCTGTTTAGAAAATTTCTAATTCAAAGAACATATGGACATGACTATTGAGTAAATTCCTAACAAGTACTACATTCAACATGTCTTGATAAATTCTAACCAAACACGTATCCAACTTAAAAAAAAAGTTTTGCAACAAGGCTATCATCAGACAAGACAAGTATGACAAGTCAATAAAAATTTTCATCACAAAATATACAATATAATCCTTCAAAACAACTACATGCAAGCTTATAAATTCACACACCATTTAACATGAAAAAGCATAGCATCAAAGTGAAGAGCTAGTGGCTCAAATATATCTCATATACTGCAGAGAGTGGGGCCTGAAGATGTGGACCAGACCCACAAATAGTGGCATATAGGTACAATGCCAAATATCAAAATAACCATCATTAGAGAGTATCATAACAAAACCATAAAGATTCAGAACACAACAACCAACAAAAACTGGAGTCAAGACAGCTCACCCGCTCTTAAATTTTTGCATAGTCCTCTATGCAACTTCATATACGTGAGAGGAGGGGGATGTCGCTGACGGGTCTGGATGATCAATGCACTTCACGGGTGAACCTCGCCGGGTTCACCTGGCCGTGAAGCACGCTGAGCTGCAGCAGAAGTTCATCAAAAATCTCCAGTTTAAATGTATACCTTCATCACAGAAATAAACCTCTAATCAATGTATATCAAGATCAAAATTTCCTAAAATAAGCAAGAGAGTGAAGTATTCAATGATGGTTAACTAAAAACTAAATGACAACCAATGCAAATAAAGAATGAAAACAACGAGAATACTTGGGTTGCCTCCCAAGAAGCGCTTGTTTAAGGTCATTAGCTTGACCCTAGAAGTATCAAGTTATTGCATCAGTGGGGTCGAGAAGGGCGAGAACTTCTCCTTGTTTGGCCCGTTCATCTTCAAAATAGTGCTTTAGACGGTGCCCATTGACCACAAAACTTCCGGTGTGTTCAGCCCATATCGTGATTGCGCCATAAGGTTGAACGTGTTGTACTACGAACGGTCCAGACCATCTTGTGTGGAGCTTTCCTGGGAAGAGGCGAAGTCTCGAGTTGAAGAGCAACACTTTATCCCCTTCGTGGAACTCCTTCTTGAGTATGCGCTTGTCATGCCAATGCTTGGTACGAGCCTTGTAAATCTTGGCGTTTTCATAAGCGTAGAGGCGCATCTCATCTAATTCATCTAGTTGCAGTCTTCTCTTCTCACCGGCACTTTTAAAGTCATAATTGATTTGCTTGATGGCCCAATGCGCCCTATGCTCAAGTTCAACAGGTAAGTGGCAGGATTTCCCATAAATAAGTTGGAAAGGAGACATACCTAGGGGTGTCTTAAATGCAGTCCTGTAGGCCCATAGAGCGTCGGGTAACTTCAGTGCCCAATCCTTCCGTGATCGAGATACAGTCTTTTCCAATATCTGCTTGATTTCCTTGTTGGAGACTTCTACCTGACCACTCGTCTGAGGATGGTACGGCGTGGCAATCTTGTGCTTTACCCCATACTTCTTCAATAGTGCTCCAAACCTTTGCTCAATGAAGTGGGATCCTCTGTCACTTATCAATATGCGTGGGACTCCAAACCGGGGAAAGATTACTCGCTTCATGAATTTCATGACCACCCTGGAGTCATTACTGGCTTCGGCAGATGGCTCAACCCACTTCGACACATAGTCAACTGCAAAAATGATGTATCGCTTGCCGCACGAGGATGGGAAGGGTCCCATAAAATCTATGCCCCATGCGTCAAAAATCTCCACTTCTAACATGTCATTCAGAGGCAACTCGTTCCTTCTCGAGATGTTCCCAGTTCGTTGGCAGCTGTCACAGGTTGACACAAATTGTTTAGCGTCATGAAACAGAGAGGGCCAATACAGACCTGATTGTAGAACTTTGAATGCCGTTTTTGCAGCTGCAGCGTGTCCTCCATAAGGCGAGGCATGGCAATGAGTCAATACGTCATGGTTCTCCATCTCTAGCACACACCGTCTATACATCCCATCGGCACATCTCCGGTATAAGTACGGCTCATCCCAGTAATATGACCTTACATCATGCAGGAACCTTTTCTTCTTCTGAAAGGAAAGATCGGGGGTAGTATGTTAGAAACTATATAATTAACAAAATCTGCATACCAAGGCACTTGTCATTCGAGTAGCGCGTATAAGTGTTCCTCAGGGAACGTGTCATTAATTTCCATCTCGTGATCTGTCCTTGCTCTAACATCTCGCTCCAGCCTAGAGAGGTGATCAGCAACAAGATTTTCACTCCCCTTCTTGTCTCTAATCTCAACGTCAAACTCTTGTAAGAGGAGGATCAATCGAATGAGCCTAGGCTTGGCGTCCTTCTTGTTGATCAAGTATTTAATGGCTGCATGATCAGTAAAAATAATCACTTTTGAGTTAACTAAGTATGAACGGAATTTGTCAAAAGCGAAAACTATTGCTAGCAGCTCTTTCTCTGTGGTAGCATAATTTATCTGGGCATCGTCATGCGTTCGACTGGCATAATATATAGCGTGAAGCTTCTTATCCTTTCTCTACCCTAACACCGCCCCCACTGCCTGGTCGCTGGCATCGCACATCAATTCAAAAGGGAGGGACCAGTCTAGAGGTTGAATTATTGGTGCGGTAGTTAGTGCCTCCTTGAGCTTCAAGAAAGCTTCATTGCAGTCTCTGTCGAAACAGAAGATAGAGTCCTTAGAAAGCAAATTAGTCAAGGGGTGAGAAATCTTAGAGAAGTCTTTAATGAAGCGTCGGTAGAAGCCAGCATGTCCGAGGAAGCTTCTAATTCCTTTTACTGATGTCGGCGGCTTGAGGTTCTCTACAACTTCAATTTTTGCCCTGTCTACCTCTATTCCTCGCTCTGAGACTAGATGACCAAGGACAATGCCTTCTTTCACCATGAAGTGGCACTTCTCCCAATTTAGCACCAGGTTCACCTCTTCACACCTCTGCAAAACCTTAGATAGGTTAGATAAACAATGATGGAAGGAAGAACCGTACACAAAAAAGTCATCCATAAATATATCCATGAAATCCTCGTTAAAATCAGAGAATATCGCCATCATTGCTCTTTGAAAGGTCGCAGGGGCATTGCAAAGGCCGAACGGCATCCTCCTATATGCATATGTGCCATAGGGACATGTGAAGGTAGTTCGCTCCTGATCGTCTGGATGGATGGGGATCTGGAAGAAACCTGAGAATCCATCCAAGAAACAAAAGTAAGAATTATGAGCCAATCTATCAAGCATCTGATCAATGAAAGGAAGAGGAAAATGGTCTTTTCTTATTGTAGAGTTCAACTTCCTGTAATCAATGCACATTCTGTGTCTTGTAATTGTGCGCGTCGTTATCAGCTCGTCTGTATCAGTCTTGACAACCGTGACGCCTCCTTTTTTGGGTACCACATGTACCGGACTCACCCAAGAACTATCTGAAATCGGGTAGATCACGCTAGCATCTAGCAATTTAAGCACCTCCTTTTTCACTACCTCTTTTAGGTGCGGATTGAGTCAGCGTTGGTATTCCACTAAGGGTTTGCTATTCTCTTCCAACAGAATCATGTGCATGCAAATAGATGGGTTAATACCTTTAATATCATCTAGAGAGTACCCAATCACCTTCTTATGTAAACGGAGTTCTTGCAAAAGTAATTCGGTCGGCTCCTTGTCCAGTTCGGCGTTAACTATCATAGGATAAGTGAAATTTTCGCCTAGGAATTCATATCTCAAATTGTTGGGCAAACTTTTGAGCTCGATCCTCTTCTGTCCGTCTTCTTCACGATCTTCTCCTGGATCTGCGCTCGAATCTGGGTCTGCATCGAGTAGAGCGGTGTAGTCTTTGACTTCCTTTTTGGTGTCGTCCCCAACAGCATTGACAAGGGCGAGCTCCAATGGATCACTTTCTTTACTTGGTGGCTCAGACTGCTGAACAATTTGCTCAATTATATCCACACTGTTGCACTCACCTACAAGAGAAGGTTTTTGAAGAGAATTAGACAAGTCATATTGAATAACGTTGCCACCGATGTTTAAATCCAGTTTCCAATTTTTAACATCGATGACAACACCAGCCGTGGCAAGAAAAGGTCTTCCCAAAATAATAGGAAGCCTGTCATCCTCATCAATGTCTAGCACAACAAAGTCTGTAGGGATAAAATAATATCCTACTTTAATGGGGACATCCTCTAAGATGCCCACAGGACTCCTAACTGATCTATCAGCCAACTGTAGTGAAATGTTGGTCACCTTCAAGTCGCCCAGATCCAGCTTTCTACATAAAGACAGCGGCATGATGCTGAAACTCGCCCCTAAGTCGCACAGTGCTCTCTGGAAGGTCATCTCTCCTATCTGGCACGGTATGGAAAAGCTGCCAGGGTCTTTGAGTTTTCGTGGAAGCTTATTTTATAAAATCGCACTGCACTCCTCAGTAAGTGCCACAGTGCCTTGGTCTTCTAACTTCCATTTGTTCGAGAGAATATCCTTCAGGAACTTCGCATAGGTCGGCATCTGCGAAAGGGCATCAACAAAGGGAATGTTAATATATAATTTTTTTAGTATTTCCAAAAACTTACTGAATTGCTTGTCTAGCTTGGCTTTGACAAGCCTCTGAGGAAAGGGTATCGGCGGTTTATATGCTGGCGGCCCAACATAGGGTCGCTCTTCTTCTTGTGGCTCAGGTTCCGCCGGTGTTGGATCTGTGTGTTGCTCCTCAGGGTTCGGTGTCAATTCATCCCTTGTTTCATTAGTCGGCATCTTAGGGTCTTCAAGCTGCTTGCCGCTCCGAGTGGAGATAGCATTACACTGCTCCCTCGGATTAACCTCTGGCTGTGATGGAAGCTTCCCTGGCGCTCTTATTGACGAGCTAGCCTGTTGTGCAAGCTGGCTCTCCAACATCTTGTTGTGCGTCTCTAGGGAATCCATCCTGGTCATCATTAATTTCATCATGTCAGTTAACCCTTCTAATTGCTTACTCACCTGGGAGTCTTGAACCGGTCTATGAGGATTGTAATTTCCTTGCTGAGGTGGAGGGTTGAAATTTCTCTGTTGGAACCCAGGTGGCTGCCTGAAATTCTCTTGTTGTGGCGGCCTGAAGTTCCCATGTTGAGGTTGAGCTTGAGGTGGCGCTTGCCCTGGTTGTATCGGCTGCGTGGTACGATAGGAGAAATTCGGGTGGTTGCACCAGCCAGGGTTGTAATAGTTGGAATAAGGATTGTACATGGAGTTCATATTTCCAACTGCATTAAGATGTTCAGGCTGACTTTGGACCACTTGTCCATCTCCCACTTGGCACTCAGTAGCTGCGTGTCCTGCAACACCACAAAGCTCACAAGATACTGAATTAGAGTTCACAGAATTAACAGACCATGAGTCAATTTTCTGAGTTAGATTGTCTACCTTTGCAGCGAGAGCAATCAATGAATCAAGGTCGAATTTACCTGCTTTTCTTGAAAGTGTACCTCGCTCTGGATTCCATTGATGATAGTTCAGTGCCATCTCCTCTAGGAGGCTGATCACATCTTCAAGTACTTTGCTCATTAAGCCCGATCCTCCAGCAGCTGCATCAACTGTGAGTCTAGTATTGTATTGCAATCCCATGTAGAACGTGTGTACTAGGACCCAAGTCTCAATCCCATGATGGGGACACAGTCTTTGAAGCTCTTTAAATCTTTTCCAGGCTTCGTACAAAGATTCTCCATCCTTCTGCATGAAGCTCGTTAGCTGGTTTCTGAGGTGGATCGTCTTCGAAGGGGGGAAATACTTTAAGAGGAAAGCTTGAGATAATTCATCTCATGTCCGTATTGAAGCTGGGGGGATTGTATGGAGCCATGCCCTTGCTTTGTCCCGCAGAGAGAATGGGAACAAGCGTAACCTGATAGCATCAGAAGTAGCTCCATTAATCTTAAGCATATCGCAATATTCCAAAAATATAGACAAATGCATATTAGAGATCTCAAGAGGAGAACCCCCAAATTGATTCTGTTGTATCATGGAAAGTAATGCAAGTTTAATTTCAAAATTGTTGGCCTCGACATTAGGCCTAACTATTCCTGATTGAAACCCATGTGTGAAAGGTGCTGCATAGTCTCGCAGTGTTCTTGCATTATTGTTATTCACAGGTTGAGGCGCTGGTTGGTTTTCCATGTCGATGTGAAGGTGTTCCATCTGTTCTTGATCTTCCTTTTTCTGGATTTGCGCAAGCTTCCTTCTTTGTCGGTAGGTCCGTTCTATCTCAAGATCGACTACGAAGAGTGCTCCTGCCCTGGAACTTCTTTGCATAAAAGTTTGTCAGATCCAAAGATGAAGTTCAAAGCAAGTAAAGAGCAGGAGGCAGTGTAAATCAGAATAAGAAAGAAAACAAAAAAAAACTAGCTAAGCTTGGTCTCCCAAAAACTCAGAAGTGTACTAATATCAGCCATTCCTTCCTGGCAACGGCGCCAAAAACTTGACACTTATCCGCAAGTGCACGGAAATGTTGAAGTAATACAATAGATATCGATCCCACAGGGAGGAAGGTGAGTACTAGAAAATCTAACTTTTCAGAATCCAAGCTAATCGAATCGTGGTTTTTGGAACTTGAAAACTAAAACTGAGCAAAATAGTGAACAAGAAATCAAACAACTACGGCAGGGAAAATATATGAGAGAGAAAATCAGGGCAAAGGTCTCCACCGCTCTGACGATTTTATTTGCGCGATAAAATAAATAACTGTTACTTGGATTTACAGATATGCATAAGGAATCTACCCTATTGTACGAAGGTGCCCTCTTTCGAGTGAACACCCCGGTGTTTGTCTAGAACGTATCCTACTTTCGCGGTGGACCATTTTTGACAAACCCAATGGTTTCCGTGGTAGATTATGAACCCTCGAGTGAAGGGCAAGCACTTTCGCGTCAAGCCTTCACAAGATTCACAGAGAGGTTCGGTCGTTACGGTCCTACTCTCGTTATGAACCGTAACAACTATAACATGATAATACTTGGCCAGAGTACAAATCAAGAAGTAAGCGCATCAAGTGAAATATGTTAAAGATGTGATCTAAATAACAAAGTTAATACAAGAGTTGCAAACAATAATCGTCAGAGGGTTTCAACCTAGCCTTGAAAATAAGTTTACGCTACAACCATCATCACAATGCTCAAAATCCTCTCTTTAATCATCGGAAAATCACAGGAAAAGGTTTCTTAGAGGGAGGAGAAGATAAACCGAACGGAACAAGCAAGAATCACGAGGTTCCGATGATTCAATCTTCAAAAATCCGCTCAAAGTCGCCGAATCACGTGTCCATCTGCCCTAGCTGCTTCGTCACCTGATTGCTCGATCATTAGGGCATGAAAATTAGGGCTTTTATATTCTTTTTTTCCGTCTTCGAATCCGCTTTCCAAAAAGTCTTCACTTGCTAAATTTGGAGTTGAATCGGACCGGAAATCAGTGAGAAACCGAGAGGAGGTTGGGTCGCTCCGGCGCCTTCACGGGTGAACCCCGCGGGGTTCACCAGGTGGTGAAGTGCTCGGCGCAGATCCATTGCGAGATGATCACGGGTGAACCCCGTGGGGTTCACCTACCAGTGAAAGACTCGGCGTACTTCAGTGCAGATTTCTCCATATGACATCACGGGTGAACCCCATGGGGTTCACCTGGCCGTGAAGTCCAGAACATGCTCCGATTGAGCCCAAATTTTACGGGCAGCTTCGTCTTCTCATAAGGAATCATCCCATACTTTTAGATTTTTCAAAAGGCTTCAAAATTGGGTGATTTTACCTAAAATTCCACAAGAGAGACAAAAAATGAAGATTCTGAAGTTTTAAACCAAATAAGCCTTAATGGAGTGTAAAAACATTCAAATAAGCCTGAATTTATCATGGAATAATAATGAAAAACACTATAAAAATGCAAGGCATCAACATCCTCCCAGGATCTCCGTCATCGTGGTTCCTTAATGAAATCTGGACGGTGTTGAAAAACTCCAAAGTGAGCTGGGTGTATGTAGGGTGCCTCTACTGGTAAAAATCCTACCACCATATGTTCGCGAACATCCACTGGATGTCGTTGAACAATCCTAGGGACTGCAGTGTCTGGTCATCCCAATATCGTGTGCTGATCACCCCTCTAGTGGATAGAGCATGATATCTCCTCTCGATCTCCCTACTCCTATAACGAATCTGACGCGGGTAGGGAGTAAGCACTGGAGGTGGTGATCGCGCCCATCTCCTCTCTGGGATAATGGCCTCTGGTACAGGAGTTGATGGCTCTGGTGAAGGTAGATGAATCTCAGGTGAGGGTACTGGTGCTACTGGAATGGGTGCTGGCTCCGCTGGCTCAGTCATATGTGGGATCTCAGAAACTGATGGTGGAACTATCTCAGGAGTAGAAGAAAACTCCTGTGCAACTGACGGCGAAGAAGAATGAAGCTTGGGCATCTCCACTGATATCTCTGGCAAGTCTACGAATATCTTGGGTGATCACTCCTCTGGATCTGACAATACTGGTGTACTAGCCTCAGGGTTAGGTAGATCTCCCTGGGCTGAGGAGTGTGATACTATCTCGGGTGTGCGCGCTATATTATGTGGAGTGTCTACCTTCATACCCTGAGCGTTAGTAGGTGCCACAGACTCTAGTAAATCTGTGGAAGGTGCTGATATAGTAGGACCCTCCACATCCATCGGTACAACATTTTTCTATGCCTCCTCCACTCTCTTAATCTCTGTTATAGTGGGAACATAAGCTGGGGGTGCTACTGGAGTCTCTGCAGTCTCCACGACCGGTGATAGAGGGCGAGTGGACCTCCTCCCCCAAGTACTAGTGCCTCGACCGGTACGCTTCCTAGCGTACTATCTGGCGATCCTCTGATCTCGACTCTCTGGTCTGTCAGCAGGTCTCTCTGAAATAATCTCTAACTCTAGAGAACTGACAGGCTCTGCGGCTGCTGCCTGTGAAGTACTAGCCTCTGAAGTCGTCCTCGGAACCTCTGAAGTCTGTGCATGCGTCTCAGGCTCCGAGTCCGGATAAGCTATGGCTCAAACCTCCCCGGAAAGACTCCATGAACCATCCTATACATGTATCATGGTTCTGGTCCAGGATATCTACTCTTCATCACTGCCCCGTAGGGCCTAGATCTCATGGATCTCCTCGGTGCCATAATCCCAATCAAAAAAACACGAAATATGCAAATCTATCTCAAAGATCGTGATGCTACAGTAACACTGACATTCGGCCGTAAAAGTCGCATGCAAAAAAAAGTGCAAAATCTCAATCTCAGGGCTCTAAACCGATCCTAAAAACATGCAAATCTAGTGCTAATGGCAAATCCCAAGCGTGGGCACGAAAAACTCACAAATCTGTGCGGAAATCAGCTTTGAATCGGAGGGGAAACAGGCTCTGGCGGCTCGGCGAACGGACGCTTGTTCTTCACGAAATCCGGCGGAAATCCAGTGGAAGATCGCCGAAAAACAGCCTTTGAATGAAGGGGAAGAAAGGTGGAAGGGATTCGTCGCCACTCGTGGAAGAAATCGTCGAGATTCGTCGATTTACCAGCACGGGCGTTAAACCCTGAGTCGCCTGTTAAGTCACCCCAAAAGAACTTACGGTCCGTAACGCCGTTACGGCTCTGGCCGTAAACCTGCCTTAGTGTACAGTGCTCGGCTGAACTTTTTCCCAACTGAAATTACGGCTGCGCGATAGTTACGGCTGCACCCGTAAAAGTCGCATTTTGACTTGGCTTCTCATCAGAAAAGTCTCTAAAAATCTCTAAAAAATTCCTCCACATAAAACACCAGTTTTAAAACAATTCCCATATATATAAAACTTCATCATTTAACACCATTAAAAGTGCAAAATAAAACTTAAAAGATAAACCCTACAAATTGCAATAAAAGGAAATCAAAACATAGGAAAAGAAAAACATACTAAAATTGTTTTAAAGCCTCTGGGTTGCCTCTCAGGTAGCGCTTGTTTATGGTCTTTAGCTCAACCAGAGAAATGTTCATGACCCTTCTGGTGGGTGCAAAGCGCAATGGATAATGGGCAATCGTTGCTCCTCGCGCCTCTCCAATTCTTTATTCAATTCCGACCCTAACACTCTAGGTAGTGTCCATGTTTTAGCCTCTTCTAGCTCGTCCCTTTCATATCTTTCCAACTTTCCAAGAGCCAATTATCAGTTTCAAAATCACTTCTTCTATTAGAATTGTCTTTCTTCACTTCTAAAATTTGATTGGAACCTGCAAAGTCAATCTTTTTAGTTTCTAATGAAAAATCAAAGATCAACTTGCTAGTATCTAAATTCAAAGTTAGCTTTTTATTCAACATGTCAATTACAGCTCCAGTGCTTGACAAGAATGATCTCCCTAATATGACAGGAAACTTAACATTTTCTTTCATACCGATAACCATAAAATCAGTAACAATAGAAAATTTATCAATTTGAACTGTTACATTCTCTAATATACCAATAGGTTGTTGATCAAAACCGTTAGCAAATCGAATAAATGTGTCAGTTGGTTTAAATTTTCCACAGTCTACTTCCTTAACCAAATGTGATGATAACAAGCTGATACTAGCTCCTATATCACACGAAACATTTTCAACAGAAAACTTACCAATTTTGCACGAAATTGAAATATCCCCAGGATCCTTTACCTTAGTTATTTCAATATTTTGCCTTACCTGGTCTTTCTTTACCTCGATCTTACCAGTCTCATGTCCCTTTTGTTCTGTTCTAAACAACCTTTGGGGAAAAGGAATTGGAGGGACATATGCAGGTGGGCCTACATATTTCTCTTCATCCCTTACTTCCTTGCAATATTCTGCTTCTAGAACAATGCTTACAGACTGATCTACAGACTCCTCAACAGGTTCCTCAGGTATCTCCTTATTTTCAGCATTCATTACAGTGACTGCATTGACGTGCTCCTGAGATTCATCTCAGGCTGTCCTGGTAATCTCCCTGGAGGTCTAATGGCAGTGTTTGCTTGCTGTGCAATCTGATTTTCCAACATCTTGTTATGAGTAGTCAAAGCTTGCACACAAGATGTCAGCTGCTTGATCTGATTAGCGAGATCGTCAGTTCTTTGCTGTTGTTTCATAACAACTTCCATCATGGAATCAAAGCTCGACTTTTGGGGCTGTCCATACTGTCTTGGCTGGAAACCTGGTGGTGGCTTATTATTCTGCTGTGAATATTGAGGAGGAACTTGCCCTTGATTTTGCTTGTAAGACAAGTTGGGGTGGTTCCTCCATCCTGGGTTGTAAGTAGCAGAGCAAGGGTTATTTTGCAGGTCTCTGATTATAATTCCCCACAGCGTTCACTTGCTCTTGATCTAATTCCTCCTGTGAAGAAGTTATGATCCAGCATTCAAATGCATTGTGCCCTGTTACACCACATAACTCACAAGAAACCATGTTAACTGAACTAGGTGAAAAAGATAAGGAATCAATCTTCTGAACTAGAGAATCTAACTTAGCTGCCAGTGATGTCATGGAATCAATGTAAAACTTACCAAATCCCGTGGAAGTAGTGCTCCGCTCACTTGACCATTGGTTATGGTTCATGGCCATATCCTCTAGAAGAGCAATTGCTTCTTCCATGTTCTTGCTCATGATCGTTCCTCCAGCCGCAGCGTCCACCATCATTTTAGTGTTATAGTCCAAACCGTTGTAAAAGATTTGGACTAAAATCCAGTCTTGAAGTCCATGATGTGGGCACATGCGCTGGAGCTCCTTGAAATGCTCTCAAGCCTCATAAAGTGATTTTCCCTCTTGCTGTGTAAAGCACATGATCTTGTTGCGCAGCTGAACAGTTTTGCTCGGTGGGAAATATTTGTTCAGGAATGCCCTGGACAACTATTCCTAGGTGGTGAATGATCCTGCTAGCATCGAGTACAACCAGGCTCTAGCACGGTCCTTGAGAGAAAACGGGAATAGTCTCAGTCTTATGGCATCAGATGAAACTCCGTTAATTTTAACTGTATCGCAGTATTCAAGAAAAACAGCTAAATGAAGATTCGGATCCGAATTTGGGGAACCCCCAAATTGGTTTTGCTAAACCATCGTCATTAGCGCTGGCTTTAACTCAAAATTATTCGCCTCTACGTTGGGTCGAACGACGCTTGGATTGAACCCTTGTACATTAGGTGCAGCGAACTCCCTCAAAGATTGATGATGATTGTTCTCCGCCATCTCTCTTTTCTCAGAATTCTTTCTAGTCTCAAACTGCAGTCTCCTTCGAAGGTGGAATGTACGTTCAATTTCTGGGTCTTCTAGAAATAAAGAACCTACACGAGAATTTCTGGGCATACAATGTGTAAGTCTCAAATAAATACGAAATTAGCAAAACTAAAATAAAGCAAAAGAAAAAAAAACCTAATCTCCGAACTTATCAATCGGTCAATATTAACTATCCGTAGTCCCCGGCAACGGTGCCAAAAACTTGGTAGGTATCCGTAAGTGCATGGATTTTTTGAAGTAATAAAAGTTATCGATCCCACGAGGACTACTGATGTGATCCGCAAGTGCACGGATAAATCGAAGTAATAAAAATATCGATCCCACAGAGACCAATGACCAAGTACTGACTTATCTTAGAATCGTTAGCTAGACAATCCGAAAAAGGGTTTAATTTTTGTAAAAGAGAAAATAAAAATACGAATGAGTTGCAATCAAATTATGGATAATCAGGACTTCGGGTTCACCACACTATGTTTCATGACTTGTGATAACTAAAATATCTTAAGAAGGATTTACTATGTTGAAGGGGATTTATCCGCATGTACAGATTGCCCCTTCTCAGCAGTACAATCCGGTGTTTATCTGAATTAACTCCCTACTCTCGTGGTTGTTAACTGAAGATAAACCCAATGGGTTCTTGATAAATCTAAGAAATCCCTCAAGCTGATTCGAACTACTCTCGTGTTCAAATCAACTTGTCCAAAAACTGTAGATCCGACGTCGCAATTCACTTCTCAGTACTTCTTGAGACGTCTCTAAGCATGCAAATTATGGCCAGTAATTACATGTAATATGCACAACAATAATTGAATCTAACACAAGCAAATTACTTCATAAGATGAAAATCAATGATCAAATCATGAAAAGAAAGAGGGCTATGCCCTAGTCTTGAAGAAAGAGTTACACTAGCATGGTGTTCATGTTTGTGTTATAAAAATCCATGTTTTGATTACAAAATTGGCAAATAAAAATAGAAATCAACAAGGAGGATGTAGTATGATGCTCCCTCGTCAAGGTCGACGCCAATCGGCCGGAAAAAAAGAGATTTTCTGGTGAAGAAATGCCTCCCACCGTCGGTTGCCCTCGTTTTCGCCCCTTTGTCAATTTCGCCTCAAATCCTTGCCAAAAGCCCCCAATAATTGCTCCATATGTTGCTTAAATAGTTCTCCATCATCTAATTAGGTTTCCCCCAAAATTTGGCTCAAAAACGGATCGAATCGGATGAGAAACGGAGTCAAAACCGAAAATGGCGGACAAAATTACGGCCATAAAAATTTTCACGGGCGGCCATATTTTCTTCTGTTCAATTCTGGGTTAAAAATACGGCTGTGAAAATTTTCACGGGCAGGAATTACGGCCGTAAAAATTTTCACGGGCAGGCCGTAAAACTCTCTGTGAAAAACGTCAAAAAGCACCGCAGAAATTATGGCCATAATTATTTTCACGAGCGGGGTGTATTTTTCAAACATGCTCCGATTCTCATGAAATTTGGCATGTGACTTTGTCTCGGCGTCTGGAATCTATTCGTGCACTCGGATCTTTCAAAATCCATCAAAATTTGGTTGTTTTCACCTAAAATATGACAAAAGTGAAGAGAGGTGAAGATTCCGAACAAACAAAAGGATTTAAACCAAAATGAGTAAGAACATGATAGAAAAGAGATATATTTTGTAGTAAAAGCATAATAAAAATTCTATATAAGTGCATGTCATCAAATACCCCTAGACTTAAACTTTTGCTTGTCCTCAAGCAAATAAATAGACCAAAGGATAATACTGAGTATGGAAAAGATAACTCACTCATGAAAAATAAACTTCCAAAATATAATCACTCATTAAAGATTTACAACTCATGTCACAAAAGATTCTAGAAAAATAAACTGTTCTTAGAATTTAATCCTTAAGATTCACACTCCAAAACAAATAAAATTTGTAACTCGCATAATAATATGAATCTCAATCTCATGAGTTCACCTTGTATTCAGTTCAATACTACAATATTTTTGTTTACAGGTATAGGACCTCTAAAATCTTTTTCTGTATTTTTTTTAGACTTCAACTCATATCTTCGGTACCACTGCCAATTTTTCGCAGTGCCAAATAGAGGAGTCCTTCTTCTTCTTCTTTTTTTTTAGACTTCAACCTATGTCTTCGGTACCACTACCAATTTTTCGCAGTGCCAAGTAAATGAGTCTTTTTTTTTTAATTTTGGATTCTTTCTACCCAACAAATAACACCATAGACCAAACATATATAAGGCTAATCAATCAATGTCAATTCAAGAAAATTATACTCATCTACTCACCTTATTTGAAAAAGATGTTTCACTCTTGAATCTAATTCCTCAAACATTCTATTTACTAGAATCTTATAAACAATAAGCGAAAGATCAAATATGAGGATATATATCAAGGAAATAAATTTAACATATAGAGTAATTAATCCATTCAAGCATTGGTATAAGACTATTTACAGCATAAATCATCAACAATATAGAACCACATATTATCATCAATAGAATCGTGCATCAGAAAATTCATATAATATGAGTACAATCCAAAATGATTATAGCATCCACATCTAACGTTAATCAAAATAAATCAAGACATACAATGACATCATACCATAAATCAAAGAGTCAAGTCAAATATAATATACATGAAACAAAAAAAAATAAAAAAAATCAAATAAAGTATCCTCCCCTACATAAAGAATGCATCGTCCTCAATACAATAAACAAGTAATAAGAGAGTAGGAGAAAAGATACTCACAAAGCGCTACTCATCCGTACTATCGCCCGAACTGCTCTCCTCGGAGTTGCCCTCTCCTTGTAAATGTATCACAAAGCTCCTATAAAATATAGATAATGATCAAAAGGGGAAACTATTCTAAAAGCATCATATAAGATTCATAGCATAACTTTCAAAAGCAAATAACTAACATATACTACCAAGAAGTGAAATAACACAAAAATAAAAACTGAGAATGAAAATGAGAGAAAATGCTTGGGTTGCCTCCCAAGAAGCGCTGATTTTAAGGTCGCTAGCTCGACCAAAGACTATCATCATGGTGTTGACGGTGAATCAGTACCAAAGTATAGGGCATGTAATTTCTTGCATTTCCATCGTTTAACAAGTATGTCCACCAAAGTAGATATCCAAAGTAGTAAGTGGATCAACGTCAATATGTGTAAACCAAAATAAAAATTAATACCCACAATGTCATCAAAAGAATACCCTATAGCTTTTCTAAACTTATCCATCATGGAACTTGTTTGTTTTTCATGCTCTTCTGCTTCATCAATTATAGAAAAAGTAAAGTCTAGGCCCAGAAATTCATACCTTGCATTATTTAGAAGAGTTCTGATTTCAATTTTTGGATTTTTACTTACCTCAAGAGCATCATAGTATGAATTCTCTGGTTCTACCTTGTGCATATCAATGGCAGGAATCAAATCAAGTGATTGAGAGTAAGCATTGACACTGTCTTCAGTCATCTCATCATCATCATCATCATCATCATCATCATCATCATCATCATCATCCATTACACAAATTTCCAAAAGGATTCCACTTTGGGGAAAAGGAATCGGTGGTTTATATGGTGTAGATGGAATGTATACCGGTTCTTGTTTCCTACTCTGTCGATCTGACTCCTCATTACATGGTTGCTCAATGAGTTCTAAATTTTGCACCTCTTGGTCTGGCATTACATCGCTTGCCCATGATTCCTCTAGTTCTTTAGCCTGCTGAGCTACCTGGTCCGCTAGCATCAATTGGCGAGCTTTAACAGATTTGATCTCAGATGCCAGATTCTTGATGGCTTCATTAATATGTCTAAATTCTTGCCTAAAATTATCGTTCCGCTTTTCCAATCGTTGTATGAAATTTTTGTTCTGCTTTGTTTGCACGGCAATGAAATTCTCTATCATAATTTCCAAGTTTGATTTCTCAGGTTGAAAGATATGATTCGGATCATTCTCATAAAAGTTCGGTTGATTTCTCCAATCCGGCTCATAGATATTAGAGTATGGATTATTCTGGGGCCAAGAGTTGAAATTACCATTTGTGTAGTCATGCCCTAAGGATGGCCTTAAGCAAGGAGGGATCTACTGATTGACATTCAGTAGAATAGTGATTGTAACATCCATAATCCGAACAAACAAAAGGATTTAAACCAAAATGAGTAAGAACATGATAGAAAAGAGATATATTTTGTAGTAAAAGCATAATAAAAATTCTATATAAATGCATGTCATCAAATACAAAAACTTGGTGTCGTCCGCAAGTGCACGGCAACGTCGAAGTAATAAAAATATTGATCCCACAGGGACCAATGACCAAGTACTGACTTATCTTAGAATCGTTAGCTAGATAATCCGAAAAAGGGTTTAATTTTTGTAAAAGAGAAAATGAAAATACGAATGGGTTGCAATCAAATTATGGATAATCAGGACTTCGGGCTCACCACACTATGTTTCATGACTTGTTATAATTAAAATATCTTAAGAGGGATTTACTGTGTTGAAGGGGATTTATCCGCATGTACAGATTGCCCCCTCTCAGCAGTACAATCCGGTGTTAATTTGAATTAACCCCCCACTCTCGTGGTTGTTAACTCAAGATAAACCCAATGAGTTCTTGATAAATCTAAGAAATCCCTCAAGCTGATTCGAACTACTCTCGTGTTCAAATCAACTTGTCCAAAAACTATAGATCCGACGTCGCAATTCACTTCTCAGTACTTCTTGCGACGTCTCTAAGCATGCAAATTATGGCCAGTAATCAACATGTAATAAACACAACAATAATTTAATTTAACACAAGCAAATTACTTCATAAGATGAAAATCAATGATCAAATCATGAAAACAAAGAGGGCTACGCCCTAGTCCTGAAGAAAGAGTTACACTAGCATGGTGTTTATGTTCGTGTTATAAAAATCCATGTTTTGATTACAAAATTGGCAAATAAAAATAGAAATCAACAAGGAGGATGTAGTATGATGCTCCCTCGTGAAGGTCGACGCCAATCAGCCAGAAAAATAGAGATTTTCTGGTGAAGAAACGCCTCCCGCCGTCTGTTGCCCTCGTTTTCGCCCCTTTGTCGATTTTGCCTCAAATCCTTGCCAAAAGCCCCAAATAATTGCTCCATATGTTGCTTAAATAGTTTCCCATTATTTAATTAGGGTTTCCCCGAAATTTGGCTCAAAAACGAGCCAAATCGGATGAGAAACGGAGTCAAAACCGAAACTGGCGGACAAAATTACGGCCATAAAAATAAATATGGCCGCCCGTGAAACATTCTGTTTAGTTTTGGAAACAAGCCCTGGTAAAAATACGGCCGTGAAAATTTTCATGGGTTGGAATTACGGCCGTGAAAATTTTCACAGGCAGGCCGTAAAACTCTCTGTTGATATCTGGAATTTCAGAAAATACGGCCGTAAAATATTTCATGGGCGGGCCATATTTTTCTAAACATACTCCGATTTTCATGAAATTTTACGGGCAGCTTCGTCTTGACATCTTGAATCTATTCGTGCACTCGGATCTTTCAAAATCGATCAAAATTTGGTCGTATTCACCATAAATATGCAAAAGTGAAGAGAGGTGAAGATTCTGAACAAACAAAAGATTTTAAGCCCAAATGAGTAAAAACATGATAGAAAAGAGAGATAATTGATGGTAAAATAATGCTAAAAATACTATATAAATGCATGTCATCAACTATGAAGCTAAGTACTGACTTCTCGACTTGTTTGAATTCAGGCGGACAAAATCAATGGTTTTTTTCTCTAACTTATATGGACATGCAAACTCGGAAACAGCTTTTAAAAAGTTTAGGTTTGGAAAAGTCGAGAATTCATGGGTTCGCCACAATGACAATTATGAGTTATTTAAAGAGTAACTAATTCACAGAAATCATCCATCATGAAAGGAACTCTTCCAAAGATACATACTACCTCCTCCCGAAGCGTAGTACGGTATTCAACTAGATTAACTAACTACTCCCGTGATAGTTAACCTAGTTAAACCCTTTAAGCTCTATGAAGCGTTGTTTAACCCTTCAGACAAATCCAAACTACTCCCGTGATTGGATTCGTAGGTCTAGTTGAAATAAATCGGACGTTGCGATTCACCTCCCAGTTCTTCTCGCAACGTCTAAGACGTAAAAATACTTGGCCAAGATAAATTACGGGATAGGTAAAACTTCAACTAAATCATGCAGATAAATTCTAAGAAAATAGTGAAAGCATGTATTAACTCATAAAAGTCATTAGGCTACGCCCAATCATCCCGACAAAGGTTTCTACTCACTCATGTTTGTATAGAGATACATGGTGTTGTGATGAACAAGAGAACACATAAAAGATTGCAAGAAATCGCCCAAAAGACTACAGAACCGCCTTCTCCTTGATCTGAGGATGAGGATTGGCTAATCTATCTTTGTCTCCAGGAGAAATCTTGCCGGAAAAATGCTTGAAACCAGGTTTTCGCCCTTGTCGCCGCCGCCGTTCGTCTTCGTCTGTTCAAGCTCTCCCTTAGACCGATCAAAATCCCACCTTTTATAGCTTGACCGGTTTAGAACCCATCAAGGAACGGTTCTCCAAAGTTTGGTCCAAATCCGGTTCAAAACAAGTGAGAATCGAGCGAAAAACTCGTCGGGCGAAAACTTATACGGCCTGTGATGTGTTTACGGCCCGTGATGGAGTTACGGCTTCACCCGTGAAAGTTTCGGTAGACTTTTAGACTTAGCCAATTTTCATCTCCGGCTCATCGTCGTGTTTACGGCCGAATCCACAATTACGGCTAAGGCCGTAAATGTCTAGTTTTTCACCGTTTTTGCTCCAAATTTGACGTGTGGGCTCGTGATCTCCTCGGGAATCTCATTATGGCTTCAAATCCCCCAAAATTCATCATTTTTACGCCTTTTTTACCTACATTTTTAATAAAACTAGAAAAAGTGAAGATTCTGTGCAAAGTAAGATAAAAACACTAAAAGTAACACAAAATCATGCGAACAAGCCCAAATATGATCTAAAACATAGGCAAAAACACTATATAAATGCAACGCATCACACCTGCCAGCCGACCACAGCCCTACGTATCTCCCCCGAACGAGTTCGGGATTATCTTCCGGAATGCCGCGCAAGAGGCACGGTATCAGATACTGTAACAACGCCGCGTGCTCAATACGAGGTATCTTGACCGAACCACACTACAGATGCTAGGGATGCTAGGAGACATTGATTTGATGTATGCAGCCATAGGGTGGGAGCAATTCCAGCAGCTATTCTCACCCACTTACATTGGCACCACACTGGAATTTCTGAGTTCATTGGAAGTAAAGGCAGATCCTATCATTGAGGACGATCCAGGGCGTCTGTCTTTCCGCTTGGGTAATATCGAACACATCCTCACTCTTTCACAGTTTCGCAGCATTTACAGTTTTCCAGAACCTTGTGCACGCAGAGTCCCTACCGAGTACAGTGAGCAGAACTTCTGGGGCGCTATCACTAACGAGCACATCTACTCCGCTCATGTAGCTCGTGCTTCCAGTCTGTGCAATCCAGTGATCAAGTACGTTCACCGCGTATTGGCCCACACCCTCTTTGGCCGCGGTGAAAGTGACGGTATGGTACGACAGACTGAGTTATTCTATATCTGGTGTATGCTACACAGTTTTAGAGTCGATTTTGGGTATTATCTGGCAAAGCATTTCAGCCGCGTCTCCCATTCTTTGAAGGGGGCGATAGTAATTGGCGGCTTGATCACACCTTTGGCAGTTTCCTTAGGCATCATCCCCTACGGCACATTGGAAGCTACCGGCAACAACAGGCTCGACATCGAGTCTTGTGTTGCCATGAAGCTGATGATACGCAAGGGAGATTCTTATTATATGACATTCAAGGGAAACCCCTTCTGCCTGCCTTTGGCAAACCCAGAGCGCACATCAGTCAGAGTCCGTGGAAACTGGCGCATCCAGCCAGTTGAGGACACACAGCCCGATCCAGTCGACACTGCACCACCAGCACCTGGAGCATTTTCCTTTGGTGGCACCTCCTCTCGCGATTCTATGATGTCTGTATTGCAGGAAATTAAAGAGGAGCAGCTTCATCAACGGGAGATGATCGACCACCTGGACACCACCGTTACATACAAGTCCATGGAAGCACACATGCAGAGACAACACAAGATGATGAGATCCGTCTGGGAGAAGATATCGATCATGGACGACCGGCTATCCGCACTCTTCGAGGAAACAATAGCTCGCATGAACATTTCTTCCGACGAGGAGGCCGAGCCCGACTATAGCGCACGCAGGAAGAGCAAGAGCTCCCGAGCATCTGGCTCTCACTCGCGCAAGAGGAGGTAGCCCCCCCCCCCCCCCCATCAGCATCAGCATCATCATCCACTCCTCTCTCATCATGGTATTGCATAGAGGACTATGCAAAATTCTACAGTGGGTGAGCTTTCTATATTCGGGTTTCTATTTTCTTGTTGCATGTGGCTATTTGACTGTGATCTCTTGACTTTGCTATGTTTGGATGGATACTTCTATTCTGTGATGGATATTCTGGCATTGCATCTTATATGCCATTTTATTCGTGGGCCTGGTCCACATCTTCAGGCCCCACTCTGTGACAGACTTGTATGACATTATTTTTCTTGCTTGTGTCCGCATTTTGTTATGGTTATTATGCTTTTCATATTTGCTGTGTGAATTTTTTCCATGAGATTGTATGAGTCTTGTCCTATGATGGCTATTTCAAAATTTTGAGTATTTTGAGTTGAATGCATAATTGGGTAGGAATGATCAAAGAATTAAGTCTGGAGTGATACCTCCTTGTTAGAAATACTATTTGATCATGTCCATATGTTCTATGATTTAGAAATTTTGTGATTTGGATTGATTTTGAGATGTTCATTAGTGGGTCAAACATTGATATGATTGTTGAATCGACTCAAGCTTGCAACTTACATGAGAATCATATTGAGATACATATTCGCTTAGTTATTCCTTGATTTTCTTTCTATTGTTGGGGAGACACTGCATTTGTTAGAAAGGTTATGTTATCAACTGCTGAGCATAGTATATATATATATATATATATATATATATATATATATATATCATCCTTAGATTCCTCTACTTGGCACTGCGAAAAATTGGCAGTGGTACCGAAGGACATGAGTTGAAATCTAAGGGATGTGAAGTTGAAAACAATAAAGAGACTCCTCTACTTGGCATTGCGAAAAATTGGCAATGGTTCCTAAGGTTATGAGTTGAAGTCTATTGCAATAATCAGTGTATCATACCCTGATGAAACATTTGAGTTAACCCCAACGATTTGACTAGGAAGGATTGGAATCGCATGAGTGTTTTGTGTAAGCTTGATTGAATCCTATGTTTGCTGCTTACTAGGTTGTTTGGCATCTAGTTATTGTGGGATCAAACTGTTGAACACTTGAGGCAACCATTTACTTAATTTCTCCTAATTAGATATTGGATTGTTATTAAATATTTTTCTAACTTGGATGTATATCTTGAGACGAAAGATTATTCTTATACCAAACATGTATTTCATCTTATTTTATTGCTTGAAGACAAGCAAAGATTTAAGTCTGGAGTATTTTGATGCATTGTATTTTGGTAGTATTTTTCCGTTGTATTTCATGTCAAATCTAGGCTTATTTTAATATTTTAATACTCATTATAGCCTTATTTCCTTTATATCTTCGGAATCTTCACTTTTTGGCACTTTTATGGAATTTCAGGTAAAAACACCCTTTTTTCGACATATTTTGAAGATTCTGAGGCCATGGGAAGATTTCTTATGTGAAAACGAAGCCGCCCATCAAATTTGAGCTCATTCAGAGTTTGCTAGAGAATCACGACCAGGTGAACCCCATGGGGTTCACCATCCCAGTCGCCAGCCAGTGAAAATCACAGAGAGCATCACGGCCAGGTGAACCCAGCGGGGTTCACCAGAATTCCTTCAGGCCGAAAATAGTCCAGAGGACATCACAGCCAGGTGAACCCGGGGGGTTCACCGCGCTTCTTTTAGCCGAACTCACAGAATGAATCACGGCCAGGTGAACCCGGTGGGGTTCACCCGTGATTCTAATCTAGGCTCGCGCACGGACCCGACCTATACTCGGTTTTCCTTCGATTTCTCACCCGTTCGGAGTCCAAATTCGGCAAGTAAAGTGTCTATGGAAAGCTCTTTCAGAGGCGAACGAATGGGATATAAAAGCACTAATTTTCTTACCCTAATTATCGAGGAATCATCTGACAAAGGGCGGCGGGCGGAAGAACAAGGCGACAACACGAGTTCGAGGCGATTTTCGGAGATTGGATCATCGGAGCATCATGATTCTTGTAGATTTACTTCGGTTTATCCTCTCCTATCCTTTAGAAACTCTTTCTTGTAATCTTCCTATGTTAAAAGAGAGATTTTTTAGCGTAACAATAATGATTGTAGTGTAAACCCTATTTCGGGGCTTGGTTTAAACCCGTTGACGAATTTAATCGCAAACTTTATCTTTATTACATTGTTTGGATTGCATTGTGAGCATATTTTACTTTGACGTGTTTATTTTATGATTTTACCTTGGCCGAGTATTTTCACGCGTTAACCGTTACGATTCATATTGAGAGAAGGATCGTAAGGGTGGATTCCCTTAGTAAAACTTGCGAGGCCTCGACACGAGAGTGCTTGGTCTTCGCTCGAGGATTTTATATTCTGCCATAGAACTCATTGGGTTCGTCTTAGAATGATCCACCGCGAGAGTAGGAGGTCGTCCTAAGTCGAACACCGGGGTGTACACTCGAGAGAGGTCACCTTGTACCTTAGGGTTAATTCCTTGTGCAAAATCAACAATCCAAATAACCGACATCGGCCTTGTGCGATTAAAGTAGTCAGCGTGGTGAAAACCAAAGCCCTGATTTCTCTCTGGTATTTAGTCCCTACCGACGTAGCGTTGATTACTTATTTTTGATTTCTGCTTTCAAAACCCAATTTCGTTTCACCTAGCTATTAGGACTCGGATTTTCTGGTACTCAACCCTGTTCCCTGTGGGATTCGATATCTTTTATATTACTTTGACATAACCGTGCACATACGGTACGTGTCACATTCCAGCGTTTGTAACGAGGCGGAGTTGGATTTCGGCTGAGTTGGCAAAAGGAGTTAACGCTCGGGCTGGTCAACGATTCAATTCGGCGGAATCGAATTAAAGTTGACGCGAGCCTACGTCAGCAATAAGATTAATCCGAAGCGGCGAAGTGATTTTGACGCGGTCAAAATCACGGAACAAAATCGATTCGCGTTCGATTTCAAATTAAAGGCTGACGTCGGCAAACGTCAGCAAATCAGAAGATTTCGAGCGGCGAAAGGGATTTTGACTTCGATCAAAATCGAGACTTTTGGGGTAATTTCGATTTAGGGTTTTGATCGGGTTTCCTAAATTAGGGTTAGGGTTTTCCAGTATTTCTGTGTGAACTTGTAATTTGGGGATAAAAATTATTCGGGGAGTTAGGGTTTTTAATTTTGGGTCGAAAACCCTAGATAGTTGCGTTCCGGTGTTCCGCCGGACAACCCTGAGACAACGGTGTTGGGGTATGCCCTTAAGCCTAATGTTTGAGGCCTTGGGATTGTAACAGTATCATGTAATAAACTCTTGTGTTTATAAAGGCATGGTTATTATTCAGTTTGTTACCTTGTCTGCTGCAATAAGTGTACTTCTGAATAATGTCTCAAAGCTGTTCAGCTGGGCTGACATGCTATTATGTCCTTAGTCGATATATCTTGGTGAACATGAGACAGCCTTGATATGGTTAAGACTAATATGTGTTCTAATCTTATAGGATGCTTCGAGCATGGAATAAGATATAGACTCATGGGTACATTGGATGTACTGGACAGACCCTACTAGGATATTCAATTGCTTGTCACAATGTGAATATTCCTTGATTGTAACAAGTGGCACATTTCCTCTGACTTGAGATCACTTGTGTTTTCTAAATGATGATTGTCATTGTTTTGAGGTAGTTCAATATCATTTGAAACATAATGATTATAGACTATCTTGGATGGTGAGCTTGAGTCATGTTAGGGCACTAGTGATAGGCATAGGATTGCCGTCTCCTTGTTTAAGGAGTGTGATGTTCTAAAGGGCCCCCTGGATGAGATGATTGAGAAAGTGTATGGCCATACCCGGGTGACTGTGATCATCTGATCTAATCATGCTCATCATATTGGAATTACAAGCTTGACACGCTTGTCTAATAAGAACATCCAGTGGCAAAGGAAATATGTATGCTTAGTGAAGTTGATTCACGCTTGTGCTGTATTTTGGGTGTAGTCTTGGAAGACTCTTTCCTTTATATCGGGAGACAGTGATGTGTTGCTAGATACCCCTCACTGATCGTGATGACGTGAGTTATCGTTACCGACATTTAAAGGAAACCCTCAAGGTCGCACAATTTGATGATATGGCTTACTTAAGTCAGATCGTGTGGACTGAATTGTTTAAGTTCAGTTTAAAGGGATTTGATCTCTGATTGTAAGTGAGATCTGGTCTGATCATGTTTGATTGATTAGGGCTTGAGATCGGTAAGCTTCGATCGAGAGAATAGATGCTAGATCGGTGAGATCAGAAGCATCAAGAGATGAACGGTTAGATCTGGAGCCTTAGGGTTTATTTGAGATCTAGACTTGATTGCTTGGCTTGGTTGGTTCTTAAACCGAACCAAATTGAACCAGCTCATGAAATGAGCGCATGGTTCAAGGCGTGGCGACATGTTCACTTGGCGTGAACATTGGAGCGATGAGTGGTTGCTATTTTTAGTAACCATGATCTCCACTTGGAGATGGCTCACGTTCGAATAGAGGGTTCTCTATTCTCGTCACTCAAACTGATTCCTCTTGACACTCTTGGGTGTGCGGCGACAACTTGAAGCATAGAGGAAGATTCGGCCAAGAGAGATCGACATCTCCATCCCTTTCCTTCCGTTTCAAAGACATCTTGGTCGATCCTTGCTAGCACAAGGGATGACAAGAAGCAAGCCGTCGCTCATCTTGTGTGTGACGATTTGGAGGAGACCTTCGTTGTTCTCTTGCTTCCAAGGCGCCATCTTGAAATGGCTATGGTATGAATCGCATCTTCTCTATTCATGTTTCGAAAGTTGATCATATAATGCATGCTCTTCGACCCTTGAATCCGCTGCCTATCATGTTGCGCCACTTTAGGGTTTCGCACCCCTCATGAAAGGGGTTCCCTACAATTGGTATCAGAGCCGGTTCTATGCATTGTTATTATGATTGCTTTAGCCTTGTGTGATCCATTACTTACGCATATCTCTAGATCTAGGGTTACATGCGAAATCTCTAGTATGTGTTGGTTGACGAAAATGCATATTTTCTTTTTGCGCATGTATGTTGGCGCATGATGTAGTTTTGCTCAAAATATATCACTTGCGCGACCTCACTAGATCTAAGAGGCGCCTGCTGTAAACCCTTAGACGGGTTATTAGGGTTGAAATCATCCCCTAGGTTAGATCCAACAGTCTGATCAGACTATCTGACAGCCTTGATGGGTCGACCAGATAGCATCTGTGCGCAAGCATCAGATGGCTATAGGTCGACTGCAGACAGGCGTGTAGCGATGTCTGATTGAGACAACCTATGAACGCACATGAGTTAGGCCCGGGGTCACACCCGCTTGCCAGACCTCATTGTGGTCGTTCAGCCCTTGGCGCATGCATTGTTGACCTTTTGGTCGACTCAAGTCAGTTAGGACTTGGTGCATGTAAGGGCACAGGATCTGACTAGGTTCGATGAGTGGATCCCTAGTAATGGACCGTTGTAAGGTAGTAAGGCTAATAAGGAAAAATAAAATTAATCTCAATGGGGTTTTTCAAAAAATTTTATTTTTCATGATTGGATCACATGATGTATGATGCCATATGTATGTTTATTTAGTCTTATGTGGGCTGCCCATGTTTAATGTGTGCTGTGCTGGGGCCTACGTGCCTGGAATTATTTTGTAAATTATTTTTAATTGTGATCTGCGTATCACCTTCTATTTAATTTATAAAATGTAATTGACCTGCGAGTCAATCTTGTCTAGATAGATTAATTTGTAAATTAATCAGACAAGAGCACAGAGCACACTTGGCAGAGGCGCATACAGCAGTGGCTTGACCAGGTGGGAGGTCCAGGGTTCGACTCTGGGACCAGGCGCATTTTCCCTGGTAGGCGCACCTGAGCTTCAGATGGCGCTTGGGCCCTGGTTTGGGCCAAATGAGCAGCTAAAGACCCATGAAGAAAAACAAGTGAAGACTTAAGTTAATTAAGGTCTTACTTAGGTTTCATGGGCGTTTACCACATAAGATCCATGCTTTCTTTTATTGTTTAAATATTAGAATTGCATGATTAGTTTATCTTCTGCTATCACCATAGGAAATGCATGATAGTCAAGAAGATAAAAGACCGTTAAAATCCAACGCTAAATATCAAGCTCGTAAGCCTTCTGACGCGAAACCTCACTGTTCTGACTATCGTTGGAGCCGTGTTGTACCCACTCAGTGGGCACGTCCATCTATCTTCAGACGGTGCAGGATTACACCTGCGTGTTACAGAGAAGGGATTTATCGCTTCTCGTTGCTCAGCATAGCACGTGGTGGTCCAGGGAGTAGGTCGGGTCAGCTTGACCATGTAGGCTATATATGTGGCGCATATGGTAGCACATGGAGGTAGCCATCTGTGGGGTCAGAGACTGTGTTGTACCAACTCAGTTGGCACAGTCTGCTGGATTGCCCAGATGAAGGGGAATCGCACGGGTTGGCGATTGGCTAGGGCAGCCTACCAGAGATTAGTGCTTGTACTCTCTGTGCATCTTATCTCGCCTGAGCGTGACGCGAAGACCAAGTATGAAATCTGGATCCCATCTCACTAAAAGAGTTCTACTCTTTCGGGCTGTTTTGCTGGATTTTTCAGCCAGATAAAATAGTGAGAAAAAGAATCTTTCTTAAGTCCTAATTGATTCTTAACATTGATACTGACCTTGCTGTTCTTGCATTGTTGTAGATACCTGCAGCAACGAACACCATGAACTTCAATGTGCGATCCCTAGTGGAAAGGGAGAAGTTTGCTGGGCCGAACTTCTCAGACTGGTACGGACACCTTAAGATCGTTCTTAAGGCAGAGAGGAAACTGTATGTCCTCGAGACGGCTATACCGCCTCAGCCCGCTCCGAACGTCGCAAGGGCGGTTCGGGAAGCCTATGAAAAGCATGTCAATGATAGCATTGATGTCGCTTGCCTGATGCTAGCGTCTATGACGCCACCGCTGCAGCGTCAGCATGAGGATATGTCTGCTATAGACATGATAGCGAACCTCAAGATGCTGTATGCTGCACAGGCGAGGACAGAACGCTATAATCTGACAAAGCTTTTCTTTCAGAGCAAACTGGCTGAAGGGAGCCCAGTGGGAGCTCATGTGCTCAAGATGATTGGGCACAAGGAAGCTCTAGAGAAACTGGGGCATACCATCAATCAGGAGCTTGCTGTAGATATTATTCTGCAGTCTCTCCCGCCTTCATTCGACGCGTTCATTATTAACTTTAATATGAACAAAATCGATTGTACTCCGGCAGAGCTGCTGAATATGCTCTTGACTACTGAGGAAACTCTGAAGGGAAAGCCTTCGACCTCTGTCTTAATGGTTCCTTCAAGGAACAAGAAGAAGGGGAAGAAGGGCAAGACCCCTGTCAAGAATTACAGCAAGGCTCTGAAGCAGAAGGTGAAGCGGTCCAAGGAATACAGATGTTTCCACTATGGCCAGCTGGGTCACTGGAAAAAGGACTGTAAAGCGCTCCAAGGAGATAAGAGGGGAAGCTTCGCTTCTGGCTCAGGTATTTTTGTGACTGAGGTCATGTTTTCTTCTTCTATATCATGGGTGTTGGACACTGCATGTGGAGTTCACATTTGTTCAAATGTACAGGAACTCAAGAGAAGAAGACAGGTGGGACAGCATGAGGTGGACCTACGCGTTGGAAACGGGGCACGGGTTGCTGCTGTTGCTGTAGGAGACTATTTCATCTCTTTGCCATCTGGAATTGTATTAGAATTAAACAATTGTTACTTTGTTCCCAGTATTACTAAAAATATTATCTCCATTCCTGCTCTTGTCAGGAAGGGATTTTCCTTTGAATGCAATATTTCAAAGTGTGTTTTATCTTTAGATAATATTGTTTATGCAGCTGGTTCAATTAACAATGGGTTATTCATGTTGGACATGGAATGTTCTATACAAAATATTGATATTAAGAAAGCCAAGAATGCTGATGACAGCACCTTGCTATGGCATAGTCGTTTAGGCCATATTAACAAGAAGCGCATTAAGCGGTTGCATGATAATGGACTGCTGGGATCATTCTCCTGTGAGGAGATTGATACATGCAAGGCTTGTTTAATGGGTAAAATGACGAAGTCACCTTTTCCTAACAAAGGTCAAAGGGCTTCAGGTTTACTTGACCTTATACACAGTGATGTGTGTGGGCCATTTAATAAACATGCCAGAGGTGGCTATCAGTACTTCATTACCTTTACTGATGATTTCAGTAGATATGGGTATGTTTATTTAATGAGACATAAAAGTGAATCTTTTGACAAGTTCAAAGAGTTCAAGAATGAAGTACAGAATCAGCTAGGCCGAAATATCAAGGCACTTCGTTCTGATCGAGGTGGAGAATACCTAAGTCATGCATTTACTGACTATCTGAAGGAGTGTGGGATTATCTCACAGCTCACTCCGCCAGGAACACCCCAATGGAATGGTGTGTCCGAGAGGAGAAATAGAACGTTACTTGATATGGTTCGTTCTATGATGAGTCAGGCTACTCTTCCATACTCCTTTTGGGGATTTGCACTGGAAACAGCTGCAAAGGTACTAAACCGAGTGCCATCCAAGGCCGTTTCAAAGACTCCATATGAGTTATGGTATGGGAAACAGCCGAGCTTGACATTTATCAGGATCTGGGGCTGCGAGGCTTATGTCAAAAAGCTCGCCTCTGGGAAACTAGAGAGCAGATCTGACAAATGCATCTTTGTCGGTTACCCTAAGGAAACTAAGGGTTATTATTTCTACGATCCCAAAGAGAACAAGGTATTTGTTGCTCGGACGGCCATATTTCTTGAGAAGGAGTTTCTTCTGCAAGAGGCCAGTGGGAGAGAAATAAAGTTGGATGAGAATCCAGAAGAAGGACAAAGTGCTCAAGCGCAGTTGGATGAGCCTGAGCTGGTAGAACAGGTTATTGAACAACCTGAGGCTCAGATATCACGGGAACCGCGAAGATCGGGAAGGATTCGTCGTCAGCCTGAGCGCTATGACGGAGTCTACATCATTGATCATGATGAACCCCTCACTTATGCGGATGCGGTCAGTGGACCGGAGTCAGCAAGATGGCTTGAAGCTATGCGCGCCGAGATGGACTCCATGTTAGATAACCAAGTCTGGGATTTGGTTGATCCGCCTCCGGGAGTTATCCCTATAGGCTGTAAATGGATCTTCAAGAAGAAGATTGACATGGATGGTAACGTGGTTACCTATAAAGGCAGGCTAGTTGCGAAAGGTTTCAAACAAATCTACGGGATAGATTATGATGAAACTTTCTCACCAGCAGCTATGTTTAAGTCTATTCGGATTCTTTTCGCGATAGCTGCATATTATGATTATGAGATCTGGCAAATGGATGTGAAAACAGCTTTCCTTAATGGAAATCTGGATGAGGATGTGTATATGACACAACCTGAAGGTTTCACTAATCCATCAGATCGTCATAAAATATGCAAGTTAAAGAAGTCTATTTATGGACTTAAACAAGCATCTAGAAGCTGGAATATTCGTTTTGATGAATCAGTCACTGAATTTGGTTTCATCAAGAACGAGGATGACCCGTGTGTATATAAGAGGTTTAGTGGGAGCGTGATTACCTTCCTAGTCCTCTACGTCGATGATATCTTGATCATTGGAAATGACATTCCTGAAATGCATGCGGTTAAGGCATGGTTAAGGAAATGTTTCCAGATGAAAGATTTCGGAGAAGCAGCCTATGTATTAGGTGTGAAGATCTACAGGGATAGATCTAAGAGGCTTCTCGGGTTGTGCCAGAGTACTTACATCGATAAAGTCCTGGAGAGATTTCATTTAGAGAATTCTAAACGAGGATATCTTCCAGTCAGACATGGTCTGAATCTTTCGAAGAGTCAGTGTCCACAAACACAGACTGAGAAGGATGAAATGGACAATACGCCTTATGCTTCGGCTATTGGGTCCATTATGTATGCGATGTTGTGTACTCGCCCAGACGTCGCTTACGGGTTAAGCGTGACCAGTCGGTTCCAAAGTAATCCAGGTCAGGCACACTGGATTGCAATCAAGAACATCTTAAAATATCTGCGGAGAACCAAAGATATGTTCTTGATATATGGTGGTTAGGAAGAACTCAGTATTGAGGGATATACTGACGCTTCGTTCCAATCAGACCAGGATGATTTCCGATCGCAATCAGGCTATGTTTTTAGCTTGAATGGAGGAGCAGTGGTGTGGAAAAGTTTCAAACAGTCAACTGTTGCTGATTCCACAACAGAAGCCGAGTATGTTGCAGCCTCGGAAGCATCTAAGGAGGCAGTGTGGATTCGTAAGTTCGTGAGAGAACTTGGTGTTGTTCCTTCGAGTGCAGATCCTTTGGTTATCTTCTGTGATAACACTGGAGCTATCGCACAGGCAAAGGAACCACGGTCGCACCAGAAGTCCAAGCACATACAGAGACGGTTTCATTTGATCAGGGAGATCATAGATCGTGGCGAGATCAAAATCTGCAAGGTTCATACAGATGACAATCTAGCAGACCCGCTTACCAAGCCTCTGGCGCAGCAGAAGCATGAGAAGCACTGTAATAATATGGGTTTGAGATTTCTCAACCATTAGATTAAGTGCAAGTGGGAGATTGTTGGGGTATGCCCTTAAGCCTAATGTTTGAGGCCTTGGGATTGTAACAGTATCATGTAATAAATTCTTGTGTTTATAAAGGCATGGTTATTATTCAGTTTGTTACCTTGTCTGCTGCAATAAGTGTACTTCTGAATAATGTCTCAAAGCTGTTCAGCTGGGCTGACATGCTATTATGTCCTTAGTCGATATATCTTGGTGAACATGAGACAGCCTTGATATGGTTAAGACTAATATGTGTTCTAATCTTATAGGATGCTTCGAGCATGGAATAAGATATAGACTCATGGGTACATTGGATGTACTGGACAGACCCTACTAGGATATTCAATTGCTTGTCACAATGTGAATATTCCTTGATTGTAACAAGTGGCACATTTCCTCTGACTTGAGATCACTTGTGTTTTCTAAATGATGATTGTCATTGTTTTGAGGTAGTTCAATATCATTTGAAACATAATGATTATAGACTATCTTGGATGGTGAGCTTGAGTCATGTTAGGGCACTAGTGATAGACATAGGATTGCCGTCTCCTTGTTTAAGGAGTGTGATGTTCTAAAGGGCCCCCTGGATGAGATGATTGAGAAAGTGTATGGCCATACCCGGGTGACTGTGATCATCTGATCTAATCATGCTCATCATATTGGAATTACAAGCTTGACACGCTTGTCCAATAAGAACATCCAGTGGCAAAGGAAATATGTATGCTTAGTGAAGTTGATTCACGCTTGTGCTGTATTTTGGGTGTAGTCTTGGAAGACTCTTTCCTTTATATCGGGAGACAGTGATGTGTTGCTAGATACCCCTCACTGATCGTGATGACGTGAGTTATCGTTACCGACATTTAAAGGAAACCCTCAGGGTCGCACAATTTGATGATATGGCTTACTTAAGTCAGATCGTGTGGACTGAATTGTTTAAGTTCAGTTTAAAGGGATTTGATCTCTGATTGTAAGTGAGATCTGGTCTGATCATGTTTGATTGATTAGGGCTTGAGATCGGTAAGCTTCGATCGAGAGAATAGATGCTAGATCGGTGAGATCAGAAGCATCAAGAGATGAACGGTTAGATCTGGAGCCTTAGGGTTTATTTGAGATCTAGACTTGATTGCTTGGCTTGGTTGGTTCTTAAACCGAACCAAATTGAACCAGCTCATGAAATGAGCGCATGGTTCAAGGCGTGGCGACATGTTCACTTAGCGTGAACATTGGAGCGATGAGTGGTTGCTATTTTTAGTAACCATGATCTCCACTTGGAGATGGCTCACGTTCGAATAGAGGGTTCTCTATTCTCGTCACTCAAACTGATTCCTCTTGACACTCTTGGGTGTGCGGCGACAACTTGAAGCATAGAGGAAGATTCGGCCAAGAGAGATCGACATCTCCATCCCTTTCCTTCCGTTTCAAAGACATCTTGGTCGATCCTTGCTAGCACAAGGGACGACAAGAAGCAAGCCGTCGCTCATCTTGTGTGTGACGATTTGGAGGAGACCTTCGTTGTTCTCTTGCTTCCAAGGCGCCATCTTGAAATGGCTATGGTATGAATCGCATCTTCTCTATTCATGTTTCGAAAGTTGATCATATAATGCATGCTCTTCGACCCTTGAATCCGCTGCCTATCATGTTGCGCCACTTTAGGGTTTCGCACCCCTCATGAAAGGGGTTCCCTACAAACGGATAAGCGATGTTTTTAGGCCAATCTGACCGGGGCGTGACAACAGGTATCAGAGGTGGTTAACGTGTTACAGCAAACACGGCACATTCACCCGCGAAGGTGAAGAAGGGTTTGAAATTTTAGAAGATCACCCACACGGCCAGAGGTGCGTCAGAGGACGTCTGGCCTAAGCAGGAGAAAGGTAAAGCCAAGGAGACGGCTGAACCTGAAGACATGGCAAACCATGACGATCGCATAGCTGCTATCGAGCAGGTGCTCGGTATAATGGACGATGGGGACAACGAGATGATGCCCCAATTGGAGTCTCTGCAAAGGACCGTGGAAGATCAGAGAGCACATATCGAACATCAGAAGTTGCAGATCGAATTCATGCAGCAGACCATCGACGGTCTGATCCATCTGCTAGGGGAGATGGCCTGCATGAAAGAGGACACACAAGCAGAGATTAAGGTGCTGCGCTTGGCCCTAGCGCAAGCATCGCGATTGGTAACAACAGTGGAGCAGGAGACTCCCAAGCCCAGGGTTCGCACCCCTGGGCTAGCGATGTTTGGGGGGGGGGGGCTCGATTATCCAGAGAGGTAGAAAACTTTATTTGGGATATGGAACAATTATTTTCTGCTAACTATGTTCCAGAAGGAGATCGGGTGCGGGTGTGCATCGCATACCTCACTGGTGACGCAAAACTTTGGTGGCGAACCAAAGTCAGCTCGACATCGGGGGCTACTAGCTATTATTGGGAGACTTTCCGTGAGGAACTACTGCAGTAGTTTCTTCCCGAAAGCTCGGCGGATCAGGCACGTGGAAAGATAGATCGACTGAGGCACACTGGGTCGATCCAGGAGTACGTCAGGGCTTTCTCCACATTGATGCTGGAGCTTCCAGGCATGGCAGAGGATGACAGCAGGTATCTCTTCTTCCGGAACCTTCAGCCATGGGCAGAGACGGAGGTCCGACGACACGCACCGATCGATTGGAGGGCGGCTGCGGCGGTGGCCGAATCCTTGGTGGATAATCAGAAGTTCAGACCAGCACCACTAAGGAAGACCAGGACACCACCAAACCGCGGCTCCCCACAGACACCGCTGGGAGCTAGGGCTCCAAAGAGGGGTAGGCCCTTTCACCGGCAGAACAGGGGTTCACTGGGAAGACGAGAGCAAAAACTATAGGGTTGTTTCATGTGCAGCGGTCCCCACTGGGTGAAGGACTGCCCATCCAGGCAGAAGCTCATGGCAATGGCGGCACAGGATCCAGCCGAGGAGACTGAGGAAATTGAGCAACTACATATTGGGTCACTACAGGTAGTTCCACACTCTGCCATGGGAGCACAGCAGTGTAGGATCGGTGCTTTGAGGATTAGAGCAATGGTTGCTCAAGATCCGCCCGTCACGGACATCGAGGGCGATGTCCAAGTTGGCCGGGGGAGAATTGTCAGGCCCCGGTTCACCCGGTCCAGCCCAGAGCCCAAGAGGCCAAACACTAGCCCAAGCCCAAGTCGCGGTCGGCAAAGCGGAGCATATCCGCGAGGGGAAATTACTCGGTCAACAAACGTTGTTCACCCAAGATCGAAACCATCTTCATCTTCCCCGCGTGCTTCGGACGCGGACGGATGCGCAAAAGCAGACATGGTTGGCGGACGATACGGGGAGCAGCACGGC
Organism: Costus lasius; assembly: GCA_027563935.2. Classification (NCBI taxonomy): domain Eukaryota; kingdom Viridiplantae; phylum Streptophyta; class Magnoliopsida; order Zingiberales; family Costaceae; genus Costus; species Costus lasius. The sequence goes on from CM050452.1 coordinate 69,956,991, forward strand.
GGCGCGGAGGAAGCGGTCTCTAGTGCGAACAGAGCGGGCGGCGGATGCTCGATTTAGGGATAAAGGAGATGCGATCCTCGCGTCAACTGGAGGGCGGCGGCTTCCTCCTACAAAGGAAGCCTGGAGCAGCCGAAGAGGCGGATCCATCATCGTCTCTACACCATCGAGAGCGTAGGAGAGCTAGGAGCGGAGTTCTGTGAGGATTTCAGCGGCAGGGGTGTCGTCGACAAGTGAATTCCTGAGCGATTGTAACCGGTGATCGGTGGATCACCAGCGAGGGAGGGGAAGCGGGCACCGGCGACAGGGGTCGCCGGCTCTAGGGAGAGTTTTGTAAGGTTTCGGTAAGTGAATAAACTGCTCTTCCTATCATCCGCGTTTCCTTCTTGTATTTCGGGTTTCTTCTGCGACGGCAGCAACTCCGGCGACAACAGCAGTAGTGGCGGCTGTTTTCCCCAGCGACGAGAGGTCGAGGGGAGCCCAGTGGCTCTTTCCGGCTTACTCCTCGTCCGGCGAGCCACGAAGCGAACGCAGTCACACGTTCGTGTTCGCGAGGTTGAAGACGACGAACGCGTTCCAGCGTTCGTAACGAGGTGGAGTTGGATTTCGACTGAGTTGGCAAAAGGAGTCAATGCTCGGGCTGGTCAACGATTCGATTTGGCGGAATCGAATTAAAGTTGACGCGAGCCTACGTCAGCAACAAGATTAATCTGAAGCCGCGAAGTGATTTTGACGCGATCAAAATCACGAAACGAAATCAATTCGCGTTCGATTTCGAATTAAAGGCTGAAGTCGGCAAACGTCAGCAAATCGGAAGATTTCGAGCAGCGAAAGGGATTTTGACTTCGGTCAAAATCGAGACTTTTGGGGTAATTTCGATTTAGGGTTTTGTTCGGGTTTCCTAAATTAGGGTTAGGGTTTTCCGGAATTTCTGTGCGAACTTGTAATTTGGGGATAAAAATAATTCGGGGAGTTAGGGTTTTCAATTTTGGATCGGAAACCCTAAATAGTTGCGTTCCAGTGTTCTGCCGGACGACCCTGAGACAGCGGATAAGCGCTGTTTTTAGGCCGATCCGACCGGAGCGTGACACCCTTGAATCGGCGCTTAACCGTTGTCTTAGGGCAGTCCGGCGGAACAACAGAGCGTAGACTTCCGCCTGGATTAGGTTTCCCCCAAATTAGAAACCCTAACCCTAGTCGTCAAAAATTTATCCTCAAAGTAAGACACGAACGGAAACCCTAAATAGAGTCAAAATTCACCTTCGGTCAATGCCCAAATCGCCGATCGCCGAATCAATTCCTCGCTTGGCTGACATCAGCCCTCGCCAGCCGCCGATCGAATTCGAAATCGAATTTGATTTAGTTCTGATGACGTCACGCCGACGTCGCTACGCGAAATCACTTCTCGGCTTCGATTTTGACCCAGTCAAAATCGAAGCTTCATCTTCGTCGTTCTTCGCCTTCAATCTCGTCTCGCCTTTGAACGCCGCCTGCGTTCGTCGGCTGAGGCGTGAGTCTCCGGGAAGGGGAAGCCGCCGGCTTCCCCCGGCCTCTCGAGTTGTCGTCCGGCACAGCCGCTCGCCACTGCCGGGGTCGTCGCCATCACAGAACTCAAGAGCAGGGAAGGGTGTAAAGGAGAAAGCTTTATTGAAACTGGGAATTTCAAATTTTGACCACTTCGTCACCGTCGGCCCCCTGGCCGTCGGTAAAGCCCTCGAACCCTCCCTCGTCGTCGACCCCTGTCGACGACTACAAATCTCTTGGTCACTACCTCGCTGAACCCTCTGTTACTCGCTGGATCCTCCTGAAGCTTCCCTCAAGCTTCATGCCAAGATCCTTGATCACTCGATGCCCCAAAGCTCCCTCAGCTTCTCTGGTGGTGATCACTGGTTGGGGAGATTCCCCCCGCTGCTCCTGTCGGCTCCCTTTTATCAAGGAAAGCCGCCGCCTCTCGCGTCCGCTTCATGCGCGAGGAAGCCTTCCTCCTTTCCCCCGGAAAGCTCGCTGGTCCGCAGCCTTTAAAACGTTCGCCGCCCTCCGTGTCTCTTGTGCCCGGACTGTGCGGAGAGAATGACTCCGTCGATGCTGCATCCGAAGAATTCGCCGAAGAAGACGACGACGTTGCTATTGTGCGTCCGTGCTCCAATTTAGGGTCAACATCACGCGTTGACCCTATTTTGTGCAGCCGCCGGGCTTCAATCTCGCTTGTGCGCCGTGGGCTTGGGTTTGGTCCTGGCCCAGCGGGCTTTGGGCTGAACCGGTTGAACCCGAGCCTGACAATTCTCCCCCGCCCAATTTGGACATCGCCCTCGATGTTTGTAACGGGCGGATCTTGCACAACCATTGATGCGATCCTCAAAACACCGATCCTCACCTCTTCGATGTGCTCTTCAGCCTCTTTAGGTGGTTCTTGTACCAACGTAGCAATCCATCCTCGTGCTGGGCATTCATACATCCGATGAGGACTACTGCACAAAAAGCAATTCATCGGCCTTAGTCGATCATGCACTCTCTCTGCAGGTCGGTTCGGCTCATGTCGTGTCGGCGGACCTCCGCCTCGCCAATGAAAGGTCCTACCCCTTCCTAGAACTCTATCCTCCGGTGGGGTCCGTGGAGAGCCACGCTTCGCTGGGGAGCCGCGCTTCGGTGGAGTCCTGGATTTTCTTGATGATGCTGGTCTGAATCTTTGACTATCCACCAAGGACTCGGCGATAGTCGCGGCCGTCCTCCAGTTTGGTGGTGCCTGTCGTCGGATTTTAGCCTCCGCCCAGGGTTGAAGATTTCGGAGGAAAAAGTACCTCCGGTCTCCCTCCGCCATCTCTGGTAGCTCCAACATCAGTGCAGAGAATGCCCTGACATATTCCTAGATCGACCCGGTGTGCTTCAGTCGAACCACCCCGTCCCGTGCCTGATCCACCGAGTTTCCGGGAAGGAATTGCCGCTGCAGCTCTTCTCGAAACACTTCCATGTCCAATTAGCCGCTTCTGCTGTTGAATCAACTTTGGTCCTCCACCAAAGTTTTGCATCGTGTGAGAGATATATTTTACACATCCTCACTTTTTCTTGATCTGCAACATGGTTAGCCATAAAGTACTGTTCCATATCCCAAAGAAAGTTACCCAACTCTTTGGATGATCGGGCTCCTCTGAACATCGCCGACTCTGGGGTGCGAGCCCTCCCTCTTGCAGCTCCGTACTCCACCATAGCTACTGCAGGCACACCTCCTTGTGCTTGTGCCAATGCCATATGCATCATCGCGAGATCTGCCAACACCTGCTGCTGGGTTGCAGTAGCGTTGGTTACTTGTGCCGTTAGGGTTGCCACCTGTGCTTGCAAGTTTGGCACTTGCTCCTAGAGCCCTGCCGTCTCTTCAACATTTTGCTGGGCCTCCACTACTCCAGCCACGGTTTGTTGAAGAGCAAGGATTTGCAACCTTTGTTCTTCTATCGTGCGATGGAGGTCCTCCACCTGAGGAACCATCGCGTCTTTACTGTTCCCTGTCAAACCGAGCACCTGCTCGATTCGTGCAATGCGATCTCCTTGATTCACCATGTTGCCTGGAACTTTAGCCTCTGATACCTTTTGTCACGCCCTGGTCAGATCGGCCTAAAACCCGCGCTTAACCGTTGTCTTAGGGCAGTCCGGCGGAACACCAGAGCGTGGACTTCCGCTTGGATTAGGTTTCCCCCAAATTAGAGACCCTAACCCTAGCCGTCTAAAATTTATCCCCAAAGTAAGACACGAACGGAAACCTTAAATAGAGTCAAAATTCACCTTCGATCAACGCCCAAATCGCCGATCGCCGAATCAATTCCTCGCTTGGCTGACGTCAGCCCTCGCCAGCCGCCGATCGAATTCGAAATCGAATTCGATTTCGTTCTGATGATGTCACGCCGACGTCGCTACGCGAAATCACTTCGTCTTCATCGTTCTTCGCCTTCAATCTCGTCTCGCCTTCGAACGCCGCTTGCGTTCGTTGGCTGAGACGTGAGTCTCCGGGAAGGGGAAACCGCCGGCTTCCCTCGGCCTCTTGAGTCGTTGTCCGGCACAGCCGCTCGCCGCCGCCGGGGTCGTCGCCGTCACAGAACTCAAGGGCAGGGGAGGGTGTAAAGGAGAGAAGCTTTATTGAAACTGGGAATTACAAACTTCGACCACTTCGTCGCTGTCGGCCCCCTGGCCGTCGGTAAAGCCCTCGAACCCTCCCTCGTCGTCGACCCCTATCGATGACTACAAATCTCTCGGTCACTACCTCGCTGAACCCTCTGTTACTAGCTGGATCCTCTTGAAGCTTCCCTCAAGCTTCGTGTCAAGATCCCTGATCACTCGATGCCCTAAAGCTCCCTCAGCTTCTCTGGTGGTGATCACTGGTTGGGGAGATTCCCCCCGCTGCTCCTGTCGGCTCCCTTTTATCAAGGAAAGCTGCCGCCTCTCACGTCCACTTCACACGTGAGGAAGCCTTCCTCCTTTCCCCCGAAAAGCTCGCTGGTCTGCAGCCTTTACAACGTTCGCCGCCATCCGTGTCTCTTGTGCCCGGATCACGCGGAGAGAATGACTCCGTCGATGCTACATCTGAAGAATTCGCCTAAGAAGACGACGCTGTTGCCATCGTGCGTCTGTGCTCTAATTTAGGGTCAACATCACGCGTTGACCCCTATTTTGTGCAACCGCCGGGCTTCAATCTCGTCTGTGCGCCGTGGGCTTGGGTTCGGTCCTGGCCAAGCGGGCTTTGGGCTGAACCGATTGAACTGGGGCCTGATAGTTGGGATGGTTTTTCCAAACCCATCTGGTTTTAGGTTCGAGGGCCAGTGGGTCTAAGGACGGATATGCCCGCCAGACCCAACCCCAACGCGCCCAATTGCCATCTCTATCCCAATCCTTTTGAAGACTAATATTTAAGTCGTCCGCGGTGGCGTCGCTCGCGAGGGCTGGGCCGAAAGCGCTCCCGCTGTGAGATTGGGCCGCCGCCCAATCCGTCCTCCACTTGGTCCAGTCCGAATTCCACTAGGTCCGGTCCGACAAATTTCGGGTATTACATCAACCACCCCTTCGGCCGCCGGAATCGCAGAGCGCCGCCCTGAGATTGGAACGCTAACGCTTCTTCCTTCCTCCCTTCGTCGAATAAGGATTCTGGAAGAGATGATCGCGTGCATCGCCGTCGTTGGTCACCAGGTTGGTCTCGTTCCTTGGTTGTACGTTCCCTATCACCCAACCTATCCCGTGGCCTCTGTGATTGTGCTATCCTTGTGTGCCGCAGAACAACCCTCTGTACCTGCAGAGCTTCACCACGGGCGACGATGCCCTCAAGCTTCACCACATCGTCCACTGTTCCCTCGACGTCATCGATGAGAGAGGTTCCAGTTCTACTCATTCCTCTTCCGCCCTCTTCTCAGATCATATAGTTTTGTATGAAAGATTGATTTTTCTGGAGAAATCTTATAGAAACTTAACGTATTGTTGTCACAACCCACTTATTGTGAGCAAAAACAGAAAAATAAGTAGCCCTTGAACGATAACATGATCTTAGGGTTCCTTACTTAGCAATCATGTGGCTTGATATGATTCTAGTGACTCAAAGACGTGATTTTGGAGACTGGTACTTCAGAATCTATTGAATACTTGTCCAGAAGACGTGGTGGAGCTTTACTGGTTATGCCGCTGATTGATCAAACTTTTGTTCTTCTATTGTTTTTATCTTATTTTTTCAAACAGATAACACAGTAAAAGAAATCTTGTAGATTTTCATCTTTCGAGTCATTCACATGTAACACTAAAAAAAAGAAAGGAATTCAGTTATGTAAATATCATCATTCTGCAACATTCATTAGTCGAAATTGCAAATATGTGTTGTATAAGGAAAGAATGGCCTTGGTGAAACATGATCTTGCCAATTTGGATATTCTTTTAGCATAATAACTTAAGCAAGGAAAAGATTATCAAGCTTCTTTAGAGCCCTTCTTCTTTCTATTGAATAGGTTTCTTACATGTTCTATAAATCATACAAATTAATATTTTTATATTCATCGAAATTTTTAGAGTGAATGCAAACTTTCAAATCCAACATAATGGCATCAATTACAAAAAATATTTTTGTTGTTTTATTGTACATTGGTTCAATCCACACACTAGAAACATACAAGTCTTCTGAAGAACTTTATCCACTACAAATAATATTAGTTTATTATTAGCTATGTGTTTGATCTTTTGTGAGTAGTTGAGATATTGACGAATTGACAACTCTTAATGTCTTTTCCATCAATTTTTCTTTGCAGACTTGGTAAATTTAATACAAATTAACTACTAATTGTTGTGTCAACTAGATGATTTCAGGACATTGTACATTTTGCTCAAAATCCTAATTGTATTTGTGTTAAAAAGTGTTCTGGTTTAATTTTTTAGTTTGCTATATTGGGATGACATCTTTGCTCATATTTTTTTCTTGATTTTCATAACGAGCTTAGATTCCTCATTTATCCATATTAATTAAATATTGGTTGAGCTCCATATATTTTTTTATTCCTGAAAAAAAAATCACTTGTTGTCAATCATGTTGATGCTAATTATTTCTCAAGAGCAGCGGGCCTTTCATATACTGCTTATTGATATGGCGCTCGTGTCTTTAATAAATCTTAAATAATTGCATAGAATGAATTTTCTATTATTGATAGATATTATATATGCATATTTACATACATTTATACCCCCACCCTGTTTCCTTAGGTATGCTGAACCATAAAGTAGATGTATTTTGAGTGTTTTTTTTCTATTTTCTCATAACACAGTGTTATAAATGTAGTTAAAGCTATTTTTATATCCTTTAGGCTGGCATTTACTTCAAATGGAGAATGTTCAATAGGGAATGATCTTTGCTATTACTTTGTGAAGTCTTAAAGTGTACATTAGGTACTTTTCCCTTATCACAAAGAAATTCCACAAGTCATTCATATGACTGTCATGGTAAGCAATGTTATGAATAATATTTATGGTTTAGTTGTCATTATATCTGCCAGATAGTGTAAGTCAATTCGAGCTGCTGTAAGAAAGATTGCCTACATCAACAGTTTGAAATGCAACAATGTTGGTTTTATGTTATGATTTCACTATTTTTATGTCTACCAGAATTGCCCCTTATCTGATGAGATCTTGTTTTTAGAAGCATCCTTTTAATTGCCATTACAAGGAAACCTCCAACTAACACTTTTGTTTGCACAAATAAGATCAACTTCTTGATTAGGAAGTCCAAGGTAGTATAAAAGCACGTCGCTCATTTTTTTTTTCCTTTTCTCTTGGCAGTGAATAATCCCAAGAAAAGTTTGCTTACTCTGAATGAGAGTTTTCTTGGACTTCTGTATCCTACTGAGAGTTACAAAGTGTAAGGTTCTTCTTGTTCTTTGGGTTATATTGGTTGCACCATGCACGTGATTTTTTTTTCTTAAGAAAAGGTCTCTTTTGGTTGTTTCTTGAGTTTAGTTTGCTTTCTGCAGGTATGGGTACCTAACTAACACAAAGGTGAAGTTCCTTATGGTAACAACTGATCTAGATGCCAAAGATGCTGATGTTAGAAGCGTAAGATACAAAATACCTAGTAGGATTTGTTTTTTCTTCTTCTGCATAATCTAGCTACAAGATAGTTTACTGCATAAATCACAATAACTGAACAAGCCAAAACAATGAACACTGGAAGCAAAATGATCTAGCTGTAGTACACAAAACTTAATGGTTGCTTATGAAGTTTGCTAGAAGTTGAATACGAGTGAGAACTTACTATGTAGTGTTACAGTACACGTATTGCTCTCACTAACAATCTTGTTTGGACCTGATTTTTTTTATCCAACTACACACTGGTAATCCAGTTAATCAATGTTGTTAATCCAATCTAAAAGACTGATATAACACAGCAGGGTCCCGTTGTATTTTTATTTTATTTTCATATGTTATGAGCTAGTAAAAATAGGAGAATATGCTCAACCAAACAGTCCAATCAAGTTACAAGATGGGCATAGTTAGGTAAAAAGTTTGGCCCTCGTGATGACACTAACAGTTTTATGTCAGGGTTATCTCAGGGCATGACTGCAACCTTGACAACATTAAGGCTGTGTTTAACAGGAGGGAGAAAATTGAAAGGAATGGAAAGTAAAAAAGAAAGGAAAATAAAAAGGAAAGGAAAGTAAGAAGATTTTTTAAAGAGTGTTTAATTAGAAGGAAAGAAAGTTGGAAAGATTGATATAGTCACTCCATTTTTTTCTTTTTATACCCACATTATATAAATATAATTAAATACTATTAAAAATTATAATTTAATATTAATAAATAACTATAAAACATTAAATATTATTAAATACTCTCAAATAAATTAAATATCATTAAATACTATAAATTTAATTAAATACTATTAAATATTATAAACTAATTAAATATTATAAAATATTATAAAATTAATTAAATACAATTAAATACTATATAACTAATATAATATTATTAAATACTATAAAATTTATAAAGCTAATTAAATATTATTAGATACTATAAAATTAATTAAATATTATTATATACTATAAAACTAATGAAATATTATAAAGCTAATTAAATATTATTAGATACTATAAAATTAATTAAATATTATTATATACTATAAAACTAATAAAATATTATTATTGATTAAATATTATTAGATACTATAAATCTAATTAAATTTTATTAATTAGGTGAGTCGGCTGATGGTTGAATTTGCTTGTCAAATTAAACATTGCGAAGACTGAGAAGGCACGTAAAACAATTAATAGTAAATTCTAATCATTCAGCACGTAAAACAATTAATAGTAAATTCTAATCATTCAGCAAGTGGCGGCGTGGGGCGTGAGATTAGGCAGCACACTGTAAAGTTCGTCTTTCCGCCCGATTTGGGCGGATCGATTTCGAGGGAAATTATATTCCCTCCATTTTTCCGCCTTTATTTTTCCATCCGCTTCGTTAAACAACCAAAAATTGTATTTCTTTCATTTTTCCATCCTCTCCCTCCCTCTTTTCACTCTATTAAACACAGCCTAAAGATGAGACACACCTGACATTCTGAGAGAAGTGGCAAATTATAGAACTCCAGATGTTGACAACTCATCCGGATTTAATGTTTTATGCTTTTAGCCATGTTTGTTTGATGACACAATCTGTTATTGTTATTTAAAAAAAAAAAAAAATTTGTTACCGTGCCTAACTCTAAGGCTATGTTCGGTTGGGTGGAATCCATCGTGGAAAGGATGGAAAGTGCAACGACAGATTCATTGCACTTCTCATCCTTTCCACGGTGGATTCCACCCAACCGAACATAGCCTAAGTGATACTAAAATGTTATCATTTGAACATTAAAGTTGAATAATTTGTTTGAAGAGAAGCCTACAAGGAAAACCTTGTGGAGAATAAATGCCTAATCGTTACTATTTGTTCAAACTATAGCTTGAAGATACAGGTATAAGAAATTTTCAACCTCAAATATACTGTTGATGGCTTTAGTTTCTATTGTGCATTTCGTTCTCTAGCATGAGGTATATGTAGTTTTTCTTTTATCTTTTTTGAGAATGCATTTGGTAAGTGAAACGTCCTACTATGATATCTCCTTGGTAATCTCTCATTTGAGATAATGCAAAAAATTCTGCGTATCTCAAGCCTGAAGTCCAAGAATAAACAACTGCGAATATAAAGATTTTGATACTTATCTCAATCTTCTTCTTGTTTTTATTCCCTTGATGCTTATTCTACTACTTTCCAGTTCTTTAGGAGGTTCCACGCAGCATATGTCGATGCGGTTTCCAATCCCTTCCATGTTCCAGGAAAGAAGATAGCCTCCAGAACTTTTGCTGAAAGAGTCAGTGGCATCGTCAAGAGCTATACCTCGACCTCAAATGGATGAATCCATTCCTTAAATTAACTAGACTTCTGATGGATCCGGCATTAACTTTTTAATGTATTTTTTCCGCTGCACTTTTAGTTGGCGTGTTCTTATCCTTTTTTTTTTTGTTACTGTACTTGAGAGCTACATTGTAGGACTTGATACAGCTCTGATAGAATGTTAATAACATACAGCATATGAACACTGGTGTAAACTAGGACTAGTAAAAGTTGGCCTTGGTTGACATTTCAAATCAATATACTTTATATAGAGTGATGATTCCTAACTTCAGACTTGCCTTTTATATGAATGCTGAGGCGATGAAATATCACTATATTATCCAATCGCCAACATTGATCAGTCTGAATTTTCATCCAAAGCTCATTTCTGCTTAAGGTACGACAATCAAATTTTGTAGTGTCAACTAATCTCTGGGGTAATAACACTTTGATACATTGTTGGATCGCATAGAAAGGTAACACTTTGATTCTTTACTAGATATCTCATTATTTGAAGCTTCTTGTTTGGTAGGCCTCATATCGTGATAGTCTCACATGACTTTTAATACTATGGAACCTCACATTTGGAACATTGTTATGTTTAGTCCTGTCCCCTATTCGGTCTAACCCGACGAACCGAATTAAATTAATCGGTTCGGTTTGGTTTTTTAGCTAATCAGTTCGGTTGGAGTTGAAAAGTTAAAAAACTTAATCGGTTCGGTTTCGAGTTGGAAGAAAGAAAAATCATGTAACCCGAACTGAACCGAATAATATATATATAATAAAAAAAATTACCTATATGGTCATCACCTAAACGGCTAAAGTTATACACTTATACGAGTTCCCTAATTTCCCTAATTCCCTTTCTCTAACTCTCGTCGCCGTCATCGACTCGTCCCTTCGATTCTTCGAATTGCGATCGCCTCATCGCCATCGGTCATCGCCTTACACCCAGACGGTAGAGTGCAGACACCCATCCTCCCACCGTCCAGTGCGACCATGAGGATCGTGACTCCTCCCCTCTGCCCCGATTGCCCGCCGCTGCTTCGTGAGACCGTGACTCTGTCTCTCCAGTCTCCCCTCAACTCTTTGCTCCGCATCAGTGGTGAGCACTAGGTGAGCACGGCGACGCCGACGACGAACTCCTCTTCCCCATTCTTCATTTCCATTTTTTCATCTGTGCTGAACCCTAATCATCGGCTCATCGCCACCTGTAGTCCTGCGGCTCCTGCCTGAGCGCCTTTGCTCCTAGTCCTAGTTGGTTGGCTGCTTCATCACCTTCAACCCTAACTAACGCCGACGGCCCGACGGTACTCTCACTCTCAGTACTCAGTAGACAATAACTTGCTAGTTGCTAGCTCTAGCTGCTACTTGCCACAAGTTTGTAAGTTACAGACTATAATAGTCTAAAATCTAAATGCTAGTTGCTAGTTGCTGCTTGATTGTTAGTTGCTACACTATACAGTTCTACTTGCTACACTATACAGTTTCGTGTTGAAAGTTTGGGATATTTCAGAAAAATCCAGTACATGATCAATGGCAGATAGTTCCTTTGCATGGTGAAAGGTTGATATTTATGTTTATGTTAGAAATTAGAATGAACTTGCGAGCGGAGGATTTATCTTAAGTTTTTAACCCTTTATTGATTTTATAACTAGTTTTTGAGAACATTATTATCTAACCCCTTCTAATTGTAAACAGGGTCATACTTAATCTGATTTTTTTCATGGTACAACATGGCAAATGGAAAATTGATTTATCTTAATCGGTTTGAACCAAACCAAACTTATTCGGTTCGGTTCAAATCGGTTTTTCGATCATATCGGTTCGGGTTTTAAAAGTTTAGAAAATCTTAATCGATTTTCGGTCCAATCAGTTTGGTTCGATTCGAGTTGAACTGATTGGAAAGGCCTAGTTATATTTCTCTCTTTTCTAGAGAGATATGGGAGACTCCTCACAAGACCTAGGGCTCAAACAAAAGCACTTTTTTTTTGTGTTTCATGTGAGATAACATTAGTCTTTATCGTCCTCCCGCTAAGAACACTAAATATCTACTTTAATAGTATTAGGAACTTTTTAGTTATCAAGTTGTCTGGGGCAATAACTTTAATTTGTTTACTTGAGTCACTCTTTAGGTGAGTTTGGGATTAGACTAGTAGTAATTTTCGATGAGTTTGGGATTAGAGTGCAATTGTTATTGGTGCCACTCCAAAAATGTTATATTATATAATTAAAAATAGTATTATTTGGTGTGAAAATATTGTAGAGTGATGTTAGAAGAAGCATAACAAAAAATATTAAATTTAAAACTGTATAAAATTTAAAATAATTTATTATGATAAATTACATCGCACAGTACATGTATATAAAATATAATCACAAATAAATATAAGTATTTACATAAATATAAGTATATATATATTTAACAATAGCTATAATTAGACCTAGCAAAACCTGATCCAACCCGCTGACTCAACCCGACTCGAAGTTAGGTAGATTCAGGTCAGCCATAATCATATTCGGGTGTTTATGACCCAAAAATAATGGGATCGTGTCGGGTTGTAAATGGGTTGACCTGCTTAACCAGAATATATTATATATTTATATATGAAAAATTTAAATATAGACTAATCTAATTTTTATTACTAGCCCATAAGTCCAATATCTTCTAATTATCTTTTAAATCCATATTTCGGCCCACACATAAGCCCAAAATTTTATTAATTTTAATAAAATTTTTATCAATTTATTATTTATATTTAAAATATAAATAATAAACGGGTCATTCGGGTCGTGTCGGGTTGACCTGATTATATTTGGGTCGTATTCATGTTAGACAGTTTGATCCAATTAATTAAACGTGTCGTATTCGGGTTAGCTTAATCAGGTCATGGGTCACATTGACATGACCCATTTATGACTCATTAACCCGAATTACCGGGTCTAACTACAATACTATACCGTTTGTCACGCCCCGGTCGGATCGGCCTAAAAACAGCGCTTAACCGTTGTCTTAGGGTTGTCCGGCGGAATATTGGAACGCGAATTGCCTAGGGTTTTTAACCCAAAATTCGAAACCCTAACTTTCCCGTATAAATTTGATCCCCAAATTACAATTCGCACGAAGAAACTCTAACCCTAATTTAGGAAAGTCCAATCAAAACCCTAAATCAAATTATACCTTCTCTGGTCAAAATCAATTTTGACCGAGTCAAAATTGATTCGTCGTCAACGCCGCGCCGCTCGACTTCCGAATTCGAAAATCGAATTCGTCTTGATGACGCACGCCTGCGTCAGCCACCTCGAATCGAACCCCCGAGCGTTCGATTTCGTCCGCTCCGTCTCGACGCCGCCTGCGTTGTCCTCAACTTGTTGCGCGTCCGCCACGTTCGAGCACCGCCCGTGCTCTTCCGTCGTCCGCCGCCGAGCCTACGACCCCGACGAGGAAAGTGGGAGTGCCGCCGCACCTCCCGTCGTCGTACGGAGCAACCGCCGTTGCCGGAGTCCTAGATGTCGCCGAAATAGTCGAGAACACGCTACCGCCGTGACTGTGGTGGAGAAGCGCGGAGAACAGGGGAAGGAATAGAAGAAAGGGAAAGCCTTTATTTCTTAACTTCGAAACTACAAAGCTTCTCTCCGACAACCGCCCGTCGTCGCCCTCGATCCCTCCCTCACCGTCGGCTCCCCAGCCGCGGCTACAGTTCTGTCAATGTCCACTCTCGTCGAAGCTTCACCAAGCTTCGTTGTTCGTCTTCAATGGCGTAGATAGATCGCCCCCACTGATCTGCCTCGTCGGCTTTATAGGGGAGAAGGGCGCCGCCACCACGCCGCGCGATCCGCTCGCGTTCTCCCTCGATTTAGGCGTCCGCCGCCCGAATCCTTCGTTCGTCAGACGCGTCCGAGCTCCTCGCGGAACCAAGCCTTGTCGACCACGCCCCGCGTCGGCCGCCGATACCTTCGCGCCGACCGCAATCACCAACGTCTTCGTCCGCGTTTGTCGCAAGAGACGAGGACGAGCTTGCTCCGTTTAATCCCGAACCCTAGTGAACATCGTTCGTTGACCAGACGAATTTGAGTTTGCAATTGTCTTTCGCCTGGGTTTGGGCTGCCGCTGCACGTGCTTCCTTGTGAGCTTGGGCCTGATTTGGCCCAATAGGTTTCGGTCTGGACCGGGCTGAACCGGCCCTAACACCGTTAGTGTTAGGTCCTGGGTTTCCGGTTCAGCACAATCCAAGCCCAAGCCCACAGAGGAGACCCAATTCAAAGTCAAAATCGGATCAACGTCCGATTTTGAATCAAAGGAGGCTTCAGAACAACGCTCGAAGGCGAGCTCCACGCGAAGGACGCGGATGAGCGTCACCTTCGCCGAACAAAGCGGGACGAAACGAACTCGAAGCTTGGACGCGGACGCTGCGAGTGGATCGGATGGCGTCTGCGGTTGCGAACCCAGGCGATGACCGCGTCACCGAAGGAAACGCTGGAATCGGACAGAGGCAGCACGTGGAGTCGCCCGGGTCGACGGAGTTGTCGCCGCAAGTTTCGGACGTTGGCGGCTTCGTCTCGGACGACTCGGACGTGGACGGAAGGCAAAGGCGGCGGCTTCATCGATATAAACAGAGATCGGGATCGAGTGAAAGAGGAGACCACCAGGAAGGGATCATCGAGTGTGAGGATCGAGAGCTGGGAGATCGGAGACTGAAGCAGAGAGAGAACCGAGAGTCCTGTGAGTCGGCGGCGAGAGCTATCGCCGACTGGAGTGTGAGCGGTGAGTAAGGAAAGGGTTTTTGTAATCTTTACCGAGTAAAGAGGAAATTTTCCCCTATCTTTGAGTTTCTCTGTTTCCTCCGAGTTCATCCCTGCCGGACGATGGCATTCTTCCCCATACCGACTTCCTTCCTCTCCGGCGACGGCTGCGAACACGAGCGCGGCGTGCGTTCGCGTGGCGTGAAGACGACGAGCAAACGCTTCGAGGCGTTCGATTCGAGACGCCGACGTCAGCAAAGCCACGCGTGACGGAGGAAATTGGCATCGGTGATTTTGACTAGGTCAAAATCACAAATTCGAAACGAGACGAAGGTTTGCGCGTGGAGAACGAAATCGGAAGGGCTGACGTCAGCGTCACGCCGAGCGAAATTGAAATCGAACGAGTGGCGTCGTTCGGTCAAAATTAATTTTGACCAGAGGTAATTCTAATTTAGGATTTTTCGGACTTTTTTGGATTTCCTGAAATTAGGGTTAGGGTTTTTCGTGTGAATTGTAATTTGGGGATTAAAAATTGAGCGGGGAACTAGGGTTTCGAATTTGGGGACGAGATTCAGTCCGGAAACCCTAGCGCGATCACGTTTCGGTGTTCCGCCGGACGGCTCTAGGAAGCGAATAAGCGCTGTTTTTAGACCGTTTCCGACCGGGGCGTGACAACAGGTATCAGAGCGTAAAGTGATCCAGCAGCATGGTGAATCAAGGAGATCACATTGCCCGGATCGAGCAGGTGCTCGGTTTGACTGGGAATAGCAGAGATGCGGTAGTTCCTCAGGTGGAGGAAATCCATCGCACGGTAGAGGAGCAAATGTTGCAAATTGTTGCCCTTCAACAAACTTTGGCTGGGATGGCTGAAGCCCAGCAAAACTTTGAAGGGATGGCGATGCTACAACAGCAGGTGGCAACCTTGCAAGGACAGGTAGCGACCTTAACGACACAGTTAGCCAACTCCATGGCAGCGCAACAGCAGATATTGGCAGATCTTGCGGTGACGCGCATGGCACTGGCGCAGGCACAAGGGGGTGGCCCTACGGCAACCAGGACGGAGTATGGAGTTTCCAACGGCAACGGGAAGGTTCGCACCCCAGAACCTGCAATGTTCAAAGGGGCCAGATCTGCAAAAGTATTGGGTAACTTCCTTTGGGATATGCAGCAATACTTTGAGGCTAACCATGTTTCAGATTAGGAAAAGGTGAGGGTGTGCACAGCATATCTCTCAGATGATGCAAAACTCTGGTGGAGAATCAAAGTTGATTCGACATCAGAGGCGGCTAGTTGGACATGGGAGGTGTTCCGAGAGGAACTGCGGCAGCAGTTCCTTCCCGGAAACTCGGTGGACCAAGCGCGAGAGGCGGTGGATCGGCTAAATCACACAGGGATGATCCAGAAGTATGTTAGGGCGTTCTCCGCGCTGATGTTGGAGCTACCCGAGATGGCGGAGGGAGATAGGAGGTACTTCTTCCTCCGGAATCTCCAACCCTGGGCGGCGACGGAGGTCCGACGACATGCGCCGCAGGACTGGAGGACGGCTGCGGCTATAGCCGAGTCTCTGGTGGACCAGAGGACTTCAGGGACGACCTTTCAGAGAGCACAGAGGTCACCCCCGAAACGACCATCTCCATCCAGACTTAGAGCGCCAGAGAGAGAGAGGCTCTCTCCCCGACGAAACGGAGGACAACCAGCGTGGCAGGAGAATACTCGACCTGCAGAGCGAGGGTAGGGTCAACTGAGACCGATTGCCTGCTTCTTGTGCAAGGGACCGCACCGGATACGCGACTGTCCGGATCGACAGAGGGTGAACGCAATTGCAGTGATTGTGCATCGGGAGCTAGTGGAGAAACCGGCGGTGGTGCATGACGAGAAACCAGTGGAGGCCCGCATAGGAATTGTGCGCATTGCCTTAGTGATTGCAGGAAGATCATCACCGACCCCCGCGGAAGCAGAGCCGAAAGATGCAGTCGACAAGGGCAACGTCGAGCAGTAGACGAGCTCCGGAGATGCGAACCCTCCACAGGAGAAAAATACGTATAAGCAGATAGTGGAGGAAAAGACTTCACCGAAGTCTTGGGAGGAGATAGAAGCGGAGGACAATGCAAGGCAACGTGCAAACTATGAGAAACTCCAACGCAAGAGGGAACAGAACTGGAAAGAGTGCTACGAAGCTAACTGTGCTGAGTAGGAGCGGTGGCTCGCCAGCCGGCGTTGAGCGGGCCGCCCGCGCCGGACATCGGGGGCGATGTCCAAATTGGGCCGGGGAGAATTGTTAGGTCCTGGGTTTCTGGTTCGGCTCAATCCAAGCCCAAGCCCATAGAGGAGACCCAATTCAAAGTCAAAATCGGATCAACGTCCGATTTTGAATCAAAGGAGGCTTCAAAACAACGCTCGAAGGCGAGCTCCACGCGAAGGACGCGGACGAGCGTCACCTTCGCCAAACGAAGCGGGACGAAACGAACTCGAAGCTTGGACGCGGACGCTGCGAGCGGATCGGATGGCGTCTGCGGCTGCGAACCCAGGCGATGACCGCGTCACCGAAGGAAAAGCTGGAATCGGACAGAGGCAGCACGTGGAGTCGCCCGGGTCGACGGAGTTGTTGCCGCAAGTTTCGGACGTTGGCGGCTTCGTCTCGGACGACTCGGACGCGGACGGAGGGCAAAGGCAGCGGCTTCATCGATATAAACAGAGATCGGCATCGAGTGAAAGAGGAGACCACCAGGAAGGGATCATCGAGCGTGAGGATCGAGAGCTAGGAGATCGGAGACTGAAGCAGAGAGAGAACCGAGAGTCCTGTGAGTCGGCGGCGAGAGCTACCGCGCGACTGGAGTGTGAGCGGTGAGTAAGGAAAGGGTTTTTGTAATCTTTACCGAGTAAAGAGGAAATTTTCCCCTATCTTTGAGTTTCTCTGTTTCCTCCGAGTTCATCCCTGCCGGACGACGGCTGAAGGCTGAGGGCGGAAGACGGCGTTCTTCCCCTTACCAACTTCCTTCCTCTCCGGCGACGGCTGCGAACGCGAGCGCGGCGTGCGTTCGCGTGGCGTGAAGACGACGAGCGAACACTTCGAGGCGTTCGATTCGAGACGCCGACGTCAGCAAAGCCACGCGTGACGGAGGAAATTGGCATCGGTGATTTTGACCAGGTCAAAATCACAAATTCGAAACGAGACGAAGGTTTGCGCGTGGAGAACGAAATCGGAAGGGCTGACGTCAGCGTCACGCCGAGCGAAATTGAAATCGAACGAGTGGCGTCGTTCGGTCAAAATTAATTTTGACCAGAGGTAATTCTAATTTAGGATTTTTCGGACTTTTTTGGATTTCCTGAAATTAGGGTTAGAGTTTTTCGTGTGAATTGTAATTTGGGGATTAAAAATTGAGCGGGGAACTAGGGTTTCGAATTTGGGGACGAGATTCGGTCCGGAAACCCTAGCGCGATCACGTTTCGGTGTTTCGCCGGACGACTCTAGGAAGCGGATAAGCACTGTTTTTAGACCGTTCCGACCGGAGCGTGACAGTTAGTATGAATTTATGATTAAAAGAAATTAGAGTGGTTCGAACCCTTCCCTTATCATTTTACACCATTTCCACTTTGACTATCGCCTTTGACCAGTGCTTCACTTGCTGGGCTAGCAAGGAAGACAACAGGCTGTACCGTTCCGCACTCTGCACCCGCCCCTGTGTGGCCCGCAGCTGACAGATCGCCCCCAGGCACTGCGCCGCCACGTACAGCACCGCCCGTGGCGCCGATATCTTCCGCGCCACCAGCAACCCGAACGTCACCGCCGGGTTAATATGACCACCTAAAGCAACGGTCACAGTGGAGTTATTGTCATATACATATTACATAATAGCAGTAGAAGAAGAATCCAAGTGGCGGAGGTGTTTGTACCGGAGATGCCAGCGGTACAGTAGACAAGGACGAAGATCATGCCGCCGAAGGCCCAGGCGACGCCGAGCACGCCAGCGCCGCCGCATTGATCAGCCTGGGCCTGCAGCTTGTGGCCGACGACGGTGGCGATGGCGACGTAGAGGAAAAGTATGGTGGCAACGAACTCGGCAACGAGGGCACGGTAAAGAGACCAGCTCCGGAGCTCGCCGAGGTCGAACAGTGGCGGCGGGGGCGGCGGCTGAAGCTGATCGCGGACGTGGGCATCCGGCGGCGCAATCTGCAGCTTTGCGACGACATCGGCCATTGATGGATCACTTCTCAAAGCCTTGTGCTCTTGCGATTGAAGGCTTATGGGCTTGTGATGAATGAGAAGAGGGTGGTGGTGGTGCATTTATAGTAGAAAAATGGATCGAATTGATGAGACAGGCTGGGAGGTGAGGCTAGGTGAGAGTTCTTCAAACTCCAACAATGTGGGGTGGGAATTTTTTATTTTTGGATTTAAATTTATGGTCTATGAATTTAGTGATTGGAGAATGCCTCCAATTAGTTCAACAGCTATGTTGATGTAAAAGTTTCGTATCAAAAATGTCGGTTCAAATTAATATGTAAAATCGGTTTGGTTTAATTTTTGGTTTAACTTAAAAAATCAAATTATTTTTATATAGTCAATTAAAAAAGTTTTTAAAAATGGATTCAATTTTTAGTTGAAACATAATTTGAATAAAAAAAAATAAGATTTTAATAATTATTTTTTATTATTTATATATATTTATATTATAATATTATTTTATTTACTTAAAATAAATTTTTGCCTCTAATATCCTATTTGGATTCGGGTGGCCGGATCTACGAATCTAAAGACGCAAAACTTTGAATCCGACCCGGATATTACCGAGAGACCCGGTCTAGTTCCAACACTAGGTGGAAAGGCGACGCGGGCGAGGATAAGATCAGAGCGCGTGGGGTTGGGTAATCTTGTCAATTTTTTCTATTGCTGCGCCTCCCGTCCCGATCTCGATCTTCGTGTTCTCCTCCCGTCGGCGGATTTGGATCGGAGAAGGGGCTAGAGATGGCGAGGACGATCGCGCTGAGGAGCTCCGACGGGGAGATGTTCGAGGTGGAAGAGGCGGTCGCGATGCAGTCGCAGACCATCAAGCACATGATCGAGGATGACTGCGCCGGCAGCGGCATCCCCCTCCCCAACGTCTCCTCTAAGATCCTCGCTAAGGTCGTCGAGTACTGCAAGAGGCACGTTGATGCCGCCGCCGCCGCTGCCGCTGCCCCTGAGTTGCCCTGCGATGATGCGTCGGCATCTCGGCCTCCGGGAGAGGACCTCGTGACCTGGGACGCCGAGTTCGTTAAAGTCGATCAGGCAACCCTCTTCGACCTCATCCTGGTTAGTAGATTTTTGTCCTTTTTTTGTTGTATTTTGTTTCTGGTACAGTCGAGACATTGAATTTCATAATTCCTTCTGCTTTAGGTATTGAGTTAATAGCTTCCCTCAACGGAAGTCGATTTGATATCTTTTTCGTCCCAGTGAGGGTATCACGTGCTTGCATACACCTTTCTGCAGTTTCTATATAAGTATTTTAACCCTTTTGTGTGAAATGCTATCGTTGGATTAATAATTTTGATTAATGTTTCCTAGAATTTCTTCTTCTTGGCCCCGAAACTGGAGGTAAACTATGAAGTCTAATCTTTTACGACTTATCCACAGAGCTTAAGCTATTATGGACAACATCCAAGTTATGTATTTCTCATTTAATGAACCAGGATTATAATCTAGGGTTGCTTTCACTTTGGTCCCATAGTCGCATTTTGGCTTATATAGTTTGTAAATTTTGGTCGAAAACCTCCTAATTGACATCCGTTTAGAGATTTTACTTACTTTAAACTTTAGATCAAATTGAAAATATCTATCAAACTATTAGGGTCATTCCTGAAAAATTCCAGTCTACAGGTGGTAAATTTCAACTCAGAGCAAACTCAGGGCCTAAATTAAAATAACCCTAGATTCTAACATCTTCTGTTATTTGCAAGCTGGATTAAACCTTGGCCCACTATCCATATGCTTTTTTCCTTGTTAGAGATGAATATATAGACTAGTTGATACGAGGTTAATATTTAGTAATGAGTCGTTCTGTTACTATCTTCAACTTCATTGGATAACCACTCATCCCTAAAACTTTGTTAGTTAAGGGCGGGCTAGATTTTACATATTTATGATATGACAAGCTAGAATTACTAGGGGAGATTTTGGTGATCTAGCATTTCCTTCCGTGCAAATTGGATCTGATCTTTTTAGATTTGTTCTCTAATTTTCCTTGTAAGTCATTAAGAGAACTTAATCTATTTGTATTGAATAATTTTGATTAATTTGCATAATAATTTATCTTCTTTCTACACTCATATTATAAGATGACTGCCATTCATACAAGAGCTAAAACATTGGTCACTGGAATAGTTTCCCTGTGTCAGCATTTTGTTCATGATAAGTGTTCCATGAATACTACTGCAATTAGGAATGTTAAGTTAGACATATAATATCATTTAGTCTTAGAGACAGAAGTAAAAATAAAGTGCATGGACCTTCTGCAACCTACACCATCCAACTATAAAAGCTCAAAAATAACAGTATTGCTAATATAAGTTCATAGTTATGTGGTTTCAAATCTTTATGACTCTGTTTTTTTCATTGATCCATTCAATGCGTAAGATGAAACCATCTTATCTAATGCAAGTGATTCCCCAGTCATTGCAAGTTAAAGAACTTTATTAGTATATTCTATGAAATAGAACGTAAAGCCTTTACAATTAGCATGTTTGTACAATCAAAAATACTATGTTGATTTTTTTTCGATTGAAGTGTTCGCTATGTTTATTTTGTTGCCATAACCTCACATTATCTGTTTTCTCATATAAGCCTGCTACTTGTTGATCAACCTTTGTGCCTCCACCGTTATGCCCATCTTTGTTTTTTTCGTATCTTTGCTTCTGTTTCCTCTGCAAAAATAAATGGGAAGAGAAACCTGAAAACTCTCCCTAATGTTTGAGTTTGAGTTCGAGTTCGAGAACCCTGAAAAGTTTTAGCATGGTCGACATTTACTGGTTTACAGACCCTCCTGAACTAATTTCCATCTTCTGATTAAGATACTGAGAATGTATTCACCAGTATGATATTCTCATGGTATTAAGGGATTCAGTGATGTGCTTATCATTATCTCATGCATTTAGGCGGCGAACTATCTGAACATTAAGGGGTTGCTGGATCTGACTTGCCAAACTGTGGCTGATATGATCAAGGGGAAGACACCGGAAGAGATTCGGAAGACCTTCAATATTAAGAATGATTTCACGCCAGAGGAAGAGGAGGAGGTGCGGAGGGAGAACCAGTGGGCATTTGAGTGATTTGACTGCTCCACACTAGACGTGAAAATTTTCCCCTTAACCTTCTTAATGGTATTTTATGTGTGAGCTTTTTTAGCATCATCTTTATTTGCCATTGGAGATCTGTAGCATCTGATTGCAGGTGACATAGGATTTGGACTGTGTGACTTTTAACAAATTCTGTACTCTGAACAAGTTGGCTACAAGCATTTTGTTGCTTCCGTTAGAAAATAACTCTACTTGATATGAAATGGTCAGGTGTGTGACAGTGTGGGCTTTGTTTACATAATTAAGAAAACAATTATCACATCCAACTCTTCCCATTATATGCATTGCAAACTTTTCATTATACAAGTAACGTTTCTATTAGTGCCTAAAAATTCATACTGAGATAATAAAGTTGTATGCTCTGTTTAAAACCGCAGGCGAGCTTTTGGAGTTACTTTTCTTATAGGGTTCTATGTAAATCAAAGTGAAGATTATATATCTTATGTAGTTAGGATTCTCTAAATGTAGGAGTTATTTGGAGTCAAATTAAGATTTTTATGAAACGCGGAGGTCTAAGTTTGTGAAATAAGTGTAAAGTATGTGCTAAAATGGAACTTTCCCGTACGAATAAAAATCAAATAATTTAAAGCTAGGAAAAATGGCATTTTCAACTAGTTTGATGGTAAGTGACATCTTTTTTAAATTCGAATGATGACTAGTAAAAGGTTTATTTTGAATTTTCTAATCAAACCGATTGTTCTGTCATAGATTTCATAACAATTATTTTATTTGCAGACTTGGTAATCTAAAAGCATGTAAATTAACTAAAATTATAAGTCAATATAAATTATACAAGCTTCTGTAAATTAACTATTAACATTACTATTTTTCTTAATTTTTTTAAAATTTCCTTACAAAAACTAAAAGAAGAAGGAATAAAGGAACGTGGAAGCTACAAGTTAGCTCCTCCTCTTCATACACGAGTGCATGATGACGCTCGCAACTGCACGAGCTTCCATAAGAGCACAATCTTTTTTTTTTTTTTCTTTTCATTCTCTTTTTTTTTTCTTTTTCCTACTTACTTCTCCTGACCACTGCACTCTTCTTGGTTATACATAACGATGTGAGCTTGAATTGAAATATTAGTATGAATCGATATTTAAAACTTTGATACCAACACTATATTATATTGGTACTTATTGTATTAACTGTTGGTCTAAAATTGTGTCTAGACCTTTAATTAAATAGAAAATAAATATCATGTATTATAAGATAATAAATTTGTAAATTAAATTGAAAAGAGAGTTTAGAAACATAGAACCCGGAGGTACGTTGCGGCTTATCCTTAGGTGAAAATTCGGGCTCTCGTGCGAGTTAAATCCGAACTGAACACCTATGATACAACTGAGTATTCCTCTCATGTGGGCACAATCGTGGAGAAGTTGATTGAACATCCTTTCAGCAATGAGCAGCAAAATTCAAGAAGACCAAGATTGAAAAATAGGAAGAAGAAAGAAGAAGGGGAGAGAGGAAGGCCACCAATATCTCATGCACGCGTATGAGAATTTTGTTAAGCCTTCATTGGCTTTTACACCAAGCCAAATGTTAGCAAGTTAATGCTAACATCAACTAACTAGTAACATTTAGCAATAAATGCCAACGTTATAGAATTTTCTTTTAATTTTATTCCAACAATCCCCCACAAAATTAAAAAAAAAATCTGAATATAATTAAACTTAACAAGATGATGAATTTAAATTGTTGCTCATGCTTATATCATGCGGTCAGTAAAGTGCACTTAAAGGCATAATCTTTATTTAGTGAAAAAATTTTCATCTAAAGGAAAGATAGTGAACTAGTCTTGAACTACTTCCCTTTGACTTGACTTCAACAAATTCACAAACAATACAGGGTTTGTCCGATCGCAGGGTTGCACATTTTTGGCCGTGCACATTTATCTTCATGAGAGCTTCTGAGGATTGTCTATGTTCTCAGCCGCGGCCATATACGGACTCTCTCATATAGGAAATTTCCTACAAGGGATGAGTGTAGAGGTTCATCTCATGGTAATTAACTACTTTGGGAAGTTTTCCTTACCTCTACAATAAGAAGCACAAAATGTATCCTCAGAAATGAGAAGGTAGAGTATCAACTCTATAACATAAATATTTTTATACACCGTAGTGTTTTATAATTTTTATTTTTAAATATGTACATCAAGTGCATAATATTTATATTTTGCATGATTTGCATAATTATTTTAAATATTGTTAAAATAATTAAAATACATATTATGCATATAAGATTCTTATGCACATTATCTTTATTAAGTGGAAATGTTCTTTATGACTATGCATATTTTTCATATATGCATTTTTTCAATATGTATATTATGAATATTAGTTTCATTATGAATGACATCTATAATATGACATTTATGTTTTATATTATGTCCATATTTTGCATTATTTTATTTTTTAAAAAAATTTAAATTATATATTATG
Organism: Costus lasius; assembly: GCA_027563935.2. Taxonomy (NCBI): domain Eukaryota; kingdom Viridiplantae; phylum Streptophyta; class Magnoliopsida; order Zingiberales; family Costaceae; genus Costus; species Costus lasius. Next base: position 69,981,383 of record CM050452.1, read on the forward strand.
CTCATTTATCCAAAATTTTCAAAAAATTATCTATAATATATGATCATAATATTTTGCATAATGTCTCTAAATATTATTTTAAAAATTTTAGATTACACATTATGCTCGTTCTAATCTAGCCCATGCTAAATTAAGTTGAATCAGATGATCAAATCTGATATAATTATAAGTTAAACTATAAACTAGGCCAACCCCTACAGTTGGGATCATTAGCCTAATTTATAAATGGCATTGTCATTTATCCAATATGTTCAAAATATTATCCCATAAATTTTGCATAATTATGAATAAAAATAAACTACATTCTACTCATGCAATTCTACTTGCAAAATAATTAAATAAAGCAATAAATATATGTTAGATAACATACTCGTAAAAAAAAAATAAACATCAATTACATTGAAGTCTACTTATCAAGGAAGACATAACATCAATGTATAAAAATCTGATTATTAATTATATGACATAATTTGCATAGCATCACAAATGTATGCTATAATTTTTTATTACAACAACAATAACGTTAAATGTTAATGTTATAAAATTTTGTCTAATCAGTTTAAGATCGTCTGCTACAAATTTAAAACAGACAATCAATTTATTATAGTAGCGCTATATATTTGCGCTGAGTTGCAGATTCGAGACCTAGCAACAACAAAGCAATATACCAATTTTAAATTCAACAACTAGGTCAAGTCCACATGAAATTTGACGGTAGCAAAGAAGTATGTTGCATTAAAACATTACATATTGTAACAATCAATACAAATGTCACAAATAATAATAATAATAATAATAATTTTTTAAATAGTATTATTATTTTTTGTTAATAAAACAATATTAAGTAATTAACTATATGTAATCAGAGAAACGACTAAATTATTTTTTATTTTAATTACAATTATCAGTAAGGGTGAAATAATAAGGATCAAATTAATTTAATTATCTTTTTATTGACTATTTAATATTAACACAAGTAATGAAATGATTAAGCACACAGATATTAATATTTAAATTTATGAAACAGCTTATATAAAAATATAAAAATTTCAGCCGCATCTATTTGCTGCAATTAAATTAGGGTTTTGAACCTAATTTAATTAATTATTTTTAATGAGATGCTGACATTGTGGCAGCATAAAGGTTCTTTTTTTCTTTTTTTTATATATATACATGCAATTAATAGCCGGTTCATGCAAAGGCTTTGAGTTTTCCTTACATTATTTTTTAACAGTTTTTAGCGAACACAAATCTTCAGCAGCATTTTTCGTAGCCATGCTTAAATTTAGTTTTTAAATTTTTTTTTTAATTTTTTTTAAAAATAATATACACATCATAAGCTGTCCAATTATATTAATATAGAGATAATTTAGATTATACATAATAAAAAATTATCCTAAATATTTCTATACAGTAAATTTTTTTTATCTTTTATGCAATAATATTTAAGGTAATTTCTTATTATATATAATCTAAACTATTTCAATATTAGTACTATTGGATAATTTATAATGTGTATATTATTTCTTAAAAAAAATTAATTACTTTTAAAAAAATTAAATATAAGCATGACTGCCAAAAAAAATTTTGTGTCCTTTTTAGCTGGAGCTACTTGCAGCAGCCACTCCTTTTTACAATAATTAAAATTATTATTTGAAGTAACTATTATATCAGTAACATTTATACTAATTTATGTTAATTCGATCAGAAATCAAAAAATTGTTTCCCTTCCATAAACTACAGAAACACAGTAAAATAAATGTTACGATAATAACGTTATACAATTTTTGGAAAGAAACCAAAATGATAAAACCAGAAGTAACGTAATTAAAACAGAATCTTAAAACCAATTAAATTGATAAAATAGCAACAAACACAATACGTGACATAATCAGATTTGACAATCACTAAAATTGAAAAAGAAATCTGTACAAAAAATTTTTTAATATCAGAATTTGATAACAAAATCTCTACATTTTAAAATTAGAAAAATAATATATATACTTTTAATCTTTGCACGAGCTCCTGCAAACACGAGGAACAAATTGGATTTTATTTTTTTTTTCCTTCTTTAGCTATCGCACTTTGGGTGAAACTAGATTTTCTCCCTTTAATTGTTTTCTTAACGAAACAACAGTAACAAACAAAGAGTAAATAATTTTTTTTAATGGAGCTCAGAATTTTTCATGTAAGATTATTGGTCTAAAATTTTGTTTACACCTTTATTTAAACAGAAAATAAATATCATGCATTATAAGATAATAAACTTGTAAATTAAATTGAAAAGAGAATTTAGAAACATAGAACCCGGAGGCGCATTGCGGCATGTCCTTATATGAAAATCCAGGGCTCTTATGCGAGTTATATTCAGACTGAATACCTAGGATACAACTGGGTACTCCTCTCCTATGGGCACAACCGTGGAGAAGTTGATCGAATATCCTTTCAGCAATGAGCCGCAAAATTCAAGAAGACCAAGATTAAAAAATAAAAAAAAAGAAGAGAAGAGAGGAAGGCCACCAATATCTCATACATGCGTATGAGAATTTTGTTGAGCCTTCGTCAGCTTTTACACCAAGCCAAATGTTAGCGAGTTAATGTTAACATCAACTAACTAGTAATGTTAATAAATGCCAACGTTGTAGAATTTTCTTTTAATTTTATTCCAACACTAACACAGTGTATTGAAACCAAATGTATCTCGTACTAAAATTTACTGCTTGTATCGGCACAAATAGATTTTAAAAATATAGTATTAAGTAATAAAATTTAGTTGTCTACATTTGGGCAAATAAAATTAATACATTTTTTGATGCTTAAATGCTGATAAATTTGAATTATCAACAACAGTCAACAAATAAAAATAAAAACTTATAATTTATATAAAAACTAGTATTTAAAAAGATTTATTTTAATACTACTTAAATATTATAGTGTTACTCGATTAACATAGAGAAAATTTAATATAAGTTTCATTTATTTCTTAATATGTTCAAAAACATTTAGTTAATTAGTTTTTTTTAAGTACTTTTCACATTTAAACATAAATATTATAATATAGCAAATCCTTTTGCAAAACTCACTTCCCCCCTAGCCCCAACTCGGTGCTACTTTCTTCAGCAAATTTCACCCTTTATATAATTTCGAAAGTATCTTTTGAGATGCCACAGTTATAGCCCTTTTATTTATCTATGTTTTGACACTAAAAACGTCCAAAATAGACTTATAATGAGAAAGTTATGATTGTTTTAATTCTAGCTGCTGCGAGATTTATGGGCATACCCATAATGTCTTCATCAATGCTTTTTAATTTTTGAAACTCTCACACAATTATGACCCATTAAATGCTCGTCATTATGACATCAAGAACACTTGATTCGGAGTTATAACGAAGAAGTTATGGCCAATTGAATGTTGGCCTTTATTGCTCCTTAGTGTCATTACGGGCGTAATGGTAATTACGGTCATGCCTGTAATTTCAGTGCCAAACTCCGTTTTGTCTGAAATTTTGCAAGTGAGCTGATGTTTTCTTTGACTTGAATTTCGGCTGCAGTGTGATGTCAAAGATTGCTGATCAGGAGATTACGGTCATGCTGAAATTATGGTCATACCCGTAATATCTCTTGTCAAAGTTTTTGTCTTCTGAGAGGTCGCTGTTGAGGAAGTTAAGGGCACGACCTTGGATTATGACTATGCTTGCGTAAAAATGGGTCTATTGGGATGGAAAACTGGGAATTACGGTTATGATGTAGATTATGGCCTCAGTCATAATTTTGGAAATTAGTCCCGTTTGAAGTCAAACTTCTTATCAAAATTCTTGATTCACTCGGAAATGTAAATGTACTTCCATATAGTTCTAAGAGCGAGTAAATTATCCTGTATTCACACAAACATGACAAGTAGTGAAGCTTCTGAAGAAAGTCAATGAAATAAGCCGGAAATAGATGTAAAAACGTGAAGTCTCGATTCACTAGTAAATATAGGTCTAAAAGACTATAAAAATACGAGACATTAATGCAGCGATAACAAACTGCTTTTCACTTTTCCACGAGACTGCTCCTTCAGCTAAAAGGAATAAATAGCCAAATGTGGATTTTCTAGTATCAACACATCTAGCATAATCTAAATCTGAGTATCCTGTCACCTCAAGATGATCGAATTTTCTATAAGTGAGCATATAATCTTTTGTTCCCTATAAGTATCGCAATACTTTCTTTGGAGCTTTTCAATGATCTAATTCTGGATTACTTTGATATCAGCTTAGCATTCCAACAGCAAAACTAATTGATGATACCGAAATTTATAGTAAATTTCATGCCATTTTATATATCTTTTCGTGTCAAATTCATACCACTTTGCCTATTTTTATGCCTTTTTTTATCAAATATTGCAAAATCTACTTCTATTTTGGTTTTTCATGATTTTCAGGTAAAAAGGCCCGATTTTAAGGCGTTTTCGAGCAAAATCAAATACATAGAATAATTCTCATCATCAAGAAGAAGATACATGACAAATTTCAAGCAAAATGGAGCCACGAACCAAAATACGGCAGGGTCGTAATCTATATTACGGTACCGTATTTTTGTAGGCTACCGTAATATCATAGCACTGCCGTAATTTGGGGAGTTTTTCACCAGAGAATTTTCCTGATTTTATGGCACTGCCGTAAACAATTACACAGTGCCGTATCTTGGAGCGCTTTCAAACCAGAGATATTCACTGAAATTACGGCACTACCGTAAGCCATCTCACAGGCCGTAATTTCCAGACAATTCCGACCAGAGAGTTCAGTTGATTTTATGGCACTGCCTTAATATATTTTATGGGCCATAATTTTGTCCTAGAACACACAGAACCAAAATATGGCACTGCCGTAAAATAAAACACGACCGTAATTTTTTTCCTGGACACGCGAGTTTTTCGGGCCCGATTCTTGCGCTGACCATATCATGAGATCCAGACATCCAAATCGATATCAGAAAGATGCTGCGGACTCATCTTAACGAGGAGAAGATAAAGGAACAAAATCCCTAATTTTTATCATCTATAGAGAGAGAAATCAACAGAGTGGCGCTTAGGGTTCATCTTCACGCCGAGAGGTGTGGAGGCCACCTCAGGCTGTGATTTTTACACAGAAGCTTCGCCTAGAGGAGGGGAGGATACCCCAGAAGTTTCAGAATAAAAGGAGTTCGATTGGAAGAGGAATCAACGAAAGAAGGGTCATGGCACTGTTCACAAGCGGAATTATGGCTGTAATTTCTATTACAGCTGTGTTGTAACGTTATTTCTCCCTTTTCTTTGATTTCTGATCGTTCTAAACTATGGATTATTATAATTCTCCATCCATGCTTGCTTAGACATATTATGGGACAAGGGGTGTAATCCCCTTGATTTTTAATAATTAGATAATTCTTATTTCGTTAGAATAATTTTTGTTATGATAATTCTGCTTGTGTGATGACTTGTCTTTAATTCTCCTTAGTTTTCTTAGTATCATGCATGAGTATAGAGTTTTCGCAATATGGACTAAAAAGTGATTTTCTTGAGAACTTGGAACCCTAAAATTGAACAATAAGAACTCATCGTAAGAAATTAGGTTAAGTTCTTATTTCTTGATTTTAGTAATATTATTGCCATGTCTGATAATTAGAATCTAGGATTGAGTTATTGTGTCAAACGTGGAGATCTTGGACGAAAGTGAAGATCGGAACGTTGGAGAACCATAAGTAGAACTTGTGTTGAGACTTGGATGCACGAATGTGATCCTTGATATTCCAGTTGAGATGATCAACCTAGAACTCGGATGCACGAAAGTGGTCCTTGAGTTCTTTGTTTGATGATTTACTTATCTACAGTGTTGGGATAGATCTTGCGCGAAAGCAAGGATTGGTCCTTGCATGATTGTCTACACGAAAGTGAGATAATCCTTTTATGAAGTAAATTATGTCTTTATCATGATAAAATTAGTCTGACGACCTTTTCTTCATATCTAGTTATTGAAATCAAGGTGGATGAAACCCTAGTCCTAGTTTATCTCTCTATTTATCTTTACATTCTTTCTATTATTTACTTCCAGTATAATCGATTTGATTAGCTAGTAAGAAAATAATTATTTGGTACTTAACAATAAGATCTCTGTGGGTTCGATATCTATTTTATTACTTCGAGTATCCATGCACTTGCGGAAATAACAACAAGCTTGGTGACACAACAAGTTTTTGGAGCCGTGTTGGGGAGTGACAAGTCCCCGTGTGCCAAACAATAAATTTTGGCCACGACACCAGAGATAAGTTTTTGTCTACCTACTTGTTGGGAAACAACAAGTTTTTGGCGCCGTTGCCGGGGACCTTAGTTTTGTTAATATCAAAATAGTTGTTAGTATTACTAGACTAAGTTTTATTTGTTTTAGATTTAACTTTATTTTCTGTTTTTGCAGGTTTTGGATTTTCACAAGTTGTGACAGAACTGTGATATATGAAATTTTTAAATTTTCTTGTGTTTTATATTTTCTATTTTTTTATATATTTTGAAAAAAAAACTATTGATTGATTGGTGTTGGATAATCTTTCTATTCTTGATAGATTTGAAGATATATCTTTTTATCACAACTCCTGGGCAACTAAAAGAGGTGAGATATATATGCCACAAAGAAGGTATGAAGATAATTAACGGCGCACTCTTGCAGATAAATTGAAATTACACTCTATTTCTTCTATTAGATGTAATATTTGTAAATGTTCTGATCATTATACTTATGATTGCCAATTTTTAATTCCTCCAAATCATGTTTCTGAACCATACTTTAAGGATACTGAAAAATCTAGGTTAGCATCCATGCTTGAAAAATTCAAGACAAATCAAAACAAGTTCATGATAAATTAAAGTAAGGAAATTGAAGATCTTAAGGGAATAATTGGTCAGCTTGCTTCTCATGTAGAATCTATATATGCTAATACTGAAATATTAGAAGCCCAGTTAGCACAACAAGCTTGTTCATTTGAGTTTGATTTGAAAACTAAAGAACTTGAATTAGAAAATTCCCCTTCTGATTATGATTGTTTTGAGATTGAGCCTTATGTGAACATTAATGAATCTCACTATGATGTTGACAATTGTGAAATTAATTCCTTTGGTAATTTATTTGTGGAAAAATTTGAGGAAATTGAAATTGAAAAACCCTCTTTTGTTGAAATTGATTCTTTTAATGATATATCATTTGTGGTTAAATCGGATGAAACATATAAGGGGACTGATTTAGAAAAATCTTACTCTGATTTTGTTGATAACTTTGAAATTGATAAATTGTTTGATGAAGGGCATGAGGAACTTGAAAAAGATTTAAACATTATGAATATTGATGTATCTCACTCTGATGTTTTACCCATTTCTACTATTGAATCTTCTGATTTCATTGAAAATTTATGTTTTGTTGAGGAACCTAATTTGAGACATAAAAATTATTTTGATGATCCAATGCTTATATCTTTTAATCAAAGTCCTATTGCAATTGAAAATATAAATTTGAAGAAAGGACTTATGATTTTGTTTTCTGATAAATTTAGGAAGATTATTGAATATCCATTGATTGGAATTGAAAATATTGATTTTGATTTCCACATATTTGAGAAAAACATGTCAATTGTGATTTCTTTAAAATTTTGGATATTTGAATTAGTGGGTAAACTTTTTGGACAGCGAAAAAGAAAGAAATTACATGCTATTTACTTTGGAACTGATTCACCTGCTTCACCATGAGATTTGATTTTTGGTCAAGCTAATAACCTAAAAATTAGCATTTCTTGGGAGGCAACCCAAGCACTTTTATTTAGCTTAGTTTCTTTTATTTTAGAATAAATTTTTCTTTTCTTTTTGTAGGGAAAATCAAATTTTGCACAAAATACGGCACTGCCGTAATATTTTACACAGGCCATATTTTTGATCGATTTCTTATCCGACAGTTTTGCATTTTTTACGACAGTACTGTAATATTTTTTACGGTACCGTAATTCCTGCATATTTCTTACCCGAGAGTTCTTTGAAAAATACGGCACTGTCGTGAGAGATTATATGCCCGTAATTTTGAATCTGCATTCTGCTTATTTGCTTAGGTGTTTTCTCGCTGCGATTTTAAGAAACTGGGTTGGAAAAATTTTTGATCTTTGGTACCATCACGAAGTACTCATCTTTGTCTTTTATTTGGATATTTTTATTGAATTTTAAAGTCCATGGATTATTCTAAAACACATAGCATCTTTTCGATTCTGATTAATTTCTGTAATAGTTTTCTTTTGACTATTCTGATTAGCAGTTTTACTGCATGTTTTTAATATGCTTTAATGAGTTGTAACCTTGATTTTTCGCATGAAATATGAAGAACACGTGTCATTCTATCTTGAGGATTAGTTATTTTCATGAAAATAATTTCTGATCATTCTAGGACACATAGCAACTTTTTGAATCTGATTAACTTCTGTGCAGTTTTTAATTTTGTAATATGAGTAGCCTTCTTTCTGTTGATACCCTAAATTCCTGATAGATTTTGATCCTTTGATTTTCATACATCTGAAAAGAACGAGTTTTATTCTATTACATGGTTTTGTCCATTTTCTTTTTGGATCATTAAATCTTATTTTTGGGTATGACTACTTTTCATAAAAAATTCACTAGCTGCTCTACTTGCTTTCTACATGTTATAGCTTCTTTTTCCTCCAAATCTAGAAATCTTCAAGAGCAACTGTCTTCCACCTCTAGCTACCACTGCATCTGCCTCTGACATCACTGTTTCCAGCTGTCGACACTGGATTATACCATCAGCAGACTCTTACTTCTTCTACTGCCTCTATTTACATTTATTTGATTTATTTATACAGCAGACTTTTCATTAGTGACTGATTTTTTTTATTTATGAAGCATTATTTCTGGCACCCACCTGCCGACGATCTCACCTCTAGAACTGTAGTCTCTAGAAGGCCACTAGAGATTACTCACTCTATTGTCGACACCATTACCATCACTGCTAGCAGCTTTTCAGCTAGCCTCTGTTCCACCTCTACTTCTCGCCTGCATCAGTTCTTTCCACCAGGACTCTTCTGGACCATTGACGACATCTCTGATTCTCCCTTGAGAAAATTATTTTTATTATTTTTAGAGACTATTTTCAGACTGAGCCTTATGTATTTCAAAAGGCACATTTTTGGACCTAGTAGCATCTGCCCCGACACTATTTTTGGTCTGAGCCTTATATATTTTTGGTCAGAGCTTGCTATATAGTCTTGTGAGTATTGTTTGCACTCTCTTGTATTCATGATTATTTCATATGGTTGTATAGATGAATTCTGAATTTTATTTACTGATATTTCTTCGATATGGTTGTATGATGATATGATTGTTCATGATCCACTTTCTACTATCTTGTGGTGTGATTCTATTTTTTAAAAAAATTCTCATTGATAGATTTTTCCTTGATGATGAATAAACCTGTGTTCATGATTAAGAAAGAAACATATCATGTTAGATTTATTTCTTCAATCCATATCTATCTTTTGAAATTTGACATTGGTTGAATTTTGGGTAGATGTGTAATTTAAGGAATAAGATCTAAAGGTGAAACTACTCCTTTAAATAAAATGAGCATATAAGTATGATTACTGAATTGATATCAATTGATCAACCTAGTAGATGTTTAGTTTATTTTGCTATTTGTTGGGAAGTAAGAATCCAAGATCCATAAAAATAGTGAGAGACTCCCCTACTTGGCACTATGTAAAATTGATAGTGGTACCTAAGACATGGGTTGAAGTCTATATTTAAAAGATAATGAGAGAGAAAAAGAATAAGACTCCTCTACTTGGCACTATGCAAAATTGATAGTGGTACCGAAGATAAGAGTTGAAGTCAAATTTAAAAAGGTGTGTATCTAAGTGGGTACATGCCATCTGTGCAAAAACAACAAAATACATGAAAAAGAAAAAAAATATGTGTGGAAAAAGATCTTGGAAACCTAATTCCTGTAAACAAAAATATGATAGATTGGGACTGAAAATTGGGTGAAATCATGAGATTAAAAATTCTATTTATTATACAAGTTACAAAGTTTTATTTGACTGAGATGTAGATCTAGAGGGTTGAGTTCTAAGAATGATATGTTTATTTGAAGTTTTGTGAAATATTTGATGAAATTTTTCATAAGTGATTGTATTTTAGAAATTTATTCTTCATAAGAAAGTTTATGCCTATGATTAATTTTTGATTTTTTGCTTGAGGACAAGCAAAGTTTGAGCCTTATGTGTTTGATGACACCAAAATTTATAGTAAATTTCATGCCATTTTATATATCTTTTCGTGACAAATTCATACCACTTTGCTTATTTTTATACCTTTTTTAATCAAATATTGCAAAATCTACTTCTATGTTGGTTTTTCATGATTTTCAGATAAAAAGGCCAGATTTTAAGGCGTTTTCGAGCAAAATCAAATACATAGAAGAATTCTCATCATCAAGAAGAAGATACATGACAAATTTCAAGCAAAATGGAGCCATAAACCAAAATACGGCAGGGCCGTAATCTATATTACGGTACCGTATTTTCGTAGGCTATCGTAATATTAGAGCACTGCCGTAATTTGGGGAGTTTTTCACTAGAGAATTTTTCTGATTTTATAGCACTGTCGTAAACAATTACACGGTGCCGTATTTTGGAGCGCTTTCAAACCAGAGATATTCACTGAAATTACGGCACTGCCGTAAGCCATTTCACGGGCTGTAATTTCCAGACAATTCCGACCAGAGAGTTCAGTTGATTTTACGGCACTGCCATAATACATTTTATGGGCCATAATTTTGACCCAAAACAAACAGAACCAAAATACGGCACTGCCGTAAAATAAAACACGGCCGTAATGTTTTCCTGGACACGCAAGTTTTTCAGGCCCGATTCTTGCGTGGACCATATCTTGAGATCCAGACATCTAAATCGAGATCCGAAAGATGCTGCGGACTCGTCTCGACGAGAAGAATATAAAGAGACCAAAAGCCCTAATATTTATCATCTATCGAGAGAGCAATAAACAGAGAGGCGCTTAGGGTTCATCTTCATGCCGAGAGTTGTGGAGGCCACCTCAGGCTGTGATTTTTACGCAGAAGCTTCGTCTGGAGGAGGGAAGGATACCCCAGAAGTTTTAGAGCAAAAAGAGTTCAATTGGAAGAGGAATCAACGAAAGAAGGGTCGTGGCACTGTTCACAAGCGGAATTATGGCTGTAATTTCTATTACAGCTGTGTTGTAATGTTATTTCTCCCTTTTCTTTGATTTCTGATCGTTCTAAACTATGGATTATTGTAATTCTCCATCCATGCTTGCTTAGACATATTATGAGATATGGGGTGTAATCCTCTTAATTTTTAATGATTAGATAATTCTTATTTCGTCAGAATAATTTTTGTTATGATAATTCTGCTTGTGTGATGACTTGTTTATAATTCTCCTTAGTTTTCTTAGTATCATGCATGATTATAGAGTTTTTGCAATATGGACTGAAAAGTGATTTGCTTGAGAATTTGGAACCCTAAAATTGAACAATAGTAACTCACCGTAAGAAATTAGGTTAAATTTTTATTTCTTGATTTTAGTAATATTATTGCCATGTCTGATCATTAACTTATTTTTTTTGTTAAGCTTTATTGTTTATTGTCAAATCTTATTTTATCAAACTTTACGGTTATTGTCACACTTAATAAAAATGTGCATTGAATTAACTTGTTTCTTTTTTTTTTGATACATGAACACTGAATATTTTTTTTTTTTGAGATACGTAAACACTGAACGGTGTTAGGTGGATTAGCCACCGTGCCTAAGAATTAGGCATGGGACTCGTGCATGGGACATTTTTCCGTTGTACGCTCCCTATCACCCAACCTATCTCTTGGCATCTGTGAATGTGCTGTCCTTGTGTGCCGCAGAACAACCCTCTGTATCTGCAGAGCTTCACCACGGGCGACGATGCCCTCAAGCTTCACCACATCGTCCACTGTTCCCTCGACGTCATCGATGAGAGAGGTTCCAGTTCTACTCATTCCTCTTCCACCCTCTTCTAAGATCATATAGTTTTGGATAAAAGATTGATTTTTCTAAGGAAATCTTATAGAAACTTACCGTCTTGTTGTCACAACCCACTTATGAGCCAGAACAGCAAATTAAGTAGCCCTTGAACGATAAAATGATCTTAGGGTTCCTTACTTAGCAATCATGGTGGCTTGGCATGATTCTAGTGACTCAAAGATGTAATTTTGGAGACTGGTACTTCAGAATCTATTGAATACTTGTCCAGAAGACCTGATGGAGCTTTACTGGTTATGCCGCTGATTGATCAAATTTCGGTTCTTCTATTGTTTTTATGTTGTTTTTTCAAACAGATAATTTTATCTTTCGAGTCATTCACATGTAAAACTGAAAAAAAGAAGGGAATTCAGTAATGTAAATATCATCATTCTGCAACATTCATAGGTCGGAATTGCAAATATGTGCTGTATAAGGAAAGAATGGTCTTGGTGCAACATGATCTTGCCAATTTGGATATTCTTTTAGCATAATAATGTTAATCAAGGAAAAGATTATCAAGCTTCTTTAGAGCCCTTGTTTCTATTGAAGAGGTTTCTTACATGTTCTATAAATTATACAAATTAATATTTTTATATTCAGCTAAATTTTTAGAGTGAATGCAATCTTTCAAATCCAACATAATGGCATCAATTACTAAAAATATTTTTGTTGTTTTAATGTACATTGGTTCAATCCACACACTACTCACTAGAAGCATACAAGTCTTCTGAAGAACTTTATCAACTGCAAGTAAAATTAGTTTATTATTAGCTATGTGTTTGATCCTTTGTGAGTAGTTGAGATATTGATGAATTGACAACTCTTAATGTCTTTTCCATCAATTTTTCTTTGCAGACTTGGTAAATTTATTACAAATTAACTACTAATGGTTGTGTCAAGTAGATGATTTCAGGACATTGTACATTTTGCTCAAAATCCTAATTGTATTTGTGTTAAAATGTGTTCTGGTTTAATTTTTTAGTTTGCTATATTGGGATGACATCTTTGCTCATATTTTTTTCTTGATTTTCATAACAAGCTTAGATTCCTCATTTATCCATATTAATTAAATATTGGTTGAGCTCCATATATTTTTCTAATCCTGAAAAAAAATCACTTGTTGTCAATCATGTTGATGCTAATTCTTTTTCAAGAGAAGCTGGCCTTTCATATACTGCTCATTGATATGGCGCTCGTGTCTTTAATAAATCTTAAATAATTGCATAGAATGAATTTTCCATTATTGATACATATTATATATACATATTTACATACATTTATACCCCCACCCTGTTTCCTTAGGTATGCTGATCCATAAAATAGATGTATTTTGAGTTTTTTTTCCTATTTTCTCATAACACAGTGTTATAAATGTAGTTAAAGCTATTTTTATATTCTTTAGGCTGGCATTTACTTCAAATGGAGAATGTTCAATAGGGAATGATCTTTGCTATTACTTTGTGAAGTCCTAAAGTGTACATTAGGTACTTTTCCCTTATCACAAAGAAATTCCACAAATCATTCATATGACTGTCATGGTAAGCAATGTTATGAATAATATTTATGGTTTAGTTGTCATTATATCTGCCAGATAGTGTAAGTCAATTCGAGCTGCTGTAAGAAAGATGCCCTACATCAACAGTTTGAAATGCAACAATGGTGGTTTTTTTGTTATGATTTCACTATTTTTATGTCCACCAGAATTGCCCCTTATCTGCTGAGATCTTGTTTTTAGAAGCATTCTTTTAATTGCCATTACAAGGAAACCTCCAACTAACACTTTTGTTTGCACAAATAAGATCAACTTCTTGATTAGGAAGTCCAAGGTAGTATAAAAGCACGTCGCCCATTTTTTTTTTTCCTTTTCTCTTGGCAGAGAATAATCCCAAGAAAAGTTTGCTTACTCTGAATGAGAGTTTTCTTGGACTTCTATATCCTACTGAGAGTTACAAAGTATAAGTTTCTTCCTGTTCTTCAGGTTATATTGGTTGCACCATGCATGTGATTTTTTTCCTTAAGAAAAGGTCTCTTTTGGTTGTTTTCTTGAGTTTAGTTTGCTTTCTGCAGGTATGGGTACCTAACTAACACAAATGTGAAGTTCCTTATGGTAACAACTGATCTAGATGCCATAGATGCTGATGTTAGAAGCGTAAGATACAAAATACCTGCTAGGATTTTTTTTTTCTTTTTCTACATAATCTAGCTACAAGATAGTTTACTGCATAAATCACAATAACTGAACAAGCCAAAACATGAACACTGGAAGCAAAATGATCTAGCTGTAGTACACAATACTTAATGGTTACTTATGAAGTTTGCTAGAAGTTGATGCCAAAGATGCTGATGTTAGAAGCGTAAGATACAAAATACCTGCTAGGATTTGTTTTTTCTTTTTCTGCATAATCTAGCTACAAGATAGTTTACTGGATAAATCACAATAACTGAACAAGCCAAAACAATGAACACTGGAAGCAAAATGATCTAGCTGTAGTACACAATACTTAATGGTTACTTATGAAGTTTGCTAGAAGTTGATGCCAAAGATGCTGATATTAGAAGCGTAAGATACAAAATACCTGCTAGGATTTGTTTTTTCTTTTTCTGCATAATCTAGCTACAAGATAGTTTACTGGATAAATCACAATAACTGAACAAGCCAAAACAATGAACACTGGAAGCAAAATGATCTAGCTGTAGTACACAATACTTAATGGTTGCTTATGAAGTTTGCTAGAAGTTGAATACGAGTGAGAACTTACTATGTAGTGTTATAATACACGTATCGCTCTCACTAACAATCTTGTTTGGAGCTGATTTTTTTATCCAACTACAATCTGGTAATCCAGTTAATCAATGTTGTTAATCCAATCTAAAAGACTGATATAACACAGCAGGGTCCGTTGTATTTTTATTTTATTTTCATATGTTATGATCTAGCAAAAATAAGAGAATATGCTCAACTAAACAGTCCAATCCAAGGAACAGAAAACTGTTCTGAGTGTTAACCTCGGTACGTACTGGTCCGCTCAGCGACTAGTTCGGAACGGTGGTCGGAGCACGGACGGCGATGGCCATCAGCGGAAGCTACAGCAGGTGGCCGGCGACAGAAGCTTCAATCGAAGCTTCCGCTGCCAACGGAAGCTTCGATCAAAGCTTCCATTGGCAGCAAAAGCTTCAATCCGCTTTGATCGGAAACTTCAATCGAAGCTTCTGCCAGCGCCGCCTGCTTTGTTCGCTCGCCTGTTTGTCGGTTCCATCCAGTACCGGTCTAGTGCCATACCGGAACGATTCCTGGTATGCAGTATTTTAAACCTTGGTCCAATCAAGTTACAAGATGGGCATAGTCAGGTAAAAAGTTTGGCCATCGTGATGACACTGAGAGTTCTTTTATGTCAGGGTTACCTCAGGGCATGATTGCAACCTTGACAACATTAAAGATGAGACATACCTGATATTATGAGAGAAGTGGAAAATTACAGAACTCCAGGTGTTGACAATCTCATCCCGATTTAATGTTTTAAGCTTTTAGCCATGTTTGTTTGATGACACAATCTGTTACTGTTATTTTTTAAAAAAAGAAAAATCTGTTACCGCGCCTAACTCTATAAGTGACACTAAAATGTTATCATTTGAACATTAAAGTTGAATAATTTGTTTGAAGAGAAGCGTACAAGGAAAACCTTGTGGAGAATAAATGCCTAATCGTTACTATTTGTTCAAACTATAGCTTGAAGATACAAGTATAAGAAATTTTCAACCTCAAATATACTGTTGATGGCTTTAGTTTCTTTTGTGCATTTCGTTCTCTAGCATGAGGTATATGTAGTTTTATTTTATCTTTTTGAGAATGCATTTGGTAAGTGAAACGTCCTACTATGATATCTCCTTGCTAATCTCTCATTTGAGATATTCACTCAGAAAAGAAAATGCAAAAAATTCTACTTATCTCAAGCCTGAAGTTCAGGAATAAACAACTGCGAATATGAAGATTTGGATACTTATCTCAATCTTCTTGTTGTTCTTAATCCCTTAATTCTTATTGTACTATTTTCCAGTTCTTTAGGAGGTTCCACGCAGCATATGTCGATGCGGTTTCCAATCCCTTCCATGTTCCAGGAAAGAAGATAGCCTCCAGAACTTTTGCTGAAAGAGTCAGTGGCATCGTCAAGAGCTATACCTCGACCTCAAATGGATGAATCCATTCCTTAAATTAACTAGGCTTCTGATGGATCCAGCATTAACTTTTTAATGTATTTTTTCCGCTGCACTTTTAGTTGGCGTGTTCTTGTCCTTTTTTTTGTTACTGTACTTGAGATCTACATTGTAGGACTTGATACAGCTCAGATAGAATGCTAATAACATACAGCGTATGAACACTGGTGTAAACTAGGACTGGTAAAAGTTGGCCTTGGTTGACATTTCAAATCAATATACTTTACATAGAGTGATGATTCCTAACTTCAGACTTGCCTTTTATATGAATGCTGAGGCGATGAAATATCACTATATTATCCAATCGCCAACATTGATCAGTCTGAATTTTCATCCAAAGCTCATTTCTGCTTAAGGTACGACAATCAAGTTTTGTAGTGTCAACTACAACCTCTGGGTAGTAACACTGTTGGATCGCATAGAAAGGTAACACTTTGATTCTTTACTAGATATCTCATTATTTGAAGCTTCTTGTTTGGTAGGCCTCATATTGTGATAGTATCACATGACTTTTAATACCATGGAACTGTTGCGTATATGCTGTAAATCAGATAATAAATTTATTAATCATGCAGATCTAAAACAATACGTAAAGGATTAGAAAGAAGAACCGGAGGCGATCGAGGTCTGTCCTTAGGCAAATTTCCGGGCTCTCTGCGCAAGCTATTCCGGATGGTTGCCCGAAGATACAACCGGTGTAGCGCTCCTGCCGGCACAACGGTGGAACGGCTGTCACTGGCAGCTTTCAATGTCGTTCAGCAAAAATGGAGAGAGAATACTGGGAAGAGAGAAAACTTCTGTGTGTATTTGTGTCACGCGCCTGTCGCCCACCTTCTATTATATAGAGAAGGGGGTGGCGAGGGCTACGACTCTAAAACAAAAAAGCTAAAAATAGCATTCCCAAATTAATGTTATTATTAATAGTGTCTCGTGCGTACCTCTAAATAGGCACACGATCGACAGTAATTAAGACTAATAAAATATAGTCTTAATATCATTATTAATAATAACAATAATAAAATAAATGAGCTCAAATAAAGAGGCATAAAATAAATGCCCGAGAAGGATTTTGGGTTTTCTTTATAAAACTATAACAGTAACCTCACATTTGGAACATTGTTATGTTTCTCTCTTTTCTAGAGAGATATGGGAGACTCCTCACAAGACCTAGGCCTCAAACAAAAGTACTTTTTTTTGTGTTTCATGTGAGATAAACATTAGTCTTTATCGTCCTCCCGCTAAGAACACTAAATATCTACTTTAATAGTATTAGGAACATTTTAGTTATAAGTTATCTGGGGCAGTAACTTTAATTTGTTTACGTGAGTCACTCTTCGGGTGAGTTTGGGATTACACTAGTAGTAATTTTGGGTGAGTTTGGGATTACCGTGTAATTATTATTGGTGCCACTTGAAAAATGTTATATTATATGATTAAAAATAGTATTATTTGATGTGAAAATATTGTAGATTATGGTTAGAAGAAGCATAAAAAATATATTAAATTTCAAATTATATAAAATCTAAAATAATTTATTATGACAAATTACATTGTACATCATTATTTAAGTACATGTATATAAAATATAATTACAAATAAATATATATATATATAGATATATATATATAAATTATGTAGATGTATTTATACAATAGCTACAATACTATACAGTTAAAAGAAATTAGAGTGGTACGAACCCCTTCCTTCCCCATTTTCCACCATTTCCGCTTACTCGTGCTTCACTTGCTGGGCTAGCGGGGGATGGCGGCCCTGTTTGGCCTAGCTTCTATGGTTTTACGGTCAGCAGAAATTAAGAAGCAGAGGTGTTTGGCTCTTCAGTTTTTTTGTTCCAACCTATAAATTAGCACTTTAGCTGTAGCTAAGAAGCAGTGAAGTTGCTTCTCTCTCTCTCTCTCTCTCTCTCTCTCTCTCTCTCTCCCCCTTGCTTCTCTACCTCGATTCTTATAATTTTAAGCTTAATGACAAATAAAATATATGTTTCTCTTAATCAAATTCTTATTATTTTTTTATATAATGCACCATGATCATAATTTTATATTTTTAATAATTTAAAATATATTTTTATTATTAAAACCTTATTTGTGAATATCAAAACTAACTTATTAATTTTATAAATTTTAAATAATATAACTTAATTAATAATACTTTAACCTACATTAAGCATAAAATGCTTAATATTTTAATAAAAAAAATATAAAATTAGCTTTTTAATAAATATTTTAATTATAGTTAACTATAAATTTAGTTATATAATTTTTATCTTCGTAATTTTTTTTAAAAAAAATTATTTATTATATATAGAATACCTAATCATAAGTTGGGCATCCAAACACTCTCAAATTTCTTTGGCCAGCATCTCTTCAATTAGTAGAACCTAGAAACAGAAGCTAGGTCAAACAAGCTAAACCCACACAAAAAATGTGGGTCAATTTTTAGTCTAACACCGCAAAGCAGAAAAAAAAGCACTTTCTCTTGTTGTACCGCTGCTCACTCTACACCCACTCCTGTGTAGCCCACAGCTGACTCCATAATCCTAAACGCACACTTTGACTCTTTCTTTGGTGATGCTTCTATTTTTGTAGGTACTAAGTATTATAGTTTGGTTACACTATTGGTTGCTCATATTGTTGACAAAATTATGACTATAGAAGTTTTTTTTTATTATTATGATAAAATAATCTTACTGACTATTAATGAGAGAAGTTTGGGTGCCCTAAATTCAAAACATTATATATGATACTAACTAGATATATTAGAATAATCTTATAACATTACTTCTACTTATCGATTGCTAAATCGACCCATGGACTAAGTTTGCCTCATATGTCATGCTATTGAAATTTCACTCTTTATATTTATTATGGTTGGACAAATAATCATACTAACTATTTATATAGAAGATGAAGATGTTGCTAGTCAAAACACTACCTATAATACCAATAAGAGCCAAATAATCAAAGAGTATTACTTCCACCTTTGAGGACTAAAGGCCTGTTCAGTCTCACTATAGTCTAATTGTAGCTTAACTAAAAGTTGAAAAATATAGCTTCTCATATTTTAGCTCTTATTACTCTTATTACTCTCTACCTCTGTTCTCACCCATATTGTAGGGAGCCAAACAGGGCTAAATCAGCCTACGACCTACGTTGCCCTCATATGTCGTACCTTAAGTCCAGTATAGTCATACCTTGACTACTCATACCACTCCCAGCTAGCAGTACACGTATTTCAAACGCCCTTTGACTTTGAGTGACAAACATTAATCGCACGTCAACGACGTTGACTCCAAGTTATCGCAAATAATATCATTTATAGATCAGGAAATCACGTAGATGGAACACTACAGGAAATCACATAAATGGATCACATCACAATGGATCGAAAAATAAACTAAAATTCAACGCTGCCGATCGTCTATTCCATAGATAACGCGTGATTAGTTGCGCCGGCTCCTGCTGCACAAAGACTTTGCGGCCGCGCCGTTGACCACATAATGGTGGTAGCCGGCGGCGAGCAGAGCTCCGGTGAGCGGTCCGATCCAGAAGATCCACTGCTCCGTATGTTAATGCACACGCTAATCAATAAGTAATGCAAGAGAACGAACAGCATGTGTTTTTTTCATTAATTAATAATCAATTAACTCACGTACGTGATCGCGCCACGCTCTGTGCTGGTTGTAGATGACAGCCGCGCCGAGGCTCCTCGCAGGATTTATCCCGGTCCCGGTGATCGGAATCGTCGCCAAGTGCGCCACGAACACTGCGAACCCAATCGACAACGGCGCCAGAATCTGAGGCACGCAGTTTTAGATTACGCGTAAGTTTGGAAGATCTGATCATATTAACTTTCCAGTATAGCACGACATTACGTACAGGGACATGAGGGTCACGGCAGCGCTTGACGTCGGTGGCGGCGAAGACGGTGTAAACGAGCAAGAAGGTGCCGAGGATCTCCGCCCCCAGTGCCGCCCCATGGGAGTACCCCGGCGCCACCTCGTTCGCCCCGCCGCCGAGCGCGTAGAACGGCTGCTTCATCACCTCCCTCACGATCGCAACCCCACAGATCGCCCCCAGGCACTGCGCAGCCACGTACAGCACCGCCCGCGGCGCCGATATCTTCCGCGCCACCAGCAACCCGAACGTCACCGCCGGGTTAATATGACCGCCTAAAGCAACGGTCACAGTGGAGTTATTGTCATATACATAATAGCAGAAGAAGAAGAATCCAAATGGCGGAGGTGATTGTACCGGAGATGCCAGCGGTACAGTAGACAAGGACGAAGATCATGCCGCCGAAGGCCCAGGCGACGCCAAGCACGCCGGCGCCGCCGCATTGCTCAGCCTGGGCCTGCAGCTTGTGGCCGATGACGGTGGCGATGGCGACGTAGAGGAAAAGGAGGGTGGCAACAAACTCGGCAACGAGGGCGCGGTAAAGAGACCAGCTCCGGAGCTCGCCAAGGTCGAACAGTGGCGGCGGGGGCGGCGGCTGAGGCTGATCGCGGACGTGGGCATCCGGCGGCGCGACCTGCAGCTTTGCGACGACGTCCGCCATTGATGGATCAGTTCCCAAAGCCTTGTGCTCTTGCGATTGAAGGCTTATGGGCTCGTGATGAATGAGAAGAGGGTGGGTGGTGGTGGCATTTATAGTAGAAAAATGGATCGAATTTCATTTGTTGAAAAAAATTTACAGTGGGGCACGCCCGATCTACAAAGCACGGATCTTGGCGCAATACAGATTCTGATATCGTATGACGTATAACAGCTAAATAATATCATATAATATTTTAATTTTTTATAACACCTAAATATTTAGGTATAATCTATCAAATCTCTATATAATTTTATCTTAACAACATACTTATATGATATTTATGTGTTATAAGGGTGTTATACGATAATATTAAGGTATTATACGAAAATATTAAAGTGTTATATGAAAATATTAAGGTGTTATACGATAATATTAAAGTGTTATACGAAAATAATTAGGTATTATATGAAAATATTAAGGTGTTATACGAAAAATTGTATAACACCTTAATATTTTTGTATAATACCTAAATATTTTCGTATAACACTTGCTTATTATCGTATAATACCTAAATATTTGTATATAACCAATCAAATCTCAATGTAACTTTATCTTAATAGCATACTTATATGATATTTAAGGGTTATAAAGGTGTTATACGAAAATATTAAGGTGTTATATAAAAATATATAAGTGTTATACGAAATTGCCTTGAGGGAGAAAAGAGGGGATGCATCAAGATCCGCGCTTTGCAGATCGGGGCACCCAACCCCACGCACTCTGATCTTATACTCGCTCGCGTCGCCTTCCTACCTAGTGTTGGAACCAGATCGGGTCGCTCGATAATATCCAGGTTGGATTCAAAATTTTGCGTCTTTAGATTCGTAGATCCATTCAAAGGCCACCCGAATCCAAATAGGATATTAGATGCAAGAATTTATTTTAAGTAAATAAAATAATATTATAATATAAATAAATATATATATATATATATATATATATATAATAAGTAATTATTAAAATCTTATTTTATTTGATTCAAATTATGTTTCAACTAAAAATTGATTTTTTTAAAAAAAATCTTTTTAAATTGACTATAACAAAATAATTTGATTTTTTGAGCTAAACGGAAAATTGAAACAAACCGATTTTACAAATTAATTTGAACCGACATTTTTTATATGAAACTTTTGCTTTCAACATAGCTGTTGAACTAATTGGTATAATTCTCCAATCACTAAATTCATTGACCATAAATTTAAATACAAAAAATAAAAAATTCCCACCCCACAGTGTTGGAGCTTGAAGAACTCTCACTCAGCCTCACCTCCTAGCTTGTCTCACCAATTCTGCTATTGGACCCCAATCGACAGCCCATTAACGAGACCTGATAATTTGGGCTTATTGATCTAGCCCGGCCCAATATTATACATAGTAAACCATCCTTAAATAATAAAAACAAAATATGCATATACCATAAGGAATAACAACAACAACAAATACAATAGTTTCCATCATCACACATGGAACAACAAACCGGCCACATGGTCTAAAACACCCAAATAAATACACACATAAATACCAAACACTCGGGGAGTCGTCTAGCACTATCTAACTATGCCTGATTCGCCCGCGACAGACTCGCATCAGGATCTGAAACAAAATCAACATGAACAGGGGTTGTTAGCCAGAAAAGCTAAGTGGGGATTAAGTACACAGTGCAACAATACTAATGGCGTACTAAATATATATATAGTGTAATCTAACAAATGCACTAAATATGTACTTTATAAACAATGAATAAGTAATTAAAAGAAAATATATATTGTATAAAACTAGCTTGTTGTACTATGTACTTTATAAACAAATGCACTAAATATGTACTTTATAAACAAAAATATACATTCGTTTAATTAATGATTCTTTAGTTTGCTTGGTTTGCGGCCAACCCTAAAAAAACATTTGTATAAAACTATTGCCAAAATAAAATATAAAATAATATATGTAATTGTAGCATTAAAAATAAAAAAATATATTTTTTTTTACTAAACACACTCCACAAAAGTCTAGCCAAAGTTTAATTAAATTTTAACTTTAATTAAATTTTATAATCATCATTATGGTGACTATTTACAGGTTATCATAAAGAAATAATTATAATAAAATTGAATATATATATTGTTGAACGAGATGACAATTTATCATTGGTGTAGACAAAATATCTCATAAATGTATTCACAGGATTTGTGCGAGGTCCAAATTATGTATTAAAAAAAATGGAAGTAGATACAGTTTAAAACATGGAAAAAGTCAAACATTAGAAATGGTTGATGGTATCACATGCATGAAAGTCAAACATATGCAAGCCATGAATGCTAAAAGGCAAAGGTTAATAACTGGAATGATTCTTTCATATTGAGAGAAAGAATACATTTATTAATTAACTAAAGAATCTGTAATTAAAACAAAAGAGAAAGAATAACTTTGCTTCACGCGCACTTTAACACTCTGTTTAATAGGAAAAATAGAAAATTAAAAGGAAAGAAAATTTAGAAAAAAAAAAAAATAAAATAGAAAGAAAAGTAAAAAAATTTACATTCTTGTGTTTAATTAGATAGAAAGAAAGTTGAAAAGATTGTTATATATATCCTATTTTTTTATTTTTATACTCTTATTATATAAATATCATAAAATACTCTTTAAAATATAATTAATATTAATTATATATTGTTTATTAATATATATTGTTTATTAATATTAATTAATTATATATTGTTTATTAATATTAATTAATTATATATTATTTATTAATATTAAAATATATTATTTATTAATATTAAAATATAATTAATTATATATTATAAAAATTAATTATTATTATTAAATACTATAAAATTAATATCTAATCACATATAAGCAAACTAATTTTTGACACTAATAGAATATTTATATGTTTATATATTAAAATAATATAATTGCATGTCCAAATAATATTATATACTTTACGATATAATTTGATTAAAAGGTAATTAGGTGGCATTTAATAAGAACAAATTATTATGAATATTATTTGCTACTTGGCACCATCAAATATAACAAATTATCATGGATATTATTTATATATAAAATTTAAATTAATTTTTCAAGATAGATCAACTACAAATTAGAGAAGTAATTGACACATGAAATAAAAGCATTCTCAATTACAACATTAACAAGTCTAATACATCATCATAATATTACCACAAGTGCATCAAATCAACTACATTAACAAAACTAGAAGTCAATAAGATCAACATATCCAAAATACAACAACATCATAATATCCCACAAGTGCATCAAATCAACTATATTAACAAGACTTAAAGTCAAATAAGATCAACACATCCAAAACATAACAACATCATAATATCCCACAAGTGCATCAAATCAACTACATTAACAAGACTAGAAATCAATAAGATTAACACATCCAAAACACAACATCATAATATCCCACAAGAACTAAATCAACTACATTAACAAGACTAGAAGTCAATAAGATCAACATATCCAAAACACAACAACAACATAATATCCCACAAGTGCATCAAATCAACTATATTAACAAGTCTAGAAGACAATAAGATCAACACATCCAAAACATAACAACATTATAATATCCTACAAAACGCATCAAATGCATCAAGTCAATAAGTTCATTGAGTACAAGGGTTGATCCAAAACACACCAAAACACACCAATCAACAACACATAGTATCTCTATCAAGTATGAGTACAAAGGCTGATCCAAAACACAATAAAAAGTCATTACTTATCATCCATTTCTAGTAGTTCATTGAGTACCGCTAAACGAGCACATTCAGGTGCAGCGAAAAAAAGTGTAGACTTTTCTTCGTTGCTCTCCAAAATTACGTAAGCACGAACTAATCGATGATTTGGCACTCCAATCCTTTGTAACTCTTCATATATCTTTTGTACCTCTCTAAATTTCTCCATCTTCTTCTCGTTTTCTTTCGCTTTCTCCTTCTCCTGCATTATCTCTTTCTTTTTCTCTTTCGCTTTCTCTTTTGCTTTCTCCTTCTCCTTCATTTCCTTTTTCTCTTTCTCTTTCTCTTCATTTTCATGATCTTGTTGTTGAACCAAATGCTCGAGGCAATTCACAAGTTTAGAAAGCTGTTGATTTGTATGTTCTCTAGTTTCATACGTTTCAGGTAATTCTGCAGAATTTTTCTTTCTCTTACAACTCTTAGAAGATATGGAATCACCCATAG
Source organism: Costus lasius (assembly GCA_027563935.2). NCBI lineage: Eukaryota > Viridiplantae > Streptophyta > Magnoliopsida > Zingiberales > Costaceae > Costus > Costus lasius. Next base: position 70,006,516 of record CM050452.1, read on the forward strand.
TTGATTTATCGGTTGGCATACCATGTGAGCTTGACTCATCATTATTGCCATCCCCTATGTTATGTAAGTCAACAGCCAGATGTTTGTTGGGGTCTTCACTTTCTTTTTCCCATGTTTGACTAAACTCACCACAAGTGCCCGATATGTTACCCGTGGCTCTATCTTTTGAAAAGAGATCTTCCAACTTATCATAATTGCTCACAGGGGTAACCCTCCATCTCTTGAAATTGGGATTAGCCTGTACAAATAGTAAATATATATAAATTAAAGTGAAACATAAATGCTCAAAACACACAAAATAAATGAACAAACTGAAAGTTAATATACCTTTATAAGATCTTCCCACACCTGGTCTTCAGCTTGAAACATTTTTGTTTCACTATTCCAATTTATACTACTCTTATTCTTTAACAGCTCATGACAGGTACTGAAAGTATTTTTCAATGTTTTGATCTGATTTTTTAAGTGGTCTTTCGTCAAAATAATACCCAACTGTTGTTCAATAATTGCCTGCATATTTTTGTAAGCTGCTGATGTAAATGTACCGTCAATCTTGAATCCTCTTGTTTGTTGTTCTAGCATTGCATCAATAAATGCAATGTCCATCTCCTCTGTCCATTTGATGTTTTCTTTCCTTGAAGTTTCAACTTTCTTACCTTTTTGGCTCATATTATGTTGAAGTAAAAGAACAGGAGACTATGACAACAAATATGTTAATGAGTTAATGTACAAAATAGAATCAGCATACATGTCAAACACATATCTCAAGCATAGTAATGATAAAAATGTCAAACATAATAGTTAAATAAAAAAAGTGACTTCAAAAGACGTTAACACAAATGTCAAACTACATATCTCAAACATAATAATGATAAAAATGTCAAACACAATAGCTGAATAAAAAAGTGACATCAAAAGATGTTAACACAAATGTCAAACTACATATCTCAAACATAGTAAATGCCAAGCTACATATCTCAAACATAGTAAATGTCAAACTACATTGCAATTACAAAATATAATCAGTCCACATTAAGGATGTCATAGAGTCTCGGAGTTCAATCCCTTTTTGTGCATCTTCATCTAATCTTTCTGATCCAACAACATCTTGGCTCATTGTATTTGTCAATTCCACATCAACTTCAGCAAGTATGCTTTCATTAGGATCAACACCCATTAAATAGTTATGTAAAACACAACATGCAAGAATAATTTGTATATGTGTCTTAACTGGATAATGGGGTTCTGTGCCACTTGCTATGATAGGAAATCTTTTTTTCAATACACCAAAAGCTCGTTCAATAACATTACGAGCAGAAGCATGTCGGTGATTAAAAAGTTCCTTTGCATTTTCTGGATCGTGTTTTGAGTATTCTTTCAAGTGATAGCGGACTCCTCTATATGGTGTGATGAGAAAACTTTTAATCTCAAATCCAGCATCACCTAAATAGTATTTTCCTACGACAATAAAAGGTACTTTAATGAGAAATTTATGACCTATTAAAGATAATTCTTATTGAATAAAAACCACAAAATTTACCTTTTGGAATTTTTAAACAGTCAGATCTACAAAGAGCATCCTTTAATATTCGAGAGTCAGATGCAGTCCCTTCCCAACCAGGGAGGACATATGTAAATTTCAAGTCGAATGTACATGCGGCCAAAATATTTGTTGTTGGCCAGCCCTTTCTCCCTCTATACCTAGGTGCATCCTTACGAGGCACTCTTACACGAACATGTGTCCCATCAATAGCTCCTATACAATCCTGTATTTTTATATAACTCATTTAACTATTAAAATAGACAAATTATACTAATGTACAAATAGTCACATACCTTGAAATAAGGATAGAATCTATCATTATCGCATAGTCGAGGACTCTCCACTGAACCATCAGGTTGTTTGATAAATTGATCATGTAAACGTATAATTGCTCTCAATACCTCATGAAAATGATAACTAACACTTCCGGGTGTACGATGAAAGAAAAAACAAAGTGCTCGATTCTTGACATTGTGGGCAATCAAATATAAAAACCTTGCAACTTTCTCCTCTACAGTAGAATTTTTAGTGTCTTGAACAAGTTTTTTACCTCGTACAATCTCACATAAATGTAAAAAAGCTTCCTTGTGCATTCTTAAAATGTTATAACATATTTGATCTGAACTAGTTAAATTTCTTAACAGTTCAGATCTCATGTTATCCTTATAATCATTACTATTCCTTAGTGGTTTATCCACATATGATGAGCTTAATAGAAAGCGAGGTTGATGAAGTCGTGCAACATAAACTCCAGCCACACATGCTACTAGACAACATAGAATTCGGTGTTTGCGCTTTCGAACAATTCTCATATCTTCGTTATTTGTTGGAGCCATTACAATGAAGATTCTATAAAAATAAAAATATTTTCATGAATAAGTAAATAAAATCAAGAGAGGCTGATGAAGATATGAGATTCATAGCAAGTTGATATTCTATGAGAGATACATGTACTCTGGCATTCTATTTTTTTTTCCCTTACAACTACTCCAAATGCAAATATTATCACTTTTCTGAAATAAATCTAATTAAAATTAACCGTTCAAGCTAGAGACGATTAAAGAGAATTTGGTATCCATGTAAAGATGTTCTCATATCATCTATCAGATTAATTCCTCTTGTACATGTGTATTTTAATGACCTTCCACTATTTGACTACTTGTCTGCTTAAACTCTTGAATTTTCTGCCGTGTGATTTAAACGAAGAGCCCACTGGGTAGTGCAGATCTCGGAATGGCAACATGGTGACAAAAACTAAATATTTACGAAGAGGAGTTGTGGGGGACCTCTTGGAAGTTTCATATTCCAGTTTAAGAACTCAAAATAATCTAAATATTGTCTAGGAAATAATATTATACTCCTGACTTGACCAGGATTAAGTACTTCCTAAGTCCTAATCTTGTGTCATTTGTACTTTTTTGTGTTGAAATTTGAGAGGTTGTAACAGAAGCAGACATTAATAAATGTTTTTTTTGTGCTAAACCTATTTGAGGGGATCATGGAAATGCAGATTAGGATAGTCTTATGATAGTTATTAGGATCTGGGTCCATTTAGTCACTAATTTTGTTACCCGATTGTAACAGAAGCATCAGTTCTGATGTGCAGTTCTTTTAACAATTGAACAACTACTTTTGTTACCCGATTGATTTCTGCACTAGATGCTCCTTTCTCTCTTTTTAAGGGGAAGATGATTGTATGAACTTGTAATCCCATAGCATGAGCTACTGAGATCAAATAGTATATAGTTTCTCTTGTACGATCTGTAAGTCAACTTTGATATCAGTCATCATTTCCAAAGAGAATAAGTTTAAGAGTTGAAGGAAGTTGTCGAGTTATGATGAAGAGGAAGTGAGCTTCCCCTTTATTAAACTTTTGATATTCAGACATCATTTTCCAGTCTACTACTGTATTGTTGAATTATAGATGATGATGCTAATGCATTATTATCTTTTTAATGGATGAATAATTGGATGTATGTTGTTTGTTGAATCTATTTACCTACCTAAGAAACTCGAGCATTAATTATTCATGATACAAGATAATCTTCTGGAACCTTTACATGTGGAACGTAATTCAAAATTCCAGAATGATCAATTGAGATGAGCTGACAAGCATTCCACAAGCCATATATTATAAAGAGCCTTTACATGTATTCCAGAATGATCAATTGAGATGGTCAATTCAAAATTCCAGAATAATCTTCTGGAACCTTTACACGTAGAAAGGTCAACTATGCAGATTAAGTATTCCACAAGCATTCCACAAGCATTCCAGAATGATCAATTGAGATGATCAATTCAAAATTCCAGAATAATCTTCTGGAACCTTTACATGTGGAACCTTTACATGTAGAAATGTCAACTATGCGGATTAAGTATTCCACAAGCCATATATTAGAAAAAAAAAACTCTAGGTAGAGAACATAAGGTAGAAGTATGATCAATTGAGATGAGCTGACAAGCATAATGACCCTAACAATTATAAAGAACCTGCAACAAAATAAATAATTTCCCACTCAAATTTCGATATGAAGCTGTTCAATATGATGATATTGAAAAAAGCAAATCTTAACATTATGATTATACCTTAAAGCTAAAATACAAAACCGCAAGCATGCATAAAAACCAAATGAATATGAAGTATGCACAATGTATCTTCTAATTTACTTGCATTATAAGTATTAAAATACGATTTCAGCAAAACACAATATAAAACAAAAAACTACTGACAATTTATAGGTGAAAAATTGTCATAAGCACGTAATACCGTTGAAGGACTAAATGAGACCAAAGCATAATCAAGATGATAAAGCTGTACTGTTAAATTCTTTAAAGCCAAAAATCAAACCACTCTTTCATTCCTCAAGCATATTTTGTTCAAAGCATAATTAAAAAAGAAGGGATAAAAGAGCTTAAACTAAAATGCATTCTGCACAGTTAAGAATCACACTGCTCACAAGGGAAATCATAACAAAAAAAAAAAGAAAACAGAGTATTGAATGGGAAAAAAAAATCAGATCTGATGTCTGAATGGTGTTTAATTTTTGTTGTTCTACATAAGAATTATAAGTAATTGGTAAAATGAAACAAAATCATCCCAGGATTGAAAGTATACAATCTACATTAATAAGGACCCTCAAAAGCCAGCCTAGGATTGAAAGTAATAGGATTTTCTTGTTTACCTGATTTTAATTGGACTGCTTGAGTTCTGGATCAAATGGCTCACGTCAAATCTTCACAAGGACCATCAAAAGCCAGCCCTTTGAAGATTTCTAGCGAAGTCAAAAAAAAACTGATGGCGAAGATTTCAAATAGAATATGCTGCACAAAAACAAAGAAAAAATTGCATACGAGAGGTGGAGGCAATGCTGACGGCGACGAGAGGCGGATGCAATGCTGACTGCGATAAGAAGAGCGGCGACGAGAGGCGAGAAGAGGTGAGCAGCAACGGTAGTGTGAAGAGGCGAGCGGCGACGAGAGGCGAGAAGAGGTGAGCAGCGACGACAGTGTGAAGAGGCGAGCGGCAACGGGAGAATACACTGTGAAGAGGTGGCAACCGAGAGGCAGTAGAGCATTGGTGAAGCGAGCGACTGGAGAAGACTGTGAACAGCGGCGGTAGTCGAGAGGGAAGAGAAGCACGAGGAGAAGACTGTGACGAGTGGCGGCAGTCGAGAGGGAAGAGGCACGAGTAGCATGTGCGCGTGGGGTACTGGGGTGAGATTAGGGTGAAAAGGCATGTGCGCGTGGCTTTCCGCCCGGATTAGGGCGGATCCATTTACAAAGGAAAGTTATTAAATTTTTCTTTTTAATTTTCTTTATAACTTTCCATCTATTCTATTAAACATGAAAAAATATTGATCCTTTCTTCTTTCCATCCTTTCCTTCTTCCTTTCTGCCCTATTAAACACAACCTAAGCTCTTCCATTCCTACCGCTATAAATACATAGACGAGTAATTCCATCCATCCATCCATCCATCCACGGGCTTCCTACAGCATGGCAGTGCCATCATATTCATTTATAGCAGGGTCATTTGCTAACGGTTATTTTGGAAAATTTTCCTCGGCAGAAATCTTGTGCACAACCCCTATCTCACCATCCATGCCGCTTTGACATCTCTACTTTGCGCTTTGAGATATGTGCTCATCATACTTAATTTTGAGATTTGTGCAAATAACAAATCTCAAAGCAGCATGGACGGTGAGATAGGGGCTGTGCACGGGAATTCCTGAGCAGCTGTGCTGCACAGAAAATTTTTTCATTATTTTGATATGCTCATCACTGAAGACATATGTCCCTATTCAAGAAATTATAAAGAGATTATCCAAGAAAAAAAAATCGTTCTATATTATACTTTTGGCACCACATACGAAAAAAAAGGACAAAAGGCAGTGGTACCGAAGTTACGACTTGGCACTGCCCAACAAAAAGAAAAAACAAAAAAAGAAAAAAAATAGTGGTACCGAAGTCATGACTTGACACTGCCACTAAAAAGAAAAAAAAAAGAACAGAGAAGGCAGTGGTACCGAAGTTGTGACTTGGCATTGCAGATCAAAAAGGAAAAAAAGCAGTGATACCGAAGTTACGACTTGGTACTTCATAGGGCCTAGACAGCTGCTACCGCAAGTGCACGGTCTATCGCGTAATAATTAAGATCGAACCCACAGGGACTAGGGTCAAGTACTAACTAATCAATAAATCAATAGCTAGGTTAACAATTAATGGAGAAGTGTCTAAAATCCTAGAGCAAGCAATTAAACTAAAGCAGGCTTAAATCAAGCGAAGCAGAAAGCAAGGCAAAAGGGGTTTTGAGATTATGAGAGAGATTCGGGGTTTTGGGTTTCACCACACTGAATCATGCATAAATATTATAGCTTGACTTTTTAAATAAAGGTTTATCTAAGTTCTCAAGGTAACCTTTCCAAAGGTACAGACGCGCTCCCTCTCGGGACACGGTCCGGTATTCGACTTAACCCGAGTCTCCTACTCTCGTGGCTTACCCAGATTAAGTCGAATCCAATGGGATCTGTGAAAGATTAGGGTTCCTCGGGTGTTTTCAAGTGCTCTCGCAACACGAAATCACCAGTCCAGTCTAAGGGTTTCCGATGACTGTGGTTCTCCTCTCGGTCCTTCCCACAGCATCTAAAGCATGTATACGTATGGCCAGTACATAAACACGAGATAAAACATCCTAGACATGAATAAGAACGAAGGTAAATAAAGAAATATATAAATTTAATCATAGTATCAAACATTCTTGCAGTGGGCTACACCCAAACCCAGAAAAGAAGAGTTTACGCTACAAGATTCATCATTAAATACATCAAATCTCTCATAATAATTAAATTAAACCAAAGGGAAGGGTAGATCGTCGATGGGAGATGGTCTAGCATGAAGATCCATGCCGGAACGATGAAGAAATCAAGCCGGAACAGTGTTATCGCCTCCGAAAATCACCCCAAAACCCTAAGGTCTCGCCTTTCTTGCTCGTTCTCCTCGGTTGCTCTTCCAAATCCGATGATTCCAGTCCCAAAACGTTCGTGGCTAAGTTGGGAAGGTGCTCCCCAAATTTCGTCCAAATTCGAGCCCAGAATAGAAAGATATCACCAAAATACCGGACGCCTGTCGAGTAGTTCACGACGCGTGTACGGCTCGGGAAATCCAATTTTGTGCACAACTTACTCTTCACGGCCGTGTATGGATGCACGGTCACGCCTGTGCATGGCTCGGGAAGGTCTGGGGTGTCTGGGTGATGCACAGCCGTGTATGGGTGCACACCCACAACCGTGTACTCTGTAGAAAGCTCCGTTTGGGCTGAAATTTGGCGTGTAGCTCCGTCTCATCATGAGGAATCGTCCCATACCTTTAGATTCTCCAAATTCCATTAATTTTGAGGTCAAATACCTACATTTCAATAAAATAGAGGAAAAGTGAAGACTCTGAAGAATATGAAGCATTTGAGTAAATATATGAGACGAAACATGCATTATGCTCTAAAATAAGAATGAAATTGGGTCACGAAATATCATATTTTTACATGTCATCAAAATACATCGGACTTAAAGTTTTGCTTGTCCTCAAGCAATTGAATTGTCTAGAATACAATGATGACATGGAATAAGGAATCTCAAATTAGCTTAAGTAGGTCTAATAAGGTTAATGGTTAAACACAACAATTCTTCAGGTTATAATGCAGTATGGAAAGCAAATTAAACCAATTATCATGAATACAATCTATTAAAGCATGTCATGTTATATTACCAAAAACCTCTATACTATATCTCACACACACATGATATAATTGATCAAGCCCCTAAAAAGACATATAATTGTGCACTAAGTCATGGGAAAATAGCATCAGTACCACATAGTCCCTATGTGGTGCCTTTTTTTTTTTTTAGAACGGTGCCAAGTGCCAAGCTTTGCTTCGGTACCACTTCAATACCATTGTCATTATTGAAAATCATAGGGTTAGTGCCAAGTATGATGAACTTAGGTACCACTATCCCTTTTGCTGGTAAGATGCTAAGAATAGTGCCAAGTGGAAATACAAAGTGCAATGTATAAGAACACTTCGGTACCACTATTTTTATTTCTAATCCCCATGACAAAGTGCACAAGTGAAGTAGAGTGAAGAAACAAGAATCAGACAATCATGACACATGAGATGCATACCAAGGCAAAGGTAAATCAACAAGCATCCTCTTCAAGATTCTATCAATAATCAATTGGGTTAATTACATCAATCAACTACAGGAAACCCAAGAATCATATGTATTAATCATAACCATTATAGACCATAGGTAAATAAAAGTCTAGATTCCCATCCCAAGCAATCAAGGCTCGTAGAACAATGCAATACCATCGGACACAGCAAATAGCATAAAGAAAAGTAGGGGTTGGGCAAGACACTAAAGATGTTGATATCACTGACTAACAAAGCATGCAAGAAAGAGAAATAACAAACTGGCTAATGAAAACTAACAAACTACTCAAAAAAAACTACTAGAACTCAGAAAGCTGACCAAGTGATGGGTGAAACCAAAGAAAATCATCCCCAGCGTCGACGGAGTCTCGCTTGAAGCTCATGCACAGACTCTAAAATAGAGGACTGTGTTCGTCCTTGGCGCTCCACTTCTGTCTCAAGTTGTTGGATCCGGTAATTGCCTTCAGAGACAGACAGATGAGTCTCTTCGTGTGCGTCCCGGATAAAGCGGACATAGGCCTCAATGCGGTCGAGCTGGGTAGAAGGGCGCTGCTGAGCAGGTTGTGGTGGTTCAGTTGCAAGAGGCACATTCACATCTTCAACTACCTCTACTCTCCAGTTCCGCCGCTCACGAATAGTGGTGCGTGCAGGGTTTGGCAGCGGCAACTTCACATCGCTCCCGGGAAAGATCAAGCTGTAAAGTTCACCTTCCTTCACTATCATCCGCATCAAAACGCAGGAATCGAGATCAAGTCGGTAGTTGCCCCTGGCTTGCTCCATTTGGTAGGGATGAATCCCTACTGCTCGAGCAATAGGGGTGAGAAGTCCCCCGAGAGCTATTGCACCTTTCGGTGCCCTTGATACTTTCTGGAGTTGTCGGGCAAAGTGGAAAGCAGTGTTGAGGCGGACTCCATGCAGCATCACCCATAAAAACTGAAGCTCAGATGCTCGGACCAGGCCATCAAACTCTCCTCGTCCAAAGATGGTATGTGCCATGACACGATGCACATACTTCAAAACAGGGTTCCTGAGGCAGGTGACTCTAGCTGTCCTGGTGTCAAAGGTTCTCAGGTTGGTCAGTTAAGCCTAGAAATTGCTATCATTGAACGCGGTGGGTGTGAGCCTTGTCCCATCTGTAGGAAAACCATAAATAGAGTTCAGCTCTATCAATGTAAACATATATTCGGTGTTGTTTAGCCGGAAGGATAGACTGCGTCGTCTTCATCAGTGTGAATGCTAGCATGGAACTCTATGGATGATAAGAACTGCAGTACAATGGGGATGTAGGTGGGGTAGCAAATGGTGAAGAATTGTTCCCATCTTATGCGTTGAAACAACCATTGTACATCTTCATAGAAGCCAAGAGTGTTGAGAGTACCATGATCGAGGAATCTGGTGGTGATCACTGGGCGGTGTGCGAGGGCAGTAAGCTTGGCAAGTTGCTCTGGATCACGGCAGATAATCCCATATGGTGTAGGCGGCAAGACAGGCGGTGATGGAGCGGCGGTGCTAGATGAGGACGCATGATGCTTGGACATGACTTGCTTGCGTCAAGACATCTTAGAGGTGCGGGGAGGCGACGGGAAGATAGCTTGTGTTGTAGAAGAAGCTTCAGAGGCGTCGGCGACGATGAAAGAAAGTCGGCGGCGCGGAATCACAGGCGGCGACAAAAGCTAGGGCAGCGTCGGACGGTGTCGTGAGGTACGGATCGGTGCCGGAAATATGGGGGAAACGGTCACCGGAAGGTGGGGAAGAGGATGGTGAATCGTCGGTGGTCGATCGGGCACCGGAGGCGGCGGATCAGAACGGCGGTGGCAGCGCTAGGGTTTCATGCACGGGTGTGCACGAGGCTGTGTACGCTCCTCTATTTATCACTTATCGTGCATGGCCATGTATGGATACATGGCCTAGCTTGTGCAGCTCTCGGTCTGGTCGCGCCAACAAAATTCACTTATGATGCACGGCCATGTATCGGTGCACGGGCACGCCCGTGCATGTCTCGGGTGAGTGCAGGTGCGGAAGCTCGTTACGCATCACGGCCGTGTGTCTCTTCACGCCCTTGCCCGTGCATCTCTCGGTTTTGCGCTAGGATGAGTTAACCGAGCCGTGCACGGCCGTGCATGGATGCACGGCTGCGACCGTGCATGTCTCGGTGATGCCTGAAAAATTCAGAAAAATTCCCATCAGTGTGGTACAGCTTATAGAGCAGGAATATGAAAAGAAAATTGAAAAAATAGTAATGTCTAAATGATGAAAATAACTAAGAAAGTATAAGAGTGCAAAAGAGAGTGTAAGAATGCAGAAGAGGTTGGGTTGCCTCCCAACAAGCGCTTCTTTAGGGTCACTAGCTTGACCATAGTGGTGCTCATGGTGGATCTGGTGGTGGAGAGGCTAAGTAGGTGGCATGAAGCCTCTGCTCTCGTTGTTGCCCTCGAAGTGTACCTATTAAAATGATCATGAAGTATAAAAGTTTTTCTCTAACTGTTTTCATATAACATGGATTAACAAAATGGCAAAACACATAGGTTGTCCCAGGGTCAACTAAAATTTCATCTCTAAATGGCTCTAACTCCTTCTTCAGATCAGCTCCCGTGGCATCGTCAGTGTGTGTCATCATTGCCACCATCTCATCTCCTTCTAGATCAGTAGAGTTGTTGAGTCTATCTCCAAAGTGTTCAGGAAAGGCTTGTAGGAAGAGCTCCATCTTGCTACTAGAATGTGCAGTACTCTCCTTCACCACCTCTCCGTTCTTCCTAGGACCTGAAAAACAAAATTGGTTATCAGTAGTAGGAAAATCAAACAACAAATTACTTCCTTCAACGCGAAAGGTCATCGTTCTGTGCGGGATATCGATTATAGCTCTGATCGCGGTTAGGAAAGGTCTGCCCAATATAAGAGGGAAAAGTGGGTTCTCGGCTATGTCCAGGATCACAAAGTCTACCAGAATGAATATTCCTTTAAATCGCAGTGGTATGTCTTTGGCGATCCCCAATGGGTGAAGTCTAGAACCGTTTCCAAACTGCAGCACTTGAGATGTTGATGTGAGAGTTCCCAAGTTTAGCTTCTCATAGGTTATGGTAGACATTATGCTGACTCCAGAGCCTAAATCCAACAGTGCTCTATCGAATGCAGTGTTCCCAATCTTGCATGCTATATCAAAACTACCAGGGTCTTCAACTTTAAGAAATAGCTGCTTGTGTATGAGAACTCCAGAGTTCTCAGCAGTCACCTTTACTTTTCCAGTGGCGGGTGTGTTGAGGGTCTCATGATGAGGTCCCTCTTCTTGGCTTGCAGGTTCGTCCTCTTCATCTCCCACGTATTTAGCTTCAGATTCCTCCAGTTGCTCAACGCCACTTGTCATAACGGCATTGCACTGATCTCTAGAATTTGCTTCAGGTTGAGCTGGAAGCATTCCTGGGGTTTTTAGTAACGAACTGGTTCGCTGGTCCAGTTCCGTGATCCGGCTTTCCATCATCTTTCGGTGGGTGGAGACAGAGTCCACCTTCATATTCAGCTGGCGAATCTGCTCACTCACAGAGTCATTATGCTTCATTTGAGTTGCCATGAAGTTTTCCAACATTGACTCTAGCCTGAACTTCTGTGGAGGATTTTGTTGTCCTTGATTTGCAGATGGATGCTGTATACCGGGAGACCTGAAATTAGAAGAAAAATTCTGATTAAAAAAGTTAACAGGAGGATTTTGCCCTTGATTTAACTGTAGGAGAAATTCGAATGATTCCTCCATCACGGATTGTATGTGTTCGAATAAGGGTCGTTCTGGTTCCTGAAGTTTCCAATGGCATTGACTTGTTCAGAAGGGGCACTCAAGATGTGGCAGTTATCAGCAGAATGCCCTATCACTCCACAAACATCACAAGTCAAAGAACTAGCAGCAGAGACATTAATAGAATCTATCTTTGATGAAAGAGAGTCTACTTTTTCCATTAAAGAATCAATCGAATTAGCATCAAACTTCCCTGAATTTTGACTGTGCTGGCTCCTCTCTCCTGACCACTGATAATGGTTGAGAGCCATGTCCTCTATCAGTTGCATCGCATCATCATAATTCTTGTTCATTAATGCCCCCACCAACAGCAGCATCTACAGAAAGTCTAGTCTGGTATAGCAATCCACTGTAGAAGGTGTGGATAAACACCCATTTCTGTAGACCATGGTGCGGGCACATCCTCAATAATTCTTTGAAACAGTCCCATGCTTCATACAGGGACTCTCCTTCTCTTTGGGCAAAGTTGGTGATTTGATTCCTAAGCTGAGCGATCTTGCTCGGTGGAAAGTATTTTGACAGAAAAGCTTGTGATAGCTGTTCCCACGTTGTGATTGATGCCTGTGGTAAAGACTGCAACCACGCCCTAGCTCGATCCCTGAGAGAAAAAGGGAAGAGTCTCAGTTTAATAGCATCAGGATGAGCACCGTTAATCTTTAAAGTATCGCAGCATTCTAGAAAAATAGATAAATGAAGATTTTGATCTTCAGTGGCTGCTCCACTGAATTGGTTCTGTTGCACCATGTGTACAAGTGATGGCTTGATCTCGAAGTTGTTAGCTTCGATAGCAGGCCGCGATATACTCGAGTGCACACCAGAAATGGTGGGTGCTGCATAATCTTTTAAGGAGCGAGTGGCTTCCATCGTTTGTCTGTCAGAAAAGTTTTCTTCAAGCTTAAGTCTTTTCAAATTTCTTCTGACTTGACGGAAAGTGCGCTCTATCTCCGGGTCTTCAGGTACAAGTTTCCCTGTTCGCGCAGTGTTCTTGGGCATAAACAAGTACCTAAATAGAAAAGATTAGTAGCACCGCACCAATAAAAAAAAGAAAAACTACAGCCAAAAATAAAAAGCAAATAAACGAAATAAAAGGCAAATAAAATCTAACTAAACCTAGTCTATCGATCTTGTGATCGTGTTAATATTGGCTACCTAATCCCCGGCAACGGTGCCCAAAAACTTAATAGGGCCTAGACGGTTGCTACCGCAAGTGCACGGTCTATCGCGTAATAATTAAGATTGAACCCACAGGGACTAGGATCAAGTACTAACTAATCAATAAATCAATAGCTAGGTTAACAATTAATGGAGAAGTGTCCTAAAATCCTAGAGCAAGCAATTAAAACTAAAGCAGGCTTAAATCAAGCGAAGTAGAAAGCAAGGCAAAAGGGGTTTTGAGATTATGAGAGAGATTCGGGGTTTTGGGTTTCACCACACTGAATCATGCATAAATATTATAGCTTGACATTTTAAATAAAGGTTTATCTAAGTTCTCAGGGTAACCTTTCCCAAAGGTACTCAGGGTAAACCTTTCCAAAGGTACAGACCGCGCTCCCTTTCGGGACATGGTCCGGTATTCGACTTAACCCAAGTCTCCTACTCTCGTGGCTTACCCAGAATAAGTCGAATCCAATGGGATCTGTGAAAGATTAGGGTTCCTCGGGTGTTTTCGAGTGCTCTAGCAACACGAAATCACCAGTCCAGTCTAAGGGTTTCCGATGACTGTGGTTCTCCTCTCGGTCCTTCCCACAACATCTAAAGCATGTATACGTATGGCCAGTACATAAACACGAGATAAAACATCCTAGACATGAATAAGAACGAAGGTAAATAAAGAAATATATAAATCAAACCATAGTATCAAACATTCTTGCAGTGGGCTTACACCCAAACCCCGAAAAGAAGAGTTTACGCTACAAGATTCATCATTAAATATATCAAATCTCTCATAATAATTAAATCAAACCAAAGGGAAGGGTAGATCATCGATGGGAGATGGTCCAGCACGAAGATCCACGCCGGAACGACGAAGAAATCAAGCCGGAACAGTGTTGTCGCCTTCGAAAAATCACCCCAAAACCCTAAGGTCTCTCCTTTCTCGCTCGTTCTCCTCGGTTGCTCTTCCAAATCTGATGATTCCAGTCCCAAAACGTTCGTGGCTAAGTTGGGAAGGTGCTCCCCAAATTTCGTCCAAATCCGAGCCCAGAATAGAAAGATATCGCTAAAATATAGGACGCCTGTCGAGCAGTTCGCGACGATACACGCCACGCCCGTGTACGGCTCGGGAAATCCAATTCTGCGCACAACTTACTCTTCACGGCCATGTAATGGATGCACGGTCATGCCCGTGCACGGCTCAGGAAGGTCTGGGGTGTCTGGGTGATGCACGGCCGTGTATGGGTGCACACCCACGACCGTGTACTCTGTAGAAAGCTCCGTTTGGGCTGAAATTTGGCGTGTAGCTCCGTCTCATCGTGAGGAATCGTCCCATACCTTTAGATTCTCCAAATTCCATCAATTTTGAGGCCAAATACCTACATTTCAATAAAATAAAGGAAAAGTGAAGACTCTAAAGAATATGAAGCATTTGAGTAAATATATGAGACGAAACATGCATTATGCTCTAAAATAAGAATGAAATTGGGGTCACGAAATATCATATTTTTACATGTCATCAGTACTACAGAGAAAAAAAAAGAGAGCGGTGGTACTGAAGTTATGAGCATGACCTTTACTACTACTTTGTAGAGTTCGCCTTTTGGGTGTTGAAGTGGATTATTGACTCATGTGGTAGAAGGACTATTGCTATCTAACTTATCGTACAACTGTTGTCCATAGATTTGACCTTGATACTTTGCTTTACATCTTGACATCTTTGAAGTCTACAATGATTTGTGCATAATGTAATTAGATTTTGTCTTCGCATTTCTAGATTATAATGGAGTATAATTTTTGTCTAGCAACTAGCATTCTCATTATTTCCTATCATTTCTTTTTGCTTGAGGACAAGCAAGGATTCAAGTCTAGGGGAATTTGTTGACACATATTTATATAATATTTTACGTGTGATTTTACTAATGGAATCGTCTCCATTTCATGGTTTACGTCCCATAATTGTCTTAATTTCGATACATTTATGGAATCTACACATCGATTTGTATTTTCATATTTTCAGGTCAAAACGACCATAAAGCGGGTGGATTTTGGAACTTTTGAGATTAGAGGAACTTCTCCAAATTCAAGAAGAGTCTAACTAGAGATTTTCAGATTTATTGGAGCCCCCCGCTAAGAATCACGATCGGGTCACGATCAAAATCATGCCCGTGACTCATCTCTGTGCCTAAAGCTGCATCTGATCAATCTCGAGCGGGTCACGACCAGCATGATGGTTGCGTGAACATGGAAAGTGGCAGCATTTTGCAGATCCTAGGGAAGAAATGACGAAGACTTTTTTTTCTGCTGGAAGATTAGGCTTTTCAGGCTACACAGAGAGGGGCAGCAGTCCACGAGAGAGAGAGAGGAATAAGAGTCTTGGAGAGAGCATTGACGGGGGTAGCAAGGGGGGATGCGACGGAATTTGGGAGAAGGAAGCGACAGAGGCGATCGCCTGGAAGGAGGGCTGCACATCTTGAGGAGATTGAAGATCTAAACTTGCGTAAGCACCTCAAGGAGAAACTTGTAAGGAAGGATCTCCAGCTATATTCGATTTTGCTATGTTCCACATATGATCCATGCAAAAATATCTTATGATCTTGTCCTTTAGGTATAACTCCTGCATAAATCTGAGAATGTATGTGTTATTGAAGATCATTACTTGTATCTTTACGATCGATATTGTAGCTTAAAACTTTAAATCAGGATTTGGGGAAGCCTTTTGATAATCTTATGTTTGTAATAATCTTACCCCCCCCCCCCCCAAGTACTTTGAGTCCTTGCTTAATCCTTGTTGTACTCCTTGCCTGCGTAACCCGAGAGGGAGCGCTTGAGCCTACACTCTCCCAGTACAAGTGTTTGTATATCAGGATATGGGGGAAACCCATTGATAACCTATACTCGCCTACCCGAAAGGTCATCCGCACATCGGAACCATTTGAGTTAAGGGTTTATCTAATCCTTATTGTACACTTTGCCTGCGTAACCCGAGGGGGGAGCGCTTGAGCCTGCACTCCCCTAGTGCAAGTGTTTGTAAATCACAATCTGGGGGAAACCCAATTGATAGCCTGTACTCGCCTGGTGTGAGTGTAAGGACCTTAGACGCATTGGGTAGACCAAAAGGTCGTCCGCGCACTAGAACCCATATGGATTAGACCGATAACCAATCCACGAGAGTAGGGGAGGTCTATTGGGGGGGAGCGACATTTGTCAGGTGTGCAATGAGTTCGTTTGGGGTTGTGAGCCGAAATGTAGGAGGCTGCTCCGAAGGCCGCTTCGGGCGAACACCAGGTTGTAACTCAAAAAGGAGCAACCTGTACCTTCGGTAGAATTCTCTTGAACTAGATAGGAAGTTAGTCTTGGAGTTTGATTATTCATTCATAAGAGGTCAAAGAGGTAAATCCATATCCTGATTTCTCTTCCATCCAAATTTCTCTCGTATAATTCCTACCGTCTACGTTCTTGCTCTTATAATTAGTTCAGCATTCAAATCTCACCAATTTCGACTCTGTCTAGCTAGTGAATTTGAAATCAGTCAGTACTTGTCCATTAGTCCTTGTGGGATCGATATTTTACTACTTCGTTAGACTTGTACACTTGCGGGCACCCTATCAGTATTCATATGTCATTGATATCATCCTTGTGATAATTTATTTATGATGTTATTATCGCTTTGTATGATACTTTCTTTGCACATTATGAAATTTGTCTTCAAATGAGTAATAAAAAAATATTTTCTTGTGTATGGGCAATGTAGTTCTTGCTGAGTTATGCTCATGTAAATATGTTTTGTGTTCTATATAGTAAGTTTGAGCAATTTTGTTAAGGTATCACTCTGTGACATTGTAAACTAGATGTATAATGAAAGTTGATATTTAATGCATCTATGTTGGTTGGATGAGGTTGGTTGAGTTTGTTACGTGATGTTGTTACGCCTCTAGAAATGTATTAAAATTGTCAATAGGTGGTACAAGAGTTTAGTCAATCTGATTTGCTTGTTTTGATCCTGGAAAATTGTATAGTGTTAAACCGAGACATTATTATTATTCGCATGATTATTTCTAAGGGTGTGACATAAACTATTAATTCGGGATTATAGTTGTAACCTACTATGTATCCATGACTTAATCATTAATTTCTCTCTTATGAAGTAATTTACTTGTATTATATTCAATTATTATTGTGCTTATTACATGTTGATTATTGGCCATAGTTTGCATGCTTAGAGACGTCACAAGAAGTACTAAGAGGTGAATTGCGATGTCGAATCTATAGTTTTTGGACAAGTTGATTTGAACACGAAGTAGTTCGAATCGGCTTGAGGGATTTCATAGATTTGTTAAAAACTCATTGGGTTTATCTCGAGTTAATAACCACGAGAGTAGGGGATTAACTTGGATAAATACCGGATTGTACTGCCGAGAGGGGGCAATCTATACATGCGGATAAATCCCCTTCAGTACAGTAAATCCTTTTTAAGATCTCTGTAATTAGAAGGATCATGAAATATAGTGTGGTGAAATCGGAATCCTGAATTTCCATCCAATCAATTACAACCAAAGCCTGTTTTACTACCACTTTCTTTCTAAATTGTTTAGCTAATAATCCTAAGTAGAGTTAGTACTTAGTCATTAGTCCCTATGGGATTGATATTTTTATTACTTCGATTTGTCCATGCACTTGCGGCACACAATCACCAGCTAATTCATTCCCAAGATTACATCGAAATCTGAGAAATCCAGTACCATCAAATCAGCATAAAAAGTAATCTCCCCAAAATTTAAGGAACACTGTTGCAATTCGAGATACGATCGTAACACACCACCAGGTGCGAGTATGGTCATATCATATTATGCTAAGACCGACACAAGATATATCTTCTTCACAAATTCATTGGCAATGAAGGAATGCGAACTGCCCATGTCAATCAATAAGCATGCAAGAAAGCTGTATATTGAAATTATACCTTACATCACAGAACCCAGTGTCTGTCGCGCATCCTGCTGAGATAGAGTGAATACATAGGCCGCTCCGGATCCTCATCCTTATCCGTTGTGTTTTACATAAGACCTTTGACTAGGACGTGTTGGTCGTAGAGGGTTGCTTCTTGGAGCTTGCACTATTGATTGAGAACCTTGTGGCTGCTTACCTAGGAGCAGGTAATTGTTTCTATAATGCCCCCATTGCTGGCAATTATAACACTAAACATTGTTAAGTGGGCAATCGAGAGCAACGTGCCTAGGTTCTCCGCACTGATAGAAGTTCCTTTGAGAAGCGGTACGGGTAGGTCCCGTACGAGTAGACCCTGTGCTAGAAGGAGGTGGAACAGGCCTCCGCTGCATGGAACTCGGTGCCCAGGACATTCTACCCTCTTGTAGAGTCCTACGACTAGCTCGCTAAGTTGGCGGGCTCTGACAGCTTGGTCTCCCGTGTGTATGAGAGCCCTCCTGAAGAAGTCCTTTATCTCTACGGCTACCACTGGCTATATCCTTCTCGCATCTCTCTGCGCTTCTGGCCATCTCGAGTATTTCTCAAAAAATTTTAGGTTATGCAATATTTGCCATTCTCTGAATAATGGGGTCTAGCCCCCGTAGAAAGTGTAGAGAGAGTGCCCGTATAGTAGACACCATGTTAGGAAACATCTTGGCCAGTTTTTGGAATTCCGCTATGTATTGGGCCACTGGCATACCACGTTGCTTTATCTCCAGAAAATCTTTCCATAATTTATCTTAAAAAGTCTAAGGAAAGTATTCTTCACGGAAGACCTCCTCGATGGTCTCCCAAATAAATCATGTTGACCCAAGGGTAGGAGCAAGAGACTCCCACTAATCCTTTGCATTGCCGGTCAGGAAAAATACCGCTAGTTTGACTTTCCTCTTTTCAGGATACTCCATCATGTCAAGAGTTTCTGCTACATCTCGAATCCAATTATAAGCTTCCCATGGGTCCTGTTGTCCTGACAATTTTTTGAATCTGCCTCGTCCCAACTCCATAAAGCGAGTCAATAAAGTTGTACGAGATATAATCTCTTCTTCCTTGGGCTTGGATTGAGGAGGAGCCCTAGCTTGGCCCACACTCCCCATTGATAACCACCTAGGCTCATATTGAGGCTCATCTGTAGGTATATATTGAGGCTCATATTGAGGCTCATTTGTAGGTATATATTGAGGCTCATATTGTGGCTTATAATAAGGCTCATATTGAAATTGATGTTGCAGTTCGTATTGAGGCTGGTACGCCAGCTCGTATTGAGGCTGATATGGCGCTTCATACTCAGGCTGATACTATGACTCATACTCTTGTTGATACTGTGGTTTGTAATCAGGTTGATTCTGCAGTTCATAATTTGGCTGATATTGGGCCTCGTTGTTCGGTTGGTATTGCGGTGCATATTGAGGCTCATGCGGCTCTTGGCCCATAATTAATGATTCTCCTGCCATCTGACCATGCTCAGATGGTCTAGAACTCCCACCAACCCATCGCCAAGGGATCTATATGGCATCGCAGGCCTTACTCAGCACTCGGCCCATCCGAGAGTCATGTCTGTTCTGACCACCAGAAGGTCCACCCTAGGGCTATCCACATTTCGGTTCAGACCGAAAAATCGAACCGAATCGAACCAAATTTTATGGTTCGGTTCGGGTTTAGCTATTATATTATCGGTTCGGTTTTGGTTCTATGTTATAAAAATAAAAAAAATAGAACCGAACCGAAGTTTTAAAAACCCTAATTCCTTAATTATTTTATCCTTGGTTCGGTTCGCATTTGAACAAATCACAATTCGCCGAATCACCGAAGTCGTCACCTGTTGTTAACACATATTTATATAGAGTTTCACATGTCATTTTACTAATGAAACCATCCCTATTTCACGACTTTAAGCCCCATAATTGCCTTTATTTGGATACATCTATGGAATCTACACCTCCTTGTGCATTTTCATGTTTTCAGGTCAAAACGACCATAAAGAGGGTGGATTCTGGGACTCTTGTGGTAGAGGAGCTCATCCTAATTCAAGATGATCCTAACTAGAGGTTTTCGGATTCATTGAAGTCTTTGTTGGAAATCACGACCGGGTCGCGATCAGAATCATACCCGTGACTCGTCTCCGCACTTATACTGCAACTGATAAATCACGATCGGGTCACGACCAAATTCTCGCCCGTGATCGTGGACCCGCCTGTTTCGAAACCGCGATTTTAACCTAGGTTTCTTCAACCTAACCTAAGGGGAAGCTTGAGGGTAGCCAAGTCCTTTCTCCCCCGTTGACCAAAAGCCCTAGAGCAGCTTTTAGAAGGAGAAATCTGCCAAGGAAATGATGATCATGTGAAGATAAGTGTAGCAGCATTTACAGAATATGGGAAGAAGGTGGCAGACTTTCTTTAGCTGGAAATTGCAGCGGCTGAGGCAACTTTTGCAGAGCATGGGGAAGGTACAGCAACCCACTAGGAAGGGGAAGATAAGAGCCTTCAAAGATAAGCAAGAACAAGAGGAGAAAGAGACAGCTTGAATCGAAAGTTGGAGAAGAAAAGCTGCAGATTTCTGGCGGCTAAAAACAGAGGATAATTTTCCAGATTTGCATAGCTTAGGGAGGAAGCAAACTTCTGGCAACTAAAGGAGAGAAGGAGGGAAGCTTCAGCCTATTTAAGAAGAGGGAGTTCAGCTGAAAAAAAAAAGGAGGAATCATATACGAGAGGGGGCTGCACTTGGGAGAAGAAAAGCCACAGGAAGAAGAGGGTTGTGCATCTACAACTATTGAAGACCTTCTTGTGCCAGCACCTCAAGGAAAGTTTTGTAAGGAAAGATCTCTTGCATTACATTTGATTTGCTACGTTTATTGTATAATCCATGCAAAGTATTGTATGATCTTACCTTTCCTTTGTAATTCCTGCACAAACTTGCCTATGCGTGTATTGTTAAAGACTATTGTTTGCGCTTTCATGATGATAATGCTAGGCTAAACACTAAATCAGGATGTGGAGTAGCCCTTGACGATTTATTAGTTGTGATAGTTAGGTTTATTTGCTAAAGTCCTTGCTCGACCTTGTGTGCATGCAATGCCTGCATTACCCTGAAAGATATGCTCGAACCTTTAACCCCTCGAGTAAGGGTTGTTATTCAGCTTTTCTAGGAGAAACTCTCACTTGCATAGCTGTACTTACCCGTAGGATTAAAGGAAAGCATTATCCGGAAAGGTATGCTTGAGCCTTAAGTCGCAAAGGTGAGGTTCGTTAATCGGATCTAGAGGAGAAAACTTGCCTGCGGGTCTGTACTCACTTAGGAAAACACCAAGGTGAGGTTTGTAAATCATATCTTAGGGAGAAAAACTCGCTCGCAGATCTGTACTCACTCGCGAGATTTTAGGGAGCTTCAGACGCTGCGGAGAGCCTCTTGTCCGACCCGCGCGTCCGACCCACTTGGTTGAGAGTTTGTCCATTCCGTCTGTACGCTATGCCTACGCTACCCGAAAGGGGGTGTTTAAGTCTTTAATCACCTCAAGTACGGTTAAGCATCTCTAGGAGGGTAAAACCTCGCTTGCGGGTCTGTACGTATTTGCGAGGATTATAAGAATCTTAGACATTGTGGGAAGACACTCGTCCGACCGCACGTTAGAACCCTACGGATTGGACTGGTAATCTAGTTCGTGGAAGCGGACAAGATTATTGGAGGGGAGCTACCTATGTGACAAGGAAGCTGAGTCCCTTGAACTTGATAGGACATTGGTAATAGATTTTGGCTATTCAACTGTAAAGAGTCAATGTGGTGTACCCATATCCCGATACATATCCTCATTAGAATCCTCTCGTGTGATTTCCTCTATTTACATTCCTGCACTTTTAATTATTTCGTTATCTTAAACTTCACCAATTTCGACATTGTCTAGCTAGCCATTTCGAGATCTGTCGGTATTTGCCCATTAGTCCCTGTGGGATCGATATTTTATTACTTCGATAGACCCGTGCACTTGCGGGAAACGCCTACTATATCTGTGGGCACTATCACCCGTCGAGCCGATTTCGCCCCTTCGTCGCTTCCGCCTTCTGCTATCCATCATCGAGCCCCTTCGCCGCTTCCGCCTTCCTCTATCCCAATCCCCTCGCGTCTACCGTCGTCTGTCAAACCCCTTCGCTATCTCGTCGAGCGCTCCCGTCCATCATCGCTGACCTCTAGCAGCTGAGCAGTTGAGGCACCGAGCCCTCCTAGACCTGTCCCTAGTCCCTCCTGTCGTCACCGAT
Source organism: Costus lasius (assembly GCA_027563935.2). Lineage (NCBI taxonomy): Eukaryota > Viridiplantae > Streptophyta > Magnoliopsida > Zingiberales > Costaceae > Costus > Costus lasius. The sequence goes on from CM050452.1 coordinate 70,028,933, forward strand.
TCGCCGAACTCCGAACTCCGAACTCGAGACCTCCCTCCCGTGACCCCGTCGGTCGTCGTCTCTGAAGTCCGAGGCTCCGAGCTCTACACCTCTTCCCTCGTCGCCGACTTTGAGCAACTGCTTGAATCTTCAGTCAATTCAGCCGCGTCAGTCTTCAGCAGTCTACAGCAGTCTTTAGTCTTCAGCAGCAGTTCAACATCAATAGTTCAATACATAATGGTAATGTATCTTGAACTTGAATACTTAAACTTAGCTAAAGCTTTACATTCTTTACTTCTCTAATCTCTACTGGTTTAGACTTTAGATTTACTACTTACTACTTAGTACATAGATAAGTAGACTTAAGAGTAGAGCGAAGGTGAGGCAATGTATAGAGAGCTGGGTTGAGAGTTGTAGCTTGGAAAATAAAGAGAGGTGATGTTAAAAGAATAGAGGAGAGTTGTGAGCAGGGTTAGGAAGGTTTGGGACTTGTGTGAAGTTTCTATGAAGCCATTGGCTGGGTTAGAGTAAGTTAGAGGTGTAGCACTTATCCTTGTATTACTTATCTTCCTGTCCTCATTCCGCGTTTGTTGCCATTCTCTACTTGTGAACACTGAGCAGCGATAAATTTGAGCATGGGTTGGTTAGCGAGGCCTAAACGTAGGGGAATAAGATATTTTTGACACATCTTAAAACATTGGGCGGATATCTTAGTCTGTAGAATAGTTGATCACCATCTCAAGATCTCAAATATTTCATACACTAAACTTGTAAGTTGTCAATTTATCATACAGCTTGTCTATTTAAAAATGGTGAAATTATAAAAATGTAGCATTCATCTGATCATCTCATTATTCAGTAAGCACCTCCACATGAATACATGATCCAATGCCATTCGAAAATCCTGCAAATGTAAGAACAAGGAAGGTTGAAACTGTATATTATTATCTAAATATGTAAAGGAAGGAGGAAGCCTCAATTGAAGGAATAAGGATATATAAAATAAGTCATTCAAATATTTCGGTTTAATCGGTTTAAACCGAACTGAACCGAATGGTTCAGTTCGGTTTTTACCTAATTCGGTTCGGGTTTGGTTTGTTACCATCACAAATCGGTTCAGTTCGGTTTGAACCAAAACGGTTCGTTTCGATTTTGTTTAAACCGTTTGGACAGCCCTAGTCCACCCTAAGGCCTCCTCAGTTGCATCCTGAGACGGAAATAGAAAACTTTCGCAGATATAATCATTAGGTGCAAAACAGGGTAAGATGTTCAATATTTAAACTTCAATAACGCAACCACGTGTCCTAACCCTAAGGTTCACCCTAAGTCCCTAGGGCCAGTTTGACTCTCAAGTTAAACATATACCTCTGATATCATTAATTGTCACGTCCCGACGGCTACTGGGCCTCAATCGACGGCCCACCAACAAGACCTGATCATTTGGGCTTGTTGATCTAGCCTGATCCAACACTGTATACATCAAACCATACTCAAATAATAAAAACAAGATATGCATATATCATAAGGAATAGCAACAACAACAAATACAACAGTTTCCATCATCACAGACGGAACAACAAACCGGCCACATGGCCCAAAACATCTAAATAAATACATACATAAATACCAAACACTCGGGGAGTCATCTAGCACTATCTAACTATGCCTGATCCGCCTGCGACAGACCCGCACCAGGACCTGAAACAAAATCAACATGAGCACGGGTTGTTAGCCGAAGGGCTAAGTAGGGATTAAATATACAATATAGAAATCGTGTCAAACATACATATAGCGTAACCTAATAAGTGCACTAAATATATACTTTATAAACCATAAACAAGTATCATAAGTATACAACAATACACTAAACAATACATAGGTAAGAGTCGAGTCGTCCCCTATAGACACGAACTCATATCTGAGTGGTCCCCAGTGTTAGTTCGCACACTGAAAACGACTGCTCATCAACAGTTTGTTGGTACTACGTCCAATACCCAATTATACCCATGCATAATATTACACTGTATGCAAATAACAATATAGCTTACGAGGTCATCCTCCATAGTACTATATAGATCTGGCCCCAAAACATGCCCGACTAGCACTCCAGTACCACTAGTACGGCCCGAACAATAATACAATGTGTTGTGCTAGTAGGGGTGTCAATGGGTACCCGACTTCGCGGGTACCTGACCCGACCCGACCCGTTTATGGCGGGTTTGAGTACCCGATTAGGTAATCGGGTCGGGTTCGGGTTTACTCCCATGGGTACCCGCGGGTACCTGATACCCAATTATATATAATAAAAAATATATTTTTATATTTATATATATATATTTATATAATAACATAATTTTTATAAATATATTTATTATTATTATTATTATTTTATAGTTATATTTTTAAAAAAATAATTTAAAAATAAATATTTTAATTTAAACGGGCGACTTGAGTTTAACCGGGTTCGGGTTTGGGTCGGGTCGAGTCGGGTCGGGTTCAGGTTTGGCCAAAAAGGGCGGGTACCCGACTCGTTGACATCCCTATGTGCTAGAGAGCACGCATGCAACGTAAACAGCATGAAATCCCAGTAAGCCGGGATGAGAACATATATGCGAAGGAATATAAATAAACATTCATAATCATGCTCAATGGAGTAACAATCCAAAGGAAATGATAACAATAGAGTAATCAGCAGAGCATCCCTAACTAATCGATAATACCTAACTGTAAGATGCCTCCTAACCAAGCGGTAGGCACTTTGATTAATGTACAAGGAAATAGATCCCTACCTGCTACCGAGTCCATTATGATCGTTCATATAGTAATATATATTTATGTTATATATATATATATATATATATATATATATATATATATATATATATATATATATATATATATATATATATATATATATATATATATATATATATATATATATATATATATATATATATATATATATATATATAGAAAGAAAATTGGGTGAAATAGAAAATGAGGTGGACGGGGTTTGAACCCCTGTCCCGCCCCTAAGAAGAGAAACAATTATTGCAGCAGGGCACCCCTCCGCATATTTTTCAGCGGGGTGCCCCGATCTGCAAAGCATGGATCTTGGCGCAATGCAGATTCTAATATCGTATAATAGCTGAATAATATTGTATAACACCTTAATTTTTTGTATAATACATTTCTATTATTGTATAACACTTAAATATTTTCATATAACCTATCAAATCTCAATATAATTTTATTTTAACAGCATATTTATATGATATTTAGGTGTTATAAAGGTGTTATACGATTATATTAAGGTGTTATACGATAATATTAAGATATTATACAAAAATATTAAAGTAGTATACAATAATATTAAGATGTTATACGAAAATATTTAAGTATTATACGAAAATATTAAGGTGTTATACGAAAAATCATATAACACCTTAATATTTTCATATAATACCTAAATATTTTTGTATAATATATAATACCTAAATATTTTTGTATAAATTATCAAATCTCAATATAATTTTATTTTGATAATATATTTATATAATATTTAAGGGTTATAAAAATGTTATATGAAAATATTAAGTTGTTATATGAAAATATATAGTATTATAGTGTTATAAGAAATTGTGAGGAAAGAAAAGAGGGAACGCGTCAAGATCCTGCCTTAGCAGCAAAATTTTTTTGCTGTCTCCATCTCGATCTTCGTCTTCTCCTCCCGTTGTCGGATTTGGATCGGAGAGGGGGCTAGAGATGGCGAGGACGATCGCGTTGAGGAGCTCCGACGGGGAGATGTTCGAGGTGGAGGAGGCGGTCGCGATGCAGTCGCAGACCATCAAGCACATGATCGAGGATGACTGCGCCGGCAGCGGCATCCCCCTCCCCAACGTCTCCTCTAAGATCCTCGCTAAGGTCGTCGAGTACTGCAAGAGGCACGTTGATGCCGCCGCCGCTGCCGCTGAGCTGCCCTGCGACGATGCATCGGCATCTCGGCCTCCGGAAGAGGATCTCGTGACCTGGGACGCCGAGTTCGTTAAAGTCGATCAGGCGACCCTCTTCGACCTTATCCTGGTTAGTAGATTTTTGTCCTTTTTTGTTGTACTTTGTTTCTGGTACAGTCGAGACATTGAATTTCATAATTCCTTCTGCTTTAGGTATTGAGTTAATAGCTTCCCTCAACGGAAGTCGATTTGATATCTTTTTCGTCCCAGTGAGGGTATCACGTGCTTGCATACACCTTTCTGCAGTTTCTATATAAGTATTTTGATCCTTTTGTGCGAAATGTTATCGTTGGATTAATAATTTTGATTGATGTTTCCTAGAATTTCTTCTTCTTGGCCCCGAAATTGGAGGTAAACTATGAAGTCTAATCTCTTAATTGCTTGACGACTTATCCACAGAGCTTAAGCTATTATGGAAAACACCCAAGTTATGTATTTCTCATTTAATGAACCAGGATTATAATCTAGGGTTGCTTTCACTTTGGTCCCATTGTCGCATTTTGGCTTATATAGTTTGTAAATTTTGGTCGAAATCCTCCTAATTGACAACCGTTTAGAGATACTACTTACATTAAATTTTAGATCAAATTGAAAATATCTATCAAACTATTAAGGCCATTCCTGAAAAATTACAATCTACAGGTGATAAATTTCAACTCAGAGCAAACTCAGGGCCTAAATTAAAATAACCCTAGATTCTAACATCTTCTGTTATTTGCAAGCTGGATTAAACCTTGGCCCACTATCCATATGCTTTTTTCCTTGTTAGAGATGCATATAAATACTAGTTAATACGAGGTTAATATTTAGTAATGAGTCGTTCTGTTGCTATCTTCAACTTCATTGGATAACCACTTATCCCTAAAACTTATGTTAGTTAAGGAAGGGCTAGATTTTACATATTTATGATATGACAAGCTAGAATTACTAGAGGAGATTTTGGTGATCTAGCATTTCCTTCCTTGCAAATTGGATCTGAGCTTTTTAGATTTGTTCTCTAATTTTCCTTGTAAGTCATTAAGAGAACTTAATCTATTTGTATTGAATAATTTTGATTAATTTGCATAATAATTTATCTTCTTTCTACACTCATATTGTAAGATGACTGCCATTCATATAAGAGCTATAACATTAGTCACTGGAATAGTTTCCCAGTGTCAACATTTTGTTCATGATAAGTGTCCCATGAATACTACTGCAATTAGGAATGTTAAGTTAGACATATAATATCATTTAGTCTTAAAGACAGAAGTAAAAATAAAATGCATGGACCTTCTGCAACCTACGCCATCTACTATAAAAGCTCAAAAATAACAGTATTGCTAAGATAAGTTCATAGTTATGTGGTTTCAAATCTTTATGACTCTGTTTTTCTCATTGATCCATTGAATGCGTAAGATGAAACCATCTTATCTAATGCAAGTGATTAACCGGTCATTGCAAGTTAAAGAACTTTATCAGTATATTCTATGAAATAGAACATAAAGCCTTTGCAGTTAGCATGTTTGTACAATCTAAAATACTATGTTGATTTTTTCGATTGAAGTGTTCTCTATGTTTATTTTGTTGCCATAACCTCACATTATCTGTTTGCTCATATAAGCCTGCTTCTTGTTGATCAACCTTTGTGCCTCCACTGTCATGCCCATCTTTGTTTTTTTCGTATCTTTCCTTATGTTTCCTTTGCAAAAATAAATGGGGAAGAGAAACCAGAAAACTCTCCCTAATGTTTGAGTTTGAGTTCGAGTTTGAGAACCCTGATAAGTTTTAGCATGGTCGACATTTACTGGTTTACAGACCCTCCTGAACTTATTTCCATCTTCTGATTAAGATATACTGAGGATGTATGCACCAGTATGATATTATCATGTTATTAAGGGATTTAGTGATGTGCTTATCATTATCTCATGCATTTAGGCGGCGAACTATCTGGACATTAAGGGGTTGCTGGATCTGACTTGCCAAACTGTGGCTGATATGATGAAGGGAAAGACACCGGAAGAGATTCGGAAGACCTTCAATATTAAGAATGATTTCAAGCCAGAGGAAGAGGAGGAGGTGCGGAGGGAGAACCAGTGGGCATTTGAGTGATTTGACTGCTCCGCACTAGACGTGAAAATTTTCCCCTTAACCTTCTTAATGGTATTTTATGTGTGAGCTTTTTTAGCATCATCTTTATTTGCCATGGTAGATCTGTAGCATCTGATTGCAGGTGAAATAGGATTTGGACTTTGTAACTTTGAACAAATTCTGTACTCTGAAGTCTGAACAAGTTGGCTACAAGCATATTTTTTTGCTTCTGTAAGAAAATGACTCTACTTTATATGAAATGGTCAGGTGTGTGACAGTGTGGGCTTTGTTTACATAATTAAGAAAACAGTTATCACATCCAACTCTTCCCATTATATGGATTGCAAACTTTTCGTTATATTTGCTGTCTTTGCCTAACACTTGCTATCGTAATCGGTAAAAGAATGCAAGTAACGTTTCTATTAGTACCTACAAAATCATACTGAGATAAAGTTGTCTGCACTGTTTAAAACACAGGCGAGCTTTTGGAGTTACTTTTCTTAAAGGGTTCTATGTAATTCAAAGTGAAGATTATATATCATATGTAGTTAGGATTCTCTAAATGTAGGAATTATTTGGAGTCAAATTAAGATTTTATGAAACGTGGAGGTCTAAGTTTGTGAAATAAGTGTATAGTAGGTGCTAAAATGAAACTTTCCGTTACGAATAAAAATTAAATAATTTAAAGCTAGGAAAAATGGCCTTTTCAACTAGTTTGATGGTAAGTGACATCTTTTTAAATTCGAATGATGCAAACTAGTAAAAGGTTTATTTTGAATTTTCTAGCGGTGTCGGTTAATCGGTTCAACCCGATAAACCGAACCGAATCCACAAAAGTCGGTTCGGTTTGGTTTTCATCTTGTTCTAATCAGTTCGGGTCGTTGTGGGTGGGATTAGAGCCAAATCGGTTCGGGTTCAATTTTAATTTTTAAAAAACCGAGTAAACTGAACCGAACCGATTAAGCTTTAATTTAATTTTAGGTTAAACTCAAAAATTTGAATTATTTTGAATTAGTCAATTCAAAAAAGTATGTAAAAAATTTTTAGTTCGAGTTTAAACCAAATAAATTAAAATTTTAATAATTACTTATTATTATTTATAAATATTTAAATTAAAATATTATTTTACTTTAAAAAACTTAAAATTAATTCTTCAACTAATATCCTATTTGGATTCGGGTGGCCTTTGAATGGATTTACGAATCTAAAGATCCAAAACTTTGAATCCGACCCTGATATTAGCGAGTGATTCGGGCCGGCCATGTTTACTTGGACGGAAAAGAGGAAGGGAAAGATGGATTATACCTTTTTCCATCGTTTACTTGGGCAGACGGAAAACTGACAGAGGAAAATAGGAAGGAAAAATAGGATATTTTCCTTCGTTTCTCAATCCGCCCAAATCGGGCGGATTGCTCGCTGCTTGCTTCACTGGAAACTTATAACATTTTAAGAAAGTTATATGTCGTGTTTTTTTATGTTTTAATTTTATAATTTTTAATAGTACTAAATAATATTTAATAATTTTATAGTATTTAATAATATTTAGTAATTTTTTATAGTATTAAATAATATTTACTAATTTTTATATTATTTAATAGTATCGATAATAATTTTATAATATTAATAGTATTTATGTTATATGAGTAATAAAATAAAAATTGAGGGTGTATATATAAATTCATCAAATTATCCATCCTTTTAAGTAAACACAAGGAAAGAAAACTTATAACATATTCCATCCATCTATTTTTCCTTTCCTTCTTTTTTTCCTTTCCTTTGCATAATTCAACCGGTTCGGCCCAAGGCCTAGTAGGCCAAGCCCAAGCCCAAACACCAACCCAAGCCCATGGCGCACCAGCGGCCACTCAAAATTGGGTCAACGCGTGATTTTGACCTTAAATTGGAGCGCAAACGCACGATCGCAACAGCGCCGTCTTCCTCGGCGAATTCTTCAGATGCAGCATCGATGGAGTCGTCTTCTCCTCGCGATCCAGACTCAGAAGACGCAATCGGTGGCGGCTACGAACGATGTGGAAGCTCTGTGGGGTGGCGCGGAAACAGGTCGACGCCCTAATCAGGGGCGCGGACGTGGTCGGCGTGGAGAATTGGGAGCAGCGGCGGACGCTTACCTCTACTATAAATCGACCGACGGATATAGCAGCAGGGATCTTGATCGTCCAAAGCAGAGTGCTGCGAGCGAACATCTACCACCGAAGCTTAGGGAAGCTTCTCAGAGAGATCCGGCGTTGAGAGACGAGCGCTGAGCGTTGAGAGCTTGAGGGAACTTGTAACCGGCGACTGGGGAGTCGTCGGCGAGGGAGGGGAAGGGGGCGCCGACCAGGGGGTCGGAGGAGTTTTGTAAGCTTCATCGAGGAATAAAGCTGCGTTTTCTCCATCTTCTCCTTTCCTCTGTTCCTTACCCTGCTCGGCGACGTTCCTCTCTGCAAACCGGCGGCAACACCTCGGCTGTTCCGGACGACGACGGGAGGAGCGGCGGCATCCCAACCTCTCCGGCGAGTTCTCGAGCACAGGCGGTGCTCGGCCGAAGCGGCGACGCGGGCGGCGTCGCGTGACGAAGGAAGACGAAGGCAATTCCCGATTTTAACTCGGAACCGCGGAAAAGAAATCGATTTCAATCAAAATCGATTTAGTTCGCTGACGCGCGAGTGACATCAGTGGCAACGATTCAATCGACGGCGAATTCGGATTGGGAGGTGACGTCGGCGTGACATCACGCAGCATTAATCAAATCGGCATCGGTGCGGCGCGACGACAATTTTGACTGGTTAACGGTAAATTTTGACTAGAGAGGTAAATTCTAATTTGGGTTAGGGTTTCTGTGCAAATTTGTATTTTGGGGATACAAATTGAGTGGGGGAATTAGGGTTTCTGATTTGGGGTGAGATTTGTCCGGAAACCCTAGGGAGTTCGCGCTCTGGTGTTCCGCCGGACAACCCTAAGACAACGGTTAAGCACCGGTTTAGGGCTGATCCAACCGGGGCGTGACAATTGGTATCAGAGCTAGTTAACGTGTAACGGCGAACACGGCACCTTCACCTGCGAAGGTGAAGAAAAGCTTGAAGTTTCAGAAGATCACCCACACGGCCAGAGGAGTGTCAGAGGACATTTGGCCTAAGCAAGACAAAGGTAAAGTCAAGGAGACGGCTAAACCTGAGCAAATGGCAAACCACGGTGATCGAATAGTATAGATCGAGAGGGTGCTCGGTCTGGGTGATGAGGACAACGGAATGATTCCTCAGGTGGAGAGTCTTCATAGTACTGTGGAGTCTCAAAGGGTGCAGATCCAGACTCAGAAGTTGCAAATCGAATTCCTACAACAGACGCTGGAGGGTCTGATCGATCTGCCAGAGCAGATGGCTCGCATGAAGGAGGACATGCATGCAGAGATCACGGTATTGCGTTTGGCCCTAACGCAAGTATCGCGATCGGCGGCAGCACCGGCGGAGCAGAAGGCTCCTAAGCCGAAGGTACGAGTATCTGAGCCAGCGACGTTCGGGGAGGCCCCGATCGTCCAGAGAGCTAGAAAATTTTATTTGGGATATGGAACAATTATTTTCTGCTAACTATGTCCCAGAAGAAGTTCGGGTGCGGGTGTGCATCGCCTATCTTACAGGCGACGCAAAACTTTGGTGGATGACCAAAATTAGTTCTACATCAGGGGCTACTAGCTGGCCTTGGCAGGCCTTCCGTGAGGAACTGCGGCGACAGTTTCTTCACGGAAATTCGGCGGACCAAGCATGTGGAAAGGTGGATCGACTAAGGCACACTGGGTTGATCCAAGAGTACATCAGGGCGTTCTCCGCGTTGATGTTGGAACTTCCACGCATGGAGGAGGATGACAGGAGGTATCTCTTCCTCCGAAACCTTCAGCCATGGGCAGAAGTAGAGGTCCGACGACGCTCACCAGTCGATTGGAGGGCGGCTGCAGCGGTGGCCGAGTCCTTGGCAGATAATCAAAAATTCAGATCCACACCACCAAAGAAACAACGGTCACCCCAGAAGCGCGGCTCTCCACGGACCCCACCGAATGCTAGAGTTCCAGAAAGAGGTAGGCCTTTATTCCGACAGAACAGAGATTCACCGGGACAACGAGAGCCAAATCGTCCTACGGGAAGGATGAATGCAGAGAGCAAGCCACAGGGTTGCTTCTTGTGCAGCGGTCCTCACTAGCTGAGGGAGTGCCCCACAAGACAGAAAATAACGGCTATCGTAACGCAGGAACCAGCCGTGGAGGCTGAGGAGATCCCCGAAGAGGTGAGGATCGGTGCTTTGAGGATCGGGGCGATGGTGGCCCAAGATCTGCCCGTGACGGACATCGAGGGCGATGTCCAAGTTGGGCGGGGGAGAATTGTTAGGCCCCAGTTCAACCAGTTCGGCCCAAGGCCTAGTAGGCCAAGCCCAAGCCCAAACACCAACACAAGCCCACGACGCACAGGCGAGATCGAAGCCGAGCGGCCACTCAAAATTGGGTCAACGCGTGATTTTGACCTTAAATTGGAGCGCAGACGCACGATCGCAGCGGCGCCGTCTTCCTCGGCGAATTCTTCAGATGCAGCATCGATGGAGTCGTCTTCTCCTCGCGATCCGGACGCAAAAGACGCAGTCGGTGGCGGCTATGAACGATGTGGAAGCTCTGTGGGGCGACGCGAAAACAGGTCGACGCCCTAATCAGGGGTGCAGACGCGGTCGGCGTGGAGGATTGGGAGCAGCGGCGGACGCTTACCTCTACTCTAAATCGACCGACGAATATAGCAGTAGGGATCTTGTTCGTCCACAGCAGAGTGCTGCGAGCGAACATCTACCACCGAAGCTTAGGGAAGCTTCAGAGAGATCCGGCGTTGAGAGACGAGCGCTAAGTGTTGAGAGCTTGAGGGAACTTGTACCGGCGACTGGGAGTCGTCGGCGAGGGAGGGGAAGGGGGCGCCGACCAGGGGGTCGGAGGAGTTTTGTAAGCTTCATCGAGGAATAAAGCTGCGTTTTCTCCATCTTCTCCTTTCCTCTGTTCCTTACCTTGCTCGGCGACGTTCCTCTCTGCAAACCGACGGCAACACCTCGGCTATTCCGGACGACGACGGGAGGAGCGGCGGCATCCCAACCTTTCCGGTGAGTTCTCGAGCACAAGCGGTGCTCAGCCGAAGCGGCGTCCCGTGACGAAGGAAGACGAAGGCAGTTCTCAATTTTGACTTGGTCAAAATCGGAACCGCGGAAAAGAAATTGATTTAAGTCAAAATCAATTTAGTTCGCTGACGCGCGTGTGACGTCAGTGGCAACGATTCAATCGGCGGCAAATTCGGATTGGGAGTTGACGTCACGCAGCATTAATCAAATCGGCGACGGTGCAGCGCGACGACAATTTTGACTGGTCAACGATGAATTTTGACCCGAGAGGTAAATTCTAATTAGGGTTAGGGTTTCCGTGCGAATTTGTATTTTGGGATACAAATTGAGCGGGGGAATTAGGGTTTCTGATTTGGGGGTGAGATTTGTCTGGAAATCCTAGGGAGTTCGCGTTTTGGTGTTCCGCCGGACAATCCTATGATAACGATTAAGCATCGATTTAGGACTGATTCGATCGGGGACGTGACACTAGCCAGGGAGCGACGCGGGTGAGGATAAGATCAAAGTGCGTGGGGGTTGGTGATCTTGTCAATTGTTTCTATTGCTGCGCCTCCCTTCCTGTCTCGATCTCGATCTTCACCTTCTCCTCCCGTTGTCGGATTTGGATCGGAGAGGGGGCTAGAGATGGCGAGGACGATCGCGCTGAGGAGCTCCGACGGGGAGATGTTCGAGGTGGAGGAGGCGGTCGCTATGCAGTCGCAGATCATCAAGCACATGATCGAGGATGGCTGCGCCGGTAGCGACATCCCCATCCCCAACGTCTCCTCTAAGATCCTTGCTAAGGTCGTCGAGTACTGCAAGAGGCACGTTGATGCCGCCGCTGCCGCTGAGCTGCCCTGCGACGATGCATCGGCATCTCGGCCTCCGGAAGAGGACCTCGTGACCTGGGACGCCGAGTTCGTTAAAGTCGATCAGGCCACCCTCTTCGACCTCATCCTGGTTAGTAGATTTTTGTCCTTTCTTTTGTTGTACTTTGTTTCTGGTACAGTCGAGACAATGAATTTCATAATTCCTTCTGCTTTAGGTATTGAGTTAATAGCTTCCCTCAACGGAAGTCGATTTGATATCTTTTTCGTCCCAGTGAGGGTATCACGTGGTTGCATACACTTTTCTGCAGTTTCTATATAAGTATTTTGATCCTTTTGTGTGAAATGTTATCGTTGGATGAATAATTTTGATTGATGTAACACTGTTTCAGTGGAGGGAAATCCGGAGAGAAACACAGCGTTAATTGCTTGACGACTTATCCACAGAGCTTAAGCTATTATGGAAAACACCCAAGTTATGTATTTCTCATTTAATGAACCAGGATTATAATCTAGGGTTGCTTTCACTTTGGCCCCATAGTCGCATTTTGGCTTATATAGTTTGTAAATTTTGGTCGAAATCCTCCTAATTGACAACCGTTTAGAGATATTACTTACTTTAAACTTTAGACCAAATTGAAAATATCTATCAAACTATTAGGGTCATTCCTGAAAAATTCCAATCTACAGGTGGTAAATTTCAACTCAGAGCAAACTCAGGGCCTAAATTAAAATAACCCTAGAATCTAACATCTTCTGTTATTTGCAAGCTGGATTAAACCTTGTCCCACTATGCATATGCTTTTTTTCCTTGTTAGAGATGGATGTAAAGACTAGTTAATACGAGGTTAATATTGAGTAATGAGTCGTTCTGTTACTATCTTCAACTTCATTGGATAACCACTCATCCCTAAAACTTATGTTAGTTAAGGAAGGGCTAGATTTTACATATGTATGATATGACAGGCTAGAATTACTAGATTTTGCAAATTGGATCTGATCTTTTTAGATTTGTTCTCTAATTTTCCTTGTCAGTTATTAAGAGAACTTAATCTATTTGTATTGAATATTTTTGATTAATTTGCATAATAATTTATCTTATTTCTACACTCATATTATAAGATGACTGCCATTCATATAAGAGCTATAACATTGGTCACTGGAATAGTTTCCAGTGTCAGCATTTTGTTCATGATAAGTGTTCCATGAATCTACTGCAATTAGGAATGTTAAGTTAGACATATAATATCATTTAGTCTTAAAGACAGAAGTAAAAATAAAGTGCATGGACCTTCTGCAACCTACGCCATCCACTATAAAAGCTCAAAAATAACAGTATTGCTAAGATAAGTTCATAGTTATGTGGTTTCAAATCTTTATGACTCTGTTTTTTTCATTGATCCATTCAATGCGTAAGATGAAACCATCTTATTTAATGCAAGTGATTAACCAGTCATTGCAAGTTAAAGAACTTTATTAGTATATTCTATGAAATAGAACATAAAGCCTTTGCAGTTAGCATGTTGATTTTTTCGATTGAAGTGTTCTCTACGTTTATTTTGTTGCCATAACCTCACATTATCTGTTTGCTCATATAAGTCTGCTTCTTGTCGATCAACCTTTGTGCCTCCACTGTTACGTCCATCTTTGTTTTTTTCGTATCTTTGCTTCTGTTTTCTCTGCAAAAATAAATGGGGAAGAGAAACTAGAAAACTCTCCCTAATGTTTGAGTTCGAGTTCGAGAACCCTGATAAGTTTTAGCATAGTCGACATTTACTGGTTTACAGACCCTCCTGAACTTATTTCCATCTTCTGATTAAGATACTGAGGATGTATTCACCAGTATGATATTCTCATGGTATTAAGGGATTCAGTGATGTGCTTATCATTATCTCATGCATTTAGGCTGCGAACTATCTGAACATTAAGGGGTTGCTAGATCTGACTTGCCAAACTGTGGCTGATATGATCAAGGGGAAGACACCGGAAGAGATTCGGAAGACCTTCAATATTAAGAATGATTTCACGCAGGAGGAAGAGGAGGAGCTGCGGGGGGAGAACCAGTGGGCATTTGGGTGGTATGCAGTGTTTAATGCACTGTTTAAAACCGCAGGCAAGCTTTTGGAGTTACTTTTGTTATAGGGTTCTATGTAAATCAAAGTGAAGATTATATATCATATGTAGTTAGGATTCTCTAAGGCTATGTATACTTGGAGGTACTTAATGCAATGATGGAGGGCAACTAGTTGCTTGATACTAGTTTGGTACTTTTTTTGGTTGTATTTGTGGTTCCTATAACCACAATTTTGGTAGCAATTTGTTTGATATTTGTATGGTTGCTATTATTGTAGTTTGATACTTATGATAGTGAGATCAAATGTTTGGATATTTGGATACTTATGTAATTGTTATTTAATATTAGGATATTTGAAAACTTTACTTACATGTTTTGTATGAATAATTTATGTGTTAATATGTGTATACTAATACAGGCTCACATGTAAAAAAATAAGTGAAATTATAGCAAAATTTTTAAGAAATTTTTAATAGTATTAAATTAAATTTAATAATTTTTATATTATTTAATAATTTATAATATTATAAATTATATTTATATAATATGAGTGAAAAAATAAAAATTGGGGGTGAATATATAAATCCTTCAAATTATCCATCCTTTTTAAGTAAACACAAGGAAAGAAAATTTATCACATAATCCATCCATCTCTTTTTTCTTTCCTTCTTTTTTTCCTTTTCTTTGCATAATCTATCCTTCCAAATAAACATAGTGTAAATGTAGGAGTTATTTGGAGGCAAGTTAAGATTTTTATGAAACGTGGAGGTCTAAGTTTGTGAAATAAGTGTAAAGTATGTGCTAAAATGGAACTTTCCGGTACGAATAAAAATCAAATAATTTAAAGCTAGGAAAAATGGCCTTTTCAACTAGTTTGATGGTAAGTGACATCTTTTTAAATTCGAATGATGCAAACTAGTAAAAGGTTTATTTTGAATTTGCTAATTAAACCGATTGTTCTGTCATAGATTTCATAACAATTATTGAATTTCCTGACTTGGTAATCTAAAAGCATGTAAATTAACTAAAATTATCAGTTAATATAAATTATACAAGAATCGGTAAATGAACTATTAACATTACTAATTTGCTTAATTTTTTTAAAATTTCCTAACATTAGAAGAAGATGAAGGAATAAAGGAGAGTGGAAGCTACAGGCCTCCTCTTCGAACACATGAGTGCATGACAACACTTGCGCACTCGCGAGCTACCGTGAAGAGCACAATCTTCTCTTTTTTCTTTCTTTCTTTTTCTTTTTCTTCTCATTCTCTTCTTCTTTTTCCTTTTTACTTCTTCTTCTGCCTACTACTGCGCTCTTCTTGGTTGTGCGTATCGATTTGAACTTGATTAAAATACTAATATGAATTGGTATTTGAAACTTTGATACCAGCACTATATCATATTGGTACTTATTCCACTAACATACAGTGTATTGATACCAAATATATCTCGTACTAAAATTTAGTACTTGTATCGACGCAAATAGATTTTAAAAATATAGTATTAAGTAATAAAATTTAGTTGTCTACATTTGGTACTTACTGTATTAACACACAATGTATTGATACCAAATGTATCTCGTACTAAAATTTACTGCTTGTATCGATACAAATAGATTTTAAAAATATAGTATTAAGTAATAAAATTTAGTTGTCTACGTTTGGGCAAATAAAATTGAAACATTTTTTGATGCTTAAATGTTGATAAATTTGAATTATCAACAACTAAGAGTCAACAAATAAAATTTAAAACTTATTGTATATACATATTTATTTGAAATTAGTAGTAAAATGATTTATTTTAATACTACTTAAATATTGCAGTGTTACACGATGAACATAGAGAAAATTTAATATAAGTTTCTTTTATTTCTCAATATGTTCAAAAAAACATTTAGTTAATTAGGTTTTTTTAGTACTTTTCACATTTAAACATCAATATTATAATATAGCAAATCCTTAAGTATCAATACTAGATAATTAACAATTAACAATTATATAAAATTGTGGATGACTAAAAATTTGTAAATTTATTTTTATTTTTAAATCTTTTGAAGTGTATATAAGTTTAACTGTTTATATATATTAATGTTAAGTTTTTAACATTATTAAGTTTTGATTTTTGATACTTATAATATTTTGTCCCATGACACCTAAAAGAACTCCTGAACGTGCATTCAAATTTGCAATCCACACACATTTCATATAATGTGAGAACATCATGGATAGACAAATACATATTCAAAATCCATTGTTCATCTAGCTTCAATTTGAGAACTATGATTACAAATATTTATGTTCCTTGACATTACGCTTCCCTGAATTATTGAGAAAAAAATAAAGTTAATTAGCTATACAAACAATAGGAATCTAGGATCACATGGCATAAAAAAAACCTCTTTTTAACAACACTCTTTGATAAGACTAGACATTGCAAAAACTAATCTGACCTACTAACTCGACTTTGACACAAAATTATATGGGTTCAAATGTTATATGTTTAAGCCATATTTGGGTTAACTTCTTTATGATCTAAAATTAATTAAGTCATGTCAAGTGATGTACGAATCAAGCTTAAATGGGCCACATATCATGTTAACCTAATTTATTTATGACTTGCTAACCTAAATTGTCAAGTATAGATAAAGCTCATGCAATAAAGTTAATTTTGTTGGATAATAATTTATACCTATATATGATGCATTTATTGGATAAATGGATAATTGTGAATAATGTAATTAGAAATAAAGTTTTTTTTTATCCTTTTTCAATATGTTGAAATAGGTTAGATTTTATGTCACTATGATATACAATTTAATTCCATATGCAGTATTGGAGAGAAATACCATAGTGCATATGACCTAATTAGGTGGGTTAATTAGGTGGGTCCAAAAATGATATTAGAGAGTAGTTTGAAACATGGCAAAGGATATAATAGGAAATGACAATCGTGGATGTTAACAGCACTATTAGACTGACATTATATGTTATTTATTGGTGTATGTCATAAAGACTAATTATTATAATATGTATTTAATATCAATGTAATATAAGTACCTATAATAATATTTTTAAAATAATATAATTATTCTTGAATGTACCTAATAAGTATATTGTTATAGATTGAGCCAACAATCATACATTAAGACAATCACATATCATACATTAAAGACAATTGTGATTGATGATAACAAGTTGTTATGATATAAATTTAGGGTATATGTTGGAAAATAATGCATTGAATAGAGCTACCATTAGAATGCTATATAGATTACTCTATTAGTGTTATAAGTATTCTTATTATTATAACGTTGTGTGTGATCTCTAAATTTGAGGTCATTGTAAATATCTACTTGAGTAGTTATATACTTTAGTATTATTAAATGTTACTCATAATTGGGTACACCGTAAAAACTAATTGTCATAGGGAATTTGGTGATTTCTAATGATAGTGTAGTCATACAATATCATCCCAATAATAATAAAGATGGGTGTATGAAACCCTAGTTTATTATTTGTCACGTCTCTATAAAAAGAGGTTGCCATGATGTTTATGGAAGCATCCAAATTTTCTATGCCTCTCAAAGTTCTTGTGAGATAACAATACCATCTTAGATGAGTAGAGAGCCAAAGACTTCTAGCTCTTATTAAAGTAGGGATGGCAACGGGGCGGGTCGGGATCGGGTTTTGCCATCTCCGACCCGACTCCGACTTCCCCAAACCCATCCCCGAACCCGACCCCGAACCCGACGGGTTTAGAAAACCCTGCCCCACACCCGACCCCGCGGGGAAACCCGAACCCGCGGGGAAACCCGCCCTCGCCCGACCTAAAAAATAAATATATATTATAAATAATATTTTAAAATTAATTTGCATTCTTTATTCATAATATATAAATAAAAAAATATTTTACATAAACTATATCATCATTTCTACATAAATTATTAAAATTTAGTAACTAGGTTATAACTTATAAGGGGTAAATTTGTTATTTTAATAGTCGGGGCGGGTTCGGGGTCGGGTTCGGGGCGGGTACCTAAATTCTCATACCCGACCCCGACCCGACTATACCCCCGTCAGGTTTTCCCCGAACCCGACCCGACCCCCAGTCAACTCGGGTTTTCCCCGTTGACTTCGGGTCGGGTCGGATCGGGGATGGAGTTTTTTGCCATCCCTATATTAAAGCTATGACAGAATTGACAAGACTTTGTCAAGTTGTATACGAATACTATAAAGACATGTTTGTGTGCTCTTAATAAACATTCATTCTTATAAAGCTCAAGCTATTGATTAGCTTTTAACTTCATATGTATTCGAAAACATTTGTTATTTCCACTTCATTATATGATCTCCCTTCCCTAACATTATCGACTAAAGATATTCTTTAACTATATACATTACGCGTTGAGCTTGATAAAACATTATCTTAAACAAAAATTATAATATCTCAATTTAGTTTTGTATAGGTAAACCAATGAGTTTATTATTATTACCTTTAAGCTTGAGTATTTTATATTATGTTTTTCATTTTTCAAATTACTCATGTTTAGTATAACTAACACTAAGATATTAACTTTGAGTGGGTCAAATATATATCATATATAACCGGTTGGAAGGATATTAACACTAAAGCTATCATATTAAAACTAACGGCCAAAAATGGAACTGCAAGAATATATTAAAATAACAACGAATCCAGATTAAGCATTAAGTCCAAATCCAAGTTTCCGGAAGAAGAAAAGCAATTATCAGAGGAAAAGGCCGGAAATTATCACATCCAAAGGAGAAGTATCCTTAGAAGTCTAAAGTTATTAATCTTTAGAAGGGGCCTTCTTCGCGGCCTCTGCTGCTGCTTTCTCTGCCTCTATCTCAGCAACGATAGCATCGATTTCAGCTTCCTCAAGTTCACGAAGACCATCTTTGGTCATCACAGCAATCTCTATGTTCTTTCCACCGCTCTCAACAACCTGAACATAACATTTGCAACTACCCTCATGAAACTTATAGGAAATGATGGCCTCGCAAATAAAAAATTAAAAGCACATCCTTGAACAAGAAAAAAAAAAGTAAAATAAATAATAGGGATCTATCAACCACCACCTCCACTACCTTAACATGAAGTTATAATCACCAAACAGATGAATGTAATATTACAGGATACCTTGATCTTCGCCTCATGTAAAAAACACGCATCCAATATATGTTATTTCCTTTATATAACTTGTAACTTGATTGGTAATGCACATCTCATAAGGCACCGATTGATAATTTCGCAAACTTAAAGGCTGTGTTTACTAGAGAAGAAAGAATCAGGAGGGAAAGGAAAAAGAAAAAAAAGAAATGGGGTGGAAGGGAAAAACGTTTTCACGTGACTACAAAAAAAAAAGACAGTGGTGTTGATGGCAGGTGGCAGGCGAGGATGAACTAGCTGCGAGCTAGGTGGTCGGCGGGCTCAGGTGAGGTGGCGACTGGCGAGGCGGACAGCGAATAAAAGCAGCAGGCGGCAGGTGATGGGGACGAACCGGTTGCTAGCTAGGAGGCCGGCAGGCTCGCGTGAGGTGGCGACTAGCAAGGCGGACAACAAACAAAAAACAAGTGGTAGACGGCGTTGATGACAGGCGGCAAGGACGAACCGACTGTGAGTTGGGAGGCCTGCGGGCTCGTGAGGCAGGCTCACGTGAGGTGGCGACTGGCGAGGCAGACGGCGAAAAAAAAAGCAGCATGCAACGTTGATGGCAGGCAGCAGGCAACGGGGACGAATCGGCTGCAAGCTGGGAGGCAGATGGGCTCACGTGAGGTGGCGACTAGAGAGGCGGACGGTGAAAAAAAAAAAGCGGCAAGCAGCATTGATGGCAGGCAGCAGGCGATTGTGACGAACCGGTTGCGATCTGAGAGGCCAGCGAGCTCGCGTGAGGTGGCGACTGGCGAGGCGGATGACGAAGTGTGCCGGTGGGGTGAGCGAGTGTAAAGAAGGCAAGCATGAAGAAGGCGAGCGAGCGTCATACGCTCATTTTCCGCCCAAATCGGGTGGACGCCGATTCAAATGAAAAGTTTTGACTTTTTCTTAGTGGATTTTCTTTTCCTTTATGGTATACTAAGCAAAATTTCCTTTTCCTTGCTTTTTCTTTCCTTTCTCTTTTTCATTCTTATAAACACGGTGAAAAAGAGTATGTTATCACACAGCCAACCATCTCAAAAGAACGTAAGATCAGTCAAAATGAGATCACGCCTGGAATTTTTATAGATCTATTTCATTGTAAAACCACGATGACCTTAGTGATGATTTCGAAGGTTCAAAGTGTCTTATATTAATTAATAAGTGGTGGGTATAAGTGGTGGGTATCCCTTTGTCTGGGCAGTTAAACACAATGGAGGCTAAATACCTCAAGGTTTAAAATTTCACTGGTTGCACCTGGCTGTTTTATAATCTTTAATATTATAGTATTTTTTTTTAAAAAAATATATTAGTAAAAGATAGCTTTCAAGATACTACAACAATGGCCTTTCTTCATCATCCACTAAAAACAAACCCAATGTTAATTCAATCAAAGACCCAATCTCAATCTTTGCCACTCCAGCCCCAACATCGTTAAAACATCCTCTAATCATAGTAGGTCCTAACAAAGAAAATTTTACATCTGTTCAACTAGTTAAATTATCTCATTGCATTCAAAATCTAGTTTGAACATCGGGTTCCAAACCAAACAGCAACCTTTTCCATCGACAGTAATATACTTGTCTAGCAAATCCTCCATGAATGTGACTAACTGCTAGCATTTCCGGAATCTCTTTGAAATTCAAAATACTTCAAAATGAAGGGAGAATATACTACATTACCCAGCAACCACATAAACTCCTTTATATGCACACAAAGTTGGTAAACATGGAAGTTAATATCGTCTGTAAACAATTGACCGTACATAATATAACCCATGGACTGATATCCCATGCCTCTTTTCAATTAATCTAATTTGTGAAAAGATCTAATTTGTCCCAAGGATATTCATTTCCTCCATTCTTAAATGGCGACAAAAATAAAACTCAAGGACTTTTTCGGCCATAAAACAATTGCTAATTTGTCTTCTTCTTTTTTTTTTACAAAGTATAAGATTTCTAAAGTTAAGTGCTTAGTCCCAAAGTTGCCGAGAATAATATTCGGGCCAATGTTTAATTCTACAAAGATTAAGCTTTTTTTTTTCATCTTTCTAAATAAATAAGAATTATTCCTCTTAATTTTGTGTTCGACCTAGATTCCATCCAACCTTAACCTCGTCGCTCCCTCACCTTCCATTGCGTCTCCACTTGTTCCTCCTCGATTTCCTTTCTTTTACGGGCAGCCATTTGCTCCTATCCAACAACCTCACCTTCAGCCACTGCCTGCTCCCTTCTAGTTGCCTCCAGTCACCATCCTCCCATCTGCTCTCTCTCTCTCCACACGCAAGCCCATTGGCTGCCTTCTAGACAAGTTTTCTTCTTTCCTCTCACGTTTTCTTTTTCTCACTGGGCTTATGACATGTAAATTTCTTATATCTTCAACCCTAGGCTTTTTTCCTCTTGTTATTGAAGATGGGCTTCTCTTGCTTGATCTTTGAACCAAAGCCTACCCTCCTTCAAAATACTATTATTAATTCAACGGTACCAATTATATTCTCTATGCACAAGTACTTTGATTCTTCAATTCACATAAGAAACTCATGCATAATAGCATACTACTCCTAATGGCCAAGATGCTCCCTATTCTACTGGGCAAACAGCCAATTATGTTGTCCTTATTTGGCTCCTCAGTAGTATGGAGCCTCACATTCGATGCACCATTATTCTTCCATCACCAAAGAGATACAAGATTATCTATGATTCTATATAAGACATTTTCTTGAACAAAATGAGGCACATATATACCCTCTCTATGAGGAGCTCTTTTATCCCAAGCAACAAGGGCACCCTCTATACGAATATTATCCTCTTCTAATAGTAATGTGAAGTGAGTTATATCTAGGGAAGTCATATATCCTTGATCTAGTCAGGCGCCCAACCTAATCCATTTATAGCAAATTTGGTTACCCAATTAGAGATGAGTTTAGTTTTATTATATACAACCAAACTAGGTTCCATCAAGATCAATTTGGATATATGGATACCCAAAAGTTGAATATGATTTTATTAAATAATTAATAATATATTAATAATTATTAATACATATAACAAAACCAATATTGTTTCCAAAATCTTACTTTTATTCTTTGTTATTAATACATACACATAACAAAGTCAATTTTCGAAATCCAATGTTATTAATATATAGTACATTAATTATTATTTATTAATACACAACAATAACTTTTGTTCTTTCAAGCTATGTGGCTGTTATACTTCTAAGCTACTTTTATTCTTCTTGGCTTCCAAACTATGACTCACTGAGCTCGTCTTCAATATTCCTAGCTCCTAATTTCAACTAAGTGTTTAAGGCTTTAAGTGAAAACCAACTAAGCAACATCACCATTCACCAAATTACTCTATTATGCCATGATTCATTTAAACCACTTTAGGATTTTATTATGTAACCCAAACCCAAGTTGAGTGTTTAAATAGGTAGCCACCGGTGTCTATCCCAAGTGCTTAAATGGGTTTTCATAAGTACCTCAACCCAATGTTTAAATGGGTACTTGACCCAAGTGCCTAAACAAGTATTGACTACCCAAGTGTTTAAACAAGTACCCATAGGCCATAGGTACCTAATTTAGATTTTCAAATAGGTATTCCCTGATACTTAACAAGATGAAATTATGATCATCAAGAGATGAGACAAACATGACCAATATCAAGTACAGTCAATATAAATTTATTAGATTAGTGAAATAACACAAATCAAGTTATTAAACCTTTAATGTGTAAATTATAAAACAAATAAGATTCATAAATAATCCAACATTAACCAAATCACATGAATCAAGTTAATACACCTTTAATCTATAACTTATAATACAAACAAGATTCATAAATAATCTAAAACATCACAACAATGAAAGGAAAAAAGATTTGCGAAGGTGAAAGAGATTCCATCCAACGTTTTTAAAAATAGTATGAGGCAGTTCGATCAGTTTGTTCTAATGTGGCAGAGCAGCAAAAGAGGAAAGAAGAAAAAGGAAGAAAAGAAGGAGAAGAAGAAAAAGAAGAGAAGGGGAAGACGAAAGAGAAAGGGGAAGAAGAAGGTATTCATTGTATGTGCCGTGAGTGCCACAAGCATGGGCAGAAGCGGCCACTGCTTTCTCTTCCTCTTTCCTCCCTCTTCTTCTTCCTCTTTCTCTCCTCCCCTCTTCTTCTTCTTCTTCTTCCTTTTCCTCCACCACGAGCAGTGTCAGTTCTATCCTGGTCCAGGCCTAGACCGGAACAAGGTATATGAGTTTTTAATCCTTGATTTCAGCCCTCTGCCTCAGCAGGGCATTCCCTTGTGCTTCAACTCAGTACATTCTCTTATGCTACATGAGTAGAGTCCCTTATATCTTTTTCTTGGATGTTATCTTTTGTCTTTCCCTTAGTTTTTAAGTCTCTTGCTTTGTTCACCCTCTCATACATGATACATTAAATTCTCATCCGCTAAAGTATTTTTCTTGGATAATACGGTACCCAAAAGAGCTACCAATATAATGATCCCAATTCGCGAAGGCACTATGTCTGCCAATTTAACTTTTCTTTAGTTCATTTATTTCATTCTTCCTAACAATGATGGAGTCCACCTTTTGTGTTACACATTCATGCAAATTATTCTCATGTTTAGTCTGTATCGAGACTTACTTTAGTTAAGATTTGACATCATTGACACAAGTTATTTGATCTAGATCGTCATATTGCACTTCACATGGATAAAAGGTTTTTATTGCTCATATCATATCTCATCATTTATCTTGTGCTCATTTTTTTACTGTCTTTCACTATATTTATGATCCATAGTGTTTTATCTATTCCTAAGAATCCACAAGAAGCTATGCTTAGTCCTCAATAGAAGAAAGCGATGATGAAATTAAAGCACTAGCTACTAAAGATAACTAGGATATTGTTGCCCCTCTATCTTGCTCCTAAACTAGTAGTCTATCAATGAAGTTCATTGTTAAATACATTCTGATGGCTCTATAGATCAATACAAAGCAAGATTTAGAGTTAAAGGTTTCACAAATACACATGGATTTGATTATTTTGAGATATTCACAATGATGAACATGCTCAATTTGCTAGAGTACTTTATTGTTTGTTGCTAATCATGACTATTGAAAGTTTCAAATGAATGTAAAAAATGAAATCTTGAATGATCTTAAAAAGGATATCTATATGGAGCAATTTCCAGTGCATATTACTCACATGGTGAACAAAGTAAGAAAACTCAAGAAGATTATTTACAAACTAAAACAAAGTATTATGGATTCAGTTCAATAACATTTCACAAATGGCTACAAGCATAGGTCTTTAGTGTGGTAAGGATGTTTACATCCATATTTTTTCAACATAACACTTTTAACATTATTATTTTAGATATGTGTGTGTGTATATAAAAATGGCATTGTTCTCATATAAAGTGATTCTAAAGGCATTATTATTGCTAACAATATCTTGATGAGAAGTTTGCTATCAAAGATCTAGGAAAAAACCATGATATTTTCGTGTGATGAACACTATGGAATGCTCTACTTCGAACAAAATATGCTTGAATCTTCTTGAGGACATTAGACTACTTGGGTTCAAACCTACTATCACGATAAATTTGCCTGATCAACCTCTCATAATCACTCGCAAGATGTTTAAGTTAATCATTATCAACATCATGCTAGTAACCTAATTTATCTCCCCAACTAGACTTGATATTTTCTTCAAGTAAACTAGTAATATTTGTGATAGTGTGTTAGTTCTATAAATACATGTACTATCCCTTTTTTAATCAACCAGAGTTATTCTTCTCAACTTTGTTTTTATCATAGGAATGTTACTACAATAAAATACTCTAGCAGCTTAAGTAAATGGACTTAACAAGTTGGACCTTTTGTGTGGGATTTGTAGATCCCGATTTTTAGGCACCCAAAATTCTCCTTCCTATATATATGTTTTAAATTCTTCCAAACAAAAGGAATTTGTTTCGCAAACAATCTTAAGATTTCAAGTGAAACCATATAATTTGAACTCGGAGACGAGTGTTACCACCTATAAACAACTAAAATAGCAACAAAAAATCATCCTGCAAAAATTAAGAGAGAAAAGAAACTTACTTCAAGCAGCGCTCTGATAGCCAGCTTCACAGTTTCCTGCCCAGAGGTCTCCTTATAGTTCTTCTCCAGGAACTCACGCATGGAATTGGAGTTCCTCCCAGTCGCGTTGGCTTTCCATGCCGAGAAGGTCCCTGAGGGGTCAGTCTGGTAGAGCGCCGGCGCGCCGGTATAGGGGTCAAACCCAACTATCAGCGTAGAGAGACCAAAGGGCCGGACGCCGCCGCTCTGAGTGTACTTCTGCTGCAGTCCAGCGATATAGCGCGTGATGTACTCGACGGTGACGGGGTCCTCGACAGTGAGCCGGTGGCTCTGGCACTCGATCCGCGCGCGGTTGATGAGCACGCGAGCGTCTGCCTTCAGACCCGCGCACGCTAGCGCGATGTGCGTGTCCAGATTCACGATTTTGCGCACCGATCTGCAAAGAAAGCAGCATAATAACCCTAATAGATCAAATCAAACAACCTTCGGAAGGACGGACGAGGAGGAGGGAGGAGTACCGCGAGTCTTGGAGTTTGGGGGTGGATTTCTTCTCGACGCCGAGGACGATGGTGTCCGTGCCGCGGACGCCAACGGCCGCGTTACCCTTCCGGACGGCCTCGAGGGCGTACTCGACCTGGAAGAGGTGACCATCGGGGGAGAAGACAGTGATGGCGCGGTCGTATCTGGCCATTGTAGCTGCTGCTCCTGCTGTCGCCAAGTGAAAACTGAGAACCAGGAAGGGTTTCTTAAATCTGTTTGTGATTACGCTGGAAAATGGAAGCGGGTGCTTGAAGAAGATTGCTTGGAGCGGAAGCAGCAAAGCGGCCCAGCCGCCTCGTGCTTTAACCCAGACCGGTCTAATTTGGGAAACGAACCAACGAGGTTGTGGCCTGACTCGATTGAATTTTTATGGGCCGATTTGGCTGAACCACTTCCGCAGGCATTGCTCCAAAAATTTCCTCTCCGACGGAATCACCGAGCTAAAGAATTTTAGGGGACGAATCGAAGAGCCGGCGGCGGCGGCGACCGGCGGTAACTGATGAAGATAGTGACGTACAACGTGAACGGGCTGCGGCAGCGTGTGTCGCAGCACGGCTCACTCCTCCGCCTCCTTACCTCCCTCGATGCCGACATTATCTGCTTCCAGGTTCGTTCATTGCTGATTCACTCCTCTCCTTCATTTTAAATAGCAATCTCTTTGGCTGCCAATTTTTGGTAAATGGCTTTAATTGTGGTTGCTCTTGCGGGTTTCGTAGTTTTCCGATCTGTCGGTTGTGTAGTCTCATGATTGCACGGATATGTTCTGAAATTAGAGGGAATGTGATAAAAGTTAACTTTCTTTTACAAGATTATATTTCATAAATTGAGTTCCTTATAGGGAGATGTGCTCAGTGAAAGAGTGTTAATGATGAAACTGAAATTGATAATGAAGGGTTCCTTTCCCAGATATCAGCATTGGCTTTGAAAGGGGGCGAAGCACTTGTTAATACAAGATATTTGTTTTAGAGGCACTTACTGAAGGAATTTGGCACAGCGAAATTTGGTGCTTTTGTTTGAGATTAAAATCTATATTGAATAACCAGTTTTGTTACAAGCTCTGTATGTATTTAGGCAATTATGATTAACAGAGTAGGTGATGAAAATGAAAAGCTGCAAGCTAGTGGCTGAAGTTTGTGTGGTCAGTTTGACGTCCATTTTCTACTTACGGATAGTGATGACATAGACAACCATGACATAGATTCAAAAACTAATAATCCAAAACTATTGTCTTGAAGAGGTTATTATTACTGTACAAGATGAAGTTTTATCTTCTATGCGATAATGAGTTAGTGAATGCAAATGCACTGAAGCCTTTTAGTTAATTGCATATCAAAACATAAATGATTGGGAAAAATAATTTGAAAAAGGTACTTGACCGATTTGGTTGCTTTCTATCTCATGAAATTTTCTTGTTGAGACAGATAAATAATCTGTATTTATTATAAGCTCTTTCTATATGTGGAACATTTTTTAAAAGTAGAAAAAAGAAGATGCCAGGTGCTATTGGTGAGGTGATCAAAATGGTCTAATTTCACTGGAGTTGTTGATCCCTCATAGTGTTCTTTGCTACTTTCTCTATTTAAGTGTGAAAAATGGTATGACTGATGATCTCCAACCCCAATACTACAGTCCCACCTCCTTCCAAGCTTGATCTCAAAATGCTTGGTGCAGGTGCTCCCTTCAGTAAATTGAGACACTAATTCTTCAAAGTGATAAAAATATTAAACACATATTTAGTAAACTAGGTAGTGTCATGAGAAATCATTGCTATAGCACATATGATCATATCCATTACAATTCATATTAGGTACATGCAATGTTACATAAACTAGTCTGGACTATCTAATACAGGTGGTACATACCGGTCCGATCTTGTACCAGTACTAGTACTAGTACAAGATCATTTCCAATACAATCCATATATGCAAGGCTCTAGGCGCCCTAAGTCACTAAGTTTGGGTAACGTGCTTAATAGTTTGAAGAAACATAACTAGCTTTCCTAATTTCCAAACCCTTGAAGAGACAATAGCAGGGGAGTGGCTTGAGAAAGTTTGTGGGGGTAAAAGGCTTTTGCACTCATGTAGGTCACCATTCATTTGTAGTTAGCAAGAACTCTATAAAGTTTGATGCACAAGCACCCTGTTGCAAAGTTTGACTAGGTGAAGTAGGCTCCCCTGTGCTTCAAGTTCAAGATTCTAAGACCAAAAAGCAAATCGTAGTTATGAGCAAAGTGTGGCATGTCCACCTTATACCCTCAAGTTTATCTCCCACAAAGAAGGCCATATTGAAGTCTCTCAATAGTCTTTATGTGGTGTTGCTCAAGTTTAACTCCCTCACTGCCACCAGCTTGACATGAGTGTTCAGCCCTGAATGTTCTAGTAACAAGGTTTATTATCAAGATGGAGGAAGAGAAGGATCACTACTCTTGGGTTCCTTCTCATAACTCCGCATTGCTTCTTAGGATTCTTCAAGAGTTCAAGACGACTCTTAAACATGTTGGTCACTATTATTTCAAGGGAAAAGAATCCACTCACCTCCCTCATACTTAGTTGTTTGGACCGTGGGCGTGAGTACACCTTGATTGGCAAGGGGCACTTCCTAGTTTGGAGATCTACACCACATTATTTCCCTTGTTAGTCAGAAGGGATTGAAGCTACATTCATGTTCTACTTAGGGGGTTTAAGACTTATTTGTGCTTGACTTAAGAGGTGTCAGACCCTACTTTGTGTCAATAATGATTCTTCTATTTGGATAACATGATCTGAACAATTATTTCCCGTCTGAAGATGGTGTGATAGCTAAACCTGACTAGCTTCTAGGCATATTCAATGTCTCAAACCAAATGGTGAAGGCATTGTCCCCATTTAGTGCCACTCAGTGTTGTTAAATAGTCACAATAGCGGCGCTATAGTGTTTTTCCATAGCGGTTTTTGAGCAATCTGCTATGAAATGTTATAGCACCGCTATAGCGGATAGGACCATATTATTATATTTTTAAGTTTGAGAAATTAAAATTATGATTTGAATTGAGTTAGTACTATGTTATCTTTCTTTATATAATTTATTTTATTTTTATACAGTTTAATTTATTGGGTGTATAACATATATTTCAAATGTTATAATTAAATTTTTATGTATATAATATATATTTCAAACGTCATATGACTTCCGCTATTTGCCCGCAACGCAATCCGCTATATCATATTGCGGATTTTTAGCTTTCTGCTATTTTTCGCGATCTGCCATTGATAACACTGGTGCCACTTGGATCTTGAATGGTCGAGAATCCTTGATGTTAACCTAAATGAATACATAGACATAAATGAGGCAAGAGCAATTAGCCATGAGCTAGTACATGAACAACGAATTCCATAGACATGCAATCAATCAACTTAAGATTCCAGTTTCTCACTAGGAGGTTGAGTATCTTTAGCCCATATGTGAAGAGAGATAAAATTCACCCTTTTAGGCTATTAATCCCTAAGAACCAACATGCAGTTTGTGAGGACCTAGGGTCTCCCTTCATGGCATAGGTTTTGTTTCTCTTGTTTGAGATTTTGAAGAGGACGAAACCCAAGCATAGGATATGCACATCAAGGCCATTGGTGGGTCCCTCTATGGCCAAAATTTTGCTCTTCATATGCTACAAAGAGAGCCTTTCTCAAAAAAAAAATCCACAAGGGAGTGGGCCAAGAGGCATTGGTAACCAACTTCAAGTTGCTTGGGGATGAAATAGGGGCTCCATGTTACTAGGGGAGAGCAACAATCCAATCTCCAATAGGACCAGTAGAAAAGGATGGGAGATAGAAGTCTAAGTATCAACGGGGTGACCCTAAAGCCACGACTTCCACTTTGGGAAAAGAGACCATCAGCCCTAACTAGAGAGGAGGGGTGATGTAGATAACTGTGAAGATTAGCTATACATAGGTGTGGAAGACTTAATGTAATTGGATCTAAGGTTTGGTAGCATGAAATAGGTCTAAATTGACTATACTTAAGTAGATAATGATTCTATCAAGACAAGATAAAATTAGAATGCCCTAGAGGCCTCACCCAATCCTCGCGTGGAGGAGCCTTGCCCCCTAAAGCCCCATAGATGGGACTTGGGAGAGAGGGGAAAATTTGAATATGCTTGAAATGCCTTGCCACGAAGCCTTGGTCTGTGGCCCCTACTTTACCCTACCATTTAAACCCTATATGAGTGGACCTAAGGGAGTGAACCACGACCATCACCTTTGAATCATTGATAAAGGATTTGGAGCTAGGGTGCAGAGGGAGTGATGCTCTAGAGAATTGGAGCAACAACACAGGTGTTGGTGGATCATCGTGCCACCATCAATGGCTAACTAATTCTTAGCTTTCATCACAGCTTGTAGATCTTGGAGAGCTTGGTGTATAGTATATTGTATGCTCACCATCATCGTGGACACTTCATTGTTATGCCCATGTTAGTCATTAATACTTTATTTAATATTTTCAAGCCATGTTGAATACTTAAAATTTACTAATTGTAGTCTATTTACTCAATACATATGACATTGGTTCATGCCTTCAAGATGATCATTAACACTTTAGACATGTATAATAATCTGTGTCAAGATTGGACATTTCTCTTCCACTTCACAAGTACTTGGATTTTTTGGTAGATTTCAGTTATTCTTAATACTTGTTAAGATTTTACTTTTTTGCAACCGGGACATCTTTTTAAAACAAGTTAATTGTATATTTGAACGAAAATATCAGCAGTTTATAAAGACAAGTAACTACTTTATGTCTATGTGATTGTGATCTTCCATATTTTCTTAACGGTGATTGTGTTAACATGCGATTTGAGTTCCATGTCCCTTGTCCATTTCTGTGGTCATCATTTATCTTTTCTTACATAAACTTATATTCATAACAAATTCATGCTCTGGCCAACCAGTGTTTTTTACCACAATGTGCACCATGGAATTGTGTAATCGTGTAAGTATATTTAATTATATTAATAGTTAATAATTCAAGTCCTTATTTATGCATCAACAATTCAATGCATAACTATGTCGCTTGCTTGTTATATTTAGTGAGTCTGTAGGGTAGAAATTCCTTGTAGAGTTGCTGATTAAACGTTTCGTTGAATTATGATAGCCATATTCTAGAATATGCCAAAAATATTATAAGTATCACTAATATAATTTTAGATGAACAGATTGAACTTAACATTTCAAGAATTTAGGATGTGGCTGATAATGTAACAACACAATTGAAAATGTTCAGTTTCAGTGTTTCTTATTTACACAATATCATGTTTGCGCTATGTCATAAACGCCTTTCATTTCAATAAGCTGATGATGCTCTTGGCATTTACAGAATCTGTGTATATTCCATATATATTGAATGTTAATTGGTTAGTATATTATGAAATGATGCATTTTTAAGTTGATAAGAGTCTGAAAGCTCTTCATGTCAAGGCGGTTTTTTGTGATAGGAAACAAAGTTATCACGGCAAGACTTATCTGTAGATTTGACTATGGCAGAGGGATATGAAGCATTTTTTTCTTGCACTCGTACTTCTACCAAAGGGCGTATGGGCTATTCAGGTAAGAACATATATGTTTTTCTTTCGCTTGATCATTCTAGGATTGAGATTGTATATTTTTTATCACCTTAAGAAACATTTTTTATCCAATTGAACAAACTCGAGTGGTGTATTATTGTTCATAGCTTTTAATATTTATATCTATTCTCAAGGAAATTGTTTTGTGAGTACAAAAGATTGGCTTAGTTGGTTTATGTTAATGGAAGAGTTAGTTGGCCCTAGAGTCCAAATTTTTTACTTCAAATTACCATAGTAATAAGAATTTATATTCATGCAAATTTTAGCTGGCATTTTTCAACTAAATATAATCTATTTTGTTTTCAAAGATAAACAACTCTAAGTAGGTAGTCGAAGATATCATTTAA
Organism: Costus lasius; assembly: GCA_027563935.2. NCBI lineage: Eukaryota > Viridiplantae > Streptophyta > Magnoliopsida > Zingiberales > Costaceae > Costus > Costus lasius. The sequence goes on from CM050452.1 coordinate 70,060,727, forward strand.
CCATGTTAAGATCCTGTATCTTCTTACCTGTCTTATTTTTCTCATACAAGTGATTTGTTATCATTACTTTGAATTCAACCATGTTCAATAGGTTGGGCTATCCCATGAAGTAATTACTTGTCAGCATCTCTTCACCTCAAATGCATCTTTTAAAGGTTTTTTCAACTAAATTTAAGCCATGTTGTCATGACATAATTCAGCTACATTCAGAAAAGATCAGAAGTTCAGAATTAGCCTTATTAAGGGTGATATCTATCAAAAGGGAATTATAAGATTTGGAGTGACGAAAGAAATATTTTCCAAAAACACAGTGAAAATTATAAATATATAGAAATAATGCATATAATGTAAAATATAAGTTGAGAAAACTACAATTGTGCGCATCATAAGAGATTTAACTTTATAATATAAAGAATGGAAGTATCAAATGTTTGGTTAGGTTAAATGAAATTCATTGGGACCAACTTGTTAAAATGTAAACATGACATTTTTATTATGAAATGGATATCAATCATAACATTAATGTTGTTATTAGTTAAACAACTATTGATTAAGTCATGTAAAGGGATCCAAAAAATTGTTTATTAATACCATGGAATGAAATTTTTGTCCAGTATTTTTGGTTTGTACCAATCGGTCGGCTTGGACTAGTAAGTGTATAATATATAATAGATTGGTACACCGATTTAGACTGATTTTTTAGACCTGGATTAGTACGTATGAATACTGAAAATATATCTTGCCTTCACGTTAATGCTCTTTCAGGCTTCAATGTGGGTTGACAAAGGAATTAGGGTTAAACCTAAGTAGTATTTAACTTTATCTAATTACACAAATTCATGCATATACTTTTTTAATCCTATTTGAGCACATTAACTTTTTGATCAATTTTAAGTTTAGCTATTTTTTTTTTTTGCAAAATGCTTACATGACCGATTAAATATGACAACATAAGCAAAAAAAAAAAGAAGAAAAAACAGATGTCTCTTTCTCACGCACATGCATAGTTGTTGCACCAAACTTCTCATCCTTGTTGTTTTTCCGAGTACACATGTTCAACATCACATTGGTGTCAGAGTGCTAGGTATTTGATGAACTTGATGTCAATGGTGTCACTCCTAAAAAAATTGCTACTGGAGATGATATGTGATGCAAGTGTGAAGGACCATGTGGTTAACTATATGCATGGGTGATCGTAGCAAGCATAAGTTGGAGGAGAGTAAACACCACTACCTATGTGAGCAAGAGCTGGATAGTGATTAACTATCTACGAGAGAAAGACAATGATGTTGACTTTGCTCATCTATTAAGAGTTTTTTTTCACAATTTATGTGATTAGATTTTGTCATCCATGTAAATATTCCATTAAAATAATTAAAGATTGGTTCTTTTGGAACACCATAATATTCATGTACTCAAATAAACTAACAAAAGTTTTTGCACCCATTTGAAACTTTGAATAAATTTCATATGCCAATCGCATAAATTGCCTAAGTATTGTCCATTGTGCACTATATCAAAATCGTTAATTTTGTAAACTAGGGTGAAGTGGATCCGCCAAATCTGCTTACATCCAATCTAGATCCACTTTGCGAATGTGGATAAGGAGGATTTGAAAACCTCTAACCTGCTTTGCTAATTCACATATCAAAACTACATCAAGCCTTATCCCAGCCCCGACCTCGAATTTGCTAGGTTTCAAAAATTTTGTCCCGGGCAAGCGGTGAAAGCAAGCAGCAAAACTAGTAGTAGGAGAGGAGCGGTGCGAGAAATGAAAGCAAGTAGCAAAACTAGTAGTAGGAGGGGAGCGGTGCGAGAAGGGGACCTAGAAGATAGGCCTGAACTGAACCGAATCGATTGGACCCAAATCGAAAAAAAAATTTTCTAATGTTTGCAAACCAAAAACCAAACCGAATAGTTTGAATACTAATTTGAACTAAACTGAAAATGTCAGGTTCGGTTCGGTTCAAATCGATTAAACCTGAACATCATGCCTGCCCCCAACATTATGCATCCAATTGAATTTATTGCGATGCATTTAATGCTCCCACGGATGATATGATGGTTACCAACACATTTAGTGCTCGCAATACTTTTTTCCTCTTAAAATGTGGCCACGTGGGTGCATTAAATGCTGTTTGCAACGTATCCAATTGAATTTATTGCGAGCATTCCCGCCTATGCAATCGGTTCTCACGCACAACGATTTCTTATGTTTATAATTTCGGTTCAGTTCGGTTTTGCAAGATTTTAACTCCTTCAACCCGAAACCGAACCGATTTAGATTTTAATTTCAGAAAACCGAACGGAACCGAGGTTCAGTTATTCAATTTAAACCAAATTCTGGATAGGCCTACTAGGAGAGGAAAGAGAAGGGAGAGAGGGAGGGAGAATGGGAGAGGGGAGGGGGGCAGCAAAGAGAGGATCAGGGAGGGAGGGGAGATGGGAGAGGAGAGGCAAGGGGGCAGTAAGGAGGGGAGTGGGGAGGGAGGGAGAGTGGGCGAGGGCAACAAGGAGGGGAGGGAGGGAAAGGAAAATGGAGGGAGGGGGGGGGGGGGGGGGGTAGGAGGAGCATAGCAGGGAGGGCAAGAGTGGGTTTGGGTCGGGTATTTAAAATCTCATATCCAACCCTAGCCGTTAGGGTTTTACCCAAACCTGACCCGAGACTCGGTCAATTCAAGTTTTCCTCGTCAAACTTGGGTTGGGTCAGCTTGGGCCCAGTATGATTTTTCTGTCATGCCTGGTCATACATTTATACACACATTATCTAACCTACTTTAGTGGCTCATATTGAACTCTTGTCATCTTTAAGTTGTTAATTTGACCCTTTGTTGATTTATGTTGTAATTACTTATGTCATTGAGTTTAATTGGGCTAAAATGATATATTTTTTTATAATTACTTTATTGTTGTAGACTTTAATTTGATATTTGATGGATTTATATTTTTCTAATTATTTATCACTCTTTGTACTTTTGTTTTATTAGGAAATTCACCAATTTACCCCAATTAGGGGTGTTCAACTAATCAGTGAAGCAATTTTCCGAACTAAACTAAACCTATTGGTTTGAGAAAAATCTGAAATAAGTACCAAACCGGTAGAACTGGTTAATCAGTTTTTTGGTATAGTTAACATCGGTTTTCAGTTAATCGGCTAGCACGAGTAGGTTGACCGTAGGCAGTGGGTGGTGCCAAGTGATCAACAGGCAGCAATACGTGACTAATGGTAAGCGGTAGGTGATCGATGGGGGCAAAGAGTGACCAGCAAGCAATGGAGGGTGACTGGTAGCTGGCGGTGGGCGACAAGGCAGCAGGTGGTTGGTGGTGAATGGCGAAGTGGCAGGTAGGCACCTGGCAGTGGGATAACCACTCCTCTAAATTAAATTTTATATATTTTAATATATAACTACTTTGGTCGATTAATTGCTAGTTCGGATGACCAATATGAAAAAAAAAAACCAATCATTGAAAAAATTGGGTTTTGTTAACCATAATACCAGTTCAATTCTGTTGGTGGTTAACTAGATTAGATCCACCGATGGATGCAGATTGGGATTACAAATCTATCAATAGCAAAATGGATATAGATTCAACCCAAAACCACTCCTATTTGCTCTACATTCACTCTTGTCCTTAAACAATCATTATGCATGATAGTCCAATATTCTAATTTGTATCCTGCTGGAAATCTTTTGTGGAAATTTTTGCTAGCCTCTAACTATTGTTACTATACTTGGTGCTTTCTTAGGTGTTGCTACATTTTGCCGGGTTCGTTCAGCCTTTTCCAGCAATGAGGTGGCATTGCCACTGGAAGCAGAAGAAGGTTTTACTGGTCTTCTTGAATGCTCGAGAAAGATTGAGATACCAAGAGATTTATTGCTTGGAGCACTAATAGAAGAGGAAGGGGAAGATCTTAAGATCACACCGGAGGATTTAATAAAAGTGGATAGTGAAGGCCGATGTTTGATTACTGATCATGGTCATTTTGGTGAGCTTATTTTTCCCTGTTTAAATTTGTGATCACTTAAATAACAAAAGAAAGTTAATTGAGAATTGTGAAAGATATTTTATGTTGTAAGCTTATCCATGCATTAAATGTACTCAGCCATAATGGTTTATATTAGTTTATCAAGGACTATGCTTGAAATGCCATTCTGAATTTGGCTGCCGTTTAACCTAAATTCATTGAATTCTTTGGAACTTTTTGCTGTTCAGTGCTTTTTAATATATATGGCCCCCGAGCTGAAAGTGATGATGAAGAAAGATGCCATTTTAAATGGCTTTTCTTCAAGATTTTGCAGGTAATTACTTCCATATTCTCATGTTTCCTCTTCCTGACGCATGCTTAGTTTCTTACAATGTGATATACCTCATAGATAATTAGTTTTATGATTTTTCAGAAACTTTACAAATTTGGTAGATAACGAGACATTATTAATGTTGTTTCTAACTTCTCTCTTTTTGCCTGGTATGAAACCGGAAGCCTTTCATTAAACTTAATGCTAAATTACTAATGCTTGTTAAGTAGATTTTCACCACTTGCCACAAGGTGATATCTTGTGATGCATGTCTTTCTCCTGTTTATGAAGAATATGTACCTTTTTAAGATTGAAAATTGAAGATTCTTGTTAATGATGACAAAGTTTAAATAGAGTCTTAGTAAATTTTGGTTTGATTGTGATTGGTAAGCTCTGGGAGATTATTCTAGTGCAGCAAGAATATCTTCTGAAAAAAGTAGGAGTGGTGATTGTTCTCAAAACTTGACACCTTTTATATTGGGAAACTTGAATGCTGTTAAACGTTCATAAATCATGGATAATGACAAGTAATTCCCCTTTTGATATTTGTCATACTTGGTAGATTTTGTATTGTTTGTTTGACATAATATAATTATGAGTAACTCGAAAGTCACTGAACTAATCTAAGAAATAAAATATATTTTTGTTTTGTACTGGTTCAAGTTTGGACCAGTATATGGAGCATGTAATTTCAGACCAATAAATGAATATAGTGTGTACATACATATATATACTTATATATACATACTGGGAACCGGACGAACCAATTTTTTAAACCTTGTTTTAATCATTGTTTGAGAATATGATATCTCATTCATTATAACAAATGGGATATATATGAGTTGTGAAGAGGAAGTTGGCAAGTAAACAAAAAATGTCAACCATTGGACAATGTCAGATATTGTTAGAAACTTAGAATTGTTAGCATAAGAGTAGTTCCTTTGTGGCTAGACATGGCTACCAACAAATTTATGTAGGTGGTAATTCTTGAAAGTAAAGGATACAATTAGACATCCAAGGTTTTAAAATTTGGTTTTACTAATATTAGATTTATAAAATCAAATACTAATCCATGCCGAGCAGTATGCTCGGTGTATACTAGTCCATACCGAGCAGTATACCAGTCCATACTAGGCAATTTAGTCGATATGTACCACTCCCCGACCATGAACCAATTCCGGTATATGGCCATTACCGGTATAAATAACTATATATAAAATTATAAAAATGTAATATATATATAATGTGTACCGACAAGTAGTACCACCAATATGGTACAGTACATACTGGTCCGAGTATGGACCGACATCATGACTGGTTTTTTAAACCTTGATTGGATCTATATCAATCTAATATATTAGTATGTGCTAACCAAGGTTCTAAAATCCATTATGAGATCTTGTATTGATCCAAGCTGGGACTTGTACATATTGGTACTATCGGACAGTACTGATGCAAGAGAAGAAGTTGCTTGTGGTGGGAGGAGAGGAAGAAGACAATAGAGGAAGCATGAAGAAGAAGAAGCAGCAGCTTTTGGTGGCACTATGAACCAGTGTTTGAAATTTCAGTTCAAAATTTTCGATTTGTACTAGTATGAGACCGAAATTACTGTAGCATATGTACACACGAAATCACTGTAGCATAGTGTCGATATGCACTGTTCATACCGGTTTGGCAACTCATCGGACCGAGCTGCCGGACCGGTTTTTAAAACCTTGCTCCTAGGAGAAGAAGCTGCTTGTGGTGGGAGCAGAGGAAGAAGACAACAAAGGAAGTAGGAAGAAGAAGAAGCAGCTTCTGGTGGCACTTTGTGGTACCTTCCCTCTTACTTCCTCCGTTGCTCCCACTATAAACAGCTTCTTCCCTGTGCTCATGAGCCTACAAGCTGTCTCCTCCTTCTTTTACTCCACTTTGCCTCCACTATAATATGCCATGATTCGTGTATCGCTTCTGGACTAGTTTTAAAATATTGGTGCTAACTAAGGCTTTAAAAGCCTGTCTGGACCGGCGTACTAGTTCATACTTGGACTGGTTCGTATCGGACAAAAATCAATAGAACCAAGTAGAGCAGTGGAAGAAGAAGAAAAGGAATAGGAAGAGAGGAAGAAGAAAAAGAAGAAAGAAGAGGGATACCACTCGTGTCCCCACTCTCACTTGCTTGTTTCCACTACTTGTTCTAGGTATTCTTCCTTCCTTCTTCTTTCTCTTCTTCTTCTCGTTCTTCTTTTTCTCCTTTCTCTTCTCCTTCTCTGTCTTCTGCTGCTGCTCCCTTTCGGTTTTGCTTGCATTTGAGTACCGGTCCCATCAAGGACCAGTATAAATTGAAATAATTGGTTGATTCGGATCGGTTTTCAAAACCTTGCTGCCAATGGGTATGTTATATATAAAATTATATATACATATAAATGGTTTTTAAATCTACACTTAAAACCATGATACGCTTTACTTGCCCATCTAATGCTTAGGTACTATTAAATTAAATTCCTGTTGGATAAGGGAGAAACAGGGTGTTATAGGAAAAAAATCATGGAGCTCCAGTAAGTACTGACAGATATATGGATATGGTTCCTAAACAAGGACTTAGAACTCAATATTATCAATTCATGGCTGATGTATTTGATTCCTGAAAGCAGAATTTGTTGGAAGATGTTGCTAGTAGTTAAGAGTTTTGTTTCTTCTAAAGCATCTATAGTTTTAAAAATGATACTTCATCCACTTGCATTAAGCAGGTGAAACTTAGATCATACCTCCTTTCAATATCTTGGTTTTTGCTGCAAATATTGGAATGTTTTGGTAAATTTCCTGAAACGGCCACATATACTGTGAATTTCTAATTTTAGGCCCCGTATTCAAAATTACCAATTTTAGGCCCCTCTTTTGTTAATCTCATTCTGTGACCTGTCTTTGAAGATGGTTCAACTTGGAAGGCTAAAAATATACCAAAATCATTATATGATTGAAAATATTTATTTTTGAGCAAAAAATGACATAAATTATTTTGTTTTAATGTAATTTATTAAATGGTTTGCTCTATTTTAACATGTTCTTGTTTTTTTTTTCACAAAATATCCTGGAAGGCTACAAAAATATACCAAATTTATTTTAAGTGAATAAAAATTATGTTCATTTGTTATATGATGAACTTTGTATTTTTACCTTTATTTTGATGTATTAAAACTTTATTTTTTTAAATATGCTATAGGATGTTTTCATAAAACATATTGTAACGTTAGAATTATCTTAAAATTATGCCAAATGATAGGAAATACTTTTGGAGTTATTTTATTGACAAATCTATCGTAAAAAAGAAGGCTAAATGACACTTTTAAACATAGGAGCTGTATTTGAAAATTCATAATACTAAAGTTGAATGTAGAAACTCACTATATTAGGGGTTGGAAATTAGAAATACCCAAATGTTTCAGGTTTATTGCACAGGTCATAATTCTTTGCGTTACTATTAATTGTCAAGTGTTCTGATAATTTATTTTGTTTTAGCTGAAACTGAAGGTCATCCACATGTTAATGGGAATGATGGATGTTGCAAAAACATGTGGACTTATTTATCTTAATAGGAAAAATAGCTAATTGAGGATCATTTGGTATTTAAGGGCAAGGGTTGCCTGCAATATTTTTCTTTTTTTTCTTTGTTCAAGGTAATTAAGAATTTTACTTCTAATGAGTTTCATGGGTCAAAAATAGATAAAATCATTTGGGGTATAAAGAGGAGACTAATTTAGTCATTGCCTTATCCTCAGGAGACTAATTTAGTCATTGCCTTATCCTCATGGATTATGAACTTGTCTATGGTTATAAAGAAAGAGGTTTTACGTTTGGAAGGATATTAGCTTTCATATAGCCCAATAAAGGGAAAAGTACGCGTAGCTGAGTTCAAAAATTTAGAACATCATTTCTTGTTTTTGTTTATTGCCTGCTAATATTGGTTAGTTTGCTTTAATGAAAATTCTTCTATTATGGAAAATTATCTGACATGTTAGTTTGTTCTTTAATATTTAGTAATATGATAATGCGTATGACTAAATTTTGAAGATACATATTTTCTGAAATTTCTTTTAAAATGTATTGTAGAAAAGATGGGAATTTCTTCTCCAGGCCCAGGGAAAAAGAGTGTTTGTTGTTGGAGATCTTAATATTGCTCCTGCGGCAATAGATAGGTGTGATGCAGATCCAGATTTTGAGAAGAATCCGTGAGTTCCTACGTCCTGAGAAATCACAAATTTTAACTACGCATTCTGAAGCTTTTTGATGGTGTCACGATGTCCGTGTTGATTTACCAAAACCTGGTCCAAGTGAGATATACTGAATGGAGTGTTTTGACCTAAAAAATTCAAAACATATTGTATTGCGATCAAAGTTACTGGTATCATGATTCTTTTACTGAATCAATACTTTATGGCCTCATTATTATGTTTCCTCTTTAGATTTTGTGCATACAGATGTACAACAGAAACAAGCACACATAGACATAATTTGTCAATCAGTGTATCGTAGTACCTGCAGTATTATTTCTCTGCTGAAGATTTTCTTATCTTTTTGTAATGTAGAAGTTTCTTCTGTGCTCTTTGAACACAACAATAGGATTAGTAGATTTTCTCATACTGCTAGATATAACGCTAGTTTAATAAGTGGTTTGAGATGGGAAATCATTTTAAATAGTAATTACTCTATGGTTGTAAAATTTATGGAAACAGATAACCAAGAACTATTAGAGTTCAAATATGGTAGCTTTTGCAATCAAGAGTTTTCACATAGCTTTTACAGTAAATAGAACAATGATCCTGATAAATTTGCTGGACCAACCTAGCGATGCTACATTGCTCTTAACACCATATCCACCAAGCTCAAGTCTACAATCAACAAGAGTAGATCTAGCTTGATGAAAGAGACTGACGGTTGTGTGATGATATGGATTGCAAAGGCAACCCTCTGTTGATGTATATATATATATATATATATATATATATATATATATATATAATTGACCAGTATCTTTGGTACCAATCTACCATGTGTTGGCACCAATCAGTACATATCGGTTTGGTAATAGACTAGCGCACCAGTTTAGAGTGATTTTTTAAACCTTGGTTATGACATAGTAGAAAAAGGTGGCATGGTTAATAATACATAGATTATGAATATAATAGGTAAGAGGAATAGGTAAAGGGTGTGGCATTTATTGGTAGCTCAGTTTTGGGAGTGAGAATAGACTGAGGATAATATAAGGTGTCTCAACAGAAGTGGCATCAATAGAGATATAAGTATAGTGGGTCAGTGTTTATCAAAATATTGATAGATTCAAAGTTTTCAATCTTGATCAATATCATTGTACTAGTCCAATGGACCAATCCAAATGGACATACCAACATATATCCATAGTAGAACGATCGTACTGATCCCCACTTGAATTGTTACATACTGAGTATACGCTTGGTATGGACAGATACCTAATGCCATGATACATTAATGAAGAAAAATACACCATATAGAACAAGGGCTAAGTTTATTAAACCTAAGACCTAGTAAATGCATATAACGCAAACACCCAAAAGTACATGGGTCATAGAAAAAATTGATTAATGAAGATTAACACTCTCAAACAAAATAGTGTTCCACAAAGAGGAATTGGGATCACCACTAATAAGATGGCAAGCAATAGAAACAACATCATCTTAGAAGGATCTAGGTACATGCATATAGAATAACAACATATTAGCAGTAAAAATGTTAATTCATATTTTATGCAAGTACAACTAATTTGGTGTATAATGCCACAAGATTGAAAAAATGAATGAAATGCAATTACATATTCTAAATTATTGTTGGTACTTAAAATATTTAATGCAAATATCAAAATGAGTTTTTTTTCATAAAAGAATTTTAAGGCATCAAGGACCTGAGTATAACTTTTAAGAAGATAAAACCAAGTTATATGAGAGAATCAATAATAAAGACAAACTACTTAAACTCATCGCAAACAAAAACATGACTTAGAGCTCCATAGTTTGAATATACTTAAACAAAAGCTCTCGTGCAATGATTAGTGGAAGTGTGGAGCTAGCTGACAAAGAGATGCAATGATGCTTTCAAAGCTCACAAGCATCACCTATCAAAAGTAGTACATGATTACAATGAGAGAATCTGTTGAACTTAGCTGTGAGGTGCATAAAAGAAAGGACAGATGAAGTAGGTGACAAACTGACAACCTATTAGCGAGGATATGAACTCTTGATTCACAACCCTATTCATTTGTAAATCCTAATAATTTAATGATGCTGTGAATTTGTAGCAAAGCTACTGGGCAAAAGATTAATAGAAAATTATGGAACACAGAACATCGCTCGAGGAATAGTCTTCTCTCTTCAGTACAAATCTTGACATAAGACCATTGGTAATAGACACACGAAGACATAATGTATCAAGTGTGAGATATTGAAAGAGTATAGTTACTTACAAGGTTCTAAATCTTTGGTATGGTGTACCAGTCCCGGACCAGCATGTACCGAACATACCGACACAGTAAAGGTATGGTACCGGACATACCAACATAGTATGGTACTGAATCAGATATTGCTCAGACTAGTCCGTAACGGGGGTACGGACTGAGATTGGGGATACGGACTGAGATTTAAAATATTGGTTACTTATCATATACAATGAAGCCCTTGAATCTAAGATTCATGAAGCTCTAGTAGAGGCTAAAGAGACTATAGTACAGGTAGGTGGAGCAACAGACCTAAATGTTATAGCAAATGTTTATGCATTAGAGGCAGAATAAATGAGACGCTTATGAGATGGTCATAGTAGAATCAGTATAAGATAAGGAAGACTATGGTGGATGACTAATGTTTGAAGCTAATTGAGCTTGAGAATGATACCTAAACTTTGTCCAACTTTTCTTAGAGTGATGATTGGAATGACCACAGTTGATGCTTAAGGCTAGAAAGTTGTGGCCACTAGATGAAGCAGCAAGGTCAATACCTGCAAAGAAACCAAGGGAGGGCAGGAGCAGTAGTAGTAGTAAAGAAAAAAAAAAGTAAAATAGTGGAAAGGCAGTAGAAGACTCAGAACAGAGACATCTACAAACAACTAGTCACAAATAGTAACATAGGTGTCACTGAACTGAAACAAACTTGGCTCCACGAACTCTTCACATTGCTCGAGGAGATCTATGATTTTGTAAAAATGGGATGCATTCTCATCACGTGAATAGGTGGCAGCAAGAGCGTTGCTTACCCCCTTTATCCATCTACGGAAACATAAATATAGATGCAATGTTAGGTTCCTTGTCAACGAGGCATGTGATGACAACATTGTCAAAGCATGGTTATGAGTGGTACAATGCAGTGTTTAAAAAACCGTACCGTACCATACGGTTTTCATGGTACAGTACTGGTCCGACCATCCACCGGCACCGGAACCGCGAGCGGAACGCGGCTCCAGGCGGGCGGACGAGGAGGGAGGCAGCGGCGGCTTCAGGCGGCGGAACCGTGGCTGGAAGCTTCAATCGAAGCTTCCGCCAGAAGCTTCCAATGCTAGCGGCGCCTGAAGCTTCTAGCCACGCTCCGCCCGCCTTCCGCTCAGCCACGCTTCGTCAGTTTCGTCCGGTACGCTGGTACCGGTACCGGTACCGTACCGGTCCGGTGACCCACCGAACCAGTACACCAGAACGAAATTTCAAACCTTGGTACAATCCTTCCTTTGATTTTGGAGGTAGAGAATTAAGTTGGCATTCCTTCCCGGGGGCTTGTAAAGTGGTTGAGAGAGATAGTCTAGATGAGATGGTAACGCTGAATTTAGTAGTGGTACCAGAAGTAAGAGACAGGTCCTAGCTATGTGAAGGAGGAGATATTAGAGGCCTAGGGTTAGGAATTGGAGAGAGTATATATCCATAATCATAGGTTAAAGAGACAATCCTGAAAAGGGTGAGAAAGAAACGCGGTGGTCACCACAAGTGGGAAAAGATGGGGAGGCAATTTCCAATGGCGGAAAAGAGAGTGCGTGATGATACCAAAATATGTAGTATATTTTGTATCATTTTAGATATCTTTTCATGCTAAATTGAATATCTTTTGCTTGTTTTCATGCTAAATTCATCGAATATTGCAAAGTCTACTCCTATTTTGGTTTTTCATGATTTTCAGGCAAAAAGGCACTATTTTGGGCGTTTTCAAGCAAAATCAAACACATGGAAGAATTACCATCATCAAGAGGAAGATACACAAGAAATTTCACGCAAATCGAGACCATGAACCAAAATACGGCAGTACCGTAAAGGATTTTACGGTACCGTATTTTGAGGCTACCGTATTATCAAGAACACGGCCGTATTTTGGAGCTTTTCCAAACAGAAAGATTTTGTGATTTTACGGCACTGCCGTAAAGAATTACACTGCCGTATTTTGGAGCGTCTTCAGAACAGAAACCTTTGCTGAAATTACGGCACTACCGTAAACTTCTACACGGGCCGTATTTTCCAGACATAATCCGACCAGAAAGTTCAACCGAAATTACGGCACTGCCGTAAACCAAATTACGGGCCGTATTTTCCAGCGTTTCCAGAACAGAACACTCAAGCTATTTTACGGTAGTGCCGTGAGATATTACACTGCCGTAATTCCCAATCAAAAACGCGATTTTTACGAGTCCGAATCTTGCATGAGCCATAACTTTTGATCCAGAGGTCCAAATTGAAATCCGAAAGATGTTCTGAACTCGTCTTTAAGAGGAGAAGGCGTACGAAGTGGAAAGGGGGAATTTTTATCCAGTATCGAGGGAGAAATCGCCAGAGAGGCGGCTAGGGTTTGGCCTCGCTCCGAGAGGCGTAGAGGGCACCTCAGGCCGTGATTTTCACTCAGAAGCTTCGCCTGGAGAAGAGAAAGACGCCACAGAAGTTTCATAGCGTTTGGAGTCCGATCGGAGGAAGAATCAACAAAACAGCGGTGACAACGATGTTCATCACGAAATTACGGGTGTAATGTAAATTACACCCGTGTTGTAACGTTGTTTTTTTTCTCCTTTTCTGATTTCTAATTGTTCTAAACTGTGATTCATTGTATTTTTTCCTCCATGCAAGCTTAACACTCTTTTGGGACATAGGGTTTAATCCCTTTGATTTTTAATGATTAGATAACTTTCTATTTTCGTCATGATAATCTTCGTTGTGATAATTCTACTTATGTGAATATCTTGTCTTTAATTTTCCATAGATCTATGTTATTATCCATGTTTTAGAGTTTTCGCAATGAGATTGAAAGGTGATTTGCTTGAGAGCTTGGAACCCTAGAATTGCATGTTAGGATCCTTTCCTTAGGTTAGATCTAACTTGATCTGGTCTAGTAGATAAATTGTCATGTTTGATAATATTGATCTAGGATTTAATTATTGTTATAAACATTGATTGATCTTGCACGAAAGTGAAGATCGGTCTGTTGGAAAACCATAGGTAGAACCTGTGTTGAGTCTCGGATGCACGAAAGTGATCCTTGAGATTCCACTTGAGACTATCAATCAAATTAGAATCTGGATGCACGAAAGTGATCCTTGTGATCTTTGATTGATGATTTACTTATCTACAGCATTGAAAATAGATCTTGCACGAAAGTGAGGATCAGTTTTCTGCATGGTTGTCTGCACGAAAGTGAGACAATACTTTATCAAGTAAATTAGGTCTTTATCTTAACAAGATTTGATTGACGACCTTTTATTATATCTAATCATTGAAATTAAGGTGGATAAAACCCTAGTCCCATGTTTACCTCTCTGATTATCTTTAGCGTTATTTCTATTATTTATTTGCATCATATTTTATACTTAGCTAGCGAGAAAATAATTATTTGGTAATTAACAATAAGGTCTCTGTGGATCGATATTTTTATTACTTCGATAATTCCGTGCACTTGCGGAAACCTATCAGTGCGCAAGAGAGGAAAGATAATGGAGCATATGGAATAAAGAGGTTTTGTAGCAGTGAGAAAAGGGATAAGAGAAAGGTTGTGAGTAGCAACTGTGGAGAAGTGATGAGTGGTGGGCTGTTGGGTGTGGGCAGTAACAGGAAGGAGGGAAGAGAGAATCATATATGGTACTAAGTCGTATCAAAGATAACCACAACCCAACAAGAGATAACCCACAATTTAAGTTATCTAAGTATCTAGCACCTGTCTAACAATCTATAGTCCAATGTTAAACCTTGTACTCCAAGTTATTTGCCCAACTTCAGTTCCACTTATGAGGTAAACAATTAAAAATTAAGTCCTCTCATGAGTCATGAGTGACTTACTGTGCATTTCCCCTTAGGACTGAGATACTCATAGAAAGACAAACTGTTAGTCTTAGAGAGAATCAATTACCCAATCAAACCTGTGAAAAGAAGATAATTTTTATGCGAGCTGAATTGTAGTTGCTTATACCGGTCTGATCCATACTAGTCATATTGACACAAGGTATACCAGTAACAATTTCGCCTTATATCAGTTTACACTATGGTTTAACGTTTTGGCTTCGTAGCTAGGTCCGGTCAGCTGCTGGACCGGTATGAACCCGTCAGTACTAGTCAAAAATCAGACGAAACCATATGGTCTCCCTTTTCGCCTCCCGCTCCCGTTTCCACCTCCACCTCCTCCCGCTCTCGCTCCTGCTCCTGCATTTGCAAGCTCCAGGCAGAGCTTCTCCCTCCTGCTTCCGCTCCTACTCCCGTCCCGCCTACGCTGAAGCTCCGATTGCACTACTGAGCTCCGACACATGGTCCGAGCTCGATGGCTCATCGGACCGGTACCAGTGCGGGTTAAAATTTTGGTTGGTATGGTACGGATCAAAATTTCAACTGGTATGGACAGAAACCTTAAACTATGGTTTACACCTCTATTCAGACTGGTTTCTAAACCATGATTGCTTCACTTGCATGATTTGCAAGCATTCAACCCATGTTTTACATGAAAAGTAAAATAGTTGCCTTTTTAATAAAATACTTCTTCGTAATATGCAAAATTTGCCATCTTCTCTTGGTATTTCTACTTAATATAAATTCATTTAGATGTCATTTCTTCTATTTACTACCTCAGGTTTCGGAAATGGCTACGGTCGCTGTTGAGAGAATGTGATGGACCCTTTTTTGATATCTTTAGGTCAAAAAATCCAAAAAGGTATGATCCTTGTTTAAGTGTAAACAAGAAATTGGTAATAATTTTTTTAGTTGTTTTCTTGACAATTTTGGTATCACATTATGTCTATCTAGCACATTTAATTCTGTTATTTGAAACCCTAAATTACTTAAAGCAAGTTGATTTTCTTATTAGAAGTACATCAAAGTTTAAAACATGTAGATACCAAGGATACAAAAACGGGGATGTACTACCTTGAAATGGAACGTACATACCAATCTAACCTTATATTAATATTGATACAAGATCAATACTTTATGTATATTATTATATATATAATACATAGTAGTACCAACCAGTATTGGTGATACTGTATATACTACAGTGGACCAGTGCGAACTGGTATTTAAATCCATGGTAGATACTAGTCACCTGTATTTTGAAGTTTTAGCATAATTCTTTGATTATAACCTTTTCTTTACAAAACCATCTCTTGGAAATTGTCTGTTGTGAATTTTAGCGTCTGCCCATCATTATTCCATCAAATTGATGTTAAACTATAACATGTATGATGTGTTTAAAGGATTTTTTTTCCTTTTTGTTTAGAAAATAAAATTGTCATCAAGGAAATGCAACTTAATAAATAATATCTACCTAATGTGCTTAAAACTATACATGAAAAGTTAGCCTTGGTGTTTGCTTAAGGTTCCGACTTGTGGTGGCCAGGTCAATTTTTGGAATATATTGGTTTGTAAAGTCACGTACATTTGATGTACTGTGTATATGCCAATTTTGGTCATATGGCTGGTCATTGGTCAAAGCTGGTTCATGCTTGTTATATGCCGCAAGATATTGGGATTGGCTTGCCCTTGCATAAAGACCTGCCTAACTTGCATCGAAATGTCCGTTATATTTCTATCATGCATCGTTTACAATCTTTATCTTATGCTTTCATAAAGTCATATTTCTTTATCACAATTGACGTGTTAAATTAATGGCAAGTTTTGTTATCCTTTAGACTTGTCCTATTTGACAATAGCTTACATCCTTGCTTTTCTCTACTTAAACAGAAAAGATGCATACACCTGCTTCTCGCCACACATTGGTGCTGAGGAATTCAACTATGGTTCTAGGATAGACCATATTCTTATTGCTGGGCCATGCTTACATCAGCATCATGATATGGAGGGGCATGACTTCTTATGCTGCCATGTTGAAGCATGTGATATCATGAGTCAGCTTAGAAGGGGAAATTCTGGGAATGCACCCAAGTAACAGATATTGATACACAAAAAATAACAATGCAGATTTTAGTTATTCGTTGGTCTCTATTTAAGTTATTGTATCTACAGGTGGAGAGGAGGAAGAAGCGTTAAACTGGAAGGTTCAGACCATGTTCCTGTTTATGCCATATTGAGAGATATACCTGATCTTCCATTGCATAACACTCCATCTTTAGCTGTTAGATATATTCCTGAAGTCCGTGGCTGGCAACAGACTATCGGTGAGCAATAATGTTCAGCTGATCTCTTCTTATAATATTTAGAATTGCCTTCTTGTTTGACAAATCCTTGGGGATTTGACTTCTTATGAAGAAGAGGTCTCTAGATGCTATCTTCTTCAGAAGTTTGCTCTTCTATTATGTTGCATTTTCTCCGATTCATGTTTCCATAAGCAGATCTTACACTATATTGAAGAACCAAAGAAATGAAGAACTCTTTTTTCTTGCATTTGAAATTTTTGAATTTGAGAAAAAATTATTGAAGAGAAAAATGCTTTACCAATAGAAAAGTAGAAAACTGCTCATAAGAGATACAAATGAGGATATCGATTGAAATATCAAACTGCTTGTATCTTAATGACCAACAAGGACCCCAATCAGGTTCGATCTGAGGTAAAGAGTAAAGACTATATAGCTTACAGAAGTTTTAGGTCAACACATGGAGACACAGTAGTCCATACCAAAGCAAGAATCCAGGGAGAAGGGTATCCCCTTTGAAGAAGTTGATTAGACCTATATGTAGACCGAACATTCAGTTATATGGCCTATGTTTCTGGGATTGGTTAAAGTTTACAATGGCTAATAAGGTAAGGTAGAAGACTATTCTGAAGTTATCCAAGAAGGGAGATACTAGCAGCGTATTTTTCTGATCTATAGAGGACAACTAAGCAAAAGGTAAAAGAGTAATGGACATCTAAGCCAAGAAAACTATGGTGAGACTATGAGAGTGCTTTGTGATGTGATCTTGATTCTTGAAATTCAGTGGAGAGCAATTTTTTGGGAATTTTCGTCCAAGGAGTTCACCGATGATAAACTATTACATTTCATGGTTAATGTGTATTCCTAGGCAAGCAGGCTTTGAAGGTTCGCTTTGATTGGAGGCCTGAAGCAACTGTTGAGCTTAGGTTATAATCCAAATGAATAAGCCAGAACAACCCCTAGTTTCTTGAATTTTTGAGTAATGGAAACTGTTTTCTTTGTTCCAGTTGTTATCCAGTTTCAAGAATATATTCCTTTGCATAGCTTTAGTAGAATTATGAAATTAAAGACATTGTGTGGAGGGGGACTTTTTTTTTCATTTTTACTTAATTTTATGTGTGATATTTTATTTGTTTATTGATGCAAACGATTAATTGGTGTTTTGGCTCGAGAAAAGTTAGGACTTAGGTATCATTATGTGTAGTAAGGAAAAAAATTTGTTATGCAATTCACTTAACATAGCTGATGATGGTTGGAAGAAGTTGAAGGATCATATGGACAAAACTAGTTGTTCAGATGGTCGATAATGGAGCTTGAAAACGCCATCATTTCCTCTTCAATTCTTATGCTTCTTTAGTTCTTTGCAATCTTCTCATGTAGTTTGCCCATGAATATTAAAACACTTTTTTTGTTATTATTGCGGGTAATTATGATAACTTGTAGCTACTTTTTCAGTCTCATTTCTGGTCAAAGGGAAAGTTCATCATTGTTTGCCAAATGATTTATCCGGCGGTAGCAATACAAGAGAAAATGATGGTGTATCTGAAATATCGCAAGGTTGTAGCATAACCACAGAGCAGGACACCATTGCTACTATACCTCAACATTCTCCAGATTCAAGCATTTTTAAATTGAACCCTGGAGAGAAATCTAACCCATGTGTTAGCGATGATCCTGGTCTTACAGTTGCTAAGGAAACTACTATGTCAGTAAAAGCTGAGAACAGAAACTCTCTGTCTGGCTGCACCGCAAGTGTCAAGAAGAGGATAAGACATAATACATGTTCTCAACTTACTTTGAAATCTTTTTTCAAACAACCAAAGACAGTTACAAATGCTGTTGAGAACACTCTGAAGCGCGATTTGACATTTGAGAAAATTGATCCTGAGAAAGATGGGGAGGAAACATTGCAATCGATAGAACAGGTAGATAATCAAGATCTGCAGAAAAAAAATTCAGAGAATAGTTCTGAAATGAGTTTGACCAGCATAAACACAAATAACGATAGTTCGGTGGTACTAGAGTGGAAAAGGATTCAGCAGAAGATGAAGATGACATTACCAATTTGCAAGGGTCATAGTGAACCTTGTGTTGCAAGGTCTGTGAAAAGAGAAGGCCCCAATAGAGGTCGTCTCTTCTATGTATGTGCTCGAGCTCAGGTATTCAAACATACATCATTTGATTATTTTGACTATCCATATATCTTTCTTTTAGTTGCTATGTTTAACTTTGATTTCTGGTGCATGTATAGGTGAACTAAGAAACATACTAAACCTCCTGTCCTGTAGTATTTAGTGGCATCTCTGAGGGCAATGCAGCTAGAATGTTTTTAGGCCATTCTAAGAACCTGAAAAATAGTTGTAAAGGCTTCTTTTACTTTTAGGAAGCAGTCAAGACCAGGCACTGAGCTCAGTTATTAAGACAAAAAAAAAATTCAGCATTTCTCGTATGTAAGAACGCTTTGCTCAGTATAGAAAACTAGTCGGTACCATTTAATATGGGGGTATATATATATATATATATATATATATATATATATATATAGATACACACATGTATATGTACACATGGCACAGTATAAAACTGTATTTAAAATCTTGGCTCAAAGCATCTAAATTGAGACTAATGTTCTTTGTAACGTCGTGTAGTTAATGGACCATTCTGTAAGATATAAATAAATTTCTCATTCTGAGTTGGTCTTATTGTTCTCCAGTCAACTCAAACTTTTCCTCCTTTCAGGGACCTGCGTCAAATCCAGAAGCCAACTGTGGTTACTTCCAGTGGGGTTCTGTGAAATCTAAGGGGAAGCATAAGTGATTTTTTTTCTATCATTTCCACTGGCATTCAGGATTACGACTCCATTATGTTGACTTGGTTGTTATCTAACACTAAATCTTACTATAAGTTTATTCCTACCATTTAATCTTATGTTTCTTCTTAGAATCATCCGTGCTTTCTCATTTTTAGATTACTGATTGTTGTACATTTTTATAAATGACATAAATTAATGGTATTTTTCCTGCTAAATGATTTCAGAACTCTTTCTATTTTTTGAGAGGGTAAGCACCTTTATCTCTGCTGGTTGTGTTGATTCACTCATCCTCGGTTTCAGGTAAGCCTAACTTGTAGCTGAATTCAGAAAGGCTACAGAGTTGGTGCTGTGGTTTGACAGCCTTGCATCGGTAGAACAAGGATTCTTCACATAGCAGCATGTGCTTCGCTATCTGATGGCCAAGAGAAACCTATGCTACTCACGCATATTCTGAATCAATCTTTGCTGTAAGATCTCATTCTCCTTGTACAGATGCCTGTATATCAAAGTGAGCTCTTCTCCAGAAGTCTCATTATTAGTTGAAAGAAGCCAATTATTCGATATTGGAGGTATTCAACTTCTCGTTCAATGCAGCTTATGCACATTTCCTTAGAAATCCTCTTGTTGCACTAATAAGATGACAAATAGGTTTCAGTCTTATACTAAAAAAATCAGGGATGATGTAACTTCTTAACAATGTTCTCATGGCTCGCTACTCAACTCATGTTGTCTTAACATCTTGCAACTTCCTCCATATTGCTACCAATATTCTTGTAACTTCTTGGTTTTATTAACTGTAATTTTAGATAAATATACATGAGGTACTCTGTTGGCTATGACAATGAGATATTAGATCACTTCTACATAGTATCAAAACCCTTTATCTACTTATTGTGCAGTTATTTTTATAGTTATTATTTTGCTTTTTATAATTATTCTAGATCCACCTTTGTGAAGATCTAATCAAGGTATTAAAAACCGTTCCGTATTGGGTAGTACGGATAGTTTGTGCCGGTCTGATGAGAGATCGAGGAAGGAGGAGGAGGAGGAGGAAAAGGAAGAAGAAGAGGAGGAAGGTGATGACAATGAGGATGCACCTTCCTTGCATGCAACGGGAGCAAAGTGGCGGAGCATGCTGCTGCCGCCCATTCCTCTTCCTTCTTCCTCCTCTTCTCTTTTTCTTATTCTTCCTCCATCTTATTCTTCTTCCTCCCTACTGCTCCGGTCACAAGCTTGCTCAGTTCGCCTCCTCCTCTTCCTCCCTCTTCTTCTTTGTTCTTGCACACTCAAGCTTGCTTAGTTCAACCGATTCGAATCAGTATAGCAGCTCGGACGGATACTTTAAACCTCGGGTCTAGTAAGCTTGTTGATTAGTTGTACAATTTTGCTTTTGCATTTGTGCTGGAAGCTTAATCCAATTTGTGTGTGAGAATGATGTTAGAGTAGACCTAAGCTTATGAAATCACAAATATACAAAATATCTCTTTCTAGTATGTTTAGATTGGTATTTTCTAGTTATTGCTTTAGTTATTCGTCTACCTTGTTATTGTATCCTACATTTATTAGATAATCAAATCAAATTAAATATGGTACCAAAGCATAAACAATCATTTGTCTATCCATCTTTCCTTTAGCATTTGTCTTGTCCACTTTCTTTTAGTTTCCCATTCAGATTAAATATGGTATCAAAACATTAACAATTAATTTCTTGATTGTTTGGTTATCAATTCATCAAAGCTTCATCTTCCTCCCTTGCCAAATCGTTCAATAATAGTTAAGGTTCTTCACCAAAAAGGATCCTATTCTTGGATAATTGGCAAGCGAGATCACTTGATAATTGGCAAGCTAGCTTACCCTTTTGCCAAGTCATCTCTGTGGGATACTGTTACAGGCCCATTAGTGTTAGTAGTTTATTAATAAGTGGATCTGGGTTGGCTTGTCATACCCGGTCCGTTAAGTAGTAAGAATATATAAATAAGGGTCTTAGAGTTGTGTTAGGGTTTGTCTAGAGTCTTGTTATTTTCTCTTGGGCGTGCTCTTGCCCGATAGTTCGTATCAATTGGTCCGACCTGCCGGATCGATCGCCGGGAAAACGGTGGTCCGGCGACGGATACAGGCGGAAGGAGTTTCCGTTGTCGGTATTAGATCTATACAGCGGATCTAGTATCGTTCATCAAGCCAACAAAAGGAAACCCTAGGTGGAGTAAATCAAAACCCTAGGATGGAGTTTATCGATTCGAGGTGGTTCAAGACGATTTCGGACGGTGGTACTGTTCATCGACGCAAGTGAGGAAGGCAACGGCAGCGGCACATCTCCTAGCAGCGTCGTTGGTCCGTGGTGACAGCAAGGAGTAGCGGTCCCTTCCTCCGGCGGCGTTTCTCCTCAGGCGGTGTCCCGGTTCAAGCGACGTCGAGGTGGCGTTAAGCGGCGTCCAGGCGCGTCCGTGCGACCAGCGACACCAAACGAGCAGGCAGCTCGTTTATAGCGTCAGTCACCTCTCGTCCTCCCCGGCGGACGCTCCCCGGCGGCCCATCATTGTCATCCGGTGGCTTTTTGGCCTCTTCTAGGCGTCGCCCATTCTTCTCGACGCAAGGCGACACCAGGCGGTGGCGATCGAAGCGGCGAAGTCGGCGGCCCGATTTAGGGCTCGATTTCGGCGCTAGGGTTCCGGTGGCTCGGCGGTAGGGTTCCGGCGACCCATCGGCACTCGGCTGGGTCACACAGCAGCGGCGTCGACAGCAGGGTGAGCGTGGAAGCGGGCGTAAGCGGAAGATCGGCAGGCGCGGGCGTAGAGAGGTACTGTAGCAGAAGTTTATATATATATATATATATATATAAACGCTGCTGTTACTGTGCGAGTACTGTAGCACCGAAAAAAAAAATTTGAAGGATGACTACACGTAGTGAGGCTAGATTGGAGGCTTTGGAGAAAACAGTAGGAGAAGTGCATAGTTCTCTTGCGATTATACGAGAGGAACTTCAGTCTGTAGGAGAGAGAAAGAGAATTGAAGTGCTGACAGCCGAAAAAGAGCGGAGTCAATATCGAGAAGAAGTAGCTGCCCTTACTAAGCGACAGGATGAGATGGATCGTCACTGGGGGCTTATTGATGAGTTGACGAGCGAGATGAGGAACTTGGCTGCGACATTAACAGGCAGGCGAGACGAGCAAAGGGAGGGTTCAACGGGCCCTCATCATCACCCAGGCAAGGAGCCATACCGCCCACCCCCTTCACGGGAGCATTGGCTCCCACCAGAGGCAAACATTAGGCCGAACAGAATAGAAATCATTGATGAAGACAGACTAGGAGGTGGAGTGCATTGGGGAGGAGAAACAAATAGGGGGATGAATTCGGGGGAGAATATGCGGTGGATCCATAAGCGCATAGAGTTGCCAGGATTTGATAGGACTGATCCCGTAGAATGGATTGCACGAGCTGAGCAATACTTTGATATCCAGGGGACGACAAATGAATACAAGGTCCCGATGGCTTTTGTGAGCATGAAGGGCTCAGCAGGATATTGGTTTCGGTAGTTGAGGCGGAGGACTCCCAATCTGACATGGGGGCGGCTGAAAGAAGAAATGCTACAGCGCTATAGTGAGTTCCCAGCCACTTCAGCCTATGAGCGTCTGACAGCCTTAGAACAGGGTCTCCTGACTGTGACCAAGCACATTGGAGTTTTTGAAGAGATTGTTTCACAGCTACCTGACCTGTCTGAGGAGCAATACGTGGGTTTCTTCTTAAAGAGCCTAAACAACACTATCAGAGAGAAGGTGCGCACTTTCTTACCCACTGATGTTATGCGTGCCATGACTCTCGCTCGAGTCATCGAAAGGGAGCTGATTGGGGGGACCACACCACAAGGGCGGACAGGGACAGAAGGGGTGGCAAGCAAAAGCCCGCCAGGCAGTGGCAACAATTCTTGGGGAGGAAGCTTTCCTCCTAATCCAACTATACCAGATTCACCATCCCAAGTGGTTTCGGCCTATAGTGTCCAGCAGCCGAGAATGAGCATTAGTGTAAATTCTAGCATTACACTGTCTGCTGAGGGAAAAGGAAGTGTGTCATCTCAAAATGGTTCCAAGGAGGTGGGGGGTCAACGTACATCGTCAAGCACCTATGATCGATCTAGAAGGAGTCGAGCTATATCCCACCAGGAGTACATCAATAAGAGAGAGAAAGGATTATGCTTCTAGTGTGATCAACCATATCATCCAATGCGGTGCTTCTAGTGTGATCAACCATATCATCCAATGCACCGCTGCGCAAACAAGCAATTCCGGGTGATGTTGCTAGCTGAAGATGAAGATCTGGAGGGAGAGAATCGCGTGCCGTGGGACCCTGGAGACGACTCAAGAGGGAGTTTTCAGCCATGAAGACAAGGCTAGTTCAAGAAGGGGGCAATTGTTTCGGGCCCATTAGTGTTAGTAGGTTATTCATAAGTGGATCCGGGTTGGCTTGTCATACCCGGTCCGCTAAGTAGTAAGAATTTATAAATAAGGGCCTTAGAGTTGTGTTAGGGTTTTTCTAGAGTCTTGTTATTTCCTCTTGGGCGTGCTCTTGGTTCGTATCAGATACTATTCTCCCTCAAAGGCAATGCTCTAGGCTCCTTGTGTGCCTTTTTAAGTTTGCTGGTAAACAGCCTTGCAAAGATCTCTCCTATATGTAGTAGCCATACAGACACCTTGCTCTTGACAGTTTCATGCTATCCTGCGTTATTAGTTTAGCAAACATCTTGTGCTTCCTTTTTGTAGTTTAGCGTTGTTGCTTTCTTATATTCATTGTCACATTTTCTATTTCTTCCTCTCTATGTTCCAGCCTATTTTTTGTTTCAAACTTCACTTACGAATTTGCGTGGGATTTAGATATGATAACTTCTCTCCCATCTTTTTAACTCTTGTATTTAATTATAATTTTGGTATAAATAAACCTTCTAATCCCTATTGAGTATGATAATGCGACTATAGTTAACCACTTGTGAAGGACAAATTAGAACCACTAATTATTTATTTTCGTTAGTGAAGGCTTTTCAATTTGTATTTCAAATTATTGTGTTTCCTTAGTCACATAACAAAATCAAATTAATATATGTATTATTAATATCATTTACTTTCAATCATCATTCTTTTTATTATAGCATGTTATATCTAGAATTTTTTGCTTGGAACTCGAAAGACTGAGTATGGATTTAGTGAATCAGATTCAATTGAACATATATGAAGTATCTGGTCAGACTTTCTTTCGTCTTAAGGTATTAGCTATTGACCAATGACTCATGAGAATAATGAGATCAATTATTCTTATTATTACTGGCAACTAATCTGCCTAATTCATAATTTCTTTTTTCATGCTTGCTGACTGGTGGTAAGGTTTTAGTGATGACACAATATAAAGCTTCACACTTGCTACATACTATCATTGTTGTTATTGTTTGTTTGGGTGGATTAATAATGGATTGCTTTACTTTCTTTCTGTCAGAAATATAATGCGAATGTGCTTCAACTTATTTAGTTAGCATTAGCACCATGAAGGCAAGGTGGCGGAATGGAAGTGCTGTTGTAGAACAATCATCATGTGTTTAATATGTCTCCTAGCGTTGACTGAGTGTGGATAATACAAGGCATTCACCTTGGAAAGATTACTTGGTACTATTTTGTAAGTTCAGT
Organism: Costus lasius; assembly: GCA_027563935.2. Taxonomy (NCBI): domain Eukaryota; kingdom Viridiplantae; phylum Streptophyta; class Magnoliopsida; order Zingiberales; family Costaceae; genus Costus; species Costus lasius. The sequence continues at coordinate 70,086,100 of CM050452.1, forward strand.
GTGGATTATGTAATTTCACTGTTTTATATACATTTTATTCCCACGGTTTAGAATGCGTTATAGCTTTTGTTTGATCAATTTTATATTTTTCAGTAATCAGTGATGTACTTTTAGTTGTAAGCTTCTTATATTAATGAGATTTTTGCAAATGTGTTCTCTCAGTACTTGCGGGGTATCCAAGAGAATTTATGGTTATATTTTTTTAACAGAAAATTAAAAAAAAAAGAATATAAAATCTAGTAATATTTGTGTCTAGATTCAATGTATTTTTTATTTTTTTCTTTTAACTTTTTATCCAAAAAAACACAGTCTTAAAAGATTAAGATTTCTCCATTCCTTCATCCGCCTCTTAAAAAAAACCTTTAAAATAAACTTATTCAGAATGTTTTCAAGAAACATCTTTGTCCATTTTTACATTTCAATTATCTCTTAGAGTATTAGTTTCGTTTGGAGATATAGTATTTCATAGCTATACGAGTCTAAATCTTAGTTTGTTGGCATTTAAGAAAAATGAAAACAATTTCACAGTTTCTTAACTTCTGAAAATTGCTCAACTTCTTTTATGTCTGACTTGTTAATTTGACCGAATAATTTAGTGGTAATAAACATGCAAACAAGGTAAAGTAGAAAAAAAAAGTGGTTTTATACGCCAAATGTGATTTCACTAAAATGAAAACTGTAAATGAATCCTGCGAGGAATCACGACCAGGGCACCTTTTTTCCACATTGGATGTTGACTGAAAAGGATTGCAGTGAACTATTTTTTTTCCCGCCAAAGATTGTGTATTATATGAATTAAGTTGCTCTTGAGGTGACCTCTACAAAATTGTCTATCACAAGGATGCTGAAGCCTAGCTGGACTTAATCGCCATGTTAAACTTTAGTCTTGCATGCACCAAAAGGATCGATCAAAGGTCATTTTGTTCATATTTGTCAATGATCTATTTCAAGGTCAACTTACACCTATGGTTGCGGAGCTGAACAATTTGGGAAGCCCACTCAGCCATATCATTTAAGGCTTATTTTTTTTTAAAAGAATTCACAGTCAAAAGAAGAGAAAGATATTTTAATTTTTACTTTGATAAAATATTAATTAAAACACATTTCTTTTTTTTCCACTATAAATTCTTTTCAAGAAAACACAACCTTAAACTTAAAGTGATGGGCAACATAATTAATAAGAAAAATGTATGGCTGAGGTATGGCTTTCTCATGCATTTTGACATCCAAAGATTATAAATAAGATAATCTTTTCTATTTAGGTAACACTTTATCTTCAGCTCAAAGGCATACCATTTAAGTATTAAAGGAAGCCATTTCATATATAAACTCTAAACTTCTCTTTTCTATGAACGTTTGACCACTAGACCAAGTTCTTAGTTTCTAAAATTGAGTTCAACTAGGAGAAGAATCTATCTTGACCAAATGAATTGTGGTCAACTTTGAATCCAGGTGTCTTAAACTATTAAAAGCTGAGACGGTGAATTTAACCGTAAAAGAAGGTTTAGGTTGCTACATATCTAACTCTCTTAAATAATTGACTTAGGAGAGGTTTAGTAAGAGTTTGCTTTCTAAGTTTCTCTCTCTAGCACTGGGCAATAGCCCAATTTTATTAATAATCTTTGCTAGGAACCTAGCAATCTTAACATAGGCCTAGGCAAGTCCCACTTCCTTATTCATGTTGTCATTTTGAATAAGACATCGGTACTCAGGTTGGATAGGGGTTTAAGTATGCTTTTGGAGCAGCTTTCACTTTTGTACAAACAACTATTACAATATCATAAAAAACTAGGTAAATTTAACTTTTTTAAAAAGTCTATAAAGGCTTAGTGCCCATTTGGAGCTGCCATGCTTCCAGCGGCGCTCCATGGGCAGCAGAAGTTGTGATTTACTGTTTTGCTCAGTTATGCTGTGTAATAGTAAAAAAAAATTTACTGTAGAAGGAAGTAGCCTCCCTCTTGCTTCTCCTACTGCGCATATGTCTCGACGCACGTGCACAGCTATCTAAGAGGAGAAAGGGTCGAATCCCACCTATTTCTTTTCACCTTTTGCTATGGGTTCTATTAAAAATATTACATATTTTAATAATTATATATATAACAATTAATTATATCTATTTAAATTTTAAAATAAATAAAATATAATTTTAAATATGTAATATACTAATATTTAAATTAAATTTTAAATATAATATTAAATATGTATTAAAATTTAACATATTATTATATTAATTAATCTAATGTATAATAATTTTAATTAATTTTCTATAAACATACAATTAATCATTGAATTTTATATTACCAAATAATTATTTGATCTTATAAAAATTAATAATTTTATAAAAATAATTTTTTAATTTTATAAAATAAGTTTTATTTAGTTATAAAAAATATATAATTTAACTTTAATTTATTTTGCTAATTACATTATATATAATTTAATTAATTAGTTAATATATAAATTAATAGTTTTATAAAATTAAATATTTAAAAACTAAAATTAATAATTTTATTAAAATAATTATTTTAAATTTTTAAAATAATTTTTTATTTTATTATAAAATATATAATTTTAATTTAATATATTTTATTAAACTAATATTTATTTATTTATTAACAACACTAACAAATTTACCAAGTAACTTTAACAATAATTGCTACAGTGACAGTACAGTTGGATCCCCCAACAGCTTTAATAGTAGATGCTATAATGACAGTACAACTATCATAGCATAGCTGCGGTAGCGCAGCAGAACCAAACTGGGCTTAAGTCAATTGCTGAGCGAATAACAATATGCAAAAAACTCTCTCAAACACACCCTAAGTTTATTCCTAGCAAGTTGTGAGTAGCACCACTATTATTACCTAGGTACAAAACAGCAAAAACTCATAGAACTAATCTAAGGATTACCATTTCCAAGACGATCATATAAAGAAAGCAACTTGTTTGACTCTAGAAGAGTCTACAAGCTTTATAGAGAATGAAAATTTAATACATAGCCATCAAGATAATTTGCTTAATTATCCAATTGACTGTCACCTACACAAATTCTAAACATTTTGTAATAGTAGAAGTTGCTTCCCTTCCCATAGATGACCTAATCTTTGAGAAAATTGAACGATGCCCAATTGACATCCAACATTTGTATATTCTTTGCTCATCACCCTACGGGGCAACACCTATGCATGATTCACCTAATTCGAAGAGGATTTCCTCTACTGCATCAAGAAATTGATCAAAGATTCTAAAAGGTATTTTACAAGGAGCAAGGTAGAAAGAAAAAATCACATTAATCTTCATGGTGCTAGGTTGGTGGAAGCTCAACATTTGCCTTTTTTATTATCCAATTACCATGTAGGCTTGGTAGCTAAAATGTAAGCATGAGTTCCTTCCCATCCACCATTTCATCGATGGGCTCTGCCAAGAAATTTATTTCAATCATTCACAAGGAAGAGGTTGACTATATGTGTCAAATTTTTAGAAAAAGTTACTCAATAGATCTTGAGAAAAGGAAATCTTCAAGGGTAAAAGCCAAAAAGTAAAATAGAAGAAGTCGAGATAATCTAAAGCCAAAAAACTCCCTGTCTATTCTGCGGACAACAAAGCTTGTGCACAATTCAAACAGAACAGTAAAATCTATTGCCATGTTTTATTTCAAACATATTACAAAATGCAAAAAAAAAAAAAAAATCTACATGTGACAAGTATACAATGATTTAGATAAGTCAAAAGGTGTTTTATTGAAAAGAACAATTTGACGCCATCGCTCTCATTTTGCATTCTATAGCAAAGTTAAGTTAGCTAATTTCTACCAATATTTGAGATCTGCAAGAAGGGCTCTATGCTGGTCTCACATGAGAGCGGCATAAACAGCATGCAGATCTCCAATTAAGTCAAACTACACCAGAAGGAAGCCTTAGCACCAGTTGTCCACCAACAAGACTACGGGAAGGGAAAAAAAAGACTGAATTAGAATTGTGATTCAAGTACCAAGTCAGAATAATACACTAGGTATATAACTAGTCTACCTCTCCATATAATAATAACAGAAATCAGCGAGGATGAAAGTTTGAACAATCTCAGCAAGAAGAACCATTGGTGGCCACAAACCATAGCCTAAAGCCGTCAACAAGCGTCCACGAGTATCCAGGACCTGTGGAAGGAGCATTACAATTAGTGCAGCATAATAAAAAAGGACCTTTGTTGTTGAAAATAAGGTCTTGGATCAATTCCCGCCTTCGTTAATTACTTGTCTGTGTTAAAAAAAAAAAGAAAAGAATACTAGTGAGGTAACATTTTGTATAAGATAAATCCAGAAATACTATGAGAATGTATTTCGCTTGATCATTGCCACATGACTAGTAATTTACAGGATGCGGACAGTTCTCCAAATCTGTTTATTCAAATGGTTCCCTAATAGTAGTTGCAATATTTGCTTTCTTCAAGTACTTCACCGGATAAAATATAAAGTAGCTTTATGCAAATCTTAAACTGTATCCAGCGTAAGTCCGATTAGAAGTCATAACTCGCTGGCCATTTTCTAGTTCAAGCAACCCAGCATAATATTTTCACACAACAGTTAAGTTGAATAGTTGATCAAATTAAGTGAATACAGTAGATACACAGATCTCTTTAAAGTTATGTCTATAGTTCTTAAAACATATCCAAGAACTACACAGAGAAAATGAAAATAATGTTCAAGCAAAACAACAGTCTGCGAGCTATACTCACTGCCCGACGCTTCACAGTACATCAATCCAAGGTTTTGTTCCTGGTGTCCAGGCGGTTCCTACTAGTATGAGATAGAACCGGTGGGAATATATGCCAGTATGGCTGGCATCAGTCTTAGGTTAGACCGGTTCACTGTACAAACCTTGCATCAATCTCAAGGATTATGAGATATATTTTACTTTCAGATGTTAGCATATATAATTATTTTTTTCTCTGTGTTCTATGAAATAAAGCCGAAGTAATCTTTTTTATTATTTCCTTAGTAAGAAACTCTTGGAGGAGATCATTTCACATGAATTAGATGAGGAAAATACAAATATAGAGGGAAAGAAAGGAAGAGGGAAAAGATAAAATAGAGGGAATACAGAATAAGGAAGGATGATGGAAGAGTACTAAAGGGTATCACCAAAACTACTTTCTAGCAAACCCAAGCAAGAGCACATATTAAGTTGTTTCACAAATATGGCTTTTTCATGCCTTACATGCTTTGTCTGGAACTTGATATAAATCCATTTCAACCGTCAGTGCCTCAATTTAACATGCATCGAAGCTTTCCTGGTGCTTCTAACTTCACATTGGACGAGGCCATTTTTAGAATAGTGAGCTCACAGGTTAATCTGAGATATTATCAACTATGGGAAAGGACCTCTCAGTTTGCTCTCATAAAGAGATAAAAATTGAGATATTATGGAATCTTAGTTAATGATAACCACCACTTGTCTTCTTATAAAAAAATGATTTCATCTCAAAAAGTACCTCAATAAAGTCAAATTGAGCCCATGGTTGTCAAACTAGCAAGTCAAGTCATTTGATCTACATTTTATGTGTTTAAATGGCCCCTAAACTTGGGTGTAGGATCGGTCTTTTACTAAACTTGGCTAAATTTTCGAGTTTAGCTATGAGTTTACTTAACTTTACGAGTTTCCTGAGTTTATCATGCTTACTAAATCAATAACATATATGTAATACTCCAATACCACGTGCTAACAATTTTCGTAGTTTGTGCATCCTTGACTTTAATTGTGTTATTTGCTCTCTCACTCTATTTTTTCCACATTAATATTGTCACGAGTCCCTTTACTATTCTTGCACCCACTAAAACAATTATGTTTGTTAATCTTTACTTATTAGTAGGCCATATCCTCATTAATAAATGATTCTATTTCTTGTCAATAAATATATTGATTTTGTTTCATATGTACTTTAACCATCACTATTCGGTAATAATTAGTTTATATTAGAGTATTCAATCTTAATTCATACTAGTGTATCGATCTAATGTCCAACCAATATGTACTGGGTGAATAGGCATAATAATCACATGACACCTAATATACCACTATTAATTACTTGAACTATAAGTATAAAGATCATCGTGCCATATGGATTGGTATCTAAAACCATGGTTTAATAAAAAAAAATAAACTCAAAAATGTAATTATATGTTATATGTGATACTATATCACATCTCTTGAATTTAGACGTGATATGAACTACTATTTTTTTATTTAGATCATTAGATGTGATAAATATATAAAATACAATTTTTCTAGAAATAGTAGAATCTTATGAGAATATATTCCGATCTTACGATTCGAGTTCATGGACCCTATTTCATTCCTAGGTAGTAGGAAAGCATTTTTGACAATCTTGATTGAATCTCATAATGGCAAGAACAAAAGACCTACGTAATATCTCATTTAGTGATTAGCATGTTCAATTCCCACCTATAACACCATAAAGAGAAAGCCATTTTTGGCTTATTTATATTGACAAACATGTCAAACTGATGCATATCACTTGTATGGCCGATACATAGTGGTTTTCGAATACTCTGATACTGTTACGGACCCAATAATAGTAGTGGATATGTAATAAAGCGGATCCGGGTTAGTATATTATACCCGGCCCGCTAAGTATGATAGGGTTATAAATAAGGGTCCTGGGTTTAGGGTTAGGACATCGAGTGTTTAGTATCTTATTGTTAGGGTGTGCTTCGCACGATATTCTCGCCGGTGATGATTTGAGGGAGGATTCATTTTTGAATTCTATCAGATACCAACATAGGATTACCCCATAGTTTAGCATGAACTGGTACATGTTGGACTTACCACTAGGCATCGAAATTAAAAACCATGATTTATTTTTCTGATGATACAACTAATTGGGAAAATGGATTTATAGGAACTACCAAATAACACCAGCAATGTTGGACTTGGAAGAGGAAAATGTCCCAACCAACTTTTATAAATTAATGATGATATAAACATTATTTTAATTTTTCTCATGAATCTTCATTTACCTTAGAGAAGAAACACTACCTAGACTAGAATCAATGAAGAAGCAAACTAATAGTATTAGTTATTTTACTATATATATTTATTGCCTCATCGTGCGTAAATAATTGGTGAAACAGCACCATGTGTGTGCGTCCATGGATGAATTACACATAACATTACATAAAATAAAATTGCAATTTTATTTTAGTACATAAACTTAGTTTCAATTTGATATACACCTATTCGGAATTGCACAAAGTCCTTGCGTCATCAATAAAGAGTTTGAGTTGAACATTACAAAATGTATTAATTTATATATTAATCATTTCACCAGCTTCAATAAGCAAGTAAATAATTTGTTAAAAAAATAAGCAATTGCACTTGATTGAAATACTTCAAAGTTTGTATACCTAAATGAAATAAAATAAAATTAGTCCACCATAATAAAACTGCAGGTATAGCTTTATATACGATTAATTTATCTGTGTTTAATATAAAGCTGTAAGGTGTTACTATGAGTACACTTGAAAGAAATTAATTAATTCAACCAAAACTATTCTGTACATGGTATTTATATTGGTATACAAACACCATCTAACACACCATGAAATCAATACATTTAAAATTAAATGTATAACATCTTACATTTATAAAGTAAATGAAATTAAGTGGATGAAAGTGGCTTGACAAAATTGCAAGTTGATCTTTTAAACTTGTGAACACTAGAATCATTGTATCATGAACTAAGTAACAATCATCTTTGTCAATGTAGATTCGAGACTACCTTAGTGTGTAGCCATAAATTTAGGGTAGATTATACCAAATCCTTTAATAAATTGCACACCGATACCATTTCATAAGTGTTTGCGTCATCACCTTATATTCAACTAGACTTTGTTGCCATGCCCTGGTTTTGCTTTTCAAAACATGGTTATTAGAACTAGATTGGACTTGCTAGTTTGATTGGGAGAATCCAAAACTAGAGGTATAACTGGTAAGCTAACTAATGACCAAAAGTTCATTGCACAATTGGTTCAAATAAATATTTCCACATAACAAGGTTGTCACTAGCATAAGTACAAAAACTTGAAAATTGCTCTTTAAGATTATGAAGAATTTTAATAATAGTTTTTCAACGACATTGTTTAGGCTATGCACAATATCAATAGCAAAACAGATGTTTGGTCTAGTCATAATGAGATAGAAAAGTTTACCGACAAATGTCAATATAAAGTTGGATCTACCACATTTGAAATACAATTTGACCCAAATTTATGAACAAGACAGTGTTTGCATAAGCTTATAACAATGTAGTCTGATTTACTCCAAAAGATCTATGATCATATGTTTTCATTATGAGAGAAAAAAAAAAACCCTAAGCTTCTTGATATGTGACCTCAATGCCAAGAAGATGATGTATCTTTTTAATATCTTTTGTTACTAAATGTTATGAATAAACCTATTGTTCCGGGTCATGCCATGAGTATCAGTGCTAATTTGTAAAATCATCAAAGCCCCGGCCACTATGTTGAACAAAAGACCAAATGGTTTACCTTATACTGAAAACCGATAGATGTATCAAACTATGAGAACTTGTAAAACCATATCCGCTGACTCTTCTTTAGTCCATAAATAACCTCCTTAAATTTACAAATTTGCATCTCTTCTTGACAATATACCCCAGGATTGCTCTCTATATATACTTCTTATAAATTTCAATACAAGGAGATAGTTTCTATGTTTAACTAATTCTTCCGCCAATTCATATTAATTAGTAAAGAGAATAAAGATCAAACATAATAAGTCAAATCAAATGGAATAAAGTACCAAAATACTTTAACATTAAAACTTATGTTCTTAGCTATCAACCATGTATTGTAGGGTTGCACACTACCACATGGGCTAAATAAACTCAATTATTGACAATAGGTCAAACCCTAGGTGGTGGAGGAACAACAATCAATGTGCCACAAGAATGTAGTGTTACTATTTCTTTATCCATTACATGTTTCTACTAAAAGAATATATACTTTATGAGAAGACTTGGAACGCAAAAGAAGGTAAACATGTGATTAAAAGACAAAAAGAAAAATAATCATGTATGATTAATAGAACATTGTCTGCCTTTGCAAGGGCCCATTGAAATAATCAAAGGCATCAAATGATAGATCTGCAGAGGAAGACAACACTAGTGTGGTTCAAATTGGAGCATAATTTTAGTGTCAATTATAAACATATAATGGTGGATCAAGTAGCACAGAGGATGAAGAACATGCCACTGGTAAAGGAGAAAGAGGAAAGTGGAGGAACAGATGATTGATCAAAATGGAATGGGAGCACATATTGGTAATGGCAAAATCAGTAGGTTAGCAGTAGTGGGATGAGAAACTGGCAATCTTAAAAAATGCACCTTTGTTAGAGATAGACTCGCGAGGATCAAAATGGTGATAGCTTTTCTAAGTTTGTGAATATCTGGGAAAGATATAGTACTTAGCTTGGTAAACTCAGGACTCAAAGTATCAACATGATAAAGACAACCAAACAAATAAAAGAGTAATAGAAAATAATGACTAACTAGGTTAAAGAAAAGAATGAGGACTAGCGCCTTGTGAAACTTTTATGAGGACATGTTTGATGAGATGATAGACGATAATAACAATATCCCTCAGTAACTATGAGTTACGTACACGTGAAATGACATAGCACTTGAACTTCAAGGTGATAACATTTTTACATGTTGCACAATCATTCGCACAAGTAGTATGTATCATCCTATGACTCTTACAAACATTAAGGAGATTGGATGGCAAAAATACCATTATCCATCCAAACTTATGGAAGTGCTCTTACTATGTTTGCATAATATTATAAAATAAAATATTGCTTCTAATATTTTATTCCTTACAAAAGCGTAGGAGATTTTGTATAATCTTAGTCTCTCACTACTACTTACTCTTGGTATTAGTATATTTGGCATATCTATGATTTACAATGACATATTTAATCTAAAGCAATCTGATCCATCTCTTCTTGATTATTATGCACTATACAATCAATGCAAATGAGTACAAACATTAAGGAATCATTTGGATGGCAAGATACGATTATCCATCAAATAATCATGAAAATAAAAGAAATATTAGAACAATCACCGTAAAAACAATAATGCATCATGTTTATGCCTTAGAAGCAAATATTGGCATAATAAATCCATCAAATTAAATCAATATTTAAATAATTCACACTAAAGCAAACCTGAAGGACCCAATGAGCACAACTAAGAAATCTTGCGACCCCTAGGGCGAAAACATAGTGTGCAGTAAATGGTTCTACAATCTGGGAGACATATTAAAGATAATTAGCTTACTTTGTGATAATTAGCTTAGTTTACTTCAACAGATTTACAAACTCAAATTAAGTCATGCAACTAGTACCTTTGTATTCTGCATGGAACGCAATTGGGGCAACACTGAAACAGCTTCCAAATAAATGCAAAAGGCCCAACAAATCCTATTGAAAATATTATGTGAAGTTGAAGGATGAACTACAAGCGCTAAGATGGCACATGGCACCACCTAAAACATCAAGAGATGAAAAACTTAATCCAGATATCATCTAATAACTGAAAGCCTATTGCTCATGTTAAAAGAATGTAAACAAGGTTTGAAATTTATGGAAGATCTCTAATGCAGAAAAAAAATAGCAGGAATTATTTCTTTAACCAAAAATTTCAAAAAGTTTTGACACTAATTTAAATAAATTTGCTAAATGATATGACTCACAACGTAATACATAGCAAAGTTATCCTTATCCTCCATATAACTTGACTTTAGTTTAAACTGAATCATGTAAATGACCCAAAGAGTAGTAGCAAATGTGGCAGTATCTAGCACTGTGTGTATGTCATACTCCATGACAAAACTGCAGTATAGTCTGACAGCTAAAAACAGAGCTGTTAGGTACTGAGACTTCAATGAAAGTCCTGCAACATAACCAAAAATAATGAACTTTTGATCCACAATACATAAATACATTCAAAAACCAATTATAAGAATATGAAATGTCAAAGAAAGGCTAGAAGAGGTGTTACGTCCGATTATATAAGACAATATCCCATATCACTTAGACAAATGCAGTTTACAACCCCTGACATCAATAATATAGATGAACAGTGAAGATCCATAATGACATAATACAATTTAGATTTAATTTGTTATATTTTCAATCTGTTATGTCGTGATTTATACTCATGATTGGGAAAGATGAAATAAATCAGAATTGATTTAAACCATACAAATGTCCAAGCAAAAGTTTCACCATAAAAATTTCTTGAACTTCAGCAGCTCTGAACAAAGTTACGATGGGTTCTCCAAAACCAATCTTGCATGTTAGATTCTCCCATGAGAAAACAGGAATTTATGTTTCGAAAACCAATCACTAACAAGCATATAACTCAATCTTTTCTTACTAGATACAATGCCATCATTACATAATTAATGAATAATCCAAAGGAAAAAATATTTCCAAAAGTGCACTAGATTTTCTCTTGTTCATATTGTTGTACACTTACAGATGCAACCCAATGTATCAAAACCATTTTTAATCACTAGACCTCCTAAAAAGGCACCTAATCAAGAAAATTAACACGGTACTCAGTTTGATTCTAGTAGTCATAATCATAATAACCTTATTCACATCATTGCAGTCGCAAGGACATTAACAAAAATTTACTTGTTCCAGGGAATCCAAAAAACTCCCATCCCTATCTCCCAACAGCCATTTTGTTTCATGACATATACATATTGATCCAAAAACCATTGACATGAAGGTGACTAATCGCCTTGTTACACATGCACAGTCAAAATTTTATTGATTCTTGCTGCTTGAAATGCACGGTTCAAATTAAAATAAAGTTTGTGTCATTTCTTCACCTGCCTCTCATGATAGACCTCATTCTAATTTCACTAGTTCTTGTGATGACAAAAAAGGAATCTGATAGTCCAACTAATAACTCTGCTAGCAGCAGCTACGCATATATCATACGCAAACCCTGATAAAATAGGCAACTCGAGCTCCAACAAAATCTCAGACGGCACCTAGAGAAATTTAAATCTTCTCTGAACTACATTAGTCAGGTGGCTATGGCTAGGACAACAAGACCAAATCAAAAATATTTCGCACCCGCAACTTCTAGATGCTTCATCCAAAAACCAAAACAAACCATACAAATCAATAAAAGTTGCCAAATTTATCGAATTTAACGAATTGAGGATAAATTTCTAGCATCATCAAAAGATCAAAGTTAAGAAGGAGAACCAGCGCAAGTCCGCTCCTTGCTAAGCTTGTAGATGAGGACAGAGATCCCGATGGCATGGACGGCCTCGGCAGCAACAAAAAGGTTGTCGTGGTCGTGGACAATGAAGCGAAGGAAGACGAGGGCCGCCATGCCCGCTACGACGAAGAGGAAAGACTTCACCTTTGACGGCTGCCTATTCACCCATGCCACCAGCGCGCGGATCGGCCCCTTCGCGTTCTTCATCGCAATGCCCTCTTCTCTCTCTCTCTCTCTCTCTCTCTCGCTGAGGAAGCTGAAGCTAACAAAAAGGAAGACTTTTTTTTATTATTTTTGACTGCACAACAAGGACGATTGAAGAAACATAAATGATTTTTTCTCACTTCTCAATGAATTATCAAGATGATGGATCTAGAAAATCTTACGTAGTTGTACAATTAGGGCAAATGGAACAAGAGTAACATTTTGAACTCAATCTAGCAAGAGTTCTGTAGACAGGTTGATGATCGTTACTAATCTATGATATCTATGGGTGGTTACTATCGGCCTTATTGGTCTAATTAGTTCAAATCAGAATTAAACCAATTCGAATCGATTCAACCCGAACAAATATTTTTTAAAAAAACCAAATCAAATCAAATATTTTGAATTTGATCCCGTTCGTCCAAGTTAAACTTAATTTTAGTTTTTTTAGTAATTATTTTACTATTTAAAATAAAACAATATTAAAAGTAAATAATTATATAAAATTACATTAATTATTCAAAATTTTAATTACTGCTAGTGAGATTTATAAAATATATATATATATATATATTTTTATAAATAATTATAAAATTATAATTTTTTAATATTAAATGTAAATAATTAGAAGAAAATTTTTAAGCGACTCGGGTCGCATAAAACTTTTTAAACAGAGGGGCTTAATTTTTGCCCTTCCCATATTTTTTTTTAATTTTTTTTTAAGAAATAATGTATTCCTTCTAAGCTTTCTAATGGTACTAAATTTTGGATATTTTACATCACGTATACGTATATAATACCTTATACAAGATTAGGGTATTTTATAATAGTAAATAATTTTTTATTTTATATGTGATATTGATTAGGGTATTTTATACGTATACGTGATGTAAAATACCTAAAATTTGGTACCATTAAAAAGCTTAGAAGGAATACATTACTTTTTAAAAGAAAATTTTAAAAAAAAATAGAATGGGCAAAAATTAAGCCCCTCCGCGCTCAAATAATTATATTAATTATAAAAAAATTAAATTATTCGTACTGAGATTTATAAAATGAGACTCTAGGTGTCACACCCCGGTCGGATTGGCCTAAAAACAGCCCTTAAACGCTGTCTCAGGACTATCAGGCGGAACATCGGAACGCAACACTCGCTAGGGTTTCCGACCCGAAATTAGAAACCCTAATTACCCCGATTAATTTTTATCCCCAAATTACAGTTCGCTCATAGAACCCTAACCCTAATTTAGAAATCCGAAGAGAAACGGGACCCTAAATTAAATACATTCTCGGTCAAATCCTAATTTTGACCAAACTCCCGAATTTACCGCTTCGTCGGTCAAATCTGCCTTTGCTTGCATCAGCAATCCGTCGCTGATGTCACCTTGCCAAATCTCTTCCGCGGCGAATTCGATTTCGGCCGGCAATTTTGACTTTTCAGCTGCCTGACGTTAGCATCACCCCGCTGACGTCAACTAGTCAATTTCCGTCGAAATCAATTCTCGTCCACCGATTTTGCCCTTCCGATTTTGACCTGGTTAAAATCAGAAGAACATCGCTTCGTCTTCTTCATCGTGCCATGCGACGCCGCCTGCGTCTTTTCCTTCCGCAGAGCGCCGCTACGCTCGAGCTCGCCGGAGACACCATAAAACTTGCCGGAAAATACGATAGACTCATAGGGAAATTTCACCTTTATTTGTGCACAAACTCAAGCTACAAAAACCCTCCTCTTTCACGCTCGCATCACTCCTCACGTCGACGGCTCACTCGCCGTCGACGGTACAATCACTCGTCGCTCCTCTCTGGTCTAGTCTCCCGCTCCCAGATCTATCTTCTCTTGGGAGCTCGTCTCCCGGAATCTCCTCCCCCCTCGCCGCATCGCGCTCCATCGCTAAATAGGGTAGAGGCACGCCGCCTCCCCTATCTTTGGCTTCGGCGGCCGAGTCTTCCGCCGAAGATCTCGTCGCCGCCATCTCCTCTAGTCGCGTCTGTACGCTGCGTGTGTCCTCGTCCGAGTCTCTCGGACCACCTGCGTCTGTCGTCTCCCGCCGACGCTCGCACGAAGGAGGAAGATGTCGCCTCGTCCGCTTCTTCCGCCGAGAAAGATGCGGCTGTCGCTCCGCGTGAAGAAGATGCACGCGGCTGGATTTGCGTTGCTCCGCGTTCCGATTTCTGGGTTGACTGGATGTTGACCCAGATTTCGGGCTACACTTCATCGACTGGATTTGGGCCTCTGCCTGGCCCAATGGGTGTTGGGCTGGATTTGGGTCACTCCTTGACCCGGTGGGCTTTGGGCTGAACCGGTTGAACCGGGCCCTGACACTAAGTGAGGACAACCAATTCGGTTCCAACTGACTGACCGACTCGGCCGGACCCAAACCCAATTGAGCTGCTGAACCGTTTGCGTCGATCCGAAATCCCACTCAAACGAACGGTTGCCGCTTCCATCCCACAAAAACGTGAACCCCAGGTTCGCCCTCCTCCCATGTCCGTCCGATCCATGCAAAACATCGAAGTCAATTAATCTTGTCCGTCCATTCATACCAATTAAACGAACTTTCTTATCCACTTTTACGCATTTAACGGGCTCACCGTTGCGACTTCCAATTCCGGTTGCGAGGCCGAGAAAGCGACGGGTGAAGAGGGCGTGCAAGTTTGAATTGGAACGACCTCTTCCTCTATTGCTTTCGTCGCCTTCGATCATTCGCGCATAAATTAAATTAATCAATCAATCGATCGATAACTGCACATTCCTCGCCGTAGAAGTCTTCGCCCCCGATCAAAAGGTTTGACATTTTTTTGACTGATTTGGTGGTTGCAATCGCTTTTTGTAATGGATCTGTGTGTCCCTCCTGCGTTTTTATCTTATTTCGTGTTCATTCTGAGATCTGAATTTCTTTTTCTCGGCTTATTGGAAGATAAGAATGATCCTCGTTGTTTAGTTTGAACAAAGCTTCTCGTTTTTAAACAAAAATAGTTTCCGTTCTCAGATTTGAATATACGTTGCTTGAAAGAAATTATTGAATTTGTACGTTTTAGGTTCGTAAATTCTTATGAATTTATAATTTCTTCCGAAAGGATTGCAAACGTCAATTTTCCTATCCATTTGAGTTTTCTGAAGCCTTTGTTTTGTTCTTTGAACATTTTTGCCGCGCCTTTGGTTTCAGTTTATTTGTTGGCCCATTCGTTTGGTTATAGTATTGCTGTAGTTTGAAGCCGTGATTTTTTTTAGCTTACTTATACTTTTGACAATGTCAGGTTTGTCGTGAAGTAATCATTGTTTATGTTCATGCTTGATTTCAGGCCATCATGATGGGCGTCTTCCTCAGTAGAACTTTGATGTAAGCATACCTGAACTTAATACTCCGAATTAGTCTTTTTGATCTTAATGGGGCCAAGGGGAAGGAAATGCTGAAATCTGATTTATTAATCAATTGCAGACTAGTTTTTGGGTATGTTTACCCAGCTTATGAGTGCTACAAGACGGTGGAATTGAACAAACCAGAGATCGAGCAGTTGCGTTTCTGGTGCCAGTATTGGTCAGTCCATTTATTCTTCATTAAACTAAAAAAAACTATGTCTGTCTGTTTGGCTAAGGGATGTTTTACTCTTTTTTTCCCTTACTGCAGGATTTTAGTTGCAGTATTGGCGGTGTTAGAGATATTTTGTGATATTTTCTTTTCATGGTAAAACTTATTTTTTGTGATATTTTCTTAGATATGTCTTCCATTAACTTGTTTCTACTCTTTCCATTTTCGCTTCTTATTTGCTTGTATCTTCTTAAAGGTTGCCAATGTACAGTGAAGCGAAATTGGCACTCTACATTTTTCTGTGGTATCCTAAATTGAGAGTATGGCAATCCTTCGTTCAATTTAGTTTCCAGTTGATTTTTTGTATTACGACCTTGTTGGATTATAACTATGTTAATTTCTTCAATCTAAATTGTTTCAGGGAACATCATTTATGTATGATACTTTCTTGAGGCCATTCATTGCAAAGCATGAAACTGAGATTGATCGTTATTTGCTTGAGTTGAGAGCAAGATTTGCGGATATTATGTTTCTGTTTTGGCAGAAGGCAACAAGCTATGGCCGAACAAGTGTATTTGATATACTGAACCGCGTTATCCTTTTAGTACAAGCACCAAGAACACGGTTTCAGGTATAGTTGATCACAACATGGTTTTTCTTCTTTACTGATATTTTGTTTTAAATTTTACCAGGAATTTATAGTTGCAGAAATATTTTAGTAACTGTAGCTTATCCGTTGAACAATGACTAATGATTCTATTTACCCTACTCATAAATGTTTATTGTCATCAAAGTTGCATAGCACATGGTTTAAAATCTCTAGCCATAGAACTAGTACATATAGATACTAAAGTATACGAGTAGCAACACATGGTATGGTTACTTCTCGGACCTTGAAATGACATTTGAGATATGTCATGTTAATGTTTTGTCTACTTTTGAGCAATGGTAGTTCATTGTAACCTTTTACATGCACACTAGTCATTGTGGGATAGGCAAATGAATCATTTGTACCTCAAGTTAATATTTTGTTTACTTTTGATAACCTCAAGTTAATATTTTGTCTACTTTTGATAACCATACCTCAAGTTATCTCAAATTAATGTTTTGTCTACTTTTGATTAATGATGGTTCATTTTAACTTTTTACATGCACACTAGTTATTGTGGGATAGGTCAAATCATTTGTACCTCAAGTCAATATTTTGTTTACTTTTGATAACCATACCTCAGGTTATCGCAAGTTAATGTTTTGTCTACTTTTGATTAATGGTGGTCATTGTAACTTGTACATGCACACTAGTCATTGTGGATAGCCTTGAAATGACAATTGAGGTATCTCAGGTTAATGTTTTGTCTATTTTTAATTAATGGTGGTTCATTGTAACCTTTTACATGCACACTAGTCATTATGGATAGGCCGAATCATTTGTACCTCAGGTCAATGTTTTGTCTACTTTTGAGAGCCATATCTCCATCAACTCTAAGCTAGTCAATTCTATATCCATTGTGTTTAAAATTGTCCACTACCCATATCTTTTTTTCTTTCTTCTCCTTTGCATTCTGTTCTCACATAGCAAAGTGCATTGAATCAAACCCTTGAACTTCACTAAGACACTGAAAGAAACCGCCATATTTTCAAGAACATTGAAAGAACCAAGTTAGAAGCTGCCTATAGTAGCCTTGCTGAACCAAAAAATTATTGTACCAGGATGGGGTGATGCTGGTTTTGGTGTGGGGGCTATGCTCTGGTGTGGGGTAGGGTAGCTACTTCTGTCACGTGTTTCTTTTCCTTCTTACTCGCTGTAATTTATCATTACAAACTTTTATTTTATATGCCATTCCTTCATTCTCTTGAATGAATTAAACGGCTCTGTTTTGGGGTCTTCGATTAAAAAATATATATATCTTCCTCATTAAAGTGTTCTTTTTTTCTGTTTGTTCGTTGACAATAGGCTACCTTTATCTTTATAACTTTCATCTATAATATACTTTATGCTTTTCGTTTGACAACAGACGATTACTTGATCTTTATTCTTTTCACCAATCTGTTTCAGCTTCCATACAACCTGTTGCGTTTCCAGTGTTCTAGTAAAGATGCAGAAATATTTCTGCTTTCACACACACCATATCTACATACCTAATCAGAGACTACTAGTGGATATGCATAAAAAGATCTCAATCTCATACATCTTTGCACATTTAGAACACAGAATTCCAACATGCATGCTAGCTTCTCTTGCATGTTTGTTTCTTTTAGCGTCAATGAATGACTAGTTAGCTGTTTCTTCCTTGTCTTGGAATTTTATTGATTTTTAGTCCAATTTCACGCAACGGCAGCAAACTCAGCAACCAGAACAACTGCAGAAAGAAGAAAATTTACCTTCTCCAGAGCCAACTGCCCATCAACCTGCAGCATCTACACAAGAAACAAAAATGCCACCTAGCCCCTTTAAGAAACACCTGCAAGAACAGCACGGTGTTCATCTAAGGCCAGCGACTCCTGCGCAACCACATCAGTCGTCTTCTCCCATGTCACCTTCTCATCGACCCCCAACATCTCCGCTGCCTCCGCGAGAAAGAAGACTCCAACGAAGCCCCATCAAGAGCCAGATGCAAGAACAGTTGCAAAGATCAGGTGCACATCTCAAGCCCACAGACGGTTCAGAAACTACAAATCCACCATCTCCAAGAGAAGAGCCAACGCAGATAGACAGCGTCAATTCTCAAGATATAGAACACCCAAATCCACCATCAGACGAGAGCTCCAACAAGGATGTGAACCGGACTACACGCGACAGCTTGAGAAAAAGAGCTGCTAATGCTTCTGCTAAACCCGTCTGATTGTTCATAGCCTGTCATTTTTCTGTTCTTTTGTTTGATTTATGAATGCATCAATCTGTGGTGAAGGATTATAAAATGATTGGTCTGCATGCCAATACAACTCTAAAATTACTTCATTGTAAATAATTGTTCAGGCAGTTAAGGAAATGAATCTGATTGATTGTGTTGATGCTCCAATGTTGTCCATACTCCTTATGTAGTTTGAGTTGAAGATTTTAGACAATTGCGACATGGGATTCACCTAAAATGCAGTTTGGTTTTTGATTCTTGAACGCATGCAGTCCAAACCACAAATGCAACAAAGGAACTTTCGTATTAAGATGGTTGGTCTTATCCACTAAGGGAAATGTATTTTGTAGATCATCACATAGCCATGAAACTAATTCTAGACCATTATACATGCATACAACACAAGAATAAGGTAAGCACATAAAAGATTCAAAAAATAAGTGATGGTATCAATTATTAAGATGTATAATAATCAAATCCACCATTAGAAGAGAGCTCCATAAGCAGCAAAGGGAGTTCTCTCATAAGAATAAACCCATCAATTATGCCCACCTTGTTAATAAAATTGTAAAACAGATGCCAACATAACATCTTAAAGTAATGGTTAATAGAGGTGTTTTAAAAAAAGATTTTAGTTATGGATAATAAAATCTTGGGGTCGAAACTCTCTCTTATTATTTAACTTGTCTATGTCAAAAATAGATTAACTGAATTGAGTTGTTCTTCAAATAAATAATTTCTTTTTGTACTTTGATCAATTTATAATTTGGTACCGGAAAAATTTGCCTTTATGAGTCCATATTTTTTTAATGAGAGCAAAATTTAGATAATCAAATATTTGAGGTGGCAAAAACTTGACACATTGGGTCTATGATTTACCTATGTCAAAGATAAAGGATAATAGGATTTTATAGATTTCCTAAGTAGAGATATAAAAAAAATTATATAAGGTGTGAGGCAAGCGGGTCTTCAACTTAATTGATCTAGCATAGAAGCATGTATGAACTTCAGCGTTTCACAAAGTCAAGTTATCGCTTGTGAGGAACTCAAACATAATCCTAAGTGAAATGCATAGTAGTAAAGCAAGGACGACTATAAAATACAAAAGGATGAGCATATAGAGAAGGTATAGTTGAAGTAAGAGATAGATTAATCAAAGTTCCAAATAGTAGAAGGATAGTATTATGGAATTGTTGTTGACATTTCAGATGCCATCATCATAGTCAATGCAAGAACTAATAATCTTGTGAAGTGAGGAGTTATAACTATCAAAATGAGTGATTCTATAGGGAGCTGAAGTGTAATTTTTATTTTTTTTTTTCAGTTTTTTTGACATACAACATAGTTCCAAATAGTAAAAGGATAGTATTATGGAATTTTAGTTGACAATTCAAATGTCATCATCATAGTCAACCCGAGAACTAATAATCATGTGAAGTGAGAAATCATAACTATCAAAATGAGTGATTCTATAGTGAGATGAAGCGTATTTTTTATTTTTCTCGCATCTTTTTACATGAAGCAAATAATTAATAAAGGCAAAACTTGACTTCAAGAACTTATTACGAATAACAAATGTTCTTATTAGCTAAACTAACAAACACCTCTCCTAATAAGCACAATCCAATATATCATTGATGACAAAAAACACATTGTTGCGTCTTAACAATAAGCACAATCGAAGAACAAGCGAAATCCTTTCCTTCATCAATTTTAGAGACCAAGAATACGATGTAGGAAGATAAACCATTCAATTTCCCTAGGATTCCTCCTTCAGGTGCACAAAGGAGTCATACTAATGCAATGTCTAAATGTAGAAGGTTGCAATACATGTACTATATGCATTGGTTGATTAATGAATGACAAAGGGAACAACCATGAACTATCAAATATAAGATTCATTTTTCTAAAAATCATGAAAAATAATTTCCTTTTTAATGCAATTTTGAGAATGGAAACAAACAAAATTTCTTCATTAATTAGTGATATATAAAATTCATAATGTGTGCACAAAACCAACTTGATATATGTAACTTTTATTTTAAAAATCATGGTTACTTTTCATACTAATGTTTTTTTACTAACGAATATAGGCTTGACCCAAGCCCTTATTAAGTTTAGTATATTAATTATATAAATAGATTTTAGAAATTAAATTTATTAATTTAGGGATTTAAGTATGTAAGGACCTTTGTTGTTGATAATAAGGTCTTGGGGTCAAATCTCGTTTTCATTACTAGCCTATGTCAAAAAAAAAAAAAAAGTTTAGGTAATATAAATAGAGTTTTTTTATGACTCTAAGTTATGTGATTTATACTATTTTGAAAATTAAAATGCATGCTAGTGTAGTAATAAATGTTGCATTATTAATAGTTTATACTTAATTGCTTAAGTTAACTTATTTCATGTACATGAACTGAATTCATGATCAAATTTTGAAAACAAATAGTATTGAAATGTAAAGCCATTTCTTTAATATTCTTTGATTTAAAATTTAGATTTCACAAAAATTGCTTCATAAGTTCAAAGGAAAAATGAGATAATATTTAAGGGCGACAATCGGTAATCACCGAATACTGATGTACTAATTTTTTTTAATAAAATTGACAGATTTAATTTTTATCGATTTTTTTGCTCATCATAAACATCACAAATAAATGATATTTTTAAATTTTTTCCCGCGCATTTCCCGCGTTAAATTTAGTATCACTAGTCAAAGTCCGGGGGCGCCGACCTACACGTCAAAAGGGGCCCGCTTTACTCTGCCAATAAGCTTCACTTCGCGCCCGCAAAATATATCCAATAAAATAAAAGGGTACATGAGCCTGCTGGCAACG
Organism: Costus lasius; assembly: GCA_027563935.2. NCBI lineage: Eukaryota > Viridiplantae > Streptophyta > Magnoliopsida > Zingiberales > Costaceae > Costus > Costus lasius. Next base: position 70,107,865 of record CM050452.1, read on the forward strand.
ACGCCGAGTAACTGTTACTGTCACATCGCGTACCCGACGAAGCCACTACGCGCGCAAACTCTGTAGAAATGGGTCCCACATACTTTATTACCCTTGTCACTAGCAAGTGTCACATATGTGAATCACTTGGGGTAATATTAATGGTGGAAATAGATTTGTTCTGTTAACAATTAAGCAATCCCGCACGCGGAGATATGGCCCATAAAGGAAGCGGCACGTTGGGTCCCACATGGTGAATCCTGTCTGACCTGAAACAGACAACACATAGTATACACCGTTCAAATAATCTCCGCACCTTTAGCTGCGGACGTAAAATCATTGCTGGCGGATCGAATATGCGATCAAACAGGTGTCTCCTGTTACTGACGAGGCAGGTGTTCTTTCCCGGCTTCCCGAACTTTACTCTTTCACACACATAGTTCTTATTATTTTTATTCCTTTTAGGGCCGTCGGCTTCATCCGTGTTCCTGCGCGACTCACGTCAGCCCCACGCCGCTCGATCTCCTCGCTCTGCCATGGCGGATCCCAATGCCGATCTCACCTCCGCCCTCCTCGGGATGCGTTGCCCCGAGGTGGCCGTCGACCTTACCGGCGTCCTTGATCGCTCGAGTGAGGATGAGGTGCCGACGCCGGTGGCAGCGGCGGAGAATCCCTTCAGCTTCCTCGGCTCGCAGCCGCTAGAGCTGCCGCCGGTGAGCCCCGTTGATCCGTTCCGAAACCATACCCCGACCATCACCGGGCTCTATGAGTGGTGCAAGACGGTCGTCTGCTTGCCAATCGCGGTGGTCCGACTCGTTCTCTTCGGGATTGCCATCGCGGTGGGATACCTGGCGACGGTCTTGGCGTTGTGGGGGTGGAAGGACAAGCAGAGCCCCTTGCCGCTCTGGCGATGCCGCATCATGTGGGTTACCAGGCTCTGCGCCCGATGCATACTCCTCTCCTTCGGGTAATATTCGAGCAATTCGCTGCTTCTTGTTCATTTGTCTTACTACTTACGCTTAGTAGTTGTATTTCGGAGATTGCATGGTCTTTTCCTCGAGTGATCATATGGTTCAGTTGTGAGTAGAATTCACGGGTTAAATTTGGATAACGAAAATCTGATAAAGTACTATATTGTCGTGGTACTGGTTGATTCTATTGCGTTAGTTCATGGTTGCAGGGTTTTCTGCTCTTGATTTTTGTAAACCGGGAACTCTTAACTATTTCTATGGAGATTTTTTTGATTGTTGACAGAAGCCAAATTGTGATAGAGGTTTACCTAGTCAAGAATTTTAGAGAAGTTTCGATACAACGGTGCCAGCTTTTCCTGTTATCTTATTCGCGTTGTTCTCCTGCACTTTTGGTATATATATAGAACATAAGCCTCCTAATTTTATAATTTTGGCTGCAAACGGTGTACCTTCTTCTGTCTTACAGTCCCGTGATGTACATTATACCCCAGGTAGCCATATGATGGTCTCCATCGGTGAGTAAAAATCTTAAGGATGGAAATCTGAACCACGCATATCCCAGGATGATGTAATTTTACCTTTGATTAAATATAATATTATCAATATTTTTTAATTTAGAAAGATCAAAGGAAGGGAAATGTGTGGACGAGTGGTTGGGATTTTCCCCTCGAGAAATCCTAAGGATTCCTTTATAAAATTTTTACTCCTATGTCACTAAGCACGACCTAAATGTTTTTTCTTTTAACCTTATAGAGGCCTGTTTTGAACATTCTGCACCTCTTTTCAACCTTTTTATGGGAATTCTCTTCCTCGAGGCATGCTTGTCCTTCTTGGTTGTGTCTATGAAAGAAAAATGAACTTTCAAAACAATATTCAATGAAACGGGCCTTAATGTTTTTGGTTTTTTGAAGTGGAGAAGCAGTGCACAGCTCTTCAAGTAAACTTAAATTAAATAAATGTTAGCAGCATTTCTTAGATCACTTTTATCTCCAGGATTAACATGTACTGATGTATATCAGATTCTTTTCTCTGATCAGACTGACATACTCCGCTTATAGTGCTAGGAAATGAAGATAGAACATATGATAATGGCTGGATATTGATTGTATATGATAGACTAGTTTCAAAGTGCAATTATTTGGCTCATAAGCGATAGGATATATCCTTTCTTCAACAGAGACAAACATCTGTTGAGTGTGCTTCAGTCGAGAGGTTTTTAGCAGCTCTTTTAGTACTTGTGATCAAAGTATTAAGTTGCTTTCCTTCAGAAATGAAAATATCATGTATGCTTCTGAAAATGATAGCTTAGGTGATAAAGGGGGTGCAAGTTGGACCAATTGTTTACGTTACATTTAATCCAAACAGCTGACAAATGCATCCACAGAATGTTGGATCCAACGTTACTCATCAACAAAACCTTGTGACATCAAACTTATCTGGAAACAGCATTTAAGCTTGAAATGTTTTCAGTATGGTTGGTCAGGTTGCTAGATTGGCCACTAAAAATGATTTTGGTCAATTCAAAAAATGTATCTTGTAACATGGAGCAAGTACTCACAATGCAAGGAGGACGAGAGTGCAAGGGAGAGCAGAGGTACCTAAGAAAAGGGTAAGGAATTACTGAGCACTGGAAAAGGCCATGGGAGTGCTGGTGAGAGGGCAGCAATGCAAGGTTGTATGTGAAAGAGAAATACCTATATTAATAGAAAAATTATGAGACTGTAAAATACAGTGGTAAAACAAGTTTTGATTACTTGTTATACTCAATATCTAGAGTCTAGACACTTTGTGATTTCCTAGTCTGATTGTTAATATTCAATTATGCTGTCTATAAAGAAGCAGACATGCAACACCCTGCTTAAGGCTGTGACACTGAATCATCACTTATTGTTTCACCTCTTATATTCTTGGTAGAGTAGATGTGCATAAGTTGTATTTGTAGAGAATTTTTTATTAGCTTTTGCTAGATAAGATTGTGTATAGCAGCAAATTATGACATCTGATATACTTTAATTTAGATTAATGCTATGCACTTTCTGCTTAGTTTTACCTTTTCTCATTGAAGCATTCATATAATTCGTTGAGATTTCTTCTATTCTGTTTTCCATTAATATGTTTAACTGTTCAGTAGTAACTTTTGCCTACTAAACTATCTCAGTAACTTATAATTTTTATTTTTATTTTTTTAAAAAAACTTATATGTTCATTTCCTTCACTTTCACTTCATATCAGATATCATTGGATTAAACGAAAAGGAAAACCAGCATCACGTGGGATTGCACCAATAGTTGTCTGTAATCATGTCTCATACATTGAGCCAATATTCTTCTTCTATGAAGTATGTCCCACTATGGTTGCTTCTGAATCACATGATGCATTACCTTTTGTTGGAACTATTATTAGAGCAATGCAGGTACTCCTTTCTTGATCAAAGTACCTATATGTTAAGTCTGTTACTTTATCTTGCTTTGTTAATTTTAATCCTTTTGGGGGACATACTTGATTGAAACATCTTGTACTGACATTTTTCTTAATTTTCATAGGTCATATACGTTGATAGGTTCTCGCGACAATCAAGAAAGCTTGCAGTTCAAGAAATAAAGGTTGAAATGCTTTGGAGCTACTTGATCTACTTGTTTCTTCCTCCCTAGTGCAATGATACTCCTTGCATTTAATTGAGTTTAATTTGCATCTTCTAAGATTATCATTTTGTTGTGGTGTGGTCTATTTGCTATTTTGATTTATTGAGATTAATAGATAGGAAAATTAGGTGCTGTGGATTTGGTCTTGAAAGTTTGTATCATTGGCACAGGTATCCACTATGGAATACTTGGGGTACAAGATTAAAAAAATCAGTCTGACTGGATGTACCAGTTTGCAGCCGCCATAGTTTATGGAGCTTCCACTTTGCAAGCGGTGGCGCTTTTGCTCCGCATGGAGCAGCCGCCAATGGATCTTATGGAGCTTCCGCTGCACTTGGAGCACCTAAGCTTCCACGTGCGATATGCTGCTCCATTGCTTGGTCCATTCCGGACCAGCATCGGACTGGTATGAACTGGAAAAACTGGCCAGTTCGGACCGGTTTTGCTTGGGTATGTTTGTTAATGGAACTAAAACTTTGATTATCATCAATAAATGGATAGTTGCATTACGAAGAATGCTAAGCAACCTATTTTGTACCCCCTTTGAGACATTCAAGGTTCTAAATACAAGTATGATATTGATGTTGATAAACTATTAGAGGGATACTTTAATAAGGTTGTAAGTTGACTCAAGGTTTTAAAAATCATTTCATACTGCCACATGTCGGCTTGAGATAGCACCTACATTGTCAGTATGCTCGGTGTTGGAATCGTATAGTATCAGGACATCCGGCACGTACTGGTATCTGAGACTAGACTGGTACACTAGTTATGGACCATGGAATAAGGAATCGGTCTGGTACCACAGATTCATTCAGTTTGTACCGGTGCAGCGAAGGTCTTGCACCGAACCATTAGAGTACCGGGCTATTGCTTTCGCCGCCATTCCGCTAGCTTTTGCCGCCTTGAAAGCTACAAACGAAGCTTTTGTTGTCGGTAGAGGCTTCAAACGAAGCTTCTGTTACTAGCGGAAGCCTTTTTACATGCGGGCGGTTTGGTGGAAGTCAGGCCACGAAAGCCATGAACGAAGCTTCCGGTGTCAAACAAAGCTTCTGCTAGCAGCCTCATCACACATGGGCAGTGTGGCAGAAGGTAGGCGGGCACTTCTTTTGCCACTAGTGTTGCCCGTTACAAACCGGTTCAGCAGCTCACCTGACCGAGCTGCTGGACCGAATCCTTGAACCATGTTTTGGACCAAGATTTTAAACTTTGAGTTGAATTAGCTTTGTGCATTTATCTTTATCTTTGAGGGAAATAACAATTAAGGCAGTCCTACCTGTGAATTTTTCCTATCTACAGGAAAGAAGTCATGATCTATATTTTCTGATATTGGTGTTTGGTTTGTGATAAAGATGCATAACTGTTTCATTGCTATTGATGGTAAGATTTTAAAAGATTTCCCTCTTGATTTAATATATGGAAGTACTAGAAATATGATTATCAAATCATCAGGCATTGTTTTAGGTCCTTCTACATAGACAGATAGACTATAATACCTACAACTTGTGTTCCTTCCTTTATTCCTCACCCTGGTGTTCTGAACATGCTTTTGGTCTTTTATTTGCCAGGTACGTTTTGTCCAATTTTATTTGTTAGCTATTTGATACAGAAAGTTGCTTTCTAGGACATGCATTCAGAGAAAGGCTTCTTCCAATGATTTTCCACGAGTGATGTTATTTCCAGAGGGCACCACTACAAATGGGAGGTTCCTCATTTCCTTTCGCCCTGGTGCATTTGTTCCAGGCTTCCCAGTCCAACCTGTGGTAGTTCGATATCCTTATATACATTTTGACCAATCATGGTAAGAATTTCTCAACTATTAAAGTTTTCATGAGATTTTTTTTTTGTTAATGCATCTGTAGTAATACATTTTCTATCCTGCTTTAGGGGAAATATTCAGTTGCTGAAGCTCATGTTTAGAATGTTCACACAGTTTCACAATTTCATGGAGGTACATTTTTCTCTGATATAGTTGTGATGATTTCATTTTATAGTATCAGAAAATCACGATTGCCACATGGGATTTATGTATTCTATTGGTTCCACATGTTGCACTTACATTTTATCTTTTTACACTGATACTCTCAAAATCTGATATCTGTTTGACATTAATAAGTGAATGCTTTAATTTTGTATTTTTGTATTAGTTTTGCTTGGGGTCATAATTGCTAAAGTTTGTACCTTACCATTTTTTTTTCAAAATTAGAAGTACTTTATTCCTTCTCATACTTGTCATACATGAATATGCATCTGCATCATACATGTTATTCTCATTTAGGGCTTATCATTTCTGTAACCAAGGAGGATGTTACCTTGAAGCATAACTAAAGTAAATATGCACGGAACAAAGGCTTATAAAATGAAGTTATGAAAAACATATTTTGTTAATGCTCTTGTTTAATTATCACAAAGGCTTGTTCTTCTTGCCTAGTAGTATTAGATTGTATACTGAACTCCTTGGATCCAAGTTTTTCTTAAGTGCCATCCTTCCTTCGACTAGTTAATTTAGTTGCTTTCACTTTTGCTTTGTTTTTTTTTGGGCTAAGGCTGTTATTGGTTCCAATCCTCTAGTTCTTGAATACACAATAACTGATATTCTATTGTATGACTTGGTTTGTATCTAGACAACCTACAAACTTGTTCTTACCACTAAAGATCTGATTCTTTAGAAATACCTTGAGAGAAATTTTGGAAACATGTTCGATCATGTGTGGTGCCAATACATCTGAGTGGTGTATTGTTTGAATATAAATTCACCACAGGGCCTTTGGTGAGGTCTGGATATGCGAGGCCCCCCTGTAGCCATTTGATCAGGATTTGCCCTTGCAAACATTTACTTGTAGTGATCCCGAGTCCCGACCTGATGGCCTGTGTTGTGGAGTGCCTGATTTGTTGACTGCATGGCCCATAAGATGATTTGTTATTTGTATCACCTTTCCTGGAACTGATTGTTAAATAATTAAATAAAATAAAAGATTGGCTGCTAACAACCAATATTCTAAACCATCTTTTACAAATTTTACTTTAGTTCAAGAATATGATTGTGTGGCTACTACATTTTAGCACCTTTTGCTGTTAGTATAATGGAAATTAAATTCTTTTATAATATAATAATCTTAGCATAGTTCCATTTACAGCAGTATTGAACATAACCTATGCTCAGGTTACCAGGAAGGAGATTTGATGATTTCCGATTAATATACTTAATTAATCTTCCTAGTTATTAGATCTTCATATTATCTTCTACTTTACAGGTAGAATACCTTCCCGTAGTTTTTCCTGATGAGAGCAAGGGACAAAATACAGCTCATTTTGCAAGGAGGGTGAGCATTTTTGATGAATTTGTGAAACATGATTTATCTTATGTATTGTTTTTCTTATTAGGTTGGAATTGCAGATATTTGAAACATACCAACATACCAACACAATAAACCCGTCTTTAGTTAACTAGTGTTCATTTGCTTTGACATCTCATCTATTGTGTTTTTTTTGTTGTTAAACTTGAATTGCAAATTTACCAAAATACCCAAGGTTCAAAAATCCAGTCCGACCGGTTGGTTGTACCAGTCAGCGGTTGGACTAGATGAAAACCAGGTGAAACTAGGCAGAGCAGAGGAAGAAAAAAGAAGTAGAGGAACCGCTGTCTACCCATGGCCGCCATTGCCCGTTCATGACCACCATCGCCCACTCACTAGCTCGCGTCTATTGCTCATGTCTACCATCACCTATTCTCCTTCCTCTTCTTCCTCTTGTCTTCTCCTCCTCCTTCTCCTGCCCAATTCTGGTGTTCAGTCCTTTGGTTCGGTCTGTACCTTCATCAAACCAGTCCAAACCGGAAAAGTTTTGAAAACCTTGCACCTGTATGCTAATAAAATATTAGCTAGACTTAATTAACTACTGCTCTTCTTAAGAACAACTTACTGCTTTGATATTATCTCCTGTATGATGTTTCTAAACAAAGTGTTTTTGTTGTTAAAACTAGTAATGGCACTCAATTTTTAAATGTAGGAGGTATCTTTTCTCCTTAAGATGTAACAACAAAATATTATAAGTCATTCATTTCTGTGAATTATCATATTTATCAGATATGTGCTATTTATGAAATAAGGAAAGCACAAGAATGTACAAACTACAAAGTTACAACTAAGGAAAAAGTATGAACCTAGAAAACATCTAATTTGTGACTTTATATCTCAAGATTTTTATCTGGTCACAAAAACTTTTGTTGCTTAAAGTTCATGTATAGTGAAAAGTATGTTAAAAATATTTAACAAAATGTGAAGCTATCAAATCATGGTTGTGCATACTTCATAGTCTAAATGCAACATATGATATTGTTATTCATTCAAGTTCTTATCCCAAGTATATTACGAGAGAAACCTGGTTGGAACCAAAAGCACGAGTGTCTTTTTTACATATATTTTTAAAAATCCTTGGAAGTAATAATATCTCTCGGTTCTCTGATTTCCAAGCAATTTGTACATAGAGAAACTAAATGAAAAAAGGTGATGCATATAACTAATGAAATATTGGACTATTCATTGATTGTTGTATTGATCTATTTGAGCAAGGGTCACTTTTACAAAATTTTACTTATGTTTGTGAGATTGTTTTTGCATGACAACCTTGGTGCAACGGTCATCATAGAGAGATGAGGATGTCAGTAATCTTGCATACTTTTCTGAATGAACTGTCAAAAGCATTTCAAATTGGGATACTCTTCAGCCATGCCGTTGAATGATAACCAGTTTCCATCTAAACTATTTATCCTGATCTCCAATTTTCTCATTACAGCTAGGTGAAAGTTTAGTGCTGGGTAGATGAAGATGTTGATTTGGGATTACTTGAGAAAATATGATAAAATGATGGACAAAAAATAGCACTCATGATAAAAGTAAATATGAGGGAATAATACTCCTTAATGTTGCATGTATGCTGAAAGAAAGTTTATAATGATGATCTGGTTAGCTGAGGTTAGTAAATTAAGATTAGTGGTGCAAGGAGAGGAGAGTTACAGATCTAAATTAGTTTTATTTAGAAGTAGCGAATAGTGGTCTTAATTTGATTTTTGATGTCATCTACCTAAACAAAGGCCAAATTTTCTGTTCATTGATATTTATTACATTTCTGTGTATTGCTTCATCTCTATAAGGATGCCTTCAATGCTGCTCACGTTTATTATTTGTTCCTTTTTCATTTACATAAGCCTCCTCCCAAGTGTAAATCTGGTTCCTCTTCTGCGATTGAACTTAAACACCAAGATATGCAACACGAACAAATATCTCAAACTTCATTTGTGTAGGGTTCATCAGTATCTGTTCTCCTATGAAAACAATTATTGAGTTTTAAGCATTTTAATTTACTATAAAAGTGTGCATATTCTCTGATGGTGTTTTTAACTTCTTAGTATGTTATTCGACAATAACTTCTTGGATTAATCTATATTTTTATGTTCTTTTTTATAAGGTTGCTTAAATAACTATATCAAATTAATTAGCTGGATTGTGACAATTTTCATGGTATTATAAAATATAAATGCCAAAGCTAAAATGCTGCTTCTGTATGAAAATTTTGCAGACTAGCTATGCCATGGCAAGTGCACTTAATGTAGTACAGACTTCTCATTCTTTTGGTGACATGCTGCTCGTTGATAAAGCATCAGAAGTGGCAAAGGTGCAAAGACCTTATTTAAGAAAGGATTGCCATTTCTTATTTTCTTTATTTCCATTTATTTTCTCAGGTTTTATATGTTTAGTTTGCCTAAATGAAATCTTTTTCTTATCACTAAAAGACCTTTAGGTGGACGGCTACTGAAGATATGATTTAAAATTTACAATAATAATAACATTTAAAAGAGAAGAACCAAAATCAAACCTCTCGCTCCCTTTCATGAACTGACTTCACTGTATTCTGTCTTTATAATTCTTTTTTTCTCAATTATGTTGTCGTCATCTAAATATAACTGTGTTATGATGTAAAGAATCCTTGCAGAAGGCATTGACTGCCTTTAAATATACCTATCTGAGAAAAAAACTGACTCATATTGTCCACTAGAGCAAGGGAACCTAATTTGTGACAATGCATTCAAATGATGAAACACAGGCTAAGCATTTCATCTTTGTTTTTCATTTTTGAGGATAAGAAAATTCATTAATTTTCTGTAACAATATACTCGAGGATTTCTAGAGCTGGGTAATTTTTGGATGACTTTAATCTTTCATGCAGTCAACAATACATGATAGATTGTACAGAGTTACACTAGAATATGCATTTATATCAATATGTTACCATAGATTCAGTTACTTATTAGATGTTTGCCCTCCTTTTGTTTTCACTTGAAAAATAAGGAAAACGTGTTGGGGATGTGCATAACAAAAATATACAATGATGTTTCTGCGGCATTCTAAAGTTTTCTTGGCTCTCATTTTATTTTTCATCTTATATCTTTGATCTTCATTCACAGGAAAAATGCTCAAATTACATGGTTGAAATGGGATGGGTTGAAAGTGTATGTTCTCAATCTGCTATATGTTTTTTATGTTTATTTATAGTAAGCACTCTAATTGTGCCATTAAATGGAATCATCTATTTGTACAGAACGAGCAAATGGAGCTGTTCGTCGATTGTTTTTTCCTCTTTTTTCCCTTTGTAATAAGGATTTTTCAATTTTCTCATTACTGCGATCGTCTTAGACTGACCAAGTGATGACCTTGAAGGTGAATCTTATCACTTCTAAGTTCTGAGTGATACTATTAATCCGTTTCAGTGGAATAGTGATTACTGATCTGTGTATAACAGTAATCTACATATTTGACTTCCCGTAATGAAAAGAAAAAAAATAGTATTTAGTCCATTCACATTAAACCCTAAAATAAACTTTAAACCAGACTCTCTAAAATGGATTAGCCAAAATTAGCAATAGTAGAACCATGATTCCTATATACCATCAACCTACCATCAATTTTGTGCACATGACGTGCGAGTGTATCTGCGTCTCCTGTGTTCGATGGACTGCAATAAAACGAAACATGATATGTTTCAAAGCCTAAGATGTCCTTGAATCTAGATGATAATAGTGCTCATCCCATGGTGGGTTAACCAAGGTTTTTCATATTTTTCTCGTGCTGTTAACATCTATTGTTGAAGAAATTCAGACAATCTACGACTACTACTGGTCATTGCAATCTCTTTCCGGAATAAACGTGGGGAATCACCCACTCAAAGATTCACCCAGGCTTAGTACTTTTGCAACACCTCTGTAAATATTGAAGATGAAAGGGAGAAATTATTTACTAATTGGACCCTTTATGACTCATTTTTATTAAAATCTTATATCTAGCTTGATGAACTAATATCGTCCAATTAATTCAGGATGATTTCTTATAGATTTTGACACTGTTTTTAATCTTATATATTATTACAGTATCTAACGTGGAAGGATGGTCAACTTTATCATCAAAATTTGCAGACTTCAATTCTTAGTTTGCTAAACAACATACTAGATGTTATGACTTGTTTTCTAGCATCAATATTTTGTAACTATTGATTACAAGAAGTGTATAAAGTTATTATCTTGCAATTCTGCTTTGCAACATTATTATTACTTAATCTCACTTTTTGTAATTTGATCATAACATTGTATTATTTGCTGATTTGAGCCAGTTGTAACGTTTTCAACTATTTTAGGGTTTTGTGTCCTGTTTTTGGATACATATATTTCTTACTGATTTTGAAATGATGGATTATTTTTTTCTCTCAGCTTCCTCATTGCTTATCGTTTTCCTAAATATTTCTATCTTGTCTGCAGTCATTCAACATGAGCACGTCTGAGGCCATGTTACTTTTGGATCAGTTCCTTGCTATGAACCCAGATTCCAAGTAAGTCTCTGCAGTCTCAACTTAGTAGTGTTACAGTATTCTAGGTCATTAATTGTAAATACTTGCCTTACTCGTCTAATTGTTATCCAATGCATTCCATGAATGTTATATGTAGACATATTCGAATAATTTTGTTGTACGCTTAGGCATGGTATCCAAAGCTCATGACCTTTGCAATTTATAATTTGGTATTTTGGTAATTGCATCATTTATTGTTTAAAATATTTTGGTAATTGCATCATTTTTTTTGTATCCTTGAATGATATTTTTTTTTCCTATCTGCTTAATCTAATACATAGACTACCATTTAGTATCATATTAGTTAATATTTTTTTAGATTGTCATATGCAACAGGAGTAAATGAGTGGGAATGGTCAAGGCATTGAGAATATGTATGGTGGTTGACTGTTTAGACACTTATACTGGTTCCTCATTAGAGATTGAAGGAGATAAAGAATGTCTCTACCTCTACCATTAGTTTTACTGAAATTTGGTTGTAATCTTTAGATATGTTTTCCCTTTAACTTGTTAGCGGAGGATTGCATAATTATATTGATTGCTTGTTGAGATTAGCTATGCAATTTAAGTTATAGAATGATGGAAAAAATTTATTGGATGGCAGGGGACGTGTCCAAGTTCATGGTTTTTTGTCTGCTTATGGGTTGGGGTGGAATCCTCTGAATGAGAAGGTTAGTAGTACTTCTTGGGCTTCATTCTGTCTTATAAAGAACTAGAGATTCTTTGATATCCTATACTTAACATTGTTAACCCTCTGTTGCTCTATATTATTTGGCAGTTGAGAATAAATTCACCTTAGGATTTTAATCAATTTTTATATTTGTTGCAACTTATGCTGGATATTCTATGGTAGAATGGAAGAGTGCAATAATTTTCTTCCTCTCTGTGTATTGCATAACCTCGAATGTATTCTACATGACAGGCAAATTACAAAGAATTGTACTTCAACAGATAAATGAGAGCATTTTCCTTTTGTGCCAATTAAAAGATAATGTGTATGTTTGTTGCATTTTTTTGCTGTTTGTAATGCTTTATCATTTATGGTTTATACTCTCTGAAATAAAGATTACTTGTCAGATTTGAAAAAAGCTCTACAATAAAAAAAAATTTTACTCAAATGATCCAAAAATAGTTGAAAGTATCATCGTTTTGTTCAAAAACCTCATATTTGCATTAACACCGTGATTACTGGGAGGGAAAACAGGATGGAAATGATGAAAATGCTATTTTCCTTCGTTTACTAGCAAAGATGAAAATGGAGGAAAAGTTGAAGGCAAATATAATAAATTTTCTTTGTTTTCTAATTGGCTCGAATCAGGCCGAAACGCATCTTTTCCCTCATCTCATGCCTTTCTCCCTTTCTCCTTTGTCGCCACTGCATGAACCTATTTCTTCCTTGCACGATGCTACCACTATCGTCTTCCTGCATGCCGTCATCGTCTTCTCGTTGCTGCCTTCTACACTTGCCACTGCTGTTGCAGAGGGGGTGGAAGAAGGTAGAGGTGAGTGTTCGTGTGGGGGGTCGCATCTGTTTGTCGGTAGCAGGGGTGGGGGCGGGGCACTCGCGTCCGCCTACCGATGCGGGGGCCTCGGCTCTTGCTACTTCACACGCAAGGAGAAATTCAAGTGATCAATTTTCCTTCTTCCCTCTTTTTCTTTTCTTTTAATTTTTCTTTCTTCCCTCTTTTCTTTCAATTCAAGTAAGCAAATAAGGTTTAAAGTTTCGATCCGATCAGGTGTATTGGTCGCTGGTCGGATTGGTATGGTAACAAAAATCCTATGGAACCGGGTGGAGTAGTGGAATAAAAAAAGAAGAAAGAAGAAAGAGGAAGAAGAGGAAGAAAAAGAAGAAGGGGAAAGCGAAGGGGAAGAAGAACCTTGTCAGCTCACCCACCTTCCTCTCCTTCTTCCTCTCCCCTTTTCCTTCTTCTTCTCCTTCTCCTTTGAGCGGCCTTGCCTAAAGGTGGTGGGAGTCTAGAAAAACATGGTTGTATGTCCGTACACATGCTTTTTTTTAAGAAATAATATAGCGAAGTAGGCCTATTACACGCTGAAAGAAGTTGATTCCGGTGTGCATCCTTTTATGCGTACATTTCTAGAAATGGGGAGATTATAGTTCTTGTACTTGGTTGTATGTTTACAATTAAATGTAATCGTATAGAGCTACTTTTTGTCCCTTTTCTGCTAAAAGAACTGCAATTTAATTTTTAGTTAATTTGTTACATTCAGTTTCATGGCTATGCCAAGTTCATGCATGCTTTTAATAAAAGAAATACATTTTTTTCTTCAGATATTTAGCTACTTGGACTTGGAAAGTAAGGGATCAATATCATTTCGTCAGGTAATTGAAATAATACCATAGATTAACGTTATCCTTGTAGGTTATGCAGAAATCCAGCAGAAATATTGGTTCTTTTTTAATTAATTATCACAATATTAACTGATCACTTTCACTATTTTCCTTTCCAAAAAACAAAAAGGAAGTCATAAAAGGTTTTAGTAGGTCTTATGCTTTTTTTCCATGTACCCAACATATTATCGTGCCAATAACTAAAAGTGTTGGCTGATAGCAGCTTTCAATTATTTTCTCATTTAAATTATTTAAGGCAACACTGTCAAATATTGTATGTACTCCTGGGCAAGCCAGTTTACTTCGCGAGATAATGGCAGCTGTATATTCTATTTTTTTTTGTCTATATCTTCCTGTGATTTTTACCTCGGTATCTCGCCAATAGTGATACTATAATCTTCTATCACATTAGAAGTCAAGGACCATTATATCTTCTATTTTGTGTTTATTTTCTTCTGACTTTTACTTTAGTATCTCAATGATACACATTGTAAAATATATTGTTGATTGTATACTTACCTCTTGGCTAAACTCTGCAGTTCCTGACTGGCTCAGCCCACATAAGGAGACAACCATTGTTTTCTAGAGCTTGTGAAATAGCTTTTGCCAAGTGCGGTAATTTGGCTGATCATATCTGCGCCAAACAGGTAACCACGGTAACTTACACCCGCATGCTTCTGCTTCCAATCTCACTGTAGTAATCTACTTTTACAACTGGCGCAGATTTGTGATGCCATTCGGCCAGTAGTTGATGACTCTGGCAGCGAAACTGTAAGTTTACCTTGATTTCTCTCATTCCCTCCCCTCCTGGTTCTAGAACTTACGGTTATTAAACTTCTACAGCTCCTTCAACTATTTGATGCCGATAACGATGGCATTGTGAGCAAAGATGACTTCGTCGATTGCCTACAGAAGAATCCATTGCTCATTTCACTTTTTGCCTCGTTTGTAAAGTTTGAGGACTCGACGATGGAGGTGTAAGGATGCCAAGTGTGGCAACACTACGAACTTCTCAAAACTCCGGTGCCATATCCACTATGGGCCTGCCGATTATTAAAGCTCACCAGTAGCCAACCATTCAATCCTTTTTCTTAGTTTGAATGGATAAGATATGATGTAGAGGGTGCAAGTGCAAAATCCTTTTGTTTCTTTTTATTCTTTTATAGCTTCCCAGTTTGATGCAGTGTATTCGCATTATTTATCACTTAATGTTTGAGAATGCTCGACAAAAGAACTTGACTCGGGAATTCACTAGCCTTGCTGCAATATGTCAACATGTAAAACAGCACAGGGACTATACTTGCTATACAAGATTTTGACATGCTTTTTAACGTGACTTGTGCCTGCGTACATATGTGAAAAGATAAGACGTGGCTCCACAACTAATTAATATGTGGCTGCTAGTCAACTCAAATTGTTAAACAATTTAATTATTGTTAATTAGAATTTGGGATTAGCTTACATTCTTTACTTTCATCTTTTGCTTTTTTTTAAAGAAAAATTTAGAGTCCATAGAGGGAGTTTTAGGGTGCGTTTGGTTTGGTGGAGCTGAAATGATAAGCCTTCTTTGGCTTCAAACTGAAATAATAGTGTCTAGGATAGTAATTTTAACTAAAAAAATATATTGTAGATTGCTGTTATGAAAATTATATATTATATTATATAAAAAATTTAATAATACAAAAAATATAACACAACAAATACCTATTTACACAAACATACCATTAAATATATATTATCTAAATCTATAAAAAATACCATTCTTACCTTTTTTTTAGATTATATTAAATTAAGGATATGTTTGGCCCCGCTTTTAAGCTGCTTTTAATCAGGTTTTAAACAAAAAGCAGAAAGAAAAGTGTTTGGTAATAAAAAGTAGAAGCAGCAAAAAAGCAGAAATTAAAAAAGTTACAATTTAATGCTTTTGCAGCTTCTGCTTCTTTAAAAAAGTAATTTACATTATTTTGTTTAAAATTTTAAGTATTATTATTTTAAATAATTCAAAATTTTAATACTAAAGAAAAATAAAATATATTATTATTTTAAATAATTTAAAATAATATATTTATTTATTATTTTAAATTTTGACAGTAATTAAAAAGCTATTAACCAAACATCTTATAAATTTTGACAATACAACACAACGTAGCATAACACAGTTTAGCATAGTTATAAAGCTATTAACAGCGGGGCCAAACAGACCCTAATTGTAATTTACTCATAAATATTATCAATTTCATAATAATTTTATTTTGTAAAATTATTATTTTATAAAGATTTTATTTTCTAGAGGTTTTATTTATAAAGATTTAATTTTATAAATATTCTAAAGATTTTATTTTAGGAAATTATATATAGAAAAGGTGATCGTACAGTAGTGAGTAATAACAATGGAAAAAAACAAGGGGTGGGGTTCGAACCCCCACCCTCTCATGTTATAAGAGCTGGAAAGCTGGTTTTAGCTGCTTTTCCATCTTGTGGCTTTTTCCAGGTCGGTGCAGCAGAAGCACCAGAAAGTTCATAGAAGTTGTACAATGATAGTTCACTAGGCAGCAAAGCAGGACGCGTTTAATCGGAATATCGGATCTTGATGCAGAGCCATAACGTAAAAGACATTCCCTTGTCATTTGTTAATTGTCAAATGACGCGGCACGCGTTTTAGCTTTTACAATCATGCAATCTGAACCGTTGATTTTGATCTTTTTCTCCGGCTTTTGAACTCCTCCCGCGGCCCGATCATTCGCCTCCTGCCCTTGTCGAACCCTTGTCTTCGACGAGGGCGGCGAAGCAGACGATGCCTGGGGGCGGAGAATCGACCGATGATGTCGGCGGCTCTGCATTCAACCGCCACTTCCTCCGGCAGCTCCTCAGTCTACCAGACTCACAGACTACCTCGCTTCTGCACAGGCTCCTCCCTCCTCTCTCTCCGCTGGAGCCAGAGAAGCCCCCACCCCCGCCTCCGCCCCCTCCCCCGCCCCCGCCTCCGCCTCCGTCCTCGAAGGTGAAGGCCCGCTCCACCACTGTTAGAATCCCAATACCCCGTAACTTGCCTCCCGGCCCTTGGGAGCCTCTTCAGACGTCTACTCCTCCCCCTCCGCCAGCGCCAGAGGAGCCCCTGCCCTTGAATCCGTCCTCGAAGCTGAAGGCTAGCTCCACCACTGTTAAAGTCCCAATACCCCGAAGCTTGCCCCCCGGCCCTTGGGAACCTTTGGAAACGTCTCATCCTCCTCCTATAGCCGATTTCCGGAAGCCTCAACAGTATAGGGGGGATCCTGGCGATAGAAATGCCGCTTTGGGAAGTGCTTCTCAGAATCATCATCGACAGCAGCATTTGAATGGGTTCTACCCCAACCAAATGCATTACTATCGGCATCCGTGTACAATGAATCCAAGGTATTCGAAAAATGAGGAAATATCAGTAAACGTCCGAACTGGATATTCTAATTGCGAATCTGCTGCTAATCCAAGGGTTGATCGTTGGCCTCGTGACCAAAGGGATGACCGTTGTGCTCCTACTGAATATAACCGCATGCCGAGTGCACATGCAGCGCGATATCAGTATAAAATGAACCATATGAATTTTGGGGGTTTCAGGAACTCACAGTGCTGGAAACCAAAGAACACTGAACAGGGACGATCACATGGATCGGCCGAGAAGAAAATGTCAAAGCTAGAGTGGGTTCCTGTAATCAGAAGGCAAGCTGAGAAGCTCAATCTAGAAGAGAGGGATGAGAGTCAGCAAGGAGTGGAAGATGATGATGAGTTGCAAACAGTTTCTTTCAATGACCATGATCAGATTGAATGTGCTGCAGTCTGTAAACTTCATATTGAAGAATTAGCTGTTGAATCTCCCGATGATTTTGAGGGCGGGAGCCCATCTGAAGTAGAACCTGAGAAGCAAGAAGTGGGAGAACTTTCATCTGAAGGTGATGCAAGACAAGAGGACGGCTTATCCGATGATCATATTGATTCTATGAAACTTCTTGGTTATCCTTCTCAAAAGGAATTAGAGATTTATCCTCAAGCTTCATTGGTTAAGGTACATAATCACTCTTCAATAGCGACTATGCTATAGAAAGCAATTGATTTTGGCCTAATATTGTACCAATCATTGTATGTGAAAACAGCTTGCACCCTTTCCCGTCTGCATGCCCTTGCACCGCATACGGCGACTATCAGCTTCACTCTTCAATAGCGACTATGTTATAACTAACTATAATCAAACAAAGTTGATAACTAAATATTAAGTACAAATTTAACTAGTGCAATAGCAATATTTTTCTATTGAAGCTTGTTATAAAAACCCATAAAAACCATTTAGTTAGGACTTAGGAGATATAACAATAGTCTAGCATAATATATTAATTATGCAATTAACCATTATTTGTTGTGTAATTGTAGATGAAGGAGATGAAGATAAGTTGATAAAGGCGAAAATAATGCATCATGAGCTCTTGAAGACATAGCACAATTGAATGAAATTAAGATAAAGATGTCACTTAATTAATTAAGCCAACTTACGAAGATGCAAAAGGAAGATGAACAAAAATGATGGGAAAAGTGACAAAAATGATAAAGATGATAATAATAACAATGAAATTAGAAAAGACGTAATCTAAACTTTTTAATAGTTGAAAACTTGCATATTCAAAATTATTCATCAAAACATTCATTGAAGTTGTTCACTGAAGCATTTTTTTAAATGTTTGTAAAAGATATTTGCCATAGCCATTCATCAAAGACATTCATTCATGGTGAATTAAAGAATATAATAGAAGATATGCTAGCAATATCATTTAAGTATTGCTAATGAATAAAAGCCATGAATACAACAAGTGAATGAAATAATTAAATTTTATTGTTGTAACTTATGAGCTCAGGTTAGCATTTAGTAAATTAATAAGTTGAAGGTAAGTGAATTTAACACCTAGTCACCTGGTGGAAACAAAATGGATTGTAGGATAGAAGATCTTACAAGTGGATAAAAGTAGGGATGACAACGGGGCGGGTCGGGGTCAGGTTTTGCCATCTTGACCCGACCCCGACTTCCCCAAACTCATCCCCGACCTCGACCCCGAACCCGAACCCGAACCCGATGGGTTTAGAAAACCCAACCCCACACCCGACCCTGCGGGGAAACCTGACCCCGATCGGTCTAAAAAATAAATAAATATTATAAATAAAAATTTAAAATTAATTTTCATTCCATATTCATAATATATAAATAAAAAATACTTTACATAAACTACACAATTATTTCTATATCAAACTACTATAAATTTAGTACATAAGTTATAATTTAGAAAGGGTAAATTTATCATTTTAATGATCAGGGCGGGTTCGGGGTCGGTACCTGAATTCCCATACCCGACCCTGACCCGACTTTATCTCGTCGGGTTTTCCCCGAACCCGACCCGAGCCCGAGTCAACTTGCGTTTTCCCCGTTGACTTCAGGTCGAGTCTGAGTCGGGATGGGGATGGGCTTTCTTGCCATCCCTAGATAAAAGATTCTACTATTCCTACATCTATTAAGTTCTTACCTATGTTTTGAATTGTTTCATATAATTTTTATCTTAGTGTTGTAAGACGATGATCTATTGCGAGTTCTTGACAATCTTGTTTTTAAACATAGAAAGATCAATCGACGTTTTTGATTTATTTTAGAGTTTACTCTTTATTAAATTCGAAGCCATAAAAAGAAAGATCGGTATTTTGATTTATTTCAGAGTTTACTCTCTATCATAGGTTCTAGGATCTAGAATATTTTTATTATATAAAAACAATATTTGATTTATTTTGGAGTTTACTCTCCATCTAAATTGAAGGGATAAAAAGAGAGGAATTAATTCTCCATCAAATATTTCAAAGTGTAATTTGCATAATAGATTCTAGGATCTAGAACATTCTTTAATATATAAGACCAATATTTTGATTTAATTTGGAATTAACTCTCCATCAAATATTTATGCCTCTATTTCCTCTTCTCTTTCTTTTTACTTTTTGTCTTCTCTCTTTTTTATTTTTCATTTCCTCTTGTTTTTTTCTCCACACATATGAACCTAATGAGAGAGAATATGCTGACCCACCACTTTAGTTGTCAAATATATCTAATAGGATTTATCTTGGTGTTGAAATTGTTAAAATACATTGAAGTTCCAACTTCCAAGTTGTGCCTATGGTTTCAGAAATTGATTTGAGACAGAAACCAGTACTGGTATACCATGGTCATTATGATTGGTACTGGTATATTTTAGTATTGGTACCACTATTAAGGACTAAGATTTAAAGCCTTGGTTTGTGACCACCATTAAAGTTTTTCTTGTTTTTTTTTTAACTTCTATGTTATTTTTCGCCCACCTCTATTTGGATATGATGTCAACCATTACTTACACTGATAACAGGTTGGACACTTTAATAGCTTCTACCAACTAATTTTTTCATATTATTATTTCTCTCACTAATATTAATTTTGGTAAAAGATTTATCTTCAGATGGGTTTGGATAGGAACAGCATCAGTTTAAAATTAGCAAATGAAATGTGAATCTGAGGGTTATAGTAATAAGTATTAATATTATGCTTTATTGAAATCCTATATTCCTTTTATTCATCTGTATTTATTTGCAGTGCACTGGTTCAAATTCACTTAGAGGACAGCATAGATCAAGCCAGAGTATGACAAGTAGGAGGATTGAGTGCCGCCCTGATATAGAAACTTTAACATCTTGCTTCCTTTCAATTTATGAGTCTTTACTTCCAGCAGCTGATAAAAAATATAAGCAAAATCAGCTACTGCAATCACTTGCAAAACCAATCAACAAAGAATGGCCCAGTGCTAAGTTGCATCTATATGGCTCTTGTGCTAATTCATTTGGGTTCCCAGACAGTGATGTTGACATTTGCCTTGCAATTGATGATCATTCTATGAGCAAGCACGACATGTTATTGAAACTGGCAGATATTTTACAATCAGAAAAATATCATGACGTAGAGGTATGTTTAAGACCAATGTTTTGTCCTAATGCTCCAAGCTCCACATGTATTAACTTTTCAGCCATTTATACATTTTGAATATAATATAGACAGATAAAATACTATTTCGTAGTCTTATGCTAAAGAAATTACCATTGCGTTGGAACTAAACAAGATTCTTCACAGTTAGCCTAAGTCTCTCTCAAATCTAGTGATCTGTCTATAAGATAATTGTACTTTTTTGCTCATACATTTTTTCTAATATATTATATGTAACCTTTAGTGCTTATTATTGGACATTTAGTTGATTGAAGTTGCAGATTGATGTAGGGTGGAAATATGGGATGTTAAAGTTGAAATTTTGTTACTAATTTCAAGCACCGGCAAAATCTCAGGAGGCAATAACAAGAAATTACAATGCAAACAACTAAATAGATATGCTCTCAAATTTGGATGAAAGTTCTATCAAGTATGCACGCACAAAAAATATAGAGCAGGTACGATCAACAATAATAAGTAAAATAGCCTATATCAGGATACTAAAAATTAGGGATTTATACCTTTTTCTAATGGGTTGATCTCAGATTTAGGCCCAAATCGAACTAGAACGAATCAGCTTCTCGATGTTTCTTCCAGCCGCGTCGCGTGGAGCAGAACAAGCCTCAGCGTTGAAGCAGAGGGTTGGCGCCGCCAATACTTCTGGCCAGAGGGGTATCGGCGACGTCTGTGATTACTGGAGCCGTAGGCGTTGTCCCGGCTCTGATGTCGTCTGAAGATTCCGGTGAGGGAGTCGTCGGCTTTGGAGCTGGAGGAGAGCGTTGGCGCCGTCTGAAATTTCAGGCGTCGGCGTCAGAGAAATAGGGAGCAGGTGTTGTTGGCGTTGATTGAGTCGCGGCTGAATTGTTGGAGAGCAGACGTGGCGGAAGGGAGCAGGTGTCGTTCCACGGCTACCGGCGTCGTCAATCAAGAGGTAGAGGCGGGTGACGTCGTCGACTAACGTTGAAGGCACGCCCGGCTGCTTGCGATCAAGCAGCAGGGCGGGAATAGCGAAAGGCGTGGGATCACGGCGTGGCAGGGGTGAAGATGGGCGCTCGGAGATCTGCGACGAGAACTTGTCGCCGACAGTGGAAGCGGCTTGGACGGTGTTTGAAGAGGGCAGCGAGTGAATCGTCGGAGAGCAGGCGTCTGGCGGAAGGAAGAATCTGCACTGGATTCTCGGGACGATGGGATGTAGAGCGGCGGAGATCGTGGAGAGGCACTGACAGATTCGTCGCCTGGAGAAGGAATATTTAGGGCTTGTGAGGCGGCAGATGAAATCGAGGGCGAACGAGGGTAATGGCAGAGTATGCGAAGGTGGAGATGGTAGTGGAAAGCGAGCGTCATTTGTGGCGGCAGATTCAACGTGAAGAAAGAGATTTTAGGTTTTGATGATGTTTGGCTGGTGTTTGTGGAAGTTGGCAGACGGAATTGGGGATGACGGAGGTGGAAGAGACGAACGACGACCGTGTGCGAAGGAGATGGAGGGCGGACGTGGAGGCGACGGCTTCGACGATGTGCGGAGGGATTGTCAGCGATTTCTGTCAAGGGGAAATTGGCGGCAGAATATTTGGTCGAGAAAGGTGACGGATAACAGTTGATGCGGCTAGGGTGGGAGGATGCATGGATGAAGGATCGTCAGAGAAAATCAGAAAAGAAGAAATCTTAGCCCTCACGGCCAGCACCCTCACGGTGCGAGAACGCCTAAGCGCCGATAAAAAACAAAGGAGAAATTTTATTAAGCCAACGTTTTTTTACCATTAGGGATTACAAGGTTTAAATAGAGATTTACCATAGCTAAATTTGGCAAATCCAAATCCTAATAGGAATTGCTAAAATTCAAAATAAAATAATGTCCTAATACAAATATCTAATTAAAAGAAAAATAATAATAAATTTAAATATCCAAGCAGTAGCGGGCCGGCTTTCATTGGGCCCTTGTAGATCTTCTGGGCCTATCTTTTATGTCCCCATCAATTTAGTTAGTTCTTTCTTATTGAGTTAGCTCATCTACTATATAGTTGAGAGGAAGGGTTCAATTGATTCAATAGTCGGATAATCTTGAATTCATATATAATAACCGAGAATACCCAATTACTCACCAAGACAATTATCCAATAGCATATGAATTAATTAATAAGACCCATATTCTAACATGCATTTCAATGTTCTCTCATTGTTCACCTAATTTCAATCATTTGGCTCAATCTGAACATAGTGGCATGAATTGCATTACTGAGGTGATGAACTAGACATTGCAATTTTTTTTTAGTCATTTCCAGGATCAACTATGGTTTAAAATCTGTCTATATTGGTGTACCTTTCTAATACGGATGTACTGACATTGTATTGGTCTTATTGATACATAATGTATTGGTACTAGTTATGTCTTGGATCAGTTTATTGTCTCAAATTGGTACGTAGGTTTTAAACCCTTGCTCTGATAAAAGATTTGTGGGAGGAAATAACAATTGGAATTGAGATTCTATAACATTGCATCTATATATCCTTTTTACTTGTGTTGGGTTGCTTGCAAGGTTTAAAATCTCAATATTAGTACCTCATTGATCTTTTGTTAGACTAGTACATGATGTGCCATACATATTGCATACCAATTATATACTCAAGTACTTTATATATATTACCATATATTGTATTTGTATCGGATCCAAATTAACAATATAAGGTAGTTCATATTTTGACCTCTTTTCACACAGATGACCACCTAGTATGGTACGAGTCCTTAAACCTTTATCGCTGGCATTGTTGCAAGGTAGGTTTCTCAGTTCTTGATTAAAAGCTCTATAGGGAATTATTTCATGTGACATGATTTTTTAATACATCATCATAAGTTTAATAAGGTAGAATGAATTTTTTTTATGCCTCGTAGAATATGTGCATTTTGACATACAATATGAATATTTTGACATTCAGCACAACTTATTCATTTCATGCAGTTTTCGTAAACCATGCTAGATAGGGAACTAACTTTTAAGTGAAGATTTTATTCTTCTCATTTCTTATATTGCTTTTTCCTATTTCAACGCTCGCCTGCGCCTTTTGGTTTAATCATTCTAGTTGATATTATGCCTGCAGAGCTCTCCTAATTCTTATAATTATTTCTAAGCGTTCTTGAGATAGACATTGGAATTGTATTCTGACTTAATGATCTTCCGATATTTATGTGATTTATGCAGGCAATCACTAACACTCGGGTTCCTATAGTGAAAATGACAGACCTACAAAGTGGGGTCTCTTGTGATGTATGTATTAACAATCTTTTAGCTGTGGCCAATACGAAGCTTCTTAGAGATTACTCCACCATAGATAATAGAATGCACCAATTGGCTTTTATTGTAAAACATTGGGCTAGGTCAAGAGAAGTAAATGAACCTTATCAAGGCACCCTCTCCAGTTATGCGTGAGTCATGCAACAAGTTTTCATTTTGGAACTCTTTCAGGAAGAAATACAAAGTTAATTGTTTTTATTTCCTTTTAGGTATGTAATCATGTGCATTCACTTCTTACAGCAACGTAGACCAGCCATTCTTCCTTGTTTGCAGGTCCGCCATTTATAGTTTCTTGTATAACTAGTAAAGTTGCCAAACAATTTTACTGTAAGAACTTAAATGGCTTTATATCTTCAAGAGTGCTTTTGATACTTCTAGGAGATGTTTATTTCCACCATATTCATGATTATTTGAGTTCGATGTACCTCTTTGCCTCAGACTGAAAACCTTTGCAAATGCTTGTAAGTTTGCATGTGCATGCAGTAGGCAAACCTCTTGGTCAACTCACTGAATTTGTAAACGAACCAATGTTTTCATTTGTCAGGAAATGGAGATAACATATAAGTTCACTGTGGAAGATATTGAATGTGCATATTTTGATCAAGTTGATAAACTCGTTAACTTTGGTGCTCAAAATAAGGAGAGTATTGCAAAATTAGTTTGGGAGTTCTTTCAGTACTGGGCCTACTATCACAATTATACAAGTGATGTGATATCGATTCGCACTGGGACAATTGTTAGGTATTAAATTCTAGTCTCTTTATGCTTTCTTGATTGTTTACAAGTTCATATTTTACAAACTTTTTAGAAGTCGACAATGCAGTGCAATATGTCCATGCCAGCTAGCTTCCTAAATAGAGGATTAGATTAATCATTTGTTAAAACTTTTCCTTGTGCTTCAACATAAAGACGATAACCAACAAAGGAGTTTTCTACTCGTCTGAATCATTCTACAAAATGATGCTTGCAGTTTCATTTTAGGACAATATTTTGTTTCTATTTGTTAATTAAACCCTATTTGTGTTTTAATCATGTACTTTTTTCACTAACAAAATATCACTTGGTAGTTGCTATGTGGCATCTTTGGTGCCACTTCAAAGTTGGGAGAATAAAGTTTGGATCAGCAAGTATGGACCACAGTTAAAGGGTAGCCTTTGTCATACTCAGTGTTTTGAAGCAACTTAACCAATGAGCTAGTTTGGATGTCATTTGGAGCTACACTCAAGTGGCATAAGTCAGAATGGGAAATTAGGTAGATTTTGATATGGATACAGCTGTGTCTTGGCTTGAAGTCTATAATCGGCAAGCAATGACACATATTCAACACGCATTAGCTAAGGTTTAAAAAATTGGTTCGAGATATGGTACCAGTCTATGTACCAGTCTATGTTTACACTGTATCGACCAATATTGGCGGTATCAACCATGTACAGATACTAGTCCATAGTCGGACTGGTACATATCGGCCGTACCTCCCAGTATGGACTGGTGTTTGACTCTATGATTTCAGCTACGTGATAGCACAGCACACCATGAGTGATTAGAAAACAAGGTATGACAAAAGCAATAGCTACCTCATGCCTAGGGCGTGTGTTCAACTCTAAGTGGGGTGCAATTATGGGCAAGAAATGCATATACATATTGGCAACCATAGAAGTTGAGGAATGTGTGCCGGTAAACACACAAATCAGTATAGTGGGTGAGTGAGGGCTGGGATGCAAACAAATGCGCAATCGTTTGCCGGGCGGGGTCTAGGAAGCCTTTAAACACACAAGTGGCTTTGTGGTATTGGTGCATTGAGATGACTAGTCTGTGTGCAACATGGGCAAGGGATCCTATGCTCTCTATGCTTGTGGGCACTGATCCACTCAACATAGCTTCAAATTAACACTTTGGACTGAATCACATAGAGTGGGGGCATACTATCTCATAGATTCTGTCTGATTCATGTGGAGTACATTGTGCCACCCTTGTTGCTAGACCAAAGAAGAGTTGTACAACAAGGACATGTGGAATATGCATATGGACTTCGTAACAGACCAACGAATAACCACCTACATCCATGGGCAGCCAAATGGACAAATTCAAAGGTGTTTGAATATGGCCTTGATGGAACCCCAACCCTTGATCTATAAAAGGGTAGAAGTAGATGAGAGAGGCATACACAAGTGACAAATGATTAGAGAAGGGATGTGAGTTCACCTTGTCCTAATAGAGGGTTAAGGTGAATTGAGGGCTTGAGTTCACCTTGTCCTAATAATTCATGAGTGCATAAGTGTTGCAAGAGGCAGAAAAGCTAGGAGTGGCTTAGGTTACAATCTGGAGTTCTCAAGTGGAGACTCAACAACAATCCACCTCTTCCTACTTGAGGTTTGGCATATGCCCAATATGCTGAGGTGAGGTGCTGAATTAGACCCTTTTCCCTTAAAGAGGCTCATCCAAGTTCAGGGAGCACAAGGTATTGCAAGAGGTTGCTCAATCAGCTGATTGAATTGTTCATGTCAACAAGAAGTGGTTTTATATAAACTTGTTTGTTTTATAAAAAGTATAGTTTTCTCTTTAGTCACTGTCTGCTAACATCCTTTACGACAACTTTTAACACATGACGATCCACATGCTTGTTTCTTTCACCTACTTATCAATCCAGAATCCAGATGGTGGTTTGTCACTTGTTTGGCACTCCATGTGGCTATCTCATGTGCGATATCATCTAGTCAGAATGCTTTATAAGTCACCACATGGTGATTTTGGCAATTTGCCTTATGTGGCATGGGGAAACAACAAAATGAAATATGTGAAACAATAACGCATGTGGATTATACAAGGCAATTGGCAATCCATGCGGTAATTGTGAAGATAATTGATTAAAACATTTGTGAAAGTTTAGGTTCCAAAATAAAACAAAATAAACTAGCTACTAAATAATACTTAGTTTAGACAAATTTATAATGTATCCTTGTGTAGTTGAAGGTTTTCACTTGACTTATTTTGGTACTCATAAAATAAATGAAGATTTCCTATATGCTAATGTTAACAATTTGATAAATATCTTGGAACTAATGAAACTTTGTTAACCATTATATTAAGCTAAAATCAATTTTTTTTTCATGTTTTATGTAGCACAATAGGCTACCTAAATAACTCCAACATGATTGCCAATTTAGAGAACAACAATGATTTTGTTGTTTTGTATAATTCTATTGTCCCTTTTAAGGACCTTAATATGTGAACATTTAGGATTATTTTAGGTTCTATACCTATCACTGAAGTATGTAGTATGACATATTGAGTTAGGTTCATTGGTCAGGTACGTATTCAAAACTAGTACAAGAACTAGAGGATCTTTCTATTTAATTTCTATAATGTCATTTTAAAATTGTGAGCCCTTCAAACTATAACTTAAAAACCGATCCATATCGGGTGATATGGCCGATTTGTATTGGTGCTAGTACATGGTCAATTCTCTATATATATAGACCAGTACATGCGCTAATTCAACAGAGAACTGGTACACTGATATGTACCAAATAGTGCATTAGTCTACAAAAGTTACCTAACACAAGAACACGGCATGAGGAGTTACCAAGATATCCCAAATAAAGTTACTTCACGCCTTTCTGCAATATAATTTTTTGTTATATTAATTATTCACACATATGCTAGCTTTGAGGGTGCTTGTTTTTATTTCTAAGAGAAGATATGTAATTCTCCTGTTCTGCTCTTAGCTGAAAATTATCTCGTTCACTTTAGTTAAAAATTAGAACTAGAAGTTTTACAAACCAATTATATTTGTACTTCCAAAAAACCTTGTTTATTGCTATATATATATATATATATATATATATATATATATATATATGCATGAAATCAATTAGCTAATCTCATGTATCACTATTTATGAGTGTATTGTTATTTATAGTTGGCTTATTCTTTCTCTAAGTTCAACCTATCTACTGACAGCAAGCAAATGAAGAATTGGACTAAACGAGTTGGACATGAACGCCATCTATTTTGTATCGAGGATCCTTTCGAAACGTCCCGTGATCTCGGCTGTGTGGTTGACACGTGCAGTCTCAAAATACTGAGGGATGAATTTGAGAGAGCTGCACACATACTACAACATGATCCAAATCCTTGTGTGAGCCTTTTTCAGCAAGATGAACCCAGGTTTGTTACAAAAATGAATTAGATTGATAATATATTGAGATATTTAAGATCTAACTTATAGTTGCAACTTCTATGTGGACAAAAATTTTACTAAACATCATATCTTTTTATTTAATGGTAGTAAAGCAACTCAAAGCTGGAATTATTTTAAGCATCGAAGTTGAATCAAAGGAAATTTCTTGTTTATTATGAACTCCATCTCTAGGAGTCTATATGCCTAATTAGACGATTTCAAACATGGCTATATATTTTGGTCAAATTCTCCTAACCTAGATTTAGTATTAACTGATATCGTCCTTGTTTATGAAACTATCCAATTGTAACATTGAGACTTCATTTGCAGCCTTCTGTTCAAGTTTATTTTATGATGATATGCCTGCTTCCTCTTTGTCACTATTTTATTTTTTAACTTTAAACCAGTTGTATAATCTTGTCCCTTTGGCATTAATCTCAACTGACATGGAATTTGGTAAGTGGTAGAAGATAACAAACAAGTTCCATTCTAAACAAATTCAAATTCAAGGATCAAACTGTTCACATCTTTGGATTTTATTATGCATAATTCCCTTCATGTTCTTGCTGTTCACAAACAGGATTCCCTTCAGGGAGGCGGGTTCGGGTTCAGGGGCAGCAAAATCTGCTTTAACTCATTCTGTTGCCAACTATACTGACGAGTGACCACCATTAAAGGAAGCTCCAAAGATAGTGCACTTCTTCTTCATGAAAGTAAATTTTGAATTCCAACAGCAAATAAAATGAGGGCCTCTCCCCAGAGAATAACCACGCAAAGATGCTTCCTCTTTCTGAAGAGATTAAAGAACATCAATGCCTACCGATGCAAGGCGCTCCCTCCTAAAGCAACTCATTAAACCTGAGGAGTCATCATGTCAACCCAGGACATTTTACTCGAAGTCTCTAGTTTTAAGAAAGACAAATTACTCCTAAGAAGAATTTTTCCATAGGCAAGAGACTCGAGAATCCAAGAATTGTTGCTACCAAAGTAAATTCACTAAACCCTGAGTCTCCATCTATTTGCAAGAAGAATCTTCCAAAAATTATGGTCATCCCATTTTACAAAAGTCTCAAGTTGTCCACTCTATAAAAACTCACTTATATTATAGACTCATTTAATATATTTTGTTCCATAATGAAATGAATCTCCCTAAGAAGATTTATTGTATCTAGAGTTGAACATTCAATAATATTACTGGACTATCAATTTAATGATTTTATCGAAATAAAATTTTCATTACTGGTATTGAACTGAATAAGAAAATTACTAATTGTAATTTATTAATTTTTTTATTGAGTAATTTTGAAAGAGTGGATTTATTGGTGGGCACTTTTAGGTTCTAACCATTTTTGTACAAATTTATTGCAAGTGGCAATGGGCAATGACCAACATACATATGCCGAAAGTATCTCATATGATATAGCCATTTTGTTGTCTTCACTAAAATGTTTCTAAGGTCCATTGATGCTGATCTTTTAGGGCTCCCATAAGAGGACATTGCAAGTGTTTCCTTTTATTCTAGTGAGTTTCATCATTTCCCTTAGGCTCAATATAGTGATCATATATGTTAAAGAATGGTTTATCCTTACATTTTAAAGAATGGTAGAGGCCCCTTTAAAAAGTTTATAGTAAATATTTGAATTTTCAAAAATCCAGATATTCCAAGTGAGAATTTCAAATTCAAAAGAAGAGCACAAAAAGCTAGAGCTCTTTCGCTTAATCACAATCGAAGAATAAGTGTGGGATAGAATCCATATATGAATCACTAACAAAATAACGCCAAGTTGTGGATAGATGCATTTTGTACAATCCAGAGAAAGTTTTCTATGCAGTAACTTTTAGCCAAAGGTTTTTTACTTTTGGAGTAATCACATATTAACTCATTTCTGTTTTGAGAAATCACTCAATCCAACCCACTTGTATATGAATAATAATGCTTCTTTACTATTTTACACTAGATGTCACGCCCCGGTCGGATCAGCCTAAAATCAGCGCTTAAACGCTGTCTCAGGGCAGTCCGGCGGAACACCGGAACACAACTCTCTTTAGGGTTTCCGACTCAAAATTGAAAACCCTAACTCCCCGAACAATATTTTTTTTTTTCCAAATTATAGTTTGCACGGAAAATTCGGAAACCCTAATCCCAATTCAGAAATCGAACCCTAATTAAAATTATACCTTTATGCCAATTTTGACCCAAGTCAAACTTACCACGCTGCTCGATTGAATCCCTTCCTGTGCTGACGTCACGCCGACGTCAGCCCATGAAATCGACTTCAAAATCGAATTTCGATTTCGTTGTGTTGACCACATTTCGTTGACTTTCTCGAATTGTGTCTTCGTCTTCGTCCCGAGCAGCGTCGCCGCGTCGAGCTCAGCGAATGCCGTCTACGTTCTCGCCGGCTGAGCTCATCGTCGGAGATGGGCGTGATGGCAGGGTCGAGTCACCTCTCCGCCCACAGCCTCGTCGCCGCCACCTAGCAGTCCACCGAAAGCCGCCGCTTCCGATTACGCCTCGCCGGAAGACCCCTCAGAACCCACCGGAAAAGACGATGAACATATAGGGAAATTTCACCTTTATTTGTGCACAAACTTCGGTTACAAAAACCCTCACGAGAACCCCTTCTCGCCTCACTCTCGTCGCCGGCGCACTCGCCGTCGACGTTACAAGCACTCTGCTCTTGAAAGGACGACGGCGCCCTCGCCGTCGCCGGTGGTAGCACTCCCCAGCACCCGCACACCCGATCTCGTTCTCCTCGTTCAGTTTTATAGGGAAGAGTTCGCCCGTTTTTCCTCGCGTGGAACACGTCCGCACGATTCCACGCCGTCGAGCCTCCCGTGTTGCCCAATTTTGATCCACGCGTGTCCGCTTCTTCCGCTGCGCCTAGCGTCGCCCGTCTTCCGTCCGAGTCCCGCGGTAAGCTCGCGTCCGCTACGTTCGGTGAAGGAGACGCAGCCACCGCTGCCCTCCCTAATTTAGGGTCAAAATCGACGGTTGACTCGAATTTGTGCTGCCGCTGGGCTTCGGTTGGATTTCTATCATGTGGGCTTGGGTTACTTCTTGGCCTGGTGGGCTTTGGGCTGAACCGGGCTGAACCAGGCCTGACACTAGGGCTGAGCAAGAAATTGGTATAATTTTTTTTAATTTTATAAAAAGTTAGTAAATTAGATTTGATAAATTGGGTAGTGGTAATAGCTTTAGTAGTATTTTTTTTTCATTACCTAATTTTAGGGTAATGGCAAATATTTTTCGGTTATATAGAATAATAATATCATATTTCAATTCGATAAATTTGATAATTTTTATTGATGTAAAAGTATATTATTAAAATTAGTAATATTATAATTTACTGATATTACTAATTTACTAATAATTACTAATTGATAAATTCAGTCTAGTGATATTTTAAACTATTTTAGAGATAAAAATTTAAGTTGTGTTTTCTTGAAAGAAATCTACAGCGGATATTTTTCGCTATGTATTCCTTCTAAAAAAAATACAGCTTTAGGTTCAATAAAATTTAATTACTTTCGTAAGAATTTTTATTTATTTAAATTTTACCTTTATCAATTATTTGCTTATGGAAAAAAAAAAACCTTATATTATTCTTATTTTTCTTTTAACGTTTAACTTGCTTATGTATTTGCGGTTGCTTCGCTGGCTTGCCTCGCTGGGAGTCGGCTCGTTTGAAGTCGCATGCCCACTTATCAGTTTCAACCTTCATCCGCGCTCAAAAACCCTCTCCCATTTCGTCCGTCCTTGTCGGCGTCGCTGAATCCGAATCCCTTCTTCCTCACGCCGTCAATGGACGCCATAAGGAAGCAGGCGACTAAGCTGAGGGAGCAGGTCGCCAGGCAGCAGCAGGTGTGCTTACCTCTCCTTCTCTCCCCCTGATCCTCTCTCATTCCTCCGGTTGTTGCTACTTTTATGCCAATTTAGATCGAGATCTCGACCTCCTCGAGCAACCGGAGGCTAATTATTTGTTTAATTAAGTAGCTTGTTTCCTGGTTCCGATCTTTGCGGCGGAGACTTCGTAGGTGCCCGACATGCTAGGGTTTTTTTGTACATTTTCTTTTCGTTTACGCTAGTCGTATTGCCTGCTTGAGCAGTTTTTCTTTTTATGACATTGCTTTGTTTTAATGAAATTAGTGCTCAAATTTTGGCGCATTTCTATCAGGAACCGGAAATATATATGTATATTTTGCTAAAAAATAAGCTCGGCTTGTGGAATATATGGTCTGTCCTTCGTCTTGCTTGATTTTCCCTTCTTGTCTGTGTAAATGTGGGTGTTCAGAATGACCGCAAAGATATAATTCAGTTGGGCATCGAAATGATTCGATGTGTACTTCGTATCTTGTTATTCGTCTGTTTGAACCGTTGGAGATGTTATCTGTGAGAGAATTATATTATTTGATCTGAGATGGAGCTTATATACATACTCTAGAGGCAGTTTTTTCTCGTAACATATAAAGTTCACCATTCTTTACTTTTTCTTTCACAAGGACGTGACTCAAAAACTTCAATTTCGGTTGCTGTTGTTTGCTAGTGTTTCTGGACATTATTGTTTATCGTGCAAATAATTACACTAGAAACTTCTCTTTAGGACTGTAGTTGGTTGCAATCTCTAAGCATCGTTTTATGGGTAAAAGAAATTAAGGGGTTCATATATTACTAGGTAGTGGTAAACTCTCAAACAAAAGTTGACACCATAGTAGAAGTTTCTTGCAAGCACGTTTCTACACCTTAACTTAATAAATTTTTTCCTAGTTCCATTCTACTCTTTGGAGTTATAATGTGCCTAAACTATTACAACTTTCAAATGGCAAAACCAGAAGAGAGGGAAGAGGGTACATGTACAAAAGAGCATACTCTGTGTGAAAAAAATAAAAAGAGAATGTGCTCTTGGGTGGATAATAAAACTAAGCTATACCTTCATGTAAATGAGCGTTTTGGGCATAAGTTCATGTAAATGAAAAATTTAGTCTTAGTTATGTTCTTTTTAAGACAGTTGACCATTCCCTTATATAAAGAGCAAGGTTTTTCAAAGGTCTTCTTAAAGATAGAAATAAGTAACTATTTTTTTTTTCTGAAAAATTGGAAATACCTTGTTTCCCTTTCCAAATTAACCTGTAAATCAATCCAATTAATGCATCAGGCACTAAAACCTTACAATATATACTCCAGAAAGATTGAAAGGAAATGAAAAAATTGCCTAAAAAGAATACCAATTTACTTGGATTAATGCCAAAGGCAGGTTATATTACTTTACATAACAGGACTCATATTTTTAATATGAAGTAAACAGTAAAAGGTAAACCTTTCTGTGATCTGTGGCCTGTGAGAAGTAATAATGATTTATAGTTGATATCAACTATTCAAACGAATTTGGTTGGCTACTTATGTAAATTAATCTCAAATTCTCAACCTGACACACTGAAATTTGTTTCTGGTATTGAAATCTTTGTTGATGTAGTAAACAATGATATGAAAATGATTGTCTATTATAAATGACCAAAAAATCATCTAATTGCAGGCTGTTATGAAGCAATTTGGAGGTAGTGGGTATGCAACTACCGAGAATGTAATTACAGATGAGGTAGAACTTCAGCTCTATCAAAATCTGGAAAAGTTATACACATCGACCCGTTCAAGCAAGGTTAGCTAACACTTCACAACCTGTTTCCAGTCTTCCCTTTTTCTTACAATAAGGACTCTTCTTTTCAGCATTTCCAAAGGGATATTGTCCGTGGAGTGGAAGGTTTTATTGTGACTGGTTCAAAACAAGTTGAGATTGGTATATAGTTCTGCTTTTGGTGCTTTTTTTTCCTATTTCTTGGTAATTCTGTCATCTATGTAGTAATCCCCTGCAGGTAGTAAATTATCTGAGGACAGCCGAAAATATGGTACCGAGAACAGCTGCACTACTGATACTACATTGTCAAAAGCTGCATCGAGTTTTAGTCAGGCTCGTTCCCAAATGGAAAAAGAACGTGAAAGTCTATTGAAATCCCTCACTACCCTGGTATGAGTAACCATCTACCTCCTCATGTGCTCCTATAGTCCTATTTTGTTTAAGATGTCTGTTTATCTTGGACTCTTTCAGAATAATAATTCTGGAAATCTGTAACATGATGTGAGCTTTTTTCTTATGATGGAAAGCTAAATGTAAAAGGATATGCGTCTTTAATAGTTCTAACTAAAAAAAGTCATCTATTGCTTTCTTCTGCCTCTATATTTTGTGTTAAACCTTAAATTATTTAAAGATATTTGTACTGCTATATACAACGACTTTAATGGTCTTGTATGTCTTTGCATGAATAACAGCGTATACACTTTTCGTCGAAGCTATAACATGAAATGTCGTCTCATTACTTTCCGTAAAATTACTATCCATCATTGCTTGCTTGCTTATAATTTTCTCATTCTTCAGGTTGTAGAGCCACTAAGAGCAATGGTTGTTGGTGCCCCATTAGAAGATGCTCGACATCTTGCTCAGCGCTATGAGAAAATGAGACAAGAAGCTGAAGTTCAGGTATCTATGAAACCCTTGTGTTTACCTGTCCTGCTTGTATTATTTTTTACAAATTCAAAAGTGCGACCAAAGTATTGTGTATGCGCATTTGTCAGTAGTCAACTATGGAATCCTTGTGTTTACCTGTCCTGCTTGTATTTTTTCACAAATTCAAAAGTGCGGCCAAAGTATTGTGTATGCGCATTTGTCAGTAGTCAACTATGGAACATGTTATATTTGATTTTTTTTTTTGTTTGAATGATATATGATGCTTTTACAGACCATTGAAGTTTCAAAACGTCACATGAAACTAAGAGAAATCCCTGGAAATGTTGACAACAATTTGAAGTTGGAAGCTGCTGAAATAAAGTTGCAAGAACTTAAATCAAACATGACTGTACTAGGCAAAGAAGCTGTAGCAGCAATGACTGCTGTTGAAGCCCAACAACAAAGATTGACCTTGCAGCGGCTCATTGCAATGGTATTATCTGGCCTTACGGGTTGTTGCTTTCTTTTTATTGTTTTATCCTAAAACATATCGTAGTTAATTTTTTTTTTATTTGAACTGAAGGTTGAATCAGAGCGCACTTACCATCAGAAAACCTTACAAATCCTTGATCGTCTTGTGGGAGAGGCAAGTATCTATATATTATGACCAATAGAGAACATTATTATATTAATTGAATCATATAATTCTGATTTTTTTTTTCACTTACATTTGCCCTTCAGTTTATTTACTTTTATCTGATTGCAGATGGTTTCAGAGCGGCAAAGAATTGAAGCATCTCCAATCTCTGTCTTGGATGATCCTATGCCCGTACCACCACCTCCATCATATGAAGAAGCGGGGGGAGCATACTCCCAAACAATTGATGGATCAATTGATTCTGTTGGATACTTTTTGGGGGAGGTCTGCTCCTATGTCACTTTCTCATATTGCACTTTTTTTGGTATCTTTATGTGCTACTTGTCAACTAAAATTTGTTAAATTTCTGGAAATGTGAAGGTTGTACATCCATATCAGGCTGAGTCAGATGTTGAGCTAAACCTGTCAATTGGAGATTACGTTGTTGTGAGAAAGGTACTGTCAGATGTTAGTCAAATTCATTTCTGATTTTCCTTCTTCAATGAACACTTAATGAACTAATGCGATTAAATAGAAAACGAGTTTTGATTGGTTGCATGACAGAAGAAATAATGGAAGAGCTTTTGTTCGTTAATGAAACTGCTTTTTAATCCAGTTGAGAATAATTTGTTTCTGGGTAGTATTAAGCATAATTTTTATTTTTTTTATTGGTGACAAATGATTGAAGTTAAATCTCATGCTTACCTCTTGGCTCTTGCTAAATGGAAGGATCGCATTGACATTTGACTGGACTCTCATGTGTCCACTTTGGCCAAAGAAAATTTGTCATCACTCATCAGATCAATGCGTGTTCAGGACCTGGAAACTTAAAAAATATAGATCCAATCAATAGTAACCTGGTACAATGGATAGTCTCAAATAAGTGGTTTTGGTTCCTTGTCACGTCTTTATCATATGTAAACCCACATCCATGACGACATATCTTGGCTGTATTGTAAAGATGGGATCGCATCTAATGAAATTGTTTAGACTAAATAATTTATTCATTCTCAGGCCTTTCTTCCCCTTGCTTGATGTTTTTGGTGTGACGTACATATCTGCTTCTCCAAGCTAGAGAAATGAATAATTTTTATCTAGCTCTATAACCAAAGGGTCAGAGAGGTACTGAGATTTCATGTACTAGGCATAAAAAAAATTCTAAAGCTCAAGCTAACACTGGATGCTTCAAACCATATTGAGGCATAAAAATATAGATCTATACCTACTGAGGTTTCCAAGCGGTTATGATTGCTTTGAATCACAGACTAATGAGGCTGTTTATTTTCCAATTTCCAAACTGTAAAAACATGCCCACTTGTGTTCACTCAATGCTGGATTTACGGGTATAACTATGGTGCAAGATTTGTATATGACTTCCTTTTTTTAGTTGAACTAACTACAAGGGAGAACCCTTGGTAATTCAATTACGAGAGTAAACAAATTAATTACATGAATTCTTGATAATATTAATTTAGTCTGCTTCATACACGCCAAAAGGGTGCATATTGATGAAGTATATTGTTATCAAAAACTGACGTCAGTATAAGGAAGACATATTTTTCTTTCTTTTCCTGCTAGATGCCTTTGTGTGAGTGTGCAATGTTCTTCCTTAGGAAAGAGGTGCATTTCTTTTTATATTAAGATCGATCACCATCTGTGAATGAGATGGCTATAAAGCCTTGCATGCCTTTTTTTTGATGAATCATGGAGTTACGTTTCCATCTACAGGTATCAAATGGATGGGCAGAGGGTGAATGCAAGGGGAAGGCTGGATGGTTCCCGTATGGATATATTGAGAAGCGGGAACGAGTTCTGGCTAGCAAAATTGCTGAAGTTTTTTGATAATATCATGTTGTATATCAAAAAATACAATTGAGAGTAGTGTGCTTCGGACATGAAGCTTGGTGATCTTAGTGTGGATTAGTATGAAATCAACTATTGTTAGCAGTGTAGAAGTTTGTTTTCTTAAAGCTCGTCTCCATCCCAAATTCTTACTTGTTTTACTACTGAGATGAATTTGAATTTGCATCTCATTTTTTTATAAATTGTGCGCTTGTATTTTTATATTAGTTGGAGGAGATGAAGTTTCTGGAAGTTTATGGTCCTCAGCCTGTTTCCTCAATGGTTGGAACTGTGATTGGAATCTAGGGGTATCAATGGGTACCCGAATCGCCGGTACTCAACCATCTGACCCGTTTATGACGGGTTTGGGTACCTGAGAGTTCAAGTTTACTCTCACGGATTTGGGTATCCAATTAAGATACTTATACCCCGGAGTAATATATAATAAAAAATAAAATTTTATATTTATATAATAAAATAATTTTTAATAAATATATTTATTATTATTAATATTATTTTATAATTATATTTTATAAAAATAATTTAAAAATAAATATTTTAATTTAAACGTGATTACTTGTTTAAATACTCGATTTAGATTTAGTCGGGTTCGGATTTGAGTCAGGTCGAGGTCGAGTTTGGCCAAAACTCACGGGTATCCGACCCATTGACATCTCTACTACAAGCTTATTAATATGCAATTTTAACAAATCAGAACCATGATGGCGGTCTCATCTTATGTTTTCTCCTGGGAGATGTTTAAATTCTAAATATTTCTAAGGCTTGTTGATTGAGATTTATGGTTTTAATATAGTTCATCATTCACACTGTAAATCCTATCCGTAATTTGGTATGATGAGCATTTGCTCAGCATATGCTTTATTTTGGTTTTATTTGTTATTGTATTGTAATATGATATAGTGGGTTAAGTCGAGTCAGTTTTAAATCGTGGTTGTGTTGGTTAGCTAACATGCTTGCTTATTCTCCTTATCTCCTCTTTTTAACTTATTTGGCAACGGTGATTGGAATGATTTCTTTTTTTTTTTTTTTTTTTTTTTTCTGTCATGATATTTCATTCCCAGGGTTCATTCTTCCGCTCTCCCTCTCTTCACTCCTGTCCTCAGCAAATTTTCTTTTGAAATTGTTACTGTTCGGTTAGGGTCTCCTTCCTATGTGCTTAAACAATTGCAAAATTCCTATTGAACATCAACTAATAGCCTGAGATAATTCAGTTGTCCCCTGAAGGTGGGCGCAACGTTAAGCTTTGGAACCCACATGGGTTTTTATTTTTATACACACACTTATAGTAGTTGCACCAAGTTTTACCATATGACCACAGCTCCTCGCTTGGCCCCTAACCCAGCACCACCCCAATTATGTAAATCCTTCTTCAATATTTATCACCATGACAAACTTAAAGTGGAAACTTTGTTCATGACCCTTTCCTTAAAATTTACTTCCTATCATAATTTCGATGAAAATCGAGACTCATCTAGGGTCCTTAAAATTTACTTCCTAAATAATGAACTAAAAAGTGAAAATGAAACCTAATTTGATAATCGAGACTTATTTAGGGTTCTTAAAATTTACTTCCTAAATAATGAACTAAAAAGTGAAAATGAAAGCTTAATTTGAATAATTAAAAGTACATCAAGACATTTAGGTCCATTTAGCTCTATTATCTTGTTGTTACTGTGTTGTGAGAAAAAGTACTATTTAAAAATAAGTGTTAGCTTTCAAAATGAAAGTTATTTAGATGAGGTGTTGTGTTATGTTGTGAATGAAGAGAAAGGGAGCTTATACCGAGAATAACCGCTATGAGATAGCAGAACTCAACATCGATCAATTGAAGGAGATAGGGTAACTTGGCGAGCTAAAGAGCTTGATGCACAGAGATTGAAGAGATGAGGGAGGTTAATAAGTAGGGTAGCGGGCCTCCAACTACCTCGAATGAGATGTAGAGGATCTTGGTGAACATGGAAGCTTCACGTTAAGAAGTTGGAATGAGATGGGGGAGCTCGCCAGCAAGGGTGCATGACTCTAATCAATTAAGAGCCTATTTTCTTGGGAGGAAAGGAAAAAGAAAATTGTTTTTCGCTGTTTTGTTGGGCGGAAAAGAAGATGAAGGAAAGAAAATTTAAAGAAAAATCATTTTTTTTTTCTTTTCAAATCGGAGAGAAAAGTTAAATAAAACACTCACCCCTCTCTCCCTTGACTCTCGCACACGCGACTGTCGCTGTCGGCGCTGCCCTCCTCCCTTGCGCTAGTGACCTCATCCGCCTCTTGTCAAGCATGGA
The DNA here is from genome assembly GCA_027563935.2 of Costus lasius. Classification (NCBI taxonomy): domain Eukaryota; kingdom Viridiplantae; phylum Streptophyta; class Magnoliopsida; order Zingiberales; family Costaceae; genus Costus; species Costus lasius. Next base: position 70,147,455 of record CM050452.1, read on the forward strand.
CACCTCCTACCAAGTTCGCATGCGTCCCACTGAGCTCTTTCTTACCACCGCTACCTCCCTTCGAGCTCATGCTCGCCGCCGCCTCCCTCCGAGCTCGCTCTCGCTACCACCACCGCCTCCTTGCCGAGCTCGCTGCTCCAACACAGCCGGCCCTCCCTGCTGAGATCGTGTCCCCCGCCCCACCGCTGCCTCCCTGCTGCGTGCATGCCCGTTGCCGCCGCCGCCTCCTCCTTGCTGAGCTCGTTGCTCCCATGCAGCCGGTCTTCCCTGCTGAGCTCGCGTTCGCCACCCCATTGCTGAGTTCACGCCCGCCACTATTGCCTCCCTTCGAGTTCGGCCCACTATTGCCGCTACCTCCTTTTTTCCTTCTCTCTCCCCTTTTCCTCCCAAGAAAGTTGGCTAACTATCGTGTGTCATGCTTTTCTTTCCCTTATCATTTCTTTTCATCCAACTTTTTCTTCTCCTCTAGTTTTCCTTCTCTCCAAAGAAACCGAGCTTTATAGGGAGATAGAAGAGCTTAATGTTGATCACTTGAAACAAGATGGGAGAGGGTCATGAGCTTGAGAATTAGAATAGACAACCAATTACTCAACTCAGAGTAGCCACTAAGGCTCCATCAATTTGGCATACTACCCATATAGGAGATAAATAGTGGTCCAACTACTTCCCGGGTATTTAGATCTAGCAATACCCAATATAAAAATGTTAAGGGTAAGGGAGTAGCTATCAAGATTTCACATTGGAGCAACACTATGTCTTGCTACATGCGTAGACGAAAAGGATTTTTTTTTTTTTCATGTAGTCACATAACAAACATGTTAATGCAGCATGAGAATGAAGAAAGGTGGTTATAGTGAGGATGAGAACATTACACCAAAAAGATGTGAACTCAAATTAGTTTTTGTATGGTGCATGTTAACTTCATCTCAGGGTGTTGATTAGAGGCAACCTAGCATTTTTTTAACCTTCACTACTTGTAATGGTATTCATTACAAAATTATTATTACGGGAGGTAGCAAGTCAATGGAGTTGCTCAGTTGGCTCTTATTATGATTAAGTTGACCATTGAGCTCACTCACATCCTTGTAATGTGCCATGAATAAACTAATCATATATTCCAATAACTCAACCATATATCTCTTGCTTCTTATCAAGATCAAAGTTAGTGTGAAATCATGCGTATGGATGTTTCTCATGTTCTATTAGGTAGGCTTTAACTATATAATATTAATGTGATCTATAAATAACCTTAGGGCCATATATATATGAGTTTAGAGCAACAAGAATAGGATTTAGCTTAGGGGGCTATGGAGATAAGGATGGATATATCAAAAAGAAAATATCACAACTAACTTTATTCAAACTAAAAAAAACTGTAGTTATCATGAAACAAACTTCTTTCTTGAAAGCGTAGGACTAAGTTTATACCCTAGAGGTTTAAGTGGTTGGCCTTGAACCTAACCTTGCACCTACTATTAACACCAAAAGTTAAACCAGTGTAAAAGAATATAAAGACATTGTACATGAGAAGAATCCTTGTTAAGTACCTCTCATAACGACATTTATCATGTCATTGACCTAGTAATGTCTTCTTTATCTAGCCTACCTCATTATTATATGAATTCCATTAAATATTTTGAGAGAAAAAAATTGAAGATTTGCTCAACAAGGATTTTATTAGGGAGTGTTTGAATCTTTTCCGGCATGGATCATAACACATGTATCATAATCAAGTATAGATTTTAAATACCTTGCAATTTTAATATATCAAGTTTATATACCAAAGACTCAACCTAGGGACAAAAAAACCCTATGTTTAACTCTAAAGGTGAATTGAATGAATCATTACATGTCCTCTTTGAGCTAACTAAATCTCCCAATGACCTTTTGTGAGAACAACAATACAAGCCCTTAGACTGTTTATGGTTTGTCTTAGAACATCCTCATTTCTAATAAGATTAAGGATGATCAAACTGTTTATCTAAGATAGGTATTTAAGATCCTTGAATAGAACAAATTCTACTTGAACCTTGAGAAGTGTGAATTCTTTTACTTCTTATTAATCTTTCTGGGGTTCATATTTTTTTAGACGAACTTAAGTTGATCTTGCCAACGTACAAGCAATTCGGGTGGGTCTATACCAACCACAACATATGAGGCACATAGTTTCTATGAGTTGGCCACTTTTTTTACTAGTTCATCAATGGTTTGCTATATTAATGCCCCCTCTCACTAATTATATTTGTAAAGTAAATTACGATAGCACAAGGCTACAGGTTAAGCCCTTCAGGACATGAAGGATAGGATGGCAAAGGCCCCTGTGCTTTGCTTACCGATTTTTGATGTGGTTTGCAATGACTCTAAAGTTGGTATTGGCGGCACCTTCATCAATAAGAAACTAAATGAGGCTTAATAACTCTCATTTGGGCCTTATGTTATTTATGATGCTATTTACTAGCAAGTTTGTTTTGTATAGTGAGCATCATGCCCTATAATATATATATATATATATATATAAACAAATGCTTAACCTATTGATCTACAAACATACGAGTATCAACATCTTCAATACTAAAGAGTCACTTCCTTATCAAGAGCAAGCAGAGCACACTTATTAACTATCCAAAACAGCCAAATCTTTCAACTTCATACCTTTACCTCTAGTTCCAATTCTTCCATTGCCGTTACCAACAACATAATGAGATTAAAGTCATCCTTGATAGCATCTTATAATGATGGAAATTGTTGATTTTACATGCAGCATTTGTGAGAGACCGGTTTTAGCCTCTTAATGTCAAGGCATAAAAGAAAATCAACTTTTATATAAAGCACCAATCATAAAATTGTAATGCCAGTGGAGAATATTCTTCTACTGCTAGAATGGATCAGAAGAATGAGACAGATGATCATGCTACAATGACGAATAACAAGAAATCAGAGAAACCTACTTTTGCGTTTGGCTACAGGTAGAGTAACTACTAGATTTTCAGGGAACTCAGAATGGTTCACTTAGGGCAGATGCAACGTCAGGGTGAATACGTTAGGAAATAGGAAAACAATTACATAGCATAAAATTTATATAAATCAGAGTGGTTAGTGAGGAAATACATATTGTAAGGATGCAAGAAAAAAAAATTACACAAGACAAACATATAAATATCTAAACTAATGGTTATGTTTCTGAAGCAAATGAGCAGCAAACATATTTTAAGGCACGGACGGACACACCATCACCTGAAGCGTCAAGGTAATCTCTACGAATAGGACATGTTCAGTAGTTTGAGGAGGCAAATAATTTATTTTTTGTGCTGAAAAGATTTAAATACAGATGATTTATACGAACAAGATTGACAGGTACATTTATCTAAGCTGTAGTAAAGGAGCATCAACTGTTTCGGTTGCAATTTATCTTGTAATCATTCATGGCGGCAGACAATCGTTTGCAGCACTTGAACATTGCTCGGATTCTTAGTTGACTTTGTTCACACAGTACGTTACCAATTAAACAAATTAAGAGAAAGTGGAAAGGATAAAACATTTACGTAGCATGCTACCTTTTTTTATTTTTCTTCTTAGTGAACTTGCAGTTCGGCCTGGTCACTTTGGTCGTCTGCGGTAAGGATACAACATGTCCTCTACGTTTTCCTTTATGTAATTACCCACTTTGTTAAGGTTCTTAACAACGCCAGAAGCTACCAGTCCAGCGTTCCTTCTAAACCTGCATCAAGTAAGACTGGAATTTCTCAACCATTTATGAACAATCGTGGAAAAAGAATCACTGATAAAACTTAAAATAATGGCTTTCCTGCTGAGAAGTTCGTCCCCTGGAGAATGAGCTGGACGATGTGCTCGTGATGGCGTATTTGCAGCAGCATCTACAAGCATAACAAATCAATTTAGAAACTTCACTAGTCTGAAACAATAAGTGATGATTCGAGAAGGCTCGATGAAAGCTGTGTAAGACAACACTCAATAATCTATTCATTACCAAGAAGATCAGCTATACAGGGGTTGGTTAATGGAGGAAAGTCCCAAGAAAAAGAAGCCACAAATTTGACTTATGATTGGAGTTACATCGATCTTTCTTATGCTGCATGGTAATCCGTATTACTATTATTACTACTATTGTTATTATTATCACTATTATTATTATTATTATTATTATTATTTACTGTTTCAAGCCTTCCTAGGTATCTATCAACCCTTCCTTGCACCATCTATTCTAAGTGATTTAACACGTTGATCTACAACCTCTTTGGGTTAATGGAAGAAGCCTGACAATTTATAGCCAACAAACCTAAATTAGAGCAGTACTGTATGTTATGATAAACAAATTATAGAGGTGGAAATCAGATAATCAAATTGAATATACAAAAAGCACAGCAAGTTTTATATCCATATCAAAGCCAATCGATACTCGTACACAGAAGAAAATCAGGATGCTACATGAATCACCTGTTTTTAACAATTTAGTTCCTATAATCCCAATTCAGGTCAAGAAAATTCTTTAAATTATTCAATAAGTGTTCTGTTACTCGTTCAAAAATAGATTAAAGAAAAACTTTCCAAATGAACTAAACAGTACAGAAGAATATGAAGACAATGAAAAATTATATAAGACAAACAGGAATAGGATTTGGTTACATTTTCCAAATAGAACCATGTTCCTGAAGAAGATAATCATACTCTCACAGAGTAAAAGCATTAATCCAATTTCATCTTCCAGAAGAGAGCAGGTGTTCTCTCATGCTAAAGTCCATTCTTTAGGGATGGCATCGGGTCGGGGCGGGGGCGGGTAGTGCCAACCCCGACCCCGAACCCGAACCCCGTATTTAATACCCGACCCCGACCCCGACCCGACCGGGTTCGAAAAATCTAATCCCAACCCCGACCCCGCCGGGGATCGGGTACCCGCGGGTAAACCCGACCCCGAAATTCGCAAGAACTCTTCTCTCTATCTTCTCGTCCCCCTCGTTTCATCCTTCCCCTCCTCATCCTCCACCTCCGCGCCGCAGCCAAACCCTAACACCAGATCCATCCTACAGTAGGAGAGGCGGAGCTGCTTGTTGTCGCCGCTGGTGAGCAAGTAGCATGAGCACAGTCGCCACCGGTGAGCAAGTAGCATGAGAATAAAGTGGCACAAGCAAGCTGGGAAGGAAGGGAGAGACTACCTGCGCCACCCACTCATGCCATCACCGCCATTCATGAGGAAGGGAGAGGTCGCCTGCGCCACCCACTCTCTCACGTTGCCTGCAACTTACGCCATTGCTGCCCTTCATGAGGAAGGGAGAGGGGAGGAAGATGGACCAACGGGGAAGAGAGGGGAGGAAGAGGCGAGAGAGAGGGTAGGAAGATTTCATTGCGAGGAAGGAAGAAGGGAGGAAGGGAGACCAGCAGGAAGAGAGGGAGAGGGGAGGAAGAGGGGGTAGCGAGGATGAGAGGGAGAGAGGAGGAAGAGGCGGCTGGGTGGGAGGGGAGGAAGAAGAAGGGTCGGCTGCAAAGGGGAAAAGAAAGGATAAGATATTAGGGTTAAGTTTTTTTTTTTGTAAATAAGATTTAAACCGATTATAAATTTGTTTAGGGTTAGGGTTATGATTATTAAAAAAATAATAATATTTTAATATTATTAATAGTCGGGGCGGGTTCGGGTTCGGGGGCGGGGCGGGTACCTAAGTCCCCATACCCGACCCCGACCCAATTTCTATAAGTCGGGTTTTACCCGAACCCGACCCGACCCCCAGTCAACTCGGGTTTTCCCCGTTGACTTCGGGTCGGGTCGGGCCGGGTCGGGTCGGGCCGGGGATGAGGTTTTTTGCCATCCCTACCATTCTTCCAACAGATCTAAATATAATCAATCCTTTGGTTCAGCGATGGAATTATTTATTTATTTAATTAGTAATGATATAGTAGATTGGTTTAAACAAAAGAGCCATTAACGAATTCTCTAGCAACTTTATATTTTGAGAAAATATATTTCTGAACTATATTTATAGAAGATTATCACATGTCACTCAAAGAAATACATATACTTTCAGCATTTTACAAACAATGAATCTGCCACTTGGACAGTGGATCTTAGGGTGGTAACAGAGACTATTTTACCACATCAACCTTACCAGACTGAGTTGCAAAAACAAAACAAAACTTGAACTAGATTGGCATTATAATCCAGTGTGTAATAAGAGTGTTTATACCCACAAGGTGCAGGACATAACTAACTACTAGTGGCGAATATGGAAGGAGCTAAAAACATGAATCGGAGAAAATTACTAACTAGAAGTGGTGAAAATGAAAGGAGATACGGGAACATAAGAGGAGCTGTGGTTTACTAGTGAATATGGTGATAAATAGATATAATGATAGCTACATGTTAACTAATACCCATAAAATCAAGAAGGTAAAGTTGATTAAACCTTTAATCATTATTAGAGAATGGTTAAGGGGTTGTCACAGGGCAGTAGATGTTGCTGGAAAGAACAGACAAAAAGAAGGAAACGGTAGCCTTAGTTGTTTGCAAATATGAGAGGCTAGAGGCTGCATGTGGAAGGTTCACCTGTTCATGCATACAAGAGAGAGAGAAGGCGCTTTGCTACAATACTAAAGATACGAAGATAGTAGGCAGCGTTGGAGTTTGTTGAGAAACAAATTACAGCTTTACAGAGTTCCCATAATCATGGAGTACTGATAGTGGTTGAAACTTTGCTACAAAGTGGAGTGTGTTAGCCAGCTGATTCTGAGACAATTAGAAGCAGTTGGAATCCAACTCAATGTCTAAGAACAAGTCGATGGAAGAATTTTAAGAAGGATAAGTTGGGAACATTGGAGGAACGCATGAAGCGGAAGATCAGCAAGGATGCTGGCGAATACATGACAAATTGCTGCTTGTTAACAAAGTTGCAAAGGAGTGCGCAAAGCTGAAAGTGACGGCAACGATAGCTTTGCCTTGCACAAGCACAATAGCTTCCACTGCGCTTGAGAGATCATAGTCAGTGAGAAGGAAGATCCAGAAGGCAAGATAACGGCGACAATCAAAGCAAGAAATTTGGTGGATGAAGAAGAGGTGGAGAATATCAGAAGAATCGCAAGACTGGTGGATGAGCCCGTTGTCATATCCAAAGGGCTGCAGTAGGGAAAGAGATGGATAGGAGGCAGGAATTCACTACAAAAGAGAAGGGTTGTCGCTGAAGAAGAATAGAGAGTGGTAGGCATCAATAAGCAATCACGGGTGCAAGAATTGAAGAGTTGGTGTCAAAAAGACAGAAAAGCATCTAGAAATCTCCAGAGCAGTGGATCTGAAGATTCTTGATGAAAGGGTTAGCTAAAGCTGTTCAAGGAACAAGATGCAAGAAAGGTTGTTATCTTTGTAGGCTGCCACTACAACAATTGATGCAGCAGCTACTTGGCATCATTATAAAAGGGAAAAACCTTGCTCTAATACTAAGTTTGAGAAACACAGTTTAAATTATAATACATGGCAAGGGTATTTATAACTGTTGGAATATGTAATAGAGGTAGGGTTAATTTAGTCATATTAGTCTATTAGGGTTTATGTACTCAACCTCTATATATAGAGGTGATTTCTATTGTGTAAGATCAATCAAGTCAATACAATGTAGTCATTAGGGTTTTTCCCTTTTCTCTCCTTCTCTCTCATCTCTTTTAATATGGTATCAGAGCAAAGTTTCTCCGGCTGCCACCTCTTCCTGTGCTTATGTTGCCTGCTTCCACCTCTTCCGCTCGTTTTTGCCTCTCTCCGATGTGGACTCTTGGAAGTCCCACCTTGCTGACTCCCTGCGCCGTGTCAACGGGAGCGTCCTCTCTGACGATTCCTCTCCCTCTCTCGCCAGGGCCCCTGGCGGTGATAGAGCCCGGCGTTTCTTTTCCCTCTCGCCTGAAGGGTAGAGGCGAGCGTCATCTCGTCTTCCACTGAGACTCCTCCACTAAAGCCTTTTGCCGCCTCTAACCTAGCCTCCCGCTGATGAGCAGCTCCGCCAATCCCTCATCCGTTGCTACTTCTGAAGCATCTCCACCAGTGTCGATTCATCTTGCGCCTTCCGCCGATGCCGCCTCTTCGCAAGTCTTTTCCCTCTTCGGCTCTTCCGCCTTCTGGTTCATCAAGGGGATGCCGCGCTGCCCTAATACTCCGATCCAGGAAATCCGCCCATGTCGAGCTCCTCTCTGCTTCCACCGGGCTTCCGCTTCCATCCCACGGACGAAGAGCTCCTCTCGAGATCTGCTAGCCGCCGCCTCTTTGACGCTCTCTTCCAAGTCTACTGGCGTCATCTAGCTCCTTCTTGCCGCCGACTAACGTCCGCCGCTTAGTCGCCTGAGAGATCTAACAGAAGACGCTAATCTGCCGCTCAAACAGAGTTCTTTGAAGCTGCTTAATCTTGCTGCTCTGGCTGTGGATTCTTATTCAAAAAAATCTTCCGTAGCCCATCGCCTCTTCAGCACCGATTCTAGCAACTCTGTCTCTGCTCTCCTTTCTTAGTCCGGTGTCAGCCGTCAGCACCCTCGCCTTCATGGCTTCAGTGACTCTACAAGCTGGAACAAGCTTCCATACAGGTCTTCTATAACCTCGCCTTCATGGCTTCAGTATCTCTACAAGCTGGAACAAGCTTCCATACAGGTCTTCTATAAGCTGATTGCTCTCTATAACAGCTTACATCACTCTCTACGACGCCTTACGTCGTTCTCTACGACAGCTGATCGCTCTCTACGATGCCTTACGTCGCTCTCTACGATAGCTGATCGCCCTTTATGACATCTTATGCTGCTCTCTACGATAGCTTGCTTGTGATTATGTTGTAGTTCCTTTATTATGTGCATGTTGGAGTATGTTCCAGCTTGAAGAGGAGTGTTGGAATATGTAATAGAGTTAGGGTTAATTTAGTCATATTAGTCTATTAGGGTTTATATACTCAACCTCTATATATAAAGGTGGTTTCTATTGTGTAAGATCAATCAAGTCAATACAATGTAATCATTAGGGTTTTCCCCTTTTCTCTCCTTCTCTCTCATCTCTTTTAACAATAACCATAAGTAGGAAAAGGAAATAACTAAGAAAAATAGTGATGAACATGAAGTTATAAGAATATGGAAGAGAATTTTGTAGTGCAAACTTACATGATAACTATCTATGAAGTCATGAAGTAATAAGAATATGGAAGAGAACTTTGTAGTGCAAACTTACATGATAACTATCTATCTCTTTTCTTAACAGGGAATAGTTTCAAACAGGCAAAAAATTTCAAAAGCAGCATTACATGTGAAAGGTTGTTCAAATAAAGATCATATGAATCTCATTTAATTTGTACATTATGTAGTATATTCTTGTTGTCATTTACCTCGTGTCAGCAGGCAACAAAATAAACCTGAGCTCTAGATTTCGGAACTACAAAATTTTATTGCATAAAAAGTGCTCTTGGAATGTTGAACTTTAAAAAATAAATTATTATTGTGAAAATATATTCTCAAAAACAAAATTTTCCAACAAACATTGAACATTTGTGTTTCTCAATATTTCAAGTACCTTCCTTGCGATTTGATGAATGAACGTGGTCAGCTGTTGACATTCTTTTCTCCACCAACAACTGCAAATTTTCATAGTCATAAAAAATAGTCATAAAAAAGATAGAATTATGAAAGACGAAATTAGGAAATAAATAAAAGAAAACTGGACACACTTATGAACATTCCAGTACTTAGGTAATTCAGGATTTTATTCTCTTTATCCAAGTTGGATAGTGCATTCCAAAACTCACTAACAAACATTTGAGTTCTGTACAAGCATTACATAATATTTGTTTCAAATAGAAAATAGTTGTTCTTAACAGTGTTCCCTTTCCTTAACTAAGACGGCAATTCCATGAAATGTTTATTCCAGGAGATTACATATTCTGCCAACAAGTTGGGGATGAATAACTCAAAATATAAGTGAAAATTAGTATAAATATGATCTTATAAAAACAAAAATAAAATTCTACATCACAAACATTATGTAGCAACATAGTTCTCAATTTTGTCTAGCTTTGCACAGAGTATAAAGAATTGACTAGGGACCAATGGTTTAGTAAGAACACAAATTAGTTGATTCTCCCTAGTGAATTGAGTGCAAATATTCCTTGACAATCTACCTCTTTATTGTGAATAATTGTTTTGATTGCAACATAACACCTTGAATATCACAACGCATTATACCCAAGTCTTTCATAAATGTTATAGCTACATCCCAACATGTGGTGTGTGTCATGACCCTATACTCAACCTTAATGCCAATCTAGCAACAACACTTCCTACTCTTCTTAAGGCCTTTACCTCTTGCATAAGTACAATGGCCTGAGGTATATCTTCGGTTGTCTAATTGCCAATATAATTTGCATCAATGTAAGACTCAATCCCCAGATGTTAGTTTTTTATGAAGCAATTCTCTTCCTAGGACTCCTTTCAAGCAATGTTACATCCTAATTATAGCTTCACAATAATTTTGTTTACGATCATGTTGCCTGGCTTAGTGATAATAAGATAAACCAGTTTTTATAGGTTTGCATCCAAGAAGTGAAGACCTTTGATCACAAACTATTATTCCTAATTTTTTTTTAACAGTAATCATATTTTCTGTATCATTTCCCTGTGATCATAATGTCAACAATATACACAATCAAAATAACAACATCATAGATACCCTATCGGATGAAATAGATTGGCCAACCCTACTGCATTGAAGTTCAATATTTGTGGCAACCTAAGGACTCATCAGAGCATGCTTGGGCTTTCTTTTAGTCCACAAACTTCCTTCTTGAATTTACATACAAGTTTCCCCTAAGAAATATAACCTAGAGATTGCTTCATTTAGATATCTTAATGAGATTCTACAAGAAGATGTCCTTTATATACATCTAAATAGCTAATGGAAAGGGAACATGAACAGAATTCAACAAGTGATAATCCTTTAAAATAATCAATATCTTAAGTCTGAGTGAAGCACTTGACTATAAGTTTATCTTTATAGAGATCCATTAAGCCATCTAGATTAAATTTGACAATGAAATTCCATCAGTAACAATACTCTTAACCCTCAATGGCAGCAAAATGTCATGTACCTCTCGAAAGTGGCTCCACTTTATAATTCATTGCTCACTATTAGTTCAAACATAGCATAACTTCCTGTGAATTCTTAGGATAAATGGATAGTGAAAAAGGAACAAGTTATGGAAAATAAACGATCACAAGATGTAATAAAATTCAGATGTGCAGTATGTAGATTATTTGCCTTTACAGTGTGCAATGGGCATATGTAGATTCAAGGGCATGGATGGTAGCAAATATGAAAGCAAAGATGAAGCTCTTTTGTAACATGCAAGGAGAGGCCCTTATGTATAGAGGATGATGATGGAAACACGAGTTACGATGTATAATCTAGTTGATCATTGACACTATTTTTGTCACGCCCCGACGCGGGACTTGGGCCCACGTCCTGAAGGTCAAACGTCAAGGAGCGACAAGGGTCAACCTGCGTGATGAGTCAATCTGTGGGCCACATCAGCAACTAATCCCCATACAATAAATAAAATAATAAAACCCAATAATACATCCCCATAATACAATCTCAGAATACAATCTCCTCCGATCCACAACCGGGCAATACACAAATACAAGTCTGAAATACAACACTGACTCAAATACATCATCTGAAGAAAATACATAATAAATACCGAATGCATCTCCCCGTGGTAGCCACTAAATCTAGCTATCTTAATCTGCCCCTGAAGGAGCCACGTCAGCATCTGGAAGAGAAGGGGAGAGATAGAGGGTTAGCTAGAAGGGCTAAGTAGGGATATGCAAAGATATGGTGTATGTACAATAACAAGGCTCATAACAAGCTCTACCAAAGTCTTACATGTGTATACAACAGTAAGCATGTATATATATATATATACCAAAAATCAATATCATAACGAAATATACTGAAACATGCAACAGTAAAACCGAGCTATAGCCACGTTGTCCTGCAAAACTGCACTCCGAAGGAGTGGGTCCCAATGTTAGCTCAAATAGAGGGAACGATTGCCCATCGGCAGCCCGCCGATGTAGCGTCCAACATCGATCAACCCAAAAGTGACAAACGACGAATTAGGACTATCTACTGTCGACACTGTATAGTATCAATGCTTTAAGCATCACGACTATACAATAGTGGCCAAACAAAACCTCGTGGCGTACCCCCCACCACGCACGGCATTCAACATCGGTCGACTGGCTACTCCCCCACCTCGGTCACGACTGGTATCAACATAATCTCAACCGGATTATATTAGCCCAATCCTAGGGCTCAACAAATGCTCATATAGAGCTACATGTCAAATACATATCCTACTCTCTAGATAAATAACAGCATAAAACCAGAAAGCATGCAAGCAGATATATGTCCAATAGAAACAGGATAAGACTACAACGGCATCCGATACAAATCAAAGGAATAAACTTAAGGTAAGGTGTCACTATCCTAGGCATGCAATTGGCACCAACGCAAAGGTAGGAAGAAGACCCTACCTCAAAATGCAGGTCTGAGCTAAGAACCAACTAGATAAGTACAACGAATAGTGTCCGCGCGCTACAGTCGTCGAACCTTAAAACATATAGACGGCCGGTGTCACAACATGCTAGTGTTATCGTATGTGTTGTTTTAACCCTAGACCGCATGCAAGTCTACAACATGAACGAGTAGACAGGATTGGGGGTACTAACCTAGTTCGCAGCCACGTGCAAACAGAATTTCACCGTAGATCGTTGGAGCACGCAAGAACCAACCCGAATATGCGTCGGCGCGAATCCTGGAGTTCGCCGGAACAGTACTTTCCGAGCACTTCCGCAAGATCAGAGAGGTTGAAATCCAAGAAGGGGTCGTCGGCTAGATTCTGGGCGTTGTCAGAATAGTAGCTCCGCTGCCGAAACAGTGATCGCCGGCGGAGATCGGAGCCCGCCGGAGTACAATAGGATGCTGACGCCGAGAGGAGTCCGGCCGTACAACTGTTTCCGCGAATGGCCGCTGGAAATCAACAGAAACACTCCGGCGACACCACTCACGATGAGTTTCACCGGTGGCACCACTCCGGGAAAGTGAACGGAGATGCGTCGGCAAGCGGCGGAAACATCCGCCGAAGGTGGAGAAGGCTTGCCGGAGGCGCCGGAGATGAGCTGGGCACCGGATCTGGAGTCACCGTTCGCGTGGAAGGACAGGGAAGCGTCCGTCCACCGGATTTGGTTGCCGGAGCTGAGGGAGAAGATGGGAGAGGGGCTCGGCGACGGTAGCAAGTCGATGATCGGAGGAGGAAGGGCTTTTGTCGTCGGTGAGGGAGAGGGCGCCGGCAGCGTCGCAATCGTGAAGATTTGGGATGGGAAAACACAACGGCTTCGTTCGCTGTCGCAAGAGGGGCAGAGACGTGTGAAGGCGAGTTCGCGTGTGAGAGCGAATTGGAGAGAGACGTGAGGGAAAGATTACGTGAGACGCAGCTTACGTGGGTGAAAGATGATGGTGCAGGCGGCTTGGCAGAAATAGCAAAGAATAGAATCACCTTGCCTTAGAGTCACGCAAGCGTAAACAAAGAAAGTTTGCGTACGGTGTGGGAGGAGTAAACACGAGGCCCGAGAAAATATGTGCGTAGGTGAAAGATCTCAGCGGCTGAAGAGAGAATTATAGAGAGGAGAGGAAACAAGGCTCGTACAGCGCGTGAAGGGAAAAGCCTTTCACGCGCACGTTTACTGTGTGTAGCCCCCATGATTAGCTAGCTATAAAATCGGTGCTTAATCATCGATTGACTTTTAGTCAAGCCGTTTTGTCGGCTAGCGCTTTATGAGATTTGGTGCATAACATTTACTTCCACCTAAAAAAAAATTTGGCCCCCAAATTTAAAACAACACTAGACTATAATTAAGCACGAGTATAGTTCACAATTACAATTAATCACTGCATGCCGTACATATACTCGTGACACTCCGATCGCTTAGGGAACAAATGCGGCCACCTACGTAAGGCCTCATCCTCGCGTTCTCATATCGCTTCGCTCTTCGTATGGTTTTGCCATGAACCTTAACCATTTGGATTATTTTGTTGCGGAGCCGATGTTCCTTCCTGTCCAAGATCTCAACAGGCATCTCTTGGTAAGTGATATTGTGTCTGATCCCCGGGAATCGATCCATCAGCACATGAGACGGATCTCAGAGGTACTTCCGCAGTATCGACACGTGGAACACGTTATGGATGTGTGAAAGCACAAGAGGTAATGCTAGTTGGTACACCACTGCTCCAACGCGTTCCAGAATCTCGAACGGCCTAATATAGCAAGGAGCCAACTTGCCCTTGTAGATGAATCGTGCTGCGCCTTTCACTGTAGTCACTTTGAGAAATATGTGATCCCCAACTTCAAACTCGAGGTCACGTCTCCGTCAATCAGCGTAGCTTTTCTGGCGACTCTGAGCAGTCAGCAATCTTTTTCGGATCAGCTGGACCCGTTCCGCGTGATGTTCGAGCATCGCTGGAGCGAAGGCGCGTTCTTCGCCGACTTGATCCCATAGCACTGGGGATCGGCATCTTCGACCGTACAGAGCTTCAAATGGAGCCATCTGTAACGAGAGCGTTAATTAAAATAAGGTTAAGGTACAGAGGTAAAAGGAATTATGGACTGGAAAGTAATGAATTAAAAACTGATATTACTTAGATTGACGAGTGGTAGCTGTTGTTGTACACGAATTCCTCCAAGTGTAGATGAGACTCCCAATCGTCGCTGAAGTCCAGGGCACAAGCTCGAAGCGTATCTTCGAGTGTCTATATCGTCCGCTCGGACTGGCCGTTAGTCTGCGGATGGAAGACGGTGCTAAAACATAGCTGTGTACCCATCGCTTTCTGTAGACTACCCCAAAAGCGTGAGGTGAACCGCGGATCTCGATCGGAAATGATACTGGCTAGGACTCCATGTAATCGGATGATCTCACAACAATAAAGATTTGCTAACCGATCCATGCTGAATGTTTTTTTGACCGGTAGAAAAAGAGCTGACTTGGTTAATCGATCCACGATCACCCATATAGAATTATTGCCTCTTTGCATCCTCGGTAGACCCGATATGAAGTCCATAGTGATGTGCTCCCATTTCCACTCAGGGATAGTGATATTCTGGAGCAATCCTGGGGGTCTTTTGTATTCAGCTTTGACCTATTGGCACGTGAGGCATTCAAAGATAAATTTTGCCAGGTCGTTCTTCATGTTCTCCCACCAGTAGGATTTCCGGAGATCCCTGTACATCTTTGCACCACCTGGGTGTATGACGAATTTAGACTTATGAGCTTCCTCCATAAGCTCGTGCTTCATCGACTCAGGCACACATAGCCAGTTGTCGAACCGTATTATGCCCTCGGAGTCCTGCGTGATTTCACGTCTTCGTCCACGGGCGACAATTTCTTGTAGATGCTCGTCTTCAAGCTGGCTGTCAATAATTTTCTGGACGAGTTGAGATCCTGCTATCATCACAACCAAGCATCCGTTCTCAGTGGGACATATGACCTCGAGATCGAGCTCCGCAATCTGTCTAGCTAGCTCGGTCGGTGCAACCCTTAAGTTTGCCAGAACTCCCACTGTCTTCCTACTAAGCGCATCTGCAACGACGTTGGCTTTTCCTGGCTGATAATTGATAGTGCAGTCATAATCTTTTAGGAATTCCATCCACCGACGTTGTCTTATGTTAAGCTTTTTATGTGAACACAAGTATTTCAAGCTCTTGTGGTCGGTGAATATCTCGAAGGTGACACCATACGATAGTGTCGCTATATCTTTAACGCAAAAATGACGGCCGCCAGCTCAAGATCATGAATAGGATAGTTTCTCTCGTGCACCTTAAGCTGTTGAGAGACATAAGCGATTACCCCTCCATTTTGCATCAGGACTGCTCCTAGTCCTTGCAGGGACGCATCAATATAAACCTGAAAGCCATCGTCGCCATCCGGAAGCACGAGAATGAGTGCACTAACCAGCCTCTACTTGAGTTCCTAAAAGCTAGACTCGCAATCGTGATCCCAGATAAACTGCACATCCTTCTTGGTCAGGTGAGTAAGTGGAGCGGAGATCTTAGAAAATCCCTCCACGAACTTGCGATAATAGCCCACGAGTCCGAAGAAACTCCGAATCTCATGGATTGTCGTAGGCCTTTCTCATTCGATAATTGCGCGGATCTTCTCGGGATCAACAGAAATCCCATTCCTGGAAATTACGTGCCCAAGAAATGTTACCTCAGTTAACCAGAAGGCACATTTGCTATACTTTGCATAGAGTTGCTCCTTGCGTAACACCCGGAGCACAAGATGTAAATGATTCTTATGCTTGGCCTCGCTGCGAGAATAAATCAGGATGTCGTCGATGAATACTACGACGAACCTGTCCAGATAGTCGATGAACACCCGGTTCATCAAGTCTATGAAGGCGGCTGGTGCATTAGTTAATCCGAATGGCATCACTAGGAACTCGTAATGCGCATATCGGGTACGAAAGGCCGTCTTCGACACATCTCCTTCTCGGATGCACAACTGATGATACCCTGACCGGAGATCAATTTTAGAATAGATGCAAGTACCCTTGAGGTGATCAAATAAATCGTCGTTCCTGGGTAGTGGGTACTTGTTTTTGATGGTGACTACTTTCAACGGGCGATAGTCAATACATAGTTGGAAGGTGTCATCTTTCTTCTTCACGAATAAAACCGAAGCGGGCAGGAAATCCATACGTGGACACCTTCCAGCTTTATTCGTGAAGAAGAAAGATGGCACCTTCCGGCTGTGTATTGACTATCGCCAGTTGAATGTTGTCACCATCAAAAACAAGTACCCACTGCCCAGGATCGACGATCTATTTGATCAGCTCAAGGGTACCTGCATCTATTCTAAAATTGATCTCCGGTCAGGATATCATCAGCTGCACATCCGAAAAGGACACGTATCAAAGACGGCCTTCCATACCCGATATGCGCATTACGAGTTCCTAGTGATGCCATTCGGATTAACTAATGCACCAGCCGCCTTTATAGACTTGATGAACAGGGTGTTCATCGACTATCTGGACAGGTTCGTCGTAGTATTCATCGACGACATCCTGATTTATTCTCGCAGCGAGGCCAAGCATAAGAATCATTTACATCTTGTGCTCCGGGTGTTACGCAAGGAGCAACTCTATGCAAAGTATAGCAAATGTGTCTTCTGGTTAACTGAGGTAACATTTCTTGAGCACGTAATTTCCAGGAATGGGATTTCTGTTGCTCCCGAGAACATCCGCGCAATTATCGAATGAGAAAGGCCTATGACAATCCATGAGATTCGAAGTTTCTTCGGACTCGCAGACTATTATCGCAAGTTCGTGGAGGGATTTTCTAAGATCTCCGCTCCACTTACTCACCTGACCAAGAAGGATGTGCAGTTTATCTGGGATCACGATTGCGAGTCTAGCTTTTAGGAACTCAAGCAGAGGCTGGTTAGTGCACCCATTCTCGTGCTTTCGGATGGCGACGATGGCTTTCAGGTTTATATAAGGACTAGGAACAGTCCTGATGCAAAATGGAGGGGTAATCGCTTATGCCTCTCGACACCTTAAGGTGCACGATAGAAACTATCCTATTAATGATCTTGAGCTGGCGGCCGTCATTTTTGCGTTAAAGATATAGCGACACTATCGTATGGTGTCACCTTCGAAATATTCAGTGACCACAAAAGCTTGAAATACTTGTGTTCACAGAAAAAGCTTAACATGCGACAACGTCAGTGGATGAAATTCCTAAAAGATTATGACTGCACTATCAATTATCAGCTAGGAAAAGCCAACGTCATTGCGGATGCGCTTAGCAGGAAGACAGTGGGAGTTCTGGCAAACTTAAGGGTTGCACTGACCGAGCTAGTTAGACAGATTGCGAAGCTCGATCTCGAGGTCATATGTCCCACCGAGAACAGATGCTTGGTTGTGATGACGGCAGGATCTCAACTCGTCCAGAAAATTATTGACAGCCAGCTTAAAGACGAGCATCTACAAGAAATTACCGCTCGTGGACGAAGATGTGAAATCACGCAGGACTCCGAGGGCGTAATACGGTTCGACAACCGGCTATGTGTGCCTGAGTCGATGAAGCATGAGCTTATGGAGGAAGCTCATAAGTCTAAATTCGCCATACACGCAGGTAGTACAAATATGTATAGGGATCTTCGCAAATCCTACTGGTGGGAGAACATGAAGAACGACGTGGCAAAATTTATCTCTGAATGCCTCATGTGCCAACAGGTCAAAGCTAAACACAAAAAACCCTCAGGATTGCTCCAGAATATCACTATCCCTGAGTGGAAATGGGAGCGCATCACTATGGACTTCATATCGGGTCTACCGAGGACGCAAAGAGGCAATGATTCTATATGGGTAATCGTGGATCGATTAACCAAGTCAGCTCATTTTCTACCGATCAAAAAGACATTCAGCATGGATCGGTTAACAGATCTTTATTGTCGTGACATCATCCAATTACATGGAGTCCCGGCCAGTATCATTTCCGATCGAGATCCGCGGTTCACCTCACGCTTTTAGGGTAGTCTGCAGAAGGCGATGGGTACACAGCTATGTTTTAACACCGCCTTCCATCCACAGACTGACGGCCAGTCCGAGCGGACGATACAGACGCTCGAAAATATGCTTCGAGCTTGTGCCCTGGACTTCAGCGATGATTGGGAGTCTCATCTACACTTGGAGGAATTCGCGTACAACAATAGCTACCACTTGTCAATCTAAGTGATATCAGTTTTCAATTTATTACTTTCCAGTCCATAATTCCTTTTACCTATGTACCTTGACCTTATTCTAATCAATGCTCTCGTTACAGATGACTCCATTTGAAGCTCTGTACAGTCGAAGATGCCGATCCCCGGTTCTGTGGGATCAAGTCGGCAAAGAACGCGCCTTCGCTCCGGTGATGCTCGAACATGACACGAAACGGGTCTAGCTGATCCAAAAAAGATTGCTAACTGCACAAAGTCGCCAAAAAAGCTACGCTGACTGATGGAGACATAACCTCGAGTTCGAAGTTGGGGATCATGTATTTCTCAAAGTGACTCCAGTGAAAGGCGCAGCACGCTTCAGCTATAAGGGCAAGTTGGCTCCTCGCTATATTGGGTCGTTCGAGATTCTGGAACGCGTTGGAGCTGTGGCGTACCAACTGGCATTACCTCCTGCGCTTTCACACATCCATAATGTGTTCCACATGTTGATGCTGCGGAAGTATCTCTGAAATCCGTCTCATGTGCTGATGGATCGATTCCCTGGAATCAGACATGATATCACTTACCAGGAGACGCCTGTCGAGATCTTGGACAGGAAGGTACATCGACTCCGCAACAAAGTAATCCAGATGGTTAAGGTTCGTTGGCAGAACCATCGGAGAGCGAAGCGACATGGGAACGCGAGGATGAGGCCTTACGTAGGTGGCCGCATTTATTCCCTAAGCAATCGGAGTGTCACGAATATATGTACGACATGCAGTGATTAATTGTATTTGTGAACTATACTTGTGCTTAATTATAGTCTAGTGTTGTTTTAAATTTGGGGACCAAATTTTTCTTTAGGTAGAAGTAAATGTTATGCACTGAATCCCATAAAGCGCTAGCCGACAAAACAGCTTGACCAAAAGTCAATCGGTGATTAAGCACCGATTTTATAGCTAGCTAATCATGGGGGCCACGCACAGTAAACGTGCGCTGGAGAGGCTTTTCCCTTCACGCGCTGCACGAGCCTTGTTTCCTCTCCTCTCTATAATTCTCTCTTCAGCCGCTGAGATCTTTCACCTGCGTACATATTTTCTCGGGCCTCGTGTTTACTCCTCCAACACCGCACACAAACTTTCTTCGTTTACGCTTGTGTGACTCCAAGGCAAGGTGATTCTATTCCTTGCTATTTCTGCCAAGCCGCCTGCTCCTTCGCCTACACCATCATCTTTCACCCACGCAAGCTGCGTCTCACGTAATCTTTCCCTCACGTCTCTCTCACCCTCTCTCTCTCTAATTCGCTCTCACACGCGAACTCGCCTTCAGCGAAGGAAGCCGCTGTGTTTTCCCCTCCCAAATCTTCACGATCGCGACGCTGCCGGCGCCCTCTCCCTCACCGACGACCAAAGCCCCTCCTCCTCCGATCATCGACTTGCTACCGTCGCCGAGCCCCTCTCCCATCTTCTCCCTCAGCTCCGGCGACCAAATCCGGCGGACGGACGCTTCCCCGTCCTTCCACGCGAACGGCGACGGAAACTCGTCGCAACTCCAAATCTGGCTCCCAACTCGTCTCCGGTGCCTCCGGCAAGCCTTCTCCACCTTCGGCGGACGTTTCCGCTGCCTGCCGACGCATCTCCGACCACTTTCCCTTCCGACTCCGATGAGATGCATGAGTGGTGCCGCTGGAGTGTTTCTGTTGATTTCCGGTGATTCCGGCGGCCATTCGCAGAAACAGCTGTATGGCCGGACTCCTCTGGCGTTAGCATCCTACTGTACTCCGGCGGGCTCCGATCTCCACCGGCGATCACTGTTTCGGTGGCGGAGCTACTATTCCAGCGATCCTCCGGCGATGCCCAGAATCCAGCCGACGACCCCTTCTTGGATTTCAACCTCTCTGATCTTGCGGCAGTGCTCGGAAAGTATTGTTTCGGCGATTTTCCGGCGATCTTTCCGGCGAACTAGGGGATTCGCGCCGATGCATATTTGGTTTGGTTCTCACGTGCTGTGACGATCTACGGTGAAATTCCGTTCGCACGTGGCTGCGAACTAGGTTAGTACCGTCAACCCTGTCTACTTGTTCATGCTGTAGACTTGCATGCGATCTAGGGTTAAAACAATACATACGATAACACTAGCATGTTGTGACACCGGCTGTCTATATGTTTTAAGGTTCGACGACTGTAGCACGTGAATACTATTCGTTGTACTTATCCGGTTGGTTCTTAGCTCAGACCTGCATTTCGAGGTAGGGTCTTCTTCCTACCTTTGCGTTGGTGCCAATTGTATGTCTAGGATAGTGGCACCTTACCTTAAGTGTATTCCTTTGATTTGTATCGGATATCGTTGTAGTCTTATCTTGTTTCTATTGGACATATATCTGCTTGCATGCTTTCTGGTTTTATGCTGTTATTTATCTAGAGAGTAGGATATGTATTTGACATGTAGCTCTATATGAGCGTTTGTTGAGCCCTGGGATTGGGCTGATATGATCCTGTTGAGATTATGTTGATACCGGTCATGACCGAGGTGGGGGAGTAGCCGGTCGACCGATGTTGAATGCCGTGCGTGGTGGGGGGTATGCCACGAGGTTTTTTTTGGCCATTATTGTATAGTCGTGGTGCTTAGACCATTGGTACTATACGATGTCGACAATAGATAGCCCCGATTCGTCGTTTGTCGACTAACGACGAATCGGGCTGATCGGTGTTGGACGCTACACCGGCGGGCTGCCGACGGGCAGTCGTTCCCTCGGTTTGAGCTAACATTGGGAACCACTCCTCCGGAGTGCGGTCTTGCGGGACAACGTGACTATAACTCGGTTTTACTGTTGCATGCTTCAGTATATTTCGTTATGATGTTGATTTCTGGTATATATGTGCATGCTTACTATTATATACACATCTACAACTTTGGTAGAGCTTGTTAATGAACCTTGTTATTGTGCATGCACCATATCTTTACATATCCCTACTTAGCCCTTCTGGCTAACCCCCTATCTCTCCCCTTCTCTTCCAGGTGCTAACGTGGCTCCTCCTAGAGCAGATTTAGATAGCTAGATTTAGTGGCTACCACGGGGAGATGCATTCGGTATTTATTATGTATTTTCTTCAGATGATGTATTTGAGTCAGTGTTGTATTTCAGACCTGTATTTGTGTATTGCCAGGTTTTGGACCGGAGGAGATTGTATTATTGGGTTTTATTATTTTATTTGTTGTATGAGGATTAGTTACTGATGTGGCCCACAGATTGACTCATCACGCAGGTTGACCCTTGTCGCGTCTTGACGTTTGACCTTCGGGAAGTGGGCCCGGGTCCCACGTCGGGGCGTGACAAAAATAGTATCAATGATCAACTAGATTATACATCGTAGCTCTTTTGAGCACACAGGTATCTTCAAAAAATACATTATTTGAACAAGAACTAAGCTTGTCATATTCAAGGCGAAGAGAATGGAAAAGGCATAGAGATGCAAAAGCCCATAACATAGAGAAAGATGCTAAAAAATGTTAGAATAACTCCACCCATGCAAACTCCAATAAGGTATGTGATTAATCATATAGGTGGGAGTAAGAACATAATCCAATGAGATTTTGGAGCATTCATATGAAACATCATTGTGTAACATTTTAATAGATACCAAATTGTGTCTTTATTTCTTGAAAGAGTTTGAAATGCATCAAGGACACTCACATGCTCTTCAAAGGATATAACCAAGTCATTCAAGAGCAGCATCAATAAAGTAACAAAGTAAAAAATAACCATGCAAAGTAGACATATGTTTAAAATAACTAACTCAAAACTAGATGTAAATTCTTCATTCAATTTAGACATAAAGACCTAGCTAACAAGCCTCACAAACAAAAATCAAGAGAGACCAGTGGGACAACAATTGTTTTACTTTTAAAGGACGAGGGGTGGCCCATAAGGCAATTTTTATTAATATGATGTATGGAGGAGGATGTGACAAAAAAAAGAAGAAAAAGATTGATCTTCAAGATAGAAAAGCCTCTAAACTCACATCTCCACCCTTCATTGCCTTTGTATGTATATTCTAAAAGATAAAATGGGCAGTAAAATTGTCGCTAATAATGTAATAAATCTAACAAGAACAGTAATGTAAAAAAAAAATCAAAGGAAAAATAAAACCACATCGCATGCCATGTGACGAAATAGCAAAGGGGATTTAAACAGAACCAAATACATAAATAGTTAACAGGATATAAAGTACGAGAGAAGCATAACTTAGAAAAGAGTGTATAATCACCATGATGTCTGAAAATTAAGGATCAAGATAGTAGTAGAAAGTAAGGAAGCTACACTATAAATCATCAAAGTTGTAACAAGAGACTGAATGGTGACAATCCACACCTAAGGAGGACTACTAAACTTCTATTAGCAACACTAAGAAGGATGGTTGGAGCAACCACAACATATGATAAGGAGTATAGCAGCTTTAGTGTCTACCATGTTCGCAATGGCAGCAGATGCACATCATTGAAGGATCTCGAGATAACAAACACTAAAAACTAAGAGACTATATTCCAAGGTTTGAGGAACTGATTCGGTACTAGCCGGTTCCTCCGGTTGGTACCAGTCCAGCAAGGGACCGGCACCAGATCATGCGTCAGAGCAGCGGATGGCGGCGAGGCAACAGCAGGCGGCAGTGGTCACTGCTGGAAGCTTCGAAGCTTCCGTTAGCACTTCCAGCGGCGATAGAAGCTTCGTTCGAAGCTTCCACAGCCACTGGAAGCTTCGTTCGGTGACAGCTGGCGGTAGCTGCAATGGGCAAAAGCTTCGAACAAAGCTGTAGCTGGCATCGTAAGCTTTGTTCAAAGCTTCCAGCAGCGACAGAAGCTTAGTTCCACTACTGCCGAAAGCTTCGTTCCAGTGGTTCGAAGCTTCCCCGCTCTTCCTCTGCCGCCACTCTTCCGCTCACGCCTACTGCCGCCTGGTTCTCCAGCGGTTTGCCAGTACCATACCGGTTCGGTAACTCGTCGGACTCAATCTTCAATCCTTCCTATGTTCTCAAGGTTAGGAATAGTCACGGTAACAAGGAGATAGCTCTTAGTAGTAATGTAAGAGATAATGAGGTCGGAGAGTAATTTGGACACAATCATTTTTTGCAGCAGCATGAAAATGATTCATGATCTTGTCTGTAGGAGAATTATAGATGCATAACTTGTCCCATTTGGCTTCCAAAAGCAAGTATTACTTGTGTAGAGAGAAAATCTCTTGTCTTAAGTTGAAAAAGAGTACAAAATGTGTATACATTCACCATGGTCTTGTATAATGCATCCAAATCTCCTTCATGGTCAATAAAAACATAATGATGCATAGAATATAAGGTTTTGTCCTGTAAAACTAAATGAGCAGAATATAATCTGAAATCTATCAAACAAAGTAGAAAGCATCCTTATCATCAGGAGAAGAGTCAATGTGCATATATTCCCATGCAATTTGAGGAAAATTAGAATCTCAGACACCTCAAAAATATATTTGGTGCAATTAAAATTGATGGTAATATGTGAGAAGAACTTGAGATTGGACAAAGAAAGACAAATCCATCCTTGATCATAGAGACAATTAAGAAAAAGACCTTTAGGTTTAGACAACAAGACTGTTTTTACATTCCCTAATCCTAGAGAGGAAAAGGGAAAGAGAGTAACTCAACTAGCAAAGAAAAGAGAACCACAAGCGAGAGAAGGGACAATAGTGGAGGTAAAGGGCGGATAGGGAGAGAGAGAGTAGAGAGAGGGAGAAGGGGAGGCAACTTTAGAGTGATTGTGACAAAAAGGAGGGCTTAGTGGGATGAATACCAAGTTTAAAAAGAAAAATTCAAACTAAGGATTAAAATACTAGTCCACCCTGCCCATTATCTAGTATATATTAACCCAAGGATTGAGGAACCAATTTGTACCGGACGATATGACCTATTTGTACTAGTCTGAGCATGGACTGAAACAATAGCAACTTATCCGCTACACAGTCTTCCTGGCTTCTCATGCCTGCGGATGAGCAAATGAGCAAAGCCCAAGATAGTTGCTTGCTTGCAAAGGCAGAACGAAAATGAAGCTATAGAGGCATAGGAAATGGCTGCTTACTTGGTTATCTCTCCCTCTCTATTCCTACAAGGTAGAGGTGCAGTGAAAGAGAAGGCAAAGCAGAAGCAAAGGCAGGAGCGGAAATAGAGGCTAATGACTTCCTCTCAGCTTGCTCCTGCTTGCTTCTTCCTCTCTATGCCTGTGGAGTGGAAATGAATGCTTGTATGTTATCTCTCTGGACTCGTATTGGTACCACTAGTGTCACGCCCCGGTCGGATCGGTCTAGAATTAGCGCTTATCCGCTTCCTAGAGCCGTCCGGCGGAACACCAGAACGTAACTCTCCCTAGGGTTTCCGACCCAAAATTCGAAACCCTAATCTCCACGGATAATTTTTATCCCCAAAATACAATTCGCACGGAAAACCCTAACCCTAATTTAGAGAAATCCCAAACGAAACCCTAAATCCAAATTTACCTCTCTGGTCAACGATTTTGACCAGTCAACGTCGACTTCGCCGGATCAATTCGACTCGCTGACGTCCGCCTGACGTCAGCGTGTGAAATCGATTTCCGCCGCGCGTGATTTTAGCCGCTGACGTGAGCCTTGCGTCAGCGCCTCGTTTCGAACGCCGCCGTGTTCGAAAGCTTCTCGCCTTCGTCTTCGCTGCGAACGAACGCACGCCGCCGCGTTCGTCCGTCTATCGCCGGAAGAAAGGATGCCGATCAACAGGGGAAGGCCGCCTGCCTTCCTGTCCCCAAGCTCGTCGTCGCCGACCGGACAGCCGCCTGCTGCCGGAAAGGAGCGGAAACCTCCGCCGAGAACAGAGAACAACGGAAGAGTAACGGAGAGGAAAAACTCAGTTTTATTCCCAAGAAGATCTTACAGAACTTCGTCGTCGACCCCTGTCGACGCCCTCAACCCCTCCCTCACCGTCGATTCCCCAATCGCGGTTACAGTTCTCTTGTCGAAGCTTCACCAAGCTTCGTTGTTGATCGCTAATGGCGGAGCCCCCTTCCCTGTTGCCTTCGCCTCCGCTTTATAGGTAGCGAGCCGCCGCCTCCTCGCCTCTATTCCAAGCGTCCAAGTCCGCGTTCGCCGCTGAAGACCGCGTCGCCGCCCTTCCGTGTGCGCCGTCGCCCGAGTCTCGCGGAGACGACGCTCGCGCGTCGTCCGCGTGGCTCGACGAAGCAGACGAGCTTTTGTGCTCGTTTTCTGGGTCAACGTACCCGGTTGACCGATCAACTCGTTGGGCTCCCCTTTGATTTCCTCTATTCGGGCTGGGCATTGGGCTTGGGCCGAACCGGCCTGACCCAGGCCTGACAATTCTCCCCCGCCCAATTTGGACATCGCCTTCGATGTCTCTAACGGGCGGATCCCGCAGAACCATCGCTCCGATCCTCATCGCTCCGATCCGACACTGCTGCGCTCCCGTGGCAGCGTGTGGAACTACCTGCAATGATTCAATCCGCGGTTGCTCGATTTCTTCAACCTGTTCGGCTGGATCCTGTGCTGCTATCGCCATGAGCTTTTGCTTACTAGGACAATCCTTCACCCAGTGAGGACCGCCGCACCAAAAGCAACCCTGTGGCTTTTGCTCCCGTCGTCCCGGAGAACCCTTGTTCTGCCGGTAAAATGGTCTACCTCTCTCTGGAACTCTAGCTCCCGGCGGTGTGCGTGGGGAGCCGCGCTGAGAGCCGCGCTTTGGTGGTGTCTTGGATTTCTTTGGTGGTGCTGGTTTGAAATTTCTGTTATCCACCAAAGACTCAGCCACTGCCGCCGCCACCCTCCAGTCAACCGGCTCGCGACGTCGGACCTCTGTTTCTGCCCATGGCTGAAGGCCCCGGAGGAAGAAGTATCGCCTATCATCCTCCGCCATCCCCGGAAGCTCCAGCATCAAAGTAGAGAAAGCCCTGACGTACTCCTGGATCGAGCCTGCATGTCTCAGCCGATCCAGTTTGCCACGCGCCTGGTCCGCCGAGTTTCCGGGAAGAAACTGCCGCCGCAGTTCCTCACGGAAAGTCTCCCAAGTCCAGCCAGTCGTCCCTGAGGTAGAGCCAACTTTGGTTCGCCACCAAAGCTTTGCGTCGCCTGTAAGATAGGCGATGCACACCTGTACCCGATCTCCTGCAGAAATATGGTTAGCTGAAAACAGTTGCTCCATATCCCAGATAAAGTTTTCGACCTCTCTGGACGATCGAGCCCCCCCGAACGTCGCTGGGTCTGGTACGCGTATCCTCGGTTTGGGAGCCTCCTGCTCCACCGGTGCCGCTGTTGATACTTGCGCTAGGGCTAGGCGCAGTATCTTAACTTCAGCGTGCATGTCCTCCTTCATGCGAGCCATCTCTCCAGGCAGATGGATCAGACCCTCCATGGTCTGTTGCATGATTTCAAGTTGCAACCTTTGTTGCTCGATCTGCAACCTTTGTTGTTCGATTTGCAGTCTTTGCTGTTCGATCAATAGTTCCTGATCCTCCACAGTCTTCTGAAGGCTTTCCACCTGTGGAATCATCCCATTGCCTCCACCACTGGCCAAACCGAGCACCTGCTCGATCTGAGCAATGCGATCACCCTGGTTCACCATCTCCTCAGGATCAGCCGTCTCCTTGGCTTTTCCTTTATCCTGCCTAGGTCGGGCGTCCTCTGATGCTCCTCTAGCAGTATGGGTGATCTTCTGGAACTTCAAACCCTTCCTCACCTTCGAGGGTGAAGCTGAAGGTGCCGTGTTTGCTAGAGCACGTTAGCATGCTCTGATACCTGTTGTCACGCCCCGGTCGGATCGGTCTAGAATTAGCGCTTATCCGCTTCCTAGAGCCGTCCGGCGGAACACCAGAACGTAACTCTCCGTAGGGTTTCCAACCCAAAATTCGAAACCCTAATCTCCCCGGATAATTTTTATCCCCAAAATACAATTCGCACGGAAAACCCTAACCCTAATTTAGAGAAATCCCAAACGAAACCCTAAATCCAAATTTACCTCTCTGGTCAACGATTTTGACCAGTCAACGTCGACTTCGCCGGATCAATTCGACTCGCTGACGTCCGCCTGACGTCAGCGTGTGAAATCGATTTCCGCCGCGCGTGATTTTAGCCGCTGACGTGAGCCTTGCGTCAGCGCCTCGTTTCGAACGCCGCCGCGTTCGAAAGCTTCTCGCCTTCGTCTTCGCTGCGAACGAACGCACGCCGCCGCGTTCGTCCGTCTATCGCCGGAAGAAAGGATGCCGATCAACAGGGGAAGGCCGCCTGCCTTCCTGTCCCCAAGCTCGTCGTCGCCGACCGGACAGCCGCCTGCTGCCGGAAAGGAGCGGAAACCTCCGCCGAGAACAGAGAACAACGGAAGAGTAACGGAGAGGAAAAACTCAGTTTTATTCCCAAGAAGATCTTACAGAACTTCGCCGTCGACCCCTGTCGACGCCCTCAACCCCTCCCTCACCGTCGATTCCCCAATCGCGGTTACAGTTCTCTCGTCGAAGCTTCACCAAGCTTCGTTGCTGATCGCTAATGGCGGAGCCCCCTTCCCTGTTGCCTTCGCCTCCGCTTTATAGGTAGCGAGCCGCCGCCTCCTCGCCTCTATTCCAAGCGTCCAAGTCCGCGTTCGCCGCTGAAGACCGCGTCGCCGCCCTTCTGTGTGCGCCGTCGCCCGAGTCTCGCGGAGACGAAGCTCGCGCGTCGTCCGCGTGGCTCGACGAAGCAGACGAGCTTTTGTGCTCGTTTTCTGGGTCAACGTACCCGGTTGACCGATCAACTCGTTGGGCTCCCCTTTGATTTCCTCTATTCGGGCTGGGCATTGGGCTTGGGCCGAACCGGCCTGACCCAGGCCTGACAACTAGTGTATCGGTCCAGTTCTAGACCAATATATACTAGACATACCAACATTATACGATACTAGTACCAGGCGTATTGATACTACAAGTAATGGTACTTACGAAATGGTTTCTAAAACCGTGCTCTAAACTATGATTCGGGTTTTTAAAAAAGAGGCATACATATACAAAGATCAATATATTAATACTACATTAAAGGCTAGCATATATGGGACTAAATCACATAACATTTTGCACATGAACTCTAATGTCTAGAAATGACTTAAACCTAAAAGAAAATTTTGATAAGAAAAGACAATGGGAGGAGGAAGCTTCTGCCAAATTCTAAACTTTACATCAGAAAAACTAATAAAAAAAATGGTTGCCATAGTAGCTGACAATGAAGAAACTACATATTACAAAACATTACCACTGCACATTTTGAGGCACATGTTTGCATATAAATTACATTAAGCAATTGAAAAAAAATGTAAGAGCGCATTAGAACATATACATGTGAAGAAGAAAATCAAACCAACCAAAACAGAAAATAAATAAGAAATAACCTCAATGCCTGCACAAAATGGTAGTTGCACACGGTTCTCTTGCTTCTCATTAGGATTATTATTATCCAGGAAAATGGAGTAACCAACACAAGCATACTTGAAATCTGACAGGTTATGCCCTTCTTTCTTATCTTTCATTTCGGCTTCTCCAATCATATGCAGAGGTACTGGTCAAATGAATGCAATGTTAGTGTTTAATCAAGTAGGATAAGTGAAATGTAACATACATTTGTAGTGTTTTTACTCAGACTCAAGTTGAAACATAAATTGGCAATAACAAACTGTTACTAGATTAAAGTATGAATTTCCTACGTCCTCACCTGTATTCCTCTTTTTTTTTTTATTTTTTACTAGGGCAGTAAAAAAGATAGAGATGTCTCAGCACAAATTTGTTGTGGTCGGATTTGCTCATCACTCTCTAAGGCAAAACAAGATGAACATCTTAACACGGAACAGATTCATAACATAACGAGTAATGTGAAAACAACCACAAAAAAACATGGAAGGAATGAACAATTCTTAAGCATTTTATGAACCATCGTTTACTTGTCATTTCATGTTGGCGTGTTTTTGTTGTATCCAAAGGTTTTTAGCAATATCATGAAATGTACCATGAATCACAAATAATATTGTATCCAAAGGTTTTTATGTAATGGACAAAAAATTGTTCATTTGAGCTAAAATTCATTTTAAATTTGTAACCAAGACATGGAACTTTCAAGCATTTAGAAAATATAGGAAACAATGAAGCCATAAGGCCAAAGTCATTGGGGTACATACAAATTAGCAACAGATATCACATAAATGGTAGTCAAGATAAGTAACAGTTTCCAAGCCCTTGCTTTTAAGTAAGAAAGAAACAAGATCTAATATCTCCCCATGAAACATTAAAAAAACCATGCAAAAATCTCTATAAAATCCTTGAATCCATTAATTTTAGAAGTAACCACAAAAATTCTAGTATGTGCCTTGAATGACTGAGACCATTTACAGCCCAGGGGATCCAAGATAATTCTGTTATGTGAAAATTAAACTGACTTCCTTTTTCTTTAGTCTTATGTCACCATATTTTTCAACGTGTATCAATCGACATAGACAAAATTCACTAGAACGATAGAAAACCTTTCTAAGATTTCTTGCACTTTCTTGGTTGGTTATTAACTATATCCATCGTTGTTGAGCATGCATTATGAACAACTAAAATATTTGGCTACGTTAATATGAAGTGGAACCTGAATAGAAGAATTACTCCACATTAGATATGTAACAAATATTTCCAGTCGTCTAGGGCACCAAAACAACCACATTTTCCATCATGTTCAACGCACTTTTTACAATTACATCAAAAAAAAAATCATCGTGCCTAGACTGCCGTTGTTGTTCATCTGCTTCAACTGGACCAATTCACGTAAGTGCGAGGAAAAATGCACCTGATTGCTGAAGATAGTGAATTGCTCTTGTAAGAAAGAAATGTTCAATGAACGTTCCAAAAAAATATATACATTTTCCCTATTCATTCCAGATCGCAATTAGTATTCAAAACAACCAGTTAGGTCAATCACAAAGCTTATGTCTTTACTCTTTAGTCCCTACCGAAACTTAGATTGAAACAAAGCTCGACTTCTATCACATCGATCGATAGGAATCCCAGAGGATAAATTATAACTCCACCCGAATAGGGGGGAAAGATTAAACCATTCTGATTCGAAAACGGACGAACCTCCTGGAACCGTTCGACTAATCCCGACGCACACGGGTTTGTTAGAACCGGATTTGAGGATCGAGGAATAGTATAGACATCCCTTGCAGGACTTCCCCCTGCGAGCACTTGCATCGGCGCCCTGCCCCGATTCGCTGCCGCCTTCATCGCCCAGGCTTCCAGCACCCTCGCCAACCGATGAATCCGACATCGCTCGAGTACCCGATACCCCCGCTAGGTTTCTGTGCTCTACGGTGCCAAAATAATCGCTTCTCGACTCTTCGAGGCAGCCGGTCTGAAACGAGGGCAAGAAGCCAAAAGACTCGCAGCCCGTCGGCGTCCGAGAAAGATGAAGGGGGAAAGGAGCATGTGCCGAGGAGCCAGCGATCCAAACTCGGTTTATGAAGCCGGGCGAGGAAGGACTGACTCGGCCGCTTCAGTAGTGAAATCGGTTTAACTCACTATCTGAACTAGGTGGGGCAATTGCGGAAAGGTCCTTATTTGTTTCTGGTATTTGCCAAAAAAGGCTTTGCTTTCAAGTTTTTAAAAATAAGACCCTTGTAAAAAAAACATTTCATTTGTTTTTTTACTTTAAAGACAGGTCAGCAGCGCCTTTGATGAAAAACTTAAAAACAAGAGGGTTTTGTGGGTAAATTGCTCGAGTGGGTTTCGAGAATTGTAAGATTCACATTCTTTACAAAAAAATAAAAATAAAAACTCTTTGGTTGGGCATTAAAATTTTGAGCTTTATTATGAACAATTTTTTTAAAAAAAACATTTTGTACAGGAGATTTTCAGAAATCTAAAGATTTTTTTTTTTAAAAAATACTAATAGAATTCTAACCTAAATAGACTAAATAATATGAGTAATTTAGTTTGGCACTTTTTTAAAGTTGTCCAATTAAAATGAATAATATAAAAAAATATCATTTTCGTGTTTAATCCAACAACCTAAGTTATAAAATACTCATTTAGGTAACTTGAACTTAGGTCACACAAGAGGATCTTAAAAAAAAAAAAATCTTTCTATAAAATTTTTTGTTTACAACACACTTCATCAAAACATAGGCCATTTAAAAACTAAAATGAAAGTTTAGATATACAAATAGAATTTTAAAACCCATATATGAAATTAATATTCAAAAGTCAAATTAGTATAGAATGTATTTAATTTATCCTACCTATTAGCTGTATATTATAGCTTATGGCCTCATTTGGAGTTGCGGGCTAGCAGCTTCTGCAGCCTGCGCCCGTTATTTTTCACAAGTTTTGACGTTTGGTTCCCACACTGTTCCTAGCCAGCCGAAGAAAGGCAGCTTCTTCCGCCCGTTGAAGCGCCCGTGAGAAAAAAAAAATACCCGAAAGGAAGCTGCCTCTTCCACCAAAAGGAAACCTCTTCCGCCTCCTCAGCCTCGACCCCCAAGCCCCTTCTGCCTCCTTGCCCTCGACGCTCCAGCTCTAGCTCCACGCGTCATCCGCCTCTTCCGATTCTCCAGCTTCGACGACGTTATCCGACGTTCGCCTCTTCCCCTGCCTCTTCTGCAACATGAAGTTCCTCAAGTCGCAGGCGCTCGGTGGGCACCAGAACGCCCACAAGAAGGAGCGCAGCGTCGGCTGGAACTCCCACCTCTACTTCCCGCCGCCGTCCCCCGCTTCCGCTACGATCCCCGCCCACTACTTCAACCCCTGCTCCTTTCCCATTGCCTCCCACGCTTGCGGCCCCGACCATCGCTGTGACCCGCCCGGCCCCGACGCCGCCCTCAACGCTCCTTGGTTCTTGACCGACGGCTTTGGGCGCAGCTTCCCCATCACTATGAGCGGCGACGTCACCACTGCTTGCTGCGAGACCTTCGATCTGCCCAACTGGCAGCGAGCTTTGCCAGTATCGTCGCCCGACCACGTCATCCCTCCTGCTCCAAGCGGCGATGGCAGCTGCGCCTCCACTCTTGACCTATCCTTGAGGCTGTAAGCCAGGTCTGTATGCTTGCTGCAAGTGTGAGATTGATTAATAGAGTGCTTTCTTTAATTTGTTTAATCGTTGTGTGTCTACTACTACTACTAGTATATCATTAGCATCATCTGTCATCTTCTTCTTCATGATCATTCATCTTCTTCTTCGGCTGTACTGTTGGTTGTATGGATGGGGTTGGGTGCATCGGTGGACAGAGGAAGTGGAGAACAAACTGTAGATGGTGGTGTGGCCATGGCGTTTTGGAATTGGAGGGGGTGGTGGTGGTGGGACGTTGATGCAATGTGGAGGTGTAGGCGGTGTTCCCCACCACTGAAGATGTTGATCCATGCTTTTGCCAAAAGTTTTGGCTCATCAATCCACATTTCTGCTTAATAAAATAACACAATATTTATAAATTACTTATCCAACAGTTTATCCAAACAATTTTTAGTTTATCCAGCCAACTTTAATTAAATCAGCTTTAGTCAAACTAGCATAAATCAGCTTTAAGTCAAACTAGCATAAGCTATAAGTGCCCACAATCCCAAAATGAACTTAAATTCACAACTTCACATAATGGAGTGAAGATGACGAAAGTTCTAAATATAAACCTTCGTAGTAAGCATTTATGAAGACACATGCGAGCCATTTAATCGAGTGAAACTCAATTTAGGTTGCTCTACTTAAAATAAATCTTTTCTAATTTGCCTAATTTTGATGGAATTATCACAATTAAAATTTAGGCTTCCGAAAAGGATCCTGTGAAGGGATGGTCCAATAAAGATTTATTTTCTAAATCTAGAAGAACGTTAAGGGGAGAGATAAAAAGGTTTCACCTATTGATTTCAATTATAATATTATTATAAGAAGAAAATATGAAAAAAAGAAAAGAAAGTGAGCTAATTTTTTTCATTAAAAAAACTTTAAGAACTAAAGAATTGAGATAATAATTCACAAACCTGAAATGGTGTAGTGATAGTAATATTGATCTACATTTTACTCTCCTGTTTAGCTTTCTCGTCAAAGGCCAAATCTGATTTTGCTCTCTGCATAATCAAAGTACAATTGCTGCAAAAATGAGAACTCCCAATCAAAGTTCCTTTGTGCATATTATGTAAAAGAAAAGTATTACGACTATATTAAAACAGTTTGAACAGCCCCTGTTTCGAAGAAGACTAACGTACGTTGCCATCAGAAAATGTCTTCTTTTTGTACCATATCAGCAAATTGAGGTTGGGGTGTAGTGAGATCTCTCCATTCTGATTCAACGAGAAGAAAACAAGGTACAAGTATAGAACTTCTAAATCCTTCACTCCAATACTATCACTGCATAATACATGTCTGATGCCAATTACACAGATTGAAGTTGTCATGTGAACACTGAAGAACAACTCAATGAGACGCAGGACTATCCCGAATATCGAGGAAATGCAATGCAATCCGGATGCAACAGTAGATGCCGTCAGTCAGCCTGAGAATGAACTCTCAACATGGGTACTAGGATGAGAGAAACCTGTGTCTTCAACTAACAATACGATAAATACAAATTTACATCTGCAAACTCTGAAAATATATACTAATGCCCTCCTATGAGTTGCTTGGGAAAGAACCCGTGGGAACCAGACCAACACCTGCAGAGTCGTGATTGTTGTCATTTGCAATGTCCATTTGCTGAGCCTTCAAACGAATAATTGAAGTGAGTGAAATGTTATGGCCTCATGGGTACAGTTTCCAGCCACGCAAAAGCTAAGGAACTAAAGAGAAAAACGAAAATAAATTATACATACCTGGGTATTGGAAGCTTGCTGGTGAATTCGAACAGGCCTTGTGTTGAGATCAATCATCTTCGAATCAGTGTTGCCGTCATTATCATTGTTAGCATCCACGGTAGGATCAGAGGGAGGCTTGTGATTTGATGCTCTCTCTTTCATCACCATTTTTTGATCCCTCCTATGCTCAACTGATTCCTTCGCTTTTGTTGTCAGTTCGTCGGCGTGGCCAGTCTTATCACCTGGAAACTACATATAGAAACAAATAATAAAAGTTCTAACTATTAGAATGCCCTTGAAAAATAGCATACTGACCTCAACCCTTTGTCTATGAAGTAGGTATCTTCCGTGGGTTCTCTTTCCTCCCACATGCACGATCATATCACATTGTAAGCACAAGGAACTCCCATCTATCTCACAATAAAAGAAAGCTACACGGATATGAACTGAAGAAGTTAGATCCTAAATTCCCAAGTATAGAAAAAGGAAGGTTGACAAGAGTGCATGCAGCTTACCAGGTGCATTTTCACATATGTCACAACGAGGAACTTCACTGGGGTCAGCAAGTCCTACTCGCACATGACGGCTAGCAAGTTTGTTGCACATGTGAACCTGTATAAGTGATTTTGAGAAATGATCAGAAATTGAAATTTCGAACAAATTTTACACGCATCTAAAAAAGAAGACTTTTACAATGAACACCGACTTCCCTGTTTGAGAAGAAGATCAAATAGCATAAAGTGACAACCAGAACCAACAATTGGCCATTTGTGTTGGCCTGTATCAGCAAACAAGCAAAATGTATGGTCAACGAGCTAAAAAACTTGGTACTGATGTCTGAGGCAACTTAATAAGGGAGCGACGAGAAAATTCCACTAACTGGTATAAAATGATGCATTCTTTATCTTGATTAAAACTTACCTTTTATGTACAATTGATTAAAGCTTATCATCAATTCTAGAAGTAATGATATCAAAGTAGACCTCAATAGTCAATTCAATTGTCCCCATGTTCAATACACAAAAGTTTCTGCGAATGTTTTGGACTTTGAAGACTACTTTTTCAATTGGGTAAATAGTAAGGAAGCCTTTGTATTCAAGGTAAACTCCAGTCGAATCTCCTCATAGTTAAAAATAGAACCACCACAACAACCCAAATATTATTTAAATTTAATAAAAACAAAGATGATTTAACATTATTTATAATTTTACAATCATAATCAAATTTTAAACAGCTTAAATTCATGATGAATCACATTAATAATAGCTAAACCATTCAAAAGCATTGAATATGCATAAGTAGATTTAGCGTGATTTAAGATAACTTTTATTTTTAATTTGACACGACACAAGTCTAAGCTACTTATAAGCTAATTAGGTTTATGAACTATAAGTTACCGTCACATTATTTTTTTTATTTAAAAAAATATGAGAGGAAAAATAGTGGTATTTTATAACTATGAGATGCCTTTACTACCTTAGTACATGGGGTTGTCCCTGCTAATTACCTTTTCAGTTATGTCCAAGTGAATTTGGCAAATGACAAAGATGGGTTGCCAGGGACCCAGCGCACTTAGAATTTAAGCTTTGGTCTTTAACAACAGAAGTGATGGCATATAATGCATACAGAGTAGATGACCTATGACATCAACATCATTTGACTGATTTTAAACTTTATTTGTAAAGATTAAACAGTTGTGGGTTTTAGGAATCTGTTTGGTATCAATCCTGGCAATGTTGGATATATTGAGGAATGGATCAAGAGCCAAATTATGAAATACATAGGTTTAAAATACCAAATAATCTCATCCAATCACAATGCCCTAATTCAATCAGGATAAAATCCAAAAGAAATGTTGTGTTACACTGTAATATTTTAATTATTCAAACAGATGGATGATTATACATTAATCAATGTTAATGTGTAAAATGATGTATAAACAGCCATCTGATTGAAAATCTTTTATAATATATCAACATTCACATAGTTACAAATAGTTCAACATATCTTCGATCCAAAATATTACAGAAACAAATTTTGGGTTTTATCGAGTGTCCATAACCATGAAAAATGGTTATGACTTGAGTTACGTAACTTGATTGTGTTCAAGTGGTTGCACCAATATTCATCCTACAAACAAAAAATGGTTACATTAATTCAATCATTCTTTTGAGTAAACAAGACATTAAGGTTATCCAAAAAGTGCTAATTAGTTTAACTAGTGGAGATCATAGTTGTTGAGAACAAGGTCATAAGATAAAATCCTGCCTTCATCACTTACACTCTTAAAAACATTAGGTACTCATGGTACTTGGTTTTAGATCAAAGTTCAAATATAAAATAAAGCATTTAAGGCATTGCAAGAGAGTCTATGCTAACCAGTGATAACTGATGTCTGAACTGTCACCCGGTATGTCAAAATTCAAATTATATAAAAATTTCTGTTCATACTGATTCTCTTTTGGCAAATATCACTAGTGAACTAGGTTAGTTCAGCAGAAAACCATTCTAGTCTTGTAATGGGCGACTCCGCTAGGTGGATGGATAAATCACTCAGAAAGGGCCAGGTCAGCTTTATACAACTTTGAGTTATTTCATTCAGCTTTATACAACTTTGAGTTAGTTCATTCTGACTTGGGGTTCAATTTGGTAATCCTATAAATCAACAGTTCAACTTAAAGTGCATTCATCATTGATATAGATGGAAAGAATAATGTTACATATCATGGTCAAAATCTGGAACAGACATAGACAAGAACATCCAACTGAAGAAAAAGAACAATCTAATTTTGTAGTGAATTAAATAGTCTTGTTAATGAGCTTCATCCATTTTCTCTAAGCTGAAAGATCGCTTATGCATTTTTTTGAAAAGTATGATCAGAGCTTAGATCAAGCAGAGATTGGATTCAACCAAAAATTATCAGAATAACCCAATCCAAGCTATTCCTGGTCTTTTCTAGAATTTTTTTCCTAGCTAGTATTACATAAAGACCAACAGAATTAAGATTCCAAATGCTAGAATTTTTAAAAATTTGAGATGTACTTGTTCTTTTTCTAATTAGGAAATTTTCAGGAATACTAATCTGAGGTGAAGTGCTATTACATCGTAGGTAAACCTTTTAAGTTATAATGATTTGTCATTAGATCATTCCCGTATTTTTGTTAAGCATGGTAGCATTTTCTGTAAGTATATATGTACACCTGCAGCACCTTTTCAAGGTGCGCACTGTTTACTCCATTCCCTTTGTCTAATGATAATATATATATATATATATTCTTTAGTTTTATCTAGCTATAGATAGAAGGAAAGTATCCTCATCTATGAGAACGTATCAGGAGGGGTGTATCCTGAAAAACTGCCTCAATTTTACTCTCACATTACTTTCCTTGTCTGCCTTCTCTTCTAAAAGATGAAAATTTTGTCCACATGATGCAATTGGAATCCTTGGGGAATACTACTACAAGTATTTGTTCTAAGTAGCAAAAAACATATATTGTTGCACATTTAATACATTGAGGAACAATATGCCAGACTGCTGATGACCCTCTAAGTTATCATGTGTTCCTGAGTTCAATTGTAAGAGGAAGCATACATACTTATGTCTATGAAGAATGTCCATATTCAGATTATTAGTAGACATAGAAGAAGAAACAAACAAAAGCCAAATACACATACAGAGTACAGGTAGTTCACACCAAATAACGTAACGTATCAATTAGGTGGTTGCAGTCCAATGAAAGACACCCAAGACGCTAAGCACATACCCATGTGCTAGTCCCAGTTAAATGAAGTTTTTAATTAAAAAAATTAAATATATAGTTAGAATATCTATCACTAAATCTAAGAATATCATGATAAATAATTACAAAGCATCATATTAAATTAAATTTGAATAGTCTATCCATCATGATTCATGATAATTTTGTTTTAGGTGACTAACACCTAACTTCAAGCACTCTCCCTTGTCTGAGAAGCTGCAAGGCGCGCCAAACCCTAGCCTCAATGTCACTCAGGCACCTAGGCATTTGCCAAATTGCTTGCTGACAACACTAGTATAAATGTTAACGTTATGGTTGCATGAGTGGATGTATGAAATAGTTTTAGGTAATTTCCAAAAAGCAATTGTACTTAGACACCCCAAAGAATTTCAATTTTGAACTTCCAAAAATATATAACTAAAAACTAATTCAAATGACACCCCTTTTTGATCAATAGAAAACTAGCAACATCTAACATATAATTTGTCATTTTCCTTACAAAATGTCTTATTTAAGATGATAACTAATGCATGACCTTTTGCACATGCCCGGAGGAAACAAAACTAAAATGCTGCATTGTTGTCATTCAAATATTAGCAGTAAGTAACCAGATACTGATAGTTTAGCAATCATTCAAATGTCATCATCATTTCTGTATTTTAGCTCAATTTTTAAGTAAAAAAGAGCTAGTAGGGAATGGCATAGCATGAGAAAGATTAAAGGCCGGTCAAAATAATTTTAAAAAGGATGTCATTCATTTATCTCGGTCACCCTTCATCCTATCTTATGAGAGGAAGGGGTTAAACTTTCTAGCCATTATTTCTCATTTAGAAACAGCTAACTCATATTTAACATTAAACAAACGTAAGTAAATACGTGAAGAAAAAGTACAATTCCTGCTGCACATCAGTAATTTTATGAATAGCATAAAGATTCTCCCACCCCAACATTTAAATTGTGCGACAATTCACTCC
Source organism: Costus lasius (assembly GCA_027563935.2). NCBI lineage: Eukaryota > Viridiplantae > Streptophyta > Magnoliopsida > Zingiberales > Costaceae > Costus > Costus lasius. The sequence goes on from CM050452.1 coordinate 70,186,793, forward strand.
ACTTCATAACGAACAATCGACCTATCAGAAATCCTCATTTCCGATGCCCTCCGCTAGAAGCATCTAGTTTACACTTGCTGCTTTGGGTAGAAACCAGACCAATTGCGTGGCTCATCAAATCAGGAGCTTAGCCAAAATGTTGATCCTTATATGGAACAAAAATAGTTCAATTTTTTTTTTCTAGAAGGAAGTTCAAAATAGGTTACCCTAACAAATCCAAGGTTTCGATTTGTAAGTTGTAACAAGTCACTTGATTATGGAACCTGGTTTTTAGTCAAAGTTAGATCTAGCACAGTCAATACCTACTCCACAGAACCAATGACTCAATGGCCAATAATTTGCATACACACAAACTACAATCGGATTAAGGGTTTGAAATTTAATCTAAACCGACAAAAACATTAGCAATTCCAATCACTCCAAAAACCTGGATCGGAAAATTCACCACCCATACATCAACAGAGTGGGGGGAGAGCAGGAAGGGACCTTTTCATCACAAGGCCGGCACAGCGCAGCCTCATCGGCAGCACAGAACAGGACAGCCGGAGCGCTCTCGCAGACGTCGCAGATAGTTCGCATCTTCGCCTCCCTCTCATCTCCCTCCTACCATTTCCCCTTCACGCGTCCATCCGCTCCTCCACCTGCAACGACGTCCCGGGAGCACAAAGAGAGCGAGGAGGAGGGCGGAAGGATGCAGCGGCGACGTGGCGATGGTGGTGCGTGGGGGCAGTGCGTGGTTGCGACAGCGGCGCGGAAGCGCGATATGAGCCTTTGTTGGTGGTCTCCTTTCCTCCGAGACCAAGTGGCGAACATGTTCCCGAGAAACCTGAAATTACCATTTTAGCCTTCATGGTTTAAATACGCCTGCGAGGCTGCGCCCGAATTTACCTGGCCCGGCGTTCTTCGCCGTATATGGCTCAGAGTGCAACCACATAGAAATCTTATACGGGATGCCGCATGGGATCTTAAATGGATGACCATAATGTTCAACATAAATAACAATGATAATAAAAAAAATCTTATATTAGCCAATAATAAGCTTAAAAATTAACTATTTAATTTATATTTTTATTCAAAATATAACAAATAATGAAAAACATATGAAAATAAAATTTTAGTGACTAAAATTTTCATCTTTGATATTAACTCACAATTCATATCATGATTTAAGATGAATTTTCTTTTAGAATTTTCAATGTACAAATAAAAAATTAGGAAAAATAAAGTATTTTGTAAAAAATACAATTTAGGGCCGAAATGGGCCAGCCCGCAGCTCAGGTTCGCGTCCGCCGCTTGCTGGGCCGCCTCTCCGAGTAAACCCACCGGTTCCCCTTTTTCTCGCGATTCGCAAAGGCAGTGTGAGAACTTCTCCTTGCACGGCAGGGGACGCGAAAGGGAACAGATGAGCGGGGCAGGCGCGGTGGCGAGCTACGTAGCGCGGCGAGCGGCGCAGAAGGAGCGGGTGAGGCTGCTCTATCGGCAAGCCCTCAAGGATACCCTCAACTGGGCCGTCCACCGCCACCTCTTCTACCAAGATGTACCCTCTCCTCTTCCTCCTGGCTCTGATCCTTTTTGTTCCTCATCTTTCTCGATTGGATCAAACAACGTCTTTATTTCCGATCGCTGGTCTCTTTTTCCGTCATAGAAGCGTCTTCTTTACTCGAGAAGAAGAAATTCATGAGCTCTAGTAATAGCTTGGATCGGTTTCACCATTTCATTTTTTGAAATGTTCAAATTTGACTACTAGCTAGGTACTCGTGCTCATGGGATTATCAATCCATGAATTTTGTTTGCATTTTTTTCGGTTCCGCTGTGTTAGTTATTTGATTGATGTGCACTTTTTCTGATTGGCATTACATTTTGTTGTGCTCTTAAGCTGGTTAGATCACTTTTTTTTTTCTCGATTCCTCGTCGCAGTCTATGCCCTCTTCATCCTTATCTGATGCTAATCTGCATTTCTGACATGTCTGCTTGACAGAAAGATCTCATTTTGTTGCTTGTAATTTTCTTTAATATATGATTCTTTGTTTCTCCTTATTCGTATGGCATAAAGCTAAAATTTCATGTTAGATTTGATATTTAACACAATTGGAAACTCCTTTTTTATTTAACACATTTTGAAAAACATCCATTCTGTTGCGAGCCCTATGTTTGTATTTTCTTAGCATTTAGAAACTACAAAGGCACATTGTTTGTACTCTTGCGGGCTGTTTTGCGTATGATAACCGTAAAGTGCTCTGTCTCTCATTTTACAATTAGGTTGCGTTCTGGCAGGTTTTTGATCGCAACATATACTTCACATGCTTCTGTTTCATTTTGCACTCTTGTGCTTTTTTTCACACAAAGTATAATTTTTAATAATGTTCGCAAACCACTTCCTGTGAATTGAACGTGAGATATTGTTCATTACTTTTATTAATTCGGTTTTCCATCTCAGGCATCAGAACTAAGAGAAAAATTTGAAGCGAACAGACATGTGGTACTGCCTTCTCTTAGTTGCACTAGCTTTTCTTTAGTTATGATCTACCATGTTGCTTATTGAGTTTGATTTTCTAGTCCAAATGAGAATTATGAGAATGATGTCATATTCTTTTTAAGAATTAATATTTTCTTATTCTTTTCATTCTTAGCAGTGCTATGTTTAATTTTCTTGGTTATGTAGATGCTGTGCTGTAATTGCACTTAGGCTATGATAATTTGTTCTTCTCCCATTTCAATGCTTTGCAATTCTGAAAAATAACAGATATCTTGACAAAAATAGTGTTCCTTTCCTTCTAGAGTGCCTTCCTAATTGTATAAGCATAAGATAGATTTAAAGTGAACATATCAGGTTTTGTATTTGTCCTATTAGAACTTTAGTGGCGATTGTTTTGATACAGATTTATTATATGGTGAGAAGATACATGACTCAAGTTTTCATGTGTAGTGATGTAAAGTACAAGAAACTGGTCCGTACCACAAAAGGTTGGTACCATATTATATATACATACATACATATATATAATATTAATATCAACTAGTATCATGTATCGCTTTGAACTTGGACTAGTACATTGGCAAAAAGAAGAGTACCAAAGACCATAAGGTTATTACACATTGATATGATTAATCATTGAAATAAATTATATAAAGTGTAAGAACAAAAATTAGAAACGTAATTTAATCCTTCATGTCATGCATTTGCATGTTCATTATGAAGGATAACCCATAATATATAGGTTTGTGAAGGATTAAATTAACTAAGAAATAAAATTTGAATTCCTTTACACATGAACTCTAAAAATCTATACAATAGCCAAATAGGGATCTCACTTGAATAGTCAAGCTCATTCTGAGCATGGTATCAAAATCACATTTCGGGTCATAGGATCAACTGACCTGGATGACCCTTTAGGATAGACTACAAGATTGGAAATGATGTGGGTCACCGATCCGAGTTGTAGAATCGGTCAGGATTGTCCAATCCTACCAGTCCAAATAATCAAGTTATTGATCAATAGGAATGTATTCAAATCCAAAACCTATTACATAATCCACTAAAATAAAACTCTAACTTGTGCTTTTCTTCTTCATTGGCTAATCAAATCTTCACGCCTCCCCTTTCTTTTTATCACTTGTCAATCGTGTTGATCTTCACTAGCCTGTCGCTTTGCCAACTCATCGCTTTGTTTGCTTGTCACATTGCTAACTTGTTGCTGGCTTATGGCTTTGTCAGCTCATTGCTTCACTAGCTCATCACTTTACTAGCTTGTCACTTCATTGGCTCATTGCTTCACCGGCTTGTCACTTCACTAGCTCATTGCTTCGTTGGCATGTCACATTGCTAGCTTGCTCATCACTTTGTCGGCTTGTTGCTTCGCCAACTTGTCACTTCACTGGCAAGTTGCTTCACTAACTCATTTTAAGCACTCGCTTTGATGAACAAGAGAGCTTCAGTTGTTTCTCTGTTCGGAGCGATGTGAGTTTTTTCTTTTTCATCCGACAGTTTGTCACCAAACACAGTTGCATAGTGAGCTTCCTTTTATCTGACAAATTTCTTAGAGTTTGTTTTTCTATCTACTTGTATTGATAATTTCATTTGTAACTACCTTCTTGTCCATTGTTTTTTTTTTTTGGCAATTATAAGCCTACATATCATCACTTGATTACTTGATTCAATTCTATATAATTCACAACATATTTGTATAGTGGAGTAGGTGCATACTGCAGTAATAGTAGTTAACACTTGATATATTAGACTTACAATTCTATTTAATTTTAGTATTTACAAATTACAATTACAATTTGCGATTATAATTTGATACCTAGCTATCCATTTTGGTTGGTAAGTTAATTGTAAAATAGTTTATTTTCATTGATAGAATTTTCTTTTTCAAAATTTATTGTGTGTGAATGTTTGTAAAATATTTAATTTTGTTGATTACTCAATTTTAAAATATTTCATGGGTAGTCGGAATCGCATTCCGGGTCGTAGGAACGTCCGATCCTACGACATGAATCACCTGTTGCGTGCTGGATCGATCGGAGGATCGGTTCCTACGTAGGAACGGTAGGATCGCCATTTCGGAACGTAGGAACGGACGGGAACGGGCGTTCCCAACGATCCCAGTTAACCATTAATCCATACCCGAATCCCCGTTAACCCATACCCGAATCCATTTAAAAAACCCTAATCTAGGTTTTTCCCTGCTTCCGCTCGCTTCCGCCGGCTTCTACGTGCGCAGCTTTCGCTTCCTTCGCTCGCCATTGCTGCTCATCGTCACTAGCCACTTTTCTGTTGCTGCTCACCGCAAGCTACTGCCGAAGTCGACGTCCGACGAGCTGTTGGCGACGCCTGCGAGTTGCTGCCGCCTTCGGTCTTCGCTGGAGCAAGCCGCTGCCTAGAGGGAGCTGCCGCCTTTAGCCTTCGCTGGAGCAAGCCGCCGCCTTCAGCCTTCGCTGGAGCAAGCCGCCGCCTTCAGCCTTCGCTGGAGCAAGCCGCCGCCTTCAGCCTTCGCTGGAGCAAGCCGCCGCTTTCAACCTTTGCTGGAGCAAGCCGCCACTTGGAGCAAGCTGCCGCCTTCATCCTTCGCTGGAGCAAGCCCCCTTCAATTTTCGGGAGCAAGCCGCCGCCTTCATTTAACAAGTATTCGACTGCCCCTTCAAATCTTCAATCTTCACTTAAAAGTCTTAGACAGTAGACACTTAGATAATACATTATACATCTATATGGAATATTGATACATCATACATGATTGATGATTCAATTGTCTACTTACGTTCATCTTTTCTTCCTAATTTTCTCATGCGTGACAATGACATATTTAATAAATAGATTTTTTCTTGAATTATATTAGGCTTTTAATTTCAAATGGCTGGAGCTAGTAAATCATCTAATGTTAAGAGGAAGAATGCACCAGGAAGTAGAACAGACATTGGCTGGGAATATGGGGTTGCAATTGACAATAACCCTAGAAAAATCAAATGCAAGTATTGTGAAAAAATTATATCTGGCAATATATATCGATTCAAGCATCATTTAACTTGCACAAGGAAAGATGTTGAGGCATGTAAAGCTGTGCCTGATAATGTTAGAAAACAAATTGTAGTTGTCATGGCACATCTAGAGCAAGCTGCACAAATGAAGAAGAAAATTAATCAAGAAGATGAAGAGGAAGTGAATGTAATTGAAGAGAATATTAGTAAAAAGAAAGGAAAGACAATTATGGAGTTTTTCAGCTCTTCTAGTAAGAAAGTCTCTATGTGTGTTGCTAGTAGCACTCAAAATTGGTTGTGATTTTATAGAACATGATCTTGTAAGTTATAATATTTTATATTGATACCTTAGTTAGATTTTAATTATCTATTTTAGTTGGTAAATTCTAAATTGGTTGTTATTGGTTGTGAATTTGTGATTGTGAAATAGTTTTATGTTTGATGTGATTTACTTTGTCTAAATTTTCATGATTGAATGTTATTATGTTAACCTTCTTATTGAAAATGCATGTTATCTTAATATATAAATATATAAAATTATTTTTTTTTATAAAAAAATATTTTTTATTCTTTCGGTAGGATCTTCTGATCCTACGGAGCCTCTACCGATCCTGCGTAGGAACTCGATCCTGACAACCTTAATTTCATCCCTTGCTTGATGATACTTGATAGGTATTGGTATTTATTATTATTATTTATTTTTGTGATAATGTTCAAATTACTCTTAATGTATGAATATATGTTTTTTTTAAAAAAATATTTTTTTGGCTAAGAAACATTTATGGTTCCTAGGTAGGATCTCGATCTAACCTTGAACGAGGAAACATATCATTTATTCTTTTCCATTAATTTTTTCTTAAACATAGCAATGGAGTTACAAATTTTCTTGTTCTAGCATGTGATGCCTATTACCCGGGACTCCTTTGTTGCTTGTGAGAATACTAAATGAGACCTATGAAAATGCTATTGTGGAGTGTGGAGAGAAAGATAGCAAGGCAGAGAGGGATGTACAAATCTCTGTAACTGCTAGCAAGTGATGCTCTAAGGCTTTGTTTCCTAGGAGAGGTAGAAAAATGGAAGGACTGCCCGATTCGGGTGGAACCCAAGGATATGGAGGAAAAGTTGTTTTTCTTTCCTTGTCTCCAACTTTTCCATTCAAAGAAACAGGGTGTAACTCATGCATGTGTGGCCTTATCTATAGTATACATTTCGTATAAAATTGCTATTTTTGAAGATGTCCAATATGTGTCTCATGTAAGAGTCTCACAAACTTAACCTCTTTAAACTTCAAAGCTTGTGATAAATTCTGTTTAAAGCCTGATACTTTTGTCATTTACCATGCAGGTATCATATTACGTAATGTACAGAATAAACAGAAAAACTATAGTGGAAAAGATTTCCCAGGCTTCTACAGGCTTCTACAATTTGTTGTGCACTCATGATATTTCCTTTCTTTTTTATGACGTTCCTACTTTTTTTACAAGATTTAGGGTTGCCAATTGTCCTCTTCCTTTCCTCTTCAATTTTCGTTCCTCTTTATTGATTAGCATTATATGAAGCATTCAACAATTTTGTACTGATGGTAGATGCTAACGCATAGTACTTGCAGAAAATTTCAAACAATGAGCAGTACTTCTAGTTCATGTTTCGCAAATGTATGTTTCATGAGTGTATTTCTTCTGCCTCCATTCTCCTCTTCCTTGGTTCTAAGCCTCTTGTTCTTTTATTCTTTTGAAGCTGCCAAATCAAGTAGAAATAACCAATAGGAAAATGCTGGTTGAACACTTGAGCTTGTATTTGGCCAATTCCCATCAATTTGGCAATTAGGACATGGAATAAAAATTGCCTGTCTATTCTGTCTTAGACAACAATAATTGGTGTATTGTGTCATTATCCTTTGATAACAAAGTCATGTTCTTATTCTCCTCCCAAGATTAGAATACTTTGAATATGTAATCCTGCTTTATTAAGTATTGAACCTCTTTAAATATTCTAGAAATCTTCTAATCCTCTAGAGTGTCTTTTTGCCTTTGCTTTGCTATTCACATCACGATAGCTAGCTCTTTTTTGACCAGGACTTGCTATACAAAGATGAGAAGCCCCACAGATTGTCCCTTGTGTTTTTTAATGTATTGCTAATAGTGCTTCATATTGTTAGTTGTATTAAGTGTATTTTGTGTTTTCATGGAATACCTTTGGAAATTGTAAGATACAAACTTTTGGAATTTATTCAAACATCATATTGTTGATCTTGCTATATTCAATAAAGGCTGCCCCTAGATTTCCTCAATAATTGTAAATTCTAAGTTATTTTGTGCTGTCAATTCACAGGAGGATCTAGACACCATTGATAGGCTAATTGATGTAGCAGAAGCAAGATATAAGAAGTTTCAGCACCCGGACCCATATATTGGTAATTGGCTATTTGCCATTGAAAAAGTTGCATCTTCAAGACTTATTGTTTGTTTCCTTTTTTCCAAGTTGTTTTTCCAGTTATATATCTTTGGCTTTCTGTTGCTTTATAACATAATCTTGGATAAAGCATACACAAGATCTGCTATGTTTTTTGGAATTTTGTAATTTACTTACTGATGTCATTAGGACTAATTTGGTTTTGTTGGTAATCATAGTATAGAAACGTGCTTTTTTAGGTAATCTTTTTTTTGTTCAATAGTCAGTGATTGAAGTTAAAAAAATGATGGAAATGATGCGCTTAACATTTATGAGCGGGGCAATGAAGGCCCATCAATCTGGATTGTTGGTTTCTTACTTTCTTTGCATGATTTCTTATTATTTGCATTAGTTTCTATCTCTTGTCTACTAGTAAATACTATTCTAACTATCATGGCAAAACCACGTTACCCTATTTTTTGGCCAAATGTTCAGACTTCATAAGGCTAGGGTAGTTCTTGCTCTTTTACTAGTCACTGAAACACAACTGAAGCATGTTACATGTGTGAAGCTGTACTATGTTCTAACAAAAATAATATTGATCTGAACCCAAACTTGTGTTATTTAAAACATTGTACAAATGTTGGAAATATGAGTTGACACAGTTGAAATCAGATGCCTACACACAGTTTGATACTATCAATTTTGTAATTATTGCATCTTTTAATTTCATTTTTTCCTTGTCATGTGCTATTTAAGGCATGCACAGAAAATAAACTGAGATTCCAAGATACTCTCTCTGTAAGCATAATTTTTCTCAAAAATTCTTTTAACGACTCACTGAATTTCCAAGATAATAAAGAACACGAAGAACTGGGTAAATATTTCCTTTTGAAGCTACAATAATATCATGGATATAGATAGTGATATTGTAATTCATTTGGGGGTACCTCTTGTTAACTAATTATGCACATTAAGTCAGTATTTCAAGTAGAAATTATCTAAAACTGCCTGATTAGTAAGGTTACATTTTTAGTTTCTGTTTCAACTTTCGTTTATGGAGTTTGCGGTAGCTTAAGTTATACCCAGATGTATGCATATTTTTCAAGTTGCTTCCTAAAATGCTCTTCACCGCCTATTTCTCTATATTCTTTTGAACTTTGTCGTTCATTCTTCTTTTGCATTATTTTTATGACTACTTTCCGAAGCAACCTTATACCTTTTCTTGTGCAAAATTCAATGTGTTTTTCCCTCCTGGATTTGTAGTTCCCTGGGCTCCTGGTGGTAGCAAATTTACAAGAAATCCACCTCCACCTTCTGGGGTAAGTGATTTGCATTCTTTTGTTTCATAATGCTTTTTCACTTATCAATCTTTTATGCTTGTTCATGCACATTGAATAATAAAAATATGTAGTGCATTTCTGCCTAAATTCAGTTGGTAGTTTTCTTCTCAAACGAATCACTGCCATTGACAATGGAGAGTGAAGTAAGGATAATTTGTGTCTATTATCATGCTTTTCTACTTCTACATCAAATCATCAAATCATTTTACATGGGAACTAACACTGAAAAAAATCATGAATTGTTTGAATTAATCCTAAATATCTATTTTTTTATAATATATTAATGATATGATACTAGATGCATTATTGGCATTGTACTCATTGACCTGCCATAAAGGAGTAAAGGAGTTGTTTTTCATTATCGAGAGCAATGTTTTAAAAACTGGTCCGAACTAACCAATTTTTTTGGTATGTGACAGTCCGACCATAGACCGGTTCCGGTACATGGCTTGGTACGGTATAATAACTATATATAAAATATATTTGTATAATGTGTACCAACTGGTGTCGTGTGTTGATACCACCGATATAGTATACTACGTACCAGTTCGAGCATGGACTAGCCAATTGTTTAAACCTTGACTTAGAGCCTTAATATATGAGCATTTTGATTGTGATAACAATTAGTAGTAGAAGTTTAATATATTATGGAGCTCATTTTTATTTATCTTGTATTTCTTGTTTTGAAAAAAAATTATAGTGATTGAACATGTAATATCCAACGTTGTTAATTATCCTTTGAAGAAATAGTGGTTTGTTTCTAGATGAACTCCAACATCATACTTGAATAATGAGAAGCACCATGAAACCATGTCATTTGCTTGGGTGGCAGTTCAAATCATTGTTTAAAAAATTTATCTATACTAAGTGATATGGCCGATTTGTATTGGTCCGACTATATACCAATGTGGGTCCATGGTACCGTATACGGGTATGTACACATAAATCGGACCAAGACCAGTAGGAATAGGAAATTTTAACTGGTTTGGACCGGTTTTGAAAACATTGGTTCGACCATAGGCTAGTTACGGGACACACAAAGTTCACCTCACTAAGTGGAATTTTTTATTTAATTGTGGGTTCAAATGAGCATAAGCTCTCATTGTAGTTATCCTTTTAAGATTGTTAGAGAATCTCCAATTAAAAGACCTTTGAGTATTGAAATATAAAATTATTTTTTTTACTTTTTACATGGTTTTATAAGGCTTAACTAGGGTTAAAAACCAATGCACTTGCTTTTTTCCAATATTTCTCACTTGTTATTTTTGCTTTTCACTTTTCCTTTTTTAATGACATTTTCTTCAGTTTGGTGATGAACGGGCATCTTAATTCTTGATTGAGTGAAGCGCCACACAATTAGAAGACAAATATGGCTTGTGGATGACTTGCAAATTGGTAGCCTTTGTCCTTTGCATACTTGGGCTTCTAAGCCAAGCGAACGAGGGCAAAGGTGTTGAGAAAATATGTGTGGTCAAGTGGTTAAAGGGACTTGACCAGAGACATGGACTTGAAAAATCTAATTAATAGTGTTTAACAAATCAAGGAGATGTAATTGAGTTTATCCAAACAGCTCAAAAGGATCGGACTTAGAGCTAAAAGATTCATAGGGATCCACATAAATTGAAAGGATCTGATTGTTTCATTGTACAACTTAAAAGTGAAAAACTGAATGCACTAAAGCTGTTTGATGAAATATTGGATGGTTTAAAGAGACCCAACTTCCTAGTCGTTAAGAGGGAACTGATTATTTCATTAGGCAACTTCAAGAAATTTGTTGGTGGTTAACATGAGAACTCAGAGGGATCCAATTGAATGTTGGATGGCTTAAGGCAATCCAACTTATTATTACTTTAACTTGAATTTAACTAAAGTGGATCTGGTTGAAGTGTTGGACACTTAAAAAACCTAAGATATCTATACTTCTAATTTGATTTTGATTTTACTTAAGAAAAATTGGTTAGAGTGCTAGACTACGCAAAAGGATCCAACATTGTCTTGACTATGACATTTAAACTTGTGCAAAGTAAAAGGATATGCTTAAGATATTAGACATGAGGTGGTAATGCAATGAGGTGATTGACAACACAGCATCATGCGAGGCAATAAGCAAAGAGAGTTCAACAAGGACATTTAAGAGCTGTTGGTGTTTATGCCTTGCAGACCAATGTATGGACATGGTCGGGCATTGTTTAAATGTACTTTGATGGAATTGTTATTCTTTATAGAGGCATGGTGGTTATTATGCAGACTTCTCTACCTGCGTTGATGTATTGAGTTGCATAAATAATATCCCAGGAGTTTGGATTGGATCCATTCTCATAAGCTATCCCCAGTCAAGGTACCTTAGCAGATATGGGACAGCTTTGGTACATGTGAGACTGGTGTATGGGCTGGTTAAGTGCGGGGCACAGTAACGCAGGCATACAGGTGCATTGGATGCACTGGAGTGATCCACCGTGAGGATTGACTTGTCTAGTCAACAAGTCAATCTCACATGCAAGAGGTTTGCATTGATCCTTAGACTTGAGATATTCATGTCTAGATTTGATGATGGATATGCTTTGATGCAGTCTTACATCTCTCCGTAATTGGGAGACCAAAACGACCGTCATTGGGCATGTCATAAGTCATGTAGAGATATGGATGACCAATAGTAGGATTTGCCTCTTATTGGAAGCATGATATCCACTCGGGGGCGCCCCACCTTATTGGTGCATGACAGGAATGTGTGGCCACACTAGTTGAGTCATGACCAATGCATTGGATTGATGAACTTGAGACTAATCCAATGGCAGGATATCAGTTTAGGCAAAGGGATATATAATGCATGAGAATCCTCGTTGCTTGGTTAGGAGTTGTTGTCATAATGACTTAAGTCCTATGACATGGGTAGTAGTGATGTGTTGCTAGATACCCCTCGCTACTTATGATGTTTACATTATTGCCATCGTCATTAGGATCCTACGGGGTCACACGCAATAGACTCTTGACGTTGCTTTAATCAGAAGCCTTTGGATCAAGTTATTGGATAACTTGGATCAATTTGGAAGATTTCAGCAGCGCCAATGAGCCTGATGAGTTGAAAGAAGTTTATTGGAGCCAAACTTCATTTTTGGCAGGTTGACCCGAAATTGACCTAGATTGGTTACATTTGGATTAGGGTTGCATTGGATTGGATCCAATGGTTTAATCAACCCATGTCATGAAGTTTGGGCTTGCTCATTATCCAATGAGGCCCAATAACTAGTTGTCATGAAGAGGTATAAGCAAATAAGGGTATAATGGGGAGAAATCTCACCCCATTAGCGCCTAGGGGCATAATGGGGTGAGGGAGGCACTTTTGCTTCATTATGGAAGTAAAGAGCGCCTAGCCCTTCTTCCTTGGATGGAATATTTGCCTCTAAGGCAAGTCTTCGGGCTGATATGACTTGAGAACTTTTATGGGAAGTTCCTAGGCGCATATGGATATAGGGAAGAGGTATATGGTAATGTCTTGGAGACTTACCTTACCTCAAACCCTAGTTTCTCCCAAGACACCACCCTAGCCGAATTCCTCTTGCTTGTTGCGCCTAGCCCTTCTCCTTGGATGAAATGCATGTCTCTAAGGCATGTCTTGGGCTGATATGACCATTGAGAAAATAAGGATAGGTTGAATGAGGTTTATGGCAAAGTCTTGGAGACTTTCCTTACCTCATGACTCCTTCATCCTAACCGCCCACTTGGCATGATCCTAGCCCTTGCCCAAACCGCCTCTAGTCCTATTTATAGGACCCCTTGTCGCCCCCCTCTTGGGTTCCAATCCTGGAGTTCGTGAGGACTAATACACAAGGAGGCGTGGAGGCTTAGGGTGGCGACAACTAGAGAGCTTGGAGCTCTTCTTCTTCTTCATCAAGGAGCGCAACCTTCTTCCTTCTTGTGACCGCAAGTTCTTCTTCTTCTCTATCTCTTCTTGGCGCAAGGAGTCTTTGTGCTTGGTGGCGTCTTCTTGCCACAAGCCCTCTTCGTTCCTTGGCCATAGGCGCACCTTGGAGGTGGCGCAAGCAAAGAAGAAGAGGGAAGTCCTTGGCGGCATCTTCCCTATCCCCTCCTTACCGCAAGTTCTCTTGAAGGTGGCGCAAGTGAGGTGAAGGCTTGATTCTCTTCCCGAGGCTAGCACCAAGCGTGGAAGGGAGCAACGATCAAGGAGTCGACGCGTGGATACTTGTAGAGGGCGAGCACTTGATCGTCTTCGAACATGGCTTCAAGAACCAAGCAAGCAATAGAGGTATTATCCTTGTCACATCCTTGTGTTCTCCCTCGCATGGATCCTTGGGACCGAAATATGTTTCGGGTGTAATGATTCTTCCGCTGCATCCTGAGACTGCAAAATTTTAAATTACACCCGGTATTCCCTAACAAGAGCAACATGGCGCTTTTACTTCTTTTTCTTCATCTTCGAGTGCATAGGGAAGTGGGTTGTGACTGATGATGATTTCAAGCTCTATGAGGTGGTTAAAGCATTTTGTAGTTGATGGGGAAGGTGGTTATTTCACGGCACTAGTCCCCCTTCTTTGTTTTCCTTTCTCCATGTTTATGGAGTATGTTATGGGTGCATTGAGTGGTGATGATAAAAGAAAATAGGCCACTATTTCTCTTTTTTTGTTTATCTACAAATGAGAAGGTTGATGTTATATTGAAAGAAGTTTGCCTCTTAAATTGAAAGAAGTTTACCTTTTCCTTTAGTTGACACTGGGTAGGAAGAGGAGAGTAGAAAGGAGATGGTAGATAGTGTTGTGACGAAGGACTTTGGTAATCCTTTGGTATCTATATATGTACATACATATGGTACCATATATAGGTACATACTAGTATGTACTAGTTTGGTATTATATACTGGTAGAGTGGTACGAACTGAAACCCTTGATTGTGACCCCTTTTCTTTTGACCATTGGTACATTTTAGGGGATGGTGCAAGTTATTCCTACTCTTTTTTTGCTTAATGGCAACGAACAGGAGTATGACAACATTTTTTCATACTATAGGAAGCTCTAAAGCTCAATGGTTTTTGTGATGGTTTATGATTATGAGGAGCAGGGATGACAACTCTTCTCGTGTAGCTCAGAGATGTCTTTGTTTAAAGAGGTGATTTTATGTTATTATTTTTTAGGTGAATATTCCCTTGGACATTCATGGGAGGGGCAAGAAAATGTAGCACTACCATTCATACTCATCGATGGCCAAAGTATTAATAGCATAGCAATAGAGTGGCTAGCAATGTCTTCTTGCATAGCTTCCTTGTGATGGTGAAATATTCCCCTTTTAGTGATGGTCATTATACTTTGCATGACAATAAGGCCTTGGTGTGATAATGGCAGAGCTATTAGGAAATCTCAAGAAATTTTAAAATTTTATTAGAGTACAGCGGAAACAATTACCGAAAATAGGCCAGTTCCAAAAAACCCAGAAGATTGAGTCATACGAGGGGATCAACACGACGAGAAAAAGATGATAACTCAAGAGTGATTAGGAAGAAGCGATGCAAGTCGCCCATGTGTGCGTTCTCTATAGTCTCGCACATAGCCGATCCCTCGAGTTCTCTTCTTCCATGCCCGGTGCTAGCCTCGGGAAGAAAATTCATGCCTTAAAGGAGAATTCCTTGATCACTTGCACCACCGGTAAGGAGGATGCAGTAAGAGGATGAAGGAAGAGAAGAAACTGGCTAGCCTTCCAACACTTGCGCCAAGAGAAGTGGCAAAGGAAGCTTGCGTCCTTGGATGAGGAGACCTTGCGCCACTTGATGATGCTCTTGCCCCTTTTCTTGCTCATGCCAAGGATAAGATATCCAATAAAGAGGGGTGGCAATGCATCATAATATAGGCGCATGGATGAAGAGGCATGCGACTAAGGGGATAAGGAAGGGTGGGTGGTTAGGGCTATGGACAAGCTAAGTTCCTAAGCCTTTTCCTTGTTTTCCTAGCTATCTATCATATGCATCAAGGCCTTGCCATGCAAGCCATATCAGTCATATGCACCCCAAGGCTTGCCAAAGGAGTAAACCTTCCTTCTATACATTTAGACTAAGTCAAAACGCCAAGTGGACATGCCTAATGTAGCATTAGGCGCCACTCTTAATCCCTTTAGAACTCTATGCCCCTAAGACAATGGATTTCTCCCTATTATGCTCTTATGCACCTAGCCCTCTTCATGATCACTTATTGGTAGGCCCCATTAAGCAACGAGTCATGCTAGACTTCATTAAACAAGTTGATTAAGCCATCAGACTCAATCCGATGCAACCCCAGTCAAATATGGCTAACCATGGTTAACTTGGGGTCAACTTGCCAAAAATAAATTTTAGCTCCAATAAGTCTCCTCCATCTCATTAGGCATATCCGCGCTGATAGAATCTCTCAAATCGATCCGAGTTATAAAATAACTCGATCATAAGGTTACCTGATCAATATGAAAACTCGAGTATCAAGGTGTGTGACCCTCCAGGTTCCTCTGACATTGGCAGTGATGAGCTCATGTCATCACAAGCAGTGAGTGACACCTAGTAGTACATCGCTACTATCCACATCTTCGGAATGACTGTCTACATCGACATCCCCATCATCGTAACAAGGTATCCATGCATTACAGTCCATTTGCCAAACTGACATCCTGATTGGATAAAGTGTATCACCACTTTATTTATACCCAATCACATGGTCATAACTAAATCAGGTTTTCACCTGGATATGACTATACATTTTCAGTTATGCATCCATGTAGGGCCCACGAATGTCAAGCTTTCCTTAGAAAGGAGCAAATCCTATGTTTGTCAATTGATCTTCTTATATAGATCGTGACATACCCTGTCATGCCTCGATAAGTATTAGGCCCCAGCCGGTAGCCCACCAGTGGCACATGACAATTGGGCTTGCTAATCCAGCCCGACCCAACACTGTATACATCAAATCAATAGTAAAATCTCCCTGTGTACATATATAAATCAACATCCGTCCTCACTAACAGTATAATACATTGGCCACATGGCCACAACATCAATATATAACATCACTAGCTAGAACAATATACAAAAATGAAAATACACTTATTACCAGGAAGTCATCTACAACTATCTATCTATATCGATCCGCCCGTGACGGACCCGCACTCGGACCTGAAATACAACACAAAGGCAGGGGTTGTTAACCAAAAGGGCTAAGTAGGAATTAAGTACACGGTGCAATAATACTAATGGAAATTGTGTCAATCATACATACAACGTAGCCTAACAAGTGCACCAAACATGTACTTGATAAACCATGAACAAGTATCATAAATGTACAACAGCAACACACCAAATAATACTGAGCTATGGGCTGAGTCGTCCCCTATGGACACGCATTCATATCTGAGTGGTCCCTAGTGTCAACTCGCACACTGGAGATGACTGCTCATCAACAGTCCGCTGGTACTGCGTCCAATACTCTATCATACCCCGTGCATAATAGCACAACTGTATGCAGATAACAATATAGTCTACGAGGTCATCTTCCATAACACTATATGGGTCTGGCCCCAAAATACGTCCGACTGACACTCCAGCGCCACCAGTACGGCCCGAACAATAACATAATGTGCTAGAGAGCACATATAATAACAGTGTACTGTGCTAGAGAGCACACATTCAACGTGAATAACTTAAATCCCAGCAATCTGGGATAAAGACATACTATGCCATAAAATCTAAATAAACATCCACATCATGCACAAAGGAATAGTAGTTCAATGGAAATGATAGCAAAAGAATAAATCAGCTAGACGTCCCTAACTAAGCGATAACGCCTAACTGTAAGGTGCCTCCTAACTAAGCGGTAGGCATCTTGATCAATGTATAAGGAAATAGATCCCTACTTGCCAATGTAGGTCTGACTAATCCCAATCCTGCGTCCAATCGAATCCCGTCCATCCGAGTCTATAGCCCTTACAATAAAATACAAATAATGTGTATCAATCCTCTCGTTTAAACCATATTACCATCAATATATTTATTTATATATTTTAATTTATTTTTTTCTTTTTTCTTGGTTTGCTTTCACGGTTAATTAGTAATATTCGTACCATCTAATCATCTACCACTTATTAGCAATTATCAGTGTATTTTATGTTTTATTCATCTAAGACTACAGGCATGCAGGTTTCACAATTAAAGTATGTACGAAGTAAGTTATGCACTAACCTCATCCATAGCACGTGTGGACTCACCACCAGTAGGGTTAAACGGTTGTATCAGAAGTTCGCTGGAAAGTTCGCTAGAACAGTGCTTCGTCCCCGGCGCCGGCAGCCACTTGTTCCAACAGGAATAGTCGCGTCACAAGGTTCGTCAAAGCAGTAACAGAAGGTCATTGGCCTTGCCGGAGTTCCGCCGGAACTCGTCGGAATGCATCAAAGCGTCATCGGACTCGATTGGAAGTGGCAGGAAACACCTAGCAAATTGTCGCCGACCCTTTTGAAGCAATCCGAGCAAGCTTCGAAGCTGTTTGGAGAGAAAACGGAGTCGCCGGAGTTAGGGTCTCAACGAACTCGCGTTTAGCAGCTCTCGCTGGTCAAAGGGGCAAAGGAGAAGGGAGATGGGGGCGGAAGGGTCGCCGGAACCTTCCGAAGCCTGTCGCCAGTGGTGGAGGATCGCCGGACGGTGGCGTTCGTCAAATCGACGGAAGGAACAAGCGGAAGATGGAAACGCGAGAGGGAAAAATTGAGTGCGAGAGGCATTGCGTGAGAACGAGAGAGAGGTGAGGGAGAAATGGGAAGGGAGAGAGTGGCTAGGTCACGCACGTGGGAGAGAGGGAAGAGAGAGATAGGGATGGGATGGGACAAAAATGTCTCGTCCCATCAAATTTTTTTTAAATATTTTATTTTATTTTATTTTTTTGTTTCTAAACGTTACGGACATAACATACCCAATACAACCGTTATAACCTCTCAACTACGGTGAGGTGTTAGGTTGTATCAAAGTATGACCCTAACCATATAGAAGAGTCAATGACCTCAAATCAAGGGATCAATGCATTTTTTGTCACTTGTGAGGTTAACTTATGACATCAACTTAGAGGCTCACGGCGGGTCGATTCAGTATATCCACAACTGATATACTCATATATCTGTGTTAGCACCACGTGCCTAACCAACATATATATCAGTCTCATATGTACCAGAGCTGTCTCTTATCCACTCAGGAACTTGATTGAGAACATATGTTTGAGACTAGATGAAATTTGTCTCCCTGATATTATTATGCAAATGTACAAAGACGCATATATAAATATAGCATAATAACAATAATACCATAATAGATATAATAGTACAAGAATAGACCAACAATAGGTCCTAGGGTATAAACACCAACAAAAGCCTCGCATGAGTGGCCTTCTTTTAAATCCACGGTCTTCCTTTGTGCACTTTGACATGTCTTTTTTCTTTTCTTTTCTTTCTTTTCACATAAAGGATATCTTTTTTGTAGCTTATGGATTGGTGCACCTTATGGCATGTGAGTTGATTAAGTGATTCTAGGGAATGAATTGAGGGATTTGAGGGATTAGTGAAGAGAAAATTGAGGAATTTTGTAATTTGATATGGAGGTTTATGGTAGGCAAACAAGAAGAATGTTGTAGGACTATTTTGAATATGCATTATTTTTTTCTTTTACTTTCATCCTAGCATCCACCAGCCAATTAAGCCAATTAAGCCAAATTAGGGTAATTTTATCATAATTTGATTATTTTGAGATTCCTTTGATCAAGTACAATTTTAGGGACTAGAAAGGAGGGATCTCTCTCCTTTGATCAATTTGATTATTTTGAGGCTCCTTTGATCAATTATAGTTTTAGGGACGAGAAAAGAGGCATCTCTCTCCTCCTTTTCTTTTCTTTTTAAATTTCGAAATTAAATTCTTGTAATTTGCAATAAATGCATGGATCACGTTATTTTTAATCCATGTGGATTAATTTTGTCTTGTTCAAAATTAAGTTGATTACAATAGTCAAATGTTGATCCCAATATACAGTTTGTCGCAGAATTTTATTTTACACTAATCCACTGAGAATTTTTTGTCACTTTGCCCACTTTAGGATTTCTATTACTGTTTTGTAGTTTATCGTTGATAGTCCTAGTGCTCATAGCATTAGGTCTTCAGACGTAGTTTTGATAAATTGATGTTGCCTATCCGAGGGAAGTGCATGAAAGTGCAAAAACATGACCTCTCATAAGTGAAAACGGTTATTCTTTAATATTTAAGGTAGGGATAGACTAAACTGTTGGCGAGAATATTCAACTGGTAGTGGCAGGATGAAGTGGTAAAGGAGATATTCTCTAAGGAATGAAGTGAAAAAAAATGCTTGCAGATTGATGATTGGAAAACCGGGACCTCTCTGATGGGCGAACTGTGATTAATGAAAGAGAAAATTGTCGTAAATGAGTGGCAAGAAGACATTATGATTAAATGGATAAAAATTTGAATAATAAATTTGGCTATTTTATTTCATCAAGTGCTCTTTTTCCATTCCATTAATATAACGTTGCCATGCCATCTTTTGCAAATAAGAAGAAGAAAACATTGCCATGCCACTTTCAGCGTTGAATCTAGGAAATTTGGACCATTATCTGTAACAACTCGGTCTTGTGACACTTGAAATCTTGACTAAATAAACTTCTTAAGCCTTAGTTGCTGGAGATGGCTAGTTCCTTATGGTTGAGATCATCTTTCAGTCCTTGGTTGGACATATTCATATGGCCTTATGATCATTTTTTACCATAACATTTCTATGACAATAGATAAGGGTGTCCATGTAAGTTAAAATACTAGATAAGGCATCAGTGCACCACATATTTCATCTGTCAACCCTTACTAGGGTACTTGACCACCCTCGTGGATACTAAACTTAAGTTGCATTGAATACTTGGAGAGTAACATGCTACTGTCCACTGAATTAAACATTCTTCAAGGCTTCTCATTTTTCTTGCTTAAGCATTTTATCATGATCATAGCATTAGTTTCTACTTTTAACTGTAGTCCTTGGTTCATTTGATTAACCCTATGGCCCATAAGCTTCACACTGAAAAAATAATTATGCATCAGTCCTGACAATAGTGGTAATACCCTCTATAATTTATTAGGGGGAGTCAAATTCTCATAGGAATTCACATTTTTAGGACTGTGTTTCTCGTCAATTAATAACACAAAGTTGCACATTCAGGACTTGCATGGATCACTTAAATGCAATATTTTTAAAGGTTCTAGTTAGCTTAACTGGTGAAGATTTTAGTTTGCTGATAATATTGTCCTGGAATCACATCCTGCCTTCACCACAACCACTTGCCTTTTGGAAAGAAAATTGGAGGTGCATGAGATTGCCACATTTGATTGCATCCATATTAATCTAGATTAAATTCCAATGAAATGTAAGATTATAATATGTAGTCCAACAAATAACAAAACTGGGAATGCCATCTCATATATATTTTTTTTCTATTTTTCAGTGTTGCCCTTGTGTATACATATATTTATGCAAGTTTATGTATATGAAATATATATTTTTTATTTCAAGCTTTTATATAGTATATTATTAATACATGTTACTGTTTTTGTTTACTTAATATAAATATATTCTTGAATTTGATTGTTTACTATTTAATTGATGACATGTTACAATGAGTATAAACTCTATAACATAATCTAATATACATGATTTATATAAATAAGTATTTTTGATATAAATACAAATCTTTTAATATAAGATATACTCATATATAATAATGTTAATGCCAAATCATTTTTTAATATATAAATCAAAATCAATACATGGAACTTAGTGTATGAGTCATAAAATAAAAAACTACCATCCGAGCCGTACCGGTATGAAAGTTCTAGTATAAGGTTGATGTTGTTTATACGAACATATACATTATATTATATATATTATGAATACAAGCCTTTATATATATTATGAATACAAGCCGATATCAACGGTGGACCATATCTCAAACCTTGGTATGAGTACAATATTTTAACTCTAGTAAATTATGTAAATTATGGATTATGTATACTAATGATACGACAATTTGGTAAAAATTAAGCAAGTTCCTTAATGTTAGATTTTTCACCCTTTTTGGTGAGAATTATATTCTTTTTTTTCAATGGTAAAATTGCATTCTAGGTAACTTCTATTCACGTGCTACATGATCTAAACGTACTTAGATGACATATCAGTTTAACTTTCCTTTTCATATTTTTAGGAATGTTGAAAAAGCATGCCATGAACGAAACGAACCCTTGGCTTTGTCCATCCAACTAAGTTTTTGCAGTACTATCAATTTAGACTTGTTAGAGTTAATATAGTAGTACTATCATGGATTTTTTTACAGATGCAATTTTTATGCTTGCTTGGTATCACCTGCAAGTCCTACTTATGTGATTGGACACCATCTTGACCCGATTTGTGTGCTTCTATCTGATTGTGTAGAAACTACTCATAGTTCATATTTGTGTTACTTTCATTTTCAAATGAGCCAAGTTACTAAAATTCATGTCGTTTTGTGGATTATTCTGTGGTCATTTGTGACAGACAATTTATGTGAAGGCACTAGAAATTTCTGCTTTCTTAGTAACACCGGAAACAAAAAAAATTGCTTTGCAGATTGAGATTGTTTATAACTATGGCAAAGAGGATGACCTGAACTAGAAATGAATCTTGGCGCCCATTGCTAAAAGCGCAGCATGTTGCTCTTCCACCTGTTGGTATTTGAGGATCAACGTGCCATGATGAATAAAACAAAACTGTATTTCTAATGGTTGTTTCCTATTTTTCTGGATACTCCAAAGTGGTGGACGTTTCTGTCTTAATTTCATAGCAATCAGCATCCTTTATATCCTTTCATCATGCCTAATGTGGATGATGTATCCATTACAATCACAATCTGAAACTTCTTTTGGGAATAGTTGTCGCTCTTAATTTCCTGGACAATCAATGCCTTTTTATTATGCCTAATATGGGTGATGTATACACTACAGGCATAATCCGAAACTTATTTTGGGAATAGTTGTCTGTATCTGTATCTACCACTACTTGGTATTTTATGTTCAACGAAAACATGTTCTGAATTGTTACATCAAATTGTCAAAATGAATATTACCTTGTTTAACAAAAAAATGTTGGTTTCGGAAAGCATGAACACAAACTATACGCAGGAAGATTTGCATCCGACAAAGTTTTAAGTAACAAAATTTATTCAGTTCAATGTCTATTGTTTCTTGTATAAATTTGGAATCAAAGTTTTGTATGTATTCCTTTTATATTTCAGATCAAGCACTTGCTTCCTTCATACTTACGTTTGCCCTGTCGAAATCTTGAAATCAAATGTTACCCGAAGCGTTTCTTTCCTGCTTACCCTGCGGATCTTTAATCTATGTCAACAAGGCAAGAACAGAACACCGCTCATTTGGAGAAAAAGAAAACAGGTGAATGGAAACTTAAAGCTTGAGCAGAGTAGGATTATTACTTCAATTGATTGGTCTTGATCAAATTGATCTTGCACCTCTGAGCTAACTAGATATTATCCACTCCATATGTAGGGTTGATAATTTAGGCTTTCAAACCTATATTATTTTGATCAATGACCATCTAACAGAATAAGAAATAACTAGTTTTGGAATTGCTGACATCTCTTGATAGTACTTTGATGACCTCTTCCTTGTATGTTATGACTTAGCGAGCATAGATATAGCCTAGTTTTCCACAAGTTGGGCAGTGATCATGATATCTCCTACTTACAACAAATAAATGGTCCTTCCCTATCATTAACTTTCTCTTTGTTCTTATGTGACACCAAAATCATTGTCCTCCTGTTTGTTTAGTATGAATGTGTCAGACTTAAGAGTGCAAATAAATTAAAAACAAACCTATAATGGTTCTTCGTAGGACTTCGTCTTTCTACACACTCGTGCTACCGAAACAATGCCACTCCATTCATGATATCACTTTAATGGCCACATGCAACAGCACATGAAGGATGCAGCCATTGACCTTTGCAAGTTGCAATTGAGGTTAATTTTATTTAGGATGGTCAATGTATAGGTTTTAGATAGGAGATGTGACAATGGCTCTGCAAGTTGCATCATGTGCCGGGATTAACCTCAAATATCTGAAGTCAATATCTGAAGTCAAGTAATTGATGGAGGCGGGACTCGGCCCCAAGACCTTGTTATTAGTATTGCTATCTTGTAAGTTCTTATGAATGACAAGTCCATTAACTAAAGTCTCTTGAATAAAATAGTGTCTTTCATCTCGCGAGCACTTAGAATCATCATTTAACCTGCCTGAGCTAGTTTATGCAGCATTTGGTGACAGGCAAGGAGGTCCTCATTGTTCTTTGAGTCAGCAAGTTGGATTCACACTTGAAAGTCCAATCCCGTGTGCTCCTCAGGTTTAGGAGTCGTTGAAGACAATGGAAGGAGGCAGATGTCAGGCTGATGTTTGATCACAACAGTATGATAATTGTATCCATACAGTCAACACAAGCATAATTTTATATGATTTAAGACGCTCACCTACCTCAGTTAGATTACTCTCCAAATTAAAGATCTGATCAGTGTGCACAAGATGGCGTCGGTCTGAGCAAGACTAGATTCCCGGAAGTTGCTCCTCTTGTCCTTCAAATTCGAGGTAGCTAGACAAGATTCCTGGAAGTTGCTCCTTGTGTCCTTTATACTTCGAGGTTTGATTTTTTTAACTGTGCATGATACAATGCCTGCTGTCTCTTGCAACTAGCACTTCCATCTACTTCGATTAATCAATGAGTTGAGCTGTAGACATTGTGGCAATTGATAAATGTATTAGGAAAGTTCATGGAATTGGGTACCACAGCAGGCATCAGCACAAGAATTAAGCGTCAGAATAATGGTAGTCAAAGTTATGTCTTCTGGAAAAGGCTGATTTGTGAGCTAATGCAGGTTAAATTACAGTCTAAATACTCAAACTGGATACTTGAACATGCTAAAGTTGAGATTTGTTTATGTTAGTGCGTATGAATACTTGACTTTGAGCAAGTTAGCGTCATTGGAGATGTGAGAAGTAGCAGCCAAGGGTAGGGGAAAGTAGTAGTAGAGTGTAGGGGACATTGAGCGAGAGAATAGGACAAGCGAAGAGTGACTGTAGGGATGAGCAGTTGAGAGACAGACTAGATAGTAGGAATGAACAACTAATCGAGATAGATGAAGGAGCAGCTAAGTGGCATAGAGTAGGGGATAAGTGGCTGAATAGGGACAAGCTTGTGACTACTATATGTAGGAGCAGATTGCGATTGGGTGCTTGTGTGAGAGTTCAAGAGAGGGGAAGAAGAAAGATGTGAAATTAGGGGATGAGGAATTTTTTTTAATGGTATCTATAGATTTAAACCAAAGTTGATACTCAAACTTGACTTTTATTGTATATGTAAAATCAAAATTTTATTGTATTTGTATAGAGGATGAGGATTTTCTAACGCGTCAACTATTTCCAACGTTGCTAAACTTAAAGGTAATTCGAACATTTTTGAGATCTATCAAAGTAGTAGCTAGTTTGTTAGTTTGAATCTCAATATATAGCCAACGATTCTAAACTTCAAGATAATTCAAACATTTTTGAGATATGCCAAAGTAGTAGCTAGTTTATTGGTTTGAGTCTCAATATATAACAATGTGGCCTACTAAGAAAATATTTCAATGTTTCTCATGATGAGACAAGAGGTGAGGTGATATAAGAGAAGAACAAAACTCTAGTAGCTAACCTATGCTATTTTGTTTTTATCAAAGACATAATGGAATCCACACACTTTTGGCGTTTCCATTACTAAGTTTGCTCCTAACTTTCTATACCTCTTACTATAAAACCAATATTAGTGTGATTTGACATATAGAATAGATAAAAATACATTATATAACTCTATAATTTGTCTTCGCAAACAACACCTAATATTTGACTAATTTTGTCTTATGTTTCACACATAAACCTTAACTTAAATATCAACTCTTGTTTCCATCAAGTTCAAGATATGAACATATTACTATTTGTGACTTATTTAATTTTTTTTTACTTCTACTTATTTCTCTTCTAGACAATTCAAACAAATCCTCTTGGATGAGGTTTTAAATGTTGTTTCACTTACTTACCTCTCCTTATGACTTGAGAAAAACCACTTGAACTATACCCCTAGTCTCTTTTCATATATAGTTAGAGTAGAATTAGCTACTTTAAGGCCTAAGTTTAACTCACTCGATATCATCAATAAGGAGTAAAAAATTCTTTACTAAAAAGAATCTAGTATATATATTAATTATTTAGAATAAGAAATCAAAATCGATGTTATGTTGACTTTTGATGTAGTGTGATTTTTTTTCCCTACCTGATGTGATATAATGATGGGAATTTAGCATCCCATTTTTGCTAGCTAAAATAAACTAAATTGCTAAAAAAAAGGTTAAGTTAAACACTTATTTGCAAGGATAAAGTAAACATATAAAGATAATTGAGGGTCAAAGAGCAAGCAATCCAAACCACACTTGAGGATCAACAAAAATTTTACACAAAAATGATCAAAACATAAGTTTAACATTGAGAGTGGTACTAATAAACTTGAGGTGAGTGGCTCAAGATTAAGGGAAGAAGAGAAATGGGAAGCCTTTCACTTCTCTCCCTGTTGGACATGTTTAATTCATTTCACAAATGGAAGAAATATGATCTTGTTTATAGGGTGAAGACACCCTTTCATAAATTTAATAAAAAAAATAAATTAAATTAAATTAATAAAATTAGTAAACACATCTCTTGGAAAGAGGCTTTTAAGATATTAAATTGAATAAATAAAATTAAAGGTGACAAGTTGTCGTATTTAAAAAATTTAAATTTTGAAAATAAAATCCCAATAATTCCCCATGAAACTTACAATTTTAAAAATAAATTAAAGTAAAAAAAATGTTGTTGCTAATTATTTATATAAGGAAGAACATTGCTCAACGCACTTAGTATATGAATCTCCATTAAAATAAGTGGAGTAAATTAGGAATTACACCCCTTTTAGCTCAATATTTAATGTTGCACACATGATACAAAGAATTATAAAATGAGATTACTGCATTTATGATCGTGCATGATTTTTTCATGAGAGTTTCTTTGAATGTCCAATTCCTAGTCTATGGTTATATAGAGACACTCTCTTTTAGAGTAAAAAGAAAAAATCTTTCTTTCCACTAGGGTACTATAATCACCTTAAGAACGAGAAAATTAGAGTTTTAATAATAACTTTAATGCATAAAATATATTTTACAATTATTATATTATACTTCTTTGGCTAACCAATGAGCTTATTGTTACCTATTGAATCTCTTTCTTATGTTTACCTTTCATAGAGGTTGGGTTGCCCTCGTAAGAAAACTTAATCTAGACTGATCTTCATTGACTCTGAAGTAGGATTTTGATTCTGAAAAATCTTTTATAATTTTTTTCTTTTAATTTACTAGCACATTATGTTTACACCTTTTTTTTTAAGAAATTCTTTTAATTAATCATATAACCATTAAAAGGCATTTTATTGTATCCAATAGCCATTTAATAGTATGTCAACCTATTTATTTTACTTTATTTTTAGTAAATACAACCCCACATTTCAAATATTTAAATAGAGTATTAGCTATATATGAATGTTAACTAAATATGTTGCATTTCAGCACATGATTTAAACAATATAATTAAGAACTTGGATAATTTAATATTTAGATTTTATAAATAATTTATTATTTACTTATTAAGCTATTAATAATTATTGTCTCATAGACTAGTCTTTAAGGATTATATTATAATCGCTTGCTAAAAGTAAATCCAAGTCCTAATAGTTGATACATTATAAATATTATATAATTTAGTTCATAAATAGATTTTCCTAATATGTATTAGTGTCATAGGCCTATTTTAAGGATAATCAAATCACTATACAACTTGAAGAAAAATTAATTTATAATTAAAAATTAAAAATCTTTATATCAATTAAATAACTTTTAAAAAATGTAAGTATGCACGATAATTGAAAGTAATTAAATTACAAACTAGTTAAATTGTTAATTGAAAAAAAAAGTAAGCAAAACATACAAAAGAATATGCAATAATGTGAATTAATTAATTTAATTACAAGTTTTCATTGATTGAATTGTATATTTATTTAAAATTATTATTTAATAATGATCCTATAATTTATAAATTATTTGATTTTTAAATTTGAAATAAATCAATTTCTTTAAAAATTCAAAATGTATTAATTTTAAAATTATTTTAAAAATACATATTACTTAAATTTCAAAATAAAATATTTTCTTAAAAATTTTAAATTATATTAAACTCAATATATTCTTAGAAGTTTTTAATAATATTATATTTTAATATATATATTTAATTTTAAAATATCTAAATTTGGAAATTCAAATTATTCTATCTTACAAATAATTCAAAAAAAATTCAAATTATATAAAATTCGAAATTATTTAATATAAAAAATTATAAATATATTTTTATAATTTCAGAAAATTAAAATCATATAAATTATGACATAGATTAAATAAAATTGGAAATATAATAATTTCAAGAGAATTTAAATTATGTAAATTTGTCATAATTTAATTTTATTGAAAACCAAATTATAAAAAAATTTCAAAATTATATAATTTCAATTAGAGAAAAACTGAAATAATTAGTAATTGATTTTTAAAATTTAAAGTGTTTAATTTATTAAATATTTAATTTTAGAATTAGATAAAAATTATTTATTTATTATCTTTGGGTTTTAATCAATTTTGATTGATTAAATTTTATCATCATTTAATCTTTATCTTAGAAAATGTAGGGCGCAAAATGTCTAATTATAATAAAATTGATAGCATTAATAATCTAAATTTGTAGATATGCATATTTAAATAAAAGAAGAAATTAGAAATTAGGATTTAGAGGTAAAGTATTAAGACAAACATTTAGGCCTTACACAAATTCAATATAGTTTACCCTAAGTGTCACGCCCAGAATTAGTGCTAATATTTTTTTTTTAATACTAAAAAAGAGAGCCACGCAGGATTTCGAAAGAAAATAGTCCCAGATAGTAGGGGTGAGTATTCGGTTTGATTTTTTCGGTTTTTACCGCTTACTGAAAATTTCGGTAAATTTGGTTCGGTAAAAAAAAAATTGGTTTTAGTTTCGGTAATAAATTTCATAAAATTCAGATTTTGGTTTTTATATTTTCAGTTTAGTAAAAAACCGAATCTATATATATATATATATATATATATATATATATATATTAAAAAAATATATTATATTATATCCTAATCTTATTATAGCATAATTAGTTACTAAAACACTAAAACTTATTACTCAATACTAACTAAATTCTTAATAATTTAATTTTTTAGTAATTTACCAAATTTATTGAAAAAATTTGGTAAATTCGGTTCGGTAAAATTTTGGTATTTAGGAAATTCGGTTCAGTTTTGGTTTTTAATATTTAAGTAAATTTAATTTTTGTATTTACCGAATGCTCACCC
This sequence comes from Costus lasius, assembly GCA_027563935.2. Classification (NCBI taxonomy): domain Eukaryota; kingdom Viridiplantae; phylum Streptophyta; class Magnoliopsida; order Zingiberales; family Costaceae; genus Costus; species Costus lasius. Next base: position 70,215,581 of record CM050452.1, read on the forward strand.
CTACAGATAGGGGACAAAAATAGCACAAAAATAGCACAAAAATAGCACATGGGTACAACCGACAAACGTGAACACCCACATCTCAGCCTAACCTAGCAAACAACAAATACCGTACACATACAGTGGCGCACATGTGCAAATAGTGGACACCACATAGGGCGTCTGGGAAGAAATAGTCGCACACATGCGGTAGAACACCAATATAGCATAGCATACACAAATGGCAACTAGGTCACACATGCCGAGAAGGGGAGAGAAGGGGTCTCGCTTGGATGAGCAGGGGAGAATGCAAGAGGAGCAAGGGACCGCACGTGCTTAACGCAGGGTCGAACACAGAACACGGACAAGCAATAGAACACGACGTTGCTAGCAAACATAGCAACGCCAGAAAACATAAACAATGGAAAACCAAAAGGAGAGGTTTAGAGGATACCTCGATAGGACTCGAACCCACTGACTCCACCACTGCATAACAAACTGATAGAGAAACTGGGTTGAACTCCTCGACACTGAACCACCCACCACATACCACCGATCATCAAAATGGAGTTCACCGAAGTTCATCGTTGATTACGGAGTTTGCTGAAATCCACCGAAAAATCGACGCTACGGCTACCTTGAGCCGAAGAAGGAGAACGAGTTGGACTCATTGATGCTGAACCACCCACACAACATTGCTGGTTATCGGAGTCCACCGACGATCACCGTCGATTGCCGGAGCGGAGGGGGAAGGTAGACCTCCCGGCCCTTGATAAGTGTTATTTTTATAGGATTTAACGTCTTATTCATACGATCTTTTCAAGCTTAAGTCTTGTTTTATGCCTTAGGTTAGAATCTTTTCTCTCAAAGATCGATAGAAACTGTGCACTTACGGTGAACTTATCAACGCTCTGAATCACCCACTGCACACCACCAGAGATCGCCGGATTTTGTCGTCGAAGTTCGTCAAACATCGTCGATGTCGCAGGACAACGCCAGAGGTCACCAGACCTCACCAGAGACGAGAGGGAAGGAAGCACGACTTAGGGAAGCTGATGCTCGTGTGTCTGCCCCGATCGCCTGGAGCCATGTCCACTCGCGTGTCCTTGCTTGCTAGTGAGAGCAGCTGCTGGCTTTCCACAGCCTCGCTAGCCGTACCTCTCTAGCATTCGAAGCCCTCTCTCGTCCGTGTCACACCCCTAGAATAATCATGAAATTCAATACTTGTTTTCCGCTTAATATAATTCAATTTCCCAAGATTCAAAACATATCAAATTGAGACACTCAAAATTTTTAGTAACATCGATACCCTATTTATATCCTTCTAGGGTTGCAACAACAATACTAATCAAATGCAAAGAACCATCAAACTATTATCCAACATATTCATATTGAACATTCTATACAAAAAAGACTAAAGTATAAGTTCAATCATGTAGGATGTATAAAAAAAATAGAATAAAATGTATATTGTTAATACCTCATGAGTTTGTGAAGTAAAAAACAAAAAAAAAAGAAAAAGAGAGAGAGAAAGAAAATAATTACTTAAGTTAAATGGATGAAGTTAAAACATATCATGTTTGTCTTTTCAAGCCACCTCAAGCTTGCATGAGAATGAGATTAACCAAGTGTAGACACCTCATTCTTAGGGGTGACTAATGTGGTAAAATGAAGAAAAAATAAGGAAAAAAAATAGAGTTTTTACCGGTAACTTTCGTTTGGACTTGGGGAAGAATTAGTAAAGGTGGTGAAATGAAAAAGAAGAATTGAGAAAGTTTTTACCAGTAATCTTTAACATGATTATGAAGATTATCATAATCATGTTAAAGATAAATTATGGATATCACAGTCCGCCTCTCCCATCTGCCTTCGCACACCCCCACGGCAAGCTTCCTAGCCAAGATGTTGTCATGGCATGCGATCCAAGCCATCCTGCTAGATGCTCCACCTATGTGTGTGTGGCCAGGGAGCGCTGGAAGTTGAAATGCCATCGACCCTCATTGTGTCCGCTCCGCTGAGCTCGCGCCCCAACCCAAATCGTGTCTTCCACTGTTATCGATTGTGCGCTTGCCCAAGCAGCGTCAGAAGCTGAGGCTCCACCACTCGTCGCCGCCAGCCAGCTTGTTCGCTATACAGCCATCGCCTCATCGGCCGACGTTGCCGCCCATTGCTTCACGCCATGTGGTAGTGTTCGCCTGCACGCGCCAATGTCACTGATCGAAGCACCGTCAAATGGCCTCCGTCATTCCCAAACGCACATGAACCTTAGCGTGCTTGGATCGCAATTTGGTCTAATTTTGACCTAGTCAACAACCTAGTTTACCGGTCAAAATTTAGACATCACACTAAGATACAACTGGGTTGGTGTCTATGTGGGCGCAATTGGGGGGAGGCATATCTATAGCCTCTTTTAACTCTAAGCAGCAAAAAGAAATAAATAAATTGACTTAGCGGTTGGATCTAAGCTTCACTTCTCTCGTTATTTAGTATATTGATTTATGTCATACGTGAGAGGAGAAAGTCCTCTAGTTATAAGGTGAAAACACTCTTTCTATACTCTTTTACAAATTTAATAAAAAATAAATTAAATTAATAAACCAAAAAAATATATATTGGAAAAGGTTCATGCTTTAATAAATTAAACTCAATTCAACAAAATTAAAAATTAAAAATAATAATATTTTTAAAAAATAAATTTTATAAATAAAACATCAACATATTATTCCTAAATATATCAAAATAATCAAATATGTAATTTTTTTTAAAAGAGATACCATTTGTATGGGATAATATCAAAGGTCCAACCACCGCCCGCGGTTCCTGAGCCACCGAGCGTGCGATGTGGATAGGGCCACAGTGGGTTTCGATCGGCCCCACCTAATCCTTTATTTACTTGAACATTTCTGCAACTAATTGCCCCGAGCAAAGCCCTATATAAGAGCAGGCAGACCTCCTCCCTCGTAACACCGACATTACTCTCACCGTGTGAGCTACTACTGCTGCTCGTAATGGAAACTTCAGTAGAGAGAGCATGGATTCTGCCGCTTTCCCTTGCCGCCAAATGCGGTGAGCTAACCGCACATCCCGCCCGCCTCATCCCGCCCGCCTCCTCCCGCTCGCCGCCGCCCTCGCTGCCGTATGGCTCGTCACCCTCCTGCTCCACTGGGCCTTCCCCGGCGGCCCCGCCTGGGGACGCTACTGGCTGAACCGAGCCCTCCTCTGGACCCCAGCCCGCGCCATACCGGGCCCTCGCGGCCTCCCCGTCCTCGGCAGCATCGCGCTCATGTCCGGCCTCGCCCACCGCAACCTTGCCGCCGCCGCGGCGTCCATCCCCGGCGCTCGCCGCCTCATGGCGTTCAGCCTCGGTGAGACCCGAGTGATCGTCACCTGCGATCCCGACGTTGCCCGCGACATCCTCAACAACCCCGACTTCGCCAACCGTCCGGCGAACGAGTCGGCCTACGGCCTCATGTTCCACCGCTCCATCGGCTTCGCCCCCTACGGCGACCACTGGCGCACCCTGCCGCGTCTCCCCCAAGCAGACTGTTTCCTTCGCGCACCACCGAGCCGAGATCGCCGCCGAGATAGTGCGCGCCCTCGACGGTCGCGCCGGTGAGCTCGTCCAGATCCGCGGCATCCTCAAGCGAGCTGCGCTCAACCACGTGATGCGGTTCGTCTTCGGAAGGCGGTACGAAGTGGAGCGGGAGACAGAGGAGATGAGGGAACTGGGGAGCCTGGTGGAAGAAGGCTACGATCTACTGGGAAAGCTCAACTGGTCGGACCATCTTCCGGCGATCGCCTGCCTGGATCTGCAGCGAGTTCTCGCTCGCTGCTCCGGACTCGTGGGCCGAGTCGAGCAGTTTGTCACCCGCATCATCGAGGAGCACCGAGTCGGGCGAGGGCATGATTCGATCGAGGAGCCTAGGGATTTCGTGGACGTTCTGCTGTCCCTGCAAGGCCCTGAAAGCTTAGCCGACGCCGACATGGTCGCCGTGCTATGGTTATGCTTGTCTCTCCAGTTCTCACCACTAAGCTCTAGCAACTATCATTCACTGAAAAATATTTTAACGTGGAATTTAAATAGGAAATGATATTTCGGGGTACGGATACTGTGGCGGTGCTTATAGAGTGGCTGCTCGCCCGGCTGGTCATGCACCGGGCGGTGCAGGCGAGAGTGCATGCGGAATTGGACGCTGTGGTGGGCAGGGACCGGGCGGTGACTGCATACGAAGCACCACCTCCGTTGCCGTACTTGGAGGCGGTTATCAAAGAGACGCTGCGGTTGCACCCGCCGGGTCCCCTCCTCGCGTGGGCCCGGATGTCCACCTCGGACGAGATCCTCGGCGGGGCCCTCGTGCCGGCGGGGACCACAGCGATGGTGAACATGTGGGCCATCGCGCGCGATCCAGCCGTGTGGCCAGACCCGCTCCGGTTCGAGCTGGACAGGTTTCTCGGGCCGGCAGCGGAGTTCTCGGTGACGGGATCGGACCTGCGGCTGGCGCCGTTCGGGGCGGGACGGCGCGGATGCCCCGGGAAGGGGATGGCCATGGCGACAGTGGAGCTCCGGGCCGCGGCGCTGGCACACGAGTTCGAGTGGCTGCCGCCGTCTGACGATGCGGAGGCGGCGGCTGTTGACCTGTCGGAGTTGCTGAGGCTGTCGTGCGAGATGGCTGCACCATTGACCGTGAGGCTGCGGCCGCGGCGGCGGGCTTTGGCTTGGTGCGTGATGCGTGGTGTGCTGTAAGTTGAAATGCTGGTATCCAAACTACTTCGAGTGTGACTACTGATACTGTGCTGTTTGATCTTTATAGTGCTGGCTATTGTTATAGACTATGCGAGTGTACTGTTTGTCTGTATCGTGCAAATAATAGATGTATAATATGAAGACTGCAAGAAGTTTGAGCTGAACTCAGTGCTACTTCATTCAACACAGTATCATCAATAACTATGAACTTCCACGAATTTAAGCTTCAATAGGAGGATACTAGGATATACATTTGAGCCCCTATTTGTGCAAGTTCATTTGGTACAACAAACTGACTCAAATCATCAAGAGTAATCTAGAGCTTGGATTCATCTTGAACAAAATAAAAGAAAAAAAAACTAATTCACTTAGCACTACCACCTTGTTCCTCCCTAGAAGGAAAGAATTGGAAAAAAAAAAAAATTTCCTCGTTTAATAATACAAATGAAAACAAATGACGAATTTGAGGAAGGAACATACAATCAAAATCCTTTATTTTTTGATTTGTATTTTTTGATTTGCCCAAATTGGGTGAAAAAACTCCTTGTTCATCGTCACTCGCCCTGTTTGTCATCATGCCTCATCCGTTCACCTCGTCTACTCGACTCGGCTTGTTTGCCTTCTCTGCTCGTCTGTCACCCACTCGTCCGTCATCCTCTCATTTGTCGCCTGCTTGCCTCGTCTACTCGCCTCGTCCACTCGTTTCCTCTTACCTATTCACTCGTCTGTTGTCCTCTTGCCTCATTTGCTTATCTGTAGCCTACTCACCTCGTCTATCGCCTGCTCGCCACTTGCCCACTTGACACTGCTGCCTCACTTGCTCACCCGCTTGATGCTGCTCGCTGGCCCCTACTAGTGCCGTCTCATCCTCTTCCAGTGTCTCTTCCAGTCCTATTCACATGAGTTTCACATGTTTTTTTTTTTTCTTTCCTTCTCTTTTCACTCCCCTTCTAGTTTTTCATCCTTTTTAGTAAACACAGTGAGGAGGGAGACTCATGAGTCCAAGTCACAATTAGCTCCATAGGGTAGGTAAGACCTTCTTGTTGGTACATTGTGTTCGTTCATCTTCTAAATCCATTCTAGGTGCAGCAGTCAAGCCACCTCCGTAGCCAACATCTCCTACTTCTACACATACCTCACCAATCCCTTCCAAGCTCAATTTTCTTATGATGAGAAAGCTCAAATTTGATTGTACCTTAAGACATTAGCAACAGATGAAGAAATTAAGACCTGAAATAGGTATGACATCCTAAAATTCCTCAAGAAAGGGGTCATAGAGATCACTATTGTGTGGAATCACATCGAATAATTAGTGTGACATGCATGTTAGATTACTTAGACACTAGATAGATAATTAAAAGCTTCGAATGTTCAACTCTTCACTCAATTACTCAAACAATGTTCTAGTAGTGGTTGAAGCCTAAGCCATTTGCTCCCAAGTATTTGGATCACTAGGGAGGAGCCCAAATTATCTAGGCTAATGGAATTGATGTCCCTGTGCCTTGTTTATAAGTTATTATAAAGGACATAATCACATCATAGTAACAAATGTCTTCAATGCTCATTCAAGCATCTACCTATTACAAATATTAAGTCATGTTGCCATTGGTCACAGCAATCAGCAGAGCACATTGGCCAGAGTCATCACTACAAGTAGGCCTTGAACACTAGGCCTTGCCTACAAGTAGTCAACTGTAGTTAGCCTGGGAAATCTATCTCATTGAACAGATTCATCACTTGTATCAGCAATCTCAGTACAGTGGAATTCAATAAGAGGATAAGACAGCTTGTACTAAATTTAGCTTATGAAGTAGTAGCATTGATGTGATTCCTACTGGCTATAGTCAATGCAGAAAAAGAACGTGTTTGGTGGGTCTGCAAAAGAACAAAAACCTCCAGCACTGCACTAGGGTTTTCAGGCCTTCCCTCTGAGTTCCTACCAATATGTGATGAGATAAGACAGATTAGTGTTCCCCTTTTCCTGAAGAACTATTTGATGAGCACAAGCACTAGGCAGCATCAGCCTCTTTAGGATTTCTAACTCCAGCTACTGCATAAAATTACCAGAATCAAGTCTCTTTATATAGCATTACATAGACGACCTTATAATTAAGTTAACAAAGAAGACATCAGTCTGCACTGAATCAAAGATGAAAACTTCCAGGAAGCTAGGTTCACCATAACAGTGCTCAATGAACAAAAGTTACATGATACATTCACTGGTTCTCAGTCCAGCAAATTGAAGACAGGAAACAAATTTAGTTGAGATTACTCTTGGATTATCAGAATCATGGTTAGAATGAACTATCTTTATATTTAAATAAATGAACACATCGAAGGAAGAGAAGTGTGCATCATGCAGAAGCAATCAGGGAGCATTCTATCATTTCACATACTTCGAGACCTTGCCAACTTAGCTGTGCTGAAAAGATCTGACTTCAAGTTTCAACAACTCATTATCCAAATGCTGCCACCCGTAGTTTCTATCACCACTCAAACATGTCACCGAAGTAAACCTTTCTACATACTTAAATCTGAGAAAAGAATCAATTTCAGATCTCTTTTTTCTTGAAACAGCTCATCTTCTTGCTGTGGCAGCGTAAATTAGGGTGCAACTTGGAAAAAGGAAGTGCAACAAATGAAGAGGAACTTGTCCAAATAAAGAACACAAACAAGCATCTTCCAGGAAGGTGCCTGCATAAGTATGTAATTAATGACTAATCTAATTTACTTGTGGTGTGTCTCGATCTTGAGGCACATCCCAACATTCAAGTATGTGTGTTTGTTCCAATGAATATACTTAATTATCTCCTGCTTAGTTTACTGCCACTGCGTGCTGTCATACTGCTGTAATCAATCATCAGCCTGACCTCTGCTCCCTTCCTTTGTCTTCAACAACTCAAACACAGGAGCACACAGAATTAATTGGATTCAATCATCAGAATCACACGCGTGTGTCCATCACATCGATAGCAGGAAAAAAGATTCCCAATGAATAGAATTATTTTTTTTGTACCCGCAACAGATTGATAAGGACCTGCTACTAGCCGCCCTAAGACAAGAATCAAAGTCAAACTTTGAAATGTATCGTGCTCATTTGAGATAAGAGACATAGACCTCTAGGGCATGAGCTCTGCTTCAAATTTTATAAATCTCGGATCGTTGCCAAGATTCTTCTTGTTCTTGTCAGTGTCATAATTAGATCCTCTATCTTGTCCAATGTTTATCATCATGGCCTTGAGGCAAGAATTCTTGATTGATTATTCTGAAGAAAACAACTTGCATTATAATAGTGAAACTATCTATTTAAGTCAATATTTTCCAATAATAAGCTTAGCTAGATAAGATCATTGAGATGTCAATTTCAAGCATGGTATCTAATTAACAAGATTTCACAGCTTTGACAGGAACCAATTAAGAATTCTTGTTCTCTAAATCCTAAGCGGTTGTTCTCTATGAATGGTGGACAAGTTGAATCTAATGGTGAAATCTTAACCATTTCTGTAATGTTCTTAAAACTCAAGGTGATAACTGCTGTTGACACATAAGTATGCCAGTCTCTAGCTTGTTTCTTGCTTTAATCCGAATTTGATCTCAATTCTGCACTGGATTCTTATATTGCCCTTGATTATCATGAACTAGAACTGGAATTAATCTCTTTTTCGTTTGGTAATTAATAAGATACTCTCATATTATAGTGTTTCAAAGCAAGATGTAAAGCTCATCAGCATTTGCCATCATAAAGTTTTTCCACAGTAGGCATGTAGGTGCACAGGCAATGACAGGTCAAAGCCCTAAACGAGGTAGCTACAGACAGCAGAAGCCTCAAGTGTACAAACCATTAGAAAATGTGTGCATTATGTAACATATAGAAACTATGGTAATAATTAATGATTGATGGTGTTCACACTACTTTTAGGTGATGAACTTAAGTTGGACCATGAGAAAATAAATAAATAAATAATATATTCCATATATTCCACAAAATTGATGTGTTGAACAAAGTGTCTTCTTCTACTTGACAAGAGCAAGTAGCCAAGTAAAAAACAAATTAGTAGGGTAGAACCCTATTGGTGGTCAGAGTGGAGTAAGAGCAGATTCTATTCTAGGAGATGACAAATAGACAAGGATGTCTAGACCACAATGGCGTTGATCTAGTTTCATATCAAATATTTCTCAGGGTTAGGATGGTGAAAGGATAGAAAACGAATTGTTGAAAGAGATGATCTGAACATGTGTAAAACCTTGCATATGATGCGACTTGCAGAGCCCTCATCACATCTTCTTTATATCTAAAATCTCATACTGCCAGGTTAAATTAAAGTGATTCAAGGACACTGATTTTGAAAAAAATCCACTCAACACACATATGCTAGTTGCAGTACTGGTCTATGGTTTGCTGTGGATCAGAAAGGGATATCACACAGCAATTGCCCTCAAAATTTCCCCACATTGATGTTCTTCTCTATAGGTTTACCCAGCCTGGATTAAAGATTCATTCTCGTAAATATCAAGATGAATGGCAGAATAATTGTATATAAGAATAAATCTTAGTGGGCAACTGGGACATCTTAATCGGGTTGAGATTCAATCTGTAGATAAAAGAATCATCTAATAGCTTAAGATTTTGATGGAATCATCATTAATGAAGTATAGCTTGGCACATATCAAAAATTTAAGATGGACATTGAGCCTGCAATTTGTTATATCTATATTTAGCCATCCTATATGTTGCAGTAGCTCACAAGCACTCAGATGAACTTAATTTCCATAAATCTCCGTAGTTTGTTGTGTCACAAGTGTCTCAGGTCTCTTAGAATCAATCAGAGCTTTACTTTTTTCTTCTGGAATGCAGCTCACTTAATGATCTAGGCAAGGTTTAAAAACCCAGTCCACAATTCAATACATAATATTAATGGTGCCAACCGGATCTATATATAAAAATATATAAAACTAGTCCACACTCGCCAGCTCCATGAACTGGTGCAAGCTGAGAGTGGTAAAAACCAGAAATACTGGTTGATTCAGACCAGACAGATATTTCATTTCTTGGATCTAGTTATTCTTTTCCAGCTGCTGTGCCTTCAGACTTCAGAAGAGGTTGTTGCAATTCCATTGGCATCGATATCAACAGTGAACTCAATATGCCTACAAGCTCAATCAGTAGCGGCTTAAGGGTTCACCTACAGATGCAATGGGGATAAATTGGATAGAAGCTACAAAATCAATCCTTCGCTTGGAGACTAAGCTATTGAAAGAGTAAATTGATTTCATTTTTCCTCTGGTAGATTCACTAATGAATACTGAGTATTTATTGTGGAATCTGAACTTTGATCCATGCATTATCATGAAGATAAACACCAGAAAGGAAAGACACTTCAGAATTCTGTGTTCCTAAGAATGTTAACATGCTCAATCTATCCTTCCAGTTTATAAATAGATTGAGAATTTGATTTTGTATGTACAATTTGTAAATAAGTAAAAAGAAATTTCTCCTTGACCACTCTCTCTTGCTCTTTCATAATAACAATTCATATAAAAGCTGTGGCGTGGACAAACTCTATAGATGATACAACACCCAATTTCCAAGGAAAGAGGTAGAATGGTATATTAGGTGTATGAACTTTTATGAGCATACATGTGTTTACTATCAAGCTTCAATGAAAATAGTTGGATGTGTAAATTTACCTACAGGCTTAATGAAAGGTATGGAAGATGTTATGAAGAAGAGTTCAAGGGACTCCTAGTGAAGTTAATGAGGAGTTGGTTTCCAGTGGAGAAGACAATAAGGAATGCATATTCTCTTATTCTAGGGTGTCTAAACAGTGGAATTTAAATTCAGTCAAGCCAAACTCAATAAAATCAAAGTATTTGTTAACCAAATTTTGAAATTGAACCAGCATTGAGATAAGCAAGATCGAACTGACAATTCCAGATTCAGTTTTGTTTAGTTTAAGCTTTAAAACAAAATTTTCATGTTTTGATTTCATTTCCAATTATACTAACTTTTTAGTGAAAATAATATGAAAAACTATACAAAAACACTTTTTATTCAATTTTGTTTTTTTTTAAAATCATAAAATCATTACTAATTTAAAAGTAAAATAATAATACAAAAATGAATGTGATTTAGTCCTATCCTTTACTCTATGTTTTGTTGAATGGAATCCACAGTAGAAAGGATAAAAAATACAATGATATCTAAATTCATTGTACAATGATATCTAACTTTCCATCCTTATCAGCATGGATTCCATTCAATAGAACATAGCTTTAGTTTCATAACCATAAACGGAAAGGGCTTTGATAATGGAGAACGCGCGCTTTCGGATTACTGTGGTGCAAGGCATCTTTGTTTACATAGTGACGAGGTCAGTTAGATTGTCTGGAACGTAAGTAGTGGCAGAGTTAGCCTAGGCCATTTGTTGGAGTTACATTAGAAAGCTCTACGTGATGCTGTAATAATATAGTCATTAACTACTCGAGAGATAAAATTATTAACTAGGGTTCTAGCATTGCACATTAAAGATATATTAACATAAGGTGTATTATACATATCATTAATCTCATTGTAAATGATAGTTTGAAAAAGATAGGTTCATTAGTTTCAAAAATTCAACAAGCTATTCATTATGCCAAACAGTCTCCATCCAAATTAAGCAAATTCAAAAAATGTGTTAAAATTGAAAAAAAAAATCTAAGAGCTTATTGTGCTTAAATGCAAGCACAAGATAGAATTTCTTATGCTTGATGTTGTTTAAAAATTTAAAAGTGCCTTTAAAAGAGTGTTAGATTCTAATTTTTGTTATGAACTAATGATGACAGATGGGATTAATGGAGTGCCTAATGGGAGAGATTGAGATGATGCTAGGAGAGCCATTAAATTTTTGTAAAAGTTTTATAACCTTACAATCAAAGTTTTTGGCAACTTATATGTGACATCTAAAATTTTCTTTGATGAAATTACTATTCTTGATAAATTATTGACTAAGGTGAAGAGAAGTGAAGATTTTAATTTATGCATAATGGCCAATGCCATGTGACAGAAATATGATAAGTATTAGGTGATACTTCAAAAATAAATAAAGTTAATTTATATTGTTGTTATACTTGATCTCGCTTTAGATTTAAATTTGTTAAAATAGAGTTTTGCACACATGTCATAGATGAGAAGGGCATGGTCGTGGCTAATGAAGTTAAAACTGCAATGTTTGAAATTTTTAATAAGTATAAGAGGTTAAATGTTTCTCAAAAAGGAGTACAATCAAATGAGAATACACATGCTGCAGTTATTATTGTAAATGAAGCCAATGAGATTAAAACTTTTTGTGAAGCAGAAATGTGAAGGAAAAAAAGAAAGGTTGAAAGAGTGTAGGTGTGAAGAAGGTGATGATAATTCTGATGATTTTAATATATTATCATAGTAGAAGATAAATAAACCTCAATTTCCCATACCTTCACAAGTGGCTAAAGTTTTGTTTGCGAGTTCATATTCCTACTGTTGTTAGAATTAGCATTTAGTATTGGGAGCCAAGTTCTTAATCCATTTAGGAGTTCTTTATCTCCAAAATTAGTATAAGCTCTCTTTTGTGCTTATGAAAATCACTATGTCCAATTATGTTGAAGAAACTATTAAAGATATTGAGAAACTTGAAGCAAGTACAATATTTATTTTTTTTATTATTTATAAATTTTTTGGAAAACTCATTTTTGAAGACTAACATATTATGATCATTTTTTTCTTTGTGAGTTTAATTTTGTAGCCTTTCAAATAGCAAAAGATCTATCATTTGGAAATTTGTTTGCATTCTTATGTCTTTTTAGTTCTATGTTTGTATGACTTTTATGATTAAAAAAAATCATTAACTCATTTTTTTTTTCTTTATAGTTCATGGAAATTAGAAACACATCAAGAAAGGAGCAGTGGAATTTCTATATCTAATGTTTGAATTCATGATATTGTAAAATTGTTGTGTACTTGTGGTTTGTGGTATGTAGATGTGTTGAAAAATTTTTAGTGATGTGAAATATCTTGATGTGATGAAATATTTTTGTAAATTGTAATTAATTGGACGTGTTGAAATATTTGATATTGTGAAATAATTTGATGTGATGAAGTAATTTGTAAATTGTAATTGTTTTGATGTGTTAAAATATTTGAATTTTTATGTTGTAAATTGTGATGAAAGTTGAAAGTTACTTTTTTTTTATTTATAAATTATAAATGAAACTCTTGAGAGTTAAGACTCAGCAATGTGGCTAGTGGTAGGAATTAGGAAATTTGGAAATGGTATTGGTAGGTTGAGCTATTGAAATAGAATTTATTTACCACTTATCCAAAGTCTAGGATTAAAAGACAAACTTGCAACGGCAGGGCAAACTTAGCAGGAGAGGTGAGAGGTGAGAGGTGAGAGGTAGGCAGTGGCAGGGCGAGCTTGCAACGGTTAGTGGTGGAGCCACATGGGAAGGAATATGGGCAAATGCCCCCACTCAAGTTTTGAAATTCATTAAATGCTAATACATATTTATAATATTATGTATGTAAAAATTTTAATTTACCCTCACTAAATAAAATAAAGTATAATCTTTCTAATAGTACCCCCATATACCCTTGGGCAGTGAAGGATCTAAGACCCAAAGGTGTGTGGGGGCAAAAAACATTTAAGGGGACAAATAGATAAGATGCATGTGTTGACTAGGGGCAATATATATTTTATCTATTTCTATACCTAATTATAACTATATATAATCAATGGAAAAATTAAAAATGAGTGGGGGTATTTGCCAACACTTCCTTGAATGCCACTGCCCTTGAGTCTTGAATCTGCCATTGGCAACGGTAACAGTAGGGCGAGCTTGCAGAAGGGGGGTGGGCGGCAGATGTGGGAGCAGATGGGTTCGAGCTACAAGGCAGAAGTCTTTTCTTTTTCTTTTTTTTTTGTCAAATTTGAAGAGAAACAAAATTGAGAGAAAAATCAATCTACCCCAAAAAAATAGAAAAGTTAAATTTCTTTTTTTTCTCTCCACTCTTCTCTCCGAAAAAGCTAGAGAGTGAAAGGGGAGAGGAAGACTAAATTGTGTAATTTTATAAAGTCTTTAATAAAATTTATTTACATTAAAAAATCATATAAAAATTACTAAAATAATAATTTATCGATTTTACTAATTTATCAATCAATAAAATTGGTAAGTTATTAATCAGTGATTCTGTAATAAATCATAAATTATCAATTGCTCTCCTAGTTTGATGTTGGTTACACCATGGACCGGGCCATGACGCAAATGGGCTTGGACAGCGGCCCAAGTTCCCGTTTGTTGGGCCAGATCCATTAAGGTGTGTCTACGGCGGCTGCCTCGTCGATCTCGCGAGGCGAAGATGGACGCGAACGCAATCGATGGCTTCAGCGGAGTTCTCGGCATCCACAGCGGCAACATCGGCGGCGCGATCGTCGACGCCGACAACGGCTTATGTTCTAGCAAGGATGACTGCAGCTTCACCGGCGCTGACAACGACTACGACCCAAGCGTAGTAGATGTGTCTGATTCTGCGGGATTCGGCGATCGAAGAAGGAGGGAGAGCTGGCGCTGGCGGGGTTTCCAAAGATGGAGACATCCTCCCTCCTTAAAGATTTAGGTGGAGATCAGAGAAGGGGGGAGGAACGGGGACGGAGAACGCAGTTTTCCCTGTTCCGAGTGACGTCGACGTAGCCCTTCTTCCCAGGTTCTGTCCAAGCGAAGAGGATGAGGGGGAGGAGGGTTCGGAGCTAGCGGCGTGCTCCTTCGCCTCCCCCGCTGATGGCAGCGATGAAGAGAGGCCGGCGTTGTCTCTTCCCAGAGCGGCTGCTCTAATGGCATCGCAGGTGGCGACGAGGAGGTTTTCCGCAAAGGAGCGAAAACCTGTAAAGTCGATGGCGAGTGTGCCGTCAACGTGAGGGAGCTTGAGCGAAGCTTGTAGGGTTTATGTAGAATTCAACCTAATCAATCGAACGTAAATTTCCCTATGTGGTTCTCTTCTCCGGCTCCAGCGTTTTCCTCAAGTTTTCCGGCGATGTCTCCTTCTCTCACCATCTCTGGCAGCTTCCGGCGACGAGATGAAGGCTGAGGCTCGGACGCAGGTTCTAAGCTTGCCGCACGTCCCTGATCCCGTCCACCTCCTCCGGCAACGGTTCGAGGCATTGACGCGATCAACAACATTTCGAACGCGCGGTTAAATTTTGCGAATGCGAATTTGATTGAATTTGTTTTCGGGTGGAATTTAGCATGAAGTCGGAGGCAAACTGCATACATGGATGGGCCAGCTGGGCTGGGCGTGACGCCTAGTGTTAGGCTTGAGACATTGCAGGCTGGGCCGAAAGAGACTGGGTTGGGCGGTGACCCATATCCAAAGGGGAGCCCGATTGGGAGTCAACCATCTGGTCAACATCCCAATCGGAAGCGTGGAATGCGTAATCGTCTTCCTCCCCGATTTGCTCAGATGCGGACGGGTGACGCGGACGACGACGTCTTCTAGAGGCGGAGCGGCTTCGACGGGTTTTCCAGCGGAAAAAGTGGGACGTGGATGAAGTCTTTAGCCTGGCGAGTTCCTCGGGCAGCAAACGAATGCAAATAGGGAAGCAGAACTGCTATAAAGGTCCGACGAGGAGGACGAGATCGGAGGAGGAGTGGAGCGCTGGGACGCACCACCACCGGCAACGGCGTGGGCGCCGTCGCCCCTTCCAGAGCGGGGAAGAAGAATCTGGCGCTAGGGGGTGTTGGTGAGAGAGTTCTTGAGAGTTGAGAGCATTGTAACCAACGGCGGGTGTGCCGCCAGCGAGAGGAGCAAGTGGGAGAGGGGCGGGCGACAGGGGGTCACCGGCCGAGGGGGTTCTATAGCTTCAATAGTAATGAATCCAAGTTTTCCCCTGAAAATCCGATTCCCCTATTTTCCTCTGGGTTTTGTGGTTTTCGTCTTCACCATCTTCGGCGGCAACGGCGGCTACCAACGACGCGAGGCTGAGGGAGAGACGAGAGTGTCTTCCCTGCCATCACGCCCATCTTTGGCGACAAACCATCCGGCGAGAACACAGGTGGCGGGCTCGGTGTGACGACGCCATGTTCAAACGAAGATCGTGAGCTCGTTCGAACGCGTTGGCCAGCGTTCAAAACGAGGAAGGAGTCAACGGTCAAATAGGCGAAATCGATTTAGCGAAATCAATTTGGATGCTGACGCAAGAACGACATCAACGAGATCAATTCACGCGGCGGTTTCAAATTAGAGGCGGCTAACGTGAACCAAGCGAATTCAAGCGCGCGGCGTTGATGGCATATTTTGGTTGACCGGATCAAAATCATGTTGACTTAGTCATAATCTGAATTAGAATTTTGATTTGGGGGTGATTTTGGGGCCGGGAATCTAGGGTTTTGGCGCGGTCTGAAGGTCTACCGAAGAACCTTATGCCGGGGGTGTGACAATAGGTATCAGATGCCGGGGTGTGACAATTGCTGTGGGCCCATGACCCACAGGTCCGAGCATGGTGATGCAGGTTGTTGTCAGCATGATGATCCAATGCACTAGTATGTAAACTCATCGATTGCAGGGAGCATCTGGGGAGATGCGTTATGGATGTGACCCTGTACACATTGAGTTGGGTGGAGCACTAAGGCGCTATATGACTAGGACACAAGAGGTTGGGCAGAGTATCAAGGTGGTGCGATAGTATGCAGGCCTGGTTGTGTCAAGTCAGGCGGAGTGCCGAATTCCATGCAACGTGGTTCAACAACATTCAACATCAAACTGGAGACAGGATGCGCCAAATTTGAACATTGGAGGGTCGGTGTTCAACCCATATCGAACATCAGGGGCAATGTTCAAATCAGGTGGGGGAGAATTGTTAGGCCTGAGACATTGCAGGCTAGGCCGAAAGAGATTGGGCTGGGTAGTGACCCAGGCCCATGCGGCAGCAATCCAAAGGGGAGCCTGATTGGGAGTCAACCATCTGGTCAATATCCCAATCGGAAGCGTGGAATGTGTCATCGTCTTCCTCCCCAATTTGCTCAGACGCGGACGGGCGACGCAGACGACAACGTCTTCTAGAGGCGGAGCGGCCTTGACGGGTTTTCCAGCGGAAGAAGCGGGACGCAGACGAAGTCTTTAGCCCGGCGAGTTCCTCGGGTGGCAGACGAATGCAAATAGGGAAGCAGAACTGCTATAAAGGTCCGAAGAAGCGGACAAGAGCAGAGGAGGAGGGGAGCGCTGGGACGCACCACCACCAGCGATGGCGAGGGCACTGTCGCCCATTCCAGAGCGGGGGCTCTGATGCCGCCAGGGGGCAAAGAATCTGGCGCCAGGGGGCATTGGCGAGAGAGTTCTTGAGAGTTGGGAGCATTGTAACCAATGGCAGGTGTGCCTCCGGCGAGAGGAGCAAGTGGGAGAGGGGCGAGCGACGGGGGTCGCCGGCCGAGGGGGTTCTGTAGCTTCAATAGTAATGAATCCAAGTTTCCCCCTGAAAATCTGATAGCGCCCACGGATATAGTAGGCGTTTCCCGCAAGTGCACGAGTCTATTGAAGAAATAAAATATCGATCCCACATGGACTAATGGGCAAGTACCGACAGATCTCGAAATGGCTAGCTAGACGATGTCTAAATTGGTGAAGTTTAAGATAACAAAATAATTAAAAGTGCAGGAATGTAAACAGAGGAAATCACACGAGAGGATTCTAATGAGGAGATGTATAAGGATATGAGTTCACCACTTTGACTCCTTATAGTTGAATAATTAAACTCTATTGCCAATGTCTTGTCTAGTTCAAGGGGGCACAGCTTCCTTGTCACATAGATAGCTCCCTTCCGAGAATGTCGTCCGCTCCCACAGACTAGATTGTCGGTCCAATTCGTAGGGTTCTGGCGCGGGGTCGGACTAGAGTCTCTCCGATGCGTCTGAGCTCCTTACAATCCCCTCGAGTAAGTACAGATCCACAAGCGAGTAAAAACTCATAGAGATGCTGATTAACAACCTCACTCAAGGCGATTTAAAGGCTCAAACACTCCCTTTTGGGTAGTGTAGGCATAGCACGCCAACGAAATGGATAAACCCTCAGCCTAATGGGTCTGACGCGCGGTCGGACAAGAGGCTCTCCGCAACGTCTGGGGCTCCCTAAATCTCTCGAGCAAGTACAGATCTGCGAGCGAGTTTTTCTCCCTAAGATCTGATTTACAAACCTCACCTTAGTGTTTTCCTAGGTGAGTACAGACCCACAGGCAAGTTTTCTCCTCTAGATCTAATTAACGAACCTCACCTTTGCAACTTAAGGCTCAAGCATACCTTTTCGGATGATGCTTTCCTTTAATCCTACTGGTAAGTACAACTATGCAAGCGAGTAAACTCCTAGAAAAACTGATTTACAAACCTCATCCGAGGGATTAGAGGTACGAGCATATCCTTCCAGGTAAGCAGGCAATGCACACACAAGGCCAAGCAAGGACTTTGGCTAATAAACTTAACTATCATAGCTGGTAAATCGTCAAGGGCTACCCCACATCCTGATTTAGTGTTTAGCCTATCATGTTCATGGTAACAACATAGACAATGTATTCAGCCATAAACATCATGCGTGATAACAAGTTCTGCGCAAGAGTTGCAAAGGAAAAATAGATCATGAAATTATCTATTAAGATCTTACAATAGATGCAACAACTCAGATATGAATGCTAGATATTACAGGTATGTTTCTAAGAAGCTTACACAACAGGAGGTTTTCAAAGGGTTGCAGGTCTGCAGCTTCTCTTCTCCTCTGCCGAGTCTCCTATTGATTTTTCCTTATGCCCCCCCCCCCCCCCCCCCGAGCTCCCCTGAACGATGCCTTCCCCCCTCCTTTTATTCCTCTCTTCTCTGCCTCTTTTTTTCCTTCCCATACCCTGTAAAAAGGGATGCAGCCGTTGTCTCTGCTCCGCCGAAAGAAGCTTTCCGCCAGCCTCCATGCCCTGCAGCGCCGCCAGCCACTGTTTTGCATGAAATCATCATCTCGTGACCAAATCCGCTACCAAAAGCTCCTCCTCGCCTTCTTTGTCAATGGGGGAGAATGGTCCTCAATGCCCCTGAGCCTCCCTTAGGTTAGATCAAAGAAATATGGAAGAAAACGGCGATTTCGTAACAGGCAGGTCCGCAATCTCGGGCGAGAATTTGGTCGTGACCCGGTCGTGATTTGTTGGTTTCAGCTTCAGGCATAACGACGATCACGGGCATGATTCTGATCGGGACCCGATCGTGATTTCCAACAGAGGACTGATGACTCTGAAATCTTCCAGTTTGGATCATCTTGGGTTAGGACGAGGCCCTCTGCCACAAAAGTGCCAGAATCTACTCTCTTTGTGGTCGTTTTGATCTGAAAATACGAAAATACCAAAACAGGTGTAGATTCCATAGATGTATCCAAATAAAGGCAATTGTAAGGCTTAAAGTCGTGAAATAGGCATGATTCTATAAGTAAATTGACATGTAAAACTCTATATAAATGCGAGTTGTTCAAGCAAAAAGAGAGGAATGAAGTTCCATGAGAGTTGTTCAACTCAAGTTATACTCCTCAACGATCAATAAATGCGAAATAATCATAGCTAGTCACAAGATGCACAAACCACTGTAGACCTTAAAGATGTCAAGATGAAAAGCAGAATATCTAGGTTAGATCTATAGACAACAGTTGCACGATAATATCGGATAGAAAATAGTTCCTTACCACATAAGACACCAATACACTCAAAGCACCAAAAGGGTAAACTCTAAAGTGGTAGTAAAGGCCTTACTCATGACTTCGGTACCACCGCACTTTTTCTTTCTGTTTCTGCAGTGCCAAGCCGAGGCTTCGGTACCACTGCCTTCTTTTCTTTTGAATTTCAGTGCCAAGTTGCAACTTCGGTACCACTACTCTTCTTTCTTTCATCTTCTTTTCTTTTGATGGCAGTGCCAAGTTGAGACATCGGTACCACTGCTCTTTTCCTTCTTTTCTCAATGTATTGGGCAGTGCCAAGTTGCAACTTCGGTACCACTATTTTTTGTTTTCCATTCTTTTCTTTCTTTCTATCTTTTGTACGGTGCCAAGTCAGAGGGGTTCGAACCAGAACTAATACCAGGAGCTACCAAGGGTGTTAGGTATATGTGTCAATTGGTTTGGTCTATAATCTTCCAAATAAATAGTGCTCATGTCGACATACAGATATTTCCTAGACTGAAAGCTTATCAAAGTTCAATCCTCAAATTTCCAGTGTATAAGGAATCAAGTGGTTCGCTGCTGACGGAGTCGTAGACGCCACTGAGGAGGGCCCAACCCCTCTGAAAGCTGCCTGGGAAGACTCCCCAGGACCTGAGGAGGAGTCCCCACAAATTCAGCTTCAAACGGAACACTGTAGCGCCCAACACGGCCAGGCCGTGTCTGCAAACACAGCCGTGACCGTCGCCCCCGACACCGGCACGCCCGTTCCTTCAGCCGTGATCGGCTTCGCAGCATCTGGTCACCCCAATCACGACCGGGCCGTGATCAACGGCACGCCTGTGACACGGTCGGGCGAAGACGCGGAAGAAAGAACGGCCAGACGCACGGCCGTGCCCAAGCCCGTGTCCGACTCAGTGCAGAAACCAGATACTCAACACGGCCGTGACGACGAACACGGTCCAGCCGTGTTTAGCCCCAGAAAGCCTCAAGCAGTGATTCTCCACCCCGTTCGTCGCTCGCAACGGTCTTCGCATCCCCCGGACCGTTTTGTGGGTGTGACGAGTCCTTCCACAGCCACCACTTGCAGCTGTGATTATCCTCGCACCACTCCGAAGCACTCTCTGGAAAGGTCAGCAAGTTCGAGTTGACTACAATCTCTATCCATTAATGAGATTATTTGCCAAAGGATGTGTCCCTTCTTCCGCCAAAGGATGTGTTCCTTCTTCCGCCAAAGGACGTGTCCCTTCAACTGTCAAAGGATGTGTCCCTTCTTAATCTATAAAAGAGAGTGGAGGGCTATGTGTTTTAGTTAGTCTTGTTGTAATTTGCGCCTTCCCTTGCAAGGCCTTAGGTCCAGCAAAACTCCAAGGAGCTCGCCTAGAGTTCCCTTGACTCTCTGTGTTTTAGTGAGTTCTTGTTGTAGTTTGCGCCTTCCCCTTGGAAGGCCTTAGGTCCAGCAAAACTCCGAGGATCTCGCCTAGAGTTCCCTCGACACCTCTTTGTACGTTTCTCCGAGGATCTCGCCTAGAGTTCCCTCGACTCCTCTTTGTACGTTTCTTCGAGGAGCTCTCCTAGAGTTCTCTCGACTCCTCTTTGTACGTTTCTTTCAGTTTCCAATCAAAACATCCGGCGAATCCCGCTTGGGCACCGGGTCCTTTGCGTTTTCATCTTGCTGCGTTTGTGTCTTGGACGAGTAAGCATGGGCGGTTGCTATAGCATCGTGAAGGGTGTGCGCGTGTGCTTGCAAAAGACATTGGTTTTCGTGATCGAGGTGAGTACTTTTCATTATAGTTCTGATCCGTGGTTTCTTATCGCTCCGAGTGTTGCTCAAGATACATCTTGCACTGTTTGCATCGGTTTTCTCCACAGGTTTTCATCGATCGCACACATTTTCTCTTCCCTCGTCTCAAGACCCTCTCCCGGATTTCCGCATCATAGTTCCCCTACCGTAGAGTTTTGCTCTAAGGAAACCTACCTGTACATCCACTGCGTCAGTTTTTGGTGTCAGAGCAAGGTTGATGCTAACTTTTGTCTAGCTTCGCCGGTCTCTCACTGCATTCCATTCGGTTTCTTCGGCTTTATTTCAACATCCATTCGCATTTCCTGCATCATGACTACTAGATCAGGAACCCCATATCAACAACCCCCTATCCAAGTGCCCGTTACGACCGAAGAGTGTACTCCACCTAGGGTAGAGTAGGTTGAGTCGCTGTCATACGTTTAGAAGCGACGGAAGCCATGTTTCAGCGCCTCATGACGTCGGTCCAACACCTGACAGACCAAGTCATGGAAATCTGAGCTAAGCCCGCCGAGGGCCAGCCTCCTGCAAGTATCCCACCTCCATTGGCCCCACTGCGTATGCGCGCCAACGAGTCACCATGCTTTGACCCCTTCGTCGATGAGTCCGCATGGGCTGAGGACGGTCCTCACCCACGTCGCCTTGTTCCGCATAGTCGTGAGGACGACGAGGTCTGACGGCTCACGTGTGTTGACCCCCCGATTTTCAACGGTAGTCTCGAACCTCATGTCTTCCTAGATTGGGCTGCCGCTATCGATAACTATTTTGAATGGAGCGCCATGTCCGAACACCTTAAGTCAGTTACGTCCGTCTCTTGCTAACCGGCCCTGCTCGGTTGTATTGGACGAATGTCGAGCGCCAATTATTAGACCAACATCTTCCCCCCATTACGAGGTGGGAGGAGATGTGCTACCGACTTAAGGAAAAGTATGTGCCCCCCACCTATAGACAATGCCTCCTCGATTCGTACTCCATCATTTCCCAAGGGTCCGACACCGTGGATGCATACCACACTCGTTTTGACGAGCTTGGTATCCGTTGCAACCTTAAGGAGGATCCCGCCTTTACCCTGTCTCGGTTCCGCAACGGTCTCGAGGTTCAGCGCGCGTTACCCTACTACGACCTTGACACGATCCTCCTTGTCCTCCACCATGCTCGTGAGATCGAGCAGGACCTCAGATCGCGCACCCATCGTACTGAGGCCCTCCCCGCTCGTCGGACTACTTACGCGCTTCCGGCGCCTGTCCCTCTCCCTCGTCTCGAGGCACCGCAACGTCCTAGCCCTGCTGGTCCTCGTCGTCCCCCCCGGGATGCACCCCGCGAGACACCCCCTCCTCGCTTGACTTGGGAGGACAGGGGTAAGGCGCCCCTTGCCGCCGTTCCCCCGGGACCTTGCCGCCACTGTAACCAAACCGGTCACCTCCACCGGGACTGCCCCCGCCGTTCGTTGCACATCGCACCTGAACGACGCGACTCTCGACCCCCTGTTCCTTGCGGCCCACCTGTGGTCCAAGAAGTTGGCCCTCAATGTTACTCCGATGAGGAGTCAAGCCCTCAACCCACCTTGGGCGTTGTCCGCTGCACTCTTGTCCATACCCCCCCTTCGTCCGAAGACTGGAAGTGCACGAGCATCTTCTACACTTATATTAAGTGTAACAGACACTCGTGCAAGATTGTGCTTGACGGAGGCAGCAGCCTTAACATTGTCTCATGGACAGCGGTCACCCGTTTCGGTCTCACCCTTGAGCCGCACCCCCGACCTTACTCGATCGCATGGGTGGACATGTCCAGCCTTCCTATCACCCACCGATGCCAGGTCCCCATCTATTTCAGTGATTACTCGGAGAATGTGTGGTGCGACGTCGCCTCCATGGACGTCGCCCACATCCTCTTAGGTCGCCCTTGGCTCTACGACCGCGATATGATCCACTACACTCGCTCGAACACCTACGTCTTCCACCACGGGGGATGTAAGATTTGCTTGACCCCGGCTCCGCCTAAGGAGTTGCGGGCTTCCACGTCCAAGGGTGTCATCACACCCTTACCCCCAGCCCCGCTTGCACCTAAGGCAGTCGACTTGGTTCGCCCCGCTTCCCTTGTCCATGAAGCCCAGGAGACCAACGTGGTCTATGCCCTCATGGTCCGCGAGGTCTCTCCCATACCCTCACTTCCACCGGCCCCTTTGCCGACCGAGGTCACCGCCTTGTTAGAGGAATTCAACGACATCTCCCCAGTGGACCTCCCCGTAGGTTTGCCCCCGGAACGTGACATCCAGCACGTCATTGACCTCGTCCCCGGTGCGTCCTTGCCCAACTTGCCCCATCACCGTCTCAACCCGACCGAGCACGACGAGCTCAAGCAGCAAGTGGACGACCTTCTGTCCAAAGGCTTCATCCATGAGAGCCTTAGCCCTTGCGCCGTCCCGGCCCTTCTTACCCCTAAGAAGGATGGTTCTTGGCGGATGTGTATTGATTGCCGGGCAATCAATCGCATCACCATCAAGTACCGTTTTCCCATCCCGCGTTTAGATGGCATGTTAGACCTTATCTCGGGTGCTTGTTGGTTTAGCAAGCTAGACCTTCGGAGCGGCTACCATCAAGTCCGCATCCGTGAAGACGACGAATGGAAAACGGCCTTCAAGACGAAGGACTGTCTCTACGAGTGGTTGGTGATGCCCTTTGGCCTCACCAACGCGCTGTCCACGTTCATGCGCCTCATGAGCCAGATCCTCCGCCCATACATGGGCAAGTTCCTGGTTGTCTACTTTGACAACATTCTCATCTATAGCCGCACCCACGCTGACCACCTCGAGCACTTGCGTCTGACCTTCGACCTTCTCCGTAAGGAACTTCTGTTCCTCAACGCGAAGAAGTGTTCTTTCCTCGATTCTCAGGTCTCATTTCTAGGGTTCATCGTCTCGGATCAGGGTCTCATGGTTGACCCCGCAAAAGTCGAGGCCATTCGTTAATGGCCGGAACCCGAGTCCGTCACCGAGGTCCGTAGTTTCCTTGGTCTTGCTGCCTTCTACCGCCGCTTCATTAAGGGATTCAGCACCATCGCGTCCCCTATGACGGCTGGCACCAAGAATGAGACCTTCTGTTGGATCCCCGCGGCAAGTCGCGCTTTCCTCGCCCTTAAGGACATAATGACCTCCGCCCCGGTCCTTTGCTTCCCTGACTTTTCTAAAGTCTTCGAGGTCGCATGTGACGCCTCCGGCACCGGTATCGGTGGTACCCTCAGCCAGGAAGGCCACCCGGTCGCTTTCTTCAGCGAGAAGCTGAATGATGCGCGGCAACGATACTCCACGTACGATAAGGAGTTTTACGCCATTGTCCAGTCACTTCGACAGTGGCGTCACTATCTCCTTCATAAGGAGTTCGTTCTCTTTAGTGACCACCAGGCCCTGTCATTTCTTAACTCTCAAAAGAAGCTCGTCCCTCGCCACGCGAAGTGGGTCGAATTTCTCCAACAATACACGTTCATGATTACCCACAAGGCTGGGAAGGAGAACGTTGTGGCCGACGCCCTTAGCCGCGTCCGATCGCTTTTGTGTGTCCTGTCCATGTCCATTCCAGCCCTCCCTCACTTTCGAGACGAATATGCGGACTGCCCTGACTTCGGTCCGGTGCTCGCTCGTCTTCAGGCGGCCGACCTACCGGACCTCCCTTATCGTCTCCATGACGGTTACCTTGTGTACGGTAACCGGTTGTGCGTACCCCGGTCCTCCCTTCGCGAGCACCTGCTGCTCGAGCTCCACCCTGGCGGTGCCACTGGGCACCATGGCCGCGACAAGACCCTCGACTTGGCCGAAGACCACTTCTTCTGGCCCACTCTTCGTAAGGACGTAGAAAGGGTTGTTCGGCATTGCGGCACCTGCCAATGTGCCAAGCCCCGCCCCGCCAACACTGGCTTGTACACCCCACTGCCTGTCCCTAGGAGTCCATGGCTTGACATTAGCATGGACTTCGTCCTTGGTCTGCCCCGCACTGCCTCGCGCCACAACTCCATCTTCGTTGTCGTGGACCGCTTCTCTAAGATGGCACATTTTGTGCCTTGCTCTCGAACTGCCGATGCTTCCCACATTGCCCACCTGTTCGTTAAGGAGATCGTCCGACTCCACGGTTTGCCCCTCACCATAGTCTCCGACCGCGACACTCGGTTCATCGACCACTTTTGGAAATCATTATGGGCCCTCCTTGGGACCACTCTCAAGTTCCCGTCGGCTTACCATCCGCAGACGGGCGGTCAAATAGAGGTAGTGAATAGGAGTCTGGGTAACCTTCTGCGCTGCTTAGCTGGCGACTTCCCACGCCATTGGGCTGAACACCTTCCTATTGCGGAATTTGCGTATAACAGCGCGTCGCACCGCTCCACTGGGCTGAGTCCTTTTCAGGTCATCCTCGGGCACCAACCTAGGAAGCCAATAGACATGCATAACGTTCCTCCCCCACCATCTATTCATGAGTCTGCATACACCTTTGCTTCTCATCTTGCGGGTTTACACGATGAAATTCGCAGTCGGATTTTCTTGAGCAACACCCGGTATGCTGCTGAGGCCAACGTGCATCGTAGGCCCCATTACTTCGAGATTGGTGAGTATGTTATGGTGCGACTCCACCCTGAGCGATTGAAATCGCGAGCCAATTGGAAGTTGCATGCATGCTGCGCCGGCCCCTATATGATTCTACGGCGACTTGGATCCAACGCTTACGTCCTGGACCTCCCAGCAGACTCCCACAGCAGTCCTGTCTTCAACATTGCCGACCTCCTACTCTATCATCTGCCACTCCCCACCGGCACTCCATCGACCGACGGCTCTCCACTTTATTCTCCGGAGGAGAATTCTCCTCCCCCCGGCCCCCGGGATACTTGACGGCGTCGTAGACGCCACTGAGGAGGGCCCAACCCCTCTGAAAGCTGCTTGGGAAGACTCCCCAGGACCTGAGGAGGAGTCGCCACAAATTCAACATCAAACGGAACACTGTAGCGCCAAACACGGCCAGGCCGTGTCTGCAAACACGGCCGTGACCGTTGCCCCCGACACTGACACGCCCGTTCCTTCAGCCGTGACCGGCTCCGCAGCATCTGGTCACCCCAATCATGACCGGGCCATGATCAACGGCACGCCCGTGACATGGTCGGGTGAAGACGCGGAAGAAAGAACGGCCAGACGCACGGCCGTGCCCTAGCCCATGTCCGACTCGGTGCAGAAACCAGATACTGAACACGGTCGTGACGACGAACACGGTCCAGCCGTGTTCAGCCCCAGAAAGCCTCAAGCAATGATTCTCCACCCCGTTCGTCGCTCGCAATGGTCTTTGCATCCCCCGGACCGTTTTGTGGGTGTGACGAGTCCTTCCACAGCCACCACCTGCAGCTGTGATTATCCTCGCACCACTCCGAAGCATTCTCTGGAAAGGTCAGCAAGTTCGGGTTGACTACAATCTCTATCCATTAATGAGATTATTTGCCAAAGGATGTGTCCCTTCTTCTGCCAAAGGATGTGTTCCTTCTTCCGCTAAAGGATGTGTCCCTTCTTCCGCCAAAGGATGTGTCCCTTCAACTGTCAAAGGATGTGTCCCTTCTTAATCTATAAAAGAGGGCAGAAGGCTATGTGTTTTAGTTAGTCTTGTTGTAGTTTGCGCCTTCCCTTGCAAGGCCTTAGGTCCAGCAAAACTCCTAGGAGCTCGCCTAGAGTTCCCTCGACTCTCTGTGTTTTAGTGAGTTCTTGTTGTAGTTTGCGCCTTCCCCTTGCAAGGCCTTAGGTCTAGCAAAACTCCGAGGATCTCGCCTAGAGTTCCCTCGACTCCTCTTTGTACGTTTCTCTGAGGAGCTCGCCTAGAGTTCTCTCGACTCCTCTTTGTACGTTTCTTTCAGCTTTCAATCAAAACATCCGACGAATCCCGCTTGGGCGCCGGGTCCTTTGCGTTTTCATCTTGCTGCGTTTGCGCCTTGTACGAGTAAGCTTGGGCGGTTGCCATAGCATCGTGAAGGGTGTGCGCGTGTGCTTGCAAAAGACATTGGTTTTCGTGATCGAGGTGAGTACTTTTCATTATAGTTCCGATCCATGGTTTCTTACCACTCCGAGTGTTGCTCAAGATACATCTTGCACTGTTTCCATCGATTTTCTCCGCGGGTTTTCATCGATCGCACGCATTTTCTCTTTCCTCGTCTCAAGACCCTCTCCCGGATTTTTGCATCATAGTTTCCCCACCGTAGAGCATTGCTCTAAGGAAACCTACCTATACATCCGCTGCGTCAGCTGCCCAATCATGAATGTGATCTAAGTGTAGTGTGGGGGTCTAAATTAATCATAAATCAGGTCCATGAACAAGGATCAATCTTAAATGAAGAAAATATCAGTCGATGAAAATTTCAGCTAAGACCTACGACTTAGGCTTTTACGTGTCCAGAAAGTGGTCATCAGCGAAGTTTAAAGCTCATCAGTCAAGTCTTGATGGGAGCATATGAAAGAGACGCGGACATGATAGAAGTGCAATAATGGAGATGTCCTTGCAAAGTTGAAGCGTCCAAGAAATGACATAGCATGAAAATAAGACATCATGAAAGCAGGGCATAAATTAAAATGTTCCTCATGTTCTACATATGTTCAGCAGTTGCAGCTTAAAGTCATGGTAAAATAGGAGCAATATCACATCAAGTAGTAACAGTTTAATAGTATACACAACATCATAAAGCTGAAATATAACCCTATACAACCATCACATCATCAAAGCACATGTAGTCTAAGCATTATGAAAGTGGAGCATATTATCGTTCAGAAGTGAAAGGGGGCTAATAGTTTTGGCAAGTTTGGTACATCAGCACATCAGCAGCATCACATAAAACAGTACTAGTTCAACAGCACCAACAGCATAAAACCAAAGTATCAGTGCAACATCTCATCATAAAATTCATAAAAGTCATGACGACCTATCAAAATGTGTAAGTACCCTCACCCAAAACAAAAGATGCATCATCCCAGATGCATATAGTATAGACATATATCAAAAGGGGTGAGAGAAGACTTACTAGAGTGCAGCCCTACTCACTGCACTCAGCCGGGTCATCATCGTCGTCGTCGTCAGCTGGCTCAGAGGAATCAGAGACATGGATAGTATCGTCGACGTCCTCGTCCTCGTCCCACGGTGGTGGTGGCGCCATATTGCTGTGGAGGAAGATTTCAATGCATTTTACCGTGTCCACCAGGGTAGTTAGTTGCTTTCCTTGGTTCAGCTGCTCCTGCCGGAGAAGAGGTAGCATATCGTCCGTAGAAGGGCGCATGATAGTCCGAGGTTGCTCACCGATGGAAAAGTTGGGGTCAACATCCAGTGGCGCCGTCTGATCCTCGGGCGCTGCTGGTTCCGGATATAAGCGCCAATTGGCGCTGTCCCTGATGTCAGTCCTGGCAGAATTCGGTAAAGCCATGGTGGTAGCGGTATCTGCGAAAGTCAGATGATATATATCGCCCTTTCTAACAATCATCTTCATTGAAAGAAGATGCTCAAGATCCAAGCAGCGGCTTCCAACTGCTTCAGGTTGACCGTAGGGGTTATGTCCAAGGGAGAGAGCTATCATCGTGATCATCCCACCGATGCAAATGACTCCTTTTTGCGCATGGGCTACCCGCATAAATTTTCGGGCGAGATGATAACCGGCATTAATCTGGAAATGGTGCAAGAGCCCCCATAGACATAGTAGTTCGGGCTGGCGTACAATTCCGTCTCCTTCCCTCGCGAAAATTGAATGCGCGAGTAACCTGTGTGCATAGTGGATGCAGGGGTTGGCGGACATGGAGGAGATGCACCTCCAGAAAATGTCTTCATTGAAGTTCGGTGGTCCGACCCTAGAAGCGTACGCAGGAAACCCAAAGATGTCGTTAAGATCAGCAATGGTAAGGCGATACTCTGTGTTCGCCAATCTGAAAGATAGTAGTTCAGGATCCGTGTCTAGAGCAGAGACTTTTAATTCAACCGAGCTAAAAAATTCAAGTGTGAAAGGGATGTACGTGGGATGAGCATACTGTAGAAATCGTCCCCATCCAAATTGGTGAAAAACCCAAAGCAGATCATCAAAAATTCCGAGAGCAGCTAATGCCGGTGGGTCTATGTACCTTGTGTTGATTAACCGCCGGTTAGATAGGACTTGATACCTCGCCACTTGATGGTTGTCGCGCATTTGGATTTTCGGCGGTGCGGCTTGCTGAGGTGGTGCTGCTGGTCGAGGGCTCGTTGCTCCAGCTGGACGCTTGTCGGTGTTCTTCCTCCTTGGCGGCATGATTGCTTGAGCGGCGAACAGAGAATATCGAAATATCGGAAGCTAATTGAAGAGGAGCTTGCGGCGGAATAAGGATTGGGAACTTGGAATGAGAGCTCGCCGGAAGTTCCTAATGTCGCCGGAAGTATCACCGGAGAGCTGGTGGTCGGCGGTGAAGTAGACGGCGGCGACTGGTGGGGCTCACGGTGGGGTCGCGCAAGGCACGGACGCGGCTAGGAAAAAGGAAATCGGGAACCCTAGATGGAAAGCACGGATGAGCTGCTTAAGTGAAACCCTTAACGGGTTGCTTAACGGGTCGGGCTGGCAAGGCAGATCCGCTAAGCTGTTGAGATTTAGTGATCACGCCTAGGATTTTCATCAGGATCCGGTCGTGATTTCCTTCCGCAGTTCTCTAATGTGAATTTTCACGGTGGTGTCTTTGATCACGGGACAGCCGTGAAACTCTCGTAAATTTTATGCAAATTTTGTGTTCTAGAAATCCTACCTATGATTTTTGTCATGACCCACCCGTGAATGTCTCTGTAAGATTAGACAAAAATTTCCACGGCCGTGCCTATAGTTACGGGTCTGCCGTGAATCTTTCGGCAGATAAGTCTCGTTTTGCCTCTTCGAAAAAATCTCGGTCACGACTTTCAACATTCCCCGGTCATGATCTTCTTGTGAAATCCTTTATTACTGATTACGACCGTGGCTCCAGTGTCTTTCTTGCCGTAATGCTCTCGGCGAATTTTCTGATATTTGAGCTGAGTAAGAATCACAGTCGAGATTTCTGTCAGAACCCGCCCATGATTTTGGAAAAATCGACATAAAACGCCTCTTCCTACTGCATCAGTTTGCAATATCCCTATGTCATTCAAAGTCAAGTAAAAGCATCAATATTCATAGCTAAATAAGCGGAAACACAACAAACAATGCAAGTAGTGAAAGGGCACAACAAGGCCCAAATGTTGTTTTCAACTTTCAGTAGAGTCAATCTACAATGCTGAAGATAAACAAGATTGATTCATGGATGTACATTATGCCCTCAAATTCAAAGATCATTAGAAATCAATTAGTGAAGATGCAATGCAAATTGTTTTCCAACAAATTAGATGAAACTTGTCAAATGGTGGTAGCATTGGCATTCGGAATTTGTAGTCATCAACGTCGTAGTTCATGCACGTTTCCTGCAAGAGTATCATCATTGTTAGACATCAAAACCATGTGTTGGAATGAAATGACTACGACTAAGAAATGAAATCCAAACTCATAGTAGAAAAGGTTTAAAACATTCTAAGGCTGGATTGGTGTGTCCTAGCATGCGATCACTAAGGTTTTAACACTAATTATCAAAAGAGTTCCTAAGAATATGCAAACAAACTGAAGCTTTAGCAAAAACATGAAAACGGAAAAGTAAGATGCTGAAAATGAATTTAACTAAAGTAAGATGCTTGGGTTGCCTCTCAAGAAGCGCTGATTTAATGGTCCGTCAGCTTGACCACGGTTTGTGTCATTCTAGTGAAGGAGCGTCCGTGAGGAACAATGCAGTGTCCTCCGGTATCGGTTCATGGAAGATGTAGTGCTTGAGTCTCTATCCGTTGACTTTGAATGTACCGGTTGACTCTCGATAAATGTCTACAGCACCATGAGGGTAAACTTTTTGTACTACATATGGTCCTGTCCATTTAGTTCGAAGCTTACCAAAAAAGTTTGATCCTAGAGTTAAACAATAGTACCAATTCACCCTCGTGAAATTCTCTCCTCATAATCCTTCGATCATGCTATCTTTTGGTACGTTCTTTATAAATCATGGCGTTCTCATAGGCTTCCTGTCTAAATTCATCAAGCTCATTTAGCTGAAACTTTCTGGCCTTGCCAGCTTGGTTTCCATCAAAATTCAGTCGTCGTATCGCCCAATAAGCTTTGTGTTCGATTTCAACTGGTAGATGGCATGATTTACCATATACTAAATAAAATGGGGACATACCAATTGGAGTTTTGAATACTGTACGGTATGCCCATAATGCATCGTCAAGTTTAAGTGACCAATAGGTGCGAGTGCGCGATACCGTTTCTCAAGTATGTGTTTTATCTCTCGATTTGATATTTCCACTTGGCCGCTAGTTTGAGGATGGTAGGCAGTAGCAACTTTGTGTAGTACCCCATATCTTTTGAAAAGTGATTCAAATCCTCGCTCAATAAAATGATATCTGCCATCGCTGATTACCATGCGAGGCGTTCCAAATCATGGGAGTATTAACTTTTTGAAATATCTAGTAACCACCTTGGAGTCATTTGTTGGTGCAGCCAAGGCTTCTACCCACTTGGAAACGTAATCGACTCCAACTAAAATGAATTTGTTACCACAAGAAGGTGGGAATGAGCCCATAAAGTCGATTCTCCATACATCGAAGATCTCAATCTCCAGGATGGTGTTTAGA
Source organism: Costus lasius (assembly GCA_027563935.2). Classification (NCBI taxonomy): domain Eukaryota; kingdom Viridiplantae; phylum Streptophyta; class Magnoliopsida; order Zingiberales; family Costaceae; genus Costus; species Costus lasius. The sequence continues at coordinate 70,247,485 of CM050452.1, forward strand.
GGCATCTCATTCATTCGTGATATTCCACCCGTCCGTTGGCAACGATCGCAGGATTGTACATAGTCCCTTGTGTCTCTGAATAAAGTTGGCCAAAAGAAACCACACTGGAGAATCTTATGTGCTGTCTTCTTGCCACTGAAGTGCCCTCCATAAGAAGAAGAATGACATTGGAATAGGACATCTAGAATCTCCTCTTCCGGTAAGCATCTTCGAATGATACAATCAGCACAACGCTTAAACAAGAGTGGTTTGTCCCAATAGTAGTGTTTCGCCATAGCCTTAAACTTCCTTCGCTGTTGGTATGTGAGTTTCGGAGGCATAATACCTGCTGCCAAGTAATTTACCAGATCGGCATACCATGGTGCTTTCACAGCGGTGACCGCTAGTAATTTTTCGTCCGGGAATGCATCGTCAATTCCTTCTTCCAAACTGTTCTCGGGGGTGGATGTCAGACGAGAGATATGGTCTGCTACCAAATTATCGATTCCCTTTTTATCCTTGATCTCAATATCAAATTCTTATAATAATAGTATCCACCTAATTAGCCGTGGTTTAGCGTCTTTCTTTGTCATGAGATATCGGATCGCCGCATGATCTGTATAAACAATAACACGCGAGTTAACCAGATATGATCGAAATTTATCAAAAGTGAAAACTACAGCTAGAAGTTCTTTTTCGGTTGTGGCATAGTTGCTCTGTGCTCCATCCAGTGTTCGGCTGGCGTAATAAATGGCATGTGTTCGGTTGTTTTTCCGCTGTCCCAATACAGCTTCTACGGCATGGTCACTAGCATCGCACATTATTTCGAAGGGTAACAACCAATCCGAAGGTTGTATTATTGGAGCGGAAATCAACGTCTTCTTCAATTGTTGAAACGCATCCATGCAGTTCTGGTCAAAAACAAATGGAACATCCTTAGCGAGTAAAGATGTTAAAAGTCTAGAAATTTTAAAAAAGTTTTCAATGAAACGCCTATAAAAGCCTACATGGCCTAAGAAGCTTCTTATTCCTCTGACGAAGTTTGGAGGTGACATTTTCTCTATCACACTGATTTTTGCTTTATCGACTTCGATACCGCGCTCCGATATCAAATGACCAAGAACGATCCCTTCCTTTACCATAAAGTGACATTTCTCCCAATTTAACACCAGGCTCGTCTCTTCACAACGCTGCAAAACACGGGTCAAATTAGATAGACAAGAGTCAAAATTGGACCCATATACCGAAAAGTCGTCCATGATGTTTTCAATGAGATCGAAGAAGATAGCCGTCATGCATCGCTGGAAAGTAGTTGGTGCAGTACATAAGCCAAACAGCATACGCCGGTAAGCGAAAGTACCAAAGGGACAAGTGAACATGATCTTCTCTTGGTCGTCACACAAAACCTGTTGTGCTCTTTCGATCATCTACAACACCAGCCCAATCACTATCATCTTCAAGACCATTTGCAGCAAGATGAATTTCAGCATCTAGAATCCATGAAAGATAATTCATTTACAACCTCCAAGAATCTGGCTTCCTTCGTCAAATAAGAGCTTCGTGCTGATAACGTATTGTAAAACAACAATAGTAACGAGACAAGGAAAGAATGATGGGGGAGAGAATTCTTATTCACTTCGAATCAAGATCATTACAAACTTTACAAACATCCTATTTATAGGACTAGGATCATAAATACAAGGAATACGAAACGAAAAATCTAATATTTAATAGGGTAACCGAAAAGCCAATAGTCACAATAAATGCATCCATATCCCTTCATAATACATATAACAATTTATATTTTTGTACTCAATTAACAAAACAAATAGATGGTACATTAAGGAAGGATTCAATGCTCTACACATGCGATAGAGCTTATTTAATTTAATCTTTCAAGTAATCATAAAAAAAAAGTTTACAAGAAGAAAAATAAACTACTACTTAAAATGCTTGTCTCTTCTTTGTTAGAGCTTGTAGCTTGGGACAACCTTGGATAATGACCCGATCTTTCAATTTCTCTGGAATATATGATATTGCTTTGCATCTTACTACTGAAATGTGCTCCAGGCTATGTATTTCTTGAAGCCAATCAGGCAATGACTGTAACTTGCTACATTCAATAATTGACAACGAACAGAGGGATGGGAAGACTTGATGCAACCAGCACAGGTCATGACATCCAACAATTTTCAACTCTTCAACATATAAATAATTGTCCCCAAGGAATTTGGAGTGTTTCTCAGATATCATACTTTGCAAACATATAGTCAATATAAACTTCTTTGAGTTTCTTCTTACTATCTTTAATTTAGGGCAATGGATTAGTGTCACCTCTTCAAGATAAGGGCAACAAAAACTCCAATCTTCAAGAATAGGCATCTCGGATAAAGTGAGCTTCTCTAAAAAATACAATGGATCCATGTACCCCTCAACACCCACATGAGCAAGTAACTCCATGCCACTAACCTCAAGTCTTTTAAAGCCATAGTGTGAATATAGTAGTTGTAGTTTCTTACATCTTTTGAGATTAATTAATCTTAATTCAACTAAATTAGAAGGTGGATATTCCGATGTTATCCAATTGGGAATTTTCTCATCCATATAGGAAATAATCTCCAAGCTTTTCAAATTTGATACATTAGGTTTGAGGCCATCAAGTACCTCAAAAGATTCTAATTGGTCATTAGCCCTCTCGACCATATTCCACCATTCCCAGTGCAGCGATAAGTTTTCTAAATATTGTTTCTGCTCCAAGTTGACACTTCTAATAGTATTTAGGTTTACCAAAAGTTCAAGGTGACGTATGTGTAGTTCTTCAATATTCATTAGAGTTTGCAACTCCTCTAGTGTTGACCTTTCACCATCATAGTCAATTTTGTAACCTGACAAAGCCTCAAGATTAGTCAATTTTGAAATTTCAATAGGCATTCGAGTCAATGATGCACATCCAATTATGTGTAGGTTGATTAGCCTTTCCAAGTGTCTTAAATCTTTAGGTAATTCATTAAGCCAATAACATGCTTCAACATCAAGCACTTGTAAGTTCAGAAGACTTGTGATTGACTTTGGTAGCTTTTGAAGTCTTGTGCAGTAGCCTAACTTTAACATTTGTAATTTATCAAGATTGTGGATTTGCTCTGGTAATTTCAGAAGCTTTTTACAATGAGATAAATTTAAAACACGAAGGTTACGAAGATCACAAATAGACTCTGGAACCTCTTGTATCTCCTTCTCTGAAAGGTTGAGGTATCTCAAATGAAGCAACATGCGAATTGTGTTTGGTAATTGTTGGATGCCAATATCTATTATACTCACTATAACTAAACTTTTGATCAAAGACTTTGGGATTTCTATTGATGATGATGCTACTTGATATTCCTCAAGTTGTAAATCCATCTCTTTTTTTACCCTGTACAAAATTAGTGTTCTAAGATTGTTGGGACTCCCAGCTTGTAAGTCACTTAAAAAATTCCCAGTTTTGGATTCAACGAGCATGCATAAGTAGCGGCACTCATGTGGAATTCTTGATTCTTGACCACCCCTCTTCCAAATATGGACATTTTTGTGGAAGTGATGATACATGAGATTAATTGCCTCACTGTAATTGGTACTCCGCTCAATTAGTTCTTCTCGTAATGTTTGTTGAGCCTTTCTTGAATAGGTAAAGGCACCTTCAGTGATGAGCATATCAATGCAGTCTTTCAGAAGGGACAATGGAAGTGGTCTAAATAATATCATGTATCGAAGTAATTGTGTAGATGCATATCTATCATGACACCATGTCATCATTTCCCAATACAAAGAGTATTTCTCTACCAATTTTGTATAGTACAGTTTAAAGTGCCCCATTATTGAGCATCGAAGTTTTGTTTCCAATGGAGTGAAACCGCGACAAGCTGGATGTAGCATATCCGTCATCTCAATAGTGGAAGAATTTTGCTCTAATCGATCACATTGTGTTATCGATTTATAATATCTTAAGGCTAATTTGGTCATTGCATCCTGTGCTATGTCACTTAATTGGTATACTTTATCAGAGTGTAGCATTTGATTATTTTCAAAAATATCACATGATCGACAAGTTATGATAACTCTACTCCCGGGGGCACTTGAATTAAGGAGGTTTTTCTTTAACTCCAGCCACTTGTCTTTATTCTCCCTATCGAGATTCATGAACCCATCCAAAATAAGTAAACATCTCGTTTGAGGAAGTGAGCTATGGATGAGAATCCAAATATCCACATCAGACGATATCCTCTTAGTCAAGTGCCTAACGCATTCTCTAGCAATTTGTCTATGTTCAAATGAGACTGAGGCACAATTGAAAACATTCACCCAAATTCGATGTTTGAAAAATTCACAAGCTAAAGGATGATGGTAAATCATGCGAGCCAAGATGGACTTTCCCACCCCTCGTTCGCCGGTTATGGCAATGGCAAAAGGCACATCATTATTAATATCCCATGATAGTTGCTCTTCTTCTAATTGAAAAATAATTTGTAAAATTCTCTCAACATCATCCTCTCTTCCTACCACCTCTTGTAGGAGAATGGAATAGTACTCAGGTTGATTTGGATCCATGGAATTTATCATATCTGTTAGGAGGCCAAATGCAACAGCCCTACTGACTAGGCAATTCAAACTCTGTGCAATCTGCTTGAGCTCAACTAGAATAGCATGACGGTGGGAGCTAAGAAATAGGGTGCTAGTACTACTGATACTATTGTGATGCAACGAGTTAGGAGGAGGTGTTACCTCTTGTTTTTGCTCCTCTTGGAGGCCTTCGAGAATGTCCTCGATGCTTGCGATCACAATGCTAACATCTTGCAGCCACTTTTTTAACTCCGATTCTTTAATGGCTCGTACACTAGCATCCACGATGACAGCATTGATGGCCCACAAACTATCACGGATCATGTCCAAGTGGTTTGAGATGTGCAGCTGTTGACTCGCCAACTCAATCTCAGGCGAAGACAACAAATTCAATAGGATGTGCTTCAAGTACTCCGTCAGCCATGATTGTGCCATTCTCTCGCTTACTTTTGAAGTGCTGCTTCCTCTTCTCAGCAAGTGTGTTGATGCGTTTATTGCTATGTATGTATGATTATATACAGACAAAGAGAGATGAGTTGGTAAGAGATTAATTGACTTGGAAGCGAAGCAAATCACATTGCTAACTGTTGGATACCAAAATTAAGAATGAAGCAAATGATTCAGCCCCAGAGAGAGCTTTCTTTTGTCTCTCCTTTTCTTCTCCATGTATTTGCTTTATTCTTGGCTTGGTTTGCTGGGCAACCTGAAAAAGCAGTGAATTAATGACAAGCAGCTCGTAAGGCATCAAAAACAAATTATAAAGTAGCCACCGGCAGCAGCAGGAGCTTCTTCATCGTCTGTCCTGCGCGTCCAGTCCGAAAGTAGAGTGATAGTTAACGCTAGTTAAAGCAGAAAATGCCGCTTAATTCTAAAAAAAAAAATCTAGGTAGGGACCGCCCAGCATCACTTGCCTTATTGAATTTATGGGAAAAAAAAATATTAAAGCAGAGAAAAATTTCTCTGTGCATTGCATCAACTGCCTAAGCTGCTCGCTTTTGGTAACAGAGAAAAATTCTTAAAGCAAGGACATAAACCTTGGGGAGATTTATATATTTTTACAGTAAATCTCTTTAGAATTAAGAATATGAAAAGCACGGCTAATATTTGCATTACTTTAAGATTCATACATCTTAAGAAATAAATGTCATTAATATGTCTAGGATTTTTTTTTCTAATTAACCATCATAATTGTCATCATCCACATCATCATCAACATCATCATCCACATCATCATAATGGTCAAAAATGGGAATTATTTACCTATGAATTGTTTATGTTTGGATCATTTACCAAGCAAATTATTGAATATCAAAATAATTTGAAATAAATTAAAAAATTTAAATTATATAAAATTTGAAATATTTTAATTCATAAAAAACACAAAAATGCCAATTTCAATTTGTATTCAGAAAATTTGAATTATGTAAATAATAATAATATTTTAGTTTCAGGAAATTCAAAATGTATTGATTTCAAAATAATTTTTAAAAAATTGAATTATAAAAAATTCGAAAGGATGAGAATTCAGAATAATATGACATATATTAAAAGTTTTTAGTGAAATAGAATTATATAAAATTCAAAATAAATTATTTTCAGAAAGTTCAAATATATATTAATTTCGCAATATCTTTAGAAAATTCTAATTATGTAAACTTGAAATGATTAAATTTAATTTAAAAACTTGGATAATTCAAAATAATCAAAAAAATAATTTAAATTTGAAATACAGAAAATTTCAAATAATTAACATTATTAAGTTCAAATTGTGATAATTTGTAATAATTAAAATTATTTAAACTCTAATTGTTCAAATTTAAAATATTTGATTTGTTGAAAAGCATAATTCATAAAAAAAACATTTTTTTTCTTTTTAATAATCCAATTAAATACTTTTTATTTAGATTAATTATATCTAGCTAATATTTATTTTGTGCAAGGAATGAAAATATCTAAAATACAATAAAATTGATGAATTCAAGAAATTTAATTTTAAAATTATATATAATAAATATATAAAAAATTCAGAAAATAAAATTAGGGCTTGTTTATTTGGGGGGAAGCTAGAAGAGAAGGAGAGAAAGTAGGAAGAAAAAGAGTATAGGCTTATTTACTTGGGTGGATAGATAGTTTATGAGAGAAAGTAAGAGAAAAGGTTAAGCATTATAATCCCTCCATTTGCTTTCTGCCCTAATCGAGTGGAAAACTAAAACTACATCTTAACTTTACTAACTTCACACCTCGCTTTTTATTGCATTGTTGCTCATCTTTGCTCACTACGAGCTTTCCTCGATTACTCGTCCTTGCTGTCGCTGCTTGAGCTCGTCCCCACTTTTCATTCTTACCGCTACTGCTTGTTCTCCTGTCGTTAGTCGTGTTTAATATTTCATATTTAATAATTATATGATATTATTCGTATATATATAATATGAGTGAAAAAAAATAAAAATTAAAGTGTATATATAATTCTTTAAATTTTTTTTTCTTACAAGTAAACATTAAAAAAAAATCTATAATACATTTTATTTATCTATTGTTTTGTTCGCACTTTTCATTGGTTCAAGTAAACACACTGTCAGATGCTAAATCTATCGTAGGGCAAAGATTTGGCTTAGACACTAGTTGAATTTGGTCTTTGAAGTACTTCAAGATACAGTAAAAGTTGCTATATTTATTAGTACGATATTGTGAAAGCCTATTTAAGGCCTACATACATTTTATATTTAATAATAATAATATGATTTTTCACATTTATAATATATTTTTAGGTTCAATAAGATTCTTTTTAAATTATTTTTTTATAAAAAAAGTAATAAAATAATTTAGATGGTATTTATTTTTTAACAATATTTTTATAGGTAATAAATATGAGTTCCACTTTAATGACGTTTTTTAGTCACCAAATAGAGGTTTTAATTTTATATTTCTATTTACTTATTTAATTGTTTTTATATCAAAATGAATTATACTAATATCTCTATATTTCTGTACTTAATAAAAAAATATGAGCAAAACCTTTTATAAGGTTTTTACAGCGTCTACAAGTATTTCAGTAGTTAATAAGATATTTTAGTTTCTAAAATATCATATTTTAATTATTTTAATGCACTTTTATATTCAAAAATTATTTTTGATATTTTTGATATTTTAAACACCAAGAAAACAATATTTTTAATATTTTAAACACCAAGAAAACAATATTTTCATATGAAGTAAGATGTTTTAATTCTAGTATTTGTTAATATTTTCAATTACTTCTAATATATTGATTGCAAGATTATTAATATTTTCATTTGCGGATCCATGATCTGCGCTAAGTTTTAATTTACCTTCAATTTCCAAAACAATAGCTCAATCTTTTTAGAAATTTGAAGAAATTCTGTTTGACACTATTCAATTAGTTATATAACAAGTATTAGTCATTGGATTCAATCAGATACTACATGATATACATTAGATTCATCGAAGAATTTCTGTTGGTCTAAAATTTAATGTAGACGTTTATGTAAATAAAAAATAAAACTAGAAATTATAGAGTAATAAATCTGTACATTATATTTAAAAGAGAGTTAGAGAAATATAATCTGATAGCCCATTCTAGTTTATTTTTAATGTAAAAATTCGAGCTCTCGTGTGTTAATTCCCAAAAATACAAGGAGTGTAATTTTATTCCAACAATTTCTCACCCAGAACTCATGAAACTCGTAAAACTCCATTGGTGGCTTCGAGAAAGTAAGGACATAAGTCCGATTGCCTGGTCCTGTGGCCAGGAAGTGCTCTCATTCTTTGGATCTCAACCAAAAAAAATGGTTACACGAGGAGGCCGAGAGGTCTGGCTTTTCCTCCGACCTTCCCCTGGGCAACGCGCTGATAGAGACACGTACGGCAAATGTGGATTTTATGGGGGTATCATCAAAAGGCAAAACACCACGTCCAATCAAGATAAGGCTAAATCGATGATTTTTCTTCGTCGTCATCTTCATGATACGTTGAAAATTGAATATCTCACCGTGAAGGATCCTCCTATTCTTTGGAACAATTTAAATAAGTGAACAAGAGATGGTAGGAGAGGCGTCATACCTTCGGCGCCCCTAATATGGAAGGGGCAAAATAAAATCTTAAGTACAGAGAGAATAAAAATATATTACTTTAAAATGCACACCTAAAGGATGGGGTGTTTCTTATCCAAATTTCCTCTTGTAGATGACATCTAAACATTTACATGAAACAAAAAAAACTTACATAAGAAGACAATTGAGGTTGAAGAAACCTTGTCTAATAGTAATTTGAAGACTTGTTAATGGTAATTGGAACCTTCAAAGATGAGGAAAGTAACAACATGAAAGGGAGATGGTGATGGTATGGTTCAAGGCTTAAGTAAATTTTTATGATAGACGCTTGCCTATATAGAGGCTTGAGAATAGGTGTTCTTGACAAAGGACAAAATAGCTAGTGCCCATTCTTCATAGAAGGAAAAGAGGATAAGGAGTGCTTTGTAACAGAGAAGTTCTTCTTAAACGTGTTCAAAAAATTTATTGTCATTTACTGCTTTTGTCAATGTTTACGTGAAGAGTTTTAAGTGCTCAACCAACGACTTCTTGTGTATTACTAAAAAAGAACATTTTTTTCTTTGAGTCTTGTGTAATCTTTCCATGGGAAGATCTCTAAGCTTTCAAAGACACCCAAATCTTAAATGTTAGACAATTATTCCTTCTTGAACATTGAGCATGATGAGCTTTTCTAGGTAGTTGTTGAATGATCCATCTTATATCCATGTGTCATTTCCCTTAGACCTTGTTTTCTTGGAGGGGGTGGGAAAATAGGGAGAAAAGAAAATAAGAGAGAAGAAAGATGGAAGAAGGGGAAAAAAATCACATGAGTTTCATATGATTTAGAATGCTACAAAAGGGAGGGAGGAGCAGGGAGGGGGGCTTGTAAGCACCGACGAAAGAGGGAGAGGGAGGTGGTGAGCGCTAGTGGAGAGAGGGGAGGGGCAAGGGGTAAATCATCAATACGACATTTTCACTTGATTCGGGTGAAAGCTAATTCAAAGGAAAACTTTTTCTTTCTTATTTTTTTTTTCTTTAAGAAAATAAAGGAAAAAAGTATTTTCTTATATTCTCTTCTATTTCTCTCTCAAAAAAAATAGGGTGTTAAGGTATAGAAGAGTCTTGGACCAAAATCTTCTTGTTATTTGGAGGAGGCTCTCTTAAATGTTCAGGTACGTTCATTGAGCTCTGTGAAGCCATTTAATGTCAATGGATTTTAAATGACCTTGAAAGGCTTTTGCATTTCAACCATCCTTTGATTGCTGAAGCATAAGGGTTCCTTGGTAACCATTCACCGTGGAGAAAGTATTCTTGGTTCCTCTTGCTAATATCTTGATCACACAGTCAACATTATTTTTATTAATTTGATTATATCAAATTTTTTAACCCAATATCAATTGTTTGTTAAGCTCCATCATCATTAAGTCATCATTAATTATGTACTAATTTGCCTTAGTATATGGCTAGGTATTCTAATTATGATCTTAAAGTAATTAAGTGAAAGTGTAAAATTTTGATAAATTAATCATGCTTAATTTATTATTAATACACTAAATCTTAAATTATTATTAACAAATTTTAATTTATTATTTATAAAGTTTATATTATCAATGAGAGATTTTAATTTGTTATTGACGGATATCAAATTATACATCTTAATTATTCTTAATATATCTTAAATTAAAAACTATTAATAATAAAAAAATTAATAAATTTTTACTGTTGAGTAATTAATTTATCGAGATTCAGAACTTCTTATAATTGTTTTAAAATCAACCAATACAAATGATTTAGTGTACTAAGCTGGTTACCAGTGAATGCCATTTTTCCAAAATTAGGAGGGCTGGGCGGGGCTGCATTTCACAGCGGGAACCTGCTGCAAATTTCCTAGTGAGGTATTCATTTCGTATAACAAAATAATGTTATCGTATAATGTTATATGAAAATTATTTTATATTATATACGAAATCACATTTCGTATAACATTAGTTTTTTTTTTTATAATATGATTATATTTTATATAAAAATATATGAAAATATATTAGTATTATATAAAATATATTTTGTTCATATAACATGAAAAAATTTTGTATAACATGAATAATTTTCTTATGTTATAAGATAATATAATTTTGTTATATAAAATAGTACTCCGCTGAAAAAAAAAATTTCAGCGGAATACCCCACTGCAAAAATTTTGATGGCCTCGCCCCAAATGGCGCTCGTGCTTCCTTTGCGCCGGCTTCGATCGCCACTGAGACTGCGTTGAAATCTCTCCTTGGTTCGCTCCTCTGTTAACTCAAGATCAGCTTCCTACTTCGATTCTTCTTTGTTACTTAATTTTTTTTACTCATGTTTTCTATATATATTTCTTTTTACATAGTTTACTTTTCTCCTTCGCGGCCATGGCTGCCGCCTTCGTGGTTGTTTGTTGGTAGTTTGCAGAGTTTGGAGAGATTTCAATGGGGATCTGGCACCCGTCGATGCCGCCTCCTCCATAGCTGTGCCATTTTTACAGCTGATATGGTCTGTAAAGAATTGTTTTCTTGTCGGCTGCTCCGTTGTCTCTTGATAGGGTTGTGGCAGTTTTTGGAGTGTGTGGGTGGAACAAGGATGGAGCATAGGAACAAGGTGGCTAGCTTTGTGATTCACGATGACGCATTAGAGCGGGTTTTGGGGTACATCGACGACCCTCGGGACTGCGAGGCTGTATCGTTGGTGTGCAAGCGATGGTACCGCATCGAGGCCCTCTTACGGAAGCATGTTACCATCGCCATATGTTACTCCACCACCCCTGACCAGCTCTGCCACAGGTTCCCCAACCTGGAGTCGCTCAAGCTTAAGGGAAAGCTCCGCACTGCCATGTTCAACCTCATCCCCGAAGACTGGGGCAGCTATGCTGGCCCATGGGTCCGTGGCGTGGCCCAAGCTCTCAGTTGCCTTAAGGCTATTCATTTCCGCCAAATGATCATCAAGGACAAAGATATCGTCGTGCTCGTGCAAGTTAGGGGCGACAAACTGTTGAAATTGGTAAACACGTCATGTGTTACTATATTTATCTAATATTAATTAGAGTTTACCATATTAGATTTTTAGCTACTATATAGGTTGATTAGTCCATATTAGTTAGATAAGTTACCTTAATAGATTAGGTTTGTTTTTCTTTAAATATGTTTTGTAATTCTCTATTTCATAAGTGCAATAATATTTTGGTAATTCCTCTCTATGCTTTGATATTCTTGGTGTTTCTCTCGTTTTAGCGAAGTGCTGCCTCCATGTTCCGTTGCTAACAATAGTATCATAGCACGGTTCAAAATTTCTTAGGATAGACCCAGTGATACTCTTTATAGCTAGGGATTGAAGTCAGAAGAAACATTGCTCGGCATTTTATGTCGTTATTCTGTTTTCAGGGATCGTGTCAAGATTGCACGTCTTATGCTGTAAAAGAAAGATCGTTGTTCACGGCGTTTTTCCTCACCGATTTTTATTCCGTTGTTTGGACGTGAAGAAGATTATCTTGATTGCAAATTTTTTTGGAGGGGGTAGTGCCCGTAACTCATATCGCTTGGCTCGACGAGCGCATAATTTGTTCCTCTGCTTCACCTATTCGCAAAACCGGCGTTGCTTGCTCTTGGACAAAGAAGCAGCCTGCCAATCGAATCGCCTGTTGCTCGCAATCACTGATGAAGCGGCTCCTTGGACTGTCTGAAGAACGCCGCTCGATCTCCTCCTAAAGAACGTTTTTGTCTGCCAGCACTCGCTCGTAATCGAAAGCAGTCCGAGTTTCTGCTCCAGACGATGCCGAATCACCCATTCACTGGACGTTGCTCAATTCCGACGACCGCCGAAGCCTCCACCCGAAGCAGCCTTGTCCGTCAAACGAAGCTCCTGATCTCTCTATTTCTCGCTAATAAAGTCGTTCGCCACTCGCCCCTCTCCGGTCGACCATCGCCTGAATCGCGTTGATCGTCTGTCGAAGCGTCCGCTAAACGAAGCCCTTGTTTTCTTGCGTCATCGTTCGCCGCTCGCGTCTTGGATCTCTACTCCGGCGACTATCCAATCGCTGGACGACGCCGAATGATCTCGATCGAAGCTTCAGCATCCGCTTGAAGCCATCATCCGCCGAATCCACCGCTCGACGTCGCTCGTTCGACCACAGAAGGAGACAGTGGCTAGGTTTGCCGCTCGCTTTGCAGCCGAACCAACAAAGTTTGGTCACAATCGTTGACTGATTATGAACCAAAATCAGCCAAACAGTCTTTTGTAATCAAACCAAAGTTGATTCGATTTGACCCGGTTCAATTTGTTGAGCAACTGTTTAGCCTAAATTTTTAACCAATCTATTGGACCAGTCCAATTTAACAAGTTTTAAAGCTTTCTCAGTCCGAATAGTATAGTTTGGTCGTACATAATCCATTGAATTTAAAAGAAGGCTTAATTTTGCTATATATAAATTTTAAATGACTAATAATAATATGAGCCCTTTCCAAGTCCCTAAATTCTCAAGTGAGAAATTTGATAATTGGTGTATTAGAATGAAGACACTATTCGGTGCATATAATGTTTGGCACATTGTTGAAAATAAAACTAAAATTCCAAGTGATTCAAGTAATCTCACTGTAGCTTAGAGAGAGTTGAGAAAGAAATATCAAAAGGCCATGTCTTTGATTCATCAAGCCCTAGATGAATCCACATTTGAGAAGATTTCTAATGCAACTACAGCTAAGCAAGTATGAGACATGTTGCAAGTTGCTTGCAAAGAAAGTATGAAGGCCAAAGGAGTTCGCCTTCAAAATTTAAGAAGAGAGTTTGAAGTTATCATAATGAATGAGTCTGAAAAGGTTTTAGATTACATTTCAAGAGTTGCTGCAACTGCCGATCAGATAAGAAGATTGGGTGATACTATTTCAGATGTAAAAGTGATTGAAAAGATACTGAGATTGCTCACTAAAAAATTTGACTATATAGTGACTGCCATTGAAGAGTCAAAGGACATAGTATAAATGACTCTAGAAGAACTGTCAGGATCTCTAGAAGCACATGAAGAGAAACTAAATAGAAGAACGAAAGAACCACTGAAGCAGGTTCTTAAGTCACAACCCAATCTGAGAGAGACAACAAGAAGAGATAATATCAACTATGGAGACCGAGGCCATGGAAGAGGACAAGGTCAAAGTCCTGTAAGAGGAAAAAGTGCACAAAATTATGAAGGTACTTCTCAGTTTACCTCGGCAAGAGGAAGAGGAGGAGGTTGAGGTAGATCATATCAAACTTAGAATAGATATGATAAGTCACATATCAAATGTTATATCTGTAATAAATTTGGACATTTTGCTTCAGAATGTAATTCTAGATATACTTTAAGAGTTAATCTATCTCAGGAGGAGATTGAGGAGGAGATAGAAGAGATAGTAGAAGAGATAGATTCTAATGTCTTTATTGCATATAAAGACATAAAGCAAGAAGTTAAAACTACATGGTACCTGGACATAGGAGCTAGCAATCACATGTGTGGAGATAGGTCATTATTTACCGATATTGATGAGAAAATAAAAGGCAATATTACTTTTGGAGACTCATCTAAGATTCCCGTACATGGAAAGGGGGCGATTTTGATCAAGTTGAAGGATGGAAGATGGAAGTCATCATTTCATCTCAAATGTGTATTATGCCCCTGCTATGAAAAATAACATACTCAGTATGGGACAATTATTAGAAAATGGGTACTATTTTTACACAATTGGGTATAACCTGTATCTGAAAAATGATAGAGGAAAATTACTTGCAAAGGTACCAATGTCCAAAAATCGACTCTTCTCACTGAACATTCAGACAGATGCAGCACGATGCTTAGCTGCATGCTATAAAGACTCCTCATGGCTATGGCATTTGAGACTTGGCCATTTAAATTTTGGAAGCATTAAGAAGATGGCATATGAAGGTATGGTGAGAGGACTATCATATATCAATCAGCCCGATAATCGATGTGAAGGATGCATGCTAGGAAAGCAGTCAAGGAAGAGCTTTCCAAAAGAGTCTAAATCAAGGTCTTCAAGACCTCTCCAACTGATACACATTGATGTGTGTGGGCCAATTACAACAAATTCTTTTGGTCAGAACAGATATTTCCTTCTGTTCATTGATGATTTTAGTAGAATGACTTGGGTATACTTCATAAAGGAGAAATCAGAAGTATTTAAAACTTTTAAGAATTTTAAAGCTCTTGTTGAAAAAGAAAAGGGATGTAGAATATAAGCTATAAGATCATATAGAGGGGGAGAATTTACCTCAAGAGAATTTAAAGACTATTATAGAGCAGAAGGAATTCGAAGATTCTTAACTGCTCCAGGATCACCACAGCAGAATGGAATAACTGAAAGAAAGAATTGCACGATCATGAATATGGCAAGAAGTATGGTAAAGATAAAACAGATGCCTAAAGAATTTTGGGTACTAGCAGTGGATTGTGCAGTGTACATTCAAAATCGTTGTGAAACTAAATCTGTGAATCGTAAAACTCCCTTTGAAGCATGGTGTGGAAGAAAACCTTCAGTCTCACATCTCAAATTTTTTGGTAGTACAGCTTATGTACACATCCTTGACAACAATCGTACAAAGTTAGATGATAAAAGCAAGAAGTGCATATTTGTTGGCTATGATTCAAGGACAAAAGGGTATAAACTCTATAATCCCACTACAAAGAAGATCTTTGTGTGCAGAGATGTTGATTTTGATGAAGAAACAAATTGGAATTGGCATGTAGAGACTAATGATCATGATTTTCCCCTCTCTACTGGAGAAGAAAAAAAGAAGATACACCTGAAGTAAGTACTCCACCATCATCACCACCGCGCAATGAGCCTAGCTCATCAGAAGCAAGTACAAGTAGACAACATCCTCGCACAAGAAGTCTAGCTGACATATATGATGAGACAGTGAGAATTGATGATGTAACATATATTTGTTTATTTGGAGATATAGAGCCTATTAACCATATTGAAGCATCCAAAGACAAGAGATGGAAGAAGGCCATGGATGAGGAGATAAAAACCATTGAAAAGAGTCAGACTTGGGAGTTAGCGAATCTTCCAAAAGGGCATAATGCAATTGGAGTCAAATGGGTTTACAAGGCCAATAAGAATTCTAAAGGAGAAATAGAGAGGTATAAAGCTAGACTTGTTGCAAAGGGTTACAAGTAACGTCAAGGCATTGACTACGATGAAGTATTTGCTCTAATTGCTCACTTAGAAACTATCAGACTAATTATCTCTATGGCAGCCCAGCAATCACCTAGATCTTGGAACTGCAGAATCGATAGTTATTTTCAAAAAAATGGTTTTAAGAAGTGTCCTTATGAACATTCTTTATATTTGAAGGCCAATGAGGATGAAATCATGATAGTATGCCTATATATGGATGACTTAATATTTACATGCAATAATCTAAAAATGTTTGAAGATTTCAAAAAGAAAATGAATCTTGAATTTGAGATGACTGATTTGGGGCTGATGTCTTATTATCTTAGCATGGAGGTGAAACAAACAAGTGAAGGGATTTTGATTTCACAAGAGAACTATGCAAGAAAAGTTCTCAAGAAATTCAAATTAAATAACTGCAATTCGGTCAGTACTTCCGTCCAGTGTAATGTAAAATTATCAAAGCATAATGACAATGAGAAGGTAGATTCAACTTTGTTCAAGAGTTTAGTTGAAAGTTTGAGATACCTGACTTGTACAAGACCAAATATTCTTTTTGGTGTTGGACTTGTAAGTCGATATATGGAGACTCCTACTTCAGTACATTTGAATGCAGCAAAAAAAATTCTTCGGTATATTCAAGACACTCTTGATTATGGACTGAATTGTACTACCTCTGATGAATTTCATCTTACTGGATATTATGATAGTGATTGGGCTGGTGATGTAGATGATCGAAAGAGCACAACAGGTTTTGTGTTCTACTTAGGTAATTCCGCTTTTACATGGAGTTCGAAGAAGCAGCCAATTGTGGTCTTATCAACTTGTGAAGCAGAATATGTTGCTCTAAATTCTTGTGTGACTCAAGCAATCTAGTTGAGACATCTGATGGAAGATCTACATGCTGAGGAGAAGAAGCCAACTCAAATCAACATAGACAATAAGTCTGCAATCGCTCTAGCAAAGAATCCTCTATTTCATGAACAAAGCAAGCATATAGACACGAGATTTCATTATGTTCGAGAATGTCTTGCAAACAAGCAAGTGGAAATGAATTATGTGAAGACCCAAAATCAAATTGCTGATATTTTTACCAAAGCTCTGAAGATTAATGATTTGTAGAATTAAGAAACATGCTGGTAGTTTGTAAGTATCATGTTGAAGGGGGAGTGTTGAAATTGGTAAACATGCCATGTGTTACTATATTTATCTAATATTAATTAGAGTTTACAATATTAGATTATTAGCTACCATATAGGTTGATTAGTCCATATTAGTTAGATAAGTTACCTTCGAGATTATGTTTGTTTTTCTTTAAATATGCTTTGTAATTCTCTATTTCATAAGTGCAATAATATTTTGGTGATTCTTCTCTATGCTTTGATGTTCTTGATGTTTCTCTCGTTCTAGCGAAGTGCTGCCGCCATGTTCCGATGCTAACACAATCTCAAGTCACTCAAGAACGACAAGTGTTCCAGTTTCTCCACGGACGGCCTCTTGCTGATCTCGCGTTCATGCAAGTAAGTACGCACTCCACTTGCGTAAAGCTCTTGCTCGCTTCTCTTTTTTTTTGTACTGTAATCTTTAGGTATTTCTTCGCTTATGCTATCATTTATTTTTTTCTTCTTTTTTTTTTTGATGCTTCACGTTCTTTTAGCCTCTTTATAGAAATAATATCGTTAATTAACTGGTATTGCTTATGCTTCATTGTGCTTTGTAAAT
This sequence comes from Costus lasius, assembly GCA_027563935.2. NCBI lineage: Eukaryota > Viridiplantae > Streptophyta > Magnoliopsida > Zingiberales > Costaceae > Costus > Costus lasius. The sequence goes on from CM050452.1 coordinate 70,265,027, forward strand.
TTTATTAATTGTATTTCTTGCACTTTGCAGTGACATCCTTCTTCTACACGATCTTGATTCTCATATAAGTCTATGAATGTGCCTTTTGACTATAAAGCTTAGATATATAGGGTTGGTGGCTTTCTTTGGTAGTGGGATGGTGCTATTAAGTGGGTACAATTATGCTTAGTAAAGTTCTGTATCCGATACAGGTGTTTCTCCTAGTGATAATAGTCTCTAGAAGAGATCATGGGCTATGCATGTAGCTTGGAATAACTACACAGTGATGCAATCTTAGGGTGCAAAAAATGGATTACTAATCTTTCACTAGATGGTGCTCCAAAACTGTGAGCTTATTTATTTGTTTGTGGCTGTTGAAGTAAGGTTATATAATTGGTTCTTGAGAGTGGTGACCAGCGCAATGAAAGGTCATTAGATAAAGTAAGGGGCTTTTGCTATACTTTGGTCATAGGTAGAGTCTTCTTTCGTCAACACCCCAAATTACTCTGTCTTTTTTATGAAGAAAATAATTTGCAGTGACAATTCTTGATGGTCATAACATTTGGCATTAAATACTAATCCTACTTGAATGTTTAAAGTAATGCAAGCACTTAATTGCATTTAAACCAATTGCACATTAGTCTAAGATTGATATCAATGTGTGTTAATTTAGTATATTCTACTTGTTTGATTAAGCATGTTGAAACTGTTGTTTTCATTGAGACAAATAGCAATACGTTCATTCGAACCTTCTACTTGAGAATTGTTTCCTTTAACAGTAAGAGTTGCTCGCAATTTATTTTATTTTGTGATTTGTGCCTCTTAGTGAATTGTCCATCCACTATCCACATATCTAATAATATATATTCCTTTAAAGTGCTAATCATGCACGAAGTGAAAAAAAGAACTCTTAGTAATGTTATAACTTTTCATGTGACTTATGTATTAATACTAGTTTAATACTGACTTGGTCAGTGTACTGGAGTCAGATTATACTGGCATGTGCAAAGCAATTTAGCCCCAAACAGACCAGTTTTAATGAAGACTTCCATACTTCACATAACTTAGGCATGCTTTGGAGTTACTGCTAAAGGCGGTTGAGGATAAACAATTGCTAGTGTACTTTTTTTTAGTATATTGAAAGCTCTGGTTAGTTGTTGTTGATTCATTACCAGGACCAATAACCAAAGCGAGATATTCAAAATCTTACCATTTCTGTTAAAATTTTCAGATACTAAGATGAATATCCAAGAAACATCTTTGCTCAATAAGATGTCTTTACATAATCAGGCATTGATGGTTGTTGTCCGTATGGGCTTTGAAGCTTAGAAATTAGGCTTGGGAGTTACTTTGGATCAGGTTTTGTGCAATTTGTTTCTGCATATTTCTTCTATCAGATTCATCCTTACAGAATAGGTGGAGCTCCTAAATAGAGTTCGGTTATCAAGATGCAATAATAATATAGAAAGATAAACTAATTATTTTTTGTTATTTTAGGTTGCCTTTACAGTTCCTACATCTTGCTAGGGGTTTCCAAAAAACGGATCAAACCAAAAAACTGAATCGAAAGTTCAGTTTAAGCCAAATTTGGTTCGGTTCGATTCGGTTTAAGATGGGTAAAAAAAATTTCGGTTCGGTTTTTGGTTTGGTGCAATTCGGTTCGGTTCGGTTTGGTTGAACAGAACCAACCAGAATTTGAATATAATATTAATATTTTTATATAAAATATATTATATTATTATTTTTTTAATTATATAAAATATGTTATATTATTATTTTTAATTATATAAAATATATTATATTATTATTTTTATTAAAAATTACTAATATAATAGTATAAACAAGCTAAATATATATATATTTAATTAATTTCGGTTTAACCTGAACCGAACCGAATTGAATTTTGGTTCGGGTTCGGTTCGGTTTTTAGAAAGTTTGGTTCGATTTCGGTTTGATTTTTTTTTTTGGCTTTTCGGTTTGGTTTGAAATTAGTACGGTTTGGTTTGATTTGAACCGTTTGGACACCCCTACATCTTGCAATACACATGACCTTTGAAGCATTTCCATTAGAGATTATTTGCTATATTGCAGTAGAGCATTTTGTACTGCTAGTAGGCTGTTGCATTATGACTAATGGGTGAGCAAACGGGAGTTTGGAACTGGTACTAGCCCCGAACTCCCAAAGTTTATATTGTAGGTATCGGTATTAGTACCAAATTCTAATTCGGGAGTTCGGGACTGGTACCGAACTCCCAAAATTTATTTTGAGAAAATCCCGAACTCCCGAAATTTAGGAATTTAGCAAATTAGGGATTAGCCGTAAGCCTATTAGCTGATTAGGGTTAGGGATAAGGGATTAGTAAGTAAATAAAATGATAAATAATTAATATTTTAATTAAATAATATATATAGGTTCGGGATTTTCCCAAATTAGGTTTTAGGTACGGGTACCGGTACTGAAGTCCCAAATAGAATTTCGGTACCGGTACCGAAGTACCGAAGTATCGAAGTACCGATACCGAAATACTGAATATCGTAAAATTTCAGTACGGTATTTCGGTACCGGTACCATATGCTCAGCCCTAATGACTATTGTTGAAATAACCTATGGTGTTGAGCAAAGTATATCTTTTAACTACATTAGCTAGGAAAATGTGTTACTAAGCACCATAAGTTACTTTTTAGGCATCAAGCAAGGGGGATGAAATGTAGTAGTGGATTTGATATTGTGTACTGTTGTATTATTCCTTTGTTGTTTTAAAAGAAAGCTTGTAAGAATGCTAGAAATATTGAAGGGAAGAATACATGTCTTTGTTGGAGATAGTGTAAAAAAATGGGAGAAATCTAAGTAGCATGCTCATGGAGTAGTGATAATGTTAAGACTTGAGAGATACGTAGTTACAAGTACTTTGTTTTTTTGTTAAACTTTCATGAGTAAATTCACTATTATTTCTTGAGTAGTTTGAGCATATATGCATCATTATTTTTAGCTTGCATTCATTATAAGTGAGCATGCTCATTGTGCTGTCTTTTTCAGATGATGATCAAAATATTCTTATTTAACCACAACTAGTTACTAATTGTGTCTTTTTCATCCTCTTTTGTTAGCTGATACTAACCTTTGATGTGATCTATACTCTAGCATATGCCGTTAATGAAGTTAATAGTCTTTATTTGACTTGAAATCACGAATTTTGACTTGAGGGATGTGGTTGATTGATATGTAGATAAGCAAGTAACTGGTTGCATCAATTCATTACCCATCTGTTTCCTTACAAACCAATAAATGAACGCAACATTGAAGGAGGATCACTTAGCGATATTGAAGACGTGGAGTGTCAACTAGGAGTATAGAAGTGCTTTCCTAGTAACGTTATCATCTCTTTAATGTCTGTTTAGCTATTGACTAAAGAGAAGCAATAAGTTCAATAGGAAAATTTGGGTAGAAAAAATGCATCTCTTACTAGTAATTATTTGTTATAGTCAATGTGATACTTATACATTGGCTTTTCTGAGATCACCATCTTCACTTGTAATATGTAGAAATCTTGCAACATTGTTCTTAGAAGAATGTTTGATTGCTGAGAATGATAATAGATGGGTTCATGAGCTTGCTGTCAACAATTCAGTGTTGGACACTTTGAATTTTTATATGACTGAGCTCAGAGTTGCTCCACAGGACCTCGAGCTGCTTGCCAGGAACTGCAAATCACTTGTCTCCCTGAAAATTAGTGAATGTGACATCTCTGATCTTGTTGGGTTTTTCAATGAAGCAAAATCACTGATAGAATTTGGTGGAGGCTCATTTCATGATCCGATTGGAGATGTTAACATGTACAACAAAATTCGATTTCCACCCAAGCTATGCTGCATAGGTCTTATTTATATGGGTACAAATGAAATGCATTTGTTATTTCCATTTGCAGCTTCACTTAAGAAGCTGGATTTGCAATACACATTTCTCAGTACCGAGGATCATTGTCACCTGATCCAACGGTGTCCAAACTCCCGAATTAGGAGTTTGGGATATTTTCGAAATAAATCCCTAAAATTTCGGGATCCACCTGTCACCTAATCGGCTTACGGCTAAACCTTAATTTGCTAAATCCCTAAAATTTAGGAGTTTGGGATATTTTCGAAATAAATTTCGGGAGTTCGGTACATGTCCCTAACTCGGTACCGGTACCGGTACCTATAATTTAAACTTTGGGAGTTCAGGATCGGGAGTTCGGTTCAGGTAACCGTTTGCTCACCCCTAGTAGCTGCCTCGGCCAATGCTTGCTCACTGAAATGACAGCTCCTTAGCCCAAGCTTTTGCAGCTAAGGGCTTCCTCTTGAAAACATCAGTAACCCAACATCAAAATCCCTAACATTTTACATTTGTATCCCGAACTCCCGAACCTATATATATTATTTAATTGAATATATTAATTATTTATTATATTATTTACTTATTAATCCCTTATCCATCCCTAAATTTTGAGACTTCGGGATTTTTCTGAAATAAATTTGGGAGTTCGGTATCAGTTCCAAATTCCCGAATTATAATTCGGTATCCGTACCGGTACCGGTACCTAGATTTTAAACTTCAGGAGTTCGGGACCGCCCATTTGCTCACCCCTAGTAGTTGCCTGGGCCAATGTCCACTCACTGAAATAACAGCTCCTTAGCTCTAGCTTTTGCAGCAGAGGGCATCCTCTTGAAAGCATCAGTAACCCAACAACAGAATCCCTAACATTTCCCATCAGTATCCAACGCACATTGCGACTATACTCACCAATATATCCAAAACCTACATCAGAAAGCCCTCTAGGTCTCAGATACAGAGCAAATTTCCTCAGCTTTGTGCAACCCTGCAACAGAGCACAAACACCATTGTCAAGTGGTAATTCTGTTATCCTCTCTTCTCCGTCATGTAAAATGAGTCAAAAATCACATAGGTTTCTACTAAAATTGCCAAGGGATTCAAGTCCTGAATTTGCTATATCAGAGACATATATTGTCATGTATTCTAGTTCAGAACATGGGTTGAGCATACGGTACCAGTACTGAAATACCGTACTAATCCCTAATTTGCTAAATCCCTAAATTTCGGGAGTTTGGGATTTTTCTGAAATAAATTTCGGGAGTTCAGTACCAATCCTGAACTCCCGAATTAGAATTTGGTACCGGTATCAGTACTGGTACCTACAATTTAAACTTTGGGAGTTTAGGACCGGGAGTTCGGTCTCGGTACCCGTTTGCTCACCCCTAGTAGCTGCCTTGGCCAATGCCCGCTCGCTGAAATAATAGCTCCTTAGCTCTAGCTTTTGCAACAGAGGACATCCTCTTGAAAACATCAGTAACCCAACACTAGAATCCCTAACATTTCCCATTAGTATCCAGCACACAATGTGACTATGCTCACCAATATAGCCAAGACGTACATCAGAAAGCCCTCCAGGTCTCAGATACAGAGCAAATTTCCTCAGCTTTGTGCAACCCTGCAATAGAGCACGAACACCATTGTCAAGAGGTAATTATGTTATCCTCTCTTCTTCATCATGTAAAACGAGCCAAAAATCACATAGGTTTCTCCTGAAATTGCCAAGGGATTCAAGTCTTCAATTTGCTATATCAAAGACATATACTGCCAAGTATTCTAGTTCAGGACTAGGGCTGAGGATACGGTACCGATACCGAAATACCGTGCTGAAATTTTGCGGTATTCGGTATTTCTATACCGGTACTTCGGTACTTCAGTACCACTACTGAAATTCTATTTGGGACTTCGGTACCGGAACCGGTACCTAAAACCTAATGCGAAAAAATCCTGAACTCTCGAACTCCCGAACCTATATATATTATTTAATTAAAAATATTAATTATTTATTATTTTATTTACTTACTAATCCCTTATCCCTAACCCTAATCGGCTAATTGGCTTACAACTAATCCCTAATTTGCTAAATCCCAAAATTTTGGGAGTTCAGAATTTTCCCGAAATAAATTTTGGGAGTTCGGTACTAGTCCCGGACTCCCGAATTAGAATTCAATACCGGTACCAGTACCAATACGTATAATTTAAACTTCGGGAGTTCGGGACCGGTTGCTCATGAACTAGAATACTTGGCTGTATAATCTCTAATATAGCAAATTCAGGACTTGAATCTCTTGGCAATTTTAGTAGGAACCTATGTGATTTTCGACTTGTTTTACTTGACGGAGAAGAGAGGATAACAGAATTACCACTTGACAATGGTGTTCGTGCTCTGTTGTAGGGTTGTAGAAAGCTGAGGAAATTTGCTCTGTATCCGAGACCTAGAGGGCTTTCTGATGTAGGCCTTGGCTATATTGGTGAGTATAGTCGCAATGTGCATTGGATACTGATGGGAAATGTTAGGGATTCTGATGTTGGGTTACTGATGCTTTCAAGAGTATGCCCTCTGCTGCAAAAGCTAGAGCTAAGGAGCGATTATTTCAGTGAGCGGATGTTGGCCGAGGCAACTACTTGGGGTGATCAAAAGGGAGTTCGAGACCGGGTACCAGTCCCGAACTCCCAAAGTTTAAATTGTAGGTACCGGTACCGGCACCGAATTCTAATTCGGGAGTTCGAGACTGGTACCGAACTCCCAAAATTTATTTTAGAAAAATCCCGAACCCCCAAAATTGAGGGATTTAGCAATTTAGGGATTAGTCATAAGCCGATTAGCCGATTAGGGTGAGGGATAATAGATTAGTAAGTAAATAAAATATTAAATAATTAATATTTTTAAATAGATAATATATATATATATATATATATATATAATTTCGGGAGTTCGGGAGTTGGGGATTTTCCCGAATTAGGTTTTAGGAAACGGTACTAGTATCGAAGTCCCAAATAGAATTTCGATACCAGTACCGAAGTTCTGGTACCGAAATATCAAATACGAAAAAATTCAGTATGGTATTTCGTTACTGGTACCGTATGCTCAGCCCTATTCCTGAACTAGAATACTTGGCAGTATATGTCTCTGATATAGCAAATTCAGGACTTGAATAACTTAGCAATTTCAGTAGAAACCTATGTGATTTTCGGCTCGTTTTACTTGACGGAGAAGAGAGGATAAAAGAATTACCTCTTGACAATGGTGTTCGTGCTCTGTTGCAGGGTTGCCCAAAGCTGAGGAAATTTGCTCTGTATCTGAGACCTGGAGGGCTTTCTAATGTATGTCTTGGCTATATTAGTGAGTATAGTCTCATTGTGTGCTGGATACTGATGGAAAATATTAGGGATTTTGATGTTAGGTTATTGATGTTTTCAAGAGGATGCCCTTAGCTGCAAAAGCTAGAGCTAAGGAGCTGTTATTTCAGCGAGCGAGCATTGGCCGAGGCAGCTACTAGGGGTGAGCAAATGGTTACCGGAACCGAACTCCCGGTCCTGAACTCCCAAAGTTTAAATTGTAGGTACCGGTATTGGTACCGAATTCATATTCGAGACTTATGGACAGGTACCGAACTCCCAAAATTTATTTCAAAAATATCCCGAACTCCCGAATTTTAGGGATTTAGCAAATTAGGGTTTAGCCGTAAGCCTATTAGCCTATTAGGGTTAGGGATAAGGGATTAGTAAGTAAATAAAATAATAAATAATTAATATTTTTAATTAAAAAATATATATAGGTTCGGGAGTTCAAGATTTTTCTGAATTAGGTTTTAGGTAATAGTACTGGTACCGAAGTCCCAAATCGAATTTCAGTACCGGTACCGAAGTACTGAAGAATCGATATTGAAATACCGATTACCGCATAATTTCAATACGGTATTTCGGTACCGGTACTGTATGCTCAACCCTAGTTCTGAACTAGAATACTTGGCTTTATATATCTCTGATATAGCAAATTCAGAACTTGAATCCCTTGGCAATTTTAGTAGAAACCTATGTGATTTTTGGCTCATTTTACTTGACGGAGAAGAGAGGATAACAGAATCACCAGTTGACAATGGTGTTCGTGCTCTGTTGCAGGGTTGCAGAAAGCTGAGGAAATTTGCTCTGTATCCTAGACCTAGAGGGCTTTCTGATGTAGGTCTTGGCCATATTGGTGAGTATAGTCGCAATATGTGCTGGATACTGATGGGAAATGTTAGGGATTCCGATGTTGGGTTACTAATGCTTTCAAGAGGATGCCCTCTGCTGCAAAAGCTAGAGCCAAGGAGCTGTTATTTCAGTGAGCAGACGTTGGCTGATGCAATTACTAAGGTTGAGCAAACGAGAGTTTGGGACTGGTACCGGTTCCCAACTTTCAGTCCTGAACTCTCGAAATTTAAATTGTAGGTACTGGTACTGATACCGAATTCTAATTCAGGAGTTCGGGATTGCTATCGAACTCCTGAAATTTATTTTGGAAAAATCCCGAACTCCTAAAATTTAGAGATGGATAAGGGATTAGTAAGTAAATAAAATAATAAATATTTAATATATTTAATTAAATAATATATATAGGTTCAAGAGTTCGGGAGTTTGGTATTTTCCCGAATTTGGTTTTAGGTATCGGTATTGGTATCGAAATATCGGTACCAAAATACCGTATACCACAAAATTCAGTACGGTATTTCGTTGCCAATACTGTATGCTCAGCCCTAGTCCTGAATTAGAACACTTGGCAGTGTATGTCTCTGATATAGCAAATTCAAGACTTGAGCAGTTTTAAAAGAAACCTATGTGATTTTCGGCTCGTTTTACTTTACGGATTAGAGAGGATAACAGAATTACCTCTTGACATTGGTGTTCGTGCTCGGTTGTAGGGTTGCACAAAGCTGAGGAAATTTACTCTGTATCTGAGACCTCGAGGGCTTTCTGATGTAGGTCTTGGCTATATTGGTGAGTATAGTCGCAATGTGCGCTGGACACTGATGGGAAATGTTAGGGATTCTGATGTTGGGTTACTGTTGCTTTCAAGAGGATGCCCTCTGCTGCAAAAGTTATTGCTAAGAAGCTATTATTTCAGTGAGCGGACATTGGCCGAGGCAGCTACTAGGGGTGAGCAAACGGGTACTGGGACCGAACTCCCGGTCCCAAACTCCTGAAGTTTAAATTGTAGGTACCGATACTAGTAACGAATTCTAATTTGGGAGTTTGGGACTAGTACCAGACTCTCAAAATTTAGGGATTTAGCAAATTAGAGATTAGCCATAAGCCGATTAGCCGATTAGGGTTAGGGATAAGGGATTAGTAAGTAAATAAAATAATAAATAATTATTATTTTTAATTAAATAATATATTTAGGTTCGGGAGTTCAAGATTTTTTTGAATTAGGTTTTAGGTAACAGTACCGGTACCGAAGTCCCAAATAAAATTTCAGTACCGGTACCGAAGTATCGAAGTACCGAAGTTAGTACGGTATTTTGGTACCGGTATCGTTTGCTTAGCCTTAGTTCTGAACTGGAATACTTGGTAGTATATGTCTCTGATATAGCAAATTCAAGACTTGAATCCCTTGGCAATTTTAGTAGAAACCTATGTGATATTCGGCTCGTTTTACTTGACGGAAAAGAGTGGATAACAGAATTACCACTTGACAATGGTGTTCGTGCACTGTTGTTGGGTTGCACAAAGATGAGGAAATTTTCTCTGTATCTGAGACCTAGAGGGCCTTCTTATGTAGGTCTTGGCTATGTTGGTGAGTATAGTCGCAATGTGCACTGGATACTGATGGGAAATCTTAGGGATTATAATGTTGGGTTACTGATGTTTTCAAGAGGATGCCCACTGCTGCAAAAGCTAGAGCTAATGAGCTGTTATTTCAGTGAGCGGATGTTGGCTGAGGCAACTACTAGGGGTGAGCTAAAGAGAGTTCGGAATAGGTACTAGTCCTGAACTCCTGAAGTTTAAATTGTAGGTACCAGTACTGAATTCTAATTCGGGAGTTCGGGACTGATACCGAACTCCTAAAAATAATAATAAAATATTAGCTGATTAAGGTTAGGGATAAGGGATTAGTAAGTAAATAAAATAAAAAAAATAATATTTTTTTTAAATAATATATATAGGTTTGGGAGTTCGGGAGTTAGGGATTTTCCCGAATTAGGTTTTTGGTAACGGTACCGGTATCGAAGTCCCAAATAGAATTTCGGTACCGGTATAGTATTTCAGAATCGGTACCGTATGCTCAGCCCTAGTCTTGAACTAGAATACTTGGCAGTATATGTCTCTAATATAGCAAATTCAGGACTTGAATGCCTTGGCAATTTCAATAGAAACCTATGTGATTTTCGGGTCGTTTTACTTGACGGAGAAGAGAGGATAACAGAATTACCTATTGATAATGGTGTTTGTGCTCTGTTGTAGGGTTGCAGAAAACTGAGGAAATTTGCTCTGTATCTGAGACCTGGAGGGCTTCTGATGTAGGTCTTGGCTAATTGGTGAGTATAGTCGCATTGTGTGCTGGACACTGATGGGAAATGTTAGGGATTCTGATGTTGGGTTACTGTTGTTTTCAAGAGGATGCCCTCTGCTGCAAAAGTTATTGCTAAGAAGCTATTATTTCAGTGAGCGGACGTTGGCCGAGGCAGCTACTAGGGGTGAGCAAACGGGTACTGGGACCGAACTCCCGGTCCCAAACTCCTGAAGTTTAAATTGTAGGTACCGATACTAGTAACGAATTCTAATTTGGGAGTTTGGGACTAGTACCAGACTCTCAAAATTTAGGGATTTAGCAAATTAGAGATTAGCCATAAGCCGATTAGCCGATTAGGGTTAGGGATAAGGGATTAGTAAGTAAATAAAATAATAAATAATTATTATTTTTAATTAAATAATATATTTAGGTTCGGAAGTTCAAGATTTTTTCGAATTAGATTTTAGGTAATGGTACCGGTACCGAAGTCCCAAATAAAATTTCAGTACCGGTACCGAAGTATCGAAGTACCGAAGTTAGTACGGTATTTTGGTACCGGTACCGTTTGCTTAGCCTTAGTTCTGAACTGGAATACTTGGTAGTATATGTCTCTGATATAGCAAATTCAGGACTTGAATCCCTTGGCAATTTTAGTAGAAACCTATGTGATATTCGGCTCGTTTTACTTGACGGAAAAGAGTGGATAACAGAATTACCACTTGACAATGGTGTTCGTGCACTGTTGTTGGGTTGCACAAAGCTGAGGAAATTTTCTCTGTATCTGAGACCTAGAGGGCCTTCTTATGTAGGTCTTGGCTATGTTGGTGAGTATAGTCGCAATGTGCGCTGGATACTGATGGGAAATCTTAGGGATTATAATGTTGGGTTACTGATGTTTTCAAGAGGATGCCCACTGCTGCAAAAGCTAGAGCTAATGAGCTGTTATTTCAGTGAGCGGATGTTGGCCGAGGCAACTACTAGGGGTGAGCAAAAGAGAGTTCGGAATAGGTACCAGTCCTGAACTCCTGAAGTTTAAATTGTAGGTACCAGTACTGAATTCTAATTCGGGAGTTCGGGACTGATACCGAACTCCTAAAAATAATAATAAAATATTAGTTGATTAAGGTTAGGGATAAGGGATTAGTAAGTAAATAAAATAAAAAAAATAATATTTTTTTTAAATAATATATATAGGTTTGGGAGTTCGGGAGTTAGGGATTTTCCCGAATTAGGTTTTTGGTAACGGTACCGGTATCGAAGTCCCAAATAGAATTTCGGTACCGGTACAGTATTTCAGAATCGGTACCGTATGCTCAGCCCTAGTCTTGAACTAGAATACTTGGCAGTATATGTCTCTAATATAGCAAATTCAGGACTTGAATGCCTTGGCAATTTCAATAGAAACCTATGTGATTTTCGGGTCGTTTTACTTGACGGAGAAGAGAGGATAACAGAATTACCTATTGATAATGGTGTTTGTGCTCTGTTGTAGGGTTGCAGAAAACTGAGGAAATTTGCTCTGTATCTGAGACCTGGAGGGCTTTCTGATGTAGGTCTTGGCTAATTGGTGAGTATAGTCGCATTGTGTGCTGGATACTGATGGGAAATGTTGGGGATTCTGATGTTGGGTTACTGATGTTTTCAAGAGGATGCCCTCTGCTCCAAAGCTAGAGCTCAGGAACTGTCATTTCAGCGAGCGGGCATTGACCGAGGCAACTACAAGGGGTGAGCAAACGGATCCCGGTCCCGAACTCCCAATGTTTAAATTGTAGGTACCAGTACCAGTACCAGAATTCTAATTCTGGAGTTCGAGACTGGTACCGAGCTCTCGAAATTTATTTCGGAAAAATCCTGAACTCCCGAAATTTAGGGATTTAGCAAATTAGGGATTAGCCGATTAGGGTTAGGGGTAAGGGATTAGTAAGTAAATAAAATAATAAATAATTAATATTTTTAATTAAATAATATATATAGGTTGGGGAGTTCAGGATTTTCCTGAATTTGGTTTTAGGTAATGGTACCGGTACAAAAGTCCCAAATCGAATTTCGGTACTGGTACCAAAATACCGATTACCGCAAAATTTTAGTACGGTATTTCTATACTGGTACCGTATACTCAACCCTAGTTCTGAATTAGAATACTTGGCAGTATATGTCTCTGATATAGCAAATTCAGGACTTGATTCCCTTGGCAATTTCAGTAGAAACCTATGTGCTTTTCGGCTCGTTTAGCTTGACGGAGAAGAGAGGATAATAGAATTACCACTTGACAATGGTGTTCGTGCCCTGTTGCAAGGTTGCACAAAGTTGAGGAAATTTGCTCCGTATCTAAGACCTAGAGGGCTTTCTGATGTAGGTCTTGGCTATATTGGTGAGTATAGTCGCAATTAGGGATGACAATATAACCCATCCCCGACCCAACCCGACTCAACCCAATCCGAAGTCAACGGGGAAAACCCGAGTTGACTCGGGGTCGGGTCGGGTTCGGGGAAAACCCGACTTGTATAGGTTGGGTCGAGGTCGGGTATGGGATTTCTACTACCCGCCCTGCCCCCGACCCCGAACCCACCCGCCCCATCTAATTAATTTACAAAAATATCCCTAAACTAGTAAACCCTAAGTCAGTAAGTCACTCAGAGCCAAATAACTAAAGAAGTAACCCGCCTGGCCGCCCCGCTCGTGCCTCCATCCATTCATCACTTAGATGCTGCCCTAAGTTGCCCTAAGCGCCGCTGCTGCCTCCATTCACCACCCGACTCGTAGTCGCCGATTCTTCTCATCGTCGCTTCCATTCTCGTCGTCGTAGACTCTTCTCATCGTCGCCGACTCGCTGCTGCTATCGCCTCCAACCTTGGGTGGTCTCTCGCAGTCGCCAACTCCTTTCTCATCGCCGACTCGCTGCCATTCTTATCACTGACTGGCTGCCAAGCCTGCCATCCTCTTCATTCTATTTCCTGCTTGGTCAACTCGGTAAATGGTTCTGAAATTTTTTTTTCCCGATAGTTTCCGATAGTTTCGGATAAAAATGGATCACGGGACTAATGAGTAAGAAAATGGCGTGGAACTTTCTTTCCTTCTTGGCGAGTATAATCCTCTTTTGGTATATTTATAGAAGTTCAAGTGATATCTTCTAACTATCAAATTTTTACAATAGCATTCAGCACGAAAATTGTGCACAAGGATTCTTTCAAAACTTTATGCCAATAAAAACATTGATAGTTTATAATGGGCAATTTTAATTCATTCTTACAGAAAATTGTGCACAAGGATTCTTGCAAAACTTTATGCTAATTAGAATTTCTTGCATGTTTTATAGTTTATAATGGGCAATTTTAATTCATTCTTACAGAAAATGATAAAAAAGAACTGGTTGATTATGTATAGCTTTTGTTTATAATGGGCAATTTTAATTCAACTGGACAAGTTGACATATCTATTGCTTTTGTTTATAGAGCTCTAATCCTGATTATTACGCCTTCTCTGACTCCTCAGTTTGCCTATGAGTTGAATTCTTTTTGTTGAAAATTTTCATATGTAGATGGCTGATGTTAATTGCTCTAATGAAGTAACCTCTCAACCAATTAAAGACGCATCTCAATCACTTGAAGTAGGAAGTTTTAATCCACAACCACAACCACAAGACGCCACAAATAATTCATTGAATCAAACAGATGCAAGTACACAAGGTGGAAAACTTAAAAGTGTGGTGTGGAATCATTTTAAGAAGTTACAAGTAAATGGAGAGGACAAGGCTCAATGCAATTATTGTCGAAAGTTGCTTGGAGAAAAATCTAAAAAGGGTACAAAACATTTGCACCAACATATGGATCTATGTTTTCAACGAAAGATGAGTATGAGAGGGCAAACAGTTCTAACATCTCAGATAACAAAAGGCAAAGCTGAATTAATAGCTACAACATATGATTCTGATAATGCAAAGAAAGAGCTACCTCATGCAATTATATTAAATGAATATCCACTTTCAATAGTGGATCATATTGGCTTTAAAAGGTATTCAAATGCACTTCAGCCATTGTTCAAGGTTCCTTCACGAAATACTATCAAGAAGGAAATTATGAAAGTTTATGATGCTGAGAGATCTATGATATTGAAATTAATTGATAATAATGAAGGAAGGGTTGCAATTACATCAGACATGTGGACTTCTAGTAATCAAAAAAGAGGATATATAGCGATCACTGCCCATTATATTGATTCTTCCTAGAGTCTACAAAGTCAAATTTTGAGGTAACTATTAATCTATTATAGTTGCCTAATTCTTTATTTGTCATTATTTTGCTAAAGTTAGTGTTCTAAATAATTAATATTTGGAATTGTTGTTTGTTTGTTTTATATTAGGTTTATTTATGTTCCAGCTCCTCACACGAGTGATAGACTTAGTGCTGTTCTAGTAGGGTGTTTTACTTGACTGGAATATTGATTCTAAGTTGTCTACAATTACTTTAGACAATTGTACTACTAATGATGCCATGGCTCAAAAAGTCTAGGATAAATTGAATTTGAATACTTTGTTAAGGGATGGTTCTTTACTTCATATGAGTTGTTGTGCGCATATATTAAACTTAATTGTAAAGGATGGGCTGGAAGTGGTCAAAGATGGGGTAGAAAAAATTCGAGATAGTGTAGCTTATTGGACTGCAACCCCTAAAAGGGTAGAAAAATTCAAGGAAACAGCAAAACAATTGCGCATGACTCATACCAAGAATTTATGTTTGGATTGTCCAACAAGGTGGAACTCAACTTACAAAATGCTTGATATTGCTATTTCATACAAGGATGTATTTTATAGGTTGAAACAAAGGGATGATAAATACACTTGTTTGCCAACAACAACACAATGGGAATTTGCAACTGAAGTTTGTGAAAAGCTAAAAATTTTTAATACTATTACATAACTATTTTCTGGAACAAGTTATCCTACTGCAAATCTTTATTTTCCTAAGATTTGTGAAATTAATCTAACAATATCGGCATGGTTGACTTCTCCTAACCCAGTGATTCAAAGAATGGCAACAAAAATGATGGATAAGTTTATATGTTATTGGAAAGTGATTCATGATATAATGGGAGTTGCTACAATGTTGGATCCTAGGTACAAGATGAGCTTACATCAATATTATTATCAAAAGTTGTATCTGGTGGATGCTTCAGTTGAAGTTCATAGAATTCAACAACTCTGTTATAATTTAGTTTCTGAGTATCAATCAAGATCCAAAGATTCTAATATCAATATAGTTGAAGAGGTTGATAACTCTGGAAGAGATGACTCATTAAATGATTATGCACTTGATGGTAGTTTTAATGGTGGAGACGATGCTTTGTAAGTTTTTACTCAGTGTATTGTTGTTTTTCATTCAGGAATCAGGTATTCTTTTGTTTCAAGTATTTGCTTGTGTTACAAGTTGACCCAGCGTATTGTTGTTTTTCATTCAACAGGAAGTCAGGAAGTCAGGAATCAGGATGCTTGATGATACCTATAAACTCTCTAAATGTGTTCAAATTGCTCGCCTTTATCTTGAGGTTTATTAATGTCATCAATATCATATGTAAAAATTGAATGTATTTTGTATTTAACTTAAAAACTGAATTGTGCTATGCTAGAATTTTAGATTTAAAGCGAAAATTTCTAGAAGCTGCACTTCGTTACTATGAGATTTCTCAGATTGAGAAACGTCAAATTGGAGATGAGTAAGTTTATTTAATGATGCTATGGACTGAAAGCAGAAAGTTTTTTTTACTGTTGAATTAGTTATAGTGCTTATCTTTTCTCTTTCTTTCTCTTAAGTGTAACTATTTCTATGTATCATAGCTCATATCAGGATATCAGGCTATGTGTCTGATGCTAAATTTATGCTCTGATCTCAGGGAGATTGATGAGGATGCACTCGAGCAAACTCTCAGTGCTACTGTGACATGCACACTATTAGCTGTTGCTGGAGCTGGACCCCAACGATCCCGAGTTCTAGCCACCTTGTACAACGATCCCGAGTGCTGTTGGACTGTTTGACCAGTTTGTGCTTGTGTTAATAAAATAAGGATTAAGCAAGTGCACCATAACTTTTACCACTTGCTTTTACATTAATTATGTGGACTGGTTGATGCGATTTGTTTTGTCATATGTGCTTATTTTTCTCTATAATGGTCAATTCTCTCATGTTGTTATTTCCTCCAATTGGAAATTTGGAATGCAATTGTCTGCCAAAATGTTTGAGGCCAAAAACCTGTCGGGTCAGGTTTGGGGTCGGGTTCGGGGTTATGTTCGTCGGGGTCGGGTTTTTCCCGCGGGGACCCGATTCCCTAGCGGGGTCGGGTTTCCCCGCGGGGACCCAATTCCCCGGCGGGGTCGGGGTTGGGATTTAATTTTATAAACCCATCGGGGTCGGGGTTGGGGTCGAGGATGGGTTTGATAGAGGCGGGGTCGCGGCGGGGAAGGCAAAACCCGCCCCCGACCCGCCCCGTTGCCATCCCTAGTCGCAATGTGCACTGGATACTGATGGGAAATGTTAGGCATTCTGATGTTGGGTTACTGATGCTTTCAAGAGGATGCCCTCTGCTGCAAAAGCTAGAGCTAAGGAGCTGTTATTTCAGTGAGCGAACGTTGCCCGAGGCAATTACTAGGGTTGAGCAAACGGGAGTTTGGGACTGGTAGCGGTTCCGAACTCCCTGTCCCGAACTCCTGAAGTTTAAATTGTAGGTACCGGTACTGATATCGAATTCTATTTCGGGAGTTCGGGATTGCTACCGAACTCCCGAAATTTATTTTGGAAAAATCCCGAACTCTTGAAATTTAGGGACGGATAAGGGATTAGTAAGTAAATAAAATAATAAATATTTAATATATTTAATTAAATAATATATATAGGTTCGGGAGTTTGGGAGTTCGGTATTTTCCCGAATTAGGTTTCAGGTAACAGTACCGGTACCTAAGTCCCAAATAGAATTTCGATATCGGTATCGAAGTACTGGTACCGAAATACTGTAAACCACAAAATTCAATACGGTATTTCATTACCGGTACTGTATGCTCAGCCCTAGTCCTGAACTAGAACACTTGGCAGTATATGTCTCTGATATAGCAAATTCATGATTTGAATCCCTTGGTAGTTTCAATAGAAACCTATGTGATTTTCGGCTCGTTTTACTTGACGGATTAGAGAGGATAACATAATTACCTCTTGACAATGGTGTTCGTTGGGTTACACAAAGCTGAGGAAATTTACTCTGTATCTTAGACCTGGAGGGCTTTCTGATGTAGGTCTTGGCTATATTGGTGAGTATAGTCACAATATGCGTTGGATACTGATGGGAAATATTATGGATTCTGATGTTGGGTTACTGATGCTTTCAAGAGGATGCCCTCTGCTGCAAAAGCTAGAGCTAAGGAGAAGTTATTTCAGTGAGCGGATGTTGGCCAAGGCAACTACTTGGGGTGATCAAAAGGGAGTTTGGGACCGGTACCAATCCCAAACTCCCGAAGTTTAAATTGTAGGTACCAGTACTGGCACCGAAATTTATTTCAGAAAAATCCTGAACCCCCAAAATTGAGGGATTTTGCAATTTAGGGATTAGCCGTAAGCCGATTATGGATTAGTAAGTAAATAAAATAATAAATAATTAATATTTTTAAATAGATAATATATATATTGGTTCGGGAGTTGGGGATTTTCCTGAATTATGTTTTAGGTAACGGTACCAGTATCGAATGCCTAAATAGAATTTCGATACCGGTACTAAAGTATCGAAGTATCGAAGTACCGAAGTTCTGGTACCGAAATATCGAATACCAGAAAATTCAGTATGGTATTTCGTTACCGGTACCGTATGCTTAGCCCTATTCCTGAACTAGAATACTTGGCAGTATATGTCTCTGATATAGCAAATTCAGGACTTGCATCTTTTAGCAATTTCAATAGAAACCTATGTGATTTTCAGCTCGTTTTACTTGATGGAGAAGTGAGGATAACAGAATTACCTCTTGACAATGGTGTTCGTGCTCTGTTGTAGGGTTGCACAAAGCTGAGGAAATTTGCTCTGTATCTGAGACCTGGAGGGCTTTCTAATGTATGTCTTGGCTATATTAGTGAGTATAGTCTCATTGTGTGCTTGATACTGATGGAAAATGTTAGAGATTTTGATGTTGGGTTTCTGATGTTTTCAAGAGGATGCCCTTAGCAGCAAAAGCGAGACCTAAGGAGCTGTTATTTCAGCGAGCGAGCATTGGCCGAGGCAACTACTAGGGGTGAGCAAATGGTTACCGGAACCGAACTCCCGGTCATGAATTCCCAAAGTTTAAATTGTAGATATCAGTACTGGTACCGAATTCTAATTCGGGAGTTATGGACAAGTACCTGATGACATGTAAAAATATGATATTTCGTGACCCAATTTCATTCTTATTTTAGAGCATAATGCATGTTTCGTCTCATATATTTACTCAAATGCTTCATATTCTTCAGAACCTTCACTTTTCCTCTATTTTAATGAAATGCAGGTATTTGGCCTCGAAATTGATGGAATTTGGAGAATCTGAAGGTATGAGACGATTCCTCATGATGAGACGGAGCTACACGCCAAATTTCAGCTCAATCGGAGTCTTCTACATCATACATGGCCATGGGTGTGCATCCATGCACGGCCGTGTATCATAAGTCGTCAAAATCTGCTTCACCGAGCCGTGCACGGGCATGCCCGTGCATCCATGCACGGCCGTGTATCGTTACGAACAGATTGACAGGCGTCCGGTATTTTGGCGATAACTTTTTATTCTGGGCTCGGAATTGGATAAAATTTTAGGGAGACTTTCCCAACTTAGACACAAACAATTAGGGACCAGAATCATCGGATTTGGAGAAGCAACCGAGGAGAACGAGCGAAAAAGGCGAGACCTTAGGGTTTTGGGGCGATTTCGGAGGCGGCAACACTGTTCCGGCTTGATTTCTTCGTCGTTCCGGCGTGGATCTTCGTTCTGGACCTTCTTCCATCGACGATCTACCCTCCCTTTGGTTTGATTTAATTATTATGAGAGATTCTATGTGTTTAACGATGTATACACTAGCGTAAACTCTTCTTTTCGGGGTTTGGGCGTAGCCCACTGTATGAATGCTAGATATTATGACTTGATCTATATATTTCTTTATTTACCTTCATTCTTATTCATGTCTAGGATGTTTTATCTCGTGTTTATGTACTGGTCATACGTATACATGCTTTAGATGCTGTGGGAAGGACCGAGAGGAGAACCACAGTCATCGGAAACCCTTAGACTGGACTGGTGATTTCGTGTTGCGAGAGCACTCGAAAACACCCGAGGAACCCTAATCTTTCACAGCTCCCATTGGATTCGACTTAACCTGGGTAAGCCACGAGAGTAGGAGACTCGGGTTAAGTCGAATACCGGACCGTGTCCTGAGAAGGAGCGCGTTTGTACCCTAGGAAGGATTACCTTGAGAACCCGGGTGAAACTTTATTTAAAACTTCAAGCTTTAATATTCACGCGTTCTTCAGTGTGGTGAAACCTAAAACCCCGATCTTCTCTCATAATCTTAAAACCCCGTTTGCTTGTTTTTTGTATTGTTTACTTTTAGTCCATATTAGTTTAATTACTTGCTTTAGAATTAGAGACACTTCTACACCCTTTCGATTACCTAGCTATTGATTAACCGATCAGTTAGTACTTGACCCTAGTCCCTGTGGGTTCGATCTTTTTATTACGCGATAGACCGTGCACTTGCGGTAGTAGCCGTTTATGCCCTATCAAGTTTTTGGCGCCGTTGCCGGGGACTAGGTTGCCAATATTAACACGATCAAAAGATAGATAGACTAGGTTTAATTAGATTTTATTTGCCTTTTATTTTGTTTATTTGCTTTTTATTTTTAGCTGTAGTTTTTCTTTTTATTGGTGCAATGCTACTAATCTTTCCTGTCTAGGTACTTGTTTATGCCCAGGAACACTGCTAGAATAGAAAAACTTGTACCTGAAGACCCGGAAATCGAGCTCACTTTTCGTCAAGTCAGAAGAAATTTGAAAAAGCTTAAGCTTGAAGGAACTTTTCTGACAGTCAAACGATGGAAGCCACTCGCTCCTTGAAGGATTATGCAGAACCCACCATTTCTGGTGTGCACTCGAGCATATCACAGCCTACTATCGAAGCTAACAACTTCGAGATCAAGCCATCACTTGTACACATGATGCAACAGAACCAATTCAGTGGAGCAGCCACTGAAGATCCAAATCTTCATTTATCTATTTTTCTAGAATGCTGCGATACTTTAAAGATTAACAGTGCTCACCCTGATGCTATTAAACGGAGACTCTTCCCTTTTTCTCTCAGGGATTGAGCTAGGGCGTGGTTGCAGTCTTTACCGCAGGCATTAATCACAACGTGGGAACAGTTATCACAAGCTTTCCTGTCAAAATACTTCCCACCGAGCAAGACCGCCCAGCTCAGGAATCAAATCACCAACTTTACCCAAAGAGAAGGAGAGTCCTTGTATGAAGCATGGGACCGTTTCAAAGAATTATTGAGAATGTGCTCGCACCATGGTCTACAGAAATGGGTGATCATCCACACTTTCTACAGTGGATTGCTATACCAGACCAGACTTTCTATAGATGCTGCTGCTGGTGGGGCATTAATGAACAAGAACTATGATGATGCGATGTAGTTGATAGAGGATATGGCTCTCAACCATTATCAGTGGTCAGGAGACAGGAGCCAGCATACTCGATATTCAGGGAAGTTTGATGCTAACTCAATTGATTCTCTAATGGCAAAAGTAGATTCACTTTCTTCTAAAATTGATTCTATTAATGTATCTGCTTCTAATTCTTTGACTTGTGATGTTTGTGGTGTGATAGGACATTCTGCTGATAACTGTCACATCTTGAGCGCCCCCTCTGAACAAGTCAATGCCATTGGGAATTTTAGAAACCAGAACTACTCGAGCACATACAATCTGGGATGGAGAAATCACCCAAATTTCTCCTACAGGTTAAATCAAGGGCAAGTTCCTCCTGCTAATTTTTCTAATCAGAACTTCTCTTCTAATTTCAGGCCTCCTCCTAGTATGCAATATCTATCTGGTGATCAATGGCAACAAGATCCTACACAGAAGTCCAGATTGGAATCCATGTTGGAAGATTTTATGGCAAGTCAAATGAAACACAATGATTCTATGAGTGAGCAGATTCGTCAACTGAACATGAAAGTGGACTCTGTATCGACTCAGTAGAAGATGATGGAGAATCAGATCTTGCAGCTTGACCAACGAACCAGTCTAGTGCAGGAAAAGATTAATCATAACGAGCATTGCAGTGCAATAACGACGAGGAGCGGGATCCAGCTAGAAGATCCAAAGATGCCTGAACCTAGGGAAAGAGCAAGACAAAGTCCATCTGAGAAAGTTCAATTGGATGAGGATTCCGCAGCCAACCCAAAGTCAGAGGAGCATGCTTATGTTCCGCCTCCACCATACAAACCGCCTATCCCATTTCCTCAGCGACTAGCTAAAGCTAAATTGGATCGGCAGTTTGGAAAATTTCTAGAGGTATTAAAAAAAACTCTATATCAATATTCCTTTCACTGACGCTCTTTCTGAAATGCCAACATACACCAAGTTTTTAAAGGAGATCCTTTCCAAGAAAAGAAAAATTGATGAACAAGGGACAGTTGCCCTGACTGAAGAATGCAGTGCTGTCCTCCAGAACAAGCTTCCGCCCAAACTGAAAGACCCAGGGAGTTTTTCTATTCCCTGTCAAATTGGGAATATGCCTTTTTATAGAGCCCTATGCGATTTAGGAGCTAGCGTGAGTTTAATTCCCTTGTCTGTCTGCAGGAAGTTAGGTATGGATGAGATGAAGCCCACCTCTATATCCCTTCAACTAGTTGATCGATCAATACGTCGTCCGGTTGGAATCATTGAAGATGTGCTGATCAAAGTTGGAGATATTTTTATCCCCGCAGATTTTGTGGTGTTAGAAATGGATGAAGACATTCGACTACCCATCATTCTGGGGCGCCCTTTTCTAGCAACCGCCGGCGCTGTTATTGATGTGAAAAATGGGAAATTGGCACTGAATGTTGGTGAGGAGAAGATAGAGTTTGATTTATCTTCAGCTCTAAAGAAACCATCTCTTGCAAGGTCTTGCTACGAAATTGATACTAAGGAGGACCTCATTGAACCTACCCCAACAGCCGCTAAGGACACTTGGGAAGTCTGTTTGCTAAGTGTCGAACATGAGGATAGTGCTGATGAGCATCAGGATCATGCAGAAGGCTTAGGAGTTGCGCACTCTGAGGGATTTAGAAGAGCGCAGTTCGGAAGCCTTGGAGAGGTTCAGTCTGGCCCTTCTGCAAAGAAGGAGTTAGAGTTTAAACCCCTTCCCGATAATCTTAAATATGAATTCCTTGATGCTAACTCTACCTGTCCTGTCATCATTAGTGCTGACCTTAGTGTAGAAGAAACTGCGAAGCTACTGAAAGAATTGCGCCTCCACAAACAGGTAATTGGTTATTCATTGAAAGACATTAAAGGAATTAATCCCTCATTCTGCATGCATAGGATTTTCTTGGAGAGCGACAGTAAAGCTTCGGTGGAATTCCAACGACAGTTAAACCCAAACATGAAGGAAGTGGTCAAGAAGGAGATATTAAAGTTACTCGATGTGGGGGTTATATACCCAATATCAGACAATGAATGGGTAAGTCTGGTGCATGTCGTGCCTAAGAAGGGTGGAGTCACGGTGATTAAAAACGAAAGCAACGAGCTTATCCCTACCCGTACTATGACTGGTTGGCGCATGTGCATCGACTACAGGAAGCTGAACAAAGCGACATGCAAAGACCACTACCCCCTTCCATTTATTGACCAGATGCTGGAGCGGCTAGCAAAGAACTCTCACTTCTGTTTCCTAGACGGCTTCTCCGGATTTTTCCAGATCCCAATCCATCCAGACGACCAGGAGAAGACCACTTTCACCTGCCCCTATGGGACATTTGCTTACCGCCGGATGCCTTTTGGGCTATGCAACGCCCCCGCCACTTTCCAAAGATGCATGGTTTCAATATTCTATGATTTCATAGAAAACATAATGGATGTCTTCATGGATGACTTCTCAGTTTACTGTACTTCATTTGATATTTGCTTGGCTAACCTCTCTAAAGTGCTGAATAGGTGTAAAGAAGTTAACCTTGTCTTGAACTGGGAGAAATGCCATTTCATGGTGCGAGAAGGGATAGTGCTTGGACATCTGATCTCAGAACGTGGGATTGAAGTTGATAGATCCAAAGTGGATGCCATTGAAAAGATGCCACCGCCCTCATCTGAAAAGGGAGTTCGAAGTTTTCTTGGGCATGCCGGTTTTTATCGGTGTTTTATTAGAGATTTTTCAAAGATTGCTAGACCATTGACTAACTTGCTCGCTAAAGATGTTCCTTTTTCTTTTGACCAGGATTGCATAACATCTTTTGAAAAACTGAAGACAGCCTTGACCTCAACCCCTGTCATGCAACCGCCCAACTGGACACTCCCGTTCGAGCTCATGTGCGACGCTAGTGATTTCACAGTTGGAGCAGTACTAGGACAGCGGGAAGATAATAAGTTGCATGTCATTTATTAGGCGAGCAAGACACTGAATGAAGCTCAAATCAACTACGCTACCACAGAGAAGGAGCTCCTTGCTATTATTTTCGCTTTTGACAAGTTTAGATCCTATGTTATTGATTCAAAAGTAATCGTGTATACTGATCATGCAGCCATCAGGTACCTTCTAACCAAGAAAGATGCAAAACCATGATTGATTCGCTGGATCCTCTTACTACAAGAATTTAATCTAGAAATCCGTGACAAGAAAGGCTCAGAGAACCTGCTGGCTGATCATTTATCCCGATTACCACATGAGGATCAAGAAGAGGAGAGTTGCCGGGACATTAATGATTATTTCCCTGATGAGCATCTCCTAGCCTTAACCGAAATTGAAGCCCCGTGGTATTCTGACTATATAAATTATTTAGTGTCTGACGTCATTCCCTTTAATCTTTCGTGGCAGCAAAAGAAGAGATTTCTACACGACGTGAAACACTATTATTGGGACGATCCTCTCCTATTTCAAAGGTGCGCCGACGGCCTCTTTCGGCGGTGCATACCTCAGACAGAGATCCAAGATGTACTATTTCACTGCCACTCATCTCCTTATGGAGGTCACGCTAGTGCTTCGAAGACAGCCTTTAAAGTACTGCAATCCAGACTTTACTAACCTACTATTTTTCGGGATGCCTAGCGATTCATTACTCATTGCGATCAGTGTCAACGATCAGGCAACATTTCCAAAAGAGATGAGTTACCATTAACCAACATTTTTGAACTAGAAATCTTCGACGTCTGGGGAATGGACTTTATGGGACCATTCCCATCGTCCTATAATCATTGCTTCATACTAGTGGCCGTCGACTATGTCTCCAAATGGGTGGAAGCCTCAGCCGAACACACTTCAGATGCAAAGGCAGTCACCCGTATGCTTAAGCGTACCATCTTCCCCAGATTCGGTGTACCGCGAGTCCTGATAAGCGATGGCGGTTCCCACTTCCTGAATCACAAGTTAGCCTCGCTATTAAGGAAATACGGGGTAACCCACAAGGTCGCAACCCCTTATCATCCACAGACCAGCAGCTAGGTGGAAGTATCAAACAGGGAAATAAAGAATATCTTGCAGAAGACGGTCAACTTTTCAAGAACTGATTGGTCATTAAAACTAGATGACGCACTATGGGCTTATAGAATAGCATTCAAAACCCCGCTAGGAATGTCCCCCTATCAGCTAGTATACGGCAAGTCCTGCCATCTCCCAGTTGAAGTTGAGCACATAGCTTATTGGGCGGTCCGAAAGCTAAATTATGACCTCCAAAGTACTGGCGACAAACGAAAACTCCAACTCAATGAACTTGATGAAATCCGTCTGTCTGCCTACCACAACGCAAAGATTTACAAAGAGCGGACGAAGCGATGGCATGATAAGCACATTGTCGTAAAGAACTTCCAAGTGGGAGACTATGTCCTTCTGTTTAACTCACGGTTGAAACTCTTTCTAAGAAAGTTAAGGACGAGATGGTCTGGGCCATTCATTGTGAAGAAAATTTTCCCACATGGAGCTGTTGAAATATGGAGCCAACGATCAGGAACCTTCAAAGTGAATGGACAGCGTTTGAAACTGTATTTCGTACAAGATATCATCGACAAAGGGGTTTCATTACATATCTCTGATCCTCCACCTCCAGACCCACAATGAGCACCATTCTGGTCAAGCTAGTGACCCTAAAGAAGTGCTTGTTGGGAGGCAACCCAACCTCTTTTGCATTCTTACTCTCTTTTGCACTCTTTTACTTTCTTATTTATTTTCGCCATTTAGACATTGTTATTTTTCAGTTTTTCTTTCATATTCATACTCTATAAGCTGTACCACGCTGATAGGAATTTTTCTGGAATTTTCAGATGCCACCGAGCCATGCACGGTCACATCCGTGCATCCGTGCCACCGAGCCACCGACCCTAACAGAGACGTGCACGGGCAAGGGCGTGATGACACGCACGGCCGTGACGCGTAACGAGCTTCCGCACCTGTACTTGACCGAGACGTGCACAGGTGTGCCCGTGCACCAATGCACGGCTGTGCATCGTAAGTGGACTTTGTTGCTGCGAGGAGACCGAGCGCTGCACGGGCTGGGCCATGTAATCATACATGGCCGTGCACGATTTTGCATAAAAGAGTGCCGCTTGCACAGTCGCGTACACACCCGTGTACGCAACCCTAGAGCCGCCGCTGCCGTCCCGATCCGCCGCCTCCGGTGCCCGATCGACCACCGGCGACCCTCCATCGTCTTCCCCACCTTCTGGCGACTCTTTCCCCCAACTTTCCGGTGTCGAACCATGCCTCACGACGCCGTTCGACGCTGCCCTAGTTTCGGTCGCCGCCCGTGCTTCCGCCGCCACCGTCCGCTTTTCTTCGTCGCCGACGTCTCGAAAGCCTCCTACTCGGCACCAGCTACCTCTCCTACACTTTTGGGATGTCTCGACGCAAGCAAGTCACGTCCAAACACGGGGCCTCCTCTTCTCACGCCGCCGGCGAACCTCATCCGCCACCTGCCTTGCCGCCCTCATCTGCCGTGATCCAGAGCAACTTGCCAAGCTTACTGCCCTCGCCCGCCGCCCAGTGATCACCACCAGATTCCTCGATCATGGTACTCTCAACACTCTTGGCTTCTATGAAGATGTACAATGGTTGTTTCAACGCATAGGATGGGAACAATTCTTCACCATCTGCTACCCCACCTACATCCCCACTGTACTAGAGTTCTTATCATCCATGGAGTTCCATGCCAGCATTCACACTGATGAAGACGATGACAGTCTATCCTTCCGGCTGAACAACACCGAATATATGTTTACACTGACAGAGCTGAACTCTATATATGGTTTTCCTATGGACCGGACAAGGCTCACACCTACCGCATTCAATGATAGCAATTTCTGGGCTGACCTGACTGACCTGAGACCCTTTGACACCAGGACAGCTAGAGCCACTTGCCTCAGGAACCCTATTTTGAAGTATGTGCATCATGTCATGGCACATACCATCTTTGGACGAGGAGAGTCTGATGGCTTAGTCAGAGCATCTAAGCTTCAGTTTCTTTGGGCTATGCTGCATGGGGTCCGCCTCAATACTGCTTTTCACTTTGCCCGACAACTCCAGAAAGTATCAAGGGCACCGAAAGGTGCAATAGCTCTCGGGGGACTTCTCACCCCTATCGCTTGCACAGTAGGGATTCATCCCTACCAGATGGAGCAAGCGCGGGGCAACTGCCGACTTGATCTCGATTCCTGCGTTTCGATGCGGATGATAGTGAAGGAAGGTGGACTTTACAGCTTGATCTTCCCCGGGAGCGTTGTGAAATTGTCGCTGCCAAACCCAGCACGCACCACAATTCGTGAGCGGCCGAACTAGAGAGTAGAAGCAGTTGAAGATGTGGATGTACCTCTTGCCACTGAACCACCACAACCTGCTCTGCAGCACCCTTCTACCCAACTCGACCGCATTGAAGCCTATGTCCGCTTTATCCGGGATGCACAGGAAGAGACTCATCTGTCTGTCTCTGACGGCAATTACCGGATCCAACAACTTGCGGCAGAAGTGGAGCGCCAAGGACGAACACAGTCCTCTATTTTAGAGTCTGTGTATGAGCTTCAGGCGAGACTGCGTCGGCGCTGGGGATGAGTTTCTTTGGTTTCACCCGTCACTTGGTCAGCTTTCTGTTTTTCCAGTAGTTTATCTTAGTTATTAGTTTGCATCTATCTGCTTTTAGATTATTACATTCTTAGTTGCATATTTTAGTTTTCTTAGTTGTATCAACATCTATAGTGTCTTACCCAACCCCACTCTTTTCATTCATGATATTTGCTTTGTCCTTTAGTATTGCATTGTTCTATGCCTACTTGATTTACCTATGGTCTATAATGGTTATGATTAGTACATATGATTCTTGGGTTTCCTGTAGTTGATTGATGTAATTAACCCAATTGATTATTGATAGAATCTTGAAGAGGATGCTTGTTGCTTTACCTTTACCTTGGTATGCATCTCCTGTGTCATGATTGCTTGATTCTTGTTTCTTCACTCTACTTCATTTGTGCACTTTCTCATGGGGATTAGAAATAAAAATAGTGGTACCAAAGTGTTCTTATACATTGCACTTTGTATTTCCACTTGGCACTATTTATAGCATCTCACTAAAAAAGGGATAGTGGTACCTAAGTTCATCATACTTGGCACTAACCCCATGATTTTCAATAATGACAGTGGTATCGAAGTGGTACCGAAGCAAAGCTTGGCACTTGGCACTGTATGAAAAAAAAAGCACCACATAGGGACTATGTGGTACTGATGCTATTTTCCCATGACTTAGTGCACAATTATATGTCTTTTTAGAGGCTTGATCAATTATATCATGTGTGTGTGAGATGTAGTATAAAGGTTTTTGGTAATATAACATGGCATGCTTTAATAGATTGTATTCATGATAATTGGTTTAATTTGCTTTCCATATTGCATTATAACCTGAAGAATTGTTGTATTTAACCATTAACCTTATTAGACCTAGTTGAGCTACTTGGAGATTTCTTATTCCATGTCATCACTGTGTTCTAGACAATTCAATTGCTTGAGGACAAGTAAAACTTTAAGTCCGATGTATTTTGATGATATGTAAAAATATGATATTTCGTGACCCAATTTCATTCTTATTTTAGAGCATAATGCATGTTTCGTCTCATATATTTACTCAAATGCTTCATATTCTTCAAAACCTTCACTTTTCCTCTGTTTTAATGAAATGCAGGTATTTGGCCTCGAAATCGATGGAATTTGGAGAATCTGAAGGTATGGGACGATTCCTCATGATGAGACGGAGCTACACGTCAAATTTCAGCTCAATCGGAGTCTTCTACATCATACACGGCCATGGGTGTGCATCCATGCACGGCCGTGCATCATAAGTCGTCAAAATCCTCTTCACCGAGCCGTGCACAGGCATGCCCGTGCATCCATGCACGGCCGTATATCGTTTCGAACAAATTGATAGGCGTCCGGTATTTTAACGATAACTTTCTATTCTAGGCTTGGAATTGGACGAAATTTTAGGGAGACCTTCCCAACTTAGACACGAACAATTAGGGACCAGAATCATCGGATTTGGAGAAGCAACCAAGGAGAACAAGCAAAAAAGGCGAGACCTTAGGGTCTTGGGGCGATTTCGGAGGCGACAACACTGTTCCGGCTTGATTTCTTCGTCGTTCCGGCGTGGATCTTCGTGCTGGACCTTCTTCCATCGACGATCTACCCTCCCTTTGGTTTAGCCGTAAGCCGATTAGCCAATTAGGGTTAGGGATAAGGGATTAGTAAGTAAATAAAATAATAAATAAATAATATTTTTAATTAAATAATATATATAGGTTCGGGAGTTCAGGATTTTTTCGAATTAGGTTTTAGGTAACAGTACCGGTACTGAAGTCCCAAATTGAATTTTGGTACCAGTACCGAAGTACTGAAGAATCGGTATCGAAATACCGATTAGCGCAAAATTTCAATACGGTATTTCGGTACCGGTACCGTATGCTCAGCCCTAGTTTTGAACTAGAATACTTGGCTTTATATATCTCTGATATAGCAAATTCAGGACTTGAATCCCTTGGCAATTTTAGTAGAAACCTATGTGATTTTCGGCTTATTTTACTTGACAAAGAAGAGATGATAACAGAATTATCACATGACAATGGTGTTCGTTCTCTGTTGTAGGGTTGCATAAAGCTGAGGAAATTTGCTCTGTATCCGAGACCTAGAGGGCTTTCTGATGTAGGTCTTGGCTATATTGGTGAGTATAGTCGCAATGTGCGTTGGATACTGATGGGGAAATGTTAGGGATTCTGATGTTGGGTTACTGATGCTTTCAAGAGGATGCCCTATGCTGCAAAAGCTAGAGCTAAGGAGCTATTATTTCAGTGAGCGGACATTGGCCAAGGCAATTACTAGGGTTGAGCAAACGGGAGTTTGGGACTAGTACCGGTTCTGAACTCCCGGTCCCGAACTCCCGAAGTTTAAATTGTAGGTACAGGTACTGATACCGAATTTGAATTCAGGAGTTCGGGATTGGTACCGAACTCCCAAAATTTAGGGATGGATAAGGGATTAGTAAGAAAATAACATAATAAATATTTAATATATTTAATTAAATAATATATATAGGCTCGGGAGTTTGGGAGTTCGGGAGTTCGGTATTTTCCCGAATTAGGTTTTAGGTAACAGTACCGGTACCGAAGTCCAAAATAGAATTTTGGTATTGGTATCAAAGTACCGGTACCGAAATACCGTATACTGCAAAATTCAGTACGGTATTTTGTTACCGGTAATGTATGCTCAGCCCTAGTCCTGAACTAGTACACTTGGCAGTATATGTCTCTGATATAGCAAATTTAGGACTTGAATCCCTTGGCAGTTTCAATAGAAACCTATGTGATTTTCGGCTCGTTTTACTTGACGGATTAGAGAGGATAATAGAATTACCTCTTAACAATGGTGTTCGTGCTCGGTTGTAGGGTTGCACGAAGATGAGGAAATTTACTCTGTATCTGAGACTTGGAGGGCTTTCTGATGTAGGTCTTGGCTATATTGGTCAGTATAGTCGCAATGTGCACTGGATACTGATGGGAAATGTTAGGGATTCTGATATTCGGTTACTGATGCTTTCAAGAGAATGCCCTTTGCTGCAAAAGCTAGAGCTAAGGAGCGGTTATTTCAGTGAGTGGATGTTGGTCGAGGCAACTACTTGGGGTGATCAAAAGGGAGTTCGGGACCGGTACCAGTCCCAAACTCTCGAAGTTTAAATTGTAGGTACTGGTATCGGCACCGAATTCTAATTCGGTAGTTCGGGACTGGTACCGAACTCCCAAAATTTATTTCATGAAAATCCCGAACCCCCAAAATTTAGGGATTTGGCAATTTAGGAGTCGTAAGCCGATTGGCTGATTAGGGTTAGGGAAAATGGATTAGTTAGTAAATAAAATAATAAATAATTAATATTTTTAAATAGATAATATATATATATAGGTTTGGGAGTTCGGTATTTTCCCGAATTAGGTTTTAGGTAACGGTACTAGTATCAAAGTCCCAAAATAGAATTTTGATACCGGTACCGAAGTACCGAAGTTCTGGTACCAAAATATCGAATACCAGAAAATTCAGTACGGTATTTAGTTATCGGTACTGTATGCTCAGCCCTATTCCTGAACTAGAATACTTGGCAGTATATGTCTCTGATATAGCAAATTCAGGATTTGAATCTCTTAGCAATTTCAGTAGAAACCTATGTGATTTTCAACTCGTTTTACTTGACGAAGAAGAGAGGATAATAGAA
The DNA here is from genome assembly GCA_027563935.2 of Costus lasius. NCBI lineage: Eukaryota > Viridiplantae > Streptophyta > Magnoliopsida > Zingiberales > Costaceae > Costus > Costus lasius. Next base: position 70,296,342 of record CM050452.1, read on the forward strand.
TTACCTCTTGACAATGGTGTTCATTCTCTGTTGCAAGGTTGCACAAAACCTGAGGAAATTTGCTCTGTATCTGAGACCTGGAGGGCTTTCTAATGTATGTCTTGGCTATATTAGAGAGTATAGTCTCATTGCGTGGTGGATATTGATGAAAAATGTTAGGGATTTTGATGTTGGGTTACTGATGTTTTCAAGAGGATGCCCTTAGCAGCAAAAGCTTGAGCTAAGGAGCTGTTATTTCAGCGAACGAGCATTGGCTGAAGCAGCTACTAGGGGTGAGCAAACGGTTACCGAAACCGAACTCCCGGTCCTAAACTCTCAAAGTTTAAATTGTAGGTATCGGTACCGGTACCGAATTCTAATTCGGGAGCTAGGGACAGGTACCGAACTCCCGAAATTTATTTCAAAAATATCTCAAACTCCCAAATTTTAGGGATTTAGCAAATTAGGGTTTAGCTGTAAGCCGATTAGCCGATTAGGGTTAGGGATAAGGGATTAGTAAGTAAATAAAATAATAAATAAATAATACATGTAGGTTCGGGAGTTCAGGATTTTTCCGAATTAGGTTTTAGGTAACAGTACCGGTACCGAAGTACTGAAGAATCAGTGTCGAAATACCGATTACCGCAAAATTTCAATATGGTATTTTGTTACCGATACCGTATGCTCAGCCCTAGTTCTGAACTAGAATACTTGGCTGTATATATCTCTGATATAGCAAATTCAGGACTTGAATCCCTTGGCAATTTTAGTAGAAACCTATGTAATTTTCGGCTCGTTTTACTTGATGGAGAAGAGAGGATAACATAATTATCACTTCATAATGGTGTTCGTGCTCTAGTGCAGGGTTGCAGAAAGCTGTGGAAATTTGCTCCGTATCCTAGACCTAGAGGGCTTTCTGATGTAGGTCTTGGCTATATTGGTGAGTATAGTCACAATGTGCGCTGGATACTGATGGGAAATGTTAGGGATTCTGATGTTGGGTTACTGATGCTTTCAAGAGAATGCCCTCTACTGCAAAAGCTAGAGCTAAGGAGCTGTTATTTCAGTGAGCAGATGTTGGCCGAGGCAATTACTAGGGTTGAGCAAACGAGAGTTTGGGACTGGTACCGGTCCCGAACTCCCGAAGTTTAAATTGTATGTACCGGTATTGATACAGAATTCTAATTCGGGAGTTCAGGATTGGAAAATAAATTTAGGGATGGATAAGGGATTAGTATGTAAATAAAATAATAAATATTTAATATATTTAATTAAATAATATATATAGGTTCAAGAGTTCAGGAGTTCGGTATTTTCCCGAATTAAGTTTTAGGTAACAGTACAGGTACCGAAGTCCCAAATAGAATTTCGGAATTGATATCGAAGTACTGGTGCCGAAATACTTGGCAATATATGTCTCTGATATAGCAGTATGGTATTTCGTTACCGGTATTGTATGCTCAGCCCTAGTCCTGAACTAGAATACTTGGCAGTATATGTCTCTAATATAGCAAATTCAGGACTTGAATCCCTTTGCAGTTTCAATAGAAACCTACGTGATTTTCGGCTAGTTTTCCTTGACAGAATAGAGAGTATAACTGAATTACCTCTTGACAATAGTGTTCGTGCTCGGTTGTAGGGTTGCACAAAGCTGAGGAAATTTACTCTGTATCTGAGACCTGGAGGGCTTTCTGATGTAGGTCTTGGCTATATTGGTGAGTATAGTAGCAATGTGCGTTGGATACTGATGGGAAATGTTAGGGATTCTGATGTTGGGTTACTAATGTTTTCAAGAGGATGCCCTCTGCTGCAAAAGTTAGAGCTAAGAAGCTATTATTTCAATGAGCGGATGTTGGTCGAGGCAGCTACTAGGGGTGAGCAAATGGGTACCGAGACCGAACTCCAGGTCTCGAACTCCCGAAGTTTAAATTGTAGGTACCGGTACTAGTACCGAATTCTAATGGGAGTTTGGGACTAGTACCGAACTCTCAATATTTAGGGATTTAGCAAATTAGAGATTAGCCGTAAGCCGATTAGCCAATTAGGGTTAGGGATAAGGGATTAGTAAGTAAATAAAATAATAAATAATTATTATTTTTAATTAAATAATATATATAGGTTCGGGAGTTCAGGATTTTTCGATACCGGTACCGAAGTATCGAAGTACAGGTACCAAAATACCGAATACTATAAAATATCAGTACGGTATTTCGTTACCGGTACTATATGCTTAGCTCCAGTTCTGAACCAGAATACTTGGCAGTATATGTCTCTGATATAACAAATTCAAGACTTAAATCCCTTGGCAATTTCAGTAGAAACCTATGTGATATTCGGCTCGTTTTACTTGACGGAGAAGAGAGGATAACAGAATTACCACTTGACAATGGTGTTCGTGCTCTGTTGCAGGGTTTCACAAAGCTGAGGAAATTTGCTCTGTATCTGAGACCTAGAGGGCCTTCTTATGTAGGTCTTGGCTATGTTGTTAAGTATAGTCGCAATGTGCGCCGGATACTGATGGGAAATGTTAGGGATTATAATGTTGGGTTACTGATGTTTTCAAGAGAATGCTCTCTACTGCAAAAGCTAGAGCTAAGGAGCTGTTATTTCAGTGAGCGGATGTTGGCCGAGGCAACTACTAGGGGTGAGCAAAAGGGAGTTCAGGATCGGTACCGGTCTCGAACTCCCGAAGTTTAAATTGTAGGTACCAATACTGAATTCTAATTCAGGAGTTCGGGACTGGTACCAAACTCTTGAAATTTATTTCGGGAAAATCTCAAACTCCCAAAATTTAGGGATTTAGCAAATTAGGGATTAGCCGATTAGCCGATTAGGGTTAGGGATAAGGGATTAGTAAGTAAATAATATAATAAAAAATTAATATTTTTATTTAAATAATATATATATGTTCGGGAGTTAGGGATTTTCCCGAATTAGGTTTTAGGTAAAGGTACAGGTATCGAAGTCCCAAATAGAATTTCGGTACTGGTATAACATTTCGAAATCGGTACCGTATGCCTAGCACTAGTACTGAACTTGAATACTTGGCTGTATATGTCTCTAATATAGCAAATTAAGGACTTGAATCCCTTGGCAATTTTAGTAGAAACCTATGTGATTTTTGGCTCGTTTTACTTGATGGAGAAGAGAGGATAACAGAATTACCTCTTGACAATGGTGTTCGTGCTCTCTTGCAGGGTTGCAGAAAACTAAGGAAATTTGCTCTGTATCTGAGACCTGGAGGGCTTTCTGATGTAGGTCTTGGCTAATTGGTGAGTATAGTTGCATTGTGTGTTGGATACTGATGGGAAATGTTAGGGATTCTAATGTTGAGTTACTGATGTTTTGAAGAGGATGCCCTCTACTGCAAAAGCTAGAGCTCAGGAACTGTTATTTCAGCGAGCGGGCATTGGCCGAGGCAACTACAAGGGGTGAGCAAAATAGTCCCGGTCCCGAACTCCTGAAGTTTAAATTGTAGGTACCAATACTAGTACCAAATTCTAATTCTGGAGTTCAAGACTAGTACCGAACTCTCAAAATTTATTTCGGAAAAATCCCGAAATCCCAAAATTTAGGGATTTAGCAAATTAGGGATTAGCCGATTAGGGTTAGGGGTAAGGGATTAGTAAGTAAATAAAATTATAAATAATTAATATTTTTCATTAAATAATATATATATGTTCGGGAGTTCAGGATTTTTCTGACTTAGGTTTTAGGTAACGGTACCGGTACCAAAGTCCCAAATCGAATTTCGGTACCGGTACCAAAATACCGATTATCGCAAAATTTCAATACAGTATTTCTGTACCGGTACCATATGCTCAACCCTAGTTCTGAATTAGAATACTTGGTAGTATATGTCTATGATATTGCAAATTCAGGACTTAGAATCCCTTGGCAATTTCAGTAGAAACCTATGTGATTTTCGGCTCGTTTAACTTGACGGAGAAAAGAGGATAACAGAATTACCATTTGACAATGGTGTTCATGCTGTGTTGCAGGGTTGCACAAAGCTGAGGAAATTTGCTTGATATCTAAGACCTAGAGGCTTTCTGATGTAGGTCTTGGCTATATTGGTGAGTATAGTCGCAATGTGCACTGGATACTGATGGGAAATGTAAGGCATTCTGATGTTGGGTTACTGATGCTTTCAAGAGGATGCCCTCTACTGCAAAAGCTTGAGCTAAGGAGCTATTATTTCAGTGAGCGGATGTTGGCCGAGGCAACTACTAGGGGTGAGCAAATGGGAGTTCGGGATTGGTACCGGTCCCGAACTCTCAGTTCCGAACTCCCGATGTATAAATTGTAGGTACCCGTACCAGTACTGAATTCTAATTCGCGAGCTTGGGACTGGCACAAAACTCCCAAAATTTATTCCGGAAAAATCCAGAACTTCCTAAATTTTGGAATGGATAAGGAAGTAGTAAGTAAATAAAATAATTAATAATAAATATATTTAATTAAATAATATTTATAGGTTCGGGAGTTCGGGAGTTCGGTATTTTCCCGAATTAGGTTTTAGGTAACGGTACCGGTACCGAAGTCCCAAATAGAATTTCGGTACGAGTATCAAAGTACTGAAGTACCGGTACCGAAATACCAAATATAGCAAAATTTAGAACGGTATTTCTTTACCGATACCGTATGCTCAGCCCTATTCCCAAACTAGAATACATGGTAGTATATGTCTCTGATATAGCAAATTCAGGACTTGAATCCCTTGGCAATTTCAATAGAAACCTATGTGATTTTCGGCTAATTTTACATGACGGAGAAGAGAGGATAACGAAATTACTTCTTGACAATGGTGTTCATGCTCTATTGCAGGGTTGCACATAGCTAAGGAAATTTGCACTGTATCTGAGACTTGGAGGGCTTTCTAATGTAGGTCTTGGCTATATTGGTGAGTATAGTCACAATGTGCGCTGGATACAGATGAAAAATCATAGGAATTCTGATGTTGGGTTACTGATGTTTTCAAGAGGATGCCCTCTGTTGGAAAAGCTATTATTTCATTGTGCGAACGTTGGCCGAGGCAACTACTAGGGGTGAGCAAACGGGTATCGGGACCAAACTCCCGGTCCTGAACTCCGGAAGTTTAAATTGTACGTACCAGTACTAGTATCGAATTCTAATTTGTGAGTTCGGTACTTATACCGAACTCCAGAAATTTAAGGATTTAGCAAATTAGGGATTAGCCGTAAGCTGATTAGCTGATTAGGGTTAGGGATAAGGGATTAGTATGTAAATAAAATAATAATTAATTAATATTTTTAATTAAATATTATATTTAGGTTCCGGAGTTCAGGATTTCTCTGAATTAGGTTTTGGGTAATGGAACCGGTATGTAAGTCCCAAATAGAATTTCCGTACCGGTACTGAAGTATCGAAGTACCGAAGTACTGGTACCGAAATACCGAATACCGCAAAATATCAGTACGATATTTCGGTACCAGTACCGTTTGCTTAGCTCTAGTTCTGAACCAGAATACTTGGCAGTATATGTCTCTGATATAGCAAATTCAGGACATGAATCCCTTGGCAACTTCAGTAGAAACCTATGTGATTTTCGGCTCGTTTTACTTAATGGAGAAGAGAGGATAAAGGAATTACCTCTTGACAATGGTGTTCGTGTTCTGTTGTAGGGTTGCACAAAGATGAGGAAATTTGCTCTGTATCTGAGACCTAGAGGGCTTTTTGATATAGGTCTTGGCTATATTGGTGAGTATAGTCGCAATGTGCGCTGGATGTAGATGGGAAATGTTAGGGATTCTGATGTTGGGTTACTGATGCTTTCATGATGATGCCCTTTGCTGCAAAAGCTAGAGCTAAGGAGCTGTTATTTCAGTGAGCGGATGTTAGCTGTGGCAACTACTAGGGGTGAGCAAAAGGGAGTTCGGGCCTGAAGTTTAAATTGTAGGTACCGGTATCGGTACCGAATTCTAATTCGGGAGTTCGGGACAGGTACCGAACTCCTGAAATTTATTTTAGGAAAATCCCAAACTCCCAAAATTTAGGGATTTAGCAAATTAGGGGTTAACCGTAAGCCGATTAGCCGATTAGGGTTTGGGATAAGGGATTAGTAAGTAAATAAAATAATAAATAATTAATATTTTTAATTATATAATATATATTGGTTCATGAGTTTATGATTTTTCTGAATTAGGTTTTTGGTAACGGTACTGGTACCGAAGTTCCAAATGAAATTTCGGTACCGGTACCGAAGTATCAAAGTACTGAAGTACTGAAGTACTAGTACCCAAATACCGAATACCGCAAAATATCAGTACGGTATTTCGGTACCGGTACCGTTTGCTTTGCCTTAGTTCTGAACCAGAATACATGGCAGCATATGTCTCTGATATAACAAATTCAGGACTTGAATCCCTTGGCAATTTCAGTAGAAACCTATGTGATTTTCGGCTCGTTTTACTTGACAGAGAAGAGAGGATAAAAGAATTACCTCTTGACAATGGTGTTAGTGCTCTGTTGCAGAGTTGCACAAAGCCGAGGAAATTTGCTCTGTATTTGAGACCTAGAGGGGAAATTTGCTCTGTTCGGGATTCTGATGTTGGGTTACTGATGCTTTCAAGAGGATGCCCTCTACTACAAAAGCTAGAGCTAAGGAGCTGTAATTTCAGTTAGCAGATGTTGGCCATACCAACTATTAGGGGTGAGCAAAGGGGTGTTCGGGACCGGTACCGATCCCGAACTCCCGAAGTTTAAATTGTAGGTACCGGTACCAGTACCAATTCTAATTCGGGAGTTCGGGACTGGTACCGAACTCCTGAAATTTATTTCGGGAAAAACCCGAACTCCCAAAATTTTGGAATTTAGCAAATTAGGGATTAGTCGTAAGCTGATTAGCCGATTAGGGTTAGAGATAAGGGATTAGTAACTAAATAAAATAATAAATAATTAATATGTTTAATTGAATAATATATATAGGTTAGGGAGTTGGGGATTTTCCCAAATTAAGTTTTAGGTAACGGTATCGGTATCGAAGTCCCAGATAGAATTTCGGTACAAGTACAAAAGTACAGAAGTGTCGTAGTACTGGTACCGAAATATCGAATACCACATGATTCAGTACGGTATTTTGGTACCGGTACTGTATGCTCGGCCCTATTCCTGAACTAGAATACTTGGCAGTATATGTCTTTGATATAGCAAATTCAGGACTTGAGTCCCTTCGCAATTTCAGTAGAAACCTACGTGATTTTCGGCTCATTTTACTTGACGGAGAAGAGAGGATAACAGAATTACCTCTTGACAATGGTGTTCGTGCTATGTTCTAGGGTTGCACAAAGCTAAGGATATTTGCTCTGTATCTGAGACCTGGAGGGCATTCAGATGTAGGTTTTTGCTATATTGGTGAGTATAGTCGCAATGTGCGCTGGATACTGATGGGAAATGCTAGGGATTCTGATGTTGGGTTACTGATGCTTTCAAGAGGATGCCCTCTGCTATAAAAGCTAGAGTTAAGGAGCTGTTATTTTAGTGAGCGGGCATTGGCTGATGCATCTACTAGAGGTGAGCAAACGGGTACTAGGACCGAACTCCCGGTCCCGAACTCCCAAAGTCTAAATTATAGGTACCGGTATTGGTACCAAATTCTAATTCGAGAGTTCAGGACTGGTGCCGAACTCTCAAATTTTATTTTAAAAAAATCCTGAGCTCCCAAAATTAAAGGATTTAGCAAATTAGGGTTTTGCTGATTAGGGCTAGGGATAAGGGATTAGTAAGTAAATAAAGTAATAAATAATTAATATTTTTAAATAAATAATATATATAGGTTCAGGAGTTCAAGATTTCTCCGAATTAGGTTTTAAGTAACGGTACCGGTACCCAAGTCTCAAATCAAATTACAGTACCAGTACCGAAATACCGAATATCGCAAAATTTTAGTACGGTATTTCTGTACCGGTACCGTATGCTCAGCCCCAATTCTGAACTAGAATACTTGGCAGTATATCACTCTGATATAGCAAATTCAGGACTTGAATCCCTTGGCAATTTCAGTAGAAACCTATGTGATATTCTACTCGTTTAACTTGATGGAGAATCGAGGATAACAGAATTACCACTTGACAATGGTGTTCGTGCTCTATTGTAGGGTTGCCCAAAGCTGAGGAAATTTGCTCTATTAGGGATTCTGATGTTGGGTTATTGATGCTTTCAAGAGGATGCCCTTTGCTGCAAAAGCTAGAGCTAAGGAGCTATTATTTCCGTGAGCGAACGTTGGCCGAGGCAACTACTAGGGGTGAGTTTGGGTCTGGTACCCATCTCGAACTCCCAGTCCCGAACTCCCAAAGTTTAAATTATAGGTACCAGTACCGGTACCGAATTCTAATTCGGGAGTTCGGGACGGTTACCGAACTCCCGAAATTTATTTCGAAAAAATCCCAAACTCCTGAAATTTAGGGATGGATAAGAGATTAGTAAGTAAATAAAAAAATAAATAATTAATATATTTAATTAAATAATATATATAGGTTCGGGAGTTCGAGAGTTTTGTATTTTACCGAATTAGGTTTTAGGTAACGGTACTAGTACCGAATCCCTAATAGAATTTCGATACTGGTATCAAAGTACCGAAGTACCGGTACCAAAATACCGAATACCGCATAATTCAGTACGGTATTTTGTTGCCGGTACCGTTTGCTCAGGCCTAGTCCTGAACTAGAATACTTGGCAGCATATGTCTCTGATATAGCAAATTCAGGACTTGAATCCATTAGCAATTTCAATAGAAACCCATGTGATTTTCGGCTCGTTTTACTTGATCAAGCAAAGAGGATAACAGAATTATATCTTGACAATGGTGTTCGTGCTCTGTTGCAGGGTTGCACAAAGCTGAGGAAATTTGCTCTGTATTTGAGACGTGGAGGGCTTTCTGATGTAGGTCTTGGCTACATTGGTGAGTATAGTCGCAATGTGTGCTGGATACTGATAGGAAATATTCGGGATTCTGATGTTTTCAAGAGGAAGCCCTCTGCTGCAAAAGCTAGACCTAAGGAGCTATTATTTCAGTGAGCGGATGTTGGACAAGGCAGCTACTAGGGGTGAGCAAACGGGTATCGGGACTGAACTCCCGGTCCCGAACTCCTGAAGTTTAAATTGTAGGTACTGGTACTGGTATCGAATTCTAATTCGGGTGTTCGGTACTGGTACCGAACCCTCGAAATTTAATTCAAAAAAATCCCGAACTCCCGAAATTTAGGGATTTAGCAAATTAGGATTAGCCATAAACCGATAAGCAGATTAGGGTTAGGGATAAGAGATTAGTAAGTAAATAAAATAATAATTAATTAATATTATTAATTAAATAACATATATAGGTTCGGGAGTTCAGGATATTTCCTAATTAGGTTTTAGGTAACGATACCGGTACCGAAGTCCCAAATAGAATTTTGGTACCAGTACCGAAGTATAGAAGTACAAAAGTACTGGTACCAAAATACCGAATACCGCAAAATATCAGTACGATATTTCGGTATCGGTACCGTTTGCTTAGCCCTAGTACTGAACCAAAATAATTGGCAGTATATGTCTCTGATATAGCAAATTCAGGACTTGAATCCCTTAGCAATTTCAGTAGAAACCAATGTGATTTTCGGCTCGTTTATTTGACAGAGAAGAGAGGATCAAAGAATTACCTCTTGACAATGGTGTTCGTGCTCTGTTGCAGGGTTGCATGAAGCCAAGGAAATTTTCTCTATATCTGAGGCCTAGAGGGCTTTCTGATTTAGGTCTTGGTTATGTTGGTGAGTATAGTCGCAATGTGTGAAGGATACTGATGGGAAATGTTAGGGATTCTGATGTTTGGTTGCTGATGCTTTCAAGAGGATGCCCTCTGCTACAAAAGCTAGAGGTAAGGAGTTGTTATTTTAGTGAGCAGATGTTAGCCGAGGCAACTACTAGGGGTGAGTAAAGGGAGTTCGGGACCAGTACCGGTCCCGAACTCGCGAAGTCTAAATTGTAGGTACCTGTACCGGTACCGAATTCTAATTCGGGAGTTCGGGACTGGTACTGAACTCCCGAAATTTATTTCGGAAAAATCCTGAACTCCAAAAATTTACGGATTAGCCGTAAGCCGATTAGCCGATTAGGGTTAGGGATAAGGGATTAGTAAGTAAATTAAATAATAAATAAGTAATATATTTAATTAAATAATATATATAGGTTCGGTATTTCGGGAGTTCGGTATTTTCCCAAATTAGGTTTTAGGTAACGGTACCGGTACTGAGGTCCCAAATAGAATTTCAGTACCGGAATTGAAGTACCGAAGTACCGGTACCGAAATACCGTATACCGCAAAATTCAGTTCGGTATTTCGTTACCGGTACCGTATGCTCAGCCCTAGTCCTGAACTAGAATACTTGGCAGTATATGTCTCTGATATATAGCAAATTCAGGACTTGAATCCATTGGCAATTTCAATAGAAACCCATGTGATTTTCGGCTCATTTTACTTGACGGAGAATAGAGGATAACAGAATTATCTCTTGACAATGGTGTTCGTGCTTTGTTGCAGGGTTGCACAAAGCTGAGGAAATTTGCTCTATATCTGAGACCTGGAGGGCTTTCTGATGTAGGTCTTGGTTATATTGGTGAGTATAGTCGCAATGTGCGCTGGATACTGATGGGAAATATTAGTGATTCTGATGTTGGGTTACTGATGTTTACAAGAGGATGCCCTTTGCTGCAAAAACTAGACCTAAGGAGCTGTTATTTCAGTGAGCGGACATTGGCCGAGGCAGCTACAAGCGGTTAACAAACGGGTACCGGGACAGAACTCCCGGTCCTGAACTCCTGAAGTTTAAATTGTAGGTACTGGTACTGGTATTGAATTCTAATTCGGGTATTCGGTATTGGTACCGAACTCCCGAAATTTATTTCAAAAAAAATCCCGAACTCCTAAAATTTAAGGATTTAGCAAATTAGGATTAGCTGTAAGCCGATTAGCCAATTAGGGTTAAGGATAAGGGATTAGTAAGTAAATAAAATAATAAATAATTAATATTTTTAATTAAATAATATATATAGGTTCGGGAGTTCAGGATTTTTCTGAATTAAGTTTTAGGTAACGGTACCGATACCGAAGTCCCAAATAGTATTTCGGTACCGGTACCGAAGTGTCGAAGTACCGAAGTATTGGTAACAAAATACCGAATACCGCAAAATATCAGTACGGTATTTCGGTATCGGTACCGTTTGCTTAGCCCTAGTTCTGAACTAGAATAGTTGGCAGTATATGTCTCTGATATAGCAAATTCAGGACATGAATCCCTTGGCAATTTCAGTAGAAACCTATGTGATTTTCGGCTCGTTTTACTTGACGGAGAAGAGAGGATCAAAGTATTACCTATTGACAATGGTGTTCGTGCTCTGTTCCAAGGTTGCACGAAGCCGAGGAAATTTTCTCTATATCTGAGACCTAGAGGGCTTTCTGATGTAGGTCTTGGTTATGTTGGTGAGTATAGTCGCAATGTGCGTCGGATACTGATAGGAAATGTTAGGGATTCTGATGTTGGGTTACTGATGCTTTCAAGAGGATGCCCTCTGCTGCAAAAGCTAGAGCTAAGGAGCTGTTATTTTAGTGACCTGATGTTAGCTGAGGCAACTACTATGGATGAGCAAAAGGGAGTTCAGGATCGATACCGGTCCCGAGCTCCCGAAGTCTAAATTGTAGGTACCTGTGCCAGTACCGAATTCTAATTCGGGAGATCGGGACTAGTACTGAACTCCCGAAATCCCAAAATTTATGGATTTAGTAAATTAGGGATTAACTATAAGCCGATTAGCCGATTAGGGTTAGGGATAAGGGATTAGTAAGTAAATTAAATAATAAATAAGTAATATATTTAATTAAATAATATATATAGGTTTGGGAGTTCGGTATTTTCCCAAATTAGGTTTTAGGTAACGGTACCGGTACTGAGGTCTCAAATAGAATTTCGGTACTAAAATCGAAGTACCGAAGTACCGGTACCGAAATACCATATACCGCAAAATTCAGTACGGTATTTCGTTACTGGTACCGTATGCTCAGCTCTAGTCCTGAACTAGAATACCTGGCAGTATATGTCTCTGATATATAGCAAATTCAGGACTTGAATCCATTAGTAATTTCAATAGAAACCCATGTGATTTTTGGCTCATTTTACTTGACGGAGAAGAGAGGATAACAGAATTACCTCTTGACAATGGTGTTCGTGCTCTGTTGTAGGGTTGCACAAAGCTGAGGAAATTTGCTCTGTATCTGAGACCCGGAGGGCTTTCTGATGTAGGTCTTGGCTATATTGGTGAGTATAGTTGCAATGTGCGCTGGATACTGATGGGAAATGTTAGGGATTCTGATGTTGTGTTACTGATGTTTTCAAGAGGATGTCCTTTGCTACAAAAACTAGACCTAAGGAGCTGTTATTTCAATGAGCGGACTTTGGCCGAGGCAGCTATTAGGAGTGAACAAATGGGTACCGGGACTGAACTCCCGGTCCCGTACTCCTGAGGTTTAAATTGTAGGTACTGGTACTGGTGTCGAATTCTAATTTGGGTGTTCGATACTAGTACCGAACTCCCGAAACCAGTACCGAACTCCCAAAATTTATTTCAAAAAAATCCCGAACTCCCAAAATTTAGGGATTTAGCAAATTAGGATTAGTCGTAAGCCGATTAGCCAATTAGGGTTAGCGATAAGGGATTAGTAAGTAAATAAAATAATAAATAATTAATATTTTTAATTAAATAATATATATAGGTTCGGCAGTTTGGGATTTTTCTGAATTAGGTTTTAGGTAACGGTACCGATACCGTAGTCCCAAATAGTATTTCGGTACCGGTACCGAAGTGTCGAAGTACCGAAGTACTGGTACCAAAATACCGAATACCGCAAAATATCAGTACGGTTTTTCGGTATCGGTACCGTTTGCTTAGCCCTAGTTCTGAACTAGAATAGTTGGTTGTATATGTCTCTGATATAGCAAATTCAGGACTTGAATCCCTTGGCAATTTCAGTAGAAACCTATGTGATTTTCGGTTCGTTTTACTTGACGGAGAAGAGAGGATCAAAGAATTACCTCTTGACAATGGTGTTCGTGCTCTGTTGCAGGGTAGCACTAAGCCGAGGAAATTTTCTCTATATCTGAGACCTAGAGGGCTTTCTGATGTAGGTCATGGTTATGTTGGTGAGTATAGTCGCAATGTGCGCTAGATACTGATGGGAAATGTTAGGGATTCTGATATTGGGTTACTGATGCTTTCAAGAGGATGCCCTCTGCTGCAAAAGCTAGAGCTAAGGAGCTGTAATTTTAGTGAGCTGATGTTAGCTGAGGTAACTACTATGGATGAGCAAAAGGGAGTTCGGGATCAGTACCGGTCCCGAACTCCCGAAGTCTAAATTGTAGGTACCTGTGCCGGTACCGAACTCTAATTCGGGAGTTCGGGACTGGTACTGAACTCCCGAAATTTATTTCGGGAAAATCCCGAACTCCCAAAATTTATGGATTTAGCAAATTAGGGATTAGCCGTAAGCCGATTAGCCGATTAGGGTTAGGGATAAGGGATTAGTAAGTAAATTAAATAATAAATAAGTAATATATTTAATTAAATAATGTATATAGGTTCGGGAGTTTGGGAGTTTGGTATTTTCCCAAATTAGGTTTTAGGTAACGGTACCGGTACTGAGGTCCCAAATAGAATTTTGGCACCGGCACCGAAGTATCGAAGTTCCGAAGTACTGGTACCGAAATACCGTATACCGCAAAATTCAGTACGGTATTTCGTTACCAGTACCGTATGCTTAGCCCTAGTCCTGAACTAGAATACTTGGCAGTATATGTCTATAATATATAGCAAATTCAGGACTTGAATCCCTTGCCAATTTCAGTAGAAACCTATGTGATTTTCGACTTGTTTTACATGACGGAGAAGAGAGGGTAACAGAATTACCTCTTGACAATGGTGTTCGTGCTCTATTGCAAGGTTACAGAAAGCTGAGGAAATTTGCTTTGTATCTAAAACCTGGAGGGCTTTCTGATGTAGGTCTTGGCTATATTGGTGAGTATAGTCGCATTGTGTGCTGGATACTTATGGGAAATGTTAGGGATTCTGATGTTGGGTTACTGATGATTTCAAGAGGATGCCGTCTGCTGCAAAATCTAGAGCTAAGAAGCTATTATTTAAGTGAGCGGATGTTGGCTGAGGCAACTACTAGGGGTGAGCAAACGGGAGTTCGGGACTGGTACCGGTCCCGAACACCTGATGTTTAAATTGTAGGTACTGGTACCGGTACCGAATTCTAATACGGGAGTTCGGGTCTGGTACCGAACTCCCGAAATTTATTTCGAAAAAATTTTGATCTTTCAAAATTTAGGGATGGATAAGGGATTAGTAGGTAAATAAAATAATAAATAAATAATATATTTAATTAAATAATATATATAGGTTCAGGAGTTCGGTATTTTCTCGCATTAGGTTTTAGGTAACGGTGCCCCTATCGAAGTCCCAAACGCCCGAAATTTATTTCGGGAAAATCCCGAACTCCTAAAATTTAAGGATGTAGCAAATTAGGGATTAGTCGTAAGCCGATTAGCCAATTAGGGTTAGGGATAAGGGATTAGTAAGTAAATAAAGTAAAAAAAATAATATTTTTAATTAAATAATATATATAGGTTCGGGAGTTCGAGATTAGGGGATTTTTCAGAATTAGGTTTTAGGTAACGGTACTAGTATCGAAGTCCCAAATAGAATTTTGGTATCAGTACCGAAGTACTGGTACCGAAATATCGAATACCACAAAATTCAATACGGTATTTCAATACGGATACCGTATGCTCAGCCCTAGTTATGAACTAGAATACTGGGTAGTATATGTCTTTGATATAGCAAATTCAGGACTTGAATCCCTTGGCAATTTCAGTAGAAACCTATGTGATTTTTGGCTCGTTTTACTTGACAGAGAAGAGAGGATAACAGAATTACCTCTTGACAAAGGTGTTCATGCTCTATTGTAGGGTTGCACAAAGCTGAGGAAATTTGCTCTGTATCTAAGACATGAGGGCTTTCTAATGTAGGTCTTGGCTATATTGATGAGTATAGTCGCAATGTGCGCTGGATACTGATGGCAAATGTTAGGGATTCTGATGTTGGGTTACTAATGTTTTCAAGAGGATGCCCTCTATAGCAAAAGCTATAGCTAAGGAGCTGTTATTTCAGTGAGCGGACATTGGCCGAGGCAGCTTCTCATAAACTAGAATACTTGGTAGTGTCTCTGATATAGCAAATTTAGGACTTGATTCCCTTGTCAATTTCAGTGGAAACCTATATTGGCTCGTTTTACTTGACGGAGAAGAGAGGATAACAGAATTACCTCTTGACAATGGTGTTCGTGCTCTGTTGCAGGGTTGCACATAGCTGAGGAAATTTGCTGCGTATCTGAGACCTAGAGGGCTTTCTAATATAGGTCTTGGCTATATTAGTGAGTATAGTCGCAATGTACACTGGATACTGATGGAAATGTTAGGGATTCTGATGTTGGGTTACTGATGTTTTCAAGAGGATGCCCTCTGTTGCAAAAGCTAGAGCTAAGGAGCTGCTATTTCAGTGAGCGGATGTTGGCTGAGGCAGCTACTAGGGGTGAGCAAACGAGAGTTCGGGACCGGTACCGGTCACAAACTCTTGGTCCTGAACTCTCGAAGTTTAAATTGTAGGTATCGGTACCGGTACTGAATTCTAATTCGGGAGTTTGGGACTGGTACCGATCTCCCAAAATTTATTTTAGGAAAATCCCGAAATCCTGAAATTTAGGGATTTAGCAAATTAGGGTTTAGGATTTGCCGATTAGGGTTAGGGATAAGGGATTTGTAAGTAAATAAAATAATAATTAATTAATGTAGGTTCGGGAGTTCAGGATTTTTTCGAATTAGGTTTTAGGTACCGGTACCGATATCGAAGTCTCAAATAGAATTTCAGTACCGGTGCCAAAATACTAAATACTGCAAAATTTCAGTACGGGATTTCGGTACCGGTACCATATCCTTAGCCCTAGTCTAGAACTAAATACTTGGCAGTATATGTCTCTGATATAGCAAATTCTGGACTTGAATCCCTTAGCAATTTCAATAGAAACCTATGTGATTTTCGGCTCGTTTTACTTGACGGAGATGAGAGGATAACAGAATTACCTCTTGACAATGGTGTTCGTGCTCTGTTGCAGGGTTATAGAAAGCTGAGGAAATTTGCTCTCTATCTGAGACCTGGAGGGCTTTCTGATGTAGGTCTTGGCTATATTGGTGAGTATAGTCGCTATGTGCGCTGGATATTGATGGGAAATGTTAAGGATTCTAATGTTGGGTTACTGATGCTTTCAAGAGGATGCCCTCTACTGTAAAAGCTAGAGCTAAGGAGTTGTTATTTCAATGAGCGGACATTGGCCGAGGCAGCTACTCCTGAACTAGAATACTTGGCAGCATATGTCTCTGATATAGCAAATTCAGGACTTGAATCTCTTAGCAATTTTAGTAGAAACCTATGTGATTTTCGGCTCATTTTACTTGATGAAGAAGAGAGGATAATAGAATTACCTCTTGATAATGGTGTTCGTGCTCTATTGTAGGGTTGCACAAAGCTGAGGAAATTTGCTCCATATCTGAGACATAGAGGGCTTTCTGTTGTAGGGATGGGAAATGTTAGGGATTCTGTTGTTGGGTTACTGATGCTTTCAAGAGGATGCCCTCTGCTGCAAAAGCTAAAGCTAAGGAGTTGTTATTTCAATGAGCAGATGTTGGCCGAGGCAGCTACTCCTGAACTAGAATACTTGCCAGTGTATGTCTCTGATATAGCAAATTTAGGACTTGAATCCCTTGGCAATTTTAGTAGAAACCTATGTGATTTTCAGCTCGTTTTACTTGACGGAGAAGAGAGGATAATAGAATTACCTCTTGACAATGGTGTTCGTGCTCTGTTGTAGGGTTGCACAAAGCTGAGGAAATTTGCTCTATATCTAAGACCTAGAGGGCTTTCTAATGTTGATTTTCGCTATATTGGTGAGTATAATCGCAATGTGCGCTGGATACTGAAGGAAAATGTTAGGGATTCTAATGTTGGGTTACTAATGTTTTCAATTGGATGCCCTCGGCTGCAAAAGCTAGAGCTAAGGTGCTGTAATTTCAGAGAGCGGACGTTGGCCGAGGCAGCTACTAGGGGTGAGCAAATGGGAGTTCGGGATCGGTTCTGGTCTCGAACTCCCGGTCCCGAACTCTTGAAGTTTATATTGTTGGTACCGGTATCGGTACTGAATTCTAATTCGGGAGTTCAGGACTGGTACAGAACTCCCAAAATTTATTTCTGGAAAATCCCAAACTCCTGAAATTTTGGGATTTAGCAAATGAGGAATTAGCTGTAAGCCGATTAGTCGATTAGGGTTAGGGATAAGGGATTAGTAAGTAAATAAAATTATAAATAATTAATATAGGTTCGGGAGTTCGGGATTTTCTCGAATTAGGTTTTAGGTAACTCCCCGAACAATTTTTATCCTCAAATTATAATTCACTCAGAGAAACCCTAACCCTAATTCAAGAAATCCTAACCCCAAATTATCTTCACATCTCCGGTCAATGATTTTGACCAGTCAACGTGAACAGTGCTCGCTAACTGAAATCTTGCCGATTTCAAATTCCACCGAGTTGCCGACGTCAGCACTGAATTTTGTTTGCCGCTCGCGCCGAATTCCGATTTTCATATTTCCGGATCAATGTTCCGATTTTGACCCAGTCAAAATCGGAACAAATGATTCGCCTTCGTCTTCCGCACTAGCGATGCCGCTGCACGACGCCGCCTTCCGCCGAACGCCGCTGCGCTCGAGCCCTCACCAGAGAGATACCGCCGGGAAGGGGGGAGAAGCTCCCCTTCATATCCTCGTCGACGACCGTTGTCGTCTTGCTGCCATCCGCTGCCGAACGAGTCACCGAACGCGTCACCGAACCAGAACCAGAAACAGGGGAACAGGGGAGAAGATCTGTCTAATAGAAAGCTTCGATCTTATTCACCAAAACCCGCTACAGCTCTCCTCTCATCGCCGACCCCTTGGTCGGTGCCCTCATCCCCTCCCTCGCTGGCATCACCAGTTACAAACTCTACTCTCTTATTCACGCTCGCTGGTGGATTCGAAGATCGCCGCTGCTGATCTCTCCACGGTGATGGTCCCTCTTAGAACTCTCTGTGACTGGTGGCGATCGATCCATCTCCTCTCCTTCGCAGCCCCTATTGAAGGACGAAACTGCCGCCTCTTCTATTCCTGGCTACCGCGTCTCTCGATTAGAGCATTGAGCGCCCGATTCTTCCGCTTCGTTCGCGTCCGCATCTTTTCCGCAACAATGCACGACGTTGTCCGCTTTCCATGCGCTGTCCCGCCGCCACGATCCTTCGGCATCCAAGCTTCGCGCCGCGTCCGCTTCTCCCTAGTCAACATTGGTCGTTGACCAGGTGGATTTCTCCCAAATCCGGGCTCCACTTTTGTGCTTCTCGTGTGGGCTTGGGCCTCCTCCCGGCCCAGCAGGCTTTGGGCTGGACCGGCTGAACAGGGGCCTAACACCTAGTGTCAGGCCCCGGTTCAACCGGTTCGGCCCAAAGCCCAGTGGGCCAAGCACCAACCCAAGCCTGTGCAGCGAGTGCACAAAACCGAGGCCAAAGCGGAGCGGGAGTCCTTGGTCAAAATTGAAGGTTGACCCCAAATTCAGAAGCAACGCGGACAAAGACTCGGACGCAGCTTCAGACGCTGTGATTGATGACGCCGGCGCGTGCCGAAGAACCGGACGAAGAGGGACTGCGGCATCGGCGCATCCGGGAGACGCCGATGGAAACGGCGACACGGGATCTTCCCCGAGCTTCACGGACGCGGCCGGATTTGAGGCTACAGGCGGAAGACACAGACATTGGTGGCGTAGCGAGAAGCTCGGATGCGAGGCGCGATCTTAGGCGGCGCAGAGGCGGCGATTCCTGGCGTTAAAAGGGAGAGAGCAACCATCAATCGGGATCCAGCAACGGAGCGAAGCAAGCGAGCTTTGGGAAAGCTTTGAGCGACGAGAGAACTTGTAACCGACATCCAGGGGGACGACCGGCGAGGGAGGGATCGAGGGCACCGGTAACGGGGGTCGCCAGAATAGGAAGAGTCTGTAAGCTTCTAATCAAGGGAAATAAACGAAGCTTTCCTTTATCTTCCTCCTCCCCTATTTCTAAGTTCTTCCGCGGTGTCGATGATGCAACGCATTTTGGTAGTATTTTTTCGTTGTATTTCGTGTCAAATCTAGGCTTATTTTAACACTTTTATACTCATTATAGCCTTATTTCCTTCATATCTTCGGAATCTTCACTTTTTGTCACTTTTATGAAATTTCATGTAAAAACACCCTTTTTTCAACATATTTTGAAGATTCTGAGGCCATGTGACAATTTCTTGTGTGAAAATGAAGCCGCCCATCAAATTTGAGCTCATTCGGAGTTTGCCTGAGAATCACGGCCAGGTGAACCCCACGGGGTTCACCATCCCAGTCGCCAGCCAGCGAAACTCACAGAGAGCATCACGGCGAGGTAAACCCAGCGGGGTTCACCAAAATTCCTTCAGGCCGAAAATAGTCCAGAGGACATCACAGCCAGGTGAACCCGGCGGGGTTCACCGCGCTTCTTTCAGCAGAACTCACAGAATGAATCACGGCAGGTGAACCCCGCCCCGGCGGGGTTCACCCGTGATTCTAATCCAGGCTCACGCGCGAGACCGACCTTTACTCGGTTTTTCCATAATTTCTCACCCGTTTGGAGTCCAAATTTGGCAAGTGAGGTGTCTATGGAAAGCTCTTTCAGAGGCGAACGCATGGGATATAAAATCCCTAAATTTTCCTACACTAATTATCGAGTAATCATGCAAGGAAGCGGCACGGGCGGAAGAAAATGGCGACGAGGCAATTTTTGGAGATTTTCGGAGATTGAGACACAAGATCATCACGATTTCTTCAGGACTCCTTCGATTCATCATCTCCTTCCTCTTAGATTCATTTTCTTATACTTTTCCTTTCATTAAAAGAGAGATTTTGAGCGTTTTAATGATGATTGTAGCGTAAACCCTATTTCGGGGCTTGGTTGAAGCCCCTTTGATGATTCTGATCGCAAACTTTGTATCTATTTTCGTTATTTGGAATGAATTGTGAGCATATTTTACTTTAACGTATTTATTTCGTGATTTTATCTTGGCCGAGTATTTTCACGTGTTAAACGTTACGATTCATATCGAGAGAATGATCGTAAGGGTGGAATCTCTTAGTAAAACTTGCAAGACCTCGACACGAGAGTGCTTGGTCTTCACTCGAGGATCCCACAGTCTACCATAGAACTCATTCGGTTCGTCTTAGAACGATCCACAGCGAGAGTAGGAGGTCGGTCTAAGACGAACACCGGGGTGTACACTTGAGAGAGGGAATCTTGTACCCTAGGGCTAGACTCCTTGTGCAAAATCAATAAACCAAATAATTAATATCTTTCTTGTGCGATTAAAGATTATCATTGTGGTGGAAACCGTAGCCCTGATATCTCTCTCATATTTGATCTCTACCGATGTAGTTGCAATTGCTTGTTTTTGATTTCAGTCTTCAAAACCCAATTTCGATTCGCCTAGCTATTAGGACTCGGATTTTCTAGTATTCAACCTTGTTCCCTGTGGGATTCGATATCTTTTATATTACTTCAAAATAACTGTGCACTTATGGATTGTGTCAATCGACGAGTTCGGTTAGGGTTCCGGCGGCAGGCGGCTACCGGACGACGACATGAAGGGCGAAGGGCCAAGCACAGGCAGCGCGTTCCCCTTCCCGGCCGACGCCTGCGTGCGGCGACGCTTGACGGCATCAACAACGCAGGCGGCGTCGTGACGCAGGAGAAGAAGACGAAGCCATCGTTCCGCAAATCGGGACAACAACGTGTGATTTCGCAACGGCGAGATTTCGGTGGGTGACATCAGCCAGACAACGCTGACATAAGCGAAACGAATTCGAAATTCGACTTCACAACGAGCGGATTTGGGCGGCTGACGTGGGCAAGATGTCAGCGGGCGAATAAAATTGAACGGCGTGATTTTGACTCTGGTCAAAACCAAGGGTTTTCAATTTTGGGTCAGAAACCCTAGGGAGTTCGCGCTTCGGTGTTCCGCTGGACAACCCTAAGACAATGGATAAGTACCGGTTTAGGGCTGATCTGACCGAGGCGTGACAATAGGTATCAGAGCGAGGTTAACGTGTTACAGCAGACATGGCACCTTCACCCGCGAAGGTGAAGAAGGGTTTGAAGTTTCAGAAGATCACCCAC
The DNA here is from genome assembly GCA_027563935.2 of Costus lasius. Taxonomy (NCBI): domain Eukaryota; kingdom Viridiplantae; phylum Streptophyta; class Magnoliopsida; order Zingiberales; family Costaceae; genus Costus; species Costus lasius. The sequence continues at coordinate 70,317,675 of CM050452.1, forward strand.
ACGACCAGGGGAGCGTCAGAGGACGTCTGGCCCAAAGGTAAAGCCAAAGAGACGGCTAAACCTGAGAAGATGGTGAACCAAGGTGATCGCATAGCGGAGATCGAGCAAACGCTTGGTATGACGGGTGAGAGGGACACGGCAGTTCTTCCCCAGATGGAGAGAGTTCAGAGGATAGTGGAGCAACAGAGGTTGCAAATTGAGAATTTGCAACAGACCTTGGAGAGTCTGCTCGACTTGCCAGAGCAGATGGTCAGGATGCATGAGAAGCAACAAGTAGGGATGGCACGCATGCAGCAGACTATAGACAGTCTGAACCATCTACCAGGGGAGATGGCACACATGAAGGAGGACATGCAGGCTGAGATCGGGGTACTGCGCTTGGCTCTAATGCAAATATCCTTAATTGCCGCGACGGCGGAGCAGGAGGCTCCCAAGCTGAAGATGCGCATCCCTGAGCCAGCGATGTTCGGGGGGGCCCGATCGTCCAGAGAAGTGGAGAACTTCATCTGGGACATGGAGCAGTTGTTCTCTGCTAGCCGTGTTTTAGAACAAGGCAAGGTGCAGGTGTGCATTGCATACCTCACAGGAGATGCAAAGCTTTGGTGGAGGACCAAAGCCAGCTCTATGGCGGGGACTATTAGCTGGACTTGGGAGACCTTCCATCAGGAACTGCAGCTGCAATTTCTTCCTGGAAACTTAGCGGACCAAGCACGTGGAAAAGTGGATCGGCTAAGGCACACTGGCTCGATCCAGGAGTACGTCAGGGCATTCTCTGCATTGATGTTGGAGCTTCCATGCATGGAGGAGGATGACAGGAGGTATCTCTTCCTCCGGAACCTTCAGCCATGGGCAGAGACGGAGGTCCGACGACATGCACCGATCAATTGGAGGGCGGCTGCGGCGGTAGCCGAATCCTTGGTGGATAATCAGAAGTTCAGAGCAACACCACCAAGAAAGACCAGGACACCACCAAAGCGCGGCTCCCCACCGAAGCATGGCTCCCCATGGACACCGCCGGGAGCTAGAGTTCCAGAGATGGGTAGGCCCTTTCACCGGCAGAACAGGGGTTCACCGGGACGACGAGAGCAAAAGTCACAGGATTGCTTCATGTGCGGCGGTCCTCACTGGGTGAAGGACTGTCCTTCTAGGCAGAAGCTTATGGCTATGGTGGTACAGGAACCAGCCGTGGAGGTTGAGGAGATCCCCACAGAGGTGAGGATCGGCGCTTTGAGGATCGGAGCAATGGTTGCTCAAGATCCGCCCGTGACAGACATCGAGGGCAATGTCCAAATTGGGTGGGGGAGAATTGTTAGGCCCCGGTTCAACCAGTTCAGCCCAAAGCCCAATGGGCCAAGCACCAACCCAATCCCGTGCTGTGAGTGCACAAAACCAAGGCCAAAGTGGAGCGAGAGTCCTTGGTCAAAATTGAAGGTTGAGCCCAAATTCAGAAGCAATGCGGACGAAGACTCGGACGCAGCTTCAGACGCTGTGATTGATGACACCGGTGTGTGCGGAAGAACCGGACGAAGAGGGACTGTGGCATCGGCGCATCCGGGAGACGCGGATGGAAACGACGACACGGGATCTTCCCCGAGCTTCACGGACGCAGGCGGCCTTGAGGTTACAAGCAGAAGACGCGGACATTGGTGGCGTAGCGAGAAGCTCGGATGCGAGGCGCGGTCTTAGGCGGCGATTCCTGGCGTTAAAAGGGAGAGAGCAACCATCAATCAGGATCCAACAACGGAGCGGAGCAAGAGAGCTTTGGGAAAGCTTTGAGCGACGAGAGAACTTGTAACTGGCATCCAGGGGGACGACCGACGAGGGAGGGATCGAGGGCACCGGTGACGGGGGTCGCCGGAATAGGAAGAGTCTGTAAGCTTCTAATCAAGGGAAATAAACGAAGCTTTCCTTTATCTACCTCCTCCCCTGTTTCTAAGTTCTTCCTCAGTGTCGACGAGTTCGGTTAGGGTTCTGGCGGTAGGCGGCTGCCGGACGACGACGTGAAGGGTAGAGGGCCAAGCGCAGGCGGCGCGTTCCCCTTCCCAGCCGACGCCTGCGCGCGGCGGCGCTTGACGGCATCAACAACGCAGGCGGCGGCGTGACGCATGAGAAGAAGACGAAGCCATCGTGAGTCAAAATCGAGACAACGACGCGTGATTTCGCAACGGTGAGATTTCGGTGGGTGACATCAGCCAGACAACGCAGACGTAAGCGAAACGAATTCGAAATTCGACTTCACGACGAGCGGATTTGGGCGGCTGACGTGGAAAAGACGTCAACGGGCAAATAAAATCAAACGGTGTGATTTTGACTCCAGTCAAAATCAAGGGTTTTCAATTTTGGGTCGGAAACCCTAGGGAGTTCGCGCTTCGGTATTCCGCCGGACAACCCTAGGACAACGGATAAGCACCGGTTCAGGGCTGATCACCGAGACGTGTGCTCTCTAGGGTTTCCGGGTAAAATCACACTATGAATCAGAAACCCTAATCTCCCCGATTGATTTCTATCCCAAATTACAAGATCACTCGAAAAGTCCGAAAAACTCTAACCCTAATTTAGGAAATCAAACCCTAAATAAAATACTTCTCTCTGGTCAATACTATTTTGACCAGTCAAACCCCCAATTGCCGTCAACGCTGCGCCGCCCAAATTTCGAATTCGATTTTGAATTCATTTGCTGACGTCACGATGACATCGGCCGTAAATTACTTTCACTGAATTCTCACCGCTGATTTTGACCCGATCCAAAATCTGCACAGTCCTCCGCCTCGAAACGAACACAATCTGCGTTCGTCGTCTTCTTCGCTTCGACGCCGCTTGCATCGATGATTCGGCTGAGCGCCGCTGCGCCCGTGAGTTTGTCGGGGAAGGAGGTTGCGCCGACGACGACGTAGCCTACTGTCGTCGATGGAATAGCCGCCTGCTGCCTGGCCGAGAATGTCGCCGCTCGCTGAAAGACGACGAGAATCACCGCCGCTGAGGAACCGGAAGCCAAAGAATAGGGGAGATGGAGATCGATCAAAGCTTCGTTTATTCACCAAATAAAGCTACAGAAACTTCTTCTCCGTCACCAACGTCCCACTTCCCCTCCCTCGCCAACGATTCGCCGATTGTCAGTTATAATCTCTCTCAAATCTCACAGCTCGCTGATCGCACTCCTGGATCACTCGATCTCTCGGTGGTTCCTCCTCTTGGCGATCCTCTGATCGCTCACTGATGGTGGTGAAGTTCCCTTACTCCTCGTCTCGATGCTGCTTTTAAAAGGGACAGCCGCCGCCTCCTTCTTCCGCAGCGACCGCGTCCTCGCGAGCTTTGTCCGGGGCCTAACAATTCTCCCCCGCCCAATTTAGACATCGTCCTCGATGTCTGTCACGGGTAGATCTTGGGCCAACATCGCCCCGATCCTCAAAGCACCAATCCTCACCTCTGTGGGGATCTCCTCAGCCTCCACAGCTGATTCCTGTGCCATTATCGCCATGAGTTTCTGTCTGTTAGGGCTATCCTTTATCCAGTGAGGACCCCCACAGGCAAAACAACCCTGTACCTTTGGCTCTACTCGTGTCCTTCCTGTAGGATGGTTCTACTCTCGTTGCCCCGGTGAACCTCTGTTCTGCCGGAAGAAGGGTCTCCCCCTCTCTGGAGCTCTAGCCCCCGATGGAGTCCATGGGGAGCCGCGCTTCGGTGGTGACCGTTGCTTCTTTGGTGGTGATGTCTTGAACTTCCGATTATCCACCAAAGACTCTGCCACCGCCACAGCCGCCCTCCAGTCTGGTGGTGAGTGTCGCCTGACCTCTACCTCTGCCCAAGGTTGAAGGTTTCGGAGGAAGAAGTATTTCCTGTCTCCCTCCGCCATGTCTGGAAGCTCCAACATTAGGGCAGAGAAAGCCCTGACGTACTCCTGGATCGAGCCGGTGTGTCTCAGTCAATCCACTTTGCCACGAGCTTGGTCCTCCGAGTTTCCGGGAAGAAACTGCCGCCGCAGTTCCTCACGGAAGGCCTCCCATGGCCAACTAGTGGCCCCCGACATAGAGCTGACTTTGGTTCTCTACCAAAGCTTTGCATCGCCTGTGAGGTATGCGATGCACACCCGTACTCAGTCTTCTTCTGGAACACGGCTAGCAGAGAACAACTGCTCCATGTCCCAGATGAAGTTCTCCACTTCTCTGGATGATCGGGCTCCCCCGAACGTCGCTAGCTCAGGTACTCGTACCTTCGACTTAGGAGCCTCCTGCTCCGTCGTTGCGGCAGTTCAGGATACTTGCATTAGGGCCAAGCACAACACCCCGATCTCTGCCTGTAAGTCCTCACGCATCCGCGCTGTCTTAGTCTGCATCTCCTCTCTCATGCATGCCATCTGCCCTGGCACCTCTATCAGACTGTCTATAGTCTACTGCATGAACTCAATCTGCAACCTCTGTTCCTCTATGGTCTTTCGAAAGTACTCCATCTGAGGAATAATCACCGTGTCTCTGTCGCCTGCCAGGCTGAGCGCCTGCTCGATCTATGCTATGCGATCTCCCTGGTTCACCATCTCTTCAGGTTCAGCCGTCTCCTTGGCTTTACCTTTCTCCTGCTTAGGCCAGACGTCCTCTGACGCCCCTCTCGCCGTGTGGGTGATCTTCTGAAATTTCAAACCCTTCTTCACCTTCGCGGGTGAAGGTGCCGTGTTTGCTGTAACACATTAACCTTGCTCTGATACCAGTTGTCACGCCTCGGTCGGATCAGCCCTGAATCGGTGCTTATCCGTTGTCCTAGGGTTGTCCGGCGGAACACCGAGACGTGCGCTCTCTAGGGTTTCCGGGTAAAATCACATTCCGAATCAGAAACCCTAATCTCCCCGATTGATTTCTATCCCCAAATTACAAGATCACTCGAAAAGTCCGAAAAACTCTAACCCTAATTTAGGAAACCAAACCCTAAATAAAATACCTCTCTCTGGTCAATACTATTTTGACTAGTCAAACCCCCAATTACCGTCAACGCCGCGCCGCCCAAATTCCGAATTCGATTTTGAATTCATTTGCTGACGTCACGATGACGTCGGCCGCAAATTACTTTCACCGAATTCTCACCGCTGATTTTGACCCGGTCCAAAATCTGCACAGTCCTCCGCCTCGAAACGAATGCAATCTGTGTTCGTCGTCTTCTTCGCTTCTATGCCGCTTGCGTCGATGATTCGGCCGAGCGCCGCTGCGCCCGTGAGTTTGCCAGGGAAGGAGGTTGCGCCGCCGACGTCGCAGCCTACTGTTGTCGATGGAACAGCCGCCTGCTTCCTAGCCGAGAACGTCGCCGCTCGCTGGAAGACGACGAGAATCACCGCCGCTGAGGATCCGGAAGCCAAAGAACAAGGGAAGATGGAGATCGATCAATGCTTCGTTTATTCACCAAATAAAGCTACATAAACTTCTTCTCCATCGCCGACCTCTGTCGCCGACGTCCCACTTCCCCTCCCTTGCCGACTATCCGCCGATCGTCGGTTACGATCTCTCTCAAATCTCACAGCTCGCTGATCGCACTCCTGGATCACTCGATCTCTCGGTGGTTCCTCCTCTTGGCGATCCTCTGATCGCTCACTGATGGTGGTGAAGTTCCCTTACTCCTCGTCTCGCTGCTGCTTTTAAAAGGGACAGCCACCGCCTCCTTCTTCCGCAGCGACTGTGTCCTCGCGAGCTTCGTCCATGCCCGCTATTCGCGTTCCCCTCCGCATCTCCCAATCTGGAAATCGGCCCCTCTAGTGTCCGCTTCTCTTGCGTTCCTGCCTCCGAAAGTCCCGCCACCGATGTCATCTCCTTGGTCGGTGTTCGATCAGCTCGGAGATGCGGACGAAGACTGAGTTAATCGGCTATTTCGGGCTTCGTTTGTTCGTACGCCGTGTGGGCTTTGGTTCCTATTTGACCCCATGGGCTTTGGACTGGACCGGTCGAACCGGGGCCTAACACCTAGTATGGACACCTAGTGTTAGGCCCCGGTTCACCCAATCTGGCCCAAGCCCAAATTCACAACCCAGCCCACGCAACAACGGGGACAGAAGTCCTAATTGGGGAAAACAGGGTCAAAATCGGGGAGTTGACCCTGATCACGCGAGCTGTTCGCACGCCACGCGGAGAGCGACCGTAACTTGGAGGGCGTCGAATACATCGGACGCGGGCTCTGGCCACAAGGCGACGAAGGCGGCAACATCGGCGCGAGACGCGGACGATGGCTTCAGCTGCGGACGATGCGGGGGCGCTGGCGGCAATGAAGCGAGGTCGTCTCTGCGAGACTCGGACGGGGACGAGCACAGCGAGGGCTCGGCGGAGTTTTGAGGCAAACTGTGCCTCTACAAAAGGGAGCGACCTTCATCAGCTTGAAAAGAGGAATTGACACCAGCAGCCAGTGATCCACCATCATCGAGCGAGCAAAGGGTTGCGAGCGAGATATCGAGGAAGAAACCCATTGTCAGGGGGCGACGGTGAGTGATTGTAACCAGCTACGACCGGCGAGGGAGGGAGAGGGGCACCGACGACGGCCAGGGGGTCGTCGGCGATGAGAGAGACGTTGTAAGCTTCAATCTAAGAAATAAGAGAGCTTCATCTTCTTCACCTCTTCTTCCCTGCTTCTGCGCTTTGGCGGCGCTGGTTTTGCCGACGACGGTGGACGTCGGGTGGCGACGAGAGGGATGAAGGAAAGTAGGCGGCTTTCCTCGTCGATTCCCCCCTTCTCCGGTGAAGCGAGACGACGGCGGACGAACGCTCGGACGCAGGCGGCGTCGAGCGGAGCTTGAAGACAACGAACGCGTTGGGCGTTCGATTCAAGGCGAGAAATAGCAATTTTGACTCGGTCAAAATCGCGACGGCGAAATCAGATTTCGGCCGCTGATGCAGGCAGACGTCAGCGCAGCGAAATCGAGTGCGGCGAATTTGATTTGGAGGGCTGACGTCACGCTGACGTCAGCATAGCGGAATTTTGAGCGATGTTGACTCGAAGGTAATTTTGACTTTTGATTTTAGGGTTTTGATCGAATTTCCTAATTAGGGTTAGGGTTTCTAAGCGACCTTGTAATTTGGGGATAAAAATTTGTTCGGGAGATTAGGGTTTCAATTTTGGGTCGGAAACCCTCGAGAGAATTATATTCTGGTGTTTCATTGGATAGTCTTAGACAGTGTTTAAGTGCTGATTTTAGGCAGATTCGATCCGAACGTAACACCTAGTATAGAAAAGGGGCGGAGAGTGGAGAAAAAGAATTAGAAAGTGAAGACTTCGGCTCTGCCGTCTCATCTCGTTCGCTTTATTATTTTCAGACGCCGACGGAGACTTTCGACGCCCCATTCAAACAAAAACAAAGTCAAATTCCTACAAATTGACCGATCAATCCATGCATCCAATCCTTCGATTCCTTCGCACTCACGATAAATTCCCTCATTCCCTGCTCTGGTTTGAGTTCCTCTCCCCTCTTCGGAACCTCCATTTCAGCACACGGAGGAGGAAGTGCAGCAGAGGCAGGAGGCGACGCGATGGCCAAGCTCTACGTCCAGACGGTCCCGCCACCGGATCTGAACAAGAACACCGAGTGGTTCATGTACCCCGGCGTCTGGTCCACCTACATGCTCAACCTCTTCTTCTCCTGGCTCCTAGTCCTCTCCGTCTTCGGCTGCGCTCCCGGCATCGCTTGGACGGTCGTCAATCTTTTCCACTTCGCGGTAGGTAGCATCGCCTTTCTTCGCTGATTCCAAAGTCATGAATTTTCGCCCTCGCTTCTAGCGATTGTCCGTGATCTCGTTCTAAACTTTTAGAAAACAGCGATTGGGGTTCTTGATGTTCAGTGTCCTACTGTTGAGACTTGTGCGGGTCGGCTTCGTAAATTTGAATGTGAAATTAATGAGAAGTGTGGGGAACCGAGCTTGGAGGAGTTTGGCGTCTTCAAAATTTCCTTTTTGTTTGCATTTTTGTAGGCATTATTCTTCATTTCATATAGAAAGCATTACAGCTTTAAGCTTGTAGTAGAATTGAAACTAGTTGGACAGGGTGATCGATGCTTAGTTGTTAAGAGGGTTAGCTCGTAGAAAACTTGGAGCATTATCATCTAAAGCTATAGCCTTTGACACTTCTGTTTTATCTTTAATTAGTTAATGTTAATGTGTGTGTGTGTGTATATACATTTTGTGTTTTTCGTATGCTTCTTTCATACATTTTGTCTACCATATTCTTGTTGATGTCCATTTGGTAACTTTTCGAGAGCAGATATCTTCTTCTTCTTCTTTTTTTCCTAAATATGTAGTAGTTCTCCTAATTTGGATGAACTTACTGAGCCGAAGTTTACTTATGACGTTCTAGAACTTGATTCCTAATATTCGCAGGTATTCAACAAGGGTAGCTACTTTTACGACTAATCAATTATTGCCAGCCATGGTTGTCATTGTTAATCTGAGGCAATATATCTATTCAAATTTTGAATCGTATTGAACAGACGGAATTATTCTTTAAAAAAAATGATGCCTAAATACTTGTAGAACAGATATATCTATTGCGACTACACATTTGATGTATCATTCTATTTTTGGCACTCGTAAGCGAAGATACCTGATAATTCTTATTTAGACAATTTTTTTCGTCTTTTTTCAAATGACTGATTGAATGATATATGGCATTGCTGTTTGAGTTTATCAGTTTGCTGAGTTTCTTCTTCAGAACTTTCCATATTTACTTTGATTGTACATGGTTACCTTGGTATTTTGTTTGTCCATGAAATGAACTATTCCTGGAATTATTTTTCAGGTTACCTATTACTTCTTCCACTGGAAAAAGGGTACTCCCTTCGCTGAAGACCAAGGTATCTACAATAACTTAACATGGTGGGAGCAGATGGATAACGGCAAGCAACTAACAAGGAACAGGAAATTTTTGACGGTTGTACCTGTTGTACTGTGAGTGTTAGGCTTTTAAATCTCTCTTGAATAGAGTTTAAATGTTTTCCATTCGCTAAAATTCATGAAAATCATCTTCTTGTTGGCTAGCAAATGCGCAATATGGTTCTGGTCCGGGAAGAGAGTTATTCTTTTGATAGTTCACTAACTCAAACCTCAAACTTGGATTTGCTTATGGCATCCTACTTACTAGGAAACCTTACTTTGCAAATTGATGTACTTTTACTTGTTACCTTATTATCACAAGTATAAAAAGATCCAGAATATGCTGGCAATATGTATCCAACTACATTCATGTACATTGTAAGATTTAGATTATGCCTATATCATTCAGTAGTGCCCTCTAATTTGCAGAAGTGTGTTCACATCCAACCTCTTCTATCCTATTTTCTAAACTAGATTTATCTAGCATAAGTTTAGAGACTGCTTATGCGAGTTTTTCTTTCTTTTTCTTGTTTCAGTAGAGATCATGTTTAATCTATGGATAGGTTCTTTATGGCTTCTGATCCTCTATTTTTTGTAAGAGAAAGATGGCACATATCAAAACTTCTATGTTGACATCTTTGTTCAGTTTAGTTACTATTTCAATCTGAATTTTTTTTTGTTCTAGCTTTTATTGTACTTGTGCCCACACAAGCTTATAGGGTCATAAACTTTCTCTTTTTACCAACACAAAAGAGATGTATTAACTTAGCATAAAGGGTTATTATCGCATAAGATTGAAGGTAAAAATATCCCACAAAAGGTCAAGCCAATTTGTCGTACATAAATGATGTACATAATTATACACAGAAAAATTTGCAAGTTAATAAGTAAGCTTGATAGCCTCATAAAGATATACCAGAGGTTTGAAAAACCACTAGTTTAGTTTCGGACCGGTTTGTTACAGTGAAACCGACTGTACCAACACAGTGCTATAGTAAAACCGGGCCTATCTTAAACCGGTACAAATTGAAAATTTTGGATGGTTCGGACTAAAATTTTAAACCTTGGATATACCTACCAATAAAATTGAATAGATAAAAAAGACATAACATCATATTGCATACAAAATGGTTATATGATGCCCATTATATTGAAGGCAGAGTACAATGATAATAAAAAATTATAATAGATGAAAGTATCAAATATAGTGGTAAGCAAGGTTTGAAAAGTCAGTTGAAATTGGCATGCCGGTCCATGCTTGGACCGGTACATACCGGTCTATAGTGGACAAAAATTGGTGGAACCAAATGAAGTAGCGGAAGAAGAAGAGGAGGAGGAAGAAGAAGAAGAGAAAGAAGAAGAAGGGTACCAATGCTCGCGTCCACTCTGCTGATCGCCTGCTCGCATCCACATGCAAGCTCCTTTTTCTCCTTATGCTTTCTCTCATTCTTCTCCTTCTTTCTCTCCTTCTTCTCCTTCTCCTTCCTCTTCCTCTTCCACTGCCTTGTGCTCAATTTTGCTACATCCCACTGTTCCGCCGCTTGGTCTGAATCAGAAATAGTCATGGCAAGATAACTCATCCCCGGCCCGACCCGACCCGGCCCTACCCGAAGTCAACGGAGAAAACCCGAGTTGATCGGGGGTCGGGTCGGGTTCGGGGAAAACCCAACTTGTACAAGTCGAGCCGGGGTCGGGTATGGTATTTTTACTACCCGCCCCGCCCCGCCCCAGACCCCGAGCCAGCCCCGACTATTAAACTTACTATATTACTCCTAATTCAAAAATTACTCTTATCTTATAATTTTTACTGTTCCATATTTTTACCCTCATAACTTTGCCCTAACCCAATTTTTACTGTTCACTTTTTCCTAATCCGATTTTTACTCTTATCTTATAATCAAATTGTAATATTTGATTTGAGACATGTCTAGTTTTTTACCCCACAGGGTTGGGTTTTCTGCAGGTACCCGATGCCCCTGCGGGGTCAGGTTTCTCCGCGGGTACCCGATCCCCTGCGAGGTCGGGTTTTCCCGCGGGTACCCGATCCCCGGCAGGGTCGGGGGTGGGATTAGTTTTCTCAAACCCGGCCGGGTCAGGGTTGGGGTCGGGTTTGGCACTACCCGCCCACGCCACAAACCCGACCCCGACCCGCCCGATGCCATCACTAATCGGAAAGCTATGCTGTTCGAACTGGTTTTTAAAACATTGGTGGTAAGCATGAAATCTAGATAAGAAATATAATAATAATTCTATAATAAAATATTTGATAATGCTAGTGGTGTTGCCATAGTAATGTTTTTGTATTACTTGAACTTTCATATATTTTAGCATTTCCCATAATGCACCAAAGTAGATACAACCTTAAGTTCAATATCTAATTTGCAGGTGGGAGGTGTTGGCTACACATAGTAACGGTGTTGTTTGGCTATACATGTAAAAAACCTAAAAGAAATGGCCCTGCATAAGTTGCTAAAATGAAAAGGCACATGTAAGTAGCTAAAGAGAAAAAGTATAGGTAGCTAAGCGTCACATGTCTATGCATGTGTAAGAGAGAGAGGGTGAGTGAGTTTTTGTTAGTTTGCATGTAAAAGTATGAGTGGTGCTTGTTCATATAAATAGAAAAGGAGAAAGATATAATTGGGAAGATGTGTTGCTTGGTACACTAAAATATATGTTTTGTGTGAGAGAGAAATTAGATGGGATGCTTGTTAGCATTTCAAGAGGAGGCTTCAGCAATAATTAAAATCTTTGAATTTAGATTAACTCTATGGACCATGGTCTTATCATGCCTCTACTACAACAAAGAGGATAGCACTCAAAGGAAAGAGAGTAGAGACTAGTGAAGAGGAAAGAGCTCTGTAAGGACGCTAATGGTGCAAAGAGGTCATGACATGAACAACCATGAATAAATTGCCTTGATGGTGTTGTGGTTGACAGTGTACAATGGCATTTGGGGCTTCAAGGAGCTAATGAGGTGAACAATGCTTAAAGGTGGAATACCAGACAAAATTGAGGAAGCAAACAACATTTAGAGAGAAAAGTTTAGTTTATGCATAGATGACTTTGTGGGAGAAAAGTAATTGTCACTTAAGAGAGGAGATGGTAGTTTAAGCATGAGAGAAAGAAAATGAGAAAGAGATAGATGAGTGCTGCTGCCAAAAAAGATTTCACCAACAACAGTGTATAGGAATCTCGAAGTTAAAACTTTTCTTTGATGCTAAGTTGGATGGGAAAAGAATATTATATTGTATATGGAACGGTAACATGTTGTTTCTTATGTGGAGACTACACTACAATATTAAAAAAGATTATGATATGGAAATACAAATATGGTATAATAAAAATGATGGTAAGCATGAGAGTGAATTAGGGAATCTAATATTGGTACATGAAAGGTTTGATCATAATGATATAGTGGTGTTATCATAATGGTGTTTAGTTATATATAGCTTTCAATGTACCTAATGTTGATATCTTACTACAAAAATAATCACATTTTGTTGTCACACACAAAAAGATTTGATGTGTGGCAAACTAGCTTGAAAGAATGTACATCTAGCAAGAATAACAAACCTCGGACATATGGGATGGGGGCTGGTGGACCATTCCATCGTTTAGTTATGAGGTGGGTTTGGTATGATGGTAAAATAAAATTATGAATAATCTAATATGGATCTAGTCTACTAATGAATATTGAATATCTAAGAAGCCACATTATACGAAGGTAAAAATGTAGGAGATGAAATGTTCATGAGCTTAGTGGGAAAGCCATCTGTGCACACATTCAAGTACAAAATGTAAGCATAGGTACAAGTAAAGGCTAAATATGCTTACTCCCCATTGTATTACAAACAAAATCAAAATGGAAAGAGATATCTCCTCCATAATGTTCAACTGAGAAAATAGTGTAACAAAGTGTATAGGTCAAAAGAGGTTGGCAGTGCCAAATTCACTAGTTTGAATTTAAGTTGGCAGAGCTAATTTCTTATATTAATGAAAAAAATGAGATTTGGTTGGAAATGCAATTTTACTTACTCAAACTCAAACTAGCAAAAAGTTGGCTTTGAAAGAAATAAATGCATATGCCAACTTTGCTATGTCGAGCTAGGGATTTTTAAGGCCAATCACACTGTTCATGTTGTGAAACAGGAGTTACACTTAAATATATGTACTTGTATATATATGATTTTTTTCTTAATTTTTATTCTCTTTTGTTTTTCCCTTTTCTAGTTTTCTTACAATTTAAATGGCATTGTAGTTGATCTCAAATGTGATATGCTACAAGAAGCCTTCCACAATAAAACTCACCTCGTGCACCTTCATGCACAACATGGGTTGATTGCCAATGGTTGTCAAAATTAGTGAGAAAGCTGTCTTGAGTGAGGAGAAGGCAAGGATTCACTATGTTTAGATTGAGGTAACACAGATGGGCGTTGCTTTAAAGCTAAAGTCAAGTGGGGTGGAAATCATTCTCACTAGAAAGGCTAGGGGGGCCATCATACTTGTTCTAGCTCTTCAACAAGAGGAATTTGTTGGTATCGTTATCTGCAGATTGGCTCAATTGAGCCTCCACATTGAAGCTGGTGAATGAGGGAAAGATGGCATCAATGGAGGTAGTTGAAGCACTAACTATGTCATTTGGAGGTCAATGTTGCCATCATGAGTAATAAACAGAGTAAGGAAGGGATTGGGTCTATGGGCATGTGGAATAGGCAAGTGATTGGGAGGTTGGAGGTGAGTACACATTTGGCACTAAAGATAAGATGGAGGCAAGAGGAGTGTGCCTCCTCATGACAAGAAGAGATTGCATGAAGAGGAAAACAAGGGAATAGAGGAAGCGAGGAAGAGAAATAAAGTGAAGTTTAACTCTATTTCTTAAACATTTTTTCATTGAGTTCAAACATTTGCTTGCTTTCCTTTTAATGTTCTCCCTATTTTAAAAAAAGGACCTTCTGATAAAAGAATATATTATGCATTTAATCCTTTCAATTTAAAATATTTGAAAAGGTTCAGGAAAGTCAATGATGACGTCGAATTTTTATAGCTTATTGAGGTGCTTATGATCCCTATTAATAACAGATCCCTTTGTATCCCAAGTATGAATCCAACTTCATTTTCCCCATGGGCATGAAAAGCGATATAAACATTTGTCTTAATCCAATCCACAATTGGTTTAGATTAGATGTGTTAATATATGTAGGACCATGAGTTCCCCGAGTATGAATCCAAATGCTCCCATTTTTCCAATGGACATGGAAAGCAATATAAGCATTTATCTTAAGTCCATTTCACAATTGGTTTAGAGTTATACTACATTTTCTTAATAAACCTAGAACCATGTGTTCCTTTAGATTTTTTTTAATAAGCATAATTGTTGGTTTTAAAGGCAGCTCAATTGAAAACAAAACTAATGGAGTCTCTTATCACTATACCATTTTAGTTTTATAGCATGCCAAAATAACCACAAGACATTAGCAATCATGTCCAAAGGATTTTATATTTCAAGCATTTATTTTAATGAGTGTCTAAGAGTGAATCTCCATTATACCAACCATTTCAACATGAGGGTTGATTAGAATTCTCTTAAATAGATCTATCACTGGTAAGGCATATTACTTGGCTATCATGAAATCATTAGTAGATTAATTAGGGACAGTGCCGTTAATGTCAATTTTTCAAATCCACATATCAACCATAGGATACTCAAGGAGGTGTATCATAGTGATCTACTTCACTAGATGAGCTTGGAAATTATTAAGAATTCTTTAAGTTCCCAAACTTATATTGCAATAAAATCAATACAATTTGAAGTATAATATGGCTATGTTTAACAAAAGTTGGTTCTGATCTCAAGGTAAATCAAGAAACTAAGGTCAAACTTAACATAAGTGTGCATGTCTTTACTCACCAATTTAGCAAAACTAGACAAAAGTTTATCATAAGCTTTTAGAAATAATTTGATGGCCAAAGTCTCGTCTCCAATAACAGTGTACTATTATACCTGGTACCATAGTTAGCATGGACCACTTTAGCCCAAATGTTATCACTAAATGGATCTGCTTGGCAAACCCAGCATATTGAGTATATTAAGGCTTATAATGCCTAGAGCATTGTAATAGGTAGGTTGGATAATTTTGTCATAGCAATTAAATGCATATTAGGTTTAGAAGTGTTGGGCTAATGGAATTTCTTAGAAATTTATATGGTTTTATTCGTCATAATGAGAGAATAAAATATTTTAACTTTATCCCTATATTCAAGTGGTTGTCCTCAATATGACTTGTTTAACCTTATGGATAGCTCTTTAAAGGAAGCTAGTAGCAATCATAATAGGACCATGAATGAGAGTATATGAATAAGGATATAATTGAAAGCATAATTTATGAGAATAATTTTTCACACTTGAGAGAGTAATTTTATCTACTCGAGAGAGATATATAATTTTCCAATATCAATATTGGAATATATTTGCAAGACAATTTAGTCATAGTTATTATTGGGTATCTTCCTAGGAGCATTAAATCAATCTCTCTTTCAAACCCAAGGTAAGATTAATGTGCCAGCAAGTTTTGGATTTATTGAGACACATTCTTCATCGATTGTGAGCCCTTCATAACATTGAAATCTTTTTTATTGTATTGTAAAAGGATTTATCTTTTACTTCAAATCAAATGCTATCATTAGCATACGTAAAGTGTTATACAACAAGATTTGAAAAACTAGTCCATACTGAGCGGTTTAGCTAGTTTGTACGTTTGTGCGTTGGAGCGGAGCGGAGAAGAAAAAAGGAGGGGAGGAGGTGAAGAAATATTGTTGCTCACTTTGCCTCCGTTGTACACGGACTTGTAGTGGAAGAAGGACAAAGAAGGAGGAGGAGGAAAAGAAGAGGAAATATTGTTGCTTACTTTGCCTCCGTTGCAACAGACAGAAATACTGTTGCTTACTCTGCCTTCGTTGTACCTACAGGAGGAGAAGAATAAACACTAACACTGTTGCTCACTCTACCTTTGTTGCACATGGACGAGGAAGAAAATGTTAGATTATGTAATTAAAAGCTTTCATAAATTTGTTTTTATATTGATAAAATTATTTTTAAAGTATTTTTATGTATAATATTTTTAACCTTTATATGTTGGTCATAAAATAAAACTTTAGTTACATAATTTTCAAGTTTAATATTTTGCAAGCTTGATAACATTATTTTTAAAGCATTTTTATGTATAATATTTTTAACCTTTATATGTAGGATGTAAAATTTTAGTATTTTGCAAACTCAGATGGTTGTTCATCTTTAACCTTAGTTTTAGCTAATTTTCTTTTATTTGTTTCTTTCAACCATAGCTTAAGATATCGGCCGGTTTTGTACCGGTTTGAGATTGGACTAGTTTGTTCGATTTGTACCGGTCCACTAATTTGTTCAATTTGTACCGGTCCGAGATCAGATCGGTTTCACTATAGTATAGTGTTGGTACGAGTGGTTTTACTTTAGCGTAGTATCGGGTTTACTGTAGCAAACTGGTTCGAGTCTAGACCAGTACACTGGTTCAAACCGGTATCTTAAACACATAAAATTAAATGAGAGGTTAGGAGTATGAACAATGAGCTATTTCATTGTTTATTTTAAGATGTCACCAGCTGGTACTATCAGTACTACATATCAATATTGATTGTTATATGCTAGTTTGATAATGAATTGGTACATCAATATTTAAAATTATAATCAAAATAATAAAAGTTTTAGTTGTAACATTATTAATGCCAATAGAAGGTTGAGTATACAAGAAATGTGTACAAGAATATGAACATGGTATTAGAAGGATAAAGGTAATTTGAATTGCAGAACCTAGGATTTCCCCTTGATTGAGGATGTTTAACCCATTATGATATTTGTAACTCCTATGACAACAGATTCCAATCATTATTAAAGCCTACTATGTTTAATAAAATAAATAAAAGGCAAGTTTATAAATACAATCAGATCTGAAAATTGAACTGTAAATTTAGTATATATTAAGAAATAAAATAAAATAATTAAATACAAATGATAAAAAGAATTTATAATAATTTATAACTTTAAAAGTTACTTGAATGAAAATGCATTCTGCTTGATATTTCAATTGGCATCTTGGCCACTTAAAGTTGAACTGTGAATTATTACTTAAAGATTTAAGGGACTTTCTTTTAGAAAAATATGTAACTTTAAAATACAATTAGGATAAAAATATTCAAATAACATCAAGTGAAATCAAGAGGAGCAATAACTTTTTGATGTGGAAGAATAGTGGAGAGGGTATTTAAAGGGGAAATTAGGGTAAATTTATCGACTTTTATCTTAATCTTTTGGTTATCAAAAAGGATGAAATGAGAATATATGTCCAAAAGATGAATATACACCTAATTTATTTATTTTTTTTACAATTTTAGGGGAACATGGGTTATGTAAGCATGCAAGATGTGTCATGTCAGACATATGACCATGTCATGTCATGCATCAGCGTAGGCTTTGCCAAGACCGATTACAAGACAAGTTATGCCTATCCTTTGGGCTCTCTGAACTCTGAAGGCTACTCCCAACATGCTTGGTGTGTTAGCCGTAGGATTCCTGTGGCCCATTGATCCATCAATGTGCCATTCGGCTGATGATCATCATGTTGGGCCAAATAGACCGCCATATATTGGATTGGACACCTCTAATATAGAATTGGTTGAGGAGTTCAAGGGAATTAGAAGAGATGGACTGATAAATTTTTTAGAATATACAAGTACGACCATTGAATCTTGGCTTTCATCAAGGCCCTTGCAGTAAATGACATTCCAAATCTCCTCACATGAGAATGATTTGGCAAGGAACAATTTTTAGTTTATAAAAATACCCTTCATCTCCGACCATCCAAAGATGGAGAGAATGAAGACGCTGATAGAATTGTAAACGCCAGATAAACCTAATAGGCTAAAATATCCATGTGAAGATACTGTAACTCTATGAAATATAATTTCAACAAATTTTGTTTTCTGATCTATATGATAATACAGCATTTGAAACACAGTCATATATTGTTGAAGGATCATTTATGGATTCACAAGCATCAGCCAGTCCTCTTTTTGTCATGGCCTCACAGTGGGGTATAAATTTGAATTGAAAAGGTTTCACATTCTTGGGAAAGGTTGCTAAAACAGATCA
The DNA here is from genome assembly GCA_027563935.2 of Costus lasius. NCBI lineage: Eukaryota > Viridiplantae > Streptophyta > Magnoliopsida > Zingiberales > Costaceae > Costus > Costus lasius. The sequence continues at coordinate 70,335,684 of CM050452.1, forward strand.
TGGCACACTCCTTGCATGCCAACTTAAAATGGCTGGAATATGCAGTCAACCTTTTGCGCCAACGGTTTGGTGCCACATTCCAGTCATTGTACTTGCTCATTTCAGCCTTAAGTCATTAATCTAGTTCCACTCTGCCTGCATACAATTTATTGATAATGTGTGCTGACTCCAATATCCGAACTGATAGATTCCAGTTCTTTGTTATTGCTTTTGTTATTCATCATATTTAGATACAAACTATTTATTCAGCTATTGTCTATTTCATCAGATTAAGTCGCGCTAATAAAAGTTGAATACTGAATAATAACAATGAACCATCTAATTGTAAGATGAGCCTTTCCTGGATGTCTTGCGTACTCGCTAGGTATATAATTACTATTTATTTATTATGAATATAATTAATTTTAAATAATTTTGTGATAGGAACCACAAATGCGTCTGCATATGCAACCACATAAGCTTATGCTATGGGCTGATTCATCATCGTCTTTCTTGCTTATTTTTTTCTACTTCATTAATCTTATTGGCCTATTATTATTCTAACGGCAAATTTCTATATTGTTCTCTTACATAGGCTAGGTAGGAGTTGCTTAAGAATTTAAATGGTTATTCTACCATAATACTACAAAAGATGAGATATTTTCAATGATATCATTAAACTTGACCTGAATTGAAGATGAACCCTAATTTGAAAATTTGAACCCAAACTTTCTCTGGGTTGAGAAACTAACCCTTTTATCTCTATCCTTATGTTATGTTTCCTGAATCTGTGCAGGTATCTGATAGCCTCACACACAACTGACTACCAGCAGCCGATGCTATTCCTGAATACAGTTGCAGTTGCGGTTTTGGTGGTTGCCAAATTCCCCAACATGCACAAAGTCCGGATTTTTGGAATAAATGGTTGAACTATGCTGCATCACGCAAAAGTATAATCTCGGTCTTTTTCATCAATATTGGAAAACATTATACAATAACTTGTAGTCAGTAGTTAGTACCATTTTACATCAATGTGTAGGGCCTGAGTTTGGTTTTATGTTACAGTCCAATAAAAGCATTAACGGTGTAGGAGTGCCGCTGTAGTTCTCTGTATGCTCTATCTGTAAACTTTCTTCCAAGTTATATGAATGTCATTTTAGAGTTGTGTTCCTCCGGGAAGTCTTGCCTTCTGCAGTGTTCCCTGATCTGCTATCTTGGATTGGATCCTTCGTCGATTGCCTTGTAGGTTTCAAAAGCTTGTGCCCCAGTCTATTTTTGTGTTACTGTGCAATAATGGCATGGAAGGTGTAGGAGTGCTGCTGCAGTTATCTGTATGTATATCTGTAAACTTTTTTCCCATGTTGCATGAATGCCACATTTGTAGTGCTGTGTTCCTGTCTTCTGGAGTGTTTTCTGAGCTGCTATCTTGGATTTGTATTATCCTATATTTTTTAAAGTTTTGCTCATTGCCTTGTAGGTGTGAAAGTGTTGACTGTTGAGCTGTCTGTTGTAATCTTTAAAATCTTAGTTTATTTTTTATATTATTAATTTGATTAAATCATCTCAGAATAATCTTCAAATTACTATAAACTCATCTAAAGCTCACAAACATAGAAAGTGTCAGTAGCAATAAGCTGTTATCTTTATCCAACATTAATAATAATACAACATTGATTAATTTGCTTAAGATGGAGAATGCTTACTATATGGTTTAAGTTCTATAATTATTTAGAAACAGAATTTCAAAATATTGGGATAAACTAAGATATTGCTTTTTAAAAATTAAAAGGGTGAAATAATATTTTACGAAATTATAGAGATAAAAGGTATTTATGAAAGGGGTCTTTAAAGAAAACTCTATAAATTAAATATCAAATATCAAATATCAAATATCAAATATATTTGATTCAAACAATTGAAAATGGGCCCAAATTTAATGTAAAATTTTTTGTTTGTATTTAAAGTATAATAGTGATCGAAAAAAAAAATCTAGTCTTTTACTTGAATTTCTAGCATGGATATGCTGTGAGTCTCATATCACTAAAAGCAGCATTGCATTCATATGTACAAAAATAAAAACGTTGGTAAAACATTTGGAGGTAAATATGTTTGTTAAATTTGATAATATTAAATTGTAATGTTATGTGCTATTCTTAATTTATCACAAATATAATTATATAGTCTATAAGTCTTATATTTTACTTTAGCACTTTTTTAAAAATTATTTTTTATCACATTACTTATATTGTAATATTCTTATTCGTGAATATTGGTGGGGTTAGGAAGAACTTCATATGTCAAATAAAAAGAAAGTGGTAATTTAGTTTAAATATGAACTTATTTTAGTTGAATAATATATTATTTTATCTCAAACGTTGCAATAAAACAAGAAAATGCATATACATGTATGTAATTCTAATGTTGTGCTGATTATTTTGGTTGTTATTTCCATATTAATTATAATTTTTTCATTATATGTTATAAACACATATTACCATATAATTTTTTAGGTATTTTATATTTATACTATTATGTAAAAAAATTACTATATTCATGTGTTATGTATAGAGATGGCTAATGTGCCAGCCGCTACATTGGCATGATAGAGGCTTGTGTTGAGTTAAGGGGTTTAGGCACATGAGTCGAGCTAAGCATGCCTAGTGTCACGTTCTGGTCGGATCAATTTTGAATCGGTGCTTAATCGATGTCTTAGGGCTATCCGGCAGAACACCAGAGCGTGAACTCTCTAGGGTTTCCGGGCCAAAATCACACTCCCAATAAAAACTCTAACTTCCTCGAACGATTTTTATCCCCAAATTACAATTCGCACAAAGAAACTCTAACCCTAATTTCAAAACCGGAAAGAATCGAAAAACCCTAAATCAAAATTACCTCACACTGGTCAAAATCGGACGTTGACCAATCAACTGAAAGATCGCTGCCGATTTAATCTCCATGCTGACGTTAGCCACACAACTGCTGACGTCACCTTCCAATTTCACCGAAATCCGCCGCACCGATCTGATTTAGCGTTCGCTGATGTCAGTGCTCCAATTCTCTTCCGCCGAATTCGTGAAATCGAATTCTGGGTTGCTGTTCCGATTTTGACCAGTCAAAATCGGAACTCGTCTCTGTCGTTCCGCTGCTATGCCGTCAAGCGCCGCTCTTCGCTCGCCGACCACATGTGATCGTCGCCGAAGATGGGTATCGGATGAGAGAAGACGCGCCTCGCCTTCGGCCGTCTCGTTGCTGACCCAAGGAACTGTCGCCACCGCCGGAATCACAAAGAGGCGTCGCCGAAGGTAGTCGCCGCCCCAGAAGAATGAAACAGGGAAGAGGTCGCCGGAAATAGGGAAAGCTTCACCTTTATTCCGTCTTCATTGGTTACAAAACCCTAAAGCTATCTCTCCTCTCATCGGCGACAGCTCTCATCGTCGTTACAAGCTCTCAAGCTTCTCTCAATACCTCAATCTCTCACGATGGTGGTGGACAATCGCTCGCTGAATCACCGTCTCCAAGCTTTACTCACCGGTCCCGATCCCCCCTTCTCGCCTCCTCGCTCGTCCTTTTAACGGAAAGAGGCGTCGCTTTTGCTATTTCTGGCGTCGACCGAATCTTCCGCTCCACGCGGCCTTCACGCGCGTCCGCCTCCGATCCCGGTAGAATCGGTCATCATCGCCTCTACTCCAACGCTCGCCGTTGTTCGCGTCCACCGCACGCGGAGCAGATGAGCTTCCTTTCGTAAATACTGTCTGGGCTTGGGTTTGGATTTGGGCTTGAGTTAAACCCACTCTTCTCTGAGCTAAATCGAAAATTCCAGAACCTAACACCTAGTGGGCTGTGCTAGGGACTACATGGGATCAAGCCAAGTACTACACAACACCAACATAAATTTTAAACCATTTTTAATAAAAAAATATAAATTTTAAATTATTTTTTTACCTATTTGCACTTATAAAAATATCTTAAAATTTAAAAATAAAAGCATAATTATCTTTTACTTATAAAAATATTTATTTTTTAATTTTTTAGTTTTAAAATTTTTTATTATTTATATATTTATTTATTTAAAAATTCAAGCCAAACCCAGCCGGACTCTTGTCATGTCTTGTGCAGTATTTGGACAAGCAAAAAAGTTTCCCTGAGTTATGTCAAGCTCGATTTGACTATACTAAGTTGAGTAAAAACTATTGTCATATCTATTCCCGTCTCTAGTTATTCATACACTAAATACCTAGACTCGTTGAAGAAATTGAAAATTCAAGCCATACCCAGCCGGGCTCTTGTCATGTCATGTGCAGTTTTTGTACAAGCAAAAATTTCCGTGTGTTATGTCTAGCTCAATTTTACCCAACTTACCATACCAAGTTGAGTAAAATTATTGTCATGGTCTATTCGCCGTCTCTAGTTATTCATACACTAAATACCTAGACTCGTTGAAGAATTGTCATTTTAAATAAAAATAGTTTATTATTACATTTTAAACAACTTATGATTATTCTAGTGCTGTATACGTAAATGAATTTGACTAATAAGATTAATAACTTAAATTGGGCTATTTGAATTATTATTTACCGATATAATCGATCTTAAATTATTCATATTTTAATAATTTAAGAGCTAGAGTAACTTGGTCTATTATATTAATTACTTTATTTACTAAACATATCATTTAATATTTCGGTAATTTGTCCCTTTTCCCTAACTAACTAAATTTATTGTGTACTTGCAGAAGTAATAGGAGGTATTATTCAAATTATAAAGGACTTTTCCTATTAAATAAAATAATATTATAGACTTTTAATATAATAAGATTATTCCTACCTAATTGGTGCATTTCATCATATATCTCAAACATGAATTATTTTTTTCAATATAGACAAATACTTACCTTAAAAATATCACTTTTTCAATCACTGTCCATTCATGAGAATTTATTAAAAAAAAAAATAAACAAAATGATATCATGAGCATTTAAAGATAAGAACTTCACATGATTACTTGAATTGTTGCATATCGAATCTTTCTCAGTATCACTACTGTGATGCTCAAAGTCTGATGGACCGGGCTACAGGGACTGGACGGGGCAGGCGGCCCCAGTCCATGCGGACGAGGCAGGCGCGGCCCAAATCCTCCCCTCCGCCCGGCTTCGTCGAACACGGAAAAGGAGGTGCGTCTGGCACTGACGAAGCGAGCTCAGCGGCATTCTTCCCGGCGATGTCTTTGGCGTCGTCACCGGCGAGGATCCCGGCGACGTTTTCGGCAGGATTGGCGGACGCATCCGGCCGGCAGATGCGGAGATTCGGCGGGATCGACGGGCGGACGACGCAGATCGAGGACGGATTATGCGGCTTCAGCGGCGGCATCCTCGGACGCGTTCAACGGCGTGGCTGCGATGGAAGGAGGAGCTGGCAACAGCTTGCAGACAGCCTCCCTTCCATATCCGGCGACGCCCCTTCCTCCTTAAAGAGCCGAGCGAGCGGCGAAGGAGGTAGAGACGGGGAGTGCGGCTTCCCCACTTGGAGTCTTCGGCGACATTCTTCTCAGCCTCTGACCAAGACGAAGGGGAGGGGGAGGCGGTCCGGAACCACAGGCGGTGGTTTCCACCGCCTCCCCCATGTAAGTTCGGCGAAGTTGTGGGATTTGTAGTCGACGACGAGGTGCCATCGATGTGAGCGAGGATGAGGATCCGGCGGGCGGATCTTTGAGCGTGCTGTAAGGGTTTTATGTAGGTTCTGGCCAGCAACGGAAATTTTCCCTTATGTGCTATCTTCTCCGGCTCCGGCGAGCCCCTGGTTTTCGGCGATACTCTCTCTCCTGTTTCTGTGTGCTTCACCTTCTCCGGCCACGAGACGCTTCCGCGATGAGAGGGCTGAGGCTCGGACGATGTCCAAGCCTACCGCACGCCTCTCCTGTCCACACTTGCCTTCGTTGGTGGCGCGACCAAACTCCGGACGCAGGCTGCGTCGACGCCAAGTTTTGAATGCAGGCGGCGTTCGAAACGAGGTGGTCAACGACGTTGTTTGGTCAACGAAATCGAAATCAGCCTGACGTGGACAGGCTGGAATATGTTGGGCGTGACAAACGGTATCAGAGCGAGGTTGCCAAGATGGTGAAATAGACTTCCTCATGAGTTCGGTGATGCTGTTGATCATAATGATCTGGTGCGATAGGACGTGAACTCAATCACTACAGGTTGAGCGGAGCATCTGAGGATGATGCGTTATGGATGTGACCCTGATAGCATTGAGTTGGGCGGAGCACAAGGGTATGATGGGATGTCGGCTGGATCACAGGAGGTTGGACAGAGTACCAGAGGGTGGTGCGCTAGTACGTAAACCTGGTTGTGTTAAGTCGGACGGAGTGCCGAAGCGATGCAAGGTTGGTTCAGCAGCATACATCATCAGATTAGAGCACAGGTGGTGCTCCGACGGAGGACCCTGAAGAGGACGTCGAGGGCAACGTCTAAATTTGGTGGGGAAGAATGTGATGCTCAAAGTCTTATGGACCGGGCTACAGGGATTGGACGGGGCAGGCGGCCCCAGTCCATGCGAACGAGGCAGGCGCGGTCCAAATCGTCCCCTCCGCCCGGCTTCGTTGAACACGGAAAAGGAGGTGCATCTGGCGCTGACGAAGCGAGCTCAGCGGCGTTCTTACCGGCGATGTCTTTGGCGTCGTCACCGGTGAGGATCCCGGCGACATTTCCGGCAGGATTGGCGGATGCATCATGCCGGCGGATGCGAAGATTCGGCGGGATCAACGAGCGGACGATGCAGATCGAGGATGGATTCTGCAGCGGCATCCTCGGACGCGTTCAACGGCGTGGCTGCGATGGAAGGAGGAGCTGGCAACGGCTTGCAGACAGCCTCCCTTCCATATTCGGCGACGCCTCTTCCTCCTTAAAGAGCCGAGCGAGCGGCGAAGGAGGTAGAGACGATGAGTGCGGCTTCCCCACTTGGAGTCTTCGGCGACATTCTTCTCAGCCTCCAACCAAGACGACGGGGAGGGGGAGGCGGTCCGGAACCACAAGTTTCCACTGCCTCCCCCATGTAAGTCTGGCGAGGTTGTGGGATTTGTAGTCGACGGCGAGGTGCCATCGACGTGAGCGAGGATGAGCATCCGGCGGGCGGATGTTTGAGCGTGTCGTAAGGGTTTTATGTAGGTTCTGGCCAGCAACAGAAATTTTCCCTTATGTGCTGTCTTCTTCGGCTCTGGCGAGCCCCTGATTTTCCGGCGACACTCTCTCCCCTATTTCTGTGTGCTTCACCTTCTCCGACCACGAGACGTGACGAGAGGGCTGAGGCTCGGACGGACGCGGTCCGAGCCTGCCGCACGCCTCTCCCATCCACACTTGCCTTCATCGGTGGTGCAACCAAACTTCGGACGCAGGCGGCGTCCGCTTGGAGAAGACGACGCCGACATTCGAAACGAGGTGGTCAACGTTGTTTGGTCAACGAAATTGAAATTAGACGCGGGCGATTTTGATTTTTCAAACTCGGCAAGTTTTCGACACAGTTCTATGCACTGTGCTGACGTGGACGGGCTGGAATATGTTGGGCGTGACAACTACTATCTATTCTTTTTTTTTTTCATACCTGAACTTGCCAATGTTGAGTCATCATGTTACTTACAGTACGAGAAGAAATACAGTGCAAATTTAAATTCTCCTACAATTATGTACTCTCAAGATTAGTTAAAGTAACGAAAGAAGCATGAAGCAAGTCAATAAGGTCCTTAAAAACAACTTAAACCTAAATGAAAGATTTTTCAAACCCACAGACAGATTACAATTTATATGTATGTTGACTTTACAAAGTCAATATACCCCACAAGCGAGAAGAAGGCATAAGATGAACTAATTTAAGACCAAATTACTTCCGGAGAACATTCTAAGACATTGAATACTCAGCTTATATCAATCTTTGGATATCTATAAGCAAAACAAGCATGCTCATGTGATAATCTATTGCATGCTAGCTCAAGCACCACTTTGCAATTTATAGTCACATCTCCTTTCACTCTATTTATCTCGGGACATTGTGTAATTTACATACGATAGGATAAATCACATATGATAGAGATTGCATGATGTTTAACTGCACAAAAATATACAACTTGAAACCATAAATATTACACAAACTCCTATACACATTTTACATATACTAGCAAATAAGATGGATCATGTCTTTGCCTCTCAAACCTGAATACCAAAGACTTGCATACCACCCAAGTAGCTCAAATGTGACCAGAAAACAGAAACTGCTTCTAAACCTCCTCTCTTCCTTGGTTGTTGTTACTAGTAATGTTATATTTGCACAAGGGGCAAGTGGAGCTGATGTATAACCATTTGTCTATGCACCCACAGTGGAAATGGTGCCCGCAAGGCAGTTCCCGTAGCTCCACCCCATCATCATAAGCAGAGAGGCATATACAGCATTCCTGCATGCAAGTAATGCTTCATATGTACCATACCATAAATCTCTTTTACAAGATTACGACTGCAGTTTGACCAGCAAAAACGTGAAAAATGAGACAAGAAAGAAATAAAAAGGAACGTAATTCAGAAGAAAACCAGTCCAAAATGCAATTTGATATCAACCTGAATGTAACAAGAATTAGCAAGGAAGTAAAATGAAAATGTGCCTGTTACAAGAGCAACGAGTCATTTAGGAATGATGATTAAACTTGAATCAATCAGGTACCTGACTAAATCCCTGTTCAGGTTGGGTCAACATGACCCTTGACCCATTTAAGCCCAACTTTAACCTCACCCATTTATTTGGGTCCGAACCAAACACGACCTGCTTTATAAACAAGTCAACCTAACCCAACCTACATCGTGCATATTCCCTTGCCAGCGTAGCAAGCTCCACCATCAGCCCTCGGGTGGCAACAAGACCCCCGTGCCACAAGAAAGCTCCCACGCCCGCAGCAAACTCCCCTAAAAATTTTAATTATTAATTTTATTTTAGTTTTCATTTTAATTATTAATTTAATTATCATTTTAACTAGTATTAGTGTAGAATTTAGTAGTTTGCATATGATTATATATCCAAGCAATTTACCATTTACCCAAATACCCAAACAACATAGTAAATTACCCAAACACCTACTTACTTTTACAACTAGTATTTTTCAACTGGTACTTTACCAACTAACAAAAGCTATAAAAAGCTAAAAGCATCAGCAACCCCAAACCCAAACATAGCCAAAAATAAGTTGACCAATTATGAAACCGCCTAACTTCATTGGGTTGGTCAATTTTACTAAGCCTACTCTTTGTTGTGGGTTCAACACTTTGGGTACCTAATTAGTTTATTGGGACATGCTAGGTTTCAAATAGAATTCTAGTTTAAAAGTATAGGTGTCCAGTGTATAGACAAATAAAATTATAATTTACCTAGAACCTTTTGCTAATTATTTTAAAAAAATAATTATATAAAATGTGTTTAATTCACAAAATTATAAAATACCTAAAATAAATAGACAAATAAAAGATTTTTTATTGAATGGAATGCCTGTGATTATCCAATTAAAAACCATAATAAGGTTTGATTATATAAAACTATACATAACTCAAGTTTGAGTCAGGTTTGGATATTAAATTTGTGCAATTAGGTCAAATTTAGTCATTGAATATAAAACTCGGTACCCAACTGTTCCATTCATAGAGTCATTTGAGATGAGAAGAAAAGGTAACTAGATTAGTGGAAGCATGGATGAAGCACGATGAAGCTGCTAGTCCGTCTTAAAATAATTTTATTTCGTTCAGCAAATATATGATATGCATCATCAAGCCAACTTGAAATGAGCGGTATTTATTATTTCAAGTTCCAAACTTGATTAGCTTAAATGTTCAACATAAACTCTTTCCTTTGTTTTCTGATGAAATAAGGTTCTAAATATGGGAATAAAAGATACTCTTGCAGATATCGTTCATGCCAAAGTATCTGCGGTCACTTATCAAAATTTCAAGGGTCTAGATTTCCTAAAGCTATGTAAGATGTATGATGAAACTAGAAAGAGATTCATCCAAGCAAAGAAGCCTAATTCTTTGACTAAGAGAAGAATGTCATTTATACTAAGGAGAACATCTGTTTCAATATGCCGCATCAATCAGCAGACCAGCAAGGAAACATGCACTTGAATCTAAAGAAACATTGATAAGTGACTATAGATACTTTGGCATGAAGGATATCACCATAGAGAACCTTGGAGCCATCAAGGATCTTGGGACCGAAGCATCCATATAAATATAGAAATTTGATCTCTTATTTTGAAAGCTGTGTGAATTGAGAAGTTCAAAAATGAAAAACAATGATCTAAACCAAGGTTACAAAACTGGTTAGTTTCGGAGGGTATGGCCGGTTTATAATTGTCCAATCATGGACTAGTACCATATATACTGTACCAAGTGTCAGTACCGATTGGTATACCGGATCAAATTTTTAAACCTTGTTATAAACAATCTTCTCTTCTTCTTTTTTGGTTTGTTGAAGGAAAATTTGAATATAAAAAAGAGAAAAAACTTTGTAAGAGATATGAGAGAGGTGGCAGTTACTTTTATCTTCCATCAAATTGAATGCTAGTTATAGCTTGTCTAGACTAAGAGCAAGTTTAAATAAGTAATCAGTTTGTACTAGCATCTAGCCATTTCAACTGAAGTCTTTGGTCGCGAGAGATGATAGTGAAAAGGATAGAAGGGATAAAGGAGAACATGCACAAAAAGAAAAATAGGGTTAGTGATGGACATACTGAAAATAAATCAACAACAATAAGGAAACAGTTTACCGCATCCTCATCAGATATAAGATGCTCAATTGGTGGGTCACTGCAACAGTCACTCATTACTCCACCTAGGGATCTTTGTACTTCATCAGAAAGTTCTTCAGAATTACAAATCCTTCTGAATCTATATGAGGGAAGTTGGCGGATTTCTTCATCGGATGCACCTTCTTGCTTTTGAAAGAGAAAGATTGAAAACAAATTATTTAAACATGTGATAGTATGCAATTAATACTACGAGATAAAATGAATAAACAGTCACAATTTGATGGACATAAAAGTTAAGGAGAAGTTCACTTTAAACTTAGCCTCAATATTGCCCCTATATTTTCAAAAACCACAATTTAGCCCATGAAGTCTGGCGCTAAGTTAGCCATTTAACCCTCTAATCAAATAATGGCATTAAAAACTTAACATTTATTAATTTTAACCCATGAAACTTTATTCCTCTTATTTGCTCCTTATACGGCAAAAAGATGATTGTTTATCTCAACTAAAAGGAATATATTATGGGATAGAAAATTGCTCCTGAGGAAAGGTTGACTTAAATTCCCTACCATTTAACACATTATGCAACCTTCAGAATTTATCCTATCAAAAGATGAGGCTTATTGTTTAAGGGTTCAAAACTCCCGATGAGTGCAAACCTCAGTTACTACATGGATTACCAAGCAAACCTCGGATTATGAGACATTTGAATATTGAATTATAAAAACTGCAAAGCACACAAATCAAACATGATTTTTTTATATTTTGTTACACGAGTTTAAAAGGCTGAACTAGGGGCATACCCCTTACATGAAACATAGTTATATTACTTTCGTTTGTTCTTTCTCACATGAATTTTATTGTTTTAGCATTTGAGATTATTAATTTTCTTTTCATTTTTTTTTGGTTTTCCTTTTTGATAGGACAGAGGGGCATCTTAATATACGCATACTAAACAATTATCTAACCTTTGTATGCATAGAGTGCTAAACTAAGCAAATAGAGACATGCAATGTCAAGAGATATGTCAATAAACAACTTTAAGGACTTAAGTGAAAAAAGATTAACAATTCAAATGGGTTTAATTTATTTTGTCAGGATATTAAAGGCATCTGACAAATGTTAGTTGGACAAATTCGATTAATTATTGGAAAATTCAAAGAGATCCAACTCATCAACTAAACGAATTAAAGGAATCCAGTTATTAGTTAGACAACTCAGGAGAATCTAACCACTTCAAGATGACTCATAGGAATCTGAAAATGAATGGTGAGATGACTTCAAGGATCTAACTGAATATTGGAGAAGTTAAAGAGATACAACAACTACATCATATGACTGAAGGATTCAATGATTAGTAGACAACTGAAGGGGTCTGCTTCAATAATGAACTGCATAAAGGAATTCAAATGCTTGAGCATAGTCGTAAAAATTGTAGAATGACTGAAATGAGTTCAGTTGAGTGTTCGGTGGATCAGGGGAGTTCAGCTACTTGATTTTAATTTTTTAAATTTTCCAAGATGACTCAAATGGACATGGATAATGGCACACAGATTGTATTGATAACAGACCAGCATATATACGTACACTAATATATTGGTATACACTAGTATTCAAAACCTTTCAAATATAGGGTATTTTACATTAGGGCATTATGACAATTTTATCTTAGTTATTCATTCCACACTTAAAATAATTAAATATTTTAAATTATCACTATTTTAACTTTCATGCAAAAAGAAGGGTTGGCATTTATAGGAGAAAAGTAAGTAAATAAAATATGAGAAATAGTCCTTTGGCCAATATGCATTTATTCAAACACAAAATAGTTTATCAGCACTCTACACAGTTGTTTCGCTGTTCCTCTCCATAATACAATAAAAAAGTTTGCTCAAGCTGTCAAGCATAATCAATTTTTTAACACTTTGGGCAGTCAGAATTTAGTCAATTGTATACCCAAAAAATGTGCTTCATTAAACCATGATTCCACTTTGATGCTGAAGAGATAGGATACCAAAGTGGGGAAATAGTTAGAGATTGATAACACGCTCATGTAGAGATCTAGTTCAACTTCATATATGAGAAGAATTGTTTGAAATTTCAATATAAACACAAACTAAAAATAAATTTTTATGAAAATGATCTCTCTACTGTTTATCTTGGTATCCCTCGTAAAAAGGATTGTACGCCTTGATTAAAAGATTTATCATTTGGTGTTGATAGAAAAAAGAAGTGCTGTTAAACACAACAAAGTTTTATGGAGGCCTTTTATATATGGGAAGAAGTAATCCTAGATGAAAAAAGTTGCGCTATTAACATGGGGTACCTGATCTGCAACTGCATAAAGAATTGCGATGATACATGGTAGGCAGCAACAAACAGCAATGCCAATGACGCATGCCAGAGCAACACAAAATACTACAAAGAAGACGTCAAATGCCAGGAAAACTATGCAAAGCCTGTAAAAAAGGATCAAACACGAAAACTTAAGCAAAGACAAATTTGTAATTCTATCCAACTATTTAGATATATATTCAGGATATAACCAATATAACTGTGGCGCATCATTTGTCAAAGCTTGGCCTCCAACTGATACCCAGTAAAATCCAATGATCCACCAAATGAATGAGAACATAGTGTTTGCAGACTCCAGAAACTTGGCAACACTACAAAATAATAGGTGAATGTAACCAAATTCCATAAACATCAAGATTATGAGGAACTATAGTATCAATTTTTCGATTATAACGCAAAGCAAATAGAAGCATTTTCCAGGAAGAAGTGGATATTAGCGAGGATTTTCAACATCAAAAAGCATGAAGATAATGATAATAATCAAGAAATTGTTTCTAGAGTAAATGTAGCATTTATTGTGTGCTTTCAACTCTCGGAATAGTTTCTTTAGATTTATGTCTAGATAAGATTTGTTGTGCAAGATGTAGGATTGATTTTTGAGCTATAATTAGAATGAATAGGGTAGCTAAAATGAGACCAGTTTAGTAGGGATTAATCAAAAACATAAAATATGCTGAAGCAATGTTTACTAGTATCTATATATACTTGATAAAGAGTAGTACTATGAAACTTTTGACATTCTGGGATGTTTTTACCATTCAAATTATTAGAATTTAATTTTTCAATTAGTTATATTTGTACCCATTTATATAATTCGCCATATAGATTTCTATGACTAGGATTTGCTCTTCCCATCATGTGATTCATTGATGCTACATGTGAATGACTTGTTTTTCACCCAGAAAAAATGATATTAATAGTAGATCATGAAAAATAGTAGAAAACTAAAAATTCGAATATGATATAGCGTATATCATAATGGGAATAATGTGCTGCATCACACAAACATAAATTCATCACCCTAACAGAAATCTAATATGCTCTAAAAAATAAAATAAGCAAGATCAGAATAGGTATAAAGAAAGATGTATTTTTCAATAACAGCTATATGTAACGCATGCCATCTTTGGACTGGTGTATATTTTTTTCATCCCTTTCTTCATACTTTGCTTCTTTTAATAAACTGGTTGGCTTTTCATTTCTGTTCATTGAAAAAAAACAATGTGCAAAATGCATGAATAAGACAAATTAGAAAATGATTGAATATTCTAACTAGAAAAGTATATTTTAAAATTCCAGTAGAGATTTTTATAAATGTTCTTAGGTGATAGCAAAATCATTTATGAACGATAACAATGACAATTCTTTAAGGTAACTTGATAAAGTCACCTTAGCATTACTATATGCGCATCTTATGTGCCTATTCTGCAACCCTTTAAATTGTCAAGTGAACTCTAGCATTTTCTTCTGGAGCAAGCTTGTTGAGTCAGATTTTGGTTTGTCTGAGGATCTAAAATTAAGTGGAGGTCATGATTTTCCTCAACAAAAAGTTTCTTGAATCAGATTTGTTTTCAGAGTCTCATATTAGATCAGTAGAATCAACAAATCATACGTAAAATTTGGCAACTAATCCAGAAAAATACAAAAAATAAGAATTAAATGAAAAGGGGAAAGATGCATTTGGGGAAGAAATTTTTCCCATAAATATCCTTGATATATAATATAAAATTTAAATATATGAGGTATATGTTTACCATTTTAACATGTCAAGGTCTAATTTCGCTAAAACATGTACTTCTAACGATCACTCAATTACTTCATCAAAAAGAATTTTCACTCCCGCAATTCTTGTTTGACAAAATTTGATTCAAATAAGCAATTTGAGATCTAAGTAAACACACGATTTCTCATTACATTCATAAATTAAAGTTCAATTTCTCATTCTGAAACCAAAATCTATCTGGCTTATTTTGTTACCTTGTAAGAGCCTTGAATAAGTTGTTACAAAGAATTTTAAAAGAATCAGAAGAGGAAAGAGGAAATGTAAGGAGAGTCGTCTACAAAAAAGGACCTGTGGAGAGATATAACTATATACAAATGCATTAAAACACCGGGACAACCAAAGCAAACGCTAACATCTTAGGATATGCTTATAGAGCACATCATCCAGCAGATACAGCTCATATTACTAATTTCCTGTATCAGCTGTGATCTTATGTAATGCTAATTAAATTATACCTTTTATTAGTTCAAGGTCAAGGGAAGATGATTCGTCAGTGCAAATTTAAGCTAATCGTTATTTTATTATTTATTTCGTTACGAGCAACCAAAACGATTATAATCTCCGCAAATAAAACTATAAGAGGATTCCTAAAACTGTAAAACAGAATCTCGGATTAGTTTATCACAAATAACCCGCCATGTATAACTAAATGGATTTCGAGACACGAAAGAGGCCTGCAGAAATATTTAAACAGATTCCGATTCTGTTACCCGTCAAATTGCTCACTCTGATCTTGACCTGCAGCTTCTACCAAGTCAGTCTGAGAACTCGAAGCCGAATTGTCCTGAACCTGCCCGTCCTGCCCTTCCGCTCCTCGTTGCAGATGCCTCCGGCGGTACTGAACACAGACGCAGACAATGTGCAGCACGCACTGGAGAGTGTACCCACCAATCCAAAGTCGCAACGGCATCACCGGCGTCTCCTTCCGGCTCAGCACCAGGACCCCAGCCGCAGCCACCACGAACGCCAAGTTCCAGAGCACGTCGAGGAAGACGACGGGCCGCGAGTAGGCCCAGTCGCTCTGCCGCTCCTCCAGCTGCTCCGCGGCGGCCTCCCGCACCAGCAGCGACGGCTCCCGCATCACGTGCCGGTTGCTCGCGCGGCTGAGCAACCGGGCGGCGCCGCGGAGGCTGGGCCGCGCCACCCGTGGCCTGCCGCCGACGGCACCTCCGGCGGTCAGGAGGGGCGAGGGGTCGACGGCATAGTCCATGGAACTTGTAGCCCACATTGCGGCGAAGATGGTCGGGCGACGGGAGGAACCCTAGATCGACGGATCGAAAACGAGGGAGAAGACGTGGGATCGAAGAGAAGTGGAAGATGCAGCCGAGGACTAAAAAATAAGTTTGATTTGTTCGGATATAATTATTATTTTAAAGTTTGTCGCTATTCAACGCGCGAGTCTCTGTCGCCGCATCATTTACCCGCCTTGCTGCGAATTTTATGCACGGCCCAGAACAGCGTGCACGCATCCCATCTAAATCCAACGGTTGTAATACACAAAGTTTAAGATCTGATGGTCCATTGGTGGCCTTCATGTGATTCTCGTGCAAGTGCCTTGTAGAAAATCTTCATTCCGCTTGAGTCAGAGCTTTTGTGACTTTTCCAGAATTACATTGACCGAGAATTTGAGCGGACTGTCATATGATTTGTCAGTTTGTTTTTTATTACAATCCTTATTTAAAAGAAAAAAGTAATTTGGGCTGAGCTAGGCCTACGAGGGCCTGCTAAGGGCGCGTTTGGCATTGTAGGCGGGGCGCCCGGTCGCGTGGGGCGTCGGTCAAAGAAGCAGGAAGCGTTTGGCGCTGAGGCCACTTTGACACTGCTTACATGCGTTGACTAACATGGACCGGGCGTTTTTCGCCCGGCTCAACCTACAGGTCCCTCCCTGTAGGTTGCGTGGGTGCGGAGCGGACGGCTCTACCGCTCTCCTGTCATCGAGTACGCGGGGCGGAAGATGGAGCGGCGGTGCGGCTCATGTCCAAGGCCGCGCACCTCTGGCACGCCCTCAGCGACGACCGCATCGCATGGCTCCGCGACGACCTACGCCGTCTCGAGGGCGTCCGCAAGCTCGTCTCCGATGACGACGAGCTCCTCTTTGCTCTAGTCCTCGCCGAGATGACGGACTCCCTCGGGCTCCTCTCGGGCTCCCTGACTCACCTCGCCAGGCGATGCTCCAATCCGGCGCTACGGAGCTTCGACGCCGCGTTCGCGGACCTCGTCGAGACCGGCGCCGACCCTAGCGGCTTCGAGTACGAGGGGCGGAAGATGGAGCGGCGGCGCGGCTCATGTCCAACGCGGCAGGATCTCTGGCACGCCCTCAGCGACGACCGCATCGCATGGCTCCGCGACGACCTACGCCGTCTCGAGGGCGTCCGCAAGCTCGTCTCCGATGACGACGAGCTCCTCTTTGCTCTAGTCCTCGCCGAGATGACGGACTCCCTCGGGCTCCTCTCGGGCTCCCTGACTCACCTCGCCAGGCCATGCTCCAATCCGGCGCTACGGAGCTTCGACGCCGCGTTCGCAGACCTCGTCGAGACCGGCGCCGACCCTAGCGGCTTCGAGTACGAGGGGCGGAAGATGGAGCGGCGGAGCGGCTCATGTCCAAGGCGGCAGGATCTTCGGACGGCGACGAGGTCGGATGAAGAAAATAAAAAGTAGGCGACGCATCTGGAGGCGACTTCTTCAGCGGGCGATGCGAGATCTTTGGACGCGAGGGAAGCCGACGCTGGCGGCGACGTTCGTGGCAAATGAACCGGTCCAGCATCGAACGATGGAGGCAGCGGTGGAGGTCCTCATCCAGCAATGGCCGTGCGGAGAGGCATACCACCTATGACGGATGGAAGAAGAAGCACGAATATTAACGTGCAACTGCGGCGGATAATAGATTATTTTATATTATTTTTTTAAAAGCAATGTACAGAACCTACACCGCAATCATACTTACAGCACAGTAACAGTGCTGCTTTTATAACCTACAACTATTCAACCTACACTACAATCCCAAACGCACCCTAAGTCGGCGTGATAATTGTGTAATTTCGATATAGAAGGGTAACTAAATAAGTAAATCTGCCATTTCTAGGGTTTTGTAACTTCGATTAGGGTTTTGGTGGATTAGAGTTTAGACTCGAGGTGGGGAAGCCGACGCTGCAGCAATAATGGTTCTCAAGTATGCGATCTTTACACGTCTCCTCCTGTTTTGATTTTTTTTTTGTTTACCGAATCTACTCTTCATCTCATTCTAGATTTGTTGCAAGCATCAAATTGCTTTCTTTTTCTTCTAGGCGATTGGTAACCGGTAAACAAAGTTTCGATTTTTTGTGCTTTTTTTTATGCTTGCTTGCTTGATCTGATTCTGAATGATTATTTCGAATCATTATGAACAGAGTTTTTTCTTGTTTGTTTGGAATTGGAGAACAGTATTAGAAGAACGTGTTTCTTGGTTGAGTTTTGTGGTGATTGGGAATTGCAGTTTGTTTCACTTATCTGCTTTGTCCATGGTAAAATAAATTTTATTTTTCACTTGAACTAGTGTTATATTTTCCCGAATGTGATGTATACCGTACTGCCTTTTTGGCATCCTCTTTTGGCTCCATCATTTCCTTCATGGTTTTGTACAAAGCTGATACTTTTATCTTCGCTTGGAAGATTGAGGTGGTTGTGAAAATTCAATGTAAAATTACAAAATAGAAAATTCTGTATTAGAGAATTATGTAAGTTGGACTGTGATGAATGATTCTGTACTTGAACTACCATTCTTTTTTTTACATATGAATTATATGTAGTGAATTTACAAAAATCCTAGAAATTGGATGTTTAAAGTTTAAGCACACACGAAGGGAAGCTACAAAATAGATAAATTCTGCGTTGGAGATTTTTGTAAATTTGACTGTGGTAAATGGTTTTTCACTTTTACTACCACTCTTTTGCACGTTTATAAATTCTATATAAGAAATTTTACAAATTGCTAGAAATTGATGTTTATACAGTCCATCCAAATTCGCACTCGTAAATGGTCTAATAGATACTGGCTTTACAATGGGCTTTAACCATTTAAAACAAGATAGATGCATCTCTCTAGGTTAACCCTCTGTGGAATTTTTAACTTTGTGAAGAAAAGGTATAGGATGCTTCATCCTAGTTAGTGAAGTTTCATAGTAACACTGATAAGCCTTGTATTTATTTTGTTCTTAGGACTGAACTCTGTCGCTTCAGTGGTGCCAAGATATATCCTGGAAAAGGCATTAGATTTGTGCGCTCAGATTCTCAGGTAAATTGAGATTGCAGTGGTGTTGCTTGGCATCTGAGCCACTATTTAGCTGTACATTTCTATTAAGTTTTGACTATTGGGTTCTCGCCTAGGCTTTTTGTTTGGTGAAGGGACCATTACCTGGTGGTAAAGTCTTCGTATAACTTTATAAATATTTAAGTTTACTTTTTAAAGAAAAGTTTGATTTTCTGCAGCATAGTAATCTCGGTGCATATATTATATGATACTCCACAATAATTGTTATGATGTTCGATAGTAATTGCAATGAAGCTTTTCTTTTAGTTGAAGTTTAGTTACACAAAACTTGTGTATTGCCTTTTGTTTTTGTAGGTGTTCTTATTTGCCAATTCTAAATGTAAGAGGTACTTTCACAATCGACTTAAACCTGCAAAGCTCACATGGACAGCAATGTATCGTAAGCAACACAAGAAGGTCATTCTCCTACTTCATTGGTTTATATATATTTGTCTAAGCTACATGTGCTTTTGTGCATTATCATTTGCTTGTGTTCTTTGCTTCTATCTTTCAGGATATTCATGCTGAAGCTGTGAAGAAGAGGCGTCGAACTACCAAAAAGCCTTATTCTAGGTCAATAGTTGGTGCTACTTTGGAGGTGATTCAGAAGAAGAGAGCTGAAAAGCCAGAAGTCCGAGATGCTGCTAGGGAAGCTGCTCTTCGGTATGTTCATACTCTTGATTGAAACCTCTATACTCGTACCTTTCTTTTAGGTTATGAAGTATCTCAAGCATATTATGAAGTTTTGTAATCTTGCACTTCTGTTCCCTTATTATTAGGTTATCTCCCGTACTTAGCTCTATAAATTGGCTGTGCTAATATTTGCTCAAGCCGTAGTCTAGCAGTCTAGGTTATCTCCCGTACTTAGCTCTATAAATTGGTTGTGCTAATATTTGCTCAAGCCGTAATCTAGCAGTCTAGCCATAGAAAAGAGTATTCACAGTATAACAATGCAGAGGATGCTATAGGAGAGGGCAAAATTATTTGTGATTTTGCCATGAAGTTCCTCTGGTTGATTTGATGCCATTATAGTAATAATAGTTTTTTTTTTAGTTTGCTTCATTTTAGCAAAACATGATTTAAAATGAATTAGGAAGAAAGAGAATTTACGTCCGGAACAGATAATCCAACTGAAATCTAGCATTTGCATAGTAGTGAAACTGTGAAACATCAAATTTCAATTTTAGATGCAAATATTGATTTTAAATGGTTCAAGTCTTCCTCTCTCATAGGTCAATAGCTTTTGAGATGCACCATTTTTAATCTCCGTCGTATCATGTTTAGCTCTCATTACATACTGGTTTTAAATTAAACTAGTGCAGGGGCCTATTATGATGTACACTTGTAGTACATGGGCCTCTTATGTTTGTGTAGCAACATTTAAAGAACCAGCCCGTACCGTCCAAGCAGGGACAGTAGATGGACTTGCAGAGGAAAAAATGTCCTAGGCATGACAGCCTAGGCACAAGCTTCATCCATCATTCAGTGAGTGCGCATCTCAATGCAGCTCACAGAGTTAGTTTGGTGCACATTTCTCTTAAGTTCGATAATAAATGTAAAGTTCAACAATAACCAGGTTCGACAATAAACAACAAAGTTCGACAATAATAACAAAGTTCGTCAATAAACAAGTTCAATAATAAATAACAAAATTCAATAATATATCGTCGCACTTTGTCATATATTGTCGAACTTATTTAAAACTTATAATTTCATCGTCAAACTTTATCTTATATCGTCGAACTTATTTGAAACCTATAATTTTATCGTCAAACTTTGTCTTATATTGTCGAACTTATTTAAAACTTATAAATTTATCGTCCAACTTTATCATATATCGTCAAACTTTTTCTGAAACTTATGATTTTATGTCGAACTTTATCATATATCGTCGAATTTTTTTCTAAAACTTATGATTTTATCGTTGAACTTTATCATATATCGTTGAACTTTTTTGAACTTATGATTTTATCGTCGAACTTTTTCTGGACATCGTCGAATTTTTTCTAAAACGTATGATTTTATCGTGGAACTTTATCCTATATCGTCAATCTTTTTTAAAACTTATGATTTTATTGTCGAACTTTGTCATATATCATCGAACTTTTTTTGGATATCGTCGAACTTTTTCTAAAACATGATTTTATTGTCGAATTTTATCATATATCATTGAATATTTTTGAAACTTATGATTTTATAGTCGAACTTTGTCATATATCATCGAACTTTTTCTGGAACTTATAATTTTATCGTCGAACTTTGTCATATATCGTCGAACTTGTCTTAAACTTGACCAAAACCTAGATAAATCAATGGGAATAGTGAAGAATATTTAGGTGTAAATTCTAGTAAATTTATTTTTTTTTTTCTTTATTATTTCTTTTAATTTTTATATTTATACTTATTATCAAATTTTGCCCGCTATTATTGAATTTTTGTTAACCTTATCCGAAGTTTACAGACAACAAACGCTGTGAATGGCATCGAGATGCGTGCTCAATGCTGTTAATTGAACGGTGGATGAAGCCTGTGCCTAGGCCATTTTAGGCACAAGCCGTGCCTAGAACATTTTTCCCTTGCAAGGAGCGAAAGAAGAATAAAAAGAAAGAAAAATAATTAGAGGAAGAAGGAAAGAGGAAGCCTGCAGCTGCTCCTGCAACACGTCCGGTTCTCGTTGCTCCCGTGACATCACGGCGAGTCAAGCGACGGGGGAAGCTTCTTCTATTCCCGCTGCACCTGCCACACGCTGCGATATGACTACCATTGATTAGAGATACGACTAATACACTGATATAAACTGACTATTAGCATTTCAAAATTAGCTATTTGGATTAATTACAGAGATATACTTAAATGTCAAACATTCAAGTTAGTTGAAATTTAGGCAGCTTTCTGGAAATGATCTGGTAATAAGGCAGCGAGCTGTACGTCTACATGTACATTTTGCTTAAGTGGGTCAGAGACCCCAACTAAAGTAAATTGTATCGAACACTGGGGTGCTCTTTCTCGGCTTGCTTTATCACTATTTAGAGTCTCTGTTTTTACTAATAATTATGTTTGTCTAATTCTGCAGTGAAATCAAAGAGAGAATCAAGAAAACAAAGGATGAAAAGAAGGCGAAAAAGGCTGAAATAGTCGCAAAGACGCAGAAAACTCAGGTAAAAGGTGCACCCAAGGGCGCGGCACCCAAAGGCCCTAAGCTCGGAGGCGGCGGAGGAAAGCGCTGAAGAACACTTTGTATCTGTCCAAGCTGCTAAGCATTCCCGTCTCTAAATAGAAAGTGAGTGTAGCATTTGGTAGCCCGTGGCCGCCTGACTTGCTGCACTTCTATTACTCGTTTTGAAACATTTTACTTTTGAGCTTTAGATCCTGAAATTGTGAGGTTTGGTTTCAAAAGCTACTTCATCATGATTCTAGTTCTATTTATGATAATGATTTTAGGCTCTTCTCTTCTTTGCTAATCTTGAGCTTTTTTCCCTGCTCGTTGGTTGCATCAAGATGGGGTGAGAATTTCATAAATTATTAGTCGACTTGTGATTTTTCGTCATCTAGTCGTAACTTGAAATCTGTTGACTTTCTTACCATAGCATGAAGTAGCTGTTTTTTGTATTGCAAAGTCAATATGCACATTTATTGTGAGTGAATGTATTAATCATAATGAACCGCCATTTAATTCAATTTAAAATAATAAATTTAAGAAGTATGTAACAAAGCTTACAATCTCAAAAGAATAATAAGGTTAGTAGATCAATTTTATTTGAAATTTTTCACTTATGTAGTTTGTTTTATTTTTTACTTTGAATAATTAATTATAACACCTATTATTATATTTGACTTATTGCACACTAGAAAGTTAACAATTTTTTTTCTTAGAATATTAGTTGTATACTGCAAATGTTATAGGCAAAATAGTGTTTTAATTACTTACAATATAATTAATACTTTTTTATCTTTTGATAATGGAAGCAAATATTATGATATTGTTTCTGCTCTTGTAAAGTAATTAATATAGTTATACTTAATTTAAATGTTCAAGATGGTATACAAATGGATGAACAGGAGAGTATAAAACTACAATGAACTATAAATTGTGTTGTAAATTGTTTGCCCTGCTATTAATTGTTTTATAATTATGATAAATTATGTTATAATGTAATATGTTGTGTAATTAAAATTTATAAAATATATTTAATAATTTTTTTAACTATGGTTAAATTTTAAAATAATAAATAAATACAGTATTTTAAAATATTTAAAATAATAATTTTATTATTAATATTTTAAATTATTTAAAATAATAATATTTAATATTTTAATTAAAATTATATAAATTATTTTTTTAGAAGAATCAAAATTATCCAATGGTATATTTTTTTAACTTTTTTTTTGTGTTTTTATTTTTTTTATTATCAAACACCTTTTGTACTTATTTCTACTTAAAAACTATTTAAAATTAGTTTAAAAACGGAGCTAAATATATCATAAGGCCCTATTTAGCCTTATCTCACTATTAATTATTTTATAATTATGTTTAACTATATTGTATTGTACTATCAAAATTTATAAGATATTTGATAAATAATTTTTTAACTACTGTTAAATTTTAAAATAATAAATAAATATATTATTTAAATTATTTAAAATAATAATTTTTTATTATTAAAATTTTAAATTATTTAAAATAATAATATTTAAATTTTAAATTAAAATTATATGAATTATTTTTTTAGAAAAATAGAAAATAGCAAAAGTATCAAATTATAGATTTTCTAATTTCTACTTTTTTACTATTTTTTTATTTTTACTTTTCCGTACTAAATAATTTTTTATTACTTTCTACTTAAAAACAGGTCAAAGAAACCCTAAATTATAGATAAATTAAGCACGTAAAATATGCAAATAAAAGCCAAATTAAATATAGAGTTTTAAAAAATATGAGGTCTTGAAAAGCTAATATCTTATAAATTATGGATTATCTTAAGAATTTTAGGTTTTCCTCTTTCTTCCATTAGCACTATAGAAACAAGCTAATATCTTTTGAAAGATGTTAATGAGATTAATTCATGATGATAAAAACAAGTTATCCCCCACAATCACACAAATCAAAAAAATTAATGAACTAATTTGAAATGACTCTAT
This sequence comes from Costus lasius, assembly GCA_027563935.2. Taxonomy (NCBI): domain Eukaryota; kingdom Viridiplantae; phylum Streptophyta; class Magnoliopsida; order Zingiberales; family Costaceae; genus Costus; species Costus lasius. The sequence continues at coordinate 70,359,998 of CM050452.1, forward strand.
TCAAACTTTGAATAATCAATAGGCAATTTATCTTGTTGTTGTTAGTGGTCAAAAAATTTAATGAGCTAATTTGAAATGACCCTATTCAAACTTTGAACAATCAATAGGCGATTTATCTTGTTGTTGTTAGTAGTCAAAAAAATTTAATGAGCTAATTTGAAATCACCCTATTCAAACTTTGAACAATCAATAGGTTGATTATCTTATTATTGTTAATAATAGATAAAGAGGGTCAATCAATATGAATGATCACTAGTTGTAGCCAAATCTAAAAATAACATACATTTTTTTAATTTTTTTTGTTAGCTTCACTCAATTCAATCTAAGGCTATTTATAAATAACTTGACCTACTATGGTAGACTTAGTCCATTTAATAATAAAAAAATATTTTACATTATATAACTATAAAATTATCCTAATCAAATTTATGAGTATGTAAATCCACAATATCAATAAATTACTCATTTTATTAAAAAAAATTTACATGCTAAAAAGATAATATATGTATTATTATAGAACTCAAATTTTTTTTTTGACATAGAAAAGTTAAATAATGAAAGCAAAGTTTGACCTCAAAATCTTGTTACTAACAACTAAAGTCTTTATTAGTTAAACTAACTTACACTCTCAACTAAGATTCATACTAGAACTAAATTTTTTTTATCAAACTTAAAACTAACAAATTTTTTTGATAAATTATAAAAAATTTGCATTAAAAACTACCAAACTAATTACTATTACTGGATTTATCAAACCGAAATTACTATTTTTTTTTTACAAAATTGATAAACTCGATTTTTACCTAAATTTTCACCCTAATTGAGCTTGATAAATGGGTCGAGTTAACTTCTACATATTTTTTTTACAAATAATATTTTTCCTTGGGTATCCTATATGTTGTTAATATCCAATTAAGTACCCAATTTCTCTAAAATTTTGTACGGTAGTCTAATGAAATCTTTTTTTCCTAGCACCGTAAGTAGCACGAAAGAGCAATACAAAAATTGTAGTACATTGTAATTTTTTAAAATCCTCGTGCTTTTATGTAAATTTCTTCACAAAATTGTAGTTCATTGTAATTTTTTACATGAGCAGCCTCTTCTATAAATACTAAAGGAAGGCCTTTTTTGCAATTGTGGACGGGTGTCGTCGTATCGATGCTGTTAAATTTGCACGCTACCCTTTAACGCTTTTCGGTGGTCCACGTGCCTCATCTGTTCTCCTCGCACGAATCTTAATGCACACGCGACCGTCCACGCGGGCCGGACCCTCCTTTCGGCCCACCCGTAACATCTTCGACACGCCTCTTCTCGTTTCGTAGCTCGCGGTACACGAAACCTCTTGGTTCCTCGCTAGCTTTCTCTAGCTCTCGAGTCTCGCTTCCCTTCCGCCGTCTCTCTCCCTTTCGGCGTCGTCGTCGCTTTCTTTGTTGTGGATTTGCGCCTGCCACGTCTTCGTCATTCCTTCCCACCGACTCAATCCCTTGCTTCCTCCCTTTTCTTTCCATCGGCTTCAGATCGCCCCTCCCTCGTTCCCGGACCGAATTGCAGCGGGAGTGCGCGGGACGGATGGCGAGGCCCTCGGTCGACGCGATCAACACCTTCATGAGCATCACCGGTGCCATCGAGGCCGTCGCGGTGCAGAAGCTCGAGGTACGATCTCCTGCCGCCGCGTCAATTTGGTTTTGGTTGACTGCCGTTGTCCCTCGGTCGGACTCGGGATTAGGGCTCGTTTTTGTTTTCTTTTGGTGAATTGTTGCAAAATGGGAACTTGATTGCTGTTCTTTAAGCAAGTTGACGGCTTCCTTCGGGTTTTGATAGATCTGGTTAACTGTGTTGGGAGAAAATGCCACTCTTGAGTGAGACCCAGGCATCACCGTAGTGATGATACGTTGAATTTACTGAATAATTCTTTTATTTGTTTGTTTCAAGGAAGATGTTTTCTTCTGTTGTATAGCGAATGGAAGTTTTTTTTAGGATTGCCATATGTATTGTTCTTATTATGCTTAAATTTCTCGAGCATTGCAGAGAAAAAAGATATTTTTTTTCTCTCTCTGATAGTGGGAATGCGTTGTCCATAAACGAAAGTGATAGATTTGATTGTTTTTATGTTCTTTCTCGGAAGATTATCTTTTCCGCTGTAGTTTATCTATGAAACTTCTGTTAGTTGTTTTTAGTTTTTGCATTAGCAATGATATGAAAGTCTCTAACTTATGAGCATAACAAACGATGATGAAAAAAAAATGACTCTTGATCGAAGTTTAGTATTTCACGATAATGGGAATGTCTTGAATTTATAAAAAGGAGTGATACTTGACATCTGTACATCAAAGATGTTTGCTTTTACACTGTAATATGTGCATGAAATGTTTGACTAGCTTACTTCTATCTTGGTTTCGTGTAATATCTTAATATATTTAAATTTGTGTGCATGACAAAGCATTTTGCATTTCCTTCTGACTGCGCTTTTATCTTTTCATTTTGGAAGAAAAATTGCCACTCATATAACCTTTCCATGAGTTATGACCTTGACAATTGTACTGTCTCATTCTCGTAGTGCATAATAAAGTTTACATCTGTTTCTTGAATTGATTGTGGAACATCAAAAGAAGTCAAATTTCAAAGTCTTTTAGTTTTGATTTCATCTCTTCTGAAAGAATCCCAGTTAGGCAGTTCAGGTTCAAATTGAAAAGCATATGCTCTTGTCATCCCAAGAAATGCTGATATGCTGTGCTAGGAATTTAGATATGTTCTCTGAAGCTTGCGGGTGCATTTCAAAATTCTGTACAAATGGAAACATATGAATCGATTGTGAATTTGATGGCCTAACTGTCCCTTAAGTAAAGGGTTTGGTCCTAGCTATTGTTTCGTATCACAAGATGTGATTACGCCTGTACACTTCCTCCATGTTGCTAGTGGAATTTAGGTGTACCATATGTTTGTACGTGGATAAATTATTTTGGTAATTCTATCACCTTGTGGCTTTAATGTTAGCAATTATAAGAAGTTCAGTTTTTTATTTCAGCAAATTGCAGATTTCTTTTTTTGTTATTTTCTTATGCTCGTCCATAAATCTATAGAATAATCTCAATTTGATTTCCTTACTTGATGTTGGTCAATTGATGACAATCCTATTTAGTTGATCTATATCCACATACTTTTATTCTCAGAAAATAGGTTTATTGTTTTTATTTGATGTTGTGATGAAAGTTTGAAATTTTGGTCCGAATAGGCTGAAATTTTCCGCTTGTACTGGTCCAAGATCGGTCGCTTTTACTGTAACACATAGTTGGTGAATGGTTTTGTTGGAGCATATCGGTCCGAGGCCCAATACACCAGTTTGGATCGGTTTTTCAAACTTTGATTGTGATTACCTTTTTTGTTTACTAAATATGCATCCTATTTTATCAAGCGTACCTTTCAAGGGAATATAGCTTAGTATAAGATTGGTACATTCATTTTTCCACCTCTCATGTCTTAAGAAGATTAATTGGCATTTTTTGTGCAAAAAAATGAAAGTATAATGCAACTTTCTAGCAGCTTAATGTTCTCCAATTAAAGATGCTATTGTTGTTTATTCAATCTCCTCTGTCCTCTAGGCCTTTAGAGGCCGAAGACTACCTCTTTTCAATAATTTTTTTATTGGTAGTGAAACTATCTACCTCTCTCTCTTCTTGTTTTGTCTACCAAACTCATTAGACAACTATGGGATTTGGTGTCACACCTCAATGGCTACTGGATCTAGCCGGCAGCCCAACTGTGGAGGGTGACAATGGGGCCTGTTAATTTAGCTCGACCCAACAACTAATAATATGAAAAATGATAACGAAAGCCCATAAACTAAACAATATACAATAATCTTTGTCAACACCGGCGGTATAATAGTCCAGCCCATATGGCTAATACAACAACATAACCCAAGTACAAACTTAAAGTAATATCTAACATATTAAAGACATGAATAGAACTACCACTAGGGGGTCTACTATTGGTATCTATCTACTAGTATGCACTAATGCTATTTATCTACTAATCTGTCTGAGATGGATTCACTGGACTTGAAAATATACAAACATAAGGATTGTTGGCTAGAAGGGCAGCGGGATGCATATACAAATGGACGAAGACATTCAAGTTCACCACTGTCTCTACATGAATACTATAATGTATACTCAATTTGTTTATATCATGAATATATAGTGTCAAGTATGTAAATGCAAGCACTGAGCTAGGGCCAACCTATCCCAATGTACACGGACTCAAATTTAAATGGTCCCCAATGTTAGCTCAAGAACATTGGGAATGACGGCTAGTCGGTAGCTTGTAAATACTGCATCTAGTACTCTTACCACACTCAAGTTGTAACATCTCATTGTGATACTGATTCATAATCATATAGCCTATGGACTCCCCCTCCATAAGGTTATAAACCTAGCATACATATTCATAAAACCCCCACATAGTTATCTCCACCGTAGGGCTAGAGAAATAGTACTAATCGACTGGATCTCCACCCCCATTAGTCCGACCTTTACAAGCTAACACATTGTGCCATCCGAATGCGCAATAAGCAAATATTGAAGCTTAGTATATAAAGACTGACAACAAAATGTAAATAATATATCATAGTCATAAGTATGCAGTAATGATAATAGAGTGCAATGACACTAATAATGAAACAAATAGAGCAAATTAAATTATAAGATGCCCCCTAATCAAGTAGATGACACCAAATTATAAGGTGCTCTCTAATCAAGTGGTTGACACCATGTTCAATGAACAAGAAGGATCCTTACCTGGCCATTGTAGGTTTGGTATATCCTATGCTAGCATCCTATTTGTTCCGATGTGTCAGAGGATAGTTTGTCGGAGCAGGAGGAGCCTCCAAAACGAACCCTCTTCCACGAGCATAGAAGTTCACCAAAAGGGCTAGGCCATCGCCGAAAGTCACCGCAACACATTGGGGCTCGTCGTACAAGTTGTAGCTTGACAAAACAAATGGACACCAGAACAACAAGCAAAGGCGAGGCTGGAGCTTGCGAAGCTAGCTGCACGCTGCACAAAGACTGTCGACCGAACTTTGGGAATAAAACTTCATTGTAGCAATACAAGGGAAGAAGACACCCAATGCGAGGCAAACTTCTGTAAGGTCAGACACCAATAGTGAGTTTGTCGAGGAGTGTTAGGCACAAAACAAAGAGAGAGAGAGAGGGGTCAGCAAAAATGAGATGCTACCGACAAGCTCACTGAAGAAAAGGGAGAGATGGGATAGCTCACTGCTGCCCGTCAGTGCATTAAATATAATCAATTAACATTTTTTTTGTTATAACATTCGGTGTTGAATAGTTTAGGATTTATTTTATCGATATAACCTTTGTTCCCTCATATTTCCTTTCACCTTTTTTTCTTTGACTCGTAGATTATTTTTTTGTTATAACACGCTTAGTAAACAAATTATTCATTAATTTAGTGAGCCGATTTGCAACCTGACCCAATTTTTTAAAATGCTTAAGCCCAATTTAACAATAGCAAACCCACTAAGCTTTATATACCATATAATCTTTTCTCCTACTTCTAACGTGAGACTAAACTGGTATATGACAATCTTAATTGGGGGAGATTGTAATACCCCGAGTTTAGTCCCATATTGCAAGTGAGAGAAATTATTATATGGTATATAAGGCTTAGTGGACTTGCTATTGTTAATTTGAGCTTAAGCATTTTAATAGATTGGGTCTCGTTGTAAATTGGCTCACTAAGTTAATAAATAGTTTGCTTACTAAGCGGGTCGTAACATTTTCAGTCTCAGAAGTTTTATCTTATGGTGTGCAATAACTAATTTCATCATTTTGGCTGTTCTTATCACAAATGCCATGCTTGATTCAGCAGAAAATTCCTGTTTTCTAAATGATAATATAAGAATTTATTTCAAACCTGAATTTTCATGTGTTGCCAACTATGTGGGAAGCTTGTGACTGAAATTGAGTTGATATTTGATTATTTGCACTAGTTGAGTTGATCAATGGTCTTGCTGTTGGGTTTAACAGCTAAAGAGATTTGCTTATGTGTTTTTTCATATTGACATGAAATTGCATGGCTATACTGATTGCTTCACAGTCACTGATTTGATATTCTTATTATTGATTGTTGAGATTGTTCTTGTTCATATTTTGGTTCTCCACGCCCTTGGTCAACATTAGCTTATATTTAATTTTTCACATGTATGTGCTAACCCTTGTTACCCTTGAAGCATATCTAGTATATCTAATGAATCAATTATTACAAATTTATATTTTTGTTTCATAAGTAATTTTTATGCATGATGATTATGTAGAGATCTTGAGCAAGGTCATCTTCCTGCTTTATATTAAGTTTGTTTCATGCATTCTGGTATCATGTATTTTTTTTTAAAAAAATGTTTTTTATTTTTTAATAGTTTGATATATATAATATAAACCGGTAAGTAAGATCACTTATTACATATTTAATGACCGAATACAAATTATTACTGCATGTAATAAATTTTCAATTGCTTTCCTAGTTCTTCCCTAACATTTTACAATTTTGATTCTTTATTCAATATTTCATATTCACTATGCAAGTTTTAATTTTTTATTCATTTAATATTTTTATCCCAAAATTATTATATTTTTACCATAAGTTTAATATTATTATTGTTTTTAAGTGAATTTTGTATTTATAAAATTTGAAATATCAACTATGATAAATAGTTTGATATTTCTGTTTATATTGTGCTTATATTGCTAAATTCACTTAGAAAAACAACTCGTGCTAAATAACAAGCTTGCCACGTACAAAAATTCTTATAGAGACCGGAGAAAGAGCTTGAACAGACTGCACAAATAGAAAATCTCTAGCCAAGCCCACCCAGCCAACATAATGGATTTTCCACGAAAAGTGTCAAAGGCTTTCAAATTTTTTAAACAACTACCATTAATCTAGTTGCCCAAATAGGAAAAACATTGTACTATTATTTTTCAAATTCTGTAGGATTTCATCTGATTTACAGCATATTATTATTTTTTAATTGCTATATTCCCTGCATATATCCCTCTTTTTTTGTCTAGTTCATGCTTGTGATGGTTCAGTTTAGCTTATATACATACAAATAAAAAAATTAGATCGGCCATCACCACTCCAATCCAACTTGGCCTATCCACGTAAGAAATATTTGAGATTGAAAATTATGGTCTAGAATTAACCATGAAAGTTGGTACTTATTATATTTTGTTGCAGTGCAAAATGAGTTATAGTATACTTGCCATAAGTTTTAATGCATATGTGAGACATTCTGAATCAGTTTCAAAGTTTACTTGCCTCTTCTATTGTATTTAAATTTAACTTTTTTTTCCTGGGTTTTATGCTTTTTATTATCTCTGTCCAACTATTTAGCTGAAAATTTCTTTATTCAACCAGTTACTCATCTTTGTTGTTGAATGAATATCAGGAACATGATGGAGACCTGAACAGAGCTATTAATGCACATTTTAGTGAAGTTGACAGCATTAAGTATGTGTTGACAACTCAACATTCAACATGATGTCATTTTCTGATTTCATAAATCTTCGTCTTCATTCTGATATTTCTTACAACTAATAACTACTTTAATATCCAGCACAAATCATGGATCTGCTCCTCGTCAAGGTTTTGTTAGCATAGACCCCCTTGTCAACGAGCCTCCACGACAAGTTCCATTATTACCTGAGGCTCGAGATGCCAATCCATTTTCTCTTCTCGATTCCCGCTTTGATATGTTCCCAAGCCTTTTTGCTGGTATAGGTGCTTCTGGTTTTCCTGGACATGAACCACGAGTTTCACATCCAAGAGAGGTGAGGGAAGTGCCAATCGAGGTAAAGGATGACAATAGAGGAACTGGACCTTCTGGTGTTGGTCCTAGAATTGAGGATGTCACAGGAAATGAAACAGCACATGGTCAGGAGATCCATGGCACTGTCATCATTGATGATGAAGATGAAGATATGAATCATGCTGATCAAGGTTCTAGAGCATCTACTGGTGCTTCTTTTGATCACCGTTCTGGACCAAACATTTCTCCGGCAGTTGAGACTGATTATAGCAACGATATAGAAGAGGAAATGATTAGAGCTGCTATTGAAGCTTCTCTTTCCAAGAGAGAAGCTGAGGATAATGTAAATGAAGAGTTTGATATTTGGTAGCTATTAACCCAAAGCTAAACATTTCTTTGTGTTAATTCTCTTCACCTACATATCATTGTAGGGCTTGCATGGTCTCCCAAGGTCGCCAGTACCAGATGATGCTGATCTTGCACGGGCAGTTTCGTTGTCTCTGGAGGTATCTATTATTCTATCCTACTCTATTTCCAAATTATTTCTTATCTAAGTACAGTGTTTTGATATTCCTCAAATACAGACAGCAGAACTAGAAAGAGCTCTAAGGGAACAGGGTGTGCATATTGGAGAGAATCAATCTTTTATGGAAGTGGATGGTGCAGGAACAGCGGCTGCATTTGTAGAAAGGTGTGTATCTTTTTTTCCAGTTTTTATGTTATGGACTGCTCATTTCTCCCATAATGACTTATCTATACCATTGCTTCATCTCAGTTTAATTTATCATGAGTTTGATTTTAGAATTTGGCTGTCCTGATTTGAGTTGTTCGATGAGGATAGTGAAGTGTGAACAACTCGGATTGTTTATGAGAAATTTGTTTTGCCATTTTTCTGTAGTGAAGGTAGGAAAGAAATTTCTCCTCAATGGATCACACGGATTTATATCTTGATTCACCCTTTCTGATGGAAGCGTAATAGATTGAGGGGCAGGCAGTTGAAGATATTTGCTTGCACCATTACTTGAAGATCCAAGGGAGCTATTTAGATGCTCAATAAGGCTATCCGGCAATTATATGAAATTTTATTTTTAAGAGAATATATGTAATTGGTTATGATTCACCAATTGAATTAGCTATCTTCTATCTTATTATTGTTCTTGTTATTAGGTTTAGAGGAGAAGAGCAATAATTTATTATTTTTAATTTTACTGGTTTTGGAAAGTTAGTAGACAGGATGATGCATAGGCATTGGATTGTCATGTTTCTCTTATACCTTTTTTGTTGTAATTGGTTAGGATTCACCAATTGAACTCGCTACATTCTATCTTGCTATCATTCGTGTTAATAAATTTAGAGGAGACGAGCAATAATGTATGATCTTTAGGCAGGATGATGCATGGGCATTGGATAGTCATGTTTCTCTTATACCTTTTTGTTGTATTCAACATTCCCACAACTACAGTTCCTGATGCTTTATATTGGTAGGTAAGCTGGATGATACTTTTGTTGGCAAGTAGAGATTAATCCTTTAAAGACACTCTCGTACCTTTTGAAGTCATATTTGGTTTAGTAGGACTGTTTCATCAATCTATGTCACTTAAGCTCTATGTTATCATCCTTCTGAAATATTTTCGTTGAAGCATGTGATGTTTCCCCATTTGAAGAACTCATCAATAATAGCTCAGGATAATTTATTGAGGTATGCAGGATTTAACAATGGGGTTTGTGGTAATATATATTAAGTGTATTTTACACTGATAACAAGGTTCACATAGTTAAATATATATTAGATGTATTTTACACTGATAACAAGATCCATATAGTTAAATTGATATCATGTGTTTTGCTGCTCACAGGAACTCGTCGTGGCTTCTTATAGTATCAATCTCCTAAAACGTCTTTTACAAAGTTTTGCTGATTGAAAATTTTTGTGATACTGTTTTGTTAATTGACTATTGCTTTCTGTAAATGTCCTTTTTATAAGGTTCATTTGTATATTTGTCTCATAAAAATTTATTGCTGTTCCAATGCATTAGCAAGTTTGTGATAGAAAATAACTTACTGAGAATTTCAGCACTCAATGATTTTGATGCGTTAGAATTAATATTTTTCAGAAAGGTGCATCACATCAGGTGAATAAAGCTATGGAGTGTTGTTTGAGCTTTATTTTTTTTCTCGATACCTGCATACAACTGAACCAACTGCTAGACATTATAGGTTCTTCCTTCCAAAAAATTGCAAAATCATTTATTTTGATAGTTGGATCAAACCCTTCATATTTCTAAGTGTGATCTTAATACCTCATTGCAACTAATTAGATTTTTTTCTTTTTCTTTCTTATCATTGGTTGATGAGACCATAAATTAAAATTTCGGTCCGGTAGCTCTGTCCGGTGAGCTGCCAAACTGGATGTGCCGGTGGCAAAGCTAAGTTTCAGCGTGAACGAAGATTCCTCTAGTACCGGAAGCTTTGTTTGAACGAAGTTATGCTAGTGCTGGAAGCTTCGTTTAGCACCGTTCGAAGCTTATGTCAGTGCCGGAAGGCTTCCACCAGCGAAAGCTTTGACCGAAGCTTTGCCAGGGCCATTTGAAGTTTCCACCAGCGTTGAAGCTTTTCCTCCAGCGCCACCCCGGTACACCACTGCTCCGGGACCGATCTTCCACTAGATTGGTACAAATCGGAGGAACCGGTCTAGTCCATGGATGAGCCTGAGGTTTTGAATGCTTTTCTGTATTAGTGTCCTTGACTTGGGTTAGCTTGGTACATATCAATATTATGGTAGCGATCATATTGGTTAATACTATTTTATATATTATAAATATAAATATATAAATAGTATATTAATATCAGTCTAGTACTATGTTGGGCATGTAGTTATTGACCATACTGCCTAGTATAGACTAATAATACCACTAGCCCCGGATGGGAATCCAATACTTTATGCATCACATTTCCAAGTACTTATTTTTACATTCATCATTCTGCATTAAGTACTCTGGCTCATTATGGCATTTTATTTTAAACATCTTTAATTGGATATTTATGATCTTTCTAAGTATTGAGATGAATAAGTTTTGAAAGTGAAACTGTGCTATCTCTTTTCAAAATGACATCCATCAAATATTTTGTCATTTTTTTTTGGATAAAAATATGTATTGGCACATGCTCTATTTGAAATGAAGCAATATGCTTTCATGCAACTTAAGCATATCAAATATAAGGGCCTGTTTGGCTCCGCTGTTAATAGCTTTATAACTGTGCTAAACTGTGCTGTGCTGCACTGTGCTGTACTATCAAAATTTATAAGATGTTTGGTTAATAGCTTTTTAATTGCTGTCAAAATTTAAAATAATAAATAAATATATTATTTTAAATTATTTAAAATAATAATATATTTTATTTTTCTTTAGTATTAAAATTTTGAATTATTTAAAATAATAATACTTAAAATTTTAAACGAAATAATGTAAATTACTTTTTTGAAGAAGCATAAGTTGCAAAAGCATCAAATTGTAGTTTTTCCAACTTCTGATTTTTTGCTATTTTTTTCTACTTCTGCTTTTCATTACCAAACAGTTTTCTTTCTGCTTTCTGCTTAAAAGCTGATTAAAAGTAGCTTAAAAGCGGGGCCAAACAGGCCCTAAGTTTCCTAAAACTGGTCTTGACCGGTATATTCCAGTTTATACCAAATAGAACCCATGTGTACTGAGGCAGCAAGGCTAAGCGTAAATTTCAGTGGGCAAGTGGTAGCTTCAATAGATGAGTTCTGAACTGATAGACAAGTAGAAGCTTTCAGTGGCAAATAGGTGAAGGCCGTGAAGGCGAAAGCCTTGGAACTAGCATACGAGCAAAGGCAACGAAGCTTCAACCTCTACCTCTACTCTCGGCCTTCTTGTTTGTGTGCACTTTGAGCGCCCATGATGTGAAGGCTGAAGTGTTTGTGTGCACTTTGAGCGCCCATGATGTGAAGGCTGAAGCTTTGGAACTAACGGACAAATGAAGGTTAGCTTCTGTCTGTTCTCATCCGCCTTTGTCTATGCTTGTCTTCGGTCCGGACATAGGGCTAGTTTGGGACAGCTAGAGCTTATAGTTGGTTCTAGTTTGACCAGAACTGGTCCAACCTAAGATGGTTGGAAAATTTTCATGCTGTTTGGGAAAACCAATTTTTAGCTGATCAAATTTTGGTCAAAATTAATTTTAACGCATAAGTGAGGGAAAAAGTCTCCAGCGATTGGAGGAAAGAGAGGGAGAGTCGCTGGCGGAAGCTAAGGATCACTGGATGGGGAGTGAGAGCTCGCCACGTAGGAGGGAGAAGAGCGTTGAAGCTCACGGGCGCCTGTCGCAGCTCGTCACCTCCAAGTCCACCGAGGTCGCATGTCTGCTTTGTCCAAGCAGGAAGACGCTGCCGTGGCTTCGTCCCAACGAGGGATGCCGCTGAGAAGATACAACCGGAGGAGACGACGCTTGGGAGGAAGATGCTGCTGGAGGAGACGACGCCTACAACATCGCAGAGAAGATACAGCCGAAGGAGACGACACCTGGGAAGAAGATCTGGAACGAGGGGAGAAGAAGATGCAGATCTGGAATGAGGGGAGGCGTTCCATCCGGGTGGAACTCGCGGTGGCAGACGCCCTTGGCTCTCATTGTGCTCATGAAATGATGGCACGAGTGGTGGGCAGTTGGGAGGGCAGGCGGGGAGCTAGCGGCAGCGGACAGAGTTCGGCACGAGTGGTGGGCGGACCGGAGGGTAGGCAGGGAGCTAGCGGCAGCGAGCGAGAGGGCAGGCGGGGAGCTAGCGGCAGCGGACAGGAGGGCAGGCAGTGAGCTAGCGACAATGGACGGAGTACGACATGAGCTGTGGGCGGAAGGGAGGGCAGGCGGGGAGTTAGCGGCAGCGGACGGGCACGCGAATGTTGCGTTGAAGAGAGGTTCACGTTGAGAGCTCTAAACATGTGAACAGTAAAGGCTAAGAAGTTGCATAAGCTGGATTTCAATAGCATCTCGTGTAAAGTGTAGCTTATGTATTCCCAAACAGCTGGTTTGACCATAAGCTGCTGGGCACTCCAGCAGAATTTGAGAAGCTGCCAATCCAAATGCAACCATAGTCTGTATGCTTGTCCATAACATGACATACTGCTTCGTACATATTGATCCTTGACCAAATATACTAATTATTTAGGTGGCTCTCTTTATCATCTATGTGTTTGTGAATTGCATATTGTACATGTTCGATATATCCATGGTGGCCTAGTGGGGGCTAGCTTCTATTCAAGAATATTAGTGTTCCTTATTTAATTATATTATATATGTGTATTATTAAGTCTTTACTAGGTTGAGTGTTAATTGAAAATTGAGTAATGGGTTGTTGGTTTTTAATGTGATGGTGTGTATAGAAGCCTATTTATAGGTATAATTGTTACGCCCCGAGAGCCACTTGGGTCCACACTGGGAATCTTGCCCTCGGGACGCAGCAAACCATAAATCTGAGAAGTTACGGCGAAGACATAAAATATGCATAACACTAGGTCGACCATACGACCAACAAATATTCGAAATATACAAAGCAAATATAAGATCGGCACAATGGTCAACAGAGTCAATAGCATACGATAGGCGCATCAGTCAACAAAACCAACACAATAATATAATGCAATAACAAAATGACTGACATAAACTACACCTTTCTGGACTGGTGGTCCACAAGTCTTTATCTATCTAACCTGCTCCGGGAGGAGTCGCACTGGAACCTGGAGGCAAAGCAAAGGGGGTTAGCCAAAAAGGCTAAGTAGGGATATAGTAGAAATATGATGCATGATCAAAAATACATAGGTTCACAATTAATACTACTATAAACCAAGGATTGTAATACCGGTCCAGCGTACCGGTCCGGTACGACGTCGGACCGGTACGTACGGTAAGCTGGGAAAATCGGTTTTTAATTTTAAATTTTTTTTATAGAGTTTAATAATTTGATAATGAAAAATTTATTTTATTAAAGATAGAGCCTTAAACAACATGAAAAATAATACAATAAGTGATGGTTACATCCAAAATAAGTGATGGTTCCCTCTACATGACTTAAATCCACCCCATAATTTTGTAATGCCCAAATTTGAAATTGCTCCCAAGACATATGATATTGATAGGTTGAGCTCCATAAATTCAACAAACTTGCTTGATCAAATTGAGCTTGAGACGTATGAACCACTGCCACTGGGAGTGGAATGGGAACGAGCACCGGATATTGATACATATTAGATCCATAGTTGGGCTGTAACCATGAAGATCCACTATCTGTCTCTGAAGGCAATGTCGACCTCATGTCCTCATAGTCTTCCAAGGCTTGACTTTGATATTTACTTCGAGTGGTAGATCCCTTGCCTCGCCTTTGATATTATAATGTTTCTGTTGCACGATGGCCATGATCATCATCTTGAGTTGAATGACTGTACCCTGCCTCTTTTGTCCATGGCTCGGCTTGTTGTTATGTAGCAGGCACATAACTTGAGCCACAGATGGCATTGCTATCTACCGTATCTTGAGTCTTTGATTTTGACTCGTCATCTTCTTGTATTGGGTCCACTATGCCTTTTCCCTTTGCAGTTGTAGCCCGCTTCGCAATTGTCTTCCTTCTAAGTGCACCTGACTGTGTTTGGGAAGACAGTTGTACTGGTTGTGATCTGCGTGGACGTATACCGATCTCCTCCATACACCAATCGTCAGCGTCACCTTGTACATCAATTGGGCTCGTCTGTGCAGGTTGATTGCCGACTTTGCTTTCTACTAACTAAGAAATATATTGAGAAGGCTGAGGTGGATCACCAGTTCATCAAGGGTCATGTCTTGATTTTCTTGAGTTGACTACCATTCCATCATGGGGTCACTGTCATCAGTATAAATGATTCATCGAATAGATCAGCAACTTTAGATCCTCTCTAATTTTCTTCGCGTAAAATACGTAGCCTGAGTCGCATATTATAGTGTACGTAAACCATTTTGCGACGATATTATAATCGATTGCAAACTTTCGTGTGTATTAAAGAGAAGGTCAACCAATTGCGTTCGCATCCGCTAGAAAAAACGCATTGTGACAGGATGCGAATAACTATCTTTCGTAAATTTGGTGCCTTTGCACCAAATTATAACCACCACTCAGTTGAAAATATATTAAAAAATTTAAATTAGTATTTGTTATGGTAATGAAATATACTTTTAAAAAATAAATTTACTAAGATCAATGCGGTATCTAAGATCTAGTGCTATTGGATCTCCAAAAGTCATTTCAGTCTCGCGATACAAACGACTTTCGTTAATTACCACGGCCGCCACTTCTGAATCGGTCTCTATGCGATATATCACACTTCTTAATGAATTGAGTAAATCTTGCTCAGTCCCTAAGTTATATCGATATTGGCATGACGGATTCAGATAATAAGCTATAAACAAAAAAATCGTCTATGAGAACTTAGTATATAATAATACAAATCTAAAACTTTTGCTAACACTTACCAGCCGCATGAATATCTTGACGCATCTGTGTATCCCATCGATGGCTTATACTATCAACATATCTATTGCCTCGGGATCTAAATTTCTCTGTAATTATTTTTTTTGCACTGATAAACCATGTGATATAAGTCGCCCATCATTGCTTTTTTGTCCATGTCTACTTTACGTAAGACCACGCAAAGGGGTTCGACCACCGTACAAATATCAGCCACATTATCCCAGAAACGTCTATTGAGAACTACATTCTCAACTATTTTACCTTCCCTTGAGGATGAAAAATTAGAATTACCCCATTCTTGGGAGGTGAACATTGCTTTTAAACCTATTTTCTTGGACAGTAATGATTTCAAAAGTAAAAAATGAGTTGCAAATCGCGTTACCGTGGGACGTAGTATTTCTCTTTCTATAAAATTTTTCATTTGTGCATGAACCCAATGATGGTCGTAAATAAATCGGATCACTGTCTGGGCACCTTTTATAGCATTCTTCACTATGTCTAATTCCCCGATGTCTTTTATCATCAAATTGATACAGTGTGCAGCGCACGATGACCAAATAATATGCGAAAAATCTTGGGTGATAAGCTGAGCAGCCCTTTTAAAATTACTGCCATTATCAGTAATTAGCTGCACGATAAATTGCGCTCCGATCTCTTCGATCACCCTCCGCATAATGCTACAAATATAACTCAGCATTTTGAAATTCAAATGACGCATCCACAGACTTATGAAAAATGACTTTTCTATTGCAGTAAATAAGAAAATTAATAATATTCATCTTAGTTGGCCCCATCCAAGCGTCGCACATTAATGTGACACCGAAGGTCTCCCATTGAGGTTTCATGCCTTTGATCTAGATTTTGCACTCCTCAACCTCATCATCGAGATACTGTCCAGCAATCTCGTAAGGGTTTGGGGGCTGAATTCCTAGCCCACAATCTTGGATTTTCTTTACCATTGAACGATAATATGGATCAATTGCTGCATGTGGTGGAATCCTGTTGAAGTGAAACCATTTTGAAATGGCTCTGCTGATATCCACCTTTTTGGACTTAGTGTAGATGTCATCTATACGCGTATGCTTTCTAGATTGGAAAGGAAATGCCCTGGGATCAATATCAGTGAGGGCAGGATCGGGACCCCAGTACGCAGGCGAAAGCCAAAAAAAGAAGAGATACTTCTTCTACCTGATGGTGGTGTTTTGCATGGCTTTTAGCCCATCCCCATATGCTATTGGTATGGCCCAATTGAGGACCTCCTTCTATACTGCTCCCACTCCCAGATCCACCCTCGTAGAATGGTTACTCCGCGAATCGCATGGAAGCAGACATCACATCTTCTTCGTGGGCAAATTATGTCCTAGACGCACGCATAGTTGCCTCCATCTGAATTTCGTCAGCAGCATCATCATAGCTCCCTTGGTGAGGATCATACCCAGCGGGCTCTGTGGCACGACGGTTGAATTCCTCTCGATCATTTGCCGTTACTTGGTTATCTTGTACGAATCTAAGTTCGCCCGGACAGCTCTGCGTATCTCTTGCAGCACTTTGGTACAGTTTGCAACATCAGGAAATCCACCAGTGAGATAGTACTTCACACGAGTAGCCCCTTCCGCTCTTGAAAACTTTCAAACAGTGAATACACTACCAATGGTGTCGATTATCCGGCATCTTACGAGCATGGAGCCACGCAAGATTAGTATCTCTCTTTGGTGCCATTAGAAGAGAAAAGGAGAAGGAAAGAGAGAGATGACTCTTGCTAGAAAATCTTTCAAAGAAATTCGAATATTGAACTTCAAATGGTGTGAGAAGAAAGATATTCAAGAGGCCTATTTATAGGATTTTTTTTAGAATTTATTATTATTATTTTTTAAAATATTAAAATATTAAAATATAAAAAAATTAATATAATATAGAAAGTACTATTGAATAAATCATGCCACCGACAGAACGTCGGTGGCTGATTCTTCCAAATTCTAACCCTAAATCTTAATTAATGAATTAATTATAATAATTAACTATTACTTAATTGATTAATTATACTTAAAACATACTTAACTATTAATTACACCCCAATAATGCCACCGATGCCCGTGGATGGCATTATTTTGATGTTGTTGCCTTCACACCTAACCCACCTAACCTCTTATAATATAATTTATATATTAAAATATTATATTTTAATAAAAAATTCTAAGATCTATACTATTCAACATTGTACATCACTATTTCCATGTGTGAACAGTGATTTCGATGAATAAAAAATTTAAACTTTTGTTTTTCTGATTAAACCGGGTAAACCGGCCGGTTTTGATCGGTACCGGTACGTATCGGTACCGGTACGTATCGGTACCGGTACGTATCGGTACCGGTACGTATCAGTACCGTACCGGCATTGTAATAAAAAATATTTTTTATAACTTACCGTCGGTTTGTCCACGCTCTGGGACCGTTCCCCCACCGGATCGGTACAAACCGGTCAGTACCGGACCGGTTTTTTCATCCTTGCTATAAACCTACATGACCAATATAGTGTATAATAAATCTAAAATACACCATCATGATAGATGTCTCAAAGACAATAAAATCTCGGAGCTGATATAAGGTGGTCCGAAACCCACAACTCTATGATAGAGTAGTCCCTATATTGCTTTCCGAACAGTAAAGACGGTTGTCCGTCAATAGCCGGTTGGTGTAGTGTCCTACACTCGTCTCATCGTGTCGAAGCGACAATCAGGGTGACAATAACATCTGGAACCTCAAGTCTTAGGTCAATTGGTTCTATCAATCCCGACACTGGTACCCTATCCGTCAACTCAGCCCCACGGAGACGATCATGCCTCGCCTCATAAAATAAATAAAATAAACACATGTAATACTAGGTACAGTGCGATGCCTAGCGCTAGACATCCAACCCTCAATATACACATGCCATCATCATAATAATAATTCAATGCAAATCCCAACCTACCATGCTACGGCACATGCACACACAACATCATGTCCAACGGATATAGATCGAGCACAAAGGTAACATAACAATAAATAATAATCATGCGTAACAATAGAAAAGGTGCTGCTAACTACACATACGGTTGACACCATAACAAGTGAGTAAGGTAGGATTCCTACCTCAAAACAGAAGACTTGCTCTACAATTCGATCGAAAATCTCACTAATCAATCAGTAGGTCCTAGGCAGATTAATTGTCTGTGTAAGTTAACGTATCTCATTTTAACTCATTTTACTATTATCAGTATATCATGCTAATCTAGTTCGTTAAGTTGTTTGGAGCCATTCCAAGTCATTTAACAGACGGTCATTTATCATGTAAGCAGGTGTTTCAGGTTTGTTTGTATAACACATACGAAATAGTAGGATGCGGTACTAACCTCGTTCATAGCCTATGTGCGAATGCAAATCCTGCAAAGTCTTCGGAATACCTAGAATAGTCTTGTGCATGCAAATCGAAGTGTAAGTCCGTACATCGGAGTTTGTCAGAGTAGTACTTTCCATCGGATGTTCGTCGGACTTCGCCGAGAGTTAAGAGAACATGCCGGAAAACAGGGAAATTCACGTTGTGCCTCGTCAGAGTCCCCACAAGGAGCAAACACAGCCTCAGTTTAATGTTTAATATGTAAGTTCAGGTGTTCACTACACAATAATTTTTTATCTATCCATGGATTTGAGAAAGCAACATGTAAGTAGTTAAGTGTTGTCTGTGTTGCACAATTCTCCTACAGAGTGTTGCTTGTTAGTTCTACCAGAGGAGAGAAAGACACAGTGTTCACTACACAGAAATTGTTTTATCTATCCATGCGTATAAGTAGCATATGAATAGTTAAATGTTGTCTATCATGTACAACTCTACACCAATATGCATGCGTACTAAGAGCATTGCTTGTTAGTCCTAATAGAGCAGAGACACACAAGTAGTTAGGTGTTATATGTGTATGTATACTCAATTTATGTCAGTATGCATGCAATGGTAAGAGCGCTCCTTCTTTGTGAGAAAGCATACAAGTAACTATCTTTGACCATATATAAAGATAGCCATCAATTTGCATGCGGCAAGTATGATAACTACCTGTTTATGCATATGAGAAGCCTGCATTTAGAGAAAGCCATGACTTGACATACTAAAACATTTGTGAAAAGTTGGAGGGAGTGCTAAAAGTATGAGACTTCGGGGAAAAAGAACTTCTAGGTTTTGTTTCACCATACATTCATTGTGTTATCTACTATAATCCATTGTAGTTTTGAAGCTCAAAAAGCAACCAAAGCTGTTGAAATCAAATACATGTTTGTCCTCCTATGAAATTTGTTGTTGTTCAGTCAATCCCTTTGCTACTATTGCATTGCATGCATGATGTCCAGCTAAGGGAATGCCCCTATTGTGTCAGTGATGTAGATGTCGTCAAGTTTGGCTCCCTTGTGTGATAACACTAACAATCATAAAAGCCATGACCACCAACCCTAATCTTGATATTGACTATTTGACCTTATTGGGGAGCCAACTAAAGGGTAGAGGAAGAGGGAAACATAGAAGATAGGAGTTGATACTAAGGTTTTCAATCTTGGTCTGTATTATTGTAGCAAATTTGGCCAGATTGGTTTGGTTCAATATGCACATATGATACCAATCACCAATCAGGCAATCAGTATCGACCTGAATTGATATTTTATATTTATATATATATATATATATATATATATATATATTATAGATTGACCTTATATCGTGTATCAGTATAGGCCAGATTAGTACATATTACCTGTACTAGGGTGACGATCAGGGAGACAAAGTGGAGTTGATGCATGCGGCACAAATGCTGAGGATGAGCAAAACTCATAATTGGAATCCACATATACTCATAGGTGGATGTCTCGTTTGGAAAACCAGTCCGAACAGGGCGTACCGGTTTAGTCTTGAACAGTATCCACTGTGTCCTATGAAGTCCTAGGAAGAATTTAAGCTTCTAATAGGGTGGCCAGCCTTTTCTCATGTGGCTGGTGGCCCCTTCTGCAACAATTAGGTATTGAATATGCAGTTTGAACTTTGGACAAGAGGAGCTTTTCAATACCTGTTCTTGGGAGGTCTTGGCAAGTGGTTTGTTCTCTTCCAAGTGGCTAGTTAATGTTTTCTGGACCCTCCTATTGCAATATTCTATTAGAGCTGGGTATTATCATGTGGATCTAGGCTACTGCATTGAGGGGCTTCGAGTATTGTACTCACGTGCATTGCTCATTTTATGAAACAAGTATTGACTGTTGGCCCCTTCAACAACAATGAGGCATCAGATCTGCAATTTGGATCTG
Organism: Costus lasius; assembly: GCA_027563935.2. Taxonomy (NCBI): domain Eukaryota; kingdom Viridiplantae; phylum Streptophyta; class Magnoliopsida; order Zingiberales; family Costaceae; genus Costus; species Costus lasius. Next base: position 70,380,652 of record CM050452.1, read on the forward strand.
AGAGCCATCACTACGTTGGATAGGGAGATCTTAGCTCATGTAAATTAAGCTGTTCTCTTAGTGGCCTATTAATTGTTTACTGGGCCCTCGTATCAAGGGGACTGGTTGATCGCAGTGATCAACTAATTTTATATAAACTATTCACGAACATTTCCTTTCTTTTATGTGGAAAGCTTTAATTACTTGGATAATTGGATCTTGCTGCTACATTGCATGTTGTTTCTACAGGCCTGAATTTGGTTCAGTTGAAAGGGGAAATTCAAGTCAAATGGAATCTGATGGAAAAGATCCGATTGTCTTGGAAGAACTAGAAGATATGGATGAGGAGCAACCTTTAGTGGGAGACCGTGCCGAACATATTTCTCCTGTAAATGCAGAACCTGCAGATCCTAGATTCTTAAGCTTTAATATCTCAAGTCCTTCACAGCATGATATAAACGGACAACCTCAGCTTAATGGTCATGCTTTTCAGACAAATGAGGTATAGGTTATGAAAATTGACCTTTTTCATGAATATATTGAATGAAGCAACAAAATAAGTTTAGTTATTCTCCTCTCTAACCGTGTGTTTTAATTAATAAGTGGGGTGGGATATCTTCTGAAGAGCATGATGAAGCTGTCATGCTTGAGGCTGCAATGTTTGGTGTTTCTGATTCAACAACTTATCGTTTTGGATACCCAACGCGTCAAATACCTCGTCCACTATCCCCTACACTTGCAGCGCAACGCATGTTAAGAGAGCAACAGGTTTGATATGTCCTATTATTACCTTGTGACTCCTGAAGTCAAATTATGTAAAAATATTTATAATTGCAGGATGACGAATACCTTGCAGCACTGCAAGCTGACAAAGAAAAAGAATTGAAAGCTCAGGAGGAGGCTGAACTTCGTCTTTTAGAGGAGGCTAATGCAAGGGAAGCTGCTCTTTTGAAGATGAAGCATGAAGAGGAGGAAAATCATAGAAAACAACTTGAAGAAGAGGTAATGCGTCGTGATTGTAATCTTTATTAAGTTTCAAAATTTAGAAAATCATGTTACCTTCCACTTAATTGTGTGATAGCTATATTAAGAAAAGATTAGCTAGCTATAACAGTTTTTTCTTCGTGTAGATATTGTATGAACCTAGTTAGTTGGAGTTTTTTCTTCGTGTAGATATTGTATGAACCTAGTTAGTTGGTTGCAATTGGTTTTCTCCCAAATCTAACCTGACCCAGAACTTTTTGGATCAAGAAATTTGACCTGAGACTTGAGAGTCGTTTTGAAACCATGAAATCGAATCCCAATTTGAATGTTTAGTTAGTTGCATTCAGTTATAATAATAATAATAATAATAATAATAATAATAATAATAATAATAATAATAATAATATAGTACTATTAATGAGTTGAGGACTTTTTATCAAAGAATAAATAAAAAGGTTTCGTGAATTCTGGGCTGGGGAAAATATGAATAAAATTAGCAGGTAAAGTTCAGTTCTGATCAGAAATCAAAAATATAGTGGGTTTAGTTTAAAAAACTTGAATTCAGGTTAACAGAGAGAAGGAAACACAAAACACAGCACAACTTGAATTTCCCAAAGAGAACTTGAAACCTGTAGAACAACCTAAAAGAACTCTGCACTGTCATGTTAATTACGGTTTTACAACACCTTATATCTTAGCCCTATAGTTACATCTATATTTTCCACTCTTGGCAGTGTTTTGCGGCTAAAAAGTTTAGAATCCAAGTATGAGTGGCTATGATCTAAGTACTACAAATTCATAATGTTGTTTCCATTTATGTTGACATACATGCTTTATTCGCTCTTGGTTTTGCTATCCTGGTTAAACAATAAACAAACTTTAATAGGTAAATGATCTTTGTTTAGACATTTTGGGCATTTAAATTTCCACAGCTGAGGTGCGGCAAGAGGTGGATTCTCAATAACACAAGAAAGGAAAGTTAATCGCACATTGGCCTCCATGGTTTTGGTTAGATTTGCACATTACCTCTCTACTTATAACAAATAGAGGCCTCTCTATTAGGTTAAAAAAATAGGATAATATAGTTTGAAACTATATGAAAAAAAATTGCAACAAGGCCAATTTGCAAAGAACCAAATTTACATAAGCTAATCTGCATGAATATAAAAATAGAAGTGTCAATTGTATTTTTTTTAAAATACAGGGGCTGATTTGGCAAACTACAGGGACCAATTTGCATAGATCCAATAAAGCCAAATTTTATTACCGAAATTTGAGAGATTAGCTTCGGAATAGAGGTCAGATTGATGTGTCAATGGAGTATGGACAAGTTTCTACAAATCAAGGCCAATTATTTAGAAATCGTACTAGGTGGGCTTTTGTTTTCCGAAATTTTATGGGGAGTTTTGTTGACATCGAAAATGTTTGACAATTTTACATCCATTCTGCTTTTATTTGTTGACATTCTACTGTAGGATGTTCTATTTGTGAAAAATGACTTGGACAGTTGTTTTTGTTGTTTATTGATGGTACTACATGATTTCTTATAGGAACTTGAGCGGAAACTCGGTGCAAAACAAGCATCCATGCCACAGGAGCCTCCTTCAGATGATGAAAATGCTGTGACTCTTCTTGTGCGCATGCCTGATGGCAGCCGACGAGGTCGTCGGTTTGTGAAATCTGATAAGCTTCAGGTAGCTCTTTTTGGTGTCATAGCAAATATCTTTGAACACATTCTTCTTTGTTCTTTTTTGGCTTAATTGCTTTGCTGCCTTTTTCTGCAGTTCCTTTATGACTATATTGATATAGGGAAAGTGGTAAAGCCAGGCTCCTATAGATTGGTAATCCCTCTCCATTTTCTTTGTATTTTTATTTAACTCTGTCATGGATTCAGTGCTACATTAGGTTTGGAGCATCCTGTTAATATTTTAGATTGTCGTATTCCAAGTTCGCTTGCTTTTATTTTGAGCAAAGTAATATAACTGCAATTGACAAACTGCCATGTAGTAATCTTGATGACGCTAGGATCTTATGCCATGCCTTCAGTGTTACTAGGATTCTTCTATTTTCTCATAGCTTTTTACTTCTCTAAGTTGCTTGTTAGTTGTCACGCTCTAGAAAGAGCAACAATAAAGTGTGGTATACCTATCTAGTTAACTAACAAATACACGAGATACACAGAACAAGTGCATAGACAACAAATTCTACGCTTCATTTTTACAAACCGAGTCTAACAAGTTGGACATACGCCAAAAAGTACGTATACAAACTTGTTCAAGTTCAAATTGTAAATCTTACACTTGTAATCACTATACTTATGTTATTAACTCCCCCTTATGTATGGATGGATAATGTGATCAAAGCCACTAATCTGTCCCAATTGGGATACGTTTTATAATACCCTCAAAAATATAGTTTTTATTACAATTGGAGAATAATAATTATGTACAAGAATAAAATGCATATTAGTGTGTCAAATCTTTATGAAATGTGATATTATTATTGTAGTACTTTTAAATATTTGAGGAACTTGATTAATATATGATAAAAAGATAAGAGGAGTTGGGTAAATGTGTTTGCAAAATTAGGTAAAAATGACAAAAGAAAGTTAACAAGAGACATGAAAATGAGGGATAAACATTCAAGCCCATTATTGTTGACGATGCCACCTCATGCTACTTGTTTCACCACATGCTTACACCTCATGCTACTTGATTTAATTGTGGTAAATATGAAAAAAAGTGAACTTTGACATTCTTGCTCGTGCCTAACCTAACCTGAGGGAAAAAAAACTTAGTGAAGGGGAAAAGGAAGAAGAGGGGAAAACACAAGTTAAGAGTGATTTTGGCTTTTTTAGGCAAATATAAAGTTTATGTTGAGCAGGTTATTGAGTATTGATCGTAGGCATATAGCAAAATTTTTTGTTATGATATGAATTTTCATAAATCAAATTATCATCATCTGGCCGAGACACGTTTGATAATGGTTAGACCAAGTGACTAGACAAGATCGAGTTCAAATTTCAGAAAGCAAAGTAGGACGAGTGATCAATATTGACTTTCATTCACTACAACCTCATTCTAGTTTGCATGAATATAAGAAGAAATTTTTATAAATTTATTTTATCTAGCATAAATAATTATATTCTATGAGTGCCAATTAATGTAACAGAAATTGCATTAATTGGTGATACATATTGGTTTGTGCTAGTCTGACTCCTTTCGGACCATTTTACCGTTCAAATAAATACTCAAAACCTTGATATACATATACATTATTTAGGTGATTACATTTCTATATATATTATTTATATAAGCCAGATTAATGGTAAAGAACATGTAATATGGAGATACTTAATATGACTAATACATAAATAGGGTGGTAAATAATATAATAGGGTAACATATGTGGTCAAAATCATAATACAATATTTAATTGTGTTATAAGAATGTGATGTCATATTCAATCTTGTCATTGTCTTATTCAATATTATTTTAATATTACTATGGTTGTCTATTTTTATCTTAATTTGAATATTAAATATCTAAACATCACATTAATGTATGTTTTTCAAGTAAAGACTAGGAGGTAGGACGGGTTGGAGAAAACCCATCTATGTATAGGGTGGAGATGGTATATGTTTAAAAAACTTGAATTGAGGATGGAGGTGGAGCAGAGCTGGTATGTAGTATGTACTCAAACCCAAAGGGGACCTGCCATGTTGCCATCCCCACTCTTATGCCTAAATCCTAGTGTAATGGAAGGAATGCTTGCCATAGTCTAAAAAATTGATTATACATTGAGTATATTAATATATATTTACTAAGAAGTACTCTTAGTTCAAACAAAAATATAAATCAATTTGTATATACACAAGAATTAATAATTTACTTGTTCGGAAATTGACAACTTCATAACAAGAAATAATATCACACATTCTTACTGACATGTAAAAGATTTTATTAGGTGTAGGCTACATCCAAAATTAATACCCAACCGAGAGGGTTATAATAAATACATAATGGCATGTCTTTTTTACTTAGATCACTATACAATCTCATCGTTCTAACTGAAGAACACTTATGATAAATTGAAACACATGCATGGTGACAAAAATAAATAAACAAAATGAAGATGCCCTTTATATATACTTTGCTACAAATAATTTGATGGAAAAAGAGTAGAAAATTTGATTGCTTTATAATGATTACACAGTGTTTCTTATACGGAAACCTAATGTCATAATTTATGGTCTTTGTTAATAATTTTGCCAAAATAGTGTTGCCATATAGGTAACTTACCAGATTGTATTAGTTTGCATGTGGCAATTAAAGTGATTCTGGTTCAGAAGCTAATTGAAATATCCATGCATGAACAAAAGAAGGGTGTGCAATAAAAGGCATTATAGCACATGGATGGTGAGAAGTGTCATTGATTCCATAAAAGTTTCTATTTGAGTGAATCAAAAGCTTTTGTAGCAAGATCGCATGAGATAATGCACTCGGGAAGAAAGTGAACATCACCAAAGTCAGAGAAGTAGTGTCTCCATGGAGGAGTTATACGTACTTATGGCCTAGAGGTCACTAGTGACATGCTTGAAGATGAGGGTGTTGATGAGTAAAGATAGGTGGCAACAGAAGCTTGTAGAAGGCCTCTCGTATAGGCAACTAGATTTGTAAGTTTCCTTGACCTCTTTTTTCCTATTGAAGAGAGAGGATAGTGGATTGGACTTCCTTTTTATGTAGATGCTCTAAGAAACACTCGGTTGTGGCTAGGGATGACAATTGGCCAACACATTTATAACGGGTTTGAGTATAGTGGGCATGGTTTGGGTTTATAAGTATGGGTAGCTGGCACTCTATGCCAGAACAAAAAATAAATAAAAGCATAGTTTATCTAAAAATTCCACAAATTTTATTATTATATAAATATAAAATATTATTTTGAAAATTATAAGAATAGTTTAAAATAAAAATATTGAAAAATTATTTTTTTTTTATTTGATTGGGTACCAACTGACACCCGTTTAAATACCCCATTGGATTTAGGTTAGGTAATAGGTACTCAACTTGTGTTTGGGTCAGCTGCGTCTATTAGGTTTTTATAATTGGATTTTGGGTAGAGTGTTTGACCAGTTGCAATCTTTAGTTGTGGCTCCTTGCACATTAATGGTGTTTAGTGTTTAGGAAGGATGAGAGAGACGAGGCAGTTATCAATGAAAGTACAATTTTGTTTGAGCACATTGAGACAACGTCAAAACAAAGAGTGTTTTACTAGCTCGTGTACGAATTGGATGGAAAAGAGTATAATGTATTATTTTCTTTAGAGCAAATACATGGAGCCTCTTATATAAAAAGGCTTAGCTTAATGATGGAAGTAGAGAAATGGCAGCAATGATTATGGTAAAAAAATTGTAAAAGCTAATATAATATTTAAGAAGAAGACACAATAATGTACCAATTGATAATATTTGATAACGATGTCGATGTAGAGTTGTCTTGCCATATTTAACCTACTATACTTTTCAACGCATACTACTTTCAATCACATAAAACCTCCACACTCACAAGATATTAATACTCTATATGAAATTATTTATTATATGTTGCATGAACTAACTCGAAAGTTATGAATCAACTCATGCCCCTTCAAGGAAAAAATTAACTATGAATTAACTAAATACACGGGATTGCTTATTTGACAAAAATGATGACATTATCGTCAACTGAAGTAAAGGTTGAGTTGAAAGATTACCTCACTTTCCCTTTCCATCCTTGCTCTTCTTTCAAACTTCAAGTTTCCGCTCTCTTAATCTTATCCAACCAAACCAGCTGACTCACTAATAACGGGATTGGACTGAAGTGGGTTGGGACTTGGGAGCCAGCAGTTGGTCGGATATGGTCACGGAGGCCGTATATCAGTGCTAAGAGTAGAGTTCTCTATGCCTTAGAATCAATACAATATGTAGTATCCAGTGGATGGAAGTTTTAGTTGGAATGCAGATTGTCTTAATTATTGTCATGGGCATTAAGCCATGGAAGGAGCATGTTTTTGTACATATGACCACATTGCATATTTTCATATCATAATATAAGTTTGTACTGAAACATGTTCCTTGGACTACGTTTGGTTTTCTGCCTTGATTACTTCATTCACCACATTTATCTGAGCCGTTACCATCGCTCTTTCTTCACATTTTTCATGATTCATTTATTGGAATGTTAATATATGATTTCGTTACCTTTGACTTTATTAGCATGTATAAGATATTTAATCTTCGATATATTGGCTTCAAGGTCGCCACCGGTGTTGCCTCTCATTTTGACTAGTGTAAACCTTGACAGGTGCGGCCTTACCCTCGCCGTGCTTTCACTGAAGCAGAGAGTGAACTATCTTTGAGCGAGCTGGGTCTCACCGGCAAGCAAGAAGCACTGTTTCTAGAGCTGATCTAGAACTGTTCTTTTTTTTGACTCGCTTGGAATTTCTAGCACAATAGATCAACAACTCATTGTGACGGATTTGTCTTACAAACAGCCGGCTACATAAAATACCCACGGAAGATTGTCATCGTGGAGTCTGGGTTGTATGAATGGTCAATGTTTAAGAATTGGTAGTCTTCTGTGTTTTATAATGTTTTCATGTTTGCATGCAATTGGTTCAGAAAGCTTTGTACATAAGATAAGCCATACAGAAACATGTTTGCTATCCAAGGAAAAAGAAAAAAAATAGAAGGTAATGAGAGAAACTAAATGATTTACCTTCCACGCTTGAAGTAATGTTGCCCTTTTGTGTATACAATAGCATTATACAAAGAGAAAATACCTACCTATTATTTACCTGATTTGCAAATGCTATTCTTGCACTTAGGCCATAGTACGATGTGCTTTCTTGGAAAGAATCTACAACGAAAATAAGAGAAAGCTTTTTTGCTTTTCTTTGTTTGTTTGAAAAAATAGAAATGAAGTCGAACGACGCCGTCTACACTCATGGCGCGTGGGTGAAGATGATGGCATTCGGTTTCATTTCTATTTTTCTAGAGAAACAAGGAAAAATATTTTCCCTTCTTTTCTGCCTTGGATTCTTTCCATGGAAACACAAAGTGATGAAGTAGAGGAGATACTAGAGCAAACACTATGAGAAGGGTAAGGGCTTATTTGGCCTCGCTTTAAAGGTGATTTTAATCAGCTTTTAAGTAGAAAACAGTTAGAAAAACTGTTTGATAATTGAAAGTAGAAGTAGAAAAAAGTAGTAAAAAAGTAGAAGTTGTGAAAGCTACAATTTGATGCTTTTACATCTTCTGCTTTTTAAAAAAAATAATTTACATAATTTTATTTAAAATTTTAGATATTATTATTTTAAATAATTTAAAATTTTAACACTAAAGAAAAATAAAATATATTATTATTTTAAATAATTTAAAAAAATATATATTTATTTATTATTTTAAATTTTGATAGTAGTTAAAAAATTATTAACTAAACATCTTATAAATTTTAAAAGTGCAACACAATATAATACAGCGCAGTTTAGCACAATTATAAAGTTATTAACAGCGAGACCAAATAGGCCCTAAATATATATTTTTTAAAAAAATATAATTATATTATGTAGAAGAGGAAAAGAGAAGATCTATTTTCTCATTTGAGTTTGCTGAACATGAGAAACATTTGTTTTCATCTCTTTTAAAACTCTTGACCTCCTAGGTACTCGTATGGTTGCTTATATTTCAAAAAAGTTGATTAGTTGTTATGAAAGCTATTGACTAATTATTTATCAAGAAAACTTAAATTCCATGTTAGGTGTCATGCCCTGGTTTATGTTAATACATAGATCAATTTTTTTAATTATTACACAAATCTTAAAAGCCACGCATGGCTCAAATAGGTCAAAATCTCATACAGGGGACGAGTCTAAATAATCTATCCAGGTTCAACACGATTGGCAGGGGTGCACCTACGTGCGCCCCTCATCTTCGTCCAGCGAGGAGAGAGAAAAGAATAGAAAACTATGTCAACAATAAAATGAATAGAATAAGGGAAATATATCTTAATCGGGTTGGATCCAACCGTCAGATCCGAACGCTCGTACGCCCGCGTCCGAAATCTCGATTCGCGCCCGAGATTTCAACTCGGCTCCGAATTTGCCTGCGGGCCCGGGTCAATGGGTCAACACCCAAGTTCAAAGGGCGAGCCGCACGCGTCGTCGTGCTCGCGTCGGAGCACTCGCCATCTCCGACGAGCCGGTGCTTCTCAAGTCCGACGAGCGGTCGACGGTCCCGGCTCTACTCCGTCGAGGGCTCGTCCTACCGGCCGGCCTCGTCATCCACCTGAGGCCTCGCTTCCGAAACCGGGTAGCCACTTACGTCTCCTCGACGCAAAGCAGCGCGCCTCCCTCGGTGAGGGTACGTTCGTCGCATCCTCCGACGAGTCTCGTCGACTGGTTCCCCTCCGCTGGCTGCTCGGTTGACCTCGCCTTCCACCCGAGGTTGCCAACTCAAGCCGCCGAGAAGCGTATGAGACGAAGGTAGAGGTGAAGACGCTGGAGGAGTTCGCGTGGGGGAACTCGGCGTCGATTGGCTTCGAACGGCACCACCCTTACCACCGAAGCCACCGGACGAGGCTGCCACATGCCTTCGCTAGAGTTGCCAAGTCGTCGTCACACGAAGGGGAGGGAGCGAAGGACTGGCCGAGGTTCGTTCTCAACCTCGCCAGTCGCCGGATCTTACCTCGTTCCGATTTCTCGGTCGTTTGCCGCCCTCCCTTAAGTTCCTCCTCCTTGGTTGCGTTCAGCCGTTCGCCTCTGATCCCCGTTCCTCCCTCTCGATACAGCCATCCCCTCACGGTTTTGTTCCCTCTTAATCCAGCCTCTCGTCGTCCCTCTCCGAGTTGCTCGTTCAGCCGAGGCCGCCGCCTCGCGCACCTCGGTTTCGAATGGGAAGGAAATGGGACGGAAGGCAGGGAAGGAGAGGAAAGACTCGGCGTGGTCGATGCTCCGTTCCGCCCAACCCTCACCACCGGAGCACGCCGAGAGGACGAAGCCGAGTCGTCGCCGGAGAAAGGGGCGGAGGAAAAGGACTGGCCAAGGCTCGTTCTCAACCTGGCCAGTCGTCGGATTTCCCCTCGCCGCCGATTCCTCCTCCGCCTCTTAGTCTAGTTCCACTTCCTCACCGGACGGTAGATTACCTCTTGCAGCCGTCGTCCTCCCTTTTAGCCTCGCCGGCCCTTTTATAGGCGATCGACCTCGCTTCCGTCATTCACCCGCACGCGACATCGTCCTCGTGGCAGGCGGCGTCCATACCGCGCTAGACGAGCGCCCACGCTAGTCATAAGCTTTGCCCATACCGCACGGGTACCAACCGTCTGAATCCTCCCTTCGGCCCACCGGATTTGAGTCGTCGCCGCCCTTCGATCCGCTGGATCGAGCGGTGTCGCCTGACGCCCCGCGGAGATGCCGCCTCACGCGTCGCGCGAGCTGTCACCATCGTCGTTTGCACCTGTGCCGATGGTTCGACCGCAGTGGGGTCGACACTCGGCGGCGAGTCGACGGCCGGCGTCCTCTTCGCCGTCTTCCTCGGCCCTCCGGCCGACGGCAGGCGTTGGCACACGAGGCGTCGCGAGGCGGTTTTTTTCCCAAATCAGCTTCCCTGATTTACTCTGTTACGTTTTGGATTTAGGGCCGATTTTGACCTGATCAACGGCCCAGTTGACCGGGCCAGCTAACTTGGCCCTTAATTAGAGCTGGCCTAACATTAGGGGATAATGTTAGCAAAATTTTGATTAACAATCTTTTTTTACTTAATGCTCCAATTCAGGTCATAAACGGGAATCGTGGCTTGTTTAAGCTTAATTTAAATTTGATCTATTTGTTAATTAAGTTAATTTAATTTAAACTTTCATAACTTATTTGATGTATAAATGTGTATAATATAATAGTATAAAATTATACGTTATTTTTTACTTATAATTCACAATAAGTGTATTTTTTATTTATTTCAATATCTATATATTATCTTTCCTATTTATAAATACAATCATATTTGGCTCATAAATGAATTAATCAACATAATAATGTATATAATTATATTCACACATATATATACTACAATATATGTTTTTTATACTTATAATTCATAATAAATATTTTTTTAAAAATGAATCAGATAATGACTAGAAAATCACTCAACCCCAACACGTTCCCCACTTTTTTTTGTCCTATATGTCTTTTATGCCTGACGCATTCACACGATCACAGAAAAATGGTATAGAGTCACAACTGTTGACGATACATGCACATGGACATTAATAAGAAAAGAAATACTTTGCTCAGAACAACGAAACAAGATGCCAAGTTATTGAGGTTTTCTGATACTATAAGATAGTCTTCAGTTCTTCATACAGTGCCCAGAGTACAAAGCCTAGAAGAGTATCCCTGAGCAAACTCTTAAGCAGATCAGTTTGCCATCTGTTGTTGTAGCTCTGACCTGATGACTTGCCAGCCAAGTCGCGGAACCGCAAGTCACCCTGATCTGATATCAATGCGTAAACCACCCCATTCATGTGACCTTTTCCGATGACCCCAAGTACCTTCTTACTCTTGTTCACAGCTTTGCTCCTTTTGAGAGACCATGCGAGATACTGAAAAAACATAAAGTTAACATTCAGTTTAAGATAATGTTTCTTTTTAAAAAAAATCAGGGAAAGTGTATCACTTGTATAAAGATTTAGAAGCAATACCACTTTTCCCTGTGTATACAGTTTAAATTAGTTCCACTTTAAATGGATAGACTTTGGCATCACTGCTCTTTATATTTTATTGAGCCGTTTCACTTGCCTCAAATCAATCTAATTACCTACGGTTTGTTGTTACGGGAACTTTCAAGGGGGGCAAAGTGATTGTTTTTAAAATTATCAGGGCAAAAAATAAAAAAACGAACTTAAAACTACAGAAGCGAGGTGGGATCAAAACCAATGAACTAAAATGCTCTGTTCAACTTAGGCGCTTGGTTTCGGTACTGTTATAAAGCTGAATGAACTATAAATTTAGTGGTACCGTTGTAACGTTGTAATGAGATTGGTGTTCAGCTATGACGGTAGTGGAATTGATACAATTTGGGGGTTGCAAGTGAAAAGCAAGTAGGCATTGGAACTTTGAAGAACAAATTTTGTCAAAATTATTTTCTACTTGTAATATGCTTTTTACGTATATGCGAGTGTATACATAGAGGTACCATTATACGAATGAAAAACTCAAACCTTTTCAAATGACAATGGATACCAATCACAGAACAAGTCCTTGATGTCTCAGTTTAAGATTTTTTTTTCCATTAAATTCAGACATTACTACAAGACAAGAAACTTTAACAAATTTGTAGATTTTGAAATTAATACATGTGAGTGTGCTACTATCACATGTTTAATCTTATATAACTTGTTTCTCTAAGCCATGTATACTCCACCTGAACCAGGTGAACCATTTATTTCCATCGAATTCAGTATTAGAACAAGTTTCTCCAAATCATCCCCAGTTTCCTTTTTTCTCTCCATCAAAGTTTTTAAAACCAGTCGGAATCAGTTGGTTTTTTCAATTTGGACCGGTCCAATCAAGGTCTAGATTGGACCATAATTGTCACGCCTTGGCCTAAGGTTCTCCGGTGGACCTCTAGATCGGCGTGAAACTCTAATTCTCCGGGTGCAAAATCACCCTCAAATCGAAAAGAATCGAAAACTCTACTCAGAAAACCGAAACCCTAAATCAAAATTACCTTCTGGTCAAAATTCCCCAAGTCAAACGCCGCTCACCGATTAAAATCTTATTGTGCTGAAGTCGGCACGTCACGCCGACGTCAGTCGTTCCAATTCGAAATCGCCGAAATCGAAATCTCGTTGTTGACGTTTGTGCTTGCGTCGGCGTTAAATCCTTCACCGCTCGCAAATTGCAATTCACTGCTTTGATTTTGACCTAGTCAAAATCGAAACAGTGTCGACCTTCTCGCGTCATCTTATTCGTTCGAACACGCGTCTGCATTCGATAGTCGCCGCCGGATCTTCGCTGTATGCGCCGGTAGAGAAAAGTCATCTGCTTCCCCTCAGCTTCTCGTCGCTGCCGCCGCTGTCGTCGCTGGAGTGATCGTTGCCTAACTACTAAAATCTGTCGTCGAAACACCCGAGGATTGAAGAAGCTTGCTTTTATTTCCGAATGAAATTACAGCCTCTCCTCGTCGCCGACCCCTGTCGTTGATGCCCTCTTCCCCTCCCTCGGCGGCGACCCCCTGGTGGCCGACTACAATCACTCAAGGCTCACGATTCCTCCCTTGCTCGTTGCTTCCCCAAGCTCTGAGGAGTGGCTGAAGATCTGATCTCCCCTCGCTCCTCCTGTTCGTGGACTTTATAGAGGCGTCGCTCGCCTCTTCCACGTGATCTGCTTGCCCAGATTAGGCTCGCGCCCTCTATCGTCGTCGATATCCTCACTTGCTGACCATGTTGCCGCCGCGTTTCCTTGCCATCCGGGTCTTGCGCGTGCGTTGGCGTCGTCGCTTGATGCGTCGGCGTCAGGATAAATCGAGAAGGAAGGCGATGAGCTCTCACGTCTTCTATTTGATTTGGGGTCAACTCTTCATGTTGACCACGTGAAGCCGCCTCCGCTTCTTTGATTGCAGCGTGGGTTTGGGTTTGGGCTAGGCCCACTGCCCTTGAGTGTGGCCCGATAGTCTATGGGCCTGACAATTCTTCCTCATCCAACTTGGACATTGCCCTCGATGTAGGGAGATGTCCGTGACGGACGCATCTTTCGCAACCATCGCTCCGATGTACCTGATCCGACACTGCTGAACCTCCTTGGCTGTGTTTGGAGCTATTTAGATCCTCGGCTCCTGGATGTCCTCTGTAGCCTCCTCTGCTGGTTCCTGCAGTACCATCGCCATAATCTTTTGCCTGGTAGGGTAGTCCTTCATCCAGTGAGGACCCTGCACAAGAAACAATCCTGTGGCTTCGATTCTGCATGGACCCTTCGAGCAGTCCACTATGGCTCTTGTCGTCCCGGTGAGCCCCTGTCTCGCCGGGGAAAGGGTCTACCCTCTCTGGAGCTCTAGCCCTCGGCGGGGAGCTGCGCTTCGGTGGTGACCTAGACTTCTTTGGTGGTGTTGATCTGAATTTCTGATTATCCACCAAAGATTCGGCCACTGCCGCAACCGCCCTCCAGTCTGGTGGTGAGTGTTATCAGATCTCCATCTCTGCCCATGGTTAAAGATTTTGAAGGAAGAAGTACCTCTTATCTGCCTCCGCCGTGTCTGGTGGCTCCAACATCAGTGCAGAGTATGCCCTAACATACTTCTGGATCGACCTAGTGTGCCTCATCCACCTTGCCACGATCCTGATCCGCCAAATTTTCGGAAAGAAACTGCCGCTGCAGTTCCTCACGGAAGGTCTTCCAAGGCCAACTAGAAACCTCCGACGTTGAGCTAGCTTTGGTCCTCCACTAAAGTTTCACGTCGGCTGTGAGATATGCGATGCACACCGGCACCCGTTCTCCTGTTGGAACATGGTTTGCAGAAAATAGTTATTCCATATCCCAAATAAAATTTTCTATTTTCCTAGATGATCGGGCCCCCCGAACATCGCTGGTTCAAGGATGCGTACCTTTGGCTTGGGAGCCTCCTACTTCGCCATTGCTGTCGATCGTGATACTTGCGTTAGGGCCAACCGTAGCACCACGATCTCTGCCTGCATCTCCTCACGCATCTTGGCCATCTGCTCTGACAAATCGATCAGACCCTCCAAGGTCTGCTGCAAGGCCTCAATCTGCAACTTCTGTTGCTCCACTGTCCTCTGAAGATATTCCACCTGGGGACCCACCGCGTTGTCCCCATCACCAGTCAGGCCAAGCACCTGCTCCAACCGAGCTATGCATCTCTCTGATTCACCATCTCCTCAGGTAGTTTGGTCGTCACCTTGACTTTACCACCCTGATCACGCTGGGGCCAAACGTCCTCTGACGATCCTCTGGCCCTGTGCACGATCTTCTAGAACTTCCGACCAACCTTCACCTTCCCAGGTGAAGCAGCCGTGTTAACTGCACAACGTTGACGTGCCAACGTGTATCTTTGACCTGTGGGTATAGGCTCACAGTCTGCCTCTGATACCAATTGTCACGCCCTGGCCTAAGGTTCTCCGGTAGACCTCTAGACCGGCGTAAAATCCCTAATTCTCCGGGTGCAAAATCACCCCCAAATCGAAAAGAATCGAAAACCCTAATTTGAAAACCGAAACCCTAAATCAAAATTACCTTCTGGTCAAAATTCCTCAAGTTAACGCCGCTCGCCGATTTAAATTTGACTGTGCTGACGTCAGCTGTTCCGATTTAAAATCACTGAAATCGAAATCTCGTTGTTGACATTTGTGCTTGCATCAACGTTAAATCTTTCTCCGCTCACAAATCGCAATTCACGATCAAAATTGAAAGTGTCTTCCTTCTCGCGTCTTCTTCTTTGTTCGAACGCGCGTCTGCGTTCGATAGTCACCGCGGGATCTTCGCCATACGTGCCGGTAGAGAAAAGCCGTCTACTTCCCCTCAGCTTCTTGTCACCAACGGAAGCAGTCGCCGCCGCTGTCGTCACTAGTGTGGTCGCCGCCTAACTACTAAAATTTGCCATCGAAACACCCGAGGAAGAAGATTGAAGAAGCTTGTTTTATTCCCGAATAAAATTACAGCCTCTCCTCGTCGCCGACCCGTGTCGTTGACGCCCTCTTCCCCTCCCTCGCCGGCGACCCCCTGGTGGCCCGCTACAATCACTCAAGGCTCATGATTCCTCCCTCGTCGCTTGTTGCTTCCCCAAGCTCGGAGCAGTGGCTGAAGATCTGATCTCCCCTCGCTCCTCCTATCCACGGACTTTATAGAGGTGTCGCTCGCCTCTTCCACGCAATTTGCTTGCCCAGATTAGGGCGTCTGCCGCCCTTCCTCGCGCCCGCTTCCGTCGCCGATATCCTCACCTGCTGACCACCTGCCGCCGCGTTCCTTGCCATCCGGGTCTTGCGCATGCGTCGGCGTCGTCGCTTGATGCGTCGGCGTCCGGAGAAATCGGAAAGGAAGGCGACGACTCTCGCGTCTTCCGTTTGATTTGGGGTCAACTCTTCGCATTGACCACGTGAAGCTGCCTCCGCTTCTTTGATTGTTGCGTGGGTTTGGGTTTGGGCCAAGCCCACTACCCTTGAGCGCGGCCCGATAGTCCATGGGCCTAACAATAAGGGTGGAACAAGAGAAGGAGAAGAAGAAAAGGAGAAGAAGAGGAGAGGAAAAAGTTCGGCAAGTGGCCTTCTTCTTCTTCCTCCCCTTCCTTCTTCTTTCTTTTCGTTTTTTTTTCTTTCGTCGTGCTACTATGCCCGCTGTTCCACCCAGTTCCACTGAGTTTTTGCTTGGTACCGCAACCAATGCAGTCAGTCGGAATGAAATATCAAACATTGCTCTCCACTCCTAACCCTAGCTTCAGATTTTGTTCCTAACCAGATCATTACTGTCGTCTTCAGCAATCTTTCTTGTGACAACAAACCATCAAACTCTTTTTCTACCTATCTACATTTTTCTCTATTTCTCCAAAACAAGGAAAGAAAAAATTTGTTGCCCTAATCATTTTTATCAATTCTTAGTCAACGTTGTGACAAACGCTTTAATCAATCCTGAAATTCTGCAATTGTTACCCCTACTATCAGTTCCAATGCAACAACTTCCCCTACCTCTAGCTTCCAGCAATGACATTGACAAATGCCTACAGAATCATGGGTACAGCCGCCTTACTGCATGAAACTCCATCCACAAGCTTTCTATTCAACTATAGTGCTTCCGCTTCTCCCTTAATCAACTCCATCCGACTCTTGTTTGGTAGATATCTTAGAGTATACTATTACTTCATTTTTTTTGCCTCACACTGTTTAGTTCTCTCAGCCTTATGTTGAGGTAACTTTATATATTGTACTGTTCCTTCGGTACGAAGTAAACAACAAAAATCACTTATTTCCATCCAAGATAATAGATGTTTTTAACAAAAAGATAAAAGAGGGAATAAAATATAAAAGAAATGCAACTTGTCTGGTTTGTTCATTTAACAAGCTCTGAATTCAGCAGTAACAAAATTTTTAGTCCAAGACATACCGTGTCACGTTCATGTATGAGAGGTTGCAACAGTGAAGGATATGAAACACCTAATGACTCGTATAACTTGTATGGACTGCCATCAAATTCCTGATTCTGCATTTGAAACGAACAAGTTAATCAGATAGAATGTCTACAACTCTAAAGCCCCTCAAATCAAACGTTTGTTAAGGAAGCACTTGTACTTGAGGTTCTGATGTTATAGTTTTCATTATCAAGATCAGTATTTTGTTCTGAATTATTTTAAGTATCTATGGTAGAAAGTTTATATTTTTTTAGAATGATAAGGCAATCAAAGACAATAAATAGTGAAGACAGGACAAGTACTGAAGAAATCTTAACGAACAAAATGCTCCACTATAGTTTTTATATGCTTAAGAATTATCAGAAAAATCATAGAATTAATTTTTTACTCATAAAAAAAGATAGAAAAGCAAAGTTAAAACACAGATCACTTTTAAACTCATATCTGGGCGCATGTAACACAGTACTTGCTTACATGGCAACTTATTGCAACAAGCTTTAATCATCTAACCCAATGGGCATCTACATGAAAGTTTGAAACCATGCTCTCATTGATCTAATAAAGAGGACAGACCTACCATCTGCGAGAGAGAAGTGAATTCCAATTTGTTCTCAGTTTGACATGCATCTTGATTCACAATGGTGCAGTCGTGCAGAAAATACACGCAACAATCAAAACAATAGGACTTGATGGATGAATGACGAAAGGAGTGCAATTGACGGTGTCCATGTATGAATAGCAAAAGGAATGCACTTAAACACAGTTTAAGATGAAAGATTGGTGAAATGCAATGACTTATCTTGCTGTTACAGTTGACAAAAACAAACAATTTGTGCAAAAAGGTAAGAAGAGAACCTTCAACTCTCTTTCTGTAAGTTCAGATGATGGCAAAGATATCCCACGGAAAAGTAAGAACACTAATTTCAGTTTTTCACTCCATGTAAGTGACCTCCAAGCTCTTTCAAGCTAAAAAGGAAAGAAGAAACCACAATGTAATTTTATCACAAACATATCAGAAAGTTATGGCCTTAGTATGATTGATCAGCTACATACAGTTATCTCAATCGGGCGATCTCCCAGAACAATTTGAGCTCCAATCTCTTCAGAAACTTTACGAGCAGCACGGAACTTCAAAGTTCAATCAATAAGAAGATGTCAGAGTTGATTCCAGACAGCATGTTTTTTGTGGTAAAAGGGCACGAGGAAAAACGAATTTTACTACCTCATCTCCAAAATATCGATTTGTACTAGAAGATATCCTGGAAGAGAAAATTGCTAGGAGCAATCGCAAAGCAAGGGCACTTTGCCCACCTGTAGTTGCAAGTCATCAAGTCATTATTACCACTTATTTTCCTACTTTACACAGAAAAAAGTTACAATTTTGATTGCATAAGACACCGACCCAAATTCATACTGCGATTGATGGCGCCAAAGAATTTGCCCCCACTTAAGGAGAACATACTTGATTTTAGAGAAGGAGCACTCTCGATGGTGGGTGCATACATAATTCCAGCTCTGAAAGTCAACTCTGCAACCATACAAGTTAGCCAACAAAAAGAAAAGACTCAATTTCCAAGCAGAAAAATCATGAAATGCTACAAAAAAAGTAGTATGCTAATATGCCACAAACAAAACCAGGTTCTCAGAACTCATAGTTAAATTCTGAAGTAATTTTACCTTTTAAAAGACGAATATAATAAATAACATATCACGTAAGTCTTCTTACAAGAAAAATGCATAGACCATAAAACAACATAAGTTACAACTACAAGCCACCATGATTTAACTGGTAACTAATTTTCCTAAAGACTAATATGTTAGGAAAAGGACTAATTTACATGCTTCGAAGTTTTGTGCATTGAACAATGAACATGAATGACTCAAAATTAGAAAAACAACGGTTCATTTAGCCACTGAGTACCTTGGGCATCAAAACATACTAATAACATCTCGACTACCCGCACGGCGGCACTGAACTTATGATTCCATTTAGACACATCGACACGGGAGTGAAGAAAGGAACACAAGCACATAAAAAAAACATGGAACAATTGCAGGCATAAGCAACGACTGTTATTGAAAATCCATAATATCTCATTTTCCAAACATAAAGAGAAGCAAAGATATATAGAAATCATGTTGGAAATTTTGTCTACATTAATTATTTGAACTAATTGATTAATTAATTGGATGGGCGCTTAGTTAATTTATTTATTGGTCCATTTCATCTCATTAACTTAATAAGATGGAGAGTAAAGAGGCATTCATAGTGGATGTAAATTTTGTACACTGAACCTGGAACTACTTAACGGGGAAACCTGAGATTTTATTCTTCATAAATCTATTTTGCATCTCCGCACCAAAAATCTAATTTTCTACCATCAATGTCTGGGAAGGGCTAACGCTCACAGTAAAATACCGAAGACACAATCAGTTATCCTTTATTATCATCTGAATTTGTTATTCTAAATTTTGAGAACTTAGAACTGTCCAATGCGCACCATTCACCAAAAGGGAAAAGAGAAAGTTCAAAACAAAAGGGTCAAAATGAAACAAAACTTGCCTGCTCCTACAGAGCTCAACCACGACGTTGTCAGGCCTCACGGACCTGGCGACGCGCTCCACGTCCGACGCGGACTTCTCCGAGAGGTGCGAGGTCCCGATGAGCCAGATGGCTTCCGGCTCCACGAACTCCGTTCTCCAGCTCGGCACAGGGCCGAACCGTACCTTCTCTACGAGCACCAGGGAGCCGTCATCCACCAGATCCATCAGCTCCGGGTGCGCCGCGGCCACCGCGGACCGGGAATCCTGCAGCACCTCGGCCTGGTAGTCGAATCCCGGGGGAGGAGGGCGGATCGAGGCCCTAGGAATTTGGTGACGCCATGACCTCCACGGAATTGGAGACGACGACTGGGATTTGGAAGAGGGAAACGACGGGGCGAGGTGGAGGGAGAAGCGAGAGGCGTTAATGGCGCCATCCATGAGCGACGTCGACGATAAGGTTCGTACCGCGCGCGCTCCCTTTATGTAAAATACATAACGGTACGGTTTATTCGTTTAATTTAACGGTGGACACCGGAAACCTGCCGATATTATTACACTGAATAATTTGTTTTTAAATATTATTTATCTCAAATATTTATTTTAGAAATGTAGAAAAAATAATTTTAAATAGTTAGAATAAAAAAGGAACACGATTCTAATTTATTTAATTTTAATTTTAGAAACGTGTAAACAAATTTAAGATCGAACCCCGATTGTGTCAATCGCCGTGATCGAGCTCAGGAAGGTTCTTTGTTGAACGACAAATTTCTCACAATTTGATGAGTTTGGGCGCAGCGAATTCCACCTTCCTTCCCATCAAGGCATAAGTTCCTTTCCCACCGGATCGAATTCCTGCGCGGCTGATGAGCCTCTTACGAGATCTCGTCGATTCCTTCTCCGGATTCTTCTCTTCCGCCGCCGATACCATGGAGCCATCGCCCTCGGCCGCCGCGGCGCCGGAGGCGGTAGTCGCCGAGCGCGTCGCCCTCAAGCTTAAGGGCTACTTCGAGCTGGCCAAGGAGGAGATCGACAAGGCCATCCGAGCCGAGGAGTGGGGCCTCACGGACGACGCCGTCGCCCACTATCGCAACGCGCAGCGCGTCATGCTCGAGGCCAAGGCCGCCCGAGTCCCCGATGTGCTCTCTTCGAGGTGCGCGTTTCTCTGATTGATGTGATTGGAGAGCATGAAATCTCGCGGATCACTTAGCCCAAGTTAGGGGGTTTTGTTTCCGTTTTCGCTTTTCAGGGAGCAGAGTCAAGTCAACACCTATCGGCAAAAGATATCGAAATGGCAGGAGCAGGTCGCAGAAAGGCTGCAGGTGCTTACTCAGAGGGCAGGTAAGCCTCTTGAAGGAAAATTTTCTTTGCATCTTTTAATTCTTTTTCAAGACAATTAATCATCTGCTTTCTGTTTCTCTCATATGTTAAGCAGTGCCATCGACTAAGGTATGGATCTCTTGGCTGAACTGTAAGTAATTTATAATCTCCGAAAAGATTACTTCAAAGCATTACCACATTGGGATTACTTGTTTTGTGGAATTGTATTGGTACCTGGTGCGAAAGCGATTTCAAGCTATAGATGCTACTTTGTATCCTGTAATTTTATAAGACACTTGCAAAAGTTCACTGTATCAATTTTAAGTGCTTCTTCAGGATTTTTTCCCTGCAAATTTGGTTTTCTTACACAATGTGATTTCAAACATTAAATTGTTGCCGTTTGTGCTTACGTAGTATGTATTAAGTAAAGGGACTACCTATTTGTCTTTAGTTTATCATATTATTTATGGCATTTGACAATAGCTGTTGAACATGATACTCAGCAACTTGAGCATTTTGTAAATATTTCAGTTACTTCGCAAATGATAACCGTTAAGTCTGTAATACCAGGTGCATCTCAAACAAACACTTTGGGCAGAAACATAGTTTATTCAGAAACTGAATTACATACTGGAAACTAAAAATTCTTAAACCCTGCAGATCATTAACTTTTGGTCATGCTCTCTTTCATTTGCCTCAATTAAATAATAGTAAATCTAGGTGTGCACTCATTAAACCTTATATCTCTTTGATAAAGTGTATAAGTCAGTTGGAACTGAACAATTGTGCTAGTCATCATGACCTATTATCTGGATTCTGCAACGTATATCTAAGAATTAAGATGCAGACCTAAGTTTTTACCATCTAGCTCTAGGACCAGGTAGATTGTATAAAGATTAAAAGCTAATGGTTGGAATGGGCCAATTTTAATTTATTCTTAATTATGTTTTGGATTTATTTATGTTCGTTTAGAATGTAGGTTGGGTTAATTGAATCAGAGGGTGTATATTTTGGTTTCTTTTTTTCCTTATATTCCAGTATTGTCATATGAACTTTGTACTATTTTTTCAGAAAACTAGGTTCTGCGTGCTTGGGAGATAAGTTAAATCTAGCAATCTATTAATGAAGTTTAGTTTCTATTTAAACTCTCATAACATAAGTATTCGGTTTGCTTCACTTGGGTGCCTATTAATCCTAGGTAATTGTGATTTCTTTCTTTTCTGTAGTCTTTATTGTAAGATGAGGCAACATAGTCTGTAAACTGTAGGTGTTATTTTATTTGACAAAGTGAGCATAATTACTTAAAGAGCGCACTAGTAATTGAGAGCAATGTGCACTAAGTTTTTCTGATTTTTCTTCTCTTTGTTTGCTAGTTTAAAAGATTTCAACCAGCAGCCACTAGGTTCTCGTATATATAGATTAAGAAAATGTCCAAAATAAAATCATTTTAGATTCATCAAAATATTTGAATTTTTATTGACTATGTTAAACTGATGAATATTTGAATTTTTATTGACTATGTTAAACTAAGTTTAGGATAATGATATAGCTCAGGAAAAATGTCGTATTCAGCCTGCCAATTGGGTCAGATAAAAGTTACATGCAAAGCCAAGACACGGCATATATTTCTTTTTTACCTCTTACCCGTGATTCCTTTTCCATATATTCTCCTTATCATATTATGCCATCAATGAATGAGCATATACTGTCAAGCTAGGTTCTCCCGTTTCCAACAGATTTCTGCTCAAGTATGAACAAATAGGTTGGAAATATAATGCAGATGCTTTTTTTATGTACATACATCTTCCTGTCATGCATTTAATTTTAATCTAAAGTATATGCATATCCTTATGTAAATATATCTGATTTTATTCTGGTACTTTGACATGAATTTTCGTCCTTTTCTCTAACTTGCCCATTGTACATAACTTTGTAGACCTTTCCAACATATACATCAAGTAGACCCATCCCATCTACTGTGCCCACTGTTCAGAAAGGTATAAAAAAGTTACCCAGTTTGAAGAGTGGTCATCAGGTGATTGGAAATAATAACAATAGCAGCGGAAGCTCAAAGCCTGTTCATGAATCTGCAAATTATGATTCCCGGCTAGTTGAAATGATAAACACAGTCATAGTGGACAGAAGCCCAGCTGTTAAGTGGGATGATGTTGGTACATAGTTACAAACTTATACCAAATTTTATTGCATTATGAAGTTACTCGTAGTATACAAGCTGCTTTCTTCTTTATATGCAGCTGGTCTCGATAAGGCCAAGCAAACTCTTATGGAAATGGTAATTCTGCCTACTAAAAGAAGAGACCTTTTTACTGGACTTCGGAAGCCGGCTCGAGGTACATTTCTACCAATGATATTCAGTCTAAAAGTTTGAGTACAAAGGACCCGAACTATATGGGAGGTGAAATTTGAATTTCTTAGGCCTGCTCCTCTTTGGGCCACCGGGAAATGGTAAAACAATGCTTGCAAAGGCTGTTGCATCAGAATCAAATGCGACATTTTTTAATGTTTCTGCTTCATCCTTAACTTCAAAATGGGTATGATTTTATCATTTCTAAATTTTTATAGAAAGCTTTTATGAATTATTTATCTGGAAATTTGATGGAATCCTGCTATTGATGAAGTAGGTGGGGGAAGCTGAAAAGCTTGTTCGGACTCTTTTTGAGGTTGCTGTTGCTAGGCAACCATCTGTAATCTTCATGGATGAAGTATTTTTCCTCCAGCTCCATGCTTACTTGTCTTTGCTCTATTTTTCTCAAATGTTTACTATCAAATCTTTAAAAGTTTTGTTTTTTATTTAACGAACTTGTTTGCTAAATATGGATAGAGATAATCAGAATGATACTCAGAAATAGAAGTTTATAGGTTGTACAAATTTTATTTATTTATCTTTAGGATGGACTGGAAAACTAATATAGGAGACTGGAAGAGATGCATTAACAAACTAGGTAAGCCTTGATGGAAGACATGCTAAGATGCATAAGTTTTGGTTAGTTGTATGGCTATGAAGCAGGCAGAGGATTGTGTAGAATAGAAAGAAAGAAATGAGAGGGTGGAGATGAGATTCAAGACAATGGTTATAGAAAGAAGCATGTTTCTTACCATATAGTATCAGATGTCTTCTTGTACACGTTGTCTAATTAGCTCTTGTTGAAGTCCCATCCCAGTAAATTGGGCGATATTTTTGATGGTTTATGTGACTTGTTATTTTTCGGTTTACACGAAAGCACTTTCTTGGAACTTCTGTAAGGTTCTTCGTCAAATTAAACAATATCATGAACTCATTGCATCTGTACTAACACCTCGCTCTACAAATGCTGAATTGTGTAGCATGTCTAATGGCTAAGATCATGTCTTTGATTTTTTTTGGTCTAGCTATAAATTTCCACTACATTTGAGTAGTTACATAGTTGTTAATAACTTCATGCAATCTGTCCATGAATCATTGGAGACGGAAGTACTTGATAAATATGATTTTGTAGAAGACGCTAAAAAATGGAAGGCAAAAGCTAAAGTTTCAAACCTTTCAGGTTTTGCTTAATTAGGAAACATAATAAACTAATCTTGCAATCTGTCCATAATAATTTGTTAGTGTGAGTCCTCCATTTATGAAAACTTGGATCCTGTATCTTTTGTATTCTTTTATCCATGTGGTAGCAGATTGACTCATTGCAATAGAATCAAACGAGAAACTGCTGCTAAAATTGGTATTGGTATTTTTCAAGCATTGTTAGAATTTGGGATATCTTTTATATAATAAAAAATGTTTTTCTTTCATCTTGATCATGCTTTGCTGACTTTGTAAAAACAATTTTTTCTATAAAGTAACGCTGTTTATTTTCGCAAAGCTAATACCGCAATTTCTGGTTTTTTTGGGTAGTTTAGTTCAAATTGTTGTCTTCTTAACTCTTATTCTGATTCTCCTATACAACTAATGTAAAAAGTAAAAAAAATGTATTGTGGATACCCATTCCATTTGTAGTCTAACTAAAATTTACTTTCTATTACACAGATAGATAGTGTTTTGTCCACTAGAGTAGCTAATGAGAATGATGCAAGCAGAAGGCTGAAGTCAGAGTTCCTAGTCCAGTTTGATGGGGTGGCTTCTAATCAGAACGATTTGGTAATTGTCATTGGTACGGACATACGTCACCCTTTTAGTTTGGCACGCATATGTTTCTAAGTTTCCTTCCAGCCATGCTTTGGTTTTATCTACTATCTCTACTCCATACATATGCAAGGGTGGAAATATTCATGCAGGTGCAACTAATAAGCCACAGGAGTTGGATGATGCTGTTCTACGTAGACTGGTGAGTGGATATTCACGTGTCTATAGTAAATTTATAAACGGATAGGGTTATATCCTTCAAGAACTAGTGTTATTTTTCATTTCCTCTATTATTTAGTTATACTCTTATAAAATGAGTATGCAACCCTTGATTGATAATTTTCACTGATGTGCTAGAGAAGTAGAAAGACAAGTGAAAATATGAGAGAAGACAAAGGCCTCACCCGTCCATCCACTTCGACACCCTCATGCATCCAAAAATTACACAAGAAAAAAAAAGTAAGAAAATCAGGAAAGTTAATGGCATCAAACACCTAGGAATTTCAAATGCCAGTGAGAGCATGATACAATCAAAATCAGTCCATGGTACAACTAGTTTGACCCTGTACTGGTATTGGTACATGTTACCTTATATATATATAAACAAAATGTAATTAAAATAAACAAGTACCACTGACGATGGATTAGTATTGGTATTTAAAATCATGACTATAGCAAAGTTTCAAATACCAGGACTGGTGTTTTGGTCTAAGCTTAGACTAGTGTTTTGGTCTAAGCTTGGACCGGTATGTATCGATCGGAAATAGGAGGTAAGGAAGTAGGAGGTAAGGTACGGCTTTTCCAATTTGCTCTGCCCCTGCCATGTGTTCTTGGAAGCTTGCGAGCCACCTCCTCTTCCTCCTCCGATGACTTCCCATGACTCGTCTTGCTCCCATGATGTGTCCGTAGCTTCCATGGAAGCTTGAAGTGAGAGCCGCTGCAGCCTGCCTTCCTCAGCATCCGCCTTCTCCTCCTCCATGTGCAGCAGGCTGCCTCTGCCTCCTCCTTCATGTGCAGCGTGTCACCGGCATCTCCTCCTCCTCCTCCTCCTCCAGTTCGCTCAAGTTTGCTAAGCATACCAGTCCATAAGGACAGCTACAAACCGGCTGGATTGCCGTTTTTGAAACCATGGACCATAGATACATAGGAGATCTTTCTTACAAATGTAATTGGCAAGGTCATCTTTTTTTCTGGTTCAAAATTGTCTGCAGTCTTGAAGTAAAATGGTTCATGCAATTTTTCTGTTGAAAGAAGAACTTGAGGCATAAAATAGACAAATAGCTGCAACTAGTTTCTGACAGGAAAAAATCTGGGCTATGAAGAAATATACAATTTCAGTTGCAGAGATTGTTCAATCTGTTTGGATGACGAGACTACATATTCAGTATCGGACAGTGTTGGAAGATGTGGAGTTGAATTGATTCGATATCAGCTTCAGCTGAATTTGACATTCTTTTATTTTATGACTGGTGACTGGAGGCATAGATTGAAATACGGGTTCAAGTTTAACCCAGTGCCTGGAACAGGTTGCAGCCGACTGGAGGACAATAAAGAGAAAATATTATCTGCCACCTAGTGTGCCTCGTTTCTAAATGCTAAACCTGAAAATGCCACTCAGTTGTTTTGTGGTCTGAAAACACTGACCAGATAAAGCTTTCGTTTGGAAGAACTTATAAGGTAAAAGTATTGATATGCGCCAGTAGCGCTAGCACTAGTGTAGCTGATTTTAATAAGAATGTAGAGTTTCAAATAAAAGGAGACTAATGAAGTGGAGATTATTAACTCAATTGAAGAGGTAATTTGTCAGGTAAATATCTATTTGATGACTTAGATGTTAGTTAGTGTATACTTCGTACTGTGATGAAGGTGCAGTTGGGAATTCTTGACATTAGGTATTACCACAATATTGTTTACGGTTTATTCTAAGATTTTCCTTTAACGACTTATGGATTAAATCATTTAGGGCTTGCTTATTTGGGAGGAAAGTAGGAAGGAAAGGAGAGAAAGTAGGAAGGAAAAGTGTATAGGCTTGTGTACTTGGGCAGATGGATAATTTAGGAGAGAAAGTAAGAGGAAAAGTAAAATATTAATCATGCCTTAATTACTAACTTCACACATCGCTTTTCACTGTATCGTTGCTCGTTCTCACTCATTACGAGTTTCTCTCGACTACTTGTCCTTGTCGTCACTGCTTGAGCTTGCCGCCACTATTCGTTCTTGCCGTCATTGCTTGTCTTCACCATTGTTGCTCGTATTTAATATTTAATAATTCTATTATATTAATAGTATATATATAATATGAGTAAAAAAAATAAAAATTAGGGTATATATATCAATTATTTAAACTTTCTTTCCTTCTAAGTAAACACAAGAAAAGAAAACCTATAATATATTTTATCCATCTATTTTTCTTTTCTTTCCTTTCTTTTGCACTTTTCATCCGTCCAAGTAAACATAGTGTTAATGCTTACTGATAAAGAGATGGTCTATGAATTTAGTGGGGGTAATATTATAACCATCCTCACATTTTCATATATAAATATATATATATATATATATATATATATATATATATATATATATATATATATATATATCTTAAAATCTCACAGACTGATTACAAATACATTAATATTAAGGTTTTCATCTTTTTCTTAACAAACATTTCAGGTAAAGAGAATATATGTCCCACTACCAGATGAAAATGTCAGAAGGCTCCTGCTCAAAAATCAGCTGAAAGGTCGAGCATATTCATTGCCTAGTAAGTATTTGATTTATTAGTTCATTAACTATAGCCACTGATGATGATAAGTACCAATTTTAATCAACAAAAATATAGGTTAGCTTATTTATCTGATTCCAATGTCTTCCAGGTGCAGATCTAGATAGAATTGCCAAGATTACGGACGGTATATATTTTTCTTTTTTCCATATGTACTGATATACTTTATATGTTGCTCTTAATTATACGTTTATATCTTTAGGGTATTCTGGAAGTGACTTGCAAGCCTTGTGTGAAGAAGCTGCTATGATGCCAATAAGAGAATTGGGTCTACAAAATATTCTTACTATAAAAGCAAGTCAGGTGAGCATAAAAATTCAGATAATAATATCTGTTTGATTTATGTGATAATCATGCAAATTATGAAAATGCTGAATCTGAGTTTCTATTTTCAAATCTGAACTTTTCAGTTAACTGTATGTAACTATTGGTATTTGACTGTTGAAACGGTTAAAATATGAGTAATATGTATAACGTGTATTATTAAGTTCATGATGGCATAGTAAATTGCATATTGTGTGGTAGAGTGGTACCCTGATGTTCTTGCAAGATGAGGGTTTAGTTTCTGTGAAATTATCGAGTTCCCATCACCAACAAAAGATTTGATTATTAAATTTGTGACCCATGTCCATGAGATGAGCTTTAAGCAGTCGCTCCTTTGTGACTCGGCTAACTTGGATTTGAGTCACAGAAAAAACATCTTTGGTTGCAACGGTTTGAGGCGGCCAATGTAGCTTCCCTTAATACTCATATTAGTGGGAGGCTTATTCATTAAGCCCTCCTTTTTGTATTACCCATTCAAAGAAATGGCACAAACTTAAGACTACTACCTTCTAATTCAGGTGAGACCACTAAGATTCGAAGATTTTGAGAAAGCAATGGTGGTTATCAGACCAAGTTTACAGAAGAGCAAGTGGGAGGAACTCGAGCGGTGGAATGAAGAGTTTGGTTCAAATTAAACTATGGTAAGAAACATTATCCAACTGAGAAAATTTTCTTACCATCCTGAGAGCCCACACAAATGTATGCCATGTTTGGCTAGAATTATAGTTTGGCATGATCCTTCTTTTTCAGGTCAAGCTTGTATTTGTACAGAGATCTCCATGTATATAGGCCCTGCTCAACTAACAGCGAGCATCATTTTCATGTCCATATCTATTAATGTGAAATTGGCCATTTCTTTAACTTTTCTCTTTCTCAATTTGTAGATGTTGGTTTCTTGTTTAGAATGATAATTCACTGATGTTTCCTTATGTGTGGGCAGTACGTGAATTCACTTTGACCTTTATATCTATATTAAATCAAAAATTAATTTTGTGATTCTATTTTTCTCTTTTTGAAATTATACCCTCGCAACTCTGTTGTTAAATATATTAGTGAATCGATCGCCTAGGCCTAATTACTAAATAAGTTAGGACGGGTTCAAATGGTCCAATGATGTTAAAACGCCTAACTCAACTAGTCATTCCAAGTAACTAAATTAGTTAAACAACTTGATCAGGTCCAACTACTTAATAAAACTAAATCACCTGATTTGATTAGGCTCCTGTGATTGTTTTGTTTGACTCAATTAAATTGCTAACCGATGTCAAACCATCAAAGTGCATCGATAGATTGCTTTGCTAGGTTGAGTCAACTAAATGGGTTCGGACAGTTATTAGATTAGATCGAGAGATTCAAGCTAAATTATCTAAGCATGGTTAACTACCTAACACAATCGAATTGCCTAAAGCACTCACACATGGTACATTGTTAAACTGAGCACAATCCTAATTAAAATTTTTTAAAAAAAATCAAATTGAACGACATAATTAGTATGAATTGCTTAATTATCAAATAAATTAGAACATTTGCTCAATTGGTCCCCAGTTCTTTGGGGGTGAGAACTTCTGGTCATACTTGCTGTCATGCCGTTTTAACATAATATAAAATTTTAATTTAATGAATTTTTACAATAAAAATTCTAGCCGCGCAGAGCTCAAAAACACAAAAATCCTACATAGGGGATGAATTAAATCATCCAAACAGATTTAGGGTGATCGGCAGAAACGCACCCACGCGTCGCTCCTCAGCCTAAGTAAAGGGTTTCGACCTTCATCCGGATCAAGAAGGAGGGACGGAAGAAGAAACCACATATGAAGCAAATAGAAATAAGAATATGGGAGAAATATACCTCAGCCCTTATCGGATCCAAACCCGGATCCGAATCCGAATAAACAAAAAAATCGGTTAATTGGTTAACTGGTTTTTTTTTGTTCGGTTAATCACCGATTTTTGGTTAACCGGTTAAAAAAAATTTCTCTAATAATACTAAATACGTAAAATATTAAATATATGAAATACAACCTATATCTAATATTAAATATTATTATTTGATAATTAAAGATATAAAATAATTAATTTTTAAATTGTAATCAATAGATTTCCAATCCGTGAACAATCAATTTATGAACTTAGGCTATGTGTATATATATATATTAAGTCGGTTCGGTTAACCGGTAAAAATTTTTTCCTCGAACCATAATCGAACCGAACCATAAATTTATAAGCTAAAAATTGACTGTGAACCAAACCGATCCATTTGGTTAACCGCGCGTTCAGTTCGGTTCGGTCGGTTAACCACAATTTGTTGATTTTTCTATGTTTTTGAACACCCCTACCTTTCTCCGATGAGCGCAGATTTGCGATTGCTGCTTTCTTCTCCGGCAAACCATAGCCTGCCTCGCCTCGTCAAGCATGTGTCTAGTTGGCTGTACCCGTCGTCCACCCGGGTCACAACCTCAAGCTCGTCAGCACCGCGCGGAGAGGAGAAGAAGATGAGAGAGAGAGAGAGAGAGAGAGATAGGGGAGCGCATAAGGGTTCCTGGCGTCAAAATTACTCCGAACCACGCCACCCACACCACTGGAGCAAGAAGAACAAGGGGAAGTCGCTCGCCCTCGCCGGAAAGCTTGATGCCGAGTTCAGAAGGCGGAGGAGAAGGTGCGAGAGAGGGGCGGAGCAGTGTTCGTTCCTAGGCTATGTTCAGTAGGATGGAATCCACCATGGAAAGGATGGATTGTTTAATGGTGGATTCCATCCTACCGAACATAGCCTAGGCGTTCCAGTTTTTCAGCCACTCGATTCCTAGTCTACCAATCTCCCCAACGAGCTCGACACCTCGCCTCTTTATAGGCAGCTTGGCATCTACTCGTTCTCGCCCAGCTCCTCGTCCAAACGCACGTGTCCGCCTACGACACGCGACGGTGACCAGCTGTTAGACAGGGCTCTACCCCAGCTGGATCTCCTCCTCGATCTCCCTCGCCGGTCGCGTCTCCCTCACGCAAAGATCGGCTTCGAGAGTTCCTTGACGACTCACCTCACGCCACGCGGTGCCGCTGTCGCTAGACTTCCCGTGCGAGCCCCTGAATTCGAATGTTGATGCCTCGCATTCCCAAATTTTGTGTGCGGCCAAAGCTCGCGCCTGACACCACCACTTCACGTGACCTCGCCGACCTGCCCTCTCCACTACGCCAGTTCCACATGGACATGTGCATGCTGTTGGCGACACAACCAGTTGTCGGAGCTAAAGAGGCATCGTTGGCTGGTGCCGTCCCCGTCGGCACGCCTGTGACATCCGGCCGCTTGCAGCAGCCGCTAGCATCGAGCGTTTGCGTGGGCGAGAAAGGAAGAGGGCTAGATCGATTTTAATTTATTCAACTGCCCAATTGACCAGGCCAGGTCCAAATGGGCTTGGGCCTAACACTTATCACTATCGATAGGGTTAATAATAACAATAACTATTATAATAATAATAATAATTATTATTATTATTATTATTATTGTTATTATAACAACAACAACAACAACAATGACACTTAGATATTTAAATTTGATAATCAAAATCAGAAATAGAAAAAAGTAATTTAAAAGCAAAAAATTTGAAAACTAGAAAATGATATTTTTCCAGGTTCTACCAGCTTTTGCTTTTATAGAAAAGTTTATATAGTAGGACCCAATATGCCCTTAGATGCTTAGTTGGCAAGACTATATAATAGATATTGATACGTAGGAAAGTTTTGAATGGTTTGAGCTTTTGCATTGATCACTCAACAAATGTAGCCATGAAGCTAATTAGGCTTAATGATTTTGTCAATCAAGAATGACCTAGCAACATGACCATAGTAAATTAGGCAACTTTGTTGTGCAAGCTATCAAGTCCAAGCTTTGAGGTGCATAACTTTCATAGTTGGGTTTTGCAACCTAAGATGTATCTCAGGGCTCGAATTTGTAGTTTTGTCATCCTAAGCAATTAAGATGGTGACTTTTATATATGGGGATTTCGGTGTTTAAGGCATGGTCTAATTATCATACAACTTGTGAAACTTATATATGTTTTATATTACATTTCATATAAATGGGGGTGCAAAGCCTTAGAAGTCAGGTGATGGAGTAGTTAGGTGATGCAAACTTGGATATGTTGGTCAAACAAGTTAACCTTGTTAGTTGGTTTAACCTAAAAGATAGTTAGCTCTTTAGATAGTATTATAGAGATGGCCTTTGACAATCCTATGCACTTTTCAAAAGGCATGTTTATTGACTTATGCTTGATAATGTCAAATAAGCATATTGACTCACAAGGCAAACCAAAACCACTTAAAGAGTATTAAGAATAGAGAATAAGAGGTTAAGATAGAGAGAGGAGAGAGAGGTAATTCTAACAGGCTATATTGTATTAAGCAACTTGTCAATTACGTAATAGAAGATACCTCTGTATATTGAGAGGTGTTGAATACATGATACTTGCTATATTTAAATAATAATATTCAAACTATTATCAAGTCTAATATCTAATTATAATTTTTACCAAGTCTAACAAAGAGGTTTTAGCCAAAAGGACTAGCTTGTGTTAGGATAGACATTAAAAAAAAATGCTTTCGAGATGCTCCTTCAACTAGAGGAATAGCCATGGGTTGTGTAGCCTACTAAGATAAGG
Source organism: Costus lasius (assembly GCA_027563935.2). Classification (NCBI taxonomy): domain Eukaryota; kingdom Viridiplantae; phylum Streptophyta; class Magnoliopsida; order Zingiberales; family Costaceae; genus Costus; species Costus lasius. The sequence continues at coordinate 70,413,519 of CM050452.1, forward strand.
CAAGATCTTCCTCAACTTGGTGTAATATTGGTGTTAACTAGCCAACTCAATTTTGGATACGGGCGCATGCTTGTTAGGGCCATAATACAACCAACATGTGCCATATAGTTGCTTAGTTATGTTATCGTCATTGGTTTAAAGATATGGTCATTGTGTCATGTAGTCAATCAAGCATGTAGTTATATTGATGAATTTAGGCTATGTAACTATTTCAATATATTTAAACTATACAATTACTTAGGAATATAGTTGTTTAGCTTACTCTAGGCCATTAAACCAATTAAGCTTGTAGACATTTCAATTGATATAGGCCATGCAATCACTTGAGAATGTAGTTGTTGACGATCCAAATTAATGACCCAAGTCATATCACTAATGTTGAGGAACTCAACATTAGTCATTATCAATAAATCGATTTGTAATGTTGAGATTGCATTATTGAATTTAAGAGACTCAATGTGTAGTCATTTGTTAGTTAATAACTTAGTTATAAATAGAAGTTTATGATAAAACAAATTATGTAATAACTAATTACAGTCCATTATTTTTAGGAATTTGCTACATTTCACTCCGACTTAGCTCGTGTGCTTTAGACTACATATGTACAAACTTTCCACACAATTGAGGAAGTGAAGACGAGCCACACTATGCTTATAAGATTCGTTGAATGGTTGTTGCTTGGCTTGTGTTTGTGACTAGCAAATCCTATGCTTATAAGATTCGTTGAATGGTTGTTGCTGGGCTGGTGACGGGCAAAAATTTGTATATATTTTTTTTGGACATAGACAAGTTAAGTAATAAGAGTATAGAGTTTAACCTCAAGACCTTGTTATTAACAACTAAGGTCTTTACCAGTTGAAGTAACTGACACCCTCCAATTTATATGATGTTCCTACTAGTGGGTGGTAATGATCTTTATTGGCTTTTTGAGCATCATGGCCTATCTCATTTGGCGATTTTTTTTCAATAAGTTGAAAATAATTATCCTACCAAATGCCATCTTTGGAGAGGGGCAATCAGGATGTCCTATATTTATTATGTCTCTTAAGTGAACAAGGAGAAGTATTACTTTATTATCAAAAAGGATTAACTCATTCTTTCAGACTACTCATGAATTTGTTAATGAAAACCTTTGCTTGATGGAGGAAAGGTGATGCTAGTCTTAGGTGTTGGTTGAACCACTATTGAGCATTCTTTATAGGACAAGGAAATATCTTGCAAATGATAGAACTTATGTTCCCAAATAGAGTTTTTTTTTTATTTCTTTTTTTTTTTCTTTGCCTAGATTCTAGAATGCATCTAAGCGATCTATCTGGTAAATAGATCTATTTTATGACCCAAAATAGCATCTTGAACTTCCTGAGTGTTTCGATCAAGATCACAACATAGAAATGAGAATATGTAATAGCTACAACTTAGCTTGTAGGTTACTAAAACACATTTGAAGTCATTGGCTTGGAAGATTTCACCACCTATCAGCTATCTACTCATCTCTTATTCAATCAACTCAACAAGGTTGGTCTAGATGATTAGGCATTGCTACATGAGAAATAAATGGAACCTAAGTATAAGACATTAGTATTCATGGGACTTCTCAAGACTTTTTATAAGATCTACGACGCTAATTTATTGGACCTAAGATTTTATTATCAACAACAAAAATTCTTACTAATTGAACTAACTAACACATTCAAGAAGATAAGAAATTAAGAATATACTCACTAGAACTTATCATGATTGATCTCTTCCTCTAGTGTAAAAGTGATGAGGTTAATTTTAGTGTCATCTAATGTTGAGCTTAGCTAATTTGATTGCTTTGCTCAACAAAAACATCAAGAAATCAAAACCAACTAATTCACTTGCCAATTTATGATTTATTTTTATTATTTTAGAGAAATTTGTTATTTTTTATGAAAAATGTCAATTTGGCTCGAGCTAAGCTAAGGACAATACTCAAGCCAATGGTACTCAAAATAATTTTTTTTTTAAAAAAAAAACCATATTGCAAATTAAACTAACATTTTTCCTTGAGAATATTTACTAATATTAAAATATTACAAACTTAAAATATTCAAGTTAAGAAATAATTTAAAATTAATAGAATATAGTATACATTGATATCAATATCTCCAACAAAAGAAAAAAAAAATTCCGTGGTCATAACTCTACCTTCTATCGCATGTAATACGCGAATCTTAAAGCAATACTCATAGGACCCTTGCTTTAAGATTCATATTTTTGAAATGATGGACGATAGAAATGGGACCTTGCCTAAAAATTTTTTAGGCAGGAGCTCATTGGCTTTTGAGATGGAGTTTTAGTTAAAACAATCAATTTTTGTATCAATTATTCTTAGGAAAAATTTTCATACTAGTTTGTATGAGTCTATGAGAATACGATGTACAATATATCAACCCAAAATGATTTTGATACATGGATCATGTTGGTACTAGATTAATATACCTTATTATTATATATTAATTTTATATTTATATGTATTATATATATTTTAGTATTTACGACTATAGTTGGTAGTTTACATAGTATTTTCTTAGGGAAAAGACGGAGGGAAACGAGAGAACCAAATAAAATCTGTTGTTTCTTTAGGTGGATTAATTTAGAGGGGAAAAAAGCTAAAGAAAAGTTGATTAGTTTTTCTTTATTTTAATTTCTCTTCAAATTGAGCTAAAAAGGGAAAATATCAATATGAGCATATCTATATCAATTTGAGTTAAGATCCATGTATTATTACGACCAATATTTAAAACTAAGGTAAAGTTAACAAAATGAGCGAATATGTATATATATAAATACTTCCATTGTATAAAGAAGTTATAAAATTGTCCAAATTTGCTTAGAAAATAGTTTAAATTTGACTGAAAGTATTATTATACCATGATCAATAACTAAGGTCCCAAGATATTAAGCAAAACTGATTATACATTATCAATCATGTGTGCTTAATATTAGACATTGTTTGAGAGATAGGAGCACATAACTTTCGACGATATCTACATCTTATATAACTCGTCTTATATAGAGATGACATATAGATATTATTTTGATAATGATATTGTATAATTTATAATTTAGCCATTGTCTTTGCGAAGGACTCAACCTAAACAGGATGATGTAGGCTCAATCCTATGAAAAAATAGTAATAATAAAGACAAGGACCTTACTTAGATTTTTAGGTAAGGTTGCAATTTTGCTATTCATCTTACATGATATATGAATTTTAAAGCAAAATTTATGTGACTATGTTATAGACCTGACAAAAACTGACCTGATCGGCCGACCCGACCCGACTCGACACGAAGTTAGGCGGGTTTGGGTTGGGTCTAATCGTGTTCGGGTCATAAATGGGTCAACCCGTTTATGACCCGAAATTAAACGGGTCGTGTCATGTTATAATCGGGTTGACCCGCTTAACCCGATTATATTATATAATTATATATTATATATATAATTTATATATAAATATATACATATACATATATTTATATATCATTTCGGGTCAAGTCGTGTCGTGTCAAGTTAATCAGGTTAATATTTTTACATTTATATAATTATATATATTTTTTTATAAATATTTATTTGAATTATTTAATATTAAATGGGTTAATCGGGTCGTGTCAGGTTGACCCGAATATATATGGGTCGTGTTTGGGTTAGATCATCTGACCCAATTAATTAAACGGGTCGTGTTTGGGTTTAGCTAATCGGGTCACGAGTCATAAACGGGTCAACCCAAACATGACCCGCTGACCTGTTTTGCCAGGTCTACTATGTTAGACTGTGTTTGCGTAGCGATCTACAATGTGAGGTGATCTTAGCTAAGACTTGAGTTTAAGTTTGTGTTTTTTTTAGAGAAAAAGAGGGAGAAGGGAAAAAAAAAACTAATTTGGAGGAAAAGAAGACATTTTCTCTAGTTTTGCTTTCTCTATGATTTGGAGAGAAAATGCTCCCTCACGCGTACGCTCAGCCTCGTGACTGTTCTAGCCATTCTCTTTGCTCTAGCCAGTCATCCTCACCATCCCTCCTCCAGTAGCTTAGCCTTGCAATCCTTGCTCCAGTCGCCCTCCTCGCCTATTATCTGTCCTACAGTCTCTCACCGTCGACCATTGACTTCCCTCCTCTTTGCGCTCACAGCCTCCCTCCCCCTTGCACTTACTGTCACTTGCTCGCGAGCTCCCCCTCTCCGGCTCCCAACCTCTACGAGCTCCCTTGCACCCGTCAGCAAGCTCCCCCTCGCAGTCTCGCTTACAAAATTCGCAACCCCAGGTAGGTGAGCTCGACGCTCGCTGCTCGCTCGGTAGGGTGAGCACAATCCCCGCTTGCCGTCCATCGCCCTCCGCCCTACTACTACCTCTCCTCCTCCCCTACCCTCTTCGCCTCTACATCTCTTCTTTTCTCCTCTTCTTTGTTCCCTCCACCCTAGCTACTACAAGCTCGCCGTATGCCGGCCGTCGCGAGCTTGCTTCGCCATTGTTGCCATGACTTTTTCCTTTTGCTTCACTGCCATAGGCTAGCTTTGCTCTCCTCTCCATGCCACTGCTTTCCTGTTCACTATAATCACGTGCAACTCACTATAATCACGTGCAACGCATAATTTTTTTTTTCTTTCCTCTAGATTTCTTTCTTCCCAAAAAACACAAAGCCAAGTAATTTTTTTCCAACCCTAACCCTACCCAAATCACCCGCTCCTTAGGCTCCGGTCCAAATGCTACTCATCTGGTAGTGTTAACTGAGACCCTAGCAGCCCACGACGGCATTGTGGACTGGACGCGCTACTGCCAGCACCACTGGACCCGCTTTGGTCGCCTCTCTTCCATTTACCAATCACCTATAAATACCACGCCGCTCGCCCCATTGTCTCCTCTCCACGCTTCCCCCCGATTCCTGCCAACCTCTTCCCTCCCAATTACTCCCCTCCTGCCCTCGAAAAATCCACAGTGTCTCCCCCTCCACCGCCCGCCGCCTGATTGCTCCGCCGATCGGCTCCGATTGCTTTCAGTCTTCCTCGAATGCCGCTCCTCCTCGTCGGGGGTCGCTTCAGGAACTAGGGTTTCTTCTACCGAGTCTTGAAACCCGAGGGCCGTCTGTCGGCCCGGGCTCAGGCGGAGTCCGATCCGCTCGTCAGGCTATTGGAACCGGCTTATTGGACCCGATGGAGCCTGCTCCCCCTGGCCTTGGCGGAGCCATGCCCGTGCCCTCCTCCCAGTCCGCGAGAAAGGAGTGGCGTGCCCACTCCTACCGGAGCAATGCGGGCGAGGTGGTGTCAAAAAGCGCCTAGTTTCTCTACGTCTCCTTTAGCTTATGGGCTGTTTGTTGATACTCTCAAGTATTTATGATATGCAGGACCATGAGCATGTTAAACTGGGGCAATCAGCTGAGAGGACAATGCATGAGGAATATGCCATCGGGCGAAGCAGGAGTCCAGTAATATATGACTTCTGGGATGTGAAGTAATAATAATTTAAGCCTAACACTTTGTGTGGAAATGCACAGGTGGGTACAAGGCAGCAGGACGTCGACTTTTGTACGATTGTGATTGATGAAGGCGTTGAGATGAATGACGACCTATTGCAGCAGAAGCTGCAAGAAATCACAAGGCAAAGGGAAGAGCTTCAGCAAATGGAAATCGAACTGCAAGCCAGGGCAATTGCCAGGTCAGAGATATTGGACTTGCAGAATAGTTTTGAAGTGCAGCAACAGGAGAACATAGATATCAATAACAAGCTGAAGGTTTCTGTCATCACCGTTATCATTTCTGATATCATTAAATTATTTGCTTGATCTATTTGGATAGGTAGTGTGGCTTTGGAATTGTTTTCTAGTATAAGTTGCATTTTTTTTATGCAATGGGCACTTAGGTGAGTTCCTATGTGCCTAGCTGAGGCAAGACGAGGTCTCATAGCATCTTTGGCAAGCGATTGTAGTCAGATGCTCAATTAGGTGAACAGCAGGACTTAAACTTTGTCACTTGCACGTCTTCTTGAAGCAAAGTGGAAATATAATCTTTGAGTTTTGAAAAGAAGGCCGTTGGGTGCTAAAATGTAACTGTACCAGGGCCAACATATTTTTCTATTTTATTACAGACTATGTAAATACATGTCTTATATATAAAAAAATAAAAAAATAACCTAGATGCTAAGATTCAAACAAGAAACTTTCTAGGTGGACTTTTACCACTCAACCAACCTTTTTTTTATCCTGCATTACTGATGGTGTTGATGATCTATGTCAACAACGTTTACATCCTCCTCTCTTTTTATCCTGCCCATGGTGTTTTTAACCTGTAATCAGTGATTTAGGTCTCTATTTTCCTCAGTTCTAATCTAATATGACTATGCAAAGATTGATATTTTAAGTTTTGTTCTTATACCATTCCATATCATATGCTTGCATTTTGTTTGATAGCATCTAGTAGTTTGAGTGATCAAGGAATAACAACTAATGGTCTTCATTGAGAATCTTTTTAAACCTAGTAGAATAGATATCCTTTGGAAGGTTTAAGATACCGATTTGCACTAGCGAAGTGTACCAATCGGATATTGACAGGACTAGTTGGTTCTAAAATTATACATATATACCTGTATAACTGGTACTGACCATGTATGGGATACCAGCCCATGGTTAGATTAGTACAAACCGGCTGTATCGCTCGGTATGAACCTATTTTTTAAACCTTAGTTGGAAGTTAAGAAACATAGAGGATTCGAAAGATCCAAAAGCCATATGTTATGTTTTTTGGCAAGTGGTAAACATTAAGAATGCATTGGCGTGCAAAAAGTATCTACTAGAAGTAAAGAAATAGTTAGAGAATGACATGATGACTATAATCTTGATGGTACATGGATTTTCATTATAACATATCCTTGTGATGTTTTTCAGTATGTCACTTTCCCTTTTGGAATGAGATATGAGACAAACTAAGTTGATTGACATTTTGAAATGTGTTAAATTTGGGGTGTGATTATTGCAATTGTTACTTTCTTTGATGTAATGATCTAGATTTTTTGTCATTTTAAATTTAGTTTGCCTTTGATATAATAATTATTAGTGAGTCTGATGTTCTACTTGAGCTTTTAAACCATACATTTTCTATGTAAGTTTTACAATAAGATGTTGAGGCCAAGGTTTTAAAATCCGGTCCGACGAGCCACTAGACTGATACGGTACCGGTGAACCGACGAAGGCGGCAGGCGGCATAGAAGGCAGAGGCGGAAGCTTCGATCGCCGGTGAAGCTTCCGCCGCCTTCTAGGCTGCCCGCCGCTCCGCGACCGGTCCTCCATCGGACCGGTACAAACCGGTTGGTTTCAGACTGGATTTTGGATCCATGGTTGAGGCATTGATATTTATTTAAAATAATGGTGACATTGGTAATTATTTTTCATGTTTAGTGATCATGTACTCAATGCTCATGAATCATGATGCATTGAGTATAAATGTATTATGGTGTGTTAGTAACAATTTCTCACGATACTTGTTAGTTTAATTAAACATATCTATTTAAATATGTTTGCAAGTGTTTTTCTTTTTTTTTTTCTAAAAAATGAGGCCATACTTTATTCTGGCAAGTGCTTAGTGCCATTAATAACATTGAGTTGCATATGCTTGATCTTCTTACTTTGATTTAATCTGCAATCAACAAGTCAATTACAAAACGTTTTTCCTTATTCATGATTTTTTGTTTTTTCATAATGACTTCCTTGATGAGAATGTTGGGTGTTAAATTGATTTGGAAAGGTCTTACATAGTTAATCTATGTTTTCAGTGTATTTCCTTTTATACTTGGAACCATGGTTTGAAAAACCGGTCTGAACTAGTGTACAAGCTCAGTTCCTGCAAGATCTGATGCCAGATTTTACCCTCATGTTTGAGTGCATAGTGGAGTAAATATAATTGTTATTTATGGTATTAAGATTTTTGGCCCATATGTTCTGTTGTGAAATCCTCTGATATAATTTCTCTGCTTCTTTTCTGAGTGTATCTGCTAAGTTTAAATATGGCAGTCTATGCTTATTATTGTACTAAGCTTATTATTGGTAATGTCTTATACGTTTGTATGATTGTTGTTACTTTAGATAGTAGAACTGATTTTTGTTTCTTGTTCAAATTATCTATCGTGATACGTGTTGAACAGGAGCAACTACTCGAGAAAGAACAACTCATACTTGATCTCGAGAGGAAACTAGACGAGAGAGAGAGGGAGCTGCATGCTATGAAAATTGACACTGAAGCAGTTTGTTTTGCCTCCACTTTTGTTCTTTTCAATTGGGAAGCTTGAGCTCTACTTTTAACATTTGATTATTGCTTTTGCTTTTGGTTAGGCATGGGTTAAAGATGACCTTCTTAGAGAGCAAAATAAAGAGTTAGCTAGCTTCAGGTATGTAATTTTTCCTCATAAAATTTGATTGATGGTCCCCGTTAATTGTTGCATATTTTATTTCCCCTGTAAACCATTTCCTTGAAGTTAGATTTTTTGATCTCTGATAAATTGCAGACTGATTCCCACTCAAGCTATTCTAAAAGTTTTAATTAAATCTTCAAACATTCAGCTGTTCCTTGCACGTTTGCTTGGACAGTTGCTCACACTCACCTTTATGGACATACTTTCAGCTGCTATCACCTTAGTATTTTAATAACTTTGTTCTGTATTTCTATGTATTCTGATTGCTATTATTGTAGATATTCTTGTACCTAACGTCCCTTTGTACAACTCAAAAGTGAGCAGAGAACATATAATTTGCTTTGCTTTGACAATAACTGATTGTTGTTGTCAAGAATAGTCTAAGTAAATTTAATGGAAATACAAATTTAGTATATTTTTACATATCACCAGCACTCTCTGTGGCATTGCCTGTTAAATATGATTAATTCATTTCAATTAAGTAAATAAATCATTGGAGCAAATGTAGAGTTCGTACTGAACCTTTACTTTCAGCTAGATGCTCTACCATAGAGTATTCTCCTGTCTCCTCCAAATTATTTCTCTATTCTGTGAAATAAGCACATAAATTATCTGAATAAACAATTTAATAAATAAATTTTATTTGTTTGATGATCCTTAGAAAACTAGATCTTACTAGCATCTTTATGCAGAAGGGAGCGTGATAATTCTGAAGCTGAAAGAGCAAAGTATCTGAGCCAAATTCATGAGCTCCAAGAGCATATTCACGAGAAAGAGGGTCAGCTTCTTGCATTGCAGGAGCAGGTACCAAATGCCTTTTTTTTTCCTTTCCTCTTTCAATTTTTCCCCCCTTCGAATTTTTAAGTTCACCTATTGCTCTGTTGTGTTGAAACCTAACTTAGAGGCATACTTGTGTGTCAAATATACTTCAAGGTCTGATTGATTTTGGCTCTTCCATTCATGGTTACTTTGGGAACACTATTTTATATAAATTGTAAATTCATCTATAAGCTAGTTATTAATCATCATCTACATTGCAGCCAATTCGTTTGGTTTGGACTTTGCAGTTTTTGTTAGTTGCTAAGAAGTTTGGTTGCATTTATATTCACATGACGTATAATGATTTATTTTATTGTTCTTCCATGTTGCATGTGGAACATGTGGAAGATAACAACTTTAATTGATAATTTCATTTTTATTTGGCAGCCAACCAACAGTAGGTTTATGTAGGCTTCTTTTCCTCCTTTTCTGAGAAGATTAAAACACAATAATAGAAGCAATTGTGTATATGCTCATGTTTTCACCTTCTGAAACCTACTTATCTGGCTCTTTAGATACATCTTACACTTTTATATGCTACAATAACCATTCTCGTGACCTGTGAGCGTTCTCCATGAATTATGTGTCAAGGATTATGGAATAACTTATCTGTTTGCAAGTTCAAGGTTGCTACCCTCATCCCCACATCATACATTGATTGGAGCATTCTGGTTCATTCAACCTTCTCTTTGTTACTGAATACAGTGTTAAGATAAACTGATACTTAGACTACATAGATTACCATGAAACGTGCAGAAGGGTGAAAATCCGTGAAGCTGATCTGTTAATGCCGTTTTAAATGCCCAAGTTATTTGGAACGTGGAACATCTGTGTGGAAATGGTGCATGGATGAAGTGATACCAATCTGTCTGTGATAAGTGGGAATTGGTACAATTCGTTAGTTCTTTCTTATTGTGATACATGCTGAGCTACTTGGGTTGTAATCTCTACACAAAACAGTCGTCTTATCAATAATTGATTTTGGGTCTAGTTGGGTAAAAGTAGAGTTGCGAAACTGTTGAAGTGTTGAACTGGGTGATGCTTATGTTTTGGTTGTAATTTCTATTGGTCTTTTGGTTCAATAGATTGTCAATCTTTTGCTGCAAAGTTGGAACTTGGAACATCATTTGCTGCAATTTATTTGCGCAAAGATTACCGAACAGTGAGCCTGTAATGTACTTAGATCATGGTTTCATATAGTTGTAGTTCTCTTGATGAGTGGTGACTATATGTTGCCATTGATATTATATACAAATGAAAACTTTTGGTTATTTACATAACAGAAATTAGTCAAGTTTAATATAAATGTTCCTCATATTCTCATAGAATTTCAATTTTAAGGGACAAGGAGGAATTTAGTAAGGTTTTGGGAGGTGGGTGGGGACAGGGACGGTGACCTATTCCATGTATTTCATTTTTCATTTTGATGTCTTTCTTAGAGGGGAATGATAATCTAGAATGTTAATATTAGGAATAAGTCATTACTGTATGGTGGTTGAATGAGTGAATACATTTAAATTACTTATAAAAACTACTTTCCATTCAACTTAAAATCTGAGCTTGAGTAATGAAACCTAGTCATCGCTCCTCTCCTTTCTCTCTCAACTATGGTTATCAAAATCAAGATCCTACAGGGGGCTTGGGGACGGGGACGGGGACGGGGACGGTGGCCTATTTCGTGTATTTTATTTTTTTATTTTGATGTATAATCTAGATTAATATTAGGAATAAGTCATTACTATACGGTGGTTGAATGAGTGAATACCTTTAAATTACTTATAAAACTACTTTCCATTCAACTTTAAATCTGGGTAATGAAACCTGGTCATCGCCCCTCTCCTTTCTCTCTCAACTATGGTTGTCAAAATCGAGATTCTACCTAAGAATGGTAGATATTCCATAAGATCATATTGTAAAATCCTACATCCAAGGTTCAAAGAACCCGTCCACACTCGAATCGATACATGTCGCTTTGCTGTGGAACTGAGTAGAGTCAGCAGAAAAAGAGAAAGAAGAAGAGGAGGAGGAAGAAGAAGAAAAAAGAAGAAGAGGAGGAAAAAGAAGAAAGAAGAAGAGGAGGGGGAGGAAGTAGAAGAAAAAAAAAGGGGAAGAAAAGCTACATCTACGGCTGCTTTTGTAGTGGCCACCAATGAAAGCAGCGGCCACCAATGATTTTAAAACCGGTCCGGTACCGTACGTACTGCCCGGTACGTACTGGTCTGGTGGAAGACCGGTCGTGGAACAAGCTCTGGAGCACAGTCGCGGCGGACAGCGGGTGGCGTGCACAGGTGAGGGCGGAAGCTTCGAGTTGAGGAAGCTTCCGCCCTCGCCTGTGCACGCCGCCCGCCGTCCGCCCGCCGCGCTGCCTTTGCCGCTGCTCTCCACTGTCCGCCCTCGCCTGTGCACGCTGCCCGCTGTATCGGACGGTACGCTGGTACCGTACCAGCGAGCCGCCGGACCGGTACGGTCCGTTAGTTTTGCGATCCTTGGTGGCCACTAGTCGGTTTGTTGCTTATTCCTCTTTCTTTTTCCTCCTCTCTTTCTTTTTCTCCTTCTTCTTCCTCTTCTCTTTCTTCTCCTTCCTCCTGCATTTTGCCGGCTCCGGCTCCGTTGCTTGGTCTATTTCACACCACCGTCGGTTCGGTATAAACCAAAAAAACCAACCACTTCGGACCGGTTCCTTGAACCTTGTCTACAACTATTAATAAATAATAATATTTAATACATCATATGCAAATATTAGAGTATAAACAAAAAAGATGTAATAATTCCAAGATGCAACATTGTATTCTACAAATGATTATAAAATAAATATAAGTTTTAAAAGGTAAAGTAGTAAACAATAGAGTACAAAGTCTTTCGAAAATGAACATTGTCATCTAAAATCACATCCAAAATATGAAATGAGCATTGCATAAAAACTTAACAAAAGCTAAAACACTGTAACTTCAACATAAAAAATCTTCATCACTATACTTAGGCTCTTAGCCTATCTCATCCTCGTTTTCTTCATCCAAATGCAAATCATTCTCATTCAACTCCCAAATTTTTTGAAGGATCTACTTGCTCATTATCTTCAACATTAACATTTGTTTCCATGTCACAGTCACTAAATTCCACCTCTTGATCTTCAAGTCTCAACATTTTTTTTTTCACTTGGAGGAATTTCAAGCAAATCATTTTTGGTTAAACTAGATTGTCCAACTTCTTTTTCTATATCCATACATCAGTAGGGAACTCGTCAAAAGTATCTTCTCTTATCCTTTCGCGCATTGTCTTCACCATTAAGAATGTCAAGTCAATTATTTTTGGTTGAACCATCTATTTTTTCCATTCAAGTTTATACCCTTCAAGCATATCTATTATCTTATTCCTTTTTTTAAAAAGTGTTTCTAATCTCATGATAAGAGGGAGATTTGAAACCACGACTATACTTACTAATCAATTCAAGCATCTTCACAAATTTTAGATTTTTTGCGCAATTAAAAAGAACGACACTTGTGGAAAAGAATCTTGCAATTTATTGACAAACTTCATCTCTTAAATCTCTCTTGCTTAGTGTAATATACCCTTTGCCATTGAGTTGCTAATGTTAGATCTAGTCATTTTCACTAAAGATTCCAAGATACTTTTTCCTTTTTTTACCGGTAGTGGGTTTTTGGCTTTCTTCAACTTTCCCTCAATGTCATGGATATTGCTATTTTTTGCAAGTGTTTTAATACAAGTTTTCCACACAATTCATTTGCTTTTTGACCTCATATTTTTATATATCTCAACATCGTAAGCCAAATAATGTTTAAAATGAGAAGTTCCCGGAATTATTTTCTTAAAACTTAACATTTAATTTTTCTTGGATTATGATCTATTTCTAGTGGCATTATTTCTTATTTCTTTCTAATTTGTTGCTATTGCCAGCATTTTCTTATCACGAGTAAAATAATATAAATTAATTTTTAATTTTTAAAACATAAAAAATAAAATTAATGTACAGTGCATTGTATAATATGTAGTTAGGCGAGGCAACCCAAAAGTGTAGCATTGTTGGCTTTCAACTAAATGTCATACCATTGGCTCGGTGAAAGCTTCTCTTGTGCAGCAGCTAGCAGTGGCAAAGGGATCATGAAGCTTTGGTTTGGATGCTCCAGAGCCAAATGTTGAAGGCTTTGTGGCAAAGCTTTATGCTTTGGGACAAATGCCGAGATGTTTCGCACTTCAAGAAGAGTAGCAACAATACTTCTCACTTCGAGACAAGCAGCAATGAAGCTTCACACTCCGAGATGAGAGGTGGCGAAGTAGGTAGTATTGCAAGCAATAATGTTCGAAGATGATGTAGAAACAAATAGTGAGTTGACTTGCAAGTTAGATTGAGTTTAGGCTAAAAACTGATTAAACTTTTGAGTTGACTCATCATGCAACTGCCAGCTTGTTGACTTGCTGTGCTATAGCCAACTCCGAAACTCATTGACTCGGATGACTTGTGATTTTGACAACAATGATCTACATACCAATCATTGCCAAGCTCTAGCTTTGTTATTTCCAATTTGGCCCTACTCTAATATACATTAGGGATAGTGTTGGTGCGGTATATAGGTATAATATAGTTGTATATGGTATATATGGTAGGGTGTCAAATGTAGGTTATCGATTTGGGTCCGTTATATGTTTCTGTACATACTGGACTGAAACAGTTTGAGCCAATATTGATACATGAATACATATATGTATTTAAACTACGGTCTCCACCCTCCACAGCAACAATTATTACTAGCAGCATGTAGCTGATTGTCAGTCTTTTGGTTGACGGTTGACCCTTTTCTTTTCTTCCTAGACAAGTGATTTCTTTACCAAGCTGTAGGAATCTTATCATCGGCTTCCTCACCCCTACCAAGGTAGAGTTTTTCAAATCTTTGTTGGATCTAAATCATGCTGCTAAACTCCTATGCACGCGAGCTCGTTTAGTTCTTCCTTGGTTTATACTGGTATACTCCAATAGAACAAGTTTTCTTTGTTAAATGTCTTTGATCTAAAATTTTTGGCTTTATATTCATCTGCTATACCTCTCATATTACTCTTCAATTGAATGGCCTTATAGCTAGACTTAGAGCACGATTATAAATATTTGCTTTGCTAAATGAAATATAAAAAACCATTAAGAAGATTTATTTTCTTAAGAAAGTGGCTTAAATTTACACAGCATATAAGAATTTTTTAATATGAAGCAAGTGAATCGACATCTAACATAGTATTACTCCATTTTCTCTTTATCATTCGTTTGTTGACAATTTTACAAAGTTCTTGGTGTGATGGTAGGAGTTATAGTCAAGATTCTTATTAACCTTGTATAGTGATGCTTGCAACCAACTCTTGGTTGACGCTATTCCGTAGGATAGGGGATAATGTTGTCTTGAGGCCTCGACAATTTTAACTCATTATGCTTTTGTTTTGGTTGATGCTAGTTGATCTCAACTGACCTTGTGTGCTATCTTACATCATGATCACCGTTGCTTTGTTCCCACTATGGGCACTCCACTTATCCCCAAGTGCAACTAGGAGAAGTATAATTGACCACTCATTTTTGCAGGCACCCCTCACTTCAAATCACAACTTTCATTTACCAGCTCTACTGTTGAGTATGATAGACTTCTTCAATCTAGCTCCTATGTTGCTTCATCTGTTGTCATCTTAATTCCAACTATTTGTATAACTTCCTTGGCTGGCCCACACAACATGATTCTAGTGCCTCTCATCCTATGATTTCTAGAATTATTTTTTAGTTTACTACATGTCTCCACTGTTGATGATTACTTAATCCATGATCATGGCTATGGTATAGTACATGCTACCTCAGCCATCACTCCTGATCTTGTTCTTTACGTGTCAAAACTTTTTTTATTAGTGTCTTTTATTAGTTATCTTATTACATCCTTTAATGGCATTCTCCTCTTTAGAACTTAAGGACAAAGTTAATGATGGATTTGGTGTGGTGGCGGCGCATGTTAGTATCTATTTGCTTATTCACCATCATGTTCTTTCTGTTTGACTTCCACCTTTGTCTCTGAAGCGTTGTCATCTTTCATTGCGTCTTTTGTATTATCTTATAATTTTTTCCTTTCCATTACCTCTTAAGCATGTCCATGAGGTTTGTCAATTTGGTAAGCACCATTATACGCATTACCTTTGTAGTGCATAAACATAACAGTACTATTTTTTGGTTTATCAACTTTGATATTGAGGGATTTTATTGTGTGTTTACATCTATTGGTTTTTGGTATTTTGTCACCCCTATTGATGACTATTCTTGTATCATGTCTCCCTATTAAAAGTACCGAAGGGGCCTTTGTTTTTTTTTTAAAAATTTTATCAAGAAATAAAAATCATTTTAATGTTTTGATAAATTTTTTTTCAACTGATAATGTTGTTGACTACACACAATCTTCAGTATTTTCTGTCCGTTATTTGACATCATTCATTAGACTATTTGTTCATATACCTTTCAATAGAATGAATTGCTGAGCAAAATAACTAATATCTCCTAGATATGGCATATGCTATGATGTTTCCCGTGCATTCGCTCATTTTTTTGAGATGATGCTGATTTGATGAATGCCGTCCCCTTATTTTTTGTAATCAGTATCCCTTTTGAATTATCTATTTGTTGCTCTACTTTTTACTGTGTTTTTTGCTGCTTGCATTTTGTACAGGACATAAGAGCTCTAGTCCTTATTCATCATGAACATCATTCACCAGACTACTACGCCATATGTCTTAATAGAATAAGATCACAAAATGAAATAAATACCAACTATTGGATATGACAATGCCCTGATGTTTTGTGCGAAATTTTTTTGAATTGATGATCTAAGAGCCTGCCATCATATTAATTGGATGTCATTTACTGTTTTTCATGTTGCTTAGCTTTTCGATTCACTATTCATTATGTGCTACTTTTTTTGCTTTCCATGTTTCGAGTTGGATGTGTTTTGTACATGTTTTTAGTTTGTTGCATAATTAGTCAAAGCCTTTTTTTGATATGGTGTAACTTGGTTACTCACGTATCCAAAGGAAGCATTGATGTTATGATTCTGCCACTTGTTATCATGTTTCCTCCAACGTTACTATTTTTTAGCATGTTTTGTAGTTTGATGGGTTTGTTCATTTCCTTCTGCCCATTCCATTTTCATAATGTACTCTTGTCACTCGGTTCTTGCCCTCCTGCTTTGGAGGTGCACAATAGACGATCACAGCTTCCTTTAGCCTCAGGACCCTCATTCTTTATCTTCTGACATTGGTCTTTTTACTATTTTTCATCATATTTATCACTAAATTTCATATGCTTGTCTATCATATTTTTATGATAGACAATTTGGTTTGGTGCATGCATTTGATGAAATTAAAAATGCCTTTTTTATGCAATGATCTTGTTGAAGAGGTGTGCATGGAACAATCTCCACATTATTTTGCTCAAGGGGAGAGGAAAATATGCAAAATCAAGAAGCAGCAATCTATCGTCTCAAATAAATCCCTAAGCGTGGTTTTCATAATTTCTTTCGAGCTATTAATGCCATTGACCTTTAGCACTGCAAAGAGAATCATTCTGCTTTATTATGGCCAATAAAATTTGTACTTCTCTCACCTCATCATACGATCAATTTGTAAATTTCTTCATCTCTTGTTTACTCTTTACATCTATGCTCAGCTTGAGGGAGTGTTTGGATTAGAATGTCATAATATGCCACTATCTCTTGTTTTAAATTGCTTAAGAGCATATTTGTATATATGGAGAGAACTTACCTCTTCACACGAATGAAATATATGAACTGTGTTCTTTTCTATTCAAAATTAGAACAATATTCATTGACATGATTCCTTGACGAGTAGTGGTTTGCTCTACACTTCAGGCCATTCCAAGGATATTTTGTGAGCTCACCATACTACAAATATTGACATGATTCCTTGACGACTTGTGGCTTTTACTAATCTGACTATGATTGATTGACCCTGTGAATTCTGAGTAAAAAATGACTGAACAACTGTATTAGCTATATTTAGAAGTTGTAGAATTAGTTAGCATCTGCATAAAATGATTACAATCAATTAGTAAAAAGAAATATTACCTTACAGAACATGCCTAGCCAGCAATGTTCCCTTAGTATGGAAAAATATGTATTAACGAATCACTTGTAGGAAACAGCTAATCGTGCATCCTAATTGGAACCAAGGTTAACAAAACCGTTTCGAACGTACCGGTCCGTCCGGCCACCGGTCTCGGAACCGTGGTCGGAGCATGGTCGGACCATGGACGGCGGCGGACGACAAGGTGGCGGGCGGAGCAGGCGGCGGACGGCAGAGGCGGGGGGTTGGCGGCAGCTGGGTCGGAAGCTTGGAAGCTTCGAAGCTTCCGGATGAAGCTTCCGCGGTTCCGCCGCCTCCGCTCGCCCCCATCGCCCGCCTAGGTTAAGCGGTTCCACCGGACGAACGGGCGGTTCGTACTGTTTTGGCCGGCCGGAACGGATTTCAAATCCTTGATTGGAACTGGGTAGTTTTTTTTAAGGACATAAAAATGCTAGTTATGTCTTCAATCATCTAATTATTTAAGTTATTTCTTACAAATCTTTTGGCTAATTTTGATCATTTTATATGATATCTACTAATAAATCCACTTTTATTACCAATATTTTTATGGTTATGCTTATCTGTGGGGCTTGTTTAATTATATTCCTCTTTATTTTTTTTTTGTGAACTGAACATATCCTTTAGTTCCATTAGCTTATTAAAGGTAGGAATTTTGATATTTTCTCTTAGCATCAAGTTGCACAAGAAACAATCCTTTTCAAGGATGAACAACTGAGGGAGGCTCAATCTTGGATTACACGAGTTCAAGAAATGGATGCTTTGCAGTCCACCACTAACCAGTCATTGCAAGCTGAACTACGAGAACGCACTGAACAGTTTAACCAATATTGGATTGGTTTGCAACGGCAGGTCAGAATGCATTTTTTTTGTCATACTACTATGAAGCAAACACCAATTTCTCATTTCTTGTAGAAATTCTCTGCTGTGATTTTATGTTTATGTTCTCCCTCAGTGAGCCCTTTATTTGGCTTCTTTTTGTTTGACATTAATTATTTGATGCCTTCTGCTAGTTTGTTGAAATGGAGCGTCATCATATGCAAGCCATACAACAGCTTCAACTAGAGTTGGCTGAGGCAAGGGGGAAAAGTGGAATATATCAAGATGGTGGACAAGTTACTCATGAAAACTCGATGGATTCATCTTCATATAATGGAAACCAGGTTAATGTGAATGATAGTGGCAAAGCAAATGGGCACTTGCAATTCACATCTAATGCAAGTGTAGCAGGGGCTTCATCTTTTGTTTCAGCCACCAATTCATCTTCTAAGGTAAAATGAGATATTAAAACTCATTATTTTTCCTTCCAATATATAGTAAAAAAAAGTATACAACACTTTTTGGTATGCAAGGATTACTACTTGTTTCTTTTGTTCGTCACAAATTTAAAAGGAGAACAATATTATTCTTGCTGCCTCAATTCGTTACTAGTGAGGTGCATGGTTTAAGGCCATATGTCATGTATTTTTATATTGTTAGTCAACCACACCGGATGGTGTAGCTTTATCCTGTGTACTGCTCAGTGAGTCCTGTTCTGATCCATTATGTTACTGAAATGGGTGCTAAAATCAGACTTGAAAACCGTGATATATGCAACTGATAAAATTATTGTAAATTTCTCTTGGGTGGCAAATCCAGATACCTATTGGCGAACTTGTAAAGACAATATGTAGTTATCATGTCTTTATGGTTTCAGATGAAGTTTCCTCGATCTCTTGAATCTCAATGTACTTTCTTTTTGAAAATGCAAGACAAGTTGACATTCAGGAGTTTAGAAGTATCTGAATGTAAGACTAATTAATTTTCAAGACTGTTCCTTCGTAGCTTCAAGTCTTTCCAATAACTTGGCAATGAGCAAATTGTGAATGTTTGAAAGTAAGTTTGAGTCGAGTGCTTTAAGAAAAAACCAATGCTGTCATATGCTCAAAATTTAAGCATAGAAGATCTCTTCAAGCAAATTTTGCAAAAAAAGAAGCATACAGAGAAGCAATGATTGCACATGCTTTTCTTGTTCCAGTTAAAAATGTTTTCTGGCACCTTTTCAAGGAAACAAGTGTATCTTATATTATTGTAATGATAAATATTTATTATGGAGTTTTTTTTGCCTTATGTAAAGTGTATAGAGATGTATTTTTTACTTACAGTTGCTTATAAAGATATTTTTATGGTTTACTATTGAAGTTACGGAAGTAAATGTACGAAACTAAATTTATTAGGGTTCAATTGATTGATGCAACAGAAGCTCTTGAATATTGAGGTCTAAGATACCGTGATTCAATTGTTCTGTGATAGAAAACCATTATGAGGTGTTAAAGTAGGGTTGAAATGTGGAGATGAGTAAAGTCATATAACAATTTTTGTTGCTTGTTAATTATCTGTATTCTGTAGTATGATAGATAGTTTTGCTTCATCATTGTTGCCAATAATTGTGTTCTTGTTTTGCATTAGCATTATTGTTCTCTTCCTCAGAGGCTGTCTAGTTGCTTGAACTGTCCACAATATGCCTACTTTTGTTGAGCTGGATCACACTTTTGACAACTTGGATCAAATGTAATTAACATCGATAAATTGGATAAAACTCATATTATCTCTATTCCAAAATCAACTACTATAATTAACTAGTTTATGGCTATCGCAGGTCTGACTGTCCGAGTGTGAGGAGAAACCCAAACTGAGCACTTAGCTTCAGCTGATAAGCATCTTCCATTTTGATGGACTAAAGTATAGAGTTGAGAACTAGATTTCTTTACCTTGCTGATAGTGCAACTTATGTGTAGGTTGAAGGTTCAAATCTAGGTGGAGAGAAGAGAAAGTTTGATAAAGAGAACCTATATGTTGGAAATGTGAGGATGGGGCTTCTATGGTTGTTGGGATATTCAAAATATTCTTTGAACTCAATTTACATGTTGGGGATTATTTTGTCATATACCTAATATGTTGCACTTTTGTTCCCAAATTAATAGATTAACGACTCATAAGACAGAAGTTTACAATGTCAATCCACTTTATCTTGTTTTTATGTTTTTTTCTTTTCTAATAAATATAATAATGCTGTGTAGGATTCAGAACATGGAATTATTTATCTGGTCGAGGCCTGTAAATTATTGTATGTAGATCCTTATCACCAGATATATTGTATGTAGAAGCTTTTGCAAGGTCAACCACCCAGAAATTGGCTTGTGATGGAATAGGTTGCCATTCCCATTTGCTTTTAGGTCCTTGCAGTTTCACGATCTGGCTCCTGACAAAGTTTGTTCCTCATGAACACAAGTCTTTTGTAGCAAAATTTATTTGGATTGGATATGATGGTATTTTTGCCCATATCAGTGAGCTTTGCATTGATGCATGATGCATTTTTGTCAAATGATATTTTATTACTGGTTTTCAGGATAAATTTGTGAAAATTGGTAATATTTCAACTAATGCATAGTTGCATACTAAATTCCATCTTGCAAATATTGACTTTATAATGTTCATCCTATTATTAAAGACCTATTTCATGGAAAGTAGTATCCATACTAAGTTTCTCTTTTTATCAGGCTGATCTTGCCTCAGCTGTTCCTCTCTTGCCATCATCAGTAGTTGGATTGAATGGTTTTATTCCACCTAGTCAGATGGCTTCATTGCATCCTTATGTAATGAATCCGCTACGTGTTACACATGCAGTGACCTCCACCAATTCACCTATTCTACAATCTCAGTTGGAACATTATCAGCAGATATCTGTCATGCAAAACCATCATCATTGGCAAAATCAACAGGTATTAGTAGCACAAAGCTTAAAAGATTTTTTTGGGACTTGTATGGTTTGTTCATGCAGTAATAGTATAATTACCATCTTTCATTAAGGCCCTTTTGGATATCTCACAAATGCCTACTCAGAGCAAGAATCCACCACCTCAAACGGAGCAGAATAATTTAGGATCAGATGCGCATTATAGCTTCAATCTTCCTGGTGAAGTACAAATAATGCATCAGGAGAATCATAATAACCAGAGAGATCAACAACAAATCCCTGAGGCACCAGTCGATGTTGTGAGTAATGAGGTTCAGGTGACCAATATGAAAATGTTTCCTGGTTGTTCAGTGAATAATTTAGTGGTAAATGTTATTCTTATGCTATCATTTTGATGCTGAGTGTTCCATTCTTATGCCAAACAGTCCATAGTTACCCAACAACAAGGAACATTGGATCCTCCCCACTTGGATTCTGCAAGAGAACATGATACACCAGAAAAGAAGGAATCTAAGGTTTGTCTTCCTTTAACTTTTATGTGTTAAATTTTTATATAAAAGCTGCTACTGAAGATCAGTAAATTGTTTAAAAGTATAATGAATTAGTTGGCTAGAAGTATGGGCATAATCTTCTGCAGTGTCATTTCTTCTTTTCTTGAACAGCTTGAGGACATTGCATCTCCAAAGAATCAGTCAGAGGAACTGGTGCTCAAATTTGTACAGCAACGGCCTACTTGTAGCAGCATGTTATCGACTGGCCAAAGTGCTGTCAATTCAAATGGTATTACATCAGAATCTACCAGCTCTTCAGCACCTGTTTCTAGTTATTCGATGCCTGGCAAAACATCTGCTGAGCCTAATCTTTTGGATGAAAGATCACTTTTAGCTTGTATCGTTCGTGCAATTCCTGCTGGATCAGATGGTAGAATCAGAATCAGCACTACTGTGAGTATAAGTATCTAACGTTGAACTGTTTAGGCAATTTAAAACCCGCTATGCAATTGCTAACCTTTCCTAATAAACTTGTGCCATGTGCTTTAGCTGCCAAATAGGTTGGGCAAAATGCTTGCACCCCTTCATTGGCACGACTACAAGAAACAATATGGGAAGCTCGATGATTTTGTTGCTCATCATCCTGAAGTAGGTTTCAATTGAACTTGCCTTGCTAACTTGAATTCTCATGTTGACCAAATGTGTATTGTGCTTCCAGTTATTTGTTATTGAAGGAGATTTTATTCACCTTCGTGAAGGAGCACAACAAATTATATCTGCAACTGCAGCTTTTGCTAAAGTCGCTGCTGCTACTGCTTCACATTCTGCCTCTTATGCATCATTGTTGCCTTCTGTTGCTGTCACTCCAGTTGCTCAAGTCAATCGACAAAAAGTGACACAATCTATTGAACCAAAGCCTGCAAATTCTATTCCTGCTGGAGATGGTGCTTCTGTGGCTAATGCGGGACATGCAAACGATAAGCACATGGTAATTTTAACAAAACTGGATGAACGACCAAATGGCGTCAGGTTTAACATTGTTCAGGGGATATCAGATGTAACCATTTCAAATAAATTAAAGAATGCCCCTGAGTCTAATGGCTCATCAGCTGAATCTAAATCTGATCAATCATCTCTGCAATTCATGGCTGGAAACGCATCAAGCCTTGATAGATCCAGTTTACCCCCTTCACAGAACAAAGGGCTGAGAAACGGTAGACATAATTTTGTAGGGAAGCAGCAGGGAAGGTAATAAGTTATCTAATTATGTTTATGATTAATTACAATTCACGTTTCTCATTGGTTTAGTTGCTGAATATATGATTTATCATTTAATGTAGGGTGCAGGGTTTTAAAAAGGATTTACATCAAATTGTAGCTTACTATAAGGGTTACTACATATATTTATATAACCAGCTATTTAGTATTTAGTTTGTTAGACTTTTTCACTTCGTCATGAAACTAATGCTGCTTCCCCCCGGTGATTTCCATGTCGTCTCTTGACATGGCAAGTTGAAGCCAAATCAACAAAAAAAAATTATTACCTAATTTTTACGATATGAGTGATGATCAACTATAATAAAATGTAGATAAATCATAAACATATTTATTGAACATTAGTTTATGGTCAATGTTGAGTTAGTAGATGTGAGAATGTTCTTTTAAAATGTCTCATGGGCAGTCCAAAGGTGGATTATAGCTTATTTTACCAGTTGATTGAGGTGACAACCTCAAAGTAGATGTATGGATATGATGTGTAAATGAAAGTGCATAGTACAGATTAAAACTCCCGCAGGACATGCTACATGCAGCAAAAATTAAGCCTTTTATATTTGCAATCTGGCTATATCATTAATTGTTGCACATTTTTTCAGGTCTTCTGGGGTTGGCTTTATTTCAAGGAGATAGTAAGTGCCATTTATACTGTCATTTATTTTTCTTTAACTAAGTGGTTGTTCTATATGTATAGTTTGAATTTTTCTTTATTATCCGAGATATTGTTCTTAGAATGACAAATGTTGATGCTACTTGTGTGCAAGTTTTGAGATAACTAGTTTGGGTTGGTGATCCGGTCCTAGCTCTAGGATCGGTACTTACCTTACAGAACTGACACATAAGTGAGTGAGTGGAAAAGTGAGCAAAAGCGTGAGCGACGGTGGGGGTGGAAGTGTGAGCGATGGTGGAAGTGAGTAGAAGAAGTAGAATGGAAGTTTTCACTCGCAGAGTTGTGGAAGAAGCTTTTGCTTGTAGGAGAAGTTCTAGAAAGAGCTTCCACTTGCAACAGAAGTTGCGGAACACAAGCAGTTTTTGTCAAGCTTTTGTTCACCATCTTCTCTTCTTCCTCTCCACCTGAATCAAAATCACTCCTCTCCTCTTCTTCGCACCGTTGCATTGATTTAGAGCAAGTTCATGTACCAGTTCCTGCTTGGACTGCTACAAACCGGCTGGACTACTTGGTACAGACTTCTTTTCCAGAAGTTGCTTATTTGTTCATATGCATGCTATAAACAAGTCACCTAATTGTTTGATTGCTTTTAACTAAAAAATATTGCAAACTCTAAGGAAACTCACCAGATATACATAGTGTTATTTTGACATTTTTAGTTCACCATTGACACAGAGGTAAGCTAATTAATGATGAAATAAATAAATAGGTTCTTGATACCCAGAATGAAACAAGCAAGATTTCAAGAACCGGTCCGGTATGTACTGGCGGTACCGGTATGCTACCAGACGGAATCGACGAAGGCGGCAGCATACAAAGCAGGCAGCGGCGCTGAAACTTTTGCCGTCAAAGCTTCTGCTGTCCAACGGAAGCTTCAATCGAGCCGCTAAAGCCTGCCTTGCGCCCGCCGAAGCCCCCGCTGCCTCCCTCCGCGTCTCCTCCTTGTGCCGCGTTCCGTTCGTGGTTCCGGTGCCGGCGATCGGTCGGACTGGGAACATACTGTCCGGTACGTACGGAATGGTACCTTAATCCTTGGAAACAAGTAGAAATGTGATACTATCAACATAGAAAAGAGATTATATGGGAGACTACAAAGATTCTACTGGTGAAGCACACACTCTAGTAGCGACAATAAGTGAAAAACCCATACTTGATCCGACTTGACTCAACTCGATCTGATTTTATAGGGAAAACTTAAGTTGAATGGATCTTGGGTTAGGTTCAAATGCGAGAATTTAGATACTGCTCCGAGCTCATGTGCTTCGAGAAAATTACTAAATTACCCCCCTAAATTAACCCTAGCCCCTCCCCTTGTTGCTCACCCTCTCCCTCCCCTCTCCTCGTGCTTCATGCTGTGCCGGCACTCACCTCGTGTCATTTGCAGTGCCAAGCTCGCCCTCATGCTGTTGCTGTTGCTGCGGAGTCAAGTTTCACCATAGACCCGAGTCTCATCGAGGTCTGGTGTGAGGCAGAGGTTTTGAAACCCAGGGTTGGGTATAAGGAAGGTTTGGGAGTCGGGTTGAATTTGGCACTATCTGCTCCTGCCCCCACCCCCACCACGATTTGCTGCCATCCCTAGTCTTAGCTAATAGATATTACTATCTATCTGCTCAATTCTATGCATTCTTTCAGGCTGTATAAATGCACAATTCCATTAAACATTGACTCTCCGGAACTAGACAAAAAGATTCACTAAATTTTTTGGATATCAAAACGATTGCATGATAAGAGCACATTGCTTGATAATTTGACAGAATTAAGCAGCCACTAATTGGAACTCTTTTTGTGATAAATAAATACACTAGGAGCAGATGATATGGGAACGTGAATAAAGTGATATAAATTCTCTTTAATGTTTCGGATTGGGAAGTATGTGTTCGAGAGTGAGCTATGGCACGATTCTTGTTAAATTGATCTCCTCATTGCTAAAGGACTCACAAATCGTTACATCAAGGATCAATGCTAAAGCTGCTGAGTTTGAATGAACAATAAAATTTTCAATTAGGTATTTCGTGAACAGTAACAACATACATAAGGATTAGGGTTTAGGGTAAGGCCCAAAATACAATGGTCATGCTAGGCCCATATCACTAATATCATTTATAACACACCCCCTCAAGCTAGAGCAAAAATATCACACATGCCCAGCTTGGTAAAAAACCATGAATCTTTATAGAATTGAGAGCCTTGATAAAAATATCAGCGACTTGATCATCAGAGGCAATGTATGGAGTTGAGATTTGCTGACTCGAGATGGCATCTCTGATGAAATGACAATCAATCTCCACATGCTTAGTTTGTTCATCGAAGGAAGGATTGTTGGCGATGAATATTGCAGATTGGTTGTCACAATGCATAGTCATAGGAGCACAAATCATTAGGCCGAATTCATGTAATAATCCTTTGATCCACAATAGCTCACAAGTGGTATGAGCCATAGCACGATACTCAGCTTCACAGCTGGATCTCGAGACAACATTTTGCTTTTTTGCTGTTCCAGGTAACTAGATTGCCTCCCACATATGTACAAAAGCCAGACATGGATTTGCGGTCATCGATATTGCCAGCATAGTCAGTCAGCATCACAGTAAGATTCAACATTAAAGTGCCTGTTTCGTTCATAAAGAAGACCTTTGCCTGGAGATTTCTTCAGGTATTGTAGGATTCGCAAGACAGCTTTCCAATGGCATTGTTTAGGAGATTGCATGAATTGGCTAACTACACCAACAGCAAACGAGATATCTGGTTGAGTAACAGTGAGGTAGATAAGTTTTCCTACCACCTGTCTGTAAGTAGTAGAGTCAGTCTCCTTTGACTTCGCCCACATGCTGTGATGTTCATTTAGAATCATTGGAACATCAGACGGTTTACAATCAAGCATACCCATGTCAGATAGAAGGTCAAGAATATACTTGCGTTGAAATAGGTGGAGCGAAAAACCCTTGTACGCAATCTCAATACCTAGAAAATATCTAGGTTTGCCCATATCTCTCAGAGAGAATTGTGATTGTAAAAAGGTTTTGGTTTCATGTATACCAGCAGAATCACTTCCTGAAAGAAGAATGTCATCCACATAAATAGCCAGAACAACAATGCCCGTGGTGGACTTACGAATGAAGATAGAGTGATCTGATTTGCAATGAAGAAATCCAATCTGAGAAATGATGGCTGAAAACTTCTGAAACCATGCTCGTGGACTCTGTTTAAGGCCATAGATAGCCTTGTGTAATTAGCACACGTACCCCCCGGGCTTGACATAACCCGGAGGCTGAGCCATATAAACAACCTCAGAGAGATCACCATATAAGAAGGCATTCTTGACATCCAATTGATAAAGAGTCCAATCCAGGTTAATGGCGAGCGATAAAAGAAGCCGAACAGAGTTCAAGCGAGCAACAGGAGAGAATGTGTTCAAGTAGTTGACACCATAAATCTGCGTAAAGCCCTTGGCCACGAGGCGAGCTTTGTAGCGATTGACCGAGCCATCAGGATTGTGCTTAATAGTGTAGACTCACTGACATGGAACAGGGCGGGCTCCAGGTGGTAGGGAAACAAGACTCCACGTGCACCGAGAGGTGAGAGCACCCATTTCCTCATCCATAGCAGTCTTCGAGTGAGGAAGGGAGAGGGCATCAGCATGCCTGGTAGGAACAGTACTAGAAGAGATAGCATCAAGAAATGCAGAATGAGAAGGCGATATCTGAGAGTAGGAAACATAGTGAGAAGCAGGATACTTAGTTGTGGAGCGACGTCCCTTGCGAAGAGCAATAGGGAGGTTGGCTGAAGGGGAAGGAGGATCCTCAGGTGGAGGTGCGTCAGGCAAGGGGAGTGCAGGCGGAGGAGCCCGAGACCGGCGACGGTAAACCTGCAAGGTAGCCGAGGAAATACCAAAAGACACAGGAGAAGGAACGGGTGAGGAGTCAAGAGAAACGGCCTGAGGGCATGGAGGAGCGAAATCAGGTGAGAGTGTCGTGGAGGGGCTGAAATACGGAGTGGACTCAAGGAAGGTAACATCCATGTTGACAAAGGAACGACCACGGTGAGAATCAAAACACCTATATCCTTTCTGGGTCCGAAAATAGCCAAGAAAAACACAACGTGTAGCACGAGGGCTTAACTTATCAACACCAGGATATAAATTGTGAACATAGCAAGAGCAACCAAACGTCTTGGGAGGAACCGGGAAAATAGGACAATTAGGAGTTAGGACCGAAATGGGCGACTTACCATGAAGGGACGAACACGGTTGACCAAGTAGGTAGCTGTGAGAACAACATCTCCCCAAAGATACTTAGGGACATGCATATGAAACATGAGGGCACGAGCAACATCGAGGAGGTGACGATTTTTTGCGCTTGGCAACCCCATTTTGTTGGGAGGTATAGGGGCAGGTAGTCCGATGAATTATACCCTAAGAGCCACAAAAATTCATAAAGAGAGAGTTGGTGTATTCAAGAGCATTATCAGTACACAAAATTTTAAGAGGTAAGTTAAACTGAGTTCGTATTTCAGAATAAAACAAGCTAAAGGCATGAAAAGTCATCTATAAACGTGACAAAATATTGATAACCATCTCTGGTGGAAACAGGACTCGGACCCCAAATATCAGAATGTACGACACTAAAGGGAACAGTAGTTGGAGGACTACGACTGTTAGGAAATGACATCCTATGATGCTTTCCAAGCTGACAAGCATCACACTCAAAATGAGGACAAGACTTTAAAGACAAAATATCTTGGACTTTTGTTGAGGAGATGTGTCCTAACCGACAGTGCCACAGGTAGGAGGAGGAAGCAGTCAAAAGTGCGGCAGAAGTGTCTGGAGCTGGATCGGTGAGCACATAGACTCCTCCCACCCTAAGCCCCCCACCAATCTTCACCTTCGTCTTGAGGTCCTGAAAAAGACAGGAAGAAGAAAGAAAGGTGATTGAACAGTGTAAACTTTTAGAGAGGGCATAAACAGAAATAAGATTAACGGGAAACTTGGGAACATAAAGCACATTAAGTAATGTCATTTTGGAGTTCAAATGAACAGTTCCGATGCCATGAACAGGAATAAGTGAGCTATCAGCAATTGACACTGGACTATGGTTAGTGTCAATGCGAAGAGAAGCAAACAATGATCTATTACCTGTAACATGAGAAGTGGCTCCGGTATTAAGTACCCAAGTGTTAGAAGAGGCGACAAGAGAAGTAGTACCGAGGACACCAGGAGTGGTAGCCACCATGGATGAGGAGGATGCCTCCGTCTGAGAGGCCAGCCGAACCAGGCAATCATACTCAGCGGCGGAAACAGTAATAGTCGGATCAGTGGCAGGAGGTGTAGCGGCAGCGACAGTCTCTCCAAGAGTGTGTGACCCATCATCAATAGTCAACTTGGCAGAGGAAAGCTTGCCAAACTTTTTCCAACACCGCTCAGATGGATGGTTGGACCAGCCATAGTAACCGCAAGGTGTAGAAGGCCGATCGTGTCCCCAGCCCCGACCAGAAGCACCACCACGGCGCCCCCCTTGAGGAGTAAGAAGGGCACTGCTAACAGAGGTGGTCGGAGTGGTAGGAGTAACCAATGAGACCCGCAGTAGCCGGGAATACACACTCTGAATCATATGCACAGATGGATCCGTAAGGAGCTGGGCTTTAGCAGCCGCATAAGAGTCATCCAGCGAAGTAAGAAAGATAACGACGAAGAGCTCCTGCCTCTGCTGAATGGTCACCGATACTCAGTAGGAGGTTGAAGCATATGCAACTGGTCTCATTTCCCTTTGAGAGTTCTATAAAGATCAGGTACAGAAAGACCAGCGTGTTTTAAATTAAAAAGATCCTCATATAGGTGGTGAACTTGATCAATGGTCTCCTGAGGAGCATAGGTAGACGCCAGAACAGTGGAAGCAATGCCAAATGCAGGCTTCAGTTCAGTGTTAGAGATATCCATATAGAGTGAAGGAACGACTGGAGAATAAGGCAGGGAGACCCGATAATGACAATGATGGTGGAAAGAGGCGTTACCAGAAAATAAACAAGCCCGCGGTTGAAGGAGAGGAAGTTGGCAATGCTATGCTTGACAGTGCCAAGGAAGAACTCACGCAGGGAAGAGAAAAGACTTGCGAGCACCTGGTGGCGGCAGACTCAGAAGGCGGAGCAGACAGCGTGAGAGCGGCAGACGTCCGCCGGAGGTCTGGAAGCAGCAACAGCACAAAGGAGGCTAATCGAAAAGCAAGAAACCACCAGCAAGGAGGAAGGAAGGGTCCCCTTAAGCCTCCAATCGAAGCTAGGAAGAAACGAGCAAGCTAGCGACGGGAGGAAGGAGGGGAAGGAGCGAGCGGAAGGCGGTGGTGGAAGAGTGAGCGGGAAGCGGAAGAGGTGGAGGGTTAGGAGAGGTTAGCGGTGGTGGAGGGCAGCAACGCCAGAGCTAGGAGCCGAGAGTGACGGAAGAGGCAGGTGGCGATGGAGGCTCTATACCAAGTTTGAATGAACAGTAAAATTTTCAATTAGGTATTTTGTGAACAGTAACAACATACATAAGGATTAGGGTTTAGGGTAAGGCCCAAAATACAATGGTCATGCTAGGCCCATATCACTAATATCATTTATAACACTGTGAATTCACTTTAGTTACTAAGGCATGTGGAAGTTGGACCCAAAGTTTGAAATTATGATCTTGGTGTTTCGATCCAAGCGCGGAAACCAATGCACAAGTGAGCGAATGGAAGCACAAGCGGTGGCAAAACCGAGCCGAAACTATAGTGAGTGATGACATGCGGAAGTTTAAGCGAAGTTGCTCGTGGCGGGTGATCCACAGCTTCTCTTGCCGTGAGTAGCTCTATTAACCTTTTGCTTGCCAATCTCTTCTTCGTTTCCATCTGGAGTGGTGAGCGAGCGACAGGCTTCTCTCTTCTCCTTTTCTTCTTCCTCTTCTCGTCTCTTCTCTCATTCCTTCTCTAGTTTGGTGCTGGTCTATGTACAAGTCCTTGCTTGAAGCGGTACATACGGGTCATACTATCAAGGATAGATTGGTTTCCTTTAGTCCATGGTCTCACCAATATACTATAACCAAGTAACTTGCGAGCTTGGGTAAAGTGAAATGAAAACTCGTAGTCTTCCAGATTGAACAATGTGTTTGAGCGTAAGACATGACATGATTTTTATTAAATTGTTCTCATATTTGCTTGGAGGTTCTCTCAAAACGTATTATCAAGGGCCATCAAGGGAATTGACGATGCCAAACCATAAATTCATTTAGTTATTGAAGCCTATGGAGGTCGGACCTATGTACACTAGAGTTTTTCAGGTTTAGTTGCTTTGTTTAAGAACATCAATCTTCGTCAATGGTACTAATTAACTCAATTTGAGTAGGATTCTCAATCAAAGGACCATACCACAAGAATGAGAAATTGAAGAAAAAGAGACGTCCAGGGATCTCTATTTCGAGGAGGATTCTCAATACTGTTAAGTTTATAATTTTTTTTAGAAAAAGGATTCTTAATCAAACCACAAGAGCAAGAACATTAAAAAGAGAGATCTAGATATATTTCTAAATTCAAGGAACTTTAAAATGTACCTCCAAAGGCCAAACTCTTCTGTTCTTTTCTCTTTCTTTTCTTTTCCTCTTTCTTTTCTGTTTTTTTTTACCATTCAATATCAATCCTTTCAGTTTATTAGTTTTTAGCTGGTAAGGCCATTAGTGCATGGCGTCGATCTGAAAATTTTAACCAAATGCTCTACATTCTAAATCATGACTAGATATACATTATTGCAAAATTCACAGTAAATTTGTAAAATTCTGTGAGCTTTGAACAATTATAAAATTTTGTTCAAAGCTATGAGATATCCTTGTTAACTTGGTAAAATCTTCTCAAAGAAAAGTAATGTGACTGGAACGATGATTAACTTATTCCTTGAAATATTTGTCTATTGATACTGCCTAACATCGTATTCTCATAATTCAAAACAAAATCTTTGGATGAGTATTCTGTTTAATTTTGTACTTCAATTACTTGGAGATGATATTTAATGTAAAACTTCTCAAATACTTGGATATTGATTGTTTTACTGGAGTGATCTTGAACGAGATATCTCTTTTATTTTGTTTTAACGTAAAATGTGGTTTATGAAGGACCCTTGTGACGTTAATTGATACACATTTTTGACCTCTAGTATGGGAAGTGCCGACTGCAATTTTTTATTTTGTAAATAGTTCTAAAAATCGAAAGTTTCTGACATTGTTTGCCTCAAATTGTTCGTTTGGTGCTAAATACATTATATTTCACTTCAGGACTTGCATCTTCGGTCTGTAGAATGACAGGGATTTACGGATGGAAATTGGTGCCAAGTTTGAAGATGCTTTACTCTGGCGGATGTGATGGATACAGAACACTGGGCTTTTCCTTCACGCGGAAGTTATTCTCTGCCAATTTGTACTTCGATTAATATTTCAAACTAAAAGCGAAAGGCGAAGGAAATTATTTTTTATGCAATTACGCAAATATTTGATGCTTCGTTATGTCAACATGTTATGTAAAGCTTGGTGGCTTTTCCACAAATTTCTTTGCTCCTGGTTCAAATTACAATATTCATAAGAATTTCGAAATTAATTTGATTTTTGTAATAGAATATGTTAAAGAATGAAGAATCACCGTTTTACTTACCTATACTATTAATAATCTTAGTAATATTT
Source organism: Costus lasius (assembly GCA_027563935.2). Classification (NCBI taxonomy): domain Eukaryota; kingdom Viridiplantae; phylum Streptophyta; class Magnoliopsida; order Zingiberales; family Costaceae; genus Costus; species Costus lasius. The sequence continues at coordinate 70,445,731 of CM050452.1, forward strand.
AATGCAATAATTTTCTACGTGCAAATTTTAGTAGAGGATTTGTACAAATGGAATGTTTAACCTTCATTAATGGTCAACTTGTTTGACCTGATTTGACTCAATGGACTTGCCTGATTCGATGATCGAGGTTCGTTTCTTTGTATGGATCAATTATATGACGGGATTGTATAGGCTGGTAAAGAGTTATTGGGCGGTCTTGGATTTGGATTTGTTAAACTAGAATTTATCGGCGACTAGTTGATTTTAGAAAATGATCAAATTTGGTGATGCGTTTTTTTTAGTTGTTTAGCTGATGTCAGTTGGGAATTTGGGCTAATTTGCGGGTTTGGTGGGTTGGGCTATTTGAGTTGGCCTACTTGTTTGTTGGTTGAGCAAATCCAGTGGAAATCTAGCTTGATTGGGGTGTGTGAGTTGATCAAGGGATTTTGCCCCATCTGGGTTGGTCGCCAATGGTGAGTTGTTGGATTTAAGTTGAACGGATGTTCTTTCTGGGTCGATCGGAGGGTATGATTTGGGAGGTTCGGTTTAGCTTATACTTCAGCTCAATCTAATTGGGTGGGGTGTGATGATCTAGGGCGCGTTTGGGGTTATTGCCCGCTTAGAATTAGGTGGAATACTTTGGTTTGCGGCTGCTTATGCGGCTGGCGCCAGCAGAAACTAGTTGCTGCTGGGAAGCTGGAAAATACCTTCTTTCACAGGACAGCTACCGCTTCTCATCTTCTGAAAAAAATCGCTTGCGCTTCGCACGTTGCTCTCCTTGCCGGTCGTTCACCTCTTGTGACCTCGACCAGCAGTCGGCTGCCTCCCCCTCGCTCGCGACTAGCAGTCGGTGCCTCCAGCCCCCCATCCGTCGCTGCTCATCACCTTAGCCACTGTGCTTGATTTCTTCCCCATCCGCTCTTGCAAGTCGTTCACCTCCTGCGTCCCCGACTAGCAGCCGACCGCCTCCCCCTTGCTCGCGACCAGCAGCTGGTACCTCCAGCTCGCCATCCACCGCTGCTCGTCGCTTCAGCCGCTGCGCTCGATTTCTTCCCTGTCAGCCTCCTACGACCCCGACCAGCAGCCAGCCGTCTCCCCGTCGCTCGCGACCAGTAGCCGGCGCCTCCAGCCCGCCGCTGCGCTCGAGTTCTTCCCCGACCGCCTCTTGTGACCCCGACCAGCAGCCGGCCGCCTCCCCCTCTCTCGCGACCAGCAGCTGGCGCCGGAGTACGAGGGCGGAGAGGTACTGAGGCGGACGCTGGAGTGTGGGTACTACTTCCACGTGGTATGCGTCGACGAGTGGCTCAAGGTGAGCGCGGCGTGCGTGGATGAGTGGCTCAAGGTGATAAAAATCAATTTATCACATATGGGTCGATTTTTAAAATTAATAACACAAATGCGATTTAGAGAAGACAAACACACGCATTCTCAAATTAATCAAGAGAATTAAAGGGTTTAATTTTAATTAAAAATATTATAATTTATAGCACTAATTTAATTAGATTAAAATTTTAAGTTTTTAATTTGTGAAATATTATTGGATTTCTAATTATCAATATTTATATTTTTATGCCTTTTATTTAACTTGTAATTAATTTTTATTAGAACTTAAGTCAAAGTATTAACTACTACTTAATATTATAGTACAACAGTTTATTCTGTTTAACAACACAGTTGTTGAACTAAACGATTGGGTACTTTCCCAGCTAGCAAAAGCTAAAAGCAGACTTTCTTAGCCAGCAAAAGCTAAAAATAAAAATAATCCCAAACTAGGCTTTAGTCCATAGACTAATGCTTAGTTGAATTTTATGATACAAGTGTGACAATTCAACCGAGTATATATCTAATAACTTTTGAACTGCGTAGCTAAGTAGCTCAATCATGTTAGATCAGCCAAATTGGTCTTGGTTAGCTACCTCGCCTAACAACCTAGCCTACTCATTCTATTTTGGTTGGATTAGTCCAACACGGTTGTGTGAAGTAGAAGATGGATTTAGGGGTTTGTCTTAAGATTGTCTCCCTAGAAGCTTGTGATGTAGTAAACAAACAGGACAATAAGGGTGCAAATAAACTTCTAAACACAAATAGGCATGAAATAAAGAAAGAGAGCATGGAGGGGTCTAGGGTCCCTTCTATGAAGGGGATGAATCTTCTCCTTGTTGTCTCATATCTTGGGGATGAGGATAAATGAGGTATTCTACAATATATTTCAAAGAAATGATGATGGTTGAAAGAAATACAAACTCCAAATTCCTCTAAACTAGGCAAAAGTCCTTAAAGCTAGTTCTTGATTTCTTTTTGATATCAGTTTGTTCCTCCCTTCAAGGTCCACTTGCGTTCTTCCTTCTTGTTGCACCCAAGGAATGGAGAGAAACCAAGGCTTGAGAGAGGGAAGATCTTCGCTTAGAAGAGAAGGGTTCTTGGTCACAATATCACTCAAACACTAAACACAATTTTCAAATTTTTGCACCATGATGAGATGTTGGAACTACAAGCCCTTAAATCCCTTTCATCCCAATGTTCACAAGCAATCTCCTTTTTCCCCTCAAGTCTTTGAATTTTGCCTTCAAAGTACTGCAATCTTCAAGAGTTTAGATGATGTCTTATTTGAATTGAATGGTTTTGATCTTCCTTTTTTTTTCTTGTTGTTGGCATTCTTCAAGAATTGGTGGCTTTGGGCAGCCATGGCATGCAAGCACTTCATTGGATGTTTTAGGTGGCCATGCAATCGCATGCATTCGCGGATTTGGGAGGTGAGTAGTTGAGTTAAATTCTTGCATTGTGGGAATGAGTTGTTGCCCACCCTTCTCTCTCTTTTGAATGTTGAGTCCATGTAGGATTGATGATGTGGACTTCTTGCTTAGATGATTGGTGTTTGATGGCATAGGATGTGATAACTGAGGTGGCATTTGATGTGTCTATTTCGGATAAAGAGTGGCTTGTTATGTTACATATGCATTATGAGTAATTATACAACCTAGACTAATTGAAACTTATTACATTATTCCAAAAAAAAATATATAGACTACCTAGCTATATGTAAAAGATGCCATGCAGATGCAATTACCTAAAGTCAAACATGCTAATAGCAAAATATTTAAATTGTCAAAATGTCAAAGTGGTCTTGGGATTGGATCATCTTGGATCGCCCATGACAAGATTTAGAGGCCTATGTTTGACGAGGAGTTTGAAAGGAGCCTCCTCTCCTACATCTTTTCCTAGGTTTGAAGAATTCTCCTCATAAGAATTAAATTTAAACATATGTGATGATTCTGGTAGAAAGCCAGATGTGTGAAAATTGTAGGCTATGGTGTGTTTGGATGGAGCTTCCTCCCCTATATTAGCTTTCCCTAGGTTTGAAGAATTGTCCTTAGAAATTAGGCAACAATTCTAGTCCCAATGTAGGAAAATTATTATCCTCTTTGTTTAATGCTTTGTCCCTACAAATAAGTAAAAAAAAAAAAAAAAAAAAACCTTTTTGAAAGTAGTTGCTTTCTCATGCTCACGGGCAATATGTGATTTGAAAATATGATAAGCAAATGTTAGCGCATAAGCATTAAAAGTTGGTGTCAAAGGGGATAGGTCAATGGTTTTGCTAGGCTGGTACAATATTAAAAAGTTAAACTTTGCCCTATCAGTTTCCACAAAACTATTCAAAAGTGACTCACAATTCTAAGATAGCGGGGTATGAAATCAATGTTACATTAGAAACTCAAGTAAGGTGAAATTATGTCAATATCTCAGTCAGAGAAGTATTCACTAAGAAATTTAAGATGAATCAAGTTGGTACAATTAGGTTCAACTAGAAAGTTTGGTATGACAAAATCATCAAGATAAATACTTTTGTTGAACATGAGTAGTTTTGAAGAATGAGTTGAGTTTTCTATTCAAACAAAGTTACTAGTGCCATGAGACCCTCCTAAAAAGGAATGTGGAATTATGAAATTGTTTCAACAGGAGGTTGTGTAGAAAGTGGGTCTTCTAAGGAAAAGCTTAGGGCTAGATGCATGGGTGGGTCAATGATGCAGGAAAGAAGGCTTCCCTAGGATGCTCCAAAAGAGAGGGTCTTTACACACTAGGGTTACCTCCCGAATTATAACATAACTGTGGGGTCATTTTCGTTACATTTGGCAATGTAATATGACCGTTTCAAATCCACCTTAAATTAATAAGGTTTTTTGTTTAATGGGTTCTGACTTCCAATGAACGCAAGCATTCATTGTTAATTACCCCTAAGATTAGGGAACCTTTGATTAAGAGATCTAAATACGCAACAAGATAAAAGCGATAATCAGCTGATGTCATTTACAAAATTTCATTCATGAATTTAATTTGACGTGATACATATTTTGACATGAGAAGAGAAAAAGAGTTCCCATCAACATGGGCAATTTGTGCTGGTCGAACTTTAGCCTTGTAACGGCGTGTTGGGTAATATCCGGCCCAGGCAGTACAACGTTATATCGAGGAGCTACGCCCCGATGGTAAACATTGACGTACGCACCTCCCAAACGATATTCCATCGTAATACATTAAGGCGCGTTGGATATTAGACTGGAAAGATCACCCGGCCTTGATGGCACGTTGGATGACTTGGAGTAGAGAAAGATTATCCGGCCTTGCGGCGTAATGGATAATTTGATTCGGAATTTATCCGGCCTTGCGGCGTAATGGATAATTTAATTTGGAATTTATCCGGCCTCGCGGCGTAGTGGATAACTTAATCTGGAATTTATCCGGCCTTGCGGCGTAGTGGATAACTTAATCTGGAATTTATCCGGCCTTGGTGGCGTAATGGATAATTTAATTTGGAATTTATCCGGCCTTGCGGCGTAATGGATAATTTAACTTGGAATTTATCCGGCCTCGCGGCATAGTGGATAATTTAATTTGGAATTTATCCGGCCTCGCGGCGTAGTGGATAACTTAATCTGGAATTTATCCGGCCTTGCGGCGTAATGGATAATTTAATTTGGAATTTATCCGGCCTTGCGGCGTAATGGATAATTTAACTTGGAATTTATCCGGCCTCGCGGCATAGTGGATAATTTAATTTGGAATTTATCCGGCCTCGCGGCGTAGTGGGTAATTTGATTCGGAATTTATCCGGCCTTGCGGCGTAATGGATAATTTAACTTGGAATTTATCCGGCCTCGCGGCATAGTGGATAATTTAATCTGGAATTTACCCGGCCTTGCGGCGTACATAATATTACGTTGAAGAGTTACATTCCGACGACGAACGTGGATGTATACATCCCCGAAACAGATTTTTCTTTCGTACGCTGAAACTTCCATTGTTAATCGACTTCCTCGCGGATCTTGCACGTGATTAAACCCGACTTGGGTTGATGACTTGCGAGATTATTTCATATCGGTGCGCGGTTATTATTTTTTTGGTTTTGAAATGCCGGAATAAGCGTGTCGGTTCGACACTTCAGTAACTTTATTTATTACTGTTCTCTTTATTATCAATGTTCTTCACTTTTCCCCTTCGCGTTCTTTACTTTTCCTCTCCGCGTTTTGTTTTTTTTGTTTAAACCCTTTTCTCCACATTTTGACGCATTCGCTTTCTTTACTTCTTTTTTTTTTGTCTTAACGCCGGCTGAAGGACGATGTCGGCACTGCGTCTCGGGCGACCTCGCACGCTAGAGGACGTTGCCGAAAGCGACGATATCGGCGGTGGCCAAATCTCTCAAAGGCGGCGATAAATTGATTTCGTGGGCGAGTATTCTGATGGTGAGACTTTTGATCGAGGCGCATTTCTTTTGTTGTCCTGCAACTGGGCGAATTCCAGGCGATTCGTTTGGGCGACGGCGACTTTGATCTCCACAGCGCTGCTGGGGCGGAGACGGAGACCGATATTCAGGGACGCACAGAGCGGGCAATGGCGATGAAAGAGACGGTACAGGGTTTCAGACAACCTTGGTTTGGGAACAGCGGCGATCGTGCCGTCCGCGGGGAGATAGCGCCGGAAGCCCTTTTTTTGCCGAGATCGCAAGTCCATGGAAGAGGTGACAACGGGTCAGATTGGGGCGGATCCGGGTCATATCCGCCCGAAAAGCCTATGCCCCTTTTATTATTATTATTTTTATTACTCTCCTTTTATGTTCTCCTTTCTTCAAACGGCTCTTTCGTGTTTCTTTCCTCTTGCTGAGAACACTCATACGACGGCGTGTGGTGATCAAGACAGAACTTCGGTGATCCAGACAGTCCACTGTAACCTGATTCTGTACAGGTGATCTCCTCCCCCCTTCTTTTGTATCTTCCGTTTATTTCGCATATTGATCTCTGAACACCTCATTGCAGCACTTTATTGGAGGTTCTAGGGCAACCGTAAGCTTCTTGACGGAAGCCCTTTCGAAAAGCGTTTTGCCACCTAGTGCAATCTTCATTCCAGACAAAGGCCCGAGGGAGAAAAAAGATTAAAGGGGACTTCCAATCAGGTATTTCACACCCTTCTCCCCTTCTCTTACTATTTTTGGACTATCCCTTTCTACGCGATGACGATTCTTTTTACTTATTCTTGTGCCCTCTGACCTTTCTACACTACTTCTGCACGATGATGATTTTTTTTTTTTTTTTTTCGTGTTCTTCTATTCTTTCTACATTCCTTCAACTCCTTCTATCCCTTTACATTTTCATCTCCTTCAGTACCCCCTTTACTCCTTATACGCCCCTGTGTTACCTCTTTTATCTTTCTGGTTTCACTCGAAGTGTGCGGTAGGACGCTTGGTATGAAGCAAAGAAGTAGTGTATGAGTATTTCTTTGTGTTGCCAGGTTGCTTAGTGCAACCATGAAGCCCTAAAAACAAAAAAAAAAGATAAAAAAAAAGTGCGTGTGTGCAGCCATTGTGAGCCAGGTTGCTTAGTGCAACCATGAAGCCTACCAAGAAAATGAGAAAGAGGCGTAGTGGGTGTGTGTAGCCATTGTGAGCCAGGTTGCTTAGTGCAACCATGAAGCCTACCAAAAATGAAAAAGACTTCCCTTCATTACCTTCTTTTCGCAGCTTCTGTGCTCTTCCTTCTCTCTTTTGATCTTCCCCCTTCTCTTCTCCCTTTTACCATCGACACCTCTTTATACCACCCCAGCCCAATGAGACAAAAATCTGCTTGACAGACGCTTTTCCCTTTCTTGCTTTCCTCCGCGCCCTCTTTTTTTCTGTCAACCGTGTCGGCCTTTCCTTGTCTCTTCTCTTTTCTTTAGCCTCGAGCGTCTCTGTTTTGTCGGCTGCTTCCCTTTTATTTTTATTTTTATATATTTTTTTTATTTTGACTGATGCGATCAATGTCCGCCGGTCCAACCTCAACCCTTATTCCTTCTTATTTTAGCTGCTGCAATCGGCGCTCTCCAGCCCTATTCTAGCCGCTGCGATCGGCGCTCACCAGCCCCTTCTATCGCATCTGTTGGATTCTGGCTTTGTATAAGATCAGACTCAATTTTAACCCCATCGACTGATGCGTATCGAGTCTGGTGCTCCTAGCCTAGTCCAAGGTCAAAACCAACTTCGACTCGATCATTCTAGCAAGTCTGAGGTATCTGATGGGCGCTTGGTTGTTTTTTTTTTGTTTTTTTTTTTAGCCTTTCATGTCCTCTCAACTTAGACACAGAGCACTCATACCCTATTCATCTTTCTTTGCAGGGCTACCAGGTCTTCCCTTCCTAGTGTTCTCCTCTTCTCCCCTCTTCTCCAGGTGGATTTTGGTAAGTGCAGATTGCTGGTTCCATCCTCATGGCTAGCTTTTTTCATGGAATCTCTTTATGACATTTAAATCGTTTCTTTCAACAGTAAGCTTTATTCTGCATTAGAGGGTAGCCTTCGGCAAACATTGGCAAAAGACTTGCATAGTAACAATTGCATGGAAACGAGCATGTAGGATAACACAGATGCTTCAATTGCCCATTTCTCATTTAATATCAAATGGCATATTGAGTTCTTTTGTGAGACCTTACTATGATATCTCCACTTTACAATATGGATAAAGATCCCCTCAAGAAGGAGTAGCATGATTCATTTGGTAGTAAAATTCTTTGTGTCGGATCTTTCCTTTGTTGATTGCTTGCTTCTTTTACTAATTTTTCTTGTCTTTTAAGCAAACCTCGTCTTCATAGTAATAAGGCTCCCACAGGGCTCTCAAATTTCTATTCATTTTCAGCAGTATGTATATTGAGCATATGTATTGAGCAACGTACTCCTCTTGTAGAGCTGAGAAAGTGATTTTGTGGTTCAACAATAACTTTTAAATTAATTCTTTGCACCCCCTCCCCCGATAAAGCTGATGTAGAAGCAAATGTTCAATTTGTCAAAGAAAAGCCTCCAGATCCACAATGAACAAAGCAAGTCAATTTTGACTCTTTCCTATATGTTGACGAGTAGGACATTTTGATAACTCTTGATGCATTTACATATTTAAAATTTATCATCTTGTATTGCATGTAGTTAGGTAGTCTAGGATTTTATTTTATTGAAGTAACTTTAATTTCATAGTATCATATAATGTTGCAATTTAGCTTAAGTAGCATTGCATAATGTAACTTTACAAGACACCTCTCTCCCACTACTTCACAAGCTCAGAGGCCGCATCCTCAACGCCACATTACTTGCCACATCATCAAAGGCCACATCCTAGATACCATATCAATCAACAAATTAGATGCCACACTACCATTCCAAGTAACCACAAGACACTTTCACAACCCATTCGGCATCAACACTTCAAAAACATCAAAAGAAGCAATACAACTCTTCTCCAACCAATGCATGTCAAGCATGCGCTTCAAGCCTCCAATCAGAAGTAAGCCGCCCATTCATTAACCAATGCATGTCAAGTAAACATCCTCCAATGAAAGAAGGCGTCAGCCAAGCAAACCAATGAAAGATAAGGGAAGCATCTTCAATCCAAACTGCTCATTTGAATTCTAAACTTGTAATCACCCTTGATGAGGAAATGAGGGCTTGTGAACGTTGAGGGAGAAGGGTTTTAAGTTCTTGTATTCGGTCATGCATCTCATCTTTTGACATCTTATGAAAAATTTGAGAAAATTAAGTGTGCTTATGTGTTGTGCAACCGAGATCCCCCTTCCTTCTTCTTCCTTCCCCTGCTGCATACTTCACTTCCTCCACTCCCTCCTCTTGAGAGATCCTAGTTTGCTTGGCAATCCGTGGAGACCTCTTGGAGCTGAAGGAGAACCTCTAGTGGCATGAAGAAGGAGCTCCAACAAAGGGCAATCGACTCAAGTGAGAAGACTTGAACAAGCACCCCTAAGGACCATTTTTGTTAGTTTATTAGGTGCTTGGGCTTGTATTCTCCCAACCCATTACTATCATTCTATTGTAGATCATTTAACTACCCAAATCTTAGTCTCATTGCCAAGATCCGGGAGTAGGGGGATTCAAAGAAAGGGGTGTGGCCCCTTCCCTAAAGGGGCCTTGGGTAATATCTCTTTCCATTTTTTTTTCTTTTTTGTTAGTTACTTGTTATTTGCGCATGCTTGTGTGTGCTTCTAATTAATCTAGAGCTACATACCTTAGGCAAAGATCTAGGACCCTAAATAATCTTAAAGAACCCCTTAAAATCTCATCCTACTTCAGTCAAGATAATGTGCTAAGCCTCTAGGTAGATCAAAGAATCTTTCACTAGTCGCAATCCCTATAAGTGTTATTTGCTCATCATATATGGAAATTATCTTTAGGGGTGGACTCATTGGGGTAGCATCTAAAACCAACTGTGTACATGAAGCTTATGGTTCAAGAATTAGTCTAGTGAGGTTTTCATGGAATTCTTCTTGTATTTCTTTGGGTTCAATCAAAAGTTTAGGAGTGGACTGGGGTAACCCTATAGCTGGAGGAGCTCTCTTGTCTTTGATTCTAGTGCCTAAAAGTGTTGGTAGCAAGATTGGTCCTAAAAGGTACCCATAACAAATTAATGATCAATCTGGAATCAATTGCTTTTGTTGCTCATGCATGATATCTTGGAGTATTGACTAGATTGCCTTAAAGTAGGAAGTAGGAACCTTAACTTTAACATGGTCAATTACTAGAACTTCTACCTTAGATTCCAATCTAGGTTTAGAGATAGTGATCATGGTGGTTGTAGGTAATTCTTGAAGAGGTATCCCAATAGTTTGCTCATGTTTGGTCACCTTAAGTGAGGTCTCCATATCTTGTGTTTCAAGATCCACTTCTAGTTGATCTTCCATAAGTTGAGGTTCAGGGTGTTCTTTCAAAGTCTGGCCAAATTTGTTAAGCCTTTCTATACCTTATCAACACTTAGGTTTGTTCTACTGTATAATTGCTTCTAGTGCACCTCATTTTAATTTTAAAATTCATTTTTTGGAAAAAAAATAGTTTAAGAAATTTTCTTTTGTCAAACATAGTAAGTGAAATATAAACTTTTAGGTGCAATTAAAAGTGATAATGCAGAATTGAACAATACAACTAAGTAATGCAACCCTTTTAAAAAATGCTTAATTAGAAATCCAAAAATCCTTTATTTTAAGATTGAAATGCAACAAGCGAATGTGAGAAAATAGAAACTCAAATGCAAAACTTAACAAACAAAATGCAAAAAGTTTATCTTACTTGATAAAGCTTTTTAGAAGAAATATAGTATGCAGCCTATTTTTTTTTTATGATTTTTTTAAAAACAAAAACACAATAGATACATTACTTGGTTTTGGACAAAAAAATGCAACAATAAAAATTCTACGAGATAAAATGGTGATAAAAAATTAAAAGAACTTAATCTAATGGTTGATTAGGCTAAGAATATGTAACACTACGTATCACTCTAAATTTGCTTTGATACCACTGAAGTATGAGTTTCTATCCTTAGTTGGGGTGTAGGCCTTTGGTACCTTAGGAGTTGCAGTTGTGAAATTCTCTTGAGTATTAGGCAGGTGTTCATGGGTCTTGAGAGAATGTAAGGTGGATCCAAATTGTTTGAGTTCATTTGCAACCTTGCTTGCATGCAAAAAAGCATCTTGTAAGGTTTTGCGAGAGTGGTACATCAAGGCTTTCCTAATCTCAATTCTTATCCTCCCTTGAATTTGTTCAGGGTTAGCTAGGGGTCCTCACACAAGTCACACTTGATTTTGAGATCTTCAAACTTGGCCGTATAATTAGCTATAGAATCATTACCTTGGGCTAGTCTAGAGAGTTGGTTATATATTCTTTGCTATAGTGGGGTAAGACATACTTTTTATTAAGCTTCTATTTCATCTTGTTCTATTTAGTGATGGGTGGCATCCCACTCCTTTCTATTTGGCATTCTAAGTAGTTATAGTACATTTGAGCAGAACCTTACAAAAGGAATTGGGCACAATGTGCCTTTCCATGGTTAGGTATGCAATTTCATTCAGAGTACAATTTGACTTGTAGTACCCAATCTATAAAGGTTTGGAGTGTCTAGGCTTCCTTCAAAGGGTAGAGTGTTGAATCTAATAGCTTTGTAAACCTCATCTTCTTCCTTAGATCTGTATGGTTGGTTTCTGGTTATACTTGGTTTCTAGTAAGGTGATCATCAACATAGGCTTCAGTAGGAGATGGGGTTGCACTAAAGTGAGAGTTTTGGGGTGTATGTCCTTGGTGCCCTAGAGTTATGCCTATGTCCTTGGGGTTGTCGACTAGGGCCTTCCCCCCAATTTGGTTTAGTTGGTCTCCGAGAGGTTGGGACACAAGGTCAGTTAAGCCCTTATTTTGGAAGATTGGGGTTCTCCTATTATTCTAGTTAAGGGCATCCATACACTCTTGGTTTCCAATTTCTAATCCTTCCATGCATAGGTTCATACTATTCATGGTAGTAGTGAGGTTTGTGATATAATCTTTAACTCTAGGGGCGAAAGCTAGGGTTACAGGGTGGTGACGAGGATGATTTCTTCATCCAGAAGCTTTTGTTCTTTGTTTTATGCACCAATCTTCATGAGAGAGCCCTAGTTTTATCTACCTCTATCAATTTCATCATTTATTTTTCAATTGTAATAAAGAACATGAAGTTTTCTTGTGCTAGAATGATGAACATGTTAGCGTAAATACTATTTCAGGATTAGGGCATAGCCCTTTGTGTTATTTATGACTCGAATTATGATTTTTTATCTTTTGGAGTAATTTACTTGTGTCTGATTCATTTATTATTGTGCTTATTATGTGTTGATCTTTTTTCCACGATTAGTATATTGTTAGATGTCATAAAAAACACTGAGAGGTGAATTACAACGTCGGATTTACAGTATTTAGACAAGTTAATTAGATTACAAAAGTAGATCCAATTGATTTGGGGGATTAAATGATTTGTCAAAGAGCTCAATAAGTTTATTTCGAATTAATGAGCTAACTTAAGCATTTAGAATCATTTATTTGCTTCTATCATCAAATCCATTAAAATAACTAAAAAGTAATGATGAAGTTTCAGAAATGGAGCTTTAAACAGAAAACCAATTGAAGCGATCTCTAGAGCAACAATTGAGGATTTTGTTGAGTTTGTAGGGTTAACCTAGCTGACCCTAATTTATCCTCTTAATACATACACTAAATAGTAATATGAATAATAATAAATAATAAAATTAATAAATTAAATCTGATCAACTAAACACATGTACAGCCCAATCTATTTAAAACCTAAGTATTTATAAAAATAGTCAAGTAGCATAGTAAATTAGTTCAGATCTTAATTGTTAATAACAAGGTTTTGGGGTTAAGTCCCAATACCATTCTATATGTATTTCATGAGTTTAGTAACATAAATGAATGGCAAATGTATTTAGTAATACATGTATTTCATATGAATTATAGAGATAAGAAAAAGACTAAGTTAAGGTCCAAGGGATCTAAAAGGCAAATAGACTACATTTGATTTTATGATAGAAGAGGTCAACTTGTTAAGGTAGAAATCCACTTCCTAGCATACTGTTAGGCCTTCGGGCCAAATCTTGGGCGTGGCCCAAAATCCAGCCCAAAGCCCCAAACCCAGCCCAAAACCTTATTGTCAAATGGGTCAACGGGTTGGCGGATCGAATGGGTGTCACCCGGATCGGGATCCAATCTCGCCGAACGGGCGTTGTCGCACGAGTTGCGTCGAGTGCACGCGAGGGGCGACGTGGGCTAACTGGACGGGTGAGGCCTCGGGTCGCGTGCGTTGCTGTGAGCGGAAGAAAAACCTAGGACATCGCCCTCGTAGAGAGGACACAGAGCTTTTGGGGACAAAAGCTCACCAGCGCTACCTCCCCTCTCCTCTCCGATCTCGGTTCTCGTCGACGCCGTTGTCGGCGGCTGTTCTCCAGGCACCCGGTGGTGTGGATGGGTGGTCGGTGTGCCCGGAGAACCCCGGTTTCTCTGCGTTCACGTCGCCGCCCCAGCCGCCGGACCTCACTTTCAGATCACCTCGGAAGGTGGCTACGCAACCACTTCATCGACGGGAAGGAGCCGGTGGCCTGAGTGACCGCCGAGGTATGCTCGCCCCCTCTCGTCCTTCGTTCCGGTCGAGCACGCCGCTCCCGGTGACGCCTATTTATATCTTCTCCCTCTCGTTATTCTGCCTGGCATGACCGTGCTCCTGCAGCGAGCCCCTCCTTCGTCTCTCTGGTTGTCGGCTCACTTGCGCGCGAGAAGTTCCGGAACCGGCGTCCACCTGCGCGCGGACTGCTCAGTTCGGCGATGGCCGTCGCCTGCGTGCGACCGTGGCCGTCTGCTTCCCCTCTCTCCGCTAGCACCTAGTTCAGCCGTCCTCTCTTCCCGGCAGAGCATCAGGTGGTCGGGATCTCGTCGGCGTGCACCTGAGGAGCAGCTTCAGCAGTCGTCACCTTCATCTCCGGCGTGGGACGTTAACTTCAGCGTTTATCATATTTTGTCCGGCGAGCAGTGGAGCGTCCCCCTCGCCGTCTGTAGGGGAATGCGGCTGGAGGTTAGAGCAGCCGGCGTCAAGGTGAAGCGCAGTACTTGGACGCCTTCTTTTCAACGCCATTTTCCGTCGTGTTCGCCTTCGTGCGAGCGTGTTTTTGGGTACCGGCTCTCGCCGGCTTGGTTAGTGGCCTTCGGGCAATCCTTCCTCTCTGGCCGTTCTTGCCTACGTGCGAGAGGGACAAGGCCGTAAGCGTCCTGTCACCCTCGAGTGACGTTGCTTACGGAGCGTCATCCGGCCACACCGCCGGTGTGCGAGTGAGGAGCCGGCTGAATTCATTCTATCACCGGCGTGCGACGCCGAGTGGACGACTGTCCAGGACCGCCGGGCGCCGGCTTGATCCGACGGACCTGAGAGTGAGTCCCGTTTGGGTTCGGGTGAACCCGGTCCGGTTCAGCGATACCGGTTCTTGGTAAATCGCGAGTGTTGATCGAGTCGTGTTGGAACGGCAGCGATCCTTATTGAGTCCATAGTCGGGCTGGGAGTCAGTTCGGGGAATTGACTCCGCCAGTCGTGCCCAATCCAGCGGTTTCGACCGTTGCGATAGCTGCGTTGACATATTTGGACTCGAGTCAGCGTTGACTCATGGGTAAAATAATTAAAAAAAATTATCATAAACGTGGGCGTGACACATAGCATCCAACGTGGATTTAGATACCATGGTTCTTAGCCCCCCATTGTTTCTATAGTTATTTACCAAATTTTACTAAACTCACTATTTTCATTTAGAAAATTATCAAACTAAATTTATTCATTGATAAATTGGTGACATATGTAAACCACTTGGCGAGTGAGTGACGGAGTCATAGACGCCAATGAAGAGGGCCCAACCCCTCTAGAAGACACTTGGGCAGACTCCCCAGGCCCTGAGGAAGATACCCTAGAATTTTTGCCTCAAACGGAGTTCTACAGCGCCCGAGACGGTTAGGCCGTGCCTGCAAGCACGGTCGTGACCGTCCGCCCCGACACCTTCACGCCCGCTCCTTCAGCCGTGACCGGATTGGCGACATCAGACCAGCCCGGACACGGCCAGGCCGTGACCAAAGACACGGCTGTGACACGGTCGGGAAAAAACGCGAAAGACAGCACGACCAGAAGCACGGCCGTGACGCTGCCCGTGAAAGTCTCGGCCAACTTCAACGCCCCTGAGCACGGGCGTGCCTGCAAGCACGACTAGGCTGTGCTTCCTTCCGTGGATTTCGACCCCAAAAGCACAACCCAAAGCACGACTGTGACGCTGCCCGTGAAAGTCTCGGCCGACCTCGACGCCCCTGAACATGGCCGTGCCCCCAAGCACGGGAAGGCCGTGACTGCAGCCAAAAAATCTAACCCGGCTGTGACACTGCCCGTGAAGGTCTCGGCCAGCGAACTAGACGCCGAACACGGTCGTGACGCCAAGCACGGCCAGGCCGTGCTCAGCCCCAGAAAGTGCAAAGAGACCGCCCCCTTCCCCGTCCGACATTCGCACCCGCTAGACCGGTTTGTCGGCGCGATGAGCCCCTCTACTGCCACGACGTGCCCTGTTCGCTCCCTCCACGTGGCCTCGCCCGCATCAACGATGTCTCTCCACCCCCTCAACATCACGCCAAGGGTACAAGGACCGCACCAGGACCCCACGACGGATCGCTACAACAATCGGGTCCTCAATTCAGCCCAAGAGACTGCTACAAATGTCCAGAATCAGCCCACGATCAGCCGTTTTTGTTGCTTCGTGGTGGCCTGTTCGGAGATGGTGTAGCCCACCTACGACGGCTCATTCAGCGGCCCACACGCGCGCCCTCACTTGGCATATTCGCTGCAGTAGTAGTTAGTTAGTTACTCTCGGTTGTTAGAGAGCATCTTAACTCTCTTTAGGAAGTTAAAGTGTGTTGTCTTGTTCCCTAACCACTCTCATGTGAGTGTCATGTGCTTCCCCTCCCTCTTGTCCTATAAAAGAGGGCTGAGGGTCTTGTGAGTTTTCAGTTTTCGTTGTAGTTTGCGCCTTCCCTACGCGAAGGCCTTAGGTCCAGCAAAACTCCGAGGAGCTCGCCTAGGGTTCCCTCGACCCTTTTCTTGTACGCTGATTTCTTGCTTTCAATCAAAACACCTGGCGAACCCCACTAGGGCGCCGGGTTCTTTGCATTTTCATTCCGCTGCAATTGCGTCTTGGCCAGCTAGAGTTACAGGCTACCGTAGCATCGTGAAGGATCCGCGCGCTTAATCGTGTAACAAAAAATTGGCCCCGCGATCAAGGTGAGTGATTTCCATTAGTACACCGATCCGTGGTTTCTCTCCGCGCTGAGTGTTGCTCAAGTCATATCTATTGTGTTTTCATCGGTTTTCTCCGCGGGTTTTCACCATTCGCTGCGTTTCTCTTCCCTCGCCTCAAGACCCACTCACGGTTTTCAACATCATAGTTCCCCCACCGTAGAGTACTGACTTAAGGAAACCTTTCCTATCCTTTCTGCTGCGTCAAATTTGGTATCAGAGGAGGTTAGGAGCTAACTTTCGTCTAGCTCCGCCGGTCTCGCTCATTGCATCTCATTCGGTTTTCCCGGTTTTGTTTTCCGCACTCATACGCATCTCTGCATCATGACCACTAGATCAGGAACATCGTATCAGATTCCCCCACCCCCGGTGCCCGTTACGGCTGAAGAGAGTCCTCTCCCTAGGACGGAGTCCGTCGAAGCGCTGTCCACATGCTTGGAAGCGATGGAGGCCATGTTTCAGCGTTTAATGTCGTCGGTCCAACATCTAACGGACCAAGTCGCGGAACTCCGTACTAAACCCGTCGAGGGTCAGCCCTCGCTTAGTGTCCCTCCTCCGTTGGCCCCACTGTGAATGCGCACCAACGACTCACCCCGATTTGACCCTTTCGCTGATGAGTCCGCGTGGACCGAGGACGCTCCTCCTCCGCGTCGGCCTGCCCCGCGTAGCCGCGAGGACGACGAGGTCCACCGGCTCACACGCGTTGACCCCCCGATTTTCAATGGTAGCCTCGACCCCCATGTCTTCCTCCATTGGGCTGCCGCTGTCGATAACTACTTTGAGTGGAGCGCCATGTCCGAACACCTCAAGGTCAGCTACGTCCGTCTTTTACTAACCAGCCCTGCACGGTTGTATTGGACGAACGTGGAGCGGCAATTAGTGGACCAGCACCTTCCCCCGGCACCTTCCCCCCATCACCCGGTGGGAGGAAATGTGCTACCAACTTCGAGAGAAGTATGTACCGCCCACCTATCGGCAGCGCCTCCTCGATTCTTACTCGGTCATTTCCCAGGGGTCTGACACCGTCGACGAGTACCACACTCGCTTCGACTAGCTCGGCATCCGGTGTAACCTTAAGGAGGATCCCGCCTTCACCCTTTCCCGGTTCCGCAATGGTCTCCGCGAGGAGATTCGGCGCACTCTGCCCAACTATGGCCTCGACACGATCCTTCTTGTTCTTCACCATGCCCGCGAGGTCGAGTTGGACCTCAAGTCGCGCGCCCATCGTGCTAACCATCTCCCGGCTCGTCGGCCCGTCCATGCGCCTCCGGCGCCTGTCCCACCGCCTCGCTTTGAGGCGCCACCGCGTCCGAACCACACTAGCCCTCGTCGCCCTCCCCGGGATGTGCCCCACGAGGCGCCTCTCCCACGGTTGACTTGGGAGGAGAGGGGCAAGGCGCCCCTTGCCGCCGTCCCTCCGGGCCCTTGTCGTCACTATAACCAAACCGGTCACTTCAACCGGGACTGTCCCCGTCGCTCGTTGCTCATCGCGCCAGAGCAACGTGAATCCCGAACCCCTGCTCCTTGCAGCCCACCTACGGCCCAAGAGGTTGGACCGCAGTGTTACACCGATGACGAGCCCAGCCCGCGTCCCACGATGGCCGTGGTTCGCTGTACCCTTGTCCACAGCCCCCCTCCTTCGGAGGATTGGAAGCGCACGAGCATCTTTTACACTTACATCAAGTGTAACGGACACTCCTGCAAGATTGTGCTCGACGGGGGAAGTAGCCTCACCATCGTCTCCCGGACGACGGTCACCCGATTCGGCCTCACACTCGAGCCCCACCCTCGGCCATACTCGATCGCCTGGGTCGATACGTCTAGTCTTCCCATAACCCACCGTTGCCAAGTTCCCATCTACTTTGGTGACTACTCGGAGAAGGTCTGATGCGACGTAGCCTCCATGGACGTCGCCCACATCCTTCTCGGCCGCCCATGGCTATACGACCGTGACATGATCCACTACACCCGCTCCAACACTTATGTCTTCCACCATGGGGGACGTAAGATTTGTCTGACCCCGGCTCCGCCCAAGGAGCTGCGCGCCTCCACGTCCAAGGGTGTCTTCACACCCTTGCCTCCTACCCCATCCGCACCAAAGACGGTCGCCTTGGTCCGCCCCGACTCACTCATCCGAGAGGCCCACGAGACCGAGGTGGTCTACGCCCTCATGGTCCGCGAGGTCTCGCCCCTGCCTATCCCTCCGCCGACCCCTTTGCCCACGGAGGTCACTGCCCTCTTGGATGAGTTTTCTGACATCTCCCCGGTCGACCTGCCCATCGGCCTCCCCCCTGACCGTGGCATCCAGCATGTCATCGACCTCGTCCCCGGGGCGTCTTTGCCCAACCTGCCCCATCACCGCCTCAACCCCACTGAGCACACGGAGCTCAAGCGGCAGGTGGATGACCTCCTCGCCAAGGGCTTCATTCGTGAAAGCCTCAGCCCTTGCGCGGTCCCCCGCCCTTCTTACACCCAAGAAGGATGGTTCTTGGCGGATGTGTATCGATTGCCGTGCAATCAATCGCATCACAGTCAAGTACTGCTTCCCCATCCCGCGCCTTGATGACATGCTAGACCTCATTTCCGGCGCCCGTTGGTTTAGTAAATTGGATCTCCGGAGCAGTTACCATCAGGTCCGCATCCGCGAGGGTGACGAGTGGAAGACTGCCTTCAAGACGGACGGTCTCTACGAGTGGTTGGTGATGCCCTTCGGCCTCACCAACGCGCCATCCACGTTCATGCGCCTCATGAGTCAGGTCCTCCGTCCCTACATGGAGAAGTTTCTGGTCGTCTACTTCGACGACATCCTCATCTACAGCCCCACTCGTGCTGCCCATCTTGAGCACTTGCGTCTGACCTTCGACATTCTGCGTAAGGAACGTTTGTTCCTTAACGCGAAGAAGTGTTCATTCCTTGCGTCCCAAGTGCAGTTCCTTGGGTTCATTGTGTCTGACCGTGGTCACATGGTCGACCCCGCGAAGATCGAGGCCATTCGACAATGGCCGGTGCCCGAGTCCGTCACCGAGGTCCGCAGCTTTCTCGGCCTCGCAGCCTTTTACCGCCGTTTCATCAAGGGGTTTAGTTCCATCGTTTCCCCTATGACGGCCTGCACCAAAAACGAGGCCTTCGCCTGGACCCCTGCGGCGAATCGCGCTTTCCTTGCGCTTAAGGACATCGTGACCTCTGCCCCGGTCCTCCATCTCCTCGATTTCTCAAAGGTCTTTGAGGTGGCGTGCGATGCCTCCGGCACCGGCATCGGCGGTACCCTTAGCCAGGAGGGCCACCCCGTCACCTTCTTCAGCGAGAAGCTGAACGAAGCCCGGCAACGATACTCCACATACGATAAGGAGTTCTACGCTATTGTCCAATCACTCCGACAATGGAGTCACTATCTCCTCCATAAAGAGTTCGTCCCGTTTAGTGACCACTAGACCCTTTGCTTCCTCAACGCGCAGAAGAAGCTCATTCCTCGCCATGCGAAGTGGGTCGAGTTTCTCCAGCAATATACCTTTGTGATCACTCACAAGGTCGGCAAGGAAAACGTAGTGGCCGACGCCCTCAGTCGCGTCCGCTCCCTACTCTGTTCGGTGTCCACGTCGATTCCCACGTTGGTCCATATCCGTGACAAGTATACTGACTACCCCGATTTTGGAACCACATACTCCCGGCTCCTTGCCGATGACCCCCCGGACCTACCTTATCGCCTCCACGAAGGTTACCTTGTATACGGTAACCGGTTGTGCATTCCCCGGTCCTCCCTCCGCAAGCATCTGCTGCTCGAGCTCCACGCTGTCGGTGCCACCGGGCACCATGGTCGCGATAAAACTCTTACCTTGGCCGAAGACCGCTTCTTCTGGCCCACTCTTCGTAAGGACGTCGATAGAGTTGTTCGCCACTGTGGCCCGTGCCAGCGTGCCAAGCCCCGTCCTGCTAACACCGGCCTCTATACCCCGCTCCCCGTCCCTAGGAGTCCATGGCTGCACATTAGCATGGACTTCGTCCTCGGTCTGCCCCGCAACGCCTCGCGCCATGACTCTGTCTTTGTCGTCGTGGACCGCTTCTCAAAAATGGCCCACTTCGTGCCCTGCTCTCGGACGGCCGATGCCTCCCATGTGGCTCATCTGTTCGTTAGGGAAATTGTGCGGCTTCATGGTCTCCCTCTCTCCATCGTGTCCGACCGCGACACTCGGTTCGTCGGTCACTTCTGGAAATCCTTGTGGGCCCTCCTTGGGACCACTCATCAGTTCTCTTCAGCGTACCATCCGTAGACGGACGGTCAAACCGAGGTGGTCAATAGGAGTTTGGGTAACCTTCTGCGGTGTTTAGCTGGCGACTTCCCACGCCTCTAGGCTGACTACCTTCCCATCGCGGAATTCGCGTATAACAGCGCGTCCCACTGCCCAACTGGGTTGAGTCCTTTCCAGGTCGTTCTCGGGCACCAGTCTTGCTAACCCATTGACATGCATAGCGTCCCTCCACCTCCCTCCATCCATGAGTCTGCATATACATTTGCCTCGCATCTCTCGGGTTTACACGATGAAGTTCGCCGCTGGATTTTCTTGAGCAACACCCGGTATGCGGCTGAGGCCAACGTGCATCGTAGGCCACATCATTTCGAGGTTGGTGAGTATGTTCTGGTGCGTCTCCACTCTGAGCGCTTGAAATCGCGGGCCAATTGGAAGTTACATGCACATTGCGCCGGCCCCTACGCGATCCTATGGCGGCTTGGCACCAATGCTTATGTCCTTGACCTGCCGGCAGACTCCAACATCAGCCCCGTCTTCAACATCGCTGATCTTCTGCCCTACTATGCGCCCCTCCCCTCCGGCGTCCCCTCCACCGATAGTGCCCCACTCTATTCTCCGGAGGAGAATTCGTTCCCCCTTCCCCCCCCCCCCCCTCAGAGATGCTTGACGGAGTCATAGATGCCAATGAAGAGGGCCCAACCCCTCTAGAAGACACTTGGCCAGACTCCCCAGGCCCTGAGGAAGATACCCTAGAATTTTTGCCTCAAACGGAGTTCTACAGCGCCCGACACGGCCAGGCCGTGCCTGCAAGCACGGCCGTGACCGTCCGCCCCGACACCTTCATGCCCGCTCCTTCAACCGTGACCGGATCGGCGACATCAGACCAACCTGGACACGGCTAGGCCGTGACCAAAGACACGGTTGTGACACGGTCGGGAAAAAAACGCGAAAGACAGCATGACCAGAAGCACGGTGGTGACGCTGCCCATGAAAGTCTCGGCCAACTTCGACGCCCCTGAGCACGGGCGTGCCTGCGAGCACGGCCAGGCCGTGCTTCCTTCTGTGGATTTTGACCCCAAAAGCACGGCCGTGACGCTGCCCGTGAAAGTCTCGGCCAACCTCGACGCTCCTGAACACGGCCGTGCCCCCAAGCACGGCAAGGCCATGACTGCAGCCGAAAAATCTGACCCGGCCGTGACACTGCCCGTGAAGGTCTCGGCCAGCGAACCAGACACCGAACACGGCCGTGACGCCAAGCACGGCCAGACCGTGCTCGGCCCCAGAAAGTGCAAAGAGACCGCCCCTTTCCCCGTCCGACGTTCGCAACGGTCCTCGCACCCGCCAGATCGGTTTGTTGGCGCGATGAGCCCCTCTACTACCACGACGTGCCCTGCTCGCTCCCTCCACGTGGCCTCGCCTGCATCAACGACGTCTCTCCACCCCCTCAACATCACGCCAAGGGTACAAGGACCGCACCAGGACCCCACGACGGATCGCTACAACAATCAGGTCCTCAATTCAGCCCAAGAGACTGATACAAATGTCCAGAATCAGCCCACGATCAGCCGTTTCTGTTGCTTCGTGGTGGCCTGTTCGGAGATGGTGTAGCCCACCTACAACGGCCCACACGTGCCGAGTCACACGTGCCCTCACTTGGCATATTCGCTGCAGTAGTAGTTAGTTAGTTACTCTCGGTTGTTAGAGAGCATCTTGACTCTCTTTAGGAAGTTAAAGTGTGTTGTCTTGTTCCCTAACCACTCTCATGTGAGTGTCATGTGCTTCCCCTCCCTCTTGTCCTATAAAAGAGGGCTGAGGGTCTTGTGAGTTTTCAGTTTTCGTTGTAGTTTGCGCCTTCCCTACGCGGAGGCCTTAGGTCTAGCAAAACTCCGAGGAGCTCGCCTAGGGTTCCCTCAACTCTTTTCTTGTACGCTGATTTCCTACTTTCAATCAAAACACCCGGTGAACCCCGCTAGGGCGCCGGGTCCTTTGCATTTTCATTCCGCTGCAATTGCGTCTTGGCGAGCTAGAGTTACCGGCTACCGTAGCATCATGAAGGATCCACGCGCTTAATCGTGTAACAGAAAATTAGCCTCGCGATCGAGGTGAGTGATTTCCATTAGTACACCGATCCGTGGTTTCTCTCCGCGCTGAGTGTTGCTCAAGTCATATCTATTGTGTTTTCATTAGTTTTCTCCGCGGGTTTTCACCGTTCGCTGCATTTCTCTTCCCTCACCTCAAGATCCACTCACGGTTTTCAGCATCATAGTTCCCCAGCGTAGAGTACTGACTTAAGGAAACCTTTCCTATCCTTTCCGTTGCGTCAGTGAGCAGGCTAGAGGCTAGCCGGATATTGTTTAATGGGCCAATGGTCCAGTGGGTCTACTAGTCTGAACTCAATACAAAACAAAGCTTAATTGGCCGAGAGGATGGAAGGTGTGATGCCGAAGGTTATTGGGCTAGATCGAGAAACAAAATGGATGAGCGGCCGCCCAAATCCTCATCGCTTAAGAGTTAAGCAAGTATGGGCCCAAATCCAGCAGCGGCTCCTCCAGCGCTCGCGCGTCTCCATCTTTGTCTTCGACGCGGGCGCGGACTAGACAAGCGGCTTCGATGGCACTGTCTCTGGTGATGTCGATGGTGTCAACGCCGGCGGGGACGACGACGGACTCAAATCGCGGATGGAGGCGAGACAAGCGGGCGGCTTCGATGACGGCGACGTTGGTGGAAGCGTTCGGCGGACGAAGCAGCGCAGGCGAGCAACGGATGGCTCAAATCAGGAAGGAAGAGCGGACGCGGGCTGGCGGACGGAGGCTTTCCAAGGAGAGAATCGTTCCTTTTCCTTTAAAACGCCGGCTGGGCGACGAAGAGGAGCAGAGAGCTCTGTCTGGGAGAGAACACGAGAAGCTTCTTCCCCGAGCGAGACCCTTGCTTTCGCCGGCAACGAGCGTTAGGCGGATCTTCCAGCGAGCAAGCAGCGAGTGTAGGCTGCCCCTCCTCGACCTCACTTCCAGGCAGCTCCCCAGCGGCGTCTTGATCAGATCTCGACGGCAGCGGGGTCTGACAGAGAGGAGAGAATCGGAGCGACCTAGATGTGCATAGGGAGAGGAGAACAACGGGTTTTAGGTTAATGGTTTCAGAGATTTAAATCAGAGCAGCCCGCGTCCGCTCTTCCTTCCTGATTTGAGCCATCCGTTGCTCGCCTGCGCTGCTTCGTCCGCCGAACGCTTCCACCAACGTCGCCGTCATCGAAGCCGCCCGCTTGTCTCGCCTCCATCCGCGATTTGAGTCCGTCGTCGTCCCCGCCGGCGTTGACACCATCGACATCGGCAGCGGGGTCTGACAGAGAGGAGAGAATCGGAGCGACCTAGATGTGCATAGGGAGAGGAGAACAACGGGTTTTAGGTTAATGGTTTCAGAGATTTAAATCAGAGAAAATTTTCCTGATTTTCTGGCATCTTTTCTGTTTTTTCGGCCGACGAGTTCCGGTCTTCTTCCCCACCGCTGGCCGGCGAATTCTTGACGTCCAGAGGGCGTCGACGAAGGCTGAGGGGGAAGCACGAGTGTTTTTCCCTGCCGTAGGCCTCCTACTCCGGCGATAGACGCGCCGACGCTGAGAGTGGCGTCGTCCAACGAAGCTCGAACGCGCGACTTCGGCTTCAAGCAAAAAAAGGAAAAAAAAAAAAAAGGTTGACGGCTGACATGGACAGGATATTTTGAATTAATTAGGGCTTGACAGAAGGCTACCAATTTGAAATTTAACGTGTGCGTATATATATATATATATATATATATTATCGCCTTTTGAGAAATGCTAAACCGAGTGTTGGGGTGGCAGTTGAGATGGTAGTCAACATCTGCTGTAGTGCTAAGGCCCCTTTGTCTCTTTTACTATCCTCCACGGTTGACGGCCTTTGACAGCTCATGTTACGAATTGCAGCCATTTATGCCTAATACTGTATCTTTTCAGTTTCTTGAATGAACACGCTAACTTCGATCCAATCAAAGGATGAACCATGGGAAACATTCAATGTCAAGCTCGTAAGGGGTCTAGGTCTAACCTAACTAAATAAAATGGGACCATCCGACCTACATAAACCCAACATAATTAGTTTGAACCTATCAACCCTAATTTTGGTTGTCCAGTAAAAGGACTGGTTGACGAAGACCGTCAAATCTAAGGTCAAATGTAATCAACCATATCAATCACTACACAAGACACCTTGGCTGAAGCTAGAGTACAATTGCCAAAACTATAAGACTAGGCTCGACCTTCCCAATCATTCCTCGATTAAACGTCAAAACATCTCTAAGGAACACATCCTAAAAACATGATTTTCAGGAGGAAAAATTGATGAATATCAGAGAATTCGATGCAAAAGTTCGCACATTGGACGCAAGAAAAGTCGCACAGCTCGATAAACTTCTGCTGCTGCAAGAACCTGAAGGTTTCAAGCGTCCAAACTTTCGTGATGGGTTGACTTAGACACTTAGTGGCTGCTGAACGGATCATAAAAGATCAATTCTTTATCTAACTGCGTAACAAAAGAACTTTCCACTGTTCTGGTTAGGCAATTTCAACAAAAGAAGATCACCACACAGCTGACCATTTTGGTCCCACAGAATGACAGAAATGCTCAGAATGTTTGTGTGTGATCACAGATGAATGTCGAAAGTCAATTATGTTCAGAACACCTCTATGTGCAAGAAAAGTACCCCTAAAATTCCAAATTCTCTAGAAATGCATGCCGAAAGGAACTACATGGAAATAACTTAAACCAAAAAGAGATAAACCTTCAATATCTCTGTATGAGTGTGTATATACTGCTGTCAGCCGCCTCATGAGAATCTCTATGATTCAAGGCATGGTCGGGCGAGGTGCACGTGGACGTACTGGAGTCTTCGAGGGGCTTACCCTTAAAAAGAATAGCCAGGGATATTAGGAATAGCATAAAATATTCCAACTTCCAACAAGTTAAAAGGAAATTAGATAAGAGTACTATACCTTATTGGCAAGGATCCTAAAACCACGCCACTGCAGTTCAGGGCAGCAGTTGCACTCTCAGCCTGAAATTATAAATTCTACGCAATGAACTCAAACACAATTTTGGAATGAATTAACTACTAAAATTGGAATATACATCTATCATTCGCTTAGAAGAAGTAATAAAAATAAACAAAAGCACGTGAGAAAGAGTGAAGATTTTAGCAACAGAAAGAAGAAAAATCCGGAACCAAATTCTCAGCCCATGCTTATTTGGAAATTTGTCAACATAACATTTGATAAGTTTGTAGAACGATACTGTTATAAAGTTATCATCAACAAGATCCACCCATGCCTGCTACAAATTTGTTTGATTTGGCGAGCATATCTGATAGTTATTTCAGTTCATCACCAAGACTCAATTAATTATCATTCTATTGACTTTGCATTTACTTCCTGGACATAGTACAATATAAAATAAAGGAACAATCTTGCATGAAAATACGTTAATTTGATTAACTTACTGTAATAAAATGGGAGAACATAACGTGAGTAAATAATATGAGAAAACATAGCACGACTAAATACTAGAATCATTATTTGATAAACTCAAACAACCACAACCCTGCAATCATGAATTCCTCTCAATGGTTTTATTTCCTAGTGCATATTGATTTTCATAACTATAATGATGATAATCAATTATTAATTAATTAATTAATTCAAATTTGGTAGACTTAGATTGCACAATTCAGGAAAGAAGTATTCACATGCATGGTTTGAAAACTCGGTCAGGTGGCTCGGTCCGGTACAATACCAGTATCGTACCGGTGAGCCGAGTGAAAACCGGCAATAGCAGTGGGAGCGGGAAGCTTCGAACGGCGGCGGAAGCTTCGTTCGAACGAAGCTTCTGCCACCTTCCGCCGCAGCCCGTGCTCTGCCCGCTGTCGCCTCGACGACGCCGTGCTCCGAAGCTAGGTCCGGTGCTGGTCCCTCGCCGGACCGGTACAAACCAGCCATACCGGCCGGTACCGGATCCAAACTTCGATCCATGTTCACATGTGTTATATATATATATATATATATATATATATATATATATATATATATATATATATATATATATATGTATATGTATACCACTTTTACTGAACAATAAATGTGCAGAACAAACTTTAAAAACAAATCAGCAGGTTCCATATGTCTTGAGATACATTAAGGCCAAAAATTACACATGATCATCGCAATCTTAATAATACACTTTCCACAACAATGAAATATTCATGGCAAAGATTAAGTGCACGTCTGTATCCCAGCTCCACTTAATGAATGATGTATGTAGATACTTTATTGTGCATCTAAATTTCGTACTTCGTAAAGAAAAATAACATGGATGCTCACATAACAACATCTTGTTTTCCTATTAAGAAGTTATATGCCTAAACTAAATATTGCATATATTCCCTTGTTTAACATTCGTTCCCCAAGTACCAGCTATACTTACATGATTGCATAAAAATATAGCATTTTGAGATAGTTGAATTGTAGAACCCGTTATCTAATTTAAATATATACGAACAATCAGTAATGCTCACAGTTATATAAAAAGGTGCAACAAAGATGCCAAAAAGAATTGTTTCTTGAACCACAGCTGTCACTGAAAGGTGTAAAATTAGAAACCAATGAGAGTTGCTGCTTGTATCATAGATCCTGTGTTAAATGTATAGAATATATGCAGAAATTTGTTTTGGTACTATATTTACATGAATGCCCATATTGTATGTTGTCCCATATTTAAAGGAATACAGGATACACAATTAAAATGATTTGGGTTTCTGTATAGTAGATTGCCACTAAACTCAGTCATCATCAAGAAGAAAGTTCACAGGGGAAAAGAGTAAAAAGCGATGAAATTCAGCATGAATTTATTACTAGGCCATAGATTCTAACCATCACAAACTCAACAAAAGCAATCCTTGTAGAATGATGATAATCTCCAAGAAGTCTTAAGCGGTAAACCTGTAACATTTTATTTACACTGTTAATGCACATAAATTTTAATCCATAAAATTTCCCATTTAGTTATTTTACTTTATAACCATAAATCAGCTATTGTAATATACATGTATATGTGTGTGCATATATATATCTTATACTAATCATACAAATATATCTAGGCATGGAAATTATGCAAAGTGCAACCAACCTCTCCACAAAGTGATTCAAAGAAAAGTTTGAGATCTGCTTGAGAAACCTAAAACAGAAGAACACCATCAAAGACGAATTTTTTTTTATATAAAACAATGATTGTCGTAAAAAATGCATATTATCATCAACCTTCTTGTCAATATTTGTACAGTAGATAGTCCTTGAACACATCTCACGCTCATCATCAGACTAAAACCAAATGAACAATATGTTATTTATGCATCAATGAGAATACCACATTACCAAAACATTACATTTGTCTAAAAGATAAATCTGACATTTTGAATGTGCTCTTACCCTAGGCAAAAATGTTGGGTTGACAGGTGCAATTGCAGTTTTTGAAGGAAGAACTCTTACTGGGTAGTACCCAAGAACAGTTCCTGACAGATTTAATGCAGCTCGTGCACCCTCTATTGTTTAATTAACCAATGGTGATCATCAATGATGTTTAAGAATCATTTAATTTGATACAAAGACAGTGATGCATAAGAATTACCCTCATCGGTGAACTCTATGAAAGCAAAACGAAGAACAGATTTTGGGTCCCCACACATGCGACAGTCAACGACCTGCAGCAATACAAGATTGAAGCAGAACAACATTTATTCATTTAGAATCATTCAAGTATTTGATAAGACATAAAGAAGGTGATCACCTGCCCACAATTGATGAAAAGTGTTGCGAGATGTTCTTCAGTAACCTAAAAATAAACAAAAATGGATCAAAGACTCCATTATGCAAGTTCAATAAGTGTTGCTAAACAAATCATTTATGTTTTTGCTATAGCATCAATTTCATTGAATTAATTCCACGATATGAAACTATGGAACATGCCCATGTTTTGGATTGACCAAAAAGCTTAACGTACCAGTTAACTGGTATTTACCTGTTGGAACAAGCATCAGTGGTGCAACTACTATATGTATGCTTGTAGCTCTCCACAAAAAATATTTATTTTGATTATTTAATCTCATGATATCTCACAGAACAGATCAACATTCTGCTCAGTTTACTAATAATATTTATTACTTTTCTAGTCCATTGGGTTACTGAAACAGACAAAATACCAACTTTAAACCTTGAATTAGTGTAATACAATGTAAAATCTTTATAATGGCACATGCTATAAAACCAAACAAGATAGAACAACAAAACTGCAGACTGTTTTAAATGAGTTACTGCATAGAGAAAAAATTTCATGGATGTATAAAGAAAAAGTCAAGAGATATGTAAATTAAATCATTGGTTGCGAAAAATCAAAATTTTCTTGATAGAAGAACGAAAAAGATTTCATCTCAAGATTATATGAGAATGCGCAAAGAGTTTCTGGACCACTCCAAACTTCTAATGAATGAAGAGAGAAATCTTCAAATAGTTGGGAGCTAGGACATGCTTCTGAAGAAAAAACTGTTGGACAAATAGCCTCACATTTAGCTATAAAAACTGTAGCATCATATGGAGACTGGGCATGGTGCACCAATTTGGTGAACCACTAATCCCAAGATAAAAGTCATCAACTTAAGATAAACATATTTTGTTACAGAATTAAGTCACAATAAGCGTAAGTGAGAAAGAAGCACGCTTCTAACATCCTGCACCTACATTTTTACTCGATCATGACTTATTTTGAGGCACCTTAAAAACAATTCATTTAATCTGAGCGCATTTTGATACTTGTTCATTAACCATTTTCATACTTTGGTGTTCTTAGAATGATTCCTATGTATCATTAAGCTCATTCTACATGCAATATTGCAATCAATGTTTAGAGGCCAATAGAACCGTAAACAAGGAATAAAGAAATTAAAACAAACCGGAAAAATCTGACCTCATATCTGACTTGGGGTGAGTAAATGGAAACTCTAGAATTTCAAATCATAGGTACCGATATCAGTACCAAATTCTAATTCGGGAGTTCGCGAAAATATTTTCAGAAAATTCACAAAATCATGAAATTTTAAATTTTTAAATTTTTTTTAAATATTTAAGGTTTAAATTAGTAAATAGTATATAAATAAATATAAAATATTTTCAAAAAATTTCCAAAATTTTAAACTCATATATTCTTTATAAGTATTCAAGTGTCTAAATTAGTAAATAATATATATAAATAAATATATTAATTAATTTATAATATATAATATTCGGTACTTCGGGTTTTGGGACCATCAAAAATCTCAAAACTTTTTTTAAGTACCGGTACCGAAATTCCAATCTACATTTCGATACAAGTTCCGAAATTGTGAATTCCTGAAATACTAGTATCAAAATACCGAATACCAAAAAATTTGATATGATACTTTGGTACTTTATGCTCACCCAGACACTTCAAGTATAGTTGAATCCTCAATGAGTCGCTAAAAATGAATCGTAGAGAAGAAAGAGCGGGGAAACTTCAAAGTCATGAGGTATCTTCAGGGAACCGGAGACTAAATGATCACATAATAAATCCTATTAGATTTTTGAATAAGCATCATTTACGACTAAATGATCACATAATAAATCCTATTAGATTTTTGAATAAGCATCATTTACCTGATGATCAATGTCGGCAACATACACGGTTCTTCTAATAACTTCATCTCGTTGGGCCAAACTAGTCCGGCTATTCATCCGACGCTTCCCATTGCCGTATCCATTCTTTTTCTAAATATAGCCCCAAATATCAAAATTAGAACCATCAAAGAATCAGAAAAGAGAGACAATATCTAAATGTAACACCCATGCCATCCAAAATCTCACCCGCCTCCCACCATCCACAACAGCGCCACCATTCCCCGCTCCGTCGCTCACCGCAAAACCATTGAGAAAAGGACCTCCCCCACCGCTAAAACTGTTCCCGGTACCCGCGAGAGAGGGCGGCACGAACTCCTCGGCCATCGGATTCAGTTTCGAGAGCAGCTCCTCCAAATCGCGCATCTCCCGCTTAAACCCCTCGTCCACATCGGCGATGCCATTAGGCCTCTGCGCCACCGTCACCACCCCGTCCCCCGCCGGCCTCTGGGCGAGCGGGGGACTCGCCCCGAAGGAAGCGTCGCGCTGGGGACGGAGGACGGGGGGGACCGGCGACGTCGGGCGAGGGCAGATCCTTGGTGCTGCGGGCGTCCGCCGCTCCCCCTCCGCTGGCGTCGGCGGGGGCACTCTCGGCCGCCGCAAGATCGACGCCGATCGCGCTCTCCACGATAGCCATGATCGCAAGCCCCACCAACCACCAACCTCTCCTTCGTGCCTCCTGTTCTCCGTTGAGGGATTACAGCTGCTCGCATAGAAAAAGAATAAAGAGAGGTGAGGGAAGACGAGGGTAGTTGGCGTACATGGGGCGCGGTAAGCTCACTTGAGGATCCCGTACGCCAATTCGCTCACATATTACCGTGTGTCGGTGTGGGCCAGCCTCCACACAGGCAAAGGGAGGTTACCATATCGCTTCGCAGTCTTTTTTTCTTCTCTCCATTCCCTGTCACCTCCCTCTCTCCGTAGCACGTTTTGTCCACTTCCTAGTTGCATCAGACGGTTTCAGTTTGCTTTAGAGAACGTGTTCTATTGATGTAACGGCTTATCACGATTGAATGTTTCCTGAATAAACACCAACAAATCTTGATTCCTGTGTATCTGCAGCACTCACCTATACCCGAAGAAAAATGCGAAGAATATAAGCAGGACCCGTTAGCTCCGGGGTACGGAAACGGTTAGATAATTGGTTTATTTAAAGAATCATGAGAAATTACACGCACGGAATTCACGTAACAACTAAACAACCGAATTATGACGTGCGGCTCAGCGCAGTCAACACGTGGATGAGATGAAGGGACAAAGGATCATTGGCTGCCACGTGTCTTATGGCTTTAAAATTTTTGTAACTTGCTTGAAGAGACGTAGGGGTGTGCAGTTTATCAAAATTATTTATATTTATTTATTTTTAATTAGTTTATAATTTTATTATATATATAATATAATATAATTCATCAATCGGTTAATCGGTTTGACTGAATCAAGACCAGTTTGCAGGATAGGTTCAGTTCGATTTAGAAAACTAGTTCACGATTCTATTAACTCAACCGTGAAACACCCTGAGATGTCATCATTCCACGTAACGACCCACTAATATAATAGGATATGCTATTGTTACATTAATATACTACATATATTTAGAATAGTTGATATCTATAATATAATACTTAGGGATGAGTAAAAAAATGTTAAACTGTCGAACTTTGGTTAACGGAAACTGACTGATTCTTAAGCGGTTTGTTTTTCTATCCATTAACTAATTACAGTTAGAAACTTGGTCAAATCGTCAATTAATGGACTGAAATGGTATATAACATATTTTTATAAAAAATATTTATTTATATATAAAAATAAATATTTTATATAAAAATAATAAAAATTGATGGTTAATCAAAAATATTTATATTTTATTATCTTAAATTAGTTTATAATTTTAAAAATTTTATATATAAAATACGGTTAACTAAAAACCAACGGTTAACTGTACCGAGAAATTGGTTAACCAGTTCAATCGATTCAGAACCGATTCTTGTTTTCCTTGAACCAATTAGATCAGTTTGGCTCCGAAAAATTACTCATGGTTCAATTAACCAAACCATGAACACCCGTACTAGGGCTGTTCATGGTCGGTTAACCGAACCGACTATGTATATTGGACTAGTTAATCGAATTGAACGGATTAACAAAATTAATGAGTCATAATTTATTTTTTTCCTAATCTATAATACATTTCCATTAGCTCAATTTCACACCGATAGCATCGTAAAGCTTATTCATGAAAGCTAATTCAATAATTAAATAGTTTAAAAATTTTTAACTTTTTAAGTTGTGGTTGCAAGTTTCAAAACGAACATGCTCACTTGCAGAGTAACACCTAACTATTGCCAAGTTATAATTTTGGGTTATATATATATATATATATATATATATATATCGATCGGCTTAACCACGACTTTTTTAATTTTTAATTTTTTTAAACACCCCTAACCCATACTAATAGCCAATAACCCACTATCTAATAACCTATTATCACACATAAAATTAGTGCTAATATATATTTTTTTAAAAGCTAAAAAAAAGAGCCACACGAGACTCTGGAAGCAAAATGTCCCATGTAGGGGATGAACAGAACACAACAAACACACAACACAACATAAGACAAAAAAAGGGCACGACCAATAGGTGAGGCTATCATTGGAGACGATCACCACATATCGCTGGAGCTGAGAGCAAAAGGAGGCATGCAATGAGTTCATGTAAGAGAGAGGGCGAGAACACAGCAAGCAAAATAAGAGAACCTCCTAGCCGATTTTTCCCTTTATATGGTGACTTTTCTCCTACCTTGTTGCCAGCTCAATCAACAAGTGGTCGAACCCTCGTTGGCTAGCTGGCTCCATGTCGACGAAGGGGGAACACATGGCGTCAGCCTGGCATCCTCGTTCCCGTTATGATCCACTATTGTTAGCCAGCTCATGCCATGCGTTCAGCCATAGCGTCGCTTGTTGAAGCTGCATCGCCACCTGCATGCACCTGCATCCTAGCGACCTCGGAAGCCAAGGCGTCGCCGCTAGCCGAATCACACCACATGGCCACTGTTCCTCTAGTCGAGAGCATCATCCGTCGTGCTTGTGCCACGTGATCGCCATCCCTTTGGTGGAGGGTTTCATCTGCTGAGCTTGTGCCACGCTGTGTTGGCCTGCTAGCTAGAGCTCCCAAACAACTTGACCGTTGCACCCGCCTTCTCGCCTTGGCCTCACCTGCTGCACTCGCTAGGAGGTTTCGCTGCCACTTGTCAACCATCGTGCCCGTGCCACGCAGCTCGCCTCGTCTGCCACAACACTGCCACTCGGAGTTGCCGCCCAACAGCTCACCTACGCCTTCACTAACTGACATCTAGTCATTGGCTGTCCCCTGCTCCCTCAAACATTGTTCACCACCCCGATCGAACATCGTTTGCTACCCCTATGTCTCGTGAGCCCTCATCACAATCCGGGCATAATTTTGGGCTAATTTTGACTTGATCAATGGCCCATATTCAAAATCGGGCCTAACACCTATTACCCTACTTATAGTTTACTATCGATTTTATTTAGGTAATCATGTGCATAATATATAATTTAATAGAGTTAAATACTCAAGTCAGGTATTTATAAGGTTTGGATAACTAATAGGTATCAAATACATTCCTAAAAAAATACATGACTTCTGATAAATTAGAGGAAAGCCTTTATTATCATCACCCCTTGTCATATAAATATCCAAAGGAGAATCGTCGCTATATTGGACATCCTGATAGGCTACTTACCATTTAAGTACTTGGGACTTCCTATCACATGAGCTAGACTTTCTTTTCAGGCATTGCCCCTTGTGGAGAAGATTAGAGGCTATCTTTCTGTTGAAAAGTAAATCTGTCTTATGCAAAGAGAGTAGAGCTCATTAGATCTATCTGCTATTGGAGCATTATCTACTCGATGTCGACTTTCAAAATTCCTAGTTCTATTTTGGATTGGCTAAATTAACTTCTTTCACATTTTTTTGTGGGGTGGAGATTCCTCCAAAACCTTCTACAAGGTTACTAATTTGTACACAAATGGGTCTCAACTTGCATAATCTTAAAATCTTAGATTTTGCACTTCTCATGAGTTATGTTTGGGATATTGCTATTGAGAAAAAATCCTTATGGGTTAGATGGATCCATCGTTACTACATACATCATAATTTGATATAGATGTTACCTATTCCTAAAGCTTGTTGAAGAGTTCTAAAGAGCATATTATTTGTGTGACCCTTATGTTTATCATTCTTCGATTATATGCTAATGGATATTCTTTGCTGTGTTTCTATGGATGGAAAACTGGGAGAAAAGAATAGAAAACACATTGAATTTAGTAGCATTTTCTGTCCAGATTCAATATGTTTTTTATTTCTTCCTCCCAGTTTTCCGTCCAAGGAAACACATGTGTGGCTTGATCCTTAGGTTCTTTTTTTTAAAAAAAAATCAAATTTTATATCATTTGGTTGAGGATTTCAGCCTTGAAAATCGACTCGAGAGAGAGGCAGGCCTATATAATCTAATATGTAATGGCAATTGGGTTCCCCTTATTCCTAGATGTGTTAAACTTATTGATGTATACAAGGAGATTATGAATATTCCTTTTATTCATTCTCTCGATAATCATGTTGATCAGGTGGAAGCTTACACAATAAGAGGAATTCTCTACAAAATCAGTGTATCAAGACATGACCACATCAAATGAGGTCGCATGCTCTAAGTTGGTATGGTTTAAGGGTAGAATTTCTTGGTTTTCTTTTGTTGCCTCGATGTTACGTTGGAAGCCGCTAGCAACCCTTGATAGATTATTTGAATGTGGAGTAGTTTTTAAGGTTCAATGTTATTTTTGTGAGTAGTTTAGCTTGTTTGTGCTTTGTGGATACTTAGGATAGATACATAGAGAGAACAAGAATGTCATGAATGTAGTGAGTGTGGTGGAGTGATAGGTGTTGGGAAACCCCGGGGACATTTTACAATTTTCAGAGTCATGGACATACATTTTACGCAGCGGAAGAATGTCCCCGAAACAGGCCGGTCCCAAAAACCCAGTGAAGATCGCAAGCAAGAGAGTCGACACGATGAGTTAGGAAATACCTCAGAGCAAGATGAGGTCGATGTCGTGATAGGCGCCCAAGCGTGCGCCCTCTGCAGTCTCACACACACGGATCTCTTGAGTTCTCTTCTTCCACGCCCGGTGCTAGCCTCGGGAAGAAGATCCAAGCCTTGTGCTCCTTCTTCAAAGTATGCGCCACCTCCAAGGTAGATGCGCCAAAGATGAAGAAGGATGAGGAGAATGGAGAATGCTGCCAAGCCTTTACTTCTCTTGCGCCAAAGGAGGAAGAAAGGAAGAAGCTTGCGGCTAGGGTTTGATGGAAGAAGATGGTTGCGCCACTTCTTGGTGTTGTCGCCCTTCAAGCCCTTGCTTTCGCCCCTCCTCTTGTTGTCACGCCTCTAAGGATTGTAACTTTCAAGAGGGGGGCGGCTAGGGTCACTTATAAAGAGCTAGAGGCGGCTAGGGCAAGGGTTGAGATCATGACAAGTGTATGGCTTGGATGAGAAGGTTTGAGGTAAGGAAAGTCTCCAAGACTTTACCATAAACCTCATTCAACCTTTCCATAAGCTACCAAGCCTTGCCTTGTGCGCCAAGGCCTAGCCTTGCGCCCCAGGCAATGCCTTAATGCATTCACATTATCAATGGGAGAGGGCTAGGCGCATAAAGCTTCCTTAATGAAGCAAATTTGCCATCCAAACCCCATTATGCCCCTTAGGCGCCAATGGGCTTGGCTTCCTCCCCATTATACCCTTTTAGCCTATTGCCTCTTCATTATAACTTATTATTGGGCCTCATTGGATAATGAGCTAGCCCAAACTCCATTACATGGGTTGACTAAGCACTTGGATCCAATCCAATGCAACCCTAATCCAAATGTGACCAACCGTGGTCAATTTCGGGTCAACCTGCCAAAAATGAAGTTTGGCTCCAATAATGTTCTTCCATCTCATCAGGCCCATTGGCGCTGATGAAAATTCCCAATTAGATCCGAGTTATCCAATAACTCGATCATAAGGCTTCCAGATCAATACGAGAACTCAAGTATCAAGGTGTGCGACCCTGTAGGTTCCTCTGACGCTGGCAGTGCTGACCAAAGGTCACCACAAGCAGTGAGTGGCACCTAGCAGTGCATCGCTGCTACCCAGGTCATTGGAATGGATATCGACATCGACATCCCCATCATCGCAACTAGGTACAGATGCATTACAGTCTCTTTGCCGAACTAATATCCGATTGGACAAGTGTGTCACCACTTGTTTTCATCCAATCACATGGCTATGACTAAAACAGGTTCTCACTTGGGTATGGTCATACACTCTCAGTCATAGAACCATAAAGGAGCTCCATGGATATCAAGCTTCCCTAAGGAAGGGGCAAATCCTTTGTCTGTCCATTGATCTTCTCATATGGGTCGTGACATACTCAATGACAACCGTTATGACCTCCCAACTACGGTGAGGTGTTAGGTTGTATCAAAGCAAGTCCCTAACTATATAGAATGATCAATGACCTCAAGTCAAGGGATCAATGCATCTCTTGTCACTTATGAGGATAACTCATGACACCAAGTCATACCCTCATAGCGGGTCTATCCAGTATATCCTCCAATGATACACCCATGTGTCTGCGTTAGCACCACGTGCCTAACCAGCCCACATACCAGTCTCACAAGTACCAGAGCTATCCCATATCCACTCAGGTACATCGACTGGGGATAATTATTCGAGCACAGATCTAATCAGTCTCCAGGGACATTATCATGTAAGTACACAATCACAGGGGTAGACAAACAATGATAACGACAATGCCAGAATGATATATATAAATATCAATGTCAAGTAGTACATAAGTTGACCAAAACTAGGTCCTAGGGCATATACACCAACAATAGGCCCCGCAAGCGTACAGTTTCTATTGCAATAGTAAAATATCGTCCCAAGGGAGTAGGGTGTCAAGTACTGACTTTTTGTGTCATTGAAAGCTAGACAATTCAAACTCGGAATGAAAGAATTTTTCTAAATCTAATTTATCGAATCAAGAAACAAACGACTAATCAGGAAAATATAGTTTTAGAAATGTTCAGGACTTCAGGTTTCACCTCATTAAATGAATTAAACATAAAACATTGAATCAAAACGAATTAATAAATGGATCTCCTTCTCTCGAAGTGCAATCCGACAGTAAACAACTTAAGAGACCCATTAGGCTATATGAAAGATCGTAAATCCTCGAGTGACTTTGAACGACTCTCGTAATTCAAGTCACAAGTTTAAATGAGAGAGTTCGAGTGTTACGATTCACCTCTCAGTTCATCTCATAACACTTAACACATACAAAAGTTTGGCCGGAACAATTATACGCACTAAGCACAACTCATTTAAATAAGTGAATTTACAAAAAATGTCACTAAGATTCAATAAAAATATTTTACATGTGCAGAATTGTTCAACGGGCTATGCCCGAGTCCCGAACTAGGGTTTTACTCTAGAACATGCATCGTTTAACAAAGAAAACCCACGTAAATGAATTCAAAAAGAGGGGAAATTACAAATTAAGGGTAGGAGACGATGAATCTTCAGTCTTCTCTCGAAAGCCCCAAAGAAATCCATCGAATCAAACCCAAGAATGTAGAAATCGCCCTCTTTTCGCCCAAGGTCGCGTTCCTCCAAAATTTGAACCTTGTAACTGCCCAAAATCCCAACTTTTATACCTTAATCGAAGCCTTAGGCGGTTAGAAAGGTTAATTGGGCGTTTCCCCCAATTTCTAGGCATATGGAGTGTCGGATTTGATGAAAAATGGACGAAAGGTCGGGATCTGCGGACGCCATCACAGGCGTGATGACCGTCACGGCCAGGCCGTGACAATTTCTGGGATCTTCAGCGATCTAAGCACGGCCGTGATGCTGAACACGGGCAGGCCGTGATGAGGTCGCAAAAACCTAGAATGGTGAACACGGGCGTGCGCACACCGGTGATGAGTTCGGCTGAAATTTGTGTCGGACTCGTCACAGCCGTGATGATGAACATGGGTAGGCCGTGACGGGTTCGTAAGGGCTGATCACACCCGTTCTCTAGGCCATGACGTCTTTACTGAATTTTTGGAATTTGGCGGTCACGGCCGTGATAATCATCACGGCCATGCCGTGTCGGTTCAGAACTGGATGCTGAGAAGCCCGAAATGATCACGGCCGTGATGGCTGTCATGGCCAGGCCGTGGGCCGGCCAGGCCGTGATCACAGGCATAATAGCTATCGCAGTAGTAAAATATCATCCCAAGGGAGCAGGGTGTCAAGTACCGACTTTTTGCGTCATTGAAAGCTAGATAATTCAAACTCGGAATGAAAGAATTTTTCTAATTCTAATTTATCGAATCAAGAAACAAACGACTAATCGGGAAAATACAGTTTTAGAAATGTTCAGGACTTCAGCTTTCACCTCATTGAATGAATTAAACGTAAAACATTGAATCAAAACGAATTAATAAACGGATCTCCTTCTCTCGAAGCGCAATCCGACAGTAAACAACTTAAGGCGATCACTCCTAGGGTACGGATTACCTTCTCTCGAAGCGTAATCCGGTGTCTAACTTAAGCTAATCTCCTACTCTCGTAGCAAAACTAACTTAAGAGAACCATTAGGCTCTATGAAAGATCGTAAATCCTTGAGTGACTTTGAACGACTCTCGTAATTCAAGTTACAAGTTTAAATGAGAGAGTTCGAGTGTTACGATTCACCTCTCAGTTCATCTCGTAACACTTGACACATACAAAAGTTTGGACGGAACAATTATACACAATAAGCACAACTCATTTAAATAAGTGAATTTACTAAAAATGTCACTGAGATTCAATAAATATGTTTTACATGTGCAGAATTGTTCACCGGGCTACGCCCGAGTCCCAAACTAGGGTTTTACTCTAGAACATGCATCGTTTAACAAAGAAAACCCACATAAATGAATTCAAAAAGAGGGGAAATTACAAATTAAGGGTAGGAGACGATGAATATTCAGTCTTCTCTCGAAAGCCCCAAAGAAATCCGTCGAATCAAACCCAAGAATGTAGAAATCGCCCTCTTTTCTCCCTAGGTCGCGTTCCTCCAAAATTTGAACCTTGTAACTGCCCAAAATCCCAACTTTTATACCTTAATCGAAGCCTTAGGCGGTTAGAAAGGTTAATTGGGCGTTTCCCCCAAGTTCTAGGCATATGGAGTGTCGGATTTGATGAAAAATGGACGAAAGGTCGGGATCTGCGGACTCCATCACAGGCGTGATGACCGTCACGGCCAGGCCGTGACAATTTCTGGGATCTTCAGCGATCTAAGCACGGCTGTGATGCTGAACACGGGCAGGCCGTGATGAGGTCGCAAAAACCTGGAATGGCGAACACGGGCGTGCGCACACCGGTGATGAGTTCGGCTGAAATTTGTGTCGGACTCGTCACGGCCGTGATGATGAACACGGGTAGGCCGTGACGGGTTCGTAAGGGGCTGATCACACCTGTTCTCTAGGCCATGATGGCTCTACTGAATTTTTGGAATTTGGCGGTCACGACCGTGATAATCATCACGGCCATGCCGTGTCGGTTCAGAACTGGATGCTAAGAAGCCCGAAATGATCACGGCCGTGATGGCTATCGCAGTAGTAAAATATCGTCCCAAGGGAGCAGGGTGTCAAGTACCGACTTTTTGTGTCATTGAAAGCTAAACAATTCAAACTCGGAATAAAAGAATTTTTCTAAATCTAATTTATCGAATTAAGAAACAAACGACTAATCGGGAAAATACAGTTTTAGAAATGTTCAGGATTTCAGGTTTCACCTCGTTGAATGAATTAAACATAAAACATTGAATCAAAACGAATTAATAAACGGATCTCATTCTCTCAAAGCGCAATCCAACAATAAATAACTTAAGGCGATCACTCCTAGGGTACGGATTACCTTCTCTCAAAGCATAATCCAGTGTCTAACTTAAGCTAATCTCATACTCTCATAGCAAAACTAACTTAAGAGACCCATTAGGCTCTATGAAAGATCGTAAATCCTCGAGTGACTTTGAACGACTCTCATAATTTAAGTCACAAGTTTAAATGAGAGAGTTCTAGTATTACGATTCACCTCTCAGTTCATCTCGTAACACTTAACACATACAAAAGTTTAGCCGGAACAATTATACGCAATAAGCACAACTCATTTAAATAAGTGAATTTAGTAAAAATGTCACTGAGATTCAATAAAAATGTTTTACATGTGCAGAATTGTTCAACGGGCTACGCCCGAGTCCCGAACTAGGGTTTTACTCTAGAACATGCATCATTTAACAAAAAAAACTCATGTAAATGAATTCAAAAAGAGGGAAAATTATAAATTAATGGTAGGAGACGATGAATTTTCAGTCTTCTCTCGAAATCCCCAAAGAAATCCATTGAATAAATCCGAAGAATGTAGAAATCGCCTTCTTTTTGCCTTATGTCGCGTTCCTCCAAAATTTGAACCTTGTAACCGCCCAAAATCCCAACTTTTATACCTTAATCGAAGCCTTGGGCGGTTAAGAAAGTTAATTGGGTGTTTCCCCCAATTTCTAGGCATCTGGAGCGTCGAATTTGGTGAAAAACGGACGAAAGGTCGGGATCTGCAGATGCCGTCATGGGCATGATGACCGTCACGACCAGGCCGTGACAAGTTCTGGGATCTTCAGCGATCTAAGCACGGCCGTGATGCTAAACACGGGCGGGCCGTGATGAGGTCGCAAAAACCTGGAATGGTGAACACGGGCGTGCGCACACCGGTGATGAGTTCGGCTGAAATTTGTGTCGGACTCGTCACGGCCGTGATGATGAACACAGGTTGGCCGTGATGGGTTCGTAAGGGGCTGATCACACCCGTTCTCCAGGCCATAACGTCTCCACTGAATTTCTGGAATTTGGCGGTCACGGCCGTGATAATCATCACGACCATGTTGTGTCGGTTCGGAACTGGATGCTGAGAAGCCCGAAATGATCACGGTTGTGATGGCTGTCACGGCCAGGCCGTGATCTCCATAATAAGCTCTAAAAAATTTGAAATTTTTCCTGTGAACTTGGGAATCTGCGATGAATCTTCGTGTAACTTCAAATCTTCAAAATCTTTATGAAAATAAGG
Source organism: Costus lasius (assembly GCA_027563935.2). Lineage (NCBI taxonomy): Eukaryota > Viridiplantae > Streptophyta > Magnoliopsida > Zingiberales > Costaceae > Costus > Costus lasius. Next base: position 70,487,041 of record CM050452.1, read on the forward strand.
TAAAATGACCTGCATTTCACAAACAAACCAAAGACTAGTGAAGATTCTGAACTTTACAAGAAAAGATGCTAAATTAAGTTATAAAACAAGATTAAAGCCTGAAAAGATCATATGAATGATACTTTAAATCATATAAAAATAACACTCATCATGAAGTAACGAACCTTTTTTTCAATCTATCTTATTCCATTTTGTTTATCTTTATGGCAAGACTGTTAGTGCTAGGTAATATCTGGCTTGATGGGACAATAAGAAAAAGCTTCGCAAAATGGTGAATTGTCTATATATGGCTTTCTAGGAATATATCACACAATTTGTTTATAGGACGATCATTGTGTAGTAATAGAGGTTTTTCTATGGTATTAATATAATGTATAGCGAGTGAGGGTTTTTAGATACATTAATATATGATCATTATTTGTGGTGAGGTATCGAGTGCCTCATGGTATTGCTATTTGGTTTCAAAGTATTGCTACTTTCTTCTTATGATTCATATCCTAAGACATCTTATACATTTCTGGATAAAACTTCTACAGCAACTAGGTCTAGAGGGAAGTTGTCAGCATTACGTTCATGTAGGAATGACAGTGGATAGGGTAGTCATATTTTTTATACTATATGTACCCTAACTTGGAAAATTATTTTATTAGTCTACTACTTATACCCAAATAACTACCCGTTTATTTTTTAGAACCTCTATCCAAACTCTACCCTATTAAAAAATTAAATACCAATTTAATACCCGAACCCTATAAATATTTGACTAAAATACCTATCCTATTAAATTTCAATCTATATATACGGTTAGCTAAACAAAATTCAAGTACTTGAACCTATAAAAAATCTAATAATGATTAAATTTCAAATAAAGAAAAATGGGTATCCGCTAACTCGATTAATATATTAAAAAAATATATAATTTTTAATATACAAGGATTTAAATATGAAAAAAAAATCGGTACTTGCTATCATCCCTATTCGTATTAAACTATGATAGAGAAGCCTAGTCCCTAGATATCATGTGCCTCCATCTACTCCAGCGTTCGGTGAGTTAGCTCCAACACCACCACACATCGTCTGCCACTCAACTCGCTACCCTAGTATGCAATCTTGTCAAGCTTCGAACATATCCGGTTCCATCAAGATCCGGCGGAATAGCATCCCCCTTGTCAGGCCCCGGTTCAGCCGGTCCAGGCCTGAACCCAATGGGCCGGACAGTGGCCCAAGCCCACACAGAGGAGGCGGAGGCAAAGCCCAAATCCCTTGGTCAACGTGCAATGTTGACCAAGCTTCGGCGCTTCACTCCGCATGGCGGACGCGGACTCAGCAGACGCGGCGGCTGTCTGCTCCACAAGACTCGGTAGAAGCGAACGAAGCGGGACGAACAGATCTTCCGGACTTGTGCGGCTCGAGCAAAGAAGCAGGCGGCTTCTTGCACGTGAAGACGAGCTCTTCAAGAGGAAGAAGCGGACGTTAGGGCAAGCTTCCCGATTTGGGAAGGGGACATGACCACGAAACGCGAAGGCGGCGGATTAAGCGGGGTGACGAGCATCTTTCCCCTGCTATAAGACAAGTGTGCAGAGGCGACACCAAGGGGGAGAGCGCTGGGGAGCGACTCCACCGGCGACGGCGAGGGCGCCGTCGCCCATCCTGAACGGAGGCTCTGATGCCGCCAGAGGGGGAAGCTCCGGCGTCGGCGAGAGAGAGAGAGCAGCGGCGATATCTCCACTGAGCGAGCAACGAACGGGAGCTTTGCGAGCGAAATAGAGAGAATTGTAACCGGAACCAGGGGGTTCCGGCAAGGGAGGGACGGGGGCCACCGGCGGCCAGGGTGTAGGTGGGTGTGCCGTGATATGCGCCAATCCTATCTTCACCAGGTTCAGATTGTCAGACGCCATGTCCCAGAGCCTACTACCTTCGCGGGGGCACGGATAGCTAAGGAGCTGGAGAATTTTCTGTTTGATATGGAGCACTATTTCAGAGCGGCAGGTATTGGTGAGTCAGAGCAGATTGAGGTTTGTGCCGCCTATCTCAGAGGCGACGCAAACCTATGGTGGAGGACTCATGTTGCCCCGAGGACTGAGGGGGACACACCTGAGATCCTAGACTGGGATGCTCTAAAGACTGAGATAAGGGCTCAGTTCAGACCAACCAATACTTTACACAGTGCTCGTATGGCTTTGAGGTATCTGAAACACACTGGTCCAATCAGAGAATATGTGAAGAAATTTGGGACTCTACTGCTAGAGGTGCCCAATATGACTGAAGAGGAGAAATTTCATGACTTCACTGGCGGTTTGCAGGTATCAGAGGAGGTCTTGACCGAGCATGGGTATGTAAGGTTCAGCTAAGCTCAGCCAGGATGATGCAGCAAGATTGCTATGGGCCCATGACCCACAGGTTCAAGCATGGTGGTGCAGATTGATCTTGATAAGTTTTGTGATGCAAGTTGCTGATAAGCACAATCCAGTGCGTTTGACCGTGAACTCAACGATTGCAGGTTGAGCAGAGCATATGGGGAGATGAGCTATGGACGTGACCCTACTCGTATTGAGTTGGGCGGAGCATTATGACATGTTATGACTGAGGCACAAGAGGTTGGACGGAATACCGAGGGCGGTGCGAAAGTACGTAAGCCTGGTTGTGTCAAGTCAGGCAGAGTGTCAATACCATGCGATGCAAGTCAGCAACATCCATCATCAAAACTGAAGATAGGATGCACCGACTTAGAACATTGGAGGGCCAGTGTTCAACACGTATCGAACATTGAGGACGATGTTCAAATCAGGTGGGGGAGAATTGTCAGGCCCCGGTTCAGCCGGTCCAGGCCTGAACCCAATGGGTTGGACAATGGCCCAAGCCCACACAGAGGAGGCGGAGGCAAAGCCCAAATCCCTTGGTTAACGTGCAATGTTGACCAAGCTTCGGCGCTTCACTCCGCGTGGCGGATGCGGACTCAGCAGACGCGGCGGCTGTCTGCTCCACAAGACTCGGTAGCAGCGAACGAAGAGGGACGAACGGATCTTCCGGACTTGTGTGGCTCGAGCAAAGAAGCAGGAGGTTTCTTGCACGTGAAGGCGAGCTCTTCAAGAGGAAGAAGCGGACGTTAGGGCAAGCTTCCCGATTTGGGAAGGGGACACGGTCACGAAACGCGGAGGCGGCGGATTAAGCGGGGTGACGAGCATCTTTCCCCTGCTATAAGACGAGTGTGCAGAGGCGACACCAGGGGTAAGCGGGGTGACGAGCATCTTTCCCCTGCTATAAGACGAGTGTGCAGAGGCGACACCAGGGGGGAGAGCGCTGGGGAGCGACTCCACCGGCGACGGCGAGGGCGCCGTCGCCCATCTAAAGCGGAGGCTTTGATGCCGCCAGAAGGTGAAGCTCCGGCGTCAAAGGGCGTCGGTGAGAGAGAGAGAGAGCAGCGGCTATATCTGTTAGGGAATACCGGGTGTAATTTAAAATTTTGTAGTCCCAGGACGCAGCGGAAGAATCATTACACCCGAAACATATTCCGGTCCCAAGGATCCATGCGAGAGAGAAGATACAAGGATGTGTTAGAGATGTACCTCTTTTGCTTGTCTAGATGCCGAAGCCATGTTGAAGGCGCCCAAGTGTTCGCCCTCTACAAGTATCCACGCGTCGACTCCTTGATCGTTGCTCCCTTCCACGCTTGGTGCTAGCCTCGGGAAGAGAATCAAGCCTTCACCTCACTTGCGCCACCTTCAAGAAAACTTGCGCCAAGGAGGGGATAGGGAAGATGCCGCCAAGAACTTTCCCTTTTCTTCTTTGTTTGCGCCACCTCCAAGGTGCGCCTATGGCCAAGGAGTGAAGAGGGCTTGTGGCAAGAGTATGCCACCAAGCACAAAGACTCCTTGCGCAAAGAAGAGTTAGAGAAGAAGAACTTGCGGTTACAAGAAGGAAGAAGGTTGCACTCTTAGATGAAGAAGGAGAGCTCCAAGCTCTCAAGTTGTCGCCTCCTTAAACCTCCACGCCTCCTTGTGTATGAAACTTCACGTCTTCGAGAGAGGGAACACAAGAGGGGGCGACAATGGGTCCTATAAATAGGACTAGAGGCGACTAGGGCAATGGCTAGGATCATGCCAAGTGGGCGGCTAGGATAAAGGAGTCTTGAGGTAAGGAAAGTCTCCAAGACCTTACCATAAACCTCATTCAACCTATCCCAATTTGCCCAATGGCCATATCAGCCCAAGACATGCCTTAGAGGCATGCATTCCATCCAAGGAGAAGGGCTAGGCGCAACAAGCATGAGGAATTCGGCTAGGGTGGTGTCTTGGGAGAAATTAGGGTTTGAGGTAAGGTAAGTCTCCAAGACATTACCATATACCTTACCCTACTATCCATATGCGCCCAAGCTCTTTCCAAAAGAGCCATCAAGTCATATCTGCTAAGGTACCTTGTCTGGGGATTGCTTATGAGAATGGATCCAATCCAAACTCCTGGGACATTATATATGCAACTCAATACATTAACGCAGGTAGAGAAGTCTGTATAATAACGACCATGCCTTATATCAAGAGTAATAGTTCTATCAAAGTACATTCAAACAATGCCTGACCATGTATATACATTGGTCTTCAGGGCATATACACCAACAATCTCCCACTTGCACTAAGACCAAGGGCAACTGATGTTTAGTCAGTTCCAATGTCTCTAGTATGACCCATTTAGCTTCCGCTGCGCCAGAGGCTATGTCAGTGGGTTTTTCCAGATTGCTTTCTGTGTTTATTTTAACAAATTTGATCATCATCCTTATCCATGATCTCTAAGATCAGATGATATGCTGCAGTACATACTTGAGCACTAAGTTCCTTTACTTATGCTATGGTCATAGTAAGAACTATACTGGACCATCAAGCACCAGGAACTAAATCAAGTTCAAATGAATGAAGCTGTTTCCTTGGCTGCCACAAGAAGCTGCAATGTACTCAGCCTTATTTGTAGAATTTTGTCATTATGGTTTGCATAATGCTCTTTCAGCACACAACACCACAACAAGGCAAAGCGCAAATCCTGGCTGTGATCAATAGTCATTAGACTGGAATGAAGTGTCAGTGTACCCCTGTACACAAAATTCTTTTTTGTCCATCATAGACTAGACTTCAATCCTTTATACTTCCCAAGTATATATAAGGATTGCTTTCACAGCTATCTAGTGTTAAACACTAAGATCTGATTGAAACTTGCTGGTTATGCTCCAAGCATTTGCCACAAATAGTCTTGTGTATATTACTCAAAACATGATCCATCCTATACACCATGTATCAGGATTTTAGACCTATGTTATTACTCTCCACAACATCCTTGAGAGAGTCAGACCGTATCTTCCTGGAAGGTATCAATATTTGGAATCATCCAATATAAACCTCTCCAGAAACTCTTGGATGAACATAGATTGACTAAAGGGCAATGACTTTCTTGGATCTCTATCTATATATCCTCATGCCTAGGATGTAGGCATCATTCCCTAGATCATTCTTCTCGAAATACATCTCAAGCCTTTTCTTCACCATGTGAAGAGCTGGGATGTCATTCCATGTGAGGAGAATATCATTAATCATCTAGAACAAGAAATACTATTAAGGTGCTCCCACTGATCTTCTTGTAAACACAGGCTCTTGCATAACACCATGCATATCTTTATGGTCTTGATATGAAAACCTTCTGGCTATTTCCTTATAGATATCTTTTTAGACGTCCATGCAAGAAAGGCAGTTTTCATAACAACATGCCATAACTGATCATGCAATTATGCAGATTCCTAATGGACTTAAAACTCAGCTATTGGTGAAAAATTTCATCATTATCCACCCAGTGGATTTGCCTGAAATTTCTGTTCACTAGCTTGCCTTTCAAGGTAACAATGTTACCTTCCATGTCTATCTTCCTAGAAGATTTATTTTACAGCCTGTGGGAATTACCCTTTTGACAGCTCATCCAAGTCCCAGACTTGATTAGTAGAGATGGAGTCCATTATGGTTCTTATGGCTCTTAGCCATTTCTTGGAATCTGGTCCACCGACCGCTTCCATTTCCTCATAAGTCCCAGGTTCATCCTTGATGAAAAATTCGTCATGCCCAGCATATCGAATCGATTCAGACTTATGTGGTCCCTGTGTTACTTGAACCTCAGGTTGACTTTCAACCTGTATGTGAGATTTTGCTCTCCATCTATGTCTAATTTTATTGTGGTTGATTCTGGACCATGTCCTAATCAAATCTACTCCCACTAGCTTCTTTTAAAAGAAATACTTTCTCAAGAGAGATAGCAATTTGAGCAACAAAATATTTTGTTCTCTTTGGGATAGAATTAGCACTCTATAGTGCACCACAAACACATATACTTTTGAGATCACTGCATATTACATTCCCAATTCCATTGAAGAAATGGGATATTTGCAGTTTGCAACTCAAAAGCTAACTTAGACATACTTTCCAATGGAGTGACAATACATCTGTTTGCATAGCATCATAGTAGTATATTTGCATGACTATTCAAAGATGGAACCACATCCAATGTGTTCCTTTTTCTTTCTTTGAAATTCACCACACAGTGGTGTACTAAGTAAGCTGTGAGATAATCCTCACACTCCTTAGGATAGTCATCAAATTTTTCACTAATCACCTTGATCCAATCAAAGTGCTTTAATAGATCCTCCAATTTGATTCTGTACTTCATTTTGAACTTCTTGGATTTCTCCGAAGTTCTTGGGTTTGATAAGGCATACCCACACCTAATGAAGCATATAACACCTCTTAGTGCTTGTTTACATGGGTCCATATGCATTGCTGTGTAATAGATCTAACAAGTCACTAACCCTTCCACCCTTTATGGTGAAAGCAGCATCTGTCACATTGTTCCCTTGAATTAGGCTCACATGTATCATAATCCTGAAAGGATAATGATCCCAATAGTCCATGGACCTTTGGATGTGACCATTGTTCCATGGTTCAAGAGACAATGCTATAAGAGGGTGTTTATTGAATCATTGGATCTGATCTTGTGTTACATATAGAACCACAAACTATTATCAACTGTATCACTTCAATAGAACATCTCAGACTTAAAGAAAATATCATATTTTATTTTGAACTAAAATCCTTTCCAAAAGGAATGATGTTCTAATACATAAGCTGATACATAATAGCAAAGTTCTAGATAAAGTCTTCAAGGCAGTGAGATGATATCAACAGCAGCATCCAATGCTCCGTCCTTGACCCGAGAGTCGATCCCACCAAGCCTAATCGTCCTACTTCTTTAGAGCTCCTGCACATGTAAAACATATGTGAGCCTCACATACGGTACCCAGTACCCATGAATAAGAAGTAGACAAAAGACCTTGGTAACACAATACCTGAAGCGGATGGATTACATCCCTTCTTCTTTGTCATGCTCTTCTTGGCCATTAATCCTCTTCGAAATACCCATGCATTCCCAGTCTTCCGAAGTATTAGCTTCGAAGATACAGAACCATGATCATTCTCAGATTTAGGTATACTCTCTGAAGATCCAACAGAACTCTCCTGATCATTGTCTATAGAGCATGGTGTGAAGAGACCTTTGAGATGTATGATTAGATCATAGATCCCCATCTCATCACATTCAACCTTGACCTCTGGGGTCATGCACTCTAAGACAAGAGCAGTGTATTGTTCGTTATCTTCACAATGTTTAAGATAGACATTCCACTCCCAATCATTAGTGAAATACACACTGGGCTGGGATGGAGGTCTTTCAAGAAGATGCACCTTATTTTCTTGTTCCAGTATCTTGGACAAAATCTTGAACCATTTTGTCCAATTTGTCCCATCCAGTTTATTTTTATAGAGTTTCAATCTTAGATCAGGAGATGTCATCTACAATAAGCAAATAAGTAAAATAAGTACTATAATAAAGCATTTAACAAGGACTTTGAATTAAATGTTATGCTCCCACTATTTCCAAAAACAAGTTGAGAACTCTCAAACTCAACATGGAAATAAGTGAGTAGGATCCTAATTTCACATAAGGTCTCCGCGACTCACGAGGGTGAGTTGAGATGCACAGAGAGTCTCATGCTTCCTTAGATAGGCATGCCAGCCAATTGTGCCGTGCGCAATTCCTCTTAGTTAAGACAGACTAGGCGCCCTGTGTCCAGCGAGGGCTAGATACAACACAGAGCCCTATCCTCTCAACAGCTGCCTCTAGTAATTCATCATGTCAGTGACATATGAAAAACTAATCAAGTCTGGTTCCTAACCGTTATGCCCAGGGCCAACAAATTTCCTTGCGAAGGCACGCCCAGGTTAAAGCTGGACTGGGGAAATCATTGTCACCACACACCTTCTAAAGATAAGTGGGTGTGTCCCACGAGGGTGGGAAACAGTTCACAACACCACTGATCGATAGTTTGATGAGGGCTACGCGTTAGAAGGCTATTGACTTGATATTGTATTGAGAGTTTTTGCATATTTTATTCTTTTCTAGCATGCAGTTTTTCTATGGTTATGACAGCAAAGGAAAAACATCACAGACATGCTATGGACAAAATAATAAACCATCACAGGCATGCTAGTTTGGTCGATATGGTCATAGCCCTTTTCATACACATAACTTGTCACGAGCCATGTGACATGTTATCGTGCATCCAAGGGTTGCGAGTCCCTGAAGCAAATCAGCCCATGCCAAAAGCCGAAAGCGTGTGTCCTTCCTTCAGCCGCAAGTCCATCACCATGCTTCCATAGCTGGCGCCACTTCTGACTCCAGTTGAAGAAGACTCCTTGTTGTCAAGATGAAACCTTAACCTATCATATAATTCTACATCTATTCTAAACAAGATGAAAAATTCTTTACAACAAGATAGGGAGGTGGAAAGGGTTTTTACAAGCATTCATCACAAGTGGAAACATGCTTCCACATCACAACACAGGAGGGCACTCGCTATGACCATATCAACCCAATCAAGTGGCGCATGTAAAATTTAAAAATCCGGAAAAAAAATCAAATTTTAGCACCTTATGCGCCAACATCATCCAAAGCACTCTCTTAACCAAATTTATGCCAAAATTTAGATCAAGTTCCATGATGATTTCATAGACCCTATCGGCTAGCGGTTTTGTCAGATCAAGAGACCCGGCCAGTCCGAAGACACAATGCCCGTCCTACTTGACAAAACCACGTGCGCCTTTGGTCTTAAATCAATCATAAACAAAATCCAAGTTTCGGCCACAAAGATGAGAAGAGAGGTTTGGATGAAAACGCTTTCTACATGAAACGCGCATGGATAGGAGAAAAATTTTCCAAAAATTTTTCACACAAGCAAACGTACACCTTGTGTTTCTCGCAAGTAGCTCTGATACCACTGTTAGGGAATACCGGGTGTAATTTAAAATTTTGCAGTCCCAGGACGCAGCGGAAGAATCATTACACCCGAAACATATTCCGGTCCCAAGGATCCATGCGAGAGAGAAGACACAAGGATGTGTTAGAGATGTACCTCTTTTGTTTGTCTAGATGCCGAAGCCATGTTGAAGGCGCCCAAGTGTTCGCCCTCTACAAGTATCCACGCGTCGACTCCTTGATCATTGCTCCCTTCCACGCTTGGTGCTAGCCTCGGGAAGAGAATCAAGCCTTCACCTCACTTGCGTCACCTTCAAGAAAACTTGCGCCAAGGAGGGGATAGGGAAGATGCCGCCAAGAACTTCCCCTTTTCTTCTTTGTTTGCGCCACCTCCAAGGTGCGCCTATGGCCAAGGAGTGAAGAGGGCTTGTGGCAAGAGTATGCCACCAAGCACAAAGACTCCTTGCGCAAAGAAGAGATAGAGAAGAAGAACTTGCGGTTACAAGAAGGAAGAAGGTTGCACTCTTAGATGAAGAAGGAGAGCTCCAAGCTCTCAAGTTGTCGCCTCCTTAAACCTCCACGCCTCCTTGTGTATGAGACTTCACGTCTTCGAGAGAGGGAACACAAGAGGGGGCGACAATGGGTCCTATAAATAGGACTAGAGGCGACTAGGGCAATGGCTAGGATCATGCCAAGTGGGCGGCTAGGATAAAGGAGTCTTGAGGTAAGGAAAGTCTCCAAGACCTTACCATAAACCTCATTCAACATATCCTAATTTGCCCAATGGCCATATCAGCCCAAGACATGCCTAAGAGGCATGCATTCCATCCAAGGAGAAGGGCTAAGCGCAACAAGCATGAGGAATTCGGCTAGGGTGGTGTCTTGGGAGAAATTAGGGTTTGAGGTAAGGTAAGTCTCCAAGATATTACCATATACCTTACCCTACTATCCATATGCGCCCAAGCTCTTTCCAAAAGAGCCATCAAGCCATATCTACTAAGGTACCTTGTCTGGGGATAGCTTATGAGAATGGATCCAATCCAAACTCTTGGGAAATTATATATGCAACTCAATACATTAACGCAGGTAGAGAAGTCTGCATAATAACAACCATGCCTTATATCAAGAGTAATAGTTCTATCAAAGTACATTCAAATAATGTCTGACCATGTCTATACATTGGTCTTCAGGGCATATACACCAACAATATCTCCACTGAGCGAGCAACGAACGGGAGCTTTGCGAGCGAAATAGAGAGAATTGTAACTGGAACCAGGGGGTTCCGGCGAGGGAGGGACGGGGGTCATCGGCGTGGAGAAGCTTTGTAATTTTCCTTCGAGTTAATAACAGCTTTATTCCTCCGATTCCCCTGTTTCCGTGCTCTCGAGCTTCATCGTCGGCGGCGACAAGCAGGCGGCTATTGGTCGGCGACGAGGCAGAGACGCAAGCGGCGTCTTCCCCGGCCGACCACTTCCTTCTCCGGCGAGTCCACAAGTGCAGGCGGCGCGACGAACGCGTGAAGACGACGCGAGCTAAGGCGTTTTGAACGCGGGCGACGTTCGAAACAAGGGCGAGTCAAGCGGTCAACTGCGAAATCGGATTTCGAAATCGAAATCGATTTCGACGGCTGATGTCAACATCCGAAGATATTACGTGCGCGGCAGAAATTAGTGGCTGACATCGGCGTGACGTCAGCAGGGGCGATTAAATCAACTAAGTGGCGTTGACGGCAATTTAGTTGACTTGGTCAACCGATTTTGACGAGAAGAGGTATTTTTAATTTAGGATTTGGTTCTTTCCAGATTTTCCTAATTAGGGTTAGGGTTTCTCGGAGCGAACTATAAATTGGGGATAAATATTATTCGGGGAGTTAGGGTTTCGAATTTTGGGTCGAAAACCCTAAAGAAAGTTGTGTTCCGGTATTCCGCCAAACGATCCTGAGACAACAGATAAGCGCTGTTTTTAGACAAATCTGACCGGGGCGTGACACCCCTCCTCACACCGCTCAACGGGTGCGTTTTCTAAGCGCATGCATGCGCCTAAAACAATCCAAGCGGCTGTAACTTAATTTTATGACACGTGTGGATATTTTGCTAGCCACTTGCTCGATGACCACGCCCGATTTGCTGCCGTTCTCCCGTCCTCCCTCTTGTTTGCTGCTAGTTCGAAGCCTGGAGTTGCCCTCTGCCCGTTCTTCCATCTGCTCCAACAGAGCATCATCTGATGAGAGAAATCCTCACAGTATAATATAGTCTGTGAGAGAAATGAGTAATAAAATTAAGAGAAATTGTGCGATCCAAAATCTACAGAGATTGTCTGTTACATATCTCAGCTTTCAGCTTGACATCGGAAAATTATAAAACACCACATCAATGACAATAAGAAAAAATATTTAGACCACATCAATAAACCATATGCAAATATGAACAAGACATCAACAAACTCCATAGCCACCACATCAACAAATCATATGCAAATGTGATTTACACACATCAACAAACTATCCACAGCCACCATATCAAACTACATATGCCAAATACAACACATGCCAAATTAGATGTCAATGTACAAAAAGATTTGATAGTATAAGTTACCAAAACACAACACACCCTTCAAACTACATATGCCAAATACAACACAGCCACCATATCTTGAATAGAAGTAGTATTACAAAAAGATTTCTAGTATAAGTTACCAAAATACAACACATGCCCAATTACAGTCAACCCTCTAACAGTGGCTTTCTTCAACTGGTGCAGATCTACTTGCTTCAGCCTCTCTAGTCCCCATTATGTTTGAATAAATTCTTCACCTAAATAAGAGTCTATAAAAAAAAATATTTAGAAAAGCCAACCTCTAACAATGGCTTTAGCTTGACATGGGAAAATTAGTGATTTAGTGTTATGGAAGCAGCAAGTTATGTTCCTCACATTGCATACAGATGGAAAAATCAAACCCTAAAAATGAGTAAACAAGACAAACTTGCCTTTATACACTTCTAAATCCATGTGCAAACTATTGTGCTATACAAAAATCAACCAAAATGAGTAAATAAGATAAACATAATCATGAAACTAAGTAAAACACAAAATGGTAAGAAAAAAATAGCGATTCTTATACAATCAATACATCTATATCATTTGTAATTATAATACGGCCCTAATTAACAAGAAGTAGCAATGAGAAAATAAGAAGTAAATATATCAATGCAATAATACCCCTTCTGAGGAGAACTTGTGGCCAGAGCCGGAGGGGCAGTCGGCGACGCCTGGGACGAGAAACGAGCGGACAACGATGCTTGGTTGGTGGGAATGAGAAGAGCGAAGGGCATCCGGGCAGCAGCGAGAGCAAGAATGGGAATAGGAGCAGGAGCTTCGGTGAGAATGGACACCAGGCGAGAGCGTAGCAACGGTAAGAACAGACGACGAAGCTAGCAAAATCGGGCGCGGGAGAGCGGGAGAACGGGAGAACGATGTCAAGCTGATGGGGAGCACATTATATAAATGTAATGGTAGTAAATCATGATTCTCCTATTTCTAATGTGAATCTAATTGGGGGATCATGATTTTCCTAGTCTCGCACTTATGTCCTCATCGAAGAGGAACAGAAACATATCAAGAAGGGAGCACGTGAGGCCACCTTATAGTATCTTTTTGCTCTGATACGACCCTGCTAGCAGCCTAGCACTGCACGTGTCACTTAGGTTCTCTCACTATATAGAACCAGCTCCAAGCCTAAAGCTCAAGTCAAATGTATGTCCTCAAAGATGAAAATAGACCCATCAAGTTGTGTAAACGGTAAACTTATACAATTATCTCCTCGCTTCTGATTTGTCCCATTTGGGATTAATTGGATTGATGCAAGTTGTTTCTTAAATAACTTATTTTGTTTTTATGCCTGGATTGAAATTTATAGAATCAAACTTGTTGGATTTCATTACTTGAGATCGGTCATCCATCTTACATCTTGATGCTGGATACGTTGTAAAAAGGACAACAATTACAACATTATTACTTATTTTTCTAGATACATCATCTTAGATATCTGCTGCACTGTGTTTTGAGTGGTGACATCCAAGGTTTATATATAACAGATTGAGGTAGCTAACAACAGATCTGTAAACTGGACTGCTGCAATAATTATTGTTTTTAAAAAATATAGACTGGTTTCCTAATATCTTTATTTCTTGGCTTGGAAAAAAGTTAGGCTAGAGTGTGATCCAATAACTTATTAATATAATTGTTCACTGCAGATACTTTTCCATAGTTTGATTTGCTCATCAATTATATAGAGTACTTTTCAAGGTTCCTATCCAGTAACCACAACTGGCCATTTTGGTAAAAATACAGCTTTCTGGATCTAGTAATGCATATCAAATATGGGCAACAATTACTAGCAAGATTTCATTAGAACTGAGCCAGTGTATCATGATTGTAAAAGAAACAAGCTGAAGGGGTGAATGTTGCCGTTAACCATATTGTCTTGAGTTACTTGGACTGTTGTTTATTAAGTACATTTTGTAGGTACAACAAAAGTGGCCCCAGTATTGGGTCAGTTACATGAATCTTCTCCTGCCATTGAGCTTTCTATGATATACATGTTGACCTAAATCTCCTATTGTGCTTTTATGTAAATGTTCTCGTGTATCTATCTATGCATCCCTGCTCACTACTACAATATATGTATCTTATCTGACCATGTTTATGTTAGTTCATTTGCTTGATTTTATCCTCATAATTGTTACTACTTTGGCCTGATATGTGGTGATGAAATTTTATCTACAATACATCTCGTTTAACAATGAAATGATAATATCAATTCTGCATATGCATGATAAATTTATTTTTTTTCTTCAGATTGTTTTGATTTTAGTTTTTGACATGCAACTTTCCCTTGAACTGGTTGGTTTGTTTTTCTTTATGACTTTATCCCTTTGAATTTTCTGAGAGTGTGTTTTTATCTTTACATTTACCTCATTTGTTCAGGTAAAGCTGTCTGGATCAATTATCAGCCAGTACTTAACTTCTTTGCTTATGGCAGCCCCGTTAGCTCTTGGAGATGTGGAGATTGGGATCATTGATAAGTTAATTTCCATTCCATATGTAGAAATGACTTTGAAATTGATGGAACGTTTTGGAGTTAGAGTGGAGCATTCTGATAATTGGGACAGATTCGTGTGGTCAAAAGTACAAGTAAGTTTCAACTTGAACAAGGGATGAAAATCATACAAATTCGGGACCTACAAAAAGCAATCACTTTGGTGTTTTCTCTTTCATTGGTCTCCTGGAAATGCTTATGTTGAAGGTGATGGATGCATCGAGTGCTAGTTACTTCCTAGCAGGCGCTGCGGTTACTGGTGGCAGTATTACGGTGAAGGGTTGTGGTACAACCAGTCTACAGGTAGTTCAACTTGTACAATTTTCTGATCTTATTTTGTCTCCATTCATCCTTTTCTTCCTTTAAATACAGGGAGATGTAAAATTTGCTGAAGTTCTAGAGAAAATGGGAGCACAAGTTACATGGACTAAGAACAGTGTGACTGTTACTGGTCCACGAAGGGATCCTAAAAAGAAGAAGCATTTGCGTGGAATTGATGTCAATATGAATAAGATGCCTGATGTTGCCATGACCCTTGCAGTAGTTGCATTGTTTGCTGATGGCCCAACCTCCATAATAGATGGTAAATTCCATTTTTTTTTGTTGAATTTTCTTCCATTTAATGAAGAAATAACATTAAAAAAGCATCGGCATCTTTGAGATAAAGGGTCATCATATGATCTCATGTAATCCTTCTAACTTGGTGGTTTCAGTGGCTTCATGGAGAGTAAAGGAGACTGAAAGAATGATAGCTATTTGCACAGAACTTCGAAAGGTAAGTTTTTTTCTTGTTGCTTTGATTTCTATATCATTTCCTCATACACTCCTTTTATTCAAATGTGTTGCATCAGCTAGGAGCAACAGTGGAAGAAGGCCTTGACTTCTGTGTTATTACTCCCCAAGAGAAGTTGAATGTGACAGCAATTGATACTTATGATGATCACAGGATGGCAATGGCGTTCTCTCTTGCAGCTTGTCCGGATGTTCCTGTGACAATCAGAGACCCAGCTTGTACACGTAAGACTTTCCCTGACTACTTTGATGTCTTGCAAAAATTTACAAAGCGGTAAGTTGGACAAACTAAAACAACTAGTATAAGTTTCAAGCCCATGTCGCTAGAGCCATGTAGGCTATGCTCATTAGTGAGAGTTCTTGTTTGGTAACAGTTCTCTTTTTTTCAACGCACATCTTTTGTTTAGGCCCTTTTTTAGTGAGATTGATTATTTATATCCTTCTAATTAGAAGCTTAGAATAAATACGTTGGAATAACTGTAAACTCTACTTCATGTATGATTCCTTAGGCAGCTAGAATATCGTTGCTTTTTGTTCAGTCGAGTGACTTGAAATACTATCATCACATTTAAGAAGAAAGCACTTGCATTCATCTACAAATTGACTTTAGTCTTTCACCTCTCGATAGTTTCGAACACCACCAACATTGTGATCCCTTATTGGCAAAAAGAGTTACTTTGTGATATCTTGCTCAATTTCATTGACTGTATTTAGTTTAACCTTCACTATACTTTTGGTCAATAAATCCTTGCATCTGTTTGGAAAAGATACATTAAAACAAGGCGTTGATTCATTCGGACCATAGATTTGCTATCCATTGGTACTTAGTAGAAGTAATACACTTTCAGCAGAATCATGTTTACTTAATATGGAAACTATCAAGGCAAACAAACTTCATAAATATGTATATTGTATTGAAGTTGTTGAACTATACAATTTAGATGTGCACATCTCCAATGAAGAATTAACCTCCTCAGTTTGAGGGTACAAATAATCTCCAACAACAAACTCATGGACGTCACCATCCAGTTCGATCCAGCTGCATCCAGGAACCTTCCTCAGGTCCTTCTCCCTCATTGCCATCCTTACCTTCCATGCTTCTCCCCACATCCCCACACCAGCATAGAGATTCGACAGCAAAACATGTGAACTCGAATTCCAAGTCCTCCCATCTGTTGAACTCTGCAACGCCTTTTCTCCCATGTTAAGATCCCTATGGTTCCTGCAAGAGCTAAGGAAAGACCTCCAAATAACATCATTCGGCTCCATCGGCATTGTTTGAATAAGATCCAGAGCCTCTTCCAGTCGCCCTGCCCGGCCAAGTATATCCACCATGCAGCCATAATGCTGAACCTTTGGCACCAAACCATAATCCCTGTGCATCATCTCAAAACACACCAAGCCCTCCTCAACCATTCCAGCATGGCTACAAGCATTCAGAACTGCAATAAATGTTATATCATCCGGCTGCAGCAAGCGCCTCATCTCCCAAAAGAGTCTAATAGCCAAAGTGCCATGACCATGAATGGCTAAACCACCAATCATTGCATTCCAGTGGTCGACGCTTGTTCCTGAAATTTCAAATACCTTCAAAGCATCCTCTAGTCGACCACATTTGGCGTACATATCGATGAGAGAAACACCCAGCTTGCCTTCCACTGGCAACTTGTTCCTCTTGATGTACTCATGCACAGATATTCCATCGTCCACACGACCCAGTTCGGAGATTGCGGCCAGAGCAGTCCCTAGGGTGGTGCTGTCTGGTGCACCGGTACCTTTCTCTCGCATCTCAACGAAGAGATTCAAGGCGTTGACAAAGCATCCATTTTTGACATAACCGTCCATCATGATGTTCCAAGTGATCACATCCTTGTCAGCCATCGCCTCGAAGAATTTCTCGGCCAAGGCGATCTTTCCAAACCTCATATAACCATCAATCATAGTGGCCCAAGACACGACATCCCTCTCAGGCATTTGCTCGAACATGTCCTCTGCATCGACCAACCTCCCGCACTTGACATAGCCATGTATCATCAAATTCCAAGAAACCAAATCCCTTTCCGGCATTTCGTCGAACAGTGCACGAGCAACATCGATTCCGTCTGCTGACCCTGCATACCCGCCGAGCAATGTATTCCAGGTGACCAAATTCTTAGTCTCGTTATTCATTTCGGCGAATAGTTTCTCCGACGCGGGCACCATTCCTTCCTTGACATACCCATCAATCATCGAGTTCCAAGAGATCGCGTCCTTATTGAGAATTCTGTCGAACACTTGACGCGCAATCTGAGGCGATCCGCATTTTGCATAAAGAACAATCAGGCCGTTTTGGAGGTAAATATTGGAGGAAAGGCCACCTTTGAGGAGGAGTGCATGGATCTGGGAGCCCTCCCGGAGGGAAGCAACCCTGGAGCAGGCACTGAGGGCGAGAGAGAAGGCGAACTCGTCTGCGGCGACGCCGTCAAAGAGCATGAGCGCGAAGGCGAGGACGGCTTCGCGGGGGTCTCGGCCACGGTAGGACTTGATAAGGGCGTTCCACAGGAGGGGGCGGGCTTCGGAGCAAGGGAGGGAGAAGAAGAGGCGGTGGGCAAGGCGGCGGAGCGCATCTTGGGGGGAGGATAATAGGCGGCGGAGGAGTAGATAGGGGTGGCGGAGGAGGAGACCAGAGGTGACGAAGCGAGCGTGGAGTAGGCGGACGTCTCTCGGGGTGCGGCATCGAGGAAGGAGGGCGAGGGCGGCGGTAGCGAGAGGGTCGGGTGGCGGGAAGGAGCGCGCGAGGAGCAGCGGCATGGCTAAACTTAACTACCTTAGCCGTTTATTTAGCATCAGGGCCACTAGCCATTTGACGAGAGAAAAAATTATATAGCTACATTCAGTACAAAGAAGAGCAGAGCAGCACAGTTATATATTTCTATCTCATGGATTCAATTCGAATTAAAATTTTGAATTAAAAATATAAAACAAAACAACCTTCGGTCACTTTAGAAGGGGGATAAACGTTATAAGCGGGGCCGGTTGGGAATAAATATTGTATGGGGGGCTATCGCACCATTTTGAGGAAAAAACTTGTATACGGCGGCACTGCTTAAACTTGTATACGGTGAACTGTTAAGATAAGGACACGTGGTTCATCATCTTGAGAAAAAATTGTACAGTGAGAAAAACGATATTCGCAAATCTGAATCAGGTTTCTTCTTCGCTCGTCCCGTGCTCTCTCCCTCGTCCTCCTCGTTCCCCTGCTCGGTCCACTGCCCTTGAGAAGCTCCCGACTTCCGACGACCGGCGACCAACTCCTGGCTCCGGCGATCGCTCTCGACTTCGCCCTCCACCATCTGCCCTAACCATCTCTCGCGAGCAAAGGGTTCTCCGTACCCGACTCCGCGGCAGGCTCCCAGCTCCAGTGACGGGCTCCCGGCTGGCAGCTCCTGCTCTGGCTTCCAGTTCCCAGCTCCGGCTCTCGGCTTCTGCTTTGGCTTCTAGCTCCCGACTCCACCCCCTTCTCCACTCTGGCTACAGCTCTGGCCCAGTTTGATTACTCGGCACTCTCGGCTCCGGGATGAGCTTGACTCTATGAAAAGCTTGTTGGATAGAAATTATAGAATTTTATCTATGATTGCTATGACACGGGGAAGAAATTGTAAAGCTTGTTTATTATCTCTAATGCATGTAATGTTTTGAGTAAAATTTGTATGAACATGCATAGACTTTCTATTTAAAGTGTGTGAAAGCTATGTGTTTCGCCAGATAAAATGATTACTGCACTGTAATAACAAAGCTCCAAGCTGCTCCCAACTCCGGTGACAGGTTCCGCCCTCCGCCCTCTGCCCTGGCCATCTCTCACGGGCAGAGGGTTCTCCTCTCCCGACTCCGCGTTCTCAGCTGCCGGCTCTACGTTCTCAGCTCCCGGCTCCGGTGGCATTCATCTTGCGAATGTTGTAATTTGATATGTGATGATAGTAGTGTTGTATTTTGATAGGAGAATGAATGTAAGTTTTTTGAGCTGTAATGTTTTGATTTGTCTTCTTGCATCAACTATAATATTATGGTTTGTGTTCTTGAAAGTGGCTTATCTTATGCCTTCTTGACTCAGTGAAGAACGACAACGAAGTATAACATTGTTCCTTCCTTTTGCTGTCTGTTGGTTTCATTAGTTCATGATCCTATTTTGGTTTTGTGGACAGAACATTTTGCCTCTTGGTCGCAAGCTGAGGGAAAGAGTAATTACTGAATGTGCCATGAAACTAAAACCTTACTTGGTCAAATTTGCTAAACACAAGAAGTCTTTTGCAAGCAAGTATTGTGAAGTTCTTGCTCCACCACCTAGCATTGGTCTGGGCTTTTGTAGATCTTATTCGTTCAGTAATTTGCACCGTTAAAACTTCATCCCTCCTAAAAGCTGCTGTAGTCAATCTTGCAACTTTAAAACACCCGAAGTAGCTAGCTCATGTATATTGAAACTTTAGTATAATTTGCTTACAGTTTGGAGCTTTGTTATTACAGTGCGATAATCATTCTATCTGGCGAAACACGTAGCTTTCACATACTTTAAATAGAAAGTCTGTGCATGTTCATACAAATTTTACTCAAAACATTACATGCATTAGAGATAATAAACAAGCTTTACAATTTCTTCCCCGTGTCATAGCAATCATAGATAAAATTCTATAATTTCTATCCAACAAGCTTTTCATGGAGTCAAGCTCATCTCGGAGCCGAGAGTGCCGAGTAATCGAACTGAGCCAGAGTGGAGAAGGGGGTGGAGCCGAGAGCTAGAAGCCAAAGCAGAAGCCCAGAGCCGGAGCTGGGAACCAGAAGCCAGAGCAGGAGCTGCCAGCGGGGAGCCCGTCACTGGAGCTGGGAGCCTGCCGCAGAGCCGGGTACGGAGAACCCTATGCTCGCGAGGGATGGTTAGGGCAGATGGCGGAGAGCGGAGGGCCGAGGGGAGGGCCGAGGGCGGAGCCGAGAGCGGTCGCCGGAGCCAGGAGCTGGTCACCGGAGATGAGAGCCGGTCGTCAAAAGCCGGGAGCTTCTCAAGGGCATTGGACCGAGCAGGGGAACGGGGAGGACGAGGGAGAGAGCACGGGACGAGCGAAGAAAAACCCGGATTCAGATTTGCGAATGTCTTTTTTCCTACTGTACAGTTTTTTTCTCAAGATGATGAACAACGTGGAAGGAAAACAAAATAGAAAGAAAAAAAATAATGAATATTACAACAATAAATATGATTAGAAAGTGATTTCAAAATCATACTATAAGATTTGTGTATCCAAATTGCTCTTACAGAGTGGGGTTGTCCCGTTGTTCTCAGTGGGGTGAGTAGGATTTTTTGTTTTCTCTGATTCTTGGCTGCAATGACACATCCTTCGTAGAACCACCAACCCGTAGACATTCAAATGAAATTATTAACCAACAGATAATTTTACAGTACTGGAACAATTTTATTGACGCCTTTGTATCTCCAGTGTGGGGGCAACAACGTGGCTCATTATTGATCGCACATAGTGGCACAACAAATGCTAGATATTTCCTTTGCCCGCACTGGATTGCAGCTAAATTTTATAGGAGAGTCAAATAAAAGTCCGTAGTCCTTCACAAAAAAAAAGTACGTAGTCCAGAGTGATAGGCCATGAATAATACGGTATCCCCCCAAAAGGTGGAAATTGGCAGTATAATGCATTGTCTACAAACATTACTATAGTTAGCGTGTGCTTGCACATTCAATGACCAGAAATGTGCAATTTCTACTTCATAGCGTCTCTGGTTTTGAAAGATTTGGTCTGTGATTTCTTCCCCAAGTCATGTGGTTGTTCAGTTGAGGGAAGTGCCAATCTTCTGCTTTGTTCTTGCCTGCTGCTACTACCACTCCCTACACACAAAATATCCGCAAGGAATCAAATAACCACAACTAAAAGAAGCAGAACTGATAGAGAAAGTAGAGAGTCCCAGTTGCTTTGAATACAGAATGGTGCACTAAAACGCCCAAGTAATCAATTTATAAGTATCAAAATGTACAAGTAGATTGTTTCTTGATGAAGGTTATTGAAAAACCTAAACTTTGTGATTTTCCGGGGAAGAAGCATCAGATGTACAGATAATTAGCGGGACAGGCAGCAGTAAGGATAGGATATTGTGAACATGGTGCGAAATGAAACGAAGGTTAACGAAGTGGATGTGCAATTCAATATAGGCTGACATGGCTACTTACTGAAGATGCCACCATCAAGCAAATTGATTTCTGAGTTCCGTCCAGGCAAGTGTTGCTTAGCATTCCCCTTCCAAGCTTCCTCAAAGACAGGCAGCTCGCCTATTGATCAGACAATTCAATTCAATGAGGAAAAAAAGGGAACAATTGGTGACACTTTTAATAATGCAAGCAAACAAACCTTCATTCAAATTATGTAACACCTGCATTGTGTCTACCTTCCCATCTGGATTCAGTTTTCTTGTTAGCGAGTGGCCCTAAGAATAAGATGACTAACCAGGTTAACCTAAATGAAATTAAACTCAAGTAACACTATACTGCATTACATTTTCTTAAAGCCATTTTCATTATAGTCATGAATCTTAGAAGAAATTGGAAGTTTATTAAAGTTCAAGGATTGAACATACTTTCTCTCGGATCCCTCGAGAAATCCTATGAGTAGCTCTACCGGTAGTACTGTCGGCCTCTTTGCTTTCCTCCATAACAACCTACCATGAAATGAAACCAAGAATATCAAGATACATTACCATAGTGCAATACTCTAACCATTTTATAAGCAAAGAGAAGTGCTGCTGCATTGATCAATTCTGATTACTCACTCCATCACCACCCATTCTCCTCGCTGTGGATGACGTATAATAAGCTCCATTTATGCCACCATACGTCATCGTTGAGCTCTGGAACGTAAAAGAGTGACTCTGAGGTTGCATCATACTGGACTGGTTCATGTGATTCTTATATTCCATGCGTCTAATCCTCTTTTCTACAAAAAAAAAAAAACGACAACACAATTTGAAAATATTAATGTCCTTAAAGACAACGGTTACAAGAAGCTAACACAACAGTACCTTCAACAACTTCGTCAGGATCCTGAACAAGTGGCTCTTTGCTTGACCTAGAATGCTTTCTTGGATTAACCTTTTTCTCTGTATCAGCCGGCTCACCTCCTTCTTCTTCATCATCAGACAGCTCTCTTATGATTGGGCCTTTTGACTTATTGGCTGTTGGGGTCTGCTCCAAGAATCCAGCATTGCTTGTTTCTCCAAAAAGGTTCCCTTGAATATCAAATAAGCTCGGTCCAAACATGCGTGGGGGCATCAAGCCTCCAGGTCTTAGCATGCTAGGAGACATCAAGCCTCCAAAGGGCTGTGTGAAGAAAGGGTCATCAAAGGGATCCCTCCCGCCGAAAAAGCTAGAAATCAGACTTCCTGGTCTACCAAAGCCACCAAATGCAGAAAATGGGTCCCCAGCACCAAAGATGTCATCCCTCCTGCCTCTACCCCTCTGCATATTGTACCAGAACGAAACTCTGGCCTCTGCACATGGTAAATCAAAGTCTTCAAATGTATGTTAAGAACAGGGAGAACCAAAGACACAAAAGTACACCCCAAACTATTGCAGTTCACATAATATTAAACAAGGGAATTTGTTCTTTAATTTAATTGGAAAACATTAAATCAATGATAAACCAACTTCCAGCATCTCTAAATATCTCGACTCAAATCACAATCCAACGTCATTCTTCTC
The DNA here is from genome assembly GCA_027563935.2 of Costus lasius. NCBI lineage: Eukaryota > Viridiplantae > Streptophyta > Magnoliopsida > Zingiberales > Costaceae > Costus > Costus lasius. Next base: position 70,509,995 of record CM050452.1, read on the forward strand.
CGTAACCATTATTTTTAAGACAAGTTCTTCAGAAGCATAGAAACAGAATTCCTGAAATATCAGTAGTGAGCACAATGATAAAAATCCTAAAGCAAAATGAATTTGAAACGGACAAGAGATTATAAGGTTTTCTTTTCTATGAAAGACTCAATCAAAAACAGAAGCTTTTGATGAAAAGCATTGTGTTTACTCAATCATTGTAATGTTGTCAATTAAAATCAAACAAATTGCAATTCTAACTCAGAATAAAGGGACATTGTCAACCCAAAAAAGGGCAAGAAAGTATATTCTTTTATCAAGTTGGGATTAATTACACAGATAAATACAGTAATATGCATAAATTATGCTTGCTGTTTCATTTTGGTGTCTAAAATTTATTATTCTTTTAATGAAATTCATAATAATGTTTTATTTTGTTTCAATTGAGTATCTGGATTTTTCATTTTCGTTTCAGTTAAGTACCTCTGTTAGTTTTCACTAAAGAAATGCTTGTGGCATAGAATACATAGTTATAACTACCACATGGCAACTCACATGGACAGCCAAGTAGAACTATATCCCATAAGGGGTAAAATGGACAGCATAACGTGATGGTCCATGTGACATTGTGGCATGTAGATCCCCATGGCCGCTGGTGAGATGTCATAGGACTATCTTGTGGCAACTCTGTATGCACCAAGATTTCGGGTGGCATTATTTCATATGAGGGATAAAAGGAAAGGCACCATATGACAAGCCCAAGCCGACTTGGTGATCTATGTGATGGCTTATTTGCTCACATGGTTATCATGTTAGAATATTATTGTACAATTTAAGTACTTCATTAGTTAAATTAATAGGAACATAAATTGTTTATGTACTAAAATGAAATTGCATACATAGTATAAGTACCACTTTTTAATTTTTTTTCCTTCCATAATGATACATAAATTGTCACAATATTACATTTTGTACCATTCTTTTTTTAGTTTGGTACATAAACTTGAGCAAGTGTTTTAATCAAGAGCATCTATAGAAATATTTAACAGTCACTTTTGTGGTTGATGGAAAACATGGCCCAACTGCCACACGAATCCTTTTCAATTTATTTCTACCCCTCTTCCAAATATGTTTGGGAGGTAAAGCTGCTAGTTGTTGATAATAAGGTTTTAACCCTCAATGGTTTAAATCCCACCTTGAACATTAACTACCACTTGCCTTCTTGCTAAAAAAATATGTAGTACTTTCATCATTTACCCCAATAGATTCTCTTTTCTAAATTCATCCCTTATCTCTTCCTCCAAGTTCCACCTCCTCCCATTGACCTTATCCTTCTCTAATCTTCTATCCCACTCAAAACTCCTCTTCCCATCTCGATCTCTTGAGTGTGCTTCAGTCTCCAAGTTGCCAATCAACAAAGCTACTCCTACGACCCTCTCTCTTCTCCAAGCTCTTTTTCCCCCTCTCTTCTCCAAGCTCCTTTTCCCCCTCTCTTCTCACTCAAGTTCTCCAAAGCTTTTTTCCCTAATACTGTCCTCATTTCATTTGCCAAACATTCCACCGCTCCTTTCTCATGCTCCTCTCTCATCCCCAGTCTCGTCCAATTCTTGCCCCGTCTCTTTCTCAAATTGGCCAACCTCAACCCTATCAACACCATTCCATTGATCCTTCCTCCGATCCCACAAACATTTAGAGTTCCCTCGCTCAACCCCCCAGCAGGTGTAGTGGGTACAAGGAGAGAAGATAAAAGAAAGATGAGAAAGAGATGTTTTTAAGCTCTGCTTATACGTTAGACGAAGTAACGTTGTATTCACAGTCTTCATTAACCGCATAAATATTCTGTTAAAAAGATAGGTATACTTCATTAAAATAATTACGTGAGTTTATGTATCTAACTAAAAAAAGTGTACACCAAAGTATCACAACCCAATCTATATTGTTTTCACTTCTTCTGGAGCAAATCCGTATCGCTTTCTCCATAATCATTCTCAAGACATTCTTCCAGATCACTGACAAAATTCTGACTTGCTTAAAATAATGAAAACAAAATCACAAGAGACCACCAGAATTTTTTTTAAAAAAAAAAAAAAACACAGACTCTTAAGCAGAAAAAGGATTAGGGAACGGACAAGAGATGAGATCAAAAGGTTCCCCTTCCTCGTAAATGCTCAAGCAAAACGAGAAACAACCGAGTCAAAGCATTACAATCGGATATCGTACAATGCTACCGATCAAATTCAAACAAATCGTAGTTCTTCCCTTCGAAGTATTCAATTATCCGAAAACTACCTACCAAATTCAAGCAAATCGCAACCCTTACGGGCTAGATCGGCAACAGATTCGAGTTGCAAATAGACAAGTCACAGCAACAAGGGCAAAAATGATCGACCAGTACCTCCAAGCGTGAATGATCGAAAGAAAAGCTGTGGATCCCGACGGCGATCGACTCTGTGACGGCGGAGGAACGAAGTGAGGCTTTGGAATCGAGAGGCAGATTAAAGTTCCCTTGTAGGACGGCCCAGCCCAGTTACAGGGCGGGCGCGGGTACGAGGAGTAAAATCCCTACACGCAAGAGCAATTATATATGCGCCGGCACTATCAAATAGGCGACATGTTTTTCCTTGTATTTAACCTACTAAAATAGGTAAAAACTTAAGGACTTTTATCAAAATACCATTTTTCTCTACCTAGTATTAGAAGATTTGACAAAAAGCAAACACTAAAATATGAATTGACGAAAGAAATTCAGCTCATAACTTTTTGCCCATGGCACCTCATATTTCTTAGTAAAAAGATATTACTTCAAGATTACACCTTATGCTATTTGATTCATTGATTAAGAAAACAAAGAAATATAAGAAAGTGAGCTTTTTTGCTTGCATATAACTTAGACAAGGTGCTGAGAGAAGAAAACAACTAAAACACTATGAGGTATAGAGTATGACTCTTTAGGCAAATGATCATTTTCTTCCTTATGTAATATTATTTAATTGTTACAAATTCTTATTCCATTTTTATCTTATATCATCTTCTTACCAATTTGTTTCCTATTCTCATAAATTTTTAAATTCAAACTTTAGATGAACTTTATATGCTATGCAATTCAATCATGATAACTCAATGTTGCAAATCTAACCTTTTCCATAAATCGTGATATATTTTGATATATTTATTGAAATAAATATATTTTCTCTAGTTAACATATATTTTCTTCTCACCCTAACAAGGATGGGCAATTCTTCCAATATGAAATGTTATGTATAAATATATTAACTCTTTTTCATGATTCAAATGTTCCATCTGTGCACAATCATGATCTTGCTAGGTAACTTATTCATCTGATTTGTACTTTCAATAAATATACTAGAATTCATGAATGACTTATCATTTGGCTGATATTATTTATTTTATTGATTTTTTATCTTTTTTTTCTTGATTGATTATTGGACATAGTTGCTCATTCCATGTTAGTGCAACTGCTGACAAGCCTGCAAATTGGCTAGTATGTCACCCTAAGAAAAATAACTCTACATATGCTTGGACTAAAAAGTGGCCATAGCCAATATTTTGAGTCGTGATGTTGTAACTTAACTAGCTTTTAATAAAATTTCTTTTTTAAAAAAATGGATAACTTTGGCTACGCGCTTGTGGGCAAGAAAAAATGATAATAATTTGAATATTGATATTCTAATCATGTATAAAATGGTATTTTACTTGTAAAGATAATTTTGTGGATGAGACGTAGGTATAATGTAATGGAATTTATGAAAGGTTTTCTCTTGTATACTGGAGTTGAGCTACTTTTTATTTTGTAGATGGTACATGAGATTTTGCGATTTGAGATGTAGTAGATTGGTTCTTTTTTACTATGAATAACGTCTCATTATTTGGTAATGAAAAACCTGTAGTTAATATATGGATTATGTTACCTCCTAGTCACGATAAAGTAATTATTTGGATGAATCATAATGAACAAATTTTTGTGTAGTCTATTTGATCATGGGAACATCGTAAATAAAATGGTCGTCTGTGACATGTCATTTTTTATTGAACATAACTTTTATTCTCAAATTATGCATATATACATTTTAATATTCATAGATATGTTCTCATCAAAGCATCTTGAGTTTCAAATTAGAAGTAATTACTGATGAATAATAATACTCACGAACTGGTACGCTTATATTTCCATATAAAATTTTCTGGCCCCACAAACTTTATTACTTGTTAACGTAAATGAGCAGCACAGAGTTCATCAAATGCAAAATATCCAAACTGAAACTGTTAACTTCCTATGGAGAAGCAGTATTATATTTAAAAACAAATATTAGCCAAGGTAGTCTCGACTTGGAGGCTTATCATGCCCATTCTCTTGGCTTGTTTCAATCCATAAAAACTACTTTGAACTCGGAAAAGATTGTCACATTACACATTATCCAAAAGCACTAGTCAAACATTTTCGCCGTTGAGCAACTCCACAACCCATCATAGTTACGTTTGATCTGCCCCTTTGTTTAATATTAGTATTAGTATCATTACAGGTGACACAAGAAAAGCATAAGTCGCTTTACACTGTGGTACAGCAGCCAAGTTCTCCATGGAGAACAAAAGGAACTTAAGAACTAATACAGAAACGGTCTTCGAACCCCCATTAGTTAGATGTAAAGCAAATTTAGACTAGATGCATCGATATCCAATCAACAACGCCCGATCACCCTGGATACTCTCTCAAAGAAAGCACGACACATACCCGCGCTAAATATGACATCCTCCTCCATCCAATCTAAAGCTACCTTCTCTAGTGTTCCTAATGAAGAAACTTGGTACATCCACTCACCTTCCCCACCTTCATGCTGTATCCAAGTTAAGCTAAAACTGAAACCTGCAAGCGGATGAAGCAGGCAGAATGAAATTAGTAAAATCAAAGTGCATGGGAGTATCACTTTATGATTTCAGATTGCATAACAAAATTAACTAAAAGTAATCAAATTCAGTAGTGCAAAAATCAGTTTTAGGTTGTACTAAAACGCTGATAACATTAACATGTAAATAAATAAAGAAAAATGAGATGGATATAATTGTAGAATTCGGCAGTGCAAATCGCTTGTCGGTTAACAAAATTATTATAACATTAACCTCTGGATGAATCAAGACAAATGAGATGGATAAAAAAAATCTAAGAGATCATGAACAACACAATATCCGGATTCAAGAGGGATAGAATTAATCAGATCAGAGATTAGTCAACAGGTAATGAAATTGTAGCAAATAGCAACTGTCAGAGAACAAGTCAACAAAACTAGATCCAAATGCCATTATGACCAAAATCAAACAAAATTTCCAATATGATACAGTGCGACCCTGAAGCATGTGACAGGCAACAATCATATTTGAACACAAAAAATATTAATTGAGGTTCTATAAATGAAAAGTTCTACATAAGATGAAAAATGGAGAAAAAAAAAGACATTATTTATCATTTGTTATAATAGAGTTGTTATACACAAATCGTCCACGTTGGTGTTAAAAAAGTAGGTTAATCACCAAATATATACATACGCAACTATTATGATAATTAATAAAAGTAGGGGATAAAACAATGTACAGAAAAAAGCAGCAGGATTTGGAAAGGCAGGATAGATCAACAGGCCGACATAGATAAGAAAAACACTTGACATTGAAAAACAACTAGATAGAAAACATGACAAATTAATGATATAAAAAACATTTTCCCAAAGACATTCTACAAGTTTTTTGTTCTCTCATGATTCCCTTATGATATCTCTTATTTATATAGGATGTTCAATACTATTTAATTGTCAATTTAATCTCATTGCATGACTTTTACATCTTATTTGGCTTGATTTCTTGTAATCTATTCGGAATCTATACTCTTTCTATTTCTTGTAGCATTTCAAGATAATTGAGCCAAAATAGAACAAATCTAAAGAATCCGATGCTACCGAAAAGTTCCCAATGCCAAAGTGAAGCTCCTCAGCAAATTTCAGCAAGTTTGGGGCCTGCAGCAGAATCACACCTGACCTGTGATTCCTATCATAGGTGGGATTCCGCCTGCATCCCAGAATCCGCAAAAGATCAAGTGGCTTGGATTTCAGATCGCACATGTGAGTGAACAGAAAGAATCACAAGCAGCTTGGGATTCGTTTCACACCCACGATTCTCTATCCGCCCAAACTCACAATTTTCCAGATTTAACACTAATCCTTAGGGTTTTTGGAGAGGGATAGCAAGGGCAATTAAGGAAAATGACCTCCACAAAGTTTAGGCGGGAGAAAACGAGAGGATAGAGAAAAAAAGAAGGGGAGGCTACTGCTACCAGAAATTGGAGGCGACAACACCAGGAGGAAGAAGACAAAATTGAGAACTTGATTTCACTCTATAAAGGATTTCCACCACCTGGGCGTTGTCTCCTGCTACACTTGCTTGGGAAAGTTATTCTCTCAATTTTCAACGATTTTATTGTGATTTCATTGTATAAACATTCCTTGATTGTGTATGTAAATGTTGGAAATGGAAATCATCGGCTGAGTTTATAGGGATTTGGGGATAGTCTACAGTTGGTTCTTGTGTATGGATTGAATACTTTTATTGCATGTTGTGAACCCTAGCGAGTTTATTTAATCTATGTTGCATTTATTGTTTGTATGGTTTTAGCTAAACTGCACAGGATCTTAGATGTTGTAAATGGGACCGAAAGGCCATTCACAACGTTGAAAATCCCATAGGTTGAACGAACAAATCGGATCACGAAAGTAGGGCCGGTTCTTTTGAAGAAATTATCTCTTTCATCCTTCACCTATTGGGTCAGTTTCGAGGTGGCAAGCCACGAAAGGTCATTTCGAGCTGACACCGGGTTGTACTATTGAAAAGGGGCAACCCGTACCACTCAACAGATTTCTTAAATTAGTTAGGTGGATGACACTAATAGCATATCATTTCTACACTTGACGACAACATGGTGACCCCATATCCCTATCTTACCATATCCATTGCCATCACTTGTGCCGTCCACTTAAGCTAGAAATAGGAATCACTTCAACATTCATTATTAGTCTAGCTAGCAAGACTTAAATCAGTTAGTAATTGATCATTTGTCTCTATGAGGTCGATAATTTACTACTTCGATAGTCTATGCACTTACAGGACCTATCAAATAGAGACAACATTTCCTATAAGCCTGTTTCCTCCTCTTGCCTTTAGCTAGTCTCTCCTCTTCCTCATTTGTTGGTTTTGTCATCATCAGACAAGATCTGGATACAATTGATCTAAGTTGGCATCTCAATTGCAGATAATAACTTCCTAGGACTATGCTAACAATAATTAGGGTTTAATATTGGACCATGTTAAGTGTATTAAATTTCACTTCCACCAAATTGGGTCTTGATCAACGGATCCAATGAACCATGCTTAAGAAAAAACAAATTGATATTACAATACAAGGCATCCAACATCTCTTCTGAACAAGAGTATTCATTTGGATGGACACTGATCCCATTCCTCAGAATTTTAGTTGCAAGTTTCTCATCTAAACACATACCATCGTTGGCATAAATAATGTAACTGAAGTATTCGCTAAAAATGCTAGAATGGAAATGTTAAGTGCTCTCTTCCTTGGCTTAGCTATGCCTGTGTATTCAATAAGGTAGGTCTCAAGACCTCTCTTTCATCTAAAATCCAAGTGGCACCAAACAGGAAGAACACCTCCACCAGTCATTTTGAGTACTATTGAGACCAGTCGAGTGTAACCATGCACCATTTTGAGTCATACAACAAAGAACTGTCCACTTCATATAGTGAGACCATAAAAGCCAAAGGAAAAGTCCATTGTTAGCACATAGGTGGTCCCAACAGCCCTTATGCCAAGCACCAACGAAGCCTTGCCCTTCCCCCTTATATAAAGCACGACCTTAACTCCAGCCCCTGCCCCTTTGGTCCACAAGGGAAGTGTGGTAGCATATTCCCATATTGGGAAGTGCATCTTGTTGATCTAGGTGTATTCACACCTACAACCTAGACAACAAAATCAGGGGAATGTGTGCGGATCCTCTCCCCATGAGAATCCCCCTAAAATAATAGGGTCCACATTTGAGGATCTGCTTGATGACCTATGAGAAGTAGTATTAAGTTTTGATAAGGATCCAAAGGCAGGGACCCACCTCTCCCCATACCCTGATGATCAACCTCACTTATTGGAATACATGGAGGGTTAATGCCAACATCAAGAAAATGGCGATAAGAGACCAAAGTCACCTAGCACTCCATCCACCTACTCTTTCTCTTCAAGACCAAAGTCTCCTCTACGATTCCCCTTCCATAGAGGAATCATTGTTCCTGAGATGGCATCGAAAACTTGACTACACCACCCTGCTGAGGGTGGGTGGGTGGGGGGAGGGGACATTTGGTCTCTATGAGATCCTTCAATGGTTGACTTCAATAATTTAAGGTATCTAACCAAGTTATCCTTAGAGTAGTTCACTCTAGGGGCTCTTGCCCTAGACTTTCAGAACGTTGATTGCAATGGGTTCTACTCTAATAAGGTTCACAAAGCCATTTGGGGCATCTTGCAGAAATTTATGCAACATCACAAAAACCCTTGGCTCCCATTGTGGACTTCAATACGGCTTTTTTTGTAGCAGACAAGCTTGGAGTTAAAAGGGTGCAAGATGGACTCATCTGGCTTTGCTTCAAACTACATTTTTCTTTCTAGTCTTAGAATTTTAAACTTGAAGTAGAAGGACACCAGCTTCACTTGGCCAAACCGCCAAAGGGAGCCAGCATATCTGGTACAAACTAGATGGAGTTTTTGCCAACCATGAATGGATAATGGCCTCCAAGAACGCAAAAGCCTCCTGTCTCCTACAATTACAAATCACTCCCCTATTAATGTCTTTCTAGGGGACCAAGAAACCAGGAGAAGCAATTTTGACAATTCAACAAGTTAACTTTTGTATCAAAAGGAGAAGATTATTTCTTCCTAAGGATTTAAAAACCAATATGTAACGCCTAGTACATATGGTATGTATTGGTTCATCCTCGTATCAGTACCAAAACTAGGCATATATATATATATATAGACATGACACTAATTGGTACTGAGGTACATACTAATATTTAAAATCTTAAATTATTCACTAGGGTTTCTTCACGTGCATAAACCTACTAAGTAAACATACCTGATAAGGTGTTTATACATAGTAAGAGCTTGTTTAATGTCTAGAATCTTGCAGACTCGATTTCTAATAATACTCTCAACACAACTATGGGATAAATAACCCAAACTTCCACAGTTCCACTAGCTAGTTTAGTCACAAATTGAGCCCATGGTTCTCGTGTTTATCCTCATGCAAAAATTTTGTAGGCTCAATGTAAAGATCAATGGTTGGGTCCATTCCCATTGAACTCCGACTTGCATGAAGCCAAGGCCAAACATCAGAAGGGGTTCTTTTTCGGATGAAGAGGCTATGCTCAAGAAAAAATCTAGGAAATCTTAAGAATTTCCTTGGGATAGCAATACTAGGTACTTCTACCACAACTTTCAAGCTAGGAGGCGTAGAAATTTATCCACCAAGTTACATATGAAAATGGTGTAGAAGATGTGAAGCAATTAATATGGAGGCAATTAGCTATATTGAACAAGTCCTTGCACCTCAACTAAACCCCTCGTGACTCCCTACCCCGATAGTTAGGGGAGAGCTCTCCTTTGGAGCCAAGGACCTCTTCACCTCAAAAGTCTTTCCACGAGAAATTGAGGAGGTTGTTCTCAAATCTAAGACAAGGCAGTGTAGATGGGTATCCTTAGAACCATCAAAACTTCATCCATGTGGGATGCTGAATAAAATGTATATTTCTTTAATTCCTAGTGTTCATTGACTCCTAGCATGCTTTTATTCATATAGACTAATTATGAGAACATTGCACTCAATGGCGAGATCTTGCATAATCATCCTTCTACCACTAAAAACTCCATTTTTGTTTATCTCATTGAATGGGAGAGACAGATTCTTCCAAGGGAATCAAAGATTCTTCCAAGGGAATCAGGGTCCGAGACACAAATGTCATGCAACTCTCTATTTATTTATTTTTGTCATACAATATCACTTTGATATTCTAGTAGCTAAGGTGGAAACTGTTAGGGAAAATAGAAGTGGACAGCTTCCTCAACCGAGTGCAAGCATGATAAGTTCACAACCACAAGGTAGAGAAGAAGGGTCAGGGTCTCAGACACAAATGCCCTGCAACTCTCTATTTATTTATTATTGTCATACAATATCGCGTGATAAGTTCACAACCACAAGGTAGAGAAGAAGGGTCAGAGTCTGAGACACAGATGCCCTGCAACTCTCTATTTATTTATTATTGTCATACAATATCACTTTGATATTCTGGTGGAAGAAGAAGAAGCTAATTTTTCAAGAAGAAGAAGATGCAACTCTCTATTTATTTATTATTGTCCTACAATATTAATTTTTCAAAAAGAAGAAGATCAGGGTCTGAGACACAAATGCCCTGCAACTCTCTATTTATTTATTATTGTCATACAATATCACTTTGATATTCTAGTAAGGGTTTGAGACACAAATGCCCTGCAACTCTAGTAAGGGTTTGAGACACAAATGGGGTTTGAGACACAAATGCCCTGCAACTCTAAATTTATTTATTTAAGAATTTATTTATTTAAGAAGAAGAAGAAGAAGCAACTCTCTATTTATTTATTATTGTCATACAATATCACTTTGATATTCTACTAAGGATCTGAGACAAATGCCCTGCAACTCTCTATTCATATATTTTTGTCATACAATATCACTTGATATTCTAGTAGCTAAGGTGGAAACTGTTAGGGAAAATAGAAGTGGACAGCTTCCTCAACCGGTTGCCTGTGTGATAAGAAGTGCAGCTCTCTATTTATTTATTATTGTCATACAATATCAGCTAATTTTTCAAGAAGAAGAAGACCAGGGTCTGAGACACAAATGCCCTGCAACTCTCTATTTATTTATTATTGTCATACAATATCACTTTAATATTCTAGGAAGGGTCTGAGACACAAATGCTCTGCAACTCTCTATTTATTTATTTTTGTCATACAATATCACTTTGATATTCTAGTAGCTAAGGTGGACAGCTTCCTCAACCGGGTGCCGGCGTGATAAGAAGAAGAAGAAGAAGAAGAAGACAAATTCTTCCAAGTGGATCAGGGTCTGAGACACAAATGCCCTGCAACTCTCTATTTATTTATTATTATCATACAATATCACTTTGATATTCTAGTATAGAAGCAGGTAATTTTTGAAGAAGAAGATCAGGGTCTGAGACACAAATGTCCTGCAACTAGAAGAAGATCAGGGTCTGAGACACAAATGCAGCTAATTTTTCAAAAAGAAGAAGATCAAGGTCTGAGACACAAATGCCCTGCAACTAGAAGAAGATCAGGGTCTGAGACACAAATGCCCTGCAACTCAAGATCAGAGTCTGAGACACAAATATCCAACTCTCTATATTTATTATTGTCATACAATATCACTTTGATATTCTAGTAGCCAAGGTGGAAACTGTTAGGGATTCACAACCACAAGGTAGAGAAAGAAGAAAAAGAAGACGATCAGGGTCTGAGACACAAATGCCCTGCAACACAAATGCCCTGCAACTAGAAGAAGATCAGGGTCTGAGACACAAATGCCCTACAACTCAAGATCAGGGTCTGAGACACAAATGCCATGCAACTCTCTATATTTATTATTGTCATACAATATCACTTTGATATAGGGATTCACAACCACAAGGTAGAAAAAGAAGAAGATCATGGTGACACAAATGCCCTGCAACTCTCTATTTATTTATTATTGTATGTAAAGAAAGAAGAAGAAGAAGAAGCTAATTTTTCAAGAAGAAGAAGAGGTCTGAGACACAAATGCCCTGCAACTCTCTATTTATTTATTATTGTCATACAATATCACTTTGATATTCTAGTAGCTAAGGTGGAAACTATTAGGGAAAATAGAAGTGGCCAGCTTCCTCAGGTGGAAACTGTTAGGGATTCACAATCACAAGGTAGAGAAAGAAGAAGATCAGGGTACACAAATGCCCTGCAACTCTCTATTTATTTATTATTGTATGTAGAGAAAGAAGAAGAAGAAGAAGAAGAAGAAGGAGAAGAAGAAGAAGGAGAAGAAGAAGAAGGAGAAGAAGCTGCTAATTTTTCAAGAAGAAGAAGATCAGGTCAGAGACACAAATGTCATGCAACTCTCTATTTATTTATTATTGTCATACAATATCACTTTGATATTCTAGTAGCTAAGGTGGAAACTGTTAGGGAAAATAGAAGTGGACAGCTTCCTCAACCGGGTGCTGGCGTGATAAGTTCACAACCACAAGGTAGAGGAAGAAGAACCGGGTGCCGGCGTGATAAGTTCACAACCACAAGGTAGAAGAAGAAGAAGAAGAAAGACCAATCATACAAGACCAAGACCAATCCTTAGGCAAGTAAGGACAAAGTGATGCAAGACCAAGCTAATTTTTGTAGGTACCATATACCATACTTATACTTAGGCAAGTAAGGACAAAGTGATGCAAACTTAGGCAAGTAAGGACAAAGTGATGCAAGACCAGGTCATCCCCATTAGTCTTCATTATCCAACTAATCTAAGAAGAAGAAGAAGAAGAAGAAGAAGACCAAGCTAATTTTTGTAGGTACCATATACAATACTTAGGCAAGTAAGGACAAAGTGATGCAAGACCAGGTCATCCCTATTAGTCTTCATTATCCAACTAATCTAAGAAGAAGAAGGACAAAGTGATGCAAGACCAGGTCATCCCCATTAGTCTTCATTATCCAACTAATCTAAGAAGAAGAAGCAGAAGAAGAACCGGGTGCCGGCGTGATAAGTTCACAACCACAAGGTAGAAGAAGAAGAAGACCAATCATGCAAGACCAAGATCAATCCTTAGGCAAGTAAGGACAAAGGGATGCAAGACCAGGGCATCCCCATTAGTCTTCATTATCCAACTAATCTAAGAAGAGAAGAAGAAGAAGAAGAAGAAGACCAAGACCAATCCTTAGGCAAGTAAGGACAAAGTGATGCAAGACCAAGCTAATTTTTGTAGGTACCATATACCATACTTAGGCAAGTAAGGACAAAGTGATGCAAGACCAGGTCATCCCCATGAGTCTTCATTATCCAACTAATCTAAGCAGAAAAAAGGCATAAAATCAACACTGAAAGGGTGCTAAAAAGAGATGCTATCCTTTCTTTTTAAGTTCTTAAAGATAAATTTTGTTTGTAGTGTAGAAAGGTTCAATTTGCATAATCAAGTAGGACCCATGAGTAGCCATAACATGCATATGTTATATATTCATTCACTTCAATAGTATTTGTATCTGCACTCTAAAAAGTGTTAACAAATAGGATGATGTAATCAAGAAATCCACTACTAGAACAAAATTAATGTTATAACTCACAACATCTCTACAAGAATTATACATAATCATCGTATGAGGACATCCATCTATGTGACTAGACCTAACCATAAAAACCCGAAGTCCTGGTATGATTTAAGATCTAGCTACCTATGTTATACGTGCTGAGAAGACTTACCAATGGATGTAAATAAAATTCTATATTTTTTTATTTGATCATACCCAAAAGGCCTCAATTCTCCAACATCAAAAACAACATGAATATATCAAAAAGGTACGCAGGAGAAATAAATAATACTATACAAGAATAATAACTTGGCAATTTTAGAAATTATATAATAAATATCTGACTAGTTATAAGATATATTACCACTCATTTTGTGAACCACCAAAAGACGAAGATTTTCAGTTTGATTATCAACAGAAAAGTCCATGCCAACTAGGAACCTCACAAGAGTCTGGAAAACACAATTTCTGCAGTTTTCTGAAGCATTGCCTATATATATCCAATTGAACAAAACAATATGGTAAACACTTCACAGAAAATGTAAACATGCTAATAGTATCCTACGAGACATGCCTGAACTGGCCACCATTCCTTTGCAGCAATCTGGCTGAGAACATAAGGTTAAGATATGCAGGAATTTGATTATGAAATAAATCAATCAAGTTGGATATTTACAATAATTTATGATGTGGAATTGTGTTACATATCAATAGAATTTACTTACCACTTTGGTCCCAACTTTGAGGCTATCATAAGTAATCATCACTGCTTCGTTTTGAGTTACTTTTTCCTTGCAGAATTCTAGAGTACGTCTTTCTGAGCTTTTAGATATGTCCATGGACCTAGCTCTAGGTGTGGTGCTTGGAGAGGTCAATACCAAACTATCAGTTATATCATTCTCCTTCGATAAAAGCTTTTGAAGTCTTCCAACTTCTTCAGAGAGTTCTTTAGCTGTGAAGAAAGATTTGACAATTCATAATGATGCATGCCAAAGTCAGAAGAAGAAATAATAACTTCCCAAGCCGTAACCGTATGGAAGTATACATCACAGTAAAAAGAACAAATAGTTTACTCAGTATGGTTTGACTAGAATAAAGAACATTGAATGTCTAGAGAAGGAAATTGCAACAAACATGATGGTTCAAAACATTGTTAACGTATTGTTCAATACCAGTCAGTATGCTGGTACGTCCTGATTCAATAGCTCAACAATAATTGGATCATCACTGTATGAGGTACACCTAGTACACGATAGATACAAGCTCAACAACCATTAATCTACATTAAATACTATGCAACCGGTATAATACAATTACGTACCAAGCCAGTACAACTACTGGTATGCTACTGAGATTTTATTCAAAGGATCAAAGTAAAATCAGCAGTTCAAATGCTAACCACCCAGCCTCGGTTTCAGTATTGCAAATCCTTATTCAGTTCCGTTAGATTGGAAATGTCCAGTTCCTCATATTAAGTAGCCTATGTTTCTAGTTAGATACAATTTTAACTAAAAGCTACCATATCACCTCTTCGGAAATAAACAGTGAGAAATAATTTGACAGAGTAATTAGCACAAGCATCCATTAAGCATTAAACAAATAAAAAGTACAACTTCTGAAAGAGTAAGAACAAACAAATTGGATATCCAAAACATTCCAACAAATATGACAAAAATGCAAACGATATCAGGGATGTTAAGGTAGAAGAGGTGTTTAAATAAATGAGTTAAATACTAGAACGCAACATGACCAAGTTAGTTTATGCAAAGGTTTTAAGAAACAATCCTTACTCTCTAGTAGGCTTATTTGTACCTGTTCAATGAGGGATCTAGCTGGTCTTGGACCAAAGGTGTGTAATGGGCATACCTAGTAGTACACAATATGCTTGCCTTGTATATTATTTCAATGCAATTGGTACATCGATATATTATTAGCACAGCTCCAATGGTTAGAAAACTAATTGTTTTGACTTTTTCCTTATGGCCACTAGCCATTGTGTGACCGCTTGTGCTGATTTTTGGATTTCTCTTTTAGCCTATAAACCTCTCTCCACTGTTCTTCACTCTCTCAATTTCTAAGTTCTCAAACTCTTCAAATTACCTTAATCTATCTAATCTTTCTTAAAGACTCCTAAATCCTAATCATCATTCTACAGCTCCTAAAACACTTGATATCAATCATGCATGGAAACATGCTTGTCAATTTAATCACAATCACTGCAATCATTATAATATAAGCTAAAAAGGTAACAAGATTATGAGTTGAAGCAATAACTTAACAAGGACTACCAACAAGAGATCTGGTAAGCATTCAAAGAGCAACTTAACATGTACAAAATTAATAAAGCAAAATCTAGCTGAGACTTTAAGAGTCGTGAGAATTTCTATTGACAAGCAACGAACACTCCCCATCTACGACCAACATGAGAGATGCAAAGATGCAACCAGAAATGGATCAAAATAAAAGTTATTTATATTTAGAGGGCACAGTATGCTTCTGTGGAAGAATGAGAAACAACTACAATACAAGTGTCACTGTGAAGGGTATATCCGTGAACTTAAAAACTAAGCTATAACAAAACTAATGGGTTTTTCTGTGAAATTCTATTTTAAAGTTCAAAAAACCTTAGAAACCCTACCTTGCCAATGTTTTCTTTTGCTAGAACCCACGAATCCACCATCAAATCAAGTCATAGTTTCTTCCCTCTCTTCCTCCACTAGTCAAGCATCAACACTAACAACATTTTCTTCCTCTCAACAGCCACAGAAAACCTTGTTGTCCATTCCTTCCTTGTCAATAGCCCATTCGGAAAGCTCTCTTCTAGATAAGTAGAAGATGAAACCCCTATTTTTTTTTCATTGATCTCCAAAACCTTACTGGATTCACTTTAGTCCAGAGTGGAGCAACCATCCATCCCTACTTTCTCTATGGAACATGTTCATGTCATAGAATCTCATAATCTAAAACCTAGATCATGCAAACCATTCCAAAACCGTTGCAAGATTAGAAATAAGGTAAGATCAATAGGATCGAATTATCCTACTTGATCCTTGTCAATAGGTACAATGTGTTTAGATTTTATTACAATGATGTCAAAAATTAATAACCTATTATACCAATAGCCCTAAATAAGCTAGCTTTGAAATTTCCAACCCATAACAGTTGTTTGTTCTTGTCTTTGATTATTCATCATTTGTTTCTTATCGTTTTTGACAAACATTCATCAACTTGGTCTTTGAAATCTTTGACTATTTGTCTAACTTCAGTTATTTTGCCACCGCGACATCTTTACAAAGTGCAAGATTTTCACCATCTTCACTATCATCATCATGTGTCCTTGTCATTGTCATCTTATATGCACTTATCCCATCATCTTTAACTCATTGGGCAACTTCATTGTCTTCAAAGCACATGTGTGCTTTTGCGGAATTTGTCTTTAATAAGCTTGTCTTTACCATCATCACCTCATAATTGCTCACCTTGATACCTCACAATAGGTAACCCATAACATAGTGTTCACTTAGATATAACAAATATAGCATACAATAGGTAAAGTTTATGTAAGTGTTGCAGTATAAAGGTCTATAGTTTACTCTTAGTAGTTCATACTTGATTGATATCTATCACTTTTTTACTCGTTAGAATGTTCATGTTACTCTTAATATATGAATATACTTGTTAAAAAAATATATTTTTGGCTAAAACCTTCACTATTCTTATATTGGATCTCACCCCTAACAATCTTGATCATCACTACATCACCTTTTCTTTGAAGGATAAGACTCGTGTTTTGGATACCATCAATTACTTTCCCACCGGCCTCCACTAGATGAAATTGGATTAGAAATCTTAAAGCTTCCCCAGTAATTGGGCATTTTATTGCTCATCAGCATAAGGCAATTTTCAGCTAGGTAATTTGACACTTGATATCAATGTGTGGAACAATGGGGGCACCATCAATCATGTTATTTGTTTAAATCTAGTTATTGATTTTGACAGGATGACAAACTGCTGAATTGCTGATAATTCCTCCAAAAATCTGATCCGGCAGAAGAATAAGGGACTAGTATATCATCAACAAGCTAAAAAGTAAAAGGGGGTCCTAAGAACTGGGTATATTCAGCTCTCCCAATTGTTCTCCACAACTATGAGTTGGTGTGTCTTCCATATTAGCGAACCCTTCAACAATAATCTAATATGGTCAATTCATGAATGCATTGATTATGTAGTTGTCCTTCCAATTAATGTTTTCTCATTAACCCTTTGACTAATAAATCATGGATTCCTTGCACTGAAGTTATAAAACCTAAGTTAAGCATCAAAGAGTTATCCTTGAAACTCTAAGAAATCTTTTGCAAGTAAAAGTGTATGAACAAAAGAGAGGAGGAACTCACAATAATCAAATGACCTAAAAAAATGTATATCTTTTATCTTCATTCCCCTCATTTCCTTGTATCCAAATTACTTGCAATGAGACCAAGGTTTCAAGTATCAGCCCAAGCTCGAACCGGTACATACCTCCTGCTGCGAGTGACCTCCACCTCATTCTTTTTCTTCTTCTTCAACGCCGCTCTACTATGCCTATATCCATGCACCAGTCCCTGCTCAGACTGTGCTGCCTGGTATGGACCGATTTTTGTACATCAACTATACTATCTAGTACAAACCATTTTTGTATACCTGTTCTACCTCGGACCAATATAAACCAGTTTTTTAAATGTTTTATGAGATACCAGGTAATATAAGCTATAGGCATCACATGTAGATCGCCTCATCTCATGTAACCTAGTTTGATGTGCTTTAAGTACATAAACAAGGTTATCTAGAAGCAAAACTTGATTACATCACAAATGGTTGCCCACAATGTTCTTAAAACTGTACTGTACAGTACGATGCCGGTCTGCTCGCCGATCAGTCTCGGAACTACGATCGAAGCATGGCTCCAAGGGCTCCAGAAGAATCGAAGCTTCCAACGGCGCCAGAAGAATCAAAGCTTCTGGCGGAGCTTCCTGCGGCAGCAATCGAAGCTTCCAGCAGATTCAAGCGGCAGCGGAAGCTTCGATCGAAGCTTCCAGCAGCAGCGGAAGCTTCGCTGCTCGCCCAATGCACGCCCGCTGCTCACCCGATGCCGCTGATGCTCGCCTGCTGCCGTCCAATACTGTCTAGTACATACAGTATAGTACCGGTTCCTGGTACCATACCGGTCTTGCGCCATACCGGAACGGTATATTGGATGGCGCCGGACCAGTATATTGGACCAACCTTAGTTGCCCATCTAAGAAAAAATTTAATTATGTCAAGCAATTATGCCACATAAACATATAGTTCCCCAAAGATGTATCTTCTTTGCCTCCATAGGAACAACTATTACTAGCACAAACAAGGTTCAAAAAAGATTGGGCAAATCTAGAATTCTTGAAAGTGTACTGGAGTCTACCTGACGTCTTAAAGTTCTGGCTTCTCCCTCTATAAAAGATATAGTAATTGTATTGATTCAATGCAAAACATTATAATTCGTTTTCACAAACCATAGCTTGTTAGTTGATGGTTAGGCAGTATATAGTGCAATACAAATGAACATATTAATTCAAAAAGTAAAAAAGAAACAAACATTATTACATTTCTTGCCCTCTTCAAGCAATGACTTTTCAAATTCAGCAAATTGTTCCTGAAAGGAATATCTGCAATCAGATGAATCCAAAAACATTATTTCCTTATTTCCCAGCAAGTAGGATCCCTGCAGTATATTGACTCTTACAACTGCGCCTGAAGCCCCTTATTTGTATTCTTCAACTCTTCTATCAAGTCCACAGCAGCTGGAGGAAACCAGATATCCAGCCCATCAAATTTCCATATGACTAAAAACTTTGAGAAAATATAACCAAGAGCTTTGAGCAACTTTAAAGATCATACCCGAATGATATTTTATCAAATCAGCATCTCTATTTTGGTTCCACTCTTCCTCTTCAAAGAATTTTCTTTTCTGAGAACAGTAGTACAAATTAATTAAGAAAAAAATTTGAAATACTCAACTAAGGAATCATTGGGTAGAGCAGTACCTTTAGATTCTCGTATTTTTCGTACAGTTTAATGTTAAAGGACGCCATCTGCATTAGAAAATGAAAACTCCTGAACACCAGCAAGTATGTAATATAAAGCATGAAGGAATCAATTTGAGACAAAATAGTCACAAATATAGGACCACTCAGGCAGTTTGATGTCAACTTGAAGAAAGCACTTGCCTCTGCGATTAAACCCATGAGCGTTCGAACCATGAACCTTAGATAGAGCATGGTGGATGCAATATAAGTCAAATAGAGACCATTTTCAAGGAATGTCAAGGTTGTTATTAATTAAACCAAATAAATAAAATGGAACTGTTCCCAATAGCTTAAGTTTTATGAATTAGTGGTCACTTAATCAAGCCCCAACAAAGTTGCTGAGCAAGTCAAGAGTGCCTCAAAACTTGCCTCTCATTATTAAGTTTGGTTACCTAGTATAGGCCCATTTATGCAAATTGGTATCTTGCGCTTTATTGAAATTTGTTAGGCAGATTGAACACAAATGGGCACCAAAAAATAACTAAGTTGAAGGACAAGAAACCAAGATAATTATATTGTTCATGGGGATACTTAATGCTTCTATAACAGAGGCTTGAGTACTGAAATATGAAAAGGTTGAGTACATTAAGAAGTAATATATAAAATGGGATTAATAATTATGTTGTAATTACATGAGCTAATTAAGCAATGAACAATATCATAATTGATGACATTAGATAAATCTCAATAGTAGACTTGTCATAATGGTTTTACCTTAACCATAATTCAATAAATGCTAATTGACATATAAACATTCCCTCATATACAGAGAAAGTAGTTTCTCGACTGCTATCATTGCCCACAACAACACTAGGAGAAATTCTTTAGAATAGTTTTGATAACAAGTTAGAAAAAATGAAACCAAGATATTTGTATTGATTGTGAAGATGATATATGATGCCTCTTTAGTAGAGATTTTTACATCAAGTAAAGAAAACTTGAGCACATCAAATAAGAAAACATATATGTGGCAGTTGTATTGATGTGAGCTAATTAGGAGATATCATAATGTTATTGTACGTACATTGCAAATGCCTTTAATAGGCTTCTTAGGACTAAGGTCCCTAAGGTCTCTTCATATGAAGGTGCCGCTACTATCACTACTAAGGCCACTATACTTGCCTCAAATGAAGGCTCTAACTCTAAACAAGGACATTCTAGTTGCGGTCAAGGGTAAGACTATGGCTTTCCTCCCCCATGTTCACAAATGCTCAAATCATTCCTCATATTGGTGCTAGCAAAAGTTTGGACGCCTACTCAAACCAATATAGTTAGTACCCTATTATGATAGAATTTGTTAGCACTAGTGTTGGCAATGAGCAAGTCAAGGGAGAGTTTACCCTAACACCACATCCCTAAACTCATCCCCAAACTTAACATGTTTAATATAAATCCACCCCAACCCAATCCCGCTTGGGGATCAAGTACCATTAGGATATCAACCCCACCCACCCTAAATTTTTAATTAAAAAAATAAAAAACTTTTAAAAATATTTATTTAATTAAAATAAAGTAATTATATAAGATATATGCAATAAGTAAGGATTATTGTTGGAAGATAAGAAACAAATAATAAAATTTATGTCAAGGAGAGTTTGGGATAAGTAGGAATGGCAACGGGTAGGGTACCCGTTAGTTTTGCCCTCTCCACACAAGAACCCAAATAATTTTTCTACTACTAAGATCCAATTATCTACCTGATTTTTTTCTTCCAAACTCCTACCCGCACCCAACCCTATTAAAATTTTAACTAAGTAAACCCTATAAATACTCAACTTGAGTACTTAACCCTATTAAATTGCTTATTGCATACCCAGTTACCTGAATAAAATTCGAGTACCCACCCAAATCAAAATCCTATTAATGCCCAGAAATCGGGTCAAGTTTGATAAGTACCTGCTATACCCAACCCAAAAAAAGTTAACGATTCATTCAATAGAAAGAAGATGAAAATGATAATATGATATTATATAGCAAACTGATTTCAAATATCCTATTCTGACAGTAGGAACAAAAAAAGATTTGAAAAACAAGAGAAAATAATTATGCAAAATAATTTGATCTAGTAATTGAGCATATAAAATAAACCATGGAGCATATTTATTAACGATGGCACATTGGCACTGTGTCCTAACTCCTACATCAAACATAATAACAAGATTTGACCAACATTAAATGTAATTCATACATTTGATCTAATAATTGCAAGAAAAAAGAAAGGAACATGTAATCCATATATTTGAATTTTAACCAACATTAAAATGTAATCCATACATTTGTTGACCAATATTAAACTGTTAGTTGTTTAGCCATTTAGGGTTTCAAAATCGTAAGAAAAAAGAAAAATATTATGTTTAGGGCTTTGCATACCACTACACCGTGAAGTGTGAAGTGTGGACGACGACGTGAAGAGTGAAGGCGAGTAGATGATTTCGCTGTCACTTCGATGAGTAGACGGCGACGAGTCGATGTAGACAACGACGACTACGCCTTCAGGTCTTCGTCGGCGTCGCGAACTTCAAATGACGGGAGGGCCCCGGACAGCGGGCTGGCGGCGACGACGGGCGACGATATTAGGGTTTAGGGATTTGAACTTGAATCAGCTAGGGAGGGCAGTGGGGCTGGGTGCCTGGGTACGTGGTTACAGAGTGAAGAAGGGCTACACATATTTATTCATGTAAAATAAATCTGTGTAACGGAGAGCGAAGAAGGGCTCTGGCGGCAGAAGGGAAGGCGAGGCGGCGGAAGAGGCGGAGGGCGGTAGAAGGGGTGGCGAATGAGGTTGGAGACAAGCGGCAAAAGGAAGGCGACTGACGAGGCGGAAGATGGCGGAGGAAACCGGTAGGGGGAGGAGGAGAAAATATACCTTGTGGAGGAGAGCAGCAGCGTCGACCGGCGGTCAGCGGTGTTGGAATGGCAGCAGAGATTTCCCGTCCTAGGGTACGTTTAGTGTCACGTCCCGGTCGGATCGGCCTAGAATGAGCGCTTATTCGCTTCCTAGAGCCGTCTGGCGGAATACCAGAACGTAACTCTCCCTAGAGTTTCCGACCGGAAATTAGAAACCCTAATCTCCCCGGATAATTTTTCTCCCAAAATACAATTCGCACGGAGAAAACCCTAACCCCAATTAGGAAATCCGATCAAAACCCTAAAATCAATTTACCTCCAAATCAATTTTGACCCACCGGTCAAAATTATCGCCGCCGCTCGAGTTAATCGGGTGAATGACGTCAGGCTGACGTCACTCGCTAATTTGCCTCTGCCGCGCGCCGAATTTCGCCTCGCTGACGTTCGCCTACGTCAGCAGCCGATTTCGATTTCGAAATCGTATCGCCTACGTCAGCGTCGCCCCGCTGACGTCAGCCACGCCTCGTTTCGAACGCCGCTGCGTTCGAAAACTACTGTTCGTCTTCTTCGTTCGTCCGCGTCGTCCGAAGCCGAGCGCCGCCTGCGCTCGCGACTCGCCGTCCGCCGTCGACGACTGCCGCTACCGAGAACCTCGCTGCAGATGCAGTAAACAGGGGAAGGATGGAATCGGTAAAGGAAGCTTTATTCGACTTTCGAAACTAAAACACCCTCACCGGCGACCCCCGTCGCCGCCCTCTTCCCCTCCCTCACCGTCGACCCACCGGTCGCGGTTACAGTTCGCTCAAATACCTCTCGTCGACGTCTCCTACGACGTCGGAAGCACTCCACAAAACGCTCGCCGGTTGCTCGCACCAAAACCTCGCCGGGGGGGATCCCCCCTCCCGAGCTCCCCGAGCTCCTTTTAAAGATCGAGGCCGCCGCCTCTATTTCGGGCATCCGTGCCCGATTCTCCCGCCGCCATCCGCTTCCGACGCTGCTGCCGAAGAACTCGCGTCGCGAGTTGCTGCGTCCGAAGTCCCGCACGCGTCCGCCGACTTTGCTCCGCGCGATCCGTTCGCGTTCGGCGCGTGCGACGACTAAGCAACAGCTTCGGTTGTCTTTGATTTGGGGTCAACGCCCCATTTTGACCACGTTTTTCCCCTATTTGGGCTGTGTCTTGGGCTTGGGCCGAACCGGGTAGACCGGGCCCTGACATTTAGCAAGCAAACCATTTTTTTTTTTTAATACGCTCGTTTTCCGCCCAAATGAGAGGCTGATTTTGAACTCATGTCCGTTTTAAGTAAACAACGGAAATTTTACTTTTCTTTTCCTTTTTTTTTCTCTTGTAGTAAACACAATGCAAGATTTTGGGGAAGGATAACGGATTCCGTGTGTAGAGAGCGCATACTTCAACTTAAAATTATAAATATAGTACCCGAGGTATATGCTATTGAACTTATTACCTATACGGAAACTAAACACATTTAGGGCTAGTTTCGTCTCGCTTTTGCACAGCGTTCAAGGTAAAATCTATAAGAAACCAAGATTTGTAGCCTCTCACAACTTCTAATTTTCCTTCACCTTTTTGGTCTTGGCAATCTCCAATGAAATTTGCAGAAGACATGAGCTAAATAAGATATAAGTGGAGCTTAAGGTCATCCTAACCAAGCATGCTCAAGATTCCATACCCCATTCAATTGCATATATTATCATAGGTTAATTTTTAAAAATTAGCATGTATTCATCTAATTACTAAATTTGGTAAATTATTTTCTAAGCATGCATATATCCCACCACCCAATATTTTAATTATGTATTCCCTAGTATAACTAGTGCATAATTTTAAGATACACCATCATTTATCTTACTCACATTCATATATTTTTTATATCAACATAAGATTGTAAAACCTATCATTGCTTAAATTTGTCCATAATGATATGTAAAGACCTAGTATATTGAACAACTTATTATTCTTTAACTAAAAGAATTATTCACATTCAGTTTTCATAACAAACTACTTAATTGCTAGAGGCATGTGTTGATTATAAAAGTAGGTATGTAGAAAACACATACAAAATTTGGAAAACATTTTTTCATGTATTGTCAATTGTTTATCATAGTTTTATTTCACATTAAAAATAACTTGAAAAACGATGATCATTAGCTGTTACCAAAATATATTCCAAATGTATTAAAAAAAATAAACACACCAGTTATTACCTTCCACATTCTATGCAAAAAAAATTAAGGGAAATGATAAATTGTTAGGATGTTGTTTACTATGAATATGAATGCATACTTAAGCTATCTTGAAGTTATTAATGTTGTGCTATGATATTATTTGTGCATATTAATATTATTATTTTAACTATTAAAATTTATTCTTAAACTAATAACTATAGTAATTTGAAAGTTACTAGATGGGAATCAAAAGAAATGTAATTTGCAATATTAAGAGAAAAACTAAAGCATAATAGGATAAGAAAAACACTTTAATGTTTGAGGGTGGGAATTTTTGGTCTCCGAGTTTCCGAAAGAAATAAATTGTAAGTGTGAGAAAATATAATTAAAAAATAAATGGGATTAATTAAAGAATACATGGAAAAAATATAGGCAATTAATTGGAAAAGAGACCGATCTAAGATGGAATCCATATAAAAGAACAATTGAGACAAGAAGAATAATGGTGGGCACAAAAAATCAAGATACTATTTCTACATCTATTTATTCATTTTTGTCTCTTTCTTAATAAAAATGCTTAATTATTCACTACTTTTTTTCCTTGTATGTTGATTCTAGTTTAGCCAACTTTAGAAAAGAAAGAATAGAACCTAAATTATCTTCTAAATTTGAAATAATATTTGAAGATATTTTTGCTATCGAAGATTATGCATGGGGTGCAAGAAAACCTCTCTAGCAATTCTATTCCATTCAATATTAACACAAAAAATTTGGAAGCAATTGGGGATTTAAATTATGAAGAACTAGATAAGACTTTAGATGATATACTTGGTGGTGGCCCCAAGAAAATATTTATAAGAAAAAAAACAAAGAATATGTGATGATGCACCATGTGCAAAATTGCATTAGAAAAGGTTTCAAAAAAAGGTAAAAATGGCAAAAAAAAAAAAAAAAAAAAAAAAAAAACTAAAAGTGCTTTTGGGCTAAGAGAGAAATTAGGTCTTTAGTGCAAAGTGTCTAAAGTATGACAAGTGTGACTTCAAGACTAGTGGATCTACCTAATACTACCATGGGAGAAGTAGTAGCTCATTTTAAAACTATTTCAGAGCTCAAAGTTAATAGATATTGTATTTGTTTGATGTTGATCTTTATATTTGAATATTTCTTTAATAGAATTCTCCAATTGTAAATTTTGGCAATCCTTAATTTTATTTGAATTTTGCCTTAATAGAAATATTATTTACTTGTAACATTATTTTAAAATAAGATTATAAAATTTTTAAAAGTTATCTACCAAATAATTTATAAATTGTCACAGCACAACATAGTGTAGTACTATATAAAAATATTTTATATAAATTGTCACAGTTCAACACAACTACGAAAGTTATGACAGCAAGACCACAAAGGCCTTAGTTATTTTAAATAATTGGCACTTAAAAATATAAAAAGTATCTATATATTAAATAAATACATTATTTTTACTTCAATTAGTATACTTAGGTCGAGACCAACGAAAAAACTTTGTATGCGATGCCACCACAACGTACGATGGCATCATCCATCATTTAAGGCACTTAGGGATATAAAAACGAATCCCATAAAATATTTTAAGGCCTTAAACGGTGGATGGTGCCACTGCACCACATACAAAGTTTTCCCGAGGCCAACGATTCAAATGACCAAGCCTATTGATTAGTCAATAAGAGCCGAAAGCAACACAGGCATAGATGTGAGTTAAGTTAGCTAACTTGTTGGGGCATATAAGCCAAGTTAAGCATAATAGATTTGATTACAACTTGGTTAGGTAAGCACAAGTTGGCTCGGGGTTTTCTCATTTTATTTTTTTTAATAAGAAAAAATAAAATAAAAATTAGATTTGAATGTTAAATCTCAAAATAAAAGTAATCAATTTTATTTTATTAGTTTTTTGGGCTTATGAAAGTTGAGTCAAGTATGAATTTGAGACAAAATGCCCTAAGTTGATTACTTTGGAAGGAATTGTCCTCTTAATTTGGGTAGAAAAGGGAGAGGAAAGGCATGCATGTGTGTAGCCTCTCGTGCCCACCGCCCCCTTCACTCCTCCCCCTGCACCCGTTGATGCCTCCTCCCGCCTTGCCAATCACTAAGCTCACCCCCTTTCTCCTCCTTTGCCTCCTCTATCCTCTCCCACGAGCTCTTTCCCTCCCTTTCCCGCATGCCTCGCTTCTCTCTGCCTCCTCCCTCTCCTCCAGCCTGCCTCACCACCTATGTGCCCTCTCTCCTCTCCGCCCCCTTCTACTGCTAGCCGTCCTTTCATTTTTCTTCATGGGAGAATCACACAATATATTTTTTTGTCTTCTCTTCTATTTTTTTCTTCCATACTTTTTTTTTTCTTTTTCTTCAAGGAAACAAAGAGTAAGTTGCATAACAAAAGAAAAAAAAAATGTTTAGATAAATTGTTATGCTTTTTAGGTATTGTGTTTGTGTTATGCTTGTAAATAGAAAGTTATAAAATATATATATATATATATATATATATATATATATAATTACTTGCTGAGATCCTGTAAAGTTAATTAGTTTAACAAGCAAATATGTCAAAATCATAATTAACAATTTTTTTTTGTTGTTATTCTAGGTGGGGGTTTGATAGACATGATACTAAGATTTAGACCAAAATAATAATAATTAAAATAATAATTAAATTAAATTTGATAATTAAAATAAAATATTTTTGTTGTTGTTATGGCTCCCCTCCCCTTTGTGATGAGGATACGGGGAATCACTGGCGGAGCGCGGAGAAGCTTGGGAGGGGACAAAAAGTTGCCTAGATGGAGCACACAAGATATATGAGGTGAAGTGAAGGCAAATCCACCTTAAGTGACTAGTCATTTTAGGTCAATGGACCTTCTTTCGTCACAAACACTTAGGCAATGGGACTAAATCTTAGAGAACCTAAGTAAACATGAGAGCTAAGCGCTAAAAATGTGCCAACGAAAATCAAGACATGTTAAGTTGAGCTAAGTTGAGTACGAGTATTTTTGCTATCCTACCTCGTTTACTTCTTTTTTGAACAAAGAAAAGGGAGAAGACATTTTACAATTCTCATTCATATTTAAAATGGTCAAATCGTGCATACAATAACATAAATTCGTCCGCATTAATCACATATTATTAATTTATAGAGTCGTATATGCGGTCGTATTCTAAAAATTATATGAGATAATGCCTCAAATGAGTGCTATGAGGATCTTGACTCAAATTTGCATGAATCATAAAAGAAACGCAAAAAAGAAGGACCTGCCGGTGAAATCTACAAAAAAGCCAGTCCTTTTATTCTGGTAATAAAGTTGCACAGGTGGAAGAGTTCCGAGCCGATATCCGTCCCTGGACCACCTTCCCTACGACGAGATCGCCGGAGGGGTCGATTTGCTGTTTCATCGACGCCGGCGCCTCCGTCTCCGCCTGACAGGAGTGAAAGAAGCGACGGTGGAGCGGGTGGGTCGAGGTGATGGTGTTCGTTTGGCTCACCTCTTTCCTCGTTCTCCTCGCTCTCGTCGGTCTTGTTATCTTCCAGGTACATCTACTTTACCCTGTCAATGATAGGAAAACCGTACTCTTTTCTGTTGAAGTCCTTCGTGATGAAATATGTATCGGCTCAGAATTTTGGGAGATGAAAAATCGGTTCTTTGTAGTTATTGCCCTCTTGTTCTGAGTTAAGATAAAGCTCCGATTTTGGATGGGTTCGCTACAATCTTCACCTTTTTATTTCACTTATGTTGATTTTCGTCAATGTTATCGTGTGGAGGCATCAAATTATTTGGTTTGGACGCCGGAGAGGTCAGAAACAGAGGGGTTCAAGCCCTAGAGTGAATCCAGTTGTTTCTTTAACTTTGCTATATTTAGTTGATCGTTATATAGGTAGGGTACTTTTCATTTTAGCACCCTGAAGCCGGATTCGGTAAAATAGATGTGACAAGAATGGTAGCCGGTGATAATCTGGCATCAAACTTTACTAGGATTGTGGTCTCACGCATGAAACCACTAGACGAGAAAATTTCTTGCTCTCTTACATCTGCATCCTCTTCCTCCTAAATGTTGAGCGTTTCTATCTCAATTCTTTGCCGAGTGTATTTGGAAAGTTTTAGAAAATCTTGGTTCTGTGCCGTAGTGGATTATCACAACACCACCACTGTCATGCTTCTCGTGCTTAGTAAATTCAACATCAAATAGATTAATCTATTCCTCCTCCCTCTCCGACAATTTTTGAATTGTCCATTGCCACATATGAGCATTGTGGTTTACATAGACCATGTTCCTCAATTATTGATGATGCATCAACACAATCAACACATTAATATCCTTTTTTCTCTTGGATACCACTGATCACCATGTAATAACAAACTCTCCACGCTTAAATGTCCATGAGGAATCTTGAAAGTTGAATATACTCCAAACTCTACTCCAATGTGCCAAAATCTATTGAAACAGTCCTCCCCAATAAGGATATTAATTTCCAGTTAGGGTCTTCTTTTAGTTAAACAATGATTGTGAATGTCTTGCTGGACCATGGAGCTGGTTTTTATGGTTATTTGGCGCTATGCTTTTATTTGGTTTTATTCTCAATAATATTGAAACTCCATACCTCAGAGAATGTAGGTAATTGTTGCTAAACCATATCAAATTTTCCTATTAATAACCTAATTTTCTCTTCTTTTTTACATCTTGCTATTTTTACGAGGATGATATTCCCTTAACAAGACTGCAGTAGGTTAGGTGAAGTTATACAACTGTGAATTTAAGTAGTAGCCTGTACGAACAACACTATCATAAAATTTCCACAAGTTTTAAGTAAAACAAAATCATGAATTCACGTATGTATCAGCAGTCAATTTACTTCCCATTTAGGTGTCCCATTGACATTGAGTATTGTTAATACACTGCTCGGTGTTTGTTAAGGTCTTCATTCTTTTCGTGGTGTCTCCCATTGTACGGTGGATTTAGTGGTAGAAATCCTATTTGCTATTGTTGTTAGAACTAATTAGGCTAGTTTGTCTATTTAGATCTAGTCTAGTTTCTAGCCCAGTTTGTTCAAAAATCATTAAAATCAGAAAAATCTGATGAAAATGGATAATCAAACAATCAAGCTAGAATATTTCAAGATTTAAAACTTTTTTCTGATTATATATATGTGTGTATGTATTGGTGAAGCCAAAAACATGACTAAACAAGTAAAAATCATCTACTAGAGTTTTGCATGGAGAACCAATATTATGATTTCCACCATTATTGTTTCAGCCATTCTCTCAAAATCTATTGAATGGGATGGTTTCCTCTTCTTCCTAGTGGTCAAAGCTGCACCATCAAAGAGGTTAACATGGCGTGCTAGTATTTTTAATGCTATGTGAAGTGTCGCATCACGCATGAATGTCCTAAACCATAAAAAGGAAGAGATTAAATTATATATTCATGGTTTCATAACTGGATGTATCATGTGCCAAGTATTATGTTTAGAATAGACCTCTTTAGGTTATAATATTATAGTCTTAGTCAGCATGGCATACACTAGTTTGACTTGTACTATTTGAAACATTATGAACAAAATTGTATGAGCTATTTGTCATCGCCTAGAAATTAGAAGACCCAACGCAATATCAAAATTGTTGACTCTACATAAGTATACAACATAGATGATTCTAAAAATGTTGATCCAACACTATCATAGACTTCTAGGAAAACTTATTTATCTCAGTCAGTAAAGCTCACGTTTTTATGTTGTTGGAGTGGAAAGCCAGTTGTTTTTTTATAGAATCTTAAGTAGAGTCGCTAGAAGCAATTCTCATAATGCTTCACTCCTTAAGATGCACTATAGGGAAATGAATTCTTTACAAAAGGAATTGACATCTCAAATTGAATCTAATACTAATGGTGATTATGTAGACAAATTTGAAAATAGAAGACCCGCTTTGGTTGTTGTACATATGTTGGAGGAAACCTACTCACTTGGAGAAGGAAGAAGCATAATGTTGTTGTTAGGTCAAGTGCAACAGTTGAGTATAGTCCATGACTGAGTTGGGTCCTCATGAAAAATCTTGTATTACCAGATGTGATAATCATGTAGCCATTTATACAACAAGTAATCCAATATTTCATGAACGCCATTTTGTGAGAGATGCAATGTAAAAGAAGATATGCGCTTTATTCATTGCTTCAAGGAATCAATTGGCATATATCTTCACCAAGCCTTCTTAGAGTTAATAGATTCTTAGTACTTAATAACAAGTTGGGCATGATTAACATTTATGCCCCAACTTGAAGGGGAGTGTTAGAACTTGTTTGCACTGTCTTTAGTCCCACATGGAAAGTTGGGCTATTATATTATAGTGAATTGGTCTATATAAAACCAATGCTGGGCTTAATATTTGTATGAAGTAGTAGAGTTCTGTGGTATAAACTTGTTACTTGTTTCATTTATCCATTCTCTAGATTAAAATGAACTTCTCCAAATGAATTATGTTGCCAATAATATAATATCGAGGCCAATCTCTAACAAGTCTTACCAAAAAATTTTGTGATCCTTCATCAACACTTGATTGCTGAATGTTGTTTGAAAAAATCATTATGTTTGGCTGTGATTATAATTGGATATTTGTACAATAATTTGTGCGAAATTCTTGCTACTAGTACCCAATGATCTTGTTTTATGAATTTTCTCATGAAGGAAATGATATTATAGTAAAAAGCCCCAAACTAAAACTTCTGATATTTTTGCATCACTCCCAAGTTTCCTTGCGATGAAATCAAGTATGGGAGACGACAGAGAGGTGTAACCTTGTTCAATTATCCAAATGAACGGGTTTCACACAATTTGGGAACATAATGAACATCTGATTCAGGCATTAGTTTTGGTAACAATCGCATGATTTGAGATTGACACCATTTAGGACATTTTAGATTATTGTGGCAAGGAATACTTATGTTAGATTTCCAGTCAACAATGAATATCTGGCCTTGCAGGAGCTTATTTTTTATCATGTAGCTTTTATGTATTGTTTAAGAACTGGAAATTGAAATCAACAACCATTTTAAAGCTAGGCCGTATGTGCTTGTCCATGAAGAAGTAAGCTTCTCTGTAGTCATTTATTCGTTGCTACATAGTATAGATAAAGCCTCCTTTGTTTGCACATTGATGCCACCTGGAAGCACTTTTGCTGAATTATAATATATTGTTTCTATTTTTTGCAGCTGGTGTGCTTGGCAGATCTAGAATTCGATTACATTAATCCATATGATTCAGCTTCACGTATAAATAAAGTTATATATCCAGAATTTGCCTTGCAAGGATTTTTGTGTCTACTCTTTCTCCTCTCTGGAAATTGGCTGATGATTTTGCTTTCAATTCCATGCCTATACTACAACGCGAGACTGTAAGTTGTTCTCTTCCTGTGTTTTCCAAATTGTAGTATGGTGTGCTGTCAGCATATCCATCTGTTAACTTATGTCTACTGCTTGCTCGTAAAGGTTTCCTATCTGTTGAGAGAAATACTAATATGAGCTTATAATCCAAGCTTTTCTCAACATTTATGTTCGAGTAGTAGCACTTGCATTAAGGAAATTAGAAGTTGTAATCTCAGTGGAGAATTGGTAGCAGATGACGCTTAAGGAGAACATACCTTTTTGACTGTCTATGTATGCTATTCTTTTTGTTCTTGGGCAACAACTTTCCTCTACTTGTTCTGGTATTAATACTTGTGGCGTCTTGGAAAAAAATGTGCATCAAAACCTAGTAAAAGGGAAATTGGTTCATTATGTGTGTTCTACGTATATGTCATAAATTCGTTATATATACAATAGTACATATGCTATACTTCAAATTCGTCACAATGAGTTTTCCAATTGTAAGCAACATGCCATGCAGACAACCCAATAAAACTTGCAATAATTAATTATATAAATGTCAAGGAAATAATATTTCTACAGTAGATCATTTGCAAGGTAGTATGAATTATCTATCGCTTATGGTTCACATAGCACATGTTACAATACATATAGAAAGTAAAAAGATTCTTGTTTTTACTGTGTGTTAAGAGATTGTGTACATATATAAAATATATTATGTAGTTTAGCCCTATATGGATTATGGACTAGCCATCTATTTCTATTTATGTTTTAGTCCTTTTAAGGCCACATTTTACCTATTCTTAAGAATATTTAAAATTTTCTTTCTCAACTTGGCGTCTAAGTCATAGGCAACCTAATCCGTAGCTGCTCACCTTATCCTGTTTCCCGTTTGTAGTTTACTGCCTCTCCATCTACCCTCTCTACCTCTCCCTATAACCCTTTTCCCCTCTATTGCCCGCTGGCCCCCCATCCTACCTCATCTGCTGCCTCTGCCTCTCGTTAGATCTTGTGTCCTTATTTGTGAGTTGTCCCTCATCCTTTCCTTACTGATCTTGTCTCCTTAATTGGTGGTTGTCCTCTCTCTTCAATTTTTCTCCTTTTCTCCTTAGGATTAGGGTACATAAAATCCCTCTTTTTTCCCTAAACCCTAGAGCTCTCTCTAGCTCATTTTCTAATATCAAACCCTTCTCTCCTCAAGGTACTACTATTAAATTTAATAGTACTAACTATATTTTGTAGGTGTGGGCACTTTGATTCTTTCAAAGATCGCACGAGAAACTCAACGATTTGATTCCTCTTAATGCCAAGGACGCTATATCCTCCACTCGGCAAAATTCTAATTGTATTATACTTTCTTGTCTTCTTAATAGCATGTAAACTCACATCTAATACATCATTGCATTTCTAGAATGCGATAATGGGATCTATGCCCCAAATTGAATGTAGTGCTGGTGTACACTTTTTATGAGTTATTTTCAACCTAAAGTGGGGAGTTCATCCTCTGCCAGGTGGATTACTTTGTTTCAAAAGCCAACTGGGATGAGTTGTAGATCTATCTTCCTTCTATGGGCAAGCTTGCTGATCTTCTCCTTCAATGTGGAGGCATTCTTATGGCTAAATTATTGTTCATCCTCAAGCTGTATCTAGAGCCATCTCCATGGTCAATGCAATTGATCTTGACCTTGATAACTCGTTAACTAGGCTTCTTAAGGTTTCAATCTCGAGTTCCTTTAATTTTGTTCCCTCCATTGATGTTGTTGCTTTTGTAGTTTCTGTGAGTGAATTTTGCTCTTTCAGTGATCTCCTTAGTCCTACAGTTGAGGTCAAAACTCTTATCCTCCGTTGGTACATTGTTGTTGCTCTAAAGGATAACCATCTTTCTAAGAATTGCTAGGAGTGGTTTGTAAGAGCTCACCGGGGACTTGTTGCCACCACCCTGTTGCTCCTCTCTACTTTGTGCGCTGATGTGTCTATTGCAAATGTGATTATATTAGTCTTCTAGCATAAGAGGATCCTCCGATCTTTGGTTGTCTCTTCCTCTTTTGTTGCTATGACTTCAAAGAGGAGCATAAACACACCAGTGATAAACCATTAATGGTGGCATAGCAGTAATACTCTGGTGGGGGTAGCTCGGGAATGCAGGGAGATAGTATAGGAGTTGGAAGTAGTGATTGGTTGAACTTTATTTTACTTAGAGTAGTATAGAACAAGGATTCAAATTTCAGTCTGAGACCTAGTGCCAGTCCAGGCTTGGACAGGTATAAATGAGTCCATATTGGTACGAATGAGTATGTACCAAACTAAACTAGACAGAATCAGATGGGAGCAGCACCACAACATAGAAGAGGAAGAGGAAGAATAGAGGAAGAGGAAGAGGACTTGCATGCCGCTCACAGTTGCCTCATGTTGTCTTAGAGGAAGAGGATTTGCATGCTGCTCACGGTTCCCTCATGTTGTTTGCTTGCCGCACTGCTCCCCCAATAGAGAAGAAGAATGAAAGGAGGAAGAAGGGGAGTAAGAAGAAGAGAAGAAAAGAAGAACTGAAGAAGAGGCAGCAAGTGGTGTACCAGTACATAGTTGCTGTCGCTGCTGCTTCTTCTTCTCTATTGCGGGGCAACACATCTAGTTTGTTCGTCTACAACGGAAGTGGTGCGAGCTTCCTTCTTTCCCTCCTCCTTTCTTCTTTTTTTCTTTTTCTTCTTTTTTCTCTTCCTCTTCTTCTTCTTCCTTTTCCACTTTGCTCTACTGCTCCGTGTAATAGTCTTTGCTTAGACTAGCACAAACCGGCTATACTGCTCTGTAGGATTGGATTTTCAATCCTTGATTTAGAATGGACTTATAGAAAACACCTTCATATATAAAAGAGCAACATGTGGTGGGCACATAACAACAATATTCCTTTTGAGTCCTACAGTACCTAAGAAAGATATACCAAATTGCACAAGGGCTAAATTTGTCAGAGCCTTGACCAAGAACATGAAAATAATATAGACACCTTGGGTAAGTGTAAATGCTGATTGTGATGAAAATAATGTTTAAAATAGAGCCTTGTATTGTAATATGGCTTTTGAGACTCTGATTTTTTAAAAATGTGGCCAAAGAGAATTGCATCCCCAAAAGTGCCATGGAACAAAAAGTGCGTGAGCAACACCCAACAATTGACGGTTTTTGTGGTCAGCTATACCATTTTGTTGTGATGTATAGGGATAAGATGTTTGGTGAATGATACTCATGATGCATAAAAGACAGGGAAGAAGACTGAATAAGTATATTCTAAAGAATAATCTTAACTAAGTATTTGCTAGGAAATACCAAATAATTTTTTAATTTCTCTATGTAAGATTTGAAAATTGGTGAAGTTGTGAGAATGTTCATTGATGAAAATGACAGTATCGGTGACCTTCCTAGATACTGACCTTCCTTACTAGATACGAGACTTAAACCCTAAATCCGAATGAACTAGATGAAATCAAGACATACTCCTACTATCACTAGATGGAAATGACGTTTCTATGATATTTGCCCAGTTGACATGCCTCAAAGATAAAAACTTTTGGACCTTAGCTCGAGATGGAGATGGCCTGGACCAGGCAAGTGCTCGATGGGACACAAGATGGATTTGCTTGTACATATATTCTTCTAGTCTCAAGCTCTCTACCAATTATGATCTTGGTCTTGAGGTCCTAAAATAGAGAATGTGAAGAAAAAATTGTAACAAAACAGTTGGAGGTTTTGTGAAGGCAAATATAGAAAAAAGGTTAGCTAGTAACTGTGGTACATAGAGAACATCATAAAATTAATGTGTATTAATATAGATAGTGTCAATGCCTAGAGCAAAGGCTAAGGGATCTACCTGCTATAGACACTAGTTGATGATAGCATCTTGTTATCTTTCGCGAGGAGATGCACCGGAATCAAGAATCTGAAGGTTTTCAAAAGGCAAGTAGGGCTATACCAAATATTAAAGTAGAGGATGCCACATGAGTCATAGGAGGATATGCTACATGAGATGTTGACCGAAGAAGTTTTTCATAGTCTAATAAGGAGATAGTAATTGCAGAGGGTGTTTGTACATGGATCCAGGTTTCGGTCCGGTACCGGCCGGTACTTGTCCGGCAAGGGACCGGCACCGGACCAAGCGTTGGAGCATGGTAGTGGCGAGGCGACAGTAGGCGGAGCACGGGTGGCAATCACCGGCGGCAGAAGCTTCGTTCCCGTGGCCGCGAAGCTTCCGCCGCAGCTCTCCCTCGTCCCGCCACTCTTCTGTTCCCGCTACTGCCGCCTGTTCTCGCTCGGCTCACCGGTATGTACCGTACCGGTCCGGTGGGCTCGCCGGACCGAGCCACCGGACCGAAACTTCGATCCTTGGTTTGTAGTAAGGTAGCTTAAGCATGAGAATAATCAATGGCAACCTTAGCATGAGGGGCTGTCTAATATTTTGCCAACAATGATATGATCTATGGTTGGTTCAGATACAATGAGTACAGTGAAACGGTCATGGCCACATCCATGACTTGTACTTGAACTTTTGCCTTGACTTGCAATATCATAAATTAAAAAATTGGTCCATACCACCCATATCAGGTGGTACATATTTGTTCGATCTTGCATCAGTACAAGATTGGCTATATATGTATGTGTGTGTTGGTACTATTCAATACACCCATATCAGGTGGTACATATTTGTTCGATCTTGCATCAGTACAAGATTGGCTATATATGTATGTGTGTGTTGGTACTATTCAATACATTCTGATCCAATAATGGACTAGTACACCGGTATAGATCAATATCTTAAAAGTGGTTTTTATTAACAATGTGAAAGTTGTCATGGGTTTACACTTGAGACTATTCTCCATGGCAACAAGGAGAGAGAAGACTATGGAAAGACCCAAATAAAGAATAGAAGAGTAGTGTATTACCATGTAACCCTACTTTTCAAATATAACTTTTCTTCCTTTAGAGGGGAAAAATTCCTAAACTTTGAGGCTTCAAGGCATCAAGAGAGCACTTGATATAATTTTTGCTGCTGTTGAGAAAGTGGCAGTGAACAGTGATGGCAATGAGCAATAACATTGGTGAACAATAGTGGTGATGAGAGAGGTTAGTTAGCGTAACTTACTCTAGTACCATGTTAGAATTGATATTCAAAAAGTAAATCTTTTTTGTTAATCTATCTAGGGTTTCGTACTTAAATATGCAAACCTAATAGTAATTCAATAAATTCATTAAAATATAAAAAAACCAATAACATAACTTATAAATTTTAACTTGTAGACCTACTTTTAATACTCAAGTCTCAACATTAGTGAGGGCACCAAATCGAGTACTCAATTTTTTACCCGATAGATGAACTCGACTTGAACTCGAGTTGAGTACCCTATTACATAACTTGAACCCGACTTAGTATTTAAATGGGTACTCGGGGTACTCAATTTAATTAAAAAGAATTAATTTTTTATTTTAAATTATTCTATAAAAATATAATTTTATAACTTAGTGTAGTAATAAATATATTTATTTTTAAATTATAAAAATGTATTATTTTATTATTTTTAAATTCGGTGTTGTCACAATACCTATGAACCTAACCCATTGACCTTAACTTGTCCCATTTAGTAAACCGGGTATCCAAATCTACTATAAATGGGTTGAGTTGAGTACGCAACTATGACAGTATAATTGTATCACCACACAACATTTTGAATACCTTTTAGCTTACTTCTTATACATTAAATGGCTGCCATTATTATGATACAATTGACCATCAACACTATGTTTATGCTAATGTTATATTCAAGTGTGTGTCTCTTAATTTGTCTTTCCACAACTTGCTTCTACCGTACTACTTCCCTCCGGTGTCACTACTAAGGTTTCGAATGCTTGTTCTTACTCGTGTATTAGTCTTGCATTGCACCAATATGAATTGGTAAGCCTAATGTTACGCCCCAAAAATCCACCCGGATCCCGCGCCGGGAATCCCAGACCTCGGGACGCACAACAATGTACCTGTCAAATCAATCCTGACAACTGAACGGTACAGACTAAATAAAATAACATAACAAGGACTAGCCCGGCCCCGAATATCCATAATACAATAACACTGACACAAGGCCGACGCAGCGGTCAACAGAAATAACAGCAACAGGACCGGCACAGCGGTCGACAAACCAACAGATAACATGACCGGCGCAGCGGTCAACAGAGTCAACAGAAACACGAAATATAATAAACAACCGACCGACAGATGCAAAACTAAACCGGACTGGTGGTCCCCAAGCTATCTATCTAATCTGCCCCCGAAGGAGCCGCGTCTGAACCTGGAGGCAAAACAAAGGGGGGGTTAGCCGGAGGCTAAGTAGGGATACAACAAGGCACATGGTGCATGATCAGAATGTAAGGGTTTACCAGATTGCCACAGTAACTCTACATGTCCCGTATATCGTATAGTCAAACTCAAATATGTATAAATATACGTGTCCTTAGACAGATAAAAACTGGGAGCTGATACAGCAGTGGTCCACGACCCGCAACTCTATAAAATAGAGTAGTCCCTACTGATGGCTCCC
The DNA here is from genome assembly GCA_027563935.2 of Costus lasius. Taxonomy (NCBI): domain Eukaryota; kingdom Viridiplantae; phylum Streptophyta; class Magnoliopsida; order Zingiberales; family Costaceae; genus Costus; species Costus lasius. Next base: position 70,548,502 of record CM050452.1, read on the forward strand.
CGAACAGTAGAGACAATTGTCCGTCGATAGCCCGCTAGTGTAGCGTCCTACACTCAGTACAACCCCTCATTTGGGCTGATAACAAACCTCAAGCCCATAACATCGGACTCTCTCGGTCAGAGACGGTCACACAACGTCTCAACAGAAATCTCACAGACAGTACATCGAGGTACACTGAAGTATCTATCGCTAGACATTCAGCCCTCATACATACGTATAACATAACTCATACCAGCTAACTCTACAGACTAGCATGCAATACCGATATTCATACCATGTGTCATACAGGCAGTATATGTCAACGGATAAAGACTAGAGTAGAACAGGAATCAGAACAGTAATCAACAGTGATATCAACAACAAGAAGGTGCCGCTAATCTACACATGCGGTTGGCACCGTAACAAAGGAAGGAGGTAGAATCCCTACCTCAGATGCAGACATACAGTAAAACAGAACCAACCCGATATCACGCGATCAGTCAACAAGTCCTAACAGGTAAATCAGGTGTAAGTTCTCATATTATGCTAATCTACTTATAAGAGTCAGTATTAGGTAGTCATGTCCAAGTATAATTATTTAATCAGGTTTGTCAGATATACAGGTCCAAGTTTATGTTTACGCATGCGTTTGTATACGTATAAAGGCGGGTACGAGTACTAACCGAGTTCGCAGCCTCGTGCGAACGAATAATCACCACCGGAAGTCGGGATACGCGAGAACCAACCACGCGCGCGTAACCGAGTCGTCAGCATGGAAATCGATGTTCGCCGGAAACTTCACCGGAGTCACTGCTCACCGCCGGAACAGTGTTTCCGGTGGCCGATCGAAGCTCTCCGGTAGTCAAATGAAAGCTGATGGCGAGGGGGTTCTGGTCGTACGGTCGGCGTTGCAAACGGAGGTCGGGATCGCCAGAGATCTGGGAAAAACCGGTCGGCGGCGGCGTTCGCAATCTCGCCGGCGCCGGAGACGAAGACGCCAGAGAAGCTTCGGGAGGTGGCGGAAATGTCCGCCAACAGGGAAGGAAGCTTGCCGGAGGTAGGAGAGAGGCTGCCGCATACGAGCTCACACTCACGGAGCTCGAGTTCGTCGTCCGGTTGAAGTAGCGAGCGGAGGAAGGAACAACACCGGAATCACGCGTAGGGGTTAGGGCTTGACGTCGCCGGCACTGGACCTCGCCGGAGTGGTCGCCGGATGAGGGTGGAGGTGCACGGGAAGAAGCCTGCCGAGAGTGGAAGAGACGCACGCACACGATGCATCCGTCTCAGAGCTGAAGTCACGAGCTGAGGGGAGATGACGCCGGATTTCGCAGACTGAGCCTCGAGCTCACCGCTCAGATGCCGGATTTCGCAGAGCAGTAGTCGGAATACGCTGAAGGGGTGGAGATATGAACGAGGAGAGGGTCGCGCGCAAATCGGAGGAGGAGAGGGACGCTCGGTTTCGTTCGTGATGGGAAGGCGGACGCGAGGCGGGGAAGTGAAATGGGGAAGAAGACACGGCGATAGGGAGAGATGGGCTCAGGCACGCGTGCACAGTGCCGAGTCCCATCCAACGTACCCCAATTTATATATTTTATTATATTTTACTATTCCTATTTGCCCGTATTCGTCACGGGTGTAACACCTAATGTATCAATACATGGTATGGTTGGAAGTTGGAACAACTCAATCCATGTCACTCTAGGTTTTATTATTCATTGCTCCTCTAATTGGATTCCACTTGTCTTATAAACCTGCAAATAAAAATAAAAGTAAAAATAATAAGTTTTGTGGTGTTTAGGTTAAATGTAAGGAAACACCAATATGAATTGGTAAGCCTAATGTATCGACACATGATATGGTTGGAACAACTCAGTCCATGTCACTATAGGTTTTATTATTCATTGCTCCTCCAATTGGATTCCACTTGTCTTATAAACCTGCAAATAAAAATAATCAGTTTTGTGGCGTTTAGGTTAAAATGAAACTAGTCTTATATGTAGGGAATGTCATAAGTTCATAATTATATATGAATTTCTTAATTCATAACATCTTACTATAGCAAAAGGCTTCATTTGGTTTGCTTTTGAATTGTTTCCACCCTTCCGATTCTATCTGACAGTAGAAATTTGTAAAATTTTAAATTAATTAGTTTTGCAATATTTATAAATTATATTTGAATAGAAGTATGCGTAGATGAAATTCTAATGTCTTTCATTGCTAGGAACATCAATAGACATGGTTTTAAACTAGCCTCACCCTTTAGTTCCGTTCTACGTGCCTTTAAAACTTGAAAAAAATAAAACTAGCCTCACCCTTTAGCCTCACCCAGCAGCATTCTCAAGCTTATCAAAATCGCGAGTTGACTCGTCCGAGTCAACGAGTTTACGTGTTGACAGTATAGTAGCGAGTCAACTCGGTGTTAAAAACGTTTTTTATAGTTAACTCGGTCAAAATCACGAGTCAACTCGGTGAAATCAGTTGAATCGGACGAGTTGAGCCGAGTCAGCCGAGTTAACTCTATACAGTCGCTTCGTCTTCCGAAAACCAAAAGGAAAGAGAAGGAGATAGTATGGTAAGATTTCATTCCTTATCTCGTTCATCTGCAATCTTCTATTTTCATTTTTGGTAGCGTTTGCGATCTGCTCTGTCGCCGCCTCGCCCGTTGCTTAGTCGCGGCAACCTACTTCATTTATTTATTCAAGAACTTTGCTGATTTCAATGTTAAGACATTTTACAAAAGGGAGAGATCTAATTAGGCCAGCAAGAACTCGATTTGCCACATCATACTTAACTTTGGGATGCCTTAGTGACTTGAAAGATTCTTTGATAAATATGTTCACTTCTACTCAATGGAAGGCATGCAAGTTTGCAACACTTGATGAAGGAAAAAAAATTCAGCAAGTTGTTTTGGATAGTAAATTTTGGAGGGACATTTTGACATGCCTTAAAGCAGCATTTCCACTTATTAAAGTGCTTCGATTAGTTGATTCAGATTAGAAACCAGCCATGAGCTTTATTTATAAGGAGATGGATCGAGCAAAAGAAAAAATTCAATCAAATTTTAACAATATCAAGAAGAGGTAACCTTAAATTCTAGTTATCTAAGTTTTAGTATTTATGCCTTTAACTTTTTTCAATTGTCTTTTTAACAGATATGAGCCTATTTAGGAAATTATTGATAATAGATGGGATGTACAATTGCATAGGCCCTTGCATGCAGCTGCATACTATTTAAATCCTCAATTTCATTATAGTTCAAACTTCAAACCAGATGCTGAAGTGAAAAGAGGACTGTATAATTGTTTAGCAAGAATGGTCCCTTCTCTTGATGAAAGAAGGAAGATTGATTTGTAGCTTGAAGATTTTAAGGAAGCAAAAGGATTATTTGGTATTGAAGCTGCAATCTTGGCCAGAGAGACTAAACTTCCTGCAAAATGGTGGGATTCTTATGGTGATGATTGTATAGAGCTACAAAGATTTGCAATTCGAATCTTAAGTTTAACATGCAGCTCTTCTGGATGTGAGCGAAATTGGAGCGTATTTGAAATGGTTAGTAACTCAAATTTATCTATTTAGCAATATATTAATTGGTTTTTTTATGCATAACTAATGTATAATTTTATATTTTATAGGTTCATACGAAAAAAAGAAATCGATTGCATCAAAGTAAGATGAATGATTTGGTTTTTGTGATGCATAACTTGAAGCTGAAAAATCAAAATAAGAAAAGGACATTTAGAGAAGCTACTTTTGATGAGCTCCCTTCTGATGATGAATGAATAATAGAGACAGAAGATGGACAACCAAGTTCAACAACAAATAATTGGCTTGATATTCTCACATCTGAAGATAATGAGTTGAGACTTGGAGATCAAGAGATGCAATTTAGTGATCAAGATATGGAAGGAAATACTATTGTTGAAGAAAATGAGCAAGTCAATCATTCAAAAAGACTTAGAGTTGAATTTGGATGAAGACCATGACCATGAGGATGAGATAAATGAAGAGGATGAAGAGAGTGATGAAGATTTGGAAATTCAAGCTTCGGAAAATTTATTTTAGTTTTTGTGTGATCAATGATGTTCTTTACTTTATTTTATATTTTGGAATTTGAATGTCATTTTGGCTTAGACTTCACTCTTTAGTCTTTATTATTTACTATTTTACTTTTAAAAACATACACTGGGAGTCTGTGACACATTTCTTTTATAATCACTTGTTGATGTTATGGTTGTATTTTAAAATTGGTATCTAGTACATCTTTATATTGTATACTTTAATACATGCACATAATTTATAAAATATTATTATTATATTATAATTATAGGATCTTACGATCCTACGATTCGATCTTACGATCCGATCCTATGGAGCCTCTACCGTTCCTAGGTAGGATCACGATCCTGATAACCTTGAGCATTCTTTCTTTTCAATTTGTTGTTGCTAGTCATATTTGATGTTTCTATTAATCTACCATGAAAAAAAAGAATAATATAAATTAACAGAAACAGTATGCTCGAAGACTAAGTAACTAAGTAAGAGTATGATGAATACACATATAATAACACGCCGATTGGTAAGAAAAAATTAGCATAGGAAAAAAGAAAGGTAACTATGGGGAAGGCTTACGGGTTACGGTACATGCACTGGCAGAGACAAAAAACACACTAAAAAGCAAGTGTCGGGGACAGATATACAATAGCTACGGCACACAGCGAAAGCGGTCTCCACTAAAAAGCAAGTCGCGGGGGGGGGGGGGGGGGGGGGGGGGTGTGTAAATCACGCACCCGAAGCTCAGGTCACAGGTTTAGGTGCAGCTTCGCGCGCGCGCGGGGGGGGGGGGGGTAAATCACATACCTGAGGTGCAGCTTCTTCCTCGCGGCGATGGCGATGGAGCAGGGAAGCAGGTTGCCGCGACTAAGCAACGGGCGAGGCGGCGACAGAGCAGATCGCAAACGCTACCAAAAACGAAAATAGAAGATTGCAAATGAACGAGATAAGGAATGAAATCTTACCATACTATCTCTTTCCTTTTCGTTTTTCGGAAGACGAAGCGACTGTATAGAGTTAACTCGGCTGACTCGGCTCAACTCGTCCGATTCAACCGATTTCACCGAGTTGACTCGCGATTTTGACCGAGTTAGCTATAAAAAACGTTTTTAACACCGAGTTGACTCGCTACTATACTATCAACACGTAAACTCGTTGACTCGGATGAGTCAACTCGCGATTTTGATAAGCTTGGCCATGATACTGCTTCGTACAAAATTGGCAAAGACAAACCCTGATTGTTACTGTTTAAAACATCATCACGCGTCAAATTATTGCTCATCTCTGTGAAGTCTTTTACAGGTACCAGTGCCGGGAACATCTCATAGATGTAACAGAGATCTTTAATCTGCTCAGCCGTGAAAAGAAGAGGCGCTTTTTCAAGCTCGCCAATCTAGTTATCCTTCTCTTCTTGTCTTTGTTTTGGTAAACATGACATACGCTGCATTAAAATTTGATATTGATTTTGACAAATTAAGCTAATCGTTGTTTTCTTTCATGAACCTTGTAGGATGATCTATAACTTACTGGAGGATGACCAATAGCTGGAAGACTGACTTCACTGTTCTTTGCCTTCTTCCTCGCTTCATCCTATTTAAAATCACTGTTAGGTTCCTTGTTGCTCATTCGCACCTGTGTACTTATTGACTGTTGACATAATTTGCTTTTCTATCAAAACTAGTTAATTGGGCTTTTGTTTAAAGCTGTTGCGAGCATCTGGAACCAGGAACAACGACTAGGTTTCATTTTGTTTCTGGTATCTTTTGAGAAGCTGCGATGTATTGCATGCATCCAGGCATCTTTCTGATCCATTTATTTTGATGGATGAGTGGTGACGATGGGGGGCAACAATGCTTGTGATTTTATTGGAGAAACTAAAGATTCATTGTTAGCGTAGTAAACTTTTATTATAATTTTTTAAGGTTCTGTTTGGGAGTGCAATGTAGTTGGTGCTGATCCATATTGTAAAATACTGCGCTGTAGAGTAAAAAATAATATTGTTGCTGTGAAAATACTGTTGTTGTATTACTGTTATACAGAAAAAAATTAACATTCATATGTAGATTAAAATGTTAAATTGTCTCAAACATTTATAAGTTGAGTTTATTTATAACACATAAAAATTAAGCTTAGTGTAATTTGTTGATGAATATTATTCAAGCATAAATTCTTTTTTATATAAGGTAGTGTTATTGGAAATAAAAAAATATTGCTAAAGGCCTTGCTTTGATAGTTGATATGCTTTCAACTTGAACAATTAAATGTAACCAGGTTATCTAGATTTATTTCTTGTTAATTTTATTAATTGAAAACAAGGTTTAGTCTTTTTAGATATTCTAAAAGGAACTATGTCCTTGTAAATTTCAAGTTATAGTAGTGATGTTCTGTAACCTGTTTTTTGCTCAGTTTTTCAGGATAATATACAACTACGGTCAAGTGTAGGTGAGTTGTAAATTGAAGATGCGCCTGAACTAATCAGATTAAAATCATAATTCAGTGCACAAATTGTTATACAAGATGATTGCAAAGCATAATTTATGGAAATATAATAATAAAATAGAGTATTTGGTGAAGCAGATGGGTGGTGGAACAACGAGAGGTGATGAAGATTGTCAGAGCCAAGCGAGATGATGGCTCAGACGACTAGAGGCATTAATCCAGCTTCAAAACAAGAACAACAAGAGGTGATGAAGATCATTGGAGCCAAGCAAGATGATGGTCGGAACATCGAGTGGCAAACAAGAATGACGAGAGGAAAGACTCTAAATAAATCAGAGTTGTGGTGGCAGCGGCAGAGGCAGCAGCAATAATTCTCACTAGGGCAAACGGATGGTGTAGGGGATCGGGAGCAAGTAGGTAAGTTTTTTTTCTTTCTTTTTCAACTATCACCCGGGCGCCTTGGCAAGCTGCACTAAGGGGTCTGATTAGACATTCGACATGTTGATGGCAGTCAAAGCAACAAAGTTCTTAAGCAGCTATGTCTAACAGTGCATTCCGCCTCTGCCCGTGCAGCCTGCAGTGGCATGCAATGTTTGGCCAATGCTCTTACTTATTTGTCCGGCTTATTCCATCCACAATCCACAGTAATGGGAATTTGTGGTTTTTGGATGGCGTGCGCGCAACTAAACATGCCAAATTACCTATGATATCAATGTGGCACGCAATTAGAATGCAATATAACCACACGTAAAGACTTATATTCCCAATATACTAATACATATATATATATATATATATATATATATAAATAAATAAATTCTTTCCCAATATTTTCCGCTTGTTTGGCTAAGACATGCCAAATTGCCAATGATATCAATGTGGCATGCAATTATCATTCAAGGAACCCTACGTTAAATCATCGTTTTGACTCTTATTCCTTGGGTTTTTACTGTAACTGCTTTAGCTATTCAATATATTCACTAGAGAAAACGAAATTTCAATACCTATCTATCCATATATGTAGAATATTAGACTATACAAAAGAAATTCAGTAAGAAACCAGGACATTAGAGAACTGGTCGTCAAAAACATAAGGATCCGAACAACAACATGAGCACAAACTAGAACAGGAAAAAGATTAATAAAAGATGCTACATTCAGCTAGATAATGATCTACAAGGGAATGCTTCCATCATATGCCGTGCACTCCGTTGGGAGTGTCAGAATCCGCATCCGAACCAGAATCATCACGAACTTGTTGACTTATTCGCTCGTTTGGGCCAGCAATTGTGCTTTGTCCATTTGGGTGTGCCGGATCTGTGATAACCTTCACTAGCTGATTTGCTGGTAAAATACAACAGCAATACACATTCAGATCTGAATGCTACTTCTTGACATTTATGCGAAGTATCAGAATTATTTCAAGGATTAGGTTCAATTGGGAAAAGGTCTACAACACAAAGAAAGTCAAGGCACATGAGCACTATTTTCTATTTAACATCTAAGATGAAAACTATACTCTGCCAAGCATAATATAACTGATGGATTTGCAAATTCAATAAAAACTTGGGAACAACAGTAGAATAATATTTTACATCTGAACATATGTATATTAACATGAAATTTGAAGTAGATGAGCTATAGCTTTATTTTCTGCTTAAACAACTATCGAGTAGATCGTAGAGAAAACATTCTCAGAGCAGACTCAAATTTATCACCCTCCACATATTGCATATTCTCCATTATTATATGTTAATGAGAAAACAAACAAAATCCAGAACCTAAAAAGATATATATAACTTATCTAAAGATCCTTATGGCCTAATTTCTTTAGAGAGAATCAACATAGGGGAAAAGAAAAAATACAATGACTCTGATAGCTTTTGCATCCAGATTCATTGTATATTTTCTTTTCCCTTACATGGATTCTCTTCAAAGAAACAGGTCTTTAGTGAAATATGAAACTGAAAATCACGTCATAAAGGATTCTTTGTCATAAAGGATTCTTTACCTGTCGCTGCGCATCTTATAGCCACAGTCTTCACCAACTGGATTTCTCCTTGGTGATTGCTTACGAAGCTCTCCTACAATTTATAAAAACATTTCATAAGCAAAATGTAAATGAACTTTCAAATCCATATCTTGGTATGCTTAATAGACAAAGCAACTAAGTGAAAGGATCATAAATATGACAAGGAAGCCTAAACATCTAAGCAGCGTGAAAAAGCATCCATCGAGTTTGTAAATCTGAAAATAATTAGGATAATCATGTAGAAACTCATGCTCAACATGGTCGTTTACTTATTTGTCAATGCAAAATAGGCTGTAAGGGATGGAGGAAAATTCTCAAACAATGGCAGATCCCTTTTGAAAACCATGTAGCAAAATGATATCCTACAAAAAGGATAATAAGGTTTCATAAAAAGTAGATATACAATTTCTCTAGACAAGTAATTAAGAAGTTGATCAACTCTAGCTTGATGTTTCAGTAGGAATGGTCGCATGTGCCTTGCATACAATTGTTTTGATCCCTGAAAGAGGCAACAGAAAGTAGATAAGTGGGCAGACTTCAAATAGAGGAATATAAAAATAAACAAAGAGACTAAACTAATCAAGCATTATAATCCATGCAGATCAGACAAATAGAAAAAAAAATACACGCTGCAACTAAGGATAAGTGATGTAGTCATAAATGCTGCAGAACTCTCTTGAACAATGTTCGGAAACCAGAATGAGTTTTAGTGTAGTGAGGTCCAGTAAAATATATACAGATTGCATGAGCTCAATGGTCAGCAATGAACCATAGACAAGACCAGGCATTCAAAATTGTCACTCCTAGAACATCAATTTCTAGATTTGCAGGTTTAAACAATTGGAACAGTCATGATGATTATATTGGTTTATGAAAGTAAAATTCTCAAGGTATTTCCATATTTTGGTGAACCAAATTGCCGCATACAAAACAACAAACTATCTCTACTGCACATGCATGGACAAACAACAGTTAGCTATTAGCTCACTTCTCCTATGAACAAGTAGCATTGTTACTGCCACGAACATGGACAGATAGCACTTAACTACTTGCATGCCTCTGTCATAAACAAACAACACAGCGTTGCATCCAGATTAAAGAAGATTAAACGTGGATGAGCATACAACAAACGCTGTTTGCATGCTATAATTTCACATAGAGAGACAGACTAGACTTCCTCTACAAGCAAGAGGCACCTTTCATCTGCAGCTTAAAGAGGGTGTTAAAGTTGGTATATGTAAAAGTGAGTTAATATCATATGTTTAGTCTCACATTATTTATTTCTCTGTTTTATGAGAGTGAGTTTATAAATTTGAACACTACCTCCTGATATACAATGAAGTAAATTAACTGCAAAGATAAATACTTTCCATTCGACCCTATTAATCTACAATGTTAGCTATAGTTTACTCAGTTTCATGGAAAAGACTATCTAATGGGTATCTCTTACAACAATGAATTGTCAAAAGAATCACTCTTTACTGGGCTGGATAGAGTATTTGAGCAATTGGGCTTCTTAAGAAGCAATGGGTTCAAGAGCAGGGCTATAGTACTGGTGTGGTGGCTGCCTAGAAACTCCAATACTTTCGACCTGCCTTCATGTCATTGCCTAAGCACTCTGTCATGGCACTAATATTACCCATAGCACGTGAACAAGAAAGCAGTGTCTGGTGCATCCTAAAGCAGCTTTCTATGATGACTGGAAAAAGAGATTACCATTGACTTTCCTTACTAACAAACAAGTTAACCATCACGATTAGTAAACTTTGCATTACATCTTAACATTAGTAAACTTTGCATTACATCTTAACCATAGCAGCTTCACAATGAAATGCAGTGTCCATGACTATATTAGATTCCTGAAGTTAATTATAATTACAAGTCATATTAATTGTATACTGCACGCGGTCATTTTTCTAGTTGACTGAATTAACAGCACTTGTTTGATAACTTGTACCAACTCAAGATCCAGAATGCACTAAAACAACTTCTTTAACAATAAGATAGGAACAAAAAAGGAACAAATTGGTGGCTGATGATACTTACTTGGCCAGATGGCAGTTGCAACCAAACCAGGAAGGCAAACTTAATATGGTAGTAGAATGGACACCTGCAGAACAAGAAATTCACTACTATGCTTTATAAGGTTAAAAACAGACCTACGGCAAAAAATTCTTCTAATGAAGCATATAGAATATATAAATAATACCAGCATATTAGAGTATAAATAATATTCTGAAAGATAAAGAGCGCTAAGAAAGTAACAATGCAACATTGAACATGCAAAAAGCCTTCGTTGGTCTATTTATGTACTTAGTACAAAAGAGTATAATAGAATATTCATCTTAGGCGTGTCTTAGTTCATTTACATAAACAAGTGAATAGCACTTGTGCCTACATATGTGGTGTCAAATCTATGCCACTGGAAGAAGACTAGAATAAAACAATGACTTAAAATCATGAATGGAAACATTCGGTCAGTCTCAGTGAATGAAAATTGAAGCCAAGTTTGAACTCCAATATTAAATAAGACGATGACCTATTTCAAAGAAAAGGAGAAAAGGACGGTAAGTAAGAAAGAAGGACGGTAAATAAGAAAAGGAGAAAAGGAGAAAAAGGAGAAAACCAATGTCTTAGTTCAACAAGAAGGACGGTAAGTAAGAAAGAAAAGGAGAAAACCAGACCTGTACTTAGATCATGGTTCAAAAATGCGGTTCATTCCTCTTTTTTTTATCATGGCTAAGTAATTGATAAAGGCGAGAATCAATCCTAAGATCTTGTTATCAACAATAAAGATTCTTACCAATTGAACTAATTAACACCTCTCATAAACCACCCATATACAGGGTTACTCTTGGCATAATGTTGATACTAGCATAAATTGAATCGTGCAGACACCGTTTAGTTTAGTTAGCATTGCTAACATCTATATTGCTATTAGCATTGTTCCAATGGACTATATAGCTGAATTCTCATCTATATAAACCCTCTTTCACTCCCAACTCATTCAAGCTAAACTCTCAAATGTTGTTTTTCTATTTTAAGTTTAGTTTTTATGATAACACCTAAAAACTAGAATGTTGATATCATGTGAAAAATGCCAAAAATTTATCCCTATTTACAATGTATTCATTACAATAATATTTTTCAAAGATAGAGTGCCACTTAAATTAAGCAACCGACAACAATTTCATTTCAAAATACCCAAAGGTGTCATGGGAGATATGAAAATATTCTATAAAAAATTTAGAATCCTTTTCTTGAGAAGCAACATATCATTAAGGAGCGTGAAGGGTTTGACAACATGCAGTGGGCCCCATATTGTATGATCCATATTAGGGTAAAGAAAATATAGCTGCCGGAGATGTTGAATTGGAGGTTGCTATTTAAGTTTCAAGGGCTCCATACACCCTTGAGGAGGATGTATTTTTAGCTTCTATTTGAGCTTTACATGGAGCTACATACAGAAGTTGCTATTATGATAATTGGAGAAAGTCAAATGCATTAAAAAGGAGAAATGACATTTGGATATCCAATTGATTTCAATTTGTGTTACAAGATTGATCTAAGTATTTAACATTTTTCTTTATTTTATTTATATTTATAAATATCTTATTTTATTTTATAGCTGAATGGGGGTTGCAATTCAGGGTTAAGGCTCACAACTTACAAAAGTGCTATTTACATTTTCTCACAGTGGTGTCATCAAGCAAATGCAAATAAAATTGATCGACATTCTTATAAATACATACAAAAGTGCGGAATAGGCTATCATACAGGGCTTCTTATGAAATTCCAGCAATTCCACTACTTACTGTCGACAAAGAAATCCCCCTTCTTTGTAAATAGATTCAACTCGGATTACTTTTTCACTTGGGTTCCAGGACCAGGACATTCTTGAAGCACAATCAAAAATCCATATGGGACCCTTTTCATACCTTGTGGCTTTCATTCCATCACTTCCACTAAACCAAATGCGAAATCTAACCCACCAAAGGATTAGTGGTCAACTTTAGAAGATTAGGATCCCACCATAGATGAGTAGTGATTCACCGTAGCCCTCTCAATATATTGTTGAACTCTTTGATAGGAAAATTGATAACAAAAGAAAGTGCCAACACTATCACAAAATTCGAGAAAGGGGAAAGCTCTAGCAATAGTAGATCCATTATTTGTTATTGATTAACGAGAACAGAAAAAGTTGAAAGGAACATTTTCTCTTTCTGATACATGTATATGTTATGAGATATGAAATGATTTAAATAATGCAAAGAGCACAGAGAAAACACTGATGGAGTAGGAGGAGATGACCGTGTTGGTGCTGGCAGCAAGACGTGCTAGATATACTAACAATGGACTTATGAGCAAAGCTATGGACTTGCAACACAAGATGAAGACCATAAAAGGCCCTTATTAATATCAAAGAAGAGGCAAGGGTTCAAATTTAATTGCAACAAAGTAAAGAATCCAAGCCTTTATCATCATTTAATAAATAACTCTTTTTCATATACTGTTCTAGATGATTTTTCAGCTATTAACAAGATATATTTATGGCAACTATAAGTATATTTGTGCTATCAAACACAGAAAACTAGGTAGGCTGAATCTATATATGAAATTTAACAAATTCAGCATGTTGTAGATAAATTATCGGATTGTCCTTGGAATGTACACACAAAGTACTTTATTCAGATACTGTTTTCTCAGACAACTACTCCCCATGATTAACAAAGCACCTATTGATGCAAATTAAGGGCGAATGATGAGTAATAGACCAATTGTTTTTTTCTTAAGAGGCATAGTTGGTAGCATTTTAATTGTGGCAATACAGTAACTAACTTCCCTAAGAGATACCAACACAATGTACCAAAACAAATTGCAAATACAGCCAAGTAGTATCCAACTATCCAGAAAAAACTTGTATTCAAGCCAAGCATTTTATTAGTACAAAAGGAAGAAAATATACCAGGAAAGCAATCTGTCAGAGAACACTTCCACCATAGTGAAAGAACCATATACTGCAAGTCACAAGACTACATTAGAAGTGTAACAGACAATGTACATAACTAGTAAGGCATATGCTAAACTTTAGGAAAGAAATGACGGATATCAATTAGACAAGATTTATGTGGCTAAAAACAGAAAATTTGGCATTCAGGTAAACTTCAAGAAACCAAATTGATGTGAAAGAGGCCATACCATTGACTGTAACGAGAAAAGCAATCAGAAAAGGAGCAATGAAGCAAAAAAACCTCACAAAAGCAGATGAAATCTTGTCAATGTACTTAGGATGGTGTGATGAACCGCAATGAACAATTTAGCAAGAGCTAAGATGGATATGTAGATGTTATAAAGAGATCAACAAAAAGGAAAAAAATATTTCAAGTTGTTGGAATATATAGGAAAAGAAGAGAATTTAATATGTTTAGTACTAACAGTTTAGCCCTACATTACTAAGAAGACGCATATACATACATATACACGCATTACATTACAGGAGGGGCATATGCATATATCTATAATGCCCCAAATTTTGGATTTTATATCCAAAAATTACAACTCTACCCCTTAAAAGAAATTTGGTTCTCCAATTTGTCATCACTTAATCACAAACAAGTATTTTTATCCAAATACAAATTCTAAGTACAACCTTGAGGAACTCAGACCAATTATTTCTCTCTCAATAAAATTAATTATGTTTCTAGATCAATCATTAAGTTCATGAAGCAATTCCAAAATCACTTGCGTCAATCGAGAGTTGAAGCTGATGCAGCTACTTTCGATTAGAGTGGGAGAGTTAGTCTCAAGAGTCAAGTCAAAAAGAGGATTTCTCACTTCTTTCTCTCATTCAACTCGTACAGCTCCTAAGTGATAAAAGAAAGAACTCATCTTCTTTCTTTTTTGATTACCTTCCTCGTGTATGTATAAGACCGAAACCATTCGATTTCTAAAAAGGATTACTAATCCCTAACATACCGAATCCATTCGATTTCTAAAAACTATTACTAGTCCTTAACTTTTCAAGGAATCCTTCATTAGTGGTTGTGAATGATTGACTTTTTCAATCCTTTCGACTTGGATCCGTAGAGCAAGTAAAAAAGATTGAGAAATAAAACCATCTGATTTGATTTGTTCTCAATAGTCATAAGATGATCATCTTAGGGTGATCCTTTTGTAGGGTGATCCTTTTGTCAACAGATGCTCCTATTACACTGAATACTGAAGGAGGAGAACTAACTATATAGCATCTACATCGATAATTTAAGGAACTACCTGTACTAATGAACTTGCAAAATGGATCTGTTTATCATAATCATAAAGACCTGCTCCACTTTAATTGTTATTTGAACAAAAAGATCACAATAAACTTTTAGTAAAAGTTATGTCTTGGTCCGAGTGGGGATAGCATGCATGTCTATGGAGTTTTGAAAAATCAAAACATCTCAAAAATAGATATAGAGGTAGGAATTTGTTGAACAAACCGCACTCCTTTGTATGCGTAAGGAGTCCATTAATGAAAAGGGGTGAATCAAAATCATACACCATTAGGACTTGAATGTATTAGGATGTCAACCATAATAAGCTTATTCCTTTATCCAAGAAATTGTAATCACAAGAATCCATGACTAATATAGGATCAATGGTCAATGTGTATAATAATTTACTTAAGAATTCATAATAGATCCATAATATTCATATCAAGCTTTATAAAATACTTTACCACTAAACTACAACAACCCATCGTCCTCTAGTATTACCATAACTCTCCAAGAAAAATCATACAGGTGAATGAAACTCAATTTCAATAATCCTCTTAATTGTTCTTTCGACTTCTAAAGTTCTTGGTATATCAATCAAGAGGAGGGTTTCAATAATAGACTATAAAATCAATTAACTTAGAGGAGTAATTTAGATAGTTCATCTAGATAAGACTATAGGTCTATTATCAATAAAACCTCGACTAGTTACCATACTCCCGAAGACTAGACATCCTATAACTATTATATCATATAAATCACTGAAATTTACCTCAAATCCTTCATAATATGCAGAATGTCATATCATAAGGTGACAATATCATATGTAATCATAAATCTCAACATATATGACCACAAAATCAACAACAAATCTAATCCTGAGGACTTGTGCTAACAAGTAGTCATGATAGAAATCATATGTGATCATCAAAATTACAACTAGATATAATCATGCGATCAGAAACAGATTTCAATGTGACTATAGGGTTAAATATACAAGAGATCATAGACAAAAAGCATACCTGACGATAATATGAACTGATATCTTAACTGGTATGATTATAACATAGATCCTAATTGGACTTAATCAAAAGATCATAAGCTTTACTAGATTTGGTCCAAAGATCACATATGATCATATGATCCTAACTAAAATCAAAGCATATTGATAAAAGATTTATGAACAAAGTCAGACAAGTGTTATGGTGTCTTATGCCACAACTGAAAAAGATATGATAAATTAATGAAGACATATATGATCATATGATGATAACTCATGTGAGCATCACTCACCAGCATAAACAGGAGTAATCACAAGATCACTAGTATAAATGGGTATCCCCGTATCACTAGTAAAATATGACAGTATATTATCATAAAGAGGCAATCCCAAAATCATGAACAACAGGTAAGATCTTAAGATTGTAACAAACATAGTTTTCGCAATTATATTTTCAGTAAGCATTCTCCTGATCCAAAACAAATATCATATCCATGAGATAATGTCATATGACTACGAACTAATATGATTAGGATACTTAATTATCAAAATCTAGTTTGACAAAAGATCGCAAGCATCAACTGATCTAAATCATAAACTGACATGATCAAGAAACATAAATCAAAATATGTTTCTAGATCGGACTTAATCATAGAGTCAAAGCTAGATAGGATATGTTATCAACATCAAGGTAGACTATGATCATAAAGACAAGAATAGATAGAATCATATGATTACAATTGATGTGAGCAACACTCACTAAACAAATGAAGTGATCCTTAGATCATTATCATATCAAGAGTGATCATCACACCACTAATATAACCTGAGTGATTATAAAATCACTAACAAAATCACAATCAAGTCAATATAAGTCCTTGGGATCATAATCAAGTCCATCATAATATCAGAGATGATATAACAATAGGATCATAATGTAAAACTGATATCAACAATGTGTCATAAACCACCATGATTAAAATCAGAAATAGATATATGAGTCCTTAGAATCATAATCAAGATAATCAAAATATCCTGCCAGAGACGATATAACAACAGGATCATAATGTAAAATAGATATCAACAATGTGTCATAAACCACCATGATTAAAATAAAAAATATATTTGATCAAAGATAATAAAAAGATATATTCATAATCTGAATTAAAAAAAAAGACCATTATGATTATAAAATCACTAGCATGAATTTGGGGTGGTCATAGGATCACAATATCCTAAGCCCAAGTCTAGGTTCCTTAGAAGTATCAATGAGAAAATTTAACATGCATAACATAATCAAGTGAGACAAGCTCTATCACAAGTTTAGCACCAAGGTGCAACGGAAAAATGAGCTGCACAGGTAGTAGATAATGCATGTGCAGGAATACCATGTATGAGAAAAGAATGTTAATGAGCAATTTAAGGTTCTTGTGAGAGAACAAACTGAGTTGAGATTAATAAGGAATTGAGATTGTTCATATCAACCCTAAACTTACATTATTTGGTGTTCTTTATGTCTCTGAATTTTCAAATCTCATTTCAGTTTGTTCTCTCAAAAAAAACTTGAATTGCTCAATAACATTCTTCTCTTCTTGTTGTGTCTTTCAAGACCTCAAGACAAAGGTGAAGATTAGTGGGGGGCTTAAAGTTAGTGGCGTATATGTGGTCTAACCAACAATACCAAGTGTAGGGAGAGACTACACACATCAAGGCTTGAGCGATGTTCAAGACAGGTTCGGTTAGAATAGATGCTACCAACTTTAAGTCCCTCATCAATCTCCACCTTTGTCCTGATGTTCTCAAAGACAAAACAAGAAGAGAAGAATGATATTTAAGGTTCTTGTGAGAAAACATATTGAGATGAGATTAACAGAAAAAAATTGAGGGACATAATGAATACCAAATAGTATAAGTTTAGGGCTGATATGAACAGTTCTAATTCCTTGGATAGGGATAAGGGATCCATTTGCAATTGACATTGGATTGTAATTAGTGTTAAGCATAGGGATGCAATAAGAGACTTGTTACATGATACATGAGAAGTGGCTCCAGAATTTAAAACTCAAGTATCCGCAGAGGCGGTTAGAAAAGTAATACCAAAGACTCCATAGATGGTAGCATAGGTGGTAGCCATGAAGGTGGAGGTGGAAGCTTCAACCCAATCTGACCGAGCATTCATATTCAACAGAAAAGACTATGACTGATGAATCAATTGGTGAGGACACAACTTGTCTAGAGACATTTGATCCACTATCAGCAATGACCTTGGCATGAGAACGCTTGGCCAGACAGATGATTACTGTGTCTTTGAGCCACAACCGCGCCCCCAACCCCTTCCAAGCCCCCCACATCTGCCTCCTTGGGGAGCTATAAGGGCATTGTTGGTTTCAGAAGTTGATGAGATCATAAAAACGCATAAGAGACATGAATAGATATTCTGAATTAAAGGAATTGTGGAGTTAACAAGAAGCTAAGTTTTAGCGGCAGCATATGAGTCATTTAGTATGTTAGGAATTGAGCCACAAGGAACTCTTGTCATTGTTAAATAGTCATTGATATGTCAGTGGTTGTAAAATTTGCATTTGGTCTCACTTTCCTTTTGAGTGTTCGATAGAGCCTACGTAAGGGTGTGTCTCATTATTTTAAATTAAATATTTCTTGTAGAGCCAATGTATTTGGTATATATTCTCTTGAGGAGCATAGGTAGAGCAAACACATCCCATAGGAACACTTGTCATTGTTAAATAGTCATTGATATGTCAGTGGTTGTAAAATTTGCAATTGGTCTCACTTTCCTTTTGAGTGTTCGATAGAGCCTACGTAAGGGTGTGTCTCATTATTTTAAATTAAATATTTCTTGTAGAGCCAATGTATTTGGTATATATTCTCTTGAGGGGCATAGGTAGAGCAAACACATCCCATATTTCCTTTGCAGTATCTAAAAACATGACAGTTGAAGTAATGTTTGGCTTTAATACTGACAAGTAGAGATATAACAACAGCCATATTTGAAAGTCTTTATGTTTCATAAGTAGGGTCCGAAAGATCAGAAGGAGAACTCAGTCAAGTGAAGTGGAAGTGGAGAGCGACGAGCGAGGAGAGGCAATGCCAGAAGGAGATGGGAAGAGGTGAGGTAGAATGGAAGGAGACGGGAAGAGGTGAGGCGGAGCAGTAGCGGAAGTACTATGATACCAAGTTAAGGGAGCAAAAACAGTAAAATTACTGTTCACCTTAGGGTTCCAACATATTAAGAATACAAGAAGAATCTATGGAATCCATTAGCCCTTTAGCCTGTTAAGACAAAACCCATTAGACATTAATGATTCTCAACAATATAATTAAGTGAGACAAGCTCTATCACAAGTTTAGCACCAGCTGCACCCGTAGTAGATAATGCATGTGTGGAAATACCATAGATGAGTATAGTACCTTGAATGACTGTGTCTAATTTTTGTGTCTTTTGTTTAGGTCACAACAAAGACTTTAGTTTGTTGGGTTCTCCTAGGGCAGCCACTTATTATGTGACTTGGATCTTTACTGTAAAAGCAAATCACTTGTCCCTTAGGACATTTAGTAGAAATATGTCTACGCTCCCCACAAAATTTACAATGTATAGGGCTAGAAGACTTAGAAGACCTTAGCTAATTCATTTCTTCTTTAACCTACTCAACCTTACCTTTAGCTGAAACATAGATACCCAGCTTCTCATATCTAGGCACAGGCCCCTCTCATACAACATAGCCTTTTGGTCCTCTAAAGATACTATCACAAGGGCAAAATGGTTTAGGCTGGTGAAGCATCTCTCATACATTCTGCCTTGGGGGGAGAATTGAATTCCTCCGGCCTCAAGGAGCACACAATGGCAGTAAAATACAAGAAGTTAAATGCCTCCACAAACCGTAACCAGGTGATCTCAAAACCGCAATAGAACCGTCTTCTAGTTACTTTACTAGGCTCTAGGCATCTACCTCTCCTTGCAGCATGCAGGTCCCGTATCTGCCTTTTTCCTCGTTCTTGTACTCGACAAGGTTAAAAGCTTTCTCAACTAGCCTTAGCCACTCATCGGCCTTAGCTACCTTAGAGTCTCCCTTGAATAGACTCAGACCTAGCTTTTGTAACTCGATTATTTTGGCATTAGCCAGTGGATCCATGCAAGATCTAGGCTACAGCGGTTGCTAGCTCTCTTGTGTTTGCAAAAGAGCAGGTGTTGGTAGATCTTCTTCCTTGATGTGCATCCACGATCTAGACAATTTAAGTAAGATCTTTTAGACAAATTATAAATAAGAGAATAATGATCCCATACCTCAAGTCTTCCTAAGGGACACTTAAATTCTTACTCCTTTAACCTCCCTCTAATACCAAATATGTTGTCATACCCTGTTTACACAGTTTATAACAAAGGATATATAGTAAACAAAGTAATGTGTAAGGAATAAAGTACCGTATATAAAATTTTCTTTCGAAAGAGAATCAACAACTATTCTATGGCAAGATGTACAACATCAACATCTCTTAATTAAACTTGAACTTAAACTATGTATTTAAAACATTAAAATGAAATACAACTTTTTTTATATCATTATATCCAAAACAAATAAGTTATATCATGGATCTTTTAACCACCTCAATGTCTTTAAATGTAAGAGCGCTTGCACGGATATGGCAACCAGTCTGCATCTTCCCAATCTACAATTGAAACTAACCCTTGCACTTCAGCATACATTGCGAAGTAAGTCTCTCCCCTCAATGGGTAAACACACCTGCCAACATATATCACAAGTCTATTGGCATGCTCTAGTATGGACTCTATATCTACTATGTGGACAAGCCAATCCACATACATCTGATGTTTAGTATACATATGATGTTTCAGTATGTGTAGTTTATCTATTTCCTGCACAATAGAAGATTTTCACTACACCAACATGATTTAGTTTATAGTATATCACTTAGTTCAGTGTATGCATATAGATCATATCCATGTTTACTCCGGTCTATGCTTGTGTTATAATTCATGCATCTTTGCTTTATGTTTATCTGATGCCATGTAGTTAGACTCTCTAGCCTTGATTCCAGGGGACTACCCTTTCTTTTGGGAAGAGACTTACTTGACAATGTATATTGACCCACAAGGATTATTGGTTTGGTTGCATATCAGAAAGACAGAAGACAGAGAACCGTTGGCATATCCTCACAAGTGCTCTTACACTTAAAGGTATTGAGGTGGCTAAGAGATCCATGATTTAGCTTATTTATTCTAGATAGAATGATATAAAAGAGTTGTATTTCATTTTAATATTTAAAGTAATAGTTTAAGTTCAAGTTTAGTTAAGAGATGGTGATGTTGTACACCTTGACATAGTTTGGTTATTGATTCTCTTTTGAAAATTTTTTTTTTATATAGTATTTTATTCTTTTGCATTACTTTGTTTACTATATATGTTTGTTATCCCCTCTAATGCCAAGATGACCGAGTTGCAAAAGCTAGGTCCAACTCTATTCAAGGGAGACTCGGAGGTAGTCAAGGCTAAGGAGTGGCTAAAGAAGTGAAATGACGAGAAAAAAGTTAGATGTACCACCCAAGGATTGGAAAACTAGTCCGGCAACTCAGTCCGGCGAGTCACTAGACCGGTACCGGTACTAGGCAGTATGCCGGTGGTACTGCTTCCTCTCCTCTTCTCTTCTCCCCTCCCGCTTCCTCTTCTCCGCTTCTCATGCTTTTGCTGCAAGCAGAAGCTTCCTCCACGGTGGTACCGCTTCCTCTCCTCTCCCCTCTCACTTCCTCTTCTCTGCTTCTCATGCTTTTGCTGCAAGCAGAAGCTTCCTCAGCGGTGGTACCACTTCCTCTCCTCTTCTCTTCTCCCCTCCCGCTTCCTCTTCTCCGCTTCTCATGCTTTTGCTGCAAGCAGAAGCTTCCTTCACCGGCAGATGGGCGGAAGATGTGTACCGACGGCTACACTCTGTTCCGGTACCGGTCGGTCACCAGACCGGTACAAACCGGCAAAACCGGTCGGTACCAAAACGGTTTTCCAATCCTTGGTGCCACCTACATGCTAGAGAGGCAGATGTCTGATGGAGTACCCAAAGGACGATTGTCTCCTAGATGTTTTAAGGTCACTTAGTCATGGTTTATGGAGGTGTTTAAAGCGTAAAATTTTTCTTCCATGAGGTTACAAGAATCCATGTATCTCTCTTAGGCAGTATCAAGGTTCAAAAAGCCGATCCGGTGACTCGGTCCGGCGAGCCACCGGACCAGTACGGTACTACCATCGGCAGCGGGCAGCGACAGTGGCAACGCAAGCGGTGGAACCTGTAATAGTTGTCACCTACTCATAAGGCTCTCTACCACCTCCTTGAGTTGTTTGGTAGAGCATTTGGTGGCCAACGTGAGCATTCACGTAACCAAATGTGTGTGGGTTTCCAAGGGACCCTAGTTGGGCGGTAGCGCTTCCTATCTCTACTACCTGCAGGCTTGATTTGAAAGTGAGGTTCCCAGCCTTGGGTCCTCCTAATCTTCCTTCTTAGGTGCTATTTCTTCCCTAAACGCAACCCTTAAGTAACACTTGGGCTGGATGGCGTGAAGACAACCTGTTCCTCATTGTTTAAGCTTGAGCTATTCTTGCGGAATGAACTTCATTTGAAGTTCGGTGGTTCTGTTGATGGTTGAATGCGGTTCAAGGTGGACAACCCACATTGCTGGGCTAGTTGGACCTTTGGTTCTGATTTGATATTGCTGTGGAATGCTGCATTGTTGCTGAATGCTACTTGTGTGAATGTTGTGACATTGTCGCATGTGTGCTAAGTGAGCCAAGCTCGTTGTTGTGCCTCTATGTGCAGTCGCAGGCACTTGAATGCCCCTGCTCTATACTCTCTAAAGTTGTCCCTTAGATGCTTGTAAGGGAAGAGCGTGGTGAGGTTTGTAACTTGTGTGAGGCATGTATTTGAAAAAAAAAGAAGTATATACAAAAGAAAAGAGAAAAGAACAACAAGAAAAAGGGGTTGGAAACAAAAGGGCTTGGTTTGGTGTGTGCTTTGTTGTGAGGCTAATCCGTTGGCCAGGATTTAGGGAGCGGGTGAGGTTCTATTTTGTTTAGGGATAGACTTCTCCCCTCCTTCTCGCCCTCTGGTACACAATCTTAGACCCCGTTAAGCAAAAATTTGAAAGGGGTGATTTAGGTAGGCTGTAACAACTTGAAAATATATAATACCTTTACGGGAGGTAGAGATCAGAGCGTCACCGCCCAATTAGCCTCTTCAGCCACACCAAAGCGTGTGGCTACAGGAGAACCTACTGTTTGCGAGGGAGCAACCTAGCCAACAAGAAGGAAACCTTACGGATGATAACTACCACTTCTCCCAAGGTCATGGACCCGACCACAAGTTCTATGAGAGGAGAGCTGCGAGGTCTTCAACAAAGAGAAACACTAGCTGATGTAGAAATCAACTCCAGCAAGCTCTCGTCAGCACTAGAAGATCGCCAGCATCAAAACCACCCGAGAGCTCAAAAACTACCTGAGTGCACGGAAGGTGCCAAGGTGAAATCAGCAAGAGTTCAGCCCAGCCAAAATTTCGTGCGTGAGAGATCTCTCGATGCTTCCGCAGGCGGCGGAAGCTTCGATTACAGCCGGTTTCGGACCGGCTTTTAAATCACTGGGCAGTATGACTGTAGGGGAGTACGAGAGACATTTCACCAACCTTAGCCGTTTTGCCCCTATGATGGTATCTAGCTATGTTGTTTAAGAGAGGCTTGTGACCACATATGAGAAACTACTTATCTATGATTCAGCTACAGACCGACTCTAACATAGCGGGTAATGCCTTAATGGCTAAACAAGTTAAAAGAAGAAATAGATCAGTTGTCAACTAGAACTAAGACTGGGAGTATTTTTGGTCAATGTGGCAAAGGACCTATACAACCTAAGAGGTTCAAGAATAAGTTGCCTCCTAGGAGAACTAGACCCCCTTAGTCGATGCATAGACCTTATGAGCCTTTTAGTTCTGTGCATTGTAAGTTCTGTGGGAACCCTAGATATATTTCTACTAAATATCGTAACAGCCAAGTGGGATAAGTGGTGTGCTTTCACATAGGCTAAAGTCTTTATTATGACTAAACAAGAGGCACAAAAATTAGACACGACCGTTCAAGGTATTATACTCATCTATAGTATTTTGTACATGTATTATCTGACACGAGTGCTATTTCATTACACCTCATTTTGCTACTAGACTTGAGATAGAATCTGTCTCACTTTACTATGAAATGCATGTGGATTTTTCCCATAGGAGCTTTTGAGGAACCTAGACTTGTCACTTGAGCATAGGACATTGTGATCATGTGACCACCGAAATTCATGCTAGTGATTTTATAATCGCACTAGTCTTGTTTGATTCATATTATGAGTACAATTGTTTATGATCTTTGATCATATCTATTTCTAATTTTGATCATAATGGTTTATGGCACATCGATGGCACCTGTTTACATTATGATCCTATTATCATATCGTCTCTATTAGGATATTATGATTAACTTGATTATGATCCTAAGACTTATATTGACTTGATTGTGATTATGTTAGTTATAATCACTCGGATTATGTTAGTGGTCTAGTGATCTATGGATCCTACCAGTTTTTTCGGTGAGTATTTCTCCCATTAATTATCTTGTGATAAATATATTTTGATTTATGTTTCATAATCACATCAGTTTATAATTTAGATCTGTTCATGCTTATGATCTTTTGGTCAAACTAGATTTTGATGATTAAGTACCATGATCATATTAGTTCACAGTCATATAACATGATTAGTTAAACATGGAAACTTTGGATATGATATTTGTTTTGGATCAGACTATCAGAGTATGCTTGCTCAAAATATAGTTATGATAACTATATCTATTACAATCTTAAGATCACACCTATTTTTGTTCATAATTTTGGGATTGTCTGATTATATAATGCCAGATTTTGCTAGTGATGTAAGGATTGCCCAGTTATGTTAACAATCTTGTGATCAATCCTATTTATGTTAGTGAGCGATGCTCACATGAGTTATCGTATGATCATACATGTCTTGATTATATTTCTTTTTCAGTTATACCATAAAACTTGTATGTCTGTGTTCATAAATCTTTGATCAGTATGTTTTGATTTTATTTATGATCATATCAGTATAAGATCTTTTGATCAAAAGTCCATTTGAAATCCAAATTATGATCATACCAGTTAGGATATCAATTGATATTATCGTCAGGTCTACTTTTATGATCTCTTGTGCATTTATATGTGTAACCGTATAGCCACATTGAAATCCGTTTATGATCACATGATTATATCTAGTTGTGATTTTGATGATCCCGTGTGATTTCTATCATTATTACCTGTCAGTATATGCCCTTAGGATTGGATTTGTTGTTGATTTTATGATAATATCTATTGAGATTTATGATTACATGTTAGACATCCAGCATAATATAAAGGAGAGGCAAATCTCGATTAATATAATATGGAGTAAAAGAGTGATGTTTTAAATAATTATTACATGTCTAGGCTTCATGATTATAATAACTAGTTAGGACTTGGGGTTTTTTTGATAATAGACCTATAGTCTATATCTAGATGAACTATCTAAATTACTCCTCTCATAAGTTGATTTTATAATATGCTATTGAAACCCTCATACTGAGAAGAAAAAGAACAATTGAGAGGATTATTGGAATTGAGTTCTATTCACCTACATGATTTTTCTTGGTGAGTTATGGTAATACTAGGATGAAGAGTCGTAGTGCAGTGGTAACATATTCTATAAGGTTTGATATGACTATTATGAATTATTAAGTAAATTATTATACACATTGACGATTAATCATATAACAGTCATGGATTCTTGTAATTATAATTTTTTGGATAAAGGAATAAGCTTATCATGGTTGACATCTTTATACATTTAAGTCATGAAAGTGCATGATTTTGATTCATATCTCTTGATTGATGCAAGTGATTTTGAAATTGCTTTATGAACTTAATGATTGATCTAGAAAAGAGAGAGATAATTGGTCTGAGTTCCTTAAGGTTGCATTTAGTACCTATATTTGGACAAGAAAACTTGTTTGTGATTAAGTGAAGATATTTGGAGGACCAAATTTCTCTAAGGGGTAGAATTATAATGCCATAAATTTTAGATTTTATGGCCAAAAATATTTTTAAAAGTTCAAAAATAAAGTTTTACAATTTCTATGAATTTTTGAGAATTTTCTAAAATTTCTACTAATTTTTATGATTAATTAAAGAGTTGGAAAATTAAGTACTTAAAACTTTATAATTTATTATCTTTTGGTTGCGAGCTGAACTATCCCTTAGTGAGGTCGAGTTAGCCATAAAGCCAAACTCAGTCATTTGATTCTTATTTGGAGAAACTATTTGTTGAATGGGTTGAACTCTATAACCGAATTTTTAGCATGTGCAAGCTATTTTGGGAAAAAGGTGCAAGTTTTATCAAAGGCAATTGTTCCTTGTCTTTCCATCAAATCTTATAGCCGTCAGAAGCCGCCTAAGTCATGTGCAATACCCCCTGAGCGGAGTTTTTATGAGTTTGTTAGAGAAGATCGACACTGTGTGATGTTCCATCTTTCTGTGAAGCCAGTGAAGCATGTTTCTACGACAGTGACATCTGCCCAATGTCGCTTCCAGGTATTCTTCTTTTCTTGATGTTTCGTGTTTCGTTTCATAATTTGGCCAAATACAAAGATGGTATTTCGTTTCATAATTTGGTCAAATACAAAGATGGTATTTCGTTCCATAATTTGGTCAATTACAAAGATGCATACTGCCATTTAATCCTGTCATTGGTGATGAGTCCTTCGAACAGAGGTTGAAAGCTTGTTGTGGTTGGTTTCTAGCTACCAGTCATCAATGACAATTGTCTGAGTGAATCTAAGAGTGATCAGTCACAACAGGAGTTGGAGAGCTCACCGGTGCACAAGCATGGGCCTTGGGTCCGATAGCTTTGTGTGGTGCACTCAATCAAAGCATTATCTTTAGCTAATTTAGGGTCAGACCTGATTGTAGAGCGATTTATTTGGAATAAACCAGGCATTATTATAGTCAGAAATTGATTTGAATTGATGTAATAGAGTGAGCGGTTCAATTTCATATTTGACCGAGCATTAGTTTTTTAGTAGATTCAACTCGATTTAGTCGAATCTCGGCCAATTTAGGTACTCTTTGGAAAGCTTTGAAAATTCTCAATCCAATGGTTTGGAGGTGTTTCATAATGGTTTGTAGAATTTATATAATTCTAGGTTTAAGTCTTGATCGAACTTAGTTCAGTGTTAAATTAATTAGTTTAGTGTAATTCTGTCTGGTTTAGTGTATTTTAGGTCGGGTTCAGTAGATTAGGACTGGTTCCTTCTAGGTTTCAAGTTGAATTTTATCTAGTTATGTGTTTAGTTTGCATGTTAGACAATGAATTAACTATGTTCATGTATAAACTTCACATGCAGATCGATTGATGTCCAATCTTTGCTTGATTGATTGCTATGTGCAATTAAATAAAAAAATGTATAGCACTTTTTTTAAAAAAAAAAATTATAGCACAGAAAAGAGGTAAGGCCTCAACCAGATTTCTTTAGATAAGATTTATGGTTTTTTATTCAATTGATCCAGTAGAATAGTATCGTGCACTAAGATGTCATTGGTTATTTGCATATAGACTTTTCAGTTGGTTAGATTTATTGCCATAGTTCATGTAGTAGAGTTGCATTCCATGCATATTCCATTACATTCAATTATGACATAGCATACTATCTCACAGATCTAGAATTGAGGGGTTTTGTGATTGGCTCATACCTGAGGGGTATAATTAGATCAGCTTATCCACAAAGTATATACAGGGTCTATACTAGAGGTGGCCAACGGGCCGCCCTGGCCCACAGCCTGCATGGCTCGGCACGACAAGTCAACGGGCTGCCCGCGGCCCGTGGCATGGCTTGGGCCCGGCTGGGCTGGAGGGTTAAGGCCCGTGGGCCAGGCCAGGCTCGGCACGATAGCGGGCCGCGTCGGCCCAGGCATGACACATGGGCCGCGCCAGCCTAGGCACGACACGCTTTTATCATTATTATATATATGTTTTAAAAAAATTTATTATATTATTATTATTATAATATATAAATAAAATTTTTAATGAATTTTGAGATTTTTTAATTTTATTATTTCTTTTTTTCTTATTTCTATGTATTTTTAAATTTTTTTGTAATTTATATTTTTTAAGAAGCTTTTATATTTGTAGTATTATTTTTAATATATAAATGATAATGGATTAAGAATTTTTGGTTAGCTTAACAACATTAGTATTAAGAGGGTAAGGGAACTAGGTGGAGTAATTTTGCAGGGTTTGGAATGGCCCGCGTGCCTAGTCTAGTCTATCGTGCCAGGGGGCCGGGCACGGCCCGCGTGCCTTGGACGGACTTGGCCTTGATTGAGTAGGGTCGTGCCTGGCACGACCCAATCGGGCCACGGGCCGTGCTGGGCCTGGAGGATTTTCCGTCGTACCGGGCCCAGTATGGCACGATTAGAAACGGGTCGTGCCAGACACGGCCTGCCACGGAACGGGCCGAAGCGGGCCCGTGCCTGGGCCGGCCAATTGGCCGCCTCTAGTCTATACTAGAGTATGCCAATGGACTCGTTGACTCATGTTGGCGTATTCGTTTTGGTAATGACAACCCCATCTGGCTATCTAACATTTTATGTGCTATTATCATCCTGCTAGTATATTTCATGTTTAGTATACATCTCATGTTCCAGTCTTAGTACTTGATTCAATAAATTCTTATAGGTGGCAATCAATGTTAGTCTTTAGTGTTGCATACAAATTACAAGGTTCATGAATCAGCTAAAATGTCCTTAGAATGTTATTTGTTCTTCTTAAAGGAACTGTTTTAGAAGGTATTATCTTTGTGAATAGAGATCTTGAGAAGAAACTTATAGTCAAATTCAATAGAAAAGAACAACATTTTTTTGAAACTGAAATTGCACATGATTCTTAAGATATCTTCTTATATTAAAAGAAAGTACATGATTTGGACCTTCTTGGGGAGACTAGACTTGCCTACTTAAGTTATGTTCTCTTAGAAGTATCAAGATATTGATGCTTAGCAAAAAGAAAATACAAACTAATTAAAAGCCAATGCAATCTTCAAATCACAAGCAAATAAAGTTGGGTCATTGGTATGCATAAATATGTTGTATGATAGGAAAGGAACAATTCTTCGTTTATTTGTTATCTTCTACATGATTTTTATTCATTAAATTTCAATTGTGTTTTTTCATGCCTAAATTTTATCACATTTTTTTTTCAAAATTATTTTACCAGCCAAGATATAGTATATAGGGCAGGTCAACCTGACCTTGTTCACATTGCGTCTAGTTGTTTGAGATCTCACAAACCTTGCTTGAGAATTATATTAACATTTGCACCTCAAATTGTTCGTACATAGCTTAACAGGTCCACTTACTAAAATGTTTAGAGAAACACCTAATTTATATATGATTTAATAAGGATAATGATTCTCAAATTCATTAGGAACACTTGAATATCATCTACTAGGCTATTATTGGTGCCCACTTTTCTTCAGAGTTCAGAGTTCAGACTATACTTAAAGATTAAATAACATGGCCTCTACATAACATCTGTGTACATGCTTCACATACCACTAGACTAGTGACAGCTGTTATTACCACAAGCATGTAATACTACATCCAGTATTAAGATAGAAACTGAACTAAAATCAAACCGAAACCATAACACGTTTGTTTCTCAAGATTCGAACTGAAGTTTGGGTATTCAAAGTTTCAAACGAAATGTAATGCCTAGTAGTAGCAGTTGTTATCATCGCATGAATGTAATAGTACATCTATCCAGAAATGGAACTGATTTCAAACCATACTGAAACCATGCTTACGTATTTTATCAAGACTTGAACTTAAGTTTCAGCACTACAATAGAAAGTAATGCCACCCAAACAAGTGTTTGCATTTTTTTTTTTTTTTTGGCAAAATTAGGTTGATGGAAAAGAAATCTAACTAAACGTTACATTAAAACTCGGATGTACACAAACTGTCGACCAATTATTGAAGAATTCTACACCCCAAACTCGTCGTGACAAAACACAAAAAAAACACTAATGCATGACTGCATTACATATATCTGACTGGAAATGTGAGTATCTACTTTTCTCTGAATTTAAGATTTCCATAAAAGCAAACATTTACCAACCTGCCCAATACAGAAGCCACTTTTCTTGTTCATTTTGATTCTTGTTCTCTATAGCCTTGAAAGTAGAATACACAGGCAAACCAATACCAATTGCACAGCTGCAAAATATATATATTATATAAAAGGCAAGGTAGCCAAAGACAGATTTGGTCTGACTAAGAAATAACGCCTAATCAAAACAGATACTGTAGGATTTGTAAATTTTTAAGACTGGTTTATGTATAGAGAGTTATTCAAATCAGCTGTTAATTGCAACTACTTAAAGGATGGTTTTAATTTTGAAGAAATCTCTAAAATAATAAATGAATCCGATATACAATTATGATATGACATGATAACATGAAACACAGACCAATTGGTGGAACACAAGAAATGAGTGACCCAATGGAGGCCGGAAAGATCCATGTAGCTGACTCCAAATAATTCTTTATTGTCATAGTTTTATAATAATATAAAAATTAAATTAAATTATAACATCAAAAACCACAAAAAGGAAGAAAACACTAAAATTTCTTAAAGATTGAATTACTTAGCAACTTATAATTGCAGAAGTTCAAACTAGAAGGAGATAGGAAAGTGGCGTATTAGGTTGAACAATTGAAAGAGCAGGGTCATAGCATGAAATCACGAGTGATGATTTTGCACTATAGTCGAGTAGTGGACATAAGATGGTGGGATTCTACAAGAGATTGGAAATATCTCTCATGCATGGTTTTATATCGAATTGGTTTAGTCTTAAACCAATACATATCAAATGTATTGATACTATAATATGCCGGTACTAGTTGTACCAACATAGAGTATACCTGTACTAGTTGTATCTTATATATACCACACATACTAGGGTGGTACAAACTAGTTTTTAAAACACTAGTCTAAGAGAGTTAGATGAACAATTTCATTCAAAAAGAGAAGTAGCAGTTGTTCTTAGATTAGAATGACAATGAATTCCACTTTTTCTAGAACTCTGAAATTTATAGTGTAAACTGTTCCTATTTTATATGAAAAACCTTCACAGTATTTAAAGCTTACCAAGCTGTTCGAGTAACAATATTAGAACCAAGTGGACAAAGCAACAACCGCAATCCAACCTGCAAGCTGTGCCATATTTCATCAGCTCAAGACTTGAAAAAGTATAACTAATAAGTCCACAAATTACTCAAAAGAGAACTGAAAACTGAAATCTGAAAAGATTAAGATACGAGGCAATAATGAATCAACTATATAAGGGAAAGAATCTGACTAAGCCTGAAAGACACTAAATACAATTTAATTGTGCAAAATTGCAAATAACTCAAATGTTTGTCTCAATAATCAACAGTACAATTTATATAATGGATAATTTTTGCTAAATTCAGTGGATACAATTTATTCATTGTTTATCTTTCCAATATAAGGTAACCTCATAATTAGTTTTAAAAAATCTTATTTTCACTTGAACGCATGTGAACATGAACATCACAATGGAAGATCATTACACTCTATATCATGGAACTAAAAACCAATCCATCCTACCCAGTACGAGTAGTATGTACGGGTCAAAAATAGTATCATAGCACTGTGTCCGCATGACCAAAACAACCGTAGCACAATGTCAATAAGTCTGATACCACTATAGCATAATATCAGGACATTCGGTACCACTATAGCATGGTGTTGATATGTCTAGTATGTACTGGTCCGACACAAAAGCGGTACATTTGGTATGCAGTAGTCTAAGTCTCTGAGATAGGACCAAAACATCAGTATGTCTGACATATACAAACCAAGATAGGACTAGTACACCAGTACAAACGGAGGCAAGACTGGTACATCAGTACAAACCGAGATAAGTCTAGTACACCAATACAAACCGAGACCTTGAACCTTGTTTCATGGAGTATGCCCATGTTGTACTGCGATGTACATAAAAGAATGATAAGGTTCCTTTGTCCCAATAAATTGAGCTTTCCATAATAATATATTAGAATTTAATGATTGGCAAGTCCTCCGAGTTATTGAAAAAAAGATAATCTTAGCTTGATTCAAGGTTTAGAATCTTGGTCTCAGCTGGTGTACCTATCCTGTCTCTTAATAAGGCGCACCATACTCTAATGGTAGTTAGATGTACCAATACAATATGTACCGCTCATACCAAGTAATACGAACTAATTTTAAAAATCTTGGCTTTGTTAGTATACATATTTCTTGACAATATAAAGGCAGATGATTATTACATCAATATTCCTATCTAATGTTCATGCAATAATAAACATTACGATTTTCATGGTCTGAAAGGGGCAAGGGCTATAAACCAAGAAACATCAATCTTTTATGAGCAGTAATAAAAAATAGGTTCCATAAAATTTATGCTTGTTCATTAGTTGAAACCAAAGTTTAAGATCTCTATCTATATCAACGTACAAATCTTGTCTTAGACCAGTACGTAGGCATACTAACACTATGTTGTAATAATCATGTGCCTTATTTGATCATGTACTAGTACTACTAGGCGTGTGTGTACATATATAACCTATGTATGCTCTCTACCTCCCTTCCCTCATGCGCGGCTGTGTGGTGGGTGGTTTGTCATGGTCTTTGGTTGATTAAGCATCAAATTCAGAACCAATTAAAAAATATTGAGTTGCAGAAATTTATGAAACATTATACTTAGGTTAAGAGTTGGAACTAAACCAATCAGTTACTTCACCAATCAATTTAAAACTGCTGCTAAAAAACCACCATTGTATCATGCTTCTACCAAATTAGTTGAAAACAAATGAGGTAAGGGCTAGCTAATGTGCTTAAAAAAACAACTAAATCTAAGTTATTCCTCTGAAGGTTCACAGTTTCCCCCATTAAGCTTTGTTGGAAACTCCCTGCTGAAAGAACTAGGATGCCAGTTATGCAGTTAGAGTGCCTTCATCTATCGCTCCCATTAAATTATATACACCGAATAAGAGATCATTATAGCACCATAATATTCCTTCTTCCTGATAAAGGCATTCTCCATGAAGGAAATAATCAAGGAAACAGTCAAGATTAACTAACATATAGCACAAATCTTTGCACCAAACTTAAAATCAAGCTTCGAGCAAAGCATGATGAACAATGGAATTCCCCTTTTTATACCTTCTCGCAAGTGTCAGAATCTCTTCGAATATCCTAACTGCAACATGTAATTATCAACTCAAGCAAGTAACCAACTATTTTCTTTCAAGTACAAACTCAAACCCTCATCTGATAGGAATAACCTCATACGTAATATCTACTGAACACTCCTCGTCAGATACCTCTGTGCATACCCCGTCTAAAATTCTAATGGAGGCAAAAGGGACTGAATCAATCGTAAATGGAACAAAGAAACCCTTGCTACGTCTTGATTAAATCAATCAATTAAACGATCATCGTGCACCAAGGAGCTTTGACAGAAGCAAATCTCTTCCAAAAATCGGAATCAGATTCTCCAAGCGAAGGTCGACGAGTTCGGTGCAATCGAGAAGGCACTCGAAGAAGAACGAGACTCGACCGGCTTAAAAAGAAAGGGAAAGGGAGATGGCGAGATTGCGTGTGGAAATCGCCGAACCTCGGAGGGGATGGAGGATGCGAAGAGGGCCATTCCAGACGAGGCGGTGACGTGAGTCCGGTCCTGGTGCCTGAAAATTGCTAATGGCGAACGGTGATCGCCGGCGGTGCTCCTGCTCAACGGACTACTCGGGAAGAGAGCCTTGCCCTGTTTACGGTTTTGCGGGAGAGACGGGTTCCGGGGAGGAAGCAACCCTTGTTGAGTTTTCAATAAACTAATTTTGCCCCTGAACCGATTCAACCTTTGAGAGAAAGTGATCATTCTGGACTTTTATATAATAATATATTTTTTTCATGATTATTTTTTAAAAATATTTTTGGCAATAGATTTGTATAAAAAAATAGTAAGAATTTGACTCATAAATCTATTTATAAACGAGCCACACACAATTTACGTAGTCCATATATAATATAAATAAAATTATATATGATAGATATATTATATATTAAGCTTTATATAGTTAAAACATGGTAAAAGTTGATTGGGAAAACCCATTCGACACGACCCGTCTTGTTTTGATCGGGAAAAACCCAAGTTGATTGAAGATGGAGTCGGGTTCGAGTAAAACCCGACTTAGAGAAGTCGAGTCAAGGTCAGGTATAAGATTTTAACTACCTGCCCTCGAACTCGCCCCACCCCTAAAAACTAAAATACTAAAACCCTAACCCTAATCTATTCCTCCCCTCTCTCACCTCTCACCTCTCTCTTCTCTCCCCTCTCCCTTCTCTCCTCAACCCTTCCACCTCTCCCTCTCCCTTTCTTTCCTCCTCCCACCCTCACCCCTCCTACTCTCATGCCACTGTCGCCCTGCTCGAGCTTGCAACCTCCACATCGCCTATGCTGCTGCTTGCATCACTCATGTCACGCCACCACATTGCCACTTGCATCACTACACCACCACGCCGCTGCTTGAGTCGCCATCCCGCCCCCGTCGATTGTGCGTTGTTTCCACCGTTGATCGGTGCATATATCTATGAATATGACCGAATATGGTTTGAGTCTCGTACTTGCTAGAGTGTATGATGCATATGTATAGTGCATCATTTTTTAGGCTTTGCGTATATGTCTAGTGCACCTAGAACTGTTTAGGGGTTCTTGTGTGTGTACCACTCATATGTATAGTGAGTGGGCTATTCTTGCTTAGGGAGCATAAGTTTGAGTGTGCAAAGAGGTTGGGGGTGTGTGCTAAATCTAATCTGCCACTTAAGACATATAGCTTTGTATTCGCATAAGTGACAAGTGATTTCCACGCACCTAGGTGAAAGAGGAAAGGAAACACACTAGTTTGTGCCAAGTGGAGCGCAGCACACAACTGACATAGTGGAGCACATCCTTTAAGTAGTTGTGACAGTCATAGTACTCGAGGGCAAGTACACAATGAGTAGGAAAAAAATTTGCAGTAGAGTGCCCCGTTGCAAATTTTGCAGTTAAGTAGTTTTTTTTTTAATTAAAAAGTTTTTTTTTAAAATTTTTTTTATAGAAATGATTTATACATCCTAAGCTATCCAATGATACCAATACTGTTATGAACAAGATTACACACAATGAGAAATTCACCTAAACATTTTGTATAATAAACAAAAGTGAATAGTATTTTTTGTTTTTTATGTAAAATGTACAGGTAAATTTTTCATTATATATAATTTTGTTCATAGTAATATTGGTATCATTGAATAGCTTAGGATATGTAGATCATTTCTATAAAAAAAATTTTGAAAAAAAATTTTTTAGGATGAAAATGAAGCACCCTACTTAGAAAAAATAAGCAGGGGTGCTCCGCTGCAAAATTTTCTCCGAAGCGGGGCTAAGAAAAGATCAGTTTCTGCAGAACACTTGGTGTATTAAGGGGCTGGTGAGTTAGAGACTCACACCATGTGAGTTTTCCTATTTGAGAAATTTGGGTGTGACACTCAGCCACCCGCCATCTCCACTGCCACTCTCTCACTCCTTGCCGCACACCATCTCCCCTGCCACTTGCAGCCTCGCTGCTCGACTCACAGCTGCCACTCGACTCACAGCTCGTAGCTGCCGCTCGACTCGTAGCTTGACCCGCAGCCTCGTCGCTCGTCGCTTGACTCGCAGCTTCACTGCCTCGCCGCTGAAGCTTGCAACCTCGCTCCTTCATTGTTATGCTCTCGCCCTCGCCGCCCTCTTGCTGGCTTGCCGCTCGCCTATCGCCACTCGCCACTCGCCACTCGCCACTCAACTAGCAGCTTTGCTGCTTCACTGCCTCGCCGCCTCCACCACTTGTAGCCTCGCCTGCACCGTTGCCGCTGGCCACCATTACTTCGCCGCCGCTAGAGCATTTCTTCTTCTTCCTCCCTGATCAATCACCCATGCAACCTTCTTTCGTCTTCCCTAACTAGCCGCCCTTGTATCCTTCTTTCTTCTTCTATGAGATCAGAATTTTGTTTTCTTCCCTCCTTTTTTTCTTCTCTACATTTCTTTCTCCCCAATTTTCTACCTGTCCAAAAAAACACAGCCTAGAATTTTGACGAAAAGAAAGCTCGTGTGCACTTCCCTCCCACCTATGATGGTGCTTCTTGCTGCTCCCTCGCCTTACCCCTAGTTCTTCACCATGCCTCCTTCCCCTGCCAAAGCCCCCTGCGTGCACCCGTTCCACCTTCCCCAGTACTCCCCCACCCTCGTATGTAGATCTGTCCCTGCGGTGTACAACAACTAGGGATAGGGAAGAAGCCCCGTGAAGCTTCATGCTTCCTATCGCGCCCCTGCATGCAGAATGAGGCTATTGCACTTATGTGGCATCATGGGAATTTCACATAACATATTTTTCTATCCTTTCAACTTTGTTTTCCTAACTAATCTTTTTCTCTCTTTTTTTTTTCTTTCCTTGTCAAAATAGGGCCGAAGGAATCCTTCATCAATTTTTGATCTTCTTTTGCATCGGATTAACAACAGTGAGATGTTAAGAGTCATTCACCATGACCTTGCCTTTACTCTTCACAACAACGGTGGTGGTAGCTTTAGCAACGTAACTTATACAACTGAATACGTCCAAATAATGCACTCAAAATATGTCATAGTTAAAAGAACTTAGCATTGCCTCTATAGAAACGCAAGTAAATTTACGATTTACAAAGAATAGCGAATCCAAGATATGAAGGCCGTTCCCGCCACGAGAAGCGTTCCCCGGCTTGACCAGGAATTTAACATCCAGCTTCTATGTGGATGTCCAAACAGGCACCGCTATAGCTGACGCAACCGGAAACAGACATGTGTGGATTAACACATAAATTGTGCCTGGGCTGGGGCCGGAAACTCTTCTTGTATATTCGATTCAATTCCGTTTTGTAATTGTGGCTCGTTTCCTTTTGAACTCTCCCCTCTCGCTTCCTCCCCGGTGCGTTGCAAAACCTCTTCACCGACATTAATGGCCGAGGTCTCCGGCGGAAGGGAGATGAGGAAGAGGCGGCGAGGCCGGAGAGAGTTTGCTCCTGGGGAGAACGTCGAGGTAAACAGATCTCTCTTTCTCTCTCCCTCTCTCTCTCGATTTTTCCTTCTGGACCGTGAAAATTCCCTGCTCTGTTATGGTAAAATTAGGATGTAGGGTATCATCTGTATTCCAATTTTTGATATAATTGATAGTAGATTTGTTCTTTTCCTTCTCCGATCTTGATTTCTTGAAAAAACATAATGAAGATTGCTTGACGATTCGAGGAACTCACCGAGTTTTGGGTGCAATTCCTGTGTTACATTATACAGCGCGGACTCGTGTGGTGGTTGCCGTTTTGTCTCTGACGATTGAAAATGGTAAGAAGGCAGATTTACCGGAGATCATAGAAAATGTACCTTTGTCGTCCGGTATTTTGCTTGATATAATTGGCAAGTCCATTTATATATCCGATTCATCATCTTGTGTGATCTTTTTCACGTCTCATTATGGTAATTGTCATTTTATGTGTTTTCCGTGCTTTGATATAAGTAGAATGCTTCTGAAGAGAGTTATAGATTCCACTTTATTGCCTTTAATCATGCATTTTGATTGTGGCTTTCACAGGTTTTATTGTGTGAAGAAGGGCTAAAAGGTTCTTGGCACGCCGCTACTGTTATTGTTTGCACAAAATGCTCCCGAGTCATTCAGTATAGTAATCTATGGACCAAGGATGAGAGTTCAAAGCTTATAGAGACGATCCCTGTATCAAATTATATAGAGTCCCAGGCTATGAGGAACCGTGATCATGTCCTGATAAGGCCCTTGCCACCTAATTATGATGCCCAGATTCATGAAATAAGGAATGGGCTCTGCGTAGATGCATTTGTGGGTGAAGCGTGGTGGGAAGGTGTGGTCTTTGATCATGAAGAAGGTTCAGAAAATAGGCTGATCTTCTTCCCTGATCAGGGTGATCAACAGATTTTCTCTGTCAATCTTCTACGCCCTACTCAAGACTGGGATGAAAGTTCTGACCATTGGAAGCTTCGAGGAAACTGGTTGTTGCTACAAGTACTTAAACCATTTGTAGACGGAGATGTCCTGCCTGTCTCAGTAAGAGATTTCTGGCATCAATTGAGTATTATGGCTTCTTTTAAGGAGAAAATTGGGCTGTGGATGTTAGGTTCTCTGTTGGTCTGGGACAGTTTAGTGACGGGGCTTATCCAAGAGCTGTTGTCTGTTGTTCATGGCTTATCAAATTTTTGTTATGACAAATCTGGTAATGCAACCATGACTCTTGGTATCCTGAGAGGTGAGAAGGCTAAGATCGAAGATATAAGAAGCAGGACAAGCGCATCTTCTTGGCAATCATTAAATATTGAAGGTGAAATTTGCCCAGAAGCCATAGATTTATATGTTTCAGGATTAGCTAATCTTACAACTCAGAATACACAAGTGGAGATAGTTGAAAAAGTGAAGAAACATCTTTTTTCTCTGGGTTGGAAGATTGAAGCTAAAACTAGAGTTGATGGATCTCCAAGATTTCGTTTCCTTTCACCTGAAGGAAAACAGTATTTGACACTTCGCAAGGCCTGTATTGATTTGTCCAAAAGAAAACTGGAGGGCCAGAGCTGCAACTCAACTGGGAATTACCCGAGGTTCAGCATATTTAATTCAAATAATACAAGCATTCATCCGGAACCAGAATTCTTCATGCAAAATCTTCCTCCGAGCTCCTCAATTAGGTCCTCTGAGAATAATATAGATGCAAGGATACCTAAAGAGAGGAATGGATTCTTCTCCAAAATGTTTGATGATTCATGTGACCACCTTGACTCAGGCATAACTGAACTACGTTCATTTGAGTATTCTGAAGGTGAGCATCAGTCCAAAAGTACCGTTTCAGGGAAAGTAAATTCTGAGGTAAATGTTGGTGAAAGTTCTCAGATCTATATGAATATGGAACCAGAGTACCACCCTGAAGCTATTTTAACTTTCATGTCACACATTGAATCAACTCGAGAGAAAGGCATTGAAAAAATTCCTGTAAAGGATAAAGAATTGATGGAGCTAAATGTTCAGAAGCATCTCTTATACATGGGTTGGAGGATATCTGAAAGGAGAAGTAAACTACGATTTATTTCTTCTGATGGTGTGGCATTTCATTCACTTTATACTGCCTGTGAGGCTTACTTGGATAAAGAGGAAGATCTGGAGAACGCCCTTAGATGTTCCCTTAAAGATTCAAACTTCATCCAATATTCTTGCTCCTCAAATCATCATTCTTCTTCATCTTCTAAGTTCGAGAAACACAAGTCAGAAGCTGTTAGCAGTGAAGGTGAGGCACCAGGAAGCATTGGCTTACAGCCTAAGCCGCATTTAAGTGAATTGACACATGAGGTATTAGTAGCATCTCCGACCGAGGAGGTAGAAGAAAAAACCTTGTCAATCCTAATTGACAATGGCATAGTATTAAGTAAGCAGAAGGTACGCTATATCTGTGAGAGGGATGATCATGTTCTTTTGGAAGGTTATATAAATAGTAAGGGAATTAGATGCAAATGCTGTAGAATGTTGCATACTGTTTCTGGATTCGAGGCTCATGCTGGCCGCGTAGAAAGCAGACCTGGTTCCAAAATATTCTTGCTCGATGGAAGGTCTTTGTTACGGTGCCAATTGCAACTGCTGTATGGTAAAGACCCCATAAACTTCCTCCATCCAAGGATGAAACAACTGCGGAATCTCAGTCAAAGTGACTCTATATGCTCTGTATGCCATCAAGGTGGTATACTCATTCTGTGTGATCACTGCCCATCGGCATTCCATGTAGCTTGTGTTGGACTAGTGGTAATTTCCTTTTCTTTTTCTTTTTCTTTACTTTTTTTATTCTAACTTCTATGTACTTTTCCTAGTCTTTTTTCTTGGTTGCTCTTCTTTTCTGCTACGTGGTCAGATACATAATTATGCTTGTTATGGTTGTGACGGGAAAGACAATGGAAGTTGGAGCACAAAGATCAAAACTAGCATAAAGAATATTTTCAAGTACATTCATTCTTAGTGCTGCTTTCTTGCATAACTAGAGTCCATTAAATCTATCTTGGTAATAATTTTTAAGGTCTTTGCACTTTGCAGCATAAAAAAGTGAAATGGATAATTTCAACTAGTCGAGAACCAACTTGAACTCATTATTTCCACTTCTTTAACTCACAATTCAATTATTTGTAATTGGTGACTTGATTATGCTGGAAATAAAATTAGACAAGCAATTACTTAGCCATATAGTCCCTCGAAGCAATGGAGCTTGGATGCAACAATAGTGATTGTTAGTTGTGATCCTATGTCTTGACATGCACATAAAATGAATGAAAGGATTTATTTTTGAAGCATCCCCATATTCCAGAAGAAACTTGGATGTTGTCCTGTTGCTGGCTGAACCTTACTATTGTTTTTCACTTTTTCAGTGCCTGTTATGTTGTGCTTCTGATGTTTACTTTCTTAATTTAAGAAATGAGACTTCTGACACAAGCATTTCCTTCAACATCTGATCCTATCTACTCTCTTCCTTTGAAGTTCTATATACCATATTCTTCTCCTAATTTTACATATAATCTTTTGTCATGTTAGAACATGCCTTACCACACCGATTCTTATAGTTTGGCCATGCAGAAATTTCATAGTACAACATAACATTTTCACGTCTTAAAAATTCATCTATAACTCAGAATTATTATGACAACCATAAAGTTTCAAATTTATAAGTTCAGCATAAAAATATTTGTTTCAAACGATAATTTTTGCAAATTACGTATAGATAAATTTCTTAGTGAACAACACATTAGTCTTGTTCATCAGCTCATGGCACCTAAGGGGTATATTGATAGTTAGATTTAGACAGATGCTAGAAAACTCTGTTTGCACTATTGGTAAAAAAGGTGCTCTTTAATCTTTATGAATTTGTGGAAGAGTTTGCTTTCTTAAATTCTCCCTACCTCATTTGCTCAAACATTATTTAAAGTGAAAGTTGGTGCTTCACATACACAGATCCACTGTTTTAATCGTTGGAATAATAATAATTTCTTGATTCCTAAAGAGATAGAGCATGATGAGATGATGTGGATCCTGAGACTTTAGGAGAATTCTCTTCGAAAATGACTTATTAGGTTGCTCGTCACAAGACAAGTAAGGTAATTCATATGGTCTAGTATTTGGGGCATATACGTAATTTCATGGAAAATTACTTGTGTATGATGGATTATACAATTGGGGGATATGTAATAAAACAAGATGCCAACGACGTCAATGAAAACATTGAGCACTTATTCCTCAATCCTCACCTTACTTGGCCAAGATATATAAGTCTATATTTTTTACTCCCACTTGCATTATATTGGAGGTGGATGATCTACTTTAACCTTATGGAATATGGATTACTTCTAATCTCAAGGACAATGATAGTGTTTTTGTGATGAAGAAGTTGTTAATAGATGCAATAATTTCATATATGGGCAGTGTTGAAAGTGATGTGAGAAACCTGAGTTGTGGGTTTCTAATCATTAAATAGGCTCTTATTGGTTAGATATTGGGTCTACTAAGTGCTTATTGGGCCTATGCCCTCATTAATAGGTCTGTATACTAAAGTGGAAAACGCTAATGAATAATGAATTCTTCTCCTTTCATATCAGCTTTAACTTGGTACCAAAACAACTATCATTGTTGACCACCCTTGCTGCCACCATTCAACCTCCTCACCATTGCCTCTACACCTCTCACCTCCTTCTTTCCCATCTCTCACCACCTTTACTCCATTTTCTCCCTTTTCCTTCAGTTAGATTCACCTACTTCACCATCTCATTGATTTTTTTTAAGCCCTGCTTTCACAGGTGATTGTTGCTCTAGCCAATAGCTCCTCCTTCCACCCCACTTAACTCTTCCTCCTCTCTAATAGAGAAAGGGATTACTTTAATATACTGATTAAGCTTGCATGGGTCACTATCTCTTGTGGGATAGACATTGTCGTAATTGGGTTTAGAATTGATACAAGAATTGCAACAAGATATAACTACATATAAGCTTCTTTTGAACTGTATCATTCATAAGTCAGTTGTAACCATGATGCGCCACTCTCTAATGGTAGAGTGGAATTCCACACACTCCTTGAAGATATGTTGTTTCCCTGTGTGAAATCATTCAAGATTCTCATGAATTTCTTTGTGGACCTCAGTTGATACCTTTAGGCATTAGGAAACGTTGGAATATCCACGGCAAGATTTTACTTAACATAGGTTGCATCTCTGCCTTTGAAGATATTGTTGCAATGAATATATTATCAAATGTGATGATTTTATGATATTTTCTGAGCATGACACTAGGCGAGATCAAAATTTTTACTTTTGGGTGCCATAATGCTAATGACAATTAATTGAGAAAAGAGTGTTTCAAGAATTTAAGAGTATGAGGCATTGAGAGAGTTTGAGAAGTGTGAGTGAAATGAGAGCTTATATAGAACTCCCATTCAACTACCTTTCTTTTCTTTTGGGTTGACCGATTGGTGGAACCAAGTAGTACCAACCATTGGTTAGGTGTCCTGGTCGGTACACCTAACTTTAAATTTGACTGGTTCCACTAGTTTAAGGTTAGTACCAACTAACATAGAATTAGAAGCCCAAATGGCATGGTATAAACGTGTTCTTTATACCAGTACACGCTCGGACATATATATATATATATATATATATATGACTGTTTATCTACTGGTCACTCGGGGGGGGGGGGGGGGGCGGAGTTTTAGATGGCCATTCCTTACCTTTAGTTGTCTTGAATCCAGCTTGAGATCATGCACGCTTTGTCACCTAAAGTTGCTTCATTTTGTGCACGGATAGTAGATTGACATATTTTGGATCAGCTCATTTCTCC
Organism: Costus lasius; assembly: GCA_027563935.2. Taxonomy (NCBI): domain Eukaryota; kingdom Viridiplantae; phylum Streptophyta; class Magnoliopsida; order Zingiberales; family Costaceae; genus Costus; species Costus lasius. The sequence continues at coordinate 70,591,402 of CM050452.1, forward strand.
GGATGAGACTAGTGGGGCAATGGCAACTGTTGTTAAATTATTTGTTTTAGTGATTTATTTGAATCTTCTAATTTGATCTTTCTGTTTCTTAATGAAGGATGTCCCAGAGGGAGAGTGGTTTTGTCTATCCTGCCAGTGCGGTATATGTGGTTGTAGTGAATTCAATCCTGCTGAAAATTTTACAGATAATACCATGTTATATTGTGATCAATGTGAATGTGAATGTAAGAGTTCTCTGTCCATTTTCTCACGTTAATAATTAAAATTTCACATCTAACTTCTCTTTCCCCTGTAGATCATGTTGGTTGCTTGAAAACAAAAGGAATGATTTTAAGAAGTTGTCCTACGGGGAATTGGTTTTGTAGTGAGCGATGTTCAAAGGTACCTGAAGATATCACTTTCTCAAAGAAAAATATGTATAATATGAACCCATGATGAAAATATTCCAGGTGTTGATGCAGCTCTGTTTCCTTCTCTTCGTATTTTGGTCTGAATTAGTTTGCACACTACGTTGTATTTATCTATTTAAAAATGTTCCGGGCAAGATCTTTTTATTCTATGCATATTGGTGTGGTTATGCAATTATTTGATTATAAACATGCAGATAGCTCTTGTTTAGTACATATTGTTCACTGAGTTAGAGTGTAAATTCTGTTTCTGCTCATACTCTAATTCAATTTATTAAGTTGAAATTTGGTGTCAATCCAATGTTTACTTACATTCCTTGTACTTCCATAGCACTTATTTTGTTCCGTGATATCGAGTGTGATACTTCACAGCATGATGGATACTTTCCAGTCCTTCTATTTCTCAAGAATGAAGAAATGTTGAAAACTGGCAACTGAGATGTTTTCTCATACTGCATCTTTTGTAGATTTATCTAGCTACCTTGTAGTTGAATGCCAGAAGATAAGAGAAATTTTTTTATGCATATATTTTCTTTAGATGTTTCAACGAGATGAGCAAATTGAGTTGCCGGCATTAGTATGTGATCAATAACTTAAGCTTCCGATATATAACTACTTTTGATCTTCTTGGAGTGTAATATTTTCTTCTCAGATTTGTTTAATTTGTTAAACATATATTAGTATTCTGCTTATAGAAAATAATTAATTGACTTAGAAAGAACCTTTTGGTTAACCGCGTACAATAAACCATCTTTGCCATTAACAGAGGTAACACTTGCCTTGAACTTGAAAAAACACAAAAATCAGTAGATACATAGCATTGTTTAATGATCAACGATTTGAAGTTAATTTCCTGATAGTAAACTGCTAAAGATATGTGTAAAGTTCCTTTTTATATTGTTGAAGCGATATCTTATTTCTTGATTGTCTCTCATAGTTATCTAATTATATCTTTTTTCATAAATATCCTAATTTCTTCATGTACACACACTTTATAGCCTTTTGGTTGTAGTATACATATATAATGGCATTGGCTTGATTAATTTGCTCCATCTTCATGTATGCAGATATTTATTAATCTTCATAATATTCTTGGGGAACCAAATGCAACAGCAAATGAAGGGCTATCATGGACTATTTTAAGATCTAAGATAGAGATGGATGCGGATTTGAAGAAACATGATTATACAACAGTTGCTAGGCACCATAGCAAGCTTGATGATGCACTTAAGATATTGCACGAATGCTTTATGACCATGATTGAGCCTCGTACCCGGAGTGATCTTCTATCTGATTTAATCATGAATAAAGAGTGAGATCCTTCGTACTTTTTGGATTTGGTTTGTTTTAGCATGACAAGTAACATAATTTGAAATTACTAAGAACTATACTTTTGTGTTTCTTTTTCTTGGTTGTATGTTCGGTGTTGCATAGCTAGTGATTATTTAATTATCTTATTTAATTTTGAGCTAAAGTTGACCTTTGCTCCATTTCCTCCTCTTGGTACTCTTCCACTCATGTCATAGTGATAAGTCATATTCCATTCCTCGCACTAGTATAAAGAACCACAATGCTTAGTTATCTCTTGTTGATGAACTCCATAGTAACATTCATGTCTTGCCTTACCATGGTCATTGCATGACTCTACCTTCTATTTTGTAACCCACTTGCATGACTCACAATTACCGGTCACCATATGTTGGCACTTATATGCCACCCATACCTTTTTTCATCATCCTCGCTTCTTTTCACCATCCATTCAACTCCCTTGACCCTAAATAATTGCTACATCCACTCACTTCCAAGGATCTGAGTGAGATAGGATCATGGTTTAATATACTAGTCTGAACCGATGAACCAGTCTAGTCTCAGATCAGTTTGCTCTCAACATTGTGTTACAATGAAACTAATTGTCACGCCCCGGCGGGAAGCCGGCTATTTCTAGCTCAGGGTTCCCCAGGGAGTAACAATATTGATAGGAACCAGAGAACTACAATAATCACATATCCTTTATTTAATAAACAATCCAAATTTAACATTAACGACTTCATAACACAATATCTGAATACAACTATCCAAATTATCAACTGAATAAAATACAAAAGACAACTATCTCAACTCGGGCTGGTATCTGCTATCTACTCTATCCCTCCCAGAAGCTAACTCTGTACCTGGAAGAGAAACAAAGGGAGTTAGCAGAAATGCTAAGTAGGAATCAACAAACATGGTGAGGGAATCAAATAACAGGATAATACAATAACTGAAACAACGATATACAAATAATATAAGAATGTCGTGCAAATCATCAAGCTGGCCAACAGATCTCAATCAAGAGCCGCACTCATTTGCAGAGTGTTTCCACTGTTGCTCATGCAATGGAACGACTGTCCTAAACAGCCCGGAGTGTTGCGTCCAACACTGACATCCGTAGTATTGTCCTCAAGACAACTGGCGGTGCCGTACCGGCATCTCAGATAGTCCGATGCGCGTCGGAACTATAACTCAGATAAACAGGCCACTGGAGAATAAATCATCCAGGTCAGAGGTCAATATATATCACGACTTTATCATCACAGATTTACAACGGTTCCACATACTTATACGTCAATATCTCAGATACACAATTGTTCAACCAGGCTCATAAGCCAATAAATCAGATATCTCAACACAGTTTCTTTTATCGTGCATACAGAAATAGAATATGACCAATGAACAAGATAAATGAGGTCAACTGAATTACAGAAACAATACAAGCAGACGAAGCAATTAGATATCAGTGTCAATCAATTCTATCATATGCATCATATATCAAACCAAAAGAATAAGCAGCAAATCCTATATTTCTTGACACTGTAAGAAAGGAGTAGGGTGAGATTCCTACCTCGAACGATGTTATCCTAAATCCTTTTGAAAAGCCAGTTAGTTGTATATCAAACAATGCAAGCCGATTATTGAGGTATCCCCCAGGTATCAGCATCATCCCCCAGGTATCAGCAGGAGAAGATGTTATGGTATTTTTGAGGTATCCCCCAGGTATCAGCATCATCCCAGTTCAACACAAATGCAAGAAACAAGTTGCAATACCATAGTATTCGCTACAGGGATCAATCAGGGGTAGAGGAATGGGAACTAGAGGTAGAGCAAATCAGTGTAAACGATTAATGGTTTTAGGCAGCAGCTCAATACCATCTCAATTCAGTGAATAGAATCAATTAAGCTAAAATACTATGGTAAGCATCTCAATTCAGTGAATAGAATCAATTAAGCTAAAATACTATGGTAAGCAGCAAGCAGGAAAACCATTAAGTAGTCTCCTACAAGGATGAGCAATGGAAGCATATAGCTAGTAGACTACAAAGAGAGAGTGGAGATCGAGCAAATGACCAATTACATTAAATAGTGGCTCAATACCATCCCAGTTCAGCAATTGAGAACAACAAGTGATGAAACCATGGAGTACTCTACCAAAAAGGTGCAGCACGGTAAATCAAAAGTTAAGAAATTCTCTCAAAGGAAATAGAAGCAGGCAGGTGGTCAAATAGCCAAAATACCACCACAGTACAACAAATCAAAATACGATCGAGCACACTACTAAAGAGTGAAAATACCATAAAGCAAATAACTTAAAGAATTAGTAAGAAAGGGGAAAAAGAGCTTGGGTTGCCTCCCAAGAAGCGTCATATTAAGGTCTTAGGCTTGACCATGAGGCCATGTCAAGGTGGATCCGGGGGGTTGGAAAGATGAACAATGCTCGGCTCCTCATGTGGCTCGTGAACAAAGTTGTGCATTGGGCTTGATACAATCCCCCCAAACTGACTGGACATTTGCCCATGAAGAACTCTCAAAACACCATGGTTAGGACCTTGCCCAGGATGAACATTTGCAGCCGCTGTCCCATTTCTAGCTTTTAAACCATGATCACGGCCAATAGTCACAGGTGGTTTGATCAATCTTTCATCATCCATCTGCCGATCTGCCCAAGAAGCATCTGGTGGCCTATTTATAATCCTCCCAGGACCAGGACCTGGTGGTCTCCATACAAGAATGATAAACAATGGATCATCTATGTCTAAACCAATTCCAAAACCCACAGGGAGTTGAGTAAAGTGCAGTGAAAGTGTCATAAGAATGTCCTTAGAGTATTTCGTTTGATTGACAGCCTTAAAACCATCATCATCCAGATGCTTAGTTGCTCCAATGTCATGCTGTCCATTCTCTGATATTTTTGATTTTGGAGTTGAGATATCGGCTGCATCTTCCCAGTCATCTAACTCCACTGCGATCACCCCACCTTCCTCATTTGCAACATTTTTCACAGAAAGAGATGAATTTGTGACAGTGCCCTTGTCTATGTGTACCACACTGGAATCAGTTGATCCAACAATCTTGCTAGCAGCCCATTCACATTTCACAGTGACATCACTTGTAGAAGGAAGATTACTAGCAGTTGCAATTTTAGAATCAGCCAAGTCCAAAGATTCATTATTTTGCTCATTTACCATGGTATTATCTTCCTGCACCTTGCGATTGGCGATACAGTTGGATCCATTATGCATTTCATTGTCTGCTTCATAGCACACACTAGATTTCACTTCTCCACAGGTTTCTACTCTCTTATCTTGTTCCAATGCAACTGTAAAAGATGGATATACTTCAACATTGTAAGAATCTTGTGGTGAATCTTTTGATGCTTTTGGTTTTTCAAGCTTGGTTATTCTCAACATTGACTCGTCCCTAGCGTCCCGATATGTATTAATCATACTTAAGTTAGCATCCAAACTTCTAGCATCAGTTCCCTCTTTAGAAGTTCCAATATCTATTTCACTTGCTTCCTTTGGGTTCTCATTGAAAGAATCTGACCTCAGAGCAAGTTCAATTTCCCAGCTATCATTTCCAGCAACATCTGATCCAAGATCTTCAGTTGGCGTTTCAGAATCTTTAGAAAGTGTTGCCTGTGACCGGGATAGCAATGATTCTTTACTAAGTTCCAGAGTTGAACTTTTCTTCTGAGTCTGAATACCATATTTCCTAACTACTTTACTAGTAAAGCACGCAGCAAAAGTCAGCAACCTTGATATCAATGCTACTTCAGTTTCCCTTCCAACATTATAGAACATTTCATTTTGCAAAATGTTTTCTTCTGCCAGATTAACTTCGACAAGCATATCCAAAGATTGTTCTATTAAATTGTATTTAAGGTACAGTGCCAACTGCATCTGGTGGAAACAAGCCTTTCCAGGGTCCCAGCCATTTGCCAAACAGGCACGTTTAGTCTCATTAGGCCCTTCAAATAAGAGAACTCTATCTAAAACATCTGTTTGCCAAGGTATCAATACCTCTCTAAGTCTGCTTACTTTTAACATGTTCTTAGTGTCGAATTTGTTATAAGCAAAACCATTTGAACTCTAATGCCTGCTTGACCTTGTTGAGATTGCAGAAGGATCAGAAGTCAAGTTTGTGCCTTTTTTGGGCAATGAAACTAGCTGTTTAGAGCCCGATTTAAGCAGCAGCTGGCTATGCTCATTAGGGTTGATCTCTATCTGTTTTTGAGTGGTAACAGTTTCATTGGCAGCAATGTTCAATGGATTAGGGGTTTCTGCCTCAGCAGCATACATGCTGATTTCAACAGGGGTTGATGACAAGGATGTGTCATACTTCTCATTTTGTAAAACCACTGGTGGTTTCATAGTTACTTGTACTGCTGTGGGCAAAGATTCAAAAGCAGGAAATCCCTCCAATTTAACACCTTCATGGTTGCCACAGAGAGGTGTTGCAAAAGTATATTTGCCACCAAGTGAGGTGCTCACTATTGATTGGTTCATAAAAAATAACTGAGTTTGCACCTTATCAAGATCCGCATCTACTGTCATTGGTAAAGTGGAATTTGAGCTTAAGAGTTCATACCCCAAGTTATCCGGTAATGGTGCGAATTCAACCTCTTTGGCATCTTTTACCGCGGTAAGTGGCTGTTTGAGGTTGAGACACTTCAAGGGGTTCAAGTTGCAGAGAGAGGTGGTATTTGGTGGTTGGGAGTACATTGCCACTTCAGATTTAGCATCTTCTTCTTTTTCATTTCCAGATAGGCATTCCTCCAAAGGATCGGAATTGTTGATAATGGTGTGCATGCTGCCCAACTCGTTCTCTATAACATCTACATTATTGCAAGTCCGGAATTGGAGATCGACCTTCTTCTTTGCTAATCTTTACGGAAAAGGAATAACCGGCACATAAGGTGGCGGTGGTATGTACGTCGGTTCCTTGTTCTTCTCTTGTTCATCATTAGGTCCTTCTATACCAACCTCTTCTTCCCTTAAGGTTTTCGGCTCGGAGTCTTTTTCCACATCCAGATTCATGTTGAGTTCATCTACTTGTTCCCCTATGCATGTATTGATAGCGTTGCACTGTTCTCTATGGTTTGCTTCGGGTTGCCCCGGAAGTCTACCAGAAGGTCTAGGTGATGTCAAGGCCTGCTGTGCAACTTGGTTTTCCAGTATCTTCCCATGCGTGGTTAAGGCTTCAACTTGGGAAGCTAGCTGCTGAATAGTTTCATTCATGCGCTCGCTCTGTTTAGCTTGCCTCTGGATGGTCTCATTCATGTGTTCGCTCTGTTTAGCTTGCCTCTGGATGGTCTCATTCATGTGTTCACTCTGTTTAGCTTGGCTAGCCATAAAATTTTCAAGCAAGGATTCCAAACTTGGCCTTGCAGGTTGGTGTGGCGGTGGAGGTTGTTGCCATTGTTGTTGGAAAGAATAGTTTGGGTTGCTCCTCCACCCAGGATCACATGTGTTAGAGTATGGATCATATTGCGTACTTGATGGAAAACTATTGAGCGCATTCACATGATCCGGTGCAAAGTCTCTGAAAGGAGGAGGTCCCATGTGGCAATCGGCTGAGAAATGTCTTGATGTACCACAACTCTCGTACGAGGTACTATAGGCGGTGGCGGAGTTCAATCCAAAAGTGTCAAGCTTGTGAGCTAGAGAGTCTAATTTGGCAACTATTGAGCTTACTGCCTCAAGTTCAATTTCACCACCTGCCCTATATGGTACTGCCCTCTCAGTTGATCACTAGTGGTAGTTCATCTTTTTCAAGAAATTCTTTCTGAGCTGGCTGCCTTAGACTTAGCTTTTCTACTGCGTGGAAGGTCTTTTCAATTCAGGATCCGCAGGTGCTAGTTCTCCCGACCGTAGAGTCCTACGCATAAACCAAGTAAGTTCAAAGGCAACCTTTCCAATTAACAAAAAGATATGCAGTGATTATCAGAAATGTAAAAAGAGATTAACACTAAATAACGAAAAACTAATAAACTAAAAGAAAGAAAAAGAAGTGAAACGTCTAGTCTAGCAATAACTTAACCGTGTTGATATTGATAAATTTGGTCCCCGGCAACGACGCCAAAAACTTGATAGCCGGTAAATACACCGTTCCGCAAGTATACGGACTATCGAAGTAATAAATATGTATCGATCCCACAGGGACCAAATACCAAGTACCGACTGATTAGATTATCACAAGCTAGACAATCTTTTGTTAGTTTTGTAAAGGTTGCTAAAGTCTAAAATTAAGCTAAACAAGAACAAAGCAAGGTAATTTAAGAGGAAAGCAATGCAATGGCTCAACCAAGGATCCGAGGATGCAAGGAATCAGGGCTAGGGTCCACCACCTTGAAGTATTATGCATGGATCAAATAACATAAAGCAATCCCTATTTAATATCCTAAGGCGATCCAAAAGTGCGCAAGTCGTCCTCTCTCGAGCGATGCAACTTGCGATTAGGAGCTTTATCCGATTTAACGTCTACCGTCGTAGGACGCAAAACCGAATAAACTCATGGAGTGCCGGATCGTGCGTACCATCCCATCATTTGTACATGTTGTCCCCTCTCGGGTGATGCAACAAGGTGTTTGCAGGGTTCGACGCATACTCTCGTAATACGCCTACCCCAACAAACCCAAAGAGCACAAAATGGTACGCACTACCTGTACCTAATCAACCACTCTCGTGCGATGAATTAGGTACCCTCACCTAGGCTGTCGAATATCTAGATGTGGCTCTCGGCAATACCGGATATCTAAAATATGAAGGAAGCAACAAAGTAAACTTCATTCAAAAAGTGCAACTAGGCAAGGTAAGATAATCTAGGGTTTGCATAATGTCATTCAAAATCTACACATAAAATCGTCAAGGGGCTTTCCCAAGCCCTGAAACAAGTTTAAGCTACAATACTCATGTCACAGAATAGAGCATAAATCGATTCAGTCAATACATCCATGGTTAAACGAACAGAACAAGGTAAATGAGGAGAGGATGGTAGGACTCCCTCAAGGAGGAAGGATCCACTCGAAGCTTCTAGGGCTCTCGCCTCCGAAGTTCTCCTCTCCATTCCGATCAAGCGCCGGTTCCCGTTGCTTCCTCAGCTGCCGCCCGTCTCTTACGTGCGTGCCTCCCAATCGATCTCTCAAAAATCCCCCCTATTCCTTACGTGAATAGAGTTTTTGTCCTTTTCCTCTGTTCTCCTTGCCGAATTCCACTTCTGCCCCTGGTCAGCTTTCCATCTGACGTGGATAAGTCGAGAGTTGAAGCCTGGAAAAATCGGTGTCTGGCGACACCAAAGCCACGGGGTGTGGTTCTTGTCACTGGGTGGACCGTGGTTTTCGCCAAGAATACAGATTTCGCTGAAAACGGTGGCATTCCCTCCCTCTTTCCCTGAAATGATGCAAAAACACCAAAGAGTGTAGATTCCGAAGATAAAGCAATAATTCCATGCAAATAAGGTGTAAATGCAAGAAAAGTAAGGATATGACAAGGAAAATAACATGTAAATCTCTATACAGAAATGACTTAACACTGACCTCATATGCTACCGACTAGGGGATGGTGGGCTTGACGAGGACATCAACTCTTAAGTGGGGGAGATTGTAATACCCCGGTTTAGTCCCACATTGGATGTGGAAGAGAATATAGCCCAGTATATAAGGCTTAGTGGGTTTGCTATTGTTAACTTGGGCTTAAGCATTTTAATAAATTGGGCCACATTGCAAATCGGCTCAACAAGTTAATAAATAGTTTCTTTACTAAGCGGGTTGTAATTTTTGTTATGGCCCGACCCTCAGCTCTTGGCTCCTTGGGCTCTTAGCCTAGCCCAGCCTAGCCCTCGGCTCTTGACTCTTGGGCTCCTTAGCCAGCCTTAGGCCGATCGTAACCAAGTCAGGTCTAGGGACCCAGAATCCCGGCCAGATAAACCGCGCAAATTTCGTCTGCAGCAGGATTCAACCCCTAGACATGACCCTTTAACCATTGAGCTGGTTAGGCTGGCTTGGGCTGAGAGCCCAAGGAGCCAAGAGCCAAGGGTCGAGCCATGACAAAAAAGGTAAAGCTCAATGGTTAAAGGGTCATGACTCGTGAGGGTCATATCTAGGGGTCGAATTCTGCTGCAGACGAAATTTGCGCGGTTTATCCGCCGGGGATTTAGGGTCCCCTAGACTTGGCTTGGTTATGGTCAGCCTAAGGCTGGCTAAGGAGCCCAAGAGCCAAGAGCCGAGGGCTAGGCTGGGCTGGGCTGGGCTGAGAGCCTAAGGAATCAAGAGCCGAGGGCTAGGCCATAACAGTAGGATCAATTCGGAGAAATTTTGAACCATTCTTGAACTGATTATAACCATTTATCTGATTAACCACCGGTTTATGGTTAACCGGTTCTTTTTTATAAAAAGTTAAAATTTTAAATTATAAATTTTAAAAAAATTACAAAACCTTCCTCATATAATTACTTAAAAGATACTATATAAATTTAGTTTTTTTTCCTCATATATAGTTGAATTTACCAAGTTTTTAGTTAATATTAGTTGAGTTAGACCTAACAATTCAGGTCAGCGGATCATAAACGGATTGTGTCATCTATGACCCATGACCCGATTAAGCCAACCTGCACATGATTCGTTTAATTAATTGTGTCAAAATGTGTATCCCAAACAAGACCCGAGATTAACCGGGTGAACCCGACACGACCTGAATAACCCGTTTATTAAATGGGCCATACATTAACTCGAATACCAACACCACCCGAATAACTTATTTAGTAATTGGTAGACCTTCTGTGAACTATAACTTATGTATATAATAATAATAATAATAATAATATAATTATATATATATATATATATATATATATATATATATATATATATATATATATATATTACATTCGGTTTGGTTCGGTTAACCGCGATTCAAAATTTTCTAAACCGAAACCGAACCAAGAATCGTTTGGAAGAGGAAAAATTGAACTGTTCAATTAATCATTGGTTCGATTAACCGAAAAATTTGGTTCGGCTCAGGTTTTTTGCACATCCCTAGGAAGAGGAACATATGCAAGAGGTCATGTAAATCTAAATCAAGGTCGGGTAGAAGTGAAGGAGGAACAACTTTTCAACATCATGAAGGAAAAAGACAATTCCAACATAATAGAGGAAGAAAAGATTTCCAAGTTCCAATACCCACAAAACCCTGATAACTATAATTTATATTGTATAATTTACAAGAAGTCTAATCATCATACTAGAGATTATCAGTTTAGATGTACTATATTCAAAGACTCTTATCATTATTTATACAATGTTTGTCAGTATAAAGACAAAAAGGGGAGAAATAATAGAAAGTAAGTGATACATTTCTTAAAAGACGAAGAAGAAGAACAAGACCAAGACTAACTTTTTTTGTGTTGAAAATGATCAAGCTTTCTATTCTTGAAAAGATCAACAGAAAAGTTCAGAAACTTGGTTGTTAAATTCTAGATGTAGCAATCACATAACGAGCAACAAAGATGTTTTCTCACAACTAGATAAAAGTTTTTTCCTTATGGGTTGAAATTGGAGATAGCAAATACTTGGATATAAAAAGCAAGGGTTTGTTTCAATCCACACTCAAGAAGGTAAAGAAAGGTGCATTCACAATTTCATTATTCTCCTAACATCACTCAAAAACTTTTGAGTATTGGTCAAATGTTGTAAAGAGATTATATATTGCTCTTTGATGATGATCAATGTGAGACATTTGATAAGAAGACAAAACATATAGTTGCTATTATGAAGATGAGTTTGAAGAATCTCTTTCCTATCAATTTAGAGACAATATAAAATTTTACATTTGCGATATGGACATTTGAACAATAAAGGTTTGCAACTATGACAATAAAAAAAATGGTATTTGGATTACCATACATGCAAGGTTGTGATAAACCTTGTGAAGGTTGCATGTATAGAAAGATACATCAACTTTCATTTCCTAAAATGGCTTGGAGAGATTCTGGTCCTCTTAAGCTTATGCATGCGAATATATGTGGTTCAACACAAATGTCATCATTTGGTAATAAACGGTATTTCATTCTTTGTGTTGATGATTTACAAGAATGATATGACTTTATTTTCTTGAGCAAAAATCAGATGCTTTCACAACTTTTCTATATTTTAATGCTCTAGTTGAAAAACAAAGTGGTTGTCAAATTAAGACTCTCTAGACTGATTATGGTGGAGAGTTTATTTATAAGAGGTTCCTTGATTATTCAAAGGAACATGAAATTCAAATACAACTAACAGTGAGTCATTCCTCTCAATAAAATGATATTGTAGAAAGAAAAAACAGAATCATAGTTGAAATGGCTAGAAGGATGCTGAAAGGAAAGAATCTTCCTAATCAATTACGGGCTGAAACAGTTCTTATAGCTGCTTATATCTTGAATTGCTCCCCAACAAAAGTTGTTCGCAACAAGACTAAGGAAATCTCTAGTTAATTAGCTCAAAGTGTTTGGATGTGTTGCTTATGCACTCAAAACTTCTCAAGCAAGAGAGAAGTTTGACAAGAAAGAGGAGAAATATATCTTTATTGGATATAATAATGAAACCAAAGGTTACTAACTTCTCAATCAAACAACAATAAATTGGTAATCTCACATGATGTCCTTTTTGATTAACTAGTATAATGGAAGTGGAAAAATAAAATAGTTAGCTTGCAACAAGGAAATTAAGAAATTAGCTTGCAACATGACATTACAAATGCAGCAAATCAACAAGAAAGTCATCAACAAGTAGCTGAAAATGCTGATATTCAACAACAACCACAAGAGGAGGATGAAGATACTAAAACTCCTCCATGAAGATATCAATCTTTAGCAGAGATATATGCTTCATGTAATGCAGTTTTCTTAATGCGTAAACTAGATAGCTTTTTAGATGCACAAAAGGAAGAAAATTAGAAAAAAGCTATGAATGTAGAAATGGAAAGCATTAAGAAAAATTGCACTTGAGAATTAATAGATCTTCTAAAGTGAAAAGAAGTCATTAGCTTAAAATGAGCGTACAAGATCAAGTATGATGAAGCTAGAAACATTTAAAAGTATAAAACACGCTTGGTTGCCAAAGGCTATTCACAACAATCTTGAGTGGATTTTAATCAGACATATACCTCTGTTACTAGGATGGAAATAATTCGAACTGTACTTGCCTTAGCAGCATAAATGGAGATAACAGTATATCAACTTGATGTGAAATCAGCCTTCTTGAATGGAGAATTACAAGAGGAAGTTCATGTGAAGCAACTTGAAGGTTATTTTGTCAAAGGTAAGGAAGATAAAGTTTATCGGCTTCATAAAGCATTATATGGGCTCAAGCAAGCTCCACGAGCTTGGAACACCAAGATTGACTCTTACATTTTGAGTTATGGTTTTCATAAAAGCCCAAATGAGCCATCATTATATGTGAACAAAGGTGAAAAAAGAGATTTTCTCATTGTTTGTCTCTATGTTGCTGACTTGATATGTGTAAGAACAAATAAAGCAATGGTTGAAGACTTTAAAAAGGGCTATGATGAAAGAGTTTGAGATGTCTGACTTGGGTCTTATAAAGTATTTCTTGAGTTTTCAAATCAATCAATCAGGAGAAGATATCTTTATATCTCAAGATATATATATTGAAGACTTGTTGCAAAAGTTTGGTATGTCCAATTGTAAGCCTATTATTACTCTAATGAATATGAATGAGAGTTTGTAACAAATTGAGCATAAAGAAGATGTTTATGCAAATGCTTATAGAAGCTTATTTGTTTCTCTTATCTATGTCACGAATAAGACCCGATATTGTTCAAGCTTTGAGTGTTGTTTTAAGATTTGTGAGCAATCCAAGCAAAATGCATTTATCCATAATAAAGAGAATCTTAAGATACTTGAAGGGAACAAAGAAAGAAGGTATAAGGCATGTGAAAGATCTTAAATGTGAATTATTTGGATTTACTTACAGTAATTAGGCAAGAAGTAGTAATGATAAAAGAAGTACTTCGGGTTATTTATTTTGTTTTTGGCTCAAATGTGATCTCTTAGGGGTCAAAAAAATAACAAATTATGGTATTATTATCGGCTAAAGCTGAATATATGGCTGCAACAGAAGCAACATGTGAAGCCATTGGGCTTAGAAGAATTCTTATGAATTTGCAACAAAATATCACAAAGTCAATCATGATAATGTGTGATAATATGTCAACCATTGTCATGACGAAGAACCCTGTTTTTCATACTATGAGCAAGCATATAGAGCTATGACATCATTTCATTCGCGATCTTGTAATCAAAGGTAAAATTCATTTAGAGCATATCAATATACATGAGAATGTTGTTGACTTCATGACAAAAGTAGTTACAAAAGACAAGTTCGACAAGTTCAAGTGGCAGCTCAACATTACAAATTAAGAGAGGGTGTTAAGAAGTAACTTGTAATATTGCTCTGGTTGACTAGACTTATTTTGACTTATTATAGGGTTTTAGTGTTATGTTTTGTAGCAGGTTATATGTTGAATGAAGAAAAAAAGGTGGAACAATATGTTCCTTCTCCAAAATTTTATCAAAATTTTCTCTAAATTTCTATCCATCTTCTTCAATCTCTAACAAAACTATGGATATGATAGCTTTACCTAATACTTGATCTATGTCGAGGTTATATGTGGCTATCCATACTATTGTTGTTGTATTTTGCCTTGTCGCTTTTGGCAATCTCTAATCCACCATGAAAACATCTCCTTATCTCCATAGCCCCACTAAACCATAAGATTGGTACCATGATAAAAAAATAAAGGACAAAGAAAATGGCCACAATGCCATGCATAGTACCTTAATTGCCTAGGTGCACAATCAACCATCACTATTTCATGACTATATGCTTCCCTCTTACAACATCCCTCACTCTTATATGATATTGTTGTTAGACCTTTGTTAAGTCAAAGTATGTCATTGTCTTCATGACCATTTGGCACCTCCATTGATCCACATCTACCTCCATTGATTTGCCTCTCTTGACCCATCTCTATCATAGAGATGACACAAGTTGCAAACTCCAATGTTATATTGTCTATGCTTGTATTGCTATCAACATCATTTGAATTATAACATACTTTGTGACCATTTAGGCCTCCATTGATTCACTCTACCTCCATTGATTTGCCTACATTGGCCTGCCTCTATGATGAAAGTAAAACAAGTTGCAAGCCCCAATGATACCATTGTCTATGCTCGTGTTGCTATTAACATCACTTGAATTATTATATACTTTATGAATTGGTATATGAAAGGGGAATATTGTCATGTCTTCTATAAGTTCCACCACTTCATAGTAGTTGGAGGTTGTCCTCCTCCTTTGTCCTTAGTAGATGATTATTTTTCTTAATTGTAGGTCTTGATATAACTTACATATTTGTACCATCTCCTAATTAGGTTAGGGAATTTGTTCTAGAGATTAAGAGGGTTACCAGTGGTGGGTCTAAGTATGAGCAAAGCATGTCACTCATCTTGCATTTGTTGCATTGTTTGGTCTGATGATTATGCATAACACGTTTGATTAGGTAAACATTTATTGAAATAGATATGTTGGTTCTCATGGATTGTTCATTGTTGAATAATCTACTTTGACCAAAGACCATAATTGCATCACATCTTTTTTGTCCTAGATGAATGATAAGTTAGCATTTCAATAACTTCATGGACTATCACTCTACTCTTGTTACATAATTTGCAACCTTAAGGCACAAGTTATAATGGATGTAGGCCATTTCTCCAAGCAATAATAAAAAAGCATGTTGCTCACTTTTCTATGGATTAATGCTAAAATGGATCAGTTACGATCGTATTCACTTGAAGATGTTATTTATGTAAGGATGCATCCATCAATTTTCATAACCTTTGGGCTATTTTCCTAATTTTCAACCACCACTTTTGGGATAAATTCATAATAAATATGAATTGAAGTATTTGACCTTTAAGGCCTTATGATGTTAATAACAACTTCAAATACTTAGATTCATCTATTATCTTAAATATCACCAAAGGATTTCCAAAGGACGTGTTAACCTCTTAGAACATGTCTCCACTTCCAATTGTCAATACCATCACTTTAGGAAACACTACAAATTGGCAGACAACCAATAGTGGTTATAGATGATTTGAGTGACCATTTATGCTTGCTTGTCTATCTTAGTGAAGCTCTACATTTGTGCATACAGTGGTTGCAGATGATTTGTATGACTATTTGTGCTTGCCTCTTTATCTTCCTTACCAAAGTTGAGGTAGTAAATATCGATCATCATATTAATGTAATTTGTTATAAAGTCAAGAACATGTAGGGGTAATATGAGCTCATTGACTTTTTTGAAGTTAACACTATATCTATAATGAAGTACCTTGCACTTGTAGTAGATGAGAAAGTTGATGCTCATTTGGATTGCTTAGTTTGTGTGTTGCATATTAGTTATGTCACTCCCCGACAAGGCACTCGGGCCCACACCTAACAACCTGCCCTTGGGACGCAACAAATTGGACATGCTATAAATTAATAAAATACTAAGACACAAAATTATGCAAATAATACAATGGTCCAAACTAGTCTGAACAACAGCAGGACTGACATTATTGGTCCACAAGTCTACAATCGAGCAGGTCTGACATTATCGGTCCACAAGTTTACAATCGAACAGTCACTGATCCACAACTAGGATAACAAATCTAAACACAAATCTAGATATAAGCAAATAGATATGAAAATAACTATAAAATAAATGACAGGATAACTGACTCTATTGATAGCCACTACCACTATCTATCTACTTAGCCCTAGAGGGAGCAATGCCAAAACTTGGAGGAGAAAGTAAATGATTGTTAGCGAGGAATAAGTTAAATATGGAGCATGAACAATAGTAAGGAAATTGTACCAGATTTTATTATACTCTACATGAGTCATATATAGTATAATACGTTTAAATATGAAAACACATATTTTACAAAGCACAGATAAAACCAGGAACTTGTGGCCAAAGTGATCCAATAAGCCACTTTCCAGCTCCCCAAATAGTAAATATGATAGTAAAGATGATTGTCCGTCAACGAGCAGTCTACTAGTGTAACATTCTACACCTAACTATATTTTAGTGCCCAAGGTAACTCATTTGCATGATGCAAGCCAGAGGCCCATAGTCTAATGGCCTATATCATGACCGACTATGGCTTTACTAGTCACCCTTACTCTAACCAGTCCTCGACAAATAATAAATAGACAAGTAAGGAAAAACTAGAATGAATTTAAATACTCATAATAAGGAATGCAACAAGCCATATTTAATCACGTATATGCAATAACCAGCCAGTATCATATTTTAATAGAATTATAGGAGAACAACAAAATTAAAAATAAACAATGAAAGGAAAGACAATATAATGTGCTACTATCCTACATACGCAATTGGCACCTTGTCAAAGGATAGGGGACTATCCCTACCTAACAGTAGTGATCCGTTTGACTACGGTCCAAGTCGATCCGGTGTGCCAAAATCTCCAAACCCTAATGACCATGATGTACAATATAAGTATGTGTTTATGAAATATTCTAATTATTTATATTATTATTATTATTATTATTATTTATTCTAATATTATATTTTTATTTTTATTATTAAGTCACGTGTGTTGCTCGTCCAAATAAGTTAAAATGATAAACAGAATAAATTATAATACTGGTTGCAAATATAAAATTTGTAGATGTAAATATTATAGCTACTCAAATTGTGTATACAAATTGTGGATACTAACCTAGTCGGCAGCTTGCGTGGATGTAACACACATGCGTCACCGGAAAATGGTTGGCCGCAATTACGTCGAGTCCATGAGCGCTGAAAGGTCTCAATCAGCGAGTCTACACTGGAGGTCGTCGAAATCCGTTGAAATCTCACTAGAAATCAATAGAACTTTGTCGGAAGTCACCGAAACTCATAGGAGTTCTCTAGACATCCTTCACCTGCTTGTTGAAGCTCAACCGCGAGTGTAAGGGTCACTGGAGGTGAGGAGCATGTTGCCAGAGTTTATTTCTCAGAGTTTTCTTCCGGCAGCGTCTCATTGATAGAGCTGCGAGGGAAGAGGGTGGCGGCACCAAAGCTTGTCACCGGAGGTTGGAGCTTGCTTGAGGTCATTGCCAGATGCGAGAGGAAACAGCGTGGGCAAGAGATGGATACGATGGGGGAAGAGGTGGGAGAGCAAGAGGGAGCTGCGTGGGCGAGTGTATTTTCTAAGAAGGGTGCCCTACCTATAATTTTGAGCAGGGTGGGTCTAAGATGGTAGAAATTATAATGAAATGCACAAATTTAGTGCTATATATTTTTTATTCTTGTTTAATATAATATTTTTATATTTTTTGATTTTTTATATTTTTTAAATTTTTATATATGGTAGAAATTTAGTGTTATATATTGATGAGTAATAGACCTACACGTTTTATATTTTTTCCTAAATATTTTGAATTTTTTTGTATTTTGTATATATGGTAGAAATTGTAAAAATTTATTCTCATTGGATCATGGACCATGATTACATCATTTTGCCAAAAAAATTAGGCAGTGTGCCCCTTCCTATAAAGGTGAGAGAGGATGCACAGTGACCGAGGGGAAGAAAATAAAGTAGAGAAGAGCGTCATGGGTAAAGGACTAGGGACGGGACAAGTCACTCACTGCCGCCAATCCCACCAATCATTCTCTGCCCCATCGAAGGCAAGGTAAGAATTAATATTTAGTTTAATTTTCGATTTGACTCGCTTAAACCAAACTGAATACGAAAATTTGATGCATACAAATTCGAATTTAATATTTTCTCGGTTTAGGGTTAAATTCTTTTGAAAAAAATTCGGGTTGACTCGAATGTACCCCTAGTGTTAGGCCCCGGTTCAACCGGTCCGGTCCAAGCCCAAACTCAAGCCCAAGCGCATGCCAAAACAATCGAGACGGGTCCGATTTACCCGGTCAACCCTCGATGTTGACTCCGATTTGCGCTCGACGACGCGTGCTTCAGCCGCGTCTGCTGCGAGAAGCTCGGGCGCGAGCTCTTCGGGCAATTTCAGCAGGGCGACGGCGTCGTCCCCACAAGACCCGGACGGAGGCGGCTTCTCTCCATAAATCAGCCACAACAGGGAGTTTTGAGGAGGCGATTGAGAGGATCGGTTCCATCTTCGACACCAGCCACCACGAAAGCTGAGGGCGGACGGCGACATCAAAGCTTGGGGAAGCTTTGAGAGTGGTTTTCGACGTCGCGGGAGACGTCGACGAGGGCTTCTTTTTCGAGAGAAACGAGCGATTGTAACCGGCAGCTGAGGAGTTGCCGGTGAGGGAGGGGAAGAGGGCGACGACGGGGATCGCTGGTGAGGGTGTTTTAGTTTCCAAGATTGAATAAAACTTCCACCTTTACCGATTCCGTCCTTCCCCTGTTTACTGCATCTTCAGCGTGTTCTCGGCGGCGGATGGTCTTCGAACGACGACGAAGTGCAACAGCGTCATCCTCCCCTGCTGGCACATCTTCTCCTCCGGCGAAGCGAACGGCGGCAGCGAACACCTGAATTTGGCGAGAGGTTGAAGACGACGAATCGAACGGCGTTCGATTCGAGGAGAGTCAACGACAGAATAGTCAAAGGGCGTAAAATCAATTCGGCAGGCGAATTGCACGGGTGACGTCAGCGAAATTTCGATCAGCGGTGATTTTTAGGAATTTTGACTTCGGACAAAATTCGATAGAAGAGGTAAAATCCGATTTTAGGGTTTTGATCAGATTTTAGGGTTAGGGTTTTATGGGTTTCTCCGTGCGAACTGTAATTTGGGGATAAAAATTATTCGGGTAGTTAGGGTTTTCGATTTAGGGCCGGAAACCCTAGAGAGAGTTGTGTTCCGGTATTCCGCCGGACGGTCCTAAGACAACGGATAAGCGCTATTTTTAGGCCGATCCGACCGGGGCGTGACAACAGGTATCAGAGCGGGCAAATGTGTTACAGCAAACACGGCACCTTCAACTTCACCCTCGAAGGTGAAGAAAGGTTTGAAATTCCAGAAGATCACCCACACAGCCAGAGGAGCGTCAGAGGACATCCGGCCCAAGCAGGATAAAGGAAAAGCCAAGGAGATGGCTGAACCTGAGGAGATGGTGAACCAGGGTGATCGCATCGCTCAGATCGAACAGGTGCTCGGTCTGGCCAGTGGTGGAGGCAATGAGATGATTCCACAGGTGGAAAGCCTTCAGAAGACAGTGGAGGATTAGGAATTGCTGATCGAGCAGCAGAGGTTGCTGATCGAGCAGCAGATGTTGCAAATCGAACAACAGAGGTTGCAGATTGAGGTCATGCAACAGACCGTGGAGGGTTTGATCCATCTGCCAGGGGAGATGGCTCGCATGAAGGAAGACATGCACGCAGAAGTTAGGGTACTGCGTTTAGCCCTAACGCAAGTATCGCAATCAGCAGCGGCACCGGTGGAGCAGGAGGCTCCCAAACCGAGGATGCGCGTGCCTGACCCAGCGACGTTCGGGGGGGCTCGATCGTCCAGAGAGGTCGAAAACTTTATTTGGGATATGGAGCAATTGTTTTTAGCTAACCATATTTCTGCAGGGGATCGGGTGCAAGTGTGCATCGCCTATCTCACAGGCGACGCGAAACTTTGGTGGCGAACCAAAGTCGGCTCTACATCAGGGACTACTAGCTGGACTTGGGAAACTTTTCGTGAGGAACTGCGGCGGCAGTTTCTTCCCGGAAACTCGGCGGATCAGGCGCGTGGCAAACTGGATCGGCTGAGGCATACAGGCTCGATCCAGGAGTACGTCAGAGCTTTCTCCACTTTGATGCTGGAGCTTCCAGGCATGACAAAGGACGATAGGAGATATTTCTTCCTCCGGGGCCTTCAGCCATGGGCAGAAACGGAGGTCTGACGTCGCGAGCCAGTTGACTGGAGGGCGGCTGCGGCGGTGGCAGAATCTCTGGTGGATAACAGAAGTTTCAAACCAGCACCACCAAAGAAATCCAGGACACCACCAAAGCGCTGCTCTCAGTGCGGCTCCCCACGGACACCGCCAGGAGCTAGAGTTCCGGAGAGGGGTAGGCCCTTTCACCGGCAGAACAAGGGTTCACCGGGACGACGGGAGCAAAAGCCACAAGGTTGTTTCTAGTGCGGCGGTCCTCACTGGGTAAAGGATTGCCCCAGGAAGCAAAAGCCCATGGCAATAGCGGCGCAGGATCTAGCCGAGGAGACTGAAGAAACCGAACAACTGCGGATTGGATCACTGCAGGTAGTTCCACACACTGCCACGGGAGCGCAACAGTGTCGGATCGGGGCGTTGAGAATCGGAGCGATGGTTCTGCAGGATCCGCCCGTTAGAGACATCGAGGGCGATGTCCAAATTGGGCGGGGGAGAATTGTTAGGCCCCGGTTCAACCAGTCCGGCCCAAGCCCAAACTCAAGCCCAAGCGCATGCCAAAACAATCGAGACGGGGTCCGATTTACCCGGTCAACCCTCGATGTTGACTCCGATTTGCGCTCGACGACGCGTGCTTCAGCCGCGTCTGCTGCGAGAAGCTCGAGCGTGAGCTCTTCGGGCAATTTCAGCAGGGCGACGGCGTCGTCCCCACAAGACCCGGACGGAGGCGGCTTCTCTCCATAAATTAGCCGCAACAGGGAGTTTTGAGGAGGCGATTGAGAGGATCGGTTCCATCTTCGACACCAGCCACCACGAAAGCTGAGGGCGGACGGCGACATCAAAGCTTGGGGAAGCTTTAAGAGTGGTTTCCGACGTCGCGGGAGACGTCGACGAGGGCTTCTTGTTCGAGAGAAACGAGCGATTGTAACCGGCAGCTGAGGAGTTGTCGGTGAGGGAGGGGAAGAGGGCGGCGACGGGGATCGCTCGTGAGGGTGTTTTAGTTTCCAAGATTGAATAAAACTTCCACCTTTACCGATTCCGTCCTTCCCCTGTTTACTGCATCTTCATTGTGTTCTCGGCGGCGGACGGTCTTCGAACGACGACGAAGTGCAACAGCGTCATCCTCCCCTGCTGTACATCTTCTCCTCCGGCGAAGCGAACGGCGGCAGCGAACACCTGAATTTGGCGAGAGGTTGAAGACGACGAATCGAACGGCGTTCGATTCGAGGAGAGTCAACGGCAGAACAGTCAAAGGGCGTAAAATCAATTCGGCGAGCGAATTGCACGGGTGACGTCAGTGAAATTTCGATCAGCGGTGATTTTTAGGAATTTTGACTTCGGACAAAATTCGATAGAAGAGGTAAAATCCGATTTTAGGGTTTTGATCAGATTTTAGGGTTAGGGTTTTATGGGTTTCTCCGTGCGAACTGTAATTTGGGGATAAAAATTGTTCGGGTAGTTAGGGTTTTCGATTTAGGGCCGGAAACCCTAGAGAGAGTTGTGTTCCGGTATTCCGCCGGACGGTCCTAAGACAACGGATAAGCGCTATTTTTAGGCCGATCCGACCGGGGCGTGACACCTAGAATTAATAATTTTTCTATGCTTAAATACGATACAACAATGAACACATTGACTATAATGGATAGTATGAACCGGCGTTAAAAACCTAGACAGTGACTAGTTAACTTAGACATATAGTGTATTAATTGATAGTTGTAATAGTATTAGTACAGTACTACAGTGTTATCTTGGTTAAACTCTTAGATAAAAGCTTAAACTATAGTGAAGAAAACTATTTTATTGATGAATTATTAGATCTATTATCTTCTTCTTATTCTTTATTCTCTCTTTCTCTTTCCTGCATCAGCTTATTTCTTTTTCACTCTCTTCTCATCCCCCTTTTCTCTCCTGTCCTGTGTCAGTATT
Source organism: Costus lasius (assembly GCA_027563935.2). Classification (NCBI taxonomy): domain Eukaryota; kingdom Viridiplantae; phylum Streptophyta; class Magnoliopsida; order Zingiberales; family Costaceae; genus Costus; species Costus lasius. Next base: position 70,613,976 of record CM050452.1, read on the forward strand.
TTCTCAAGGAGTTTCATAACTGTTTTTTTATCACATGCAAGTTTAACAGTTGGTTTAGTTACACCATACATTGGTATGGTACAAAATCAGAATGTTGACGAGAGTATTAAGACTTAAGTACATGTATGGTCATGACTTGTCTTCAACACCGCAAACCCTGATAGGAGATGACACATATCGTTTGCAAATGTAATAAAGAAACCGAGTATGTATTGTCAATGTACGGAAGTGGCACTTCTTTTATTGCCACTGAGGCCATGGTCAATTCCGTACTTCTTTCTTTTCTTGTCCTCAACTTTTCTTATAATTTATTTTCTTGTTAGTTTTATTCGTTTTATCTTAGTACGATCTAGTTGTCTTTATATTCAAGGATAAAAAGGAAATATAAGCCTCGTTTGGCCTTACTTCAGTGATTTCCAAGGCGGAAGAGAAGCTATGATTTGCAGCCTCCACAGCTTCTAATTTTTTAAACTACTTTTTTGCCTTGGAAATCGCGTTGAAGTGGGGTCAAACGAGGTCATAATCTTAAATTTTTCAATCCTCTTAGCAATTCTAGTACGTTCACACTTTGCCATCGAATCAGGGAAGCAAGAAGCAAAGAAATACAATGCCATTTTTTCTAAGACATCCTGATATTAATCTTTTAAGACTTACTTTCTTGGTTCATCAATGCTTATGAGATCATTTATTTGCCTTCCTCTCGGTCTCGCTCATATGACCTTCAAATACCTTGTCCTGGTGAATTCATATAACCTTAAATTTTGAGGAAAGTGTAGCATGTCTTCTCTTTAAATAAATGCTAATGTCCTATAATCAAGGAATTACGCAAGACCTGTAAAACATGGAGGACTGCATATCCACTGTGTTCCATGAAGTAATACTCAGGAGGATAATTTCCTAAATAGATTAAAAAATTTTGGGGTGCCAATAATTTCAATTTGATATGTACAATATTTTGCTTTAATAAGTACACAATGTGGCAAGTTCTTGATTCAAATGCATAAATTATGAAATTTGACACGTTTGTAAGTATTTATAGAGAGGTGAATCCAATTATTGTCAAATTTATTAGTTTATAGAGTAGCAAAATCACTCTCTTCCACAAGCATGCAAATAATTCATAAAAAAAACTTAAATGGATGTACTTGATTGAAGCTGACATAATTTATGTAGTTTATCCTAGATTTCAGTTACTTTTGGAAGTCCCCAATCCTTTTGGTCACAAATCACAAAATAGGAGCCTTGGGAGTATAAAAACTATGACATACACAAACTCATGTTTACTTGTTTCTGAATCCATATGATTCTCTATGATTTAGTTTTGTATAAGGTTCTAAATACTGATTTATATCAATGTACTGGTCTATTGTCAGATTGGTTTAAATTGGTATTAGTCAATGGTACCTATCGGTTTTGTTAAATTTATATATATCGAATACTGGTGCCAATAATTAGTCACATCAAATCAGCTATACTAGCGGTAGTATCGAGCAATTTTTTTTTAAACCATAGTTTAATATATTTTGAATATAGAACATTGCAAAGCTCTCAGCTTGTTCCTCATATCATCCTTGCGATTGCAGATCAGAGCTTAACAGACTGAACTTTTGGGGCTTTTATATTATGATTTTGGAGAAGGGCAATGAGATCATATCTGTGGCTACAGTCAGGTTAGCTCTTATGTGATGCAATATTGACCATCAAGGGCTATGCTTATCCTTTCAAACTTTAATAGCATGTTGAAATGTTCTTAATCCAGGGTTTACGGAGAAAAGATTGCAGAAATGCCTCTTATAGGTACATCTGCTAAATATCGCCAACAAGGAATGTGCCACATTCTTTTGGATGAACTCGAGAAGGTGTTTCTTTTACTCAAGAAGTTGCAAGTAGTTTGAAAAAAGAGTACCTACTTGCCATCCTCATTTAATCACTTATATCATCAATTATTTCATTTATGATTAAATCATAAATTAGAAGAAAGATTATGCTTCATCAACACTAACTATTTTCCTTACATTCAAATTAGAAACAATATCAGAATCACCAAATAATACTATTTTAAATGTAAAATGTCTTAGAACATAACTCAAAAATGCATATGAATGGTAAGATTAATAGCACAAGTTGTCAAATGCTGCTTGTTTTTAATTATCCAAACCATAGAGAAGACCTAGAGGATTGTCTTGGATATTCTGATGTATAATCTTGTTTGATAAAACTGTACACTAGATGTGCAATGTCAAGATAGGAATATGAGTTAGCTAAATCACAATGGCAAGGAAATATTAAGAAAGTCTTGGTTATATTTTTCCTGAAATTATTGAGAATCAACTTAATACAGCTATGGATAATACCCATGATGGAACTAACGCTGTTATTCAGAGCATATGGATTTGAACATGTAAATCAGTCTCTAAATTTGCATTGCTAATTAATTCATGAAATTGACTTTCTGCGTTATTGTCCAGTTACTTTCTTCACTAGGAGTTGAAAGGCTGTGCATCCCAGCAATTCCATCACTTTTAGAAAGATGGACAGGATCCTTTGGATTTACGAAGATGAGCAATAGAGAGAGACTAGATCTCTTGGCCTATAACCTTCTTAGTTTTCCAGAAACTATAATGTGCCAGAAGTTCCTCAGAGCTGCTCCGGAAGTTTGAGGTAATGTGACAACAATCATGCCCATCTCTTCCTATTACCAGTACTAAAATAAAGAAAAAAAGACATCTGCCTTTTCTTTTCTTTTGACGACGATTTCTTGTCATATGGTGCAGGAATATGCTATCTACTCAAAATCAGTTCAAGTGAAAATATTGTAATTATTGACTAAGGAAGAATATGGGTGTATCTAACTGTGGTGGCTAAGCTGAATTGATTCGTTTATTTGTTTTGGGAATAGATTTTGCTAATTTATGAGTTTTTTTTCTGACAACTGTTCATTACGGCAAGATCTTTCATCTTACATCTGTGAAGAAAATATAGGTCCTATATCTTGAAGCAATAAGAAGATTCAGCACTTCGTCATGCATCTTTTGGAAGAAACCAGCCATTCAGTTTGCCATGCATGAACAACATTTCACCCTCGGCATATCTCTCTTCATTGTGCTTTTGTGCCATTTGATCTACCTAAATGTTCATTACCTTTCTGAAACCTTTTGTAGCTATTTCTTAATTCTTACAATTGTACGTTTCTTTTTTTTTCAGACAAGCTAACATATAAGACTTACAAGAGTATGCGCTTCAAAGTCAAGATGAAGGATTGTTCTTCATTATTTGTGCACTTCAATTTTTTGTAAAAAATAATTTTTTTATATAATAATTTCTGAACTACCAAAATATATTACTTGGTATTATGAGTTAGAAAAGACAGATTGCAAGAGGTTATCTAGTTCTCCTAGCCATTCATTTTTCTACGCAATGAATTGTTTTGTACATTTTGCATTGCAGGCTAGCCATTAGTTAGAGTTGTGTTCTCTCGGAATATAGTTAATGGTGTCTGTCTTTCGCCCAAAGAAATGAATTTCTTGTAGTGTGTGATACTTCTATCAATGGAGTGTGTGATACTTCTATCAATGGTTGGGAGTGTTTTCTCTTAATTGCATCAAATTTGTGGCTTATTTATTGTCTGTTTTGATTTGGAAATTTCTTCTCTGCATTTATGTGTGGATGGAGCTTAGGGCGTTTTTTGATAGCCGTCATTTCTGGGTGTAGTACTGAAGGAATTTACCATTTGGTGTTGTTAATATTATTTTTCAGTAAATTGTTTCTTTAATTATTTAATTTAATTAATTATGAATAGTTTATGTAAATGAATTGTTCTCTTTATCAATAGGGGCACTCTCCTCTCATTTCGTACACTAAAATAAAGCGGACCAAGTGTTCCCTCTCCTGTTCATGCCTTATCTTTAGAGCTTTTTTCTTTTAGGTTTTATTAGTTTATATTAATTATTGTTTTTAGTATTGCGTGTTGAAAGATATAATAAAGTCTCTTACTATTTGTCCTCTTGTATCTTATACTAAATGATTATATTAATTAAATTTGAGCAAGCGCTAACATAACGAGACTATATAATTCTTAATTATATAAATTATTAAATTTTGTTAAGTAATATACGTTTAATTAATAGTAACTTCAAATGTTCTTAAGTGAATAATTGTTTTTAAATCCTTAAAAATCGTCTAATTAAACTATGTGTACACTATCATTCTAATAGGCCAAATTTTATTTTATAATTTATTACATTAATATTTTTATCTTTTGATTTATTTTTTTAATATGGTAAGGCGAGTTGCAATTTAATCACATGATTATCAATCCTCAGTCTTCTTATAATATATCACATGTATTGAAACTCATAAATATTGATTCGGTTGTTGAAATTTGGATTTACCCTGAATGAATGATTATAGCATGAGATTGTATCAATCCAAAAATTATATATATATATATATATATATATATATATATATATATATATATATATATATATATATATATATATATTTAAAAATGAAGAAATTTAAACAGAGTTAACATATCTAATACATAAGAAAAGTCTACTTGTCGCTTATCGCTTCTATTCCTTGTCTATGTATAATAAGAAGCTAACTCTTCCCCCACATCTATATCCATCTTTATTAAATATCAACGTTAGACCTATTCAAAACAAACAAAAATAGTAGTTGATTCTTTATCATCATGATCATCCATTATTGTGATCACCAAAATTTTATTTAATTTCTACTTTTATTTAATTCTATAAAGTTCTATTACTATCACTAGTGATCCACATCCATCACAAAAAATGAGTGCTTAATATAGTTATTTCGCACATATCATACCTTGTCATTCTTTACTCATTGAATTTTCATACCTAAATATGCATTTTTTAAAAAAAAAATAATTTTATATACCTCATTTTCTTAGTGAATTATTATATTACATAAGTAAATTTACACACACTATCTTAACATCATACTCCCCTTTGTAACCCTTTCTAGTAGTAACACCTTTCTAGACTCTCATGCCAGCGCTACATTAATTTATCATCCGAGTAACGAGCCTTTTTCCTCGTTAGCACACATATTTGGCACTTTTTTAACTTTACTTAACTATTTAGTGCACTACATTTACTTTATCACAATCACATCGCGATCACATGGACCCCACAATATATCTTATCATTGAAGGTATTAGTTAATTTAACGGATAAACACTTATATTATTGATATTAATATTTTGGGGTCAAAATTTGTCTTCATCAATTACTTAATAAATACTATTATAATATTATTGATATGAAATCGAGTTACAATAATTAATTATTTAATATAATTATGTTTTTGAGCTAGAATTGATTTTTGTTCCAAAATCTATTATTTTGGGAATAGATGACCTTTTGATTTTATTTTTTTCTTAATAAAATTCATTGCATTTTATATATATTTTTTTAAAAAGGCATTACATACACAATCCATTACGAGACCAATTTCGCTAAGAAAACTCTGAGCCGTTGGATCATGAGCTGACGCGTCACCAGGGGCTCGATCTTAGCCGCCCTCGTCTTCCTCTTTACTCCCAGGTGGGCGCACTGCAATCCCACTTCCATTTCCTTCCCCTTCTCCGTCCTCCGCCTTCCTATCTCCGCCGGATTCGATCTCACGCTCTCCGCCAGAAACCGCTGGTTTGATTCGCCGCTCTCTCACCGAGAGGTAACGCTGCCGCCCTTGTCGGCCCATTCCTACCTCTCTTCTCGATTGTATGCCTGAATTGCTACTTCTTCTGCTGGATCATGATGTGTTTGCGCTTTGCTCGACTGAGGTTTGAGTGGTGCTCAGGTCGGTGTTCGTGATCCGCCTCCTGAGACTGCGGTCTTGCGAGGATTGGGCCAAAATTGCCGAGTTGTAGGCGTGAGGAAGGCGAAGATGTCGGGTGGAGAAGTCAGGAAGGTGTCCCGCGAGGATATACAGCTGGTCAGCGTCTTTTTAGATTTTATTTACTTGATCTTGGTTCCTTCGATCGAAATACGCGTGCGTTTTGCTCATTTGATTTTACGTATTACCCAACTTTTATGGCTTCGCCCTGTTAGATTAGAAATAATCCATTTGAAAAGTGCTTTAGATCTTTTTTTTTTCTTTTATTTTTCTAATGCGTATATTTTCAAATTTATGATAACACAGTCCCTGTGGTGTTAATTCCTTTTTAACGTACAGTACGCTTTTAGGTTTATTCATTCAATCAAATAGTGTAATAGCCAAACTTAGTATATTTTAGCAGAATGATCGAATAACTATTCCCATCATTTTTACTGGTCATCTATGAGCTAACTTCAATTTGTCTTCTGTAGTCTGCCCTAATTTTTTATTCTTGCCCTGTGGTTTCACACTGGCCCAGCAATTTGTATTTTGTTTTGAACTAATTACATGCTTTTCATTTTGGTTTCAAACTGCCCCTTCAAATTCATCTTAATGGGTAAATATAAAACTATCCTGAAAAATAAAGGGCTAATTTTCAGTTTTTAGTCTACAAGGCTAAAATGGGAATCTGGAAAACTGCAGGGCTAAATTGAAATTAGCCTTTTAACCACCCTGCATAGGATTAGATATCAATCTATGCGGTATATATTGGTTTCACCTTGTACAAAGTTAGTATCATATATATTATTATATATAATATATATTTGAGCAGTACTAGCTGGTACTACTAATACCATAATTGATACAAATCGGCATATACTAGTTTGCGAATAGACTAATACATGGACTGATATTTCAAATTCTGCACCTTAATATATAATCCATTATGTCCGTTGTTTCACACTCTTTGAACTATTTGATAAGCTACATATCTTCTAATGAATTGTTTGTTTGTTTGTTAATGCTTTGTTCTCTTCTTACATGTAACAATCATTCCTACTATTTAGATTTGGAGATGCATCCTCGCTATTAATATCTAACAAGAACTTGTTAGAAGTTTGAAGTTTGAACCATGGTTTTAAATCTTAGTTTGCACTGGTGTATTGGTCTCGGCTCAAACTAATACATATTAGGCATATCAACATTATAATATACTAGTATTAATATATCATAATATGATATACCAGAATTGACTAGTACATATCGGTTTTTAAAACCCTGGTTAGAAATACAACAAATCTCATGCCTTATCTCGGACCGGCATATATTAGACATAATGGCACTACATTGTATGGTATCAATTGTGCCAACACAAAGTGTATTGGTGCCATATCTATTCTGAACCAGTATGTACCTCCTATATTGGGTGGTATGAACTAGTTTTAATAATCATGCTTGTAAGATTGCACTCAATGGCCCTGCTCTATCTTCCCCACTATTTTGGACTAATTCTATAGCCATCTGTACTGCAATGAGGCTCATACTACGAATACATCTAGGGTAATTATCACTGATTACCACAATATCGTACAAATCATCTAATTTATTGGTTTCTAAATTTCTTTTACATTTACATAATCACGTTAGTTACTCTAGATTATGTGTACATGTTCATTTTAGACTTTTTTTGCTTAATAACTTCTTCATATTTGCATTTACTCATCTTTTCTTTTGGAGATGGATCCGGTGCATTTTTCTTCTTTTACCTGAATTTTCAGGTTCAGAATCTTATTGAGCGGTGCTTGCAGCTGTATATGAATCAGAAAGAAGTAATTGACACCTTGTCTGTTCAGGCAAAGATAGAGCCTAGTTTCACTCAACTTGGTAATTTACAGTAAACTAAATGCTTTTAAGATCAAAATTTATCATGTGGATTTTAGACCAAAGTACATTTAAAAAGAAGTTGACCGAGTCACATTTAAAGCAATACATTTGCATATGCATTGATGAAAATTTTACTTGTGATTTTAGTGTCATGTATTCTATTCTGGAGATTGTCTTCAACGTTCAGATATTCAAATAATGCAATTGAATGAGTATTTTATGCGCTAGACACTCCGTTTGAGTCTCATTAGGTGCATTTGGCTTTCAAGTTATTATTTTAGTGCATTAACAATACAACTTGCAATAAGTAAGAAAGGGCTCAATTCTTATGGGTGTACTGACATTCATGATTACTGATTTCTAGCAAAGTTATATTTAGTTCATCTCAAATAACCTTGTTTAATGTAAGTGTGCACAGAACTTGAGATTATTATTTGACAAGTGCCCAAACGAGAAGTGAACGATTTATTATTTCATATACTTTCTTCTTAGATGCTGCATCTGCTTTCTTAAGAAGGTTAGAGAATGCTTGACCACATATTCTAGAAAATCACATCTATTAAAATTTGGCATTATAGTTGATCTCGTACTTTGTTGGATCAAGAAGTCAGATGTTCTCTTGGGTTCTTATTCTTCATCATTGACTTGTGCAAGTATTTTAAAGTAAGGATGGATTTCTTGGATTAAGAAGGGGACAGTAGTAGATTGAAGTGTATAAGCGGGCAATAGTTGACTGGTTGTTTTGAGTTCTGCAATGAAGCTAGTGCCAGACACTATGTAGCTGAATTTGGAACATGGAAGGTTTTGAATTTCAACCCGGTATAGTATATCGGTCCAATCTCATGCCAGTATGTAGCAGGCATAACACATAAAAGTTTTGGTACGTAACGACATAACATAGTACCGGTCCGGATTCTTCTTGAGCCGGTGTGTCCGAAAAATCAGTCGGTTCGGACTAGTTTTTAAAACATTGAGAACATGTTTCTATCTAATAAAAAAATTACTTTTATTCAAGTAATCTATAATACAAATGGCTATCTTGTTGTGAAATGAAGGCATCCTAAGTTGTTGGTTCGATGACAATCAATGCAATGATTAACTTCAAACCTATCCAAGAAGCTTACTGATTTGTTTTTGGCACACTGTGGCTTGTGTTTTTTTTTAATGTTTTTCATGTTTGCTTGCTTTCCAGTTTGGCAAAAACTAGAGGAAGAGAATCGAGAATTTTTTGAGGCATATCATGTTAGACTGATGGTTAAGAACCAGATTACGGTTTTCAATAAGCTTCTAGAGCAACAGGTCGAGATGATGCAAAAAGCATGTCCATCAGGAGTTTCTAGCATACCTTTGCCCAATGGCTCAAATTCTGCTGCTTGTATGTTTTTTTCTCAAAATGCAACTTTTATTATATTAATCTGTTCCTTGATTACTCTCTTCATTTATATTTACTATTGCCTGCTGTTTGCAATGATAACAGCTAATTGATAAATGTTAAATTGTTTTAATGTCCTCAACTGAATCAGGCTCCTTTACTTATTTCTCTACATTTGTTTTATGGGAAGTTTTAATGCTGCGATTGAATTTCTTTTGACCTTCATTTGGAGACTTACATATTGGCGGATGCTGTTAGTTTCAAAGAAAAGAATATCATATAATGATTAAACGTTGGTTTTACTTTTCTTGAATGCTCTTCATTTGGATGGAACAGAAGATATTAGGTTCCTTTTTCAATGTATTTCATTAAAAAAAATTTCTTGGAAAAAGATGGTATTTCTAGTTTTCTTATTTTCTTTTGCAGAGCTCATGCTTTCACTGACTCTGTTTTGAATTATGTAGTTTTGAGACATTGTCAGCTAGAGGATTTTATATATTTTATATAGTCAGAATTCTTTTGACACCCATGTTCTTGCAAGATTTTACATGGTATCATCATTTGCCTAGTCTCGATGTTTGCATTCATCAAATTTTACTTGGTATCACCTTTCCCTATACTTTGAAGCAGTTTACGTGAAAAAAAAGCCTGATCTGCTGTCGATCATCTAATTGCTAACTCGTTTGATATCAAACATTAGTTTTTTGGGACTGAACATAATAGAACTTACGAACGTTAAGTAGAAAGAAGGGACTAAAATCTATATATGTTCTGCTTTAGCCTATTTGTTTCTGCTTTAGCCTATTAGTTTTTTTGGATGTAAATTTCAGGATTATCTAACTACAAATAATTTGAAGTGCACAGTTTACAGTAAGTAGGAACATAAAAGCATCACTGGTTTTAAATGCAAAACGAATATTTATGTCGGAAAAATATCCTTGTTCTATGATAGATCAATTATCGACAGGCACTAACTCATGCATGAGGATTGAAGAAATATGCTCCAGAGCAATCTAGTTGTACTTTTTTTTATATAAAAAACTTTTTTTCCAATTAATTGACTAATGATTAACATTTGACCAAAAGCCGGCGGTACCATGCCTGTATAATGTATAGCAATAAAAAGATCATTGCATTACAAGCTTATATTAATGGTGAATTTGCTTTAATACGCAGAGTAAAAGAATAGGATCTGAAAAAGAAAGAATGGAATTTAACTTTGAATTAGATGGTTTGTTTGTTTGTTTTCTTAATTCTTTTGGCAAATGATTGATTACTATTTAGGATGAAATTGATACAACTACTATATTGCATATTACTCTCTTGATATCTTCATGAGATCAATTTTTCTGTGCGTCATATCTTCATGAGATCATTTTTTCAGTGCATCAAGCTCCATCGTGCTTTATGTCTCAACACACATCGACATCTGCAAGGCTTGACAACATGCTTCCAAGTGGAGGGTTTTCTAGTGCTCTTGTAAACGGTAGGCCATCAGGGCAAGGAAACTACCTTGGTAATGATTCCTCAATTCTTGCTGGGAGCATGAATGCCTCAACAAGCATGCTACCCCCACACGACCTGAACATGGCAAGATTTCCTGGATTGAACGGATCAACAGTTAAGTCAGAACCAAACTATTCAAACAATTCTGAGTTTCCATTCAGTAATGATAGCAGCATCTTGGAAGCACATCAACCAGTTGGCGATGCTTCAGCTGGATCCTTCAGTAGCTCCGAAATGACTGGACAACCATTAAATGATGCTCTTCTGGATATTGATACATCGCTTGGATTTAGTCAAATCCCACGAAATTTCAGTTTTTCAGATTTAACGGATGACTTCTCTCACTGTGCCGGTTAGTTTCCATCATACCCTTTAATCACAATTTTTCATTTTGTGCTCTAATTTTCCTAACGATATAATTGTTTTTTCTTCATGAAAGATATACTGGAGAATTATGATAGATCTCCTTATCTTCACCATGATTCAAATAACTTCTCCGAATCCCCAATAGGGGACTTTAAGGGTAAACTTTGCAGTCTTTTCTTACTCTTTCGTTCCATGCATTTCCCGCCTGAAGTTATATTTTTATTTTTATTTTCAGATGAAGACACCAGAAAGCTAGACACCATTTCTGAAGGAATGAGCTACGAGGACTTTGGAAGTGACTGATTGAATTTGCTATCTAGGTAAGTTGCAAGATAAGCTTCTACTAAAGTATATCGTACATAAGACCTTCCCTATAATTCCAAAAAAACAAAAATCAATAATCCTCAAGAAAGAAAATAAAGATCATAACAATAATTCACTTTTGTCCCAAAAAGGAAAAAAAACTTGTTTAATTTTCTTCCAGAACCCCTAGACAACTTGTATTTTGTGCTCTGTATGCCATGGCGAAGTTGCTTATCGCTATGCGCTACGTTAAGTAGAAAGCCTATTTATACCACATGCATCAATTTCATGTTTGGTTGTGTAATTTCACGATATTAGCTGTATTTGATTGATCCCTATTGATACTTGTTCACGGAAATTCAAAACATGCAAGCATGTAGATGTTTTCTGACCATGTTCTTCCTACTCCTGCCTTCAAACAGTTGATCTAACTCCTGTTCTGATGGTTATGATCATAGATTTGGTGACACGAGCTACATATTCTAGTCCTTATCCATTCTGTAAATGTGCTGCAGGTGGTTAGGGTATCTGTACATATGGAATTGACAAGTTCCTTTTTTCCTTCAGATATCAGTGGACGCTAATGTTTGCGGACATTGGATCGTTTGTTATAAGACTTTAACAAAAGAGAAAAGTCGTGTGAAACTTTAGCTAGGTTCTAGAGACGTCTGGTGCCCACGGCATAATGCCGATGTTGTATAATATTTTGTTTGTGTGCCTTTCAAGTATGGTCAAGCTTTATATCTCATAACGCCAAGATGAAATATTTTGTTCCTTCCAGAAAAAGAAAAAACAAGATTGTAATTTCTTTCTCAAAATAAGGACAATTCGATGGAAAATACTTTAATCCTGCTTTACTTGCTGAGCTGATTCGTATCTTTAACCAGCAAAATCAAAATCCGGTTACATCCACGACCCCGCAGACCGTAGCTAAAGGAACTCTCCGAGGCCAAGGTCGATGTGCTAATTGGCAATCGCCACTTCTATTTAGATTTCATTTACAAGATTATAATTTTTTCTTACTTTATAGTATCGTGGCTAGACTGATGTGGATATTGACTTTTCAGTTATCGTGACTATATCATCGTCATCGACCATCAAATTGGAGATGTTATGGTTATAGTTATTTAATGGTCAGTGGCGTCGATATGATAATTAAAAGGTTAATAATACCGCCTTATTCTGCATCGCAAACTCTCCTTGTTGTTTTCACTGTGCAAGATTTTTTAGTTGTAATGGGCATAGGTAAAAGTAATTGACCTTGCACCTACTGTTATTGATTTTCTCCATAAATTTGGCAAATTCTGGCTAGAACGGCATTGGTGGAATTACTTTTTTAGGTTGATACATTTTTTGTTTACAAAACAATTGATGCTAGATGTATCTAATTCTATTTTCTGTCTTTAAGGTATCTCCCATAAATCATGAATTTCTATCGCCTTTGCCATATTATAATTTATAGTTTATCACTTTAGCAGTTATTGCCTTATTTTAAGACATGATATAGGCTAGCTTTGTCCTATTTGTATTTATTATCCTTCATCAACTTGGTATTAGAGTTTATTAGTCCTTATTACTCTCTATAACAAGCATAAACTTAGCAGGTCCAAGATGCGATATCTATCTTATGGCCAAAGATCTTTACCGTTAATGCTAATTGACTTAAGAGCCTAGGTAAGAGACTAGATCTAAGTAGTTGTATTGTTGAAACAAAATTTTTTGGCAAATTATTCCTTTCTCGAGACCTAATTAATTTCACTCGAGAGCTCACCTTCTCATGGATTAGAATTATACAAATATAAATTCCCTACCTAAAAAATTGATCACTTTTATCTAGCATCATAGACCTATGATTTTATAATGTTAGTTTCAGAACATTTCTCTAAGTTCTTGCCAACAAAAAGTAAACCTCCCTTGCACAATTTAACATCTTTAGATTTGTCAAATTTTACTATAGATTAGAATTATTTAAATCTCTTAAGAATTAGCCCATTGATGATAGTTTTATTATTAGAAAAATTGGATATTTGTTCTTAAATCTGGTTATATTAATCCTAGCTCTAATGTGAATTTTTTTCCTATCTTTTGTGATTAATAATAATGAAGCGCCCAAAGTTAACTACTATATTAATAACATGAATTTTGAGGAAAATAGGATATCTCACAATAGCATGACTAAATAGGCAAAACCAATATTACATTATTTTCACATGAAATATTTTTCCGTATATATTATAAATCATAGTGTTCAGAGTATGTTTTTTAATATACTACATAAATGGTCAATTTGGTTGACTAAATTGAGCTATGAATTGTATTGTTCCCATCAAATAGCCAATTACGGATAGGTTGCCTCCAAAATCATTTCTAATGGAATTGGACTTAATTGGACTTAAAAAGATAGAAATATAGTTGGAATCAAAATTGCTTGTGTTTCATATCGGTAGACAACAAATATTTCTCATTATGACAATTGACAAACAATTAGATCGTGGAGTTTTTTTTTTTGCTTAATTTTTTATTGATAAAATCAAAATAATTTATTAGCACAAATTTTGAACTATTACATTTTAATTATTTAATTATTTTATTTATTGAATATAAATTATCTTTTTTATACATATTTTAATCATTTCTAAAATATATTTATTATGAAAAAAACATGACTATAAAAAATTTAGATTAAATGAATCAATAATTAAGGTGAATGATGTATAAAAACATTATTCACCCAATTCAATTCCCATCATAGCCGCCATGCAATAACCCACAAACCTTCACTGTGTTTCCTTAGATAGAAAACTGGGAGGAAATGACAAACACATTGAATCTGGATAAATAAAATTATTAGATTCAATATATTTTTTATTTTTTCCTCCTAATTTTTCATCCAAAGAAACACAATCTTAATTTATTTTTTATTTTTTCTTCACAGTCAAAGCTATTTCGGGATTCATTGAAATGATCGAGTAAACACATGTTATAGTAACATACTAAATTTTCACCTAATTGAAACCACCTCTCTCAATTCATTCTTTTTTTTCTTCATCCCAAAATAACTCCGATGTGTTTTTTTTTTACTTTGGAGTGTTTTTGTTGTTGCATACTTTAGAAAAGAGCTGAAGCAAATTACCTCGTGTCAAAGGCCGGCCCGTGTTAGTCCATGGCATTTGGCCCAAAACAAGTGTTCCTCACAGGATTCCACAGCCACTGCACCAAAAACCTCCTCCCGTTCACGCCGTTAAGGTTGTAGCCCTCCCCCTCCGCCCCCTTGAATACGTTCCCCACGTAACCCCCGCCGCTCCCCGTCCCGTACACCCCCACGCACAGGTCCGCGATCTCCGCCGGCGCAGCCGGATCCTCGCCGGCGTACCACGCGTTGACCAGCGGGTTGCTCGCGATCTCCGCCAACTCGTGTCCGATCACGCTCACCATCCCGTCGGCGCCGACGTCGCCGTTCGGCGCACCCATCATGGCCCCCGCCATGAACTCGGGCAGCGCGAAAGGGTACGCGCACATGCCCGGGCACCGCGCCCCGCTGTGGCCGACCCACGCGTAGGGCACCGTGGCGCCGACGATGGCCGGGAATGTGAAGTAGTGGAAGCCGCAGACCTCGCGGCAGAAGTCCTCGACCTCGACGTCCGGCGAGGTGAGGACGAGATAGACGCCGTCGTGGAGGTCGAGGGGGAGTGGCCGGGGGGCGGCGGCGAGGGCGGATCCGATGACGGACTGGATCGCGAGGCGGGAGAGGGAGGCGCCGTGGGAGTAGGCGGCGTCGCGGAGTTCGCCGGCGAGGGCGAAGCGCGCGGTGACGTTGGAGCCGGTCTGGTCGGTGTAGAGCCGCACGGTGCGCCACCACTCGGCGACGGAAGGGGAGGCGGGGGCGGGGGAGGCGAGGGAGAGGAGGAAGTCGCGGATGATGCTTTGAGGGGCGGGGTCCCATCGGCCGTACCAGATGGTGTAGAGGTTGATTGGGGAAGTGAGGACGGGGCCCATGTGGTACGCGACGTCCACAGCCGGCTCGGAGGCGGCACCCATGGAGGAAACCGGCATGGCAGAGGAGCAAGAGAGGGAAGAGAGGAGGAAGAGGAGACACAGCTTGCTCATCTTTTCCCTGGAGTGTCTGCAGTTCTTTGGCTTCTTACTCTTGGCCTGGTGAGGGTTTAAGAAGTTTGAATCGCTTCAGGCTCAAAGTTTTCTTGAATCATGGGGTTCGAAGCCCAACGATGGGTCCTGCTTTTAGTATTCATTCACTGGTTCCCTGTATCCAACTGAATAAAATAGACATTGATTGGGTTAAGAAACGGGACTGTTGGTGTTCCCGCCCAGCATTAAAGTAATACAAAGTGTTCAGTGTCCAAAAGAGATGTTTCAGAGGGAAGAGAAGGACAGACAGCAATGGCTGGAGCAGGATGGATTACAGTAGACAGAATGAGCCAAGAAAACCTCCAATGTTTAATTAGGTTGCCAATTGGCAGATGAGTTCAGAGAAACTATAAAACTGGTATGGGATTGTAAATTTGCAATGTTTCAGTGACTGTTCCAGTAGCACTTTTCCTGAGCTAACAGAAGCTCAGAGGGACACAGTAGCAACACCGCGTGTGGGAATTTCTCTTTGCAAAGTGCTTTTTATTTGTGGCTAGTCTACTTCATGACTGCTGTCCATGATTTTAAGGTTCTTTACTGTCCCAAAAGCCTATCACGCAGTGATTGAAGGCAATACATCATGTTCTGGTTAAGGCTGGTTTGCCCTTAATTCTAGGTGCAGAAGAGAACCATGTGCGTTTAGAAATTACCAAGAGGCTCATTTATTCACCATGTGAGACTGCACATAAACAAAAAGAAGAAAATCAAACCTTTGTATCATGCCGACTAACTATCAATATGTCTCACCAAAAAATAGAAAGGATACACCCTGAATAATTGACTATCTCATCTCATCACTATCAATATGTATCTAAACAATGATGCACACAATTATCTTCTCGGAAAAAGGTAATTACCTTAAGGAAACCTTAATTTGAGGGCATCAAAGTTCTTCGAGAGTTCCCCAACTGTAGAAATGGTGATAACAATGTCAGGGACATGTGCATATCAAAGTAGACCACCATGCTCAGCTCAGAACAAGGGATAGTAATGATGTAGCAGAGACTGTCAAGAACTGGCAGGGTATGATTCAACCGACCAACTATAATAATATGGGGACTCTTCCAGGTGGAGAATAGCCTGTAGAAGCTTAGCAATCACTAAATTCCTTTCTTTGTTTCAAAGGAAGATAGGCAACGAAAGAAAAAGGAGGTGGTCAAAGATCTACAGTAATCTAGCAGAAGAATCATGAGAGTTCTAACTACGCTTTGGTGCTTTGTGCGAGGCCCAAAGTATGAAATGCAAAACCCACAATGTTCTTACTGGCAAGAAACCATGGGAGGGCAACAAAGTAGTAGACCAAGAGCTAACTTTGTGGTTGGCCACAGAATAAGAAAAACAATAAAGTTGATATTACTATCTAAAAAATTAATATGATGTTAATCGATTTTATCCATGCATCATCAAAATATTCGTGGTTCAGCGAGAAAAGACTACCACGATACATCAAATTCCTCTTCAGGTATTTTTTGCTATGTTGAACTAGGGGTTTAAGACCCAATTATGTCATTGATCAATTTTTTTGTTATACTCATTACTCATTAGAACGTCTGTTACCTCAAAACTTATCTCATTTATGCCAAACCTAGGCACAACTCAAATTTCTAAACATAACACTATAGATCGTGCTGCAGTTGCAAACTTGTCCTTTAAAATATGGGTACAATATATGCCAAAAGAATAAGCTCCATAGACTGAGTTAATAATATCTGAGCTTCCTCCATATAATTTGTTCTATAGCTAACAAAACTTGGAGCCAGAGATACAATTCCCACCAACAAATACTAAAACCCATATTTCAAGGCACTTGAAGTTATGTTATGAAATTTACTTTTTCCCTTTCAATTTTCATAGGATGACCCTAATTTCTTCAAAAAAAAAGTCTATTGCACAGAAGACTTTGTCATATTATGCACTACTGACCGCAGGTGATCAATTGCAAGCAAAAAAAAAAAAAAATCCAAGCGCTTAGATGTTTATAATTAAGGCAGAATAGGCAGGTATTTGGCATCACTTATCTTCTGAAATGCAAGTATTGCCGGAGAAGATATTCTGTTCAAATCATGTGGCACAAGACCAAAGATCAGCGTGAAAAAAAAAGATAAGCAGACCATAGACCTTATTATGTTATCTGCGTCCAAAACAATTACATCCTCATCAACTTGTCATTGGGCATTTTAAGTCAATTAATCAAGTAGATAAAGTACCTTGGATAAGCAGGAAGTCCAAATGTGCTGTACCTTCCCAAAAACTTGAGAACTACATGAATATATGGTATATGAATTTCATATATGAAGCAGATTCTTGAAGGAATGGCTGCAGAAATAACAATGGGGCATTATAAAAGCTAACAAAAATTGCTGAGAATTTTTATTCACAAATGAATATGGAGCTACATCTAATTAGTGGTACAAATGATAACATTTATTATCCTCTTCTAATTACTGTTCTCCTGAACTTCAATATCCTTTTAACTATACTAAGTTTCTATAGATGTTAAGGTGCTGATTGACCCAACTAGTACAAATAACAAGATCCCAGGATCAAATTTTATCCACACCACTTATCCTCTTTTATAGAAACTGCATAAATGTAGCATCTTAACTACAAAACAGTACTGTGCAAATTTACTTCTTATCTACATGTCACGTGATGATCACACAAATTTCCAAATTCCCCCTTCTGACTATAACATTCAAACATCCAATGTTTGCTCTATCAACAATGCCATCCTCAATCCTCCTAGAGGTTTAATAGCTCAAGATGCCAGGTTTTCTTGTCCATCCATCTCAATCACTCTTTATTTCCTTAAATTTAATAACTCAAGATGCCAGGTTTTCTTGTCCATTCATCTCAATTACTCCTTATTTCTTCATTCAAATATAGATAAAACTAAAAAATTATTTATTTTACCTCAGTTCTACATACCTCAAGACATCTATCTAAGCTTGCTATCAATTGATAGTGTAGTGATGGCAAGTAGCATAAAGTGTAGAGAGTTCCCTTACCGTATGGCAACTAAGTTCATTTTTCTCAATGATAAAATATAATTCTTTAAGCTAAAACCTAGGTTATCTACAGAAGAGGATATACTCGACATATTCTTGTAGTTTCTAACAAAAATATTTCTTTTCCTAAAACCACCATTTGAAATATAAAAATTAAGCATAGGCTTTTTTGTAATTTAATTTAAAGAATAATGCATCTTTCAGACTTTTGTATTTTTCTTCTAAAAGCAACTATTTCTTTAATAGTTTCTGGTTAATTCTATTAATAAACAAATAGCACCATAGACTGATCTTTCAGCCATCATATAAATTTCTAATAAAGACATTTTTCAGATCAAAATTTCCCTTCAATTACCATTCACAAACTTTTATATTATGACTTCTTAGGTTATACCCTATTATCGGAGCAGCTTTGATATCTCTCTATTAGAAGGCTCTTTCTGATCGCCTATTTAATTCACAATTTTTTTTATAAAAAAAAAACAGATTGATCAACCAAAATATTCCTCAATCTTCTACGTTCTTCAAATATTCAACTCCTAAATGGGGCTCACTTTAAAACATAATGATTAGTAAACATGTGGGGAAGTGCTACCTCATTGTTTTCCTTTAAGATCATTGCCTATGGAACTAGACTAGCTGATTAAACCTGTGCAGGGGGTACTGCTCATATGAAATGCAGAGTAAGACCAACAAAAGCATAGAATGCTTCATGTGCACAACTTCATATTATCATAGACTAGTTGGATTCCATTTAAATTAAAAAAGCTTTAGGTTGTGTTTAGTAGGAAAGAAAGAAAGTTGAAAGGAAAGGAAAGTAAGAAAGAAGAAAAAATAAAGAAGAAAGGAAATAATTAGATTTTTTTCTCTTTGTATTTATTTAGAGGGAAAGAAAGTTAGAAAGATTGATAAACACACTCCATCTTTTTATTTTTACGCTGACGACGACAATGAGAGGTGACGGTGAAGAGGCAGCGATAAGAGGTGAGAGGCAGCAATGGCAACGGCGACAACGACAGCGACGATGAAGAAGATTGCAAGAGAAGTATAAGAGCGAGAGCGGGCATAAAAAAAGGGGTGAAATTAGACATTAGAAGGGCAAATCCAGCTTTTTGCCTGATTGTCCGCTTGATTTGAGCGGAAAGCAAATAGGGCTATTTTCCTTCTTATTTTTTTTTTTCCCATTTTTCCTCTCTTATTTTTCGTCCATTCTACTAAACACAATTTTATAACTCTCCTTTCAACTTTCCATCTATTCTCTCCTCCTTTCCTTTCTACTAAATACACTGCTAGGAATTGGTAGATTAAGTCAGCTCAAGAAGCCATTTTTTCCTTTAATTCAGTGAATAAAGAAGCCTTGAACCGATCTGTTTAATGTAGAAGAATTCAACTGCTTGAAAGAACATTGTAGGTGACATATTATGTAAGAAATTAAGTTATAGTTAGCTATTGAATTTGGGTCTATTTAAAGTGGAAGAGTACTCAACATTAGCTATTGAATTTGATAATGCCAGTATTCGTGTTCATTGTGGTTGATTCAATCAGGTTTTTCAAAAAAGGAATAAGAGAACTCTCACTAGAAGCCAGGCCAAAAAACGCAAATGTGAAGTTACATGTTATTCAACCATTGATTGCGTCGTTATAGTTGAAACAAAGGAAATGGGCACAATTATATTATACTTCGAGATAATACATAATGTTCCAGTACAGGAAATAAGAAAATGTAACTAGGTGAACTAATCAGGGATACAATAACAGCACAATTGACATTGAATTTATCGTACTCAAGCCTTACATATAACTTTCAAATTTTCTAGCAGTTAGAGAA
Source organism: Costus lasius (assembly GCA_027563935.2). NCBI lineage: Eukaryota > Viridiplantae > Streptophyta > Magnoliopsida > Zingiberales > Costaceae > Costus > Costus lasius. Next base: position 70,634,245 of record CM050452.1, read on the forward strand.
CGTATTCATGTCAACAAAATAAATGCCGACAATTCCAAGAATTATTTATACAGAAAAAGGAGAAACAAGATCATTTCATCATAATCATGTTGTTTTAACAAAATTCCTATCAAAATTCAAATAGTAATCCTCTTACAGATACCACCGATATAGGATTTGTACATTGAAGGGTCAGGATTCTCACAAGATCCCGCCGCCACTAATCCGGCGACTGATGCGACGAGAGACAGACGGAGAGAACTAGCTGCGCGCGCTGGCACTGAGATCGCTTGAGGGAAGTGCCGCCGCTGGAGCAGAGGCCGCGCACGGCCTCCGACTCGTCGGGGCAGCATGCGGCCACCACGCACTCAGCCAGCGAGCGGTTTAGGTGTCGGCACAGAATCGATCGCTGCCGCTGATCGCCAGCGCGTCGGTGGCACTCCATCAGCGCCCGATGCACCGCTCCGCACCGCGGAGGCAAGGTCACAGCCGCCTCGTCGCCGACTGCTCCAACGCCGTCGTCTCGTCCTTGACCACCCATGGGGTCGATTTACCGGTAGATCGGGTGGTGTTACTGGTGTCACGCCCCGGTCGGAACGGTCCAAGAACAGCGCTTATCCGTTGTCTCAGAGCCGTCCGGCGGAACACCGGAACGTGATCGCGCTAGGGTTTCCGGACCGAAGTTTGTCCCCAAATTTGAAACCCTAGTTCCCGCTCAATTTTTCTTCCCCAAATTACAAGTCTCTCAAGAGAAACCCTAACCCTAATTAAGAAATCCGGGAAGAATCAAAACCTCTAAATCAATACCTCTTTCGCTGATTTTGACCGAAGTCAAAATCACCAATTAAATCGAAATTCACTGTTCAAAATCGCCGATCGAATCGCTGTTGCTGTCGTCACGCTGACGTCAGCGACCGATTAAATCCTTCGCCGCGGAATCGGTTTTTCGGGTGACGTCAGGCTGACGTCGCACGCGAAATCGAATTTCGAATTCGATTTCCGCCGCCAATTTTGACTCTTTCTTGCTGACGTCCGCTTGCGTCAGCCGCCAACTTGCCTTCGTCTTCTTCGCGCTCGACGCCGCTGCGTCGTCCGCCGTCGAGCGCCGTTCGAGCCACCTACACTGCCGGAGAAGAGAAGCCGACAAGGGGAGACGCCGCCTGCGTCTCGGCCTCGTCGCCGATCGTCGACAGCCGCTTGCTGCCGGAAGACGTCGCCGGATGGAAGAACAGGGGAAGGACGTCGGAAAACAGGGGAAGCTCGCCGGATGGAAAGGGAAAATCTTCACTTTATTCTTCGTAAATCAAAGCTACAAAAACCCTCTCTCTCTCGTCCTCCCGTCTCTGTTTCTCACGTCGGCGGCGAGCGTTGCCGCCGTTACACGTCTTCTCTGCTCACCGGAAACTCACGCTCGTCGTTCGCTCGAGCACACCTTCCGAACTGATCTCTCTGATCCTCCTCTCTGAACTCCCTTCGTTGAGCTTTATAGGGAAGCCGCCGCTTCCCTTCTTCTCCTCGTGCGTCCAGGTCCGGAAGACTCGCGCCGAGGTTCCCTGCTCGCCCCGCGTCCGCGATCTTTGCTTACATCGCGTCCTCCGGGTTTTCCGCCAAGCTGCGTCGTCCGAAGCTCGCGCTATTCTGCTCCGCACGCGTCCCAGCTTCTCGCGTCCTTCGTGCGTGGTGAGGAAGACGCCAAAGTCCGCGTCTTCCGCCCGCTCCCGCGCCTCCTTTCCGTTTGCGCCCGCCTGCGTGAGCTTTGTCCGTGTCCTTCGCGAAGTCCTCGCCCAGCCGCTGGAGGACGTCGCCACGCTCTGATCTTTACGCGTCCGAACGAATCGGGTTGTGTGGTTAACTTCACGACCTAGATTCGCTCCGTTTTTCCTTTTCCTGGTGTGGGCTTGGGCCTGGATTCGGCCCGCCCCCTCTGGGCTGAACCGGGAAGCCCAGGGCCTAACAACTGGTGTATTGTTTGAGCCGACAGCAGCTCGGTTTGGTTCGACCGGACCAATCCTTATTCACTGTGTCAGGCCTGATAGGCCGGTTCAGCCCAAAGCTCAATGGTCCACGTACCGACTCAAACCTACCCGGGAAAGAGGAAGGAGGAGCCCGATTGAAGTGGTCAACAAGTGCAATTGACCAGGGGACTTCAGCGTCTTCATCACCACGCGCGACGGAAGACGCGGGCGACGGCTGCGACCATGCTTCGGACGGCGAAGCCCTAAGCGGAGACGCGGTCTTCTCCACAAAGCTCGGACGCGGAAGATTGCAGCGGGATCTTTGGACAACCGAGATCCGCGGCACGAGAGGAAGCTATGAGGCGATTCCTCCCCTTTAAAGGCGAGCGCTGCTGAGAGGGAGGGGACATCTCCATCAGCGATCATCTCCACCAGCAACGGCGAGCACCTTCCACCCTCCTAGCAAGCTTAGAGAAGCTTGGAGAGATTTCCTGGCGTCAAGAGAGACGCCGGCGTGAGGAAGACCGTGAGCGGGAGAGAGAGAGATTTGTAGCCAACGACGGTGGTCGCCGGCGAGGGAGGGAAGAGGGACATCGGCGATAGAGGTCGTCGATGACAAAGATTGGGTTTTGTAGCCGTTCAGGTGAATAAGATTCCAACTTTCCCAATCTCCATCTTCCCTGTGCTTCGTGTATTTTCCGCGTCATCTTCGGCGGCGACTTTCGGCGGGGCAGAGCCGGTCGGCGACGATGAGACTGTGAAGAGGAAGGCAGGTGGCCTTCCCTTGTTGATACGCATCCTCTCTTCCGGCGACGGATGGACGAACGCGGCGGCGTGTGTTCGTTCGCAGCGAAGACGAAGGCGAGAGTTTCGAACGCCGGGTGTTCGAAACGAGGAGAAAGTCAGCGAACCGAGCAGTCAACGGTCAATTCAGCGTAGCGAGATTTCGATTTCGGCTGACGCCAGCCGACGTCAGCGAAATCAAAATCTGATCGGTGAATTCGATTTCGGGCGGCTGACGCAACGACGACGTCAGCAACGGGAGGAATTCGGCGAGCAACGGTCAACAGTTGATTTTGACCAGAGGTATATTTTTGAATTTAGGGTTCGCGATTGGATTTTTCTAAATTAGGGTTAGGGTTCTGAGCGACCTTGTAATTTAGGGATAAAAATTAATCTGTGAGATTAGGGTTTTCGATTTGGGTTGTGATTTTGCCCGGAAACCCTTGAGAGTGCACTCTCTAGTGTTCCGCCGGATAGCCCTAAGACAACGGTTAAGGGCTGATCCGACCGGGGCGTGACAATTGGTATCAGAGGCAGACTGTGGGCCCATACCCACAGGTAGAAGCACACATTGACAGGGTTAACGTGGTACAGCAAACACGACTGCTTCACCCGCAAAGGTGAAGAAAGGTTTGAAGTTCCAGAAGATCACCCACACAGCCAGAGGAGCGTCAGAGGACGTGTGGCCTCAGGGTAAAGCCAAGGAGACGGCTAAACCTGAGAAGATGGTGAACCAGGGAGATCGTATCGCACAGATCGAGCAGGCGCTAGGCCTGGCAGGCGACAGAGACATGGCGATTATTCCTCAGATGGAGCATTTTCGAAAGACCATAGAGGAACAGAGGTTGCAGATTGAGTTCATGCAGCAGACCATAGACGATCTGATCCACCTGCCAGAGCAGATGACACGCATGCAACAGACCTTGGAGGGTCTGATCGACGTGCCCGGGCAGATGGGACGCATGCGAGAGGAGATGCAGGCTGAGATCGTCGTCCTGCGCTTGGCCGTAACGTAGGTATCGCGATCGGCAGCCACGGCGGAGCAGAAGGATCCCAAGCCAAGAGTACGCATTCCGGAGCCAGCAACGTTCGGAGGAGCCCAATCGTCCAGAGAGGTAGAAAACTTTATTTGGGATATGGAACAATTATTTTCTGCCAACCATGTTTCAGCAGGAGAGCGAGTGCAGGTGTGCATCGGTTATCTCACTGGTGACGCGAAGCTTTGGTGGAGAACCAAAGTTAGCTCGACATCAGGAGCTTCTAGTTGGCCATGAGAGACTTTTCGTGAGGAACTGCGGCGGCAGTTTCTTTCCGGAAACTCGGAAGACCAGGCTCGTGGCAAAGTGGATCGGCTGAGGCACATTGGCTCGATCCAGGAGTACGTCAGGGCATTCTCTGCGTTGATGCTGGAGCTACCCGACATGGCGGAAGGTGACAGGAAGTATCTCTTCATCCGGAACCTTCAGCCATGGGTGGAGGCAGAGGTCCGACGACACTCACCACCAGACTGGAGGGCCGCTGCGGCGGTGGTTGAGTCCTTGGCGGATAATCAGAAGTTCAGATCAACACCACCAAAGAAACAACGGTCACCACCAAAGTGTGGCTCCCCACGGACTCCACCGGAGGCTAGAGCTCCAAAGAGGGGGAGACCCTTCTTCCGGCAGAACAGAGGTTCACCGGGACAACGAGAGCAGAATTGTCCTACAGGAAGGACACGAGCTGAGCCAAAAGTACAGGGTTGTTTCGCTTGCGGGGGTCCTCACTAGATAAAGGATTGTCCCAACAGACAAAAACTCATGGCAATAATAGCGCGGAAACCAGATGAGGAAGCTGAAGTCAACACCGAGGAGGTGAGGATCAGGGGGATCCAAGTAGTTCCGAACACTACCACGAGGGCACCGTAGTGTCGGATCGGGGCGATGGTTATGATAGATCCGCCCGTTGCAGACGTCGAGGGCGATGTCCAAATTGCGCGGGGGAGAATTGTCAGGCCTGGTTTAGGCCGGTTTGGCCCAAAGCCCAATGGGCCACGTACCGACTCAAGCCCACCCGAGAAAGAGGAAGGAGGAGCCCGATTGAAGTGGTCAACAAGTGCAGTTGACTAGGGACTTCGGCGTCTTCATCACCACGCGCGACGAAAGACGCGGGCGACGGCTGCGACCACGCTTCGTGTTACACCCCAAAAATCCACCCGGAACCCGCGCCGGGAATCCCGGACCTCAGGACGCACAACACTGTACCTGTCAAATCAATCCTGACAACCGAAAGGTACAGATTGAATAAAATAACATAACAAGGACCAACCCGGCCCCGAAAATCCATAATACAACACCGACAGATAAAAATACATAGACCGGCGCAGCGGTCAATAAGAAACAACAAGACCGGCATAGCGGTCAACCGAATCAACAGGTAACAAGACCGACGCAGCGATCAAAAAGTCCAACAACATAACATAATATAACAACTGACTAATATGCATCACAACCCACCCAGACTGGTGGTCAAACTACTAACTATCTACTCTGCTCCAGGTGGAGCCGCGCCTGAACCTGGAGGCAAATCAAAGGGGGGGTTAGCCGGAGGCTAAGTAGGGATATCACAATGTATATGATGCATGATCAGATATAAGGAATTACCAGAATACAACCAAGACTCTATATGACCATATAGAGTATATTCAAATCTCAAATACGTATCAATATATATATATATCCTCATACACAGATAAAAACTGGGAGCTGGTACAGCAGTGGTCCACGACCCGCAACTCTATAAATAGAGTGGTCCCTACTGATGGCTCCCCGAACAGTAGAGACGACTGTCCGTCGACAGCCCGCTATTGTAGCGTCCTACACTCAGTACAACCCCTTATTGAGCTGATAACAAACCTCAAGCCCATAACATTGGACTCTCTCGGTCAGAGACGATCACACAGCGTCTCAACAGAAATCTCATAGGCAGTATCTGAGGTATACTGACATGTCTATCGCTAGACAGTCAATCCTCAGTGTACATATACATAACTCATACCACCTACCAACTACCAATAAACATGCAAGAACAAAATACTCATACCGTGTTTCATGCAATAGGTTATGTCAACAGGAATATACTCAGAGCAGAACAGGAATTAGAATAGTAATCAATAGTGATAATCAGCAATAAGGGAGGTGCCGTTAACTACACATGTGGTTGGCACCGTAACAAAGAACAGAGGTAGAATCCCTACCTCGGAATGCAGATGCACAGAAATAGAACCAATCAGGCGTACGTAGTCAATCAACAGTTCCTAGCAGGTAAATCAGGTGTAAGTTCTCATATTATGCTAATCTACTTATAAGAGTCAGTATTAGGTAGTCATGTCCAAGTATACTCATTTAATTAGGTTGTGTCAGATATACAGGTCCAAGTTTATATTTACGCATGCGTTTGTATACGTATAAAGGCGGGTACGAGTACTAACCGAGTTCGCAGCCTTGTGCGAACGAATAACACCTCGTGACGACGGAGGACGCAAGAACCAACCCAATATACGGGTCGACATGAACTTCTAGGTTCGCCGGAAAGTTCACCGGAACAGTAGCGCCGTCGCTACGGTGATCGCCGGAACAGTAACTCCAGTGGTCAGATCGGAGCTTTCCGGTAGGCAGAATGAAGCCGACGCCGAGAGGAGTTCGGTCGTACAGCCCGTTTCACGAAAGGGGGTCAGGGTCGCCGGAGATCTGGGATCGAAGCTGGCGGCGCCGCTCGCGCAACTCGCCGGCGCCGGAGACGAAGACGCCAGAAGAAGCTTCGGGAGGTGGCGAAAATGTCCGCCGGTGGTGAGGAAGGTCGCTGGAGACGCCGGAGACGAGTTGGGCATCGGATCTGGAGCTTTCCGTCGGATGCGAGGGAGAAGAAGGAAGAGGGAGCTTCGTCGGAAATCTACTCGCAGGAAGCAGATCTTGGTCTCGCCGACGCCGGATCTCGTCGGAGCTCGTCGGGACACGCTGGACGAAGGTGGAGACGCGAACAGAGGAAGAGGGCGAGCGCAGCTCAGATGAAGAGCTTGTTTGTTCGTTTGGTGAAGAAAGCGGGTGGCAACGGGAAGGAAATAGAGGGGAAAAAGGGACGCGCGACAACGAGTGATGGGTGAAGGGATGGGTTTGACCACCGTCTACAGCAATGTCCCATCACTCGATTAATTTACTATTATTTTCTTTTAAAAATTTTCTCTCCGTTGTCCGTTTTTATCACGGACGTAACACTTCGGACGGCGAAGTCCTAAGCGGAGCAGAGACGCGGTGTTCTCCACAAAGCTCGGACGCGGAAGATTGCAGCGGGATCTTTGGACAGCCGAGATCCGCGGCACGAGAGGAAGCTATGAGGCGGTTCCTCCCCTTTAAAGGCGAGCGCTGCTGAGAGGGAGGGGACATCTCCATCAGCGATCATCTGCACCAGCAACGGCGAGCACCTTCCACCCTTCTAGCAAGCTTAGAGAAGCTTGGAGAGATTTCTTGGCGTCTAGAGAGACGCCGGTGTGAGGAAGACCGTGAGCGGGAGAGAGAGAGATTTGTAGCGAGCGACGGTGGTTGCCGGTGAGGGAGGGAAGAGGGACATCAGCGACAGAGGTCGTCGATGGCAAAGATTGGGTTTTATAGCCGTTCCGGTGAATAAGATTCCAGCTTTCCCAATCTCCATCTTCCCTGTGCTTCGTGTATTTTCCGCGTCATCTTCGTTAGCGACTTTCGGCGGGGCAGAGCCGGTCGGCGACGACGAGACTGTGGACAGGAAGGCAGGCGGCCTTCCCTTGTTGATACGCATCCTCTCTTCCGGCGACGGACGGACGAACGCGGCAACGTGCGTTCGTTCACAGCGAAGACGAAGGCGAGAGTTTCGAACGCGCGGGCGTTCGAAACGAGGAGAAAGTCAGCGAACCGAGCGGTCAACGCTCAATTCGGCGTAGCGAGATTTTGATTTCGGCTGACGCCAGCTGACGTCAGCGAAATCGAAATCTGATCGGTGAATTCGATTTTGGGCGGCTGACGCAACGACGACGTCAGCAACGGGCGGAATTCGATGAGCAACGGTCAACAGTTGATTTTGACCAGAGGTATATTTTTGAATTTAGGGTTCCTGATTGGATTTTTCTAAATTAGGGTTAGGGTTCTGAGCGACCTTGTAATTTGGGGATAAAAATTAATCGGTGAGATTAGGGTTTTCGATTTGGGTTGTGATTTTGCCCAGAAACCCTAGAGAGTGCACGCTCTGGTGTTCCGCCGGATAGCCCTAAGACAACGGTTAAGGGCTGATCCGACCGGGGCATGACAACTGGTGTCAGGCCTCGGTCCAGCCCGTTTGTCCCAAGGACTAGTGGGCCACGTACCAGCCCAAGCCCACGCGGTAAAGAGGGACGCGGAGCCCAGATTTCCTGGTTAACGCACGATGTTGACCAGGGCTCGAGATCTTCAGCGGAGAGCTCGCGCGCGCACCCTTCGGACGCAGATGGTGGCGTCGGCGAAGGAAGCGGGCTTCAGCAACAAAGCTTGTGGCGCAACGTGGTCTTCGGACACGAAGGAGTAAGGGCGGCGGATGCCCTAAAACTAGAGGAGAGGCGAGCGGCGCCTCTATAAGGAGTTGGGGAACTTGAGAAGAGGAGGCATCCAGTTGAGAAGAGGGCTCAGGGGAGCAACTGGCGTGCAAGAGAGTCGAGCGAGTGTGAGGTATAGAACTTGTAACCGGCATCTGGGGAGATGACCGGCGAGGGAGGGGAAATAGGCACCGGCGACGGGGGTTGCCGCTTCAGGGAGAGCTTGTAGCTTGGTTAACAGAGGAATAAAAGCTTCTTCCATCCACTTCTTCCTTCCCATGTTTTCTGTGCATCTCGGCGGCATCGTTTCTCGGTGGCAGGCGGCTGCCGAACAACGACTGAAGGCAGAGGACGAGGCACGAGTCCTCACCCTACCGGCTTCATCCCTCTCCAGTGAGATCGCGAGCGCGGCGGGCGCTTGGTGGAGAAAGGCGTTGCGGCGGCGTGCGGTGTGTCGAAGACGAAGGCGGAGCAAGCGTTTCGAACGGCATTCGAAACGAGGTGAAAGTCAACGGCGGAACGCGGTCAACGACTTCGAACGCAAATTGATTCGGCGAAATCAATTTGCGGGTTGACGTCGGCGTGACGTCAGCGAAGCGATTAAAACACGATTCGGCAGATTTAATTTGGGGCGTTGACCAGGTTGACCAGAGGTATTATATGATTTAGGGTTTCGGTTTCCTGAATTAGGGTTAGGGTTTTCCGACTCTTTTTAGTTCGGGTTTTGATTTTGGACGGAGATTAGGGTTTTCGAATTTGGGGTGAGATTTTACCCAGAAATCCTAGGGAGTTCACGCCTTGGTGTTCCACCGGACAACCCTAAGACACCAGTTTAGGGCTAATCCGACCGGGGTATGACAACTGGTGTCACTACCCGGCCTAATGGTAGACCGACGGAACATCAAACCGGGCATGAAAACCGTAGGATTTCCGTCCCAGATTTGGAAACCCTAGTTCCCCGTACAAAATTTCTCCCCAAATTCGAAAAGAGTGGGAAACCCTAATCCTAATTTAGGAAAAATCCGGAAAGAACCAAAACCCTAAATTAAGATACCTCTTTTGGTCAAAATTTGATGTTGACCAATCAACCGGAAAATCACTGCCGAAGTCAAAATTCCAATCGCCGCTCGAATTTGCATTTGCTCCTCGGTTCCGTCAACCGGAAAATCACTGCCGAAGTCAAAATCGGAACGCGTGCTTCGCACGTCGTCTTCCTCCTCTTGTCGAGGCGTCCGTCGGCTTCGTTCGCACGCAGCGATGGTCGAACGCCGCCGTGCCCTTAGGTTTTCGCTGCCGAGCTGGATAGCCGCCTGCTGTCGTCGCGTCGTCGCCGCCGAAGATGAGGATAACACCGAAACAGGGGATAGATACCGTCGAAATAGGGAGAAGAAGGTGGAGAGGAAAAGCTTCGTTATTGATCACCAGAAAGCTACAAAACATCTCGCCCGTCGACCCCTGGTGGCCGGACCTCCCTCTTCCCTCCCTCGCGGACGCTGTCAGCTACAATTCTCTCAAACGCCGTTGCCAGGGGCAACGGAACTCCTATTCTTCAACTCACCCCGTGAAGATGAAGACCTCTACTCAAGCTTTGCTCGCTGCTAATCTCCCGATCGCTCGATACTTTCCCTTCCTCTGTCCGCGGCTTTTATCGAAGCGAGCCGCCGCCTCGACGCCTCCGCGCCGACCACTTCTTCGCTCCAGATTTGGGCGTCAAGCGCCCGCTGCCTGAGTCTTCCGCCCGAGGAGCCCGCCACCGACGACGGCGCTCCGACGACGGCGCTCCCGTGTGCCTCCTGCTGCCATCACTTCTACATCACCGGATCACCATCATCTCCGGTGGCGTCGAGCTTCTTCTCTGTTCATCATCTAAGCGTCACGCTCCGATTTATGAACCTTCCTATCTTTGTTTTCTTCTGAGAGGTTCGATCTACCTCCTCTGTTTTGTTACTTTTTGTGTTTCTGATGCTGATTCACAAGTTGTGGCGCATAAAGGGAAGTGGTTACAATGGCAGCGGCAGCTCAACCTTTTAAAGGGAATTTGAAGGTGATTGTGCTCTCTCCGAACTGTCATATTGTTGCTTTCGGTTTCTTCTTGAATTTTCAGCTTCGCATATTCTTTGTTGTGCTCTAGTTCATGAGTTTGATCTTAGGCATGTAAGAAAAATGTAGAAATCTAAATAGTTCAAAGTGACTTTGCTCTCTTATTGCCATCTAGTTGTCACTCTTAAATTTGACAACCTGCACACGGAAATTTAAGCCTTCAGTTGGCATGATTTTGGCAAGTTAACTTGTGCAAATTATTTAATGTGGCCTATTAACTGATAGGTATAGTTTCTTTATCTTTCTGCGCAGTTGTGAAATCTTTGTACATTACTCTAATGCGACTTAAATTCGCAATCCCCAGAAAAAAGGAAACATCTTTTTGTCAGAACCTCTTCTCTAATTTTAAATAGTTTACTTGGAAAGTGGGAACACCTTTGGTTTTTGTTCAGAATGCCAATTACTGCTTGTACTAATCATTTTAAGAAGTTAAAGAAAACCCTCAGGTTACCTTGAAATGTGCCAAAAAAACTGAAACCGATTTTAGTAAGACTCTCCTGATTTCTCTTTCATATTAATCAAGGATATTTTGCAAACTCCTATAACTTAATTCCTAGTTGCTATCTCTAACAAGGTATTGTAAAACTGTAAAAAGAGGGTAGAATGTGCCAAAATCCTAGAATATGGACATCATGTCTTGAGGTTGAAAGACTATCTTAAGGGCTAAAAAGAAGCTTTTGATGATTTAGTTTCATTTTAAATTTCATTATGTTGGGGGTATAATGCAGTTCCTTCTCGCTTCCCTTGGGTTTCCCACCCTTTTTCTCATGTAAGGTTCTGTGTCTGACTTTTTGTATGCGTTTTCTCACTTGTTTCGCTTTTTTGGATCTCTTCTGTAGTAGTCTGTTTTCTTTCTTTCGAACAAAACCCCATGATAAGCATATGTACAAGATTGCTCACTAATCAGATGTAAACTGATGAAAGAATTATCTCAAACTGCTTTTGTTTAAAGTATGCACAATGATATAGCCAATACAAGAAAATACCTGGGGTAGAATGCTTTATGGGGATTGAGAAAGTTATTTCATTAGTTATCAACTACTTCAATGAATTTTATCTTTGTTGATGGCATCAATAATAACAAACCATAAAGTCTTAATTACTCGTAGTCCATCTCTTCTCCCATTTACCACTTTAAATCAAAAGTATTAGACTCTGGTTGCACTATTTTTAGCAAAGTTATATTAGGCTTCTTTTATCTCTGTAGCTTTCCTAATCATTTCATTTTCACTAACCACAACATCTGTAGTTTTCATATTTTATATGTATACATATGCTTATGTAATTGTTCCTAATGACTTCCCTACTTATTCTACTTTTAATCAAGGCTTAAAAAAACAGTTCGAGACATGGTATTGGTCGAACCGGTATGAATTGTACCATAACGGTGGTACCAACATAGTGCCGGTTGGTAATATATATATATATATATATATACTATACACACACATACACACACCCCTATACCAACCATATACTGGAACTGGTCTATGGTCGGACTGGTACCACTTGGTACAGACCGATATTTGATTCTATGCTTTTAATTGTTCACAAAACTCAAAAGAAAATATATTTTTTTTCTTTAGTGTTTCCATAACCCCTGTACCAACCATATACCGGAACTGGTCTATGGTCGGACTGGTACCACCTGGTACAGACCGATATTTGATTCTATGCTTTTAATTGTTCACAAAACTCAAAAGAAAATATTTTTATTTTTTTTTCTTTAGTGTTTCCATATATTCTTACAATTTTGTAAAGACACTAACTTTTTGTTCATTTAACCTCACTACACTGATTTATGGTGAGAAAATTAGTTACATTATGACATCCATATTAACATTGCTATAATTTTATTTCTATCTAATTTGGACTAGACAATTAGTAGTAACTTCCAACAGACCTATTCACTTTCTCTACCCTGCTTCTTACTGTAAGAACACTGTATTTTTGAATCTTTCTTTTCTTTGAATAGTATATCAAAGATTTTTTATTTTTGTATATGTACATATGTGGAGAAAAAGTATATAGTGGAGAAGAAACTACATCTTTTGTGTCATTATGGGTATCTTATCTCCAAAATATACTGAACAAGAAAGACAGTGAATATTATATTCCTGATCAAGGTTTGAACCGATTGAAATTTCTGGTTTATATTGGTCCGATTACTATAGCACCAACACAGTCAGTTTTCTTATAGTATAGTGTCGGTCAACTGGTCCGAGACTAGATCTATATACCAATTTAAATCAGTTTTTCAAACCTTAATTGTTTTTAAGTACTATGCTAGTTTTCATGAGGCATCTAGAATGATGCTATGTCTGTCTTTTTGTATCTATCCAAAATTTCACCAGAAATATGTTAGGGACCCCATTTCCCATATGCAACTTCAAATTCTTCAACTTCTAAAAGCTAGACCATGTTCCTTCAAGTCTTCAACTACATAAATACTTCATTTATTCTAGTAGTAAATATCTATATTTATTGACAGAGAAGAATCCTTTATAAAATCTATATTCAACAAGTTTTTTATGTCATTGTTCCGCTAAATTTTATGTTATGATTTTTCTAATGTCTTCTGTAAGTTAAATTTGTACTTATAATTACTTAGAAAGCATTGGCTGGACTGAGGAGAATAAATTTAGAGGGTTTGCGATGGCGAGTATTTGATGCAAAGGACCAGGTTGGTATTTGTTTCCTATTTCTGATATCTGACATTATCTGATTCTCTGGTAAAGCAGGGATAAAACTGATAGGTAAATAAATGAATAAATAAATAAGAGAAATGACCCTTAACTTACTTTCCATGCATTAGGTCCTTGGAAGATTGGCGTCTCATATAGCATCTGTAGTGCAAGGCAAAGACAAGCCCACCTACGCTCCACACCACGAAGATGGGGATATGTGCATTGTGCTTAATGCAAAAGACATTTGTGTTACGGGAAGAAAAATGACTGATAAATTCTACCACTGGCACACTGGGTAAACACCTGTAGAGTTTTTCTTCTCTAAATAATTATTTTTTATGGTTTTCCATTTTCTTAGCTATACTTATATTTCTTCTCACAGATATGTTGGTAACTTAAAAGAAAGGAGCTTGAAAGATCAATTAGCAAAAGACCCAACAGAAGTGATTCGTAAAGCTGTCTTGCACATGCTGCCACGCAACAAATTGCGCGATGTAAGTTGTACTTCATTTTCTACAATGTTTTGCTTAAATGATAGTAGTAGCCTTGGAAATTGAACATTTAAGTTTATAGATCTCCGGAAGTTATCAAAAGTGTGATCTACTTGCATCAACATTAATTTTGAGTATGTCACAAATTAGTCAAACTGAGTCAAAATTAATTAAATGTGACCATTGTGGAAATAATGAAATTTTAACTCTTGAAAAAAAATTTTGAAAAATAGGGAAGGAAAGTAATGTCTTTTATCGCATCCCAACATCTTTAAATATTTATCATATTAATGCATTTATCCAAAACTAACCTATTACCATCAATGACTTGATTATCAAAATTAGTCAAGTACAGTTCAGAGGAGGCTCTATTTAACCAAATATGATACGGAAAATTTCTTTAAGGAGGTGATCACATAATTGGCTTAGTCAATATTTACCTAAATCAACTCAATTGGCTGTTGGATGTCAAGATAAAAATAAATGAAAGTACCATAAAAGAAATAAAAAATAAAGAATACTAACATCTAACACGTCTCTCATATTCTCTCTAATTCCATATCATTTTTATTCCATCTTCTACCATGCTTACCTTAAAAGTTTTAACAAAGCAAACCCATATCAAAGTACTTAATTTTTTCTACACTTCCTCACTCGCTTCCCTAATCATTCTATCAAATTTTCCCATGCTATGACAGTTACTCTTATGTTTCAACTATAAATAGGCACTTCTTTCATGCAAGAGGAGATGCAGTGAAGATGCTAAGGGGATGCTAACAAGACAAACATCTAGGGCTGTTTAAAAAAACCAGAAAACCGTTAGACCGTGGTTAATCGACCGAACCGAACCGCTTGGACGGTTAACCGAATTAATCGGTTCGGTTTACAGTCGGGTTTTTTAGGTAAAGTAGACGGTTCGGTTCGGTTACGGTTCGAGGATAAGTTTTTCAATCGGTTAACCGACCGACCGTATAGTTATTAATATATATTAAATATTTTATAATATTAACTATTTTCTAACCTAATTTCTATTCTGCCCTAATTCCTCTCGAGTATAGTGTCGACGACACAGACACAAACCTAATTCCTCAATTGCCTATGCTGCTGATTAGAAAAGATTAGTAAATTGTTTTGTAAGACTGAACATTCAGATGCTGCCACAGGAATAAGAATTGGAAATTTAGTTTTAGGAAAATGAAAATGATACCAATAGATGTTCTGTGTCACGCCCTGTATTATATAATGAAACGAATCAAATTTTTTAATTAATTTATTACAATTATTCGAATGCCACGCAAGGCTAAATGTTCAAATTCGCTCCATCGTTCGGCGCGACCGGCAAGGATACGTCCGCGCGTACCCCTCAGCCTCCACGAGGGGTTTATGTCCTCGTCCTGTCCAACAAGGAGAAGAAAGAGAGAGACACATCAGCATGTAAAACTATTTAAGTAAAGGATTTATACCTTAATCCGTTTTCGGATCCCCGCCCGAATCTGAAACCCACCTGCGTCCGAAATCAATTCGGCGCCCGATTTCCGAAATTCGGCCTCCGTCAATTCTCGTCTGTGGGTCAACGAGTCAGCGTCCACGTCACAGCTGCGTTCGAAGCAGCAGGCGCCGCTCGCTTCATCCACACGAGACACACGGCGGAGCCGTTCGTCGCGTTGGAGAAGAAGGAAGGGAGTCGCCGAGTCCGAGCTCCCTGTAGAATGGCCGACGCTGATTGTCGGCCTGACGAGTTTGGATGGAAGGAGGAGGGAACGGGGAACTGGGGCTTTCGTTCCGTGTTCGCTGGAACTGCCCGGCAGAGAGGACAGCGAGGGGGGGAAGGGAGTTGGGAGCTTGCCGCAGGACGCCGGAGTCGAGAGCTCTTCGTACCATCCACCCTCACCACCGAAGCGCGAGGGCCGCCACAGGCCTTCGTTTGAGTCTCTAAGTCGGCGCCGGAGTCAAGTTCTTACCCCGCTCCCGTTCGCCGCTCTAAGGTCTGGCCGTCCACCTCCCTTGGTTCCTCACCGAATATTGGACGTTACCTCTCGCAGCCGATCCCCCGCTTTCCTTAAGCTTCGCCGGCTTCTTATAGGCGCTCGGGCCTGCTCCCTACTGCTGCCATTGGCGACGCCTTCGTCACGCGAGGTCGATGTATTGGCAGGCGGAGCCATGCCGCGCCCATGCCGCACACCCCTCGTCGTCTGACTGCCCTCTTCGGTCCGCCGGGTAGAGGTGCCACCGTGTGATGATCTGCTGGTCCAAGCGTCGCCGCCGCTTCAGACCTCTGGATCAAGCATCAGCACCTCGCGTTTGTCAACTCGGCCATGTCCAAGCGACGACTTTGTCGTCCTTCCGGTAGCTTGCCCTCGTCACCGTTTGACGACTGGAGAGCCACGCCTCGGACGTCGCCTTCCCGTCCAGTCGCCATCGTCACCACCTGACGCCGGACGCGGAGGAGGCGACTTTGCGTCATCTTTTCCCATCAATCCGCCAGTGCCCAGCCACGTCCGCCTCGTCGGTTGCGCGTTCTGCTGCTGCCTCGCCGGCCAGAAGACCACCATCCGGCGGTCCTTCTTCGTCCGGCTATCCTTCCTGCTGGGTTGACCGAGGCCTCCGGCCACCGGAGATGCTGTCGGAGATGCCGCCCGATCGAGCGGACGAGAATTCTTCCGCCGCTGGAATTTCACCCAAAATCGGCATCCAATTTTTCCCTTTCCACAATTGGGCCTGGGCCAATTTGGACTCTTGGTCAACAGTTCAATTGGGCTGGGCCCTAAATTTAAGATTGGGCCTAACATTCTCCCCCTCCTAAACTGTTCTTCGTCCTCGACGAAACTTTAGTGCGGTTCGACTTGCACTCGTATTTCCATTGAATTGTAGGAGAGGGTTCCCTGAGGTCTGCGATCGAATTGGATCGCTAGGGAGATTCGTCCAACTTGGTTACGCCTAAGTCTCCTCCCTTTCGAAGGTGTCCCATACCACCTCTGTCGAAGAGTAACTTAGCGCGCCCAATTTATTTTGCCCCTGAGTCTTCCCCTCATAAAGGCGTCCCCTTACGACGAGAAACCCAGCTCAAACTGATTTTCAAGGGTTTTTCCTTGCTGTCCATCCGAGTTTCCCTCACATAAAGGCGTCCCTTTACGCGAAGTTGGCTTAGTGGAAATAAGAAGAGGGATCTCTTTTGTTTTAGTTGGACATCACCCATTCTTCTTATACCGCATAGCAATTTTAGAGTCTGCTAACTCTTCCTCATTTCTCCCTAAATAACATTTCTAGAGTTCTGTTAACTCTCTTAGTCCACGAATAGTAGTTTTAAAGTCTGCTAACTTGACCGCTTTAAATAGCAGTTTTGAAGTCTGCCAACTTTTCCCTCAAATAGCAGTTTTGAAGTCTGCTAACTTTTCCTCAATTAGCGATTTTTAAGGTATATTGACTTTTTCAAAATCTCATTTGTCGAACCAAGAATTCCATAAAAAGAGGAATTGCATTAATAGTACTTAGTGGTGCGCTAATGCAACCACTTAAATTGTTTTTTCCCTCAGCAGGGGCTTACAAAACATCCACAGAACGTTAAAACATAGTTTTAAGATACAGGACTCCTACTAAGTCCTTCAAAACATCAATAAAGATCATCTCACAGTAACTTCGGGATGGCGGTGTCCTCTGGCTCCTCGGCCTGCTTCTCGCCTTTGCCCTCCTCGGCGATGATGGCAGCGACCATGCTGCGCTTGGGGCAATCCCTCATAAAGTGGGGGCCTCCGCAAATGTAGCACCCTGAAGTAGACGGTTGTTTTGCTGGCTGACCGATCGCCTTCGGAGCCCTGATCTCCTTCGGGCCCTTGAAGTTCAGCCTCCTTGCTACTAGGGACTGCTTCCCCTTTGGATAGGGGGTCCCGCGGTTGCGGTTCGGAGGGGCCGGGACCACCTTGTCCGGTATCCGAAGATCGACCAGTGTGTCTACCGCAAGTGTTGCCTCTTTTAAGGTTACAACCTTCTGTTGTCGCAGCTCCTTCTGCGCCCAAGTCTGCAGTTCAGCTAGGAAGTGGTAGAGTTTGTCCTGCTCTGCCATGTCGTCTATCTCGAGCATTAGGGCGGTGTAGCTATGCACATACTCGTGTACACTCCCCGTGTGCTTGAGTTTGAAGAGGGCCTCGCGTGCCGCCCAAGACGTGTTTCCGGGCATGAACTGCCTCTTCAGCTCTGTCTTAAAGTCCTCCCACGAGAGCTGGTAAGTCTGGAATTCTCCTAGAAGAGTCGGTGCAACCTGCGTACGCCACCAGAGTTTGGCGTCGTCGGACAGATAGGCTGCGCAGACAAGAGCCTGCTCTTCCGCGGGGACCTGGGCCGACTGAAAATACATTTCCATGTCCCAGAGGAAATTTTCTACCTCTTTAGCGCTGCGGACCCCTAAAAAGGATCCGGGCTCTGGGACCCTCCGCCGCGGCGCGACCCCCATGTTCGCTTCAGCCGCCCGGCGCTGTGCAGACACCTCCTGCTTCAGCTCGGCCAGTTCGGTCTTGTAGACCTCCATGTCCCCCAAAACATTCTCCACCTGAGTCTGCAACTCAGTAGTGGAGGCCAGCAGGCTCTTCAGCATCTCCGCAAGGGTCTCCTTGGGGAGAGCAGCCAGATCTCCCACAGCTTCCTCAAGCTGAGAGATACGGTCCGTGTTGGACAATACCATTCTCTCTTCTCAGAGTTGTGCAACTGGATCAGTATTGCCCTCTAATACCAAACTGTCACGCCCTGTATTATACAATGAAACGAATCAAATTTTTTAATTAATTTATTACAATTATTCGAATGCCACGCAGGGCTAAATGTTCAAATTCGCTCCATCGTTCGGCGCGACCGGCAAGGATGCGTCCGCGCGCACCCCTCAGCCTCCACGAGGGGTTCAGGTCCTCGTCCAGTCTAGCAAGGAGAAGAAAGAGAGAGACACATCAGCATGTAAAACTATTTAAATAAAGGATTTATACCTTAATCTGTTTTCGGATCCCTGCCTGAATCCGAAACCCACCCGCGTCCGAAATCAATTCGGCGCCCGATTTCCGAAATTCGGCCTCCTCCAATTCTCGTCCGTGGGTCAACGAGTCAGCGTCCACGTCACAGCTGCGTTCGAAGCAGTAGGCGCTGCTCGCTTCGTCTACACGAGACACACGGCGGAGCCGTTCGTCGCGTTGGAGAAGAAGGAAGAGAGTCGCCGAGTCCGAGCTCCCCGTAGAATGGCCGACGCCGATTGTCGGCCTGACGAGTTTGGATGGAAGGAGGAGGGAACGGGGAACTGGGGCTTTCGTCCCGTGTTCGCTGGAACTGCCCGGTAGGGAGGACAGCGAAGGGGGGAAGGGAGTCGGGAGCTTGCTGCAAGACGCCGGAGTTGAGAGCGCTTCATACCACCCACCCTCACCACCGAAGCGCGAGGGCCGCCACAGGCCTTCGTCTGAGTCTCTAAGTCGGCGCCGGAGTCGAGTAGCGAACGGGAAAAGGGGCGGACGAGGTTCGTTCTCAACCTCGCCGGCCTGTTCTTACCCCGCTCCCGTTCGCCGCTCTAAGGTCTGGCCGTCCACCTCCCTTGGTTCCTCACCGAATATTGGACCTTACCTCTCGCAGCCGATCCCCCACTTTCCTTAAGCTTCGCCGGCTTCTTATAGACGCTCGGGCCTGCTCCCTTCTGTTGCCGTTGGCGACGCCTTCGTCACGCGAGGTCGATGTATTGGCAGGCGGAGCCATGCCGCACCCATGCCACACGCCCCTTGTCGTCTGACTGCCCTCTTCGGTCCGCCAGGTAGAGGTGCTGCCGTGTGATGATCTGCTGGTCCAAACGTCGCCGCCGCTTCAGACCTCTGGATCAAGCATCGGCACCTCGCGTTTGTCAACTCGGCCACGTCCAGGCGACGACTTTGTCGTCCTTCCGGTGGCTTGCCCTCGTCACCGTTTGACGACTGGAGAGCCACGCCTCGGACGTAGCCTTCCCGTCCAGTCACCATCGTCACCACCTGACGCCGGACGTGGAGGAGACGACTTTGCGTCGTCTTTTCCCATCAATCCGCTAGTGCCCAGCCACGTCCACCTCGTCGGTTGCGCGTTCCGCTGCTGCCTCGCCGGCCAGAAGACCACCATCCGCCGTCCTTCTTCGTCCGGCGATCCTTCCTGCTGGGTCGACCGAGGCCCCCGGCCACCGGAGATGCTGTCAGAGATGCCGCCCGATCGAGCGGACGAGAATTCTTCCGCCGCTAGAATTTCACCCAAAATCGGCATCCGATTTTTCCCTTTCCACAATTGGGCCTGGGTCAATTTTGACCCTTGGTCAACGGGTCAATTGGGTGGGCCCTAAATTTAAGATTGGGCCTAACATTCTGTATGTAACTTAAAAAACGTCATTTACAAGAAGATTGGTGCCAATCTCACATTAAAAACTTGCAAATATGACTTCTTAAGTTGCTTATGATGATTGCAAGACTACCATCTCTCTTCTATTATACACACTGCATTCTGATTCCATAGCCAAAAATGCTGAAGCAGCGTATTCAATTAAGCTGAACAGAGAGAGGTCTTCTGTTTCACCAGCAAGTGTTTCAATGTATTGATAAGCTTTGGGTTTTCATACATATACTTCTCAAAGGACTCCCTTAGTCTTCGTAGCAACTGCACATCACTCTCATGCGACTTCATGTTGAGCAACTCATAAAATAAAGTTTTCCACAAATCAGCGTTCCAATACCTGAACATAAAAAATAATAGAAACAACCACTTAGATGGGACAACATTGTGAAACTAGAGTTATATACATTTTCCTCGAACCCTTGTTAATGGTTTCAAGTTCGAAAGAATCATCAGACAATTTGATCAATTCATCTAATTCAAACAACTCAAAAACATATGCACAAGTTAATGAGAAACCGATTTAACCTATGGTCTGGTTTGACTAAATTTCACTTGCTTTAATCGATTTTGGCTAAAATTGTTTACATTTTAATTGCATCATGCTAGACAATACCTTTTGAAAGGTAATTTGGGTGCATAATAATGGCTTCCATCTGGATTAACTCTCTTCTCGATCGTCATATAATTGCCATGTAGCATCATGTGAACAATGACGCAAAGGCCATACGTGTCAACCTGGCAATAAAAATAATTTTGTGAACATGTGGTAGAATTTAGTTATTATTTGAAATGATAATTGGAATAAGATGTACAAACATGATATGTCCAAGGCTGATTTTCTTGCATCTCAACACACCGAAACCCAGATGTACGCGAATCCCCAAGGAACCTCGTAGTAGGTGGGAAGAGGCTTAGATCAATGCCCCTTCCCCAGTCGACAAGGCATAAGCCCTGCATCAACCTTTGAGTGAACCAATAGCTTTATGGCTAAAATTGATTTTCCTAAGAACCAATAGATTACGGCTGAACCAATGTGCCACACATGGAATTAATGAACATTTAAGGTTGTCGGAAAGCTGAATGTACCTGATGCCGCCAAGGTCCATCACATTAGTTCCTTTTTTAATAGTTTGGACAACGCTGGAAAAAAGCTAACTTGCTACTTTATTGACTTCTGAGACGAAGCGAAAATGAAAGGGTCAAATCTTGATAAATGGAGAAAAAGGATGAAAACCCAAATTCAGATTTTAAGGAAAACCATGATTAAAAACAAAGGGAAACCTAATTAATTAAAAGGATGTCAATGAATCTACCCTAGTTCTGATTTGACATACTTTTACTTGTGCAATAAACGTTTTCAAATAGTACGTTGTTGAGCATAAATTAAGTCAAACTCCCCCTTTCCTCTTTCTCCTCTTCCCAAGAGGAGATATCTACAAAGTCAAGACCATCACATTATAGGTGAAGATAGCTAGAAACAGAAAAGTAAACGAGAGAAAACAAATGCAAGAGTAAGAAAGACTCGCGTATAGAGTACATCTAAGCTAGAATAAAATCCAAATTTTGATTATAAAACTAAAAAAACAATTTTCATAGTATTCTAAACTATATTGGATACAATGCACCTCTTTGATTTCCACTGCCCAAGAAATTGTTCAACAAACTACGATTGATTTCTAATCTTAATTGGAACATATATATATGATTCCACGTGCATATAAAGCACTAAATCTAAGAGAATTTGGTACCATGAAGGCTATTATCTTAAAATTTTTCAACAGATTTTTATTGTGGTTATGACAAAAGAAATATGCATTTATTTGCAGGGAATTTACCTTGAATACCGAACTAACATATTATCTGGCTTGAAATCACCATGAATAATGCCAACGCTATGCAAAGTTTCCAGTATTTGCAGCATTTCAATTGTGTAATAAATGCACAAGACTTCTTCCATAACCTTTTGTGTCACCAAGTAAGAATTTATTGCATCCTGCATGAAATACCTCCTTAAATACATCCTGCACGAAATACCTTTTGTGTCACAATATCTTTATCTGCACGAAATATATATTGATTTCATTGACATCAAGAAGGTTTCGTTACAACTTAATGAGTAAAATAATTCATTAACTTAGTGACCCTAAAGTAACATAGTGCAATTTAAAATGCTTAATCCCAAGTCTTATACCATGTCACTTCTCATGTGGGACTAACCTAGGATTCATTATCTCCCCTACGTAAGATTTGATGTACTCCCCACGCCTAACACATTTAAGAATTACCCCTAAGTTGGTAGCAGATGAGGACGGCCTAATGATGACTTCATCCTTGGTAGCACTTTCCTATTGACTTCTCATCATGCTTACAGCTAAGTGTACTTTAATATCATTATTTAAGACTCTCAAGAAAACTAATCCATTAACTTAGTAAGTATGAAACATTTGTGGCCTAATTTTAAAAGTTTAAGAGTAGTAAGCTCACTAAGTCTTGTATACTACATCATCTTTTCTCCCACTTCGGACTGAACGTCATCATCTTGAACAAACATAGGATCGAAAGAACATGATACCTCAATTTAGTCCCACATGAAAAGGGAAGAAAGGGTAATATAATATATAACCTTAGTTATCTTACTACTATTAGCTTGGGTTTAATATTTTAAATTAGGTTATGTTGTGTCAGACTCACCAAGTTAATGAGATAATTTACTAATTAAGTGGATTGTAACTAATGGTACTAGAGCAAACCTAATCCTAAACATGGTGGTGAGAGGCCAATCGAAAAGGATTGCATAGACATAGGAATATAGCAAGATAGTCTAAAATCTTTTAAAATATTGAAGATTCATATTATTTCATAGTACTTTATTTCGTTGTAGAACTTGAAGAGTTATTATTTTTCATTTTTCCAAGTAAATATATGATGGCCTTCCTATTATAAGCATCTATTGGGCAATCAATGTTAAAACTACGTATTATTCTCATGCAATTGTTATTCTTGTCTAAGAACTTTTCTCCACAAGGACATTTTAAATAATACAAAAATAAGCAAAACAATCTCTCAATAAGATTGTCTTAGCTTTTCTAAGAATTAGTTGATAACACCAACAACAAAGAAAATATCATCTAATGATAGTAAGATAAGCTTTTCCATATAAAGCAATATCTAATAGGATCAATTTTTTCTAAAGCCTCCTTAGATCTAAGTTTGCAACTTAAAAGAAATAGAATGTCAAGTAATTTGCAGCTAAAAACACCAATCTCCTTCAAATGATCTATGGTGTATTTCCTCTAGAAGGAAAGGTATCGTGATCTAGATAAAGCAACTTCAATTCTCAATAAATGAGGTTGGGTTGTGGCAATGTTGTTGATTCAAACTTGTTAATCAATGGTCCAACAAGGTTACTCAGCACGAAAGTGGTAATTTTGCAAAACTAGTGGGTTGTTGACATGCTAGATCGATTTGTGGTTCAACCAACTAAAATCAAGGGTTTCTTGAATATAACTTATCTCATTTCTTGACCATTATTGATTATGTAAAGAAAATTAGAAGCAATTATGTTTGCAGCACCAACTGGGACCATTATATTATTTTAGCTTTAACAGGGTTTAAGATTCTTTTTAGTACTTCCTTTAACTAATGAATCACTTTGCTCTTCCCAAACCCATGAACTAGAAAGCAAACGTAAAAAATGAATCGTGAATCAATATCACTATCTAGAAAATGGAAAATAAACAAAAATATTATTAATTCATTCAAAGAGAGAATTGTCTTCCATGAAGAATCGAGTGCAATCAGTTGGTCATCTACTGTAACCACAACTCAAACAACGGTTTAATTTCTATCTATATTAATATACCAATTATGTCTTAGATTTGTACATAGCAAGTATACTGACACAGACGGTCCATGTACTCGTCATGCCTTAGATTGATTTGTATCAGGTTTACTGCATGATAGGTAAAAATCTTCATCAAACTAGATTATTTATTTTACTAAAATGTGTACTCGGAAGAAGGATTGATATCAAACGTTTGATTACCGTGGCAGCATTGTTAGGCAACGTAAATATCTAAAAAGTTATGGCGAAGAAAATGGTAAAAACTAGCAAAAAAGAGGAGATATGATACCTAGCTCCACAATTTTATTTCTTGAAGAATTTTGTAGAGAAGATAAAGCTATTTTCCCTGAGTATATTTTGTTGGTACGGCAGTAGCCCTGAAATACATTTACAAGCAAAGAGACCTCAAATATAACAAATCACAGTAGAAATTAGACTCATCTTCAAATGAAACTTACATTGTACTTCCTAATTGCAGCACCCACATTCTTGAGCAAACCATCAACGGAAGACAATGACCATGAATTCACAAGATTTGGTTCCTGTTTAAAGATTTAGCTTCATACGATTTAGAATCACCATGTGTATATCAGTTTTTACTTATCTCTACCAATAATTAGGACACCAGGATAAGGTATACGACAAGAGATCTACTCACTACTTGGGAGCTAAGTGTAGTAAGTGTTTTTTTTTCATTATCAACTACGAACAACATTAACATTCAGATATATTTTCCAACAAAATAAGAAAGATAAAAAATGTAAACCAGAACATCTATTATCATCTCTTTGGTTAACGATGTCCCTGTCAATAATTGTGGTTTTTTTCGTCATTATCAACTACAAACAACACTAACAATAACATTACAGGATCGCAGGTTAGGGACCATCTTGTGTTACCAAGTTTCATTGGAGAGTAGATGAAATATTTCTAATATTTGTCACTATGGTAGCATGCCAATATGTTTTTCTAATCTTATTGTTAGCGAAATTTACCTAGAGAACGGGATACCAATATCAACCATCTAATGCACCATGTGAAATCTGGTGGATTTTTAACATATAGAAGAAAGCACACCTTTTGATCCACAGCTGCTTTCTGTACAGCAGCTGCCACATTGTCGAGGAAAATGTTATGCAACTTCTTTAATCTTTCAAGTGGCTCCGCGTTCCTGTTTACCTCACATGCTACAACTAGTAAACATCATGTTTGCTACGAAAAAAAGCATAAAAATAAAATGGTAGAAACCTTGAGATTCCCAAATGGAAGATTTCATGGGCCTGCACCAGCTTTCCACGAGCTATGAGAAACATTGCGTACGCCTCGTATAGCAAAGAATGGCCTTGGTAGACACCCCTCGCCTCCATCAGCTTAAACACTCTCTCGAAATCCCCAATTGCATCCGCCTACTCCATTGCACAAGCAAAACAAACCCCAGCCACGCATCACGCATATCAAGTAAAGAAATTCAAGAAAAAGAAACAGCAGAAATCGATAAGAAGAGGGAAAACATGGGCTGAAGCTCACGTATAGAATGCAGATCTTGAGGAACCTGACGTCATCGCGGTACTGCTTTTCATCCAAAAAGCTATTGAAGCAGTCCTCCAAGAGGCACTTGAATCGATCGCCATTGGAGAGGCTGGCCGAATCGGCCGCCGCCGCGTGGATGAACCTGATGAAGGCGCATTTGAGAATGGAATTGGTGGGGTTTGGAA
This sequence comes from Costus lasius, assembly GCA_027563935.2. Lineage (NCBI taxonomy): Eukaryota > Viridiplantae > Streptophyta > Magnoliopsida > Zingiberales > Costaceae > Costus > Costus lasius. The sequence continues at coordinate 70,659,746 of CM050452.1, forward strand.
AAGGACTGGATTTTGCAGCAGTGAGGGACTTGCCAGAGCCTTGGGAGGAGGGGATCGGCGACGGGGGAGAAAGATGCTTCGTCCTGCGACGACCTGCCAAATTAGGAATAGGGCGTGAAGAGATTAGAGGTTGAGAGGAGTGTAAGATGGAGATGGGAGAGGTCGATTGGTAATCGGATGTACGTTTGAGGGTTTTTGACGCTGAGACTGCCGTGGTTCTTGATTTCGACTATCGCCGGCGGTGTATTGTCCGCTGGAGAGAGAGAGAGAGAGAGAGAGAGAGAGAAGGGGAGGGGGCGGGCTGGGAATTTTGAATATTTCAGCAATCACGTGCGAGGGATGATCCAGAATGGACGGTTTGGGCTAAATCAAATGGCGGCGAGGCGGCGAAGCAAAAGTTTGGCTGATTTCAGATTAACCCCTCGTGTTGTTTGTTATGACGATTGGATCCATCTCTCCAGTCCAAATTTAGAAAAAGATTTTCTTTTTTTTGCTAAACCCGGTTCAACTTGAATCGGTTTAACTTGAAATTAATTTACATATTTTTAAATAAAAAATATAATAACATAAATATTTATATAAAATGTAAAAAATAATTACTGAAACACAAGGTTAATTCTATTTGGATTGAAAAGAATATTGTAAACTTACAAAAAAAGTCCAACTAAGTTATGGTTTTAATACAAACTCCCTCTTATTACTGCCTATGAGTTTTTTATTTTCTTTTTTGTATACAGTGTGCAAAATCCAGAAATTATATTTCAAAAAGGTCAAGGTTTTGCATGCAACCCAACTTAATAGATACTTAACTTGACCCAACTAATTTATAACTAATTAGAAAAAAAAATTCTAAGCAGTAGTATCACATTATAACCTTCGATTCATACTTTGAGATTTGGAAACATGTGAGTTCTGACGCTAAGGATGATCAGCACGCTAGGAAACGTTTGAGCTCGGCGGGTCAAATTTAGAAAATTCTCTAAAATTCAAAATAAAAGCAAATTAAAAATAAGTTTGAATTGCTCTATCCTTATGAATAGCTCATGGGGTGCTATCTCCATCCAAATGATGTATAAAAGGATCTTAAAGATCCTAATTTATTCATACAAGCGTTTTCCATTGATGTTCAAGTGGTTATCCATTGGAGAATGAGTTAGCTTCTTGTCGCTCACAAGCTCTAAAACACAAACATACGACAAGAGGAAAGCATTTGCCGTGTTGCCACTCTTCCCTTAAGCACGTCGCATTGCATTTGCTATCTCTAATGCAAAAACCACGAAACGTTCTACTTATCCGCATACATATCTTTTGCCTTTTTTTTGTGTGCTACCGCCCCTCCTTCTAACAAAAAGGAAAAGGAAAACTTTGTTTGTGAAAGTACAAGAAGGAAAAAAAATTGGGAGAAAAAAAAAGCGGAAAAAGTTCTTACCACTTGCTAACATAAGCAACACTAACAAGAGAAAACACACTATTCCTTTCACCTTCATTCTTGCACTGTCTAACAATTTTCAAAGTGGAATCATAGAACAAGAGGCCTATTTCTACTACTGAAAATGAATAAAACAAACAAATATTTATTAGCCATAAATTTCTATTATAAAAAAGACAACAAAAACATTTAATTCATGTGCAATTATGAATTTTGTTTTTTTATTGTGAGCTGAGTCAAATATCAAGATAGAACAAAAATATGTGTGGTTGCAATTAATGAGTGGAAATAACACTATGTATTTAAAGAAAAAAGAAAATAAAATATAAATTTAATTCTGAAATAAAAATGATTTTTGATTAAAATCCTTTCTATAATATACTCTTTCTTAGTTATTCATCTCAAACTTCTCCATAAATGTCATTTTGTGGATATATTGTTTATATTTATTGGTTAACTTAGATTAATTATATTGTTAATATTATAATAATTTCATATTATAAGTATCATAGGATTCAAAATAAATTATGTGATATCATTTTCATCGCTTTTTCAGTCAAAGACACACTTGTGTTGAGAGACGATGAAGAAGAAGAAAACAATACTCTTGTTTACTACGAGAGAGGGGAGAAAGACTAGAAAGGAAAGTAAGAGAGGAGTGAAAAAAAAAAGAGATGGAAAAAACATGTGCATATCACATGCTGAGACTGGAAAGGAGGAGGAGATGTAGAGAAGACGAGCGAGTGGCAACCAAGCACGGCGATTAGCGAGGGGCATGGTCAAGCAGGCGAGCAGTGTGGGAGAGAGGTAGGGAGCGGATTCAAGGGCTGCTTGAGGGAGTAAAGCTTGCAGGGCAGGTGGAATAAGACATACTCACAAGGGTGAGGAGGAGCAAATGGGGAATGCTAGGAAGAGTAGGGTTGGCCTAGGGCGGGAAGCAGTGTCACCGAGGGTGGGGAGTAGGGTCGCTAGGGGCAGGGGGATGCATAGGGTGGGAGGGGCACAGGGATGAGGGATGAGCGCAAGGAGAAGAACTTCATTTTTTTCCTTTCCAGCTTTCCGCCTAATTTAGGCGAAAAGCAAAATGAGAGAAAATGTAGCTTTTTTTCTTTCCCTACAAGGAAACAAAGAAAAATCTAGTTTTCTTTCCCTTCTACTCTATCTCCCCTCTAAAGAAATAGTGGTAAAAGCAAATACAAGTAAGCTTATATGTTCATAAATCAAAAAGAAGCATTTGCAATGCTTACAACCTTCTCTCAAGTAAGCTTGTTAGTGAGTAAGGCGTTGATCTTCTTACAAGTTTCAAAGCAAATACAAGCAAGAACAAGGAAGCACTTGCCATACTTATATCCTTCTCTCAAGCGTGCTTCGATTGCATCTACCTTTTTTCAAGCATAAGCCATGAAATGGCTTACTAATCTCCACATGTCTTTTTGTTAACATACACCACTTCTTCTTCTGTGACTAAAATTTATATATCAAATAGATAGATAAACAAACTGATAAGTAAAGAGCTAGTAATATACTTACAAATAGATAGAAGAAGTAGCACGAGAAAACAAAAGGACAGGAACTCTCTCTTGACCTCCATTGTTGGCAAAATGAAGCTTGTAATTAAGGGGTGGAAGTTGACCTTAGGTGGAACTTCAATTTGTAGTGTTCAAAGGGCAAAAAAGAATAAATTAACTTATCAACCATCCTAACAAGGAAAGAAAAAGGCTATCTTTTCAAGGAAGCAAAAAAAAAAATTGATCCATGTTGGAAAAAATAATCCTTAATTTTAAAATATTTACATTAATTCTATGTGTAATTTACTTTTTCACCCTTCCTTTCCTTTTTAATGTGCTCGATACATTCACTTTGGTAGATAGATATCTCGTGGGCATTTTATTAAAAAAAGGATAAATCTGATTTAAATTAAAGTAAAAAAAATTCAAACTACTTTTTAGGGGAAAATCATTTGAATTTTAGGGAAAAAAAGGGAAAATAATGAATCATTAGAATAACACAATTACGAGGAGTTCTGTAGAAAACGCGAAAAGATGATCACAGCCTACCTATGAAGTGTTCTGTAGAAAACGCGAAAAGACATCACGCTCGTGAAGATGATCACAGGCTGTCTGTGAAGTGTTCTGTAGAAAATACACAAAGACATTATGGCCGTGAATAAGATCACGGCCTGCCCGTGAAGCTTTCTGTGGATTTGGAGAAAAGACATCATGATCGTGACGAACATCATGGCCTGCCCATAATGATTCCTGAAGAAGATCACGACCATAATATAGATCATGGCCAGCCCATGAAGATCTTGGCCCTGAGCGCCGAAGACGAGTCCTCCCAACACAAATGGCATCACGGCCGTAATCCTGATCACGGCCGACGCGAATGGCATCACAGCCATAATCCCGATCACGGCCGGGCTATGACGGGAGCCGAAGTGAAGAAGTCGTCACACCGAGACAATCACGGCCATGAACATGAACATGGCCAAACAGTGATGTGCCCAAAGGAGTTCAAACAGCTAGATTCAAAGCCCCTTCGACGCTTCCAATGTCCTAGCATACCTCCAGAGCGATATATGAAAGTTATCAGCCCTTCTTCCATCCACACGGAGCCCATTCAGCCCATGTGCTTGCTCCCACGAAAGGTCGAAGAACCACACCTTGGTTGGTATGACAACCTACTATCGAACTCGACTTAGGAGTCCGCCCACACCACTATGAACTAGCCCACCATCAGTTGATTTTGTTGCTTCGCCGCAACTTGCTTGGAGATGGTTTAGGTGGCCCATCCAGTCCAAAAAACCAGCCCATGCGCAACCCATTCAAAGCTTGAACCAGTCACTTTAGTTGTTGGGATTCTATTCCCTGCTGTAACTTTTCCAGCTTTTAAGTTGTTAGGGTTGTTAGAACCTTCTAACAACTTTGTCATAGAGTTGTTGTGATTCCCAGCCCCCTTAGCTTATAAAAGAAAGGGCTAGGGAGAAGTAGAACTCAGCTTGCTTAGAAGAGAAGCTCACTTGTGGAGAGTTACGAGAATTGTAGTCGGAGGCATGGATAACCTCCGGGGTCGGATATCTTGTAACGTCTCAATTCCTCTTTGTTCAAAGAAGTAAATCACGCTTCGCTCATTAGGGTAACTCCTATTTTCTACGCTTGTGTTCTCGTGTTCTTCCATTCTTGTTTCTGTCGATTACCCCTCTCTCACCAGACGCAGGAGACGTGGGAAAGTTCTTGTTCATTATGTTCAGGGATAGCATCGAGCTGATCGCTGGACTGTGTGGCTGCCCCAATGTGCATGCTAAGAGTAAGGATTGCCTTGCTCGCTTAAGGTTAGTGTATTCAATTTTCGTAGTTGAGTGCCATCCTTCTTCGTTGTTTATCAGTGTTGCTTGAATACGTATCTCGACGGATTTCAGCATTGTTTTCTGATGTCGTCCGCAAGTGCACGACAACATCGAAATAATAAAAATATTGATCCCGCAGGGACCAATGACCAATTATTGACTTTACTTAGGATTGTTAGCTAGATAAATCTGAAAAGGGTTGGCTTTGATCTAAACTTAAGTGTATGAATAGCAAAACACAATATGGATATAATTAAATTTATGGAAATTCAAGATTTTAGATTTACCACTCTATATTTCATGACTTATTATAATTTAAAGAATCTTAAGAAGGATTTACTGTGTTGAAGGGGATTTATCCACATGTGCATATTTCCCCCTCTCAGCAGTACAATTCGGTGTCTATTTGAATTAATCTCCTACTCTCATGGTTATTAACTCGAGATAGACCCAATGGGTTCTTGAAAAATCTATAGAATCCCTCAAGTCTATTCGAACTACTCTCGTTATCGAATCAACTTGTCCAAAAATTATAGATCCAATGTCGCAATTCACCTCACAGTACTTCTAGCGACGTCTAAGACATACAAATCATGACCAGTAATTAACATGTAAATAATTACAACCATAGTTGAATCTAACACAAAGCAAATTACTTCATGAGAAAATAATAAACAATTAACTCATGAAAATAAAAAGGGTTACACCCTCAATCCTGAATAAAAGAGTTTACGTTGACATAGTAAAGATGGCAACACAGTAAAAATCTATGTTTTTTATTACAAAATTGACAAATAAAAATAAAAATCAACAAGGAGGATGAAGTTTAAGGCTTCCTGATGAAGATCGACACCAGATGTCTGGAAAAATGAAGCTTTTTCGGTGTTGAAATGCCATTTGTCGCCTTCCGCCTTTGATTTCACCCTTTTGTCAATTTCGCCTTTGAAATCCACCAAAAAGTCCTAATAATCTGTCCAAAGCTCCCTTATCTAATTCTCCATCCTTTGAATAGGTTTCACCCAAATTTCGGTGTGAAAAGGAATCAAATCAAGTGAGGAACCGAGAAAAAATCGGAACTAGCAGATAAAATCACGGCACCACCCGTAATTCCTTCTGTGTATTTTGGAAAACAGTCGAGGGGAATCACGGCCATGATCATAATCATGGCACTACTGTGAAACTTTCTATGGGAAATTTTCAGGAAATCACAGCTGGGCCGTGATTCTTTTTGTGAACTTCGGAACTTTGCACCAAATAAAATTATGGCTGTGATTTTGATCACATTCCCTTCAGATCACGACCGTGATTCTTCGTCAAGTTCTGTTTTTGCCTGAAAATTGACGGATAACTTCATCTCGATGTCAAGAACTCATTCGTGCACTTAGATGCTTCAAAATCTATCAAAACTTTGGTCATTTTCCCTGAAATATGACAAAAGCAGGGAAAGGTGAAGATTCAGAACAAACAAAAAGATTTAGTCAAAATAAGTGAAAATATGATAAAAACTGGAGAGATTATGTATATAAATCATAGTAAAAATACTATATAAATACGAGACATCATTTTCCTAATTAGTTTCCCTCCATACACACTTTTACTTCCCTTGCCTAAAGACCATCTCATGGCTTTAATCATTGCATTGTCTCCTAAAGCTTAGAGTCGGAACTAAAGACCTCCATCCCATAATCAGTCTGTGTCAAGGAAGGATACAAACAAAATAATCCCTTATTTACTAGGGTGGACCAAAAAAGGAGGAAAAAGTAGAAGGAAAATACTCCTAAAATCCCTCCATTACTAATCCACACCAATATGGCGAAAACACTGACTTCTTTCTTTGACGTTGTTGGCTCTTTGTTCTCTCGAATGTTGCTGCCTCTCTTTCTCTACTTCTTTCTTTGATGTTTCTTCCACGATCCACCAATATTCCTTCCACAATCCGCAGCGTCTTCTTCCACTATCGAGGCCGCCATCATCTTCCCCTATCGAGACCGTAGCTATTTTCCATGTACAAGCACAGAGCCATCGTCTTCACTACTCTCAACTATCGTTGAGGTAAGTTCTATGGACTCCCTCCTTTCTCTCTTCACTAGTGGCCTTCCTGCAAACCAAACATTTATGCTGCTATCTTCACTACTTGTTCCTGCAAAGGAAGGGCTGCGCCTATAAATAGCGGTCGCCGACCACAAGGCTTCTTGTTCCTAATCTTCACATCATGCGGTTGCTTCATCTATGTGATGCTCATCAGGAGATGCAATCATGGGCAGAGGCAATTCAATGTGTCGTAGCTATAATTGGTGGCATTATGCAGGTGAGTTCATCAGTTGGCATCTTGTAATTGGTTCAGTTATTTATATGTATAAATTGATGAGCTTTGGTTCCTTGTTTACATCTGATCCATTACAACATTTGGCATTTCCTTAGAACTCGATCTTCACCTCCAAAATGGCATAAGCAGTTCGAGGTAAAGAGGACGCATTTGGCTAAGCTCAATTCATCGAGGAAGTGTTGTGGGGAATTTTTTAGGAATTAATTTGATAATAATTTTGCATGCGTTTACTCAATATTAATTAGCTAATTTGCAAAAATTAAAAGAAGAATTAAAGAATGAAAAACTCTGAAGCGCGTTACGGCTTGTCCTTAGGTGAAAGTTTTAGGCTCTCATGTCAGTTGATTCCGAACTGAATATCCAGGATACGACCAGGATACTCCTCCTTCGGGTCACGACTGTGGAGAAGATGACCAAACACCCTTTCAGTATTAGAGTAGGAAAAAACCAAGAACCAAAGAAGAAAAATTGTGAGGAAATCGTTGTCTGACTTTTGCTAAGGTTTAGCAGCCTTTTAACAGGCTAAAATCAACGACAAAAAATCTAACATTAACCATATTAACGTTGCGCACTTAATTGGCTAATCAAACATAAAATAAAGCATTTACCAATTTCAATTAATCGGCTCATTGAAAACTGTTTGCATTCAATTGGTAACAATTCAATTTAGGCACGAATTTAATTGGCAAGATGGATGGCGAAAATCAATTTAATCAAATAATTGAATTCGATTTGCAATCCCATTAACAAAAGGTAATGTTAATCAATTAATATATAAAATGTTTTTTTTAATTTTATTCTAACTATCCCCTACAAAATTAAAAAAAATGAATATAATAAAATTTAATAAAAAAAATAAAATAAAATTGTTGTTCAATACTTATATGATGCGGTCAGTAAAGTGCACTTAAAGACATAACCTTTACTTAGTGAAACAGTTTTCCTCTGAAGAAAAAAATAGTGAATTAGTCTTGAACTATTTTTCTTTGACCTAGATTAGAACAAATTCACACACAATACAGGGTATATCTGATTGCAGGGTTGCGTATTTTTTGCCGTACGCGTGTATCTTCATGAGAGCTTCTGAGGGATGTCTATGTCCTCAGCTGCGGCCGTATACAGACTCTCTCATATAAGAAGTTCCCTACAAGGGATGAGTGTAGAGGCTCATCTCATGGTAATTAACAACTTTGGAAAGTTTTCCTTTCCTTTACAATATGAGCACAAATCTATCCTCATGAATGGAGTTTAGAGTATCAACCTATCACGTAAAATTTTATACATCGTCGTGTTTTATAATTTTATTTTTTAAAGTGCATATTGGCCAATCAATCAGCTTGTTATTACCTATGCTGAAAGGTCTATTTATAGACTAATTCTCATTTCTCTCGATACTTCTTGAATCTTTGTCCTAGGCAAGCCTTTGGTCAAGCCATCGGCGATGTTGTGCTCAGTCTTTACAAAAGAAAGAGCTATAATTCCATGTGAGTCCAGTTATTTTGTAGACTTTTGTCTAATTTTTATATGATGACTCATTTTAGTATTTATTAGTTTCTTTTTACAAAATTCTATTACTGCTTGTGAATCACAATGAATAGAGATAGGAGCTGAAGGAGTAGAAGAGAATGGAAGAGAAGAAATTAAGTTTTTAAGCCATTCAACTTCTATACAAGTGGTGTCAAAAGCGATTAATTTTGCTTCCATGGTGCTCCTAGCAATTATAGATTATTTAGAAGATTGTCATGTGATGACACTTCCACCTAATATAAACACTTAGCCTGAAGTAGATTTAATATCATTAGAATCAGATATCCAATTGGCATCATTGAAACTTTCTAATATAGAAGGAAATTCAGTAAATTTCAAACCATATGAAACTGTGCCTTTAAGATATATGAATACTCTACCTAGAGCATTCCAACGAGATTTACTAGAATTAATAGTATATCACCTTAACCTAGATACTACATAGACTATGGGCCGGTTTGGGGCTATTGGCCGCTCGCTTTTGCGGGTGCGACCAACGAAAATAGTGTAGGTGAGAGATGTTTGGGGCTGATTCTATTGGGCGCACCAGCGGAAAATAGCTGCCCCACAGTCGCCTGCTTCTCGTCACGCGAACACAGCTGATCCTGCTTCTCATCACGCGAACACGCTGACGCCTCGCCTACTCCTCACATGTTTCCAATGCCTACTGAACTACCGCCTCACCGACCGCCGACCTCCGCCACCTCGCCGGCCTCCTAGGAATCAGCTCCCCCCTTGCTCGCTTCCCCTGCGCCTCGCCAGCTCTAGTGCCTGCCTCTAGCACCTCCAATGCTTGGCTCCTCCGCCTCTCTTCTGTCTAGATCTAGCGCCCGCCTCCAGCTCCTCGCCAGCTCCAGCGTTAGCCTCCTCCGCCTCTAGCGCCTCGCTCGCCAACTCCAGCTCCTCCGCCTCTAGTGCCTCGCTTCGCTAGCTCCAGCTCCTGCGTCTCCAACTCCGGCTCCAGCTAGCTCTGGCTCTAGATCCAGCTCTTGTGCCTCCAACTCCGGCTTCAGCCCCAGCTCCTTGTGCCCACCAACCTTCGCCGCCTCTTCCTCTGTCCAAAACCAGCTCTGGCCTACCTCCTCCTCCGAACTACACTCGCTGAGTTCCCTTGACGACATTCGAGTTCACCTAACGATACAGGAAGAGGATGGCTTCAAAATAGAAATGTTACACTATTATTCAAAATAGATGATATTAAATGTTGATAAATGTTGATATTCAAAATAGAGGATGACTTCAAATTTCAGGGTATTTAGCATGAACGATTTCAATAGTTGATATTAAATGTTACACTATTATTCAAAATAGAAATGAGAAATAGTATTTTTACTCATTCTAAATTTTATTTGAAGGAAAATTATATAGAAGGGTTTTATTATTATTATTTTTGAACAACAAATTACAAAGGCGGATACATTAGGAAAAAAATATTAAGAAGTGCTTATATGATTGGGGTATTTTTCAAGACTATAATTAGTTATTAATTATTTTGAGTTTTAAAATAGTAGTTTAATATATAAATATTAATGTGTTGCTAATATATTAAACAAGAAAAATATTTAGGCATAAACCATACCCTACAATTTAATTAGGTGCTTTAAAAACACAAATCTTAAAGTAATGTTAAAATTTTCTACTTAATATAACTGCACAACATTTTTATTCTACTGACCAGCACTTGTAGTTTCCCAAACAGTTTCCTTCTTCCTCAGCCAGCTACCTTTCAACTAGTAATTCTCCAGCCAGCAAAAGCTAGAAGCAGAATCAGCCCCAAACTGGCCATATATTAGGTCTTGTCCTATTTGAAAGGTATAAGAGTGATCCTATGCATTGAGTATTTTTTTTATTTATAAATTTTCTATTATTCTTTTCTAATGGAACACTAGAATCATAAAGAGTACAAAGAGAAGAGTAGGGAGAAAATCCAAATTTTTCTATGATTTTATTTGTGTAATGAGATTAAGATAAAATTAATGTATTTGATGATTTTATTATTTTCATACCTAGAATGACTTTTGCTTCTACTATGAGAAATATAAAATTAAGAAAATTAAGAAAATCCAAATTAATGTATTTGATGATTTATAGATTTTCCATTTTCAGGAACAGGAATTAAAATATAAAATTAAGAAAAATATTTAGGTAATAAGTATCTTTAAAATCATTTAAAAAATTCCATCTTTCTTCTTATTTTCTCTCATAAGAAATTGAGTTTAAAAATTAAATGGGAATTCAAGATAGCATCAAAATGCTTGACGAGTTGTAGAAAATCTCACCTCAAGATATACACCACTCAGGAAATAGTGAATGTGAGAGGAAAAGGCTAACATTTCATCGAAATTTCCATATCTTCCATTTGAAGTTAAATTGCCTAGCAAACCAAGCAAACTAAAGAACAATTAATTAAAAGAACAATTAGATAAAAAATTAAGTACTCAATCTGTTGTAATTATAATAGTGTATGGGCTTCTTTAATTGCCTAGCAAACCAAGCAAACTAAACAATAATTAATTAAAAGAAAAGAGAAGGAATAACTTTGCTTCATTTGAAGTTAAATTGGTATTTAAGCTCTTGATTCCTGCTGCTATAAATACGCGCAATTATTGATTCCTTAATGAGAAGCACACGCAATCATTGATTTCTTAACTGTAGAACATGCATTGATTAATTAACTAAAGAATCAGTAATTAAAAGAAAAGAGAACAAATAACTTTGCTTCACGTGCAAGTTCATTGGCATTTAAGCTCATTGATTCCTACTGCTATAAATACATACACAAGAGTAATAACATCCATCCATCCATCCACTGACTAACCACAGCACGGCAATGACATATATAGCATGACAATTGAGGCACATCTTGCTGAAATTGCTGCCTTCCCCTGAGATTAAATTGATGGGCCAGCAGCTGCGCATCTCAAACTATTTAGATATGATTTGTGATAGCCTGTGGCCATTAATGTTGTTATCCTTGATGCCAATCTACGTGTTGTCAAGCAGCCAGAGTTGAGAAAATGGGTTCAGGATGTCAATGCCGCGATCGTGGACGTCTAAAACATTCTCGAAGTCATCCAAGATTTTTATCAGTAACCTATCGAGCAAAAACAAGAGGTAACGACATCTCCAAGTTTGTTACTACATGCCAGCAGTATAAGAAGTAGTACCTATTTTATTGGCTTCTCTCGCCATACCATTCTAGTTAATCTCAAGCAAATTGCACAGAGTTTGAATTGCCTACTAAGTAGGACAGTTACTTTTGGCCTCCACATTGATACGATAGATTCAATGGACCCAAACCAAGCTGAATACTTGTCTATTCTACAGCAAGAGGTGATAGGAAGAGATGACTATATGAATAAAATTTTAGAAATTATTTTTCGGTTATAAAAAGGACAATCAACAACGTATATTAGTGACGATGAACCTTTTATTGTTGCAATAACTGGTCTGCCAAAGGTGGGAAAATCCATCTTGGATCGCATGATTTATCATCACCCTCTAGTTCGTGAAGTATTCAAACATCGAATCCGGGTAGATGATTTAAATTTTGAATTTGCCTTATCTGATCATAAGCAAATCGCTAAAGAATGTGCCAAGCACCTAATAGAAACGATATAATCAAATGTTAATATTTGGGATCTCATCCGTGAGTCACTTGCCCAAACAAGATTTTTACTTATTTTGGATGGTTTTGGATTTATCGAAGAGGAGAACAAAGACAAGTTGGAGGAACTAATGAAAAACCTCTTTTGCTTAGGTGCTCCAGGGAGTAGGGTCATCATAACTTGTACCTCGTATCCTATTGTTCAAAATGATCCAATAGTATACTATGAAAAAATACATAAAATTGATGATATATCAAAAGATCTATGGACCAAAATATTCTTGAGATATGCAAGACCAACAACCCAACCCAGCATGATCAACCAAAAAAAATTTCTTTCTCTACTAAGATGACGGATTTGGAAAACCTCACCGACAAGGCATATCAGAAGGCAGGAAGCTATAGCACTCCAAATCAATCAAAAGCCATGGGCTTAATATCGAGACACACTAGATTGAGTGATGATCGAAATGACTACACAGCTTTGATTCGAGCACATTATAATTCATATGCATCAACACAAACATATTTGTATAGGAGACTGTTTAGATCATTTCGATCGACATTTGCTAACGATTATTTAATATGCTCATTGCTGAAGACATATTTACCTACTCAAGAAATTATGAAGAGATTATCCAAGAAGAAAGATATCATTCTATGTTGTACTTTCAGCTTCTAACGAAGGGTTCTTCTCATGTTAACATGAACCGGTACATCTATAATTTTAGCAAAAAGTATATTAAAGAATTTAGAATTCCATAGTAGTGCCATTATTTATGCATATGCATCGATTTGGACACTAGCACTATTTTAAATAATTTGCCAATTAGGATTGCCAACAATCTTAGGATGCTATTATTGTACAAGGCAAAAGAAGATATGTACTTGATACATCAAGAAGCATCCTCAATAGAGATCCCATAGTCAAAGCTCAAAATTTTAATTATATAGAGCATAATAGATATCGGCATCCGGCAATTACCAAATAGACTTAGCAAGCTGCTTCGTTTCAGATACCTCAAAATTTCAGAGAAGGAGATGGAAGAGCTTCCAGAGTCTATTTATGACCTTTATAATTTACGTGTTTTGAGTTTATCTCACTGTAAAAAGCTTTTGAAGCTACCAGAGAAAATTCACTATCTTGCTAAACTTCAAATTCTAAGATTATCTTATTGCACAAGACTTCAAATGCTACCAAAATCAATCAACAACTTGGTGAACCTACAAGTGCTAGATATCGAAGCTTGTCATTGGCTTAAGGAGTTGCCTAAAGATTTGAGATTCTTGGAAAGGCTAAGAAGCCTAAATATGATTGGATGCGTATCATTGACTAAAATACCTCTTGGAATTTCTGAATTCACTGATCTTCAGCTTTTGTCGGGTTATACAGTAAATGACTATGATAGTGGAAGCTTAACACTAAAGGAGTTGGAATCTCTAACAAATATTGAAGAATTGCATATACAACACCTTGAAAGTGTGCTAAATGTAAATGATGTTACAAGTATAAATTTGAAGGAGAACAAATATATAAAGAATTTAGTGCTACACTGGGAATGGTAGAATATGGATGTGAGAGCACATGACCAGATACAACCTTTTAAAATACTTGAGAACTTCCAACCTAATGTCTCACATTTGAAAAGCTTGGAGATCATTTCGTATTTGGGTTTTCAATTTCCCAATTGGATGATGATGGAAACACAACTTTTTCTTTTCAAGTATTTGGTTGAGATAAGATTAATAAATCTCAAAAGATGTGAGAATCTACCATCACTAGGTATACTACCTTCACTTGGTATTCTTGAAATGAGTGGCTTGGACTCACTAACTTATGTGGGCAACATAATATCTGATGATGAAATCATATTTTTCTCATTTAAAAGGGCTCACCTTATCTGCAATGCCTAATCTTGTGGAATGGAATGTACGATGCCGCAGTCTTTAACTACTTACACTAATCCAATGCCCTAAGTTAATAAGACTATCTGGATTTGTGTTGGGAAATAAATTGACTATATGGTTGCAGTGTAAGATGTTGGAGCAATACTCTACATGGTATCAGTGCATATTCAAAGGTATTAGAGAGTTGGAAATAATTGGATGTCATGAGCTGAGGTGGTTGCTAGAAGACATCAAGAATTGTCAGAGTCTTGGAAAATTATCGATTATCAGATGTGGCAAGATACTCTCCATGCCTGATTGGTTGCTGAAAATGCCAAATCTAGAGGAAGTTTTTGAAAGGGTCCCCTTCAAGGGGGAGCGAAACCCTAGATAGGCGCATAACAAAAATTCAAAGCGGAAGCAAGGGTTTCTATATCGCATGCATGTCATATGACCAACTTGTTATAACTTGCAAAGATCGACAAGTGATCTTACCATAGCCATGAGTAAGGAGGCGGCTTGGAAGAGAAAGAATCAAATGCTTCTTCTCCAAAGGTACCGCACACAAGAAGAGAGATGGCTTCTTCTTGTTGATCTTTGTGCTAGCAAAGATCTTCAATTGTCCTTGTTGAATGGAAGGGATGAGATGAGATGCTTGCTTGGCCGAGAGCTCTCCCTTGTCGTCAACCTCTTCTCCACACGAGAGTGCAAGAAGCGTCAAGTGAAGTGAGGAACGTCTTAGGCGTTTTTGCGTTTTGAGAAGAGGCCTTGATGACTTACCAAAAATGGAAGTCATGCGCCTTGATGATCTCATAACCGACGCCTTCATGACTTGAACCATGCGTTCACACATGTGAACCGGTTCAAATTGGTTTGGTTCAAAGACCAATTAACCCAAGCCACTTGGTCTAGATCATATTAAACCCTAAGGTTCCAGATCTAACCGTTCATCTCCTGATGCTCCTGATCTCACTGATCTAGCATCAACTCTCTCGATCGAAGCTTACCGATCTCAAGCCCTAATGAATCAAACATGATCAGACCAGATCTCACTTACAATCAGAGATTAAATCCCTTAAACTGAACCAAAACAATTCAGTCCACACGATCTGACTTAAGTAAGCCATATCATCAAATTGTGCAACCCTAAGGGTTTCCTTTAAATGTCGGTAACGATAACTTACGTTATCACGATCAGTGAGGGGTATCTAGCAACACATCACTGTCTCCCGATATGAAGGAAAGAGTCTTCCAAGACTACTCCCAAACCACAGCACAAGTGTGAATCCACTTCACTAGGCATACATGTTTCCTTTGCCACTGGATGTTCTTATTGGACAAGCGTGTCAAGCCTGTAGCTCCAATATGATGAGCATGATTAGATCAGATGAACATAGTCACCTGGGTATAGCCATACACTTTCTCAATCATCTCATTTAGGGGGGCCCCTTTAGAACATCACACTCCTTAAACAAGGAAACGACAATCCTATATCTATCACTAATGCCCTAACATGACTCATGATCATTATCCAAGATAGTCTATAACCATTATGTTTCAAATGATATTGAACTACCTCAAAACAATGACAATCATCATTTAGAAACACAAGTGATCTCAAGTCAGAGGACATGTGCCATTTGTTGCAAACAAGGATTATTCACATTGTGACAAGCAATTGAATATCCTAGTAGGGTCTGTCCAGTACATCCAATGTACCCATGAGTCTACATCTTATTCCATGCTCGAAGCATCCTATAAGATTAGAACACATATTAATCTCAATCATATCAAGGCTGTCTCATGTTCACCAAGATATCTCGACTAAGGACATATAGCATGTCAGCCTAGCTGAACAGCATTGAGACATTATTCAGAAGTACATTTATTGCAGCAGACAATGTAACAAACTGAATAACAACCATTGCCTTTATAAACATAAGAGTTTATACATGATACTGAAAGAATCCCAAGGCCTCAAACATTAGCCTTAAGGGCATACCCCAACAGTTTTAGTGTCAGGTTGCACATCAATATCACATGTTCCAGATAAGCTCAAACAATAATGGAATGGTCATATCATCATCGAAGGATGTCCCAAGCCACAAGCTCTAAGTAGATGAGTTAAGCATCTTAATTTTTTACTCTTTATTTGTTTTGTTAATGGAGAAGTATGAATGATAATTTATTGTTAACTGATTATTATATTTACCATTTTTGCCTATTCTAGCATTCTTTGATATAGAATGAGTCAAATATTATATGGTGGCAACCTATTCAAAAACCATAATCTCTCATAGCAGAAAACAAAAATACCTTAGAATTATTTAAATGCTTGCAGAGGTTTTACAAAGGTTGAAATGATGGGAATCTATCCAAAAATCATTTTATGGAGAGGATGAAAAAATAATTGGTAGAGATCCTAGAGTCTCTAATTAGAAATTTAATTATATTTAGTATAATAGACATTAACATCCAACAATTATCAAATACAATTATTTTGCTTTGAGATACTCAACTTTTCAAAGGAGATTTGAGCTTTCAAGGACAACTTATAATCTTTGTAATCTATGTGATTTAAGGTATCTCACTGTGAAAAAGTTTATGAAGCTACCAAAGCAAATCCATAACCATGTTAAATTACAAAATCTAAAATTAAGTTATTGCACAAGACTTCAAATGCTAACAAAATTAATCACTAGCCTAGTGAACTTGCGTACATCACATACATAACTTGATATCACATTATATTCATCGTTCATGTTATTATTATCATTATTATTATTATTATTATTTTGCATGTCTAGCTACTTAGCTTGAGAGATTGGCAAGGTAGCGCATAACATTTTGAATTGCCCAAGTAAGAATAAGTAACTAAAATAAAAGAGAAAGAATAACTTTTCTTCTCATACATACACAAGTCAAGAATGAGTAATTAAAAGAAAATGAAAGAGAAGGCGCACGCAAAGATTGATTCCTTAATTGTAGAACATGCATCAATTAATTAATGTTTTTTTGGGGTTGGCCAGCAAACCAAGCAAACTAAAGAATCAGTAATTAAAAGAAAAGAGAGAACTTTGCTTCACACGCAAGTTATTTGGAATTTAAACTCTGGATTCCTGCTGCTATAAATACATAGAAAACAAAAGAATAGTAATTAAAAGAAAAAAAAAGAAAAAAATGATACACGCAACCACTGATTCCTAATTATAGAACATGCATCAATTAATGAGTTGAGAATGGTTGGATGTCATGAGCTAAGATGGTTGCCAAAAGACATCAAGAATTTTAAGTAGTTAAAGAATTATCAGTGATTAGATATAGCAAGATACTCTTTATCCTTGATTGGTTGCAGAAAATGTCATGTAAGTTTTAGTATTAGGTTGGACATCAATATCACACGTTCTGGAGAGACTCAAACATCAATTGAAAAATGGGATCATTATCGAAGGATGTCCCAAGCTACAAACTCTAACTAGAAGAGTCAAGTATCTTAATTACTTATTTACATGGTAGATTAAATTAAATTAGCCCTTGTATAATTCTCTATTAATTACAAGTATAAAGCCTTGAACCTTTCGAGTGTATGCTCTATTTGTTTTGTTAATCGACAAATATGAATAATAATTTGTTGTTATATGATTATATTTATCATTTGATCTTCTAACATTTTTTGATATGGAATTGGTCACATATTGGCAACCTATTCAAAAAGCAAAATCTCATAGCATAAAATAAAAATACCTTTTAATCATTTAAATGCATGTATAGGTGTTACAAAGATTCAAATGATGGGAATGTATTCAAAAATCATTTTATGGAGAGAATGAAAAAACAACTTGTAATTAGAATATTTTAAATGCTTTCAATTTTTTAAACAAATTGAATATAATATTGAAATTAGAACACTTTATCATTAGGGAAAAATACCATAAAAGTGGTTGTATAGTGCAACTTAAGTTTTTACAATATTCATTAAAATAATTTTATTTGCAAGGTTCTATTGAAAGGTAACTTTGTATAAAGTTATTGACAAAATAAAATATAAAAAATATATGTAATTGTTGCATTAAAAATAAAAAAAATATTTTTTTTTACTAAACACATTCTACAAAAGTCTAGCCAAAGTTTTTAGATATTTTGATTTTAATTAAATTTTATAATCATCATTATGGTGACTATTTAAAGGTTATCACAAAGAAATTATTATAAACAAAGAAATGGAAGAACTAAAGTTTAAACTTGAAAAGAAAAAAAAAAGCAAAGTGGCCCCGTTGAGAGTAACATGTACTTTTTTTTAGTTAATGAAATTACAAGCATGACAAGTGACCTTTATAGTGCATACCCTAAGAACAAAAGCGAAGTGATGGAGTAAAAATGGGGAAAAGAAAGAAGATGAAAAGCTTATGAAGGTATCAAAGCAATTCCGTAGCTATGGTAAATTACAAATTCTGAAAATAAGTTATTGCACAAGATTTCAAAACATGAAAAATAAGTTGAGTGTAGTGTTGCATAGTGATGCAAGGTTTACAAATCTGTCATAGCTCATTTATGACTAGATTGTGTTTAAACAAAACACACTTAAGATATCATATTATATTCACCCTTCGTGTTATTATTTTGCAGCTCTAGCAAAGTAAGAATAACTAGAGTAAAAGAGAAAGAATAACTTTGATTCTTTCTGCTGCTATATACATAGACAAGTAAACAATTAAAAGAAAAGAAAAAGAAAAAGAGAAGGCATTGATTCCTTAATTGTAGAAGATGCAACAATTAGTTAATTAAAGAATCTGTATTTGAAAGAAAAGAGAAAGAATAACTTTGCTTCACGTGCAAGTTAAATTGGCCTTTAAGCTCTTCCATTCCTACCGCTATAAATACATACACAAGAGTAATAACATCTATCCATCCAGCCATCCACAGACTTACTACATGATACCGCTATAAATACATACACAAGTTAATTGGCGGAGATGGACATAGATACACCAGCGCCATCAAATTTATCTACAGGAGGGCACTTGAGGCACGTCTTGCTGAAATTGCTGCCTTCCCCTGAGATTAAATTCGTAGGCCAGCAGCTGCGCATCTCAAACCACTTAGACATGATACGTGACAGCCTGTGGGCCATCAATGCTGTCATCCTTGATGCCAATCTACGTGCCATCAAACAGCCAGAGTTGAGAAAATGGGTTCAGAATGTCAATGCCACGGTCGTGGATGTCCAAAACATTCTCGAAGTCATCCAAGATTTTTATCAGCTACCCACCCAGCAAAAACAAGAGGTAATGACATCTCCTAGTTTGTTACAACATGCCAGCAGTATAAGAACTAGTACCTTTTTTATTAGCTCCTCTCGCCATGCCATTCTAGTTGACCTCAAGCAGATTGCACAGAATTTGAATTGCCTACTAAGTAAGACAGTCACTTTTGGCCTCCACATTGATATGATAGATTCAATGGACCCAAACCAAGATGAATACTTGTCTATTCTGCAGCAAGAGGTGGTAGAAAGAGATGACGATATGAATAAAATTTTAGAAATTATTTTTAGGTTACAAAAAGGACAATCATCGGCCTATATTGGTAATGATGAACCTTTTGTTATTGCAATAACTGGATCGCGAAAGTCCGGAAAATCCATCTTGGCTCGCATGGTTTATCATCACCCTTTAGTTTGTGAAGTATTCAAACATCAAATTTGGGTAAATGATTTTAATTACAAATTTGACTTATCTGATCATAAACAAATCGCTAGAGAATGTGCTGAGCACCTATCAATAAAGATATCGTCAAATGTTGATATTTGGGATCTCATCCGTCAGTCACTTGCCCAAACAAGATTTTTACTTATTTTGGATGGTTTAGGATTTATCGAAGAGGAGAACAAAGACAAGTTGGAGGAACTAATGAAAAACCTCTTTTCCTTGGGTGCTCCAGGGAGTAGGGTCATCATAATTTGTACAGCTTATCTTATTGTACAAAATAATCCAATAGTATACTCTGAATATGATCTTGATGATAAACCAATAGATGTAAGGAAAATATTCTTGAGATATGCAACACCAATAGCACAACATGATCAAGCCAAAAAAATTTCTTCCTCTTCTGGGATGACGGATTTGCAAATTTTCCTGGACAAGGGATCTCATAATCCAAAAAGATATTGCACTCCATGTGTAGCAAAAGGTATTGGCTTAATATCGAGACACACTAGATTGAGCGATGATCGAAATGACTACGCAAATTTGATTCTAGCGCATTATAATTCATATGCATCAACACAAACATATTTGTATTGGGAACTGTTTAGATCATTTCCATCGTCATTTGCTAAAGGTTATTTTGATATGCTCGTTGCTGAAGACATATTTACCTATTCAAGATATTCTGAAGAGATTAGCCAAAACGAACCAGATTATTTTGCGTTTTACTTTGGGGTTACAACGATGGGTTCTCTTGTTGACGTGAACCAGTACATCTACAATTTTAGCCAAAAGTATATTCAAGAATTTAGAATTCCACAGCAATGCCGTTATTTATGCATATGCATCGATTTGGACACTAGCACTATTTTAAATAATTTGCCAATTAGGATTGCCAACAATCTTAGGGTGCTATTATTGTACAAGGCAAAAGAAGATATGTACTTGATACATCAAGAAGAATCCTCAATAGAGATCCCAGAGTCAATGTTCAAAAATTTGTATATACTGAGCATAATAGATACCGGCATCCGGCAATTACCAAACAGACTTAGCAAGCTGCTTCGTTTGAGATACCTCAATATTTCAGAGAAGGATATGGAAGAGCTTCCAGAATCTATTTATGACCTTTATAATTTACGTGTTTTGAGTTTATCTCACTGTAAAAAACTTTTGAAGCTACCAGAGAAAATTCACAATCTTGCTAAACTACAAATTCTAAGATTATCTTATTGCACAAGACTTCAAATGCTACCAAAATCAATGAGCAACCTGGTGAACCTACAACTGCTAGATATCGAAGCTTGTCATTGGCTTATGGAATTACCTAAAGATTTGAGATACTTGGAAAAGCTAAGAAGCCTAAATATGATTGGATGCGTATCATTGACAAAAATACCTCTTGGAATTTTTAAATTGACTGATCTTCAACTTTTGTCAGGTTATACAGTAAATGGCTGTGATAGTATAAGCTTAACACTAAAGGAGTTAGAATCTCTAACACATATTGAAGAATTGCATATATGGCACCTTGAATGTGTGCTAAACGTAAATGATATTACAAGTGTAAATTTGAAGGAGAAAAAATATTTAGAGAATTTAGTGCTACACTGGGAATGGTGGAATATGGATGTGAGAGCACATGAGCAGATACAATCTTGTCAAGTACTTGAGAACTTCCAACCTAATGTCTCACATTTGAAAAGGTTGAAGATCATTTCATATTTGGGTATGCAACTTCCCAATTGGATGATGATGGAAAAGCAACTTTTTCTTTTCAAGTATTTGGTTGAGATAAGATTAATAAATATGAAAAGATGTGAGAATATACCATCACTAGGTGTACAACCTGACGTTCGTATTCTTGAAATCAGCGGCTTGGACTCACTAACTTATGTGGGCAACATAATATCTGATCACGACAACTTGATGTCTAAACATTTGAATGAGCTCACCTTATCTATGATGCCTAATCTTGTGGAATTGAATGTAAGATGCCCTTATCTTCGCGAACTTACACTAATCCATTGCCCTAAGTTAATAAGACTATCTGGATTTGAGTTGGGCACTAAATTGATTGAACTTGAGTGGGGCACTAAATTGATTATATGGTTGCAAAGTAAAATGTTGGAGCAATACTCTACATGGTTTCAGAGCATATTCAGAGGTATTAGAGAGTTGGAAATAGTTGGATGTCATGAGCTGAGATGGTTGCCAGAAGACATCAAGAATTGTCACGGTCTTAGAATACTATCAATTATTAGATGTGGCAAGATACTCTCCATGCCTGATTGGTTGCTGAAAATGCCAAATCTAGAGGAAGTTTTAGTGTCAGGTTGCACATCAATATCACATGTTCCAGATGAGCTCAAACAACAATGGAATGGTCATATCATCATCGAAGGATGTCCCAAGCTACAAGCTCTACCTAGATGAGTCAAGCATCTTAAATTTTTACTCTCTATTTGTTTTGTTAATGGACAAGTATGAATGATAATTTATTAGTATCTGATTATTATATTAACGATGGATACTGTTCTAGCATTCTTTGATATGGAATGGGTCAAATATTATCTGGTGGCAACCTATTCAAAAACCATAATTTCTCATAGCAGTAAAGAAAAATGCCTTAGAATTATTTAAATGCTTGCAGAGGTGTTACAAAGGTTGAAATGATGAGAATCTATTCAAAAATCATTTTATGGAGAGGATGACAAAAATAACGGGTGGAGGTGTTACAAAGATTTAAATGCTTTCAATTTTTAAACAAATTTAACATAAATTTGAAATTAGAACACTTCTGCATTACTTAAAAATACCTCAAAAGTGGCTGTATAGTGTAACTTTGGTTTTTACAATATCCATTCAAATAAATCGTTGAATATAACAAAAATGTAAAAAAAAATTTTAATGAGATTAATTCAAATGTAACACTTCTGCATTAGAATGCAGAAATACATCACAAAATGTAACAAAAATTTTTAATGAGATTAATTCAAATGAATATAGGCTTAAAAAAGCTAGAACAAAATGAATATAGGCTTAAAAACTAAACACTTTATTATTACTAAAACACTATATAAAGATACTTTATTGTGGTGAAACTCATTGGTTTTTTTTTTACTATTAATCCATTTAAGATTCATGAAACCATTAAAATAACTCTATATAGATGCTTGTAATAATAATAAAAAAAAAAGATAATACAGACTTTATAAATTTAAACACTTCACCTATTATAGGTTATATTTACTTGGACAGAAAACTGGGAGGAAAGGATGGAAAATATATTGAATATAGATATAAATGTGTTTAGATTTAATGCACTTTCCATCTTTTCCTTACAGTTTCCATCCCAAACACAACATTAATAAAAAATACTATATAAAGACTAAATACACCTTAATAAAGTGTAACCTAGGCTTTTATACGTTATCAATTCATATGAAATTTATATTCACTATTAAATAACTCTATAATCTTTTTCACAAAGAAATGAATTGAATAGAAAATTAATATAGATTTGAAAGCCAAAACACCGTAATCCAACTTGACACCGACCTAAAACTCATTTTTAAATGCTATAAATTAAAATAATAGTATTAAAATATTATAATTATTTATAATTATTGTAATCGGCGATCGAAGAAAGCAGAGAAAAACTTGCCAATCGGCGATAAGTTGGTTCTTCGTGACAAGGGAATTCCATTCAGTGCCTAGCGTGATGCTTGGTTCCTCTGGTGAGAAGCTACATCCCTCATCCGCATACAGACAAATCATTCCGCAGGAGCGAAGCCGGCAGGCCAATTCCAAGAGTGCCTCGCTGATCATGCATCCCGGATTTTCCTTCAGCTTCCCCTGATCACATTGAATTCATCCCCTTCGTTGGAGAATATGGTGACGATTCCCGATTCATTAATTCGAGGTTAGTGTCATTTCATCAATCGATGTTTGGTATTTGCATTCGATTGGAAACCGCCGATTGTTTTGAGTTGAAAACACTTAGCCTTACTTGCCAAGTTCGCTTTAGGGTTTCCAAATTTAGATCAGAAGTCAGAACTCCGATCTCTATTCTCCAAATGAACTCATTCGATTTCTTTTTGGATATTTTGTGAAAATTACACCACATGATTCTATGGCTTTCTGGTTTCATTCAGTAAGCGGTCGAGGTCATCGAACTGTGTTTTTGTGTTCGCCGATGCAATGTTTGAACGCACAGCACCAGATGCAACCAGGTGTTCGACGAAAGGTGAGCACAAGGTAGAAGACGAGTACCAACCATTGGATCTGGTCGCCAATCCAACGACGCAGGCGAACTGAATTTGGATCAGCTGGGCTCACGACCCACTTCCCCGGCCCGAATTGTGTAACCACAACTTCCGATCGAGCGGTCGAGATTAATTTTTTTAATTATATGGAGAAGTTTTCTTCTCTCTCCCTTTTTAATTGTATTATTTCCCTCTATTTTTTTTCTATAAGAAATACACTAAACCATTGAACTTACCACACAACAACTAAATCATTAAAACTTAACACAAATTAATCCTATATTATCTAATCATCTAAAGAATGTTGTTCTAGGATTCATTTACAATGTTTACTCAAAAGTAACATTGGAGGGAATTAAACAATTTTAGGTTGAAAAGATATATTTCACTTTTCATTTACAATGTTGTTCTAGGATTCACTAAAATATAATTTTTTTTGAAAAAAAATACTAATTTATTTAAATCGAAATCTAACAGAGATAATAAAATATATCAACTTCATGATAACAGATGAAATATCTTAAATTTTTTAATTATAAGGAGAAGTTTTCTTCTCTCTCCCTTTTATAGAGTTACATAATCAAACCATTCATCTAATTATCACTACAAAGAATAACACATCTAAGAGAGAATCGAGAATATACGTTCATTAGATAGATAATCATATTCAATCTTCACCTTTGAAGGATTAGAGAAACCTAGTAGAGAATATTATACATCAAACATTTTCTATAATAGTGTAATTCATCCTTTCAACTTCAGTATTAGGTATCTAGTTCTATGTATGATCAAGTATATTAGATTGTCCCTTTAATGAACTATATTAAATTCGAATTGATTGAGCAACTAAGATTTGATCCTACTTGGTTCAGTTGATCAAGATGGATCAAATCACTTAAAGTTCACTTCATCTTCTTCATCATGTCTTGCCTACACAAAGAGGTGCCTAAGAGGTTTTGAGCATCCTTCCTACTATCCTTGAATTAGTAAAGGTTGAGGGAAGATATAGTATAGAAAGGTTAGAGAAGCTATATCAAGTTATATATCACATGGTAGATCACTTTCCCTGCGTTCAAGGTAAAGATGAAGATGCACCAGTAAATCAAACAAAAAAAAAACAAATCAATAATATATTATTGTTCTACAAGAATAAATCATACTAATCAACAAAGAGTTATTAATAATCATATAAAATGAAGAGCAAATCATGAGCCACACCAAATTAGTCCATTACATCTATGTGGGAAAATGGCATCAGAAAAATAAGAATAGTATTGTAAAATCTCAACAATCAACCTTCATTTAGAGAAAAGATAAAATCAACCTACCTTCATTGTTCAAGAACACTAAACATATCATAGAGCTACTCAAAGTCTATTTGATACAATCATTGAACCAGTGTAGGAAAAAATGATCAAGAGTTGGAGTAATCAGGCGCTGATGATGTCTGCAAATCCAAGAAAAACAGTGAATGTCAGAGATAACAAAAACCATTTAAAACACAAATGAATTCTTCAATATGTAGATATTCAATTAGGCTGAACATGATTTTTATTCTTTAATCGGAGACTTATGATATTGACACATACCAGCAGGAGTAAGTGAGCGTGTGAAGAAATGCAAGGAACCTTCGTCTTCGTGGCGACGCAAGACGTCATTGAAGAACTTCCATCCATTAATAAAGAGCACATGCACTCGGAGGGCAAATGCAGTTGAGGATGCAGATTGAGGTCCAAAACCAGAAACATTCCCGTTCAAGCTCGATGATGGAGAGCATGTAATTGGCTGACCATTTCTTCTTGCATACTGCTGCTCTTCTGCTACTTGCCTGTTGATGGCCTCCAGCGATGGATACTTTTGAACACGCTACTCATTCCTCAAGCATTCAACCAAGAAGCTTTGAAACTAAATAGATATAAGCTAAGCTTTTAACTAATGTTGAATTTATTATTTTTATAAAATCCTGGATCATCGTTTGGTTGATTGGATTTTTTTATTAATATTAGGCATGTCTCGCCCCTTGTGATAAGATCTTTGTGAGAAGCTTCGAAACTGGCTCGTAATTGTACTTGAAATTTCGATGATTTAGATGTTGACTTTATGTAATTGGTTACATTTCTTTGATATTTAACTCTTTGTATAGGCAATATGTTGAAAAGTAAAACATAGCAAAATTCTAAAATGAGTGTGTACCAATTTGGAAGATATACCTCTTTCTATACTTCTCTGACACCTTAATAAAATACTTGAGAAATGACTCTATCCCGTATGGGCGGTGGTATAAAACACTCTCATAAAATTATTTACCATTTTTTTAGAATTATTTTTTTTATTTTACCAATTTTTTTAAAATTATTTGTCTTTATATTAAAAAATTTTCCATCATTATTAGAAAATTGACTAATTTGACTTTTACAAGGAAGACGGAGATAATATATATGGTTTTTTCATGTGTGAGAGAGAAAAAAAAACTATATCAATGCATTTGAGCTCCATATTATTTTTTTTACCAAGAATTTTTTCTTCAATAGCATACACAAATCATTACCTTAACTTAATAGCATTCAAACCATGAGATGCCCTTCTTCATCTAAATGCTAAGCCCAACCCTGTAAACGCCTATGAAAATGTATATGAAGATTACAATGACCAGATAAATGTAAGAGATGTGTGGGGTCAAAAAGTGTTACATGTTAAAATGTAATATGACCTTTATTAAATTCACCTTAAATTAATAAGGCTTATTGTTTAATAGGTTCTGGCTTCCAATGAGCGCAAGCACTCATTGTTAATTACCCCTAAAATTAGGGAACCTTTGAATAAGAGATCTATCCTATGACATGAAATATAAGGCCAAACAATTTTATTCATGAACATCATAAAAATACATGGCTTGACATAAAGCATAAGCGACAAAAGAGAGGAACTTTTATCAATTTGGATAGCTTTGTATTTGTGTTTGGTCTTGTGACAGCGTATTAGATGCTTGGACTTTGAGATAATATCCGACCTCGGCAGCACGATGTCATATTGAGGAACTACGCCTCGATGATAAACATCGACATACGCACCTCCCAAACAATATTCCATCATAATGCATTAAGACATGTGGATATTGGAACTCGGAGGATAATCCGGCCTTACGGCTTGTTGGATGTCTGATTTGGGGAAATTACCTGGCCTCACGGCTTGTTGGATAATTTGATTTGGGAAATTATCCGGTCTTGCGACTTGTTGGATAATTTGATTTTGAGAAATTATCCGGTCTTGCGACTTATTGGATAATTTGATTTTGGAAAATTATCCGGTCTTGGACTTGTTGGATAATTTAGTTTTGGAAAATTATCCGGCCTTGCGGCTTATTGGATAATTTAGTTTGGAAAATATCCGGTCTTGCGACTTATTGAATTTGATTTTGGAAAATATTATCCGGCCTTGCGGCTTGTTGGACAATTCGATTTAAAAATATCCGGTCTTGCGACTTGTGGGATATTTGAGAAAATTACCCGGCCTTGCGGCTTATTAGATAATTTAATTTTGAAAATTACCCGGCCTTGCAGCGTGTTGGATAATTTGAATTTAAAAATATCCGGTCTTGCGACTTATTGGATATTACATTTGAGGGAATTATTCGGCCTTAGCGGCGTGTTGGATGTTTGATTACCTGGCCTCACGGCTTGTTGGATAATTTAATTTGAAAATATCCGGTCTTGCGACTTATTGGATATTTAGATTTGAGGAAATTATCCGGCCTTGCGGCTTGTTGGATAATTTGATTTTGAAAAATTATCCGGCCTTGCGGCGTGTTGGATGTTTGATTTGGAAAATATTATCCGGCCTTGCGGCGTGTTGGATGATTTGAGTTTAAGAATATCCGACATTGCGACTTGTTGGATAATTTTCGTTTTGAAAATTACCCGGCCTTGCGGCGTGTTGGATAATTTGATTTGGAAAATTACCCGGCCTTGCGGCTTATTGGATAATTTAAATTTGAAAATAATACTTCAGCCTTTGTGAACGCAACGTCGTATTGAGGAGCTACGCCCCAATAACAAGTATCAACATACGCATCTCCTAAACAATACTTCATTGCAATGCGCCTGGGCTTTTGGCATTATGTTAAATGAATGTTCGATCATTTTTCTTGAGAATTTTCTTTTGGAGTCAACATTTAGACATGATTTGAGTTAAGTTTGAATCGTTAGCCGAATGGTTGAACTAGTAATGGATTTTGATGACTTTCTTATTCAATTTGACATTTAGTCAAATGTGACTAATTGAATTTTGAAAAGGTGACTTTGTCATTTTATTTTTTTACCATGCATACGGTTGTTTTTTTTTTTTTTTTGTTATTTCCCTCGCGGAAGAGTAACTTTACTCTTCAGCGCGACTTGCGTCCGGCGAGAAGCTCAAGGAGAGGAGTAATAGAGCCGTTGAAGGAGGAGGGGGACTAATCCTCCTGGTGAAGATGCCAACTCGTGTCGGAGGAAGGGGAAGCTGGGAGTGGCGGCAATGTCGCCTTGCTGCAGCGATGTTCTAGATGGCAACAGCTTTTGACGGTGGCGCCCAGGCGACGAGAGTCGAAGCAAGGGCGACTAGTGGTCATTGGACTGATAGTCTTGCTGCGCTACTGAAGAACCAAGTTAGCGCTGTTGCCAGATGCACTATGAGCAACGGGAAGCCAAGATCTGAGGCAATGGTAGAGTTTAAATTCAGTCAAATTAGATCCGGTTCCTTCCTGTTTTATGGAAAGAATTAAATCTGTTTTTTTTTTTTGTAAAATTTCCACTAATTTCAGTTCAAGCATCAGAAATTTTAAGGTAATGGATCAGAGGGACTAGGCCATCAATGGAAAGGGGGTCATTGACCACGCTGATTTCCCTTGTTTGCTTAATTACATCCTCGATCTGCGCTATCATGGAGGTTGATTATTATCAGCGTGAAAGAGGTTCCACTTGAGTCCTTGGATCCAAGTGCATCAAATTTTTTATGAGTCCGGTAGCATTCCAATTCGTAAACGGATTTGGAATAAAACCTAGTTAAAAGTTTGACCGATTGAAAGTTTGCACGTGCTTCTCAATCCACAACGGAGATAAGCAAATTTACAGAGTTAGGATCCGTTCCTTTTTATTGTTGTTGTTGTTTCTTTCTTCCCCTTTTCTTTCACTGAAATTTTTATGCATTTTGCAGCCCATAGAATTCTTCCTTTCATCATCTGTAAGCAAGGTCTGGGTTCCTCTGATCTTTTTTGACTGTTTACCGTAATTGAATTTCACTGTGAATTGATGAGAATTTTCTTCTCTTTAGATTTTGAAGCTTCATAGAGTTCTTCCGTTCACCATCTGAACAAAGCTTTTACTTTATCCAGGTCTTGTGTCAATTTGAGTTAGAAGCCGGCAAGGGCTTCTGCATATCTTCTCTGTAATGCTTGTGACAAACTTCAGTCTTCAGCTCAAATAAGGGAATTCTTATATTGGATTTAGTTTGATATCCAGTTGAAGAGACAAGGAGAGTAGTAGAACGTTCAAACAGGTATTTTACTTCCAGTATCTTGTAGATTTTTTTATTTTGATTTCTCGTTCTTCGATTGTCTTATTTCCTCTCCTTCATATGATTCTTCTTACTCCCAAAGATTTTATCACGACTTGCCGACTTTCCCCTTTTTTTTAGAACTCTCTTCCGCTTGGATTTTTTTGGTTTCTTGCCGAAAGCTTCTTCCTCTCACTCTCAATTTTTTTTACTTCCGACTGCAGCTTCTTATGCCCCAGACCTCTCTTCCATCTTTTTCTTTTTGTTTTGCAAGCCTTTCGGCGTTGTATCCCCTTTTTTATCGCAACGATTGCAGTCTCTCAGTGTTGCTTCTTTGTTTTGACGTGAGAGGATTTTGCCGCTCTCCTTTGTTGCTTCCCTTCTTTTTACCGGGGCTTTCCTCTCAACCTTCTTATTTTTTTTATTGCCCAGGCTTCATCCTTTCTGGAGCTTCTGTCTCCCACGGTGAGGCCTTCTTTTTTTTTTACTTCATTGTCTTCCTCTCCTTGATCTGGCATTAGAAAATTCTCTTCTCTTGCATAGCACGCTCTCCTTTTTTTACTCCCCTCGCATCTCTCTCTCTTTTCTTTTTTTACATGGCACTTACCATCTTTGTTTCTTCTCTTTTTAACAGCTTCTTCTTCATTCCTCACTCATTCGCATCACTCTTCTCTCTTTTTTTTTTACTGCTTCCTCTTCTCATTCAACTCTCTTTTTTTTACCCGGTTCCTCATATTCTCCTTAGCCTCTCGTATCAACAGTTTACTGACACCCTCCTTCGATTCCACCTCTCTCCCTTTTTTTAGCAGATTACAAATTTTAAGTACCAGGGTGAACATGATGCAAGTAGCGCATCATGGTTACTACAAAATAAATTGACAACATAGAAATAAAATTCTTAATTACTCTGGGACATGATGCAAGTAGCGCATCATGGTTCCTACAACAGTAAAGTAAAATACTCCCTTTTCTTTTACCTTTCTTTCTTCAGTCGAGCAGTTTTGTAGCGTAGCAGCACCTATCCGTATCGCTCTATGTCTGTGTTCTCTCCCCTTTTTTTTGTTTTATCGACAGCCCTCCTATTTATAAGCCTTCCAGCCATTCATTTCAAAATTATTTGCTTCTTTATTGAGTTGCTGCGCGCTCCTCTTTTTTTGGTCCATTCCTGTAAATGACGCCTCTATTTCTTTCCGCATCAGATTCTCTTAATTTCTTGCTGCTTTGCATTTCCTTCTTAATCCTTTTGTTAGCAACAGTAAACGATTCGTCTCTCTTTTTTTTTCTTGCATCCCCTTTTCTTTCCTTTGGAGTGTTGGGTATTTTTCATTTTTTAACAAAACATTAACGAATGCCAAATCTTCTCCTACTCAATTGATTGAGAGAATATAATATCCTTTTTAAGCCTTTGCACGTTACAGCCACGAATTTATTTTTTACCAGCCATTGTTTCCCTTTTTGTCCGCTGTTATCAATTACAAGCTACGATTGTTTCTTTTGAAATATTTCCTTTTGTATTTTTCCAATTTTTTTCACCTTTCGAAGCACTGACGGCCAGATTTCCTTTCCCTTTTCAATTTCCTGTTGCTGTTCTTTATTTCCCATGTGGTCAAGATTAATTTTGACTGTTCTTCACTTTGCACACGTAATTAATTTAATTCAAACATAATGTTCCTACAATGATTGACACATTTATATAGCGTGATGTAGGCAATGGCAGGATGATCATAATGTGTTTTCAAAAGTCAAAAATCAATTTTAACTGGGCCTCACCGCATACATGTTGGGTAAAAATGCATGGTTCAACAAGATGGTTAGAAGATAAAGGATCTATAACTCCCTCATGAAAACGGTGACGAAACAATGCTCCTTTGCTTCCATACTAGTCTCCCTTGTAGCAGTTATTGCCCTTGTCACCCTAGGCTCAAGATCTCACTAAAAAGTCCTTTATAATTCTTCCAAAGTCCCCTAAAATGCTTAGGAAGCTTCCATATATATTTCCTTAATGTAAGTCTTTGAAAATAAGCCAAATCAGGACAAAAAATGCAAAGAAAGCCTGACATGAGGACAAAATTATGTTCATGATTATAATCACACCCTAGCTATGATTCTTCATGTGCCATTTATGCAAAATCGAACAATGGCTGTCATTGCTGTGATCATTGTTAGTGGCTAGTTGTGATTTATTCTATGCATATCTAGCTATAGACATGTTCATAGCGACAATTATAATCACAACTTGGCTATGATTCTTCTTATACCCTTTATGCGTAATTTAATAGTGGGCGTTATTGCTATGATCATTATTAGTGGCTGGCCATGATTCATTTTATGCAGATCTTGTGATTAGGGTAAGACATCTTCACAGCAATAATTGTTATTGTAACCTAGCCAAGATTCTTACTAGACTCATCCGGAGAATACAATCATGATTGTCATCACCGATTAGTCAGGATTTTCTCCAAAGGCTATGATTCGCTAGTAATTTGATGGGAAGATATATCTTATCATGACCAGATACAATCTCTTAAGGTACTTGACAGCTTCCAACCTAATGTCTCACATTTGAAAAGCTTAGAGATCATTTCGTATTTGGGTATGCAATTTCCCAATTAGATGATGATGGAAAAGCAACTTTTTCTTTTCAAGTATTTGGTTGAGATAAGATTAATAAATCTCAAAAGATGTGAGAATCTACCTTCACTTAGCATTCTTGAAATGAGTGGCTTGGACTCACTAACTTATGTGAGTAACATAATATCTGATGATGAAGTCATATTTCTCATTTGACAGAGCTCACCTTATCTATGATTCCTAATCTTGTGGAATGGAATGTACGATGCTGTAGTCTTAAACTACTTACACTAATCCATTGTCCTAAGTTAAAAAGACTATCAAGATTTGAATTAGTCAATAAATTGATTATATGGCTGCAAAGTAAGATGTTGGAGCAACACTCTACATGGTTTCAATATATTTAGATATATTGAAGAGTTGGAAATAGTTGGATGTCACGAGTTGAGATGGTTGCCAAAAGACATCAAGCATTGTCACAGGCTTAGAAAATTATCAATTATTAGATGTGACAAGATATTCTCAGATGTAGCGCCGAGCTACGAGGTGGGAAGATCTCCTAGACCGACTCTAGGAGGACATATGAACGATTCGAAAACTCGCGATCAAACACGCGGACTCATGCAATTGGATACGTATGTGAGCAACGGACCATAAAATAGAACAACCAAGGCATACAACTATGGGAAATCACTCAAATAAAACTACTAACCATTACAATCGCAGAAGGCGAGGTATTGAGACGAGGCCAAGGATCACAAACACCTTGCCCGTCACTCTAGCATCGCCACAAGACTCTAGAAGCGAGGCACCAACCTCCCTCCACTCTTACACGCTCCGCGGAGTCGAGGCACCGACCACTACTCCGGAGTTACAAGATCCTTCGCAGCCACTTGTGAACTTATGAACTTGTAAGCTATCTAGCTAGTTAACCTAGGCTCCCTTTTATAAGCTAGGGGAGGGTAAGATCACCCACTCACAAGAGGGGTGGTTACAACAAATATTCCAACTACTATTCTGCAAAAAGCTGAGAGAAGGGATACATTTGACTAGGAATATTCCAACAACCAAGGTGTATTGGAGAAGCTTCAGGTCGAGGTAACGTGAGCCGTTCATTTGATCTTTAATGATATCTTCTGACCTGGACGTTTGATCTGAGATCTGAGAGAATGGATGGATAGATCTGGTTCGAATTAGTAGGGAACGACGTCTGGATCATCCTAAAACTCGTTGATTGGAGCAGATCTAGTCAAAACAATATCAGCCGTCGATTGCCTTTGAAGTTGATCTGGCCGTTGGATGGATGCTAAGCGATCTGGGCCATTGGCTATGATCGGGCTTCATCTTCGTCCCACGTGCGGGCGGCGAACAGAGGTGCGTCGTCGGTCACCGTTCTAGCCTCAATCGCCGGCGATAGTCCGGCTAAAGGTGCGTGTGGCGGCTGCCGGCGGATGGGAAGCTTCCAGCGTCCGATCATGGTGGGAATAGGGCGGACGACAACGAAAGCTAGGAATCGGATGCAGGAGCAGACAACACTGAATAAGGGGACAAATCGGACATGAACACGGGCGTGCCCCTCATCACGGCCAAGCCATGAACACCTCGTCAGATTGCGGAAGACCTGATCACGGCCGTGAGCACCATCACGGCTAGGCCGTGATCACCCCTAGAGAGTCCAATTCACCCCGACGACCCCATTTCGACGCACACAACCCTCTGTACCACGTTCATCCACCCAAGGAGGACCCAAAGGAGCCCAACAAAGCAGAGATATGGCGATCGCAACGCTCATCCCAACCGCTGGACCGCTTCATGGGCATCATTCGCACACTTCCCTTCCACCCCAACACAATTGAGCCCAGTGGCCTAACAAACCGGCCCACTGCTGGCCTGACCCCGGACGGATGAGCAGCCCAGCGCAAGAGTGCGCTACGACCCAGCCCACAAGCTGCGAAGATTGGCGGCTTCGTCTCGGCGTGCTCCGACACATCTGATCGCTCTAGCTGCCTCCGTACAATAGATCCTGCGCCAGCTTCAGAATATGTCAGCTGCACTTTAGTTGGTAGAAATTTTGTCTTATATGGCAACCTTGGCTGCTTTTGTTGGTGTATATGCCCTGCAGACCAATGTATGGACATGGTCAGGCATTGTTATGAAAGTACTTTGATAGAATTATTAAAGGCATGGTCGTTATTATGCAGACTTCTCTACCTGCGTAGATGTATTGAGTTGCATATATATAATGTCCCAGGAGTTTGGATTGGATCCATTCTCACAAACTATCCCCAGTCAAGGTACCTTAGCAGATATGGGACAGCTTTGGTACATGTGAGACTGGTGTATGGGCTGGTTAGGTGCGGGGCACAGTAACGCAGACATACAGGTGCATTGGATGCACTGGAGTGATCCATCGTGAGGATTGATTTGTCTAGTCAACAAGTCAATCTCACATGCAAGAGGTTTGCATTGATCCTTAGACTTGAGGTATTCATGTCTAGATTTGATGATGGGTATGCTTTAATACAGTCTTACGTCTCTCCGTAATTGGGAGATCAAAACGACTGTCATTGGGCATGTCATAAGTCATATAGAGACATGGATGACTAATAGTAGGATTTGCCCATTCCTTCAGAGGAAGTATGATATCCACCCCGGGGCGCCCCACATTATTGGTGCATGACAGGAGAGTGTGGCCACACTTGTTGAGTCATGACCAATGCATTGGATAATAAACTTGAGACTAATCCAATGGCAGGATATCAGCTTAGGCAAAGGGATCTGTAATGCAATAGGAATCCTCGTTGCTTGTTAGGGAGTTGTTGCCATAATGACTTAAGTCCTATGACATGGGTAGTAGTGATGTGTTGCTAGATACCCCTCACTACTTATGATGTTTACATCATTGCCATCGTCATATGGATCCTACGGGGTCACACGCAATAGACTCTTGACGTTGCTTTATTCAGAAGCCTTAGGATCAAGTTATTGGATAACTTGGATCCATTTGGAAGATTTCATCAGCGCCAATGGGCCTGATGAGTTGGAAGAAAGTTATTGGAACCAAACTTCATTTTTTGGTAGGTTGACCCGAAATTGACCTAGATTGGTCACATTTGGATTAGGGTTGCATTGGATTGGATCCAATGGCTTAATCAACCCATGCCATGAAGTTTGGGCTAGTTCATTATCCAATGAGGCCCAATAACTAGTTATGAAGAAGAGGTATAAGCAAATAAGGGTATAATGGGGAGGAATTATACCCCATTGGCGCCAAGGGCATAATGGGGTGAAGAGGGCGCATGTTGCTTCATAAGGAAGCATTAGGCGCCTCCCCCTTTGCTCCTTGGATGGAATACTTGCCTCTAAGGCAAGTCTTGGGGCTGATATGGCTTGGTGGCTCTTTTGGAAAGAGCTTGGGCGCATATGGATATAGGGAAGAGGTATATGGTAAAGTCTTGGAGACTTACCTTACCTCAAACCCTAATTTCTCCCATGACACCACCCTTGGACGAATTCTTCATGCATGTTGCGCCTAGCCCTTCTCCTTGGATGGAAAGAATGCCTCTAAGGCATGTCTTGGGCTGATATGACAATTGGGCAAATAAGGATAGGTTGAATGAGGTTTATGGAAATGTCTTGGAGACTTTCCTTACCACAAACCCCTCTCATCCTAGCCGCCCACTTGGCATGATCTTAGCCCTTAATAAACCGCCCCTTGGCTTATAAAAGGGACCTTAGTTGCCCCTTTCTATGGTCGACTTCTTGGAGGTGTGAACCAACATAAAGAGGCGTGAGCAAGGCTAGAGGGTGACAACATCATCTTGGCGCAATCCTTCTTCCAACAA
Organism: Costus lasius; assembly: GCA_027563935.2. Lineage (NCBI taxonomy): Eukaryota > Viridiplantae > Streptophyta > Magnoliopsida > Zingiberales > Costaceae > Costus > Costus lasius. The sequence goes on from CM050452.1 coordinate 70,695,786, forward strand.
GTAACCGCAAGTCTTCTCCTTTCTATCCTCTTGGCGTGACTTGGAGAGGGACTTGGCGGTGTGATCTCCTCTTAATCTTCCTAAGGGTCGAAACTCCTCATCTCCTTCTTCTCTTGGAGAGAATAGGACAAGGAGTTGGCGGCTAACATCTTGTACTTGGCGCAACTTCTCTTGAAGGTGGCGCAAGTGAAAAGAAGGCTTGATTCTCTTCCCGAGGCTAGCACCAAGCGTGGAAGGGAGCAACGATCAAGGAGTCGACGCGTGGATACTTGTAGAGGACGGACACTTGGACGTCCTCAACTTGGCACCTTCTTCTTGACAAGCAATAAAGGTACTAACCCTAACACATCCTTGTGTTCTCTCTCTCGCATGGATCCTTGGGAAAGGAATGTGTTTCGGGTGTAATACTTCTTCCGCTGCGTCCTGGGACTGCAAAAATTTAAAATTACACCCGACATTCCCTAACAGTGGTATCAAAGCTACTTGCGAGAAACACAAGGTGTACGTTTGCTTGTGTGAAAAATTTTTGGAAAATTTTTCTTTCTATCCATGCGCGTTTCACATAGAAAGCGTTTTCATCCAAACCTCTCTTCTCAACTTTGTGGCCGAAACTTGGATCTTGCTTATGGTTGATTTAAGACCAAAGGCGCACGTGGTTTTGTCAAGTAGGACGGGCATTGTGTCTTCGGACTGGCCGGGTCTCTTGATCTGACAAAACTGCCAGCCGATAGGGTCTATGAAATCATCCTAAAACTTGATCTAAATTTTAGCACAAAATTGGTTAAGAAAGTGTTTAGATGGAGTTGGCGCATAAGGGACTAAAATTTGATCTTCTCGGATTTTCAAATTTAACATGCGCCACTTGTTTGGGTTGATATGGTCATAGCGAGTGCCCTCCTGTGTTGTGATGTGGAAGCATGTTTCCACTTGTGATGAATGCTTGTAAAACTCTTTCCACCTGCGTGTGGTTCTCTCCCTATCTGATTGTAAAAAAATTTTCATCTTGCTTAGAATAGATGTAGAAATTGATAGGTTAAGGCTTCATCTTGACAACAAGGAGTCTTCTTCAACTGGAGTCAGAAGTGGCGCCAGCTTTGGAAGCATGGTGATGGACTTGCGGCTGAAGGAAGGACTCATGCTTTCGGCTTCTAGCATGGGCTGATCTGCATAAGGGACTCGCAACCCTTGGATGCATGATAACATGTCACATGGCTCGTGACAAGTTACATGTATGAAAAGGGCTATGACCATATCGACCAAAATAGCATGCTTGTGATGGTTTATTATTTTGTCCATAGCATGCCTGTGATGTTTTCCCTTGCTGCCATAACCATAGGAAAACTGCATGCTAGAAAAGAATAAAATCAACATGCAAAAACTCTCATTGAAATATCAAGTCAATAGCCTTCTAACGCGTAGCCCTCATCAAACTATCGATCGGTGGTGTTGTGAACTGTTTCCCACCCTCGTGGGACACACCCACTTATCTTTAGAAGGTGTGCGGTGACAATGATTTCCCCAGTCCAGTTTTAACCTGGGCGTGCCTTCGCAAGGAAATTCGTTGGCCCTGGGCATAACGGTTAGGACCAGACTTGACTAGTTTTTCATATGTCACTGACATAATGAATCACTAGAGGCAGCTGTTGAGAGGATAGGGTTCTGTGTTGTATCCAGCCCTCGCTGGACACAGGGCGCCTAGTCTGTCTTAACTAAGAGGAATTGTGCGCGGCACAATTGGCTGGCATGCCTACCTAAGGAAGCATGAGACTCTCTGTGCATCTCAACTCACCCTCATGAGTCGCGGAGACCTCGTGTGAAATTAGGATCCTACTCACGTATTTCCAAGTTGAGTTTTGAGAGTTATCAACTCGTTAAGGAAATAGTGGGAGTGTAGCATTTAATTTAAAGTCCTTGTTAAATGCTTTATCATAGTACTTATTTTTCTGATTTGCTTATTGTAGATGATTCCATCTCCTGAACCTAGATTGAAACTTCTTAAAAATAAACTGGATGGAACAAATTGGACAAGATGGTTCAGACTTTTGTCCAAACTTCTAGAACATGAGAATATGGTACATCTTCTTGAAAGACCTCCAACCCAGCCCTGTATATATTTTTGTACAGAGTGGGAGTGGAATGTCTATCTTGAACATTGTGTGGATAGTGAACATTACACTGCTCTTATTTTGAGGTGCATGACCCCTGAGGTCCAGGTTGAGTGTGATGAGATGGGGATTTATGATATGATCATACATCTTCGACGTCTCTTCACACCAGGCACTTCAAATGGTAATAAAGAGAGTGTTGTTGGATCTTCTGGGTATTTGCCTGAATCCAGGAATGACTATGGTTCCGTATCTTCGAAGCTAAAACTTCGGAAGACTGGGAATGCATGGAAATTTTAGGATGGATTAAGGCCCAGGAAGAGCATGGCACAAAAGAAGGGATGTTATCCATCTGCTTTAGGTAATGTGTTACTGAGGTCTTTATGTCTACTTCTTATTCATGGGTACTGGGTACCGCATGAGGAGCTTACATATGTTTTTCATATGCAGGAGCTCAAAAGAAGTAGGACAATAAGGCTTGGTGGGATCGACTTTTGAGTCAGGGACGGAGCATTGGATGCTGCTGTTGATGTCATCTCACTGCCTTGGAGACTTTATCTAGAACTTTGCTGTTATGTACTAGCTTTTGTATTAGAACATTATGTCCATTATTTTGAATGGATTTTCAGTTTGAAATAAATTGGTATTTCTTTAAATCTGGAATGTTCTATAGTAGTAGTACAATTGATAATAGCTTGTAGTTCTATGTGTAACACTGAATAGATCAAATCCAATAATTCAAACAATACCATCTCTTTGCATTGTCTCTTGGGCCATAAGACAAAAGCCACATCCAAAAGTCCATGGACTATCGGGATCATTATCCTTTAAGGGTTATGATATATGTGAGCCTTGTCTAATGGAGAAGATGACAGATGCTACCTTCATTTAGGAAGAAGAGAGAGGTTAGTTGCCTGTTGGATCTAGTGCACAGCAATGTGTGTAGACCCATGGAGACAAGCACTAAGTGGTATACTTCATTAAGTTGGGATATGACATATCCAACACGCAACTTTGGAGAAATCCAAGAAGTTAAGAAATGAAGTATAGAATCGAATTGGAGAATCTATTAAAAACCTTTGATTGGATCAAAGTAGGAAGTAAAGAATTTGATGACTATCTTGAGGAGTGTGGGGTTGTCTCACAGCTTACTTGGAACACCACAACTGTGTGGTGAAATTCAAAGAAAGAAAAGGGAACACATTGGAAGTGGTTCCACCTTTGAATAGTCATGCAAATTTACTTCCTTTAGAGGCCATGCAAGCAACTGTTCTGACACTCCATAGTGTGTGTTTGTGGGGCACTGAGAGTGCTACTTCTATCCCGATGAGAACAAAAATATCTGTTGCTCAAACTGCTGTCCTTCTTGAGGAGATGTCCTTTTGAAAGAAGCTAGTGGGAGTAGATTTGATTAGGACAAGGTCCAAAAATCAACCACAATACAGTTAGACACAAATGGAGAGTAGAATCACACATGCAGGTTGAAGGTCAACCTGAGGTTCAAGTAACACAGGAACCACATAAGTCTGGATCGATTCGATATGCTAGGCATGACGAATTTTTCAAGGATGAACCTAAAGACTTATGAGGAAATGGAAGCGGTCAGTGGACTAGATTCCAGGAAATGGCTGAGCGTCATAAGAACCGTAATGGACTCCATGTCTGCTAATCAAGTGTGGGACTTGATTGAGCCGCCAAAGGGGTAACACCCAGAGGCTGTATATGGATCTTCTTGGAAGATAGACATGGAAGGTAACATTGTTACCTATGATGACAAGCTAGTGAATGAAATTTCAGATAAGTCCACTGGGTGGATAGTGATGAAATTTTTCACCGATAGCTTTGTTTGAGTCCATTAGGTATCTACTTGTTATAATTGCATGTTCTGTTATAGCGTGTTGCTATGAAAATTGTTTTTCTTAATGGACGTCTGGAAGAGGATGTCTAGATGGAAATAGCCAAAATATTTTCATACAGTCGCCATAAAGATATGTATGGTATTATACAAGTATCCTGTGTTTACAAGAAGATCAGTGGGAGCATCATAATGTTTCTTGTTCTAATTGATTGACGATATTCTCCTCACATGAAATGACATCCCAGCTCTTCACGTGGTGAAGTACAGGCTTGGAATGGATTTCGAGAAGAATGACCTAGGGAATGCAGCCTACATTCTAGGCATGTGGATCAAATGGGATCCAAGAAAGTCATTGACCTTTAGTCAATCTACGTTCATCCAGGAGATTCTGGAGAGGTTCATGATTGGATCATTCCAAAGGATGACACCTTCTAGAGAAACATAGTCTGATTCTCTCCATGATGCAATGTCTTTTGACACAGCAGGAGAGAGATAACATGAATCTATAATCCTGATACATTGGGTATAGGATAGATCATGTTTTGTGCAACTAGCACAAGACTATGTGTGGCGAATGCTTGGAGCAATGCCAGCAAGTTTCAATCTAATCCTAGTGTTCATACACTAGATAGCTGTGAAAGCAACCCTTCGTACTTGGGAAGTATAAAGGATTGAATTTTAGTCTGTGATAGACAGGAAGAACTTTGTGTACAGGGGTACACTGACACTTCGTTCCAATCTAATGACTATCGTTCACAGCCAGGATTTGTGTTTTGCCTTGATGTGGTGTTGTAGGCTGAAAGAGCTTTATGCAAACCATAGTGGCAAATTCTACAATTAAGGCTGAGTACATTGCAGCTTCTTGTGGCAGCAAAGGAAGCAGCTTCATTCATTTGAACTTGATTTAGTCCCTGGTGCTTGATGGTCCAGTATAGTTCTTACTGGGGTCGTAAGCATGTGTAAAGGAACTTAGCACTCAAGTATGTACTGCAGCAATATCATCTGATCTTGGAGATCATGGATAAAGATGATGATTCAAACTAGTTAAAATAAACACAGATAGCAATCTGGAAAAACCCACTGACGTAGCCTCTGGCGCAGCGGAAGCTAAATAAGTCATACTAGAGACATAGGAACTGATTAAACATCAGTTGCCCTTGGTCTTAGTGCAAGTGGGAGATTGTTGGTGTATATGCCCTACAGACCAATGTATGGACATGGTCAGACATTGTTATGAAAGTACTTTGATAGAATTATTAAAGGCATGGTCGTTATTATGCAGACTTCTCTACCTGCGTAGATGTATTGAGTTGCATATATATAATGTCCCAGGAGTTTGGATTGGATCCATTCTCACAAACTATCCCCAGTCAAGGTACCTTAGCAGATATGGGACAGCTTTGGTACATGTGAGACTGGTGTATGGGCTGGTTAGGTGCGGGGCACAGTAACGCAGACATACAGGTGCATTGGATGCACTGGAGTGATCCATCGTGAGGATTGATTTGTCTAGTCAACAAGTCAATCTCACATGCAAGAGGTTTGCATTGATCCTTAGACTTGAGGTATTCATGTCTAGATTTGATGATGGGTATGCTTTAATACAGTCTTACGTCTCTCCGTAATTGGGAGATCAAAACGACTGTCATTGGGCATGTCATAAGTCATATAGAGACATGGATGACCAATAGTAGGATTTGCCCCTTCCTTCAGAGGAAGTATGATATCCACCCCGGGGCGCCCCACATTATTGGTGCATGACAGGAGAGTGTGGCCACACTTGTTGAGTTATGACCAATGCATTGGATAATAAATTTGAGACTAATCCAATGACAGGATATCAGCTTAGGCAAAGGGATCTGTAATGCAATAGGAATCCTCGTTGCTTGTTAGGGAGTTGTTGCCATAATGACTTAAGTCCTATGACATGGGTAGTAGTGATGTGTTGCTAGATACCCCTCACTACTTATTATGTTTACATCATTGCCATCGTCATATGGATCCTACGGGGTCACACGCAATAGACTCTTGACGTTGCTTTATTCAGAAGCCTTAGGATCAAGTTATTGGATAACTTGGATCCATTTGGAAGATTTCATCAGCGCCAATGGGCCTGATGAGTTGGAAGAAAGTTATTGGAACCAAACTTTATTTTTTGGCAGGTTGACCCGAAATTGACCTAGATTGGTCACATTTGGATTAGGGTTGCATTGAATTGGATCCACTGGCTTAATCAACCCATGCCATGAAGTTTGGGCTAGTTCATTATCCAATGAGGCCCAATAACTAGTTATGAAGAAGAGGTATAAGCAAATAAGGGTATAATGGGGAGGAATTATACCCCATTGGCGCCAAGGGCATAATGGGGTGAAGAGGGCGCATGTTGCTTCATAAGGAAGCATTAGGCGCCTCCCCCTTTGCTCCTTGGATGGAATACTTGCCTCTAAGGCAAGTCTTGGGGCTGATATGGCTTGGTGGCTCTTTTGGAAAGAGCTTGGGCGCATATGGATATAGGGAAGAGGTATATGGTAAAGTCTTGGAGACTTACCTTACCTCAAACCCTAATTTCTCCCATGACACCACCCTTGGACGAATTCTTCATGCATGTTGCGCCTAGCCCTTCTCCTTGGATGGAAAGAATGCCTCTAAGGCATGTCTTGGGCTGATATGACAATTGGGCAAATAAGGATAGGTTGAATGAGGTTTATGGAAATGTCTTGGAGACTTTCCTTACCACAAACCCCTCTCATCCTAGCCGCCCACTTGGCATGATCTTAGCCCTTAATAAACCGCCCCTTGGCTTATAAAAGGGACCTTAGTTGCCCCTTTCTATGGTCGACTTCTTGGAGGTGTGAACCAACATAGAGAGGCGTGAGCAAGGCTAGAGGGTGACAACATCATCTTGGCGCAATCCTTCTTCCAACAAGTAACCGCAAGTCTTCTCCTTTTTATCCTCTTGGCGTGACTTGGAGAGGGACTTGGCGGTGTGATCTCCTCTTAATCTTCCTAAGGGCCGAAACTCCTCATCTCCTTCTTCTCTTGGAGAGAATAGGACAAGGAGTTGGCGGCTAACATCTTGTACTTGGCGCAACTTCTCTTGAAGGTGGCGCAAGTGAAAAGAAGGCTTGATTCTCTTCCCGAGGCTAGCACCAAGCGTGGAAGGGAGCAACGATCAAGGAGTCGACGCGTGGATACTTGTAGAGGACGGACACTTGGACGTCTTCAACTTGGCACCTTCTTCTTGACAAGCAATAAAGGTACTAACCCTAACACATCATTGTGTTCTCTCTCTCGCATGGATCCTTGGGAAAGGAATGTGTTTCGGGTGTAATACTTCTTCCGCTGCGTCCTGGGACTGCAAAAATTTAAAATTACACCCGGCATTCCCTAACAGCTTTTTCACTGCAAGAGGATCAATTTGTTAGGATTCTCTTATCTTGTCGTGTCTCTTGTTTTTGCATTCCTTTTGTCTTGTTCCTTCCTCTCTTGATCTATAAAAGAGGAGGATAGGCTACCAAGTTACTTAGTTCTCTCATAGCAGTAGAGTTCTCCTGGTGAGCTATGAGTGCCTCCAGAGTTTTGGGATCGTGGTCGGTGCCTTGATTTCGGAGTTTGTACGAGTCCTGGTCGGAGCCTCGACTCTAGAGTTGTTCTTTCCTTATCGAAATAAAGTAAATCCCACCGCCTCCGGTGGGTCAGGTTCGTCTGTTTCTCAAAGTTATTTGTTATTTCCGCTGTGTTCTTCTTCCTTCACCCCTTAGCCACGAGCATCCGTACATCGGAGGCGTGGACATTTCCTCGTTTCTTTGGTTTGTTTCCAGGTTCATAGGCGTGTGAAGCTAAACCCTGCGAAACCGCTGCCCCTAGAAGACGTGCTAAGCTTAAAATTTGCTAAGAGGTTAGTATGCAGATTAGTAATTTGAGTGCTGTTGGTTTCTCTCGCATCGGTGTTGCCGCGAAACACATTCGTCTCTGATTTCATCGTGTTTCTTGTTGCATTTCCAAAGCATTTTACCTTCCCTCATCTCAAGACCCTCTCTCGTCTTCCGTGCATCGTGTAAAACCCATAGAGTACGACATTAAAGACCAACCCACCCATTGTAGCTGCTTCACTCTCTATGCCTGATTGGTTATTGAAAATGCCATCTCTATGTGAAGTTTTAGTGTCAGGTTGCACATCAATATCACATGTTCCAGAGGAGCTCAAACAAAAATTACAATATGGGTTCATTATCGAAGGATGTCCCAAGCTACAAGCTCTACCTAGATGAATTAAGCATCTTAATTTCTTATTTACTTGATAGATTAAGGGCTTGTTTGACCGCACTTTTAAGCTTCTTTTAATCAGCTTTTAAACAGAAAATAGAAAGAAAACTGTTTGGTAATGAAAAGCATAATCATAAAAAACAGCAAAAAAGCAGAAGTTAGAAAAGCTATAAATTGATGCTTTTGCAGCTTATGCTTCTTTAAAAAAGTAATTTATATTATTTCATTTAAAATTTTAAGTATTATTATTTTAAATAATTTAAAATTTTAATACTAAAGAAAAATCAAATATATTATTATTTTAAATAATTTAAAATAATATATTTATTTATTATTTTAAATTTTGACAATAGTTAAAAAGCTATTAACCAAACATCTTATAAATTTTAACAGTACAGCACAGTGCAGCACAGTTATAAAGCTATTAACAGCGGGGCCAAACAGGCCCTAAATTTAAATAAGCCCTAGTATAGGGCTCTATTAATTACAAGTGTACTCTCTATTTATTTTGTTAATCAAGAAGTATGAATGATAATTTATTGTTATATGATTGCTTTTATCATTTGATCCTCTAGCATTCTTTGATATGGAATTGGTGACATATTTTATGGTGGCAACCTATTCAAAAACAAAATCTCATAGCAGAAAACAAAATATACCATTTAATCATTTAAATGCGTGCAAATGTGTTCCAAAGATTTAAATTGAATATACATTTTTAAAAGTGATGAAAATTTATCATTGTTGTAGACAATACATCTCATAAAGTTGTGTTCAACTTTTAAACTTTTTATATATATAGATTAAAATAAACATATCATTTTAATTAAATTACAAAGCACCTTTCTCACAAGTTCAAAATCTCTTCTAGAGGCATAAATTATTTTTCAATATCTTAAAATTAAGAAATATTGATAAAAAAAATAAAATTCCACTATGAAAGCGTTCATGAATAAATGATTGTAAAAAATATTATAGCCTTTATCTGCCTATTACTAATAATATATTATATACAATGTAAAAATGCATTATAAAGATGTGATACCGCGTGCGACAATGGTGATACCGATCGCACCACAATCCCCACACGCATCTCTACAAGTGCACAGATGTATCGAGGTAATATAGATAGATATTAATATCCACAGATATTAGTTAAATAGAATAAGTTCAAGTTCCACGAATCAAGTTTTTGTCGGTATATAGATAGATATTTGTATCCAATACTCCATTGAAAAATAAATTATATATATATATATATATATATATAATTGAAATATAAAATAATAATTATATAAATATATTCATCATTATAACAATTCATAAAATTATATTTTATAGATAATTTAAAATAAAAAAATATCTTTTATTTAATTGGGTATTTGTGAATTTTATTTAAATATCCCAAGTCATTTTTTATAGATAATTTAAAATAAAAACATAAGGACCAAATCATTTTTTTGTCTCTATATATTTTATTTAAAAATTTTGATATAATAGATTGACAAGCTCTAATACTACCATTTTTTTGACAATAAAACCTTAAAAAAAAGTTTGATATAAAGATTTTTTTTATTCCTTTATTTTCACTTATCTATCTAACTATTCGTATGATATGTGATATCGTTCTCATAGCTTTTTAAGTCGAAGATATACTTGTGTTTAGAGACGATGAAGAAAAACCCTAAAGGGGATAAGAAAAGGCCTATCTCATTAAATAGTACCGATGATTTTAGTATATGTGTTCACAAATCACAAGGAAGTATTTGCCATGCTTAGAAACTTCTCTCAAGTAAGCTTGTTTGTTAGAGAGGCATTGATCTTCTTACAAGTTTCAAAGAAAATACAAGCAAGAACAAGGAAGCACTTGTCATACTTATATCCTTCACTCAAGCACGCCTCGTTGCATTTACTTTTTTTCAAGCACAAGCCATGAAATGACTTACTAATCCCCACACATGTCTTTGCATTAACGTACACCACTTCTTCTTCTGCGACCAAAATTTATACATCAAACAAATAGATAAACAAATTGATAAGTAAAGAGCTAGTAATATACTTATGCACAGATAGAAGAAGTAGCACAAGTAAAGAAAAGGACACGAATGCTCTCTTGACCTCCATTGTTGGCAAAATGAAATTTGTAGTTAAGGGGTGGAAGTTAACCTTAGGTGGAACTTCAATTTGTAGTGTTCAAATGGAAAAAAAAAAGTAATAAATTAAGTTATCAACCATCTAAAAGAAAAGAAAAAGCTATCCTTTCACAGGAGGCAAAAACAAAAAAAAAAAATGAAATTATCCATGTTGGCAAAATAGTCCTTAATTTTAAATTATTTACATTAATTCTATGTGTAATTTACTTTTTCACCCTTCCTTTCCTTTTAATGTGCTCGATACATTCACTTTGGTGGATAGATATCTCGAGGGGATTTTATTAATAAAAGGACTAAATCCGATTTAAATTAAATTAAAAAAATTCAAGCTACTTTTTAGGGGGAAATCATTTGAATTTTTAGGGAAAAGGGAAAATAATTAAGCATTAGAATAAGACAATTACGAGGATAAATTTATATAAGAAAATTAATGCATGCCATTAATTGTTTCTGGATTGTTGCATGGATGTCTTTTTTTTGTTCATGCTTTTCGTATGGATTGCAAACTTTTTATCATAAATTTGAATTTACATCGATATTTCATACCTATTTAACTTAAGTTTGTTTTAAATTTTAAATGGATATCGGTACATACATAAAGATAATCAATCAAATTTATAAATTAAATAATATTATATTTTTCTTATCATAATTATTTTTAGTACTATTGATTAGGGTTACCAAGTAAACTCAGATCCACTCGGACGCCCTGACTTGACCCACCGTTGATAGGGAAAAATCGAGTTGACCTAGTTTTAGGGCGGGTTTGGGTAAAACTCGAGTCTTCATTAAGCGGGTGGGATCGGATCTGGGTATTATGGAATCCGCCCTAAACCCGAACCCAAACTCAATCCAAAATGTTATTTTGCCAAATTATAACATATATATATATATATATATATATATATATATATATATATATATATATATATATATATATATATATATATATATATATATATTAAAAGTTCTAATTTCATCACCCCTCCCTCACCGGAGTGATAAATTCTAAATTTCTCTCTCCCTCACTTGAATCACCATCAGATTCAGAGTCAAGGTCAGGATGGGCTTAAGAGTGGTAGGGTCAGGTAAAACCTGCCCCGACCCGCTCCGTTGTTATCCCTATTTTTATTTTAAATTAGTTATTAAATATAAGTATTGGTATGTTTAAACTCGGCCCTATAATTAAGTATCTGAATATACTATTTAAATAGTTCAGGTTATGACATTTGTGTGACAAATAACACCTTCAAAACTTTTTTTTTTCTCGCTTGGGGGGGGGAGTAATATTTTTAAGTCCAAATATATGCCATTTTCTTATATAGACGTGACTCTCATGTGTGTGTTCCACGCTACCGCATGCGGACATAGACTTGTCTCCGGCATGTGGGTGAAGACGGTGGGCGAATGACGCTGCTGACGGCTCTAGCAGCAAGCGACATTTGTGGTGGGAAAGGGGTGCAAAGTAGATAGGAGCTCCGGTGGCGGCAAAGGGTAACACTCCCTTGATTCATGTGCAATTATAAATTTTGTTTGTTTATTGTGAGCTGAGTCAAATATCAAGATAGAACCAAAAAATGCACGGTTGCAAGTGGAAATAACATTATGTATTGAAGAGAGAAAAAAAATATAAATTTAATTCTGAAATACAAATGATTTTAGATTAATATCCTTCCACAATATACTTTTTTTTACTTATTCATCCCAAAGTTCTCCATAAATGCCATGTTGTGCATACAATGTTTATATTTATTGGCTAACATCGAATAATTATATTATTAATATTATAATTATTTCATATTGGAAGTATCATAGGATTCAAAAATTCTTCTTTATTCTCGATTTTCATTTATCTATCTAACTATTTATATAGTATGTGGTCTCATTTTGACAGTCTTTTTAGTCGAAGATACACTTGTATTGAGAGACGAAGAAAACCCAAGTGTCTGTTTCTTTAGAAAGGAAGAAGAAAGGGGAGAAAAGATATATGGGAAGAATAGAAAAATGGAAAGAAGGGAAAGCTCGTTCAAGTGCATTTCATGTGTTCTTCCCACGGCAAGCGGTGACGGTAGAAATCGGGCGACAACAGTTTGGCTGGGCGAGGTCAGACAGGGCGACGACGTTGTGATGGGCGAGGGCGGACGAGCAAGGGTGAGTTGCGGCTAGGCGAGGGCGGATAGGGCAACGGCATTGCGGCTGGGCGAGGGCGGACGAGCGACAACACCATTGCTATGGCAAGGGCGCGCTGCAGCTGGGCAAGGGTAGATAGGGCAACGACACCGCAGCTAGGCGAGGGCAAGTTGCGGCTGGGCGAGGGCGGACGAGCGATGGTGCTACAACTGCGGCTGGGCGAGGGCGGACAAGCGACGGCTCTACGGCTGCGGCGAGGGCAAGCTGCGGTTGGGCGAGGGCAGACAGGGCGACAACGCTGCGGCAGGGCGAAGGCGGTGTTGTATATGAATATGTGTAGTTGTGATAATAAAGAGGAAATGTTTAGTCCCACATTGTGAAATGGTGTAAAGCTTTATGTGCTTATAACTTTAGCCATACCTCTATGAAGCAAGAAGTTGGGCCCATTAAGGGCTTAGTGCAAGGGTCCACTATGACCTAATTATAATAATAATATTTAGTGGTCAAGATTGGGCTAGGGTGTGAAGGCTATCACGGCCGTGATAGTTTCGCACCATGTTGCACGTCTATCGCCGAGAAAATCACGGCCACGCCGTGCTTTTGGCACGCCCGTGATCTTCTCGTCGTGGTGACTTTACTCTTTGCCGAGAGTGTCACGGGCAGGCCCTGACAGTATGCACGCCCGTGCTTGTGTTCGCCCACGCACGCCCAAGGGCGGTTATTGCTTCAAGAGGTGTGTTGGTTACGTGGTATATACACCATTTTCTCCTTGTAACTACCAATTCGATGTAGTGTTCGCTACTGTGAACTTCTCCCCTTTTTGCTGCGAGTTCTCAACGAGTTTCCCTTGCCTTGTTGAATCCTAGAGGTCGAAATAAGCCTTTAGGACAGTGACGTTCGTTCACGCCTCAAGGCTGTCTTCACCGATTGTTGCTTCTTCGTGTTTTTTTCTACAATCTAAAGGCTTATTTTTGAGATGGAGGCAGACTTGAACCCGAATGTCAAAGTCCAGTTTCAAGAAGAGACCTTCAAACTGGATCGCTTCGATGGAACAAACTACACGCGATGGCAAGATCGAATGTCCTGGCTCTTGACCGCGCTCAACCTCTACTATCTCCTCGATCCGAATCTGCAACAAATTCCAAAAAGCTTGCCTACGGATTCTGATGCTGTGAAATCAAAATTGGATGCGGATAAAGCAAAGAGGGAGACAGACAAAATGCTGTGTAGAGGTTACATCCTTAATTCTCTTGCGAGTCAGCTTTATGATGTCTATCGGAATTACAAAACGCCAAAAGAGGTATGGGATGCACTCGAATCTAAATACAAGCACTTGAAGAAAGGTACCGATAGATTTCTTGCTCTAAAGTATTTCAAGTTTAGTTTTTCTGAAAACATGCCTATTATGGATCAAGTTAGAGAGTTAGGGATCCTTGTTTCCCAAATGTGTGAACTCCAGATTAAAATTCCTGATGCAATCCAAGTGGGGGCTATTTTATCTAAATTGCCTTCATCCTGGAATGACTATAGGAAGAAAATCTTACATTCCACTGAGAACTATACAATAGAGCAATTCACTACACACTTGCAAATAGAGCGTGAGAATCGAACGATGAATTAATTTTAGGTTCAAGAGTGAACCAAGTTACTGTTGCTCCAAATGTGGGAAAATCCTCTGGTGGGCCTCAAGGCAATCTAAATGTGAAAGGCAAAGGCTTTAAAAGGCCTTATAGTGTTAACAATGTGAAGAAAAATTGTTCTTGTTTCAATTGTGGAAATAAAGGACATTATATCAAAGAGTGCAGGTACAAGAGAAATGCACCCAGAAATCAAAGCACTTCTAGACATCAAACAACCAATTTGGTTGAGGCTGAAAAACAAGAATATGTTGCAATGGTTACAAAGCTACATCTGGCTACTGTTGTTTCAAATGATTGGTGGTTGGACTCTGGTGCCACCATACATGTTTGCAACAATAAAAATGTGTTCAAAGTTTACAATGAACTGAAAGAGCCTGAAGAAGTGCTGATGGGCAACCATGTTGCTACAATGGTTCTGGGCAAAGGAAGTGTTGAGCTGAATTTCACTTCTGGGAAAAGGCTTACTCTTATTAATGTATTTCATGTACCTGAAATTAGAAAGAACTTACTTTCTGCCAATATATTGTGTAAGAATGGCTTTAAGATTGTACTAGAGGCAGATAAGCTTATTGTAACTAAGAATGGAGTGTTTGTGGGAAAAGGATATTCTACTGATGGCATGTTTAAACTTTCTATTAATGAAATGAAGAATGTTGTTGCTTATATTGTTTGTTCATCTTCTTTGTGGCATGCTAGATTAGGTCACTTGAATTATAATTCATTGCAATACATGTCTAAAAATAATTATATATCATGTATAGATGATCATGTAGGAAAATGTGAAATTTGCATAGAAGCAAAATTGACTAAGAAACCTTTTCCTAAGGTTGAAAGAAAGTCAAATTTGCTTGAACTTGTACATTCTGACATATGTGAATTAAATGGTCATCTAACTAGAGGTGGAAAAAGATACTTCATTACATTTATAGATGATCATTCTAGATTTACATATGTTTATCTCATGAGAACTAAGGATGAAGCTTTTGATGCATTTAAACTATACAAGTTTATTGTTGAAAATCAAAAGGATGTAAAGATAAAAATGATCAGAACTGATAGAGGAGGAGAATACTTCTCTATAATGTTTAACTCCTTTTGTGAAAACAATGGAATAATCCATCAGTGTACAGCCCCTTATACACCTCAACAAAATGGGGTGGCTAAAAGGAAAAATAGATCCTTGGTTGAAATGGTAAATGCAATGTTGACAAATGCTAAATTACCTTTTTCTTTATGGGGTGAAGTTGTATTAACTGCATGTCATATTTATAATAGAATTCCTTTTAAGAAATTTAATGCTTCTCCTTATGAGTTATGGAATAATGGTAGAAAACCAAATCTGAATTATTTCAAAGTGTGGGGGGTGTGTTGCTTTTTATAAGACCCCACATCCTCATAAGTCAAAATTAGGACCTAGAGGTATAAAAAGCACTTTTGTTGGATATGCCCAAAACTCTAAAGCATATAGGTTGCTTGATCTAGAAACAAATTCAATTGTTGAATCTATAAATGTTGAATTTTTAGAAGGTAAGTTTATTAATGATATAAATGAGATTCAACCTAATGTGACATCAAGTTCGATTGATGTGGGGGTTGAAAATAAAAGGAAAGAAATTGGTGAGCCAAGTGAACCTAGAAGAAGTAAAAGAGTCAGAATTGAAAAGCATTTAGATTCTGACTTTATCTCACCTGATTCTATTATCTTCCTTGTTGAAGCAGATAGAACCAAAATATTAAGTAAAACTTCCATAATATTTAATATGGAAAGTGAGCCCAAAACAAATAACAAAGCTATGGCTTCAAGAGATGCAGCATTCTGGAAAGAAGCTGTAAATGATGAGATGGACTCTATCATGTCCAATGGAACTTGGGTCTTGGTAGATTTACCACCTGGGTCTAAAGCAATTGGGTGTAAATGAGTGTTTAAAAGAAAAGATAATGGTTCTATTCAAACCCATAAAGCTAGATTGGTAGCTAAGGGGTTTTCTCAAAAGGAAGGAATAGATTATTTTGATACTTATGCTCCAGTGGCAAGAATAACATCTATCAGATTGTTATTTGCTCTAGCTTCAATTCATAGTTGTTTGTACATCAGATGGATGTTAAAACAACATTTTTGAATGGTGACTTAATTGAAGAAGTGTACATGGAACAACCTGAAGGCTTTGTGCTTCCAGGGAATAAACATGAAGTATGTAAATTAGTTAAGTCAATATATGGTTTAAAACAAGCTCCCAAGGAATGACACAAAAAGTTTGATACAGTGATCCTTTTAAATGGATTTAGGCATAATAATGCCGATAAGTGTATCTATTACAAAACAACAAATGATTATAGTGTGTTTTTGTGCTTATATGTCAACGACATGTTGATTTTCTGCAATAGTAAGAAAGGAATAACAGAAACAAAATTGTATCTAAGCTTGATATTTCAAATGAAAGATCTAAACGAGGTAGACAATTTTGGGAATTAAAGTAAACAAAAATTCTAATGGATATTCTTTATCTCAAAGTCACTACATTGAAAAGATACTTGAGAATTTTAAGTATCTTGGAATAAAGGAGGCTTGTACCCCCTTTGATTCAAGTGTGAAATTATCAGAAAATAATGGGAGAATTGTTGATCAATTGAGTTATGCTAGTGTCATTGGTAGCTTAATGTATGTTATGCATTGTACTAGACCTGATATAGCTTATGCTATGTGCATACTATCAAGGTTCACAAGTAAGCCTAGCACAGAACATTGGAAAGCTATTAAAAGAGTGTTGGGATATCTAAAGAAAACACAAGGTTTGAGTCTTGTGTATAGTGATTATCCATCTGTGCTAGAAGGATATAGCGATGCAAGTTGGTTAAACACACTCCATCTTTTTATTTTTACGCTGACGACGACAATGAGAGGTGACGGTGAAGAGGCAGCGATAAGAGGTGAGAGGCAGCAATGGCAACGGCGACAACGACAGCAACGATGAAGAAGATTGCAAGAGAAGTACAAGAGCGAGAGCGGGCATAAAAAAAAGGGGTGAAATTAGACATTAGAAGGGCAAATCTAGCTTTTTGCCTGATTGTCCGCTTGATTTGGGCGGAAAGCAAATAGGGCTATTTTCCCTCTTATTTTTTTTTCCATTTTTCCTCCCTTATTTTTCGTCCATTCTACTAAACACAATTTTATAACTCTCCTTTCAACTTTCCATCTATTCTCTCCTCCTTTCCTTTCTACTAAATACACTGCTAGGGATTGGTAGATTAAGTCAGCTCAAGAAGCCATTTTTTCCTTTAATTCAGTGAATAAAGAAGCCTT
Organism: Costus lasius; assembly: GCA_027563935.2. NCBI lineage: Eukaryota > Viridiplantae > Streptophyta > Magnoliopsida > Zingiberales > Costaceae > Costus > Costus lasius. Next base: position 70,713,239 of record CM050452.1, read on the forward strand.
GAACCGATCTGTTTAATGTAGAAGAATTCAATTGCTTGAAAGAACATTGTAGGTGACATATTATGTAAGAAATTAAGTTATAGTTAGATATTGAATTTGGGTCTATTTAAAGTGGAAGAGTACTCAACATTAGCTATTGAATTTGATAATGCCAGTATTCGTGTTCATTGTGGTTGATTCAATCAGGTTTTTCAAAAAAGGAACAAGAGAACTCTCACTAGAAGCCAGGCCAAAAAACGCAAATGTGAAGTTACATGTTATTCAACCATTGATTGCGTCGTTATAGTTGAAACAAAGGAAATGGGCACAATTATATTATACTTCGAGATAATACATAATGTTCCAGTACAGGAAATAAGAAAATGTAACTAGGTGAACTAATCAGGGATACAATAACAGCACAATTGACATTGAATTTATCGTACTCAAACCTTACATATAACTTTCAAATTTTCTAGCAGTTAGAGAACGTATTCATGTCAACAAAATAAATGCCGACAATTCCAAGAATTATTTATACAGAAAAAGGAGAAACAAGATCATTTCATCATAATCATGTTGTTTTAACAAAATTCCTATCAAAATTCAAATAGTAATCCTCTTACAGATACCACCGATATAGGATTTGTACATTGAAGGGTCAGGATTCTCACAAGATCCCGCCGCCACTAATCCGGCGACTGATGCGACGAGAGACAGACGGAGAGAGCTAGCTGCGCGCGCTGGCACTGAGATCGCTTGAGGGAAGTGCCGGCGCTGGAGCAGAGGCCGCGCACGGCCTCCGACTCTTCGGGGCAGCGTGCGGCCACCACGCACTCAGCCAGCGAGCGGTTCAGGTGTCGGCACAAAATCGATCGCTGCCGCTGATCACCAGCGCGTCGGTGGCACTCCATCAGCGCCCGATGCACCGCTCCGCACCGTGAAGGCAAGGTCACAGCCGCCTCGTCGCCGACTGCTCCAACGCCGTCGTCTCGTCCTTGACCACCCATGGGGTCGATTTACCGGTAGATCGGGTGGTGTTACTGGTGAATTGTTTGAGCCGACAGCAGCTCGGTTTGGTTCGACCGGACCAATCCTTGTTCACTTGTGTCAGGCCGGTTCATCCCAAAGACAATGGTCCACGTACCGACTCAAGCCCACCAGGGAAAGAGGAAGGAGGAGCTCGATTGAAGCGGTCAACAAGTGCAGTTGACCAGGGGACTTCAGCGTCTTCATCACCACGCGCGACGGTACACGCGGGCAACGGCTGCGACCATGCTTCGGACGGCGAAGCCCTAAGCGGAGACGTGGTCTTCTCTACAAAGCTCGGACGCAGAAGATTGCAGTGGGATCTTTGGACAACCGAGATCCACGGCACGAGAGGAAGCTATGAGGCGGTTCCTCTCCTTTAAAGGCAAGCGCTACTAAGAGGGAGGGGACATCTCCATCAGCGATCATCTCCACCAGCAACGGCTAGCACCTTCCACCCTTCTAGCAAGCTTAGAGAAGCTTGGAGAGATTTCCTGGCGTCTAGAGAGACGCCGGCGTGAGGAAGACCGTGAGTGGGAGAGAGAGAGATTTGTAGCCAGCGACAGTGGTCGCCGGCGAGGGAGGGAAGAGGGACATCGGCGACAGAGGTCGTCTAGGGCAAAGATTGGGTTTTGTAGCCGTTCAGGTGAATAAGATTCCAGCTTTCCCAATCTCCATCTTCCCTGTCCTTCGTGTATTTTCCACGTCATCTTCGGCGGCGACTTTCGGCTGGGCAGAGCCGGTTGGCGACGATGAGACTGTGAAGAGGAAGGCAGGTGGCCTTCCCTTGTTGATACGCATCCTCTCTTCCGGCGACGGACGGACGAACGCGGCGGCGTGTGTTCGTTCACAGCAAAGACGAAGGCGAGAGTTTCGAACGCGCGGGTGTTCGAAACGAGGAGAAAGTCAGCGAACTGAGCGGTCAACGGTCAATTCGGCGTAGCGAGATTTCGATTTCGGCTGACGCCAACCGACGTCAGCGAAATCAAAATCTGATCGGTGAATTCGATTTCGGGCGGCTGACGCAACGACGATGTCAGCAACGGGAGGAATTCGGCAAGCAACGGTCAACGATTGATTTTGACCAGAGGTATATTTTTGAATTTAGGGTTCCCGATTGGATTTTTCTAAATTAGGGTTAGGGTTCTGAGCGACCTTGTAATTTGGGGATAAAAATTAATATGTGAGATTAGGGTTTTCGATTTGGGTTGTGATTTTGCCCGGAAACCCTTGAGAGTGCACGCTCTAGTGTTCCGCCGGATAGCCCTAAGACAACGGTTAAGGGCTGATCCGACCGGGGCGTGACAATTGGTATCTGAGGCAGACTGTGGGCCCATACCCACAGGTAGAAGCACACGATGACAGGGTTAACGTGGTACAACAAACACGGCTGCTTCACCCGCGAAGGTGAAGAAAGGTTTCAAGTTCCAGAAGATCACCCACACAGCTAGAGGAGCGTCAGAGGACGTGTGGCCTCAGGGTAAAGCCAAGGAGACGGCTAAACTTGAGAAGATGGTGAACCAGGGAAATCGTATCACACAGATCGAGCGGGCGCTAGGCTTGGCAGGCGATAGAGACACGGCGATTATTCCTCAGATGGAGCATTTTCGAAAGACCATAGAGGAACAGAGGTTGCAGATTGAGTTCATGCAGCAGATCATAGATGATCTGATCCACCTGCCAGAGCAGATGACACGCATGCAACAGACCTTGGAGGGTCTGATCGACGTGCCCGGGCAGATGGCACGCATGCGAGAGGAGATGCAGGCTGAGATCGTCATCCTGCGCTTGGCCGTAACGTAGGTATCGCGATCGGCAGCCACGGTGGAGCAGGAGGCTCCCAAGCCAAGAGTACGCATCCCGGAGCCAGCGACGTTCGGAGGAGCCCGATCGTCCAGAGAGGTAGAAAACTTTATTTGGGTTATGGAACAATTATTTTCTGCCAACCATGTTTCTGCAGGAGAGCGAGTGCAGGTGTGCATCGCTTATCTCACTGGCGACGCGAAGCTTTGGTGGAGAACCAAAGTTAGCTCAACATCAGGAGCTTCTAGTTGGCCATGGGAGACTTTTCGTGAGGAACTGCGGCGGCAGTTTCTTTCCGGAAACTCAGAAGACCAGGCTCGTGACAAAGTGGATCGGCTGAGGCACACTGGCTCGATCCAGGAGTACGTCAGGGCGTTCTCTACGTTGATGCTGGAGCTACCCGACATGGCGGAAGGTGACAGGAAGTATCTCTTCATCCGGAACCTTCAGCCTTGGGCGGAGGCAGAGGTCCGACGACACTCACCACCAGACTGAAGGGTGGCTGCGGCGGTGGCTGAGTCCTTGGCGGATAATCAGAAGTTCAGATCAACACCACCAAAGAAACAACGGTCACCACCAAAGCGCGGCTCCCCACGGACTCCACCGGAGGCTAAAGCTCCAGAGAGGGGGAGACCCTTCTTCCGGCAGAATAGAGGTTCACCGGGACAACGAGAGCAGAATCGTCCTACGGGAAGGACACGAGTTGAGCCAAAAGTACAGGGTTGTTTCGCTTGCGGGGGTCCTCACTAGATAAAGGACTGTCCCAACAAACAAAAACTCATGGCAATAATAGCGCGGGAACCAGATGAGGAAGCTGAAGTCAACACCGAGGAGGTGAGGATCGGGGGGATCCAAGTAGTTCCGAACACTGCCACGAGGGAGTTGCAGTGTCGGATTGGGGCGATGGTTACGATAGATCCGCCCGTTGCAGACGTCGAGGGCGATGTCCAAATTGCACGGGGGAGAATTATCAGGCCTAGTTCAGGCTGGTTCGGCCCAAAGCCCAATGGGCCACGTACCGACTCAAGCCCACCCGGGAAAGAGGAAGGAGGAGCCCGATTGAAGCGGTCAACAAGTGCAGTTGACCAGGGACTTCGGCGTCTTCATCACCACGCGCGACGAAAGACGCGGGCGACGGCTGCGACCACGCTTCGGACGGCGAAGCCCTAAGCGGAGCAGAGACGCGGTCTTCTCCACAAAGCTCGGATGCAGAAGATTGCAGCGGGATCTTCGGACAGCCGAGGTCCACGGCATGAGAGGAAGCTATGAGGCGGTTCCTCCCCTTTAAAGGCGAGCGCTGCTGAGAGGGAGGGGACATCTCCATCAGCGATCATCTCCACCAGCAACGGCGAGCACCATCCACCCTTCTAGCAAGCTTAGAGAAGCTTGGAGAGATTTCTTGGCGTCTAGAGAGACGCCGGTGTGAGGAAGACAGTGAGCGGGAGAGAGAGAGATTTGTTGCCAGCGACGGTGGTCGCCGGCGAGGGAGGGAAGAGGGACATCAGCGACAGAGGTCGTCGACGGCAAAGATTGGGTTTTATAGCCGTTCCGGTGAATAAGATTCCAGCTTTCCCAATCTCCATCTTCCCTGTGCTTCGTGTATTTTCCGCGTCATCTTCGGCGGCGACTTTCGGCGGGGCAGAGCCGGTCGGCGACGACGAGACTATGGACAGGAAGGCAGGCGGCCTTCCCTTGTTGATACGCATCCTCTCTTCCGGCGACGGACGGACAAACGCGGCAGCGTGCGTTCGTTGCAGCGAAGACGAAGGCGAGAGTTTCGAACGCGCGGGCATTCGAAACGAGGAGAAAGTCAGTGAACCGAGCGGTCAACGCTCAATTCGGCGTAGCGAGATTTTGATTTTGGCTAACGCCAGCCGATGTCAGCGAAATCGAAATCTTATCGGTGAATTCGATTTCGGGCGGCTGACGCAACGATGACGTCAGCAACGGGAGGAATTCGATGAGCAACGGTCAACAGTTGATTTTGACCAGAGGTATATTTTTGAATTTAGGGTTCCTAATTGGATTTTTCTAAATTAGGGTTAGGGTTCTGAGCGACCTTGTAATTTGGGGATAAAAATTAATCGGTGAGATTAGGGTTTTCGATTTGGGTTGTGATTTTGCCCGGAAACCCTAGAGAGTGCACGCTCTGGTGTTCCGCCGGATAGCCCTAAAACAACGGTTAAGGGCTGATCTGACCGGGGCATGACAACTGGTGTCAGGCCTCAGTCCAGCCCGTTCGGCCCAAGGACTAGTGGGCCACGTACCAGCCCAAGCCCACGCGGTAAAGAGGGACGCGGAGCCCAGATTTCCTGGTTAAAGCGCGATGTTGACCAGGGCTCGGCATCTTCAGCGGAGAGCTCGCGCGCGCACCCTTTGGACGCAGACGGTGGCGTCGGCGAAGGAAGCAAGCTTCAGCAACAAAGCTTGTGGCGCAGCGTGATCTTCGGACACGAAGGAGTAAGGGCGGCGGATGCCCTAAAACTAGAGGAGAGGCGAGCGACGCCTCTATAAGGAGTTGGGGAACTTGAGAAGAGGAGGCATCTAATTGAGAAGAGGGCTCAGGGGAGCAACTGGCGTGCAAGAGAGTCGAGCAAGTGTGAGGTAGAGAACTTGTAACCGGCGTCTGGGGAGACGACCGGTGAGGGAGGGGAAGTGGGCACCGGCAACGGGGGCGCCGCTTCTGGGAGAGCTTGTAGCTTGGTTAACAGAGGAATAAAAGCTTCTTCCATCCACTTCTTCCTTCCCCTGTTTTCTGTGCATCTCGGCGGCATCGTTTCTCGGTGGCAGGCGGCTGCCGAACAACGACCGAAGGCAGAGGACGAGGCACGAGTCCTCACCCTACCGGCTTCATCCCTCTCCTGTGAGATCGCGAGCGCGGCGGCGCTCTGCGGAGAAAGGCGCTGCGGCGGCGTGCGGCGTGTCGAAGACGAAGGCGGAGCGAGCGTTTCGAACGGCATTCGAAACGAGGTGAAAGTCAACGGTGGAACGCGGTCAACGACTTCGAACGCAAATTGATTCGGCGGCGAAATCAATTTGCGGGTTGACGTCGGCGAGACGTCAGCGAAGCGATTAAAACACGATTCGGCGGATTTAATTTGGGGCGTTGACCAGGTTGACAAGAGGTATTATATGATTTAGGGTTTCGGTTTCCTGAATTAGGGTTAGGGTTTTCCGACTCTTTTTGGTTCGGGGATTGATTTTGGACGGAGATTAGGGTTTTCAAATTTGGGGTGAGATTTTACCCGGAAATCCTAGGGAGTTCACGCCTTGGTGTTCCACCGGACAACCCTAAGACACTAGTTTAGGGCTGATCCGATCGGGGCATGACAACTAGTGTCACTACCCGGCCTAATGGTAGACCGACGGAACATCAGACCGGGCATGAAAACCATAGGATTTCCATCCCAGATTTGGAAACCCTAGTTCCTCGTATAAAATTTCTCCCTCAATTCGAAAAGAGTCGGGAAACCCTAATCCTAATTTAGGAAAAATCCGGAAACAACCAAAACCCTAAATTAAGATACCTCTTCTGGTCAAAATTTGATGTTGACCAATCAACCGGAAAATCACTGCCGAAGTCAAAATTCCAATCGCCGCTCGAATTTGCGTTTTCTCCTCGGTTCCGTCAACCGGAAAATCGCTGCCAAAGTCAAAATCGGAACGCGTGCTTCGCACGTCGTCTTCCTCGTCTCGTCGAGGCATCTGCCGGCTTCGTTCGCACGCAGCAATGGTCGAACGCCACCCGCGTTTCATCCGCCGGCTTCGTTCGCACGCAGCGATGGTCGAACGCCGCCTGCGTTTCGTCCGCCGCCGAGCCGGATAGCCACCTGCTATTGTCGCGTCGTCGCCGCCGAAGACGACGAGAACACCAAAACAGGGGATAGATACCGTCGAAATAGGGAGAAGAAGGTGGAGAGGAAAAGCTTCGTTATTGATCACCATAAAGCAACAAAACATCTCGCCTGTCGACCCCTAGTCGCCGGACCTCCCTCTTCCCTCCCTCGCCGACATTGTCGGCTACAATTCTCTCAAACGTCGTTGCCAGGGGCAACAGAACTCCTATTCTTCAACTCACCCCGTGAAGATGAAGATCTCTACTCAAGCTTTGCTCGCTGCTGATCTCCCGATCGCTCGATACTTTCCCTTCCTCTATCCGCGGCTTTTATCGAAGCAAGCCGCCGCCTCGACGCCTCCGCGCTGACCACGTCTTCTCTCCAAATTAGGGCGTCGAGCGCCCGCTGCCCGAGGAGCCCGCCATCCCGTGTCCGCTTCCATCGAGTCCGATGTCGTTGCCATTGTTGCGTCTGGTGTCGCTCGCGCGGATGAATTTGCAGCTAAATCAATCTATGGGTCAACATTACGCGTTGATGAGTGCAGCATGGGTTTGGGCTGGTGTTTGGCCCACTGGGCCTTAGGCCGAACCGGGCTGAACCAGGCTGAACCAGGCCTGACAACTGGGTTTAAATCTTTTGAGCCGACCGCGTACTAGATCGGAATGGATAAAGAGCCGAAACGTTTATTAATTTATCTTTTTTTTTCAAAACTCGGATCGACACTACTATTGATTCAACCCGAATCCTCGAATCTGTATCAATTGCCCAACCCAGTCAAAACCCTTCTAAGAGTGGGCGCCACCGATGACGGCGCTCCCGTGTGCCTCCTGCTGCCATCACTTCTACATCACCGGATCACCATCATCTCCGGTGGCGTCGAGCTTCTTCTCTGTTCATCATCTAAGCGTCACGCTCCGATTTATGAACCTTCCTATCTTTGTTTTCTTCTGAGAGGTTCGATCTACCTCCTCTGTTTTGTTACTTTTTGTGTTTCCGATGCTGATTCACAAGTTGTGGCGCATAAAGGGAAGTGGCTACAATGGCAGCGGCAGCTCAACCTTTTAAAGGGAATTTGAAGGTGATTGTGCTCTCTCCGAACTGTCATATTGTTGCTTTCGGTTTCTTCTTGAATTTTCAGCTTCGCATATTCTTTGTTGTGCTCTAGTTCATGAGTTTGATCTTAGGCATGTAAGAAAAATGTAGAAATCTAAATAGTTCAAAGTGACTTTGCTCTCTTATTGCCATCTAGTTGTCACTCTTAAATTTGACAACCTGCACACGGAAATTTAAGCCTTCAGTTGGCATGATTTTGGCAAGTAAACTTGTGCAAATTATTCAATGTGGCCTATTAACTGATAGGTCTAGTTTCTTTATCTTTCTGCGCAGTTGTGAAATCTTTGTACATTACTCTAATGCGACTTAAATTGCAATCCCCAGAAAAATGTAGGAAACATCTTTTTGTCAGAACCTCTTCTCTAATTTTAAATAGTTTACTTGGAAAGTGGGAACACCTTTGGTTTTTGTTCAGAATGCCAAGTACTGCTTGAACTAATCATTTTAAGAAGTTAAAGAAAACCCTCAGGTTACCTTGAAATGTGCCAAAAAAACTGAAACCGATTTTAGTAAGACTCTCCTGATTTCTATTTCATATTAATCAAGGATATTTTGCAAACTCCTATAACTTAATTCCTAGTTGTTATCTCTAACAAGGTATTGTAAAACTGTAAAAAGAGGGTAGAATGTGCCAAAATCCTAGAATATGGACATCATGTCTTGAGGTTGAAAGACTATCTTAAGGGCTAAAAAGAAGCTTTTGATGATTTAGTTTCATTTTAAATTTCATTATGTTGGGGGTATAATGCAGTTCCTTCTCGCTTCCCTTGGGTTTCCCACCCTTTTTCTCATGTAAGGTTCTGTGTCTGACTTTTTGTATGCGTTTTGTCACTTGTTTCGCTTTTTTGGATCTCTTCTGTAGTAGTCTGTTTTCTTTCTTTCGAACAAAACACCATGATAAGCATATGTACAAGATTGCTCACTAATCAGATGTAAACTGATGAAAGAATTATCTCAAACTGCTTTTGTTTAAAGTATGCACAATGATATAGCCAATACAAGAAAATATCTGGGGTAGAATGCTTTATGGGGATTGAGAAAGTTATTTCATTAGTTATCAACTACTTCAATGAATTTTATCTTTGTTGATGGCATCAATAATAACAAATCATAAAGTCTTAATTACTCGTAGTCCATCTCTTCTCCCATTTACCACTTTAAATCAAAAGTATTAGACTCTGGTTGCACTATTTTTAGCAAAGTTATATTAGGCTTCTTTTATCTCTGTAGCTTTCCTAATCATTTCATTTTCACTAACCACAACATCTGTAGTTTTCATATTTTATATGTATACATCTGCTTATGTAATTGTTCCTAATGACTTCCCTACTTATTCTACTTTTAATCAAGGCTTAAAAAAACAGTTCGAGACATGGTATTGGTCGAACCGGTATGCATTGTACCATAACGGTGGTACCAACATAGTGTCGGTTGGTAATATATATATATATATATATATATATATACTATACACACACACATACACACACCCCTGTACCAACCATATACCGGAACTGGTCTATGGTCGGACTGGTACCACTTGGTACAGACCAATATTTGATTCTATGCTTTTAATTGTTCACAAAACTCAAAAGAAAATATTTTTTTTTTCTTTAGTGTTTCCATAACCCCTGTACCAACCATACCGGAACTGGTCTATGGTCTATGGTCGGACTGGTACCACCTGGTACAGATCGATATTTGATTCTATGCTTTTAATTGTTCACAAAACTCAAAAGAAAATATTTTTATTTTTTTTTCTTTAGTGTTTCCATATATTCTTACAATTTTGTAAAGACACTAACTTTTTGTTCATTTAACCTCACTACACTGATTTATGGTGAGAAAATTAGTTACATTATGACATCCATATTAACATTGCTATAATTTTATTTCTATCTAATATGGACTAGCCAATTAGTAGAAACTTCCAACAGACCTATTCACTTTCTCTACCCTGCTTCTTACTGTAAGAACACTGTATTTTTGAATCTTTCTTTTCTTTGAATAGTATATCAAAGATTTTTTATTTTTGTATATGTACATATGTGGAGAAAAAGTATACAGTGGAGAAGAAACTACATCTTTTGTGTCATTATGGGTATCTTATCTCCAAAATATACTGAAGAATATTATATTCCTGATCAAGGTTTGAACCGATTGAAATTTCTAGTTTATATTGGTCCGATTACTATAGCACCGACACAGTCAGTTTTCTTATAGTATAGTGTCTGTCAACTGGTCCGAGACTAGATCTATATACCAATTTAAATCAGTTTTTCAAACCTTAATTGTTTTTAAGTACTATGCTAGTTTTCATGAGGCATCTAGAATCATGCTATGTCCGTCTTTTTGTATCTATCCAAAATTTCACCAGAAATATGTTAGGGACCCCATTTCCCATATGCAACTTCAAATTCTTCAACTTCTAAAAGCTAGACCATGTTCCTTCAAGTCTTCAACTACATAAATACTTCATTTATTCTAGTAGTAAATATCTATATTTATTAACAGAGAAGAATCCTTTATAAAATCTATATTCAACAAGTTTTTTACGTCATTGTTCCGCTAAATTTTATGTTATGATTTTTCTAATGTCTTCTGTAAGTTAAATTTGTACTTATAATTACTTAGAAAGCATTGGCTGGACTCAGGAGAATAAATTTAGAGGGTTTGCGATGGCGAGTATTTGATGCAAAGGACCAGGTTGGTATTTGTTTCCTATTTCTGATATCTGACATTATCTGATTCTCTGGTAAAGCAGGGATAAAACTGATAGGTAAATAAATGAATAAATAAATAAGAGAAATGACCCCTAACTAACTTTCCATGCATTAGGTCCTTGAAAGATTGGCAAGATTGGCGTCTCATATAGCATCTGTAGTGCAAGGGAAAGACAAGCCCAACTACGCTCCGCACCACGAAGATGGGGATATGTGCCTTGTGCTTAATGCAAAAGACATTTGTGTTACGGGAAGAAAAATGACTGATAAATTCTACCACCGGCACACTGGGTAAACACCTGTAGAGTTTTTCTTCTCTAAATAATTATTTTTTATGGTTTTCCATTTTCTTAGCTATACTTATATTTCTTCTCACAGATATGTTGGTAACTTAAAAGAAAGGAGCTTGAAAGATCAATTAGCAAAAGACCCAACAGAAGTGATTCATAAAGCTGTCTTGCGCATGCTGCCACGCAACAAATTGTGTGATGTAAGTTGTACTTCATTTTCTACAATGTTTTGCTTAAATGATAGTAGTAGCCTTGGAAATTGAACATTTAAGTTTATAGATCTCCGGAAGTTATCAAAAGTGTGATCTACTTGCGTCAACATTAATTTTGAGTATGTCACAAATTAGTCAAACTGAGTCAAAATTAATTAAATGTGACCATTGTGAAAATAATGAAATTTTAACTCGAAAAAAATTTTTGAAAAATAGGGAAGGAAAGTAATGTCTTATATCGCATCCCAACATCTTTAAATATTTATCATATTAATGCATTTATCCAAAACTAACCTATTACCATCAATGACTTGATTATCAAAATTAGTCAAGTACAGTTCAGAGGAGGCTCTATTTAACCAAATATGATACGGAAAATTTCTTTAAGGAGGTGATCACATAATTGGCTTAGTCAATATTTACCTAAATCAACTCAATTGGCTGTTGGATGTCAAGATAAAAATAAATGAAAGTACCATAAAAGAAATAAAAAATAAAGAATACTGACATCTAACATGTCTCTCATATTCTCTCTAATTCCATATCATTTTTATTCCATCTTCTACCATGCTTACCTTAAAAGTTTTAACAAAGCAAACCCATATCAAAGTACTTAATTTTTTCTACACTTCCTCACTCGCTTCCCTAATCATTCTATCAAATTTTCCCATGCTATGACAGTCACTCTTATGTTTCAACTATAAATAGGCACTTCTTTCATGCAAGAGGAGATGCAGTGAAGATGCTAAGGGGATGCTAACAAGACAAACATCCACAACCTTGACGAAGCCCTCTCTTAATGAAGAACGAGAATGATGCTAGGACCCTACAAAAATAAGTACCAAGTTGACGAGAGAGGCTGCGGTCGTGTAGAGTCGATGAGGGACTCCTTGACGAGAGGAGGTGGAGTTGGGGCTCAGCGATGTTCGATCGGTGAGCGTGGCGTGATGGCGACTAAGATGAGCTGGCACGATGGCCGTCAAAAGCCCGTCCGTTGCAACTCCTCCAGCGCTGGAACGACACCGCTTCCCCCTTCGTCGTTTGACATCTCATGGCACCGCTTCCCCCTTCTTCGCCGCACGCTCCAACGACGGTAGGCGCGAGCTTGGGCGGATGGAATCCCTCTCCATCCGGCTGGCCTTCTGGCCGACAGTAGGCGTGGATGGAAGCCCTCTCCCCTCTCCACATTTTTTATCCCTCTGCGACGGGCTGTGAACTTGGGCGGACCACTACATCCGAGTACGGGTGAGAGGGATATCTCCAGCCCCTGCGACCCCAGCTTCAAGCGACAGAAAAATGGCGTTCGACGAGAGGGGAGGAAGGACGCGGCGAGAGTGCCCGACGAAGATGACGAGGGCAGGGGAACACGGAAGCTCGAGGAAAGGGGTGCTGGCGTCGGGCGAGAGGGGAGGAAGGACGCGGCGAGAGTCGGGCTTGGGAGTCGAGCGAGAGAGTCGGGTGTGAGAGCCGGGCGAGAGAACGAAAGAACGGAAATCATTTCCGTCTCTTTTTGAGGGAACGTTTTTGGAGAGAAAGGAAAATTCCTTTCCTTTGTGTATTTCCTTCCTTTCAAACTAAGGAAATGGAAGGAAAGAATTCTATTTCTTTCCTTTCCCTCCTTATTTCTCTTCTCTGAAACAGACCGTAAGAGTTTGAGAGTGTAGTGCAGTTATAGCTGCGCAGATGTAGCAGTAAGTGACTGGTAGGTGTTTCATAAATTGCAATCCAATTGCTACTATATGAGTACTATAGCAGTATGGTTTAGCTCAATTGACTCATTTCAAGCTCAATTTGAGCCGATTGAAATTAGAATATAGCATTGACGGGTCTAGTCCACTAGCGAAGGGAAGGTGAGGGGAGAGAGGAGCATGTCCGGTGAGGGGGGAGCTCGCGTCAATGGGATGGGGAAGGGGTGCTCATTGGTGAGAGGGGGAGCTCGCTGGACAAAGACGGGCTTGCCGAAGCGGAGAGCAGGATCTTGCAGAGCGGAGAAGGGGGGAGCTTGCACTACAGGGCAGAGAAGGGAGGGGGAACTCGCGCTGGGGGGAGGGGAGGAAGTTCACTAGGGCGGAGAAGGGAGGGGGAGCTCATGCTTGCTGGGCGAGGGGAGGGGAGGAGGGGAGGAAGCTTGCCGACCAGAGGGAGTTCATTGACCAACAAGGGGGTGAGCTCACTCGAAGATGCAGGGGAGAGAGGGAGTTGGGTGAGGACGAGGTGAACAGTCACAGTGCATAGTTTCTTTGGAAGAAAAAATTAAAAATTTTACTATTTGTCCATGTTGGAGTCTGGCCAAACAGATAGTTTTTTATCGTTACAGTCATAGGGAGCTACATTGCCTCTCGTGTTGCATGGCCAAACATGGCCAAAGTGAAGTGAGAAAGACCAAGCAGAGACATGCCTTTTAGATCATTTGATATTTGTGTTGTATTTGTTTGTCATTCAACATTTAGTAAGACTCATCGAGTCATCATGATTCCTTTGAGATGTCAAACAAAACAATTAGAACGCTAGAGTTGTCTCATTGACAATTAATTATACCTTTTGACTCATTTGATTGAGTTGGATTTCTTTGAATGATGTTCCTTCTAAGCTAGATTTTTTTTCTAATCGTCTATAGAAGATCAGTCAAATCCCATTGAGTCATTTGACAAAATTAGTTCTATCCCTTGACACCATCCAATTGTCTCCGGTGAAGCTCTCTCAACTCTTTGGCTAATCTCTTTGGCAAAGGCGTCTTATCCCTCTGTTGCTTGGCTTAGAATCCTCGCATGCAGAAGTCTGGTTTGTATTTACATGACATCCACATACAAATATGTCTTTTGACTACGTGGCTTATTGCTCATGTAATTATAAGTTATGATATCCTTCTATTTCCAAAAGAAGAAAGTCAAGGAAAAAAAGTGATGAATAAGAAAATGCAATAAAAAATAAGAGTAAAGAAAAAAATGAGAATCTTGTTTGCATATACACTCGTGATATACCCCTAGTTAAACATGATAAAGTTAAACACTCCACAAGTAATAGACTTCATGTTGAAGATAAACAATATTTTTTAAGAAAGGAACCTTGTGGGTTGCATAAAATGTTTAAAATGGTGTGCAGTCTTAAATATGGTATATCTTTTGAGTAACAAGTCTTATTTTTTAATAGTATAAAACTTGCTGGTTGCATAACATGTTTAAAATGATACGTGAATCTTAAGTCTTATGCTTCTCTAAGAGGAGCATGATTTTTGTTCCCTTTACTGAAACCAGTTTATATATCCTTTTATATGCAATGCATTCTGTTGTATTTTAGTCTCCAAATTCAAATACTTGACGGCTTTGTAAATGCAAAACTAATTTCCTATCAGATTTGATATCCATTCATGAGTTATTCCATAATTGAGAACATGTTCTTATTGACATTTAAGTGAACCTAAAACCTTTTTTATGAGACTAGAGTTTTCTTCAGCAAGAAAATTATGTTCCTTATCATGAATATGCAATTTTTATCTTGACGTATTAAATTTTAATATAAAAGATTAAACTTGGTTTATGCTACATTAAGTATCTAGTGCTTGTAATCTCAAGAGAGTTGTCTGCTAGTAGCTGATGTTTTGCTCGTAATTTGTAGATGATTCGTGGCTGTTAAAATCTCAGTTTATTTGTATTCTATTTAGCTTTTGCTTTATTGCTTTCCCCAACTTATACTAGCTGTACATTGATGGGATAACATGTATCTCCTGGTCATAAATCGTTGAGGTTTGCAATTGGAATCTGGAGACACTTCTCTAATATTTGCTGAAGGCTTGTAATTTGTACCTATAGTTGATGTTTTGTATAATTTCTGTAATACCAACTAACATGATTCCTTTTTTATTATGAGAACTAGCTTGCGGATTTTATCTTTTTCAAAATTAAAATAATATGGTTAACGAACTATATAAAAGTTATGATGATGATCGCAATAATATTTGGAAATGGTGAACGCCATGTGTGCTCGGTCTCTTTTGAATTATAATATAAGCAAAAGACTCAAGTTATAAGGTTTCCTTCAGGACCGAGACCGCAAGCTCAGGATATTTCCTGGAAGTGAGCACCCATTTGTGGATCGTCCTCTGGAACCATATGTAATGCCCCCACGCAAGGTGCGAGAGATGAGGCCACGAACTAGGCGTGCACTGATCAGGGCTCAGAAAAAAGCAGAGCAGGGAGGCACCAGCCCAACTCTGAAAAAGGAAGACAAAGCAGGAGTGTGTGCGTGAATAAATGATTTTGACCTTCAGTGCCAAATTGGCGTGTTTGGTTCTGTAAAATCTCGCAAATTCGTTGGTGTACTCATTTAGATGCTGCTAAAACTATTCTTGCCTATGCTGCTGATTAGAAAAGATTAGTAAATTGTTTTGTAGGACTGAACATTCAGATGCTGCCACAGGAATTAGAATTGGAAATTTAGTTTTAGGAAAATGAAAATGATACCAATAGATGTTGTGTCACGCTCTGTATTATACAATGAAACGAATAAAATTTTTTAATTAATTTATTACAATTATTCGAATGCCACGCAGGGTTAAAAGTTCAAATTCGTTCCATCGTTCGGCGCGACCGTCAAGGATACGTCCGCGCGCACCCCTCAGCCTCCACGAGGGGTTCAGGTCCTCGTCCAGTCCAACAAGGAGAAGAAAGAGAGAGACACATTAGCATGTAAAACTATTTAAGTAAAGGATTTATACCTTAATTTGTTTTCGGATCCCCGCCCGAATCCGAAACCCACCCGCGTCCGAAATCAATTCGGCGCCCGATTTCCGAAATTCGGCCTCCGCCAATTCTCGTCCGTGGGTCAACGAGTCAGCGTCCACGTCACAGCTGCGTTCGAAGTAGCAGGCGCCGC
This sequence comes from Costus lasius, assembly GCA_027563935.2. Lineage (NCBI taxonomy): Eukaryota > Viridiplantae > Streptophyta > Magnoliopsida > Zingiberales > Costaceae > Costus > Costus lasius. Next base: position 70,729,096 of record CM050452.1, read on the forward strand.
TCGCTTCGTCCACACGAGACACACGGCGGAGCCGTTCGTCACGTTGGAGAAGAAGGGAGTCGCCGAGTCCGAGCTCCCTGTAGAATGGCCGACGCCGATTGTCGGCCTGACGAGTTTGGATGGAAGGAGGAGGGAACGGGGAACTGGGGCTTTCGTCCCGTGTTCGCTGGAACTGCCCGGCAGAGAGGACAGCGAAGGGGGGAAGGGAGTCGGGAGCTTGCCGTAGGAAGCCGGAGTCGAGAGCGCTTCATACCACCCACCCTCACCACCGAAGCGCGAGGGCCGCCACAGGCCTTCGTCAGAGTCTCTAAGTCGGCGCCGGAGTCAAGTTCTTACCCCGCTCCCGTTCGCTACTCTAAGGTCTGGCCATCCACCTCCCTTGGTTCCTCACCGAATATTGGACGTTACCTCTCGCAGCCGATCCCCCGCTTTCCTTAAGCTTCGCCGGCTTCTTATAGGCGCTCGGGCCTGCTCCCTTCTACTGCCGTTGGCGACGCCTTCGTCATGCGAGGTCGATGTATTGGCAGGCGGAGCCATACCGCGCCCATGCCGCACACCCCTTGTCGTCTGACTGCCCTCTTCGGTCCGCCGGGTAGAGGTGCCGCCATGTGATGATCTGCTGGTCCAAGCGTCGCCACCGCTTCAGACCTCTGGATCAAGCATTGGCACCTCGCGTTTGTCAACTCGGCCATGTCCAGGCGACAACTTTGTCGTCCTTCCAGTGGCTTGCCCTCGTCACCGTTTGACGACTAGAGAGCCACGCCTCGGACGTCGCCTTCCCGTCCAGTCGCTATCGTCACCACCTGACGCCGAACGCGGAGGACACGACTTTGCGTCGTCTTTTCCCATCGATCTGCCAGTGCCCAGCCACGTCCGCCTCGTCAGTTGCGCGTTCCGCTGCTGCCTCGCCGGCCAGAAGACCACCATCCGGCGGTCCTTCTTCGTCCGGCGATCCTTCCTGCTGGGTCGACCGAGATCTCCGGCCCTCAGAGATGCTGTCGGAGATGCCGCCCGATCGAGCGGACGAGAATTCTTCCGCCGCTGGAATTTCACCCAAAATCGGCATCCAATTTTTCCCTTTCCACAATTGGGCCTGGGCCAATTTTGACTCTTGGTCAACGGTTCAATTGGGCTGGGCCCTAAATTTAAGATTGGGCCTAACATTCTCCCCCTCCTAAACTGTTCGTCGTCCTCGACAAAACTTTAGTGCGGTTCGACTCGCACTCGTATTTCCATTGAATTGTAGGAGAGGGTTCTCTGAGGTCTGCGATCGAATTGGATCGCTAGGGAGATTCGTCCAACTTGGTTACGCCTAAGTCTCCTCCCTTTCGAAGGTGTCTCATATCACCTCCGTCGAAGAGTAACTTAGCGCGCCCCTGAGTCTTCCCCTCATAAAGGCGTCCCCTTACGACGAGAAACCCAGCTCAGACTGATTTTCAAGGGTTTTTCCTTGCTGTCCACCCAAGTTTCCCTCACATAAAGGCGTCCCTTTATGCGAAGTTGGCTTAGTGGAAATAAGAAGAGGGATCTCTTTTGTTTTAGTTGGACATCGCTCATTCTTCTTATACCGCATAGCAGTTTTAGAGTCTGCTAACTCTTCCTCATTTCTCCCTAAATAGCATTTCTAGAGTTCTGTTAACTCTCTTAGTCCACGAATAGTAGTTTTAAATAGCAGTTGTGAAGTCTGCCAACTTTTCCCTCAAATAGCAGTTTTGAAGTCTGCTAACTTTTCCTCAATTAGCGGTTTTTAAGGTATATTGACCTTTTCAAAATCTCATTTGTCGAACCAAGAATTCCATAAAAAGAGGAATTGCATTAATAGTACTTAGTGGTGCGCTAATGCAACCACTTAAATTGTTTTTGCCCTTAGCAGGGGCTTACAAAACATCCACAAAACGTTAAAACATAGTTTTAAGATACAGGACTCCTACTAAGTCCTTCAAAACATCGATAAAAATCATCTCACAGCAACTTCGGGATGGCGGTGTCCTCTGGCTCCTCTGCCTACTTCTCGCCTTTGCCCTCCTCGGCGATGATGGCAACGACCATGCTGCGCTTGGGGAAATCCCTCATAAAGTGGGGGCCTCCGCAAATGTAGCACCCTGAAGTAGACGGTTGTTTTGCTGGCTGACCGATCGCCTTCGAAGCCCTGATCTCCTTCGGGCCCTGGAAGTTTAGCCTCCTTGCTGCTAAGGGCTGCTTCCCCTTTGGATAGGGGGTCCCGCGGTTGTGGTTCGGAGGGGCCGGGACCACCTTGTTCGGTATCCGAAGATCGACCAGTATGTCTACCGCAAGTGTTGCCTCTTTTAAGGTTACAACCTTCTATCGTCGCAGCTCCTTCTACGCCCAAGTCTGCAGTTCGGCTAGGAAGTGGTAGAGTTTGTCCTGCTCTGCCATGTCGTCTATCTCGAGCATTAGGGCGGTGTAGCTCTTCACATACTCGCGTACACTCCCCGTGTGCTTGAGTTTGAAGAGGGCCTCGCGTGCCGCCCAAGACGTGTTTCCGGGCATGAACTGCCTCTTCAGCTCTATCTTGAAGTCCTCCCACGAGAGCTGGTAGGTCTGGAATTCTCCTAGAAGAGTCAGTGCAGCCTGCGTACGCCACCAGAGTTTGGCGTCGTCGAACAGATAGGCTGCGCAGACAAGAGCCTGTTCTTCCGTGGGGACCTGGGCTGACTGAAAATACATTTCCATGTCCCAGAGGAAATTTTCTACCTCTTTAGCGCTGCGGACCCCTGAAAAAGATCTGGGCTCTGGGACCCTCCGCCGCGGCGCGACCCCCATGTTTGCTTCAGCCGCCCGGCGCTGTGCAGACACCTCCTGCTTCAGCTCGGTCAGTTCGGTCTTGTAGACCTCCATGTCCCCCAAAACATTCTCCACCTGAGTCTGCAACTCAGTAGTGGAGGCCAGCAGTCTCTTCAGCATCTCCGCAAGGGTCTCCTAGGGGAGAGCAGCCAGTTCTCCCACAACTTCCTCAAGCTGAGAGATACGGTCCGTGTTGGACAATACCATTCTCTCTTCTTAGAGTTGTGCAGCTGGATCAGTATTGCCCTCTGATACCAAACTGTCACGCCCTGTATTATACAATGAAATGAATCAAAATTTTTAATTAATTTATTACAATTATTCGAATGCCACACAGGGCTAAATGTTCAAATTCGCTACATCGTTCGGCGCGACCGGCAAGGATGCGTCCGCACGCACCCCTCAGCCTCCACGAGGGGTTCAGGTCCTCGTCCAGTCCAGCAAAGAGAAGAAAGAGAGAGACACATCAGCATGTAAAACTATTTAAATAAAGGATTTATACCTTAATCTGTTTTCGGATCCCTGCCTGAATCCGAAACCCACCCGCGTCCGAAATCAATTCGGCCCCCAATTTCCGAAATTCGACCTCCACCAATTCTCGTCCGTGGGTCAACGAGTTAGCGTCCACGTCACAGCTGCGTTCGAAGCAGCAGGCGCCACTCGCTTCGTCCACATGAGACACACGACAGAGCCGTTCGTCGCGTTGGAGAAGAAGGAAGGGAGTCGCCGAGTCCGAGCTCCCCGTAGAATGGCCGACGCCGATTGTCGGCCTGACGAGTTTGGATGGAAGGAGGAGGGGACGGGGAACTGGGGCTTTCGTCCCATGTTCGTTGGAACTGCCCGACAGAGAGGACAGCGAAGGGGGGAAGGGAGTCGGGAGCTTGCCACAAGACGCCGGAGTCGAGAGCGCTTCGTACCACCCACCCTCACCACCGAAGCGCGAGGGCCGCCACAGGCCTTCGTCTGAGTCTCTAAGTTGGCGCCGGAGTCGAGTAGCGAACGGGAAAAGGGGCGGATGAGGTTCATTCTCAACCTCGCCAGCCCGTTCTTACCCCGCTCCCGTTCGCCGCTCTAAGGTCTGGCCGTCCACCTCCCTTGGTTCCTCACTGAATATTGGACGTTACCTCTCGCAGACGATCCCCCGCTTTCCTTAAGCTTCGCCGGCTTCTTATAGGCGCTCAGGCTTGCTCCCTTCTACTGCCGTTGGCGACGCCTTCGTCACGCGAGGTCGATGTATTGGCAGGCAGAGCCATGCCACGCCCATGCCGCACACCCCTTGTCGTCTGACTGCCCTCTTCGGTCCGCCGGGTAGAGGTGCCGCCGTGTGATGATCTACTGGTCCAAGCGTCGCCGCCGCTTCAGACCTCTGGATCAAGCATCGGCACCTCGTGTTTGTCAACTCAGCCACGTCCAGGCGACGACTTTGTCGTCCTTCCGGTCCCTCGTCACCGTTTGACGACCGGAGAGCCACACCTCGGACGTCGCCTTCCCGTTCAGTCGCCATCGTCACCACCTGACGCCGGACGCAGAGGAGACGACTTTGCGTCGTCTTTTCCCATCGATCCGCCAGTGCCCAGCCACATCCGCCTCGTCGGTTGCACGTTCCGCTGCTGCCTCGCCGGCTAGAAGACCACCATCCGGTGGTCCTTCTTCGTCCAGCGATCCTTCCTACTGGGTCGAACGAGGCCTCCAGCCCCCGGAGATGCTATCGGAGATGCTGCCCGATCGAGCGGACGAGAATTCTTCCGCCGCTAGAATTTCACCCAAAATCGGCATCCGATTTTTCCCTTTCCACAATTGGGCCTGGGTCAATTTTGACCCTTGGTCAACAGTTTAATTGGGCTGGGCCCTAAATTTAAGATTGGGCCTAACATTCTGTATGTAACTTAAAAAACGTCATTTACAAGATTGGTGCCAATCTCACATTAAAAACTTGCAAATATGACTTCTTAAGTTGCTTATGATGATTGCAAGACTACCATCTCTCTTCTATACACACTGCATTCTGATTCCATAGCCAAAAATGCTGAAGCAGCGTATTCACTTAAGCTGAACAGAGAGAGGTCTTCTGTTTCACCAGCAAGTGTTTCAATGTATTGATAAGCTTTGGGTTTTCATACATATACTTCTCAAAGGACTCCCTTAGTCTTCGTAGCAACTGCACATCACTCTCATGCGACTTCATGTTGAGCAACTCATAAAATAAAGTTTTCCACAAATCAGCGTTCCAATACCTGAACATAAAAAATAATAGAAACAACCACTTAGATGGGACAACATTGTGAAACTAGAGTTATATACATTTTCCTCGAACCCTTGTTAATGGTTTCAAGTTCGAAAGAATCATCAGACAATTTGATCAATTCATCTAATTCAAACAACTCAAAAACATATGCACAAGTTAATGAGAAACCGATTTAACCTATGGTCTGGTTTGACTAAATTTCACTTGCTTTAATCGATTTTGGCTAAAATTGTTTACATTTTAATTGCATCATGCTAGACAATACCTTTTGAAAGGTAATTTGGGTGCATAATAATGGCTTCCATCTCGATTAACTCTCTTCTCGATCGTCATATAATCATGTGAACAATGACGCAAAGGCCATACGTGTCAACCTGGCAATAAAAACAATTTTGTGAACATGTGGTAGAATTTAGTTATTATTTGAAATGATAATTGGAATAAGATGTACAAACATGATATGTCCAAGGCTGATTTTCTTGCATCTCAACACACCGAAACCCAGAAGTACGCGAATCCCCAAGGAACCTCGTATTAGGTGGGAAGAGGCTTAGATCAATGCCCTTTCCCCAGTCGACAAGGCATAAGCCCTGCATCAACCTTTGAGTGAACCAATAGCTTTATGGCTAAAATTGATTTTCCTTAGAACCAATAGATTACGGCTGAACCAATGTGCCACACATGGAATTAATGAACATTTAAGGTTGTCGGAAAGCTGAATGTACCTGATGCCGCCAAGGTCCAGTTCTATTGATGAATGAAGCTTCTGTCAAATCTTCCCTTAAATTGGAAAAAAAGAGTATTACATGTTTTCTATAAAAAAATTTTCTAGGCGTCGTCTCCATCTAAGATTATTGTGCAGGGTTAAATCTAATCTTTGTTATTGCTTTAAATATCGTGCAGATCAAGTATTATACATGTTCATCAACTGTTGCACGTTTCCTAAAGCAATAACAATGGTTGAGATTAATCCTTCCTAAACTTTCCTAGGCGGGGAAATTTTCTCGTTTTCTACAAGCCACCGAGGATATAACCGAAGGCAAGGATATCAAAGAAATCGGCAATTGAAAACAAAATCTCAATGTTAATATCGATCAGCAACAAATAATATACTCTGGTATATAAAAATCCGGTATTAGACTAATACACCAGATAGGATCAAAATTGATCCAATATAGAGATTATATATAAAATATTAAGCAGAACCAATATTAGATATGGAGATATATCAAATTATGTAATCTGAATAAATACCAATCCACTAATATTTTAATCCTTGAACCAAACAAACCAAATCATGGTAAAACTTTTTTCTGTCAAGCAACCGCCAAAATCCTAAACTGACACGTGAAAGAATATTTGTAGTAAGATTATATTTGATAAAGATCTGACCCTCACAATGAAGCATTGTCCATCACATTAGTGTTGAGAAATCCCGGGGATATTTTACAATTTTTAGAGTCATAGACATACATACATACATTGCACAGCGGAAGAATGTCCCCGAAACAGGCCAGTCCCAAAAACCCAGTGAAGATCGCAAGCAAGAGAGTCGACACGATGAGTTAGGAAATACCTTAGAGCAAGATGAGGTCGATGTCGTGATAGGCGCCCAAGCATGCGCCCTCTGCAGTCTCACACACACGGATGCCTCGAGTCCTCTTCTTCCACGCCCGGTGCTAGCCTCGGGAAGAAGATCCAAGCCTTAGTTCTCTTCTTGAATGCTTGCGCCACCTCCAAGGTAGAAGCACCTAGAAGAAGGAGAGGAGAAGTAGTCGCCAAGTCCAAGTCCTTCTTGAGCCAAGAGGAGGAGAAGAAGACTTATGCTTGCGGCTAGATGATGGAGGAAGAGAAGTTGCGCCAAGAGCCTCCAAGCTTTCGCCCCTCTCTATTGATTACGCCTCCAAGGAATTGTCACTCATGAGAGGGGGCAGCTAGGTGCTCTTTTATATAGGGCAAGAGGCGGTTTGTTAAAAGGCTAGGATCAAGACAAGTGGGCGGCTAGGATAAGAAGGTTTGAGGCAAGGAAAGTCTCCAAGACATTTCCATAATTCTCATTCAACCATTCCTTTTGTGCCCAGGCCTTTCCTTGTGCGCCAAGGCCTTGCCTTGCGCCCCAAGCAATGCCATAGAGGCATTCATACCATAAGGGATAAAGGAGGGAGGCGCCAATTGCTTCCTTATGAAACAAATTGTGCCACTTCTCCCCATTATGCCCATAGGCGCCTAGGGGAAAAGATTTGTCCCCATTATACCCTTCTAGCCCTTCTTCTCTTCATGACAACTCATTAGTGAGCCCAACTTAGCAATGGGCCTAGCTCAAAGACCATCAGTCATGCTAACCAAGCGATTGGATCCAATCCAACTTAACCCATGGTCAAATGAGGCTAACCATGGTTAATTCGGCCAATATGCCAAAAACAGAAGTTGGCTCCAATAAGTTTCTTCCATCTCATCAGGGCCATTGGCGCTGATGAAATCTCCAAAATAGATCCGAGTTATTCAATAACTCGATCATAAGGCTTCCCGATCAATACGAGAACTCGAGTATCAAGGTGTGCGACCCTGTAGGTCCCTCTGACGTTGGCAGTGCTGACCAAATGTCACCACAAGCAGTGAGTGGCACCTAGCAGTGCATCGCTGCTACCCAAGTCATCGGAATGGATATCGACATCGACATCCTCATCATTGCAACAAGGTACATATGCATTACAGTCTCTTTGCCGAACTGATATCCGATTGGACAAGTGTGTCACCACTTGTTTTCACCCAATCACATGGTTATGACTAAATCAGGTTCTCACCTGGGTATGGCCATACACTTTCAGTTATAGAACCATAAAGGAGCTCCATGGATATTATGCTTTCCTAAGGAAGGGGCAAATCCTATGTCTGTCCATTGACCTTCTCATATGGGTCGTGACATGCTCAATGACAACCGTTATGACCTCCCAACTACGGCGAGGTGTTAGGTTGTATCAAAGCAAGTCCCTAACCATATAGAATGGTCAATGACATCAAGTCAAGGGATCAATGCATCTCCTGTCACTTGTGAGGATAACTCATGACACCAAGTCATAGCCTCATAGTGGGTCGGTCTAGTATATCCTCCAATGATATACCCATGTGTCTGCGTTAGCACCACGTGCCTAACCAGCCCACATACCAGTCTCACAAGTACCAGAGCTGTCCCATATCCACTCAGGTACATCGACTGGGGACAATCATTTGAGCACAGATCCAATCTGTCTCCAGGGACATTATCATATAAGTACACAATCGCAGGTGTAGACAAACAATGATAACGACAATGCCAGAAAGATATATGAATATCAGAGTCAAGTAGTACAAAGATGGACTAAAACTAGGTCCTAGGGCATATACACCAACAATCTCCCACTTGCACTAAGACCTAGAGGTTGAGCAACCTCAACCCCATATCTCTAGTACGACCATCATGCTTCTGTTGCGCCAAAGCCTTGGTTAGTGGGTCTGCTAGATTGCTCTCTGTGTCAATTCTGCTAATCTTGACATCACCTCTGCCAATGATCTCTCTGATCAGGTGAAATCTCCTGAGCATGTGTTTGGACCTTTGATGAGACCGTGGTTCCTTAGTATGTGCAGTTCCCATTGTTGTCATAGTAGAGCTCAATGGGATCCATTGCACTTGGAACCACCTGAAGTTCAGAAAAGAACTTCCTGATCCAAACGGTTTCATTGGCTGCCTCAGAAGCAACCACATACTCAGCTTCGGTTGTAGAATTAGCTATGGTGGATTGCTTGAAGCTCTTCCAGCATACAGCATCTCCAACCATCTTAAACAAATAGCTGGTCTGCGATCTAAAGTCGTCAGGATCAGACTGGAACGACTCATCAGTGAAGCCCTGTACACTGAGCTCTTCCTGTCCCCCGTAGACCATATAGAATAAATCCTTAGTCCTTTTCAGGATACTCAAGGATATTCTTTACAGCCACCCAATGCTGCAGACCTGGATTGGATTGGTATCGGTTGGTTATGCTTACAGCATAAGCCACATCTGGTCTAGTACACAGCATTGCATACATGATTGATCCCACTACCGAAGCATAGGGAATTCGACTCATGTTATCCCTCTCAGCCTGTGTTGTAGGACACTGGCTCTTTGAGAGAGTAAGGCCATGTCTCACTAGAAGGTATCCTTTCTTGGATTGCTCCAAGTTGAACCTCTCCAGGACCTTATCAATGTGGGTACTCTGACTAAGGGCCAAGAGCCTCTTGGATCTATCCCGGTAGATCCTCACGCCCAGAATGTAGGCGGCCTCCCCTAAGTCCTTCATCTCGAAACACTTCCCTAACCATGTCTTCACAGCTTGAAGACAAGGGATGTCGTTTCCGATGAGCAGTATGTCATCGACATATATGACCAGAAAAGTCACCAAGCTCCCACTGAATTTTCTGTATACACAGGCGTCATCTTCACTTTTGATAAAGCCATAATCCCTCACAGCTTCATCAAACTGAAGATTCCAACTTCGAGATGCTTGCTTTAATCCATAAATGGATTTCTTTAGCCTGCAGACCTTACTAGCATCTGTAGGATGGATGAAGCCATCAGGTTGTGTCATATACACATCCTTAGTCAGCTTCCCATTAAGGAACGTTGTTTCCATGTCCATCTGTCATATCTCATAGTCATGATATGCAGGTATAGCAAGCAGAATCCGAATGGATTTGATCATGGCAACTGGCGAGAAGGTTTCATCATAGTCCACCCCGTGGACTTGTTTAAATCCTTTAGCCACTAGTCTACCCTTATAGGTAACTATATTGTCATCCATGTCTGTCTTCCTCTTGAAGACCCATCTACACCCTATGGGTTTTACCCCATCAGGCAGCTCAACCAAATCGCAGATTTGGTTAGCCGACATGGTATCCATCTCGGATCGTATGGCGTCAAGCCATATCTCAGAGTCCGGTCTACTGACCGCCTCATCATAGGTTCTGGGTTCATCCTTAATGATGAAGATCTCGTCGTGTTGGGTCAGCAGCGACCCATACCTCTCAGGTGCACGACGAATCCTTCCAAATCTACGTGGGACCTGTGTTTGAGCCTCAAGTTGTACAGCAACCGGTACAGGTGGCTCAGATTCCATCTCTTTGTCTTGTGGTTGCACTTGGTCCTCATCCAAGTCAAACTTCCTCCCACTAACTTCTTTCATGAGAAATTCTTTCTCTAGAAAGACAGCACCCCGAGCAATAAAAACTTTGTTCTCGGTGGGAACATAGAAGTAGTAACCCTTAGTCTCCTTAGGGTACCCCACAAACATACACTTATCAGATCTAGGTTCTAGCTTGCTAGAATCCTGACGTTTGACATAAGCCTTACATCCCCAGATCCTGATAAAAGTGAGATTAGGGCGTCTCCCACTCCATACCTCGTATGGAATCTTTGAGATACTCTTAGATGGAACATTATTCAGTATTAGAGAAGCTGTCTCAAGTGCATGTCCCCAGAATGAGGGAGGTAGAGTTTGCATGACTCATCATAGATTGAACTATGTCCAACATGGTTCGATTTCTCCTTTCAGACACACCATTCCATTGAGGTGTTTCAGGAGGAGCGAGTTGGGATATGATCCCACACTCTCTCAGATAGTCAAAGAACTTACCACTCAGGTACTCTCCACCACGATCTGATCGAAGAGCCTTAGTGGATCTACCAAGCTGGTTCTCTACTTCATGTCTAAATTCCTTAAATTTCTCAAAGGATTCAGACTTATGTCTCATCAGCTAGACATAACCATTCTACTGAAGTCATCAGTAAACGCGATGAAGTAGTTGTACCCTCCTCTAGCTTGTTTATTGAAAGGCCCACACACATCAGTATGTATGAGATCTAATAAACCTCCTGCCCTCTCACCAGTCTCGGTGAAGGGTGCCTTTGTCATTTTCCCTAATAAACAAGTCTCACATGTATCAAGTCCCTCCAAGGAACTCGAATCTAACAACCCATGGAGTTGTCGAATGTGATTCTTGTTTATATGGGTTAATCGACAATGCCGTAGGAAAGCACCAACTAAACCACTCAGTTTGGTCCTTTTATTATTTATGTTACAAATAGAGCTATCCATATCCAAGACATGCGGACCATTGCATAAAGTACCCTTCCTCTAAAACATGTTTGCAAAAGAAAAAGAACATAAGTTCTCTTTTATTTCAAACTTAAATCCTTTCTTTGCCAAGCAAGGAGTGGATACAATATTTTGGTAAGGGAAGGTACATAATAGCAATTGTCTAGCTTTAACTGAAGTCCTAAAGGCAGGGAGAGAAACTCCTACAGCAACAGTAGCAACTTGTGCCCTGTTACCTATCCATAGGTCAATCTCTTTAGGCCTTACCGATCTACCCTTTCTGAGCCTTTGCATATTTGTACAAATATGAGCTCCACATGCGGTATCCAATACCCATGTCATAGGAGTAGAAAGGTCGACTTCGGTAACATAAGTACCTGAGCATGAAGACAAGGCCTTGCCTTTCTTCTCCTCATTCTGAAGTTGCAAGATGTCCTTCAACATGTGAGGTGGCTCTCCACATGAATAGCACCTATTATTCCTGATCATATCCATCTTTAATTCCAGTTCCTTGGTCAAGCCTTTCGGCTCAACACACTGAATATCAACTTTAGGAGGATTGAGCTCAACCAATTCATCAAAGAGCTGCCTTAGATTAAAAATAATTTCAGAGGCACTCTTTGATTCTTATCACCCTCTAAATTCAAGTGACATGTTGGTCAGCAACCTCCAAAGTATCAACCTGATGCCTATTATAAGCATCCCTCTCAGCCGCTGAGGCCAAGCATGGAAGTGGCTCAGGAAAAGGACGCTCAAGGACATGAAGCTTCCTTTCGAGCTTGAGCACGATTCTCAAGTTCATATACCAATCCAGTAAGTTGGATCCAACCAACTTATCCCTTTCCAAGGTAGATCGCAGTGACCAAATGCCATTGTTCATAGCCATTGTTCTACAATAACCAAGAAACAGCAGATTAGTACTACTTCGAGTCATTTAAACTGGACTTGTTTTAAATGACCATGGCTCCCACTATTTTTAATCGAATTGACAACCCACAAAGTCAATCGAGAAATCCAAGATTTCCTAGTGAGATGAGATCCTCATTCCACACAGGGCTTCGCGTCCCACGAGGGTGGGATGAGATGCACAAAGTGACCCATGTTTCCTAAGGTGGGCGCCCGCCGGCTGATTGCTCCAAGCAATTCTCCTTATTGAGACAGTCCAGGCATTTCATGTCCAGCGAGGGCTGGATACAGCATGAAACCCTAACCTCTCAATGATGCCTCTAGAGTTTCATCATGTGCCTAGCACACATGAAAATCTAGTCAAGTCCATTCCTAACTGTTATGCCCAGGGCCAACGAGTTTCCTTGCGAAGGCACGCCCAGGTTAAAACTGGACTGGGGAAACCATTGCCACCACACACTTTCTAAAGATAAGTGGGTGTGTCCCACGAGGGTGGAAAATAATTCACAACTCCACTGATCGATAGCTTAGTGAGGGTTACGCGTTAGAAGGCTACTAGACTTGATATTTTAATTAAGGGTTTTGTTTAAGGTCTCATCATCACAGCTTTATCTTATGTCTATCATTACAGGCATGCAATCCTATGGTGATAACATAATGATAAAACATCACAGGCATGCTTCTACAGATAATAATAAAAGCAGTAAAGAATAATGTGATCATATCATATTCAAGACATTGAACCAACCCATGCTATGAAAGAGGTTCAACTCTTGTCCTAGAACTCAAGCCCCAAAAACTAGACCTAGCCTAGCCGACCTCTAGCTTGAACTTCAAGGTTGGCTCCAAGGTCCTTCTCTCATGGTTTAGCTCTCAAACCCTAGAGGTACACTTTAAAAGTTCCCCATAGGTTCGGCCAATGCCATGGTCTTCCTCCAAGGAAGGTGCGCCACCATGCAAAGGGCCAAGACAGCTTGCTCTCAAACCAAAAGAGGTTTGGCCAAGCTTTCTTGCGCCACCAAGCAACCAAGCACCAGCTTGCATGCGCCACCTTAAATGCTTGCGCCATCAAGCAAGATGCAAGCATCAAGGTCCATGAAGGATGTGCCTAGCCCTTAATCTTCATCTTAATTTTTACAAAAATAATGAAAAAGATGGCACGCAGGCCTCACAAGGATACATCACAGGCATGCAACAGGGGCTTGACTCATGATCACAACATTATGCACAGTCAAGGTATTTACACATGCAATTCTACATGTTTATGAAAAATATAAAATATAAAATTTTATTTTTTCATAAAACTAGTCTCCTTTTCTCATCTTCTTCTCACAAATCCTTTGATTATTTGCGATTAACTTTTCATGATGATTTCAGAGATCCTTTCGGCTAGCAATTTTGTCAAATCAAGGGACCCGGCCAATCCGAAGACACAATGCCCGTCCTACTTGACAAAATCACGTGCGCCTTTGATCTTTAAATCAAGCAAGAAAAATAACCCAAAAATCCAAAAGAGATTGAAAAGATGATAGAAACAAGAAACCTTAATTTTTCTACTTTTAGAAAAATCGTTTGCCATGCATCATGCTATTAACGAAAATAGAGATATGGCATGTGAGCATGAAAGAAAAGCATAAAACATCGTTCGAGTCTTGCAAGTCGCTCTGATACCACTGTTGGGAAACCCCGGGGGACATTTTATAATTTTTAGAGTCATAGACATACATACATACATTGCACAGCGAAAGAATGTCCCCGAAACAGGTCAGTCCCAAAAACCCAGTGAAGATCGCAAGCAAGAGAGTCGATACGATGAGTTAGAAAATACCTTAGAGCAAGATGAAGTCGATGTCATGATAGGCGCCCAAGCATGCGTCCTCTGCAGTCTCACACACACGAATGCCTCGAGTCCTCTTCTTCCACGCCCGGCGCTAGCCTCGGGAAGAGGATCCAAGCCTTAGTTCTCTTCTTGAATGCTTGCGCCACCTCCAAGGTAGAAGCACCTAGAAGAAGGAGAGGAGAAGTAGTTGCCAAGTCCAAGTCCTTCTTGAGCCAAGAGGAGGAGAAGAAGACTTATGCTTGCGGCTAGATGATGGAGGAAGAGAAGTTGCGCCAAGAGCCTCCAAGCTTTCGCCCCTCTCTATTGATTACGCCTCTAAGGAATTGTCACTCATGAGAGGGGGCGGCTAGGTGCTCTTTTATAGGGCAAGAGGCGATTTGTTAAAAGGCTAGGATCAAGACAAGTGGACGGCTAGGATGAGAAGGTTTGAGGCAAGGAAAGTCTCCAAGACATTTCCATAATTCTCATTCAACCATTCCTTTTGTGCCCACGCCTTTCCTTGTGCGCCAAGGCCTTGCCTTGCACCCCAAGCAATGCCATAGAGATATTCATACCATAAGGGATAAAGGAGGGAGGCGCCAATTGCTTCCTTATGAAGCAAATTGTGTCACTTCTCCCCATTATGCCCATAGGCGCCTAGGGGAGAAGATTTGTCCCCATTATACCCTTCTAGCCCTTCTTCTCTTCATGATAACTTATTAGTGAGCCCAACTTAGCAATGGGCCTAGCTCAAAGACCATCAGTCATGCTAACCAAGCGATTGGATCCAATCCAACTTAACCCATGGTCAAATGAGGCTAACCATGGTTTAATTCGGCCAATATGCCAAAAATAGAAGTTGGCTCCAATAAGTTTCTTCCTTCTCATCAGGGCCATTGGCGCTGATGAAATCTCCAAAATAGATCCGAGTTATCCAATAACTCGATCATAAGGCTTCCCGATCAATACGAGAACTCGAGTATCAAGGTGTGCGACCCTGTAGGTCCCTCTGACGTTGGCAGTGCTGACCAAATGTCACCACAAGCAGTGAGTGGCACCTAGCAGTGATCGTTGCTACCCCAAGTTATCGGAATGGATATCGACATCGACATCCTCATCATTGCAACAAGGTACATATGCATTACAGTCTCTTTGCCGAACTGATATCCGATTGGACAAGTGTGTCACCACTTATTTTCACCCAATCACATGGTTATGACTAAATCAGGTTCTCACCTGGGTATGGCCATACACTTTCAGTTATAGAACCATAGAGGAGCTCCATGGATATCATGCTTTTCTAAGGAAGGGGCAAATCTTATGTCTGTCCATTGACCTTCTCATATGGGTCGTGACATGCTCAATGACAACAGTTATGACCTCCCAACTACGGCGAGGTGTTAGGTTGTATCAAAGCAAGTCCCTAACCATATAGAATGGTCAATGACCTCAAGTCAAGGGATCAATGCATCTCCTATCACTTGTGAGGATAATTCATGACACCAAGTCATAGCCTCACAGCGGGTCGGTCCAGTATATCCTCCAATGATATACCTATGTGTCTGCGTTAGCACCACGTGCCTAACCAGCCCACATACCAGTCTCACAAGTACTAGAGCTGTCCCATATCCACTCAGGTACATCGACTGGGGACAATCATTTGAGCATAGATCCAATCTGTCTCCAGGGACATTATCATATAAGTACATAATCGCAGGTGTAGACAAACAATGATAACGACAATGCCAGAAAGATATATGAATATCAGAGTCAAGTAGTACAAAGATGGACCAAAACTAGGTCCTAGGGCATATACACCAACAATTAGTTCCTTTTTTAATAGTTTGGACAACGCTGGAAAAAAGCTAACTTGCTACTTTATTGACTTCTGAGACAAAGCGAAAATGAAAGGGTCAAATCTTGATAAATGGAGAAAAAGGATGAAAACCCAAATTCAGATTTTAAGGAAAACCATGATTAAAAACAAAGGGAAACCTAATTAATTAAAAGGATGTCAATGAATCTACCCTAGTTCTGATTTGACATACTTTTACTTGTGCAATAAATGTTTTCAAATAGTACGTTGTTGAGCATAAATTAAGTCAAACTCCCCCTTTCCTCTTTCTCCTCTTCCCAAGAGTAGTTATCTACAAAGTCAAGACCATCACATTATAGGTGAAGATAGCTAGAAACAGAAAAGTAAACGAGAGAAAACAATTGCAGGAGTAAGAAAGACTCGCGTATAGAGTACATCTAAGCTGGAATAAAATCCAAATTTTGATTATAAAACTAAAAAAAACAATTTTCATAGTATTCTAAACTATATTGGATACAATGCACCTCTTTGATTTCCACTGCCCAAGAAATTGTTCAACAAACTACGATTGATTTCTAATCTTAATTGGGACATATATATATATGATTCCACGTGCATATAAAGCACTAATCTAAGAGAATTTGAATGAAGGCTATTATCTTAAAATTTTTCAACAGATTTTTATTGTGGTTATGACAAAAGAAATATGCATTTATTTGCAGGGAATTTACCTTGAATACCGAACTAACATATTATCTGGCTTGAAATCACCATGAATAATGCCAACGCTATGCAAAGTTTCCAGCATTTGCAGCATTTCAATTGTGTAATAAATGCACAAGACTTCTTCCATAACCTTTTGTGTCACCAAGTAAGAATTTATTGCATCCTGCACGAAATACCTCCTTAAATATCTTTATCTATAAAAAACTTTCTAGGCTTCATATGACAGACTCACAGAAATGCTAAAACTAAAATCTAAATTACCTGAAGTGTTCCATTAGATAAATAATCACAAACTAATACACTATAGTCCATGAAGAGGTGCACTTTATGAGCAAATCCAAAGTTTGATCTCTGGTAAGAATAAGGGGTAAGTAATGATCTATACTGTGATGTCAGTTCAGAGGATAAGTAGAGGTTGTCGCTCACCATATCATCAGGAATACGTTTATCAAGTTGACGATACATGTAAAACTCCTAGGGAAAAGGAGGTTTCTGAATCTGGCAAAAGAATGTGTGTGAATAGAAAAAATATTCCAAAAAGTATTATGATTCAAGATTAATAGATTAATAGGGCAAGTGAGTAATAACCTTCAATGCAACGGCATCATCAGGATTGCTCTCAATGTAAGCCTTATACACTTGAGCAAAGCCGCCAAGCCCTGAGCAACCTTTGATCATGTACTTGATACCACCTTCAAATGCAAGATATTTTAGAAACACTACCCAAATTATAAAATTGCAATTTTCATGGTAAGCTCTGTAGTTAGAATTTAAATAGTTATTTATTAGTTGTTATTATTTACTTTCATAATCAATAGGTAGTTAAAATTCCAACAAAACTTACAGTGGAACAATAAACCCAAAGGAGTATATCATGAAAGAAGCTTTGAAGCTAGTCAGATTTATTTAAAAAAAATAAAAGAGTGTGATATATGCGACATATTCAATCAACCTAACTCCTAGATAAAAATCCAGCGGAAAATGACAAATATATATTGATTTCATTGACATCAAGAAGGTTTCGTTACAACTTAATGAGTAAAATAATTCATTAACTTAGTGACCCTAAAGTAACATGGTGCAATTTAAAATGCTTAATCCCAAGTCTTATACCATGTCACTTCTCATGTGGGACTAACCTAGGATTCATTATCTCCCCTACGTAAGACTTGATGTACTCCCCACGCCTAACACATTTAAGAATTACCCCTAAGTTGGTAGCATATGAGGACAGCCTAATGATGACTTCATCCTTGGTAACACTTTCCTATTGACTTCTCACCATGCTTACAGCTAAGTGTACTTTAATATCATTATTTAAGACTCTCAAGAAAACTAACCCATTAACTTAGTAAGTATGAAACATTTGTGGCCTAATTTTAAAAGTTTAAGAGTAGTAAGCTCACTAAGTCTTGTATACTACATCATCTTTTCTCCCACTTCGGACTAAACATCATCATCTTGAACAAACATAGGATCGAAAGAACATGATACTTCAATTTAGTCCCACATGAAAAGGGAAGAAAGGGTAATATAATATATAACCTTAGTTATCTTACTACTATTAGCTTGGGTTTAATATTTTAAATTAGGTTATGTTGTTTCAGACTCACCAAGTTAATGAGATAATTTACTAATTAAGTGGATTGTAACTAATGGTACTAGAGCAAACCTAGTCCTAAACATGGTGGTGAGAGGCCAATCGAAAAGGATTGCATAGACATAGGAATATAGCAAGATAGTCTAAAGTCTTTTAAAATATTGAAGATTCATATTATTTCATAGTACTTTATTTTGTTGTAGAACTTGAAGAGTTATTATTTTTCATTTTTCCAAGTAAATATATGATGGCCTTCCTATTATAAGCATCTATTGGGCAATCAAAGTTAAAACTACATATTATTCTCATGCAATTGTTATTCTTGTCTAAGAACTTTTCTCCACAAGGACATTTTAAATAATACAAAAATAAGCAAAACAATCTCTCAATAAGATTGTCTTAGCTTTTCTAAGAATTAGTTGATAACACCAACAACAAAGAAAATATCATCTAATGATAGTAAGATAAGCTTTTCCATATAAAGCAATATCTAATAGGATCAATTTTTTCTAAAGCCTCCTTAGATCTAAGTTTGCAACTTAAAAGAAATAGAATGTCAAGTAATTTGCAGCTAAAAACACCAATCTCCTTCAAATGATCTATGGTGTATTTCGTCTAGAAGGAAAGGTATCGTGATCTAGATAAAGCAACTTCAATTCTCAATAAATGAGGTTGGGTTGTGGCAATGTTGTTGATTCAAACTTGTTAATCAATGGTCCAACAAGGTTACTCAGCACGGAAGTGGTAATTTTGCAAGACTAGTGGGTTGTTGACATGCTAGATCGATTTGTGGTTCAACCAACTAAAATCAAGGGTTTCTTGAATATAACTTATCTCATTTCTTGACCATTATTGATTATGTAAAGAAAATTAGAAGCAATTATGTTTGCAGCACCAACTGGGACCATTATATTATATTAGCTTTAATAGGGTTTAAGATTCTTTTTAGTACTTCCTTTAACTAATGAATCACTTTGCTCTTCCCAAACCCATGAACTAGAAAGCAAATGTAAAAAATGAATCGTGAATCAATATCACTACCTAGCAAATGGAAAATAAACAAAAATATTATTAATTCATTCAAAGAGAGAATTGTCTTCCATGAAGAATCGAGTGCAATCAGTTGGTCATCTACTGTAACCACAGCTCAAACAACGGTTTTAATTTCTATCTATATTAATATACCAATTATGTCTTAGATTTGTACATAGCAAGTATACTGACACAGACAGTCCATGTACTCGTCATGCCTTAGATTGATTTGTATCAGGTTTACTGCATGATAGGTAAAAATCTTCATCAAACTAGATTATTTATTTTACTAAAATGTGTACTCGGAAGAAGGATTGATATCAAACGTTTGATTACCGTGGCAGCATTGTTAGGCAACGTAAATATCTAAAAAGTTATGGCGAAGAAAATGGTAAAAACTAGCAAAAAAGAGGAGATATGATACCTAGCTCCACAATTTTATTTCTTGAAGAATTTTGTAGAGAAGATAAAGCTATTTTCCCTGAGTATATTTTGTTGGTACGGTAGTAGCCCTGAAATACATTTATAAGCAAAAAGACCTCAAATATAACAAATCACAGTAGAAATTAGACTCATCTTCAAATGAAACTTACATTGTACTTCCTAATTGCAGCACCCACATTCTTGAGCAAACCATCAACGGGAGACAATGACGATGGATTCACAAGATTTGGTTCCTGTTTAAAGATTTAGCTTCATACGATTCAGAATCACCATGTGTATATCAGTTTTTACTTATCTCTACCAATAATTAGGACACCAGGATAAGGTATACGACAAGAGATCTACTCACTACTTGGGAGCTAAGTGTAGTAAGTGTTTTTTTTTCATTATCAACTACGAACAACATTAACATTCAGATATATTTTCCAACAAAATAAGAAAGATAAAAAATGTAAACCAGAACATCTATTATCATCTCTTTGGTTAATGATGTCCCTGTCAATAATTGTGGTTTTTTTCGTCATTATCAACTACAAACAACACTAACATTAACATTACAGGATCGCAGCGTTAGGGACCATCTTGTGTTACCAAGTTTCATTGGAGAGTAGCGAAATTTACCTAGAGAACGGGATACCAATATCAACCATCTAATGCACCATGTGAAATCTGGTGGATTTTTAACATATAGAAGAAAGCACACCTTTTGATCCACAGCTGCTTTCTGTACAGCAGCTGCCACATTATCGAGGAAAATGTTATGCAACTTCTTTAATCTTTCAAGTGGCTCCGCGTTCCTGTTTACCTCACGTGCTACAACTAGTAAACATCATGTTTGCTACGAAAAAAAGCATAAAAATAAAATGGTAGAAACCTTGAGATTCCCAAATGGAAGATCTCATGGGCCTGCACCAGCTTTCCACGAGCTATGAGAAACATTGCGTACGCCTCGTATAGCAAAGAATGGCCTTGGTAGACACCCCTCGCCTCCATCAGCTTAAACACTCTCTCGAAATCCCCAATTGCATCCGCCTACTCCATTGCACAAGCAAAACAAACCCCAGCCACGCATCACGCATATCAAGTAAAGAAATTCAAGAAAAAGAAACAGCAGAAATCGATACGAAGAGGGAAAACATGGGCTGAAGCTCACGTATAGAATGCAGATCTTGAGGAACCTGACGTCATTGCGGTACTGCTTTTCATCCAAAAAGCTATTGAAGCAGTCCTCCAAAAGGCACTTGAATCGATCGCCATTGGAGAGGCTGGCCGAATCGGCCGCCGCCGCGTGGATGAACCTGATGAAGGCGCATTTGAGAATGGAATTGGTGGGGTTTGGGAAAGGACTGGATTTTGCAGCAGTGAGGGACTTGCCAGAGCCTTGGGAGGAGGGGATCGGCGACGGGGGAGATAGATGCTTCGTCCTGCGACGACCTGCCAAATTAGGAATAGGGCGTGAAGAGATTAGAGGTTGAGAGGAGTGTAAGATGGAGATGGGAGAGGTCGATTGGTAATCGGATGTACGTTTGAGGGTTTTTGACGCTGAGACTGCCGTGATTCTTGATTTCGACCATCGCCGGCGGTGTATTGTCCGCTGGAGAGAAAGAGAGAGAAGGGGGAGTGGGCGGGCTGGGAATTTTGAATATTTCAGCAATCACGTGCGAGGGATGATCCAGAATGGACGGTTTGGGCTAAATCAAATGGCGGCGAGGCGGCGAAGCAAAAGTTTGGCTGATTTCAGATTAACCCCTCGTGTTGTTTGTTATGACGATTGGATCCATCTCTCCGGTCCAAATTTAGAAAAAGATTTTTTTTTTTTTGCTAAACCCGGTTCAACTTGAAATTAATTTACATATTTTTAAAAAATACTATTTTATTTTTAAATAAAAAATATAATAACATAAATATTTATATAAAATGTAAAAAATAATTACTGAAACACAAGGTTAATTCTATTTGGATTGAAAAGAATATTGTAAACTTACAAAAAAAAGTAGAACTAAGTTATGGTTTTAATACAAACTCCCTCTTATTACTGCCTATGAGTTTTTTATTTTCTTTTTTGTATACAGTGTGTAAAATCCGGAAATTATATTTCAAAAAGTTCAAGGTCTTGCATGCAACCCAACTTAATAGATACCTAACTTGACCCAACTAATTTATAACTAATTAAACTAATTTATAACTAATTAGAAAAAAAAATTCTAAGTAGTAGTATCACATGTGTAATTTACTTTTTCACCCTTCCTTTCCTTTTTAATGTGCTCGATACATTCACTTTGGTAGATAGATATCTCGTGGGGATTTTATTAAAAAAAGAATAAATCTGATTTAAATTAAAGTAAAAAAAATTCAAACTACTTTTTAGGGGAAAATCATTTGAATTATAGGGAAAAAAAAAGGGAAAATAATGAATCATTAGAATAACACAATTACGAGGATAAATTTAGATAAGAAAATGAATGCATGCATTAATTGTTTCATGGATGACTTGTTTTATGTGCATGCTTTCCAAATGGATTGCATACTTTTTTTTTATCATAAATTTGAATTTAAATCGATATTTCATACCTATTAACTTAAGTTTGTTCTTAATTTTAAATGGATATCCGTACGTACTTAAAGATAATCAATCAAATTTATAATTAAGATTTTTTATTTTTATTTTTAGTTTCAATTAGTTATCAAGTATAAGTATTGGTATTCTTTAGACATATAAATTTTGAAGTTATTTTTCATTTATAATTGAGTATTTGAATATACTATAAATAGGTCAAATTATATCAGATACATAAATAGCTCAGTTTAATTGTCATCTTTAATTTAGTTTCATATTCTAAAAGAAATATATTTGATGTGCATTTTGATGACTAAGAAATATGTGAGCTAATGCAAGGAATAAAATTTTCTGATGATGATAATAATTGTTAAAGGTGTTCTTGTCTCTAAAAATATATAAAAAATAGTAATAATTGATTTATTATTTGATTACGAGGACAACTACTGTATTGCGAATTACAAACCAAGTTGGGCTGAGCTGTCAAGCACCTAATGAAATTGGATTTTTACTAATTTTGATTAAGCAAATAAAAAAACAATGGAGTGCAATAAAAGAAAATCAAAAGAGTACATGAACTCATTGGATGGCAATCTTGACCTAAGCACTGTGATTTTGATGAAGACTAACCTCTTGTTTACTGGGAGGAAAAATATGAGGAGAAATGATACAGCAAAAGACCTGCCCCAGGAAAAAATATTTTGCTCATCATGGGCTGTGGAGATGATCACGACCTACTCGTGAAGAGTACTATGGAGTTCAAAAAATACGTGGAAAGACATCACTGTCGTGAAGATGATCACAGTCTACCTATGAAGTGTTCTGTAGAAAACGCGAAAAGACATCACGGTCGTGAAAATGATCACAGGCTATCTGTGAAGTGTTCTATAGAAAATACGCAAAGACATTATGGCCGTGAATAAGATCACGGCCTGCCCGTGAAGTTTTCTGTGGATTTGGAGAAAAGACATCATGATCGTGACGAACATCATGGCCTGCCCATAATGATTCCTGAAGAAGATCACGACCATAATATAGATCATGGCCAGCCCGTGAAGATCTTGGCCCTGAGCGCCGAAGACGAGTCCTCCCAACACAAATGGCATAACGGCCGTAATCTTGATCACGGCCGACACGAATGGCATCACGGCCATAATCCCGATCACGGCCGGGCTATGACGGGAGCCGAAGTGAAGAAGTCGTCACACCGAGACAATCACGGCCATGAACATGAACATGGCCAAACAGTGATGTGCCCAAAGGAGTTCAAACGGCTGGATTCAAAGCCCCTTCGACGCTTCCAATGTCCTAGCATACCTCCAGAGCGATATATGAGAGTTATCAGCCATTCTTCCAACCACACGGAGCCCATTCAGCCCATGTGCTTGCTCCCACGAAAGGTCGAAGAACCACACCTTGGCTGGTATGACAACCTACTATCGAACTCGACTTAGGAGTCCGCCCACACCACTATGAACTAGCCCACCATCAGTTGATTTTGTTGCTTTGCCGCAGCTTGCTTGGAGATGGTTTAGGTGGCCCATCCAGTCCAAAAAACCAGCCCATGTGCAACCCATTCAAAGCTTGGACCAGTCACTTTAGTTGTTGGGATTCTATTCCCTGCTGTAACTTTTCCAGCTTTTAAGTTGTTAGGGTTGTTAGAACCTTCTAATAACTTTGTCATAGAGTTGTTGTGACTCCCAGCCCCCTTAGCTTATAAAAGAAAGGGCTAGGGAGAAGTAGAACTCAGCTTGCTTAGAAGAGAAGCTCACTTGTGGAGAGTTACGAGAATTGTAGTCGGAGGCATGGATAACCTCCGGGGTCGGATATCTTGTAACGTCTCAATTCCTCTTTGTTCAAAGAAGTAAATCACGCTTCGCTCATTAGGGTAACTCATATTTTCTACGCTTGTGTTCTCGTGTTCTTCCATTCTTGTTTCTATCGATTACCCCTCTCTCACCAGACACAGGAGACGTGGGAAAGTTCTTGTTCATTATGTTTAGGGATAGCATCGAGCTGATCGCTGGACCGTGTGGCTGCCCCAATGTGCATGCTAAGAGTAAGGATTGCCTTGCTCGCTTAAGGTTAGTGTATTCAATTTTCGTAGTTGAGTGCCATCCTTCTTCGTTGTTTATCAATGTTGCTCGAATACGTATCTCGACAGATTTCAGCATTGTTTTCTGATGTCGTCCGCAAGTGCACGGCAACATTGAAATAATAAAAATATTGATCCCACAGGGACCAATGACCAATTATTGACTTTACTTAGGATTGTTAGCTAGATAAATCTGAAAAGGGTTGGATTTGATCTAAACTTAAGTGTATGAATAGCAAAACACAATATGGATATAATTAAATTAATGGAAATTCAAGATTTTAGATTTACCACTCTATATTTCATGACTTATTATAATTTAAAGAATCTTAAGAAGGATTTACTGTGTTGAAGGGGATTTATCCACATGTGCAGATTTCCCCCTCTCAGCAGTACAATTCGGTGTCTATTTGAATTAATCCCCTACTCTCATGGTTATTAACTCGAGATAGACCCAATGGGTTCTTGATAAATCTATAGAATCCCTCAAGTCTATTCGAACTACTCTCATTATCGAATCAACTTGTCCAAAAATTATAGATCCAATGTCGCAATTCACCTCTCAGTACTTCTAGCGACGTCTAAGACATACAAATCATGACCAGTAATTAACATGTAAATAATTACAACCATAGTTGAATCTAACACAAAGCAAATTACTTCATGAGAAAATAATAAACAATTAACTCATGAAAACAAAAAGGGTTACACCCTCAATCCTGAATAAAAAAGTTTACGTTGACATAGTAAAGATGGCAACACAATAAAAATCTATGTTTTTTATTACAAAATTGACAAATAAAAATAAAAATCAACAAGGAGGATGAAGTTTAAGGCTTCCTGATGAAGATCGACACTAGATGTCTAGAAAAATGAAGCTTTTCGGTGTTGAAATGCCATTTGTCGCCTTCCGCCTTTGATTTCACCCTTTTGTCAATTTTGCCTTCGAAATTGACCAAAAAGTCCTAATAATCTGTCCAAAGCTCCCTTATCTAATTCTCCATCCTTTGAATAGGTTTCACCCAAATTTCGGTGTGAAAAGGAATCAAATCAAGTGAGGAACCGAGTAAAAATCGGAACTAGCAGATAAAATCACGGCCGTAATAATAATCACGGCACCACCCGTAATTCCTTCTGTGTATTTTAGAAAACAGTCGAGAGGAATCACGACCATGATCATAATTATGGCACTACTGTGAAACTTTCTATGGGAAATTTTCAGGAAATCACAGCTGGGCCGTGATTCTTTTTGTGAACTTCGGAACTTTGCACCAAATAAAATTATGGCTATGATTTTGATCACATTCCCTTCAGATCACGACCGTGATTCTTCGTCAAGTTCTGTTTTTGCCTGAAAATTGACGGATAACTTCATCTCGATGTGAAGAACTCATTCGTGCACTCAGATGCTTCAAAATCTATCAAAACTTTGGTCATTTTCCCTGAAATATGACAAAAGCAGGGAAAGGTAAAGATTCAGAACAAACAAAAAGATTTAGTCAAAATAAGTGAAAATATGATAAAAACAGGAGAGATTATGTATATAAATCATAGTAAAAACACTATATAAATACGAGACATCATTTTCCTAATTAGTTTCCCTCCGTATGCACTTTTACTTCCCTTGCCTAAAGACCATCTCATGGCTTTATTCATTGCATTGTCTCCTAAAGCTTAGAGTCGGAACTAAAGACCTCCATCCCATAATCAGTCTGTGTCAGGAAGGATACAAACAAAATAACCCCTTATTTACTAGGGTGGACCAAAAAAGGAGGAAAAAGTAGAAGGAAAATACTCCTAAAATCCCTCCATTACTAATCCACCCCAATATGGCAAAAACACTGACTTCTTTCTTTGACGTTGTTGGCTCTTTTGTTCTCTCGAATGTTGCTGCCTCTCTTTCTCTACTTCTTTCTTCGATGTTTCTTCCACGATCCACCAATATTCCTTCCACAATCCGCAGCGTCTTCTTCCACTATCGAGGCTGCCATCATCTTCCCCTATCGAGATCGTAGCTATTTTCCATGTACAAGCACAGATCCATCGTCTTCACTATCTCAGCACAGATCCATCGTCTTCACTACTCTCAACTATCGTTGAGGTAAGTTCTATGGACTCCCTCCTTTCTCTCTTCACTAGTGGCCTTCCTGCAAACCAAACATTTCTGCTGCTGTCTTCACTGCTTGTTCCTGCAAAGGAAGGGCTGCGCCTATAAATAGCGGTCGCCGACCACAAGGCTTCTTGTTCCTGATCTTCACATCATGCAGTTGCTTCATCTATGTGATGCTCATCAGGAGATGCAATCATGGGCAGAGGCAATTCAATGTGTCGTAGCTATAATTGGTGGCATTATGCAGGTGAGTTCATCAGTTGGCATCTTGTAATTGGTTCAGTTATTTATATGTATAAATTGATGAGCTTTGGTTCCTTGTTTACATCTGATCCATTACAACATTTGGCATTTCCTTAGAACTTGATCTTCACCTCCAAAATGGCATAAGCAATTCAAGGTAAAGAGGACGCATTTGGCTAAGCTCAATTCATCAAGGAAGTGTTGTGGGGAATTTTTTAGGAATTAATTTGATAATAATTTTGCATGCATTTACTAAATACTACCTTCACTTGGTATTCTTGAAATGAGTGGCTTGGACTCACTAACTTATGTGGGCAACATAATATCTGATGATGAAATCATATTTTTCTCATTTAAAAGGGCTCACCTTATCTGCAATGCCTAATCTTGTGGAATGGAATGTACGATGCCGCAGTCTTTAACTACTTACACTAATCCAATGCCCTAAGTTAATAAGACTATTTGGATTTGTGTTGGGAAATAAATTGACTATATGGTTGCAGTGTAAGATGTTGGAGCAATACTCTACATGGTATCAGTGCATATTCAAAGGTATTAGAGAGTTGGAAATAGTTGGATGTCATGAGCTGAGGTGGTTGCTAGAAGACATCAAGAATTGTCAGAGTCTTGGAAAATTATCGATTATCAGATGGGGCAAGATACTCTCCATGCCTGATTGGTTGCTGAAAATGCCAAATCTAGAGGAAGTTTTAGTGTCAGGTTGCACATCAATATCACATGTTCCAGATGAGCTCAAACAACAATGGAATGGTCATATCATCATCGAAGGATGTCCCAAGCTACAAGCTCTAAGTAGATGAGTTAAGCATCTTAATTTTTTACTCTTTATTTGTTTTGTTAATGGAGAAGTATGAATGATAATTTATTGTTAACTGATTATTATATTTACCATTTTTTCCTATTCTAGCATTCTTTGATATAGAATGAGTCAAATATTATATGGTGGCAACCTATTCAAAAACCATAATCTCTCATAGTAGAAAACAAAAATACCTTAGAATTATTTAAATGCTTGCAGAGGTTTTACAAAGGTTGAAATGATGGGAATCTATCCAAAAATCATTTTATGGAGAGGATGAAAAAATAATTGGTAGAGATCCTAAAGTCTCTAATTAGAAATTTAATTATATTTAGTATAATAGACATTAACATCCAACAATTATCAAATACAATTATTTTGCTTTGAGATACTCAACTTTTCAAAGGAGATTTGAGCTTTCAAGGACAACTTATAATCTTTGTAATCTATGTGATTTAAGGTATCTCACTGTGAAAAAGTTTATGAAGCTACCAAAGCAAATCCATAACCATGTTAAATTACAAAATCTAAAATTAAGTTATTGCAAGACTTCAAATGCTAACAAAATTAATCACTAGCCTAGTGAACTTGCGTACATCACATACATAACTTGATATCACATTATATTCATCGTTCATGTTATTATTATCATCATTATTATTATTATTATTTTGCAGGTCTAGCTACTTAGCTTGAGAGATTGGCAAGGTAGCGCATAACATTTTGAATTGCCCAAGTAAGAATAAGTAACTAAAATAAAAGAGAAAGAATAACTTTTCTTCTCATACATACACAAGTCAAGAATGAGTAATTAAAAGAAAATGAAAGAGAAGGCGCACGCAAAGATTGATTCCTTAATTGTAGAACATGCATCAATTAATTAGTGTTTTTTTGGGGTTGGCCAGCAAACCAAGCAAACTAAAGAATCAGTAATTAAAAGAAAAAACAGAAAACTTTGCTTCACACGCAAGTTATTTGGTATTTAAACCAAAAGCAATCAAGAATTTTAGGTACTTAAAGAATTATCAGCGATTAGATATAGCAAGATACTCTTTATCCTTGATTGGTTGCAGAAAATGTAATGTCTATGGTAAGTTTTAGTATTAGGTTGCACATCAATATCACACGTTTTGAAGAGACTCAAACATCAATTGAAAAATGGGATCATTATCGAAGGATATCCCAAGCTACAAACTCTAACTAGAAGAGTCAAGTATCTTAATTACTTATTTACATGGTAGATTAAATTAAATTAGCCCTTGTATAATTCTCTATTAATTACAAGTATAAAGCCTTGAACCTTTCGAGTGTATGCTCTATTTATTTTGTTAATCGACAAATATGAATAATAATTTGTTGTTATATGATTATATTTATCATTTGATCTTCTAACATTTTTTGATATGGAATTGGTCATATATTGGCAACCTATTCAAAAAGCAAAATCTCATAGCATAAAATAAAAATACCTTTTAATCATTTAAATGCATGTATAGGTGTTACAAAGATTTAAATGATGGGAATCTATTCAAAAATCATTTTATGGAGAGAATGAAAAAACAACTTGTAATTAGAATATTTTAAATGCTTTCAATTTTTTAAACAAATTGAATATAATATTTAAATTAGAACACTTTATCATTAGGGAAAAATACCATAAAAGTGGTTGTATAGTGCAACTTAAGTTTTTACAATATTCATTAAAATAATTTTATTTGCAAGGTTCTATTGAAAGGTAACTTTGTATAAAGTTATTGACAAAATAAAATATAAAAAATATATGTAATTGTTGCATTAAAAATAAAAAAATATTTTTTTTTTACTAAACACACTCTACAAAAGTCTAGCCAAAGTTTTTAGATATTTTGATTTTAATTAAATTTTATAATCATCATTATGGTGACTATTTAAAGGTTATCACAAAGAAATTATTATAAACAAAGAAATGGAAGAACTAAAGTTTAAACTTGAAAAGAAAAAAAAAAGCAAAGTGGCCCCGTTGAGAGTAACATGTACTTTTTTTAGTTAATGAAATTACAAGCATGACAAGTGACCTTTATAGTGCATACCCTAAGAACAAAAGCGAAGTGATGCAGTAAAAATGGGGAAAAGAAAGAAGATGAAAAGCTTATGAAGGTATCAAAGCAATTCCGTAGCTATGGTAAATTACAAATTCTGAAAATAAGTTATTGCACAAGATTTCAAAACATGAAAAATAAGTTGAGTGTAGTGTTGCATAGTGATGCAAGGTTTACAAATCATTCATAGCTCATTTATGACTAGATTGTGTTTAAACAAAACACACTTAAGATATCATATTATATTCACCCTTCGTGTTATTATTTTGCAGCTCTAGCAAAGTAAGAATAACTAGAGTAAAAGAGAAAGAATAACTTTGATTCTTTCTGCTGCTATATACATAGACAAGTAAACAATTAAAAGAAAAGAAAAAGAAAAAGAGAAGGCATTGATTCCTTAATTGTAGAAGATGCATCAATTAGTTAATTAAAGAATCTGTATTTGAAAGAAAAGAGAAAGAATAACTTTGCTTCACGTGCAAGTTAAATTGGCCTTTAAGCTCTTCCATTCCTACCGCTATAAATACATACACAAGAGTAATAACATCTATCCATCCAGCCATCCACAGACTTACTACATGATACCGCTATAAATACATACACAAGTTAATTGGCGGAGATGGACATAGATACACAAGCGCCATCAAATTTATCTATAGGAGGGCACTTGAGGCACGTCTTGCTGAAATTGCTGCCTTCCCCTGAGATTAAATTCGTAGGCCAGCAGCTGCGCATCTCAAACCACTTAGACATGATACGTGACAGCCTGTGGGCCATCAATGCTGTCATCCTTGATGCCAATCTACGTGCCGTCAAGCAGCCAGAGTTGAGAAAATGGGTTCAGGATGTCAATGCCACGATCGTGGATGTCCAAAACATTCTCGAAGTCATCCAAGATTTTTATCAGCTACCCACCCAGCAAAAACAAGAGGTAATGACATCTCCTAGTTTGTTACAACATGCCAGCAGTATAAGAACTAGTACCTTTTTTATTAGCTCCTCTCGCCATGCCATTCTAGTTGACCTCAAGCAGATTGCACAGAATTTGAATTGCCTACTAAGTAAGACAGTCACTTTTGGCCTCCACATTGATATGATAGATTCAATGGACCCAAACCAAGATGAATACTTGTCTATTCTGCAGCAAGAAGTGGTAGAAAGAGATGACGATATGAATAAAATTTTAGAAATTATTTTTAGGTTACAAAAAGGACAATCATCGGCCTATATTAGTAATGATGAACCTTTTGTTATTGCAATAACTGGATGGCCAAAGATCGGAAAATCCATCTTGGCTCACATGGTTTATCATCACCCTTTAGTTTGTGAAGTATTCAAACATCGAATTTGGGTAAATGATTTAAATTATAAATTTGCCTTATCTGATCATAAACAAATCGCTAGAGAATGTGCTGAACACCTATCAATAAAGATATCGTCAAATGTTGATATTTGGGATCTCATCCGTCAATCACTTGCCCAAACAACATTTTTACTTATTTTGGATGGTTTTCAAACTATCAAAGAGGAGGACAAAGACAAGTTGGAGGAACTAATGAAAAATCTCTTTTCCTTGGGTGCTCCAGGGAGTAGGGTCATCATAACTTGTACAACTTATCTTATTGTACAAAATGATCCAATAGTATACTTTGAATATAATCTTGATGATAAATCAATAGATGTAAGGAAAATATTCTTGAGATATGCAACACCAATAGCACAACATGATCAAGCCAAAAAAGTTTCTTCCTCTTCTGGGATGACGGATTTGCAAATTTTACTGGACAAGGTATCTCATAATCCACAAAGATATTACACTCCATGTGTAGCAAAAGGTATTGGCTTAATATCGAGACACACTAGATTGAGCGATGATCGAAATGACTACGCAAATTTGATTCTAGCGCATTATAATTCATATGCATCAACACAAACATATTTGTATTGGGGACTGTTTAGATCATTTCCATCGTCATTTGCTAAAGGTTATATTGATATGCTCATTGCTGAAGACATATTTACCTATTCAAGATATTATGAAGAGATTGGCCAAAATGTACTAGCTTTTTTTTTGTTTTACTTTGGGGTTACAACGATGGGTTCTCATGTTGACGTGAACCAGTACATCTACAATTTTAGCCAAAAGTATATTCAAGAATTTAGAATTCCACAGCAATGCCGTTATTTATGCATATGCATCGATTTGGACACTAGCACTATTTTAAATAATTTGCCAATTAGGATTGCCAACAATCTTAGGGTGCTATTATTGTACAAGGAAGAAGAAGATATGTACTTGATACATCAAGAAGAATCCTCAATAGAGATCCCAGAGTCAATGTTCAAAAATTTGTATATACTGAGCATAATAGATACCGGCATCCGGCAATTACCAAACAGACTTAGCAAGCTGCTTCGTTTGAGATACCTCAATATTTCAGAGAAGGATATGGAAGAGCTTCCAGAATCTATTTATGACCTTTATAATTTACGTGTT
Organism: Costus lasius; assembly: GCA_027563935.2. Taxonomy (NCBI): domain Eukaryota; kingdom Viridiplantae; phylum Streptophyta; class Magnoliopsida; order Zingiberales; family Costaceae; genus Costus; species Costus lasius. The sequence continues at coordinate 70,761,000 of CM050452.1, forward strand.
TTGAGTTTATCTCACTGTAAAAAACTTTTGAAGCTACCAGAGAAAATTCACAATCTTGCTAAACTACAAATTCTAAGATTATCTTATTGCACAAGACTTCAAATGCTACCAAAATCAATGAGCAACTTGGTGAACCTACAACTGCTAGATATCGAAGCTTGTCATTGGCTTATGGAATTACCTAAAGATTTGAGATACTTGAAAAGGCTAAAAAGCCTAAATATGATTGGATGCACATCATTGACTAAAATACCTCTTGGAATTTCTGAATTGACTGATCTTCAGCTTTTGTCGGGTTATACAGTACATGACTATGATAGTAGAAGCTTAGCATTAAAGGAGTTGGAATCTCTAACACATATTGAAGAATTGCATATACGGCACCTGGAATGTGTGCTAAACATAAATGATATTACAAGTGTAAATTTGAAGGAGAAAAAATATATAGAGAATTTAGTGCTACACTGGGAATGGTGGAATATGGATGTGAGAGCACATGACGAGATACAATCTCTTAAAGTACTTGACAACTTCCAACCTAATGTCTCTAATTTGAAAAGCTTGGAGATCATTTCGTATTTGGGTATGGAATTTCCCAATTGGATGATGATGGAAAAGCAACTTTTTCTTTTCAAGCATTTGGGTGAGATAAGATTAATAAATCTCAAAAGATGTGAGAATCTACCATCACTAGGTATACTACCTTTTCTTGATATTCTTGAAATGAGTGGCTTGGACTCACTAACTTATGTGGGCAGCATAATATCTGATGATGCAGTCACACTTTCTCATTTGACAAAGCTCACCTTATCTATGATGCCTAATCTTGTGGAATTGAATGTACGATGCCGCTTTCTTAGAGTATTTACACTAATCCATTGTCCTAAGTTAAAAAGACTATCTGGATTTGAATTGGCCTATAAATTGATTATATGGTTACCAAGTAAGATGTTGGAGCAACACTCTGCATGGTTTCAAAGCATATTCTTATATATTAAAAAGTTGAAAATAGTTGGATGTCATGAGCTGAGGTGGTTGCCAGAAGACATCAAGAATTGTCACAGTCTTAGAATACTATCAATTATTAGATGTGGCAAGATACTCTCCATGCCTGATTGGTTGCTGAAAATGCCACATTTAAGGGGAGTTTTAGTGTCAGGCTGCACATCATTATCACATGTTCCAGAGGAGCTCAAACAAAAATTGAAAGATCAGATCATCATCGAAGGATGTCCCAAGCTACAAGCTCTACCTAGATGAGTCAAGCATCTTAAATTTTTTACTCTCTATTTGTTTTGTTAATGGACAAGTATGAATGATAATTTATTAGTATTGATTATTATATTTACCGGTTGATACTGTTCTAGCATTCTTTGATATGGAATGGGTCAAATATTATATGGTGGCAACCTATTCAAAAACCATAATTTCTCATAGCAGAAAACAAAAATGCCTTAGAATTATTTAAATGCTTGCAGAGGTGTTACAAAGGTTGAAATGATGAGAATCTATTCAAAAATCATTTTATGGAGAGGATGACAAAAATAACGGGTGGAGGTGTTACAAAGATTTAAATGCTTTCAATTTTTAAACAAATTTAACATAAATTTGAAATTAGAACATTTCTGCATTACTTAAAAATACCTCAAAAGTGGCTGTATAGTGTAACTTAGGTTTTTACAATATCCATTCAAATAAATCGTTGAATGTAACAAAAATGTAAAAAAAAAATTTTAATGAGATTAATTCAAATGTAACACTTCTGCATTAGAATGCAGAAATACATCACAAAATGTAACAAAAATTTTTAATGAGATTAATTCAAATGAACATTAGTGGTGTTATTAAAATTATACTATACAAGTGTTTTAAAAAAGCTAGAACAAAATGAATATAGGCTTAAAAACTAAACACTTTATTATTACTAAAACACTATATAAAGATACTTTATTGTGGTGAAACTCATTGGTTTTTTTTTACTATTAATCCATTTAAGATTCATGAAACCATTAAAATAACTCTATATAGGTGCTTGTAATAATAATAATAAAAAAAGATAATATAGACTTTATAAATTTAAGCACTTCACCTATTATAGGTTATGTTTACTTGGACAGAAAACTGGGAGGAAAGGATGAAAAATGTATTGAATCTAGATATAAATGTGTTTAGATTTAATGCACTTTCCATCTTTTCCTTCCAGTTTCCGTCCCAAACACAACATTAATAAAAAATACTATATAAAGACTAAATACACCTTAATAAAGTGTAACCTAGGCTTTTATACGTTATCAATTCATATGAAATTTATATTCACTATTAAATAACTCTATAATCTTTTTCACAAAGAAATGAATTGAATAGAAAATTAATATAGATTTGAAAGCCAAAACACCGTAATCCAACTTGACACCGACCTAAAACTCATTTTTAAATGCTATAAATTAAAATAATAGTATTAAAATATTATAATTATTTATAATTATTGTAATCGGCGATCGAAGAAAGCAGAGAAAAACTTGCCAATCGGCGATAAGTTGGCTCTTCGTGACAAGGGAATTCCATTCAGTGCCTAGCGTGATGCTTGGTTCCTCTGGTGAGAAGCTACATCCCTCATCCGCATACAGACAAATCATTCCGCAGGAGCGAAGCCTGCAGGCCAATTCCAAGAGTGCCTCGCTGATCATGCATCCCGGATTTTCCTTCAGCTTCCCCTGATCACATTGAATTCATCCCCTTCGTTGGAGAATATGGTGACGTTTCCCGATTCATTAATTCGAGGTTAGTGTCATTTCATCAATCGATATTTGGTATTTGCATTCGATTGGAAACCGCCGATTGTTTTGAGTTGAAAACACTTAGCCTTACTTGCCGAGTTCGCTTTAGGGTTTCCAAATTTAGATCAGAAGTCAGAACTCCGATCTCTATTCTCCAAATGAACTCATTCGATTTCTTTTTGGATATTTTGTGAAAATTACACCACATGATTCTATGGCTTTCTGGTTTCATTCAGTAATCGATCGAGGTCATCGGACTGTGTTTTTGTGTTCGCCGATGCAATGTTTGAACGCACAGCACCAGATGCAACCAGGTGTTCGACGAAAGGTGAGCACAAGGTAGAAGACGAGTACCAACCATTGGATCTGGTCGCCAATCCAACGACGCAGGCGAACTGAATTTGGATCAGCTGGCCTCACGACCCACTTCCCCGGCCCGAATTGTGTAACCACAACTTCCAACCGAGCGGTCGAGATTAATTTTTTTAATTATATGGAGAAGTTTTCTTCTCTCTCCCTTTTATAGAGTTACATAATCAAACCATTCATCTAATTATCATTACAAAGAATAACACATCTAAGAGAGAATCGAGAATATATGTTCATTAGATAGATAACGATATTCAATCTTCACCTTTGAGGGATTAGAGAAACCTAGTACATAATATTATACATCAAACATTTTCTATAATAGTGTAATTCATCCTTTCAACTTCAGTATTAGGTATCTAGTTCTATGTATGATCAAGTATATTAGATTGTCCCTTTAATGAACTATATTAAATTCGAATTGATTGAGCAACTAAGATTAGATCCTACTTGGTTCAGTTGATCAAGATGGATCAAATCACTTCAAGTTTACTTCATCTTCTTCATCATGTCTTGCCTACACAAAGAGGTGCCTAAGAGGTTTTGAGCATCCTTCCTACTATCCTTGAATTAGTAAAGGTTGAGGGAAGATATAGTATAGAAAGGTTAGAGAAGCTATATCAAGTTATATATCACATGGGAGATCAGTTTCCCTGTGTTCAAGGTAAAGATGAAGATGCACCAGTAAATCAAACAAAAAAAACAAATCAATAATATATTATTGTTCTACAAGAATAAACCATACTAATCAACAAAGAGCTATTAATAATCATATAAAATGAAGAGCAAATCATGAGCCACACCAAATTAGTCCATTACATCTATGTGGAAAAATGGCATCTGAAAAATAAGAATAGTATTGTAAAATCTCAACAATCAACCTTCATTTAGAGAAAAGATAAAATCAACCTACCTTCATTGTTCAAGAACACTAAACATATCATAGAGCTACTCAGAGTCTATTTGATACAATCATTGAACCAGTGTAGGAAAAAATGATCAAGAGTTGGAGTAATCAGGCGCTGGCGATGTCTGCAAATCCAAGAAAAATAGTGAATGTCAGAGATAACAAAAACCATTTAAAACACAAATTTTTTTCTTCAATATGTAGATATTCGATTAGGCTGAACATGATTTTTATTCTTTAATCAGAGACTTATGATCAAACAGCACCAGCTACTTCTCTCGAAGGGTGACATTGATACATACCAGTAGGAGTAAGTAAGCGTGTGAAGAAATGCAAGGAACCTTCGTCTTCGCGGCGACGCAAGATGTCATTGAAGAACTTCCATCCATTTATAAAGAGCACATGCACTCGGAGGGCAAATGCAGTTGAGGATGCAGATAGAGGTCCAAAACCAAAAACATTCCCGTTCAAGCTCGATGATGGAGAGCATGTAATTGGCTGACCATTTCTTCTTTCATACTGCTGCTCTTCTGCCACTTGCCTGTTGATGGCCTCCAGCGATGGATACTTTTGAACACGCTACTCATTCCTCAAGCATTCAACCTTCTTGTGCAGAGCAGCCTCTGCACAAGAAGCTTTGAAACTAAATAGATATAAGCTAAGCTTTTAACTAATGTTGAATTTATTATTTTTATAAAATCCTGGATCATCGTTTGGTTGATTGGATTTTTTTATTAATATTAGGCATGTCTCGCCCCTTGTGCTATGATCTTTGTGAGAAGCTTTGAAACTGGCTCTTAATTGTACTTGAAATTTCAATGATTTGGATGTTGACTCTATGTAATTGGTTACTTGATTGACTATGGCTCGAACCACCCCCCCCCCCCCCCCCCCCCCCCAACTCTAGGATTTGAAAAACATTTCTTTGCTCTCTATATAGGCAAAACATAGCAAAATTCTAAAATGAGTCTACCAATTTGGAAGATATACCTCATTCTATACTTCACTAACACCTTAATAATACTTGAGAAATGACTCTACTCCATATAGGATAAAACTCTGTCATAAAATTATTTACCATTTTTTTATTTTACCATTTTTTTAAAAATTATTTGTCTTTATATTAAAAAAAATTCCCATCATTATTAGAAAATTGTTTAATTTGACTTTTACAAAGAAGACAGAGATAATATATATGGTTTTTTTAGGTGTGTGAGAGAAAAAAAACTATATCAATGCATTTGAGCTCCATATTATTACTTTTTTTTTACCAAAAATCTTTTCTTCAATAGCATACACAAATCATTACCTTCATTTAATAGCATTCAAACCATGAGATACCCTTCTTCATCTAAATGCTAAGCCCAACCCTGCTAACGCCTATGAAAATGTATATGAAGATTACAATGACAAGATAAATGTAAGAGATGGTTAGAAGATAAAGGATCTATAACTCCCTCATGAAAACAGTGACGAAACAATGCTCCTTTGCTTCCATACTAGTCTCCCTTATAGCAGTTATTGCCTTTGTCTCCCTAGGCTCAAGATCTCACTAAAAAGTCCGTTATAATCCTTACAAAGTCCCCTAAAATGCTTAGGAAGCTTCCATATATATTTCCTTAATGTAAGTCCTTGAAAATAAGCCAAATCAGGACAAAAAATGGAAAGAAAGTTTGACATGAGGACAAAATTATGTTCATGATTATAATCATACCCTAGCTATGATTCTTCATGTGCCATTTATGCAAAATCGAACAATGGGTGACATTGCTGTGATCATTGTTAGTGGCTAGTTGTGATTTATTCTATGCATATCTTGCTATAGACATGTTCATAGCGACAATTATAATCACAGGCTATGATTCTTCTTATGCCCTTTATGTGTAATTTAATAGTGGACGTTATTGCTATGATCATCATTAGTGGCTGGCCATGATTCATTTTATGCAGATCTTGTGATTAGGGTAAGACATCTTCACAGCAATAATTATTATTGCAACCTAGCCATGATTGTCTCTAGACTCATCCGGAGAATGCAATCATGATTGTCATCACCGATTAGTCAGCATTTATTGTAAACAAGCATTCTAAAATGGTTAGAGGAAAATCTCGCATGGTCTACAATTTTAAAAGGGTAAATGATAACACACATAAAGACCAATACGTACTGCCAAGTATTGAGCTTCTTCTTGCTAAAATAAAGGATAAACAAACTTTTAGCAAATTTGACCTGAAATCTAGTTTTTATCAGGTCTTAATGGCTGAAGAAAGTATCCAGTGGACGACTTTCATTTGTCCACAAAGTCATTATAAATGGCTAGTAATGTCATTCGGATTAAAAAATGCGCCATCTATTTTCCAAAGAAAAATGGATAATATTTTCAAGGACATGGATGCTTTTCTTTATGTCTATATTGATGACATTCTTATTTTTTCAGACACCATCAAAGATCATGTTGTCCATTTGAAGAAATTTTTCACCAGAGTTCAAGAAAAAGGACTTATTCTATCAAAATCCAAAATGAAAATTGGTGTTACCAAGATTGAGTTTCTTGGATTAGAAATAGGAGAAGGGATGATAAAATTGCAGCCGCATATTGTCAAGAATCAGCTTGATTTTCCAGATGCTTCTTTAGAAACATTAAAGGGAGTACAAAGATTTTTGGGGATCCTCAACTACACCAGAGCTTATATTCCAAATTTGAGCCGATTAACTGGACCACTCTACAATAAGTGTTCTAAGACTGGTGAACGGCGATTCAATCGTCAAGATTGGGAATCCATTAAGAAAGTTAGGCAAATTGTAAGCAATCTACCACCTTTACAACTTCCCCCTCCAACGGCGTATATTGTGATAGAAACTGATGGATGTCTAACGAGTTAGGGAGGAGTTCTTAAATCGAAGCATTCAAATTATGAAGCACAAAGTAAGGAGAAAATAGCATGTTATTGTTCTGGCAAATATAAGATAGCCATCTCAGCAATTGACACAGAAATTATGGCTTGTATTTACTGTCTAGATAAATTCAGAATATTTGTTCTAGACAAATCAGAGTTCACGCTTAAAACTGATTGCCAGGCTATAGTTTCCTTTTTTTTCAGACAATTACCTCAAGCAAGTTATCTCACAACAGATAGGTTAACTTCATTGATTTCGTGACAACCTCTGGGGTACAAGTAAATATTGAGCATATTAAAGGCTCTAACAACATGGGAGCGGGATAAGTTATCTCGTATCATTGCTACGAATCTTATCATCAAGAATCTGTCTACTTGCATAAAATCTTCTCAAATCCATGAGATTTTGGCAAATTTTAGCACTCTTTCAAGAAATTTCACATACACAAAGGAATTTATAGATTTTTGAATAATCACAAGTAATTAAGGCTAAATAGATGCAAAAGTGGTGAATTTGGATTTAATTTAATAGTTAAAACATATTGAAAATCCTAAATAAATGCAAGATAACATAGACCCTCTTGCGCCTATTTAACTTTCTTAACCAAAATTCAAAATTAATTTTAAATTCAAATGAGTGAAGGTGATCCTTGGAAATAAATAAAAATTAATTAATTAGAAACAATTCATATACTCATAATAGAAGGCACCTTTAACTATTCAAGAAGATGCACATAGTAGAAAAGCTTATGAAGGTATCAAAGCAATTCCATAACTATGGTAAATTACAAATTCTGAAATTAAGTTATTGCACAATATTTCAAAAGATGAAAAATAAGTTGAGTATAGTGTTGCATAGTGATGCAAGGTTTACAAATCATTCTTGGCTCATTTATGACTAGATTGTGTTTAAACAAAACACACTGAAATTGCTGCCTTCCCCTGAAATTTAAGCCTTGCATGATTTTGGCAAGTTAACTTGTGCAAATTTAAGCCTTCCCCTAGAATGATGCTATGTTCGTCTTTTTGTATCTATCCAAAATTTCACCAAAAATATGTTAGTGACCCCATTTCCCATATGCAACTTCAAATTCTTCAACTTCTAAAAGCTAGACCATGTTCCGGCATAGTTCATCTGAGTGTCAACTATTTGCCTCATCACAAGAAGAGTCTGCTCAAGAGCAAGTCAACGCCTTGGGGAATTTTAATCAAAGACCAGTGAATGACCCATATTCTGCAACTTACAACCTAGGATGGAGGAACCACCCCAACTTGTCCTACAAGAACAATCAAGTGCTAGTACCTCCTCAGTATCCACAGTAGAATAACAGGCCACCACCGGGCTTTCAATCAAGATAGTATGGACAGTCCCAGAAGTCAAACTTGGAGACCATGCTAGAAGGAATTGTTCTACAACAGAAGAAAAGTAATGATGACCTCGCTGAAGCTATCAAACAGCTGACATCTCGTGTGGATGTCTTGGCTACTCACAATAAGATGTTGGAAAACCAGATTGCTCGGCAAGCAAGTTCTATTGGCAGGCCTATCGGGAAACTTTCGGGACAACCTAAGATGAATCCCAGGGAGCATTGTAATGCAGTCACTGTTGCGAATTGCAAGAACAATGACGTACCTAGAGAGCTTATCGAGGGTTCTATAGTCAAACCTGAGGACGACACTCTTGTGTTAGAAAATTGTGAGGAAAAAGGGGAGGAGAAATATGTGGGTTCGCCTGCGTACGTTCCTCCAATCCCTTTTCCCCAGAGGCTAGTTAGAGCAGATCAGGGAACATCTGACATCAGAAAGTCTGAGGTGAAGGGCGACCAGGTAAGTAAGGCCATAGAAATAACAAAGGTAAGAGATCCTGGAGACATGTCTATTCCCTGTCAAGTTGGTAAGATCTTTATTTAAAATGCTTTATGTGACCTAGGAGTGAGTATTAGTTTGATGCCTTCGTACATGATTGAGAAAGTAAGGAGTGAAGAACTTAAGCTACTGAAACTTATATTCAATTTGCTAATAGTTTCATTCAGCGACCAATAGGAGTTTTGGATAATGTATCAGTAAAGGTTGATAAATTTTCTATTATGACTGACTTTATGATTGTTAACATGAAAAAAGACACTAAGTTTTCTATTATTTTAGGTAGACCATTTTTGGCAAGTACAGGAGCTGTAATAGATATGTTGCTTGAGAAATTAATGCTAAATTTATGTGACAGTAAATTAATCTATGATTTTTCATTAAAAACTGAAAAGCTTAATTTTGTAGGTTCCCGTCAATTCTCTAAAGAGAAAGAGCACGAAGTTGATGACAAAAGTATTTTTGAGACTGAGGGATGTCCCTTATAAAATTTGGTAAAGCATAAGAGGGACAACAAGAAGAAAGATAGAACATGAGAATTGTCTCAAGCTTTTAAGTTAAACCCATGTAGTGAATTGGAAAGACGTGAAGAACAACAATTGCCTATTATTTACTGTGCCTCTTATCCACTAGAAGGACGATGAACATTGCTTGGGTCAAGCTAATGACCTTAAATAAACGCTACTTGGGAGGCAACCCAGAGGCTCTGAATTTTGTTAATTTTTGCATATTTTTCTTTTTAAGTTTTCCTTATGAATGGTTTTGTTAGCATGATTTGATGAATCTTTCTATAAGAAAAACATTCTAATTTCGTTATTTACGTGCAGGAATTTTTTGGAATTTTTTTTGAGATTTTTCTGGTGATGAACGAAGTCAAAACGCGAGATTTACGGGTGAAGCCGTAATTATCGCGTAGCCGTGATTTTATATATTGCTGGGACTGTACATTAAAGAAGGATTACGGCTGAAGCCATGAAACCTTTATGGACCGTAAGTTTTTACCATTTAAGCTTAACGAGCGGCTTAGGGTTTACGCCCACGCTCGTAAATCGACGATTTTCGACGATTCCTTCTGCAAGTGGCGACGAAACCCTTCCACAAACCTTCCTCTACTTCCAACGAGTGGTTTCTAGCGATCATCCACCGGATTTCCGCCGGATTTCATGAAGAAACGTTGTTTGTCCGCCAATGCGCCCAAAATGTGTTTTCGACCGATTCAAGCCCGATTTCTGCACTGATCTGTGAGGAAACCCCTCTATAACTTGTCTTTCAATCTCGGCACTAGATTTACATACGTATAGCATCAATTTTGAGCCGTTTGATTAGACTTTTGCGGTGATTTACTATTTGGTTTTCACGGGCGAGTTCTAAGTTACTGTAGCATCGTGACTTCTTAGTAAAAATCACGTATTTTGGATCGATTTGATTGAGATTATGGCACCAAGTAGACTAGTGAGGACTAGGCCCTATGGGGCAATGAGGAAGGAGAATGTACGAGGACCACACCCTCCTAGATATCCTAGATATAGGATGGTTCATGGGGTGCTCTTGGAGAGATTCAAGCTAGCACAAATGTCAGCCGTGGAGTCTCCGATCCCATTCAGTTTGTATCCTCCTTCCGATACACCATGGGAGTATCCGCAAGTTTCAGACGAGGTGGATATTGAGAGGATGTCCCCAGCTCCGAGCACAAAGAGACAGATTGATAGATTCTGTGAGTGCCTTTATTTCATTAATATGCAATTTAATGTTATTCTTTGATATTATGCATGAAGCCTCACATCTATCTTATTTGTTAGCATGATTTTAGCGGTCTTGATGCGGATACAACCACACATAGCATTTTTATGTTTTCTTTATGTGTGTGTGTGTTGCATATAGATATTAGGTGATATTTGACGTTAGGATTGATATTGTACATATATGGTGGTATTAGACATAGGGATGGTGAACATTGTGTAGATAGGATGGTTTTGTATGCATTTGATATTCATCATGTGTCTGGGATGTCTTATGATGGTTTTGGATGCTTGGTTAATGAGTTTATGCATTTTAGATTGATTGTGATATATATTTTGATATTTAGAGTGAATACTGACTTAGAATGGTAAACTGTGATATGAATGATGAAACTTGATGGTATTTGGCATTTGAGACTTGATTACCATGTAAAATTTGATTATCTTCGATTTGGTATAATTTCCAGATTTTTCTGAGTTAAAATTTTCTCTTTTGATATAATTGTATAGGGTTTCGCCAATAGTACAAAGCGAAATCTTGCAAAATTTTTTTTGAAATTCTTCATTTATTGAGTGTTTATATATATGCAACAATTTAAGTCTAGGGTATCCTATCTCATGTTTAGCTAATTCTTCACATCTCTATTGGTATGAATTCTGAATGTTTATAATTTTTAAGGATACACCAGATTGTTTTTTTTTTATCCTCAAATTTGAACTTAGAAAGCATTTTGACATTTAATTTGATGACTTAGAAATTTTTTTGAGATTTCATGAAGACTTAAATTGTTGAGTAAGATCGATTCTAGTATTGATAAAATTTATATATAGATTGTTGTATGTTCGAACAACATGTGCATAGTGTTTCTGTACTTTAAGTTTAATTTATTTGCCTTTTGTTGATAAAAAATTTTTATGGGTAGAAATTTGGTGATATGTATATTTAACTTGAGATTTGTTCCAACTCATCTGGGTGTGAAATATGAAGTTATGAGTTAACACTAGTCGACTTTCTCCAGATTATTAAAAAAAAATAAAAAGAAAAAGAAGAGAGAGAAGAGAAATGACTCCTCTACTTGGCACTACGAAAAATTAGCAGTGGTACCGAAGGCATGAGTTGAAGTCTGAATAAAAAAAAGAATATATATATATATATATATGGAGAAAAAGAGAAAGCTGTAGGTTAAGTGGGCAACTCCGCAAACTTTAAAATCAAAACCATGAGTTAAATTATACTGCTTTGCGATATACTTTAAACAATGTTATGGTGCATAACAGTTTAAATACTAAATTGCATTAAAAAAATCTCTTATTTATAGTTTCGTCAAGTGACTTGAAGTGATTCTCTATCTATTGATAAAAGGGGATTTATTAAGCTTGAAAGTATTTGATACTTGACATGTGTTGAATGAATATTAAGACATCAATTGTGAATTTTATCTTTCTTGGATTGTAAATTCTTGATGATTTATTTTTATTGTGATTTCTCCTAGATGATTTAAGTTCTGAAAAGTTGATTGCTTGAAATGTGGACTGAGAACTTTATTGATGGTAGAACAGTTGAGTGCACCTTATATTTACATTCTTTATTCATATTGATGTATTGTTTGAGGACAAGCAAAATTCTAAGTCTATGGTATTTTGATGCGTTGTATTTACACCATATTTTTGCCTATATTTTATACTATTTTTTGGGCTTAATTGCATGATTTTGTGCTAATTTTGGTATTTTTGTTTCACTTAGCACAGAATCTTCATTTTTTTTAGTTTTTATGAAAATATAGGTTAAATGGCGTAAAAATAATAGATTTCGAGAGTTTTGAGGCTATATTATGATTCCCGAGGAGATCACGAGCTTACACGTTAAATTTGGAGCGAAAACGGTGAAGATTTCAACTTTCACGGCTTTGGCCGTAATTATGAAGTCAGCCATAATTTTGGCGTTGAGCGAAGGGCGAAAACTGGCTAAGTATGGATATGCACAGAAACTTTCATCGGTGAAACCGTAATTTTATTACGGTCCGTGAAACTTTCTGTGACTTAAGGCCTGTACACACAGAAAGAATCACGGCCTTGGCCGTGAACCTATTACGGACCGTGAAAACGTTCGCCCGTCGAGTTTTTCACCCGATTATCTACCGATTAGAACCAGACTTTGCAGAAACGTTCCTTGATGGGTTCCAAACCGGTCTAGCTATAAAAGATCTGATTTTTTGAGGGTTAAAGAGAGCTTTTTCGGACGAACACACTCGGCGGCGGCATAAAGGAGCGATAGTCGATTTTCGAGCAGATTCCGGCGAGATCTCACACAAACGATCAGTTTTCTTTACTCTTCTTCATCATCAGAACGAGGGTAAGCACGTTAATTGTTATCTTAGTGATTTTCTTGCGAATTTTTAGAAGATTCTTACTTGTTCATCATATAAACATGCTTTCTCTTAAGAATATGAGTAAGTAGATTCTTACTTCGAGATTAAGGGCTTAGCCCGCTGACTTTTATGAATTAAATCTTTATTCATACTCTATTATATATGAATGTTTCATCATGATTTGATTAAAGTTGTACTTGATTCGTAATTTACCTTGGCCACGTATAATTGCGTATTAGACGTTGCGAAAAGTACTGAGAGGTGAATCGTAACGTCCGATCTATTTTAATTGAACATTTGAATCCAATCACGGGAGTAGATTGGATTCGTCTGAAGGATTTAACCAGCTTTTCATAGAACTTAATGGATTTAGTTGCGTTAACTGTCATGAGAGTATAGAGTTAGAGTAATTAAATACCATATAGCACTCCGGGAGGAGGTAGTATGTACATTAGGAAAAGTTTATTTCATGATAGATATTTTCTATTGATTGGGTTATCATTGACTGATAAAATTCTACCGCTGGCACACTAGGTAAACAGTACTAGAGTTTTTCTTATCTAAATACTTTTTTTTTTGTGGTTTTTTATTTTTTTAGCTATACTAATATTTCTTCTCACAGATATGTTGGTAACTTAAAAGAAAGGAGCTTAGAAAGATCAATTAGCAAAAGACCCAACATAAGTGATTCGTAAAGCTGTCATGCGCATGCTGCCATGCAACAAATTGCGCGATGTAAGTTGTACCTCATTGTTGTACCTCATTTTCTACAATGTTTTGCTTAAATGATAGTAGTAGCCTTAGAAATTGAACATTTAAGTTTATAGATCTCCAGAAGTTATCAAAAGTGCGATCTACTTGCGTGAACATTAATTTTGAGTATGTCACAAATTAGTCAAACTGAGTCAAAATTAATTAAATGTGACCATTGTGGAAATAATGGAATTTTAACTCCAAAAAAAATTTTGAAAAATAGGGAAGGAAAGCAATGTCTTATATCGCATCCCAACATCTTTAAATATTTATCATATTAATGCATTTATCCAAAACTAACTTATTACCATCAATGACTTGATTATCAAAATTAGTCAACCACAGTTCAGAGGAGGCTCTATTTAACCACATATGATATGGAAAAATTCTTTAAGGAGGTGATCACATAATTGGCTTAGTCAATATTTACCTAAATCAACTCAATTGGCTGTTGGATGTCAAGATAAAAATAAATGAAAGTATCATAAAAGAAATAAAAAAAATAAAAGAATACTGACATCTAATACGTCTCTCATATTCTCTCTAATTCCATATCATTTTTATTCCATCTTCTACCATGCTTACCTTAAAAGTTTTAACAAAGCAAACCCATATCAAAGTAATTAATTTTTTTTACACTTCCTCACTCACTTCCCTAATCATTCTATCAAATTTTCCCATGCTATGACAGACACTCTTATGCTTCAACTATAAATAGGCACCTCTTTCATGCAAGAGGAGATGCAGTGAAGATGCTAAGGGGATGCTAACAAGACAAACATCCGCAACCTTGATGGAGCCCTCTCGTAATGAAGAACGAGAATGATGCTAGGACCCTACAAAAATAAGTACTAAGTTCTCAATCCACCTTGATCCAGATGTAATACCTTTAAAATCAATGGAAGAGGGCACATACGTAGAATGTTTTTCATATTATATCTATTCTCCCATGAATGTTGCGTGACATATTTCCAAAAAAAAAAAAAATACTTTGTTGAATAGGGATGTTGCATGGAACTCTTCCCTTAAATAACACCACCTCATGCCAACCCGCCTTGTTGTATAGGCCAAATAACACCGAGTAGATTGACGAGTCATTGGCTTAAGGAACTAAGAGATGTAGTCAACCTCTTGATGGTGCTATATGGATGCTTTGGATGGCAATATAAAGTAAGGCTTAGTTTAAGAGTTTGAGAGTGTAGTGCAGTTATAGCTGCACAGATGTAGCAGTAAGTGACTAGGAGTTTCGTAAATTGCAGTCCAGTTGCTACTATCTGAGTACTATAGCAATATGGTTTAGCTCAATTGACTCATTTCAAGTTCGATTTGAGCCAATTGAAATTGGAAAATAACATTGATGGGTCTAGTCCACTAGCGAAGGGAAGGTGAGGGGAGAGAGGAGCATGTCGGGTGGGGGGAGCTCGCGTCAATGGGATGGGGAAGGGATGCTCATCAGTGAGGGGGGAGCTCACTGGGCTGAGAAGGGGGCAAGCTTACTAAGGCAAAGAAGGGGCAGGCTTGCCGGGATCTTGCTGGGCGGAGAAGGGGGGAGCTTGCAGCGATAGGGCAGAGAAGGGAGGGGGAACTCATGCTTGCTGGAGGGGGGAGGGGAGGATGTTCACCGGGGCAGAGAAGGGAGGGGGAGCTCATGCTTGCTAGGCAGGGAGAGGGGAGGAGGGGAGGAAGCTTGCCAACCGAAGGGAGTTCATTGACCGAAAAGGGGGCGAGCTCACTTGGAGATGTGGGGGAGAGAGGGAGTTGGGTGAGGACGAGGTGAAAATTTACTATTGTCCACACTGGAGTTTGGCCAAACCGATAATTTTCTATCGTTACAGTCATAAGGCCTAAGTGAAGTGAGAAAGACCAAGCATAGACACACCACTACCCTTCTTGGTTGCATACTTGACAAGGGTGACATGCCTTTTAAGGGTTAATCCATATGCAAATATCATTCCCATCTCTAATAAAAGTGCCTAGTGGAGCCCACAAACCAATTTCTAAATGCATAATATGCTTTTGTGATGCTAAAATATCTTGGAAGGAATTGAGAGATATATATAATTTTTCAGAATAATTACTTTGAGTACATGGCGCACTTAGTCGTGAGTGTGGGGTCAAAAAGTGTTGTATTGGAAATGTAATATGACCTTTATTAAATTCACCTTAAACTAATAAGACTTATTGTTTAATGGGTACTGGCTTCCAATGAGCGCAAGCGCTCATTGTTAATTACCCATAAAATTAGGGAACCTTTGATTAAGAAATCTATACTATGAAATGAAATGCAAGACTAAGCAATCTTATTCATGAACATTTTGAAAATACATGGCTTGTCATACATGAGCGATGGAAACAAACAACTTGTATTCGTCAAAAATTTAATCTTGCGACGGCTTATGAGACAATATCCGACCTAGGCAACACAATGTTATATTGAGGAACTACGCCCCGATGATAAACATCGACGTACACACCTCCCAAACAATATTTCATCGTAATCATTAAGGCATATTGGATATTGGAATTTAGAAGATCATCCGGCCTTGACGGCGTGTTGGATGTTTGATTTGAATTTAAAAATATCCGGTCTTGCGACTTATTGGATATTTGAAAATATCCAGTCTTGCGACGATTTATTAGGTGTTTGAATCTGGGATAATATCCGGCCCAGGTAACACAATGTCATATTGAGGAGCTACGGCCCGATGATAAACATCGACGTACGCACCTCCCAAACAATATTTCATCGTAATGCATTAAGGCATGTTGGATATTAGAATTGGAAGATCATCCGGCCTTGACGGCGTGTTGGATGTTTGATTTGGGAAAATTACCGAGCCTCGCGGCTTGTTGGATAATTTGAACTTGAAAATATCTAGTCTTGCGACTTATTGGATATTTAGATATGGAAAAATTATCCGGTCTTACGACTTTTGGATAATTTAATTTGGAAAAATTACCCGGCCTTGCGGCGTGTTGGATAATTTTGATTTGGGAAATTATCTGGTCTTTCGACTTGTTGGATAATTTGATTTGGGAAATTATCCAGTCTTTTGACTTGTTGTATAATTTAAATTGGAAAATTATCCGGTCTTTCGACTTGTTGGATAATTTAAATTATCCGGCCTAGTGGCGTATTTGATAATTAAATTTGGAAAATGCTTTAACCTTAACGAACGCAACGTCATATTGAGGAGTTACGCCCCGATGATCAACATCGACGTAAGCATCTCCCAAACAATACATCATCGCGATGCACTAAGGTTTTCAGTATTCAAATGAGAATGTTTTGAAAATTTTATTTTGGAGTCCATGTTTAGACGTGACTCAAATTAAATCCGAGTCGTTATTTTGTATCACATTTTATTTCATTTCATCGTATATATATTTTTTTAATTATCTTTTCTTTCTGATCTTTTATATCATTTTTATTTCTTTTGGAGAAGAGTAAAGTCACTCTCTTACTGAAGAAATGGCCTAACTTGGGTACCCAGTAGCAATTTTTAAGCTGGGTACCCTAATCACCGTCCGATCCAAATCAGAATGGACACGGATCTCACAGCAAACATTTCTGTTAGCTGCCCCGTTACCGCCGCTTGCGTAACCCAGGTTAAGGTTTTTTTACTGTCGCTTTTTCATTTCCCCCCAAAACCCTGCACATCAACCCTAATTAACCTAACCAGACATCTCCATAATCATCCAAAACGAACCGGCGCTTGCTCTCCAGCGATTTCGAATCTCCTGCTGCTTGCTCTCCGGCGATCGGCGCTTGCTCTCCAGCGATTTCGAATCTCCTGCTGCTTGCTCTCCGGCAATTTCGAATCTCCTGCCACTTGCTCTCCGGCGATTTCCGACTAACTCCCTAGCAATAGATTAAAGCAGGTGAGTTGCACATTTTCTTTGTTCTATGTCGTCTTCGACACAAATCTTAATGTTGAAGCTGCTTCATTGTCGCATTTCTCTAACATTATTTTCTTCTTTCTAACATTCTCATTGTAAAGCTTGTGTCGCCTCCGAGGAAAAGGAGAGTCTGCTCTCGAGTCATCTTTAGTTAACTACGAAACAGGTAAACTATCATTTATACACAAACAAAAATTACTTATTTTGCCTGGTAGAATTTAAATTAGCGCATAGAAAGTTTGGGTTGATTCACATACACATTAGGGTTGATGCACATAGATTGTGGAGTTGATGAATATAGACATTAAGATTGATGAACATAGACATTAATGAACATAGACTATAGGGATGTGCTAATCATAGACATTAGGGTTGATGAACATAGACATTAGGGTTGATGTGCATAGACATTAAGGTTGATGAACATAGACATTAGGGTCGATGTGCATAGACATTAGGGTCGATGTGCATAGACATTAGGGTTGATGAACATAGACATTAGGGTTGATGACCATAGACATTATGGTTGATGTGCATAGACATTAGGGTTGATGTGCATTGACATTAGGGTTGATGTGCATTGACATTAGGGTTGATGTGCATAAACATTAAGGTTGATGAACATAGACATTAGGGTTGATGCGCATAGACATTAGGGTTGATGAACATAGACATTAGGGTTGATGTGTAGAGACATTAGGGTTGATGTGCATTGACATTAGAGTTGATGTGCATAAACATTAGGGTTGATGAACATAGACAATAGGGTTGATGTGCATAGACATTAGGGTTGATGAACATAGACATTAGGGTTGATGTGCATAGACATTAGGGTTGATGTGCATTGACATTAGGGTTGATGTGCATTGACATTAGGGTTGATGTGCATAAACATTAAGGTTGATGAACATAGACATTAGGGTTGATGCGCATAGACATTAGGGTTGATGAACATAGACATTAGGGTTGATGTGTAGAGACATTAGGGTTGATGTGCATTGACATTAGAGTTGATGTGCATAAACATTAGGGTTGATGAACATAGACAATAGGGTTGATGTGCATAGACATTAGGGTTGATGAACATAGACATTAGGGTTGATGTGCATAGACATTAGGGTTGATGTGCATTGACATTAGGGTTGATGTGCATAAACATTAGGGTTGATGAACATAGACATTAGGGTTGATGTGCATAGACATTAGGGTTGATGAACATAGACATTAGGGTTGATGTGCATAGACATTAGGGTTGATATGCATTGACATTAGGGTTGATGTGCATAAACATTAGGGTTGATGAACATAGACATTAGGGTTGATGTGCATAGAAATTAGGGTTGATGAACATAGACATTAGGGTTGATGTGCATAAACATTAGGGTTGATGAATATAGACATTATGGTTGATGTGCATAGACATTAGGGTTGATGAACATAGACATTAGGGTTGATGTGCATAGACATTAGGGTTGATGTACATTGACATTAGGGTTGATGTGCATAAACATTAGGGTTGATGAACATAGACATTAGGGTTGATGTGCATAGACATTAGGGTTGATGAACATAGACATTAGGGTTGATGTGCATAGACATTAAGGTTGATGTGCATTGACATTAGGGTTGATGTGCATAGACATTAGGGTTGATGAACTGAGTTTACTCAGCGTTGATGTGCATAGAAATTATTCATTGATTTTTATATTTTCTTAGTTCATACTCATTGATACAATTAAATTTGACATGTTAGAGATTAAATTAGTGTTAAGACCTAAGGAATTTGGGTTGATGCACATGAACATTATGGTTGATGACCTGAGTTTACTCAGCGTTGATCTGCATTATTATTCATTCATTTATATATTTTCCTTGTTAATACTCATTTTGTTGTTGATATTCATGGTCAGAAAAATGAGAAGAGCACCGGCAAAGATAACTCGACCTAATTTTAATAGATGTTCAATGTCGAGATTACACAGCTTCATTGGACAAATAGCAGAGGGGAATAATTTTATTGAGTTGTTGCAGGCCACCCCTTTTGGCCATTTATTCACAGGGCCAACTATACCCTTGGATATGTTGGCTTTGGAATACTTGAGAAATAGATGGGACGAGCATAGATGCTGCTTCCTCATTAATGGAGTATTTTTGGACTTTACGGTAAAGGAAGTATCGGCTATTTTAGGATTACCAGACATGGGAGAATTACTACAATTTCACCAGCGAACGCCGGATTCAAGCTTATATAAAGTTGACTTTAAAGGGAAAATTCCAAGAAGGCAAATGATAGAGGATAAAATGTGTATATATGTGGGCCCAAATTGCGAGATATTGGATGAGGAGAAAATGAAGAAGCTTAGTATTTTGTATTTATTTTGCACTTTCTTATTCTGTGGTGTTTACTACACCTTGGATTCACTTTTTGTCAAATATGTGGACGATGTGATGAATTTGAGTAAATACAATTGGGCTGAGGCTATACATAGATATTTGACACATGGTATTACTCGAAGCTTCAGCGAAAATACTACATCATTTGCGGGGTGTGGCATCCTCCTTTGTGTAAGTGAAGTCTTTTTTCATAAGTATGTACTATTAAGCAAAGGATTGCTGATAATTAACATTAAAATCATTTTATTTTACAGGTTTGGTTATATGAACACTGCCCATTATGGAATGATATCAAGGTGGAGGGTGTTCAGCCTCACCTATTTCGTTGGGCGAAAATGCCTGCCGGAAGAAGAGCGACGTTTGAAAAGAACTTAGAAAAGCTAGATATTCTCACGTATGTAGCTGAATCATGTCTTTCTCATTAAATGATGTTAATACTTAGCTCTAACCATATGGGTTATTATCTATGCAAGATAATTTTTGATATCGAAGATGCCGTACAAGATGATGCTGCACAAGATGAAGGGAGACAAGATTCAGACTCCCATAATGAAGAAGATCACCATGTAGATAGTGAAGAAGATGCTGCTGTTGTACATATTGAAGAAGATCATCCTGTAGATATAGAAATAAATGCTCATGTACATACCGAGATTGTTATTTCTGTCCTAGTGACCTTTGCTAAAGATGTGAGTATTCTTCTTTCTAACTATTTTATGAGATGAGTAATTATCTCCATTTTTTGTCCTTAAATTAATAGATGATTTTATTTCTTGTAGATAAACACTGAATTGCTAGAAGATTCAGTTGGTACACATGAATCAGAGGCTTCCGATGAATTAGAGAGGTTGAAAGCTATATTGCAAAAGGTGGAAGAAGAAAGAAATGAGTTTGGACATAAATGTCATCACTTGGAATCAAGGCTAACTGAAGAGAAGTTCAAAAGTCGAAATGCACTTTTTGTGAATGAGGTTTTGAAGGCCGATATAATGAAGCTGAAGAATGCACTAGAGGATATTATGGCTAGAGTAAGGAGCTTAACTGAAGAGAAACTCTGTCTAGAGATATCATGCCGTAACCAGATTGCAGAGTATGAATCTGAATTAAAGGAGCTTAAAGATTCATATGAAACGAAGCTCAATGAACTTACGGCTGCATATGAGAAGTTGACAGAAGAGACTGAGCAAGAATTGGAATGGTCAGATGATGACAATCCAGCTGAAGGTGGAGATGATCCCGAGATGGGTAAGGGGAAAAGAATAAGAAAGGCCTCTGCAGCCCTAACCTCTCCTTATACAGAGATGGATATAAAAAAGAAGAGAGTTGATGTGCCACCATCTAAGCAATTCCAGGAGGTTAGTGCTTTATAACATGGCATTATTTCACATTGCTTTTAATAAACCATGTACATTGCTTTAATTTGACTTGAGACCTTTATTAACTTATCATTGAGATAGAAAAATTAGGGTTGATGAACATAGACATTAGGGTTGATGAACATAGACATTAGGGTTGATGTGCATAGACATTAGGGTTGATGTGTATAGACATTAGGGTTGATGTGCATAGACATTAGGGTTGATGAACATAGACATTAGGGTTGATGTGCATAGACATTAGGATTGATGTGCATAGACATTAGGGTTGATGAACATAGACATTAGGGTTGATGTGCATAGACATTAGGGTTGATGTGCATAGACATTAGGGTTGATGTGCATAGACATTAGGGTTGATGAACATAGACATTAGCGTTGATGAACATAAACATTAGCGTTGATGAACTGAGTTACCATAGCTTTATTAAACCATGTACATAGCTTTATTAAACCATGTACATAGCTTCATACTGAGTTACCTTGCTTTTATTAAATCATGTAAATTATGTACTTAGATTTAAATATATTTAACTGTTGGCTTTCGTATGACAGTATATTGGTAGAAGAGATTATTGTGGACACAATTTAATAACTGATTCTCAATGCCAGCAAATAAATTTCCATCTTGAAGTGCCAATAGACGTGGTCACTATTGGGGACGGTTGTGAAGTAAAAAAGATCACCCTTTGTGATCTATTATTTGGCGAAATGGTGCAAGATAATGTAAGTACCAACATCTGCAGTACCAACTGGATATGCATATTCGTAATTTTCCTGATTGTTTTACATATTCATTGTAGGTGATTGACGCATATGCACTCCTACTTCACAACCTTAGTAAAAGATATGTGAAACAACAAAAATATCTCACATTTGCATACATCTCCGGGAGTTGTTATCAATTAGATGTAACACGTCAATATGGAATGTCTCATCAATACTTGAATAACTTCCATAGAGAGACGCTACCAAACATAAAAAGAATTTTCTGCCCAATTGGATGAGACCACCATTGGTTTCTGATGTACATAGAAAGGGAGCAAAAACACATAACATATTTTAATTCTTTATTACAACCAACAGCTGCAGATAGGTCTTATGTAGATGGTTATGTAAGTATCTTAATTCACCTACCTATTGTATTATTATTTTTAATTAAATTTCAATGCTATTAAACTTACGTCATTTCTGGTTTTGTTGATGCAGATAAAACTACTAAATTCTCATTTCAACAGACAGACTGAAGGGTTGAAATGTGCGGCTGATTGGGATCTCATGCGAGTACCAATAAATATGGGATGCTAACTGCCCTAAATAGTATGAGTCCAAGGAATGTGGAGTTTTTGTAATGATGTATATGAATTGTATATATAGGAAGACCAAGTTTGATTTCTCGCAGGCAGATATGCCAAGATTAAGAGCTATTACCAGCATGAAATTATTTAGAGTATGCTTAGAAAGTGAATATACTGAACATAAACACTAATTTGTATGTATTATCTAGAATTATATATTTATGTATTAGAAAGTAAATACGTGAATACATTGATGGTTCATGTCATGTGTTAGCGTTGATGTGCTTTCAAATAGCGTTGATGTACACATTTAAATTGCTGCACATCAACCCTAATTTGTCTGTGTCAACTAGAATTAGAAAGTGATATGCTGAAATGTGTTAGCGTTGATGTGCTTTCAAATAGCGTTGATGTACTATTTTGCATTTCTTGTGTATGAATTAGAAAGTGATATG
Organism: Costus lasius; assembly: GCA_027563935.2. Taxonomy (NCBI): domain Eukaryota; kingdom Viridiplantae; phylum Streptophyta; class Magnoliopsida; order Zingiberales; family Costaceae; genus Costus; species Costus lasius. The sequence goes on from CM050452.1 coordinate 70,784,098, forward strand.
CTGAAATGTTCATGTGTTTAGGGTTGATGTGTCAACCAGAATTAGCGTTGATGTACTTAAAAAATTATATGCACATCAACGCTAACCCTAATGCACATCAACGATAACCCAATAATGCACCTCAACCCTAATTTGTATGTGTCAACCTGAATTAGCGTTGATGTACTTAAAAAATTCTATGCACATCAACGCTAACCCTAATGCACATCAACCATAATTTGTATGTGTCAACCTGAATTAGCGTTGATGTACTTAAAAAATTCTATGCACATCAACGCTAACCCTAATGCACATCAATGATAACCCAATAATGCACATCAACCCTAATTTATATGATGTTAACCTAAATTAGCGTTGATGTACTTAAAAAATTCTATGCACATCATCGCTAACCCTAATGCACATCAACGATAACCCAATAATGCACATCAACCCTAATTTGTATGATGTTAACCAGATTTACATATTTACGTATTAGAAAGTAAAATCAGAGGCTGCACATCAACGCTAACGCATTCACATCAACCAATTTCCAGGAGTGTAGCTATGTATGTATGAAAGATATGTTCCCAGTTCATGTACATCAACGCACATTGTACAGCACATCAACCCTAAATACATAAACATCAAATATATTTATACAGTACATGTCTGCATCATAAACAGTACATCAACACTATTTGGACTATTTATCACCAAGTAGATGGCTCGTTTTCCTGCGATGATAGTTGTGGCTGAGCAACCTGTGATGCTTCGTCTGAAAACTGGATATGAATTAAGATTAATTAGTATAAGCTGATATCAAAAATTTAAAAACATATGATAATGTGAAGTATCTTACATATGTCGACGTATTTTCCATCATCATTTGACTATATGAAAACACTGGTGGTGGATCATTATGAGTATAGCTTTGTGCATCCAACTGTACACATGAAAAAACAGAAACCGGAAGAGCAGTGTTGATATTACCAGGAGTGTACATTGTAGAAGGTTGAGGGACCTATCAAATGTACAAATCAATATGAGTATATCAATGATATTTATGACTACTTCAAAAATAACTATTACCTGTGTATTTGCATACATAGAAGTTGGATTGAATGCAGGAACTGGATTTAAATTACTCAAAGGTAAGCTAGAACTCCCACTTGTAGTTTTTTTGTTCTTTTTTATTCTCTCTAGAAGCCCCTTCTTTCGTTTCTCCTTTGGTCCTTTTTTGGTAACAGGGGGCTTGATGATGATAATCGGCTCTTTAATTATATCAGCTTCACTAATTTCATAGCTTTATAATTGTGAGTCAATAATTATAGGCTCGGTGAGCAATAATTCATCAAATTGTATACTTAGCTGATTAGTTGCAACTTCTATCATTTCAAGCGCTTTTCGAGAATGTATACTCTTTGTTGACATACAAAATTGCTTTTGACAGACTCGGTTATATATAGATGTCAAACTCTCTTTTCCATGACCTTCCCTGATAGGTGAACCTATATGATAAACGTGATCTTGTCTAGCATACTTTGTCCACCTATTTAATATATAATGGTGTGGTATTGAATTCACATTGTTCATTGCAAGAACTTTTATACAATGACCACATAAAATTCCATTCAATTCATAGAGTTTACATGTGCAGTTGACAGTCACAGAAGAAGGGTTGTACATCACGAACTCATCTCTACCATTTTTTTTAAGAATGACCTTGAATGTCAAACTGCCATCATCAGAATCTGCTGACATGAATGTAATACTAGAATCAAAGCTCATCTTAAACTCTTCCTCAAACTCTGTGTACATAACTATGCTGTATACGAAGCTGCTTCTCTTAACATGTTACAGAAGGCATTTACTAGTGTGCTATTTCTACTCCTGAAATCTTCTTTTAATTCTTTCTCACGAAAGAATGTGACTGCCTTATCATATTGTTCTACAAATTCAAACAGGGATAATTTTTTCTTGAAGAAATGTTTAAAATGACCATTTATACTCTCACTTCATTGTGATGTGTTGATACTTGCACAAAATGTCTGCGCACGATAGCATGCAGCCCACTTAGTACGTATTTTGTAAAAATTCTGTATCCAATTATTCTCACTAAGTTGGTATTTATTTACTAAACTAGTCCATAGTACCTCAAATCTACTTATGCTACACCTTTCATATACCACATATCTCAAATTTTCAAGAAATCCAGCACTACTATGAATCTCATGGCTTAAATGTGTTACTGCATTATTAAAAAGATGTCATAAACACAAACGGTGTGCTGTATTTGGCATTACAATCTCTATTGCCTTCGATATTGCTGCCGATTGATCTGTAAAAATGGTCACAGGATGCCGGCCAGACATTACTTTCAAAAAGGTTTCAAACAGCCAAATAAATGATTCAGTTGTCTCATCATATAATAATGCAGCACCAAAAAGAATTGTCTGCTTGTGCTGATTCACACCAACAATTAGAGCAAACGGCATATCATACTCATTAGTTTGAAATGTGGTGTCAAAAGAAATAACATCCCCAAAATAAGAATAATCTACGATTGATCTACCATCAGCCCAAAAAAAATTAGCAATCTCGCATGAACTATGAACTTCAATAGCAGAAAAGAAAGAAGGATCTTTGACTCGCCTCTCCGTTAGATAATTCAAAATACCCTTCTTTTCCAGCCCATCCAATCTTTTCCGTCTCTGTTTTTTAATATAATTTGTAGTATCATCTTTTATGAATCCAACATCCATATTACCTGCCCCGGACTGAAAATAATTATGAATATTATGAGCCATCATATCAGATGCAATCATTTGGTCTATAAGAGAACGTTGGTAAGGTAGTATTTTTCTATGTGATCTAAGCTGATTGACCTTATTTGGACTAGTCATTGGATGGTTATGGTTGATCTGAACTTTGGATATTATCCAAACATTATTGATTGAAATTTTAAAATCCACCCGGGCCATACAGTTTGTTCTTGTCTCAGCTTGTGGTTTCTTAGTCTCATGTGTGGGGTGAGCTTTTTTGAAACCTTGTTTGCTACAAGAAAATGTCCGATACTTCAATGAACCATCCTTTCTACGCTCTAGGTATAATTTTTTGATACTAAATCCCAGTCTATTCGCATGTTGATTGTAAAAATCATATGCTGCATCTTCACTATTAAAGACCATACCAACAGTTGGAACAACAGATGAAGATTCAGTTTCCCCAACTCTTGTGGATGCACATGCATCGTCTTCCTCACAAGATTTATCATTTGATCCCATAGTACAGTTATACAACTGTATGTCAATGATGAAAAATTGTATGTCAAGGCAAAGTAAACTCAACGCTAATTTATATGTGTATCAACCCAAAATATCTCTATCTCAAAAAAAATTTAATCTCTATCATGTAAAATTTAATTGTATCAAGTTCATTCATATCAAAATCAATGAATAATTTCTATGCATATTAACGCAGAGTAAACTCAGTTCATCAAGCCTAATGTTTATGTGCGTCAACCCAAAATGCTTGTGTCTCAACCCTAATGTCTATGTTCATCAACCCTAATGTCTATGCACATCAACCCTAATGTCAATGCACATCAACCCTAATGTTTATGTTCATCAACCCTAATGTCTATGCATCAACCCAAAATGCTTGTGTCTCAACCCTAATTTAATCTCTAACATGTCAAATTTAATTGTATCTAGGTAATTAATATGTATATCAATGAGTATGAACTAGGAAAATATCAAATTCAATGATGAAATTCTATACACATCAACGCAGAGTAAACTCAGTTCATCAACCCTAATGTTTATGCACATCAACCATAAGGTCTATGCACATCAACCATAATGTCTATGTTCATAAACCCTAATGTCTATGTTCATCAATCCTAATGTTTATGCACATCAACTCTAATATCTATGCACATCAACCCTAATATCTATGCACATCAACCCTAATGACTATGTTCATCAACCCTAATGTCTACGCGCATCAACCCTAATGTCTATGTTCATCAATCCTAATGTCTATGCACATCAACCCTAATGTCAATGCACATCAACCCTGATGTTTATGTTCATCAACCCTAATGTCTATGCATCAACCCAAAATGCTTGTGTCTCAACCCTAATTTAATCTCTAACATGTCAAATTTAATTGTATCTAGGTAATTAATATGTGTATCAATGAGTATGAACTAGGAAAATATCAAATTCAATGATTAAATTCTATACATATCAACGCAGAGTAAACTCAGTTCATCAACCCTAACGTTTATGTGCATCAACCCATTTAGTGCATAAACACATTTAGTGTATAAAGACATTTGGTCTATTTCGTCAATGAAAATATAAACTGTCCATCCTGATGAATGTCTATATGCATCAATCATAAACGTATGCAGTGTTTGACAAATCTTTACCTGCTGCTTGGTAGTTAGTCGGAGATGAAGTGACTGGAGATGAATGTCAAAAGTGTTACAGGAAACTCACCGGAGATGGAAGCTTAAAGAGTTTCACCAGAGAGAGACACGAATTGCTGGAGAACATAAAGCAGATGTCACAAAAGAAAAAAGAGTTTTTAACCACGTGGTTTTGGGGGGAAATGAAAAAGCGATAGTAAAAAAACCTTAACCTAGGTTACGCAAGCGACGGTAATGGGCAGCTAACAGAAATATTTGATGTGAGATCCGTGTCCATTCTGATTTGGATCGAACGGTAATTAGGATATCCAGTTTAAAAATCGCTACTGAGTACCCAACTTAGGCCATTTCTTCGGAACTCGAGGGAAGAGTGAAGAAGTCGTCGGACCACTCTCCAAGGGGAAAAAAAAGCTAACCCTCCCCTAATGAAGAAGCCGGCGGGTTTACTCATGATGCTTATTGACGGCGTTAGGGACAAAGGGCGTTCGTCTGTGGAGGATATGATGTCGGAGATGGCTGAGGCGCTGGTTTGGGGCAGATTTGTTGGGTGACGTTCGTCGGCGACAGAGGAGATGGTGCCGGCTACTGCTGAGGAGCCGATTCGGGATGAATCCCTTGTCATTGTCGGCCTGCGACTAAATGGATTTGGTCGAGCACGCAGCAGCTCGACAATAGAGGAGATCCGGCGGTGGTTGCTGAATCATTCGCTGCAGATGGCGGGACAGGGGACTCCGCAGGTGGTGCGTAATTCTGAGACAGATTCACTGGCGACACTCGTCTGAGGCAGAATAGTGCTTCTTGACCTGGGTCTTCATCCAACTTGGATTTCATATCGGCGACTTTTCCGGGTACGACGATAGATGAGATGGCGTCGGCGTTTGCTGCTTTAGTCAAATTCTGAGTGGCTCATCTGTGAAGGAGATGGCTACATCAGTGGGGGCTCCCAGCCAGTGACCTCTATCGAAGATGAGGACGATGAGCTCAATCTTCATCTTCAGAGTCAGGACCTTGTGGTTGAGGGTTTAGGGCTTCTTGCAAAATCGGGTCGAATCCACAAAAAAAATCGGAATGGATCCATTGATACCGGATCTCACTTGAAATTCGGATTGGAATTTGAATTTTTTTTCTTTTATGACTCGATTATTTTCATCTCGGAGCAATAGAACTCTTGTTGTGTTTCCTCGATATTTTCCGAGATTTTGCACTCCTTTTTTCTTTCTTCTTTTTTTTTTTCTTTTTTTTTTTGTGCAGCAACACGGCAGTATACTCGTTCTAACATATTTTTTTTTACGAGATGCTTTTGACTGCACTTTCTTCTCGAAGTAGGTTTTTTTTATAGAAATATGGCAACAGATTTCTGTAAAATTGCCTCTTGATGTCTTCTCAAAATTCTTTTGAAACAGAGATCTTGATGAGATTCTTTTGAAACAGGGTTCTTCTCAAAATTCTAGCTTTTGACGGGACTCTTTTTGAAGCAGAGGTCTTCTCAAATTTTGCAAGTTTTGACGAGACTCTTTTGCAACAGAAATCTTCAAGAATCTGTCTCCCTTCTTTTAAAGCAATACAGGGTGTCTTTCTTCTTTATTCCTGAGGATTTTTATCGATACAGTGATGTCTTTCCTCTAAAGGAAATGGATTTTTACCAGGTTCTGCTTCCTTCTCACAGTCATATGTTTGCCGAGACTCTTTTCTGCACAATTCTTCCAGCAATCAAACTTTCTTATATCTCAATGGATTTCTTGATTCTACCCCACTTTGCTTTCTTTTCTCCCGCAATAGGATATAATCACTTCTCTATCTCTTTTACTGAGAGTTTCCTTCTAGCGCTCCCCTCCTCTTCTTTGTTTTCTTGCTTCTTCTCTGCCGAGACCTGCTTCAGCCCATCTCTTTTTTTTACACAGGCACCTTCTCTTCCCTTCAATTCTTTAACATGATGCAATTAACCATCCTGTGTTCCTACTCCTACAACGATAAAGTAATAGCAGAATAATAAAATCCTAATTATGATGATGATCGAAGATGAGGACGATGACCTCTATCGAAGATGAGGACGATGAGCTCAATCATATGGTTAACGAACTATATAAAAGTTATGATGATGATCGCAATAATATTTGGAAATGGTGAACGCCATGTGTGCTCGGTCTCTTTTGAATTATAATATAAGCAAAAGACTCAAGTTATAAGGTTTCCTTCAGGACCGAGACCGCAAGCTCAGGATATTTCCTGGAAGTGAGCACCCATTTGTGGATCGTCCTCTGGAACCATATGTAATACCCCCACGCAAGGTGCGAGAGATGAGGCCACGAGCTAGGCGTGCACTGATCAGGGCTCAGAAAAAAGCAGAGCAGGGAGGCACCAGCCCAACTCTAAAAAAGGAAGACAAAGCAGGAGTGTGTGCGTGAATAAATGATTTTGACCTTCAGTGCCAAATTGGCGTGTTTGGTTCTGTAAAATCTCGCAAATTCGTTGGTGTACTCATTTAGATGCTGCTAAAACTATTCTTGCCTATGCTGCTGATTAGAAAAGATTAGTAAATTGTTTTGTAAGACTGAACATTCAGATGCTGCCACAGGAATAAGAATTGGAAATTTAGTTTTAGGAAAATGAAAATGATACCAATAGATGTTCTGTGTCACGCCCATTATTATACAATGAAACGAATCAAATTTTTTAATTAATTTATTACAATTATTCGAATGCCACGCAGGGCTAAATGTTCAAATTCGCTCCATCGTTCGGCGCGACCGGCAAGGATACGTCCGCGCGCACCCCTCAGCCTCCACGAGGGGTTCAGGTCCTCGTCCAGTCCAACAAGGAGAAGAAAGAGAGAGACACATCAGCATGTAAAACTATTTAAGTAAAGGATTTATACCTTAATCCGTTTTCGGATCCCCGCCCGAATCTGAAACCCACCCGCGTCCGAAATCAATTCGGCGCCCGATTTTCGAAATTCGGCCTCCGCCAATTCTCGTCCGTGGGTCAACGAGTCAGCATCCACGTCACAGCTGCGTTCGAAGCAGCAGGCGCCGCTCGCTTCGTCCACACGAGACACACGGCGGAGCCGTTCGTCGCGTTGGAGAAGAAGGAAGGGAGTCGCCGAGTCCGAGCTCCCTGTAGAATGGCCGACGCCGATTGTCGGCCTGACGAGTTTGGATGGAAGGAGGAGGGAACGGGGAACTGGGGCTTTCGTCCCGTGTTCGCTGGAACTGCCCAGCAGAGAGGACAGCGAAGGGGGGAAGGGAGTCGGGAGGTTGCCGCAGGACGCCGGAGTCGAGAGAGCTTCGTACCACCCACCCTCACCACCGAAGCGCGAGGGCCGCCACAGACCTTCGTCTGAGTCTCTAAGTCGGCGCCGGAGTCAAGTTCTTACCCCACCCCCGTTCGCCGCTCTAAGGTCTGGCCGTCCACCTCCCTTGGTTCCTCACCGAATATTGGACGTACCTCTCGCAACCGATCCCCCGCTTTCCTTAAGCTTCGTCGGCTTCTTATAGGCGCTCGGCCTGCTCCCTTCTGCTGCCGTTGGCGACGCCTTCGTCACGCGAGCTCGATGTATTGGCAGGCGGAGCCATGCCGCACACCCCTTGTCGTCTGACTGCCCTCTTCGGTCCGCCGGGTAGAGGTGCCGCCGTGTGATGATCTGCTGGTCCAAGCGTCGCCGCCGCTTCAGACCTCTGGATCAAGCATCGGCACCTCGCGTTTGTCAACTCGACCACGTCCAGGCGACGACTTTGTCGTCCTTCCGGTGGCTTGCCCTCGTCACCGTTTGATGAATGGAGAGCCACGCCTCGGACGTCGCCTTCCCGTCCAGTCGCCATCGTCACCACCTGACACCGGACGCGGAGGAGATGACTTTGCGTCGTCTTTTCCCATCGATCCGCCAGTGCCCAGCCACGTCCGCCTCGTCGGTTGCGCGTTCCGCTGCTGCCACGCTGGCCAGAAGACCACCATCCGGCGGTCCTTCTTCGTCCGGCGATCCTTCCTGCTGGGTCGACCGAGGCCTCCGGCCACCGGAGATGCTGTCGGAGATGCCGCCCGATCGAGCTGACGAGAATTCTTCCGCCGCTGGAATTTCACCCAAAATCGGCATCCGATTTTTCCCTTTCCACAATTGGGCCTAGGCCAATTTTGACTCTTGGTCAACAGTTCAATTGGGCTGGGCCCTAAATTTAAGATTGGGCCTAACATTCTCCCCCTCCTAAACTGTTTGTCGTCCTCGACGAAACTTTAGTGTGGTTCGACTCGCACTCGTATTTCCAATGAATTGTAGGAGAGGGTTCCCTGAGGTCTGCGATCGAATTGGATCGCTAGGGAGATTCGTCCAACTTGGTTACGCCTAAGTCTCCTCCCTTTCGAAGGTGTCCCATACCACCTTCGTCGAAGAGTAACTTAGCGCGCCCAATTCATTTTGCCCCTGAGTCTTCTCCTCATAAAGACGTCCCCTTACGACGAGAAACCCAGCTCAGACTGATTTTCAAGGGTTTTTCCTTGCTGTCCACCCAAGTTTCCCTCACATAAAGGCGTCCCTTTACGCGAAGTTGGCTTAGTGGAAATAAGAAGAGGGATCTCTTTTGTTTTAGTTGGACATCGCCCATTCTTCTTATACCGCATAGCAGTTTTAGAGTCTGCTAACTCTTCCTCATTTCTCCCTAAATAGCATTTCTAGAGTTCTGTTAACTCTCTTAGTCCACGAATAGTAGTTTTAAAGTCTGCTAACTTGACCGCTTTAAATAGCAATTTTGAAGTCTGCCAACTTTTCCCTCAAATAGCAGTTTTGAAGTCTGCTAACTTTTCCTCAATTAGCGGTTTTTAAGGTATATTGACCTTTTCAAAATCTCATTTGTCGAACCAAGAATTCCATAAAAAGAGGAATTGCATTAATAGTACTTAGTGGTGCGCTAATGCAACCACTTAAATTATTTTTGCCCTCAGCAGGGGCTTACAAAACATCCACAAAACCTTAAAACATAGTTTTAAGATACAGGACTCCTACTAAGTCCTTCAAAACATCGATAAAGATCATATCACAGCAACTTCGGGATGGCGGTGTCCTCTGGCTCCTCGGCCTGCTTCTCGCCTTTCCTCCTCGGCGATGATGGCAGCGACCATGCTGCGCTTGGGGCAATCCCTCATAAAGTGGGGGCCTCCGCAAATGTAGCACCCTGAAGTAGACGGTTGTTTTGCTGGCTGACCGATCGCCTTCGGAGCCCTGATCTCCTTCGGGCCCTTGAAGTTCAGCCTCCTTCCTGCTAAGGGCTGCTTCCCCTTTGGATAGAGGGTCCCGTGGTTGCGGTTTGGAGGGGCCGAGACCACCTTGTCCGGTATCCGAAGATCGACTAGTGTGTCTGCCGCAAGTGTTGCCTCTTTTTAGGTTACAACCTTCTGTCGTCGCAGCTCCTTCTGCGCCCAAGTCTGCAGTCCGGCTAGGAAGTGGTAGAGTTTGTCCTGCTCTGCCATGTCGTCTATCTCGAGCATTAGGGCGGTGTAGCTCTTCACATACTCATGTACACTCCCCGTGTGCTTGAGTTTGAAGAGGGCCTCGCGTGCCGCCCAAGACGTGTTTCTGGGCATGAACTGCCTCTTCAGCTCTGTCTTGAAGTCCTCCCACGAGAGCTGGTAAGTCTGGAATTCTCCTAGAAGAGTCGGTGCAGCCTGCGTACGCCACCAGAGTTTGGCGTCGTCGGACAAATAGGCAGCGCAGACAAGAGCCTGTTCTTCCGCGGGGACCTAGGCCGACTGAAAATACATTTCCATGTCCTAGAGGAAATTTTCTACCTCTTTAGCGCTGCGGACCCCTGAAAAGTATCCAGGCTTTGGGACCCTCCGCCGCGGCGCAACCCCCATGTTTGCTTCAGCCGCCCGGCGCTGTGCAGACACCTCCTGCTTCAGCTCAGCCAGTTCGGTCTTGTAGACCTCCATGTCCCCCAAAACATTCTCCACCTGAGTTTGCAACTCAGTAGTGGAGGCCAGCAGGCTCTTCAGCATCTCCGCAAGGGTCTCCTTGGGGAGAGCAGCCAGATCTCCCATAGCTTCCTCAAGCTGAGAGATACGGTCCGTGTTGGACAATACCATTCTCTCTTCTCAGAGTTGTGCAGCTGGATCAGTATTGCCCTCTGATACCAAACTGTCACGCCCTGCATTATACAATGAAATGAATCAAATTTTTTAATTAATTTATTACAATTATTCGAATGCCACGCAGGGCTAAATGTTCAAATTTGCTCCATCGTTCGGCGCGACCGGCAAGGATGCGTCTGCGCGCACCCCTCAGCCTCCACGAGGGGTTTAGGTCCTCGTCCAGTCCAGCAAGGAGAAGAAAGAGAGAGACACATCAGCATGTAAAACTATTTAAATAAAGGATTTATACCTTAATCCGTTTTCGGATCGCCGCCCGAATCCGAAACCCACCCGCGTCCGAAAATCAATTCGGCGCCCGATTTCTGAAATTCGGCCTCCGCCAATTCTCATCCGTGGGTCAACGAGTCAGCGTCCACGTCACAGCTGCGTTCGAAGCAGCAGGCGCCGCTTGCTTCGTCCACACGAGACACACGGCGGAGCCGTTCGTCGCGTTGGAGAAGAAGGAAGAGAGTCGCCGAGTTCGAGCTCCCCGTAGAATGGCCGACGCCGATTGTCGGCCTGACAAGTTTGGATGGAAGGAGGAGGGAACGGGGAACTGGGGCTTTCGTTCCGTGTTCGCTGGAACTGCCCGGCAGAGAGGACAGCAAAGGGGGGAGGGAGTCGGGAGCTTGCCGCAAGACGCCGGAGTCGAGAGCGCTTCGTACCACCCACCCTCACCACCGAAGCGCGAGGGCCGCCACAGGCCTTTGCCTGAGTCTCTAAGTCAGCGCCGGAGTCGAGTAGCGAACGGGAAAAGGGGCGGACGAGGTTCGTTCTCAACCTCGCCGACCCGTTCTTACCCCTCTCCCGTTCGCCGCTCTAAGGTCTGGCCGTCCACCTCCCTAGGTTCCTCACCGAATATTGGACGTTACCTCTTGTAGCCGATCCCCCGCTTTCCTTAAGCTTCGCCGGCTTCTTATAGGCACTCGGGCCTGCTCCCTTCTACTGCCGTTGGCGACGCCTTCGTCACGCGAGGTCGATGTATTGGCAGGCAGAGCCATGCCGCGCCCATGCCGCACACCCCTTGTCGTCTGACTGCCCTCTTCGGTCCGCCGGGTAGAGGTGCCGCCGTGTGATGATCTGCTGGTCCAAGCGTCGCCGCCGCTTCAGACCTCTGGATCAAGCATCGGCACCTCGCATTTGTCAACTCGGCCACGTCCAGGCAACGACTTTGTCGTCCTTCCGGTGGCTTGCCCTCGTCACCGTTTGACGATTGGAGAGCCACGCCTCGGACGTCGCCTTCCAATCCAGTCGCCATCGTCACCACCTGACGCCGGACGCGGAGGAGACGTCTTTGCGTCGTCTTTTCCCATCAATCCGCCAGTGCCCAGCCAAGTCCGCCTCGTCGATTGCGCATTCCACTGCTACCTCGCCGGCCAAAAGACCACCATCCGGCGGTCCTTCTTCGTCCGGCAATCCTTCCTGCTGGGTCGACCGAGGCCTCCAGCCACTGGAGATGCTGTCGGAGATGCCGCCCGATCGAGCGGACGAGAATTCTTTCGCCGCTGGAATTTCACCCAAAATCGGCATCCAATTTTTCCCTTTCCACAATTGGGCCTGGGCCAATTTTGACCCTTGGTCAATGGGTCAATTAGGCTGGGCCCTAAATTTAAGATTGGGCCTAACATTCTCTATGTAACTTAAAAAACGTCATTTACAAGAAGATTGGTGCCAATCTCACATTAAAAACTTGCAAATATGACTTCTTAAGTTGCTTATGATGATTGCAAGACTACCATCTCTCTTCTATTATACACACAGCATTCTGATTCCATAGCCAAAAATGCTAAAGCAGCGTATTCAATTAAGCTGAACAGAGAGAGGTCTTCTGTTTCACCAGCAAGTGTTTCAATGTATTGATAAGCTTTGGGTTTTCATACATATACTTCTCAAAGGACTCCCTTAGTCTTCGTAGCAACTGCACATCACTCTCATGCGACTTCATGTTGAGCAACTCATAAAATAAAGTTTTCCACAAATCAGCGTTCCAATACCTGAACATAAAAAATAATAGAAACAACCACTTAGATGGGACAACATTGTGAAACTAGAGTTATATACATTTTCCTCGAACCCTTGTTAATGGTTTCAAGTTCGAAAGAATCATCAGACAATTTGATCAATTCATCTAATTCAAACAACTCAAAAACATATGCACAAGTTAATGAGAAACCGATTTAACCTATGGTCTGGTTTGACTAAATTTCACTTGCTTTAATCGATTTTGGCTAAAATTGTTTACATTATAATTGCATCATGCTAGACAATACCTTTTGAAAGGTAATTTGGGTGCATAATAATGGCTTCCATCTGGATTAACCCTCTTCTCGATCGTCATATAACTGCCATGTAGCATCATGTGAACAATGACGCAAAGGCCATACGTGTCAACCTGACAATAAAAACAATTTTGTGAACATGTGGTAGAATTTAGTTATTATTTGAAATGATAATTGGAATAAGATGTACAAACATGATATGTCCAAGGCTGGTTTTCTTGCATCTCAACACACCGAAACCCAGAAGTACGCGAATCCGAACCTCGTATTAGGTGGGAAGAGGCTTAGATTAATGCCCCTTCCCCAGTCGACAAGGCATAAGCCCTACATCAACCTTTGAGTGAACCAATAGCTTTATGGCTAAAATTGATTTTCCTAATAACCAATAGATTACGGCTGAACCAATGTGCCACACATGGAATTAATGAACATTTAAGGTTGTCGGAAAGCTGAATGTACCTGATGCCGCCAAGGTCCAGTTCTATTGATGAATGAAGCTTCTGTCAAATCTTCCCTTAAATTGGAAAAAAAAGTATTAGATGTTTTCTATAAAAAAATTTTCTAGGCGTCGTCTCCATCTAAGATTATTGTGCAGGGTTAAATCTAATCTTTGTTATTGCTTTAAATATCGTGCAGATCAAGTATTATACATGTTCATCAACTGTTGCACGTTTCCTAAAGCAATAACAATGGTTGAGATTAATCCTTCCTTAACTTTCCTAGGCGGGGAAATTTTCTCGTTTTCTACAAGCCACCGAGGATATAACCGAAGGCAAGGATATCAAAGAAATCGGCAATTGAAAACAAAATCTCAATGTTAATATCGATCAGCAACAAATAATATACTCTGGTATATAAAAATCCGATATTAGACTAATACACCAGATAGGATCAAAATTGATCCAATATAGAGATTATATATAAAATATTAAGCAGAACCAATATTAGATATGGAGATATATCAAATTATGTAATCTGAATAAATACCAATCCACTAATATTTTAATCCTTGAACCAAACAAACCAAATCATGGTAAAACTTTTTTCTGTCAAGCAACCGCCAAAATCCTAAACTGACACGTGAAAGAATATTTGTAGTAAGATTATATTTGATAAAGATCTGACCCTCACAATGAAGCATTGTCCATCACATTAGTTCCTTTTTTAATAGTTTGGACAACGCTGGAAAAAAGCTAACTTGCTACTTTATTGACTTCTGAGACGAAGCGAAAATGAAAGGGTCAAATCTTGATAAATGGAGAAAAAGGATGAAAACCCAAATTCAGATTTTAAGGAAAACCATGATTAAAAACAAAGGGAAACCTAATTAATTAAAAGGATGTCAATGAATCTACCCTAGTTCTGATTTGACATACTTTTACTTGTGCAATAAACGTTTTCAAATAATACGTTGTTGAGCATAAATTAAGTCAAACTCCCCCTTTCCTCTTTCTCCTCTTCCCAAGAGGAGATATCTAGCTAGAAACAGAAAAGTAAACGAGAGAAAACAATTGCAGGAGTAAGAAAGACTCGCGTATAGAGTACATCTAAGCTAGAATAAAATCCAAATTTTGATTATAAAACTAAAAAAACGATTTTCATAGTATTCTAAACTATATTGGATACAATGCACCTCTTTGATTTCCACTGCCCAAGAAATTGTTCAACAAACTACGATTGATTTCTAATCTTAATTGGCACATATATATATGATTCCATGTGCATATAAAGCACTAAATCTAAGAGAATTTGATACCATGAAGGCTATTATCTTAAAATTTTTCAACAGATTTTTATTGTGGTTATGACAAAGATATATGCATTTATTTCCAGGGAATTTACCTTGAATACCGAACTAACATATTATCTGGCTTGAAATCACCATGAATAATGCCAACGCTATGCAAAGTTTCCAGCATTTGCAGCATTTCGATTGTGTAATAAATGCACAAGACTTCTTCCATAACTTTTTGTGTCACCAAGTAAGAATTTATTGCATCCTGCACGAAATACCTCCTTAAATATCTTTATCTACAAAAAACTTTCTAGGCTTCATATGACAGACTCACAGAAATGCTAAAACTAAAATCTAAATTACCTGAAGTGTTCCGTTAGATAAATAATCACAAACTAATACACTATAGTCCATGAAGAGGTGCACTTTATGAGCAAATCCAAAGTTTGATCTCTGGTAAGAATAAGGGTAAGTAATGATCTATACTGCGATGTTAGTTCAGAGGATAAGTAGAGGTAGTCGCTCACCATAACATCAGGAATACGTTTATCAAGTTGACGATACATGTAAAACTCCCAGGGAAAAGGAGGTTTCTGAATCTGGCAAAAGAATGTGTGTGAATAGAAAAATATTCCAAAAAGTATTATGATTCAAGATTAATAGATTAATAGGGCAAGTGAGTAATAACCTTCAATGCAACGACATCATCAGGATTGCTCTCAATGTAAGCCTTATACACTTGAGCAAAGCCGCCAAGCCCTGAGCAACCTTTGATCATGTACTTGATACCACCTTCAAATGCAAGATATTTTAGAAACACTACCCAAATTATAAAATTGCAATTTTCATGGTAAGCTGTGTAGTTAAAATTTAAATAGTTATTTATTAGTTGTTATTATTTACTTTCATAATCAATAGGTAGTTAAAATTCCAACAAAACTTACAGTGGAACAATAAACCCAAAGGAGTATATCATGAAAGAAGCTTTGAAGCTAGTCAGATTTATTTAAAAAAAATAAAAGAGTGTGATATATGCGACATAGTCAACCAACCTAACTCCTAGATAAAAATCCAGCGGAAAATGACAAATATATATTGATTTCATTGACATCAAGAAGGTTTCGTTACAACTTAATGAGTACAATAATTC
The DNA here is from genome assembly GCA_027563935.2 of Costus lasius. Taxonomy (NCBI): domain Eukaryota; kingdom Viridiplantae; phylum Streptophyta; class Magnoliopsida; order Zingiberales; family Costaceae; genus Costus; species Costus lasius. The sequence goes on from CM050452.1 coordinate 70,799,796, forward strand.
ATTAACTTAGTGACCCTAAAGTAACATGGTGCAATTTAAAATGCTTAATCCCAAGTCTTATACCATGTCACTTCTCATGTGGGACTAACCTAGGATTCATTATCTCCCCTATGTAAGATTTGATGTACTCCCCACGCCTAACACATTTAAGAATTACCCCTAAGTTGGTAGCATATGAGGACAGCCTAATGATGACTTCATCTTTGGTAGCACTTTCCTATTGACTTCTCACCATGCTTACAGCTAAGTGTACTTTAATATCATTATTTAAGACTCTCAAGAAAACTAACCCATTAACTTAGTAAGTATGAAACATTTGTGGCCTAATTTTAAAAGTTTAAGAGTAGTAAGCTCACTAAGTCTTGTATACTACATCATCTTTTCTCCCACTTCGGACTAAACGTCATCATCTTGAACAAACATAGGATCGAAAGAACATGATACCTCAATTTAGTCCCACATGAAAAGGGAAGAAAGGGTAATATAATATATAACCTTAGTTATCTTACTACTATTAGCTTGGGTTTAATATTTTAAATTAGGTTATGTTGTTTCAGACTCACCAAGTTAATGAGATAATTTACTAATTAAGTGGATTGTAACTAATGGTACTAGAGCAAACCTAGTCCTAAACATGGTGGTGAGAGGCCAATCGAAAAGGATTGCATAGACATAGGAATATAGCAAGATAGTCTAAAGTCTTTTAAAATATTGAAGATTCATATTATTTCATATTACTTTATTTTGTTGTAGAACTTGAAGAGTTATTATTTTTCATTTTTCCAAGTAAATATATGATGGCCTTCCTATTATAAGCATCTATTGGGCAATCAATGTTAAAACTACATATTATTCTCATGCAATTGTTATTCTTGTCTAAGAACTTTTCTCCACAAGGACATTTTAAATAATACAAAAATAAGCAAAACAATCTCTCAATAAGATTGTCTTAGCTTTTCTAAGAATTAGTTGATAACACCAACAACAAAGAAAATATCATCTAATGATAGTAAGATAAGCTTTTCCATATAAAGCAATATCTAATAGGATCAATTTTTTCTAAAGCCTCCTTAGATCTAAGTTTGCAACTTAAAAGAAATAGAATGTCAAGTAATTTGCAGCTAAAAACACCAATCTCCTTCAAATGATCTATGGTGTATTTCGTCTAGAAGGAAAGGTATCGTGATCTAGATAAAGCAACTTCAATTCTCAATAAATGAGGTTGGGTTGTGGCAATGTTGTTGATTCAAACTTGTTAATCAATGGTCCAACAAGGTTACTCAGCACGGAAGTGGTAATTTTGCAAGACTAGTGGGTTGTTGACATGCTAGATCGATTTGTGGTTCAACCAACGAAAATCAAGGGTTTCTTGAATATAACTTATCTCATTTCTTGACCATTATTGATTATGTAAAGAAAATTAGAAGCAATTATGTTTGCAGCACCAACTGGGACCATTATATTATATTAGCTTTAACAGGGTTTAAGATTCTTTTTAGTACTTCCTTTAACTAATGAATCACTTTGCTCTTCCCAAACCCATGAACTAGAAAGCAAACGTAAAAAATGAATCGTGAATCAATATCACTATCTAGCAAATGGAAAATAAACAAAAATATTATTAATTCATTCAAAGAGAGATATGATACCTAGCTCCACAATTTTATTTCTTGAAGAATTTTGTAGAGAAGATAAAGCTATTTTCCCTGAGTATATTCTGTTGGTACGGCACTAGCCCTGAAATACATTTACAAGCAAAGAGACCTCAAATATAACAAATCACAATAGAAATTAGACTCATCTTCAAATGAAACTTACATTGTACTTCCTAATTGCAGCACCCACATTCTTGAGCAAACCATCAACGGAAGACAATGACCATGGATTCACAAGATTTGGTTCCTGTTTAAAGATTTAGCTTCATACGATTCAGAATCACCATGTGTATATCAGTTTTTACTTATCTCTACCAATAATTAGGACACCAGGATAAGGTATACGACAAGAGATCTACTCACTACTTGGGAGCTAAGTGTAGTAAGTGTTTTTTTTTCATTATCAACTACGAACAACATTAACATTCAGATATATTTTCCAACAAAATAAGAAAGATAAAAAATGTAAACCAGAACATCTATTATCATCTCTTTGGTTAACGATGTCCCTGTCAATAATTGTGGTTTTTTTCGTCATTATCAACTACAAACAACACTAACATTAACATTACAGGATCGCAGCGTTAGGGACCATCTTGTGTTACCAAGTTTCATTGGAGAGTAGATGAAATATTTCTAATATTTGTCACTATGGTAGCATGCCAATATGTTTTTCTAATCTTATTGTCAGCGAAATTTACCTAGAGAACGGGATACCAATATCAACCATCTAATGCACCATGTGAAATCTGGTGGATTTTTAACATATAGAAGAAAGCACACCTTTTGATCCACAGCTGCTTTCTGTACAGCAGCTGCCACATTGTCGAGGAAAATGTTATGCAACTTCTTTAATCTTTCAAGTTTCAAGTGGCTCCGCGTTCCTGTTTACCTCACATGCTACAACTAGTAAACATCATGTTTGCTACGAAAAAAAGCATAAAAATAAAATGGTAGAAACCTTGAGATTCCCAAATGGAAGATCTCATGGGCCTGCACCAGCTTTCCACGAGCTATGAGAAACATTGCGTACGCCTCGTATAGCAAAGAATGGCCTTGGTAGACACCCCTCGCCTCCATCAGCTTAAACACTCTCTCGAAATCCCCAATTGCATCCGCCTACTCCATTGCACAAGCAAAACAAACCCCAGCCACGCATCACGCATATCAAGTAAAGAAATTCAAGAAAAAGAAACAGCAGAAATCGATAAGAAGAGGGAAAACATGGGCTGAAGCTCACGTATAGAATGCAGATCTTGAGGAACCTGACGTCATCGCGGTACTGCTTTTCATCCAAAAAGCTATTGAAGCAGACCTCCAAGAGGCACTTGAATCGATCGCCATTGGAGAGGCTGACCGAATCGGCCGCCGCCGCGTGGATGAACCTGATGAAGGCGCATTTGAGAATGAATTGGTGGGGTTTGGGAAAGGACTGGATTTTGCAGCAGTGAGGGACTTGCCAGAGCCTTGGGAGGAGGGGATCGGCGACGGGGGAGATAGATGCTTCGTCCTGCGACGACCTGCCAAATTAGGAATAGGGCGTGAAGAGATTAGAGGTTGAGAGGAGTGTAAGATGGAGATGGGAGAGGTCGATTGGTAATCGGATGTACGTTTGAGGGTTTTTGACGCTGAGACTGCCGTGGTTCTTGATTTCGACTATCGCCGGCGGTGTATTGTCCGCTGGAGAGAGAGAGAAGGGGGAGTGGGCGGGCTGGGAATTTTGAATATTTCAGCAATCACGTGCGAGGGATGATCCAGAATGGACGGTTTGGGCTAAATCAAATGGCTAGGGCTGTCCAAAGTCCGGTTCAACCCGGTAAACCGAACCGAACCGAACCGAAATTATCGGTTCGGTTCGGTTTTTATTCAATGGGTCGGGTTCGGGTCGGTTTTGATTTGAGTAAAAATCTATCGGGTCGGTTTCGGTTTTTGGTTTTTAAAAATAAAAAAACCGAACCGAACCGAATAAACGATTCAGCGGTTCAAAAAAATACATTTAACGTTACACGTAAGTTACGCGTAACCTAACCCTACGCCACTAACGCTTCAGCCTTCGCCCTTCAGCGGTTCAGCCTCCAGCCGACTGCCGACCAGGCGACTTGCGACAGGAACTCCACAGCTCCACTCCTCCACTCGGCGCGACGCCACGACGGGCGAAGGCGCTCTCGCAGTCCCTTTCCTCTGCTCGCGGCTCCCGGGCTCCCGGCTCCCGCAGTTCCTTTCCTCTGCTCGCCTCTCGGCTCCAGCTACGCGTACCCTACGCGCTCTCGCAGTCGCAATCGCTCTCATCGCTGAGCTTGAGAGGCTTGACTCTTGAGACGCCGACTCACCACCTTCGCCAGCACAGTTCACACCTTCATCGGTAAGCTTTTAGGTTTAGTTTTGATTTTTTAGGGTTTTATATTTCCTCTAACGATATCACTTCCAAGTCCTTTGATTTTTCTATAGCTGTTAGCCTGTTCTCCCTAAGCCCAAGATCCCTTTCTCATCTTCTTTCTCTACCTCACCTCTTTACCTGCACAGCCTCTCCTTTCTTTTCTTAATTTCTTTTCCTTTTTTTCACTCTCTCAATTTTCCTTCTTTTTCCCTTCGTTTTTAATTTGAAATTTGTTTGACAAATTTGGCTTGGCTCCCTGGTCTAGAAATTGGACGTGCACTGGTTTGAATTAAGTGAAATGGTTCAAACTTAATTGAACCGAACCAGTCTCACCTGGGGTTGGTTCAGCAGTGCCGAACCAAAAAAATTCGTCCACAAGCGTTGCTTGTGTTCGTATTTGACGTTGAGCCGACGATGCAACTTGCTGCGAAGTTGCTGCTGAGTTTGTAGATAGAATTTAGTTGAGCACTTTCTTTAGTTTCTTTTTATGATTTTGTTATGTAATTGAAGACAGCAAATTCGTTGATTATTCGTTGATTCATTGCTATGTAACTGAGGTTCATACATCATTGTTGGTGAAATTAATTTATAATGAAATAACAAGATGTATAGTTTAATTTTTGATTATTCGTTGATTCATTGCTATTTGCTAAATGCTAAATTGCTAATTAGTCTAAATTTTTGATAGTTTAAGGAAATGAGTGATAAACAAATAGATACAACCGATGCTCAAGCAAGTAATACAAAGAAGAGAAAAACTATAAAACCAAGGGCTGAAGTTTGAAACCATTTTGAAAAATTTGAGAGTGATGGTGTATCAAAAGCAAAGTGTGTATACTGTGATGCAAGTTATGCTTGTGATACTAGGACATGTGGAACTAGTACATTAAAGGCACATTTGACTAAATGCATAAAATATTTGAGTGCACAAGGCATAGAAGTGGGAGAGAACGGTAAAACCCAAACTGAAATTTCTTTCACAACTACCAGTGAAACGGGCCAAATGGCAAGTACTGTATTATCAACTTGGAAATTTGATCAAACTATTGTTAGAAAGGTGTTAGCAGAAATGATTATTATAGATAAATTGCCTTTTAAATTCATTGAAAGTAAAGGCTTTAAAAAATTCTATGATGCTGCTATACCACGATTTCGTATTCCTTCAAGGCAAACGATTGCTCGAGACTGTTTTGAGCTATTTGTGGAGGAGAGAATGAGGTTGAAAAGCTTTATACAAGATAATTGTCAGCGGATTTGTATTACAACTGACACATGGACATCTATTCAACGAATTAACTATATGTGTATCACAGGTCATTTTATTGATTTGCATTGGAAACTACATAAAAGGGTTTTGAATTTTTTTCCAATAACAAGTCATAAGGGTGAAGTTATTGGGAAAGCTATTGAGAAATGCCTACATGATTGGGGTATTTCTAGAGTTATGACCGTAACAGTTGACAATGCAAGCTCGAATGACACAGCTGTTTTATTTCTTAAAAAAAGGATTAACAATTGGGAAAAAGGAAGCATTCTGAATGGGGAATTTTTACATGTAAGATGTACTGCACATGTTATGAATTTAATTGTCCAAGATGGCTTAAAATCTTCTCAATCTTCGGTTGAGAGAGTTCGTGGAGCAATAAAATATGTTAAGCAATCTCCACGAAGATTGCAAATATTTAACTCATGTGTTGCCCAAGCGAAGATAGAAAGTAAAGCTCAGCTATCTTTGGATGTTTGTACAAGGTGGAATTCAACCTATATCATGTTAGATGTAGCACAAAGGTATGAAAGTGCCTTTGAAATATTTAATGAAGAAGACCCTCATTTTGAATCAGAACTATTAACTAATGGACTTGGTAGGCCTTCAGAAAATGATTGGCAAATTGTACGAGATTTAGCTTCAATGTTGAAGCTTTTTTATCAATTCACATTAAAGGTATCTACAACTTTGGCAACCACTTCCAATCTATATGTCAATGAAGTTAGTCAAATTGTATCAACTTTGACTGAATGGATAGAAGATATTGATATGCTCTGATGTTTCATGAAATGACAATGAAAATGAAACAAAAATGGGACAAATATTGGGGGAATGTTGAAAAAGTGAATTTGCTTCTATTTATTGCAATTATTTTTGATCCTAGATATAAGATGGATTATTTGAATTTTGCACTTTCAGAAATGTATGGTGAAGACAAAGTTTCAATTATATATGTTAGGGTGCAAACATTTCTTCAAAGCATCTTCAATGAGTATAAGAGCACAATGGGAATTAGTGACAATTCGAATATTGCTGAAGGATCAAGTTCTACTTTGTCAGCTTTTGAGTGTGTGCTATCCAAAACTAAAGTGAAGTACAGGAGACACAAGGAAAATCTTGCAATTCATGAAAAAACTGAGTTAGATAAATATTTGAATGAAGATACTGAACAGCCAAATCCCCAATTTGATATTTTAAGTTGGTGGAAGATTAATTCCATAAGATTTCCTGTTTTATCAGCCATTGTCTGTGATATTTTAGCCATTCCTATATCTACCGTAGCTTCAGAATCAACTTTTAGTACTGGAGGCCGTGTTCTTGATCCTTTCAGAAGTTCACTGGCTCCTTCAATGTTGGAAGCTCTAATTTGTTGCCAAGATTGGATTAAAACAAAGGATCGTGAAGTGGAAGAAAATATAGAAGATGTTCACTCACTTGATAAAGGTAAATTACTAAATTATATAAGTTTAATATTAGTTATTTTATATTACTATTATAATGGATTAAAGCTCTAATTTATTGTGATTTCAATTTTCAACAATTGACAGTGATTTCAACAATTAAATCTGCACCAGAAATCATTGATATGTAGATGTTACCTCTCTAACTTGTAAGTAATGGTAATCAATTACTTGTTAAATACTTGAGTATAATTATTGTTAATAGGACAGCTTTGGTATATTTCCTATTTACTAATACTAACGTAACTTTTGTTAGTTGTTGATATTAGCTTATGCAGGTAATGGAGTAATCAGTAATGGAGATGGAGTTTGAAGTTTGAACTTTGGACTGATGGGCTGATGCCTGATGGGCATTTGGAATTGGATTTGGACCTAGACTGTTGGAACTTACCAACGTGCACTCATGCAGTCATGCTGATGGATCATGGATGCTATCAATTGTCATTAAACTTGTTGATTGTTAAACTTGTTGATTGTTAAACTTGTTGTAAACTACTAAACTGTGATGTGAACTTACTGGATGGGCTGTGATGCTATCATTAATGTTATAATGTATTTGTGTTTTGAACTTATTGGATTGTCTATATTGATAGGCGTAGTCAACTAGTGATGTGAACATGTGATTGTGTTATTTGTGTATATGTTATAGTGATGTGAATATGTCATAATGTATTTGTGTTTTGTTTAATTGAAAATCCGGCCTTTTTGTTGCCTGTAGTGGGTATAGTTCCGGTAAGAATAGATATGAATCTAGGATTTTCTCTACAATGGATAGATTTGTTATTTAGTTGTCACCATATTTAAAATATTAGTCCTTACCCATGAATTTGTATTTGCTCGGTCTGTTATGATTTGGAAGTATTGACACATGGCATGAATTGGTACCTATAGGATCTGTTTCTTATATATCGTACATCATATATATACTTATATACCATACTACCGCTCATGTTCCTTGTGCCAACAAATGGGCACACTATTTGCAGGAATGGTGATTTTAAAATATATATTTTAGTACAAATTATTTCCTTATCTTTTTCATTCTTGTTTGTTACTTCTTTATTAGCCTGCTCGCAACCTAAATTATGATACCATGGTACTGAATAATGGCACTTCTGTGCACGTTATTTGTTCCTACGCATGCCCTATTAAATTTATGAATCGGATCCATCCTCCAATCCGAATGTCCTGAGTCTGCTTGAAGTTGAAGCCTTGACTGCTTATATTTCACTAGAAATCTTATCTAGTTATCTTGGACGAAACACAACAACTGTCAACTAATGCAGCAAGAAATTTTAACTTTCGCCAGTAAATGATGAAGCAAGTCTTTTGAAGAGCTCCTTCCTAAAGGAAACACATCAATATAGTATTAGAAATTTGAAGCTGAACATAGAAGTAGCAATGTAAGTAGATAACTTAAATTTTCGGTTTAAACCGGTCTAAACCGTACCGGACCGAACTTTTTAGGTTCGGTTCGCCAAAGGTTCGGTTCGGTTTCGGGTTACAATATTTGGGGAAAAAAACTTCAGTTCGGTTCCAATCGGTTCGGTTCGGTTCGGTTCGAACCGATTGGACACCCCTACAAATGGCGGCGAGGCGGCGAAGCAAAAGTTTGGCTGATTTCAGATTAACCCCTCGTGTTGTTTGTTATGACGATTGGATCCATCTCTCCAGTCCAAATTTAGAAAAAGATTTTCTTTTTTTTGCTAAACCCGGTTCAACTTGAATCGGTTTAAATTGAAATTAATTTACATATTTTTTAAAAATACTATTTTATTTTTAAATAAAAAAATATAATAACATAAATATTTATATAAAATGTAAAAAATAATTACTGAAACACAAGGTTAATTCTATTTGGATTGAAAAGAATATTGTAAACTTACAAAAAAAAGTCCAACTAAGTTATGGTTTTAATACAAACTCCCTCTTGTTACTGCCTATGAGTTTTTTTATTTTCTTTTTTGTGCAAAATTCGGAAATTATATTTCAAAAAGGTCAAGGTCTTGCATGCAACCCAACTTAATAGATACCTAACTTGACCCAACTAATTTATAACTAATTAAACTAATTTATAACTAATTAGAAAAAAAAATTCTAAGCAGTAGTATCACATTATAACCTTCGATTCATACTTTGAGATTTGGAAACATGTGAGTTCTAACGCTAAGGATGATCAACACGACTCTCAAAGCATGAATAGCGGGATCTATTGTAACCCTGTTTATAATTTTTAACCAGGACACGTTTGAGCTCGGCTGGTCAAATTTAGAAAATTCTCTCTTTGAAAAATTCAAAATAAAAGCAAATTAAAAATAAGTTTGAATTGCTCTATCCTTATGAATAGCTCATGGGGTGCTGTCTCCAACCAAATGATGTATAAAAGGATCTTAAAGATCCTAATTTATTCATACAAGCGTTTTCCATTGATGTTCAAGTGGTTAGCCATTGGAGAATGAGTTAGCTTCTTGTCGCACACAAGCTCTAAAACACAAACATACGACAAGAGGAAAGCATTTGCCGTGTTGCCACTCTTCCCTTAAGCACGTCGCATTGCATTTGCTATCTCTAATGCAAAAACCACGAAACGTTCTACTTATCCGCATACATATCTTTTGCCTTTTTTTCGTGTGCTACCGCCCCTCCTTCTAACAAAAAGGAAAAGGAAAACTTTGTTTGTGAAAGTACAAGAAGGAAAAAAAAATTGGGAGAAAAAAAAAAGCGAGAAAAGTTCTTACCACTTGCTAACATAAGCAACACTAACAAGAGAAAACACACTATTCCTTTCACCTTCATTCTTGCACTGTCTAACAATTTTCAAAGTGGAATCATAGAACAAGAGGCCTATTTCTACTAGTGAAAATGAATAAAACAAACAAATATTTATTAGCAATAAATTTCTATTATAAAAAAGACAACAAAAACATTTAATTCATGTGCAATTATGAATTTTGTTTGTTTATTGTGAGCTGAGTCAAATATCAAGATAGAACAAAAATATGCGTGGTTGCAATTAATGAGTGGAAATAACACTATGTATTTAAAGAAAAAAGAAAATAAAATATAAATTTAATTCTGAAATAAAAATGATTTTTGATTAAAATCCTTTCTATAATATACTCTTTCTTAGTTATTCATCTCAAACTTCTCCATAAATGTCATTTTGTGGATATATTGTTTATATTTATTGGTTAACTTAGATTAATTATATTGTTAATATTATATAATTTCATATTATAAGTATCATAGGATTCAAAATAAATTATGTGATATCATTTTCATCGCTTTTTCAGTCAAAGACACACTTGTGTTGAGAGACGATGAAGAAGAAGAAAACAATACTCTTGTTTACTACGAGAGAGGGGAGAAAGACTAGAAAGGAAAGTAAGAGAGGAGTGAAAAAAAAGAGATGGAAAAAACATGTGCATATCACATGCTGAGACTGGAAAGGAGGAGGAGATGTAGAGAAGACGAGCGAGTGGCAACCAAGCACGGCGATTAGCGAGGGGCATGGTGAAGCAGGCGAGCAGTGTGGGAGAGAGGTAGGGAGCGGATTCAAGGGCTGCGTGAGGGAGTAAAGCTTGCAGGGTAGGTGGAATAACGACATACTCACAGGGGTGAGGAGGAGCAAATGGGGAATGCTAGGAAGAGTAGGGTTGGCCTAGGGCGGGAAGCAGTGTCACCGAGGGTGGGGAGTAGGGTCGCTAGGGGCAGGGGGATGCATAGGGTGGGAGGGGCACAGGGATGAGGGATGGGCGCAAGGAGAAGAACGTCATTTTTTTCCATTCCAGCTTTCCGCCTAATTTAGGCGAAAAGCAAAATGAGAGAAAATGTAGCTTTTTTTCTTTCCCTACAAGGAAACAAAGAAAAATCTAGTTTTCTTTCCCTTCTACTCTATCTCCCCTCTAAAGAAATAGTGGTAAAAGCAAATACAAGTAAGCTTATATGTTCATAAATCAGAAAGAAGCATTTGCAATGCTTACAACCTTCTCTCAAGTAAGCTTGTTGGTGAGTAAGGCGTTGATCTTCTTACAAGTTTCAAAGCAAATACAAGCAAGAACAAGGAAGCACTTGTCATACTTATATCCTTCTCTCAAGCGTGCTTCGATTGCATCTACCTTTTTTCAAGCATAAGCCATGAAATGGCTTACTAATCTCCACATGTCTTTTTGTTAACATACACCACTTCTTCTTCTGTGACTAAAATTTATATATCAAATAGATAGATAAACAAACTGATAAGTAAAGAGCTAGTAATATACTTACAAACAGATAGAAGAAGTAGCACGAGAAAACAAAAGGACAGGAACTCTCTCTTGACCTCCATTGTTGGCAAAATGAAGCTTGTAATTAAGGGGTGGAAGTTGACCTTAGGTGGAACTTCAATTTGTAGTGCTCAAAGGGCAAAAAAGAATAAATTAACTTATCAACCATCCTAACAAGGAAAGAAAAAGGCTATCTTTTCAAGGAAGCAAAAAAAAAAAATGATCCATGTTGGAAAAAATAATCCTTAATTTTAAAATATTTACATTAATTCTATGTGTAATTTACTTTTTCACCCTTCCTTTCCTTTTTAATGTGCTTGATACATTCACTTTGGTAGATAGATATCTTGTGGGGATTTTATTAAAAAAAGGATAAATCTGATTTAAATTAAAGTAAAAAAAATTCAAACTACTTTTTAGGGGAAAATCATTTGAATTTTAGGGAAAAAAAGGGAAAATAATGAATCATTAGAATAACACAATTACGAGGATAAATTTAAATAAGAAAATGAATGCATGCATTAATTGTTTCGTGGATGACTTGTTTTATGTGCATGCTTTCCAAATGGATTGCATACTTTTTTTTTTATCATAAATTTGAATTTAAATCGATATTTCATACCTATTAACTTAAGTTTGTTCTTAATTTTAAATGGATATCCGTACGTACTTAAAGATAATCAATCAAATTTATAATTAAGATTTTTTATTTTTATTTTTAGTTTCAATTAGTTATCAAGTATAAGTATTGGTATTCTTTAGACATATAAATTTTGAAGTTATTTTTCATTTATAATTGAGTATTTGAATATACTATAAATAGGTCAGATTATATCAGATACATAAATAGCTCAGTTTAATTGTCATCTTTAATTTAGTTTCATATTCTAAAAGAAATATATTTGATGTGCATTTTGATGACTAAGAAATATGTGAGCTAATACAAGGAATAAAATTTTCTGATGATGATAATAATTGTTAAAGGTATTCTTGTCTCTAAAAATATATAAAAAATAGTAATAATTGATTTATTATTTGATTACGAGGACAACTACTGTATTGCGAATTACAAACCAAGTTGGGCTGAGCTGTCAAGCACCTAATGAAATTGGATTTTTACTAATTTTGATTAAGCAAATAAAAAAACAATGGAGTGCAATAAAAGAAAATCAAAAGAGTACATGAACTCATTGGATGGCAATCTTGACCTAAGCACTGTGATTTTGATGAAGACTAACCTCTTGTTTACTGGGAGGAAAAATATGAGGAGAAATGATACAGCAAAAGACCCGCCCCACGAAAAAATATTTTGCTCATCATGGGCTGTGGAGATGATCACGACCTACTCGTGAAGAGTACTGTGGAGTTCAAAAAATATGTGGAAAGACATCACTGTCGTGAAGATGATCACAGCCTACCTATGAAGTGTTCTGTAGAAAACGCGAAAAGACACCACGGTCGTGAAGATGATCACAGGCTGTCTGTGAAGTGTTCTGTAGAAAATACGCAAAGACATTATGGCCGTGAATAAGATCACGGCCTGCCCATGAAGCTTTTTGTGGATTTGGAGAAAAGACATCATGATCGTGACGAACATCATGGCCTGCCCATAATGATTCCTAAAGAAGATCACGACCATAATATAGATCATGGCCAGCCCGTGAAGATCTTGGCCCTGACCACCGAAGACGAGTCCTCCCAACACAAATGGCATCACGACCGTAATCCTGATCACGGCCGACGCGAATGGCATCACGGGCATAATCCCGATCATGGCCAGGCTATGACGGGAGCCAAAGTGAAGAAGTCATCACACCGAGACAATCACGGCCATGAACATGAACATGGCCAAACAGTGATGTGCCCAAAGGAGTTCAAACGGCTGGATTCAAAGCCCCTTTGACGCTTCCAATGTCCTAGCATACCTCCAGAGTGATATATGAGAGTTATCAGCCCTTCTTCCATCCACATGGAGCCCATTCAGCCCATGTGCTTGCTCCCACGAAAGGTCGAAGAACCACACCTTGGCTGGTATGACAACCTACTATCGAACTCGACTTAGGAGTCCGCCCACACCACTATGAACTAGCCCACCGTCAGTTGATTTTGTTGCTTCGCTGTAGCTTGCTTGGAGATGGTTTAGGTAGCCCATCCAGTCCAAAAAACCAGCCCATGCGCAACCCATTCAAAGCTTGGACCAGTCACTTTAGTTGTTGGATTCTATTCCCTGCTGTAACTTTTCCAGCTTTTAAGTTGTTAGGGTTGTTAGAACCTTCTAACAACTTTGTCATAGAGTTGTTGTGACTCCCAACCCCCTTAGCTTATAAAAGAAAGGGCTAGGGAGAAGTAGAACTCAGCTTGCTTAGAAGAGAAGCTCACTTGTGGAGAGTTACGAGAATTGTAGTCGGAGGCATGGATAACCTCTGGGGTCGGATATCTTGTAATGTCTCAATTCCTCTTTGTTCAAAGAAGTAAATCACGCTTCGCTCATTAGGGTAACTCCTATTTTCTACGCTTGTGTTCTCGTGTTCTTCCATTCTTGTTTCTGTCGATTACCCCTCTCTCACCAGATGTAGGAGACGTGGGAAAGTTCTTGTTCATTATGTTCAGGGATAGCATCGAGCTGAACGTTGGACCGTGTGGCTGCCCCAATGTGCATGCTAAGAGTAAGGATTGCCTTGCTCGCTTAAGGTTAGTGTATTCAATTTTCGTAGTTGAGTGCCATCCTTCTTCGTTGTTTATCAGTGTTGCTCGAATACGTATCTCGACGGATTTCAGCATTGTTTTCTGATGTCGTCCGCAAGTGCACGGCAACATCGAAATAATAAAAATATTGATCCCACAGGGACCAATGACCAATTATTGACTTTACTTAGGATTGTTAGCTAGATAAATCTGAAAAGGGTTGGATTTGATCTAAACTTAAGTGTATGAATAGCAAAACACAATATGGATATAATTAAATTAATGGAAATTCAAGATTTTAGATTTACCACTCTATATTTCATGACTTATTATAATTTAAAGAATCTTAAGAAGGATTTACTGTGTTGAAGGGGATTTATCCACATGTGCAGATTTCCCCCTCTCAGCAGTACAATTCGGTGTCTATTTCAATTAATCCCCTACTCTCATGGTTATTAACTCGAGATAGACCCAATGGGTTCTTGATAAATCTATAGAATCCCTCAAGTCTATTCGAACTACTCTCGTTATCGAATCAACTTGTCCAAAAATTATAGATCCAATGTCGCAATTCACCTCTCAGTACTTCTAGCGACGTCTAAGACATACAAATCATGACCAGTAATTAACATGTAAATAATTACAACCATAGTTGAATCTAACACAAAGCAAATTACTTCATGAGAAAATAATAAACAATTAACTCATGAAAACAAAAAGGGTTACACCCTCAATCCTAAATAAAAGAGTTTACGTTGACATAGTAAAGATGGCAACGCAGTAAAAATCTATGTTTTGTTATTACAAAATTGACAAATAAAAATAAAAATCAACAAGGAGGATGAAGTTTAAGGCTTCCTGATGAAGATCGGCACCAGATGTCTGGAAAAATGAAGCTTTTTTGGTGTTGAAATGTCATTTGTCGCCTTCCGCCTTTGATTTCACCCTTTTGTCAATTTCGCCTTCGAAATCCACCAAAAAGTCCTAATAATCTGTCCAAAGCTCCCTTATCTAATTCTCCATCCTTTGAATAGGTTTCACCCAAATTTCGGTGTGAAAAGGAATCAAATCAAGTGAGGAACCGAGTAAAAATCGGAACTAGCAGATAAAATCACGGTCGTGATAATAATCACGGCACCACCCGTAATTCCTTCTGTGTATTTTGGAAAACAGTCGAGAGGAATCACGGCCATGATCATAATTATGGCACTACTGTGAAACTTTCTATGGGAAATTTTCAGGAAATCACAGCTGGGTCGTGATTCTTTTTGTGAACTTCGGAACTTTGCACCAAATAAAATTATGGCTGTGATTTTTTGATCACATTCCCTTCAGATCACGACCGTGATTCTTTGTCAAGTTCTGTTTTTGCCTGAAAATTGACGGATAACTTCATCTCGATGTCAAGAACTCATTCGTGCACTCAGATGCTTCAAAATCTATCAAAACTTTGGTCATTTTCCCTGAAATATGACAAAAGCAGGGAAAGGTGAAGATTCAGAACAAACAAAAAGATTTAGTCAAATAAGTGAAAATATGATAAAAACAGGAGAGATTATGTATATAAATCATAGTAAAAATACTATATAAATACGAGACATCATTTTCCTATTTAGTTTCCCTCCATACACACTTTTACTTCCCTTGCCTGAAGACCATCTCATGGCTTTAATCATTGCATTGTCTCATAAAGCTTAGAGTCGGAACTAAAGACCTCCATCCCATAATCAGTCTGTGTCAGGAAGGATACAAACAAAATAATCCCTTATTTACTAGGGTGGACCAAAAAAGGAGGAAAAAGTAGAAGGAAAATACTCCTAAAATCCCTCCATTACTAATCCACCCCAATATGGCGAAAACACTGACTTCTTTCTTTGACGTTGTTGGCTCTTTGTTCTCTCGAATGTTGCTGCCTCTCTTTCTCTACTTCTTTCTTCGATGTTTCTTCCACGATCCACCAATATTCCTTCCACAATCCGTAGCGTCTTCTTCCACTATCGAGGCCGCCATCATCTTCCCCTATCGAGACCGTAGCTATTTACCATGTACAAGCACAGAGCCATCGTCTTCACTACTCTCAACTATCGTTGAGGTAAGTTCTATGGACTCCCTCCTTTCTCTCTTCACTAGTGGCCTTCCTGCAAACCAAACATTTCTGCTGCTGTCTTCACTGCTTGTTCCTGCAAAGGAAGGGATGCGCCTATAAATAGCGGTCGCCGACCACAAGGCTTCTTGCTCCTGATCTTCACATCATGCGGTTGCTTCATCTATGTGTTGCTCATCAGGAGATGCAATCATGGGCAGAGGCAATTCAATGTGTCGTAGCTATAATTGGTGGCATTATGCAGGTGAGTTCATCAGTTGGCATCTTGTAATTGGTTCAGTTATTTATATGTATAAATTGATGAGCTTTGGTTCCTTGTTTACATCTGATCCATTACAACATTTGGCATTTCCTTAGAACTCGATCTTCACCTCCAAAATGGCATAAGCAGTTCGAGGTAAAGAGGACGCATTTGGCTAAGCTCAATTCATCGAGGAAGTGTTGTGGGGAATTTTTTAGGAATTAATTTGATAATAATTTTGCATGCGTTTACTCAATATTAATTAGCTAATTTGCAAAAATTAAAAGAAGAATTAAAGAATGAAAAACTCTGAAGCGCGTTACGGCTTGTCCTTAGGTGAAAGTTTTAGGCTCTCATGCCAGTTGATTCCGAACTAAATATCGAGGATACGACCAGGATACTCCTCCTGCGGGTCACGACTGTGGAGAAGATGACCAAACACCCTTTCAGTATTAGAGCAGGAAAAAACCAAGAACCAAAGAAGAAAAATCTTGAGGAAATCGTTGTCTGACTTTTGCTAAGGTTTAGCAGCCTTTTAACAGGCTAAAATCAACGACAAAAAAACCTAACATTAACCATATTAACATTGCGCACTTAATTGGCTAATCAAACATAAAATAAAGCATTTACCAATTTCAATTAATCGGCTCATTGAAAACTGTTTGCATTCAATTGGTAACAATTCAATTTAGGCACGAATTTAATTGGCAAGATGGATGGCGAAAATCAATTTAATCAAATAATTGAATTCGATTTGCAATCCCATTAACAAAAGGTAATGTTAATCAATTAATATATAAAAGGTTTTTTTTTTAATTTTATTCTAACTATCCCCTACAAAATTAAAAAAAAATGAATATAATAAAATTTAATAAAAAAATAAAATAAAATTGTTGTTCAATACTTATATGATGCGGTCAGTAAAGTGCACTTAAAGACATAACCTTTACTTAGTGAAACAGTTTTCCTCTGAAGAAAAAAATAGTGAATTAGTCTTGAACTATTTTTCTTTGATCTAGATTAGAACAAATTCACACACAATACAGGGTATATCTGATTGCGGGGTTGCGTATTTTTTGCCGTACGCGTGTATCTTCATAAGAGCTTCTGAGGGATGTCTGTGTCCTCAGCTGCGGCCGTATACAGACTCTCTCATATAAGAAGTTCCCTACAAGGGATGAGTGTAGAGGCTCATCTCATGGTAATTAACCACTTTGGAAAGTTTTCCTTTCCTTTACAATATGAGCACAAATATATCCTCATGAATGGAGTTTAGAGTATCAACCTTATCACATAAAATTTTATACATCGTCGTGTTTTATAATTTTATTTTTTAAAGTGCATATTGGCCAATCAATCAGCTTGTTATTACCTATGCTGAAAGGTCTATTTATAGACTAATTCTCATTTCTCTCGATACTTCTTGAATCTCTGTCCTAGGCAAGCCTTTGGTCAAGCCATCGGCTATGTTGGGCTCAGTCTTTACAAAAGAAAGAGCTATAATTCCATGTGAGTCCAGTTATTTTGTAGACTTTTGTCTAATTTTTATATGATGACTCATTTTAGTATTTATTAGTTTCTTTTTATAAAATTCTATTACTGCTTGTGAATCACAATGAATAGAGATAGGAGCTGAAGGAGTAGAAGAGAATGGAAGAGAAGAAATTAAGTTTTTAAGCCATTCAACTTCTATACAAGTGGTGTCAAAAGCGATTAATTTTGCTTCCATGGTGCTCCTAGCAATTATAGATTATTTAGAAGATTGTCATGTGATGACACTTCCACCTAATATAAACACTTAGCCTGAAGTAGATTTAATATCATTAGAATCAGATATCCAATTGGCATCATTGAAACTTTCTAATATAGAAGGAAATTCAGTAAATTTCAAACCATATAAAACTATGCCTTTAAGATATATGAATACTCTATCTAGAGCATTCCAACGAGATTTACTAGAATTAATAGTATATCACCTTAACCCAGATACTACATAGACTATGGGCCGGTTTGGGGCTGCTGGCCGCTCGCTTTTGCGGGTGCGACCAACGAAAATAGTGTAGGTGAGAGATGTTTGGGGCTGATTCTATTGGGCGCACCAGCGGAAAATAGCTGCCCCACAGTCGCCTGCTTCTCGTCACGCGAACACAGCTGATCCTGCTTCTCATCACGCGAACACGCTGATGCCTCGCCTACTTCTCTCATGTTTCCAATGCCTACTGAACTACCGCCTCGCCGACCGCCGACCTCCGCCGCCTCGCCGGCCTCCAAGGAATCAGCTCCCCCCTCGCTCGCTTCCACTGCGCCTCGCCAGCTCTAGTGCCTGCCTCTAGCACCTCCAATGCCTGGCTCCTCTGCCTCTCTACTGTCCAAATCTAGCGCCCGCCTCCAGCTCCTCGCCAGCTCCAGCGTTAGCCTCCTCCGCCTCTAGCGCCTCGCCTCGCCAACTCCAGCTCCTCCGCCTCTACTGCCTTGCTTCGCTAGCTCCAGCTCCTGCGTCTCCAACTTTGGCTCCAGCTAGCTCTGGCTCTAGATCCAGCTCTTGTGCCTCCAACTCCGGCTTCAGCCCCAGCTCCTTGTGCCCACCAACCTTCGCCGCCTCTTCCTCTACGTCCAAAACTAGCTCTGGCCTACCTCCTCCTCCGAACTGCACTCGCTGAGTTCCCTTGACGACATTCGAGTTCACCTAACGATACAGGAAGAGGATGGCTTCAAAATAGAAATGTTACACTATTATTCAAAATAGATGATATTAAATGTTGATAAATGTTGATATTTAAAATAGAGGATGGCTTCAAATTTCAGGGTATTTAGCATGAACGATTTCAATAGTTGATATTAAATGTTACACTATTATTCAAAATAGAAATGAGAAATAGTATTTTTACTCATTTTAAATTTTATTTGAAGGAAAATTATATAGAAGGGTTTTATTATTATTATTTTTCAACAACAAATTACAAAGGCGGATACATTAGGAAAAAAATATTAAGAAGTGCTTATATGATTGGGGTATTTTTCAAGACTATAATTAGTTATTAATTATTTTGAGTTTTAAAATAGTAGTTTAATATATAAATATTAATGTGTTGCTAATATATTAAACAAGAAAAATATTTAGGCATAAACCATACCCTACAATTTAATTAGGTGCTTTAAAAACACAAATCTTAAAGTAATGTTAAAATTTTCTACTTAATATAACTGCACAACATTTTTATTCTACTGACCAGCCCTTGTAGTTTCCCAAACAGTTTCCTTCTTCCTCAGCCAGCTACCTTTCAACTAGTAATTCTCCAGCCAGCAAAAGCTAGAAGCAGAATCAGCCCCAAACTGGCCATATATTAGGTCTTGTCCTATTTGAAAGGTATAAGAGTGATCCTATGCATTGAGTATTTTTTTTTATTTATAAATTTTCTATTATTCTTTTCTAATGGAACACTAGAATCATAAAGGGTAGAAAGAGAAGAGTAGGGAGAAAATGCAAATTTTTCTATGATTTTATTTGTGTAATGAGATTAAGATAAAATTAATGTATTTGATGATTTTATTATTTTCATACCTAGAATGACTTTTGCTTCTACTATGACAAATATAAAATTAAGAAAATTAAGAAAATCCAAATTAATGTAGTTGATGATTTATAGATTTTCCATTTTCAGGAACAGGAATTAAAATATAAAATTAAGAAAAATATTTAGGTAATAAGTATCTTTAAAATCATTTAAAAAATTCCACCTTTCTTCTTATTTTCTCTTATAAGAAATTGAGTTTAAAAATTAAATGGGAATTCAAGATAGCATCAAAATGCTTGACGAGTTGTAGAAAATCTCACCTCAAGATATACACCACTCAGGAAATAGTGAATGTAAGAGGAAAAGGCTAACATTTCATCGAAATTTCCATATCTTCCATTTGAAGTTAAATTGCCTAGCAAACCAAGCAAACTAAAGAACAATTAATTAAAAGAACAATTAGATAAAAAATTAAGTACTCAATCTGTTGTAATTATAATAGTGTATGGGCTTCTTTAATTGCCTAGCAAACCAAGCAAACTAAACAATAATTAATTAAAAGAAAAGAGAAGGAATAACTTTGCTTCATTTGAAGTTAAATTGGTATTTAAGCTCTTGATTCCTGCTGCTATAAATACGTGCAATTATTGATTCCTTAATGAGAAGCACACACAATCATTGATTCCTTAATTGTAGAACATGCATTGATTAATTAACTAAAGAATCAGTAATTAAAAGAAAAGAGAACAAATAACTTTGCTTCACGTGCAAGTTAATTGGCATTTAAGCTCATTGATTCCTACTGCTATAAATACATACACAAGAGTAATAACATCCATCCATCCATCCACTGACTAACCACAGCACGGCAATGACATATATAGCATGGCAATTGAGGCACATCTTGCTGAAATTGCTGCCTTCCCCTGAGATTAAATTGATGGGCCAGCAGCTGCGCATCTCAAACTATTTAGATATGATTTGTAATAGCCTGTGGCCATTAATGTTGTTATCCTTGATGCAAATCTACGTGCCGTCAAGCAGCCAGAGTTGAGAAAATGGGTTCAGGATGTCAATGCCGCGATCGTGGACGTCTAAAACATTCTCGAAGTCATCCAAGATTTTTATCAGTAACCTATCGAGCAAAAACAAGAGGTAACGACATCTCCAAGTTTGTTACTACATGCCAGCAGTATAAGAAGTAGTACCTATTTGATTGGCTTCTCTCGCCATACCATTCTAGTTAATCTCAAGCAAATTGCACAGAGTTTGAATTGCTTACTAAGTAGGACAGTTACTTTTGGCCTCCACATTGATACGATAGATTCAATGGACCCAAACCAAACTGAATACTTGTCTATTCTACAGCAAGAGGTGATAGGAAGAGATGACTATATGAATAAAATTTTAGAAATTATTTTTCGGTTATAAAAAGGACAATCAACAACGTATATTAGTGACGATGAACCTTTTATTGTTGCAATAACTGGTCTGCCAAAGGTGGGAAAATCCATCTTGGCTCGCATGGTTTATCATCACCCTCTAGTTCGTGAAGTATTCAAACATCGAATCCGGGTAGATGATTTAAATTTTGAATTTGCCTTATCTGATCATAAGCAAATCGCTAAAGAATGTGCCAAGCACCTAATAGAAACGATATCATCAAATGTTAATATTTGGGATCTCATCCGTGAGTCACTTGCCCAAACAAGATTTTTACTTATTTTGGATGGTTTTGGATTTATCGAAGAGGAGAACAAAGACAAGTTGGAGGAACTAATGAAAAACCTCTTTTGCTTAGGTGCTCCAGGGAGTAGGGTCATCATAACTTGTACCTCTTATCCTATTGTTCAAAATGATCCAATAGTATACTATGAAAAAATACATAAAATTGATGATATATCAAAAGATCTATGGACCAAAATATTCTTGAGATATGCAAGACCAACAACCCAACCCAGCATGATCAACCAAAAAAAATTTCTTTCTCTACTAAGATGACGGATTTGGAAAACCTCACCGACAAGGCATATCAGAAGGCAGGAAGCTATAGCACTCCAAATCAATCAAAAGCCATGGGCTTAATATCGAGACACACTAGATTGAGTGATGATCAAAATGACTACACAGCTTTGATTCGAGCGCATTATAATTCATATGCATCAACACAAACATATTTGTATAGGAGACTATTTAGATCATTTCGATCGACATTTGCTAACGATTATTTGATATGCTCATTGCTGAAGACATATTTACCTACTCAAGAAATTATGAAGAGATTATCCAAGAAGAAAGATATCATTCTATGTTGTACTTTCAGCTTCTAACGAAGGGTTCTTCTCATGTTAACATGAACTGGTACATCTATAATTTTAGCAAAAAGTATATTAAAGAATTTAGAATTCCACAGTAGTGCCATTATTTATGCATACGCATCGATTTGGACACTAGCACTATTTTAAATAATTTGCCAATTAGGATTGCCAACAATCTTAGGATGCTATTATTGTACAAGGCAAAAGAAGATATGTACTTGATACATCAAGAAGCATCCTCAATAGAGATCCCATAGTCAAAGCTCAAAATTTTAATTATATAGAGCATAATAGATATCGGCATCTGGCAATTACCAAACAAACTTAGCAAGCTGCTTCGTTTCAGATACCTCAAAATTTCAGAGAAGGAGATGGAAGAGCTTCCAGAGTCTATTTATGACCTTTATAATTTACGTGTTTTGAGTTTATCTCACTGTAAAAAGCTTTTGAAGCTACCAGAGAAAATTCACTATCTTGCTAAACTTCAAATTCTAAGATTATCTTATTGCACAAGACTTCAAATGCTACCAAAATCAATCAACAACTTGGTGAACCTACAAGTGCTAGATATCGAAGCTTGTCATTGGCTTAAGGAGTTATCTAAAGATTTGAGATTCTTGGAAAGGCTAAGAAGCCTAAATATGATTGGATGCGCATCATTGACTAAAATACCTCTTGGAATTTCTGAATTCATTGATCTTCAGCTTTTGTCGGGTTATATAGTAAATGACTATGATAGTGGAAGCTTAACACTAAAGGAGTTGGAATCTCTAACAAATATTGAAGAATTGCATATACAACACCTTGAAAATGTGCTAAATGTAAATGATGTTACAAGTATAAATTTGAAGGAGAACAAATATATAAAGAATTTAGTGCTACACTGGGAATGGTAGAATATGGATGTGAGAGCACATGACCAGATACAACCTTTTAAAATACTTGAGAACTTCCAACCTAATGTCTCACATTTGAAAAGCTTGGAGATCATTTCGTATTTGGGTTTTCAATTTCCCAATTGGATGATGATGGAAACACAACTTTTTCTTTTCAAGTATTTGGTTGAGATAAGATTAATAAATCGCAAAAGATGTGAGAATCTACCATCACTAGGTATACTACCTTCACTTGGTATTCTTGAAATGAGTGGCTTGGACTCACTAAGTTATGTGGGCAACATAATATCTGATGATGAAATCATATTTTTCTCATTTAAAAGGGCTCACCTTATCTGCAATGTCTAATCTTGTGGAATGGAATGTACGATGCCGCAGTCTTTAACTACTTACACTAATCCAATGCCCTAAGTTAATAAGACTATCTGGATTTGTGTTGGGAAATAAATTGACTATATGGTTGCAGTGTAAGATGTTGGAGCAATACTCTACATGGTATCAGTGCATATTCAAAGGTATTAGAGAGTTGGAAATAGTTGGATGTCATGAGCTGAGGTGGTTGGTAGAAGACATCAAGAATTGTCAGAGTCTTGGAAAATTATCGATTATCAGATGTGGCAAGATACTCTCCATGCCTGATTGGTTGCTAAAAATGCCAAATCTAGAGGAAGTTTTAGTGTCAGGTTGCACATCAATATCACATGTTCTAGATGAGCTCAAACAACAATGGAATGGTCATATCATCATCGAAGGATGTCCCAAGCTACAAGCTCTAAGTAGATGAGTTAAGCATCTTAATTTTTTACTCTTTATTTGTTTTGTTAATGGAGAAGTATGAATGATAATTTATTGTTAACTGATTATTATATTTACCATTTTTTCCTATTCTAGCATTCTTTGATATAGAATGAGTCAAATATTATATGGTGGCAACCTATTCTAGCATTCTTGTATAATTCTCTATTAATTACAAGTATAAAGCCTTGAACCTTTCGAGTGTATGCTCTATTTGTTTTGTTAATCGACAAATATGAATAATAATTTGTTGTTATATGATTATATTTATCATTTGATCTTCTAACATTTTTTGATATGGAATTGGTCACATATTGGCAACCTATTCAAAAAGCAAAATCTCATAGCATAAAATAAAAATACCTTTTAATCATTTAAATGCATGTATAGGTGTTACAAAGATTTAAATGATGGGAATCTATTCAAAAATCATTTTATGGAGAGAATGAAAAAACAACTTGTAATTAGAATATTTTAAATGCTTTCAATTTTTTAAACAAATTGAATATAATATTGAAATTAGAACACTTTATCATTAGGGAAAAATACCATAAAAGTGGTTGTACAGTGCAACTTAAGTTTTTACAATATTCATTAAAATAATTTTATTTGCAAGGTTCTATTGAATGGTAACTTTGTATAAAGTTATTGACAAAATAAAATATAAAAAATATATGTAATTGTTGCATTAAAAATAAAAAAATATTTTTTTTACTAAACACACTCTACAAAAGTCTAGCCAAAGTTTTTAGATATTTTGATTTTAATTAAATTTTATAATCATCATTATGGTGACTATTTAAAGGTTATCACAAAGAAATTATTATAAACAAAGAAATGGAAGAACTAAAGTTTAAACTTGAAAAGAAAAAAAAAAGCAAAGTGGCCCCGTTGAGAGTAACATGTACTTTTTTTAGTTAATGAAATTACAAGCATGACAAGTGACCTTTATAGTGCATACCCTAAGAACAAAAGCGAAGTGATGCAGTAAAAATGGGGAAAAGAAAGAAGATGAAAAGCTTATGAAGGTATCAAAGCAATTCCGTAGCTATGGTAAATTACAAATTCTGAAAATAAGTTATTGCACAAGATTTCAAAACATGAAAAATAAGTTGAGTGTAGTGTTGCATAGTGATGCAAGGTTTACAAATCATTCATAGCTCATTTATGACTAGATTGTGTTTAAACAAAACACACTTAAGATATCATATTATATTCACCCTTCGTGTTATTATTTTGCAGCTCTAGCAAAGTAAGAATAACTAGAGTAAAAGAGAAAGAATAACTTTGATTCTTTCTGCTGCTATATACATAGACAAGTAAACAATTAAAAGAAAAGAAAAAGAAAAAGAAAAAGAGAAGGCATTGATTCCTTAATTGTAGAAGATGCATCAATTAGTTAATTAAAGAATCTGTATTTGAAAGAAAAGAGAAAGAATAACTTTGCTTCACGTGCAAGTTAAATTGGCCTTTAAGCTCTTCCATTCCTACCGCTATAAATACATACACAAGAGTAATAACATCTATCCATCCAGCCATCCACAGACTTACTACATGATACCGCTATAAATACATACACAAGTTAATTGGCGGAGATGGACATAGAAACACTAGCGCCATCAAATTTATCTACAGGAGGGCACTTGAGGCACGTCTTGCTGAAATTGCTGCCTTCCCCTGAGATTAAATTCGTAGGCCAGCAGCTGCGCATCTCAAACCACTTAGACATGATACGTGACAGCCTGTGGGCCATCAATGCTGTCATTCTTGATGCCAATCTACGTGCCATCAAGCAGCCAGAGTTGAGAAAATGGGTTCAGGATGTCAATGCCACGATCGTGGATGTCCAAAACATTCTCGAAGTCATCCAAGATTTTTATCAGCTACCCACCCAGCAAAAACAAGAGGTAATAACATCTCCTAGTTTGTTACAACATGCCAGCAGTATAAGAACTAGTACCTTTTTTATTAGCTCCTCTCGCCATGCCATTCTAGTTGACCTCAAGCAGATTGCACAGAATTTGAATTGCCTACTAAGTAAGACAGTCACTTTTGGCCTCTACATTGATATGATAGATTCAATGGACCCAAACCAAGATGAATACTTGTCTATTCTGCAGCAAGAGGTGGTAGAAAGAGATGACGATATGAATAAAATTTTAGAAATTATTTTTAGGTTACAAAAAGGACAATCATCGACCTATATTAGTAATGAGGAACCTTTTGTTATTGCAATAACTGGATCGCTAAAGTTCGGAAAATCCATCTTGGCTCGCATGGTTTATCATCACCCTTTAGTTTGTGAAGTATTCAAACATCGAATTTGGGTAAATGATTTTAATTACAAATTTGCCTTATCTGATCATAAACAAATCGCTAGAGAATGTGCTGAGCACCTATCAATAAAGATATCATCAAATGTTGATATTTGGGATCTCATCCGTCAATCACTTGCCCAAACAACATTTTTACTTATTTTGGATGGTGCTGGAACTATCGAAGAGAAGGACAAAGACAAGTTGGAGGAACTAATGAAAAACCTCTTTTCCTTGGGTGCTCCCGGGAGTAGGGTCATCATAACTTATACAACTTATCATATTGTACAAAATGATCCAATAGTATACTCTGAATATAATCTTGATGATAAATCAATAGATGTAAGGAAAATATTCTTGAGATATGCGACACCAATAGCACAACATGATCAAGCCAAAAAAATTTCTTCCTCTTCTGGGATGACGGATTTGCAAATTTTCCTAGACAAGGTATCTCATAATCCAGGAAGATATTGCATTCCATGTGTAGCAAAAGGTATTGGCTTAATATCGAGACACACTAGATTGAGCGATGATCGAAATGACTACGCAAATTTGATTCTAGCGCATTATAATTCATATGCATCAACACAAACATATTTGTATTGGGAACTGGTTAGATCATTTACATCGTCATTTGCTAAAGGTTATTTTGATATGCTCGTTGCTGAAGACATATTTACCTATTCAAGATATTCTGAAGAGATTAACCAAAACATACCAGGTTTTTTTGTGTTTTACTTATGGTTTACACCGATGGGTTCTCATATTGACGTGAACCAGTACATCTACAATTTTAGCCAAAAGTATATTCAAGAATTTAGAATTCCACAGCAATGCCGTTATTTATGCATATGCATCGATTTGGACACTAGCACTATTTTAAATAATTTGCCAATTAGGATTGCCAACAATCTTAGGGTGCTATTATTGTACAAGGCAAAAGAAGATATGTACTTTATACATCAAAAAGCATCCTCAATAGAGATCCCAGAGTCAATGTTCAAAAATTTAATTATACTGAGCATAATAGATACTGGCATCCGGCAATTACCAAACAGACTTAGCAAGCTGCTTCGTTTGAGATACCTCAATATTTCAGAGAAGGATATGGAAGAGCTTCCAGAATCTATTTATGACCTTTATAATTTACGTGTTTTGAGTTTATCTCACTGTAAAAAACTTTTGAAGCTACCAGAGAAAATTCACAATCTTGCTAAACTACAAATTCTAAGATTATCTTATTGCACAAGACTTCGAATGCTACCAAAATCAATGAGCAACTTGGTGAACCTACAACTGCTAGATATCGAAGTTTGTCATTGGCTTATGGAATTACCTAAAGATTTGAGATACTTGGAAAAGCTAAGAAGCCTAAATATGATTGGATGCATATCATTGACAAAAATACCTCTTGGAATTTCTAAATTGACTGATCTTCAACTTTTGTCAGGTTATACAGTAAATGGCTGTGATAGTATAAGCTTAACACTAAAGGAGTTAGAATCTCTAACACATATTGAAGAATTGCATATATGGCACCTTGAATGTGTGCTAAACGTAAATGATATTACAAGTGTAAATTTGAAGGAGAAAAAATATTTAGAGAATTTAGTGCTACACTGGGAATGGTGGAATATGGATGTGAGAGCACATGAGCAGATACAATCTTGTCAAGTACTTGAGAACCTCCAACCTAATGTCTCACATTTGAAAAGCTTGAAGATCATTTCATATTTGGGTATGCAACTTCCCAATTGGATGATGATGGAAAAGCAACCTTTTCTTTTCAAGTATTTGGTTGAGATAAGATTAATAAATCTCAAAAGATGTGAGAATCTACCATCACTATGTATAATACATTCACTTTATTTTCTTGAAATCAGCGGCTTGGACTCACTAACTTATGTGGGCAACATAATATCTAATGATGAAGTCAAATTTTCTCATTTGACAAAGCTCACCTTATCTGAGATGCCTAATCTTGTGGAATGGAATGCAGGATGCTACTATCTTGAACAACTTACACTAATCCATTGTCCTAAGTTAAAGAGACTATCTGGATTTAAATTCATCAATAAATTGATTATATGGTTACAAAGTAAGATGTTGGAGCAATACTCTACATTGTTTCAAAGCATATTCAGATATATTAAAGAGTTGGAAATAGTTGGATGTCATGAGCTGAGGTGGTTGCCAGAAGACATCAAGAATTGTCACAGTCTTAGAATACTATCAATTATTAGATGTGGCAAGATACTCTCCATGCCTGATTGGTTGCTGAAAATGCCACATTTAAGGAAAGTTTTAGCATCATGTTGCACATCAATATCACACGTTCCAGAGGGGCCGGAGCAACCATTGGAAGATGAATTATTATCTCTGGAGCAACAATTGGAAGATGAATCATCATCGACTGAATCATCATCGACTGAATCATCATCGACGGATGTCCCAAGCTACAAGCAAAAATTGAAAGTTCATATCATCATCGAAGGATGTCCCAAGCTACAAGCTCTAACTAGATGAGTCAAGCATCTTAATTTTTTACTCTTTATTTGTTTGTTAATGGAGAATTATGAATGATAATTTATTGTTATCTGATTATTATATTTACCGTTTCATTCTATTCTACAATTCTTTGATATAGAATGAGTCAAATATTATATGGTGGCAAACTATTCAAAAACCATAATTTCTCACAGCAGAAAACAAAAATACCTTAGAATTATTTAAATGCTTGCAGAGGTGTTGCAAAGGTTGAAATGATGAGAATCTATTCAAAAATCATTTTATGGAGAGGATGAAAAAATAACTGTAGAGGTGTTACAAAGATTTAAATGCTTTCAATTTTTTAAACAAATTTAACATAAATTTGAAATTAAAACACTTTCACATTACTTAAAAATACCTCGAAAAGGACTGTATAGTGTAACTTAAGTTTTTACAATATTCATCCAAATAAATTGGAAAGGTGCTATTAAAAGATAACTTTGTAGCATTAAAAATAAAAATAAAAATTCTTTTTTCTACTAAACACGCTCTACAAAAGTGAAGCTAAAGTTTTTAGATGTTTTAACTTTAAATAAAATTTATAATCATCATTATGCTGACTCTATAAATTTTTTAGTTTTTTTAACTTTAAATTTTATAAAGTGGAGCCTTCACCTTTCGATTACTAATAATATATTATATATTATGTAGAATGCCAAAATATCTGGCAAAATGTAGCCAACATTTCAAATGGCAGTATACAAGGGTTTTAAAAAGCTAGAACAAATCCATATAGGATTAAAAACTAAACACCTGATTATTACTAAAACACTATATAAAGAGCTTAAAGATACTTTATTAAGGTGAAACTCAATGTTTTTGTTATTAATCTATTTATGATTTATAAATCCATTAAAATAAATGTATATAGATGCTTGTAATAAAAAAAAGATAATATAGACTTTAAAAATTAAAACACTTCACCTTTAATGAAAAATACTATATAAAGACTATATACACCTTAATAAGCTAGGTTTTTATACGTTATCAATTCATATGAAATTTATATTCACTATTAAATAACTCTATAAATTTTTCCACAAAGAAATAAATTGAATAGAAAATTAATATAGATTTGAAAGTCAAAACACCGTAATCCTACTTTACACCTTATAAGGAGACATAAAACTCATTTTTAAATGCTATAAATTAAAATAAGCGTACTAAGTATTATAATTATCGTAATTAGTATAATGGTGTTAACAAATTAAAATAGTTACAATAAATATTATAAATTAAATGGTGTCTAGTTTTCATAGATAATATTTAATGCCTTCATTTGAGATTTTTAGTGGATTATGAATAAACTCTTTTTTTTAAAAAAAAAGATATATTAAAAATATTTTAATTTATCTATGTTGTTGTAAGTTAGATTTATACACACATGTAATTTAAAAATATTTTTTTATTCCTTATTTTTTAATTAATAATTTACTACTCTCCTCAAATAATATTCTTATATGATGAACAAAAATTGATAATAGCGACAAAGTTTAAATCATTCAAGAAAAATATAGATGTGAAGTTTGATATTTCATAAGTGTTGTCATATAGTGGTCCAACCCGATTTATGTGGTAAAAAACATGCATCAATTATAGAACATGCATCAATTAACGACTTGGAAATGGTTGGATGTCATGAGCTGAGATGGTCGCCAAACGACATCAAGAATTGTAGGTACTTAAAATTTTATATATATATATATATATATATATATATATATATATATATTTATTTATTTAAAAGAGATGACAATTTATCATTGTTGTAGACAAAATATCTCATAAATGTATTCACAGTATTTGTGCGAGGTCCAAATTATGTATTAACAAAAAATGGAAGTAGATATAGTGTAGAACATGGAGAAAGTCAAACATATGAATGAGTCAAACATTAGAAATGGTTGATGGTATCATATGCATGAAAGTCAAACATATGCAAGCCATGAATGTTAAAAGGCAAAGGTCAATAACTTAAATGATTCTTTCATATTTTAGTGTTGTTCTCTTCAATCAGCCACCTATAAGCACGGGCAAGATGTTTATAAACAAGCACGTGGAAGAACTGAAGTTCATACAAGCAAATTGGCCCTGTTGAGAGAACTAAAGTTCGTACTTAACATGTATTTTTTTAGTTAATGAAATTACAAGCATGGCAAGTGACCTTTATAGTGCATACCCTAAGAACAAAGCAATGTAATATAGCAAAAATGGGGAAAAGAAAAAAAAAAGAAAAAAATTAACCTCCATCATCGAAGAAAATGAGGAACAACACTCAATATTGAATAGACATAAATAAGAAAGCATCGTGACAATAATTTCAAATAGAATTTGTAAGGTAGAGCAAAGGAAACAATATAACATAGAGTGTTCTCTTGTGGCGTGAGCGTAGTAGATATTCTTATAAACCAGAGGAGGGGAGAGTTTGGCATAGGGTGGACATGAGAGGCACATGGATCAATAGGAGCGGGGATGTGGTTATGAGGCCAAAACTAAGGGCCTATTTTATTGGGGAGAAAAAAAGGAGAGAAGGGAAAGAAACTTTACTTTTCTCCTGATTTATTGGAGATATTAATTTGAAGAAAAAAAACTACGCCTATTTTCTCTCCTTTTGTATTCTCTCCAAAAAAGAGAGAAAATACTTTTCTCCTCTCTTGCTACTAATTTTTTGTCTCATCCATTTTTCTTATTTTCCTCTTTTCTCTTCTCTCTTTTTTTCTTCCCCTCCAAAAAAACAAGCCCTAAGGATCATTGGGCATGACACTAGCACTATGTTTCCTTGAAAGAAAAACTGAGAGAAAAAAATAGAAAACACATTTAATCTAGACAAAAATATTACTAGATTCAATATATTTTTATTTTTTTCCTCCTAATTTTCTATCCAAGAAAATACAGCCTAGGGTTTTGAGGCGATGCCCAAGGAAGACGCCCATAGCCATGGGGTTGAAGGTGAAGTATTGGGGCTTATGAGTTTGGCATGCTAAATTGCAAGTGCTACTGAGTGTTACCCACTTCTACCCCTAAAGTTGAGCCATCAATGCTGTCATCTTGGATGCTAATCTACGAGGTCTTGTGCAGCCAAAGTTGAGAAAATGGGTTCAGGATGTCAATGCTGTGATCGTGGACGTTCAAAACATTCTTGAAGTCATTCAAGATTTTTATGAGCAACCCAACGAGCAAAGACAAGAGGTAACGACATCTCCTAGTTTATTACTATATGCTAGCAGTATAAGAACTGGTACCTTTTTTATTAGCTCCTCTCGCCATAGCATTCTAGTTGACCTCAAGCAAATTGCAGAGAGTTTGAATTGCCTACTAAGTAGGACAGTCATTTTCGGCCTCCACATTGATATGGTTGTTTCAATGGACCCAAACCATGCTGAATACTTGTCTATTCTGCAGCAAGAGGTGGTAGGAAGAGATGGCAATATGAATAAAATTTTAGAAAATATTTTTGGGTTACAAAAAGGGCAATCATCGGCCTATATTAGTGACGATGAACCTTCTATTGTTGCAATAATTGGTGACCCAAAGGTGGGAAAATCCATCTTGGCTCGCATGGTTTATCATCACCCTTTAGTTCATGAAGTATTCAAACATCGAATTTGGGTAGATTGTTTTAATGATTTGAAAGATTATGTATATTATGATTTAACCTTATCTGATCAAAAGCAAATCGCTAAAGAATGTGCTAGGCACCTAACAGAAACGATATCGTCAAATGTTGATACTTGGGATCTCATCCGTCAGTCACTCGCTCAAACAAGATTTTTACTTATTTTGGATGGTTTTGGATTTATCCAAGAGGAGAACAAAGACAAGTTGGAGGAACTAATGAAAAACCTCTTATCCTTAGGTGCCCCAGGGAGTAGGGTCATCATAACTTGTTACTGGTATCCTGTTGTACAAAATGATCCAATAGTGTACTCTGAAAAAATATATGAAATTGATGAAATATCAAAAGATCTATGGACCAAAATATTCTTGAGATATGCAACACCAACAACACAGCATGATCAACCAAAAAAAATTTCTTCCTCTACTGGGATGACAGATTTGCAAAATCTCGCTGACCAGGCATATGATATGTATAGCATTCCATGTGTAGCAAAAGGCGTTGGCTTAATATCGAGACACACTAGATTGAGCGATTATCGACATGACTTCACTTTTTTTTATTCAAGCACATTATAATTCATATGCATCAACACAAACATTCTTTAATAGTACACTGTTTAGATCATTTCGATCATCATTTGCTAACAGTTATTTTGATATGCTCATCGCTAAAGACATATGTACCTATTCAAGAAATTATGAAAAGATTATCCAGGAAAAAAGATATGATCATGATATGGTTGATGTGAACCAGTACATCTACAATTTTAGCAAAAAGTATATTCAAGAATTTAGAATTCCACAGCAGTGTCGTTATTTATGCATATGCATAGATTTGGACACTAGCACTATTGTAAATAATTTGCCAATTAGGATTGCCAACAATCTTAGGATGTTATTATTGTACAAGGCAAATGAAGATATGTACTTGATACATCAAGAAGCATCCTCAATAGAGATCCCAGAGTCAAAGCTCAAAAATTTAATTATACTGAGCATAATAGATACCGGCATCTGGCAATTACCGAACAGACTTAGCAAGCTGCTTCGTTTGAGATACCTCAATATTTCAGAGAAGAATGTGGAAGAGCTTCCAGAGTTTATTTATGACCTTTACAATTTACGTGTTTTGAGTTTATCTCACTGTAAAAAGCTTTTGAAGCTACCAGAGAAAATTCACAATCTTGCTAAACTTTAAATTCTAAGATTATCTTACTGCACAAGACTTCAAATGCTACCAAAATCAATCAGCAACTTGGTGAACCTACAAGTGCTAGATATCGAAGCTTGTCATTGGCTTAAGGAGTTACCAGAAGATTTTAGATTCATGGAAAGGCTAAGAAGCCTAAATATGATGGGATGTGCATCATTGACTAAAATACTTCCTGGAATTTATGAATTCACCGATCTTTAGCTTTTGTCGGGTTATGCAGTACATGAGTATGATAGTAGAAGCTTAGCACTAAAGGGGTTGGAATCTCTTACACATATTGAAGAATTGCATATACGGCACTTGGAACGTGTGCTAAACATAAATGATATTACAAGTGTAAATTTGAAGGAGAAAAAATATATAGAGAATTTAGTGCTACATTGGGAATGGTGGAATATGGATGTGAGAGCACATGACCAGATACAATCTTTTAAAGTACTTGAGAACTTCCAACCTAATGTCTCACATTTGAAATGGTTGCAAATCATTTCTTATTCGGGTATTTCTTATTCGGGTATTTCTTATTCGGGTATGCAATTTCCCAATTGGATGATGATGGATAAGCAGCTTTTTCTTTTCAAGTATTTGGTTGAAATAAGATTATAAATCTCAAAAGATGTGAGAATCTACCATCACTAGGTATACTACCTTCACTTCGTATTCTTGAAATCAGAGGCTTGGATTTGCTAACTTATGTGGGCAACATAACATCTAATGAAGAAGAGAAATTTTCTAATTTGAGGGAGCTCACCTTATCTATGATGCCTAATCTTGAGGAATGTAATATAACATGTCGTAATCTTTCAAAACTTACACTAGTTCAATGCATTAAGTTAATAAGACTATCTGGATTTGAATTGGTCAATAAATTGAGTATATGGTTACAAAGTAAGATGTTGAAGCAATTCTCTACATGGTTTCAGAGCATATTTAGTGATATTTATGAGTTGGAAATAGTTGGATGTCAAGAGCTGAAGTGGTTGCTAGAAGACATCGTAACAATCTTACAAAATTATCAATTATTAGATGTGGCAAGATACTCTCCATGCCGGATTGGTTGCTGAAAATGCCAAATATAGGGGAAGTTTTAGTATCAGGTTGCACATCAATATCACGCATTCCAGAGGAACTCAAACAAATTAGAATATGAGTTCAAGGATATCCCAACCTAAAGCTCTAACTAGATGAGTTAAGCATCTTAATTTCTTATTTACTTGATAGATTAAATTTAAATAAGCCCTAGTATGGGCTTTATTAATTACAAGTGTAAAACTTTCAACATTTCTAGTGTACTCTTTATTTATTTTGTTAATCAAGAAGTATGAATGATGTTTTATTGTTATATGATTGCATTTATCATTTGATCCTCTAGCATTCTTTGATATGAAATTTTTTTAAGTACATAATCAGTTAAATAGAACAAGTTCAAGTTCCACGAATCAAGTTTTTATCGGTATATAGATAGATATTAATATCCAATACTCCGTTTTATATATAAATATATATATATATATATATATATATATATATAAAATTAAAATATAAAATAATAATTATATAAATATATTCATCATTATATAAATATATTAATATCATCATTATATAAATATATTAATATCCCAAGTCATATTCGGGTTTTATAATAGGATACTCGGGTTCGGATATTAAATTTTTATAATTAGATCGAGTTAAAATATGAATAAAAATATTCTTACTCTTACGCCAAGAGTAGGAGGTGCAACGAGCCATGCATAAGTGAAGGGTAGCAACTCGGCAAATGCCTCCCTTTGAATTCTGAATTGCATGTTTTGCTTCTACGTGGGAAAGAAGAAGCTTAAGTGATTCATTTCTGAAAATGTACTAAACTTTTAATAAATTAAGATAAGAATCCTTTATTGTCACTTTATTGCCAGTTGATTAATTTCAGTTTAGCCCCTAGCCTTTTGACGCTTTTAAGTTGACCTTGAAATTTTAAATTAAGGTTTATTTCAAAATTTATTAATTTGGAAAGATTAATATAAAAAGATGTTTTTTTTATAATAGATTGACAACCTCTAATCTACCATTTATTTGGCAATAAAACCTTAAAAAATTTATATAAAGATGTGTTTTTATTCCTTCATTTTCACTTATCTAACTATTTGTATAGTATGTGATATCATTCTCATCGCTTTTTAAGTCAAAGATATACTTGTGTTGAGAGACGATGAAGAAAAACCCTAAAGGGGATAAGAAAAGGCTTATATCATTAAATAGTACCGATGATTCTAGTATATGTGTTCACAAATCACAAGGAAGCATTTACCATGCTTAGAAACTTCTCTCAAGTAAGCTTGTTCGTGAGAGAGGCATTGATCTTCTTACAAGTTCGAAAGAAAATACAGGCAAGAACATAAAAGCACTTGCCATACTTATATCCTTCTCTCAAATATGCCTCGGTTGCATTTACTTTTTTTCAAGCACAAGCCATGAAATGAGTTACTAATCCCCACACGTCTTTGCGTTAACATACACCACTTCTTCTTCTGCAATCTAAATTTATATATCAAATAGATGGATAAATAAATAGATAGATAAGTAGAGAGCTGATAATATACATACGAACAAATAGAAGAAGTAGCATGAGTAAAGAAAAGGACACAAATGCTCTCTTGTAGTTAAGGGGTGGAACTTCAATTTGTAGTGTTCAAAGGGTAAAAAAGTAATAAATTAAGCTATCAACCATCCTGAAAGGGAAGAAAAGGTTATCCTTTTAAGAAAGCAAAAAAAAAAAAAAAAGAAAAAGAAATGATCCATGTTGGAAAAATAGTCCTTAATTTTGAAATATTTATATTAACTCTATATGTAATTTACTTTTCACCCTTCCTTTCCTTTTTAATGTTTTCGATACATTCACTTTGGTAGATAGATATCTCCTGGAGATTTAATTAAAAAAAGGACTAAGTCTGATTTAAATTAAAGTAAACATTCAAAGTACTTTTAAAGTGGAAAATCATTTAAATTTTAGGGAAAAAAGGGAAAATAATGAAGCATTAGAATAAGACAATTACGAGATAAATTTAGATAAGAAAATTAATGCATGCCATTAATTATTTCTGGATTGTTGCATACTTTTTATCATAAATTTGAATTTAAATCGATATTCCATACTATTTAACTTAAGTTTGTTTTAAATTTTAAATGGATATGGTACGCACACAAAGATAATCAATCAAATTTATAATTGAGAATTTTGTGTCTTAAATTATTATGTAATACATAAACTTATAAATTATAATAATATTATATTTTTCATATCATAATTGTACTTAGTATTATTGATTAGGGTTGACAAAAAAACTCAGACCCCCTGACTTGACCCACCATTGATAGGGAGTTGACCGGGTTTGAAGGCGGATTTGGATAAAACCTGAGTCTTCATTACACTGAGTGGGGTCAGATATAGGTATTCTAGAATCTGCCCGCAACTCAAATCCAAACTCAATCCAAAATATAATTTATATATATATATATATATATATATATATATATTAAAAATCATAATTTCTCACCCCATCTCTCACTTGCCTCACTTCTTAATTTATATTATATATATTAGTATTAAAAGAAAATAAATTTTTTTTATATCAAGATCGGGTTTCCCGCAACTCCCTAATGGGATCGAGTACGGGATATAATTTCTTAACCCCGTGACATTCGGAGTCAAGGCCATGATGAGCTTAATGGTATGTTCGGTAGAGTGGATTCCACCGTGGAAAGGATGGAAACATCAATGAATCTAGATGGAAAATCCATCTAGATTCATTGATGTTTCCATCCTTTCCACAGTGGAATCCATCCTACCGAACATACCCTAAGAGTAGCAGAGTCGAAGTAAAACCTGCCTCATTAGCTCGATTATTATCCCTACTATTTGATTAAGTGCGTGAATAGAATATTATTTTTATTTTAAAGTAGTTATCAAGTATAACCCAAACTCACATATAAATTCTGAATTTATTTTACATTTATAATTAAGCATCGATCAGGTTATAACATTTATGTGGCAAATAACACCTTAAAGAGAATGCTCAATATTTTTTTAAAAAAATAAATAAGTAAATTTATGTTATTAAAAAGGCATAAAAACGTTTAATTCATGTGCAATTATAAATTTTGTTTATTTATTGTGGGCTGAGTCAAATATCAATATAGAATAAAAATATGTGTGATTGCATTTAATGAGTGGATGTTAAACACAAGAGGGAAATAATAGACAATATGCCTAATCTCTATTGAATAACATAACTTGTAATGTTTACATAGTATATTTATATAGAAAACTATCCTAATCTATATTTAGTAAAGACTAATATTAACCCGACTAATATTAAAGACTAATATTAACACGACTAATATTAACACCCCCTCTCAAACTGGAGATGCCGTGAGCAGATGCAATTTGGAACAAAGACATTGAAAACGATCCAGAGCAAGTGACTTTGTAAGAAGATCTACAATCTGATCTTTTGTAGAGACATGTGATAAGGAGATATTCTGCTGCTTGTAGTGATGTCGAGTAAAATCACAGTCTATCTCAATATGTTTAGTTCTTTCATGAAAGACATCATTCTTTGTAATTTGAATGACACTCTTACTGTCACAAAATATAGATGTAGGATTAGAAATATCAATACCCATATCAGCAAGCAACCAACGAAGCCAAACTATTTCTACCGTAGTATGATCATGTGCTCGATATTTTGCCTCAGCACTAGATCTAGAAACAATAGGTTATTTTTTACTCTTCCAAGATATAAGTGAATTACCCAAGAAGATACAAAATCCAGTGGTAGATTTTCGATCATAAGCATTGCCTGCCCAATCTGCATCAGTAAAGGCTTGAAGGATTGGAGTTGATGATGTATATTGTAAACTATGATGTAGAGTTCCTTTGATATATCTCAATATTCTAAGGACAACAGAATAGTGTGTTAATCTTGGAGAAGCCATAAATTGACTTACAAGATGAACATCATAGCTTATATCTGGACGAGTAATTGTAAGATAGTTAAGACTGCCGACTAACTGTCTATAACGAATAGGATCGGTTAAAATAGTTCCTTTAGTTGACAAAAGCTTTATATTAGACTCTAATGGTGTGTCAACAACTTTATTATCAGTTAGTTCAGCTCGAAGTAATAACTCAGAAGCATATTTGGATTGAGATAAAAATATTCCATTTGACGGGTAATTTACTTCCATGCCAAGAAAATACCGAAGTTGACCTAAGTCTTTCATTTCAAATGAAGTATGAAGGTAATCTTTTGTGTCTTGAATTCCTTGAAGATCACTTCCAGTAATCACCATATCATCAACATAGAGAATAAGAAGAACAATACCCTGTAGAGAATTCTTAATAAATAAAGCAGAGTCATGATTGCTTGGGTGAAATCCATATTTGCATATGGTAGTGTGGAACTTTGCAAACCATGATCTTGGTGCTTGTTTGAGACCGTATAAGGATTTATTTAGTTTGCAAACTTGATTTGAATTATGAATAACTCCTGGAGGTGGTTTCATATAAACTTCTTCCTCTAGATCTCTATGAAGAAAAGCATTTTTCACATCGAGTTAATAAGGAGGCCATTGTCGACAACAAGCAACAACAATAAGAGTTCTGATAGATGTCATTCGATTAACAGGAGCAAATGTTTCCTCATAATCAATACCATATTCTTGTGTAAATCCTTTAGCTACAAGACGAGCTTTATACCTCCATCAGCTTTTGTTTTGATTTTATACACCCATATAGAGCCAATAGTCATTTTTCCAATAGGAAGAGGTACAAGATCCCATGTATTAGTTCTTTGAAGAGAATCAAGTTCTTCAGTCATAGCTTGCTGCCACTCGGGTTTAGATGAAGCTTCTCGATATGATTGCGGTTCATGATAAGATAAAATGGTAGACAAATAACATTGATAATCATTCAGATATTCAGGAATTTTACCTCTAGTATTTCTTATAAGATAACGAGATGGAATAATGTTATGCACTGAACTGCCTTGAGGGGAAGCTTCATTGAAAGTAGGAATGTTAGTCGGCTAAGCAGGAACTGCAGGAGAGTTTGACATTATATTTGTAGAAATATCAGGTGCATAAAGTCTTTGAATTTCAGGAAACTGAGTAGAAGTCGCATGAGATTCTGATATTGTACTTGGATCATTGTTAGGGAATGGATCAATTATAGGACTAGATATGTTTTGGTGTTGATTTTGGGGGAGAGTAAAAAATGGTATTTGTAACTTATCATGTTCTCTTTTATTTAAGTGAACAAAACAAGTACTACCAAAAACACGTAAATGATGATAGTTTGGAGGATGTTGATACAACTGTTCAAAAGGAGTTGTTTGATTAATAGTGGGCGATGGAAGATGATTGATAGTGTACACTGCTGTATTCATAGCTTCTCCCCAAAATTTCTTAGGAACAGATGAAGAATTAAGAATTCTTCGAGCAGTTTCTACAATATGCCTATGTTTTCGCTCAGAGACACCATTCTGTTGTGGAGTTTCAACATAAGATAATTGAGATAAAGTACCTTGGGAAACAAGATACTTATTTAGATCATTAGAAATATATTCACCACCAGAATCAGAACGAAAAATTTTGATCGTAGAATTAAACTGAGTTTCGATCTTGGTGGAAAATTCAATATATGTCAAAAAAAAAATCTAATCGAGAATGAAGAAAATATATCCATGTGAATCTCGTGAAATCATCAACAAAAATTACATAGTATTTTGAACCACCCATTGAAGGTATTGGTGCAGGACCCCATACATCAGAATGTATTATATCGAAAGGTGCTGTTGCTGTAGTATTACTTGAAGAAAATGGTAAAGCTGTTTGTTTTGAAAGTTTGCAGTGCAAGCAACATGGATCTTTTATTGAAGACACAACACCTAATGAACCTTTATTGATTAAGAAGGATAATTGAGAGAAAGAAACATATGCTAAATGTTTATGCTAACAAAAAAATGGAGAACTATAATAAACTACAGATGCAGCATGATGAGATTTGGGGTTTTCAACTAGTTTATTAATAAAAAAAGTCATCCAACTTTACGTCATGTCCCAATGAGCTTCCCCGTTAAGCAGTCCTGCACAGTACATCCAGAAGAAGAAAAGGTAATGGTTAGACCTTTTTCTACAAGTTGCCCAACAGAAACTAGATTCATAGAAATTTGAGGAACAAGTAGTGCATCAGAGATATGTATTTTTGGACTAGTGAACTCTATGTTACCTTTGCTAGATGCACTAATTATACTACCATTTGCAGTTTGAATTTGAGGATGTGATTGAAAATGAGATAGATTTTTAAACATGGAGGAATTAAAGGTCATATGATTTGATGCTCCAGAATCAAAAAACCAAGTCATATGAGATGTATTACCTGAGTGGGTTGAAGTAGCAGCTATGTTAGAGGAATTACCAAGAGCCTGTTTAATCATTTCTTGAATAGCTTCAGCAGTAAGTGATTCAGATGTAGAACTTGAACTAGTCATTGTTGCTGCTGATGTATGTGAGCTCACTCTTTTGTTGCGCATGTTTCTTGAAGAGGGTTTTGGGCAATTGTTGACTGTGTGACCATTTTCCTTACAATAGCTACACTGTGACTGAATCATGAAACAATTGGAGCTAGGTGACCATTCTTCTTATAGTTGTAACACTGTACTTTTGACATATCTCTAGAATTTGTAGCTAGAACAAATGAATCATTTGACTTACTTAAAGACATTCTTCTCGTCTCTTCAGTTATTAGTTCAGAAAGAGCTGTATCGACTGAAGGCAATGGAGATCTATAAAGAATTGCAGTACAAATGGTTTCAAAAGAATCCTCTAGCGCCATAAGAAGTTGAACTAGACGATTTTCCACTCTATACTTATAATAGAGTTCAGCATCCACTATCCACTTAAGTTCCATGAGAGCAAGTTGATCCCAAATAATATACATATTAGTATGAAATTCAGAAACAGATTGTCCTGGTTGTTGTTTCATGTTTCTAATATCAATCTCAAGTTTATATCTAAGAGCAAAATTCGTTTGATTGTACCTTGTGGCAAGAAAATTCCATATCTCTCTTGCAGTGTTAAATTTGTTGAATTGCATACCAATAGAGAGACTTACAATGCTGACAATCCAAGTAACAATTTTGTTGTTGTTGATTTCCCATTCTTCAAATTTATCTGTATCAATAGGACACTGGCAGTTATCAGTAACATATTTCCATAATTCACGTCCCTTTAAAAAGGTTTGCATAAGATAAGACCACTGATTATAATTAGATCCATCTAATTTAATATTTATCGGTAGAATTTCTCCTGTCATTATGTTAAATATTATATATCTCTATATCACTCTTTTATATATTAACTTAAGTGGTAAGAGGCCCACGGAAGTTATCCACTCAAGCCTTAAAAAAGTAATATCTAAATATATAGTATTAAACTATGTAGATAGAAGGAGAACAACTTAAAGGTGATGTGTTCACTAGAAAATTGATTTTGACTCGTCAAAATCAAATTCGAATCCTTTCGTTAAGGCAGGGATTTTAAAAGATTTGTCCTATTGATTGATGGAGATTCTTGGAATTGAAGATAGATTGGAGTTTGACCAAATCGAGAAGAGCAATTGCTCTTCTTCCTTTTCTTTGTCGGCGGATGAAATTTGAGTGCAGCGACTGATGATTGCACTGAACGCTGTGAA
Organism: Costus lasius; assembly: GCA_027563935.2. Taxonomy (NCBI): domain Eukaryota; kingdom Viridiplantae; phylum Streptophyta; class Magnoliopsida; order Zingiberales; family Costaceae; genus Costus; species Costus lasius. Next base: position 70,841,822 of record CM050452.1, read on the forward strand.
ACTGACAGAGGCGACTTGAGACTCGACCAAGCAGCGGGCGAAATCGTTCGGATTGGCGATTGGCAGAGTGCGGAAGCAGAGTCGAGGACGTTGACGAAGTGAACCGGCGCTCGCTGGAAGGAATCGACGTGGCCTGAATCGAGCAGACGAATTTAGATCGACGAGCCGCTGTTGCTGGTGCTGTGAAGGGAGTGGAGATCGTCACTGTAGAAGGGAATGCGGCAAAATTTCGTTTAGCACTAAATCGGTTGCAGGGCGATATCGAGATCGGTGGCGTCTTCTTCCCTAGAACCGGCGCTGATGCAGCGAACGCAGCACACGCGAACGTCTTCGCCAAAATTTCGGAAGAACTACGGATGCAGGTGTCGAACGGCAGGCGATGTCGACACAGGGACGAGCGTATGGTTCAAGAGATCGCCTTCTCAGACAGAAGAGAGAAGGAGCGGCTCCGACTCCGAAGAAGGAAACGGCGGCACTTGACGAGATATTCCGTGTGTCAGGCCTGGGTCAGGCCGGGTCGGCCCAAGCCCAATTCTCAGCCCGAACAAAGGAAAGCGAAGTGGAGCCCGGTCAACTGGGTATGTTGACCCAGAAAACGAGCACCGCAACTCGTTTCCTTCGTCGAGCCACGCGGATGACGCTCGCGCGTCGTCTCCGCGAGACGCAGTCGATGGCGCATATGGAGGGGCGGCGACGAGGTCTTCGGCGACGGACGCGGACGACGCCCAAAATAGGTACGACGGCGGCAGCTGGAGGCGTTAAAAGGGAAGCGGCACGGCGACGCGAGAGCCCCGACACCTTCGCCTACACACCAGCCGAGCGTGAGGTTGAGTGAAGCTTGGGAAAACATCGAGCGATTGTAACCGGAACCAGGGGGTTTCCGGCGAGGGAGGGACAGAGGGCATCGGCGACGGGGGTCGCCGGCGTAGAGAGGAATTTGTAGAAGTTTTCTGGGAATAAAAGCTTCGGATCTTCTCTCCATCCTTCCTTCCTTTGCATCCAGTTTCTGGCGACGACCGGCGGCGTGGTTTTGGCTACGACAACAGGCGGCTTTTCCCTCTGTCGACGCAATCTTCTCCGGCGTCGGTACGCGGCGTTCGAGCGGACGAAAGCAGCGTCGCGAGTTCGTGAAGACGAAGGCGAGCAGCGGTTTCGAACGCGTCGGGCGTTCGAAACGAGGCGGAGTCAACGCATCGAGCGGTCAACGACGCGAAATCGGAATTCGGCGATTTCGGCGAATTTGCACGGGTGACGTCAGCGAGTGGCGGCTGACGCAAGCGAAATCGAATTTTCGATTTCGAATCTAGGTGACGTTGGCGTGACGTCATCACAGACGGGATTTCGGAACGACGGTCAAAATCAAGTTTGACCAGAGAGGTATTTTGGAATTTAGGGTTTCGTTTGGATTTTTCTAAATTGGGGTTAGGGTTTTATCCGTGCGAATTGTATTTTGGGGATAAAAATTATCCGGGGAGATTAGGGTTTCTAATTTCAGGTCGGAAACCCTAGGGAGAGTTACGTTCTGGTATTCCGCCGGACGGCTCTAGGAAGCGGATAAGCGCTAATTCTAGACCGATCCGACCGGGGCGTGACAATCAGGTATCAGAGCAGGCTAACGTGTTCTAGCAAACACGGCACCTTCAGCCTCACCCTCGAAGGTGAGGAAAGGTCTGAAGTTCCAGAAAATCACCCATACTGCTAGAGGAGCGTCAGAGGACGCCCGACTCAGGCAGGATAAAGGAAAAGCCAAGGAGATGGCTGATCCTGAGGAGATGGTGAATCAGGGTGACCGCATTGCTCAGATCGAGCAGGTGCTCGGTTTGGCCAGTGGTGGAGGTAATGGGATGATTCCACAGGTGGAAAGCCTTCAGAAGACTGTGGAGGATCAGGAATTGCTGATCGAGCAACAGAGGTTGCAGATCGAGCAGCAGAGGTTGCAGATCGAGGTCATGCAACAGACCATGTAGGGTCTGATCCATCTGCCAGGGGAGATGGCTCGCATGAAGGAGGACATGCACGCAGAAGTAAAGGTACTACGCCTAGCCCTAGCGCAAGTATCGAAATCAGCACCGGTGGAGCAGGATGCTCCCAAACCGAGGATGCGCGTGCCAGACCCAGCGACGTTCGGGGGGCTCGATCGTCCAGAGAGGTCAAAAACTTTATCTGGGATATGGAGCAACTGTTTTCAGCTAACCATATTTCTGCAGGAGATCGGGTGCAGGTGTGCATCGCCTATCTTATAGGCGACGCGAAACTTTGGTGACGAACCAAAGTCGGCTCTACCTCAGGGACTGCTAGCTGGACTTGGGAGACTTTCTGTGAGGAACTGCGGCGGCAGTTTCTTCCCGGAAACTCGGCGGACCAGGCGCGTGGCAAACTGGATCGGCTGAGGCATACAGGCTCGATCCAGGAGTACGTCCGGGCTTTCTCTACTTTGATGTTGGAGCTTCCAGGCATGGCAGAGGACGATAGGAGGTATTTCTTCCTCCGGGGCCTCCAGCCATGGGCAGAAACGGAGGTCCGACGTCGCGAGCCGGTTGACTGGAGGGCGGCGGCGGCAGTGGCTGAATCTCTGGTGGATAACAGAAATTTCAAACCAGCACCACCAAAGAAGTCCAAGACACCACCAAAGCGCGGCTCTCAGCGCGGCTCTCCATGCACACCACCGGGGGCTAGAGTTCCAGAGAGGGGTAGGTCATTCTACCGGCAGAACAAGGGTTCACCGGGACGACGGGAGCAAAAGCCACAGGGTTGCTTTTGGTGCGGCGGTCCTCACTGGGTAAAGGATTGTCCTAGCAAGCAAAAGCTTATGGCGATAGCGGCACAGGAACCAGCCGTGGAGGCTGAGGAAATCGAGCAACCGCGGATTGGTGCTTTGAGGATCGGAGCGATGGTTCTGCAGGATCTGCCCGCTAGAGACATCGAGGGCGATGTCCAAATTCGGCGGGGGAGAATTGTCAGGCCTGGGTCAGGCCGGTTCGGCCCAAGCCCAATTCTCAGCCCGAACAAAGGAAAGCGAAGTGGAGCCCGGTCAACTGGGTATGTTGACCCAGAAAACGAGCACCGCAACTCGTTTCCTTCGTCGAGCCACGCGGATGACGCTCGCGCGTCGTCTCCGCGAGACGCGGTCGATGGCGCATCGTCTCCGCGAGACGCGGTCGATGGCGCATATGGAGGGGCGGCGACGAGGTCTTCGGCGACGGACGCGGACGACGCCCAAAATAGGTACGACGGCGGCAGCTGGAGGCGTTAAAAGGGAAGCGGCACGGCGACGCGAGAGCCCCGACACCTTCGCCTACACACCAGCCGAGCGTGAGGTTGAGTGAAGCTTGGGAAAACATCGAGCGATTGTAACCAGAACCAGCGGGTTTCCGGCGAGGGAGGGATAGAGGGCACCGGCGACGGGGGTCGCCTGCGTAGAGAGGAATTTGTAGAAGTTTTCTGGGAATAAAAGCTTCGGATCTTCTCTCCATCCTTCCTTCCTTTGCATCCAGTTTCTGGCGACGACTGGCGGCGTGGTTTTGGCTACGACAGCAGGCGGCTTTTCACTCTGTCGACGCAATCTTCTCCGGCGTCAGTACGCGGCGTTCGAGCGGACGAAAGCAGCGTCGCGAGTTCGTGAAGACGAAGGCGAGCAGTGGTTTCGAACGCGTCGGGCGTTCGAAACGAGGCGGAGTCAACGCGTCGAGCGGTCAACGACGCGAAATCAGAATTCGGCGATTTCGGCGAATTTGCACGGGTGACATCAGCGAGTGGCGGCTGACGCAAGCGAAATTGAATTTTCGATTTCGAATCGAGGTGACGTTGGCGTGACGTCATCACAGACGGGATTTCGGAACGACGGTCAAAATCAAGTTTGACCAGAGAGGATTTTGGAATTTAGGGTTTCGTTTGGATTTCTCTAAATTGGGGTTAGGGTTTTATCCGTGCGAATTGTATTTTGGGGATAAAAATTATCCGGGGAGATTAGGGTTTCTAATTTCGGGTCGAAAACCCTAGGGAGAGTTACGTTCTGGTATTCCGCCGGACGCTCTAGGAAGCGGATAAGCGCTAATTCTAGACCGATCCGACCGGGGCGTGACACCGTGAGACTAGAGGATAAAACCCTAGTAGGGCTATCAATCTCGCTCAAACGAAAAATCTCCTTCGATGATAATCCGTGAGACGAGAGGATAAAACCCTAGTAGGGCTATCAATCTCGCTCAAATGAAAAAAATCGAAATCAGGGGATAAAATCCTAGACTGTGATTGAACCTGGCTATGATACCATGTTAAACACAAGAGAGAAATAATAGACAATATGCCTAATCTCTATTGAATAACATAACTTATAATGTTTACATAATACATTTATATAGAAAATTATCCTAGTCTATATTTAGTAAAGACTAATATTAACTCGACTAATATTAACAGTGGAAATAACATTATGTATTTGAGAAAAAGAAAATCTAATATAATTTTAATTCTAAAATAAAAAATAATTTTACATTAAGGTCCTTTCTACAATATACTTTTTTTACTTATTCATCCCTAAGTTCTCCATAAATGCCATTTTGTGCGTACAATGTTTATATTTATAGGCTAACATAGAATAATTATATAATAATAATAATAATTTCATATTGGAAGTAGCATAGAATTCAAAATTTTCTCTTCATTTCTCTATTTTTATTTATCTATCTAACTATTTGTATAGTATGTGGTCTCATTTTGACTGTCTTTTTACTCGAAGATACAGTTGTATTGAGAGACAAACAAAACCCTAAAAGATAGTACTAACGATTTTAGTATTCGTTCACAAACTATAAGGAAGCACTTGCTAAGCTCACAACCTTCTCTTAAGTAAGGTTGTTTGTGAGAGGCATTGATCTTCTTACAAGTTTTATTGCAAATACTGGCAAGAACATGGATGCACTTGCCATACTTCTCTCAAGCATGCCTCGTTGGATTTATTACTTCTAAGGCACAAGCCATGATACATCTTACTAATTCTGGCACATATCTTTGCGTTAACATACACTTCTTCCTCTGCGACCAAAATTTATATATGAAATAGATAGATAAATAAGTAAAGAGCTAGTAATATATATACGAACAGATAGAAGCAGTGGCGGATCCAAAGCCTGGAGCTAAGTGGGGGTAATATAACAAGCGAATCCAAAACCTGGAGCTAAGTGGGGATAATATAACAAATAGACGCAAAAAAAAAAAAAAATCCATTGTTGTCTTGTAGAAAATTTTTTATTTCTGTGTTAAAAATTTGAATCTATGAAGAATGTGAATAATTTTTTTCAGAAAATACTGCACCGAGTTAGTGTGTGCAGCGTGCTAGAAAATTATCAGAAATTTTAGGATTAGTAGTCTAATTGTAGGTTAGTAATATGGTTGACCCACAACCATAGTCCAATCAGAATTAAATAAATTTCTACTTAATAGGGGCATGTACAGCTAGTTAGTAGGGAAAAATTTTATATAATAATATAAAATAACAAAAATTTTAGCCAGTAGAGGCATTTGCCCACGCTGGCATTCATGTAGATCCGCCAAAAGATAGAAGAAGCAGCAGGAGTACAAAAAGAGATACGAATGCTTTCTTGACCTCCATTTTCGGCAAAATGAAGCTTATAGTTAAGGGCCAAAAAGAGATTATCCTTAATTTATAGTATTTAAAGGGCCAAAAAGAGATTAATAAATTATACTTAATAAAAATCCTAAGGAAAGAAAAGGTTATCCTCTCCAGCAAGCAAAAAATAATAATAATAAAATTATCCATATTAGAAAAATAGACATTATTTTTAACATATTTACATTCATGCTACGTATAATTATTCACCTTTCCTTTCCTTTTTAATGTGTTCGATACATTCAGTGTGGAAAATAGATTTCTCATGAGAATTTTAATATAAAAAATTTCAAACTGTTTTTTAGGGGAAAATCATTTGAATTTTAGGGTAAAAAAGGGAAAATAATAAAGCATTGGAATAGGACAATTACGAGGATAAATTTAGATAAGAAAATTAATACATGCCATGAATTGTTTCTGAATTACTTGTTTTATGTGCATGTTTTCCAAATGGATTGCCTACTTTTTATCATAAATTTGAATTTAAATTAATAAATTTAATATGTATTAAATACTAATTCAGATATCTAAAGTTTGTTTTAAATTTTAAAACAATTAATTGTATAATACAAAAATTTATAAATTAAAATAATATTATATTTGCATATGATATTTATTTTTTGTACTATTATTTTTTTTATTTTAAATTAGTTATCAAGTTTAAGTAATGGTATTCGATTGAACTCGGTCCAAATCTCACAAATAAATTTTAAATTTATTTTACATTTATAATTGAGTATTTGAACCTACTATAAATAGGTCAGATTATATGAGATACATAAATAACTCAGGTTTAATTATCATTTGTAATTTAGTTTCATATTTTAAAAAAATCTATTGCTGTGCATTTTGGTAACAAAATTTTAATGTGTTGCCTCGGCATTGCAGGACAGAAGGCAAATCTTAGAAACAAGTACTTTAAGTGCATTGATCATAGATAAATTATATTCACATAATCTAATCACTCATATCTATCCAATAATATTTTTATTATGGTGAATAAGCCGGGCTACCTCCGCACCTCTTTAATTTGTTTCTCAACATCTCGTTTTTGGTGTTGATGAACAAATTGGTCGGCCATCTACCCTAAACCCTTTATCAAGAACTGCCTCTAGAAGCACATCCGCACAAATTTCACTGCGACAAGAGTTGAATGAACACCCACAGTACCGTTTTTGGAGGTTGATAGAATCGACCGATCAATTACGGGTCCCACGTCTACTTCTTCTAACGATGCTCAAAGGCGGAATTCTGGTGAACAATCGTTGGCCAGTACGGAAAGGCTAATGCATAGCATTATGCAATCCCAAAAAATAGTAGAGGCTTCAACGAAGACAACTGGAGGTCAGAAGGTGGGGAATTTGGACGAGGAAGAGAAGAGTAGAAGAGCTGCTGCTAAATTTGATTGTAATATTTGTTATGATCTTGTCATTGAACCAGTTGTTACCCCATGCGGTCAATCTTTTCTGCTGGCCTTATTTATATCAGTGGCTTTGCGCCCACTCTCTGCATTCTGAATGCCCGATCTGCAAAGGAGAGGTACTATCACCATCATGTCTAGGAATGTTTCTTAAAACAGAGTAGAGAAATGCACTTTGCCGGGCGGCGCAGGTGAGTATGAAATGGAGGAGGGAAAAAAAGAGAGAGTAGAAATGTGCCAGCAGGTGGGCATGGGAAATCGGCGCCGGCATTAGAGTGGGCGGCGGATGCTTGGGACAGGAGCAGGCGGAGCGGCAAAGGTAAGTGGCGAGCGAGCGAGCAAGCCACAAAAACGGGGAGCAGGTCAGTAGCGGGTGCGGGAGCTAAGTTGCAATTTAACCCGATTTAGATTAGTATTGGTTGTACTCGATTAGGTAAACGAAATAGATTTGGGTTTACTGAGTTGGATTTTTAATCGGATTAACTCAATTTTAATAATACATATAAATATATATATATATATATATATATATATATATATACATATATATATATTATTAAAATATAGATAAATAAAATAATTATTATATAAATATTTATTATTATTAAAAATATAAAAATAATAATAAAAAATTATTATATAAAATATATTTATTATAATTTTAATTTTTTAATTATATTTTATAAAATATAATAATAAATAATTTATTTTTTATTTAATCAAAAATCTCCGAGTACCCATTTAAATATTTGACCCGAGTTCGGATTATATAATAAAATACTTAACCAAGTTCGAGTTTGGTTTTGCAATTACATCAGACTTAGTTTAGGGAAAAAACATAGGATTATGTAGCGGTAGTATTTAGGAACCACACTCACACGGAGTAGGTGTTGTTTTTAATTTTGAGATTTTGGGCAAAAAATAAAATAAGAAAAAACTGGACTATTTTTAAATTAAATCCAATATATATATAACGGGGTAGGAGAGCTGGGAGAGACGTGAACTTTGAAGAGCCTTTCCCAGTCGGATTAGGTTTTTTTTTTAAAGAAAATAGAATTAGTTAAACCGTTAGCTTTTTTTTAAGCCGAGACTCACGAAAATTTTCCTAAGCAGCATGCTGCTGCCGATGCCGAGTGCTTAAGTTTCTTTAAAATTTTTTTTTTAATTTTTTTTTTTAAGAAATGATCTATACAATTTAAACTACTTAATGGTATTAATATTAGGGTATTTTAAATTATATATACTTGTTAAATACTTTAAACAAAATTATATAGTAAATAATATTTTTAAATATTTTTATCTTTTATATGATTTTGTTTAGGATATTTAACAAATATATATGATCTAAAATATTTTAATATTAATATTAATGGATAGCTTAGATGTTGTATATATTATTTTATAAAAAAAAATTTTTTTTTTCAAAGAAACTTAAGCGCCTCGGCAGCATGCTGCTGCCTAGGAAATTCTTTTGATATTTTCGTCACAGTAGAGAGGAGATTTAACGAATCATGGACAAGTGAGTCGCTGCTGCTGCTGTTCTTGTTTAACCTTCGCTGCTGACGCGATCGTGTCGTATTTATTAGGGTTTACCTTGCATGCAGGTATATCGGAATCAAGACAGTTGGAGAAGGAGCCGGCGGAACTGTTTGGCTGGCAGTGAACAAACAAAGTAATGAAATGGTATGCGTCCTTTTAACGCCACCCGACTCTCCTGCTTTAGTTTGCTTCAGATCGCTTTCTTGTCTTCTTGAACGGCATGGAATAGGGATGGTTCTTGCTCTAACGTCAGTTTTGACAGGTTGCGGTCAAGAAGATGAAGAACAAGTTCGCCTACTCTTTGGGACAGTGTTTGAGCCTCCCGGAAGTGAATGTACGTCCAAGTCTTAGATTTTTACCGTCGGCCAGCCCTTGTTTCTCGATATTCTTAATTTCTTACACAGGAAGGTGTTACCATTTGCAGGTGTTGAGAAACCTAGAGCATCCCAATATCATTAAGCTCAAGGAGGTGGTTAAAGAGTGCGATGTATTGTACCTAGTGTTTGAATACATGGTATGCATCTTTGCCATCTCGCTCTTTTTAGTTGCCCTAATGCTTACAACAATCTTGAAAATGCTGCTGCTCTTGCCTCCAGGAATGCAATCTCTACCAGCTTGTGGAAAAGAGAGAAAAACCACTTTCAGAAGATGAAGTCCGGATTTACTGCTTTCAAATCTTTCGAGCCTTGGCTTATATGCACCAACGTGGTTATTTTCATCGTGATATTAAGCCAGGTAATGCATAATCATAGTATGAGGTAGTCTCTTTCTAGAATGTCTTGTCTAATGAGAAAAATTGTACTGTTTTCAGAGAACATACTGGTGAAGAAGAATACTCTAAAGATTGCAGACTTTGGCTTTGCTCGTGAATTATCTTCCAGACCACCATTTACAGCACGTGCTGGCACGCTCTGGTAAGCATATTATATCAATTAAATTATATCACTTTAAATATTCATGCATTACTATGTTTATTGTGATTTTTTTTTAATGAAATAGGTATCGAGCTCCAGAAATTATTCTTCAGGCTTCTGTCTATGATTCTGCAGTTGGTAAGTGGACCTATACTAATTCAGTAATTCCACTGTAAGAGGGAGGGAGGGTTTGGGTTTGTATCACTAATGCCGGTTTTGATTCAAAAAATGCTAGATATGTGGTCAATGGGAGCTACCATGTTTGAACTTCTCACACGCCGCCCCTTGTTTCCTGGATCAAGGTACGTACACATTATTCATGAATGACTAACTTTGAACAGACTAAATGGCAAGCATTGCTTTCTTGTCTAAATGTAGTGCCGCAGACGAGATACACCACATGTGCACTGTTCTTGGACGTCCCGATGAAGTCTCCTGGGCTCAAGGGTTACAGCTTGCAGAAACGATAGATTTTCAATTTCCACAAGTGGTATGGTGTGTTTTTTTCTGATATCCAGATATGAAGTCGAATCCAATAATGATACTTATTTGGTTGCATGATTTATCTTGGCGTTTTTCTCAGGCTCCCAATCTTAGTATTTCTATGCAAATTCCTACGGCGAGCAACGATGCAGTCAACCTCATATCGGTAAGCGCTAAGCAATATCCTGGATTAGTCTGCTACAGATGTACGTGTTGAAAATGTTGTAGCATTTTATAACATTAAAATTCTATTTTTGACAGTCACTTTGTTCCTGGGACCCGCATAAAAGGCCCATAGCAGCAGAGGTTCTTCGGCATTCCTTCTTCCAGCCTTGCTTTTGCATCCCACCATTGCTTCGTTTGAGATTAATGGCAGTGAAGAAACCAGCTTCAGCCGGTATCTGCTCTCACCAAGACCTCTCCTCCGCTGTTTGTTTGCAATCGTCTTTTTGTTGATTCTCCTTTCCCTACCTTTCAGTTGGCGTAATAGGAGATTCAAAATCGAGAATTGCTGTGAGGCGGCCTCTTGGAGATTTATCCAATGCACCGGTGGTGAACGAATACAGCCTTTTTGCTAATCCAGTAAGAATGCAGAGGCATCCACTTGGAGATTTATCTAATAGAATGGTGGTGAACAAAGAATACAGCCTTTTTGGAAATCCAATGGCGGTGATCAAAGAATACAGCCTTTTTGGTAATCCAGATGCTACGAGACATGCTCTTGGAGATTTACCCCCACACAATGGTGGCGAACAATGAATACAACCTTTTTGGTAATCCAATGGCGGTGAACAAAGAATACAGCCTTTTTGGTAGTCCCATCATCACTTCTTTCCTAGCAGATAAATGCCGGTAGCTGCAGCTATCGCAACCACATCAACTGATGCCAAAATTTTTGTTCTTCATGGGCCTGCAGCTCCTACTGGGACTTCCAAGAGTTGCTTCATCTGTAAAATTGGAGCAAAGATTATTTAGAAACATTTTACATGAAGAATACCTGTAGTAAACAGTAGCAACTTATAAATATATTGCTAAAAAAAATAAACTAATATATAGGTATTAAAAGGGAAATTTTGGAAACTTTTACAGCCAACTTGAGAGCAAGAACGGGGCCTACTGATAGATCAAATGACCATAGATGTTGGCAATAAATCTCGGTAGCTCTTGTCAAAATTACTAAAACATCGAAATAGAAACAGAAAAGGATATAAGAGAACAACCAAACCTGTATGGGTTGCTTCCAATTCTTTTTTATTCCAGCTAAATGCCCTTTACCGACAATTGCAACAACTGAAGAATGCTGTCTTGCAACCCTTAATAATGTGGATGACATATACCTAGATAAACAAGTGAGAATGAATTGAACACATCATATATTTATAATGAATGTTTAAGTGAATCAACTAGTAAGATGAACAAAACAGTCCACATTTTATGACTGAAAATATATCAGACAAAAATTATTTGATTATCAAATCCAACAAACTAATTTTTATTTATGTTATAATAAAACTCAAAAGGCAATGACGTGAACTAATTTTTCACTGCCCTCTGATAGAACGCAAAGGCAAGATACATTCCTTGGTTTTTTTCTGTCCAGAGTTCGGAACTAATTTCCTGAAATAGTTACATATCTTACTCATGGCCACGATAGGCATCACATAGCTTCTTGAAGTCGAACAAGAAGCTAGAGGTTAAGAATCATGCATTGAAAATTAAACTAAGCTGCAATGTGAGAAAGGAGCATGAAAAACTACAGAAGATGTTGCATAGGGAATTGATCTTATATAGCACATATTATCACTTTGCTAAATATCAGTGCATTCAACATAACAAGCATTGTCTACCTTACACATTTACTTCCTAGAATGCCAGCAATATATAAATTCAGAGCTTCTGAAGCATGATGAGAAGCTAAAAACCATAATGAGAATCAATAACAGTGCAAAACATGATAAAGCAATATCAAGAAGCTAAGTACATGTAAGATCTGTTCTTGATTGAGAACTAGTGCTTGTTTGATTGCCATCATATACACCATATGTTTGATCCACTGTGCAAGCTAAAATATCATTCCCTCCATTTCTATGCGTCATTTTGAGTGTTGACCAAATTTATCATGTGTGCAAGCATACAAGATATATTTTCAATATAACAAAGTTCAAATCTCATCCATAAAATCTGAGGCTTTGTAAGACTATTCAGATTACCGGATTGGTCGATAAACAGAGGTCCATATCAGGAGCTACGAATAGAGATGACAAAGTACAAGAGCTCTCCAATGACCTTTTTCCAACTGGGGAAGCCTTGTGCCCATCAAGGGACAAGGTTCATCTTAAGGGGGAGTTGTTCAAAGGTATCTAAAATTTAACCTGCAAACCGAATTCTAAAAAAGTATATTATAGATACCAAAACCAATTTTTTTTTACCGAACTGAATTTACCGAATTGATCGGTAAACTGGTAAAAACTGAATATACCGAAGCTATACAGAGAAAGCAACCTGATATGAATCAGATGATGGCATTTCTCCATTTCTCCAAGTGGAGATTTGCTGAGAATGATGATAAATCTTACTTCACAAATCAGCACATTCCAGAACATAAACAAGGTGATTCTTCTTTTTTTTTTCTCACTCAATGATGTTTAAGTTTTGCTCCAGAATGAGTTTTGTGGTTGCGCTCAAGTAACAAAGAAAGGTGTATATATTTAATGTCCAACGTATGTTTTTGGCAGGATTTTTTACTTGGAGATCCCCAAAGGAGGAACGATGTGTACGAGGGCTTCCTGACTCTTGTGCATACTATGGGGGCTTGAAAACAGAGGACAACGTCAAACATTCAAATGCAGCGATCCAAATCAGTATTTAGACTGCCATGAAGGCTGGAGTTGGGAAATTTTTTTTTCATTTTTTTTTCTGTCTATACACATCCTATTCTTCATCTCCCATGTGAGCCTAGGCATATTTCTCTCCATATACACTGCCATGAAGTCTGGGGCTAGGCCAAAATATTACACTGCACATACATTGTGTGATATCATATTCGGCACTGATCAAACTCAGTCATGCGGAACTATGTACAAGTGACTGTTGTAATACATCATTCATGAATGTGCAAGTTATTTATTGTTGCCTCCTTTGTAGTTGTCCTATTTACTTTTATTGTTATAACTTGTTATTTATTGTGTCTGAATAAATGGTTAACATGCTATACAAAACCCCAATTGCAAAATATCAAACGTAAGCATTTTCTTACTACTATCCTCAAGATTCATACTGAAAACGAGGGTCAAAACTCAAATACCCTACATAAAAATGATGTTCAGTTGAACCATCTATGGCTGTTCACCCTACCAACTAAATACCAAAATTCCCAACGTATTCGCCAATTAGATTCACATTGTCACCTTGAAAATGTTGAATAAACAAGACTCAAAGAAATTCAATTACATAAGTCGACCAAAAACCAAGAACAACTTTCCAGTATAATGAACATACCAGTCAAGTGTGACCTGTGACGAACTTAATCGTCCATTGAAGAACCGTGTTTATGATAAGCGCTTCCTTAGACCATCAAGCGTCGGAGAGAAAGAACAGCCCTCGTGTAGTGGAGTGCTGAGGTACATGATCTGTAAGGAAGAGTGAACATCAGGGCACTCAAATGAGGCATCTGATATTAAATCCGTGGTGGTTCGATCGAGATCGCAAACGACGACGATGGTAAATTTCAAGCACTAACACAGTTCTAAACATCCTTTGACTGTAAGAACCCTAAATTACCAACAAAGAAAAAGATAAAGAGTCCGAAAAACATCATAACAAGTCAAGCGAGATAAAACCAACGACTTTACCTTCACAGTTCTAAACATATGGAAGTGGAAGAAGGGAGGCGGAAAGGCTGAAACGATACTGAGTATATTTATAGTCGCGTCTTCGATCGGATAGTTTATAGTTTTACCATCCAGCCCTCCCACTGAATCTATTTACAAACAGGCACTAGTGAATATGTTCATCGTTGTGCTGCAGTTTGGATCAGCATTTATTATATACATGTGACCCATTTAAGTTTCTTTGGTAATCATGAATAAAACAAAAAATATACGATAAATTATTAAATATATAAAATATAAAATAAAAATAAATAATGAGGGCATTTGGTCTAGTGGTATGATTCTTAATTTGGGTGTAAAGGTCTTGAGTTTAAGTTCAATCCCCCCTAAATTTTTATTCGTATAATGAATACAACTTTTCTTTTTAAACAAGTTAAATATTAAACTTATTATTTATGCCATATATTTAGAAAAGAGAAATTGACTTAGCTACAGCTATCATAAATTCGTAACCACACAAATTGACGCCAAAATTTTTATAGGCAAAGATTATTTAGAAACATTTACACGAAGAATACATGTAGGAAATAGTAGCACTTTGTAAATATATTGCTAAATATTTTGCCCATAAATTATTTAATCGCAATTCATTTTCTTGTCCTATTTGAAATTTGAGTTTGGTTCAGACAAGTGGAACCCGAATCTAGTTTTTGTGCCTTAGCCTAATATAAATGAGGATTAATGCATTAAAACTGAATTTGAGTAGGCATTAATTTAGTCAGATTTGACTAAACTATTGTGGTTGCGCACTCAATGACATGACTTACATATTTTAAAATATCCATTTTTCATAACTGTCCATTTCTATGTTTAGAATTGTGAACCAACTTGATGTAGATGATAATATATTTTGTATATGATGCATTTACTATTCCATTTCATAACTGTCCATTTCATAACTGTCCATTTACTATTCTGGTGTTATAATCCAACCCATTGTAGAAGATATGGATTAGAACTCATTCCTGGAGTTCGTGGTGTGGGCACATTCCTGGAGTCCGTGGTGTGGGCACATGCGCTGGAGCTCCTTGAAGCGTTCCCAGGAATCATAAAGTGATTCTTCCTCTTGTTGTGCGAAAGCTGTGATTCTGTTGCGCAGTTGGACAGTCTTGCTCGGTGGGAAATATTTATTCAGAAATGCCTTGGACAGCTCTTCCCACGTGGTGATGGATCCTGCCGGCATCGAGTACAACCAAGCTCTGGCGCGGTCCCTGAGAGAAAAAGGGAATAATCTTAGTCTAATCACATCAGATGAAACTCCGTTAACCTTTACAGTGTCGCAATATTCAAGAAAAACGACTAAATGAAGATTTGGGTCCTGATTTGGGGAACCCCCAAATTGATTTTGCTGGACCATCGTCATCAGCGCTGGCTTTAACTCAAAATTGTTCACCTCTACATTAGGTCGAACAATGCTAGAATTGAACCCTTATATGTTTGGTGCCGCGAAGTCCCTCAAAGATTGATTGTTCTAGTTCGCCGTCATTCCTCCTTCTTTAGAGATCTTTTTGGTTGCAAATTGCAATCTCTTCCGAAGGCGAAAGGTGCGCTCAATTTCTGGGTCTTCTGGAAACAAAACACTTGCACGAGAAACTCTGGGCATACAATGTGTAAGTACACAATAAAAAGAAAAGAATAGTAAAAACTAATGGCAAAAGAAAAGAAAAATGTCTAATCTCCTAACTTATCAATTAGTCAATATTAACTATCCGAAATCCCCGGCAACGGCGCCAAAAACTTGATAGCGATCCGCAAGTGCACGGATTTATCGAAGTAATAAAAACATATCATTTCCGACGAAGACTACGTAGCTAAGTACTGACTTCTTGATATGTTTGAATTTAGGCGAAATCAATACTTGGTTGTTCTAACTTCTAAGCACGACACAAACTCAGAACAGCTTTTAAAGGACTTGAATTCTAAGCATCGGGAATTCATGGGTTCGCCACACTGATAAACATGAATCGTGTAAAAAATAACTCAGTCAATAAACTTATCTATCCTGAAAGGTACTTTTCCTAAGGTACATATCACTTCCTCCCGGAGCTTGATACAGTATCTAATTAGATTAACTCCCTACTCTCGTGACAGTTAACCTAACTAGACCCCTTAAGTTCTGTGAAAAGTAGGTTAATTCCTTCAGACGAATCCGAACTACTCTCGTGATCGGATTCGTAGGTTTAATCGAAATAGATCGGACGTTAGCGATTCACCTCTCGGTCCTTCTCGCAACATCTAAGACATAAAGTTACTTGGCCAGGGTAATTTACGGGATGTATGCAATTTCAATCAAATCAGGAAGATAAAATTATATTAAAAGAGCAAAAGTATAAATTAATCCATGCAAATCAATGGGCTACGCCCAATCAATCCCGAAAAGGTATCTACTCGCTCATATTATCAAGAGAATACATGTTTTTGATGAACAAGAAAGATCTCATAAGAATCGCAAAGAAATCACAAAAAGGATGATGAAACCTTCTTCTCCTCAGTCTGGAGATGAGGATTAAAGGATCAATCGTCGAAATCGTGTGAAATCTCACCGGAATATGCTTCAAAATCAAGTTGTCGCCCTTGTTGTTGTCGCCGCTCATGTTCGTCCGCCAGAAGCCCCCTAAACCCTCCAAAAATCCCATCTTTTATAGTTGGACCGGTTTAGAACTCATCAGGGAACGGTTCTGCGAAGTCTGGTTCAATTCCGGTTTGAATCGGTGAAGAGACAAGTGAAAAACTCGTCGGGCGAAAGTTTTTACGGCCTGTGATATGTTTACGGCTGAGGCCGTAAATGTTTCTATGTATAATGCTTTCGGTCACAAAAAGTTTCATGGCCCGTGATAGAATTACGGCTTCACCCATGAAAGTTTCTGTTCATTCCGACACTTAGCCGTTTTCAACTTCCGTTAGTCATCGCGTTCATGGCTGAATCCATATTTACGGCCAAGGCCGTAAAAGTTTCATTTTTCACCATTTTTGCCCCAAATTTGATGTAAAGGCTTGTGATCTTCTTGGGAATCATGCTTTGACTCTCGAAATCCTTCATTTTTACATCATTTTACCTACATTTTCATTAAAATCAAGAAAAGTAAAGATTCCGTGCAAAGTAACGCAAAAGCACTAAAAATAGCACAAAATCATATAATTAAGTCCAAAATATCATGTAAAATATAGGCAAAAACATGGTGTAAATGCAACACATCAAGCGCCGAAGGTGAGTACTCCTGACGCAAATGACATTACAACAGTAATTCTGATCACGGTCGGGCAATGACGCCAACCGTAAATGATATTACAAGTGTAAATTTGAAGGAGAAAAAATGATATTACAAGTGTAAATTTGAAGGAGAAAAAATATTTGAGATTTTAGTGCTACACTGGGAATGGTGGAATATGGATGTGAGAGCACATGACCATATACAATCTTTTAAAGTACTTGAGAACTTCAAACCTAATGTCTCACATTTGAAAAGCTTGGAGATCATTTCGTATTTGGGTATTCAATTTCCCAATTGGATGATGATGGATAAGTAACTTTTTCTTTTCAAGTATTTGGTTAAAATAAGATTAATAAATCTCAAAAGATGTGAGAATCTACCATCACTAGGTATACTACCTTCACTTGGTATTCTTGAAATCAGTAGTTTGGACTCACTAACTTATGTGGGCAACATAATATCTGATGAAGAAGTCATAATTTCTCATTTGACAGAGCTCACCTTATCTATGATGCCTAATCTTGAGGAATGGAATGTAACATGCCGTTATCTTGCACATCTTACACTAATCCATTGTCCGAAGTTAAAAAGACTATCTAGATTTTTGTTGGGAAGGAAATTGACTATATGGTTGCAAAGTAGGATATTGGAGCAATACTCTACATGGTTTCAGAGCATATTCAGAGATATTTATGAGTTGGAAATAGTTGGATGTCCTGAGCGGAGGTGGTTGCCAGAAGACATCAATAATTGTAACAATCTTTCAAAATTAGCAATTATTAGATGTGGCAAGATACTCTCAATGCCTGATTGGTTGTTGAAAATGCCAAATCTATGGGAAGTTTTAGTGTTAGGTTGCACATCAATATCATACGTTCAAAAGGAGCTCCAACAAAAATTAGAATATCGGTTCTTTATCGAAGGATGTCCCAAGCTACAAGCTCTAACTAGATGAGTTAAGCATCTTACTTTCTTATTTACTTGATAGATTAAATTTAAATAAGCCCTAGCATAGGGCTCTATTAATTACAAGTGTAAAACTTTGAACCTTTCTAGTGTACTCTCTATTTATTTTATTAATCAAGAAGTATGAATGATAATTTATTGTTCTATGATTGCATTTATCATTTGATCCTCTAGCATTCTTTGATATGGAATTGGTGACATATTATATGGTGGCAACCTATTCAAAAACAAAATCTCATAGCAAAAAACAAAAATACCATTTAATCATTTAAATGCGTGCAAAGGTGTTACAAAGATTTAAAATCTCTTCTAGAGGCATAAATTATTTTTTAATCGCTTAAAATTAAGTAATATTGATAAAATAAAATAAAATTCTACTAAGAAAACGTTAATGAATAAATGATTATAAAAAATATTATAGCCTTTATCTCTTTATTACTAATAATATATTATATACAATGTAAAAAATGTATCATAAAGATGTGATATCGCACGCGACAACGATGATACCGACGGCACCATAATCCCTTGACGGCACCATAATCCCCCATGCATCTTTACAAGTGCATGAATGTATTGAGGTAATGTAGATAGATATTAGTATCCACGGATATTAGTTAAATAGAACAAGTTCAAATTCCACAAATCAAGTTTTTGTCAGTATATAGATAGATATTAAAATCCAATACTCCATTTAAAAATAAATTATATATATATAATTAAAATATAAAATAATAATTATATAAATATATTCATCATTATAACAATTCATAAAATAATATTTTATAGATAATTTAAAATAAAAAATATCTTTTATTTAATTGGGTATTTGTGAATTGTATTTAAATATCCCAAGTCATATTCAGGTTTTATAATAGGATATTTGGGTTGAGATATTAAATTTTTACAATTAGATCGAGTTCAAATATGAATAAAAATATTCTTAATCCTACGCCAAGAGTAGGAAGTGCAACGAGCCATGCATAAGTGAAGGGTATCAACTTGGCAAATGCCTCCCTCTAAATTCTGAATTGCATGTTTTGCTTCCTAGTACGTGGGCAAGAAGAAGCTTCAGAGATTAATTTATGAAAATATACTAAACTTTTAATAAATTAAGATAAGAATCCTTTATTATCACTTTATTACCACTTGATTAATTTTAGTTTAGCCCCTAGCCTTTTGACACTTTTAAGTTGACCCTGAAGTTTTAAATTGAGGTTTATTTCAAAATTTATTAATTTGGAATAACTAATATAAAAAGATGTTTTTTTTTTATAATAGATTGACAAGCTATAATACTATCATTTATTTAACAATAAAACCTTAAAAAAATTTGAAATAAAGATGTTTTTTTATTCCTTTATTTTCACTTATCTAACTATTTGTATAGTATGTGATATTGTTCTCATCGCTTTTTAAGTCGAAGATATACTTGTGTTGAGAGACGATAAAGAAAAACAAGGGGATAAGAAAAGGCTTATATCATTAAATAATACCTCATCCCCTCTCTCACTTGCCTCACTCCTTAATTTATATTATATATATTATTATTATAAGAAAATTTATGTTTTTAGTTAATTTTTTTTTATCAAGATCGGGTTCCCCACGGCTCCCTAATGGGATCGAGTATGGGATATAATTTTTTAACCTCATCACATTCGTAGTCAAGGTCATGATGGGCTTGAGAGTGGCATTTGCTCCGTTATTATCCGTACTATTTGATTCAATGCATGAATAGAATATTATTTTTTATTATTATTTTTTATTTTAAATTAGTTATCAAGTATAACCCAAACCCGATATATAAATTTTGAATTTATTTTACATTTATAATTAAGTAATGAATATACTATTTAGAATGCTCAATATTTTTTTAAAATAAATAAATAATAACTTCATAAAGTAAATAAATTTCTATTATAAAAAAGACATAAAAACATTTAATTCATGTGCAATTATAAATTTTGTATATTGTGAGCTGGGTCAAATATCAAAATAGAACAAAGCATGATTGCATTTAATGAGTGGAAATAACATTACGTATTTTAGAGAAAAAGAAAATCTAATATAATTTTAATTCTAAAATAAAAAATAATTTTAGATTAAGATCCTTTCTACAATATACTTTTTTTTACTTATTCACCCCAAAGTTCTCCATAAATGCCATTTTGTGCATATAATGTTTATATTTATTGGCTAACATATAATAATTATATTATTAATATTATAATAATTTTATATTGGAAGTATCATAGGATTCAAAAATTCTTCTTTATTTCTCTATTGTCATTTATCTATCTTACTACTTGTATAGTATGTTGTCTCATTTTTTACCATCTTTTAGTCGGAGATACACTTGTATTGAGAAACGAAGAAAACCCTAAACGGGATAAGAACTCGCTTATATTCTTAAATAGGATTAACAATTTTAGTATTCGTTCACAAACCATAATGAAGCACTTGTTATGCTTACAACCTTCTCTCAAGTAAGGTTGTTTGTGAGAGAGGCATTGATCTTCTAACAAGTTTCAAAGCAAATACAGGCAATAACATGGATGCAGTTGCCAGACTCATATCCTTCTCTCAAGCATGCTTCGTTGCATTTACTATTTGCCAAGCACAAGCCATGAAATGTCTTACTAATCCTCGAACATGTCTTTGCGTTAACATACACCACTTCTGCTTATGCAACCAAAATTTATATATCAAACAAATAGATAAACAAATATGTAAGTAAAAAGCTAGTAATATACATACGAATAGATGGAAGAAGCAGCACGAGTACAAAAAAGGACATGAATGCTTTCTTGACCTCCATTGTTGGCAAAGTGAAGCTTGTAGTTTGAGGGGTGGAAGGTAACCTAAGGTGGAGCCTTAATTTATAGTGTTCAAAGGGCAAAAAAGAGATTAAAAAAAGTAATAAATTAAGTTAACGAAAATACTAAAAGGAAAGAAAAGGTTATCCTTACACGGAAGCAAAAATAAAATAAAATAAAATTGTCCATGTTGGAAAAATAGTCCTTAATTTTAACATATTTACATTAATTCTATCTATAATTCATTGTTCACCTTTTCCTTTTTTAATGTGTTCGATACATTCACTTTGGAAGATAGATTTCTCATGGGGATTTTATTATAAAAAAGGACTCAATCTGATTTAAATTAAAGTAAAAAAAAATAAAGCTACTTTTAGGGGAAAATCATTTGAATTTGAACGAGAAAAAAGGGAAATAATGAAGCATTGGAATAAGACAATTACGAGGATAAATTTAGATAAGAAAATTAATGCATGCCATTAATTGTTTCTGAATTACTTGTTTTATGTGCATGTTTTCCAAATGGATTACCTACTTTTTATCATAATTTTGAATTTAAATTGATATTTAATATGTATTAAATACTAATTCAGATATCTTAAATTAATTGTATAATACATAAATTTATAAATAAAAATAATATTATATTTTCATATGATATTTATTTTTAATACTAGTATTATTATTATTATTTTAAAGTAGTTATCAAGTTTATGTAATGGCATTCCATTGAACTCGGTCCAAATCCGACATATAAATTTTAAATTTATTTTACATTATAATTGAGTATTTGAACATACTATAAATAGGTCAGATTATATGAGATACATAAATAGCTCAGATTTAATTATCATTTTTAATTTATTTTTATATTCTAAAAGAAATATATTGCTGTGCATTTTGGTGAGTAATAAATAAGTTTTACATAAAATAATACAAATAAAATTTGCTAGAATGATAAAAATGATAATGACTAGGACGACCTAATCTAAATTCAAACCAAACGTGCACATAAAATAAGTACTCAAACCGGGTTTGGATAATGGGTACTGGAGACTTATACTAGCCGATCTACATTCAAACCGAACATAATTAATAAGTACTCAAACCTAATTTTTCTTATATCCATCGAGATCTTTGTGCTACGTAGCTAAATCATCTTGATTTTGTTTGTATCCTATTGAATATTGCTGGTTGCTCTTCCAATCAATTTCTCTTATTGTCACTTTTTTTTTAGTTTTATATTCGAAATGTCAGGTATAATTGTATATGTGATCGGATAAAGTTCAACTGATCCTACAAACTGTCCTATATAAATTACTATGTGTCACTATTAGACCCAGGTAGCAATGATGGTTTAATTGTATACGACTTTTTTCTTTCTGAATATGAGATAAAGTAATTTTATAATTTTAAAAATCTAATTTTTTTATTATAAAAAAATTTTATTCATAATAATATTGGTATTGTTGGATAACTTAGAGTATATAGATCAGTTTTTTTTTAAAAAAAAAATTAAAAGTAGATTTAAGGCCACTTTTCTTATCTTTTCCTGGTATTGTCTAGGAATTTTTCGGGTGGGTTCGGCAGCTGATGTGTAGCAATGTTAGTGGTAGATCTAAGATCCAAAGAAATATGAGAGCAATAGGCATACGGGGATAATATTAATAAGATCAAAAAAATTTAAGTAAGAATAAATTAAAATTTATATACATCCAATATTACAAATATGTATACAAACTTATGCATTTTAAGAACTGCAATGCCCCCAGTTGGCTCCATGTGGCTCCGCCACTACAGCGTGGAAAGAAACTGGACCAAGGTGATGATCATCGGCTAACTATGAGTCACTTTCGAAAGGAGGAGGAAAGAGAGAAAAATTTATTATACAGTAATCTTGGGCACAGTTATATCCTAACCGTTCATCATTTGAAAATAACTAATCTTAAAACGAATAAATTATTCTTCTCTTCTAAATTGATGCTTTAAGATTAACATATTTTATGAGATAGACTGTTGAGATATAACCCTGCTTAAAATTTCTAGGCAAGGTCTTTGCTACAGATTATTTTTTAGTTTCTAGGCAAAGACCTATGATCCCATCTTCCTTGTATATTTATGCAATTCTGAATCTCAAATGGAATGTCACATTTGCATTGTTTTTAAGATTCGCACATGCTAAAAAAATTGGATGGAGAGACGTAAACTTAAGTCAACTCTATTTCATTAATTTTAGAGTTATAAATAAGATGACTAATTATTTTATTAGTTTACACTCATATTTCAAATTAAATTAACATAGCGGAATTAAATGTTAAATATTTTTTTCATTAAATCCAATATATATATATATATATATATATATATATATATATATAATAGATTAATAGGGGAGGAGAGACGTAAACTTTGAAGAGTCTTTCCGAGTCGGAGTAGGTTTTTTATTTAAAATATATATATATATAGAATTAGTTAAACCGTTAGCTTTCTTTTAGCCGAGACTCACTCCTTGGTCCTCGCCCTCGCATTCTCCTGCTTCCGCCATCCCATCATAGAACAGCTGATCAATTCCTTTGATAGAGAGGAGATTCATCGAATCATGGACAAGTGAGTCGCTGCTGCTGCTCTTCTTGTTTAACCTTCGCTGCTGACGCGATCGTGTCGTATTTATTAGGGTTTACCTTGCATGCAGGTATATCGGAATCAAGACAGTTGGAGAAGGAGCCGGCGGAACTGTTTGGCTGGCAGTGAACAAACAAAGTAATGAAATGGTATGCGTCCTTTTAACGCCACCTGACTCTCCTGCTTTAGTTTGCTTCAGATCGCTTTCTTGTCTTCTTGAACGGCATGGAATAGGGATGGTTCTTGCTCTAACGTCAGTTTTGACAGGTTGCGGTCAAGAAGATGAAGAACAAGTTCGCCTACTCTTTGGGACAGTGTTTGAGCCTCCCGGAAGTGAATGTACGTCCAAGTCTTAGATTTTTACCGTCAGCCAGTCCTTGTTTCTCGATATTCTTAATTTCTTACGCAGGAAGGTGTTACCATTTGCAGGTGTTGAGAAACCTAGAGCATCCCAATATCATTAAGCTCAAGGAGGTGGTTAAAGAGTGCGATGTATTGTACCTAGTGTTTGAATACATGGTATGCATCTTTGCCATCTCGCTCTTTTTAGTTGCCCTAATGCTTACAACAATCTTGAAAATGCTGCTGCTCTTGCCTCCAGGAATGCAATCTCTACCAGCTTGTGGAAAAGAGAGAAAAACCACTTTCAGAAGATGAAGTCCGGATTTACTGCTTTCAAATCTTTCGAGCCTTGGCTTATATGCACCAACGTGGTTATTTTCATCGTGATATTAAGCCAGGTAATGCATAATCATAGTATGAGGTAGTCTCTTTCTAGAATGTCTTGTCTAATGAGAAAAATTGTACTGTTTTCAGAGAACATACTGGTGAAGAAGAATACTCTAAAGATTGCAGACTTTGGCTTTGCTCGTGAATTATCTTCCAGACCACCATTTACAGCACGTGCTGGCACGCTCTGGTAAGCATATTATATCAATTAAATTATATCACTTTAAATATTCATGCATTACTATGTTTATTGTGATTTTTTTTTAATGAAATAGGTATCGAGCTCCAGAAATTATTCTTCAGGCTTCTGTCTATGATTCTGCAGTTGGTAAGTGGACCTATACTAATTCAGTAATTCCACTGTAAGAGGGAGGGAGGGTTTGGGTTTGTATCACTAATGCCGGTTTTGATTCAAAAAATGCTAGATATGTGGTCAATGGGAGCTACCATGTTTGAACTTCTCACACGCCGCCCCTTGTTTCCTGGATCAAGGTACGTACACATTATTCATGAATGACTAACTTTGAACAGACTAAATGGCAAGCATTGCTTTCTTGTCTAAATGTAGTGCCGCAGACGAGATACACCACATGTGCACTGTTCTTGGACGTCCCGATGAAGTCTCCTGGGCTCAAGGGTTACAGCTTGCAGAAACGATAGATTTTCAATTTCCACAAGTGGTATGGTGTGTTTTTTTCTGATATCCAGATATGAAGTCGAATCCAATAATGATACTTATTTGGTTGCATGATTTATCTTGGCGTTTTTCTCAGGCTCCCAATCTTAGTATTTCTATGCAAATTCCTACGGCGAGCAACGATGCAGTCAACCTCATATCGGTCAGCGCTAAGCAATATCCTGGATTAGTCTGCTACAGATGTACGTGTTGAAAATGTTGTAGCATTTTATAACATTAAATTTCTATTTTTGACAGTCACTTTGTTCCTGGGACCCGCGTAAAAGGCCCACAGCAGCGGAGGTTCTTCGGCATTCCTTCTTCCAGCCTTGCTTTTGCATCCCACCATTGCTTCGTTTGAGATTAATGGCAGTAAAGAAACCAGCTTCAGCTGGTATCTGCTCTCACCAAGACCTCTCCTCCGCTGTTTGTTTGCAATCGTCTTTTTGTTGATTCTCCTTTCCCTACCTTTCAGTTGGCGTAATAGGAGATTCAAAATCGAGAATTGCTGCGAGGCGGCCTCTTGGAGATTTATCCAATGCACCGGTGGTGAACGAATACAGCCTTTTTGCTAATCCAGTAAGAATGCAGAGGCATCCACTTGGAGATTTATCTAATAGAATGGTGGTGAACAAAGAATACAGCCTTTTTGGTAATCCAGATGCTACGAGACATGCTCTTGGAGATTTACCCCACAATGGCGGCGAACAATGAATACAACCTTTTTGGTAATCCAATGGCGGTGAACAAAGAATACAGCCTTTTTGGTAGTCCCATCATCACTTCTTGCCTAGCAGATAAATGCCGGTAGCTGCAGCTATCACAACCACATCAACTGATGCCAAAATTTTTGTTCTTGATGGGCCTGCAGCTCCTACTGGGACTTCCAAGAGTTGCTTCATCTGTAAAATTGGAGCAAAGATTATTTAGAAACATTTTACATGAAGAATACCTGTGGTAAACAGTAGCAACTTGTAAATATATTGCTCAAAAAATAAAATAAACTATTATATAGGTATTAAGAATGGAAATTTTGGAAAACTTTTACAACCAACTTGAGAGCAAGAACGGGCCTATTGAAAGACCAAATGACCATAGATGTTGGCAATAAATCTTGGTAGCTCTTGTCGCAATTACTAAAACATCGAAATAGAAACAGAAAAGGATATAAGAGAACAACCAAACCTGTATGGGTTGCTTCCAATTCTTTTTTATTCCAGCTAAATGCCCTTTACCGACAATTGCAACAACTGAAGAATGCTGTCTTGCAACCCTTAATAATGTGGATGACATATACCTAGATAAACAAGTGAGAATGAATTGAACACATCATATATTTATAATGAATGTTTAAGTGAATCAACTAGTAAGATGAACAAAACAGTCCACATTTTATGACTGAAAATATATCAGACAAAAATTATTTGATTATCAAATCCAACAAACTAATTTTTATTTATGTTATAATAAAACTCAAAAGGCAATGACGTGAACTAATTTTTCATTGCCCTCTGATAGAACGCAAAGGCAAGATACAATCCTTGGTTTTTTTCTATCCAGAGTTCAGAACTAATTTCCTGAAATAGTTACATATCTTACTCATGGCCACGATAGGCATCACATAGCTTCTTGAAGTCGAACAAGAAGCTAGAGGTTAAGAATCATGCATTGAAAATTAAACTAAGCTGCAATGTGAGAAAGGAGCATGAAAAACTACAGAAGATGTTGCATAGGGAATTGATCTTATATAGCACATATTATCACTTTGCTAAATATCAGTGCATTCAACATAACAAGCATTGTCTACCTTACACATTTACT
The DNA here is from genome assembly GCA_027563935.2 of Costus lasius. Taxonomy (NCBI): domain Eukaryota; kingdom Viridiplantae; phylum Streptophyta; class Magnoliopsida; order Zingiberales; family Costaceae; genus Costus; species Costus lasius. The sequence goes on from CM050452.1 coordinate 70,868,536, forward strand.
TCCTAGAATGCCAGCAATATATAAATTCATAGCTTCTGAAGCATGATGAGAAGCTAAAAACCATAATGAGAATCAATGACAGTGCAAAACATGATAAAGCAATATCAAGAAGCTAAGTACATGTAAGATCTGTTCTTGATTGAGAACTAGTGCTTGTTTGATTGCCATCATATACACCATATGTTTGATCCACTGTGCAAGATAAAATATCATTCCCTCCATTTCTATGCGTCATTTTGAGTGTTGACCAAATTTATCATGTGTGCAAGCATACAAGATATATTTTCAATATAACAAAGTTCAAATCTCATCCATAAAATCTGAAGCTTTGTAAGACTATTCAGATTACCGGATTGGTCGATAAACAGAGGTCCACATCAGGAGCTACGAATAGAGATGACAAAGTACAAGAACAAGAGCTCTCCAATGACCTTTTTCCAACTGGGGAAGCCTTGTGCCCATCAAGGGACAAGGTTCATCTTAAGGGGGAGTTGTTCAAAGGTATCTAAAATTTAACCTGCAAACCGAATTCTAAAAAATATATTATAGATACCGAAACCAATTTTTTTTTACCGAACTGTATTTACCGAATTGATCGGTAAATTGGTAAAAACTGAATATACCAAACCGTTTGCTCACCCCTAAGCAGCTATACAGAGAAAGCAACCTGATATGAATCAGATGATGGCATTTCTCCATTTCTCCAAGTGGAGATTTGCTGAGAATGATGATAAATCTTACTTCACAAATCAGCACATTCCATAACATAAACAAGGTGATTCTTCTTTTTTTTTTCTCACTCAATGATGTTTAAGTTTTGATCCAGAATGAGTTTTGTGGTTGCGCTCAAGTAACAAAGAAAGGTGTATATATTTAATGTCCAACGTATGTTTTTGGCAGGATTTTTTACTTGGAGATCCCCAAAGGAGGAACGATGTGTACGAGGGCTTCCTGACTCTTGTGCATACTATGGGGGCTTGAAAACAGAGGACAACGTCAAACATTCAAATGCAGCGATCCAAATCAGTATTTAGACTGCCATGAAGGCTGGAGTTGGGATTTTTTTTTTTCATTTTTTTTCTGTCTATACACATCCTATTCTTCATCTCCCATGTGAGCCTAGGCATATTTCTCTCCATATACACTGCCATGAAGTCTGGGGCTAGGCCAAAATATTACACTGCACATACATTGTGTGATATCATATTCGGCACTGATCAAACTCAGTCATGCGGAACTATCTACAAGTGACTGTTGTAATACATCATTCATAATGTGCAAGTTATTTATTGTTGCCTCCTTTGTAGTTGTCCTATTTACTTCTATTGTTATAACTTGTTATTTATTGTGTCTGAATAAATGGTTAACATGCTATACAAAACCCCAATTGCAAAATATCAAACGTAAGCATTTTCTTACTACTATCCTCAAGATTCATACTGAAAACGAGGGTCAAAACTCAAATACCCTACATAAAAATGATGTTCAGTTGAACCATCTATGGCTGTTCACCCTACCAACTAAATACCAAAATTCCCAACGTATTCGCCAATTAGATTCACATTGTCACCTTGAAAATGTTGAATAAACAAGACTCAAAGAAATTCAATTACATAAGTCGACCAAAAACCAAGAACAACTTTCCAGTATAATGAACATACCAGTCAAGTGTGACCTGTGACGAACTTAATCGTCCATTGAAGAACCGTGTTTATGATAAGCGCTTCCTTAGACCATCAAGCGTCGGAGAGAAAGAACAGCCCTCGTGTAGTGGAGTGCTGAGGTACATGATCTGTAAGGAAGAGTGAACATCAGGGCACTCAAATGAGGCATCTGATATTAAATCCGTGGTGGTTCGATCGAGATCGCAAACGACGACGATGGTAAATTTCAAGCACTAACACAGTTCTAAACATCCTTTGACTGTAAGAACCCTAAATTACCAACAAAGAAAAAGATAAAGAGTCCGAAAAACATCATAACAAGTCAAGCGAGATAAAACCAACGACTTTACCTTCACAGTTCTAAACATATGGAAGTGGAAGAAGGGAGGCGGAAAGGCAGAGAAGCAACTTCAATGGCAGGTTGAAACGATTCTGAGTATATTTATAGTCGCGTCTTCGATCGGATAGTTTATAGTTTTACCATCCAGCCCTCCCATTGAATCTATTTACAAACAGGCACTAGTGAATATGTTCATCGTTGTGCTGCAGTTTGGATCAGCATTTATTATATACATTTGACCCATTTAAGTTTCTTTGGTAATCATGAATAAAACAAAAAATATACGATAAATTATTAAATATATAAAATGTAAAATAAAAATAAATAATGAGGGCATTTGGTATAGTGGTATGATTCTTAATTTGGGTGTAGAGGTCTTGAGTTTAAGTTCAATCCTTGAAATGCCCCTAAATTTTTATTCGTATAATGAATACAACTTTTCTTTTTAAACAAGTTAAATATTAAACTTATTATTTATGCCATATATTTAGAAAAGAGAAATTGACTTAGCTACAGCTATCATAAATTCGTAACCACACAAATTGACGCCAAAATTTTTATAGGCAAAGATTATTTAGAAACATTTACACGAAGAATACATGTAGGAAATAGTAGCACTTTGTAAATATATTGCTAAATATTTTGCCCATAAATTATTTAATCGCAATTAATAGTTTTATATAAGTATAGCTGTTAAGCCGCTCTATTTCTAAGCTATCCACGAGGCATGACTATTAATAACTTGCTTAATTAAAATAACACTATTTATCTCAACCTCTTATATAAAACTAAGCTTTGGGCTTGTTTACTTGGAGGGAAAATTAGAAGAAAAGAAAAGAAAAGAAAAAAAGAAAGGAGTATAGACTTGTTTACTTCGGCGGATGGATAACTTAGAAGGAAAAGTAAAAAAAGGAAATTATGTATTAATCTCTCCATTTACTTTTCTGTCGGAATTGGGCGGAAAACTGAAATTATGCCTTAACTTAACTAACTTCACACCTCACTTTTTACCGCACTATTGCTTGTCCTCGACTACTCATCCTTATTGTCGCTGCTCAAGTTCGCCGCCACTGCTCATTCTTGACGTTGCTACCTGTCCTCGTCGTCGTTGCTTGTATTTAATATTTAATATTTAATAATTAATAATTCTATAATATTAATAGTATATATATAATATGAGTGAAAAAATAAAAATTAGAGTGTATGTATAAATCTTTCAAATTTTCTTTCCTTTCAAATAAACACAAGACAGTAAAATATATAACATATTTCATCCATCTATTTTTTTTTCTTTTTTTTTTTCTTTGTACTTTCTATCCATCCAAATAAACACATTATAAAGAGTTACCCGCTTTTCTTCTCTTTATCTCAACCTCTTATCCTCCATCCTTAACACTCACATTGTGTTCCAGAAGCTTTCCCCTTGGCCAGAGTGTTCTCCACTAATTGCTGCAGCCGCAACTCGTTGTCGGTTGCCACAACCAGATTAGAGCTGTTTTGGGTTGTGGCAGGCAACATTCAATGTCGCCTTGCCCTGTTTTCTCTTCCGATGCAGTGCACCTCTATTTTCAGGTTGCATCGCCGACGCTGATAATGGGAAAAGTACCGGCTTCCACCATTTTGCGCCTCTGCTATCGCCTCTCTGCTAGTGTCGGGTCTTACTGCCTTTGTGTGCACCCCCTTCGAATGAACGAGAATGTGTTGAATTATATTAGCTGCTTCATAATTAAATTGTGATGAATTATATTAGTAGGCTTTATAATTGTGCTTAATTCTGGTATACTATGTCCAAATTTATAAGCTATTTGATAAATAATTTTTAAACTACTATCAAATTTTAAAATAATAATATTTTTTATTATTTAAATTTTAACCAAAATCAAATAAATTATTTTTTTGAGAAACAAAAGCATCATATTATAGCTTTCCTAATTTTTATTTTTTTACTATTTTTTCTGCTTCTATTTTTTTATTATCAAATATTTTTTTATTATTTTCTATTTAAAAGCTACTTAAAAGTAACTTAAAAACGGAGCCAAACAAGCCTCTAGTCTCAATGAGGGAATAAATATTGTTTAGTTCGGTTCACTGCTATGTTGGCTAATCCGACCTAGTTCAACACGTTTCTTTGTTTGTGAGCCAATTCATTTTCTTGTCCTATTTGAAATTTGAGTTTGGTTCAGACAAGTCGAACCCGAATCTAGTTTTTGTGCTTTAGCCTAATATAAATGAGGATTAATGCATTAAAACTGAATTTGAGTAGGCATTAAGTTAGTCAGATTTGACTAAACTATTGTGGTTGCGCACTCAATGACATGACTTACATATTTCAAAATATCCATTTTCCATAACTGTCCATTTCTATGTTTAGAATTGTGAACCAACTTGATGTAGATAATAATATATTTTGTATATGATGCATCGTTTATATCATGCTACATGACATGTTTTATTCATGATGTATATGATACACACTAGAATACATAATTTATGATATATTTGTTTATGTATATGATACATAGTACATTGATAGTATCAAAAGAATTACTTATTAGTGAATAAAATTTAGATATAATGGATAAATTGGGCATAATGTGTAATTTAATAAAATTTAAAATAATTATGTTGTAGATTATCAAAACTATTATGCTCTTTTAAGAGATAAAAAAGTCACACCACATCAACTTTGGAAGGATTATAAGCGAATGCATAGTTTTTTTTTCAAATGTGGGGGTATCTTATTGAGATTAATATACGAGTACCTGAAAGAGAAAATTAAGTCCTAAAACTATAAATGTTTTATGGACAGTTAAAAAAAAAAATATACATGCTTTATATAGTCTAAAAACTATAGGAGCTTATGATTTAAATTGCGGCAGCTTGGCCAGTTTATGAAAAAAAAAGAATTTCTAAGCTCATCAAGATAATTAATTATTTGTTCTTAATTTTACACTTTATTTTGTAGAGTTGCATGCTTAGACTTATTATGTAAACTTATTAAATTGCATGCGTAAACTATTTGTTATCATAACATTGACCATTGATATCTTAATTGTTTGGATAGCATAATATGTCATTTAGTTAATATTATTTTTTAGAACATCATGCACATAATGTACATAATGATCAATGCATAATAAACATAATGAAAATAATATTGAGGATGATCATATTATACATGTTAATTAAAATTTTCTATAAAAGAAAAAAAAGGGAATTTTTAAAATTGGTTTTGGAAGATTGCTTCAAGCCATCAGATAAGAAAAAAAAGTAGTCATATTAATATTTGACAAATATTTATAAAATGGTTTGACTTATAGAAGATTATGACTCTTTCTTTTATAAAGACTGAGCATAACAAAGTCAATGATTTGACTAAAGGCTTACCTAGGACTAAGATCTTAGCTACATAGAGAGGAACAAAAATTTGTCCATAATAGGCCCTTCTACAGTGACAAGTTAACCTCTATGATAGGTTGATCTTGGAAAGAGATTCAATGAATAATAATAAGCTGATTGGTTAGCCAATGAGTACAATATAAAAAATTTATCAAAATACTATTGTGTTAATTTGAGTTACATTTTAAAGGCTCTAATACCCCATTTCTATGGTGGTTAAATTATGCTTATATAGAGGGAAAAAGAGTTTATAAATCTGAAAGATACTCAAAAGTATATCCTGAGAAATGACTCTACATACTTCTTCATAAGGGTTTCTCTTATATATGAGTTTTCGTATACGACCGTTGACTATAAATTAGATATCTCTACCAAACTCACACAAGAAAACAAGATGCCTGCACACAGTAAAAAATGCGCAATCTCACATCAGAATTAGTTGTATCATGTGTGCACTATTTAATACTAAGTGGATATAGTTCAAGAATTAGTTTACTATACACCTTATAGTAGAGTTTTGTACACTAAGTGTGTTGGGTATTGTACTTCGTTGATCGCATGATATAAATGTCCCTATTAAAAGTTTAATATTATTTTATTTTATATTATTTTAGACTTCTGAGTTTTGTAGGGACTATTGGAGTTTAATGAGAGAAAACCCAAAAGTCTCTATTAAAAGTTTACTTTTGTCACGGGGCATTTTATAAAAGAATGTTGAAGTGAATCAATTAGTGGGATGAACAAAAACAGTCCATGATTTATGACTAAAAACATACCTTTTAATGCTATATTTCATACAAAATTTGTTTAATGGCTTTAGTAACTTTTTGTAACTTTTAATTCTATTTATAAATAAATAAATTTTTTTTCTTTTCTACGGGGGTTGCTTACGGTTTTTCTTTATATTAGCTAAATACCCTTTACCAATAACTCTAACAATAGAAGAATGCCCTTTTGTGACCTTTAATAATGTGGATGACATATAGACAAACAAGTGAGGATGAGTTGAATATTGACATGATATATTTAGAATGAATGTAGGAATTAAATAAGAATGTTAAAGTTAATCAATTAGTGAGATGAATAAAACAGTCCACACTTTACTTTATGGCTAGAAACGTACCTTTGGATGCCATAGTCCACACAAAAATTGTTTTGATGGCTTTAGATATTTATGTTTTAAATATTCATCACAATTTTTCTTAAATTTTAATGCTATTAACAAATATATAAAATTTATAATTTTTTTTGTATGAGTTGCTTTATGTTCTTCTGTACCTCAGCTAAATGTCCTTTTTTTTGCATGAGTTGTCTTTTAAATATTCATAACAAATTTTCTAAACTTTTAATTCTATTTACTAATATATAAAATTTCCCTATTTTTGCCCTTTTTTTGTTTTCTTTCAAATTGATAAGTCATGGTATTCACATCTTACCAAATCATATCTTTACCTAATAAATAACAATTTTGTTCTCACATTGTACACGACGCATATGTAGTGATGAATGCCATAGAAAAATATTCACAACACAAAGATAACTGTTAAAGGAAAAAAAACCTAGTGACAACATAAATGTTATAGCCAATTTGCATTCGCATATCATTTTCCAACGATGTAAAAGTTACAAAGTCTAGATTGATACTTTCAGTTGCAGTTCATAACGAGGTCAAGCACCAATGCTACTAAAACACTAATATGCTCTGTCTTTGGCAATCACCTTTCTTGCTATTAGGAACGTAACAGACAACACTCTCATCCGATTTTAATACGATGACATGGTATGTACATGATCTATAACAACAGCTACATTATTATCCAGAAGTATAAATAGCTGCAAACAATCACTTCTTGCCCAGAAGATAAATGCCGGTAGCTGCAGCTATCGCAGCCACACCAACTGACGCCAAAATTTTTGTTCTTGATGGACCTGCATCTCTTGCTCGGACTTCCAAGAGTTGCTTCATCTGTAAAGTTAGAGCAAAGATTATTTAGAAACATTTTACATGAAGAATACATGTAGGAAGCAGTAGCAACTTGTAAATATATTGCTCAAAAAATAAAATTAAATAAAATAAACTATTATATAGGTATTAAGAATGGAAGTTTTGGAAAACTTTTACAGCCAAGTTGAGAGCAAGAACTACTGATAGAACAAATGACCATAGATGTTGGCAATAAATCTCGGTAGCTCTTGTCGAAATTACCAGAACATCAAAATAGAAACAGAAACCATATATAGAAAGGATATAAGAGAACAACCAAACCTGTATGGGTTGCTTCCAATTCTTCTTTACTCTTGCAACCTTTAGTAATGTAGATGACATATACCTAGATAAACAAATGAGAATAGAAAATAAAAATTAGAATTAAATAGAAGAATGTTTAAGTGAATCAACTAGTAAGATGAACAAAAAGTCCTTATAGTCCTTCCAAAGTCCCCTAAAATGTTTAGGAAGCTTCCTTAATGTAAGTTCTTGAAATAAGCCAAAACAAGACAAAAATGGAAAGAATGGGTGTCATTTATGCTTCTTCATGTGCCATTTATGCAAAATCAAACAATGGGTGTCATTGCTGCGATCATTGTTAGTGGCTAGTTGTGATTTATTCTATGCATATCTTGCTATAGACATGTTCATAGCGACAATTATAATCACAACTTGGCTATGATTCTTCTTGTGCCCTTTATGCGTAATTTAATAGTGGGCATTATTGCTATAATCATCATTAGTGGCTTGCCATGATTCATTTTATGCAAATCTTGTGATTGTTATTGCAACCTAGCAATGATTCTCTCTAGACTGAGAATACAAGCATGATTGTCATCACCGATTAGTCAGGATTTTCTCCAAAGGCGATGATTCGCTAGGAATTTGATGGGAAGATATATCTTATTATCAAGAGTTTGTATTCTTGCATAAAATCTTCTCAAATCCATGAGATTTTGGCAAATTTTAGCACTCTTTCAAGAAATTTCACATAAACAAAGGAATTTATAAATTTTTGAATAATCACAAGTAATTAAGGCTAAATAGATGCAAAAGTAGTGAATTTGGATTTAATTTAATAGTTAAAACATATTGAAAATCCTAAATAAATGCAAGATAACATAGACCCCTCTTGCACCTAATCAACTTTCTTAACCAAAATTGAAAATTAATTTTAAATTCAAATGAGTGAAGGTGATCCTTGGAAATAAAATAAAAATTAATTAATTAATTAATTAGGGTACAAATAAAAAAGAGAGTAAATTAAAAGGTCCATTAGAATACCTTGATAATGGAGAGAAAAGAAAGAAAAAAAATAAAAAAAAAGATAAATATATTTTTTTATAAAAAAAATTAGAAACAATTCATATACTCATAATAGAAGGCACCTTAAACTATTCAAGAAGATGCACATAGTAGAAAAGCTTATGAAGGTATCAAAGCAATTCGATAACTATGGTAAATTACAAATTCTGAAATTAAGTTATTGCACAAGATTTCAAAACATGAAAAATAAGTTGAGTATAGTGTTGCATAGTGATGCAAGGTTTACAAATCATTCATGCCTCATTTATGACTAGATTGTGTTTAAACAAAACATACTTAAGATATCATATTATATTCACCGTTCGTGTTATTATTTTGCAGCTCTAGCGCGCGGCTTTTTTGATTCTTTCTGGTGCTATATACATAGACAAGTAAAGAATAAGTAACTAAAAGAATAGAAAAAGAAAAAGAGAGGCACACGCAAAGATTGATTCCTTAATTGTAGAACATGCATCAATTAGTTAATTAAAGAATCTCTAATTAAAAGAAAAGAGAACGAGTAACTTTGCTTCACGTGCAAGTTAATTGGCATTTAAGCTCATCGATTCCTACCACTATAAATACATACACAAGAGTAATAACATCCATCCATCCATCCATCCACAGACTAAGTACAGCATGACAATGCCACGAATAGCAGGGCACTTGAGGCACATCTTGCTCAAATTGCTGCTTTCCCCTGAGATTAAATTGATGGGCCAGCAGCTGCGCATCTCAAACCACGATTCTTTATGTTACTACGATGCCGCAGTCTTCAACTACTTACACAAATCCAATGCCCTAAGTTAATAAGACTATCTGGATTAGTGTTGAGAAATAAATTGACTGGTTGCAATGTAAGATGTTGGAGCAATACTCTACATGGTTTCAAAGCATATTCAAAGGTATTAGAGAGTTGGAAATAGTTGCATGTCATGAGCTGAGGTGGTTGCCAGAAGACATCAAGAATTGTAACAATCTTACAAAATTATCAATTATTAGATGTGCCAAGATACTCTCCATGCCTGATTGGTTGTTGAAAATGCCAAATCTATTAGAAGTTTTAGTGTTAGGTTGCACATCAATATCACACGTTCCAGAGGAGCTCAAACAAAAATTGAAAGATCGGATCATCATCGAAGGATGTCCCAAGCTACAAGCTCTAATGAGATGAGTGAAGCATCTTAATTTCTTATGTATTTAGGTAGATTAAATTTAAACAAGGCCTAGTATAGTGCTCTATTAATTGCAAGTGTAAAGCCTTGAACCTTTTCAGTGTACTCTCTATTTGTTTTGTTAATTGAGAAGTAAGAATGATAATTTGTTGTTATATGATTATATTTCTCAATTGATCCTCTAGCATTCTTTGATATGGAATTGGTCACATATTATATGGTGGCAACCTATTCAAAAACAAAATCTCAGAAAACAAAAATACCATTTAATCATTTAAATGCGTGCAAAGGTGTTACAAAGATTTAAAATCTCTTATAGAGGCATAAATTATTTTTTAATTGCTTAAAATTAAGTAATATTGATAAAAAAAAATAAAATTCTACTATGAAAGTGTTCATGAATAAATGATTATAAAAAATATTATTGCCTTTATCTCTCTATTACTAATAATATATTATATACAATGTAAAAATGCATCATAAAGATGTGATACCGCGCGCGACAACGATGGTACCAACGGCACTATAATCCTCACTTGTATATAATATATTATATACAAGTGCACGAATGTATCAAAGTAATATAGATAGATATTAATATCCATGAATATTAGTTAAGTAGAACAAGTTCAAGTTCAACGAATCAAGTTTTTGTCTGTATACAAATAAATATTAATATCCAATACTCCATTTAAAAGTAAATTATATATATAATTAAAATATAAAATAATAATTATATAATATATTCATCATTATAACAATTCATAAAATAATATTTTAAAGATAATTTAAAATAAAAAATATCTTTAATTTAATTATATATAAAATATATTTTTATTTAAATTATATATAAAAGATATTTTTTGTCAGTATATAGATAGATATTAATATCCAATACTCCATTTAAAAATAAATGGATATTCGGGTAATTGTGAATTTTATTTAAATATCCCATGTCATATTCAGGTTTTATAATAGGATATTCGGGTTCAAATATTAAATTTTTATAATTAGATTGAGATCAAATATGAATAAAAATACTCTTACTCCTACGCCAAGAGTAAGAACTGCAACGAGCCATGCATAAGTGAAGGGTAGCAACTTGGCAAATGCCTCCCTCTGAATTCTGAATTGTATGTTTTGCTTCCTAGTACATGGGAAAGAAGAAGCTTCAGTGATTAATTTATGAAAATGTACTAAACTTTTAATAAATTAAGATAAGAATCCTTTATTGTCACTTTACTACCACTTGATTAATTTCAGTTTAGCCCCTAGCCTTTTGACGCTTTTAAGTTGACTCTGAAGTTTTTAAATTGAGGTTTATTTCAAAATTTATTAATTTAGAATAATTAATATAAAAAGATGTTTTTTTAATAGATTGACAAGCTCTTATACTACCATTTATTTGATAATAAAACCTTTAAAAAAGTTTGATATAAAGATTTTTTTTATTCCTTTATTTTCACTTATCTATCTAACTATTTGTATAGTATGTGATATCTTTTAGTTCTCATCGCTTTTTAAGTCGAAGATATACTTGTGTTGAGAGACGACGAAGAAAAACCCTAAAGGGGATAAGAAAAGGCTTATCATTAAATAGTACTGATTATTCTAGTATATGTGTTCACAAATCACAAGGAAGCATTTGCCATGCTTAGAAACTTCTCTCAAGTAAGCTTGTTTGTGAGAGAGGCATTGATCTTCTTACAAGTTTCAAAGAAAATACAAGCAAGAACAAGGAAGCACTTGCCATAGTTATATCCTTCTCTCAAGCATGCCTCGTTGCATTTACTTTTTTTCAAGCACAAGCCATGAAATGACTTACTAATCTCCACACATGTCTTTGCATTAACGTACACCACGTCTTCTGCGACCAAAATTTATATATCAAACGGATAGATAAACATATTGATAAGTAAAGAGCTAGTAATATACTTATGAACAGATAGAAGAAGTAGCACGAGTAAAAAAAAGGACACGAATGCACTCTTGACCTCCATTGTTGTCAAAATGAAGTTTGTAGTTAAGGGGTGGAAGTTAACCTAATGTGGAACTTCAATTCGTAGTGTTCAAAAGGCAAAAAAGAATAAATTAATTTATCAACCATCCTAAAAAGGAAAGAAAAAGGCTATCTTGAAGCAAAAACAAATAAAATGAAATTATCCATGTTGGCAAAATAGTCTTTAATTTTAAAATATTTACATTAATTCTATGTGTAATTTACTTTTTCACCCTTCCTTTCCTTTTAATGTGCTCGATACATTCACTTTGGTAGATAGATATCTCGAGGGGATTTTATTTTAAAAAAAAACTAAATCCGATTTAAATTAAAGTAAAACAATGCAAACTACTTTTTAGGGGAAAATCATTTGAATTTTAGGGAAAAAGGGGGAAAATAATGAAGCATTAGAATAAGACAATTACGAGGTTAAATTTAGATAATGCATGCATTAATTGTTTCTGGATTGTTGCATGTATGACTTTTTTTGTGTTCATGCTTTTCATATGGATTGCATACTTTTTTTTATCATAAATTTGAATTTAAATCGATATTTCATACCTATTAGCTTAAGTTTGTTTTAATTTTAAATGGATATAGATAATAAATCAAATTTATAATTGAGATTTTTGTATCTTAAATTATTGCATAATACATAAATTTATAAATTAAAATAATATTAAATTTTTCATATCATAATTATTTTTAATACTATTGAATTAGGGTTGAAAAGAAAACCCCGACCCACCCCTACTCAATAGCTGTTGAGGGAAAAACCCGAGTTCATCAAGTTTTAGAGCGGATTCGGGTAAAACACGCCATATCCTTTATCTTCATTCTTGACTATTTGTAAAATGGAATCATAAACTCAGAGGCCTATTTCTACAAGTGAAAAAGAATAAAACAAACAAATATTTAGTAACAATACATTTCTATTAAAAAATACAAAAAAAAACATTTAATTCATGTGCAATTATGAATTTTGTTTGTTTATTGTGAGTTAAGTCAAATATAAAAATAGAACAAAAATATGCATGATTGCATTTAATGAGTGGAAACAAAATTATGTATTTTAGAGAAAAAAAATTTAATATAAATTTAATTCTGAAATAAAAAATAATTTTAGATTAAGGTCCTTTCTACAATATACTTTTTTTTTACTTATTCATCCCAAAGTTCTCCATAAATGCCATTTTTTGCATATAATATTTATATTTATTGGCTAACATAGAATAATTATATTATTAATATTATAATAATTTCATATTGGAAGTATCATAGCATTCAAAAATTCTTCTTTATTTCTCTATTTTCATTTATCTATCTAACTATTTGTGTAGTATGTGGTCTCATTTTTTTACCATCTTTTTATTTAAAGTTACACTTGTATTGACAGACGAAGAAAACCCTAAAAGGGATAAGAACTCGCTTATATTATTAAATAGTACTAACGATTTTAGTATTCATTCACAAACCATAAGGAAGCACTTGCTATGCTTACAACCTTCTCTCAAGTAAGGTTGTTTGTGAGAGAGGCATTGATCTTCTTACAAGTTTCAAAGCAAATACAGGCAAGAACATGAATGCAGTTGCCCGACTTATATCCTTCTCTCAAGCATGCCTCGTTGCATTTACTATTTGCCAAGCACAAGCCATGAAATGTCTTACTAATTCTCGAACATGTCTTTGCGTTAACATATGCTTCTTCTTCTCTGACCAAAATTTATATATCAAACAGATAGATAAACAAATCGATAAGTGAAGAGCTAGTAGTATACATACGAACAGATAAAAGAAGCAGCACGAGTACGAAAAAGGACACGAATGCTTTCTTGATCTCCATTGTTGGCAAAATGAAGCTTGTAGTTGAAGGGTGGAAGGTAACCTTAGGTGGACCCTTAATTTATAGTGTTCAAAGGGCAAAAAAGAGATTAAAAAAGTAATAAATTGATTTAACAAAAATATTAAAAGGAAAGAAAAGGTTATCCTTACAAGGAAGCAAAAAAATAAAATAAAATAAAATAATCCATGTTGGAAAAATAGTCCTTAATTTTAACATATTTACATTAATTCTATGTATAATTTATTATTCACCCTTCATTTCCTTTTTAATGTGTTCGATACATTCACTTTGGAAGATGGATTTCTCATGGGGATTTTATTATAAAAAAGGAGTAAATCTGATTTAAATTAAAGTAAAAAAAAATAAAACTACTTTTTAGGGGAAAATCATTTGAATTTTAGGGAGAAAAAAGGGGAAATAATGAAGCATTGGAATAAGACAATTAAGAGGATAAATTTAGATATGAAAATTAATGCTTGCCATTAATTGTTTCTGGATTGTTGCATTGATGACTTTTTTTATGTACATGCTTTGCATAATTTTTATCATAAATTTGAATTTAAATCGATATTTAATATCTATTAAAAACTAATTTAGATAATCATAGATAATGCTTAATTTAAATTGATATTTTAATATCTATTAAATCGATATTTGGGTGTGTGGTTAATCATAGATGGTGATTAAGTATGACAATTTAACCCAACATAGTTGGGTACACTCGTCTTGGGGAGTTCAGATATCTGATTAGCTGAATGGGACATGTTTGGATTTTGGTGAGTTGAGTTTGGATTGATAGGTGCAAGTACATGTTACCTTATTTTAAAAACAAACAAAAAAATTATTATTAAAATATAAAGTAATAATTATTATATAAATATTATTATTATTTAAATTTATAAAATTATATTTTATAGAATATCTTAAAATAATAGTTAAAATTTATTATTTATTTAATCGGGTACATGACATTTAAACATGTAGAGTCGCATTTATGTAATGTAGTTGGGTACTCTACTCGAGTTCCGAGGAGGCTTGTGTTGGGAAACCCCGGGGATTTTAAAATTTTTTACAGACAAGCACAGCGGAAGTAATCCCCGAAACAGGCCAGTCCCAAAAACCCAGAAGATCGAGTCTTGCGAGGAGATCGACACGGTGAGTAGGAGATGATACCTTGCAACGAATATGATGGATGCGATGCAGGCGCCCAAATGTGCGCCCTCTGCAGTCTCGCACACAGCCGAACCTCGAGTCCTCTTCTTCCACGCCTGGTGCTAGCCTCGGGAAGAAGATCCACGCCTTTGGGAGACTTCCTCAATCACTTGGGCCAAGTCCAGAGGCGATGCCAAGGAGAGGAGGTGGAGCTTCGTCGGAGTCCAACTCTTGAAGCACTCCACCAAGATCCAAACAGGAATCAACCAAATCCAAAGTCCAACTTTGGAGAGGAGGGCGCCAAGGAACTTGCAGGAACTGAACCAATTAATGAAGAGAGTCCAACTCTCTTAATGGCCGAACACCTCAAGAGTGGCGACAAAGGGAAGAGGAGAGGAGAGTGTAACCCGACAAAAGGGGGCTAGGGGGTGTATATACCCATGAATAGGTGCACCTCTTCACGAAGAGACACACCTCTTCAAGAGGTAAAACCCAATTCGCCCATTCCAAGTCCCATGCACCCAAGTTCATTCACCTCTTCATCAAGAGACACACCTCTTCAAGAGGTAAAGCCCAATTCGCCCAAGTAGATTCATCCTCTCCAAGTAAGAAGCTCCAAGCTTCCTACCTTAAGAAGATGCCAACTTGGGTTTGTCCACCTCATGGAAATGCGCCAAGCTCACTCCAAGTTGCTTGCGCCATTCCACTTGGCCCATTGGCCCAAATGGCTCATTGAGCCCATTTGGCTTATTAGACCAACTTGGTCTGTTAGGCCCATTGGGCCCATTTGGCCTACTAGGCCCAAAAAATAAGTTTGCTCCAAATGATTCCCTTCATCTCATCTAGCACAGTGGTGTTGATGGATTCTCCCAAACAGATCTGAGTTATCCAATAACTCAATCAATAGGCTATCCGATCAATGCGAGAACTCAAGTATCAAGGTGTGCGACCCTGTAGGTTCCTCTGACGCTGGCAGTGCTGAACAAAGGTCACCACAAGCAGTGAGTGGCACCTAGCAGTGCATCGCTGCTACCCAAGTCTTCGGAATGGATATCACATCGACATCCCCATCATCGCAACAAGATACCGATGCATTACAGTCTCTTTGCCGAACTGATATCCGATTGGACAAAGTGTGTCACCACTTTATTTTCATCCAATCTCATGGTCATGACTAGATCAGGCTTTCACCTGGGTATGGCCATACACTCTCAGTCATGCAACCATAGGGGGGCCCCGTGGATATCAAGCTTCCCATAGGAAGGGGCAAATCCTATGTCTGTCCATTGATCTTCTCATATGGGTCGTCACATACCCAATGACAACCGTTATGACCTCCCAGCTTACGGCGAGGCGTTAGGTTGTATCAAAGCATGTTCCTAACCATACAGAAGAGTCAATGACCTCAAGTCAAGAGATCAATGCATCTCCTGTCACTTGTGAGGTTAACTCATGACACCAAGTCAGAGCCTCACAGCGGGTCGGTCCAGTATATCCACCACTGATATACCCATATGCCTGCGTTAGCACCCTGTGCGTAACCAGCCCATATACCAGTCTCACATGTACCAGAGCTGTCCCTTATCCACTAAGGTACATCGACTGGGGACTATAGTTCGAGCACAGATCCAATCTGTCTCCAGGGACATTATCATGTTAGTACATATGCCCAAATGTAAACAAACATAAATAACGACAATGCCAGAATGATATAAATATCAAAGTCAAGTAGTACATAAGTGGACCAAAACTAGGTCCTAGGGCATATACACCAACAATCTCTCACTTGCACTAAGACCTAGAAGTTGAGGAATCTCAACCCCATATCTCTAGCGTGACCATCATGCTTCTACTGCGCCAAAGTCTTGGTCTATGGGTCTGCCAGATTGTTCTCTGTGTCAACTCTGCTAATCTTGACATCACCTCTGTCAATGATCTCTCTGATCAGGTGAAATCTTCTGAGTATGTGTTTGGATCTTTGATGAGACCGTGGTTCCTTAGCTTGTGCAATTGCTCCATTGTTGTCACAATAGAGTTCAATGGGATCCATTGCACTAGGGACCACCTGAAGATCACATAAGAACTTCCTTATCCAAACGGCTTCCTTGACTGCCTCAGAAGCGGCTACATACTCTGCCTCGGTTGTAGAATCTGCTATGGTGGATTGCTTGAAGCTCTTCCAGCATACAACGCCTCCATTTATCTTGAACACATAGCCGGCCTGCGATCTAAAGTCGTCAGGGTCAGACTGGAACGATGCATCAGTATAACCCTGCATACTGAGCTCTTCCTGTCCCCCATAGACCAAGAACAAATCCTTAGTTCTTCTCAGATACTTTAGGATGTTCTTTATAGCCACCCAGTGCTGCAGACCTGGATTGGATTGGTATCGGCTGGTTATGCTTACAGCATATGCCACATCTGGTCTAGTACACAAAATTGCATACATGATCGATCCTACTGCCGAAGCATAAGGAATTCGACTCATGTCATCCCTCTCAGCCTGTGTTGTAGGACACTGGCTCTTTGAGAGAGTAAGGCCATGTCTTACTGGAAGGTATCCTTTCTTGGATTGCTCCAAGTTGAACCTCTCCAGGACCTTATCAATGTAGGTACTCTGACTAAGGGCCAGGAGCCTCTTGGATCTATCCCGGTAGATCCTTACGCCTAGAATATAGGCGGCCTCCCCTAAGTCTTTCATCTCGAAACACTTCCCCAACCATGTCTTCACAGCTTGAAGACTAGGGATGTCATTTCCGATGAGCAATATGTCATCAACATACAAGACCAGAAAAATCACCAAGCTCCCACTGAATTTTCTGTATACACAGGCATCATCTTCACTTTTGATAAAGCCATAATCTCTCACGGCTTCATCAAATCGAAGATTCCAACTTTGAGATGCTTGCTTTAATCCATAAATGGATCTCTTTAGCCTGCAGACCTTATTAGCCTCTGCAGGATGGATGAAGCCATCAGGTTGTGACATATACACATCCTCAGTTAGCTTCCCGTTAAGGAACGCAGTCTTCACATCCATCTGTCATATCTCATAGTCATGATATGCAGCTATAGCAAGCAGAATCCGAATGGATTTGATCATGGCAACTAGCGAGAAGGTTTCATCATAGTCCACCCCGTGGACTTGTTTAAATCCTTTAGCCACTAGTCTACCCTTATAGGTAACTATATTGCCATCCATGTCTGTCTTCCTCTTGAAGACCCATTTACACCCTATGAGTTTTACCCCATCAGGCAGCTCAACCAAATCCCAGACTTGGTTAGCCGACATGGAATCCATCTCGGATCGCATGGCGTCAAACCATCTCTCGGAGTTCGGTCCACTGACCGCCTCATCATAGGTTCTGGGTTCATCCTCAATGATGAAGATCCCATCGTGTTGGGTCGGCAATGACCCGTACCTTTCAGGTGCACGACGAATTCTCCCAGACCTACGCGGGACCTGTGTCTGAGCCTCAGGTTGGCTAGCAACCGGTGCAGGTGGCTCAGATTCCATCTGTTTGTCTTGTGCTTGCACTTGGACCTCATCCAAGTCAAACTTCCTCCCACTAACTTCTTTCATGAGAAATTCTTTCTCTAGAAAGACAACACCCTGAGCAACAAAAACTTTGTTCTCGGTTGGGACATAGAAGTAGTATCCTTTAGTTTCCTTAGGATACCCCACAAACACATATTTATCAGATCTAGGTTCTAGCTTGCTAGAATCCTGACGTTTGACATAAGCCTCACATCCCCAGATCTTGATAAAAGTGAGATTAGGGCGTCTCCCACTCCACATCTCGTATGGTATTTTGGAGACACTCTTAGATGGAACGTTATTCAGTATTAGAGAAGCTGTCTCTAGTGCATGCCCCCAGAATGAGGGAGGTAGAGTTGCATGACTCATCATGGATCGAACCATATCCAATAAAGTTTGATTTCTCCTTTCAGACACACCATTCCATTGAGGTGTTCCAGGAGGAGTGAGTTGGGATATGATCCCAGACTCTCTCAAATAGTCAAAGAACTCAGCACTCAGGTACTCTCCACCTCGATCTGATCGAAGAGCTTTAATGGATCTTCCAAGCTGGTTCTCTACTTCATTCTTGAACTCCTTGAATTTCTCAAAGGACTCAGATTTATGCCTCATTAAGTAGACATAATCATACCTACTGAAGTCATCAGTGAAGGTAATGAAGTAGTTGTACCCTCCTCTGGCTTGTTTATTGAAAGGCCCACACACATCAGTATGTATGAAATCCAATAAACCTCCTGCCCTTTCACCAATCTTGGTGAAGGGCGCCTTTGTCATTTTCCCTAATAAACAAGGTTCACAAGTATCAAATTCCTCTAAGGAACTTGAATCTAACAACCCATTTGCATGGAGTTGTTGGATGCGATTCTTGTTTATATGGGCTAATCGACAGTGCCATAGGACAGCACCAACTGAACCACTCAGTTTGGTCCTTTTATTACTTATGTTACAAATAGAACTTTCCATATCCAAGATATATAGACCATTGCACAAAGTACCCTTCCCATAGAACATATTTGCAAATGAAAAAGAACAAGAGTTCTTATTTATTTCAAACTTAAATCCCTTCTTTGCTAAGCAAGGAATGGATACAATGTTCTTAGTAAGTGAAGGTACACAAAAGCAATTATCTAGTTCTAATTGAAGTCCAGAAGGCAAGGAGAGAGTCAAAACGCCTACAGCAACAGCAGCAACCTGTGCCCCGTTTCCAACGCGTAGGTCAATCTCTCCAGGCCGCACCGATCTACTTTTCTTGAGCCCCTGCATATTTGTACAAATATGAGCCCCACATGCGGTATCCAATACCCATGACATAGAAGTAGAAAGATTGACTTCTGTAACATAGATACCTGAGTTAGAAGTTAAGGCCAAGCCTTTCTTCTCCTCATTCTGAAGCTGCTTGCAGTCCCTTCTCCAGTGACCTTGTTCGCCACAGTGAAAACACCTCTGGTCCTTTGACTTCTTTGCCTTTTTCTTCAGTGCCTTGGTAGGACCTCTAGCACTACTCTTAGCACGTGCCTTACCCTTCTTCTTTATCTTCTTGGTCGTAGGGACCAAAAGAACAGAATTGGGTTTGGTCTTACCCATCTCACGCTCGGCTGTTTGGAGCATATTCATTAATTCCTCCCGTGTGCACTCAATCCGGTTCATGTTGAAATTAATGATAAACGGACTGAAGCTAGGGGGCAGGGAATGCAGAATAAGATCCACAACCAGCTCGTTGCCTATGGCATGTCCCAGTCTCCTGAGATGATCCACATTCCCAATGAGTTTGAGAACATGGGGTCTCACTGGTGCACCCTCAGATAACTTACACTGAAAGACTGCTTTGGCAGTGTCAAATCTCTCAGTTCTAGCCTGAGCCTCGAACATCTGTTTCAGATGAGTGATCATCTGAAAAGCATTCTGCTCCTCATATTGCACCTGCAGTTCAGGTGCCATGCTGGCTAGCATAAGACATGCAACCTCCAAAGAGTCATCATGATGCTTTCTATAAGCATCTTTGTCTGCCTTTCGGGCATTAGGCGGAGGAGCCGCAGGAAGAGCCTGTTCAAGGACATACAGCTTCTTCTCAAGTTTGAGGACTATCCTCAAGTTCCGATACCAGTCCATAAAGTTAGTTCCAACTAACTTATCCTTATCAAGGAGTGATCGCAGTGATAATCCGCCAGTGTTCGTAGCCATTGTTCTACAACACCTAGGAAAAACAGATTAGTACTACTTCGAATCATTTAAACTGGACTTGTTTTAAATGATTGCTGCTCCCACTATTTTAAGTTCAAATTGACAACCCACAAAGTTAATCGGGAAGTTTAAGACTTCCTAGTGAGATGGAATCCTTATTTCACATGAGGCTTCGCGTCCCACGAGGGTGGGATGAGATGCACAAAGTAACCCATGTTTCCTAAGGTGGGCGCGCCGGCCGGTTGCTCCAAGCAACTCCCCTTGTTGAGACAGTCTAGGCATTTCATGTCCAGCGAGGGCTGGATACAACATGAAATTCTAACCTCTCAACGATGCCTCTAGACTTTCACCATGTGCCCAGCACATGTGAACTTCTAGTCAAGTCCATTCCTAACCGTTATGCCCAGGGCCAACGAGTTTCCTTGCGCAGGCACGCCCAGGTTAAAACTGGACTGGGGAAACTATTGTCACCACACACCTTCTAAAGATAAGTGGGTGTATCCCACGAGGGTGGGAAACAGTGCACAACACCACTGATCGATAGCTTGATGAGGGCTACGCGTCAGAAGGCTACAGACTTGATATTATTTTTTAGGGTTTTTGAAGTCTCATCCTCTTAGTTTTATCTTTTGTCTAACATTACAGGCATGCAATCCTATAGTGATAACAAAATGATAAAACACATCTAGGCATGCTTTTGCAGATATTAAAAGCAGTAAACAAGCGATGTGGTCATAGCCTAATCAACACATTGAACCATCACATGCCGAAGGATGTTCAATGCTTGACCTAGGTGACAAGCCCCAACAAGACCTAACCTAGCCGCCACCACGCTTTATCTTCAAGTGCGGCTTCAAGGTCCTCCGCATCAAGGCATAGCACGCAAACCCAAGGGTTCGGCCAAGACATTGATGGCTCCTCCATGCATGATGCGCCATCATGCTTGTGCCAGGAGGGATAGCCCACGAACCCTACGGTTCGGCCAAGCCCTTACTTGTGCCACCAAGCAAGATGCGCCATCATGATTGATGCACCAAGATGTAAGCTTCAAGAGGGATGTGCCCTTAATCTTCTTTGTGCGTTTACAAAACAAAAAGAAAAAGCGGCACACAGGCCTCACACAGAATACATCACAGGCATACAAGGGACTTGACTATGACCACAACACGATGCACAATCATCTCATGCTTTTCTATATGCTCATGAAAACATAAAACTTCAGTTTTAGTTTCTTAGAAAATATGTCTTTGAACCTCAATGTCCGTTCGCAAATCTAAGTTTTTCGTTTCTCTCAGGAGTCTACAAGTGACGCATGTATCCAAGCATGCTTGCCGTCTACCCTTGCAATCCTTAACTTGCTAAGAAGTCCCACATAGTAGGTCTATCCTACATGCGTGGGGAGAAATTAATTCTCTCACATGTGGGTCTATCCCACCATGTGAAGAAAGCGAAAACTAAAGAGTCGAATAGATGTTAGGAACGAAAAACTTACAATTTTTCTTACTTAGAAAAATTCATGCGCATATGCAATTTTTCAAAAAATTTCAGATGGCATGCGAGCATACAATAAAAGCATAAACACCGTTCGAGTTCGCAAGTTGCTTTGATACCACTGTTGGGAAACCCCGGGGATTTTAAAATTTTTTACAGACAAGCACAGCGGAAGTAATCCCCGAAACAGGCCAGTCCCAAAAACCCAGAAGATCGAGTCTTGTGAGGAGATCGACACAGTGAGTAGGAGATGATACCTTGCAACGAATATGATGGATGCGATGCAGGCGCCCAAATGTGCGCCCTCTGCAGTCTCGCACACAGCCGAATCTCGAGTCCTCTTCTTCCACGCCCGGTGCTAGCCTCGGGAAGAAGATCCACGCCTTTGGGAGACTTCCTCAATCACTTGCGCCAAGTACAGAGGCGATGCCAAGGAGAGGAGGTGGAGCTTCGTCGGAGTCCAACTCTTGAAGCACTCCACCAAGATCCAAACAGGAATCAACCAAATCCAAAGTCCAACTTTGGAGAGGAGGGCGCCAAGGAACTTGCAGGAACTGAACCAATTAATGAAGAGAGTCCAACTCTCTTAATGGTCGAATACCTCAAGAGTGGCGACAAAGGGAAGAGGAGAGGAGAGTGTAACCCGACAAAAGGGGGCTAGGGGGTTTATATACCCATGAATAGGTGCACCTCTTCATGAAGAGACACACCTCTTCAAGAGGTAAAACCCAATTCGCCCATTCCAAGTCCCATGCACCCAAGTTCATTCACCTCTTCATCAAGAGACACACCTCTTCAAGAGGTAAAGCCCAATTCGCCCAAGTAGATTCATCCTCTCCAAGTAAGAAGCTCCAAGCTTCCTACCTTAAGAAGATGCCAACTTGGGTTTGTCCACCTCATGGAAATGCGCCAAGCTCACTCCAAGTTGCTTGCGCCATTCCACTTGGCACATTGGCCCAAATGGCTCATTGAGCCCATTTGGCTTATTAGCCCAACTTGGTCTGTTGGGCCCATTTGGCCCAAATGGCCCATTGGGCCCATTTGGCCTACTAGGCCCAAAAAATAAGTTTGCTCCAAATGATTCCCTTCATCTCATCTAGCACAGTGGTGCTGATGGATTCTCCCAAACAGATCTGAGTTATCCAATAACTCAATCAATAGGCTATCCGATCAATGCGAGAACTCAAGTATCAAGGTGTGCGACCTTGTAGGTTCCTCTAACGCTGGCAGTGCTGAACAATGGTCACCACAAGCAGTGAGTGGCACCTAGCAGTGCATCGCTGCTACCCAAGTCTTCGGAATGGATATCACATCGACATCCCCATCATCGCAACAAGATACCGATGCATTACAGTCTCTTTGCCGAACTGATATCCAATTGGACAAAGTGTGTCACCACTTTGTTTTCATCCAATCTCATGGTCATGACTAGATCAGGCTTTCACCTGGGTGTGGCCATACACTCTCAGTCATGCAACCATAGGGGGGCCCCGTGGATATCAAACTTCCCATAGGAAGGGGCAAATCCTATGTCTGTCCATTGATCTTCTCATATGGGTCGTCACATACCCAATGACAACCGTTATGACCTCCCAGCTTACGGCGAGGCGTTAGGTTGTATCAAAGCATGTTCCTAACCATACAGAAGAGTCAATGACCTCAAGTCAAGGGATCAATGCATCTCCTATCACTTGTGAGGTTAACTCATGACACCAAGTCAGAGCCTCACAGCGGGTCGGTCCAGTATATCCACCACTAATATACCCATATGCCTGCGTTAGCACCCTGTGCGTAACCAGCCCATATACTAGTCTCATATGTACCAGAGTTGTCCCTTATCCACTAAGGTACATCGACTGGGGACTATAGTTCGAGCACAGATCCAATCTGTCTCCAGGGACATTATCATGTTAGTACATATGCGCAGATGTAAACAAACATAGATAACGACAATGCCAGAATGATATAAATATCAAAGTCAAGTAGTACATAAGTGGACCAAAACTAGGTCCTAGGGCATATACACCAACAGCTTGAGTATTGAGTAAAAAATTTGATACCTCAGTTGTCATTCCTGATGGTGTTGCACATAGCTATACCTTAGATGAGTGCTTTAACTCTTGGCCAACTACACCTTAGATGAGTGTTAGTTAGTTCAACTAGTAAGGACCTTAGTTATTGATAACAAGGTCTTGGGTTCAATTCCCGCTCTCGTTACTTAACTTACCTATGGGAAAAAAAACTACATTGGCTAATATTTTGTATTAGGAAGTTCATTATTTTTAAATAATATTACTTATTTTCACAAGAAAATTATATAATTATTTTTAAATAATTATATATATATATATATATATATATATATATATATATATATATATATATATATATATATATATATATATATATATATATATAAAACTTAAAATAAAAATAAAACAAATGTGGGCATTTGGTCTAGTGGTATGATTTTCGCTTTGGGTGCAAGAGATCTTGAGTTTGATTCTCGAAATGCCTCTTATTTTTTATTCGTATATTAAATGCAATCTTTCTTTTAAATGATTCTGGTTCTAGCTTTTACTAGTTAGAGAAGTTCGATTCTTGGAATGCCCCTTATTTTTTATTAGTATATTAAATGCAATCTTTCTTTTAAATGATTCTGGTTCTAGCTTTTACGAGTTAGAGAATTGCTTGTTAAAAGCTGGTCAGGAAAGCATATAGTTGTTTGGTTAAAGCAGCTGTGCTGGCAAGCAGAATAAACTATTTTGCTATAATATTATACATAATTATTGGACAGCACTAATAAATGCAATCTTTCTTTTAAACAAGTTATACTCTGAGATGTGGCCTTGAGGCCCATTTTCAAATACTAAATACACTAACCAAACCCTATATGGCCAATTTGGAGTTGATTCTAGTTCTAGCTTTTGTTAGTTAGAGAATTGCTTGTTAAAATATAGCTGGCGGGTGCATTTGGCGTAGTTGAAACTTTTAGCTTTTACTAGTTGAAAAAGTGCTAGTTAAAAAGTAACTGGTTGGAAAGTTAAAAGGTATTTGGCTAAACTATTATGCTAGTCAATTTTTTATAAAAAAATATTTAAAAATAATTTTAAATTTAATATTTTTTATTAAAATAAGAATTTTATTATCATAAAGACATACGACTATAGGTGCGGACATGAGATGCAAGAAGAAAAATAGTTTGAAAGTAGCCAAAAACAGCTCCCTCCTAGCTTTTCCAAACTTATGCTACTTCTAGGTTTAGAACTTAGAAGCAGCTTGCCAAACACTCCAGCTTTTTAAAATTAGCTGTTTTGATTAGCAAAACGGGCTAACCAGCTATGCCAAACTAGGCCATAGTTATTTGGTTAAAACAACTGTGCTGGCAAACAAAATAAACTATTGTCCTATAATGTTATACAGAATTATTAGACGACACTAATATTATTATACAATGTAATTTTAATAACACAACATGTTCGTAATTTTATAACACAACAAGTTTATAATTTGTACTATATAATACTAAAGTTATTACACACAACAAAATTATTTTTAGGCTACACAGGTCATGCTAATAAAATTAAAGCAACCTAATTACATAACATATCTATCTCAGTAGAATTGGATTGCTCTTCATCATTCTCCTCAACTTGATCAGAATCTTTTTCCGAAACAAAATGGAGTAGCATCAACTTCCCTGAACGAAATCAGAACAAAAGGTTTATTGAATCTATGATCTGGCCAAGATAATGTAAGTTGTTCTAGTGTAGAAAATCAGTACAAAAACAACGGTAGAACTATTCAAATCTTCGTAGTTTCTTCATCATTGATAATCGTATATACCACTTGATCATAAAAATCTAAAACAGCATTCCATAAAGATGGTAAACAAGGAAAAAATGATCATTGATCTATAGCTTACACACTAATAAACACAGAGTAGAGTGTGAAATTAGATCATTCACATGGCTAGTTTTGAATTGTTATTGTTCAACTCAAGGTTGCCAAACACATGGATCTCATCCTCTGCAGTGAACTTACCCCAGAACCAGTGAGCCTTCCACACCAGGATCATCTCTTCGATTGGCACATTTTTGGTCTCTGGAAGGAAGAAAGCGATGAAAAGGGTCATGATGGAAACCCATCTGGCGAAGAAATAGAAGAGGCCAAACTTCATGTGGCAGCGCATTGATAGAAAAGCTTGGGCAATGATGAAGGTGAAGAACATGTTGACAGAGACATTGATACTTTGGCCTGCAGACCTGATCTCAATAGGAGAGATCTCACTTTGAACCAGCCATCCAAGGGGACCCCATGACCATGCAAACCCAGCGACATAAACACAAATGAAGAGCACAATGAATGCAGCATAGCCCTTGGAGATTTGACCTCTCCACTTGTTCCAAATTTGATCGCAATTAAGGTTCCCACAAGAATTTATTATGGATTGTGAAGAAAAAGGAACTTTTAGATGAATCAAACGGAAGTCAAAGGGGGAAAAAAGAGTATCTTTTCCGGTACCTGGCATATAAGCATATGACATCCACCTTGCAAGAACAATTTCTGGCGGCCCAGTTTGTCAACGGTGAAGATGGAGACGAAGGTGGCGATGGAGGCGAAGGTGGCGAAGACGACGAGGTCAGTGATGACAGCAGACATGAGAGAAGCGTCATTGCCGAAGCCAATGGTCTGGAAGAGAACTAAACTAATTTAGAAAGAAACATCTACTTGAACCATCATAATTTGTTGGCGAAATTTTAATCTTCGATTGCTAAAGTATAATGATCTAGGCATGATAAAGTTTGAAACAAAGCTAGGCATGCTAATATGCAGGAAACAAATTTTAATCTTCAACCTTTGCGCTAGAACGGTTGTGGCTCATTGGTCGCCTGAGCAGGTTGCAATGCAGGTCGCGGAGCTAAGTTGGTCACCGGAGTCGCGGAGCTGCTTGCTGTTGCAGAGCTAGTCATGGATGGAGAGCTGGTCGCGGAGCTAGTCGCCAAGTCGCAGAGTGGTGGAGTAGCAAAGTCATAGATTTGGTTGCAAATCTGTTCGCGGTGCTGGTGTTGCGGAGCTAAGTCGCCGAAGACGTGGAGCGAAGCTTTACTCCTCGCCGAAGATGTGGAGCGAAGCTGGTCGTCGAGTTGAGCCCAGGCGAGCGAACGGCGGATGTCTGCTACTGCTGCTGCTCTGCTTCTAATCGACTGAGGGGGAGGCAGCGGACGTTCGGTTGAGGCGTTTGGAGCTTGAAGGCGACGCTAGTAGGAGTTCGAGAAGAGGTATGTGCGAGGTGGCAGCTTTTAGATTCTAGGAGAATTTAGGTTTGTTTGACTTATTTGTTAATAGCTTTATAATTATTTTGTGCGTTACTACTATATTGTCAAAATTTATAAAATATTTAGTTAATAACTTTCTAACTGTTGTTAAAATTTAAAATAATAAATAAATATATTATTTTAAATTAATTAAAATAATTATATATTTTATTTTTTTTAGTATTAAAATTTTAAATTATTAAAATTAAAATTTTAACAAAATCATGTAAATTATTTTTTTAAAAAAGTAGAAGCTGCAAAAAACATCAAATTGTTATTTTCCTAACTCCTATTTTTTTTACTTTTTGTTGTGTTTCTGCTTTTCTTTACCAAATAATTTTCTAACTGTTTTATGCTTAAAATTAGCTTAAAAGCGGAGCTAAACACGCCCTTAATTCTCCCCAACTTCCTTGTGACAGCTAGAAATCTTTGCCTCCAGCAAATTGCCTGATCATACCCAATTCATATAACCTTTGAACAAATGGTTGATCAACTGGTTGGACCTCATCATATTGTATATGTGTTGTATATGACAACCGTCCATACTGTTGTCTGACGTATATTCCCGGCAATGGTTCGACCTGATGTTTTAAGATTTCTTGTAGTGATAAAAGACTATCATAGGTCTTTTGCTCTGCTATGACATGTATCATGACTTCTTAGAAAATACATTACTGGCGGAAGAACACTTTAAACTTGAAACACTAGCCATGACTAATGACGAAGCTAGTAGCAGTATGGTAGTCCCCAAACAAACAACAAATACACAACCCGGTTTCGGGCCAGTCACAACGGTAGATACATCATTAAGAGACAAAATTCATGAGGCATTCCCAGAGGCTGGAACTAGTCAACCCAGATATCCGAGACCATTAAGAATAGACAGATTACCTTCTTTACCATCTGCCAATTCACATTCTGGTTCAATTTTACAATTAGGCGAAGATATATCTCAATGGGAGGATATAATTCGGAGATGGGAATCAAACACCATCACACACTGTACGAATAGATGCTTACACACATCTCTAAGGTTAGCTGCTTACACACTATATATAGACACACAAACTAAATAGATCATAAATCCGGAAACTTGCGTCCGGGGAAAACGTGATATACAGTGATGAGTGCGGGTACGAATAGATTCTTTGTCTGCCACGCTTGAGAAAGTGTCATGAGTGCGGAATAGATTCTTTGTCTGCCACGCTTGAGAAAGCGTCATGAGTGCGGATACGAAAAGATTCTTTGGCAACCCTAGTGCTTATTGGTGTTGTTTGGATTACTTCCACTTTCTTATAAAATGTAAGCGTCCCTTGTTCAATTCGCAGACCGCCTCTAAAACTGTGGATGAAATTCATCCCAATGATAAGCTGCGTCTTATCACCAATAGAAAGTGGTAATACATACGTAAACGGGAGTATGTATTTTTCCTTGTTCAGAATTAGGTATCCATTTTTTAACTTTGTATTTGTCTTCTAAAGAAAGCATTGCTTGGACAGCGTTCGTATGTCCCCAAGGGCACTTTGAATGGCTTGTAATGCCATTCGGACTGAAAAATGCACCTTCGGTTAAGCACTCAGAAATCATAAGAGGAAAAACTCGTATGGTTTGCAACTACAAAAGGTTGAACGATAACACATACAAAGATCCGTATGTCTTACCCAACATAGAGCTGCTGATTACGAAAATAAAAGAAAAGAAAGTATTCAGTAAATTTGATCTAAAGTCCGGATTTCACCAAGTAATAGCCGTACCCAAAAGCAAAAGCAGATTCGCACGAGTGGCAGACAAAGAATCTTTTCGTATCCGCACTCATGACGCTTTCTCAAGCGTGGCAGACAAAGAATCTATTCCGCACTCATGACAATTTCTCAAGCGTGGCAGACAAAGAATCTATTCGTACCCGCACTCATCACTGTATATCACGTTTTCCCCGGACGCAAGTTTCCGGATTTATGATCTATTTAGTTTGTGTGTCTATATATAGTGTGTAAGCAGCTAACCTTAGAGATGTGTGTAAGCAGCAAGTGAGTAAGTGTGAGAAAGCAGCAAGTGAGTAAGTGTGAGAGTTAAAAATTGGTATCAGAGCAAGTGTTCCAACACTGGGCTCGTGAAAAAGCTGAAAGTCTGTAAGTTTGTGTACTGTTCCGATTTCAGACTTTGGTTTCAATACATGCAGTTGATCTTGACGCCATTTTGTGGATCTATAGGGACAGGATCAGTATTGGTAAACACATCCTCGTCTATCCACAGGCTCGTGTTATTCTGGTGTTCGAAAAAATGTTCGGAAATCTTTTCATCCATCTTTTCATCCTCCCCCCAGGGGTTGAAAAAGGATTCGTCAGAATCCGAATTTGAATCCGGATCATCCAAAATGAACAAAACCACATCTGACGTGTCTTCGGGTTCTGTTCTAGACTGATAACTGGAAAAACGTGCCACCACATGGGATGAGTCTGACCTCCAAAGATTGACGCTGGAAGGTACTTTAGAAGTGAGTTCTGGCAGAGTGATTTTCCACTCTGCACCGTCAAGGTCATGAGCTGATCCTTTTGTGATTAACAGATTTTGACCTGAAATAAAATCTTCATATCCTTTCGTCTGGACTAATAATTTTATGTGCTTGGTGAAATCTTTGACAGACATTAAGAAGTCCGGAACGAAATAAATGAGTTCCTTGTTGTTGGTCATATCTACTTCTAGAGTGCCAATGATGGCTTTCTCTAGATCAGCAAACCGGGTGTCTACTAGAGTGAGTAAACACTTTGTTCCACAATGAGCTCTGTGGAGCCCATGAATTCCTATCAAACAAAGATGAGGTCCAACCAGTTGATCAACCATTTGTTCAAAGGTTATATGAATTGGGTATGATCAGGCAATTTGATATTGAGTTCGCTGACACTCCGACTTTTCTTAGCCCTCAGTTCTATGATGCTATTAATGATAATTGCTATCGCAGTCTTACAATCCATTCAGATTTCCCCCTGCTTCTCAATTGAAGATTTAAACCTATTACCAGAGTTGTCGCCGTTCACTATGATATTATCTGGCCTTCTGACCTGGTTATACCTGAATGGACTCAGATTTATGACAAAGAAGCCTATCATGTTTCACTGGATGGCTTGCCGCGGTCCTATTTGGGGATCTGGTCAACTACTTTTAATCTTGTCGTTGATTCTTTGTATTTGCAGGTATGGTTACGCAACGAAACGGAAAGATGGCCTTCATATTTATCTGATGGACAAAATAATGAATACGACAGCGAGAATGATTATGGTGACGATTTTTAGCATGGCAGACAAAGAATATAGCCGTACCCAAAAGCAAAAGCAGATTCGCACGAGTGGCAGACAAAGAATCTTTTCGTATCCGCACTCATGACGCTTTCTCAAGCGTGGCAGACAAAGAATCTATTCCGCACTCATGACAATTTCTCAAGCGTGGCAGACAAAGAATCTATTCGTACCCGCACTCATCACTGTATATCACGTTTTCCCCGGACGCAAGTTTCCGGATTTATGATCTATTTAGTTTGTGTGTCTATATATAGTGTGTAAGCAGCTAACCTTAGAGATGTGTGTAAGCAGCAAGTGAGTAAGTGTGAGAAAGCAGCAAGTGAGTAAGTGTGAGAGTTAAAAATTGGTATCAGAGCAAGTGTTCCAACACTGGGCTCGTGAAAAAGCTGAAAGTCTGTAAGTTTGTGTACTGTTCCGATTTCAGACTTTGGTTTCAATACATGCAGTTGATCTTGACGCCATTTTGTGGATCTATAGGGACAGGATCAGTATTGGTAAACACATCCTCGTCTATCCACAGGCTCGTGTTATTCTGGTGTTCGAAAAAATGTTCGGAAATCTTTTCATCCATCTTTTCATCCTCCCCCCAGGGGTTGAAAAAGGATTCGTCAGAATCCGAATTTGAATCCGGATCATCCAAAATGAACAAAACCACATCTGACGTGTCTTCGGGTTCTGTTCTAGACTGATAACTGGAAAAACGTGCCACCACATGGGATGAGTCTGACCTCCAAAGATTGACGCTGGAAGGTACTTTAGAAGTGAGTTCTGGCAGAGTGATTTTCCACTCTGCACCGTCAAGGTCATGAGCTGATCCTTTTGTGATTAACAGATTTTGACCTGAAATAAAATCTTCATATCCTTTCGTCTGGACTAATAATTTTATGTGCTTGGTGAAATCTTTGACAGACATTAAGAAGTCCGGAACGAAATAAATGAGTTCCTTGTTGTTGGTCATATCTACTTCTAGAGTGCCAATGATGGCTTTCTCTAGATCAGCAAACCGGGTGTCTACTAGAGTGAGTAAACACTTTGTTCCACAATGAGCTCTGTGGAGCCCATGAATTCCTATCAAACAAAGATGAGGTCCAACCAGTTGATCAACCATTTGTTCAAAGGTTATATGAATTGGGTATGATCAGGCAATTTGATATTGAGTTCGCTGACACTCCGACTTTTCTTAGCCCTCAGTTCTATGATGCTATTAATGATAATTGCTATCGCAGTCTTGCAATCCATTCAGATTTCCCCCTGCTTCTCAATTGAAGATTTAAACCTATTACCAGAGTTGTCGCCGTTCACTATGATATTATCTGGCCTTCTGACCTGGTTATACCTGAATGGACTCAGATTTATGACAAAGAAGCCTATCATGTTTCACTGGATGGCTTGCCGCGGTCCTATTTGGGGATCTGGTCAACTACTTTTAATCTTGTCGTTGATTCTTTGTATTTGCAGGTATGGTTACGCAACGAAACGGAAAGATGGCCTTCATATTTATCTGATGGACAAAATAATGAATACGACAGCGAGAATGATTATGGTGACGATTTTTAGCATGGCAGACAAAGAATATAGCCGTACCCAAAAGCAAAAGCAGATTCGCACTAGTGGCAGACAAAGAATCTTTTCGTATCCGCACTCATGACGCTTTCTCAAGCGTGGCAGACAAAGAATCTATTCCGCACTCATGACACTTTCTCAAGCGTGGCAGACAAAGAATCTATTCGTACCCGCACTCATCACTGTATATCACGTTTTCCCCGGACGCAAGTTTCCGGATTTATGATCTATTTAGTTTGTGTGTCTATATATAGTGTGTAAGCAGCTAACCTTAGAGATGTGTGTAAGCAGCAAGTGAGTAAGTGTGAGAAAGCAGCAAGTGAGTAAGTGTGAGAGTTAAAAATTGGTATCAGAGCAAGTGTTCCAACACTGGGCTCGTGAAAAAGCTGAAAGTCTGTAAGTTTGTGTACTGTTCCGATTTCAGAGTTTGGTTTCAATACATGCAGTTATCTTTTTCGACTTCTATCTTGAGTTTTCTGTTAACAAATAGACGTACAAACACGTTTAAGAAAGCAATGTTGCTGAAATATGTGTTCTAAAAGGTGATGTTGAAGGAAGACTTATGGTAGATCGTTTGAAAAACTTAGACTATTTGTCATTGGAAATTAAACCTTGGAAGAAGGTGCTGGTAGATAAAACTTCCTTTTTCTGTTTTTCGGAGCCCTTATCTGGACATTGCATACATTCTGAGAATTCTCATCTCAATACTATTACAGATCTATTATTGGTTATCCTGAACCAAAATCAGATCTTGAGTAAACAATTAGCAAATACTTCTTTTGCTCACACAACTAAACAGTTTAGAGAAATTTCTGAGAAATTGGAATATCTCAGAGCAACTAGAGAAGAGAACCTGAAGCAGTTAGCTCAACTCTCTAGTGTTGTGTCTCAACTTACTGTTAAGATTAACAAAGTTGAAAACTTGTTAAAGAAAGTTGAAGAAACATTGTTATGAGCGACAAGGATGTGCGCTACCTGAAAAGTGTGGACACTGTAGCTAATAGTTATCCTCCAGCTAAAGGATTCTGTGATCCTGAAACTGTGAACGGAACAGCTGCCGATAAAGTAATTATTGCGCAGAACAACATTATAATTGAGCTTCTGATTCAGATCCAGAACCTCATAGCTCATTCATTGTCACAGGCTGCTCCACCTGTTAATCCCAGTTTGTTAGAAGGATTACAAAACAGCTTAAACAATTTAAATTTGAGCAAGGCAACACCTAGTAAACTACCAACTAGGAAGTTTTTGGTCCAGACTGATCCCTCAGAATTAGTCAAAGAATATAAAAAGAAAAATGGCCTCTAGTAGCCATTCAGGAACAGAGGTAGTTTCCAATACACAAGACATCATTAGAAGATACAACACCTTCTCTTCCCTGATGACAAAAATTAAGGGAAAACAAATCATGACTTTGGAAAGATTAGTTGATCCTGAGCATCAATTAAAAATAAGTAGATTCAAGAAGGCAGATCTAGTGCCTGCTGAGACATTATACGAACACAAGTTGCTGGAAACCAAGCAGAAGGTTTATCAGCATTACTCAGAATCTATGATCAACTGCAGTAAGCAAGATCAGATCCAATTGTCTTTTATTACGGAAGAATCTAAGCACAAGCTGTTAGTACAAGACTATAAGACCATACACCTTGGTCTTTGTTTGATAGGAATTCATGGGCTCCACAGAGCTCATTGTGGAACAAAGTGTTTACTCACTCTAGTAGACACCCGGTTTGCTGATCTAGAGAAAGCCATCATTGGCACTCTAGAATGATAAATCCAGAAGTGAATCCTGTTGGAATCATTCTGAGAATCCTAATTCTGAAGACACCAATGGATACATTGCAAATCCGTAACAATGTATCCATTGTTATGGAGTTAATAGTGTTAAAGTTTCTAACTCTTTGTTAGGAAAATCAAGTAATTTCTTTACTATGTGAGGTTGCAATTTTACCTCACCTTCACCAATTTCTAATCCAAGAAAATCAATCCTTGAGACTCCAAGCTTGACTTTGGTACGATTTAATACCAGACCGTGTTCTTTCACAATTGAGAAAAATTTTGACAAATGCTGTAGATGGAGTCTAATGTCTTCTGAGAAGACCAGAATATCATCTATGTATACACAGATGAAGTCATCGTATTGTCCAAAAATAGAGTCCATCTTCCTTTGAAAAACCGAAGGTGCATTTTTCAGTCCGAATGGCATTACAAGCCATTCAAAGTGCCCTTGGGGACATACGAACGCTGTCCAAGCAATGCTTTCTTCTGACATCATTACTTGGTGAAATCCGGACTTTAGATCAAATTTACTGAATACTTTCTTTTCTTTTATTTTCGTAATCAGCAGCTCTATGTTGGGTAAGACATACGGATCTTTGTATGTGTTATCGTTCAACCTTTTGTAGTTGCAAACCATACGAGTTTTTCCTCTTATGATTTCTGAGTGCTTATTGACAATAAATGCTGCTGTTCGGTGTCTAGAGGTTGATGGTCTGATTAAACCCATATCAGTTAGTTCCTTAATATGCTTTTTGAACTCCGCATTCATTTCTAAGCTGGGAACTATCGGTTTATCAGAAATTACCAAGTCCTGGTTAATGATGTCTATAGAACACTTGACACTGTCTTTATGCCAAAAAACTTTGGGATCATTGCCTATATTCTGAGTGTCTTCTAAGTCTTTTAAGGTTGGCAGGATTTGCTGCTCATAATCAGACAGTTTACCTAGGTCATAAGTAAACAATTCGCAGATAAAATCTTGGCTTAGAACGTCCAATTCTTCTTCATCATGGAAAATACTCAAAGCAACCCTAGTGCTTATTGGTGTTGTTTGGATTACTTCCACTTTCTTATAAAATGTAAGCGTCCCTTGTTCAATTCGCAGACCACCTCTAAAACTGTGGATGAAATTCATCCCAATGATAAGCTGCGTCTTATCACCAATAGAAAGTGGTAATACATACGTAAACGGGAGTATGTATTTTTCCTTGTTCAGAATTAGGTATCCATTTTTTAACTTTGTATTTGTCTTCTGAACACTATTAACTCCATAAATAGAGTATTCTCCTGTTGTTTCATAACAGTGCCTTGGCAGTGCATCTGGCGTGATGCAGCATTTTGAAGCCCCGGTGTCCAGAATTGCTTGTACATTAAATTTCTCGCCATTGATTTCAACTGTGGCGACTAAGTTCAGCAAATTGTTACTTACACTAGCGTACCGCATAGGTTTACGCTCTTCTGCCTTCATGACGCAAACTTCCTCTTCGTCATAAACTACCTCTTTGCCCTTATTTCTT
This sequence comes from Costus lasius, assembly GCA_027563935.2. Taxonomy (NCBI): domain Eukaryota; kingdom Viridiplantae; phylum Streptophyta; class Magnoliopsida; order Zingiberales; family Costaceae; genus Costus; species Costus lasius. The sequence continues at coordinate 70,904,086 of CM050452.1, forward strand.
TGCCTGACTTCATTTTCGAGGTTACAGATATGTTTTGCTTGTTCCTCAGTTAGTTTTCTCCAGTCAACCTTTACGTGTCTGGGTGGCAGCTCTCCTAATGGTATTTCTTTCTGAAATTTTAGAGTGCTACAGACAGAGCAAACCAGTATCTGGCAAAGGGTGCACTGCATTCTGGCCCATTTTACTGTTTTGATTGGGCAGAAAAAACATTTGTTGCAGTGAGGATTCACTTCTGGATACAATATCCATTGGTGACTGCAGGTACTAATCTCAACAGGTACCACAAAATTTTGCCTTGCTGGTATCCAATCTGTGGATTCACCAGCCATCATAAGCACAAAGTCTTTTTGTTCCCTCGCTTCTGTTTCATCATCAGAAAACGAACAAAGATCTGAATCATCAGGATCTTCGTCCTCACCCACGCTGATAATATCCCATTCAGGCAGTAATTCAAGTTGCTGATAGATAGCCAAACGCTCTCTATTTACTTTCTTGTTATGGCACTCATTTGCATAATGCCCCACTTCTCCACAGACAAAACATTTGCATTTTGCCTTGCCAGGTTTCTTCTTTTTCAATTTCCTTACATGATTTTTGTGGGGGTGATTTTTATATGTCGTTGATTTCCTAAGGAACTTTTTTTGGTTTTGGATTGGTTGAGTAAGTTCCAGGAACAGCAATGTTTTGACAAAACGAGAAGTCTTTAGCCTGTCTGTTCATCTCGTTTGTTTTGCAGATCTCTTGTAACACCCCATATGTGAACATTATTCGTGGCATAATTCCTACGGTCATCCTTGGGTATTTTTCTTTCCATAATTCGGCAATTTTTGTGTTGTAGGGTGCTGGTAGTTTTCTAAAGTATCTCTCAAACATTTCACTAGAAAGAAAAGCAGCCCCTGTTCTGCCTGCCAGATACAGATACTGATTTGAAAATGGCACAATATCTTTCATCGAAGTAATAGTTAGGGCTTCTAAATCTAGTGTTGCCTGGTTCTGCATGGTAGTATACCCACGGTATTCATCATAGCCTAGGATCATCTGTCGGATCTGGGTGGTTACATTAGACGTATCATCAGCTGTTATTGTTAGCTGTTGATACTCTAGTGGAAACGCCATCCTCCAATTCTGAAAGTAAACTTTCAAGGTTTCTCCCAAAAGATTTTCTATGTAAATCACCTTTTCAGTGTTATCAATAAATGATCTGTTCGTACAGTGTGTGATGGTGTTTGATTCCCATCTCCGAATTATATCCTCCCATTGAGATATATCTTCGCCTAATTGTAAAATTGAACCAGAATGTGAATTGGCAGATGGTAAAGAAGGTAATCTGTCTATTCTTAATGGTCTCGGATATCTGGGTTGACTAGTTCCAGCCTCTGGGAATGCCTCATGAATTTTGTCTCTTAATGATGTATCTACCGTTGTGACTGGCCCGAAACCGGGTTGTGTATTTGTTGTTTGTTTGGGGACTACCATACTGCTACTAGCTTCGTCATTAGTCATGGCTAGTGTTTCAAGTTTAAAGTGTTCTTCCGCCAGTAATGTATTTTCTAAGAAGTCATGATACATGTCATGGTCTTCTAGGGATACTGGTGTGTCATCATAGACCACAGAAGGCATGATGAAACTGGATTCGTCTAACCAACAGTTCTGTAGTAAGTCAAGGTAACCTTGATGTTCCGTTATCTTGACGCCATTTTGTGGATCTATAGGGACAGGATCAGTATTGGTAAACACATCCTCGTCTATCCACAGGCTCGTGTTATTCTGGTGTTCGAAAAAATGTTCGGAAATCTTTTCATCCATCTTTTCATCCTCCCCCCAGGGGTTGAAAAAGGATTCGTCAGAATCCGAATTTGAATCCGGATCATCCAAAATGAACAAAACCACATCTGACGTGTCTTCGGGTTCTGTTCTAGACTGATAACTGGAAAAACGTGCCACCACATGGGATGAGTCTGACCTCCAAAGATTGACGCTGGAAGGTACTTTAGAAGTGAGTTCTGGCAGAGTGATTTTCCACTCTGCACCGTCAAGGTCATGAGCTGTGATTTTCTTCCCTTGCATGGCTTGAATGCCATGGGTGGTTAAGTGCTCAAGAACTTCAGATATCTGGATCTTGAAGTTACAATGTGCTTGGTTGCTGATACGGGCTACTAATCCTTTTGTGATTAACAGATTTTGACCTGAAATAAAATCTTCATATCCTTTCGTCTGGACTAATAATTTTATGTGCTTGGTGAAATCTTTGACAGACATTAAGAAGTCCGGAACGAAATAAATGAGTTCCTTGTTGTTGGTCATATCTACTTCTAGAGTGCCAATGATGGCTTTCTCTAGATCAGCAAACCGGGTGTCTACTAGAGTGAGTAAACACTTTGTTCCACAATGAGCTCTGTGGAGCCCATGAATTCCTATCAAACAAAGACCAAGGTGTATGGTCTTATAGTCTTGTACTAACAGCTTGTGCTTAGATTCTTCCGTAATAAAAGACAATTGGATCTGATCTTGCTTACTGCAGTTGATCATAGATTCTGAGTAATGCTGATAAACCTTCTGCTTGGTTTCCAGCAACTTGTGTTCGTATAATGTCTCAGCAGGCACTAGATCTGCCTTCTTGAATCTACTTATTTTTAATTGATGCTCAGGATCAACTAATCTTTCCAAAGTCATGATTTGTTTTCCCTTAATTTTTGTCATCAGGGAAGAGAAGGTGTTGTATCTTCTAATGATGTCTTGTGTATTGGAAACTACCTCTGTTCCTGAATGGCTACTAGAGGCCATTTTTCTTTTTATATTCTTTGACTAATTCTGAGGGATCAGTCTGGACCAAAAACTTCCTAGTTGGTAGTTTACTAGGTGTTGCCTTGCTCAAATTTAAATTGTTTAAGCTGTTTTGTAATCCTTCTAACAAACTGGGATTAACAGGTGGAGCAGCCTGTGACAATGAATGAGCTATGAGGTTCTGGATCTGAATCAGAAGCTCAATTATAATGTTGTTCTGCGCAATAATTACTTTATCGGCAGCTGTTCCGTTCACAGTTTTAGGATCACAGAATCCTTTAGCTGGAGGATAACTATTAGCTACAGTGTCCACACTTTTCAGGTAGCGCACATCCTTGTCGCTCATAACAATGTTTCTTCAACTTTCTTTAACAAGTTTTCAACTTTGTTAATCTTAACAGTAAGTTGAGACACAACACTAGAGAGTTGAGCTAACTGCTTCAGGTTCTCTTCTCTAGTTGCTCTGAGATATTCCAATTTCTCAGAAATTTCTCTAAACTGTTTAGTTGTGTGAGCAAAAGAAGTATTTGCTAATTGTTTACTCAAGATCTGATTTTGGTTCAGGATAACCAATAATAGATCTGTAATAGTATTGAGATGAGAATTCTCAGAATGTATGCAATGTCCAGATAAGGGCTCCGAAAAACAGAAAAAGGAAGTTTTATCTACCAGCACCTTCTTCCAAGGTTTAATTTCCAATGACAAATAGTCTAAGTTTTTCAAACGATCTACCATAAGTCTTCCTTCAACATCACCTTTTAGAACACATATTTCAGCAACATTGCTTTCTTAAACGTGTTTGTACGTCTATTTGTTAACAGAAAACTCAAGATAGAAGTCGAAAAAGATAACTGCATGTATTGAAACCAAACTCTGAAATCGGAACAGTACACAAACTTACAGACTTTCAGCTTTTTCACGAGCCCAGTGTTGGAACACTTGCTCTGATACCAATTTTTAACTCTCACACTTACTCACTTGCTGCTTTCTCACACTTACTCACTTGCTGCTTACACACATCTCTAAGGTTAGCTGCTTACACACTATATATAGACACACAAACTAAATAGATCATAAATCCGGAAACTTGCGTCCGGGGAAAACGTGATATACAGTGATGAGTGCGGGTACGAATAGATTCTTTGTCTGCCACGCTTGAGAAAGTGTCATGAGTGCGGAATAGATTCTTTGTCTGCCACGCTTGAGAAAGCGTCATGAGTGCGGATACGAAAAGATTCTTTGTCTGCCACTCGTGCGAATCTGCTTTTGCTTTTGGGTACGGCTATATTCTTTGTCTGCCATGCTAAAAATCGTCACCATAATCATTCTCGCTGTCGTATTCATTATTTTGTCCATCAGATAAATATGAAGGCCATCTTTCCGTTTCGTTGCGTAACCATACCTGCAAATACAAAGAATCAACGACAAGATTAAAAGTAGTTGACCAGATCCCCAAATAGGACCGCGGCAAGCCATCCAGTGAAACATGATAGGCTTCTTTGTCATAAATCTGAGTCCATTCAGGTATAACCAGGTCAGAAGGCCAGATAATATCATAGTGAACGGCGACAACTCTGGTAATAGGTTTAAATCTTCGATTGAGAAGCAGGGGGAAATCTGAATGGATTGTAAGACTGCGATAGCAATTATCATTAATAGCATCATAGAACTGAGGGCTAAGAAAAGTCGGAGTGTCAGCGAACTCAATATCAAATTGCCTGATCATACCCAATTCATATAACCTTTGAACAAATGGTTGATCAACTGGTTGGACCTCATCATATTGTATATGTGTTGTATATGACAACCGTCCATACTGTTGTCTGACGTATATTCCCGGCAATGGTTCGACCTGATGTTTTAAGATTTCTTGTAGTGATAAAAGACTATCATAGGTCTTTTGCTCTGCTAACTCCCAAATATAACTGCTAATATGCTCAGGGAGTGATTCGAGAAAATGATTGCGGAAAGTTGAGCTAAGTGTCATTTTAGCAGAAAACACTTCGAAGCAAGGACTATCATGGATATAACATATGGAGTTCGTCGCAATTATCCTTGACAACTTATCTGCGCCTGTATTGTTGACACCTTTGATGTGTTCAACTTTGACCTCTACTCCAGTTGCTGTGACATAATCAATAAAATTTACCCAACGATTTTTTGCTAGTTTACTAGCAGTAACAGTTTGAAAGAACGAGACAATTGCATTGCAATCCGTTCGTAGGGTAAATTCAGTTTTAGATAGTAAGAATATCTTAAATTTTTCCAGTGAGTAAAGGCATGCCATAATTTCAGCATCAATATTCGATATGACTGTCTTGTATTTGCCTGAGCAATACCTGGCAACTTGTTCAGTCTTTTGAGAAGACCCTTTGGAGGGTCTCCATTTTAGAATACCACCCCATCCACTGAGACAACCATCATGTAAATTCAGTTTTAGATAGTAAGAATATCTTAAATTTTTTGGAAAGATTAGTTGATCCTGAGCATCAATTAAAAATAAGTAGATTCAAGAAGGCAGATCTAGTGCCTGCTGAGACATTATACGAACACAAGTTGCTGGAAACCAAGCAGAAGGTTTATCAGCATTACTCAGAATCTATGATCAACTGCAGTAAGCAAGATCAGATCCAATTGTCTTTTATTACGGAAGAATCTAAGCACAAGCTGTTAGTACAAGACTATAAGACCATACACCTTGGTCTTTGTTTGATAGGAATTCATGGGCTCCACAGAGCTCATTGTGGAACAAAGTGTTTACTCACTCTAGTAGACACCCGGTTTGCTGATCTAGAGAAAGCCATCATTGGCACTCTAGAAGTAGATATGACCAACAACAAGGAACTCATTTATTTCGTTCCGGACTTCTTAATGTCTGTCAAAGATTTCACCAAGCACATAAAATTATTAGTCCAGACGAAAGGATATGAAGATTTTATTTCAGGTCAAAATCTGTTAATCACAAAAGGATTAGTAGCCCGTATCAGCAACCAAGCACATTGTAACTTCAAGATCCAGATATCTGAAGTTCTTGAGCACTTAACCACCCATGGCATTCAAGCCATGCAAGGGAAGAAAATCACAGCTCATGACCTTGACGGTGCAGAGTGGAAAATCACTCTGCCAGAACTCACTTCTAAAGTACCTTCCAGCGTCAATCTTTGGAGGTCAGACTCATCCCATGTGGTGGCACGTTTTTCCAGTTATTAGTCTAGAACAGAACCCGAAGACACGTCAGATGTGGTTTTGTTCATTTTGGATGATCCGGATTCAAATTCGGATTCTGACGAATCCTTTTTCAACCCCTGGGGGGAGGATGAAAAGATGGATGAAAAGATTTCCGAACATTTTTTCGAACACCAGAATAACACGAGCCTGTGGATAGACGAGGATGTGTTTACCAATACTGATCCTGTCCCTATAGATCCACAAAATGGCGTCAAGATAACGGAACATCAAGGTTACCTTGACTTACTACAGAACTGTTGGTTAGACGAATCCAGTTTCATCATGCCTTCTGTGGTCTATGATGACACACCAGTATCCCTAGAAGACCATGACATGTATCATAACTTCTTAGAAAATACATTACTGGCGGAAGAACACTTTAAACTTGAAACACTAGCCATGACTAATGACGAAGCTAGTAGCAGTATGGTAGTCCCCAAACAAACAACAAATACACAACCCAGTTTCGGGCCAGTCACAACGGTAGATACATCATTAAGAGACAAAATTCATGAGGCATTCCCAGAGGCTGGAACTAGTCAACCCAGATATCCGAGACCATTAAGAATCGACAGATTACCTTCTTTACCATCTGCCAATTCACATTCTGGTTCAATTTTACAATTAGGCGAAGAACAAAGTGTTTACTCACTCTAGTAGACACCCGGTTTGCTGATCTAGAGAAAGCCATCATTGGCACTCTAGAAGTAGATATGACCAACAACATAAGGAACTAACTGATATGGGTTTAATCAGACCATCAACCTCTAGACACCGAACAGCAGCATTTATTGTCAATAAGCACTCAGAAATCATAAGAGGAAAAACTCGTATGGTTTGCAACTACAAAAGGTTGAACGATAACACATACAAAGATCCGTATGTCTTACCCAACATAGAGCTGCTGATTACGAAAATAAAAGAAAAGAAAGTATTCAGTAAATTTGATCTAAAGTCCGGATTTCACCAAGTAATGATGTCAGAAGAAAGCATTGCTTGGACAGCGTTCGTATGTCCCCAAGGGCACTTTGAATGGCTTGTAATGCCATTCGGACTGAAAAATGCACCTTCGGTTTTTCAAAGGAAGATGGACTCTATTTTTGGACAATACGATGACTTCATCTGTGTATACATAGATGATATTCTGGTCTTCTCAGAAGACATTAGACTCCATCTACAGCATTTGTCAAAATTTTTCTCAATTGTGAAAGAACACGGTCTGGTATTAAATCGTACCAAAGTCAAGCTTGGAGTCTCAAGGATTGATTTTCTTGGATTAGAAATTGGTGAAGGTGAGGTAAAATTGCAAGACTGAGAAGTAGTCCCAAACATTGGTTTTAATCCTACTTCTGCTGCCCGCGTTCTGCTGCCTGCGACAGCAAAAGCTACTAGGAAGCAGACTCAAACTAGCCCAAAGAAATTGCACTTTGCTGTACAAATTGCAAAAAGAAAAAGGTGAACATCTAATTAAATAATTTTTTTTAAAAAATAGATAGATCTTGTAGTGAACATTTAATTAAATAAATATTTAAAAAGATAGATAGATCTAGTATAAATAAAATATTTTAGCTGCGGCTACCGTAACGCCAAAATTTTCATTGTTGACTTTGCTACAACTTAATCGCTATAGTTAGAGCAAAGATTATTCTGAGAAATTTCATAGGAAGAATAGTAGTATTTTGTAAATATGAACCAATTAATGAGGTGAACAAGAATAGTCCATGCTTTATGACTAAAAAAAATACCTTTTAATGCTATAGTCCATACAAAATTTGTTTTTGGATCTAGATATTTATGTTTTAAATATCCATCACAATTTTTGTTAACTTTTAATTCTATTTACAAATAAATAAAATTTCTCCTTTTCTAGTTTTTCTTTGTTCCAACAAAATGCCCTTTACTAACAACTAAAACAATCATAAAATGCTCTCTCACAACCTTTGGTAACGTGGATGACATATACCTAGATAAATCAGTGAGCATGAATTGAACATTAGCATATTTAGTATGAAAGTTGGAATTAAACAGAAGAATGTTAAAATGAATCAATTAGAGAGATTAATAAAACAATCCACCAAATGTGATTGAAAACATGCTTTTTAGTGCATGTTTTACTGGCTTTAAATATTTGTGTTTTAAATATTCATCACCAATTTTCTAATATTTTAATTATATGTACTAATAAATAAAATTTCCCTCTTTTTTTCCTTTTTTTTTTGTTTTCTTTCAAATCGAGGAGTCATGGAATTCACATCTTACCAAGATTATATCTTTTCCTCATAATACTATCTGTGAAACAATAGGACTGATAAACTTTTTAAAGATCAGTCAACAGCATTTTTGTTATTACAGTACCAGCGATTTCCTTTTAATTGTATATGATGCATATGTAGTGATGAATGCCATAGAAAAATATTCAAAACACAAAGATAACTGTTAAAGGAAAAAAACCTAATGACAACATAAATGTTATAGCCAATTTGCATTCGCATATCATTTTCCAACTATGTTAAAGTTTCAAAGTCTAGCTTGATACTTCCAGTTGCAGTTCATAACGAGGTCAAGCAACAATGCTACTAAAACACTAATATGCTGTGTCTTTGGCAATCACCTTTCTTGCTATTAGGAACGTAACAAACAACACTTTCATCCGGTTTTAATAAGATGACATGGTATGTACATGGTCTATAACAACAACTACATTATTATCTAGAAGTGTAAATAGCTGCAAACAATTAATGACCAAAACATCATAAAGCAACATCAAGATGCTAAGTACATGTAAGATCTGTTCTTGATTGAGAACTAGTGCTTATTTAGTTACCATCATATACACCGTATCTTTGATCCACTGTGCAAGCTAAAATATCATTCCCTCCATTTCTATGCATCAATTTGAGTGTTGAACCAAATTTATCATATGTGCATGCATATAATTTCAATATATCAAAGTTCAAACCTCATCCATAAAATCTGAGTCTATTTTAAGACTATTCAGATTACCGGATTGGACGATAAATAGAGGTCCATATCAGATGCTACGAATAGGGATGACACAGTACAGGAGCTCTCCAATGACCTTTTCCAACTGGGGCACCCTTGTGCCCATCAAGAGGCAAGGTTCATGTTAAGGAGGAGCTGTTAAAAGGTATCTAAAATTTAATTCCAAACCAACAACTCAATTATTGGATCTAGGGGAACATCCTTGTCGGGTCACTGTTTGGGGAATACATAGTGCAAAGCCGAAGCAGATAACATGAAGGGTAACATCCTTACCGGATGGTGGGTAATCCATTTCCCAAAGCCTAAGCAGATAAATCTCCCATCTTGTTCCAGACAGGAGTCCAGAGCCAAGAATTATCAACAAGAGGCTTCGCCATTACAAAAATGTAGATAGATTTAAGACCATCATCTACTCAATTTATGGAAACTAAGAATGACGTTAATATAAGCATACAATATGAAAAGTTCTTATGATGCCTTGCAAGATGCTCCATATTTAACAACACAAAAGGAAAACAATAGAGAAATAAACTTCAATTTGATCATTCTTTTGATGATAACTATCAGAATAATAGACAAAGAAACAAAACAGAACTAGCATTATTTTATTATAAAATGGTACTAACATATCCCACTCATGAAGAAGTGTGTCCATCAGAGTTGGGAATGCCTTGCTCATCTCTTGAATGACGAGAGTCATCATGTCAACATTATCCATGTCCTTCAACTGAAATAGATGAATATACTTTAGAACCCTGTTAAGGCACATTATGTCTTCTGAAACTATAAAATATAACCCTTAATCACATAAGACAAAACTCAAGGCGTTTTCTTTAAGCTTTTATTATAAAAAAAATTTGAAGATCAAGTTAATTAATAGCAATATACATACAAGAGAAACAAAACTTATGTAATATGAAGAACAAAGTAGAGTCTAACGATATTTTTAATTTTATAGCAAAACCTAATGAACACAACGGTCCAGAAAGCACATGCAGATGCTGACTACTTATATAGCAAATGTGTATTTGCCACTCAACTAATAGCATTTCCAGAAAGAGATGCGGGGAGTTTAGAAATTTCCTCACGCAAAAGAAATTCCATTTGGTGCATTCATCTTACCATTGACATCAGCAATGCATTTATAGTGGTTTACTACAAGGTGAATTAAGAGTATTAGCAAAAGACATGTCAGCATGCAAGATGACAATATCCATGTCTTTGTTACATAAAATGGCATATGTAATGGAATTAAGAGTATGTTAGCAGAAAAGAGATGTTCAAACATACAATAACTTACCACTTATTTAGAGCCTCAGGACTTGGTAAGAAGATTGTTTGAAAGAGAATATAATACAAAAATTTCGTTCTATGCCATAGTGACATCTTCCCCCAAGTTCTTTTTAAGGTGATCTGCAGAATTTACAAACGAATTAGTCAATACTTAAAAATATATAATGTTAGCTCAATAGATTCTCAATAAGTGCATAATCTCTTCATCAAAATGGGAACAACTAAACTCTCAGGAAATTTACATCCAAAAATTTCAAGTGAATGTTAATAGTGGGCCATCTCAGCTAGCCATTTAATTAATGACAGCCGGAATGAAGTACAACCAGGATGAATAGTAGAAAATATAAATTTCATGGACAATATATTTGTCCAGGATTAACCAGCATAAGAATTGACAATTCAAAATACAAAACAACAATGAGTAAAGTAAAAAATAGAACAGTTTGCATCTTGTTTTGGACAATATATCTTGTTGTGCAATGAAGGCATCCTAAGTTGTTGGTTCGATGACAATCAATGCAATGATTAACTTCAAACCTATCCAAGAAGCTTACTGATTTGTTTTTGGCACACTGTGGCTTGTGTCTTTTTAATCTTTTTCATGTTTGCTTGCTTTACAGTCTGGCAAAAACTAGAGGAAAAGAATCGAGAATTTTTTGAGGCATATCATGTTAGACTGATGGTTAAGGATCAGATTACGGTTTTCAATAAGCTTCTAGAGCAACCGGTCGAGATGATGCAAAAAGCATGTCCATCAGGAGTTTCTAGCATACCTTTGTTCAATGGCTCAAATTCTGCTGCTTGTATGTTTTTTTTTTTTTCAAAATGTAACTTTTATTATATTAATCTGTTCCTTGATTACTCTCTTCATTTATATTAACTATTGCCTGCTGTTTGCAATGATAACATTGTGCTAATTGATAAATGTTAAATTGTTTTAATGTCCTCAACTGAATCAGGCTCCTTTACTTATCTCTCTACATTTATTTTATGGGAAGTTTTAATGCTGAGATGGAATTTCTTTTGACTTTCATTTGTAGACTAACATAATGGCGGATGCTGTTAGTTTCAAAGAAAAGAATATCATATAATGATTAAACGTTGGTTTTACTTTTCTTGAATGTTCTTCATTTGGATGGAACAGAAAATATTAGGTTCTTTTTTCAATGTATTTCATTAAAAAAAATTTCTTGGAAGGAGATGGTATTTCTAGTTTTCTTATTTTCTTTTGGAGAGCTCATGCTTTTCATTGACTCAGTTTTGAATTATGTAGTTTTGAGACATTGTCAGCTAGAGGATTTTATATATTTTATATAGTCAGAAATCTTTTGACACCCATGTTCTTGCAAGATTTTACATGGTATCATCATTTGCCTAGTCTCGATGTTTGCATTCATCATATTTTACATGGTATCACCTTTCTCTATACTTTGAAGCAGTTTACATGAAAAAAAAGCCTGATCTACTGTGGATCATCTAATTGCTAACTCGTTTGATATCAAGCATTAGTTTTTTGGGACTGAACACAATAGAACTTACGAACGTTAAGTAGAAAGAAGGGACTAAAATCTATATATGTTCTGCTTCAGCCTATTTGTTTCTGTTTTTCTTTAACGGTAAGGTTGGATGTAAATTTCAGGATTATCTAACTACAAATAATTTGGAGTGCACAGTTTACAGTTCACAGTTTACAGTAAAGTTCAGGATTATCTAACTACCTTGGTAATGATTCCTCGATTCTTGCTGGGAGCATGAATGCCTCAACAAGCATGCTACCCCCACACGACCCGAACATGGCAAGATTTCCTGGATTGAACGGATCAACAGTTAAGTCAGAACCAAACTATTCAAACAATTCTGAGTTTCCATTCAGTAATGATAGCAGCATCTTGGAAGCACATCAACCAGTTGGCGATGCTTCAGCTGGATCCTTCAGTAGCTCCGAAATGACTGGACAACCATTAAATGATGCTGCTCTTCTGGATATTGATACATCGCTTGGATTTAGTCAAATCCCACGAAATTTCAGTTTTTCAGATTTAACGGATGACTTCTCTCACTGTGCCGGTTAGTTTCCATTATTGTCTTTAATCACAATTTTTCAATTTTGTGCTCTAATTGTCCTAACGATATAATTGTTTTTTGTTCGTGAAAGATATACTGGAGAATTATGATAGATCTCCTTATCTTCACCATGATTCAAATAACTTCTCCGAATCCCCAATAGGGGACTTTAAGGGTAAACTTTGCAGTCTTCTCTTACTCTTTCCTTCCATGCATTTCCTGCCTGAAGTTACATTTTTATTTTTATTTTCAGATGAAGATACCAGAAAGCTAGACACCATTTCTGAAGGAATGAGCTACGAGGACTTTGGAAGTGACTGACTGAATTTGCTATCTAGGTAAGTTGCAAGATAACCTTCTATTGAAGTATATCGTACATAAGACCTTCCCTATAATTCCAAAAGAACAAAAATCAATAATACTCAAGAAAGAAAATAAAGAACATCATAACAATAATTCACTTTTGTCCCAAAAAGGAAAAAAAACTTGTTTTAATTTTCTTCCAGAACCCCTATACAAATTTGTACTTTGTGATTAATAATAATGAAGTGCCCAAAGTTAACTACTATATTAATAATATGAATTTTGAGGAAAATGGGATATCTCACAATAGCATGACTAAATGGGCAAAACCAATATTACATTATTTGCACATGAAATATTTTTCGGTATATATATTATAAATCATAGTGTTCAGAGTATGTGTTTTAATATACTACATAAATAGTCAATTTGGTTGACTAAATTGAGCTATGAATTGTATTGTTCCCATCAAATAGCCAATTACGGATAGGTTGCCTCCAAAATCATTTCCAATGGAATTGGACCTGAAGAGATAGAAATATAGTTGGAATCAAAATTGCTTATGTTTCATATTGGTAGACAACAAATATTTCTCATTATGACAAACAATTAGATCATGGAGTTTTTTTTTTTGCTTAATTTTGATTGCTAAAATCAAAATAATTTATTAGCACAAATTTTGAACTATTAGATTTTAATTATATAATTGTTTATTTTATTTATTCAATACAAATTATCTTTTTACACGTATTTTAATCATTTCTAAAATATATATGTTATGAAAAAACTTGACTATAAACTATAGCCATAACTGAAAGCAACCAAATACTTATGTACCAATTCTTATTTACAGTACTTGGTTCCATATAATTCCATATTTGCAGTATTTTTATGAGTGAGCAAGCAACTAAACCTCTACTAGTAAATAGTCTAAAAATTAGATTAAATAAATCAATAATTGAGGTGAATGATGTATACAAAAATTATTGAGCCAATTTAATTCCCATCATAGCCGCCATGCAATGAGTAAACATTCTAAACGGGGTACCTGCTTATCTCACTTAAGTGGTGTCTCATAGATAACGTAGAACCTGTGGAAAGTTCTAGCTTAATATGAGACACCATTTTTTTCACTTCAGCGGATACCCCGTTTACAAGTTCTATCCTCATGCAATGACCCACAAACTTCCTATCATTTAGTAAATAATCAGACTAGTTCACTGGCAACTTGACTACATAGATTTATTATTAATTATAATTATAGTGACTAATTAAATTTTTTAAATATTTGCAAAAATCAAATAAATAATGGATATTGGTTCGATTAACCTGAACCGGTCGGCTAATTTCGGGATTCATTGAAATGATCGAGTAAACACATGTTATAGTAACATACTAAATTTTCACCTAATTGAACCACCTCTCTCAATTCATTCTTTTTTTCCTTCATCCCAAAATAACTCCTGTGTTTTTTTTTTCTTTTGAGTGTTTTTTTTTTTTTGCATACTTCAGAAAGGTGCCGAAGCAAATTACCTCGTGTCAAAGGCCGGCCCGTGTTATTCCATGGCATTTGGCCCAAAACAAGTGTTCCTCACAGGATTCCACAACCACTGCACCAAAAACCTCCTCCCGTTCACGCCGTTCAAGTTGTAGCTCTCCCCCTCCACCCTCTTGAACACGTCCCCACGAAACCCCCGCCGCTCGCTGTCCCGTATGTGACACCCGAAATCCGCCAGGCCGGGCTAGAAGGAGAAGGCTTGGTCCACAGCCCAAGCCCACGTGTGAAGCCCGGAGTAGAGCCCAAAAATTGGGTCAAAATCGGAAGGTGGGCGTTCCGATTTTGATGGAGACACACGGCATCGTCGTCCCTTCCTTGGCTTCCGCGGAGCTTTTGCAGCGGCGTTGAGTGGCTTCGTCGGCGGCGCCTTCGGGAGATGTCAGGCGAGGCGATCGCTGCAGAGGAGCTGACGAGTTCTTCGGCAGAGGACGCATCTCCGGTGACGATTCCGGCGGAGACGACAGTAGCTGAGGCGGCTGGCGTCGGCGAGGTCTTCGGATGCAGACCCTGCGGAGCTGGCGAGCTCGACTTGGGCGAAGGATGCGGACGCGCGCGGAGGCGTGCGTGGATGGCTTCGACGGTTCGGGCGACGAGGGAGGCATGGCGAATGTGGGCGACTCAGAGGCGGTTCCTCCAGTGGCGGTTCGGCGGTTCCGGAGCGTGCAATGTGGTCCACGCGAGGATTGGGTGGCAAGCGGATCACGCGAGGAGTGATCATGCGAACGACATCTTCCCTGTCCTTTAAATCACCAGGTGGGTGATTGAAGATTTGTGTGCGTTGTTGGAGCGTCACCATCGTGTGCGACACCACACTACTGGCGTAGAGAGAGACGACGCCGAAGGCAGGTATGAGAGATCTATATTCCGATGGAGAGTGTGATGCCGTTGAAGAGATCTGAGAGGCCTAAGTCCGGCGCCTGAGAGGCAATGGCGAGAGTCAAATCCAGTGAGGAGGGATTTGAGTGGCGGTAAATCGATAGCAAGAGTTGCTATTGATATGAGAGTTGAGCGAGATCTAGCGAGAGATCTCTGAGAGAAGAGAGGGTTTTTTAACACATATTTGAGAAATAAGAGTGAAATTTCCCTTATTGTTAGTCTTCTCTAGGGACAATGAGTTCCTTGTTTCCAGCAAGTTCCTGCATCATTTCCATTGGTGGGTTGATAGACGATCATGACGAGGCTGAGGGCAAGGCGCGAGGCCCCTTCCCTACCGACACATCCCTTGTTCTTCGGTGATGAGTACATGTGTACGCATGAAGATGATGGCGTGGTTGAAGGTGACATAGACGAGTTTCAAACTAGCGTTCGAAACGAGGTGAGCGAGCACCGGGTCAACAATCAACATGGGGTCAAAATCGGAGTGAAATTTTGATTTGGGCACACAAACTTAAGTTCGCCGGATAACGGTTCGCGGGGTGTGACAGTTTGGTATCAGAGCTACAGTTAGTTCACCTAGAATGGTGATGCACGAAAGGAGGTTGCTGATGAGCGATGCAGACACTAGAGGTAGTGTTCAAACCTGAAGAGAACATCGAGGGCGATGTTCAACTCAGGTGTGGGAAAATGTGACACCCGAAATCCGCCAGGTCGGGCTAGAAGGAGAAGGCTTGGTCCACAACCCAAGCCCACGTGTGAAGCCCGAAGTAGAGCCCAAAAATTGGGTCAAAATCGGAAGGCGGGGGTTGCGATTTTGACGGAGACGCATGGCGTCATCGTCCCTTCCCTGGCTTACGCGGATCTTTTGCAGCGGCGTTGAGTGGCTTCGTCGGCGGCACCTGCAGGAGATGTCAGGCGAGGCGATCCCTGCAGAGGAGCTGACGAGTTCTTCGGCAGAGGACACGTCTCCGGTGATGATTCCGGCGGAGACGACAGTAGCTGAGGCGGCTAGCATCGGCAAGGTCTCCAGATGCGAACCCTGCAGAGCTGGTGAGCTTGACTTGGGCGAAGGATGCGGACGCGCGCGGAGGCGTGCACAGACGGCTTCGACGGTTCGGGCGACGAGGGAGGCATGGCAAATGTGGGCGACACAGGGGTGGTTCCTCCAGTGGCGGTTCGGCGGTTCCGGAGCGTGCAACGGGGTCCACATGAGGATTGGGTGGCAAGCGGATCACGCGAGGCGTGATCATGCGATCAACATCTCCCCTATCCTTTAAATCACCAGGTGGGTGATTGATGATCTGTGTGCGCTGTTGGAGCGTCACCATGGTGTGCGACACCACACTATCGGCGTAGAGAGAGATGACGTTGAAGGTAGGTCTAAGAGATTTGTATTTTGACGGAGAGTGTGACGCTGTCGAAGAGGTCTGAGAGGCCTGAGTCCGGCGCCTGAGAGGCAATGGCGAGAGTCAAATCTAGTGAGGAGGGATTTGAGTGGCTGTAAATCGATAGCAAGAGTTGCTATTGATGTGACGGTTGAGCGAGATCTGGCGAGAGATCTGTGAGTGAAGAGAGAGTTCCCTTATTGTTATTCTTCTCCAGGGATGATGAGTTCCTTGTTTTCATCAACAAGTTCCTGCATTATTTCCATTGGTGGGTTGATAGACAACGGCGACGAGGCTGAGGGCAAGGTGCGAGGCCCCTTCCCTACCGGCACATCCTTTGTTCTTCGGTGATGAGTACGTGTGTACGCATAAAGATGATGACGCGGTTGAAGGTGACACAGCGAAGTTTCAAACTAGCATTCGAAACGAGGAGAGCAAGCCCCGGGTCAACAATCAACATGGGTCAAAATCGGAGCAAAATTTTAATTTGGGCACACAAACTTAAGTTTGCCGGATAACGGTTTGCGGGGTGTGACACTGTACACCGCCACACACAGGTATGCGATCTCCGCCGGCGCCGCCGGATCCTCGCTGGCATACCACGCGTTGACCAGCGGGTTGCTCGCGATCTCCGCCAACTTGTGTCCGATCATGTTCACCATCCCGTCGGCGCCGACGTCGCCGTTCGGTGCCCCCATCACACCCCCACCATGAACTCGGGCAGCACGAAAGGGTACGCGCACATGCCCGGGCACCGCGCCCCGCTGTGGCCAACCAACGCGTAGGGCACCGTGGCGCCGACGATGGCCGGGAATGTGAAGTAATGGAAGCCGCAGACCTCGCGGCAGAAGTCCTCGACTGCGACGTCCAGCAGAAGTCCTCGTATATGAAGAACTCAAAAGTACCGTACCATCAAGCATCTCGAACTGCTGAAAAACCAAAAAACAAAAAAAATTCATTAGTCTTGTTGCATGATATAAAGAAAACCCTGTCTAGCCAAGGCCAAACATCTTTCATCTCTCAGCAACAGATAATAGTGTTGTCGAAAACATTACATAAATAGTTCAAAAAGGATACTTTGTAGGCTAAATTACCATGCTAAGTCTCATCTTATCGAATATTATATACCGCTACTGCTAATTAACTGGCACAATTATCTTCCTCACTGGAAATCAATTAAGGTTCCATCAGATGTTCCCGTCATTCGGTGTGCAGTATAATCCAACTCCATCCACAAACGGTGGAATGCTCGCGAAGAAAGAAAATCACTTGATGAAAAGAAATCTCACCTGAAATCCATTGGATAGAAAATTGACATTTACAATGCCTACATATGATGATAGAGATGCAAGGATAATAATAATAATTTAAGGTATCCAAGGTTTCAAATTGGACATGAAACATAAACAAGAACAAGAGAATGAGAGATGACGAACATTAAGTGAATCCAAATTACAAGTCTGCACGGATTGCTGCCTCTTCGAGTAGCCTTTGCAATCTTCTAATTCTTCTCTGTACAACAGAAGCATCACATTA
The DNA here is from genome assembly GCA_027563935.2 of Costus lasius. Classification (NCBI taxonomy): domain Eukaryota; kingdom Viridiplantae; phylum Streptophyta; class Magnoliopsida; order Zingiberales; family Costaceae; genus Costus; species Costus lasius. The sequence continues at coordinate 70,922,116 of CM050452.1, forward strand.
ATCTTCTCCACCCCAAAACAGATCCTCCCCTCCGCCACTGTTCATCACCTGTGCTTAATAATATGCACAGCAAAACAAGAACACCCCTTTCGCTTTTCTTTCTTTTTTTTCTCTCCCTTTTTTTTTTTCTTTTTTGTTTATGTTTTGGAGATTTCAAGCTTCACTCTGATCCAAGAAAATAAGAATAATATCACACCAGAAGTCCATCTTTTTTAAATTTCCAGCACTATGGTACTATTTCAGCAACTCCGACACCCACCCCACGTCCGGCACGGTCTCCGCCCTCTCAAGGAAGCTTCTATTTTTGCTCAATCTCTCAAACATCTTTGCCCGGAGCGCCCTCTCAAGTAGTATAAGATGGATGCGCTAGTGCATCTCATCTTGCATAGTTGTTACCCTTTGAGTAGTTCAAAAAAAAAGAGAGGAAAAAAAACAAAGGCGACAAATTATTCGTGGATGATTTCATGTCTTTATGACAGAATGAGAGAAAGAAATAAAAAGATGATGAATTTTGTATAAGGAGAAACTTTTGCAAGAAAATGCTTAAAGGATTTTTCTAGTCATCTTTTGACTAGAATTGTCATAAGAAGAAATCTCCCTACAAAATTGTTGAAGAGAAGATCAATCCTCGTTCGTAGCAAAATCAGCAAATTTTCTAAGTTCAGCAATTGTACAGAGATAAGGCCTAAAGGACAAAAAAAACATCCTTCATGTAAACTTGCTGCAAGGAAGATCAATTTCAACAAAAAAATTCCAAGTTCAGCAGTTGTACAGAATTTGAGGCAAGCAAAAAATGACAATTCAAGTATGTGGAGAAAATTCTTGAGCAAACTTGTGGCAAACAGTTAATAAATCAAAAGAAGAAGCATGAAATCAAATAGGAGCATGACATGTTATGAAAAAGGAAGAAGATAAAATCTCAAAATTCAATCACCAAGATCTGTAGCTTGAACAAAAGCGAAAGTGGTGGCGCAGATTTTTGCGTGATGAATGACCGCCAACTTCGTTTCTGTGTGATGAACGATCGCCGACTTCTTCAGCAAGTTGTAATATCAGCCTGAAGCATCAAACAAGATATTAAATAAAAAAATTCCAATTTGAGGCATTGAACCCTAAATAAATCTTTACAAAATTGGAGCTTCAACGAAACTTAATTTTACCTAAATCAAATTTAGAATAAAGCAAATTTGGCAAAGAACTCACCACCTTCTTCCATCGCCATAGCAATCAAAACCCAGCCTCTTTCGCTCAACTGTTGCCTATCACCAAAGAAGCCCTATGCTCGAGAGCCCTCTTCTTTTTCCCAAGTCAGTCCCTTTGGTATCAATAGCACCAAACCACTTCCTTCACGACTAATGCCCATCGCGATTGGAAGCTGCCACCATTCTACCATTCTTCAGCCCCACCGTTGTTGACCAGTGCTCTGCTTCCGCCCTCTGGAAGCCATCCTTGCTAGTGACCGTATCACCGATGCTCTGTTCGCCCATTTATGTGGAGGTTTCATGCTCAAAAGCCCTTTTATTCCTTAGCTGCTTTCTTTGAGGAGTTGCCCATCTCTGCTTTAGGGCTGGTTACTGCCATCAACTGCTCTTTATGTTGGCCTTAATTTCTCCATTCGCTGTCCATGGCTGCTGAAGATTAACCCCACATTTAAGAGTTCGGTGCCCTATGTATTCTCCTTCGCCACGAGTGTGTATGATGCCAAGATGGCAGATAGAGTGGAGTTGGTCCGCGAAGCGAACCAATTTGAATCCATCTTCTGCCCGCTAAAAGACTCGTGCGGCTAGTCTGGCAGAAATTTAACCGAGCCCAGTTTAATGCAAACTAGATTCTACATAAACGGACAAAATTAATTTTGACACAATCTAACCTATGATTCAAACTCGAATATAATAATGTTTAATCTAAAGATTAATATCGATATCAAATCAGTTTCAGTTTGTGATGGAATCAATTCAAATACAATTTAAACCCAAATCAATCTATATTGATGCAGCTAGTCCAACTTGACAAACCATGTTGAATAAAATAAAATATTCAAGTCATGTCTTAGTAGTATTCACTTAAATGAAATCAAATATTCATAAGCCATTTTCGGTCAAATATTTATTCTTCATTTTCTAATTCATCCAAACATTCAATACTTGCCAAATTACAAAATGTTAAGTCTTAGCACACTATAGTATAATATGTTAGATCGATCATAATGTCTTGCTCATAAATTGAATGGAAAATAACTGTAAAAGACATACCAGATTTCATGATGCTGTGAATTCAACCGGAGTGATCTTCTGACTGATTGTGTTGTTCGTCAAGAGAGGCGGGGCGGCCGATGGGAACCAAACTGAAAACCTCTCGACAAAACCTTACACCTCAATCAGGGACCACACCTATATATAGGAAAAACCTAATGGGCATAATTACTTATCAGCCCATCAGAGATAAGACAATTATGCCCCCAGGGATTCTACACAATAAAATAGCCCCTTTCCATACTCTAATTAATAAATGACAATAAATAATTTAGAGATTAAGTTATACACGATTAATTACTACAATGCATGTACGTCTACATGCCCAAATGCAATATATTATGTATGTACATGGTGCATAGTCCACATAGATCCTAACATAATATTGTTTAAGATGGGCATATGTTGATGATTATCATCGAGACGTAGTTCCTCAATATAATATTGTACTTGGAATGTCAAGATTGAAATAATCATCCTTCAAATCCAAATTTCAAAATACTCATGACTCATTCAGACCAAGTATTCCAAATTTCAAAATACTTGCAAGTCATGCAGATCAAATATTTCAAATTTTAAAATACTCATAAGTCATCTAGACTGAGTATTCCAAATTCTAAATTACTCATAAGTCATCTAAATCGAGTATTCCAAATTTTAAAATACTCATAAGTCATCTAGACCAAGTATTCCAATTTCCAAAATACTCATAAGTCATTAAGACTGAGTATTCTAAATTTTAAAATACTCATAAATCATCTAGACCTAGTATTCCAAGTTCCAAAATACTTATAAGTGATTAAGACCGAGTATTCTAAATTTTAAAAATACTCATAAGTCATCTAGACCGACTATCCCAAATTTTAAAATACTTATAAACCATCAGGGCCGAGTACAAATCTAAACCCAAATACTCACAAGCTCCCCGGCCGAGTATCCACCAAATACCCTTATTTCTTCAATGACTCAACATTCACAAGAGGTCATTTCTTAGGTAACTAAGTTTATTTCTCTTCATACTTTATACCAATTTTTTTTTTATGTGGATCATCATTTATGAACTATTTTGTCCTCTAATTATATGAGATGTTATTTTTATAATATAAATCTCTAAATCAAAGGTGTCATAATATTAATTTCAGGGATAATTAATAATAAGTGCTTGTATTTATTGGAAGTTAAATTCTACTTAAATAAAATCTTATTAATATAAGATGAATTTAAAAAGATCATATTATTTTAAATCTTAACCAATTTTGACCCTACAAAATGGACTATTCTATTTCTATTTGTACAAAATGGTAAAGGGGCGTATCTAATCTTTCTTTGTCCATAAGTTTTTGTCTCTTCAGCGCGGAGTAGAGCAGTTGCGAGCTCTAGCCTTGAGGTCACAAGTTCAAATCATGTCTCCGCATAGGATTACTACTATCCTAGAACTACTTCTATATCTAGAATAATAGTGTTTTCATAGCAATTAGCATAGTAGTTCAAAATTTTGATTTTCTTTCTTATCTTATCATAATACTACTTTACTGTATCTTCTCCTCGGCAAAGTGAAATTTTATCATTTGACCATATCCACATTTTCTTTGTTCTTTCTTTGTTCATATATTATAACTTCTCCTTGACAAAGTGAAATTTTATCATTTGACCATATCCACATTTTCTTTGTTTCTTTTTTTGTTCATATATTATATATCATATATGCGTCTAGAACATATGTAGAGGGCCAAATATTCATGTAATATAAGAATGACACATCATTTTTTTTTTTGGGAATTTAGATTGAATCTTAATGTGTCTCACAATTTGAATATATTAGAAGCAGAAGGAGTGGAAATTTTGGATCGGGAAAATACAAAATAAGTTCAAGAGATGAGAGAATTAAGAATAGTAGCACAAAGACTAATCCAATCCATAATGATGTACTGGAAAATACAATATTTTTATTACTTGGCCAACCGTCAGAAGAAGCAAATACAACGGGTACACTAATCAGTACAAACCATAGTTTCAAACACTTGGTGATTTTCAGCTAGTGTAAACTAGTGTAGTTGGTTAGTGCAAACCATAGTTTCAAACACTATAACCTCTTAGACTAAACTAAGATTCTAATGTTAGTATAGATACATAATAATACTAGCATATAAGGTGTTAGTTACATCAATTATAAACCATCCTATGCTAAATAAATCCTTAGAAAGTTAGTCATAAATGACTCCATGAACTGCCATGTTTTTCTTTTTCAGTTCAACTCTAAAAATTTATTGTCTTGCCGGCCTGGCTTTCCCTAGTCTCATCCCAATCGGAACGCTGCTCGGCCGCAACTGCATCCGCCGTTCACCAAATTAATTTAATTAATCAATTAATCACATGAAGAGTATGGTTCCTTAACAAGAGATGATCCACTGCTGGCTGTCTGGAGATGTCAATGCAATCAAAAAGCTCTCCGCTTCTCGACTGAGAAACAATTATAAATTATTCATTTAAGTATATAATAACAGCATAAAGCGATAACTTTGATCTCGAGTAAAATATAAATAATTTGTATGCATTGGTGTAACTAGAGATGTTCATGGGCCGTGCCTGGCCTACCTCAGCCCGATAGGCTATGGAGCATAGCTTGAATTTTGCTAAGCCCAACCTAAAAATGATAGGCTAGCCTTGACATGCTGGACACAACTCAGCCAATTAAAAATATAAAAATATAAAAATAAAACTAAAAATAATATATATTTATTTATTAGAAGAATATAAAAAAATAAAAAATATATATAAAAAAAATTAATAAAATCTTATTTAATATAGTGTGTTGCCCAATCTGTGCATAGCTTAGCACTGTCACAAGCCGTACCTAGCACGACCCATAAGCAAGAAGGTGATAGAATTGGTAACAAAACATAGAGAAAGGAGGTGATTAATGATCTTTTGATTGTGTTCATCGAGTTGATTCTAATTTTCAAAAAAACACTCTACTTGATTTTGAACAAAATTTTAAATATTTTTATTTTAATAATTTAAAATTTTATTAATATTTTAAAATAATATATTTATTTATTATTTTAAATTTTGACAACAACTAAAAAAATTATTTACCAAACAAATTAAAAAATTTGGCATCACATCACAGCTTAGCATAGGTCAGCATAATCAAGAATTTGGTAAGAGAGAAATGAGGCCTAAACTTATGCTATTAACCAAATATTTAGGTATTTGGGCATTTGGGCTTGACACAAATTAAGTAGTTGATATTGATTTAGTTTGTTCGATAATCCGATACAAATTGAATCTACTTTAGACCTAATTAACTATTTTAAATGGGTTATACTGCGAAACCAAATTGAATCTAACAAGGCCAGAATACTGGATGAAATAAACAAAAAATTCATGTATTAGATAAAAAATTTTGATACTTGGTTACTACTCGTTCCTAATTAATTGTATTTTATAAATAGATCATAAATATGCCAATAAAAGTAATGAAATTGATTGTTTATTCAAAAATTTACTAGTGTACCATTTTTTTTTTCATTTTCTAAAGTTCTGACTTATATTGTTTTACATTGTAATTTGTTAAGCTCTCGTTTCTTTAGTTCAAATATCGTAAGCAATTTAAATCATATATAAGTTGTGGTATGGGTGTGTTTTATAATATTGTTGTTGTTATTGTAAGAAAGAGCTATGTAGCATACTGTTAGTTTATGTGTAAGCTTTTTTTATGGAGTTAAATAAAATCACTAAATCCATAGTGACATATAAGAATTAATTATATAATTTAAATTTTTTTATTTTTTAACTAATTTATTATATAAAATTATCACTCAAAAGCAAATTAAAATTTAATATTATAGTAATTATTTAGTCGCGTATATTACTATTTCCCATAACACCATATAGCCAAACGTTGCTTGTAGGCGTTGGCCTACAACAGTAGTGTAGGGCAGTGATGTGGGGTTAAACGTGTATTTAAACAGAAAAAATTTCCAAAGCACCGGGTTGCCCAAGAATCCTGCACAGCGCCCCCTACGATTCGAGAACCGAATCTTAAAGTCCCCCAGATTGCGTGAATCTTCGCAATCTCAAAGCTATTCCGCTCCCGTTAACGCCCCGTTACTTAGTGCTACAGCTAACCCTGGTTACTTTTCGGAATGCATTAACGCCCGTCGGCTCTCTCTCTCCCACGTGACTATCGACTGTGTTGAAATCTCTCTCCCCCGTGAAAAAACTTTTCCGCCGATGCCCTAAACCCGAGCCGACCTCTCGCCTGACGCCGTGAACCCTAGCCAACCTCTCGCCCGATGCCCTAAACCGTAGATGTCTCCCTTGTGCTTAGATACGACAAGGGAGCATATGCAATAGGCCCAAAGATCTTTAAATGAGAGATATTGGGCTTATTACCACTCCATGTTTCTTATGGTGTCACTTCTTCTAAGCCTTTGATTAGACAACTATTGAGTAAATATATCAAGCAAGCCACCGCTTCTCCCCAAAATTCTTTAGGCATTTTTTTGTTTTGTAGCATACTCCTCACTATGTCAAGGATAGTTCAGTTTTTTGTTTTGGCTACTCCATTTTGTTGTGGGAAATAAGGTATCGTCAATAATCTTCTAATGCCATTCTCTTGACAAAATAACTCAAAGGACTTGGATGTAAATTCTCCTCCACGATCGGATCACAATGCTTTGATAGTTTGGCCACTTTGATTCTCCACTTGTTTTTTGAATCTTTTGAATACTTCAAGTGCCTCCGATTTCTCCTTTAGGAAGTACACTCATGTCTTCCTACTAAAATCATCAATAAAAGTTAGAAAATAACGATGCTCACCATAGAAAGATGGAAAAATTAGTCCACATATATCGGTATGGATGAGCTCAAGAGGCTTCTTTGCATAATATGTTGATTCCTTTGGAAAGCTTTTTCTTGGTTGTTTGGAAATAACACATTCTTCACATAAATGATCTTGTATATGGATGTGAGGTAGACCTTCTACCATTTCTTTACTTGACAATAACTTGAGAGCACCAAAGTTAACATGTCCAAATCTTAAATGCCATAACCAAGAGCTATCATTCATTTTGACATTTAAACACATAGTATCAACATACTTTATGTTCAACATAAATAATTTATTCTTTGACATTTCAACTTGTGCTACTAACTTCATATCTCTATTTCTCAAGAAAAGACTTCTATCTTTCATGCGCACATCATATCCTTTTCCAAAAGTTGGCCAAGACTTAGGATATTAGTTTTCATATTGTGCACATAATAGACATTGGAAATGAAATGATGATTTCCTTCTTTAGATTGAATGAGAATTTTACCCTTTCCCTTCACTTCTACCTTTGAAAAATCTTCAAATGATATATGCCCATGAGACGCTTCATCTAACTCCATAAAAACATGCTTGTGCCCACACATATGATTACTTGCTCCACTATCCAAATACTAAAGATCTTGATTACCTATATCATTTTCCTTTTGTGCTAGCAATAAAATTGATTCATTTTTCTTTTCTTCTTTTTTCACATAGTTAACCCTCTCATCAACCTGATTAGATTTACTACACTAAAATGACCAAGCTTATTGAATGTGTAACAACGAACTTTAGATTTACCATACTTTCCACCTCTTGAGAAATCATCTCTTTTTTGTTCTTTTTTTGTATTTTCTTCATCACTTGTCTTTGGCCTCTTCCATAGAACTCACCATGACCTCTACCTTTTCCACGGCCTCTACTATGATAGCTTCCCCTTTATCCTCTTGCTTCCTCATCTTTATCTTTAAGAGAGAGCTTACTTTGAAGAGCTTGTTCAAAGGTCTCTTGCTTCTTCCTTTGAAGTCTTTGCTCATGAGCTTGGAGAGAACCCATGAATTCATCAATGGTCATAGTCTCTAGATCTTTTGCTTCCTCTATCGCCACAACAATATAATCAAATTTTGTATCTAACGAGTATAGAATTTTCTCCACCACTCGATTATCTTGTAAGAATTCCCCATTCCTTTTTAATTGGTTGACCACGGTCAACACTCTTGTGAAGTAATCTGATACGGACTCTCCCTCTTTCATCTTTAAACTTTCAAATTCACCACGAAGGGTTTGTAGTCATACCATTCTTACCTTCTCAATTCCTTTAAAAGAGTTTTGGAGAATCTCCCATGCTTTCTTGGAGTTAGTGGCAATGGCAATCTTCTCAAATGTTCCTTCATCTACTCCTTGGTAGATCAAGAAGAGAGCCTTTCTTATCTTTATTCCTTGACTCCTTCAAGGATTCTCTTTGATTCGCCACTAGGGTAGCTTCATCTTGGGGTTTAACGTACTCCTTCTCTACTAACTCTCACACATCTTGAGAACCAAGCAATGTCTTCATTTGGATACTCCAATTTTAATAGTTGTTGGTAAGGTGGGGAATAGGAAATGACATATTAGAGGCGATAACTAATGTGGCTCTGATACCACTTTGATATAAATTAGAAGAAATATTGAGAGAGACAAGATGAATAAGAAATATTTTATTTCTTGCACACACTACAAATGACATAACATTCTCTACTTATAGAGAGTTCTACAAAGTTTGCAATAAATATAATGTAACATAAAAATTAAATTTTATCATAACCTCCTTTTTTTTTTAATTTTTATCTTCACTGACAATTAACTTAACTTTATTTTCATCATTTAACATTCCATGATAATAACCTTCACCTTAATTGTAATTTTTTAACTCTCATGGAATTAACTAGTCATCAATTTTTACCACCAAGATAATTAAGTTCAATTATTCTTCAAATAAAAGACCATTTTCGATTGGGTTTGAGATGCTTGTGGATAGAGCATTGGCGTTTATTGTTTAAAAAATTTTTTCATCCCCATCAAGAGCTTAATGTTATCTATCCAAATGCATCCAGTAAGTTTTACTGGAAATGTTATCTATCCAATTCTAAACAAGGTAGGAAGGTGGGGGTGGGGGGATTCATTGAGTTTATATAATTAACAAAATTCTAAGATTTTGATATCATATAACTTAATCCTCTACTGGTTTAATTTCACTGGTCCGCAGCCCATGTAATTGGAAATTATAGAGCATAAGATGTCGATATAATTTTCAAATTGAAAAGTTATAGAGTGATTGTGTTAAGCCTCATATTCCTCATATTCTCTTTCATCTCATTTGCTGTCTTATTCATTTTTTTTTATAAAATAACTAAGTTTGGTTGGTTTGTTTTAGTAAATGATTGTGTTAAGCCTCAACTTAAGGGTATGTTAGGCTCTACTTTTAAATTAATTTTAATTAGTTTTTAGTAGAAAATAGCTAAAAAGATGTTTAATAATGAAAATAAAAAAAAAAAGAATATGAAAAAGCTATAATTTGATTTTTTTTTATTCTAATTTTTTAAAAAACAATCCACTTGATTTTGATCAAAATTTTAAATATTTTTATTTTAATAATTTAAAATTTTATTAATATAGAAAAAATATATTAATATTTTAAAATAATTTAAAATAATATATTTATTTATTATTTTAAATTTTAACAACAACTAAAAAGTTATTTGCTCAAAAATTTAAAAAATTTGGTATCACATCATAGCAAAGCATAGGTCAGCATAATTAAGAATAAGGTAAGTGCAAAACGAATAAAACTTCTAAGTGGGTACCTGATCTAACCCTAAACTTACTTTGGGATTTGTGCACGCACGAATCCTAAACTAATCCTAAAGCTAAAAGTGGATACCCACGCAAGTGGGGTATCCGCTTAAGAAATTTTTTCATGCGAAAATATTTGGGTATTTGGGCATTTGGGCTTGCCACAAATTAAATAGTTGATATTGATTTAGTTTGTCCAATAATCTGATACAAATTGAATCTACTTCAGACCTAATTAACTATTTTAAATGGGTTATGATGTTAAACCAAATTGAATCTAACAAGGCCTGAATACTCGATGAAATAAACAAAAAAAATTCATTTATTAGATAAAAAAATTTGGATACTTGGTTACTAGTCGTTCCTAATTAATTGTATTTTCTAAATAGATCATAAATATGCCAATAAAAGTAATAAAATTGATTGTTTATTCAAAAGTTAACACGTGTACCTTGTTTTTTTTTTCATTTTCTAAAGTTCTGCCTTATATTGTTTTATATTGTAAATTTGTTATGCTCTTGTTTTATATTGTAAATTTGTTATGCTCTTGTTTCTTTAGTTCAAATATCGTAAGCAATTTAAATCATATATAAGGTGTGGAATGGGTGTGTTTTATAATATTGTTGTTGTTACTGTGAGAAAGAGTTATGTCGCATACTATTATGCTATTATCGTTAGTATTATTTTGAGTTTATGTGTAAGTGTTTTTTTTCTATAGAGTTAAATAAAATCCATAGTGACAGATAAGAAATAATTATATAAAATAAAAATTTTAATTTTTTTACTTTTTAATTAATTAATTATATAAAATTATCATTCAAAAGTAAATTTAAATTCATTGTCTAACAAGCTAGGGTTCTCATTATTGGTAGTATAATTCTTGGATGACAAGTTGAAGAGGTCATCCGATCCATTGTCAAGATAATATTCATTGTGGTTTCTTCATTTAGATTCGTCAAATAGTAGTTTGATTTTTTCACCAGCCCCAACTATAATTGTGAGGAAAGCCAAAGAGGTAGGAGAGGATTTGAGATATGGGTGATGGAGTCAATCACATAGAGAAAGGAGGTGATGAATGATCTTTTGATTTTGTTAATTGAGTTGATGGATCTATAAATCTCCTTGAGATGGAATCATATGTAGATTGAAGAAGTCATAGCTAGTGTTCCATCAAGATCCATCTTCTAGGCCACCTTCGTTGTGGCTTCTTCATCCAAATATGGTGAGTAGTAATAGTATTTTGATTTTATCATTGACTTGGAATGTGATTATGTGGAAATGCCAAGAGGTAAGAGTGGATTCTAGGCATGGGAGAAACTACAAGTATGGAAGCCATAATATAAGACCATTTTGATCGGGTTTTGCACAACTTGTGGATTTTATCACCCGCTTGGAATATGATTGTGAGAAAGTGCCAGGAGGTAACAGAGGATTCTAGATATGGGAGAAATTGCAAGGATGGAAGCCATAATAGAAGACCATTTTCGATTGGGTTTGTGATGCCTATGGATAGAGCATTGGCGGTTATTGTTTAAAAAGATTATTATAATTTTTTTTCATCCCCATCAAGAGCTTAGGCCTAGTTTCCTTGGACAGAATCCGCACGAAAAGAAAAGAAAAATACATTAAATGTTATCTATCCAATTAGGGGTGTCAATGGGTACCCGACTTCGCAGGTACCCGACCCAGGGTACCCGACCCGTTTATGTCGGGTTCGGGTACCCGATTAGCTAATCGGGTCGGGTTCGGGTTTACTCCCATGGGTACCCGCGGGTACCCGATACCCGATTATATATAATAAAATATATATATATATATATTTATATATTTATATAATAAATTGATTTTTTATAAATATATTTATTATTATTATTATTATTATTTTATAGTTATATTTTATAAAAATAATTTAAAAATAAATATTTTAATTTAAATGGGTATCCGTTTAAATACCCGACTCGGGTTTAACTGGGTTCGGGTTTGGCTAAAAAGGATAGGTACCCGACCCGTTGACATCCCTATATCCAATGCATCTATAAGTTTTACTGGAAATGTGTGTGCAGAGGGAGGAAGGTGGGAGTGGGGGATTCATTGAGTTTATGAACTTAACAAAATTCTAACATTCATTGAATTTATGTCCTAAGCAGTTGTGTAGGGTAGCGATGTGAGGCTAAACGGGCACTTAAACACATGTAAAATAAGTTTCTTTTATTAGTTTTTAGTAAAAAAAATATTTAATGTGAAAAATGCTTCGAAACAGAAAGTTACCGTTTAAAATTAAAGAGAAAGAAGAAACATATATTTCAATTTCAAAGATTATTTTTAATTATAGTTAACATTTTAAAAATTATAAACAATAAAAAAATTAGAGAAATTGACGAGGTCTAACTGGAATCACATGCGCATGTTGCTACTTGAAGGGTCAACGGATTGTTTTTGTCAAGTGTAGAGATCAATCTGTGTTTACTGTTAACGTGCAAGCAAAGGAATTACTAATTACTCACACACTTTGCTTCTTCTTATTCTGTTCATTGCTGCCGGCAGAAAAGCAATGACACTCGCCGCTGGTCTTCTTGTCGTCGCCTGTGGCTCGTCCGGTAAGAGCAACGGATTGTTTTTGTCAAGTGTAGAGATCAATCTGTGTTTACTGTTAACGTGCAAGCAAAGGAATTACTAATTACTCACACACTTTGCTTCTTATTCTGTTCATTGCTGCCGGCAGAAAAGCAATGACACTCGCCGCTGGTCTTCTTGCCGTCGCCTGTGGCTCGTCCGGTAAGAGCAACGGATTGTTTTTGTCAAGTGTAGAGATCAATCTGTGTTTACTGTTAACGTGCAAGCAAAGGAATTACTAATTACTCACACACTTTGCTTCTTCTTATTCTGTTCATTACTGCCGGCAGAAAAAGCAATGACACTCGTCGCTGGTCTTCTTGCCGTCGCCTGTGGCTCGTCCGGTAAGAGCAACAAATGATCAAAAGTCAAATAGTTAATGATGATTCATATGCTTCGAAACACAAACCTTGTCGAGTTTCTGTTCACCCTTAGCTTGTTATTTGTGAACACAGAATTCAACTGATATCATTTCTTAAAGAGTTGAATAGAGGTTGAATAATAATAATAATATTTAAATCACACCATACAAAAGCGGAAGAAGTTGTTTTGAGCCAGCTCAACACAGTTGAGAGAGTATCTGATGCATACTGTCTTCAAGCTTGATCAATTGTTGTTGATGCTTGCAAATATTTATATGAAAAAAACAGTGTCATATGGACTTCCTACTCTAAAAATTGATAAAATTAATTAGAAGAATCTTGTAGATCTAAATTACCAGTCATATGAAATGGAAAATTTGGATGGATTAGGCCACTTTTCCGTAGGTTATATATTCACTTATGCAAATTTGATAAATTTGATAAATTATTGATTAGTGATTTTTGTATACATATCAATATTTATAATGAAAATTTTAAATATTGATTACTGCTATCAAGAATAGTGATCCTATAAACAAGAACTTGTCAATATGAGAAAGTCATACATTCTTATCTTGCTTCATCTCGTGCTTGCCAAAAGAATCATTTTTAGGCTTTTAGCCCTGCTATAAAAAATCCTATGCTTCTTTCAATGTGTGTGAGCTTCGATGGTTTTTTTTGAGAAAGAATGCTATGGTGTAGGTCGAAGATTATACAGTTTTGTAAAATAGATTTCTTATTTCTTACCAGTGGATTCTATAGATCACCTCAGTGAAGTATCTGAACTGGTGATGTCATTGGTTGTCAACGTAAGGAGTAATGAAACCCTATTATCTTAATGGGGTGGATTTGAAATTTGATTGATAGGAAGCATATGAATCACCATCTTAATTTAACATTATAACATAAAAACAAACTAAAAAGGTTTGTGATTAAGTGCACTATTTCAGCTTAAGTCAGATGTAAATTAGAAACCATGAGAAATATTTATGGTTACTGTAGCAAATCAGACATCGATGTTCTATAGTACATTTAGAGGAGGCTGATTTTCATAAACACCGGCTGAGTTTCTGGCTGACTTCAGGGATGGAGTGAAGCTAGTTTTAAGCTTCCCTATATGCAGTTCAAATTTCAATCAAAAGATAAAAAAATTTATGAAATCTTAAAAATGGAAAGTTCAAAATTCGGTTTGGAAAAATTAAGGTTGCGATTAGTTTGTGACAGGATGCGTGGCTCACCTCTGCACTCCCTCAAATTGCTGTCAACTCTATCGTAATCGTAATGGGGATGCGTCGAGTAAAGAGGGAGGGACTGCATGTGCTGTTACCCATTAGAATTAATTTCCATTGGTAAGTTTTGTCTACGTAGAGTCTAACTACTAACTATAAAGAGAAGAGATGGGTTTAAGTAGAATTAGGAAACAAAACAATTGAGAATATTGGCAGCAACTTTATGCAATGAAATCTCCCAGCCGAGAATAGATAAACAATGTTGTCTGCAGACTTGAAGGAAGGAAAGGAGTTCTTTGTTCCAACAAGCCATATCACAGCAGAATCTGAGCACGAGGGAAGAAATCGGTGTGAGAGCAGAAGGCGAGCCCTGATTAGAAAAATCATTGCCTGCTGCGACGATCGGTCGATCGCCGAAAGATGAAACGTGTATTCTACCTCCTCCTGTTGATTATGGTGAAGCTTGATTTCTTTTTTGCTGAGAGAAATTTTGCAGCTAATGCACCACTTGTAGCGGCCTCTTGTTTTTTCAATGAAGCACACTTGTAGCTAATGCACCATTTGTCGCCTTCCGCCTTTGATTTCACCCTTTGTCAATTTCGCCTTCGAAATCCACCAAAAAGTCCTAATAATCTATCCAAAGCTCCCTTATCTAATTCTCCATCCTTTGAATAGGTTTCACCCAAATTTCGGTGTGAAAAGGAATCAAATCAAGTGAGGAACTGAGTAAAAATCGGAACTAGCAGATAAAATCACGGCACCACCCGTAATTCCTTCTGTGTATTTTGGAAAACAGTCGAGAGGAATCACAGCCATGATCATAATCATGGCACTACTATGAAACTTTCTATGGGAAATTTTTAGGAAATCACAGCTGGGCTGTGATTCTTTTTGTGAACTTCGGAACTTTGCACCAAATAAAATTATGGCTGTGATTTTGATCACATTCCCTTCAGATCACGACCGTGATTCTTCGTCAAGTTCTGTTTTTGCCTGAAAATTGACGGATAACTTCATCTCGATGTCAAGAACTCATTCGTGCACTCAGATGCTTCAAAATCTATCAAAACTTTGGTCATTTTCCCTGAAATATGACAAAAGCAGGGAAAGGTGAAGATTCAGAACAAACAAAAAGATTTAGTCAAAATAAGTGAAAATATGATAAAAATAGGAGAGATTATGTATATAAATCATAGTAAAAATACTATATAAATACGAGACATCATTTTCCTAATTAGTTTCCCTCCATACGCACTTTTACTTCCCTTGCCTAAAGACCATCTCATGGCTTTAATCATTGCATTGTCTCCTAAAGCTTAGAGTCGGAACTAAAGACCTCCATCCCATAATCAGTCTGTGTCAAGGAAGGATACAAACAAAATAATCCCTTATTTACTAGGGTGGACCAAAAAAGGAGGAAAAAGTAGAAGGAAAATACTCCTAAAATCCCTCCATTACTAATCCACCCCAATATGGCGAAAACACTGACTTCTTTCTTTGACGTTGTTGGCTCTTTGTTCTCTCGAATGTTGCTGCCTCTCTTTCTCTACTTCTTTCTTCGATGTTTCTTCCACGATCCACCAATTTTCCATGTACAAGCACAGAGCCATCGTCTTCACTACTCTCAACTATCGTTGAGGTAAGTTCTATGGACTCTCTCCTTTCTCTCTTCACTAGTGGCCTTCCTGCAAACCAAACATTTCTGCTGCTATCTTCACTGCTTGTTCCTGCAAAGGAAGGGCTGCGCCTATAAATAGTGGTCGCCGACCACAAGGCTTCTTGTTCCTGATCTTCACATCATGCGGTTGCTTCATCTATGTGATGCTCATCAGGAGATGCAATCATGGGCAGAGGCAATTCAATGTGTCGTAGCTATAATTGGTGGCATTATGCAGGTGAGTTCATCAGTTGGCATCTTGTAATTGGTTCAGTTATTTATATGTATAAATTGATGAGCTTTGGTTCCTTGTTTACATCTGATCCATTACAACATTTGGCATTTCCTTAGAACTCGATCTTCACCTCCAAAATGGCATAAGCAGTTCGAGGTAAAGAGGACGCATTTGGCTAAGCTCAATTCATCGAGGAAGTGTTGTGGGGAATTTTTTAGGAATTAATTTGATAATAATTTTGCATGCGTTTACTCAATATTAATTAGCTAATTTGCAAAAATTAAAAGAAGAATTAAAGAATGAAAAACTCTAAAGCGCATTACGGCTTGTCCTTAGGTGAAAGTTTTAGGCTCTCATGTCAGTTGATTCCGAACTGAATATCCAGGATACGACCAGGATACTCCTCCTGCGGGTCACGACTATGGAGAAGATGACCAAACACCCTTTCAGTATTAGAGCAGGAAAAAACCAAGAAGCAAAGAAGACAAATCGTGAGGAAATCGTTGTCTGACTTTTGCTAAGGTTTAGCAGCCTTTTAACAGGCTAAAATCAATGACAAAAAATCTAACATTAACCATATTAACGTTGCGCACTTAATTGGCTAATCAAACATAAAATAAAGCATTTACCAATTTCAATTAATCGGCTCATTGAAAACTGTTTGCATTCAATTGGTAACAATTCAATTTAGGCACGAATTTAATTGGCAAGATGGATGGCGAAAATCAATTTAATCAAATAATTGAATTCGATTTGCAATCCCATTAACAAAAGGTAATGTTAATCAATTAATATATAAAAGGTTTTTTTTATAATTTTATTCTAACTATCCCCTACAAAATTAAAAAAAATGAATATAATAAAATTTAATAAAAAAAAATAAAATTAAATTGTTGTTCAATACTTATATGATGCGGTCAGTAAAGTGCACTTAAAGACATAACCTTTACTTAGTGAAACAGTTTTCCTCTGAAGAAAAAAATAGTGAATTAGTCTTGAACTATTTTTCTTTGACCTAGATTAGAACAAATTCACACACAATACAAGGTATATCTGATTGTGGGGTTGCGTATTTTTTGCCGTACGCGTGTATCTTCATGAGAGCTTCTGAGGGATGTCTATGTCCTCAGCTGCGGCCGTATACAGACTCTCTCATATAAGAAGTTCCCTACAAGGGATGAGTGTAGAGGCTCATCTCATGGTAATTAACCACTTTGGAAAGTTTTCCTTTCCTTTACAATATGAGCACAAATCTATCCTCATGAATGGAGTTTAGAGTATCAACCCTATCACATAAAATTTTATACATCGTCGTGTTTTATAATTTTATTTTTTAAAGTGCATATTGGCCAATCAATCAGTTTGTTATTACCTATGCTGAAAGGTCTATTTATAGACTAATTCTCATTTCTCTCGATACTTCTTGAATCTTTGTCCTAGGCAAGCCTTTGGTCAAGCCATCGGCTATGTTGTGCTCAGTCTTTACAAAAGAAAGAGCTATAATTCCATGTGAGTCCAGTTATTTTGTAGACTTTTGTCTAATTTTTATATGATGACTCATTTTAGTATTTATTAGTTTCTTTTTACAAAATTCTATTACTGCTTGTGAATCACAATGAATATAGATAGGAGCTGAAGGAGTAGAAGAGAATGGAAGAGAAGAAATTAAGTTTTTAAGCCATTCAACTTCTATACAAGTGGTGTCAAAAGCGATTAATTTTGCTTCCATGGTGCTCCTAGCAATTATAGATTATTTAGAAGATTGTCATGTGATGACACTTCCACCTAATATAAACACTTAGCCTGAAGTAGATTTAATATTATTAGAATCAGATATCCAATTGGCATCATTGAAACTTTCTAATATAGAAGGAAATTCAGTAAATTTTAAACCATATGAAACTGTGCCTTTAAGATATATGAATACTCTACCTAGAGCATTCCAACGAGATTTACTAGAATTAATAGTATATCACCTTAACCTAGATACTACATAGACTATGGGCCGGTTTGGGGCTGTTGGCCGCTCGCTTTTGTCGGTGCGACCAACGAAAATAGTGTAGGTGAGAGATGTTTGGGGCTGAGTCTATTGGGCGCACCAGCGGAAAACAGCTGCCCCACAGTCGCCTGCTTCTCGTCACGCGAACACAGCTAATCCTGCTTCTCATCACGCGAACACGCTGACGCCTCACCTACTCCTCACATGTTTCCAATGCCTACTGAACTACCGCCGACCTCCGCCGCCTCGCCGGCCTCCTAGGAATCAACTCCCCCCTCGCTCGCTTCCCCTGTGCCTCGCCAGCTCTAGTGCCTGCCTCTAGCACCTCCAATGCCTGACTCCTCTGCCTCTCTACTGTCCAGATCTAGCGCCCGCCTCTAGCTCCTCGCCAGCTCCAGCGTTAGCCTCCTCCGCCTCTAGCGCCTCGCCTCGCCAACTCCAGCTCCTCCGCCTCTAGTGCCTCGCTTCGCTAGCTCCAGCTCCTGCGTCTCCAACTCCGGCTCCAGCTAGCTCTGGCTCTAGATCCAGCTCTTGTGCCTCCAACTCCGGTTTCAGCCCCAGCTCCTTGTGCCCACCAACCTTCGCCGCCTCTTCCTCTACGTCCAAAACCAGCTCTAGCCTACCTCCTCCTCCGAATTGCACTCGCTGAGTTCCCTTGACGACATTCGAGTTCACCTAATGATATAGGAAGAGGATGGCTTCAAAATAGAAATGTTACACTATTATTCAAAATAGATGATATTAAATGTTGATAAATGTTGATATTCAAAATAGAGGATGGCTTCAAATTTCAGGGTATTTAGCATGAACGATTTCAATAGTTGATATTAAATGTTACACTATTATTCAAAATAGAAATGAGAAATAATATTTTTACTCATTCTAAATTTTATTTGAAGGAAAATTATATAGAAGGGTTTTATTATTATTATTTTTCAACAACAAATTACAAAGGCGGATACATTAGGAAAAAAAATATTAAGAAGTGCTTATATGATTGGGGTATTTTTCAAGACTATAATTAGTTATTAATTATTTTGAGTTTTAAAATAGTAGTTTAATATATAAATATTAATGTGTTGCTAATATATTAAACAAGAAAAATATTTAGGCATAAACCATACCCTACAATTTAATTAGGTGCTTTAAAAACATAAATCTTAAAGTAATGTTAAAATTTTCTACTTAATATAACTGCACAACATTTTTATTCTACTGACCAGCACTTGTAGTTTCCCAAACAGTTTCCTTCTTCCTCAGCCAGCTACCTTTCAACTAGTAATTCTCCAGCCAGCAAAAGCTAGAAGCAGAATCAGCCCCAAACTGGCCATATATTAGGTCTTGTCCTATTTGAAAGGTATAAGAGTGATCCTATGCATTGAGTATTTTTTTTATTTATAAATTTTCTATTATTCTTTTCTAATGGAACACTAGAATCATAAAGAGTAGAAAGAGAAGAGTAGGGAGAAAATCCAAATTTTTCTATGATTTTATTTGTGTAATGAGATTAAGATAAAATTAATGTATTTGGTGATTTTAATATTTTCATACCTAGAATGACTTTTGCTTCTACTATGAGAAATATAAAATTAAGAAAATTAAGAAAATCCAAATTAATGTATTTGATGATTTATAGATTTTCCATTTTCAGGAACAGGAATTAAAATATAAAATTAAGAAAAATATTTAGGTAATAAGTATCTTTAAAATCATTTAAAAAATTCCACCTTTCTTCTTATTTTCACTTATAAGAAATTGAGTTTAAAAATTAAATGGGAATTCAAGATAGCATCAAAATGCTTGACGAGTTGTAGAAAATCTCACCTCAAGATATACACCACTCAGGAAATAGTGAATGTGAGAGGAAAGGCTAACATTTCATCGAAATTTCCATATCTTCCATTTGAAGTTAAATTGCCTAGCAAACCAAGCAAACTAAAGAACAATTAATTAAAAGAACAATTAGATAAAAAATTAAGTACTCAATCTGTTGTAATTATAATAGTGTATGGGCTTCTTTAATTGCCTAGCAAACCAAGCAAACTAAACAATAATTAATTAAAAGAAAAGAGAAGGAATAACTTTGCTTCATTTGAAGTTAAATTGGTATTTAAGCTCTTGATTCCTGCTGCTATAAATACGCGCAATTATTGATTCCTTAATGAGAAGCACACACAATCATTGATTCCTTAATTGTAGAACATGCATTGATTAATTAACTAAAGAATCAGTAATTAGAAGAAAAGAGAACAAATAACTTTGCTTCACGTGCAAGTTAATTGGCATTTAAGCTCATTGATTCCTACTGCTATAAATACATACACAAGAGTAATAACATCCATCCATCCATCCACTGACTAACCACAGCACGGCAATGACATATATAGCATGGCAATTGAGGCACATCTTGCTGAAATTGCTGCCTTCCCCTGAGATTAAATTGATGGGCCAGCAGCTGCGCATCTCAAACTATTTAGATATGATTTGTGATAGCCTGTGGCCATTAATGTTGTTATCCTTGATGCCAATCTACGTGCCGTCAAGCAGCCAGAGTTGAGAAAATGGGTTCAGGATGTCAATGCCGCGATCGTGGACGTCTAAAACATTCTCGAATTCATCCAAGATTTTTATCAGTAACCTATCGAGCAAAAACAAGAGGTAACGACATCTCCAAGTTTGTTACTACATGCCAGCAGTATAAGAAGTAGTACCTATTTTATTGGCTTCTCTCGCCATACCATTCTAGTTAATCTCAAGCAAATTGCACAGAGTTTGAATTGCCTACTAAGTAGGACAGTTACTTTTGGCCTCCACATTGATACGATAGATTCAATGGACCCAAACCAAGCTGAATACTTGTCTATTCTACAGCAAGAGGTGATAGGAACAGATGACTATATGAATAAAATTTTAGAAATTATTTTTCGGTTATAAAAAGGACAATCAACAACGTATATTAGTGACGATGAACCTTTTATTGTTGCAATAACTGGTCTACCAAAGGTGGGAAAATCCATCTTGGCTCGCATGGTTTATCATCACCCTCTAGTTCGTGAAGTATTCAAACATCGAATCCGGGTAGATGATTTAAATTTTGAATTTGCCTTATCTGATCATAAGCAAATCGCTAAAGAATGTGCCAAGCACCTAATAGAAACGATATAATCAAATGTTAATATTTGGAATCTCATCCGTGAGTCACTTGCCCAAACAAGATTTTTACTTATTTTGGATGGTTTTGGATTTATCGAAGAGGAGAACAAAGACAAGTGGGAGGAACTAATGAAAAACCTCTTTTGCTTAGGTGCTCCAGGGAGTAGGGTCATCATAACTTGTACCTCTTATCCTATTGTTCAAAATGATCCAATAGTATACTATGAAAAAATACATAAAATTGATGATATATCAAAAGATCTATGGACCAAAATATTCTTGAGATATGCAAGACCAACAACCCAACCCAGCATGATCAACCAAAAAAAATTTCTTTCTCTACTAAGATGACGGATTTGGAAAACCTCACCGACAAGGCATATCAGAAGGCAGGAAGCTATAGCACTCCAAATCAATCAAAAGCCATGGGCTTAATATCGAGACACACTAGATTGAGTGATGATCGAAATGACTACACAGCTTTAATTCGAGCGCATTATAATTCATATGCATCAACACAAACATATTTGTATAGGAGACTGTTTAGATCATTTCGATCGACATTTGCTAACGATTATTTGATATGCTCATTGCTGAAGACATATTTACCTACTCAAGAAATTATGAAGAGATTATCCAAGAAGAAAGATATCATTCTATGTTGTACTTTCAGCTTCTAACGAAGGGTTCTTCTCATGTTAACATGAACCGGTACATCTATAATTTTAGCAAAAAGTATATTAAAGAATTTAGAATTCCACAGTAGTGCCATTATTTATGCATATGCATCGATTTGGACACTAGCACTATTTTAAATAATTTGCCAATTAGGATTGCCAACAATCTTAGGATGCTATTATTGTACAAGGCAAAAGAAGATATGTACTTGATACATCAAGAAGCATCCTCAATAGAGATCCCATAGTCAAAGCTCAAAATTTTAATTATATAGAGCATAATAGATATCGGCATCCGGCAATTACCAAACAAACTTAGCAAGCTGCTTCGTTTCAGATACCTCAAAATTTCGGAGAAGGAGATGGAAGAGCTTCCAGAGTCTATTTATGACCTTTATAATTTACGTGTTTTGAGCTTATCTCACTGTAAAAAGCTTTTGAAGCTACCGGAGAAAATTCACTATCTTGCTAAACTTCAAATTCTAAGATTATCTTATTACACAAGACTTCAAATGCTACCAAAATCAATCAACAACTTGGTGAACCTACAAGTGCTAGATATCGAAGCTTGTCATTGGCTTAAGGAGTTACCTAAAGATTTGAGATTCTTGGAAAGGCTAAGAAGCCTAAATATGATTGGATGCGTATCATTGACTAAAATACCTCTTGGAATTTCTGAATTCACTGATCTTCAGCTTTTATCGAGTTATACAGTAAATGACTATGATAGTGGAAGCTTAACACTAAAGGAGTTGGAATCTCTAACAAATATTGAAGAATTGCATATACAACACCTTGAAAGTGTGCTAAATGTAAATGATGTTACAAGTATAAATTTGAAGGAGAACAAATATATAAAGAATTTAGTGCTACACTGGGAATGGTGAATATGGATGTGAGAGCACATGACCAGATACAACCTTTTAAAATACTTGAGAACTTCCAACCTAATGTCTCACATTTGAAAAGCTTGGAGATCATTTCGTATTTGGGTTTTCAATTTCCCAATTGGATGATGATGGAAACACAACTTTTTCTTTTCAAGTATTTGGTTGAGATAAGATTAATAAATCTCAAAAGATGTGAGAATCTACCATCACTAGGAATACTACCTTCACTTGGTATTCTTGAAATGAGTGGCTTGGACTCACTAACATATGTGGGCAACATAATATCTGATGAGGAAATCATATTTTTCTCATTTAAAAGGGCTCACCTTATCTGCAATGCCTAATCTTGTGGAATGGAATGTACGATGCCGCAGTCTTTAACTACTTACACTAATCCAATGCCCTAAGTTAATAAGACTATCTAGATTTGTGTTGGGAAATAAATTGACTATATGGTTGCAGTGTAAGATGTTGGAGCAATACTCTACATGGTATCAGTGCATATTCAAAGGTATTAGAGAGTTGGAAATAGTTGGATGTCATGAGCTGAGGTGGTTGCTAGAAGACATCAAGAATTGTCAGTCTTGGAAAATTATCGATTATCAGATGTGGCAAGATACTCTCCATGCCTGATTGGTTGCTGAAAATGCCAAATCTAGAGGAAGTTTTAGTGTCAGGTTGCACATCAATATCACATGTTCCAGATGAGCTCAAACAACAATGGAATGGTCATATCATCATCGAAGGATGTCCCAAGCTACAAGCTCTAAGTAGATGAGTTAAACATCTTAATTTTTTACTCTTTATTTGTTTTGTTAATGGAGAAGTATGAATAATAATTTATTGTTAACTGATTATTATATTTACCATTTTTTCCTATTCTAGCATTCTTTGATATAGAATGAGTCAAATATTATATGGTGGCAACCTATTCGAAAACCATAATCTCTCATGGCAGAAAACAAAAATACCTTAGAATTATTTAAATGCTTGCAGAGGTTTTACAAAGGTTGAAATGATGGGAATCTATCCAAAAATCATTTTATGGAGAGGATGAAAAAATAATTGGTAGAGATCCTAGAGTCTCTAATTAGAAATTTAATTATATTTAGTATAATAGACATTAACATCCAACAATTATCAAATACAATTATTTTGCTTTGAGATACTCAACTTTTCAAAGGAGATTTGAGCTTTCAAGGACAACTTATAATCTTTGTAATCTATGTGATTTAAGGTATCTCACTGTGAAAAAGTTTATGAAGCTACCAAAGCAAATCCATAACCATGTTAAATTACAAAATCTAAAATTAAGTTATTGCACAAGACTTCAAATGCTAACAAAATTAATCACTAGCCTAGTGAACTTGCGTACATCACATACATAACTTGATATCACATTATATTCATCGTTCATGTTATTATTATCATTATTATTATTATTATTATTTTGCAGGTCTAGCTACTTAGCTTGAGAGATTGGCAAGGTAGCGCATAACATTTTGAATTGCCCAAGTAAGAATAAGTAACTAAAATAAAAGAGAAAGAATAACTTTTCTTCTCATACATACACAAGTCAAGAATGAGTAATTAAAAGAAAATGAAAGAGAAGGCGCACGCAAAGATTGATTCTTTAATTGTAGAACATGCATCAATTAATTAATGTTTTTTTGGGGTTGGCCAGCAAACCAAGCAAACTAAAGAATCAGTAATTAAAAGAAAAGAGAGAACTTTGCTTCACACGCAAGTTATTTGGAATTTAAACTCTGGATTCCTGCTGCTATAAATACATAGAAAACAAAAGAATAGTAATTAAAAGAAAAAAAAGAGAAAAAAATGATACACGCAACCACTGATTCCTAATTATAGAACATGCATCAATTAATGAGTTGGAAATAGTTGGATGTCATGAGCTAAGATGGTTGCCAAAAGACATCAAGAATTTTAAGTAGTTAAAGAATTATCAGTGATTAGATATAGCAAGATACTCTTTATCCTTGATTGGTTGCAGAAAATGTCATGTCTATGGTAAGTTTTAGTATTAGGTTGGACATCAATATCACACGTTCTGGAGAGACTCAAACATCAATTGAAAAATGGGATCATTATGGAAGGATGTCCCAAGCTGCAAACTCTAACTAGAAGAGTCAAGTATCTTAATTACTTATTTACATGGTAGATTAAATTAAATTAGCCCTTGTATAATTCTCTATTAATTACAAGTATAAAGCCTTGAACCTTTCGAGTGTATGCTCTATTTGTTTTGTTAATCGACAAATATAAATAATAATTTGTTGTTATATGATTATATTTATCATTTGATCTTCTAACATTTTTTGATATGGAATTGGTCACATATTGGCAACCTATTCAAAAAGCAAAATCTCATAGCATAAAATAAAAATACCTTTTAATCATTTAAATGCATGTATAGGTGTTACAAAGATTTAAATGATGGGAATCTATTCAAAAATCATTTTATGGAGAGAATGAAAAAACAACTTGTAATTAGAATATTTTAAATGCTTTCAATTTTTTAAACAAATTGAATATAATATTGAAATTAGAACACTTTATCATTAGGGAAAAATACCATAAAAGTGGTTGTATAGTGCAACTTAAGTTTTTACAATATTCATTAAAATAATTTTATTTGCAAGGTTCTATTGAAAGGTAACTTTGTATAAAGTTATTGACAAAATAAAATATAAAAAATATATGTAATTGTTGCATTAAAAATAAAAAAAAATATTTTTTTTACTAAACACACTCTACAAAAGTCTAGCCAAAGTTTTTAGATATTTTGATTTTAATTAAATTTTATAATCATCATTATGGTGACTATTTAAAGGTTATCACAAAGAAATTATTATAAACAAAGAAATGGAAGAACTAAAGTTTAAACTTGAAAAGAAAAAAAAAAGAAAGCAAAGTGGCCCCGTTGAGAGTAACATGTACTTTTTTTAGTTAATGAAATTACAAGCATGACAAGTGACCTTTATAGTGCATACCCTAAGAACAAAAGCGAAGTGATGCAGTAAAAATGGGGAAAAGAAAGAAGATGAAAAGCTTATGAAGGTATCAAAGCAATTCCGTAGCTATGGTAAATTACAAATTCTGAAAATAAGTTATTGCACAAGATTTCAAAACATGAAAAATAAGTTGAGTGTAGTGTTGCATAGTGATGCAAGGTTTACAAATCATTCATAGCTCATTTATGACTAGATTGTGTTTAAACAAAACACACTTAAGATATCATATTATATTCACCCTTCGTGTTATTATTTTGCAGCTCTAGCAAAGTAAGAATAACTAGAGTAAAAGAGAAAGAATAACTTTGATTCTTTCTGTTGCTATATACATAGACAAGTAAACAATTAAAAGAAAAGAAAAAGAAAAAGAGAAGGCATTGATTCCTTAATTGTAGAAGATGCATCAATTAGTTAATTAAAGAATCTGTATTTGAAAGAAAAGAGAAAGAATAACTTTGCTTCACGTGCAAGTTAAATTGGCCTTTAAGCTCTTCCATTCCTACCGCTATAAATACATACACAAGAGTAATAACATCTATCCATCTAGCCATCCACAGACTTACTACATGATACCGCTATAAATACATACACAAGTTAATTGGCGGAGATGGACATACATACATACACAAGTGCCATCCACAGTCTTGCTGAAATTGCTGCCTTCCCCTGAGATTAAATTCGTAGGCCAGTAGCTGCGCATCTCAAACCACTTAGACATGATACGTGACAGCCTGTGGGCCATCAATGCTGTCATCCTTGATGCCAATCTACGTGCCATCAAGCAGCCAAAGTTGAGAAAATGGGTTCAGGATGTCAATGCCACGATCGTGGATGTCCAAAACATTCTCGAAGTCATCCAAGATTTTTATCAGCTACCCACCCAGCAAAAACAAGAGGTAATGACATCTCCTAGTTTGTTACAACATGCCAGCAGTATAAGAACTAGTACCTTTTTTATTAGCTCCTCTCGCCATGCCATTCTAGTTGACCTCAAGCAGATTGCACAGAATTTGAATTGCCTACTAAGTAAGACAGTCACTTTTGGCCTCCACATTGATATGATAGATTCAATGGACCCAAACCAAGATGAATACTTGTCTATTCTGCAGCAAGAGGTGGTAGAAAGAGATGACGATATGAATAAAATTTTAGAAATTATTTTTAGGTTACAAAAAGGACAATCATCAGCCTATATTAGTAATGATGAACCTTTTGTTATTGCAATAACTGGATGGCTAAAGTTCGGAAAATCCATCTTGGCTGGCATGGTTTATCATCACCCTTTAGTTTGTGAAGTATTCAAACATCGAATTTGGGTAAATGATTTTAATTACAAATTTTCCTTATCTGATCATAAACAAATCGCTAGAGAATGTGCTGAGCACCTATCAATAAAGATATCGTCAAATGTTGATATTTGGGATATCATCCGTCAATCACTTGCCCAAACAACATTTTTACTTATTTTGGATGGTTTTGGAACTATCGAGGAGGAGGACAAAGACAAGTTGGAGGAACTAATGAAAAACCTCTTTTCCTTGGGTGCTCCAGGGAGTAGGGTCATCATAACTTGTACAACTTATCATATTGTACAAAATGATCCAATAGTATACTCTGAATATAATCTTGATGATAAATCAATAGATCTAAGGAAAATATTCTTGAGATATGCAACACCAATAGCACAACATGATCAAGCCAAAAAAATTTCTTCCTCTTCTGGGATGACAGATTTGCAAATTTTCCTAGACAAGGGATCTCATAATCCAGAAAGATATTGCACTCCATGTGTAGCAAAAGGTATTGGCTTAATATCGAGACACACTAGATTGAGCGATGATCGAAATGACTACGCAAATTTGATTCTAGCGCATTATAATTCATATGCATCAACACAAACATATTTGTATTGAGAACTGTTTAGATCATTTCCATCGTCATTTGCTAAAGGTTATTTTGATATGCTCGTTGCTGAAGACATATTTACCTATTCAAGGGAATTCCATTCAGTGCCTAGCGTGATGCTTGGTTCCTCTGGTGAGAAGCTACATCCCTCATCCGCATACAGACAAATCATTCCGCAGGAGCGAAGCCGGCAGGCCAATTCGAAGAGTGCCTCGCTAATCATGCATCTCGGATTTTGCTTCAGCTTCCCCTGATCAGATTGAATTCATCCCCTTCGTTGGAGAATATGGTGACGATTCCCGATTCATTAATTTGAGGTTAGTGTCATTTCATCAATCGATATTTGGTATTTGCATTCGATTGGAAACCGCCGATTGTTTTGAGTTGAAAACACTTAGCCTTACTTGCCAAGTTCGCTTTAGGGTTTCCAAATTTAGATCAGAAGTCAGAACTCCGATCTCTATTCTCCAAATGAACTCATTCGATTTCTTTTTGGATATTTTGTGAAAATTACACCGCATGATTCTATGGCTTTCTGGTTTCATTCAGTAATCGATCGAGGTCATCGGACTGTGTTTTTGTGTTCGCCGATGCAATGTTTGAACGCACAGCACCAGATGCAACCAGGTGTTCGACGAAAGGTGAGCACAAGGTAGAAGACGAGTAGGTATCTAGTACATTTAACACTAGTAGTACATTTCACTAAAAAAGAAATTTTTTTTTTTGAAAAAAAAATACTAATTTATTTAAATCGAAATCTAGAAGAGATAATAAAATGTATCAACTTCATGATAACGGATGAAATATCTTAATTTTTTTTAATTATTAGGAGAAGTTTTCTTCTCTCCCCTTTTTTAGAGTTACATAATCAAACCATTCATCTAATTATCACTACAAAGAATAACACATCTAAGAGAGAATCGAGAATATACATTCATTAGATAGATAATCATATTCAATCTTCACCTGGATTAGAGAAACCTAGTACATAATATTATACATCAAACATTTTCTATAATAGTGTAATTCATCCTTTCTACTTCAGTATTAGGTATCTAGTTCTATGTATGATCAAGTATATTAGATTGTCCCTTTAATGAACTATATTAAATTCGAATTGATTGAGCAACTAAGATTAGATCCTACTTGGTTCAGTTGATCAAGATGGATCAAATCACTTCAAGTTTACTTCATCTTCTTCATCATGTCTTGCCTACACAAAGAGGTGCCTAAGAGGTTTTGAGCATCCTTCCTACTATCCTTGAATTAGTAAAGGTTGAGGGAAGATATAGTATAGAAAGGTTAGAGAAGCTATATCAAGTTATATATCACATGGGAGATCAGTTTCCCTGTGTTCAAGGTAAAGATGAAGATGCACCAGTAAATCAAACAAAAAAAACAAATCAATAATATATTATTGTTCTACAAGAATAAACCATACTAATCAACAAAGAGCTATTAATAATCATATAAAATGAAGAGCAAATCATGAGCCACACCAAATTAGTCCATTACATCTATGTGGAAAAATGGCATCTGAAAATAAGAATAGTATTGTAAAATCTCAACAATCAACCTTCATTTAGAGAAAAGATAAAATCAACCTACCTTCATTGTTCAAGAACACTAAACATATCATAGAGCTACTTAGAGTCTATTTGATACAATCATTGAACCAGTGTAGGAAAAAATGATCAAGAGTTGGAGTAATCAGGCGCTGGTGATGTCTGCAAATCCAAGAAAAATAGTGAATGTCAGAGATAACAAAAACCATTTAAAACACAAATTTTTTTCTTCAATATGTAGACATTCGATTAGGCTGAACATGATTTTTATTCTTTAATTAGAGACTTATGATCAAACAGCACCAGCTACTTCTCTCGAAGGGTGATATTGATACATACCAATAGGAGTAAGTAAGCGTGTGAAGAAATGCAAGGAACCTTCGTCTTCGCGGCGACGCAAGATGTCATTGAAGAACTTCCATCCATTTATAAAGAGCACATGCACTCGGAGGGCAAATGCAGTTGAGGATGCAGATAGAGGTCCAAAACTAGAAACATTCCCGTTCAAGCTCGATGATGGAGAGCATGTAATTGGCTGACCATTTCTTCTTGCATACTGTTGCTCTTCTGCCACTTGCCTGTTGATGGCCTCCAGCGATGGATACTTTTGAACATGCTACTCATTCCTCAAGCATTCAACCTTCTTGTGCAGAGCAGCCTCTGCACAAGAAGCTTTGAAACTAAATAGATATAAGCTAAGTTTTTAATTAATGTTGAATTTATTATTTTTTATAAAATCCTGGATCATCGTTTGGTTGATTGGATTTTTTTATTAATATTAGGCATGTCTCGCCCCTTATGCTAAGATCTTTGTGAGAAGCTTTGAAACTGGCTCTTAAGTGTACTTGAAATTTCAATGATTTGGATGTTGACTCTATGTAATTGGTTACATGTTGACTTTATGTAATTGGTTACTTGATTGACTATCCCCCCCCCCCCCCCCCCCCCCCACCCCAACTCTAGGATTTGAAAAACATTTCTTTGCTCTCTATATAGGCAAAACATAGCAAAATTCTAAAATGAGTCTACCAATTTGGAAGATATACCTCATTCTATACTTCACTAACACCTTAATAATACTTGAGAAATGACTCTATTCCATATAGGATAAAACCCTGTCATAAAATTATTTACCATTTTTTAATAATTATTTGTCTTTATATTAAAAAAAATTTCCATCATTATTATAAAATTGACTAATTTGACTTTTACAAAGAAGACAGAGATAATATATATGGTTTTTTTAGGTGTGTGAGAGAAAAAAAACTATATCAATGCATTTGAGCTCCATACTATTACTTTTTTTACCAAAAATCTTTTCTTCAATAGCATACACAAATCATTACCTTCATTTAATAGCATTCAAACCATGAGATACCCTTCTTCATCTAAATGCTAAGCCCAACCCTGCTAACGCCTATGAAAATGTATATGAATATTACAATGACAAGATAAATGTAAGAGATGGTTAGAAGATAAAGGATCTATAACTCCCTCATGAAAACGGTGACGAAACGATGCTCCTTTGCTTCCATACTGGTCTCCCTTATAGCAGTTATTGCCTTTGTCTCCCTAGGCTCAAGATCTCACTAAAAAGTCCTTTATAATCCTTACAAAGTCCCCTAAAATGCTTAGGAAGCTTCCATATATATATTTCCTTAATGTAAGTCCTTGAAAATAAGCCAAATCAGGACAAAAAATGGAAAGAAAGTTTGACATGAGGACAAAATTATGTTCATGATTATAATCATACCCTAGCTATGATTCTTCATGTGCCATTTATGCAAAATCGAACAATGGGTGACATTGCTGTGATCATTGTTAGTGGCTAGTTGTGATTTATTCTATGCATATCTTGCTATAGACATGTTCATAGCGACAATTATAATCACAGGCTATGATTCTTCTTATGCCCTTTATGTGTAATTTAATAGTGGACGTTATTGCTATGATCATCATTAGTGGCTGGCCATGATTCATTTTATGCAGATCTTGTGATTAGGGTAAGACATCTTCACAGCAATAATTATTATTGCAACCTAGCCATGATTCTCTCTAGACTCATCCGGAGAATGCAATCATGATTGTCATCACCGATTAGTCAGCATTCATTGTAAACAAGCATTCTAAAATGGTCAGAGGAAAATCTCGCATGGTCTACAATTTTAAAAGGGTAAATGATAACAAACGTAAAGACCAATACGTACTGCCAAGTATTGAGCTTCTTCTTGCTAAAATAAAGGATAAATAAACTTTTAGCAAATTTGACCTGAAATCTAGTTTTTATCAGGTCTTAATGGCTGAAGAAAGTATCCAGTGGACGACATTCATTTGTCCACAAAGTCATTATAAATGGCTAGTAATGTCATTCGGATTAAAAAATGCGTCATCTATTTTCCAAAGAAAAATGGATAATATTTTCAAGGACATGGATGCTTTTCTTTATGTCGTCTATATTGATGACATTCTTATTTTTTCAGACACCATCAAAGATCATGTTGTCCATTTGAAGAAATTTTTCACCAGAGTTCAAGAAAAAGGACTTATTCTATCAAAAACCAAAATGAAAATTGGTGTTACCAAGATTGAGTTTCTTGGATTAGAAATAGGAGAAGGGATGATAAAATTGCAACCGCATATTGTCAAGAATCTCCTTGATTTTCCAGATGCTTCTTTAGAAACATTAAAGGGAGTACAAAGATTTTTGGGGATCCTCAACTACACCAGAGCTTATATTCCAAATTTGAGCAGATTAACTGGACCACTCTACAATAAGTGTTCTAAGACTGGTGAACGACGATTCAATCGTCAAGATTGGGAATCCATTAAGAAAGTTAGGCAAATTGTAAGCAATCTGCCACCTTTACAACTCCCCCCTCCAACGGCGTATATTGTGATAGAAACTGATGGATGTCTAACGGGTTAGGGAGGAGTTCTTAAATCGAAGCATTCAAATTATGAAGCACAGAGTAAGGAGAATATAGCATGTTATTGTTCTGGCAAATATAAGACAGCCATCTCAGCAATTGACATAGAAATTATGGCTTGTATTTACTGTCTAGATAAATTCAGAATATTTGTTCTAGACAAATCAGAGTTCACGCTTAGAACTGATTGCCAGGCTATAGTTTCCTTTTTTTTTCAGACAATTACCTCAAGCAAGTTATCTCGCAACAGATAGGTTAACTTCATTGATTTCGTGATAGCCTCTGGGGTACAAGTAAATATTGAGCATATTAAAGGCTCTAACAACATGGGAGCGGGATAAGTTATCTCGGATCATTGCTACGAATCTTATCATCAAGAATCTATCTACTTGCATAAAATCTTCTCAAATCCATGAGATTTTGGCAAATTTTAGCACTCTTTCAAGAAATTTCACATACACAAAGGAATTTATAGATTTTTGAATAATCACAAGTAATTAAGGCTAAATAGATGCAAAAGTGGTGAATTTGGATTTAATTTAATAGTTAAAACATATTGAAACTCCTAAATAAATGCAAGATAACATAGACCCTCTTGCACCTATTTCACTTTCTTAACCAAAATTGAAAATTAATTTTAAATTCAAATGAGTGAAGGTGATCTTTGGAAATAAATAAAAATTAATTAATTAGAAACAATTCATATACTCATAATAGAAGGCACCTTTAACTATTCAAGAAGATGCACATAGTAGAAAAGCTTATGAAGGTATCAAAGCAATTCCATAACTATGGTAAATTACAAATTCTGAAATTAAGTTATTACACAATATTTCAAAAGATGAAAAATAAGTTGAGTATAGTGCTGCATAGTGATGCAAGGTTTACAAATCATTCATGGCTCATTTATGACTAGATTGTGTTTAAACAAAATACACTGAAATTGCTGCCTTCCCCTGAAATTTAAGCCTTGCATGATTTTGGCAAGTTAACTTGTGCAAATTTAAGCCTTCCCCTAGAATGATGCTATGATCGTCTTTTTGTATCTATCCAAAATTTCACCAAAAATATGTTAGTGACCCCCATTTCCCATATGCAACTTCAAATTCTTCAACTTCTAAAAGCTAGACCATGTTCCGTCATCTTCAAATACACAAATACTTCATTTATTCTAGTAGTAAATATTGATGCATTGTATTTACACCACATTTTTGTCTATATTTTATACTATGTTTTGGGCTTAATTGCATGATTTTGTGCTAATTCTAATATTTTTACTTCACTTCGTACAGAATCTTCACTTTTTTTGGTTTTTATGACAATGTAGGTAAAATGGCATAAAAATGATGAATTTCGAGAGTTTTGAGACCATATTATGATTCTCGAGGAGATCACGAGCTTACACGTCAAATTTGGAGCGAAAACGGTGAAGATTTCAACTTTCACAGCCTTGGTCGTAATTATAAAGTCAGTCGTAATTTTGGCGTTGAGTGAAGGGCGAAAACTGGCTAAGTATGGATATGCACAGAAACTTTCACGGGTGAAGCCGTAATTTTATTACGGTGTGTGAAACTTTCTGTGACTTAAGGCCTGTACACACAGAAAGAATCACGGCCTTGGACGTGAACCTGTTACGGATCGTTAAAACATCCGCCCGTCAAGTTTTTCACTCGATTCTCCACCGATTCGAACCGGATTTGAACCAGACTTTGTAGAAACATTCCTTGATGGGTTCCCTACCGGTCTAGCTATAAAAGATCGGATTTTTTGAGGGTTAAAGAGAGTTTTTTTGGACGAACACACTCGGCGGCGGCGTAATGGGGCGATAGTCGATTTTCGAGCAAATTCCGGCGAGATATCACGCAAACGATCAGTTTTCTTTACTCTTCTTCATCATCAGAATGAGGGGAAGCACGTTAATTATTTTCTTAGTGATTTTCTTACGAATTTTTAGAAGATTCTTACTTGTTCATCATGTAAACATGTTTTTTATTAAGAATATGAGTGAGCAGATTCTTACTTCGGGATTAAGGGCTTAGCCCGCTGACTTTTATGAATTAAATATTTATTTATACTCTTTTATATATGAATGTTTCATCATGATTTGATTAAAGTTGTACTTGATTAGTGATTTACCTTGGCTATGTATAATTGCGTATTTGACATTGCGAAAAGTACTGAGAAGTGAATCGCAACATCCAATCTATTTTAATTGAACCTTCGAATCCAATCACGGGAGTATATTGGATTCGTCTGAAGGATTTAACCAGCTTTTCATAGAACTTAATGAATTTAGTTGCGTTAACTGTCACGAGACTAGGGAGTTAGCGTAATTAAATACCATATTACACTCCGGGAGGAGGTAGTATGTACATTAGGAAAAGTTCCTTTCATGATAGATATTTTCTGTTGATTGGCTTATCATTATATGATTCATGCTAGTCGGCGATGTGAAACCTAGAAATCCCGACTTTCTAAAACTTGAATCCCCTTTAAAGTTGTTTCTGAATTGTTCGTACTTAGAGTTCAAAACAACCATCTACAAGATTCTGCCTAGATTCAAATGAATTGAAGAGTCAGTACTTAACCGCCTAATCCTTGTTGGGAACGATAATCTTTTTATTACTTCGATAACTTCGTGCACTTGAGGAGCGTATCAAGTTTTTGGCGCCATTGCCGGGGATTACGACCAGTTAATATTGACTTATTAGATAAGTTTGGAGACTAGGCACTTTTCTTTCTTTTGTTTTAGTATTGGTTTTTTACTTTTCTTTTCTTTTTGATTGTTATATTATTTTCTGTTTTGACTTACATGTTGTATGCCCAAAATTTCTTGAACAGGTACTTTAGTTCCAGGAGACCCAGAAATTAAGCGTACATTTCGCCTTCGAAGGAGACTGCAGTTTGAGACTCGAAAGGTTTCTGAAGAAGGAGTAATGGCGGCAAATAATCAATCTTTGAGGGACTTCGCAATACTGAACATCCAGGGCTTTAATTCAAGCATAGTTTGACCCAATGTTGAGGCGAACAATTTTGAGCATAAACCAGCATTGATGACAATGGTCCAGTAAAATCAATTTGGGAGATCCCCAAATTAGGACCCTAATCTCCATCTAGCTGTCTTTTTATAATATTGCAATAATGTCAAAGTTAATGGAGTTTCATCTAACGCAATAAGACTAAGATTGTTCCCATTTTCTCTCAGGGACCGTGCGAGAGCTTGGCTATATTCGCTACCAACATGATCTATTACCACCTGGGATGAGCTTTCCAGAGCTTTTCTGAACAAATACTTCCCCACTTAGCAAAACTGTTCAACTGCGCAACAGGATGATCACTTGCTTTGCACAATAAGAGGGAGAATCTCTCTATGACCCCTGGGATCTCTTCAAGGAGCTCCAGCGTATGTGCCCACACCATGGACTCCAAGCATGAGTTCTAATCCACATCTTTTATAATGGATTGGATTATAACACTAAGTTGATGGTGGATGCTGCGGCTGGAGGAACAATCATGAGCAAGGGAGTGGTAGAAGCGACAGCTCTACTTGAGGATATGACCATGAACCATAACCACTGGTCAAGTGAGAGAGGTACTACTTCTACAGGACTTGGTAAGTACCATAACGATTCCTTGACATCTCTTGCAGCAAAGGTAGATTCGTTAGCACAGAAGTTAGATTCTTTTTCCTTTCCCTCAGTTTTCGTTAATGCAATTTCCTGTGAAGTGTGTGGTGTAACAGGGCATAGTTCATCTGAGTGTCAACTATTCGCCTCATCACAAGAAGAGTCTGGTCAAGAGCAAGTCAACGCCTTGGGGAATTTTAATCAAAGACCAGTGAATGACCCATATTCTGCAACTTACAACCCAGGATGGAGGAACCACCCCAACTTGTCCTACAAGAACAATCAAGTGCTAGTACCTCCTCAGTATCCACAGTAGAATAACAGGCCACCACCGGGCTTTCAATCAAGACAGTATGGATAGCCCCAGAAGTCAAACTTGGAGACCGTGCTAGAAGGAATTGTTCTACAACAGAAGAAAAGTAATGATGACCTCGCTGAAGCTATCAAACAGCTGACATCTCATGTGGATGCCTTGGCTACCCACAACAAGATGCTGGAAAACCAGATTGCTCAGCAAGCAAGTTCTATTGGTAGGCCTATCGGGAAACTTCCGGGACAACCTGAGATGAATCCTAGGGAGCATTGTAATGCAGTCACTGTTGTGAATTGCAAGAACAATGACGTACCTGGAGAGCTTATCGTTCTATAGTCAAACCTGAGGACGACACTCTTGTGTTAGAAAATTGTGAGGAAAAAGTGGAGGAGAAATATGTGGGTCCGCCTGCGTACGTTCCTCCAATCCCTTTTCCCCTGAGGGTAGTTAGAGCAGATCAGGGAACATCTGACATTAGAAAGTCTGAGGTGAAGGGCGACCAGGTAAGTAAGGCCATAGAAATAACAAAGGTAAGAGATCCTGGAGACATTTCTATTCCCCGTCAAGTTGGTAAGATCTTTATTTAAAATGCTTCATGTGACCTAGGAGCGAGTATTAGTTTGATGCCTTCGTACATGATTGAGAAAGTAAGGAGTGAAGAACTTAAGCTACTGAAACTTATATTCAATTTGCTAATAGTTTCATTCAGCGACCAATAGGAGTTTTGGATAATGTATCAGTAAAGGTTGATAAATTTTCTATTATGACTGACTTTATGATTGTTAACATGAAAAAAGACACTAAGTTCTCTGTTATTTTAGGTAGACCATTTTTGGCAAGTACATGAGCTGTAATAGATATGTTGCTTGAGAAATTAATGCTAAGTTTATGTGACAGTAAATTAATCTATGATTTTTCATTAAAAACTAAAAAGCTTAATTTTGTAGGTTCCCGTCAATTCACTAAAGAGAAAGAGCATGAAGTTGATGACAAAAGTATTTTTGAGACTGAGGGATGTCCCTTATAAAATTTGGTAAAGCATAAGAGGGACAACAAGAAGAAAGATGGAACATGAGAATTGTCTGAAGCTTTTAAGTTAAACCCATGTAGTGAATTGGAAAGATGTGAAGAACAACAATTGCCTATTATTTACTGTGCCTCTTATCCACCAGAAGGACGATGAACATTGCTTGGGTCAAGCTAATGACCTTAAATAAGCGCTACCTGGGAGGCAACCCAGAGGCTCTGAAGTTTGTTAATTTTTGCATATTTTTCTTTTTAAGTTTTCCTTATGAATGGTTTTGTTAGCCTGATTTGATGAATCTTTCTATAAGAAAAACATTCTAATTTCGTTATTTACGTGCAGGAATTTTTTGGAATTTTTTTTGAGATTTTTCTGGTGATGAACGAAGTCAAAACGTGAGATTTACGGGTGAAGCCGTAATTATCGCGTAGCTGTGATTTTATATATTGCTGGGACTGTACATTAAAGAAGGATTATGGCCGAAGCCATGAAACCTTTACGTACCGTAAGTTTTTACCATTTAAGCTTAACGAGCGGCTTAGCGTTTACGCCCACGCTCGTAAATCGACGATTTTCGACGATTCCTTCTGCAAGTGGCGACGAAACCCTTCCACAAACCTTCCTCTATTTCCAGCGAGTGGTTTCTAGCGATCATCCACTGGATTTCCACCGGATTTCGTGAAGAAACGCTGTTCGTCCGCCAGTGCGCCCAAAACGCATTTTCGACCGATTCAAGCCCAATTTCTGCACTGATCTGTGAGGAAACCCCTCTATAACTTGTCTTTCAATCTCGGCACTAGATTTACATACGTATAGCATCAATTTTGAGCCTTTTGATTAGACTTTTGCGGCGATTTACTATTTGGTTTTCACGGGCGAGTTCTAAGTTACTGTAGCATCGCGACTTCTTAGTAAAAATCATGTATTTTGGATCGATTTGATTGAGATTATGGCACCAAGTAGATCAGTGAGGAATAGGTCCTATGGGGCAATGAGGAAGGAGAATGTACGAGGACCACACCCTCCTAGATATCCTAGATATAGGATGGTTCATGGGGTGCTCCTGGAGAGATTCGAGCTAGCACAAATGTCAGCCGTGGAGTCTCCGATCCTATTCAGTTTGTATCCTCCTTTCGATACACCATGGGAGTATCTGCGAGTTTCAGACGAGGTGGATATTGAGAGGATGTCCCCAGCTCCGAGCACAAAGAGACAGATTGATAGATTCTGTGAGTGCCTTTATTTCATTAATATGCAATTTAATGTTATTCTTTGATATTATGCATGAAGCCTCACATCTATCTTATTTGTTAGCATGATTTTAGCGGTCTTGATGCGGATACAACCACACATAGCATTTTTTATGTTTTCTTTATGTGTGTGTGTGTGTTGCATCTAGATATTAGGTGATATTTGACGTTAGGATTGATATTGTACATATATGGTGGTATTAGACATAGGGATGGTGAACATTGTGTAGATAGGATGGTTTTGTATGCATTTGATATTCATCATGTGTCTGGGATGTCTTATGATGGTTTTGGATGCTTGGTTAATGAGTTTATGCATTTTAGATTGATTGTGATATATATTTTGATATTTAGAGTGAATACTGACTTAGAACGGTAAACTGTGATATGAATGATGAAACTTGATGGTATTTGGCATTTGAGACTTGATTACCATGTAAAATTTGATTATCTTCGATTTGGTATAATTTCCAGATTTTTCTGAGTTAAATTTTTCTCTTTTGATATAATTGTATAGGGTTTCGCCAATAGTACAAAGCGAAATCTTGCAAATTTTTTTTTGAAATTCTTCATTTATTGAGTGTTTATATATATGCAACAATTTAAGTCTAGGGTATCCTATCTCATGTTTAGCTAATTCTTCACAGCTCTATTGGTATGAATTCTGAATGTTTATAATTTTTAATGATACACCAGATTGTTTTTTTTTTATCCTCAAATTTGAACTTAGAAAGCATTTTGGCATTTAATTTGATGAGTCAGAAATTTTTTTGAGATTTCATGAAGACTTAAATTGTTGAGTAAGATCGATTCTAGTATTGATAAAATTTATATATAGATTGTTGTATGTTCGAACAACATGTGCATAGTGTTTATGTACTTTAAGTTTAATTTATTTGCCTTTTGTTTATAGAAAATTTTTATGGATAGAAATTTGGTGATATGTATATTTAACTTGAGATTTGTTCCAACTCATCTGGGTGTGAAATCTGAAGTTATGAGTTAACACTAGTCGACTTTCTCCAGATTATTAAAAAAAATAAAAAAAAAAGAAGAGAGAGAAGAGAAATGACTCCTCTACTTGGCACTGCGAAAAATTAGCAGTGGTACCGAAGGCATGAGTTGAAGTCTGAATAAAAAAAAGAATATATATATATATATATATATATATATATATATATATATATATATATGGAGAAAAGAGAAAGCTGTAGGTTAAGTGGGCAACTCCGCTAACTTTAAAATCAAAACCATGAGTTAAATTATACTGCTTTGCGATATACTTTAAACAATATTATGGTGCATAACAGTTTAAATACTAAATTGCATTAAAAAAATCTCTTATTTATAGTTTCGTCATGTGACTTGAAGTGATTCTCTGTCTATTGATAAAAGGGGATTTATTAAGCTTGAAAGTATTTGATACTTGACACGTGTTGAATGAATATTAAGACATCAATTGTGAATTTTATCTTTCTTGGATTGTAAATTCTTGATGATTTATTTTTATTGTGATTTCTCTAGATGATTTAAGTTATGACAAGTTGATTGCTTGAAATGTGGACTGAGAACTTTATTGATGGTAGAACAGTTGAGTGCACCTTATATTTACATTCTTTATTCATATTGATTATTGCTTGAGGATAAGCAAAATTCTAAGTCTATGGTATTTTGATGCGTTGTATTTACACCACATTTTGCCTAAATTTTATACTATTTTTTGGGCTTAATTGCATGATTTTGTGCTAATTTTGGTATTTTTGTTTCACTTAGCACAGAATCTTCACTTTTTTTAGTTTTTATGAAAATATAGGTTAAATGGTGTAAAAATAATGGATTTTGAGAGTTTTGAGGCTATATTATGATTCCCAAGGAGATCACGAGCTTACACGTTAAATTTGGAGCAAAAATGGTGAAGTTTTCAACTTTCACGGCTTTGACCGTAATTATGAAGTTAGCCATAATTTTGGCGTTGAGCGAAGGGCAAAAACCGGCTAAGTATGGATATGCACAGAAACTTTCATGGGTGAAACCGTAATTTTATTACGGTCCGTGAAACTTTCTGTGACTTAAGGCTTGTACACATAGAAAGAATCACGGCCTTGGCCGTGAACCTGTTACGGACTGTGAAAACGTTCGCCCGTCGAGTTTTTCACCCGATTATCCACTGATTAGAACCAGATTTGAACCAGACTTTGCAGAAACGTTCCTTGATGGGTTCCAAACCGGTCTATCTATAAAAGATCTGATTTTTTGAGGGTTAAAGAGAGCTTTTTCGGACGAACACACTCGGCGGCGGCATAAAGGAGTGATAGTCAATTTTCGAGCAGATTCCGGCGAGATCTCACGCAAATGATCAGTTTTCTTTACTCTTCTTCATCATCAGAACGAGGGGAAGCACGTTAATTGTTATCTTAGTGATTTTCTTGCGAATTTTTAGAAGATTCTTACTTGTTCATCATATAAACATGTTTTCTCTTAAGAATATGAGTAAGTAGATTCTTACTTCGAGATTAAGGGCTTAGCCCGCTGACTTTTATGAATTAAATCTTTATTCATACTCTTTTATATATGAATGTTTCATCATGATTTGATTAAAGTTGTACTTGATTCGTAATTTACCTCGGCCATGTATAATTGCGTATTAGACGTTGCGAAAAGTACTGAGAGGTGAATCGCAACGTCCGATCTATTTTAATTGAACCTTTGAATCCAATCACGGAAGTAGATTGGATTCGTCTGAAGGATTTAACTAGCTTTTCATAGAACTTAATGGATTTAGTTGCGTTAACTGTTATGAGAGTAGAGAGTTAGCGTAATTAAATACCATATAGCACTCCGGGAGGAGGTAGTATGTATATTAGGAAAAGTTTATTTCATGATATATATTTTCTATTGATTGGGTTATCATTGACTGATAAAATTCTACCGTTGGCACACTAGGTAAACAGTACTAGAGTTTTTCTTATCTAAATACTTATTTTTTGTGGTTTTTTTTATTTTTTAGCTATACTTATATTTCTTCTCACAGATATGTTGGTAACTTAAAAGAAAGGAGCTTAGAAAGATCAATTAGCAAAAGACCCAACATAAGTGATTCGTAAAGCTGTCATGCGCATGCTGCCATGCAACAAATTGCGCGATGTAAGTTGTACCTCATTGTTGTACCTCATTTTCTACAATGTTTTGCTTAAATGATAGTAGTAGCCTTAGAAATTGAACATTTAAGTTTATAGATCTCCAGAAGTTATCAAAAGTGCGATCTACTTGCGTGGACATTAATTTTGAGTATGTCACAAATTAGTCAAACTGACTCAAAATTAATTAAATGTGACCATTGTGGAAATAATGGAATTTTAACTCCAAAAAAATTTTTGAAAAATAGGGAAGGAAAGCAATGTCTTATATCGCATCCCAACATCTTTAAATATTTATCATATTAATGCATTTATCCAAAACTAACTTATTACCATTAATGACTTGATTATCAAAATTAGTCAACCACAGTTCAGAGGAGGC
This sequence comes from Costus lasius, assembly GCA_027563935.2. NCBI lineage: Eukaryota > Viridiplantae > Streptophyta > Magnoliopsida > Zingiberales > Costaceae > Costus > Costus lasius. The sequence continues at coordinate 70,963,992 of CM050452.1, forward strand.
TCTATTTAACCACATATAATACGGAAAAATTCTTTAAGGAGGTGATCACATAATTGACTTAGTCAATATTTACCTAAATCAACTCAATTGGCTGTTGGATGTTAAGATAAAAATAAATGAAAGTATCATAAAAGAAATAAAAAAAATAAAAGAATACTGACATCTAATACGTCTCTCATATTCTCTCTAATTCCATATCATTTTTATTCCATCTTCTACCATGCTTACCTTAAAAGTTTTAACAAAGCAAACCCATATCAAAGTAATTAATTTTTTTTACACTTCCTCACTCACTTCCCTAATCATTCTATCAAATTTTCCCATGCTATGACAGACACTCTTATGCTTCAACTATAAATAGGCACCTCTTTCATGCAAGAGGAGATGCAGTGAAGATGCTAAGGGGATGCTAACAAGACAAACATCTGCAACCTTGATGGAGCCCTCTCGTAATGAAGAACGAGAATGATGCTAGGACCCTACAAAAATAAGTACTAAGTTCTCAATCCACCTTGATCCAGATGTAATACCTTTAAAATCAATGGAAGAGGGCACATACGTAGAATGTTTTTCATATTATATCTATTCTCCCATGAATGTTGCGTGACATATTTCCAAAAAAAAAAATACTTTGTTGAATAAGGATGTTGCATGGAACTCTTCCCTTAAATAACACCACCTCATGCCAACCCGCCTTGTTGTATAGGCCAAATAACACCGAGTAGATTGACGAGTCATTGGCTTAAGGAACCAAGAGATGTAGTCAACCTCTTGATGGTGCTATATGGATGCTTTGGATGGCAATATAAAGTAAGGCTTAGTTTAAGAGTTTGAGAGTGTAGTGCAGTTATAGCTGCGCAGATGTAGCAGTAAGTGACTAGGAGTTTCGTAAATTGCAGTCCAGTTGCTACTATCTGAGTACTATAGCAATATGGTTTAGCTCAATTGACTCATTTCAAGCTCGATTTGAGCCGATTGAAATTGGAAAATAACATTGATGGGTCTAGTCCACTAGCGAAGGGAAGGTGAGGGGGAGAGAGGAGCATGTCGGGTGGGGGGAGCTCGCGTCAATGGGATGGGGAAGGGATGCTCATCAGTGAGGGGGGAGCTCACTGGGCTGAGAAGGGGGCAAGCTTACTAAGGCAAAGAAGGGGCAGGCTTGCCGGGATCTTGCTGGGCGGAGAAGGGGGGAGCTTGCAGTGATAGGGCGGAGAAGGGAGGGGGAACTCATGCTTGCTGGAGGGGGGAGGGGAGGATGTTCACCGGGGCAGAGAAGGGAGGGGGAGCTCATGCTTGCTAGGTAGGGAGAGGGGAGGAGGGGAGGAAGCTTGCCAACCGAAGGGAGTTCATTGACCGAAAAGGGGGCGAGCTCACTTGGAGATGTGGGGGAGAGAGGGAGTTGGGTGAGGACGAGGTGAAAATTTACTATTGTCCACACTGGAGTTTGGCCAAACCGATAATTTTCTATCGTTACAGTCATAAGGCCTAAGTGAAGTGAGAAAGACCAAGCATAGACACACCACTACCCTTCTTGGTTGCATACTTGACAAGGGTGACATGCCTTTTAAGGGTTAATCCATATGCAAATATCATTCCCATCTCTAATAAAAGTGCCTAGTGGAGCCCACAAACCAATTTCTAAATGCATAATATGCTTTTGTGATGCTAAAATATCTTGGAAGGAATTGAGAGCATCTATGTAGAGGGCCCCTCTAGATATTAAGTGTAGTATATCTCACCCATAGAAGTCCTTAGTTGTGATGGGCTTGAGGTACCTTATTAGGTAAGCCTTGTTAGATGGTTAATCCATAAAAAATTCAGCTCCCTTCAGTAAAAGGAACACAAACAACACTCTATGTCACCTTATGAGGGCACCACCTGTCATCAACCAACTAGAAGTGGAGAAGAGCAGCTCCAGCTTTCGATAATGAAATTCAGAGCGTGTAGGTGGAATATCAAAAAGAGAGTGACCATGAAAAAACAGAGTGGAGGAGCTTAATTTTACCTGCAAAGGAGAGGAGTTTGCTCTTTGAGTTTGAGACTCTAGTACCTACTAACTTAGTAAGGGGCAAACAATCTTGGTAGTGAATGAAGCTAAATATGAGCGGAATACCCAAAAATTTGTTAGGGAGTGAGCCAATGAGAATAAAGTTATGGACATGGTGTGAGTATGTCCAAGTGTATAATTTGAATTTATCCAATTTTGCTTGAAGCCTAGGCATCTCCAAGAAATGCCATAGTGTTCTTTTTACAGCCATAATAGAGACTAAATTTTGCTTGACCACAGTGTAAAGGTTATTGATAAAGGCTACATGAGTAACCATTGATGTCTTCTAATTACTTTGAGTACATGGCGCACTTAGTTGTGAGTGTGGGGTCAAAAAGTGTTATATTGGAAATGTAATATGACCTTTATTAAATTCACCTTAAGCTAATAAGACTTATTGTTTAATGGGTACTGGCTTCCAATGAGCGCAAGCGCTCATTGTTAATTACCCGTAAAATTAGGGAACCTTTGATTAAGAGATCTATACTATGAAATGAAATGCAAGACTAAGCAATCTTATTCATGAACATTTTGAAAATACATGGCTTGTCATACATGAGCGATGGAAACAAACAACTTGTATTCGTCAAAAATTTAATCTTGCGACGGCTTATGAGACAATATCCGACCTAGGCAACACAATGTTATATTGAGGAACTACGCCCCGATGATAAACATCGACGTACACACCTCCTAAATAATATTCCATCGTAATCATTAAGGCATATTGGATATTGGAATTTAAAAGATCATCCGGTCTTGACGGCGTGTTGGATGTTTGATTTGAATTTAAAAATATCCGGTCTTGCGACTTGTTGGATATTTGAAAATATCTAGTCTTGCGACGGTTTATTAGGTGTTTGAATCTGGGATAATATCTGGCCCAAGCAACACAACGTCATATTGAGGAGCTACGCCCCGATGATAAACATAGACGTACGCACCTCCCAAACAATATTTCATCGTAATGCATTAAGGCATGTTGGATATTAGAATTTGGAAGATCATCCAGCCTTGACGGCGTGTTGGATGTTTGATTTGGGAAAATTACCCAGCCTCGCGGCTTGTTGGATAATTTGAGCCTGAAAATATCCAGTCTTGCGACTTATTGGATATTTAAATATGGGAAAATTATCCGGTCTTACGACTTTTGGATAATTTAATTTGGAAAAATTACCCGGTCTTGCGGCGTGTTGGATAATTTTGATTTGGGAAATTATTCGGTCTTTCGACTTGTTGGATAATTTGATTTAGGAAGTTATCCAGTCTTTCGACTTGTTGGATAATTTAATTTAGAAAATTATTTGGTCTTTCGACTTGTTGGATAATTTAAATTATCCGGCCTTGCGGCGTATTTGATAATTAAATTTGGAAAATGCTTTAACCTTAACGAACACAACGTTATATTAAGGAGTTACGCCCCGATGATCAACATCGACGTACGCACCTCACAAACAATACATCATCGCGATGCACTAAGGTTTTCAGTATTCAAATGAGAATGTTTTGAAAATTTTCTTTTGGAGTCCATGTTTAGACGTGACTCAAATTAAATCCGAGTCGTTATTTTGTATCACATTTTATTTCATTTCATCGCATATATATTTTTTTTAGTTATCTTTTCTTTTTGATCTTTTATATCATTTTTATTTCTTTTGGAGAAGAGTAAAGTCACTCTCTTACTGAAGAAATGGCCTAACCTGGGTACCCAGTAGCGATTTTTAAGCTGGGTACCCTAATCACCGTCCGATCCAAATCAGAACGGACACGGATCTTACAGCAAACATTTCCATTAGCTGCCCCGTTACCGCCGCTTGTGTAACCCAGGTTAAGGTTTTTTTACTGTCGCTTTTTCATTTCCCCCCAAAACCCTGCACATCAACCCTAATTAACCTAACCCGACATCTCCATAATCATCCGAAACGAACCGGCGCTTGCTCTCCAGCGATTTCGAATCTCCTGCTGCTTGCTCTCCGGCGACCGGCGCTTGCTCTCCAGCGATTTCGAATCTCCTGCTGCTTGCTCTCCGGCGATTTCGAATCTCCTGCCGCTTGCTCTCCGGCGATTTTCGACTAACTCCCTGGCAATAGATTAAAGCAGGTGAGTTGCACATTTTCTTTGTTCTATGTCGTCTTTGACACAAATCTTAATGTTGAAGCTACTTCATTGTCGCATTTCTCCAACATTATTTTCTTCTTTCTAACATTCTCATTGTAAAGCTTGTGTCGCCTCCGAGGAAAAGGAGAGTCTGCTCCCGAGTCATCTTTAGTTAACTATGAAACAGGTAAACTATCATTTATACACAAACAAAAATTACTTAAATTTTGCCTGGTAGAATTTAAATTAGCGCATAGAAAGTTTGGGTTGATTCACATACACATTAGGGTTGATGCACATAGATTGTGGAGTTGATGAATACATAGATTGTGGAGTTGATGAATATAGACCTTATGATTGATGAACATAGACATTAGGGCTAATGAACATAGACTATAGGGATGTGCTGATCATAGACATTAGGGTTGATGAACAAAGACAATAGGGTTGATGTGCATAGACATTAAGGTTGATGAACATAGACATTAGGGTTGATGTGTATAGACATTAGGGTCGATGTGCATAGACATTAGGGTTGATGAACATAGACATTAGGGTTGATGAACATAGACATTATGGTTGATGTGCATAGACATTAGGGTTGATGTGCATTGACATTAGGGTTGATGTGCATTGACATTAGGGTTGATGTACATAGACATTAGGGTTGATGAACATAGACATTAGGGTTGATGTGCATAGACATTAGGGTTGATGTGAATTGACATTAGGGTTGATGTGAATAAACATTAGGGTTGATAAACTTAGACAATAGGGTTGATAGACATTAGGGTTGATGTGCATAGACATTAGGGTTGATGTGCATTGACATTAGGGTTGATGTGCATAAACATTAGGGTTGATGTGCATAGATATTAGGGTTGATGTGCATAGACATTAGGGATGATGAACATAGACATTAGGGTTGATGTGCATAGACATTAGGGTTGATGTGCATTGACATTAGGGTTGATGTTCATAGACATTAGGGTTGATGAACATAGACATTAGAGTTGATATGCATAGACATTAGGGTTGATGTGCATTGACATTAGGGTTGATGTGCATAAACATTAGGGTTGATGAACATAGACATTATGGTTGATGTGCATAGACATTAGGGTTGATGAACATAGACATTAGGGTTGATGTGCATAGACATTAGGGTTGATGTACATTGACATTAGGGTTGTTGTGCATAAACATTAGGGTTGATGAACATAGACATTAGGGTTGATGTGCATAGACATTAGGGTTGATGAACATAGACATTAGGGTTGATGTGCATAGACATTAGGGTTGATGTGCATTGACATTAGGTTTGATGTGCATAGACATTAGGGTTGATGAACTGAGTTTACTCAGCGTTGATGTGCATAGAAATTATTCATTGATTTTTATATTTTCTTAGTTCATACTCATTGATATAATTAAATTTGACATGTTAGAGATTTATTAGGGTTGAGACCTAAGGAATTTGGGTTGATGCACATGAACATTAGGGTTGATGACCTGATTTTACTCAGCGTTGATTTGCATTATTATTCATTCATTTATATATTTTCCTTGTTAATACTCATTTTGTTGTTGATATTCATGGTCAGAAAAATGGGAAGAGCACCTGCAAAGATAACTCAACCTAATTTTAATAGATGTTCAATGTCGAGATTACACAGCTTCATTGGACAAATAGTAGAGGGGAATAATTTGATTGAGTTGCTGCAGGCCACCCCTTTTGGCCATTTATTCACAGGGCCAACTATACTCTTGGATATGTTGGCTTTGGAATACTTGAGAAATAGATGGGATGTGCATAGATGCGGCTTCCTCATTAATGGAGTATTTTTGGACTTTACGGTAAAGGAAGTATCGGCTATTTTAGGATTACCAGACATGGGAGAATTACTACAATTTCACCAGCGAACTCCGGATTCAAGCTTATATAAAGTTGACTTTAAAGGGAAAATTCCAAGAAGGCAAATGATAGAGGATAAAATGTGTATATATGTGGGCCCAAATTGCGAGATATTGGATGAGGAGAAAATGAAGAAGCTTAGTATTTTGTATTTATTTCGCACTTTCTTATTCTGTGGTGTTTACTACACCTTGGATCCACTTTTTGTCGAATATGTGGACGATGTGATGAATCTGAGCAAATACAATTGGGCTGAGGCTATACATAGATATTTGACACATGGTATTACTCGAAGCTTAAGCGAAAATACTACATCATTTGCGGGGTGTGGCATCCTCCTTTGTGTAAGTGAAGTCTTTTTTCATAAGTATGTACTATTAAGCAAAGGATTGCTGATAATTAACATTAAAATCATTTTATTTTACAGGTTTGGTTATATGAACACTGCCCATTATGGAATGATATCAAGCTGGAGGGTGTTCAGCCTCACCTATTTCGTTGGGCGAAAATGCCTGCCGGAAGAAGAGCGACGTTTGAAAAGAACTTAGAAAAGCTAGATAATTCTCAGGTATGTAGCTGAATCATGTCTTTCTCATTAAATGATGTTAATACTTAGCTCTAACCATATGGGTTATTTTCTATGCAAGATAATTTTTGATATCGAAGATGCCATACAAGATGATACTGCACAAGATGAAGGGAGACAAGATTCAGACTCCCATAATGAAGAAGATCACCATGTAGATAGTGAAGAAGATGCTGCTGTTGTACATATTGAAGAAGATCATCCTGTAGATATAGAAATAAATGTTCATGTATATACCGAGACTGTTATTTCTGTCCCAGTGACCTTTGCTAAAGATGTGAGTATTCTTCTTTCTAACTATTTTATGAGATGAGTAATTATCTCCATTTTTTGTCCTTAAATTAATAGATGGTTTAATTTCTTGTAGATAAACACTGAATTGCTAGAAGATTCAGTTGGTACACATGAATCAGAGGCTGCAGAGGAATTAGAGAGGTTGAAAGTTATATTGCAAAAGGTGGAAGAAGAAAGAAATGAGTTAGGACATAAATGTCATCACTTGGAATCAAGGCTAACTAAAGAGAAGTTCAAAAGTCAAAATGCACTTTTTGAGAATGAGGTTTTGAAGGCCGATATAACGAAGCTGAAGAATGCACTAGAGGATATTATGGCCAGAGTAAGGAGCTTAACTGAAGAGAAACTCTCTCTAGAGATATCATGCCGTAACTAGATTGCAGAGTATGAATCTGAATTAAAGGAGCTTAAAGATTCATATGAAACGAAGCTCAATAACTTACGGCTGCATATGAGAAGTTGACATAAGAGACTGAGCAAGAATTGGAATGGTCAGATGATGACAATCCAGCTGAAGGTGGAGATGATCCCGAGATGGGTAAGGGGAAAAGAATAAGAAAGGCCTCTGCAGCCCTAACCTCTCCTTATACCGAGATGGATATAAAAAAGAAGAGAGTTGATGTGCCACCATCTAAGCAATTCAAGGAGGTTAGTGCTTTATAACATGGCATTATTTCACATTGCTTTTAATAAACCATGTAGATTGCTTTAATTTGACTTGAGACCTTTATTAACTTATCATTGAGATAGAAAAATTAGGGTTGATGAACATAGACATTAGGGTTGATGAACATAGACATTAGGGTTGATGTGCATAGACATTAGGGTTGATGAACATAGACATTAGGGTTGATGTGCATAGACATTAGGGTTGATGTGCATAGACATTATGGTTGATGAACATAGACATTAGGGTTGATGTACATAGACATTAGGATTGATGTGCATAGACATTAGGGTTGATGAACATAGACATTAAGGTTGATGAACATAGACATTAGGGTTGATGTGCATAGACATTAGGGTTGATGTGCATAGATATTAGGGTTGATGTGCATAGACATTAGGGTTGATATGCATAGACATTAGGGTTGATGAACATAGACATTAGCGTTGATGAACATAAACATTAGCGTTGATGAACTGAGTTACCTTGCTTTTATTAAACCATGTACATAGCTTTATTAAACCATGTACATAGCTTCATACTGAGTTACCTTGCTTTTATTAAACCATGTAAATTATGTACTTAGATTTAAATATATTTAACTGTTGCTTTCGTATGACAGTATATTGGTAGAAGAGATTATTGTGGACACAATTTAATAACTGATTCTCAATGCCAGCAAATAAATTTCCATCTTGAAGTGCCAATAGACGTGGTCACTATTGGGGACGGTTGTGAAGTAAAAAAGATCACCCTTTGTGATCTATTATTTGGCGAAATGGTGCAAGATAATGTAAGTACCAACATCTGCAGTACCAACTGGATATGCATATTTATAATTTTCCTGATTGTTTTACATATTCATTGTAGGTGATTGACGCATATGCACTCCTACTTCACAACCATAGTAAAAGATATGTGAAGCAACAAAAATATCTCACATTTACCTACATCTCCGGGAGTTGTTATCAATTGGATGTAGCACGTCAATATGGAATGTCTCATCAATACTTGAATAACTTCCATAGAGAGACGCTACCAAACATAAAAAGAATTTTCTGCCCAATTGGACAAGACCACCATTGGTTTTTGATGTACATAGAAAGAGAGCAAAAACGCATAACATATTTTAATTCTTTATTACAACCAACAGCCGCAGATAGGTCTTTTGTAGATGGTTATGTAAGTATCTTAATTCACCTACCTGTTGTATTATTTTTTTCCAATTAAATTTCAATGCTATTGAACTTACGTCATTTCTGGCTTTGTTGATGCAGATAAAACTACTAAATTCTCATTTCAACAGACAGACTGAAGGGTTGAAATGTGCGACTGATTGGGATCTCATGCAGTACCAAAAAATATGGGATGCTAACTGCCCTAAACAATATGAGTCCAAGGAATGTGGAGTTTTTGTAATGATGTATATGGATTGTATATGTAGGAAGACCAAGTTTGATTTCTCGCAGGCAGATATCCCAAGATTAAGAGCTATTACCAGCATGAAACTATTTAGAGTATGCTTAGAAAGTGAATATACTGAACATGAACACTAATTTGTATGTATCATCCAGAATTATATATTTATGTATTAGAAAGTAAATACATGAATACATTGATGGTTCATGTCATGTGTTAGCGTTGATGTGCTTTCAAATAGCGTTGATGTACACATTTAAATTGCTACACATCAACCCTAATTTGTATGTGTCAACCAAAATTAGAAAGTGATATGCTGAAATGTGTTAGCGTTGATGTGCTTTCAAATAGCGTTGATGTACTATTTTGCATTTCTTGTGTATGAATTAGAAAGTGATATGCTGAAATGTTCATGTGTTTAGGGTTGATGTGTCAACCAGAATTAGCGTTGATGTACTTAAAAAATTATATGCACATCAACGCTAACCCTAATGCACATCAACGATAACCCAATAATGCACCTCAACCCTAATTTGTATGTGTCAACCTGAATTAGCGTAGATGTACTTAACAAATTCTATGCACATCAACGCTAACCCTAATGCACATCAACGATAACCCAATAATGCACATCAACCCTAATTTGTATGTGTCAACCTGAATTAGCGTTGATGTACTTAAAAAATTCTATGCACATCAACGCTAACCCTAATGCACATCAACGATAACCCAATAATGCACATCAACCCTAATTTGTATGATGTTAACCTGAATTAGCGTTGATGTACTTAAAAAATTCTATGCACATCATCGCTAACCCTAATGCACATCAACAATAACCCAATAATGCACATCAACCCTAATTTGTATGATGTTAACCAGATTCACATATTTATGTATTAGAATGTAAAATCAGAGGCTGCACATCAACGCTAACGCATTCACATCAACCAATTTCCAGGAGTGTAGATATATATGTATGAAAGATATGTTCCCAGTTCATGTACATCAACGCACATTGTACAACACATCAACCCTAAATACATAAACATCAAATATATTTATACAGTACATGTCTGCATCATAAATAGTACATCAACACTATTTGGACTATTTATCACCAAGTAGATGGCTCGTTTTCCTGCGATGATAGTTGTGGCTGAGCAACCTGTGATGCTTCGTCTGAAAACTGGATATGAATTAAGATTAATTAGTATAAGCTGATATCAAAAATTTAAAAACATATGATAATGTGAAGTATCTTACATATGTCGACGTATTTTCCATCATCATTTGACTATATGAAAACACTGGTGGTGGATCATTATGAGTATAGCTTTGTGCATCCAACTGTACACATGAAAAAACAGAAACCGGAAGAGCAGTGTTGAGATTACCAGGAGTTTACATTGTAGAAGGTTGAGGGACCTATCAAATGTACAAATCAATATGAATATATCAATGATATTTATGACTACTTCAAAAATAACTATTACCTGTGTATTTATACAGTAAATGACTATGATAGTGGAAGCTTAACACTAAAGGAGTTGGAATCTCTAACAAATATTGAAGAATTGCATATGCAACACCTTGAAAGTGTGCTAAATGTAAATGATGTTACAAGTATAAATTTGAAGGAGAACAAATATATAAAGAATTTAGTGCTACACTGGGAATGGTAGAATATGGATGTGAGAGCACATGACCAGATACAACCTTTTAAAATACTTGAGAACTTCCAACCTAATGTCTCACATTTGAAAAGCTTGGAGATCATTTCGTATTTGGGTTTTCAATTTCCCAATTGGATGATGATGGAAACACAACTTTTTCTTTTCAAGTATTTGGTTGAGATAAGATTAATAAATCTCAAAAGATGTGAGAATCTACCATCACTAGGAATACTACCTTCACTTGGTATTCTTGAAATGAGTGGCTTGGACTCACTAACTTATGTGGGCAACATAATATCTGATGATGAAATCATATTTTTCTCATTTAAAAGGGCTCACCTTATCTGCAATGCCTAATCTTGTGGAATGGAATGTACGATGCCGCAGTCTTTAACTACTTACACTAATCCAATGCCCTAAGTTAATAAGACTATCTAGATTTGTGTTGGGAAATAAATTGACTATATGGTTGCAGTGTAAGATGTTGGAGCAATACTCTACATGGTATCAGTGTAACGCCCTCGATTTTTCTGAATTATGATTTAAGGTTAGAAATTCTGTTTCCGTATTTTTATCTGTTAAAATTTTGGGATTTTTGCCTAAGTGTAGGAATTTTTCCTACAGGGCAAAAATAATTATTTTGGTTGGGGATTTGAACCCTCAACCTTGATTCTTTGCTCCTGGAATTCTTTCCACCATGGTGGCGCATATTTCTGATGTTATTGGAGTGGCGCAGGGTGGTTACTGTATTCGAAATACCTCGAGATGTGTAACCGAGTTATTGTTGCATTTGGTATCTGAATAATCAGTTTCTGCAATATTTCTGAAATTTGTGTTCTCCACATATGTGTAGTGTGGACATCTGTTTTGTTCCAAGATATGTGGGTCTGTGCAGCAGTAATTTAGTATACTTGCTGCCGGATTTTCTGGATTTCCGGATTTCTATTTCCTAGTAATCGATCCTACTCAGTTCTGTGCGGTTTTCAGTTCCATAGTAATGTCCTTCGATGCCGCTTTCTTCTTGTGTTTTAATGGAAGAGTAAAAAATTTTTTTAAACCCCGTATTTTACTTGTATGCGTGTGGGGTGTGATTCTGAGGGATGTTACAATCAGTGCATATTCAAAGGTATTAGAGAGTTGGAAATAGTTGGATGTCATGAGCTGAGCTGGTTGCTAGAAGACATCAAGAATTGTCAGAGTCTTGGAAAATTATCGATTATCAGATGTGGCAAGATACTCTCCATGCCTGATTGGTTGCTGAAAATGCCAAATCTAGAGGAAGTTTTAGTGTCAGGTTGCACATCAATATCACATGTTCCAGATGAGCTCAAACAACAATGGAATGGTCATATCATCATCGAAGGATGTCCCAAGCTACAAGCTCTACCTAGATGAGTCAAGCATCTTAAATTTTTACTCTCTATTTGTTTTGTTAATGGACAAGTATGAATGATAATTTATTAGTATCTGATTATTATATTTACCGGTTGATACTGTTCTAGCATTCTTTGATATGGAATGGGTCAAATATTATATGGTGGCAACCTATTCAAAAACCATAATTTCTCAAAGCAGAAAACAAAAATGCCTTAGAATTATTTAAATGCTTGCAGAGGTGTTACAAAGGTTGAAATGATGAGAATCTATTCAAAAATCATTTTATGGAGAGGATGACAAAAATAACAGGTGGAGGTGTTACAAAGATTTAAATGCTTTTAATTTTTAAACAAATTTAACATAAATTTGAAATTAGAACACTTCTGCATTACTTAAAAATACCTCAAAAGTGGCTGTATAGTGTAACTTAGGTTTTTACAATATCCATTCAAATAAATCGTTGAATGTAACAAAAATGTAAAAAAAAAAAAAATTAATGAGATTAATTCAAATGTAACACTTCTGCATTAGAATGCAGAAATACATCACAAAATGTAACAAAAATTTTTAATGAGATTAATTCAAATGAACATGAGTGGTGTTATTAAAATTATACTATACAAGTGTTTTAAAAAAGCTAGAACAAAATGAATATAAGCTTAAAAACTAAACACTTTATTATTACTAAAACACTATATAAAGATACTTTATTGTGGTGAAACTCATTGGTTTTTTTTTTTGCTATTAATCCATTTAAGATTCATGAAACCATTAAAATAACTCTATATAGATGCTTGTAATAATAATAAAAAAAAAGATAATATAGACTTTATAAATTTAAACACTTCACCTATTATAGGTTATGTTTACTTGGACAGAAAACTGGAAGGAAAGGATGAAAAATGTATTGAATCTATATATAAATGTGTTTAGATTTAATGCACTTTCCATCTTTTCCTTCTAGTTTTCCGTCCCAAACACAACATTAATAAAATAATAAGTAACTAAAATAAGTAACTAAAATAAAAGAGAAAGAATAACTTTTCTTCTCATACATACACAAGTCAAGAATGAGTAATTAAAAGAAAATGAAAGAGAAGGCGCACGCAAAGATTGATTCCTTAATTGTAGAACATGCATCAATTAATTAATGTTTTTTTGGGGTTGGCCAGCAAACCAAGCAAACTAAAGAATCAGTAATTAAAAGAAAAGAGAGAACTTTGCTTCACACGCAAGTTATTTGGAATTTAAACTCTGAATTCCTGCTACTATAAATACATAGAAAATAAAAGAATAGTAATTAAAAGAAAAAAAAAAGAAAAAAATGATACACGAAACCACTGATTCCTAATTATAGAACATGTATCAATTAATGAGTTGGAAATAGTTGGATGTCATGAGCTAAGATGGTTGCCAAAAGATATCAAGAATTTTAAGTAGTTAAAGAATTATCAGTGATTAGATATAGCAAGATACTCTGTATCCTTGATTGGTTGCAGAAAATGTCATGTCTATGGTAAGTTTTAGTATTAGGTTGGACATCAATATCACACTGTTATGGAGAGACTCAAACATCAATTGAAAAATGGGATCATTATCGAAAGGATGTCCCAAGCTACAAACTCTAACTAGAAGAGTCAAGTATCTTAATTACTTATTTACATGGTAGATTAAATTAAATTAGCCCTTGTATAATTCTCTATTAATTACAAGTATAAAGCCTTGAACCTTTCGAGTGTATGCTCTATTTGTTTTGTTAATCGACAAATATGAATAATAATTTGTTGTTATATGATTATATTTATCATTTGATCTTCTAACATTTTTTGATATGGAATTGGTCACATATTGGCAACCTATTCAAAAAGCAAAATCTCATAGCATAAAATAAAAATACCTTTTAATCATTTAAATGCATGTATAGGTGTTACAAAGATTTAAATGATGGGAATCTATTTAAAAATCATTTTATGGAGAGAATGAAAAAACAACTTGTAATTAGAATATTTTAAATGTTTTTAATTTTTTAAACAAATTGAATATAATATTGAAATTAGAACACTTTATCATTAGGGAAAAATACCATAAAAGTGGTTGTATAGTGCAACTTAAGTTTTTACAATATTCATTAAAATAATTTTATTTGCAAGGTTCTATTGAAAGGTAACTTTGTATAAAGTTATTGACAAAATAAAATATAAAAAATATATGTAATTGTTGCATTAAAAATAAAAAAAATATTTTTTTACTAAACACACTCTACAAAAGTCTAGCCAAAGTTTTTAGATATTTTGATTTTAATTAAATTTTATAATCATCATTATGGTGACTATTTAAAGGTTATCACAAAGAAATTATTATAAACAAAGAAATGGAAGAACTAAAGTTTAAACTTGAAAAGAAAAAAAAAAGCAAAGTGGCCCGTTGAGAGTAACATGTACTTTTTTTAGTTAATGAAATTACAAGCATGACAAGTGACCTTTATAGTGCATACCCTAAGAACAAAAGCGAAGTGATGCAGTAAAAATGGGGAAAAGAAAGAAGATGAAAAGCTTATGAAGGTATCAAAGCAATTCCGTAGCTATGGTAAATTACAAATTCTGAAAATAAGTTATTGCACAAGATTTCAAAACATGAAAAATAAGTTGAGTGTAGTGTTGCATAGTGATGCAAGGTTTACAAATCATTCATAGCTCATTTATGACTAGATTGTGTTTAAACAAAACACACTTAAGATATCATATTATATTCACCCTTCGTGTTATTATTTTGCAGCTCTAGCAAAGTAAGAATAACTAGAGTAAAAGAGAAAGAATAATTTTGATTCTTTCTGCTGCTATATACATAGACAAGTAAACAATTAAAAGAAAAGAAAAAGAAAAAGAGAAGGCATTGATTCCTTAATTGTAGAAGATGCATCAATTAGTTAATTAAAGAATCTGTATTTGAAAGAAAAGAGAAAGAATAACTTTGCTTCACGTGCAAGTAAAATTGGCCTTTAAGCTCTTCCATTCCTACCGCTATAAATACATACACAAGAGTAATAACATCTATCCATCCACAGACTTACTACATGATACCGCTATAAATACATACACAAGTTAATTGGCGGAGATGGACATACGTAGACATGCGCCATCAAATTTTTCTACAGGAGGGCACTTGAGGCACGTCTTGCTGAAATTGCTGCCTTCCCCTGAGATTAAATTCGTAGGCCAGCAGCTGCACATCTCAAACCACTTAGACATGATACGTGACAGCCTGTGGGCCATCAATGCTGTCATCCTTGATGCCAATCTACGTGCCATCAAGCAGCCAAAGTTGAGAAAATGGGTTCAGGATGTCAATGCCACGATCGTGGATGTCCAAAACATTCTCGAAGTCATCCAAGATTTTTATCAGCTACCCACCCAGCAAAAACAAGAGGTAATGACATCTCCTAGTTTGTTACAACATGCCAGCAGTATAAGAACTAGTACCTTTTTTATTAGCTCCTCTCGCCATGCCATTCTAGTTGACCTCAAGCAGATTGCACAGAATTTGAATTGCCTACTAAGTAAGACAGTCACTTTTGGCCTCCACATTGATATGATAGATTCAATGGACCCAAACCAAGATGAATACTTGTCTATTCTGCAGCAAGAGGTGGTAGAAAGAGATGACGATATGAATAAAATTTTAGAAATTATTTTTAGGTTACAAAAAGGACAATCATCGGCCCATATTAGTAATGATGAACCTTTTGTTATTGCTATAACTGGATCGGTAAAGTACGGAAAATCCATCTTGGCTCGCATGGTTTATCATCACCCTTTAGTTTGTGAAGTATTCAAACATCGAATTTGGGTAAATGATTTTGATTACGAATTTGCCTTATCTGATCATAAACAAATCGCTAGAGAATGTGCTGAGCACCTATCAATAAAGATATCATCAAATGTTGATATTTGGGATCTCATCCGTCAATCACTTGCCCAAGCAACATTTTTACTTATTTTGGATGGTGTTGAAACTATCGAAGAGGAGGACAAGGACAAGTTGGAGGAACTAATGAAAAACCTCTTTTCCTTGGGTGCTCCAGGGAGTAGGGTCATCATAACTTGTACAACTTATGCTATTGTACAAAATGATCCAATAGTATACTCTGAATATAATCTTGATTATAAATTAGTAGATGTAAGGAAAATATTCTTGAGATATGCAACACCAATAGCACAACATGATCAAGCCAAAAAAATTTCTTCCTCTTCTGGGATGACGGATTTGCAAATTTTCCTGGACAAGGGATCTCGTACTCCAGTAAGATATTGCACTCCATGTGTAGCAAAAGGTATTGGCTTAATATCAAGACACACTAGATTGAGCGATGTTCGAAATGACTACGAAAATTTGATTCTAGCGCATTATAATTCATATGCAGCAACACAAAAATATTTGTATTGGAAACTGTGTAGAAAATATTTGTATTGGGAACTGTGTAGATCAGTTCGATCGTCATTTGCTAAAGGTTTTTTTGATATGCTCATTGCTGAAGACATATTTACCTATTCAAGATATTATGAAGAGTTAAGCCAATACAAAGAAACTTTTTTGCTGCCTTACTTTGTGTTTACAACGCTGGGTCCTCCTGTTGACGTGAACCAGTACATTTACAATTTTAGCCTAAAGTATAATAAAAATTTTAGAATTCCACAGCAATGCCGTTATTTATGCATATGCATCGATTTGGACACTAGCACTATTTTAAATAATTTGCCAATTAGGATTGCCAACAATCTTAGGGTGCTATTATTGTACAAGGCAAAAGAAGATATGTACTTGATACATCAAGAAGAATCCTCAATAGAGATCCCAGAGTCAATGTTCAAAAATTTATATATATTGAGCATAATAGATACCGGCATCCGGCAATTACCAAACAGACTTAGCAAGCTGCTTCGTTTGAGATACCTCAATATTTCAGAGAAGGATATGGAAGAGCTTCCAGAATCTATTTATGACCTTTATAATTTACGTGTTTTGAGTTTATCTCACTGTAAAAAACTTTTGAAGCTACCAGAGAAAATTCACAATCTTGCTAAACTACAAATTCTAAGATTATCTTATTGCACAAGACTTCAAATGCTACCAAAATCAATGAGCAACTTGGTGAACCTACAACTGCTAGATATCGAAGCTTGTCATTGGCTTATGGAATTACCTAAAGATTTGACATACTTGGAAAAGCTAAGAAGCCTAAATATGATTGGATGCGTATCATTGACAAAAATACCTCTTGGAATTTCTAAATTGACTGATCTTCAACTTTTGTCAGGTTATAAAGTAAATGGTTGTGATAGTATAAGCTTAACACTAAAGGAGTTAGAATCTCTAACACATATTGAAGAATTGCATATATGGCACCTTGAATGTGTGCTAAACGTAAATGATATTACAAGTGTAAATTTGAAGGAGAAAAAATATTTAGAGAATTTAGTGCTACACTGGGAATGGTGGAATATGGATGTGAGAGCACATGAGCAGATACAATCTTGTCAAGTACTTGAGAACTTCCAACCTAATGTCTCACATTTGAAAAGATTGAAGATCATTTCATATTTGGGTATGCAACTTCCCAATTGGATGATGATGGAAAAGCAACCTTTTCTTTTCGAGTATTTGGTTGAGATAAGATTAATAAATCTCAAAAGATGTGAGAATCTACCATCACTAGGTGTACAACCTAACGCTCGTATTCTTGAAATCAGCGGCTTGGACTCACTAACTTATGTGGGCAACATAATATCTGATCACGACAACTTCATATCTGAACATTTGAATGTGCTCACCTTATCTATGATGCCTAATCTTGTGGAATTGAATGTAAGATGCCCTAATCTTTGCGAACTTACACTAATCCATTGCCCTAAGTTAATAAGACTATCTGGATTTGAGTTGGGCACTAAATTGATTATATGGTTGCAAAGTAAAATGTTGGAGCAATACTCTACATGGTTTCAGAGCATATTCAGAGGTATTAGAGAGTTGGAAATAGTTGGATGTCATGAGCTGAGATGGTTGCCAGAAGACATCAAGAATTGTCACAGTCTTAGCATACTATCAATAATTAGATGTGGCAAGATACTCTCCATGCCTAATTGGTTGCTGAAAATGCCACATTTAAGGGAAGTTTTAGTGTCAGGCTGCACATCATTATCACATGTTCCAGAGGAGCTCAAACAAAAATTGAAAGATCAGATCATCATCGAAGGATGTCCCAAGCTACAAGCTCTACCTAGATGAGTCAAGCATCTTAAATTTTTACTCTCTATTTGTTTTGTTAATGGACAAGTATGAATGATAATTTATTAGTATCTGATTATTATATTTACCGGTTGATACTGTTCTAGCATTCTTTGATATGGAATGGGTCAAATATTATATGGTGGCAACCTATTCAAAAACCATAATTTCTCATAGCAGAAAAAAAAAATGCCTTAGAATTATTTAAATGCTTGCAGAGGTGTTACAAAGGTTGAAATGATGAGAATCTATTCAAAAATCATTTTATGGAGAGGATGACAAAAATAACAGGTGGAGTTGTTACAAAGATTTAAATGCTTTCAATTTTTAAACAAATTTAACATAAATTTGAAATTAGAACACTTCTGCATTACTTAAAAATACCTCAAAAGTGGCTGTATAGTGTAACTTAGGTTTTTACAATATCCATTCAAATAAATCGTTGAATGTAACAAAAATGTAAAAAAAAAAATTTAATGAGATTAATTCAAATGTAACACTTCTGCATTAGAATGCAGAAATACATCACAAAATGTAACAAAAATTTTTAATGAGATTAATTCAAATGAACATGAGTGGTGTTATTAAAATTATACTGTACAAGTGTTTTAAAAAAGCTAGAACAAAATGAATATAGGCTTAAAAACTAAACACTTTATTATTACTAAAACACTATATAAAGATACTTTATTGTGGTGAAACTCATTGGTTTTTTTTTTTGCTATTAATCCATTTAAGATTCATGAAACCATTAAAATAACTCTATATAGATGCTTGTAATAATAATAATAATAAGATAATATAGACTTTATAAATTTAAACACTTCACCTATTATAGGTTATGTTTACTTGGACAGAAAACTGGAAGGAAAGGATGAAAAATGTATTGAATCTATATATAAATGTGTTTAGATTTAATGTACTTTCCATCTTTTCCTTCCAGTTTTCCGTCCCAAACACAACATTAATAAAAAAAATACTATATAAAGACTAAATACACCTTAATAAAGTGTAACCTAGGCTTTTATACGTTATCAATTCATATGAAATTTATATTCACTATTTAATAATAGTATTAAAATATTATAATTATTTATAATTATTGTAATCGGCGATCGAAGAAAGCGGAGAAAAACTTGCCAATCGGAGAAAAACTTGCTAATCCCTCATCAGCATACAGACAAATCATTCCGAAGGAGCGAAGCCGGCAGGCCAATTCCAAGAGTGCCTCGCTGATCATGCATCCCGGATTTTCCTTCAGCTTCCCCTGATCACATTGAATTCATCCCCTTCGTTGGAGAATATGGTGACGATTCCCGATTCATTAATTCAAGGTTAGTGTCATTTCATGAATCGATATTTGGTATTTGCATTCGATTGGAAACAGCCGATTGTTTTGAGTTGAAAACACTTAGCCTTACTTGCGAAGTTCGCTTAGGGTTTCCAAATTTAGATCAGAAGTCATAACTCCGATCTCTATTCTCCAAATGAACTCATTCGATTTCTTTTTGGATATTTTGTGAAAATTACACCACATGATTCTATGGCTTTCTGGTTTCATTCAGTAATCGATCGAGGTCATCGGACTGTGTTTCTGTGTTCGCCGATGCAATGTTTGAACGCACAGCACCAGATGCAACCAGGTGTTCGACGAAAGGTGAGCACAAGGTAGAAGACGAGTACCAACCATTGGATCTGGTCGCCAATCCAACGACGCAGGCGAACTGAATTTGGGTCAGCTGGGCTCACGACCCACTCCCCCGGCCCGAATTGTGTACCCACAACTTCCAACCGAGCGGTCGAGATTAATTCAAGAAATGCAAGGTCAAGAAATGCATTTCACGTTATTTCAGTTTAATTTGGTCAGTTATAACTGAATCATTGACATAAACTTAATATTAAATAAGATAATATTAAAATTGAGTGAAAAGACGTATTTTGAGTCCTATCATTCTAGCTAAATCACATAATTCAACATAATTTAAATGTGATGCACATGAAAATAATTGTATTTAAAAAAAAATTTAATATTGATATAAAGGTAATTAATATTTTTAATAATTTTAATATTGATATTTTTAGTATTTTTAATTTTTGAACTTCACATATGAAATTAATGTCTCTATGTATGTAACTAGTATTAAAGCACAAGAATAATTGAGTGACAACAACATTAAAATTTAACATAGAAAATTAACAAAAAAAAATAAAAAAGATAAAAGATATTAAGAAATATGCAAGAGCATCCAACATGGAACAAGCATATGCCTCGTTACAAAAAAACAAAAAAAAATGAAATTCACTAAAAAAGATTTTTTTTTTTTTGAAAAAAAAATACTAATTTATTTAAATCGAAATCTAGAAGAGATAATAAAATGTATCAACTTCATGATAACAGATGAAATATCTTAATTTTTTTTAATTATTAGGAAAAGTTTTCTTCTCTCTTCCTTTTTTAGAGTTACATAATCAAACCATTCATCTAATTATCACTACAAAGAATAACACATCTAAGAAAGAATCGAGAATATACATTCATTAGATAGATAATCATATTCAATCTTCACCTTTGAAGGATTAGAGAAACCTAGTACATAATATTATACATCAAACATTTTCTACAATAGTGTAATTCATCCTTTCAACTTCAGTATTAGGTATCTAGTTCTATGTATGATCAAGTATATTAGATTGTCCCTTTAATGAACTATATTAAATTCGAATTGATTGAGCAACTAAGATTAGATCCTACTTGGTTCAATTGATCAAGATGGATCAAATCACTTCAAGTTTACTTCATCTTCTTCATCATGTCTTGCCTACACAAAGAGGTGCCTAAGAGGTTTTGAGCATCCTTCCTACTATCCTTGAATTAGTAAAGGTTGAGGGAAGATATAGTATAGAAAGGTTAGAGAAGCTATATCAAGTTATATATCACATGGGAGATCAGTTTCCCTTTGTTCAAGGTAAAGATGAAGATGCACCAGTAAATCAAACAAAAAAAACAAATCAATAATATATTATTGTTCTACAAGAATAAACCATACTAATCAACAAAGAGCTATTAATAATCATATAAAATGGAGAGCAAATCATGAGCCACACCAAATTAGTCCATTACATCTATGTGGAAAAATGGCATCTGAAAAATAAGAATAGTATTGTAAAATCTCAACAATCAACCTTCATTTAGAGAAAAGATAAAATCAACCTACCTTCATTGTTCAAGAACACTAAACATATCATAGAGCTACTCAGAGTCTATTTGATACAATCATTGAACCAGTGTAAGAAAAAATGATCAAGAGTTGGAGTAATCAGGCGCTGGTGATGTCTGCAAATCCAAGAAAAATAGTGAATGTCAGAGATAACAAAAACCATTTAAAACAAAAAAAATTTTCTTCAATATGTAGATATTCGATTAGGCTGAACATGATTTTTATTCTTTAATCAGAGACTTATGATCAAACAGCACCAGCTACTTCTCTCGAAGGGTGATATTGATACATACCAGTAGGAGTAAGTAAGCGTGTGAAGAAATGCAAGGAACCTTCGTCTTCGCGGCGACGCAAGATGTCATTGAAGAACTTCCATCCATTTATAAAGAGCACATGCACTCGGAGGGCAAATGCAGTTGAGGATGCAGATAGAGGTCCAAAACCAGAAACATTCCCGTTCAAGCTCGACGATGGAGAGCACGTAATTGGCTGACCATTTCTTCTTGCATACTGCTGCTCTTCTGCCACTTGCCTATTGATGGCCTCCAGTGATGGATACTTTTGAACACGCTACTCATTCCTCAAGCATTCAACCTTATTGTGCAGAGCAGCCTCTGCACAAGAAGCTTTGAAACTAAATAGATATAAGCTAAGCTTTTAACTAATGTTGAATTTATTATTTTTATAAAATCCTGGATCATCGTTTGGTTAATTGGATTTTTTTATTAATATTACGCATGTCTCGCCCCTTGTGCTAAGATCTTTGTGAGAAGCTTTGAAACTAGCTCTTAATTGTACTTGAAATTTCAATGATTTGGATGTTGACTCTATGTAATTGGTTACATGTTGACTTTATGTAATTGGTTACTTGATTGACTTTTTGTAATCAACAAAGAGCTATTAATAATCATATAAAATGAAGAGCAAATCATGAGCCACACCAAATTAGTCCATTACATCTATGTGGAAAAATGGCATCTCAAAAATAAGAATAGTATTGTAAAATCTCAACAATCAACCTTCATTTAGAGAAAAGATAAAATCAACCTACCTTCATTGTTCAAGAACACTAAACATATCATAGTGCTACTCAGAGTCTATTTGATACAATCATTGAACCAGTGAAGAAAAAATGATCAAGAGTTGGAGTAATCAGGCGCTGACGATGTCTGCAAATCCAAGAAAAATAGTGAATGTCAGAGATAACAAAAACCATATAAAACACAAATTTTTTTTCTTCAATATGTAGATATTCAATTAGGTTGAACATGATTTTTATTCTTTAATTAGAGACTTATGATCAAACAGCACCAACTACTTCTCTCGAAGGGTGATATTGATACATACCAGTAGGAGTAAGTAAGCGTGTGAAGAAATGCAAGGAACCTTCATCTTCGCGGCGACGCAAGATGTCATTGAAGAACTTCCATCCATTTATAAAGAGCACATGCACTCAGAGGGCAAATGCAGTTGAGGATGCAGATAGAGGTCCAAAACCAGAAACAGTCTTGTTTAAGCTCGATGATGGAGAGCATGTAATTGGCTGACCATTTCTTCTTGCATACTGCTGCTCTTCTGCCACTTGCCTGTTGATGGCCTCCAGCGATGGATACTTTTGAACACGCTACTCATTTCTCAAGCATTCAACCTTCTTGTGAAGAGCAGCCTCTGCACAAGAAGCTTTGAAACTAAATAGATATAAGCTAAGCTTTTAACTAATGTTGAATTTATTATTTTTATAAAATCCTGGATCATCGTTTGGTTGATTGGATTTTTTTATTAATATTACGCATGTCTCACCCTTTGTGCTAAGATCTTTGTGAGAAGCTTGGAAACTGGCTCTTAATTGTACTTGAAATTTCAATGATTTGGATGTTGACTCTATGTAATTGGTTACATGTTGAGTTTATGTAATTGGTTACTTGATTGACTATGGCTCGAAACCAAACCCCCCCCCCCCCCCCCCCCCCCCCCACCACCACACACACACACACACAACTCTAGGATTTGAAAAACATTTCTTTGCTCTCTATATAGGCAAAACATAGCAAAATTCTAAAATGAGTCTACCAATTTGGAAGATATACCTCATTCTATACTTCACTAACACCTTAATAATACTTGAGAAATGACTCTATTCCATATAGGATAAAACCCTGTCATAAAATTATTTACCATTTTTTTATTTTACCAATTTTTTAAAAATTATTTGTCTTTATATTAAAAAATTTTTTCCATCATTATTAGAAAATTGACTAATTTGACTTTTACAAAGAAGACAGAGAAAATATATATGGTTTTTTTAGGTGTGTGAGAGAAAAAAAACTATATCAATGCATTTGAGCTCCATATTATTACTTTTTTTTACCAAAAATCTTTTCTTCAATAGCATACACAAATCATTACCTTCATTTAATAGCATTCAAACCATGAGATACCCTTCTTCATCTAAATGCTAAGCCCAACCCTGCTAACACCTATGAAAATGTATATGAAGATTACAATGACAAGATAAATGTAAGAGATGGTTAGAAGATAAAGGATCTATAACTCCCTCATGAAAACGGTGACGAAACAATGCTCCTTTGCTTCCATACTAGTCTCCCTTATAGCAGTTATTGCCTTTGTCTCCCTAGGCTCAAGATCTCACTAAAAAGTCCTTTATAATCCTTACAAAGTCCCCTAAAATGCTTAGGAAGCTTCCATATATATTTCCTTAATGTAAGTCCTTGAAAATAAGCCAAATCAGGACAAAAAATGGAAAGAAAGTTTGACATGAGGACAAAATTATGTTCATGATTATAATCATACCCTAGCTATGATTCTTCATGTGCCATTTATGCAAAATCGAACAATGGGTGACATTGCTGTGATCATTGTTAGTGGCTAGTTGTGATTTATTCTATGCATATCTTGCTATAGACATGTTCATAGCGACAATTATAATCACAGGCTATGATTCTTCTTATGCCCTTTATGTGTAATTTAATAGTGGACGTTATTGCTATGATCATCATTAGTGGCTGGCCATGATTCATTTTATGCAGATCTTGTGATTAGGGTAAGACATCTTCACAGCAATAATTATTATTGCAACCTAGCCATGATTCTCTCTAGACTCATCCGGAGAATGCAATCATGATTGTCATCACCGATTAGTCAACATTCATTGTAAACAAGCATTCTAAAATGGTCAGAGGAAAATCTTGCATGGTCTACAATTTTAAAAGGGTAAATGATAACACACATAAAGACCAATACGTACTGCCAAGTATTGAGCTTCTTCTTGCTAAAATAAAGGATAAACAAACTTTTAGCAAATTTGACCTGAAATCTAGTTTTTATCAGGTCTTAATGGCTGAAGAAAGTATCCAGTGGACGACTTTCATTTGTCCACAAAGTCATTATAAATGGCTAGTAATGTCATTCGGATTAAAAAATGCGTCATCTATTTTCCAAAGAAAAATGGATAATATTTTCAAGGACATGGATGCTTTTTTATGTCTATATTGATGACATTCTTATTTTTTTAGACACCATCAAAGATCATGTTGTCCATTTGAAGAAATTTTTCACCAGAGTTCAAGAAAAAGGACTTATTCTATCAAAAACCAAAATGAAAATTGGTGTTACCAAGATTGAGTTTCTTGGATTAGAAATAGGAGAAGGGATGATAAAATTGCAACCGCATATTGTCAAGAATCTCCTTGATTTTCCAGATGCTTCTTTAGAAACATTAAAGGGAGTACAAAGATTTTTGGGGATCCTCAACTACACCAGAGCTTATATTCCAAATTTGAGCCGATTAACTGGACCACTCTACAATAAGTGTTCTAAGACTGGTGAACGACGATTCAATCGTCAAGATTGGGAATCCATTAAGAAAGTTAGGCAAATTGTAAGCAATCTGCCACCTTTACAACTTACCCCTCCAACGGCGTATATTGTGATAGAAACTGATGGATGTCTAACGGGTTAGGGAGGAGTTCTTAAATCGAAGCATTCAAATTATGAAGCACAGAGTAAGGAGAAAATAACATGTTATTGTTCTGGCAAATATAAGACAGCCATCTCAGCAATTGACACAGAAATTATGGCTTGTATTTACTGTCTAGATAAATTCAGAATATTTGTTCTAGGCAAATCAGAGTTCACGCTTAGAACTGATTGCCAGGCTATAGTTTCCTTTTTATTTTTCAGACAATTACCTCAAGCAAGTTATCTCGCAACAGATAGGTTAACTTCATTGATTTCGTGACAGCCTCTGGGGTACAAGTAAATATTGAGCATATTAAAGGCTCTAACAACATGGGAGCGGGATAAGTTATCTCGGATCATTGCTATGAATCTTATCATCAAGAATCTGTCTACTTGCATAAAATCTTCTCAAATCCATGAGATTTTGGCAAATTTTAGCACTCTTTCAAGAAATTTCACATACACAAAGGAATTTATAGATTTTTGAATAATCACAAGTAATTAAGGCTAAATAGATGCAAAAGTGGTGAATTTGTATTTAATTTAATAGTTAAAACATATTGAAAATCCTAAATAAATGCAAGATAACATAGACCCTCTTGCACCTATTTAACTTTCTTAACCAAAATTGAAAAATAATTTTAAATTCAAATGAGTGAAGGTGATCCTTGGAAATAAATAAAAATTAATTAATTAGAAACAATTCATATACTCATAATAGAAGGCACCTTTAACTATTCAAGAAGATGCACATAGTAGAAAAGCTTATGAAGGTATCAAAGCAATTCCATAACTATGGTAAATTACAAATTCTGAAATTAAGTTATTGCACAATATTTCAAAAGATGAAAAATAAGTTGAGTATGGTGTTGCAAGGTTTACAAATCATTCATGGCTCATTTATGACTAGATTGTGTTTAAACAAAACACACTGAAATTGCTGCCTTCCCTTGAAATTTAAGCCTTGCATGATTTTGGCAAGTTAACTTGTGCAAATTTAAGCCTTCCCCTAGAATGATGCTATGTTCGTCTTTTTGTATCTATCCAAAATTTCACCAAAAATATGTTAGTGACCCCATTTCCCATATGCAACTTCAAATTCTTCAACTTGTGAAAGCTAGACCATGTTCCGTCATCTTCAAATACACAAATACTTCATTTATTCTAGTAGTAAATATTGATGTGTTGTATTTACACCACATTTTTGCCTATATTTTATACTATGTTTTGGGCTTAATTACATGATTTTGTGCTAATTCTAATATTTTTACTTCACTTCGTACAGAATCTTCACTTTTTTTGGTTTTTATGACAATGTAGGTAAAATGGCATAAAAATGATGAATAACGAGAGTTTTGAGACCATATTATGATTCCCGAGGAGATCACGAGCTTACACGTCAAATTTGGAGCAAAAACGGTGAAGATTTCAACTTTCACGGCCTTGGCCGTAATTATAAAGTCAGTCGTAATTTTGGCGTTGAGTGAAGGGCGAAAACTGGCTAAGTATGGATATGCACAGAAACTTTCACGGGTGAAGCCGTAATTTTATTACGGTGTGTGAAACTTTCTGTGACTTAAGGCCTGTACACACAGAAAGAATCATAGCCTTGGCCGTGAACCTGTTACGAACTGTTAAAACGTCCGCCCGTCGAGTTTTTCACTCGATTCTCCACCGATTCGAACCGGATTTGAACCAGACTTTGCAGAAACATTCCTTGATGGGTTCCAAACCGATCTAGCTATAAAAGATCAGATTTTTTGAGGGTTAAAGAGAGTTTTTTCGGACGAACACACTCGGCGGCGGCGTAATGGGGCGAAAGTCAATTTTCGAGCAGATTCCGGTGAGATATCACGCAAACGATCAGTTTTCTTTACTCTTCTTCATCATCAGAATGAGGGGAAGCACGTTAATTATTTTCTTAGTGATTTTCTTATGAATTTTTAGAAGATTCTTACTTGTTCATCATGTAAACATGTTTTTTTTTAAGAATATGAGTGAGTAGATTCTTACTTCGGGATTAAGGGCTTAGCCTGCTGACTTTTATGATTTAAATATTTATTCATACTCTTTTATATATGAATGTTTCATCATGATTTGATTAAAGTTGTACTTGATTAGTGATTTACCTTGGCTATGTATAATTGCGTATTTGACATTGCGAAAAGTACTGAGAGGTGAATCGCAACGTCCAATGTATTTTAATTGAACCTTCGAATCCAATCACGGGAGTAGATTGGATTTGTCTGAAGGATTTAACCTGCTTTTCATAGAACTTAATGGATTTAGTTGCGTTAACTGTCACGAGAGTAGGGAGTTAGCGTAATTAAATACTGTATTACACTCCGGGAGGAGGTAGTATGTACATTAGGAAAAGTTCCTTTCATGATAGATATTTTCTATTGATTGGCTTATCATTATATGATTCATGCTAGTCGGCGAGGTGAAACCTAGAAATCCCGACTTTCTAAAACTTGAATCCCCTTTAAAGTTGTTTCTGAATTGTTCGTACTTAGAGTTCAAAACAACCATCTACTAGATTTTGCCAAGATTCTAATGAATTGAAGAGTCAGTACTTAACCGCCTAATCCTCGTTGGGAACGATAATCTTTTTATTACTTTGATAACTCTGTGCACTTGCGGAGCGTATCAAGTTTTTGGCGCCGTTGCCGGGGATTACGACCAGTTAATATTGACTTATTAGATAAGTTTGGAGACTAGGCACTTTTCTTTCTTTTGTTTTAGTATTGGTTTTTTACTTTTATTTTCTTTTTGATTGTTATATTATTTTCTGTTTTGACTTACATGTTGTATGCCCAAAATTTCTTGAACAGGTACTTTAGTTCCAGGAGACCCAGAAATTAAGCGTACATTTCGCCTTCGAAGGAGACTGCAATTTGAGACTCGAAAGGTTTCTGAAGAAGGAGTAATCGCGGCAAATAATCAGTCTTTGAGGGACTTCGCAATACCAAACATCCAGGGCTTTAATTCAAGCATAGTTTGACCCAATGTTGAGGCGAACAATTTTGAGCATAAACCAGCATTGATGACAATGGTCCAGTAAAATCAATTTGGGAGAGCCCCAAATTAGGACCCTAATCTCCATCTAGCTGTCTTTTTATAATATTGCAATAATGCCAAAGTTAATGGAGTTTCATCTGACGCAATAAGACTAAGATTGTTCCCGTTTTCTCTCAGGGACCGTGCAAGAGCTTGGCTATATTCGCTACCAGCATGATCTATTACCACCTGGGATGAGCTTTCCAGAGCTTTTTTGAACAAATAATTCCCCACTTAACAAAACTGTTCAACTGCGCAACAGGATGATCACTTGCTTTGCACAATAAGAGGGAGAATCTCTCTATGACGCCTGGGATCTCTTCAAGGAGCTCCAGCGTATGTGCCCACACCATGGACTCCAAGCATGAGTTCTAATCCACATCGTTTATAATGGATTGGATTATAACACTCAGTTGATGGTGGATGCTGCGGCTAGAGGAACAATCATGAGCAAGGGCGTGGTAGAAGCGACAGCTCTACTTGAGGATATGGCCATGAACCATAACCACTGGTCAAGTGAGAGAGGTACTACTTCTACGGGACTTGGTAAGTACCATAACGATTCCTTGACATCTCTTGCAGCAAAGGTAGATTCGTTAGCACAGAAGTTAGATTCTTTTTCCTTTCCCTCAGTTTTCGTTAATGCAATTTCCTGTGAAGTGTGTGGTGTAACAGGGCATAGTTCATCTGAGTGTCAACTATTCACCTCATCACAAGAAGAGTCTGGTCAAGAGCAAGTCAACGCCTTGGGGAATTTTAATCAAAGACCAGTGAATGACCCATATTCTGCAACTTACAACCCAGGATGGAGGAACCACCCCAACTTGTCCTACAAGAACAATCAAGTGCTAGTACCTCCTCAGTATCCACAGTAGAATAACAGGCCACCACCGGGCTTTCAATCAAGACAGTATGGACAGTCCCAGAAGTCAAACTTGGAGACCGTGCTAGAAGGAATTGTTCTACAACAGAAGAAAAGTAATGATGACCTCGCTGAAGCTTTCAAACAGTTGACATCTCGTGTGGATGCCTTAGCTACCCACAACAAGATGCTGGAAAACCAGATTGCTCAGCAAGCAAGTTCTATTGGCAGGCCTATCGGGAAACTTCTGGGACAAATGTCAGCCGTGGAGTCTCCAATCCCATTCAATTTGTATCCTCCTTCCGATACACCATGGGAGTATCCGCGAGTTTCAGACGAGGTGGATATTGAGAGGATGTCCCCATCTCCGAGCACAAAGAGACAGATTGATAGATTCTATGAGTGTCTTTATTTCATTAATATGCAATTTAATGTTATTCTTTGATATTATGCATGAAGCCTCACATCTATCTTATTTGTTAGCATGATTTTAGCGGTCTTGATGCGGATACAACCACACATAGCATTTTTATGTTTTCTTTATGTGTGTGTGTGTTGCATCTAGATATTAGGTGATATTTGACGTTAGGATTGATATGTACATATATGGTGGTATTAGACATAGGGATGGTGAACATTGTGTAGATAGGATGGTTTTGTATGCATTTGATATTCATCATGTGTCTGGGATGTCTTATGATGGTTTTGGATGCTTGGTTAATGAGTTTATGCATTTTAGATTGATTGTGATATATATTTTGATATTTAGAGTGAATATTGA
This sequence comes from Costus lasius, assembly GCA_027563935.2. Classification (NCBI taxonomy): domain Eukaryota; kingdom Viridiplantae; phylum Streptophyta; class Magnoliopsida; order Zingiberales; family Costaceae; genus Costus; species Costus lasius. Next base: position 70,994,251 of record CM050452.1, read on the forward strand.
CTTAGAACGGTAAACTATGATATGAATGATGAAACTTGATGGTATTTGGCATTTGAGACTTGATTACCATGTAAAATTTGATTATCTTTGATTTGGTATAATTTCCAGATTTTTCTGAGTTAAATTTTTCTCTTTTGATATAATTGTATAGGGTTTCGCCAATAGTACAAAGCGAAATCTTGCAAAAAAATTTTTGAAATTCTTTATTTATTGAGTGTTTATATATATGCAACAATTTAAGTCTATGGTATCCTATCTCATGTTTAGCTAATTCTTCACAGCTCTATTGGTATGAATTCTGAATGTTTATAATTTTTAAGGATACACCAAATTGTTTTTTTTTATCCTCAAATTTGAACTTAGAAAGCATTTTGGCATTTAATTTGATGACTTAGAAATTTTTTTGAGATTTCATGAAGACTTAAATTGTTGAGTAAGATCGATTCTAGTATTGATAAAATTTATATATAGATTGTTGTATGTTCGAACAACATGTGCATAGTGTTTCTGTACTTTAAGTTTAATTTATTTGCCTTTTGTTGATAGAAAATTTTTATGGATAGAAATTTGGTGATATGTATATTTAACTTGAGATTTGTTCCAACTCATCTGGGTGTGAAATATGAAGTTATGAGTTAACACTAGTCGACTTTCTCCAGATTATTAAAAAAAAAAGAAGAGAGAGAAGAGAAATAACTCCTCTACTTGGCACTGCGAAAAATTAGCAGTGGTACCCGAAGGCATGAGTTGAAGTCTGAATAAAAAAAAGAATATATATATATATGGAGAAAAAGAGAAAGCTGTAGGTTAAGTGGGCAACTCCGCTAACTTTAAAATCAAAACCATGAGTTAAATTATACTACTTTGTGATATACTTTAAACAATATTATGGTGCATAATAGTTTAAATACTAAATTGCATTAAAAAAATCTCTTATTTATAGTTTCTTCAAGTGACTTGAAGTGATTCTCTATCTATTGATGAAAGGGGATTTATTAAGCTTGAAAGTATTTGATACTTGACACGTGTTGAATGAATATTAAGACATCAATTGTGAATTTTATCTTTCTTGGATTGTAAATTCTTGATGATTTATTTTTATTGTGATTTCTCCTAGATGATTTAAGTTCTGAAAAGTTGATTGCTTGAAATGTGGACTGAGAACTTTATTGATGGTAGAACAGTTGAGTGCACCTTATATTTACACTCTTTATTCATAGTGATGTATTGCTTGAGGACAAGCAAAATTCTAAGTCTATGGTATTTTAATGCGTTGTATTTACACCACATTTTTGCCTATATTTTATACTATTTTTTGGGCTTAATTGCATGATTTTGTGCTAATTTTGGTATTTTTGTTTCACTTAGCACAGAATCTTCACTTTTTTTAGTTTTTATGAAAATATAGGTTAAATGACCTAAAAATAATGGATTTCGAGAGTTTTGAGGCCATATTATGATTCCCGAGGAGATCACGAGCTTACACGTTAAATTTGGAGCGAAAACGGTGAAGATTTCAACTTTCACGGCTTTGGCCGTAATTATGAAGTCAGCCATAATTTTGGCGTTGAGCGAAGGGCGAAAACCGACTAAGTATGGATATGCACAGAAACTTTCATGGGTGAAACCGTATTTATTACGGTCCGTGAAACTTTCTGTGACTTAAGGCCTGTACACACAGAAAGAATCATGGCCTTGGCCGTGAACCTGTTACGGACCGTGAAAACGTTCGCCCGTCGAGTTTTTCACCCGATTATCCACCGATTAGAACCAGATTTGAACCAGACTTTGTAGAAACGTTCCTTGATGGGTTCCAAACCGGTCTAGCTATAAAAGATCTGATTTTTTGAGGGTTAAAGAGAGCTTTTTCGGACTAACACACTCGGCGGCGGCATAAAGGAGCGATAGTCGATTTTCGAGCAAATTCCGGCGAGATCTCACGCAAACGATTAGTTTTCTTTACTCTTCTTCATCATCAGAACAAGGGGAAGCACGTTAATTGTTATCTTAGTGATTTTCTTGTGAATTTTTAGAAGATTCTTACTTGTTCATCATATAAACATGTTTTCTCTTAAGAATATGAGTAAGTAGATTCTTACTTCGAGATTAAGGGCTTAGCCCGCTGACTTTTATGAATTAAATCTTTATTCATACTCTTTTATATATGAATGTTTCATCATGATTTGATTAAAGTTGTACTTAATTCGTAATTTACCTTGGCCACGTATAATTGCGTATTAGACATTGCGAAAAGTACTGAGAGGTGAATCGCAACGTCCGATCTATTTTAATTGAACATTTGAATCCAATCACGGGAGTAGATTGGATTCGTCTGAAGGATTTAACCAGCTTTTCATAGAACTTAATGGATTTAGTTGCGTTAACTGTCATGAGAGTAGAGAGTTAGCGTAATTAAATACCATATAACACTCCGGGAGGAGGTAGTATGTACATTAGGAAAAGTTTATTTCATGATAGATATTTTCTATTGATTGGGTTATCATTGACTGATAAAATTCTACTGCTGGCACACTGGGTAAACAGTACTAGAGTTTTTCTTATCTAAATACTTATTTTTTGTCGTTTTTTATTTTTTTAGCTATACTTATATTTCTTCTCACAGATATGTTGGTAACTTAAAAGAAAGGAGTTTAGAAAGATCAATTAGCAAAAGACCCAACATAAGTGATTCGTAAAGCTGTCATGCGCATGCTGCCATGCAACAAATTGCACGATGTAAGTTGTACCTCATTTTCTACAATATTTTGCTTAAATGATAGTAGTAGCCTTAGAAATTGAACATTTAAGTTTATAGATCTCCAGAAGTTATCAAAAGTGCGATCTACTTGCGTGAACATTAATTTTGAGTATGTCACAAATTAGTCAAACTGAGTCAAAATTAATTAAATGTGACCATTGTGGAAATAATGGAATTTTAACTCCAAAAAAATTTTTGAAAAATAGGGAAGGAAAGCAATGTCTTATATCGCATCCCAACATCTTTAAATATTTATCATATTAATGCATTTATCCAAGACTAACTTATTACCATCAATGACTTGATTATTAAAATTAGTCAACCACAGTTCAGAGGAGGCTCTATTTAACCACATATGATACGGAAAAATTCTTTAAGGAGGTGATCACATAATTGGCTTAGTCAATATTTACCTAAATCAACTCAATTGGCTGTTGGATGTCAAGATAAAAATAAATGAAAGTATCATAAAAGAAATAAAAAAAATAAAAGAATACTGGCATCTAATACGTCTCTCATATTCTCTCTAATTCCATATCATTTTTATTCCATCTTCTACCATGCTTACCTTAAAAGTTTTAATAAAGCAAACTCATATCAAAGTAATTAATTTTTTTTACACTTCCTCAATCACTTCCCTAATCATTCTATCAAATTTTCCCATGCTATGACAGACACTCTTATGCTTCAACTATAAATAGGCACCTCTTTCATGCAAGAGGAGATGCATTGAAGATGCTAAGGGGATGCTAACAAGACAAACATCCGCAACCTTGATGGAGCCCTCTCGTAATGAAGAACGAGAATGATGCTAGGACCCTACAAAAATAAGTACTAAGTTCTCAATCCACCTTGATCCAGATGTAATACCTTTAAAATCAATGGAAGAGGGCACATACGTAGAATGTTTTTCATATTATATCTATTCTCCCATGAATGTTGCGTGACATATTTCCAAAAAAAAAAAAAATACTTTGTTGAATAGGGATGTTGCATGGAACTCTTCCCTTAAATAACACCACCTCATGCCAACCCGCCTTGTTGTATAGGCCAAATAACACCGAGTAGATTGACAAGTCATTGGCTTAAGGAACCAAGAGATGTAGTCAACCTCTTGATGGTGCTATATGGATGCTTTGGATGGCAATATAAAGTAAGGCTTAGTTTAAGAGTTTGAGAGTGTAGTGCAGTTATAGCTGCGCAGATGTAGCAGTAAGTGACTAGGAGTTTCATAAATTGCAGTCCAGTTGCGACTATCTGAGTACTATAGCAATATGGTTTAGCTCAATTGACTCATTTCAAGCTCGATTTGAGCCGATTGAAATTGGAAAATAACATTGATGGGTCTAGTCCACTAGCGAAGGGAAGGTGAGGGGAGAGAGGAGCATGTCAGGTGGGGGGAGCTCGCGTCAATGGGATGGGGTAGGGATGCTCATCAGTGAGGGTGGAGCTCACTGGGCTGAGAAGGGGGCAAGCTTACTAAGGCAAAGAAGGGGCAGGCTTGCCGGGATCTTGCTAGGCGGAGAAGGGGGGAGCTTGCAACAACAGGGCAGAGAAGGGAGGGGGAACTCATGCTTGCTGGAGGGGGGGAGGGGAGGATGTTCACCGGGGCAGAGAAGGGAGGGGGAGCTCATGCTTGTTGGGCAGGGAGAGGGGAGGAGGGGAGGAAGCTTGCCAACCGAAGGGAGTTCATTGACCGAAAAGGGGGCGAGCTCACTTGGAGATGTGGGGGAGAGAGGGAGTTGGGTGAGGACGAGGTGAAAATTTACTATTGTCCACACTGGAGTTTGGCCAAACCGATAATTTTCTATCGTTACAGTCATAAGGCCTAAGTGAAGTGAGAAAGACCAAGCATAGACACACCACTACCCTTCTTGGTTGCATACTTGACAAGGGTGACATGCCTTTTAAGGGTTAATCCATATGCAAATATCATTCCCATCTCTAATAAAAGTGCCTAGTGGAGCCCACAAACCAATTTCTAAATGCATAATATGCTTTTGTGATGCTAAAATATCTTGGAAGGAATTGAGAGCATCTATGTAGAGTGCCCCTCTAGATATTAAGTGTAGTATATCTCACCCATAGAAGTCCTTAGTTGTGATGGGCTTGAGGTACCTTATTAGGTAAGCCTTGTTAGATGGTTAATCCATAAAAAATTCAGCTCCCTTCAGTAAAAGGAACACAAACAACACTCTATGTCACCTTATGAGGGCACCTCCTGTCATCAACCAACTGGAAGTGGAGAAGAGCAGCTCCAGCTTTCGATAATGAAATTCAAAGGGTGTAGGTGGAATATCAAAAAGAGAGTGACCATGAAAAAACAGAGTGGAGGAGCTTAATTTTACCTGCAAAGGAGAGGAGTTTGCTCTTTGAGTTTGAGACTGTAGTACCTACTAACTTAGTAAGGGGCAAACAATCTTGGTGGTGAATGAAGCTAAATATGAGCGGAATACCCAAAAATTTGTTAGGGAGTGAGCCAATGAGAATAAAGTTATGGACATGGTGTGAGTATGTCCAAGTGTATAATTTGAATTTATCCAATTTTGCTTGAAGCCCAGGCATCTCCAAGAAATGCCATAGTGTTCTTTTTACAGCCATCATAGAGACTAAATTTTGCTTGACCAAAGTGTAAAGGTTATTGATAAAGGCTACGTGAGTAACCATTGATGTCTTCTAATATATATATATATATATATATATATATATATATATATATATATATAATTTTTCAGAATAATTACTTTGAGTACATGGCGCACTTACTCGTGAGTGTGGGGTCAAAAAGTGTTATATTGGAAATGTAATATGACCTTTATTAAATTCACCTTAAGCTAATAAGACTTATTGTTTACTGGGTACTGGCTTCCAATGAGCGCTACCCCTAAAATTAGGGAACCTTTGATTAAGAGATCTATACTATGAAATGAAATGTAAGACTAAGCAATCTTATTCATGAACATTTTGAAAATACATGGCTTGTCATACATGAGCGATGGAAACAAACAACTTGTATTCGTCAAAAATTTAATCTTGCGACGGCTTATGAGACAATATCCGACCTAGGCAACACAATGTTATATTGAGGAACTACGCCCCGATGATAAACATCGTTGTACACACCTCTCAAACAATATTCCATCGTAATCATTAAGGCATATTGGATATTGGAATTTAGAAGATCATCCGGCCTTGACGGCGTGTTGGATGTTTGATTTGAATTTAAAAATATTCGGTCTTGCGACTTGTTGGATATTTGAAAATATCCAGTCTTGCGACGGTTTATTAGGAGTTTGAATCTGGGATAATATCCGGCCCAGGCAACACAACGTCATATTGAGGAGCTACGCCCCGATGATAAACATCGATGTACGCACCTCCCAAATAATATTTCATCGTAATGCATTAAGGCATGTTGGATATTAGAATTTGGAAGATCATCCGGCCTTGACAGCGTGCTGGATGTTTGATTTGGGAAAATTACCCAGCCTCGCGGCTTGTTGGATAATTTGAACTTGAAAATATCCAATCTTGCGACTTATTGGATATTTAAATATGGAAAAATTATCCGATCTTACGACTTTTGGATAATTTAATTTGAAAAAATTACCCGGCCTTGCGGCGTGTTGGATAATTTTGATTTGGGAAATTATCCGGTCTTTCGACTTGTTGGATAATTTGATTTGGGAAATTATCCAGTCTTTCGACTTGTTGGATAATTTAATTTGGAAAATTATCCGGTCTTTTGACTTGTTGGATAATTTAAATTATCCGGCCTTGCGGCGTATTTCATAATTAAATTTGGAAAATGCTTTAACCTTAACGAACGCAACGTCATATTGAGGAGTTACGCCTCGATGATCAACATCGACGTACGCATCTCCCAAACAATACATCATCGCGATGCACTAAGGTTTTCAGTATTCAAATGAGAATGTTTTGAAATTTTTCTTTTGGAGTCCATGTTTAGACGTGACTCAAATTAAATCCGAGTCGTTATTTTGTATCACATTTTATTTCATTTCATCGTATATATATTTTTTTAATTGTCTTTTCTTTCTGATCTTTTATATCATTTTTATTTCTTTTGGAGAAGAGTAAAGTCACTCTCTTACTGAAGAAATGGCCTAACCTGGGTACCCAGTAGCGATTTTTAAGCTGGGTACCCTAATCACCGTCCGATCCAAATCAGAATGGACACGGATCTCACAGCAAACATTTCCGTTAGCTGCCCCGTTACCGCCGCTTGCGTAACCCAGGTTAAGGTTTTTTTACTGTCTCTTTTTCATTTCCCCCCAAAACCCTGCACATCAACCCTAATTAACCTAACCCGACATCTCCATAATCATCCGAAACGAACCGGCGCTTGCTCTCCAGCAATTTCGAATCTCCTGCGGCTTGCTCTCCGGCGACCGGCGCTTGCTCTCCAGCGATTTCGAATCTCCAGCTGCTTGCTCTCCGGCGATTTCGAATCTCCTGCCGCTTGCTCTCCGGCGATTTCTGACTAACTCCCTAGCAATAGATTAAAGCAGGTAAGTTGAACATTTTCTTTATTCTATGTCGTCTTCGACACAAATCTTAATGTTGAAGCTGCTTCATTGTCGCATTTCTCTAAGATTATTTTCTTCTTTCTAACATTCTCATTGTAAAGCTTGTGTCGCCTCCGAGGAAAAGGAGAGTCTGCTCTCGAGTAATCTTTAGTTAACTACGAAACAGGTAAACTATCATTTATACACAAACAAAAATTACTTAAATTTTGCCTGGTAGAATTTAAATTAGCGCATAGAAAGTTTGGGTTGATTCACATACACATTAGGGTTGACGCACATAGATTATGGAGTTGATGAATACATAGATTGTGGAGATGATGAATATAGACATTATGATTGATGAACATAGACATTAGGGCTAATGAACATAGACTATAGGGATGTGCTGATCATAGACATTAGGGTTGATGAACATAGACATTAGGGTTGATGTGCATAGACATTAAGGTTGATGAACATAGACATTAGGGTTGATGTGCATAGACATTAGGGTCGATGTGCATAGACATTAGGGTTGATGAACATAGACATTAGGGTTGATGAACATAGACATTATGGTTGATGTGCATAGACATTAGGGTTGATGTACATTGACATTAGGGTTGATGTGCATTGACATTAGGGTTAATGTGCATAAACATTAGGGTTGATGAACATAGACATTAGGGTTGATGTGCACAGACATTAGGGTTGATGAACATAGACATTAGGGTTGATGTGCATTGACATTAGGGTTGATGTGCATAAACATTAGGGTTGAAGAACATAGACAATAGGGTTGATGTGCATAGACATTAGGGTTGATGAACATAGACATTAGGGTTGATGTGCATAGACATTAGGGTTGATGTGCATTGACATTAGGGTTGATGTGCATAGACATTAGGGTTGATGAACATAGACATTAGGGTTGATGTGCATAGACATTAGGGTTGATGTGCATTGACATTAGGGTTAATGTGCATAAACATTAGGGTTGATGAACATAGACATTAGGGTTGATGTGCATAGACATTAGGGTTGATGAACATAGACATTAGGGTTGATGTGCATAGACATTAGGGTTGATGTGCATAAACATTAGGGTTGATGAACATAGACATTATGGTTGATGTGCATTAGGGTTGATGTGCATTAGGGTTGATGTGCATAGACATTAGGGTTGATGTACATTGACATTAGGGTTGATGTGCATAAACATTAGGGTTGATGAACATAGACATTAGGGTTGATGTGCATAGACATTAAGGTTGATGAACATAGACATTAGGGTTGATGTGCATAGACATTAGGGTTGATGTGCATTAACATTAAGGTTGATGTGCATAGACATTAGGGTTGATGAACTGAGTTTACTCAGCGTTGATGTGCATAGAAATTATTCATTGATTTTTATATTTTCTTAGTTCATACTCATTGATACAATTAAATTTGACATGTTAGAAATTAAATTAGGGTTGAGACCTAAGGAATTTGGGTTGATGCACATGAACATTAGGGTTGATGACCCGAGTTTACTCAGCGTTGATCTGCATTATTATTCATTCATTTATATATTTTCCTTGTTAATACTCATTTTGTTGTTGATATTCATGGTTAGAAAAATGGGAAGAGCACCTACAAAGATAACTCGACCTAATTTTAATTGATGTTCAATGTCGAGATTACACAGCTTCATTGGACAAATAGCAGAGGGGAATAATTTGATTGAGTTGCTGCAGGCCACCCCTTTTGGCCATTTATTCACAGGGCCAACTATACCCTTGGATATGTTGGCTTTGGAATACTTGAGAAATAGATGGGACGAGCATAGATGCGGCTTCCTCATTAATGGAGTATTTTTGGACTTTACGGTAAAGGAAGTTTCGGCTATTTTAGGATTACCAGACATGGGAGAATTACTACAATTTCACCAGCGAACTACGGATTCAAGCTTATATAAAGTTGACTCTAAAGGGAAAATTCCAAGAAGGCAAATGATAGAGGATAAAATGTGTATATATGTGGGCCCAAATTGCGAGATATTGGATGAGGAGAAAATAAAGAAGCTCAATATCTTGTATTTATTTTGCACTTTCTTATTCTATGGTGTTTACTACACCTTGGATCCACTTTTTGTCGAATATGTGGACGATGTGATGAATCTGAGTAAATACAATTGGGCTGAGGCTATACATAGATATTTGACATTAAAATCATTTTATTTTACAGGTTTGGTTATATGAACACTGCCCATTATGGAATGATATCAAGGTGGAGGGTGTTCAGCCTCACCTATTTCGTTGGGCGAAAATGCCCGCCGGAAGAAGAGCGACGTTTGAAAAGAACTTAGAAAAGCTAGATAATTCTCAGGTATGTAGCTGAATCATGTCTTTCTCATTAAATGATGTTAATACTTAGCTCTAACCATATGGGTTATTATCTATGCAAGATAATTTTTGATATCAAAGATGCCATACAAGATGATGCTGCACAAGATGAAGGGAGACAAGATTCAGACTCCCATAATGAAGAAGATCACCATGTAGATAGGGAAGAAGATGTTGTTGTTGTACATATTGAAGAAGATCATCCTGTAGATATAGAAATAAATGCTCATGTACATACCGAGACTGTTATTTCTGTCCCAGTGACCTTTGCTAAAGATGTGAGTATTCTTCTTTCTAACTATTTTATGAGATGAGTAATTATCTCCATTTTTTGTCCTTAAATTAATAGATGGTTTTATTTATTGTAGATAAACACTGAATTGCTAGAAGATTCAGTTGGTACACATGAATCAGAGGCTGCAGAGGAATTAGATAGGTTGAAAGCTATATTGCAAAAGGTGGAAGAAGAAAGAAATGAGTTTGGACATAAATGTCATCACTTGGAATCAAGGCTAACTAAAGAGAAGTTCAAAATTCGAAATGCACTTTTTGAGAATAAGGTTTTGAAGGCCGATATAACGAAGCTGAAGAATGCACTAGAGGATATTATGGCCAGAGTAAGGAGCTTAACTGAAGAGAAACTCTCTCTAGAGATATCATGCCGTAACCATATTGCAGAGTATGAATCTGAATTAAAGGAGCTTAAAAATTCATATGAAACGAAGCTCAATGAACTTATGGCTGCATATGAGAAGTTGACAGAAGAGACTGAGCAAGAATTGGAATGGTCAGATGATGACAATCCAGCTGAAGGTGGAGATGATCCCGAGATGGGTAAGGGGAAAAGAATAAGAAAGGCCTCTGCAGCCCTAACCTCTCCTTATACCGAGATGGATATAAAAAAGAAGAGAGTTGATGTGCCACCATCTAAGCAATTCCAGGAGGATAGTGCTTTATAACATGACATTATTTCACATTGCTTTTAATAAACCATGTACATTGCTTTAATTTGACTTGAGACCTTTATTAACTTATCATTGAGATAGAAAAATTAGGGTTGATGAACATAGACATTAGGGTTGATGTGCATAGACATTAGGGTTGATGAACATAGACATTAGGGTTGATGTGCATAGACATTAGGGTAGATGTGCATAGACATTAGGGTTGATGTGCATAGACATTAGGGTTGATGAACATAGACATTAGGGTTGATGTGCATAGACATTAGGATTGATGTGCATAGACATTAAGGTTGATGAACATAGACATTAGGGTTGATGTGCATAGACATTAGGGTTGATGTGCATAGACATTAGGGTTGATGAACATAGACATTAGGGTTGATGTGCATAGACATTAGGGTTGATGTGCATAGACATTAGGGTTGATGAACATAGATATTAGCGTTGATGAACATAAACATTAGCGTTGATGAACTGAGTTACCTTGCTTTTATTAAACCATGTATATAGCTTTATTAAACCATGTATATAGCTTTATTAAACCATGTACATAGCTTTATTAAACCATGTACATAGCTTCATACTGAGTTACCTTGCTTTTATTAAACCATGTAAATTATGTACTTAGATTTAAATATATTTAACTGTTGCTTTCGTATGACAGTATATTGGTAGAAGAGATTATTGTGGACACAATTTAATAACTGATTCTCAATGCCAGCAAATAAATTTCCATCTTGAAGTGCCAATAGACGTGGTCACTATTGGGGACGGTTGTGAAGTAAAAAAGATCACCCTTTGTGATCTATTATTTGGCGAAATGGTGCAAGATAATGTAAGTACCAACATCTGCAGTACCAACTGGATATGCATATTTATAATTTTCCTGATTGTTTTACATATTCATTGTAGGTGATTGACGCATATGCACTCCTACTTCACAACCATAGTAAAAGATATGTGAAGCAACAAAAATATCTCACATTTACCTACATCTCCGGGAGTTGTTATCAATTGGATGTAGCACGTCAATATGGAATGTCTCATCAATACTTGAATAACTTCCATAGAGAGACGCTACCAAACATAAAAAGAATTTTCTGCCCAATTGGACAAGACCACCATTGGTTTCTGATGTACATAGAAAGAGAGCAAAAACGCATAACATATTTTAATTCTTTATTACAACCAACAGCCGCAGATAGGTCTTTTGTAGATGGTTATGTAAGTATCTTAATTCACCTACCTGTTGTATTATTTTTTTTCAATTAAATTTCAATGCTATTGAACTTACGTCATTTCTGGCTTTGTTGATGCAGATAAAACTACTAAATTCTCATTTCAACAGACAGACTAAAGGGTTGACATGTGCAACTGATTGGGATCTCATGCAGTACCAAAAAATATGGGATGCTAACTGCCCTAAACAATATGAGTCCAAGGAATGTGGAGTTTTTGTAATGATGTATATGGATTGTATATGTAGGAAGACCAAGTTTGATTTCTCGCAGGCAGATATCCCAAGATTAAGAGCTATTACCAGCATGAAACTATTTAGAGTATGCTTAGAAAGTGAATATACTGAACATGAACACTAATTTGTATGTATCATCCAGAATTATATATTTATGTATTAGAAAGTAAATACATGAATACATTGATGGTTCATGTCATGTGTTAGCATTGATGTGCTTTCAAATAGCGTTGATGTACACATTTAAATTGCTACACATCAACCCTAATTTGTATGTGTCAACCAAAATTAGAAAGTGATATGCTGAAATGTGTTAGCGTTGATGTGCTTTCAAATAGCGTTGATGTACTATTTTGCATTTCTTGTGTATGAATTAGAAAGTGATATGCTGAAATGTTCATGTGTTTAGGGTTGATGTGTCAACCAGAATTAGCGTTGATGTACTTAAAAAATTATATGCACATCAACGCTAACCCTAATGCACATCAACGATAACCCAATAATGCACCTCAACCCTAATTTGTATGTGTCAACCTGAATTAGCGTTGATGTACTTAACAAATTCTATGCACATCAATGCTTACCCTAATGCACATCAATGATAACCCAATAATGCACATCAACCCTAATTTGTATGTGTCAACCTGAATTAGCGTTGATGTACTTAAAAAATTCTATGCACATCAACGCTAACCCTAATGCACATCAACGATTACCCAATAATGCACATCAACCCTAATTTGTATGATGTTAACCTGAATTAGCGTTGATGTACTTAAAAAATTCTATGCACATCATCGCTAACCCTAATGCACATCAACGATAACCCAATAATGCACATCAACCCTAATTTGTATGATGTTAACCAGATTTACATATTTACGTATTAGAAAGTAAAATCAGAGGCTACACATCAACACTAATGCATTCACATCAACCAATTTCCAGGAGTGTAGATATGTATGTATGAAAGATATGTTCCCAGTTCATGTACATCAACGCACACTGTACAGCACATCAACCCTAAATACATAAACATCAAATATATTTATACAGTACATGTCTGCATCATAAATAGTACATCAACACTATTTGGACTATTTATCACCGAGTAGATGGCTCGTTTTCCTGCGATGATAGTTGTGGCTGAGCAACCTGTGATGCTTCGTCTGAAAACTGGATATGAATTAAGATTAATTAGTATAAGCTGATATCAAAAATTTAAAAACATATGATAATGTGAAGTATCTTACATATGTCGACGTATTTTCCATCATCATTTGACTATATGAAAACACTGGTGGTGGATCATTATGAGTATAGCTTTGTGCATCCAACTGTACACATGAAAAAACAGAAACCGGAAGAGCAGTGTTGAGATTACCAGGAGTGTACATTGTAGAAGGTTGAGGGACCTATCAAATGTACAAATCAATATGAGTATATCAATGATATTTATGACTACTTCAAAAATAACTATTACCTGTGTATTTGCATACATAAAAGTTGGATTGAATGCAGGAACTGGATTTAAATTACTCAAAGGTAAGCTAAAACTCTCACTTGTGGTTTTTTTGTTCTTTTTTATTCTCTCTGGAAGACCCTTCTTTCGTTTCTCCTTTCGTCCTTTTTTGGCAATAGGGGGTTTGATGGTGATAATCGGCTCTTTAATTATATCAGCTTCACCAATTTCATTGCTTTCAAATTGTGAGTCAATAATTATAGGCTCGATGTGCAATAATTCATCAACTTGTATACTTAGCTGATTAGTTGCAACTTCTATCATTTCAAGCGCTTTTCGAGAATGTATACTCTTTGTTGACATACAAAATTGCTTTTGACAGACTCAGTTATATATAGATGTCAAACTCTCTTTTCCATGACCTTCCCTGATAGGTGAACCTATATGATAAACGTGACCTTGTCTAGCATACTTTGTCCACCTATTTAATATATAATGGTGTGGTATTGAATTCACATTGTTCATTGCAAGAACTTTTATACAATGACCACATAAAATTTCATTCAATTCATAGAGTTTACATGTGCAGTTGACAGTCACAGAAGAAGGGTTGTACATCACGAACTCATCTCTACCATTTTTTTGAAGAATGACCTTGAATGTCAAACTGCGATCATCAGAATCTGTTGACATGAATGTAATACTAGAATCAAAGCTCATCTTAAACTCTTCCTCAAACTCTGTGTACATAACTATGCTGTATACCGAAGCTGCTTCTCTTAACATGTTACAGAAGGCATTTACTGGTGCTGTTTCTACTCCTGAAATCTTCTTTTAATTCTTTCTCACGAAAGAATGTGACTGCCTTATCATATTATTCTACAAATTCAAACAGGGATAATTTTTTCTTGAAGAAATGTTTAAAATGACCATTTATACTCTCACTTCGTTGTGATGTGCTGATACCTACAAATTCAACCCTAATATCTATGCACATCAACCCTAATGTCTATGCATATCAACCCTAATGACTATGTTCATCAACCCTAATGTCTATGTTCATCAACCCTAATGTCTATGCACATCAACCCTAATGTCAATGCACATCAACCCTGATGTTTATGTTCATCAACCCTAATGTCTATGCATCAACCCAAAATGCTTGTGTCTCAACCCTAATTTAATCTCTAACATGTCAAATTTAATTGTATCTAGGTAATTAATATGTATATCAATGAGTATGAACTAGGAAAATATCAAATTCGATGATTAAATTCTATACACATCAACGCAGAGTAAACTCAGTTCATCAACCCTAATGTTTATGCACATCAACCATAATGTCTATGCACATCAACCCTAATGTCTATGTTCATAAACCCTAATGTCTATGTTCATCAATCCTAATGTCTATGCACATCAACCCTAATATCTATGCACATCAACCCTAATGTCTATGCACATCAACCCTAATGACTATGTTCATCAACCCTAATGTCTATGTTCATCAACCCTAATGTCATGCACATCAACCCTAATGTCAATGCACATCAACCCTGATGTTTATGTTCATCAACCCTAATGTCTATGCATCAACCCAAAATGCTTGTGTCTCAACCCTAATTTAATCTCTAACATGTCAAATTTAATTGTATCTAGGTAATTAATATGTGTATCAATGAGTATGAACTAGGAAAATATCAAATTCAATGATTAAATTCTATACACATCAACGCAGAGTAAACTCAGTTTATCAACCATAACGTTTATGTGCATCAACCCATTTAGTGCATAAACACATTTAGTGTATAAAGACATTTGGTCTATTTCGTCAATGAAAATATAAACTGTCCATTCTGATGAATGTCTATATGCATCAATCATAAACGTATGCAGTTTTTGACAAATCTTTACCTGCTGCTTGGTAGTTAGTCGGAGATGAAGTGATTGGAGATGAATGTCGAAAGTGTTATAGGAAATTCATCGGAGATGGAAGCTTAAAGAGTTTCGCCGGAGAGAGACACGAATTGCTGGAGAACATAAAGCAGATGTCACAAAAGAAGAAAGAGTTTTTAACCACGTGGTTTTGGGGGGAAATGTAAAAGCGACAGTAAAAAAATCTTAACCTGGGTTACGCAAGCGATGGTAACGAGGCAGCTAACAGAAATATTTGCTGTGAGATCCGTGTCCATTCTGATTTGGATCGAACGGTGATTAGGATATTCAACTTAAAAACCGCTATTAGGTACCTAAGTTAGGCCGTTTCTTCTTTTTACTGTGTGCGATTCCGCTGTCTTCGGCGACGAACTCCAGGGAAGAGTGATGAAGTCGTCGGACCACTCTCCAAGGGGAAAAAAAAGCTAACCCTCCCCTAATGAAGAAGCTGGCGGGTTTACTCATGATGCTTATTGACGGCGTTAGGGACAAAGGGCGTTCGTCTGTGGAGGATATGATGTCGGAGATGGCTGAGGCGCTGGTTTGGGGCAGATTTGTTGGGTGACGTTCGTCGGCGACAGAGGAGATGGTGCCGGCTACTGCTGAGGAGCCGATTCGGGATGAATCCCTTGTCATTGTCGGCCTGCGACTAAATGGATTTGGTCGAGCACGCAGCAGCTCGACAATAGAGGAGATCCGGCGGCGGTTGCTGAATCATTCGCTGCAGATGGCGGGACAGGGGACTCCGCAGGTGGTGCGTAATTCTGAGACAGATTCACTGGCGACACTCGTCTGAGGCAGAATAGTGCTTCTTGACCTGGGTCTTCATCCAACTTGGATTTCATATCGGCGACTTTTCCGGGGACGACGATAGATGAGATGGCGTCGGCGTTTGCTGCTTTAGTCAAATTCTGAGTGGCTCATCTGTGAAGGAGATGGCTACATCAGTGGGGCTCCCAGCCAGTGACCTCTATCGAAGATGAGGACGATGAGCTCAATCTTCATCTTCAGAGTCAGGACCTTGTGGTTGAGGGTTTAGAGCTTCTTGCAAAATCGGGTCGAATCCACAAAAAAAATCGGAATGGATCCATTGATACCGGATCTCACTTGAAATTCGGATTGGAATTTGAATTTTTTCTTTTATGACTCTATTAGGTCCAACTATGAATCTATGATGCCGCCGCTGACTAAAAATAGAAGTAAAAGTCTTCGCTCTTTTACACTTCTCAATTATTTGCCGGCAACGTAGTTCCCTCCTCTTTGTTTTTTTTTTTTGCGTTTCTGGTGACGAATTTTGACATAGCCCTTTTGCCATGAAGCAAGACTTTCTCTAAAATTCAGTGTTGCAAAAATTTAGAGTTTCGAAAGTTTTCCCGTTTCTTTCTCCTTACAGTTATCTCATCTGATTTTCTCCCTCTCTTTTTTTGGCGGGCTTTGGCATTACTCCGTTGCAGCAGGTTTCCTCTGTAAATTTTCCGACGAGAGATTATTTCATTTTTATTTATTTATTTACTTTTTTTATTTTTGCTTTCTTTCCCAGCAATCTTCAGCTGTTTATTTTCAGAAAAATCTGCATCCTACAGATTCTGCTATTCTTTTGAATTTTAGCCAAGATTCTTTTGCACAATTCTTTCTTAGAGTACTGCAACAGCGACAAAGTTTCCTCGGCAGATTTTGAGACTCTACTTCTCTTTTTAGCAACATGTCAGCAATTTTGATGAGACTTTTTACTCCTTTTTTTCTCTTACAGAGTTCCTGATGATTTGCAAGTGACAATTCTGTATCTCTCGTGTTTCTGAAACTCTCTATCTCTTCTTCTTGTAGCAGTATAGCAGTACAGCAGCAGTGTATAACGGCGAAGCAAAGTCTTCGACTTCTTGCAGGTAATATTCCTTTTTTTATTTTATTCTGAATAAAATTTGTGTCTCTAATATTTTTTGAAACTCTCTACTGTCCTTCAAACTCTCTTTTCTTTTATTCACTCTTTTTTTTGTTAGCAGAATAATAAAATCCTAATTACTTGGCGGGGCTTCACACTCTGCAAATGCTCTGTATTATTTTATTGCGTCTTTCCTTTTCTTTGAAATTCCAGCGCATGCCAGATTTCCCCTTTGGCCGTAGCAATCTGAGATTTATTTCTTAATTTATGGGTGTCGTTAAGCATGTGCGTCAATTCGAATATTCTCAGTACTTCAGGATTTGTAATAACACATATCCTTCTTATAGTCAAAATTAATTTTGACTGTCAAGGGTAATTAGTTCAATATTCAGCAAAATGTTGTACATGTGAACCCAGATTCTGATTTGGCAGCATTTTTAGAACTTCCTGCTCCTGAAATTTCAGCCTAATAATTAATTAATTAGACTTGACTGTTGTACATCCCATGACTGAGCGTTTTGGTCAAGCTCACTTGCATCCAATTTTGAAATCCGATCCGGAAATTTTCTCAACACTCATGAATGTTTCTGAATAAAATTCAGCTTTACATAAAATTTTGCGTTATGTAACTTAAATTCTGATTTCATCATTTTTATTTCAGCTATCGGTGGACCTATTGCGTGCCCTCTAATCATCATGGTAATAGCAGTCCCAGATTGGTACCGCTGTTGCTTTCCATGTGATTAAGTCATGCTTTTTTTTTTTCTTTATGCTAAACTCGGCTTGCATGTGCACTTCATTGAATTCATGCTCCAGATTATTTTTTTTTACTTGCAAAAGATGGAGATTCCTGATTGGTAGGTTTCACCAATGAGTAGTGCTGATGCTGAAAATGGCACTCCGGAACTCAACTTTGTGGTAAGTTGCAAGTGATTTTGATAGTAAATTCTTGCAATTTTTTTGTTTTTATTTGATCAGTGGTCCGTGGATTGGTTTTGTAAGCGAGCTGGAGTTTGGATTGAATGATTAATGGCGTCTTTTTTTCTTCTTCTGTTTTCCCCTTTTATATATGCGCTATGATCCATTGGCTTGTGGCTTTTAGTGCAGCACCTGTTTCAGGGAGGGGCCTGTAGCGGTCCCTTGGTTATCTTCTTCCCCCATTAAGCTCTCAATTCTTCTTCCCCAAACTTTTTCTTGGATTCTCAGTAGAAACATTCCCGAAATCTTGGAAGAGATCGGATCAGCCAGTAGAAACATTCCCGACTTCTCTGTATGTATTTTGGATAAAAATACATGGTTCAACAGTGAGTCGTGACTCCTTGGAGTTACATCACTAAAACTAGTCATATCCTTTTAAGTCATTTGAAAATATACCTGAATCTCTAAGTTGTCTAACACTCAGGTGGATCCCTTTGAGTTTCTTTGTTATTCACGGTCAGATCCTTTTATATCATTTGATATTTGTGTTGTATTTGTTTGTCATTCAACATTTAGTAAGACTCATCGAGTCATCATGATTCCTTTGAGATGTCAAACAAAACAATTAGAACGCTGGAGTTGTCTCATTGACAATTAATTATACCTTTTGACTCATTTGATTGAGTTGGATTTCTTTGAATGATGTTGCTTCTAAGCTAGATTTTTTTTTCTAATTGTCTATAGAGGATCAGTCAAATCCCATTGAGTCATTTGACAAAATTAGTTCTATCCCTTGACACCATCCAATTGTCTCCGGTGAAGCTCTCTCAAGTCTTTGGCTAATCTCTTTGGCCAAGGCATCTTATCCCTCTGTTGCTTGGCTTAGAATCCTCGCATGCAAAAGTCTGGTTTGTATTTACATGACATCCACATACAAATATGTCTTTTGACTACGTGGCTTATTGCTCATGTAATTATAAGTTATGATATTCTTCTATTGCCAAAAGAAGAAAGTCAAGGAAAAAAAAGTGATGAATAAGAAAATGCAATAAAAAATAAGAGTAAAGAAAAAAATGAGAATCTTGTTTGCATATACACTCGTGATATACCCCTAGTTAAACATGATAAAGTTAAACACTCCACAAGTAATAGACTTCATGTTTGAAGATAAACAATATTTTTTAAGAAAGGAACCTTGTGGGTTGCATAAAATGTTTAAAATGGTGTGCAGTCTTAAATATGGTATATCTTTTGAGTAACAAGTCTTATTTTTTAATATTATAAAACTTGCTGGTTGCATAACATGTTTAAAATGATACGTGAATCTTAAGTCTTATGCTTCTCTAAGAGGAGCATGATTTTTGTTCCCTTTACTGAAACCAGTTTATATATCCTTTTATATGCAATGCATTCTGTTGTATTTTAGTCTCCAAATTCTAATACTTGACGGCTTTGTAAATGCAAAACTAATTTCCTATCAGATTTGATATCCATTCATGAGTTATTCCATAATTGAGAACATGTTCTTATTGACATTTAAGGGAACCTAAAACCTTTTTTATGAGACTAGAGTTTTCTTCACAAGAAAATTATGTTCCTTATCATGAATATGCAATTTTTATCTTGACGTATTAAATTTTAATATAAAAGATTAAACTTGGTTTATGCTACATTAAGTATCTAGTGCTTGTAATCTCAAGAGAGTTGTCTGCTAGTAGCTGATGTTTTGCTCGTAATTTGTAGATGATTCGTGGCTGTTAAAATCTCAGTTTATTTGTATTCTATTTAGCTTTTGCTTTATTGCTTTCCCCAACTTATACTAGCTGTACATTGATGGGATAACATGTATCTCCTTGTCATAAATCGTTGAGGTTTGCAATTGGAATCTGGAGACACTTCTCTAATATTTGCTGAAGGCTTGTAATTTGTACCTATAGTTGATGTTTTGTATAATTTCTGTCATACCAACTAACATGATTCCTTTTTTATTATGAGAACTAGCTTGCGGATTTTTTCTTTTTCAAAATTAAAATCATATGGTTAACGAACTATATAAAAGTTATGATGATCGCAATAATATTTGGAAATGGTGAACGCCATGTGTGCTCGGTCTCTTTTGAATTATAATATAAGCAAAAGACTCAAGTTATAAGGTTTCCTTCAGGACCGAGACCGCAAGCTCAGGATATTTCCTGGAAGTGAGCACCCATTTGTGGATCGTCCTCTGGAACCATATGTAATGCCCCCACGCAAGGTGCGAGAGATGAGGCCACGAGCTAGGCGTGCATTGATCAGGGCTCAGAAAAAAGCAGAGCAGGGAGGCACCAACCCAACTCTGAAAAAGGAAGACAAAGCAGGAGTGTGTGCGTGAATAAATGATTTTGACCTTCAGTGCCAAATTGGCGTGTTTGGTTCTGTAAAATCTCGCAAATTCGTTGGTGTACTCATTTAGATGCTGCTAAAACTATTCTTGCCCATGCTGCTGATTAGAAAAGATTAGTAAATTGTTTTGTAAGACTGAACATTCAGATGCTGCCACAGGAATAAGAATTGGAAATTTGGTTTTAGGAAAATGAAAATGATACCAATAGATGTTCTGTATGTAACTTAAAAAACGTCATTTACAAGAAGATTGGTACCAATCTCACATTAAAAACTTGCAAATATGACTTCTTAAGTTGCCTATGATGATTGCAAGACTACCATCTCTCTTCTATTATACACACTGCATTCTGATTCCATAGCCAAAAATGCTGAAGCAGCGTATTCAATTAAGCTGAACAGAGAGAGGTCTTCTGTTTCACCAGCAAGTGTTTCAATGTATTGATAAGCTTAGGGTTTTCATACATATACTTCTCAAAGGACTCCCTTAGTCTTCGTAGCAACTGCACATCACTCTCATGCGACTTCATGTTGAGCAACTCATAAAATAAAGTTTTCCACAAATCAGCGTTCCAATACCTGAACATAAAAAATAATAGAAACAACCACTTAGATGGGACAACATTGTGAAACTAGAGCTATATACATTTTCCTCGAACCCTTGTCAATGGTTTCAAGTTCGAAAGAATCATCAGACAATTTGATCAATTCATCTAATTCAAACAACTCAAAAATATATGCACAAGTTAATGAGAAACCGATTTAACCTATGGTCTGGTTTGACTAAATTTCACTTGCTTTAATCGATTTTGGCTAAAATTGTTTACATTTTAATTGCATCATGCTAGACAATACCTTTTGAAAGGTAATTTGGGTGCATAATAATGGCTTCCATCTGGATTAACTCTCTTCTCGATCATCATATAACTGCCATGTAGCAGCATGTGAACAATGACGCAAAGGCCATACGTGTCAACCTGGCAATAAAAACAATTTTGTGAACATGTGGTAGAATTTAGTTATTATTTGAAATGATAATTGGTAGAATTTAGTTCTTGCATCTCAATACACCAAAACCCAGAAGTACGCGAATCCCCAAGGAACCTCGTATTAGGTGAGAAGAGGCTTAGATCAATGCCCCTTCCCCAGTCGACAAGGCATAAGCCCTGCATCAACCTTTGAGTGATGACAAGAAATATGATTCCACATGCATATAAAGCACTAGATCTAAGAGAATTTGATACCATGAAGGTTATTATCGTAAATTTTTCAACAGATTTTTATTGTGGTTATGACAAGAAATATGCATTTATTTGCAGAGAATTTACCTTGAATACCGAACTAACATATTATCTGGCTTCAAATCACCGTGAATAATGCCAACGCTATGCAAAGTTTCCAGCATTTGTGTCACGCCCCAAGACTCTCCCAACCTTAGGACGCGGCAAACAATGGACCTGCAAAGCCATACAGATCCAGGATACAATACAAGACGACAAAAATATCATAAAACGACGAGATCGACATAGATAAAATACAAGTCAGACCGACGCAGCGGTCAAAGTCAGCAATACACACAAGGCCAAACAGTCTAGGCCCACAATCCACACTGGTTCATGACCAGATAAATAAATCCACCGGATACAGTCCTCGAAATACGACAATAACCAAAATACATGTGACACATAAGTAAATACAACACAAGATAGGGAAAATCATCTACCTATCTATCTACTGCGCACCAGAGGGAGCCGAGCCTGAACCTGGAGGCAAGGCAAGGGGAGTTAGCCGGGAGGCTAAGTAGGGTTTAATAAGTAAATAGTGCATATAAGAGTAAGGAGAATCCAACAATAATTAATAAACAGAAGTGCACTGTAAGTAAATATAACCCGACTAAGTAAGTACAGAAAGTACAGCATGCAAGTGGAAATCCAGCTGTGCCAAATGTCCCGTAGGACGCGCACTCAAAGAGTGGTTCTACCGCCAGCTAACGGTAGAAACAATTGTCCGTCGACAGTCCGCCGGTGTAGCGTCCTACACCTAGATCACCCCGGAATGCCGAGTCTCACGACATCCGACTGTGACCCATCCGGAGGCCTGTAGTCCATGGGCTCACACAGACTGCATCCATGACTACTACCAATGGCCAAAATCACAAGGATCTCGGAAGGTGGACTATCCCAGTTAGACCTATCCGTCTATCCCAACATCAACACAAGCTGGCTGTAGAGACAGCCAAAATATATATGTACTGCATATAAATCTACCATCAACAATATCATGCACCGAAACATAAAATCAGATAACATGCAAGCATCCATGTGACTCAATGGCAAGATACATATTTCAATGGACATACGAAAGTAATAATCAGATTCAGTCAGCAAGAAGATGGTGTCGCTATCTACGCATGCAGTTTGGCACCGAACAAAGATAGTGAGGTAAGAACCCTATCTGGTTCC
The DNA here is from genome assembly GCA_027563935.2 of Costus lasius. Taxonomy (NCBI): domain Eukaryota; kingdom Viridiplantae; phylum Streptophyta; class Magnoliopsida; order Zingiberales; family Costaceae; genus Costus; species Costus lasius. Next base: position 71,017,405 of record CM050452.1, read on the forward strand.
TGTAGGTCTGAGCAAGATCCAACCAGTCATATACGTCCAGAATAACCTCGTGCCCGCAGTCCGGAGTCGCAGTCACGGTCGTCGGAGTTCGCCGGAAAAGCTCACCGGAACAGTAACTTCGGCGGCCAGTCGAAGCCTTCCGGTGACCAAACTGAAGCTAACGACAAGTGGAGCTCGATCGTACAGTCAGATCAGTGAATGGGTGTCTGGATCGCTGAAAATCGGAGGAAAACCACTGGCGGCGTCGTTCGCAAATGTCGCAGGAGTTGGAGGAGACAATGCCCGAAAATGCAATAGAAGGCGGCGGAAACGCTCCCGGAGACGAAGGAACCCACGGGAGCCGTCAGAGACGGAGGTTGCGCTGGATCTAGGGCTTCCGACAACTTCGCATCGCCTGCGTTCGCGTAGAGGAAAGGGGGGAGGAAGCTGGCCGGATCTTGGTCGCCTAAGCAGCTGATAGGCACCAAATCAAAGGGGAAGAGGATGTTACCGAGAGAGGAGGGAGTAGCTTCGTTGATGGTGAAGATCGAAGGAGAAGAGGGGAAGAAATAAGGAGGAAGATGTTAGGTTCGATAATGGTGAAGCAGCGGGAGGAGGAGGGGAGAAATAGGGAGGAGAAGGAGGCAACGGGGTCGGTGATCACAGGGTGAATAGGGGAGAAGGAGGGAAAAAGGGGGAATGCGTGGGGAGCAAGAGAGAGTGGGATGGGACAGAACACTGTTGTCCCATCCAATCAACTCTTTAAAATTTCATAACGTTACAATACTCACAACTTATAAGAATTTGGTCCCCAAATTCAAAAGATAGGGATATCATTAATAAAGATAACATTCGCATTGATTATAGTCACTCAATACATGCCGTACACAAAATCATAACATTCTGGTCGTTCAGGAAACAAGTGTGGCCATCGACGCAAGGCTTCGTCTTCGCATTCCCACGTGGCTTCACTTTCAGAATGATTGTTCCAACAGACCTTAATGAGTCGTATCACTTTATTGCGAAGCTGATGCTCTTTGCAGTCTAAGATATCGACAGGCGACTCTTGGTACGTGGCGTCAGGTGTGATAGATAGGAACTGATCTCGCAAGATGTGCGATGGATCTCGCATATACTTTCGCAGCATAGACACGTGGAATACATTATGTACTTGCGACAAGTTTGGAGGTAGGGCTAGCCGATATGCAACGGCACCAATGCGCTCCAAGATTTCGAAGGGATCCATAAACCGTGGAGCCAATTTACCTGAGTAACCAAACCGAGCTCTTCCTTTTACTGGCGTAACCTTGAGAAACACATGGTCGCCAACTTCAAACTCTAGTTCACGTCGCCTCCTATCGGCGTAACTCTTCTGCCGACTTTGGGCAGTCAAGAGTCTCTTCCGGATCAGCTGAACCCTTTCGGCCTCAAACTCTAACATGTCTGGCCCAAACACACGACTTTCACCAACTTGGTCCCATAGGACTGGCGATCTGCACCGTCTACCGTACAATGCCTCGAATGGCGCCATCTGGATCGCCGAGTGATAGCTGTTATTATAGGCGAATTCAGCTAAATGCAAGTGAACCTCCCAGTTAATCCCGAAATCTAGGGCACAAGCCCGAAGTATATCTTCTAGGGTCTGGATGGTCCTTTCGAACTGACCATCCGTCTGGGGATGAAAGGCAGTGCTAAAATGTAATTGAGTGCCAAGCAACTTCTACAGACTTCCCCAAAACCGAGAGGTGAATTTTGAATCCTTGTCAGAGATAATGCTGGAAGGAACCCCACGCAATCGTATGATTTCTCGGCAATACAGAACAGCCAGTTTATCCACAGAAAACACTTTCTTCACAGGCAAGAAGTGTGCAGACTTCGTCAATCGGTCAACTATCACCCAAATAGAATCATGACCCCTTTGTGACCTAGGAAGACCCGTCACAAAATCCATTATGATATGTTCCCACTTCCACTCTAGAAGGGGAATATTCTGCAACATCCCTGGTGGCTTGCGGTGTTCTGCTTTTACTTGCTGGCAAGTTAAACAGTGCGAGACATATTCGGCGATGTCTCGTTTCATATTCTCCCACTAGTATGTCTTCTTCAAATCTTGGTACATCTTGGTACCGCCAGGATGCATAGCAAATCTTGATTTATGTGCTTCATCCATCACCTCCTGCTTCACAGATTTAGGCACACAAATGCGATGCTCATACCGTATCACACCCTCGGAATCCTGTGTGAACTCAGACCTCTTCCCTCTAGCAAGAATCGCCTGAAGGTACTCATCATCTGATTGATTTTCAATTACCTTCTGTATAAGCTGGGATCCAGCCACCATCACTGCTAAGCATCCATGCTCTGTGGGACATATAATATCTAGATCTAACTCGAGCGCAGATCTGGCCAATTCTCTAGGGGTCTCCCTCAAATTTGCTATCATCCCTGTGGACTTCCTGCTAAGAGCGTCGGCAACTACATTAGCCTTTCCTGGATGATAATTATTGTGTAGTCGTAATCCTTCAGAAACTCCATCCACCGACGTTGTCTCATATTAAGGTCCTTTTGAGAGAATAGGTACTTCAGACTCTTATGGTCGGTGAAGATTTCAAACGTGACACCGTAGAGGTAGTGTCGCCACATCTTCAAAGCAAATATGACTACGACCAATTCTAGATCATGAACAGGGTAATTCTTCTCGTGCTCCTTAAGCTGTCGAGAAGCATACGCGATAACCTTACCCTCTTGCATAAGCACAGCAACCAGACCTTGGTGTGAAGCATCAGTGTATACCACGAAATCACCATCACCGTCTGGAAGCACTAGGATTGGCGCACTAATCAACCTTCGCTTTAGCTCCTAAAAGCTGTTCTCACCGTTATCATCTCATTCAAATGTTACGCCTTTCTTCGTCAAACGAGTCAACGGGGCTGATATTCTAGAGAAATTTTCCATAAACCTTCAGTAGTAGCTAGCCAGCCCAAGGAAACTTCTAACCTCCTAGACCGTGGTTGGAGTTTCCCATTCAGCAACAGCACGAATCTTTTTAGGGTCAACAGAAATACCGCTATCTGAGATAACGTGACCGAGGTATGCCACTTCGCCAAGCCAAAATGCACACTTACTGTAGTTGGCATATAACTTCTCTTCCCGTAAGGTACGCAGCACCATATGCAAATGATTCTTGTGCTCACCATAATTTTGGGAATAGATCAAGATATCATCAATAAATACCACTACAAATTTATCTAAGTATTCACCGAACACTCGGTTCATAAGATCCATGAAAGCGGCCGGTGCATTGGTTAGTCCGAACGACGTCACCATGAATTCGTAGTGTCCATACCTCGTTCGGAACGCTGACTTTGGAATATCTTCATCTCGAATCCTCAGTTGATAATAACCCGACCTTAGATTAATCTTAGAGAATACAGTGGAACCTCTAAGCTGGTCAAACAGGTCATCGATGCGAGGTAGAGGATACTTATTCTTGATAGTGACGGCGTTGAGCTGCCGATAGTCAATGCATAACCTGAAGGATCTTTCTTTCTTCTTAACAAAGAGTACAGGGGCACCCCAAGGAGAGGTGCTAGGTCTGATGAACCCCTTTTCCAACAGATCCTGGAGTTGCCCTTTTAATTCCTCCAATTCCCTTGGCGCCATTCTGTATGGTGCTTTGGAAATGGGTCCCGTGCCGGGCTGAAGCTCAATAGCGAACTCGACTTGTCGTTGTGGAGGCAAGCTGGGTAATTCGTTTGGGAAAACGTCCGTATATCTCCTGACAACGGGCACACGTTCGATCGGAGACAAGGACTGTTCATTGATTTCCGTAATGGACATCAAGTATGCTTCGCATCCATCCCGTAGCATCCTCTTGGCTTGTATAGCGTTAATAACATGAGCACCTTGTCCAGAAACCCCTGTGAAGGTATAGGTAGTAGACTCTGACATATGGAAGGTCACTTTGCTTTTATAACAGTCTATAATAGCACGATTAGCTTTGAGCCAGCTCTAGCCGAGGATGAAGTCGAAATCAGATAAGTCCAACAACATCAGATCAGTGTGAATAACGATGTCCCCAAAATCCAGTGGGCACCGTTTTAACTCCAAGTGTGATCGCAGCACACCACCGCCAGGTACGTGCACGGTCATATCATACCATGCTAATACAGGTTTATGATCAATTTTCTTAACGAACTTGTAAGAAACAAATGGATAGGAACTACCCGTATCAATAAGTAGGCAAGCAGGAACGCCATAAATAGAGATAATACCTCGCATCACGGAGTCTGATACACGCTGAGCGTCCTCCTCAGATATAGTATATGCGCGTCCAGATGCCTGGGTTTGCCCACGCCCACCACGTGGGGGATTCTGCCATCGATAAGGTCGCCCGGGATTCTGCTGCGGCGCTGGTGATGATCCCTGTGAGCTCTGGGCTTGTTTACCCTTCTGGGAGCAGTTGTTTGCATAATGTCCCATTTCATTACAGTGATAACATCAGACGGAATTGAGCGGGCACGACCTTGCTATGTGACCTGATTCTCCACACTGAAAACAGGCTCTAGAAGGAGTAGCTGGGGGCGAGCCAAAACCAGGGGATGATGTCGGTGCTGGACCCCGATACCTGCTACCCGGAGCCCAAGATTTACGCCCTGGTTGGATGTCTTGGCGTCTAGATCCAGAAGCTGAAGCTGGTGGACTTCCTTGAGCGAAAGACCCCTAAAAGTCCGTCTGCGCTGGGGCTTTCCCCTGTCTCTGGACATAATGCTCCTGTGCCTCACGAACGACATCTTGCCCACGTAGACTCATCCGCCGAGCAGTATCTACCACCTCAGCAAAGTTATCAGGTGGGACAATGCTCACCAGAATGCTGAGCTGTGCATCAAGGCCCTCTATAAAATGCTCCGGACACTCTCTCTCTGTGGCCACCAGTCCGGGAAACATCTCAGACAGCTTCTGGAATTCGGCGATATACTCCTCAATTGGACGTCCATTTTGCTTGATGTGAATAAAATCCCGTCTCGCTACGGACCTTTGTGCCTGTGGGAAATACTGCTGCGTGAATACGCTCTGAAAAACATCCCAAGACGTGCTTGCTGGTCCCAAAATGGCTACCGTAGAAACTGCCTCCACTTTCGTGCCTGGCCACCAAGAAAGAAAACTGCCAACTTCACCCGTTTCCTCTCTGGATATTCCATTGCGTCCAGAGTATATGTCACGTTGGCTAGCCACTCCAGGGCTTTCCATGAGTCGTCATTCCCCTCGAACACGTCCAGACGACCTCGTTCTAACTCAGTGAAGCGGGATAGCCAGTCACCTCGGGTCGGGGGCGGAGTGGCTTCCCGGTCGGGCTCTATAGCTACTGGCACTGTGTACGAAGCTAGTGGTGTGTCATGATATGCAGTGGGTTGTTGCTCCACCACTGGAGGTACTTCAACAGGCGCTTCCCTTTGTCTTCGCCATCGGCCAAGCCAATTCATAGGGATGTTCATCGCATCCCGCGCAATATCGGCAATTCCCCTGGCTCGACCACCGCGAGCCCTTGGAGGCATCCTGCAATCACAAGTACAGCTAACCCACAAGTACAGATTTCATTAGTTACACTTAAACACCGTAATTATACTTTATCGCGTGTCCCAAATCCTAAGACTATCCTAAATCCTTAAGACTTCGCCCTAGGTTCATAACCTAGAAGCTCTGATACCAAAATTTGTCACGCCCCAAGACTCTCCCAGCCTTAGGACGCGGCAAATAATGGACCTGCAAAGCCATACAGATCCAGGATACAATACAAGACGACAAAAATATCATAAAACGACGAGATCCACATAGATAGAATACACGTCAGACCAACGTAGCGGTCAAAGTCAGCAATACACACAAGGCCAAACAGTCTAGGCCCACAATCCACACTGGTCCATGACCAGATAAATAAATCCACCAGATACAGTCCTCGAAATACGACAATAACCAAAATACATGTGACACATAAGTAAATACAACACATGATAGGAAAAATCATCTACCTATCTATCCACTGCGCACCAGAGGGAGCCGAGCCTGAACCTGGAGGCAAGGCAAGGGGAGTTAGCCGGGAGGCTAAGTAGGGTTTAATAAGTAAATAGTGCATATAAGAGTAAGGAGAATCCAACAATAATTAATAAACAGAAGTGCACTGTAAGTAAATATAACCCGACTAAGTAAGTACAGAAAGTACAGCATGCAAGTGGAAATCCAGCTGTGCCAAATGTCCCGTAGGATGCGCACTCAAAGAGTGGTTCCTACCGCCAGCTAACGGTAGAAACGACTGTCCGTCGACAGTCCGCCGGTGTAGCGTCCTACACCCAGATCACCCCGGAATGCCGAGTCTCACGACATCCGACTGTGACCCATCCGGAGGCCTGTAGTCCATGGGCTCACACAGACTGCATCCATGACTACTACTAATGGCCAAAATCACAAGGATCTCGGAAGGTGGACTATCCCAGTCAGACCTATCCGTCTATCCCAATATCAACGCAAGCTGGCAATAGAGACAGCCAAAATATATATGTACTGCATATAAATCTACCATCAACAATATCATGCACCGAAACATAAAATCAGATAACATGCAAGCATCCATGTGACTCAATGGCAAGATACAGATTTCAATGGACATACGAAGGTAATAATCAGATTCAGTCAGCAAGAAGATGGTGCCGCTATCTACGCATGCAGTTTGGCACCGAACAAGGATAGTGAGGTAAGAACCCTACCTGGTTCCTGTTGGTCTGAGCAAGATCCAACTAGTTATATACGTCCAAAATAACCTCGTGCACGCAGTCCGGAGTCACAGTCACGGTCGTCGGAGTTTGCCAGAAAAGCTCACCGGAACAGTAACTTCGGCGGGCCGGTCGAAGCCTTCCGGTGACCAAACTGAAGCTGACGACGAGTGGAGCTCGATCGTACAGTCAGATCAGTGAATGGGCGTCTAGATCGCCGAAAATCGGAGGAAAACCGCTGGCGGCGTTGTTCACAAATGTCATAGGAGTTGGAGGAGACAATGCCCGAAAATGCAATAGAAGGCTGCGGAAACGCTCCCGGAGACGAAGGAACCCACGGGAGCCGTCAGAGACGGAGGTTGCGCCGGATCTAGGGCTTCCGACAACTTCTCATTGCCTGCGTTTGCGTAGAGGAGAAAGGGGGGAGGAAGCTGGCCGGATCTTGGTCGCCGGAGCAGCTGATAGGCACCAGATCAAAGGGGAAGAGGATGTTACCGAGAGAGGAGGGAGTAGCTTCGTTGATGGTGAAGATCGAAGGAGAAGAGGGGAAGAAATAAGGAAGAAGATGTTAGGTTCGATAATGGTGAAGCAGCGGGAGGAGGAGGGGAGAAATAGGGAGGAGAAGGAGGTAGCGGGGTCGGTGATCACGGGGTGAATAGGGGAGAAGGAGGGAAAAAGGGGGAACGCGTGGGGAGCAAGAGAGAGTGGGATGGGACAGAACACTGTTGTCCCGTCCAATCAACTCTTTAAAATTTCATAACGTTACAATACTCACAACTTATAAGAATTTGGTCCCCAAATTTAAAAGATAGAGATATCATTAATAAAGATAACATTCGCATTGATTATAGTCACTCAATACATGCCGTACACAAAATCATAACATTCTGGTCGTTCAGGAAACAAGTGTGGCCATCGACGCAAGGCTTCGTCTTCGCGTTCCCACATGGCTTCACTTTCAGAATGATTGTTCCAACGGACCTTAATGAGTCGTATCACTTTATTGCGAAGCTGATGCTCTTTGCGGTCTAAGATATCTACAGGCGACTCTTGGTACGTGGCATCAGGCGTGATAGCTAGGAACTGATCTCGCAAGATGTGCGATGGATCTCGCATATACTTTCGCAGCATAGACACGTGGAATACGTTATGTACTTGCAACAAGTTTGGAGGTAGGGCTAGCCGATATGCAACGGCTCCAATGCGCTCCAAGATTTCTTAGGGACCCATAAACCGTAGAGCCAATTTACCTGAGTAACCAAACCGAGCTCTTCCTTTTACTGGCGTAACCTTGAGAAACACATGGTCGCCAACTTCAAACTCGAGTTCACGTCGCCTCCTATCGGCGTAACTCTTCTGCCGACTCTGGGCAGTCAAGAGTCTCTTCCGGATCAGCTGAACCCTTTCGGCCTCAAACTCTAACATGTCTGGCCCAAACACACGGCTTTCACCAACTTGGTCCCATAGGACTGGCGATCTGCACCGTCTAACGTACAATGCCTCAAATGGCGCCATCTGGATCGCTGAGTGATAGCTGTTATTATAGGCGAATTCAGCTAAATGCAAGTGAACCTCCCAGTTAATCCCGAAATCTAGGGCACAAGCCCGAAGCATATCTTCTAGGGTCTGGATGGTCCTTTCGGACTGACCATCCGTCTGGGGATGAAAGGCAGTGCTGAAATGTAATTGAGTGCCAAGCGACTTCTGCAGACTTCCCCAAAACCGAGAGGTGAATTTTGAATCTCTGTCAGAGATAATGCTGGAAGGAACCCCATGCAATCGTATGATTTCCCAGCAATATAGAACAGCCAGTTTATCCACAGAAAACACTTTCTTCATAGGCAAGAAGTGTGCAGACTTCGTCAATCGGTCAACTATCACCCAAATAGAATCATGACCCCTTTGTGACCTAGGAAGACCCGTCACAAAATCCATTCTGATATGTTCCCACTTCCACTCTAGAAGGGGAATATTATGCAACATCCCTGTGGCTTGCGGTGTTCTGCTTTTACTTGCTGGCAAGTTAAACAGCGCGAGACATATTCGGCGATGTCTTGTTTCATATTCTCCCACTAGTATGTCTTCTTCAAATCTTGGTACATCTTGGTACCGCCAGGATGCATAGAAAATCTTAATTTATGTGCTTCATCCATCACCTCCTGCTTCACAGATTTAGGCACACAAATGCGATGCTCATACCGTATCACACCCTCGGAATCCTGTGTGAACTCAGACTTCTTCCCTCTAGCAAGAATCACCTGAAGGTACTCATCATCTGATTGATTTTCAATTACCTTCTGTATAAGATGGGATCCAGCCACCATCACTGCTAAGCATCCATGCTCTGTGGGACATATAATATCTAGATCTAACTCGAGCGCAGATCTGGCCAATTCTCTAGGCGTCACCCTCAAGTTTGCTATCATCCCTGTGGACTTCCTGCTAAGAGCGTCGGCAACTACATTAGCCTTTCCTGGATGATAATTTATTGTGCAATCGTAATCCTTCAGAAACTTCATCCACCGACGTTGTCTCATATTAAGATCCTTTTGAGAGAATAGGTACTTCAGACTCTTATGGTCGGTGAAGATTTCAAACGTGACACCGTAGAGGTAGTGTCGCCACATCTTCAAAGCAAATATGACTACGGCCAATTCCAGATCATGAATAGGGTAATTCTTCTCGTGCTCCTTAAGCTGCCGAGAAGCATACGCGATAACCTTACCCTCTTGCATAAGCACAGCAACCAGACCTTGGTGTGAAGCATCAGTGTATACCACGAAATCACCATCACCGTCTGGAAGCACTAGGATTGGCGCACTAATCAACCTTCGCTTTAGCTCCTAAAAGCTGTTCTCACCGTTATCATCCCATTCAAATGTTACGCCTTTCTTCGTCAAACGAGTCAACGGGGTTGATATTCCGGAGAAATTTTCCATAAACCTTCAGTAGTAGCTAGCCAGCCCAAGGAAACTTCTAACCTCCTGGGCCGTGGTTGGAGTTTCCCATTCAGCAACAGCACGAATCTTTTCAGGGTCAACAGAAATACCGCTGTCTGAGATAACGTGACCGAGGTATGCCACTTCGCCAAGCCAAAATGCACACTTACTGTACTTGGCATATAACTTCTCTTCCCGTAAGGTACGCAGCACCATATGCAAATGATTCTTGTGCTCACCATAATTTTGGGAATAGATCAAGATATCATCAATAAATACCACTACAAATTTATTTAAGTATTCACTGAACACCCGGTTCATAAGATCCATGAAAGCGGCCGGTGCATTGGTTAGTCCGAACGGCGTCACCATGAATTCGTAGTGTCCATACCTCGTTCGGAACGCTGACTTTGGAATATCTTCATCTCGAATCCTCAGTTGATAATAACCCGACCTTAGATCAATCTTAGAGAATACAGTAGAACCTCTAAGCTGGTCAAACAGGTCATCGATGCGAGGTAGAGGATACTTATTCTTGATAGTGACGGCGTTGAACTGCCGATAGTCAATATATAACCTGAATGATCTGTCTTTCTTCTTAACAAAGAGTACAGGGGCACCCTAGGGGGAGGTGCTAGGTCTGATGAACCCCTTTTCCAACAGATCCTGGAGTTGCCCTTTTAATTCCTCCAATTCCCTTGGCGCCATTTTGTATGGTGCTTTGCAAATGGGTCCCGTGCCGGGCTGAAGCTCAATAGCGAACTCGACTTGTCATTGTGGAGGCAAGTCGGGTAATTCGTTTGGGAAAATGTCCGTATATCTCCTGACTACGGGCACACGTTCGATTGGAGGCAAGGACTGTTCTTTGATTTTCGTAATGGACATCAAGTATGCTTCGCATCCATCCCGTAGCATCCTCTTGGCTTGTATAGCGTTAATAACAGGAGCAACTTGTCCAGAAACCACTGTGAAGGTATAGGTAGTAGACTTTGACATATGGAAGGTCACTTTGCTTTCATAACAGTCTACAATAGCTCAATTAGCTTTGAGCTAGCTCCAGCCGAGGATGACGTCAAAATCAGATAAGTCCAACAACATCAGATCAGTGTGAACAACGATGTCCCCAAAATCCAGTGGGCACCGTTTTAACTCCAAGTGTGATCGCAGCACACCACCGCCAGGTACGTGCACGGTCATATCATACCGTGCCAATATAGGTTTATGATCAATTTTCTTAACGAACTCGTAAGAAACAAATGAATAGGAACTACCTGTATCAATAAGTAGGCAAGCAGGAATGCCATAAATAGAGATAATACCTCGCATCACGGAGTCTGATGCACGCTGAGCGTCCTCCTCAGATATAGTGTATGCGCGTCCAGATGCCTGGGTTTGCCCACGCCCACCACGTGGGGGATTCTGCCGTCGATAAGGTCGCCCGGGATTCTGCCGCGGCGCTGGTGCTGATCCCTGTGAGCTCTGGGCTTGTTTACCCTTCTGGGGTAGTTGTTTGCATAATGTCCCATTTCATTACAGTGATAACATCGGACGGAATTGAGCGGGCACGACCTTGCTATGTGACCTGATTCTCCACACTGAAAACAGGCTCTGGAAGGAGTAGTTGGGGGCGAGCCAAAACCAGGGGATGATGTCGGTGCTGGACCCCAATACCTGCTACCCGGAGCTCAAGATTTACGCCCTGGTTGGATGTCTTGGCGTCTAGATCCAAAAGCTGAAGCTGGTGGACTTCCTTGAGCGAAAGACCCCCAAAAGTCCGTCTGCGCTGGGGCTTTCCCCTGTCTCTAGGCATAATGCTCCTGTGCCTCACGAACGACATCTTGCCCACGTAGACTCATCCGCCGAGCAGTATCTACCACCTCAGCAAAGTTATCAGGTGGGACAATGCTCACCAGAATGCTGAGCTGTGCATCAAGGCCCTCTATAAAATGCTCCGGACGCTCTCTCTCTGTGGCCACCAGTCCGGGAAACATCTCAGACAGCTTCTGGAATTCGGCGATATACTCCTCAATTGGACGTCCATTTTGCTTGATGTGAATAAAATCCCGTCTCGCTACGGACCTTTGTGCCTGTGGGAAATACTGCTGCGTGAATACGCTCTGAAAAACATCCCAAGACGTGCTTGCCGGTCCCAAAATGGCTACCGTAGAAACTGCCTCCACTTTCGTGCCTGGCCACCAAGAAAGAAAACTGCCAACTTCACCCGTTTCCTCTCTGGATATTCCATTGCGTCCAGAGTATATGTCACGCTGGCTAGCCACTCCTGGGCTTTCCATGGGTCGCCATTCCCCTCGAACACGTCCAGACGACCTCGTGCTAACTCAGTGAAGCGGGATAGCCAGTCGCCTCGGGTCGGGGGCGGAGTGGCTTCCCGGTCGGGCTCTATAGCTACTGGCACTGTGTACGAAGCTGGTGGTGTGTCATGATATGCAGTGGGTTGTTGCTCCACCACTGGAGGTACTTCAACAGGCGCTTCCCTTTGTCTTCGCCATCGGCCAAGCTAATTCATAGGGATGTTCATCGCATCCCGCGCAATATCCGCAATTCCCCTTGCTCGACCACCGCGAGCCCTTGGAGGCATCCTGCAATCACAAGTACAACTAACCCATATGTACAGATTTCATTAGTTACACTTAAACACCGAATTATACTTTATCGCGTGTCCCAAATCCTAAGATTATCCTAAATCCTTAAGACTTCGCCCTAGGTTCATAACCTAGAAGCTCTGATACCAAAATTTGTCACGCCCCAAGACTCTCCCAGCCTTAGGACGCGGTAAACAATGGACCTGCAAAGCCATACAGATCCAGGATACAATACAAGACGATAAAAATATCATAAAACGACGAGATCTACATAGATAGAATACACGTCAGACAGACGCAGCGGTCAAAGTCAGCAATACACACAAGGCCAAACAGTCTAGGCCCACAATCCACACTGGTCCATGACTAGATAAATAAATCCATCGGATACAGTCCTCAAAATAAGACAATAACCAAAATACATGTGACACATAAGTAAATACAACACATGATAGGGAAAATCATCTACCTATCTATCTACTGCGCACCAGAGGGAGCCGAGCCTGAACCTGGAGGCAAGGCAAGGGGAGTTAGCCGGGAGGCTTAGTAGGGTTTAATAAGTAAATGGTGCATATAAGAGTAAGGAGAATCCAACAATAATTAATAAACAGAAGTGCACTATAAGTAAATATAACCCGACTAAGTAAGTACAGAAAGTACAGCATGCAAGTGGAAATCCAGCTTTGCCAAATGTCCCGTAGGACGCGCACTCAAAGAGTGGTTCCTACCGCCAGCTAACGGTAGAAACGACTGTCCATCGACAGTCCACCGGTGTAGCGTCCTACACCCAGATCACCCCGGAATGCCGAGTCCCACGACATCCGACTGTGACCCATCCGGAGGCCTGTAGTCCATGGGCTCACACAGACTACATCCATGGCTACTACCAATGGCCAAAATCACAAGGATCTCGGAAGGTGGACTATCCCAGTCAGACCTATCTGTCTATCCCAATATCAACACAAGCTGGCAATAGAGACAGCCAAAATATATATGTACTGCATATAAATCTACCATCAACAATATCATGCACCGAAACATAAAATTAGATAACATGCAAGCATCCATGTGACTCAATGGCAAGATACAGATTTCAATGGACATACGAAGGTAATAATCAGATTCAGTCAGCAAGAAGATGGTGCCGCTATCTACGCATGCAGTTTGGCACCGAACAAGGATAGTGAGGTAAGAACCCTACCTGGTTCCTGTAGGTCTGAGCAAGATCCAACCAGTTATATACGTCCAGAATAACCTCGTGCGCGCAGTCCGGAGTCGCAGTCACGGTCGTCGGAGTTCGCCGAAAAAGCTCACCGGAACAGTAACTTTGGCGGCCGGTCGAAGCCTTCCGGTGACCAAACTGAAGCTGACGACGAGTGGAGCTCGATCGTACAGTCAGATCAGTGAATGGGCGTCTAGATCACCGAAAATCGGAGGAAAACCGCTGGCGGCGTTGTTCGCAAATGTCGCAGGAGTTGGAGGAGACAATGCCCGAAAATGCAATAGAAGGCGGTGGAAACGCTCCCGGAGACGAAGGAACCCACGGGAGCCGTCAGAGACGGAGGTTGCGCCGAATCTAGGGCTTCCGACAACTTCTCGTCGCCTGCGTTCGCGTAGAGGAAAGGGGGGAGGAAGCTGGCCGGATCTTGGTCGCCTGAGCAGCTGATAGGCACCAGATCAAAGGGGAAGAGGATGTTACCGAGAGAGGAGGGAGTAGCTTCGTTGATGGTGAAGATCGAAGGAGAAGAGGGGAAGAAATAAGGAAGAAGATGTTAGGTTCGATAATGGTGAAGCAGCGGGAGGAGGAGGGGAGAAATAGGGAGGAGAAGGAGGCAGCGGGGTCGGTGATCACGGGGTGAATAGGGGAGAAGGAGGGAAAAAGGGTGAACGCGTGGGGAGCAAGAGAGAGTGGGATGGGACAGAACACTTTTGTCCCGTCCAATCAACTCTTTAAAATTTCATAACGTTACAATTTGCAGCATTTCGATTGTGTAATAAATGCACAAGACTTCTTCCATAACCTTTTGCGTCACCAAGTAAGAATTTATTGCATCCTGCAAGAAATACCTCCTTAAATATCTTTATCTGCAAAAAACTTTCGAGGCTTCTCCATAGAACATTAAGGAATCACATATGACAGACTCACAGAAATGCTAAAACTAAAATCTAAATTACCTGAAGTGTTCCCTTAGATAAATAATCACAAACTAATACACTATAGTCCATGAAGAGGTGCACTTTATGAGCAAATCCAAAGTTTGATCTCTGGTAAGAATAAGGGTAAGTAATGATCTATATTGCAATATCAGTTCAGAGGATAAGTAGAGGTAGTCGCTCACCATAACATCAGGAATACGTTTATCAAGTTGACGATACATGTAAAACTCCCAGGGAAAAGGAGGTTTCTGAATCTGGCAAAAGAATGTGTGTAAATAGAAAAATATTCTAAAAAGTATTATGATTCAATATTAATAGATTAATAGGGCAAGCGAGTAATAACCTTCAATGCAACGACATCATCAGAATTGCTCTCAATGTAAGCCTTATACACTTGAGCAAAGCCGCCAAGCCCTGAGCAACCTTTGATCATGTACTTGATACCACCTTCAAATGCAAGATATTTTAGAAACATTACCCAAATTATAAAATTGCAATTTTCATGGTAAGCTGTGTAGTTAGAATTTAAATAGTTATTTATTAGTTGTTATTATTTCCTTTCATAATCAATAGGTAGTTAAAATTCCTACAAAACTTACAGTGGAACAATAAACAAAGGAGTATATCATGAAAGAAGCTTTGAAGCTAGTCAGATTTATTTTAAAAAAATAAAAGAATGTGATATATGCGACATAGTCAATCAACTTGCCTCCTGGATAAAAATCCAGCGGAAAATGACAAATGTATATTGATTTCATTGACATCAAGAAGGTTTCGTTACAACTTAATGAGTAAAATAATTCATTAACTTAGTGACCCTAAAGTAACATGGTGCAATTTAAAATACTTAATCCCAAGTCTTATACCATATCACTTCTCATGTGGGACTAACCTAGGATTCATTATCTCCCCTACATAAGATTTGATGTACTCCCCACGCCTAACACATTTAAGAATTACCCCTAAGTTGGTAGCTTATGAGGACGGCCTAATGATGACTTCATCCTTGGTAGCACTTTCCTATTGACTTTTCACCATACTTACAGCTAAGTGTACTTTAATATCATTATTTAAGACTCTCAAGCAAACTAACCCATTAACTTAGTAAGTATAAACATTTGTGGCCTAATTTTAAAAGTTTAAGAGCAGTAAGCTCACTAAGTCTTGTATACTACATCATCTTTTCTCCCACTTCGGACTAAACGTCATCATCTTGAACAAACAAAGGATTGAAAGAGCATGATACCTCAATTTAGTCCCACATGAAAAGGGAAGAAAAGGTAATATAATATATAACCTTAGTTATCTTACTACTATTAGCTTGGGTTTAATAACTCACCAAGTTAATGAGATAATTTACTAATTAAGTGGATTGTAACTAATGGTACTAGAGCAAACCTAGTCCTAAACATGGTGGTGAAAGGCCAATCGAAAAGGATTGCATAGACATAGGAATATAGCAAGATAGTCTAAAGTCTTTTAAAAGATTGAAGATTCATATTATTTCATGGTACTTTATTTTGTTGTAGAACTTGAAGAGTTATTATTTTTCATTTTTCCAAGTAAATATATGATGGTCTTCCCATGATAAGCATCTATTGGGCAATCAATGTTAAAACTACATATTATTCTCATGCAATTGTTATTCTTGTCTAAGAACTTTTCTCCACAAGGACATTTTAAATAATACAAAAATAAGCAAAACAATCTCTCAATAAGATTGTCTTAGCTTTTCTAAGAATTAGTTGATAACACCAACAACAAAGAAAATATCATCTAATGATTGTAAGATAAGCTTTTCCATATAAAGCAATATCTAATAGGATAATTTTTTTCTAAAGCCTCCTTAGATCTAAGTTTGCAACTTAAAAGAAATAGAATGTCATGTAATTTGCAGCTGAAAACACCAATCTCCTTCAAATGATCTATGGTGTATTTCGTCTAGAAGGAAAGGTATCGTGATCTAAATAAAGCAACTTCAATTCTCAATAAATGAGGTTGGGTTGTGGCAATGTTGTTGATTCAAACTTGTTAATCAATGGTCCAACAAGGTTAATCAGCACGGGAAGTGGTAATTTTGCAAGACTAGTGGGTTGTTGACATGCTAGATCGATTTGTGGTTCAACCAATTAAAATCAAGGGTTTCTTGAATATAACTTGTCTCATTTCTTGACCATTATTGATTATGTAAAGAAAATTAGAAGCAATTATGTTTGCAGCACCAACTGGGACCATTATATTATATTAGCTTTAACAGGGTTTAAGATTCTTTTTAGTACTTCCTTTAACTAATGAATCACTTTGCTCTTCCCAAACCCATGAACTAGAAAGCAAACGTAAAAAATGAATCGTGAATCAATATCACTATCTAGCAAATGGAAAATAAACAAAAATATTATTAATTCATTCAAAGAGAGAATTGTCTTCCATGAAGAATCGAGTGCAATCAGTTGGTCATCTACTGTAACCACAACTCAAACAACGGTTTTAATTTCTATCTATATTAACATACCA
The DNA here is from genome assembly GCA_027563935.2 of Costus lasius. NCBI lineage: Eukaryota > Viridiplantae > Streptophyta > Magnoliopsida > Zingiberales > Costaceae > Costus > Costus lasius. The sequence continues at coordinate 71,034,364 of CM050452.1, forward strand.
ATTATGTCTTAGATTTGTACATAGCAAGTATACTAACACAGACGGTCCATGTACTCCTCATGCCTTAGATTGATTTGTATCAGGTTTACTGCATGATAGGTAAAAATCTTCATCAAAATTGGTTATTTAGTTTACTAAAATGTGTACTCGGAAGAAGGATTGATATCAAACGTTTGATTACCGTGGCAGCATTGTTAGGCAACGTAAATATCTAAAAAGTTATGGCGAAGAAAATGGTAAAAACTAGCAAAAAAGATAAAGCTATTTTCCCTGAGTATATTTTGTTGGTACGGCAGTAGCCCTGAAATACATTTACAAGCAAAGAGACCTCAAATATAACAAATCACAGTAGAAATTAGACTCATCTTCAAATGAAACTTACATTGTACTTCCTAATGGCAGCACCCACATTCTTGAGCAAACCATCAACGGAAGACAATGACCATGGATTCACAAGATTTGGTTCCTGTTTAAAGATTTAGCTTCATACGATTCAGAATCACCATGGTGTATTGTCCGCTGGAGAGAGAGAGAGAAGGGGGAGGGGGCGGGCTGGGAATTTTGAATATTTCAGCAATCACGTGCGAGGGATGATCCAGAATGGACGGTTTGGGCTAAATCAAATGGCGGCGAGGCGGCGAAGCAAAAGTTTGGCTGATTTCAGATTAACCCCTCGTGTTGTTTGTTATGACGATTGGATCCATCTCTCCAGTCCAAATTTAGAAAAAGATTTTCTTTTTTTTTGCTAAACCCGGTGCAACTTGAATAGGTTTAACTTGAAATTAATTTACATATTTTTTAAAAATACTATTTTATTTTTAAATAAAAAATATAATAACATAAATATTTATATAAAATGTAAAAAATAATTACTGAAACACAAGGTTAATTCTATTTGGATTGAAAAGAATATTGTAAACTTAAAAAAAAGTCCAACTAAGTTATGGTTTTAATACAAACTCCCTCTTATTACTGCCTATGAGTTTTTTATTTTCTTTTTTGTATACAGTGTGCAAAATCCGGAAATTATATTTCAAAAAGGTCAAGGTCTTGCATGCAACCCAACTTAATAGATACCTAACTTGACCCAACTAATTTATAACTAATTAGAAAAAAAAATTCTAAGCAGTAGTATCACATTATAACCTTCGATTCATACTTTGAGATTTGGAAACATGTGAGTTCTGACGCTAAGGATGATCAGCACGACTCTCAAAGCATGAATAGCGGGATCTATTTGTAACCCTGTTTAACTAGGACACGTTTGAGCTCAGCTGGTCAAATTTAGAAAATTCTCTCTTTGAAAAATTCAAAATAAAAGCAAATTAAAAATAAGTTTGAATTGCTCTATCCTTATGAATAGCTCATGGGGTGCTATCTCCATCCAAATGATGTATAAAAGGATCTTAAAGATCCTAATTTATTCATACAAGCGTTTTCCATTGATGTTCAAGTGGTTAGCCATTGGAGAATGAGTTAGCTTCTTGTCGCTCACAAGCTCTAAAACACAAACATACGACAAGAGGAAAGCATTTGCCGTGTTGCCACTCTTCCCTTAAGCACGTAGGAATAAAATTTTCGATAGTGATGATGATAATAATTGTTGAAGGTATTCTTGTCTCTAAAAATATATAAAAAAATAGTAATAATTGATTTATTATTTGATTACGAGGACAACTACTGTATTGCGAATTACAAACCAAGTTGGGCTGAGCTGTCAAGCACCTAATGAAATTGGATTTTTACTAATTTTGATTAAGCAAATAAAAAAACAATGGAGTGCAATAAAAGAAAATCAAAAGAGTACATGAACTCATTGGACGGCAATCTTGACCTAAGCACTGTGATTTTGATGAAGACTAACCTCTTGTTTACTGGGAGGAAAAATATGAGAAGAAATGATACAGCAAAAGACCCGCCCCAGGAAAAAATATTTTGCTCATCATGGGCTGTGAAAATGTGAAAAGACATCACGGTCGTGAAGATGATCACAGGCTGTCTGTGAAGTGTTCTGTAGAAAATACGCAAAGACATTATGGCCGTGAATAAGATCACGGCCTGCCCGTGAAGCTTTCTGTGCATTTGGAGAAAAGACATCATGATCGTGACGAACATCATGGCCTGCCCATAATGATTCTTGAAGAAGATCACAACCATAATATAGATCATGGCCAGCCCGTGAAGATCTTGGCCCTGAGCGCCGAAGACGAGTCCTCCTAACACAAATGGCATCACGGCCGTAATCCTGATCACGGCCGACGCGAATGGCATCACAGCCATAATCCCGATCACGGCCGGGCTATGACGGGAGCCGAAGTGAAGAAGTCGTCACACCGAGACAATCACGGCCATAAACATGAACATGGCCAAACAGTGATGTGCCCAAAGGAGTTCAAACGGCTGGATTCAAAGCCCCTTCGACGCTTCCAATGTCCTAGCATACCTCCAGAGCGATATATGAGAGTTATCAACCCTTCTTCCATCCACACGGAGCCCATTCAGCCCATGTGCTTGCTCCCACGAAAGGTCCAAGAACCACACCTTGGCTGGTATGACAACCTACTATCGAACTCGACTTAGGAGTCCGCCCACACCTCTATGAACTAGCCCACCATTAGTTGATTTTGTTGCTTCGCCGCAGCTTGCTTGGAGATGGTTTAGGTGGCCCATCCAGTCCAAAAAACCAGCCCATGCGCAACCCATTCAAAGCTTGGACCAGTCACTTTAGTTGTTGGGATTCTATTCCCTGCTGTAACTTTTCCAGCTTTTAAGCTGTTAGGGTTGTTAGAACCTTCTAACAACTTTGTCATAGAGTTGTTGTGACTCCCAGCCCCCTTAGCTTATAAAAGAAAGGGCTAGGGAGAAGTAGAACTCAGCTTGCTTAGAAGAGAAGCTCACTTGTGGAGAGTTACGAGAATTGTAGTCGGAGGCATGGATAACCTCCGGGGTCGGATATCTTGTAACGTCTCAATTCCTCTTTGTTCAAAGAAGTAAATCACACTTTGCTCATTAGGGTAACTCCTATTTTCTACGCTTGTGTTCTCGTGTTCTTCCATTCTTGTTTCTGTCAATTACCCCTCTCTCACCAGACGCAGGAGACGTGGGAAAGTTCTTGTTCATTATGTTCAGGGATAGCATCGAGCTGATCGCTGGACCGTGTGGCTGCCCCAATGTGCATGCTAAGAGTAAGGATTGCCTTGCTCGCTTAAGGTTAGTGTATTCAATTTTCGTAGTTGAGTGCCATCCTTCTTCGTTGTTTATCAGTGTTGCTCGAATACGTATCTCGACGGATTTCAGCATTGTTTTCTAATGTCGTCCGCAAGTGCACGACAACATCGAAATAATAAAAATATTGATCCCACAGGGACCAATGACCAATTATTGACTTTACTTATGATTGTTAGCTAGATAAATCTGAAAAGGGTTGGATTTGATCTAAACTTAAGTGTATGAATAGCAAAACACAATATGGATATAATTAAATTTATGGAAATTCAAGATTTTAGATTTACCACTCTATATTTCATGACTTATTATAATTTAAAGAATCTTAAGAAGGATTTACTGTGTTGAAAGGGATTTATCCACATGTGCAGATTTCCCCCTCTCAGTAGTACAATTCGGTGTCTATTTGAATTAATCCCCTACTCTCATGGTTATTAACTCGAGATAGACCCAATGGGTTCTTGATAAATCTATAGAATCCCTCAAGTTTATTCGAACTACTCTCATTATCGAATCAACTTGTCCAAAAATTATAGATCCAATGTCGCAATTCACCTCTCAGTACTTCTAGCGACGCCTAAGACATACAAATCATGACCAGTAATTAACATGTAAATAATTACAACCATAGTTGAATCTAACACAAAGCAAATTACTTCATGAGAAAATAATAAACAATTAACTCATGAAAACAAAAAGGGTTACGCCCTCAATCCTGAATAAAAGAGTTTACGTTGACATAATAAAGATGGCAACGCAGTAAAAATCTATGTTTTTTATTACAAAATTGACAAATAAAAATAAAAATCAACAAGGAGGATGAAGTTTAAGGCTTCCTGATGAAGATCGACACCAGATGTCTGGAAAAATGAAGCTTTTTCGGTGTTGAAATGCCATTTGTCGCCTTCCGCCTTTGATTTCACCCTTTTGTCAATTTCGCCTTCGAAATCCACCAAAAAGTCCTAATAATCTGTCCAAAGCTCCCTTATCTAATTCTCCATCCTTTGAATAGGTTTCACCCAAATTTCGGTGTGAAAAGGAATCAAATCAAGTGAGGAACCGAGTAAAAATCGGAACTAGCAGATAAAATCACGGCTGTGATAATAATCACGACACCACTCGTAATTCCTTCTGTGTATTTTGGAAAACAGTCGAGAGGAATCACGGCCATGATCATAATTATGGCACTACTGTGAAACTTTCTATGGGAAATTTTCAGGAAATCACAGCTGGGCCGTGATTCTTTTTGTGAACTTCGGAACTTTGCACCAAATAAAATTATGGCTGTGATTTTGATCACATTCCCTTCAGATCACGACCGTGATTCTTCGTCAAGTTCTGTTTTTGCCTGAAAATTGATGGATAACTTCATCTCGATGTCAAGAACTCATTCGTGCACTCAGATGCTTCAAAATCTATCAAAACTTTAGTCATTTTCCATGAAATATGACAAAAGAAGGGAAAGGTGAAGATTCAGAACAAACAAAAAGATTTAGTCAAAAAAAGTGAAAATATGATAAAAACAGGAGAGATTATGTATATAAATCATAGTAAAAATACTATATAAATACGAGACATCATTTTCCTAATTAGTTTCCCTCCATACGCACTTTTACTTCCCTTGCCTAAAGACCATCTCATGGCTTTAATCATTGCATTGTCTCCTAAAGCTTAGAGTCAGAACTAAAGACCTCCATCCCATAATCAGTCTATGTCAGGAAGGATACAAACAAAATAATCCCTTATTTACTAGGGTGGACCAAAAATGGAGGAAAAAGTAGAAGGAAAATACTCCTAAAATCCCTCCATTACTAATCCACCCCAATATGGCGAAAACACTGACTTCTTTCTTTGACGTTGTTGGCTCTTTGTTCTCTCGAATGTTGCTGCCTCTCTTTCTCTACTTCTTTCTTCGATGTTTCTTCCACGATCCACCAATATTCCTTCCACAATCCGCAGCGTCTTCTTCCACTATCGAGGCCGCCATCATCTTCCCCTAGCGAGACCGTAGCTATTTTCCATGTACAAGCACAGAGCCATCATCTTCACTACTCTCAACTATCGTTGAGGTAAGTTCTATGGACTCCCACCTTTCTCTCTTCACTAGTGGCCTTCCTGCAAACCAAACATTTCTGCTGCTGTCTTCACTGCTTGTTCCTGCAAAGGAAGGGCCGCGCCTATAAATAGCGGTCGCCGACCACAAGGCTTCTTGTTCCTGATCTTCACATCATGCGGTTGCTTCATCTATGTGATGCTCATCAGGAGATGCAATCATGGGCAGAGGCAATTCAATGTGTCGTAGCTATAATTGGTGGCATTATGCAGGTGAGTTCATCAGTGGGCATCTTGTAATTGGTTCAGTTATTTATATGTATAAATTGATGAGCTTTGGTTCCTTGTTTACATCTGATCCATTACAACATTTGGCATTTCCTTAGAACTCGATCTTCACCTCCAAAATGGCATAAGCAGTTCGAGGTAAAGAGGACGCATTTGGCTAAGCTCAATTCATCGAGGAAGTGTTGTGGGGAATTTTTTTAGAAATTAATTTGATAATAATTTTGCATGCGTTTACTCAATATTAATTAGCTAATTTGCAAAAATTAAAAGAAGAATTAAAGAATGAAAAACTCTGAAGCGCGTTACGGCTTGTCCTTAGGTGAAAGTTTTAGGCTCTCATGCCAGTTGATTCTGAACTGAATATCCTAGATACGACCAGGATACTCCTCCTGCGGGTCACAATTGTGGAGAAGATGACCAAACACCCTTTCAGTATTAGAGCAGGAAAAAACCAAGAACCAAAGAAGAAAAATCGTGAGGAAATCGTTGTCTGACTTTTGCTAAGGTTTAGCAGCCTTTTAACAGGCTAAAATCAACGACAAAAAATCTAACATTAACCATATTAACGTTGCGTACTTAATTGGCTAATCAAACATAAAATAAAGCATTTACCAATTTCAATTAATCGGCTCATTGAAAACTGTTTGCATTCAATTGGTAACAATTCAATTTAGGCACGAATTTAATTGGCAAGATGGATGGCGAAAATCAATTTAATCAAATAATTGAATTCGATTTGCAATCCCATTAACAAAAGGTAATGTTAATCAATTAATATATAAAAGGTTTTTTTTAATTTTATTCTAACTATCCCCTACAAAATTAAAAATAATGAATATAATAAAATTTAATAAAAAAATAAAATAAAATTGTTGTTCAATACTTATATGATGCGGTCAGTAAAGTGCACTTAAAGACATAACCTTTACTTGGTGAAACAGTTTTCCTCTGAAGAAAAAAATAGTGAATTAGTCTTGAACTATTTTTCTTTGACCTAGATTAGAACAAATTCACACACAATACAGGGTATATCTGATTGCGGGGTTGCGTATTTTTTGCCGTACGCGTGTATCTTCATGAGAGTTTCTGAGGGATGTCTATGTCTTCAGCTACGGCCGTATACAGACTCTCTCATATAAGAAGTTCCCTATAAGGGATGAGTGTAGAGGCTCATCTCATGGTAATTAACCACTTTGGAAAGTTTTCCTTTCTTTTACAATATGAGCACAAATCTATCCTCATGAATGGAGTTTAGAGTATCAACCCTATCACATAAAATTTTATACATCGTCGTGTTTTATAATTTTATTTTTTAAAGTGCATATTGGCCAATCAATCAGCTTGTTATTACCTATGCTGAAAGGTTTATTTATAGACTAATTCTCATTTCTCTCGATACTTCTTGAATCTTTGTCCTAGGCAAGCCTTTGGTCAAGCCATCGGCTATGTTGTGCTCAGTCTTTACAAAAGAAAGAGCTATAATTCCATGTGAGTCCAGTTATTTTGTAGACTTTTGTCTAATTTTTATATGATGACTCATTTTAATATTTATTAGTTTCTTTTTACAAAATTCTATTACTGCTTGTGAATCACAATGAATAGAGATAGGAGCTGAAGGAGTAGAAGAGAATGGAAGAGAAGAAATTAAGTTTTTAAGCCATTCAACTTCTATACAAGTGGTGTCAAAAGCGATTAGTTTTGCTTCCATGGTGCTCCTAGCAATTATAGATTATTTAGAAGATTGTCATGTGATGACATTTCCACCTAATATAAACACTTAGCCTGAAGTAGATTTAATATCATTAGAATCAGATATCCAATTGGCATCATTGAAACTTTCTAATAAAGAAGGAAATTCAGTAAATTTCAAACCATATGAAACTGTGCCTTTAAGATATATGAATACTCTACCTAGAGCATTCCAACGAGATTTACTAGAATTAATAGTATATCACCTTAACCTAGATACTACATAGACTATGGGCCGGTTTGGGGCTGCTGGCCGCTCGCTTTTGCGGGTGCGACCAACGAAAATAGTGTAGGTGAGAGATGTTTGGGGCTGATTCTATTGGGCGCACCAGCGGAAAATAGCTGCCCCACAGTCGCCTGCTTCTCGTCACGTGAACACAGCTGATCCTGCTTCTCATCACGCGAACACGCTGACGCCTCGCCTACTCCTCACATGTTCACAATGCCTACTGAACTACCACCTCGCCGACCGCCGACCTCCGCCGCCTCGCCGGCCTCCTAGGAATCAGCTCCCCCCTCGCTCGCTTCCCCTGCGCCTCGCCAGCTCTAGTGCCTACCTCTAGCACCTCCAATGCTTGGCTCCTCCGCCTCTCTACTGTCCAGATCTAGCACCCGCCTCCAGCTCCTCGCCAGCTCCAGCGTTAGCCTCCTCCGCCTCTAGCGCCTCACCTCACCAACTCCAGCTCCTCCGCCTCTAGTGCCTCGCTTCGCTAGCTCCAGCTCCTGCGTCTCCAACTCCGGCTCCAGCTAGCTCTGGCTCTAGATCCAGCTCTTGTGCCTCCAACTCCGGCTTCAGCCCCAGCTCCTTGTGCCCACCAACCTTCGCCGCCTCTTCCTCTACGTCCAAAACCAGCTCTGGCCTACCTCCTCCTCCGAACTGCACTCGCTGAGTTCCCTTGACGACATTCGAGTTCACCTAACGATACAGGAAGAGGATGGCTTCAAAATAGAAATGTTACACTATTATTCAAAATAGATGATATTAAATGTTGATAAATGTTGATATTCAAAATAGAGGATGGCTTCAAATTTCAGGGTATTTAGCATGAACGATTTCAATAGTTGATATTAAATGTTACACTATTATTCAAAATAGAAATGAGAAATAGTATTTTTACTCATTTTAAATTTTATTTGAAGGAAAATTATATAGAAGGGTTTTATTATTATTATTTTTCAACAACAAATTACAAAGGCGGATACATTAGGAAAAAAATAATTAAGAAGTGCTTATATGATTGGGGTATTTTTCAAGACTATAATTAGTTATTAATTATTTTGAGTTTTAAAATAGTAGTTTAATATATAAATATTAATGTGTTGCTAATATATTAAACAAGAAAAATATTTAGGCATAAACCATACCCTACAATTTAATTAGGTGCTTTAAAAACACAAATCTTAAAGTAATGTTAAAATTTTCTACTTAATATAACTGCACAACATTTTTATTCTACTGACCAGCACTTGTAGTTTCCCAAACAGTTTCCTTCTTCCTCAGCCAGCTACCTTTCAACTAGTAATTCTCCAGCCAGCAAAAGCTAGAAGCAGAATCAGCCCCAAATTAGCCATATATTAGGTCTTGTCCTATTTGAAAGGTATAAGAGTGATCCTATGCATTGAGTATTTTTTTTATTTATAAATTTTCTATTATTCTTTTCTAATAGAACACTAGAATCATAAAGAGTAGAAAGAGAAGAGTAGGGAGAAAATCCAAATTTTTCTATGATTTAATTTGTGTAATGAGATTAAGATAAAATTAATGTATTTGATGATTTTATTATTTTCATACCTAGAATGACTTTTGCTTCTAATATGAGAAATATAAAATTAAGAAAATTAAGAAAATCCAAATTAATGTATTTGATGATTTATAGATTTTCCATTTTCAGGAACAGGAATTAAAATATAAAATTAAGAAAAATATTTAGGTAATAAGTATCTTTAAAATCATTTAAAAAATTCCACCTTTCTTCTTATTTTCTCTTATAAGAAATTGAGTTTAAAAATTAAATGGGAATTCAAGATAGCATCAAAATGCTTGACGAGTTGTAGAAAATCTCACCTCAAGATATACACCACTCAGGAAATAGTGAATGTGAGAGGAAAAGGCTAACACTTCATCGAAATTTCCATATCTTCCATTTGAAGTTAAATTGCCTAGCAAACCAAGCAAACTAAAGAACAATTAATTAAAAGAACAATTAGATAAAAAATTAAGTACTCAATCTGTTGTAATTATAATAGTGTATGGGCTTCTTTAATTGCCTAGCAAACCAAGCAAACTAAACAATAATTAATTAAAAGAAAAGAGAAGGAATAACTTTGCTTCATTTGAAGTTAAATTGGTATTTAAGCTCTTGATTCCTGCTGCTATAAATACGCGCAATTATTGATTCCTTAATGAGAAGCACACACAATCATTGATTCCTTAATTGTAGAACATGCATTGATTAATTAACTAAAGAATCAGTAATTAAAAGAAAAGAGAACAAATAACTTTGCTTCACGTGCAAGTTAATTGGCATTTAAGCTCATTGATTCCTACTGCTATAAATACATACACAAGAGTAATAACATCCATCCATCCATCCACTGACTAACCACAGCACGGCAATGACATATATAGCATGGCAATTGAGGCACATCTTGCTGAAATTGCTGCCTTCCCCTGAGATTAAATTGATGGGCCAGCAGCTGCGCATCTCAAACTATTTAGATATGATTTGTGATAGCCTGTGGCCATTAATGTTGTTATCCTTGATGCCAATCTACGTGCCGTCAAGCAGCCAGAGTTGAGAAAATGGGTTCAGGATGTCAATGCCGCGATCGTGGACGTCTAAAACATTCTCGAAGTCATCCAAGATTTTTATCAGTAACCTATCGAGCAAAAACAAGAGGTAACGACATCTCCAAGTTTGTTACTACATGCCAGCAGTATAAGAAGTAGTACCTATTTTATTGGCTTCTCTCGCCATACCATTCTAAGTTAATCTCAAGCAAATTGCACAGAGTTTGAATTGCCTACTAAGTAGGACAGTTACTTTTGGCCTCCACATCGATACGATAGATTCAATGGACCCAAACCAAGCTGAATACTTGTCTATTCTAAAGCAAGAGGTGATAGGAAGAGATGACTATATGAATAAAATTTTAGAAATTATTTTTCGGTTATAAAAAGGACAATCAACAACGTATATTAGTGACGATGAACCTTTTATTGTTGCAATAACTGGTCTGCCAAAGTTGGGAAAATCCATCTTGGCTCGCATGGTTTATCATCACCCTCTAGTTCGTGAAGTATTCAAACATCGAATCCGGGTAGATGATTTAAATTTTGAATTTGCCTTATCTAATCATAAGCAAATCGCTAAAGAATGTGCCAAACACATAATAGAAACGATATCATCAAATGTTAATATTTGGGATCTCATCCGTGAGTCACTTGCCCAAACAAGATTTTTACTTATTTTAGATGGTTTTGGATTTATCCAAGAGGAGAACAAAGACAAGTTGGAGGAACTAATGAAAAACCTCTTTTGCTTAGGTGCTCCAGGGAGTAGGGTCATCATAACTTGTACCTCTTATCCTATTGTTCAAAATGATCCAATAGTATACTATGAAAAAATACATAAAATTGATGATATATCAAAAGATCTATGGACCAAAATATTCTTGAGATATGCAAGACCAACAACCCAACCCAGCATGATCAACCAAAAAAAATTTCTTTCTCTACTAAGATGACGGATTTGGAAAACCTCACCGACAAGGCATATCAGAAGGCAGGAAGCTATAGCACTCCAAATCAATCAAAAGCAATGGGCTTAATATCGAGACACACTAGATTGAGTGATGATCGAAATGACTACACAGCTTTGATTCGAGCGCATTATAATTCATATGCATCAACACAAACATATTTGTATAGGAGACTGTTTAGATCATTTCGATCGACATTTGCTAACGATTATTTGATATGCTCATTGCTGAAGACATATTTACCTACTCAAGAAATTATGAAGAGATTATCCAAGAAGAAAGATATCATTCTATGTTATACTTTCAGCTTCTAACGAAGGGTTCTTCTCATGTTAACATGAACCGGTACATCTATAATTTTAGCAAAAAGTATATTAAAGAATTTAGAATTCCACAGTAGTGTCATTATTTATGCATATGCATCGATTTGGACACTAGCACTATTTTAAATAATTTGCCAATTAGGATTGCCAACAATCTTAGGATGCTATTATTGTACAAGGCAAAAGAAGATATGTACTTGATACATCAAGAAGCATCCTCAATAGAGATCCCATAGTCAAAGCTCAAAATTTTAATTATATAGAGCATAATAGATATCGGCATCCGGCAATTACCAAACAGACTTAGCAAGCTGCTTCGTTTCAGATACCTCAAAATTTCAGAGAAGGAGATGGAAGAGCTTCCAGAGTCTATTTATGACCTTTATAATTTACGTGTTTTGAGTTTATCTCACTATAAAAAGCTTTTGAAGCTACCAGAGAAAATTCGCTATCTTGCTAAACTTCAAATTCTAAGATTATCTTATTGCACAAGACTTCAAATGCTACCAAAATCAATCAACAACTTGGTGAACCTACAAGTGCTAGATATCGAAGCTTGTCATTGGCTTAAGGAGTTACCTAAAGATTTGAGATTCTTGGAAAGGCTAAGAAGCCTAAATATGATTGGATGCGCATCATTGACTAAAATACCTCTTGGAATTTCTGAATTCACTGATCTTCAGCTTTTGTCGGGTTATACAGTAAATGACTATGATAGTGGAAGCTTAACACTAAAGGAGTTGGAATCTCTAACAAATATTGAAGAATTGCATATACAACACCTTGAAAGTGTGCTAAATGTAAATGATGTTACAAGTATAAATTTGAAGGAGAACAAATATATAAAGAATTTAGTGCTACACTGGGAATGGTAGAATATGGATGTGAGAGCACATGACCAGATACAACCTTTTAAAATACTTGAGAACTTCCAACCTAATGTCTCACATTTGAAAAGCTTGGAGATCACTTCGGATTTGGGTTTTCAATTTCCCAATTGGATGATGATGGAAATACAACTTTTTCTTTTCAAGTATTTGGTTGAGATAAGATTAATAAATCTCAAAAGATGTGAGAATCTACCATCACTAGGTATACTACCTTCACTTGGTATTCTTGAAATGAGTGGCTTGGACTCACTAACTTATGTGGGCAACATAATATCTGATGATGAAATCATATTTTTCTCATTTAAAAGGGCTCACCTTATCTGCAATGCCTAATCTTGTGGAATGGAATGTACGATGCCGCAGTCTTTAACTACTTACACTAATCCAATGCCCTAAGTTAACAAGACTATCTGGATTTGTGTTGGGAAATAAATTGACTATATGGTTGCAGTGTAAGATGTTGGAGCAATACTCTACATGGTATCAGTGCATATTCAAAGGTATTAGAGAGTTGGAAATAGTTGGATGTCATGAGCTGAGGTGGTTGCTAGAAGACATCAAGAATTGTCAGAGTCTTGGAAAATTATTGATTATCAGATGTGGCAAGATACTCTCTATGCCTGATTGGTTGCTGAAAATGCCAAATCTAGAGGAAGTTTTAGTGTCAGGTTTCACATCAATATCACATGTTCCAGATGAGCTCAAACAACAATGGAATGGTCATATCATCATCGAAGGATGTCCCAAGCTACAACCTCTAAGTAGATGAGTTAAGCATCTTAATTTTTTACTCTTTATTTGTTTTGTTAATGGAGAAGTATGAATGATAATTTATTGTTAACTGATTATTATATTTACCATTTTTTCCTATTCTAGCATTCTTTGATATAGAATGAGTCAAATATTATATGGTGGCAACCTATTCAAAAACCATAATCTCTCATAGCAGAAAACAAAAATACCTTAGAATTATTTAAATGCTTGCAGAGCTTTTACAAAGGTTGAAATGATGGGAATCTATCCAAAAATCATTTTATGGAGAGGATGAAAAAAATAATTGGTAGAGATCCTAGAGTCTCTAATTAGAAATTTAATTATATTTAGTATAATAGACATTAACATCCAACAATTATCAAATACAATTATTTTGCTTTGAGATACTCAACTTTTCAAAGGAGATTTGAGCTTTCAAGGACAACTTATAATCTTTGTAATCTATGTGATTTAAGGTATCTCACTGTGAAAAAGTTTATGAAGCTACCAAAGCAAATCCATAACCACGTTAAATTACAAAATCTAAAATTAAGTTATTGCACAAGACTTCAAATGCTAACAAAATTAATCACTAGCCTAGTGAACTTGCGTACATCACATACATAACTTGATATCACATTATATTCATCGTTCATGTTATTATTATCATTATTATTATTATTATTATTATTTTGCAGGTCTAGCTACTTAGCTTGAGAGATTGGCAAGGTAGCGCATAACATTTTGAATTGCCCAAGTAAGAATAAGTAACTAAAATAAAAGAGAAAGAATAACTTTTCTTCTCATACATACACAAGTCAAGAATGAGTAATTAAAAGAAAATGAAAGAGAAGGCGCACGCAAAGATTGATTCCTTAATTGTAGAACATGCATCAATTAATTAATGTTTTTTTGGGGTTGTCCAGCAAACCAAGCAAACTAAAGAATCAGTAATTAAAAGAAAAGATAGAACATGCATCAATTATCTATTAAAAGAAAAAAAAGAGAAAAAAATGATACACGCAACCCCTGATTCCTAATTATAGAACATGCATCAATTAATGAGTTGGAAATAGTTGGATGTCATGAGCTAAGATGGTTGCCAAAAGACATCAAGAATTTTAAGTAGTTAAAGAATTATCAGTGATTAGATATAGCAAGATACTCTTTATCCTTGATTGGTTGCAGAAAATGTCATGTCTATGGTAAGTTTTAGTATTAGGTTGGACATCAATATCACACGTTCTGGAGAGACTCAAACATCAATTGAAAAATGGGATCATTATCGAAGGATGTCCCAAGCTACAAACTCTAACTAGAAGAGTCAAGTATCTTAATTACTTATTTACATTGTAGATTAAATTAAATTAGCCCTTGTATAATTATCTATTAATTACAAGTATAAAGCCTTGAACCTTTCGAGTGTATGCTCTATTTGTTTTGTTAATAGACCAATATGAATAATAATTTGTTGTTATATGATTATATTTATCATTTGATCTTCTAACATTTTTTGATATGGAATTGGTCACATATTGAGTGTAGTGTTGCATAGTGATGCAAGGTTTACAAATCATTCATAGCTCATTTATGACTAGATTGTGTTTAAACAAAACACACTTAAGATATCATATTATATTCACCCTTCGTGTTATTATTTTGCAGCTCTAGCAAAGTAAGAATAACTAGAGTAAAAGAGAAAGAATAACTTTGATTCTTTCTGCTGCTATATACATAGACAAGTAAACAATTAAAAGAAAAGAAAAAGAAAAAGAGAAGGCATTGATTCCTTAATTGTAGAAGATGCATCAATTAGTTAATTAAAGAATCTGTATTTGAAAGAAAAGAGAAAGAATAACTTTGCTTCACGTCTTGCTGAAATTGCTGCCTTCCCCTGAGATTAAATTCGTAGGCCAGCAGCAGCGCATCTCAAACCACTTAGACATGATACGTGACAGCCTGTGGGCCATCAATGCTGTCATCCTTGATGCCAATCTACGTGCCATCAAGCAGCCAGAGTTGAGAAAATGGGTTCAGGATGTCAATGCCACGATCGTGGATGTCCAAAACATTCTCGAAGTCCTCCAAGATTTTTATCAGCTACCCACCCAGCAAAAACAAGAGGTAATGACATCTCCTAGTTTGTTACAACATGCCAGCAGTATAAGAACTAGTACCTTTTTTATTAGCTCCTCTCGCCATGCCATTCTAGTTGACCTCAAGCAGATTGCACAGAATTTGAATTGCCTACTAAGTAAGACAGTCACTTTTGGCCTCCACATTGATATGATAGATTCAATGGACCCAAACCAAGATGAATACTTGTCTATTCTGCAGCAAGAGGTGGTAGAAAGAGATGACGATATGAATAAAATTTTAGAAATTATTTTTAGGTTACAAAAAGGACAATCATCGGCCTATATTAGTAATGATGAACCTTTTGTTATTGCAATAACTGGATGGCTAAAGTTTGGAAAATCCATCTTGGCTCGCATGGTTTATCATCACCCTTTAGTTTGTGAAGTATTCAAACATCGAATTTGGGTAAATGATTTTAATTACGAATTTGACTTATCTGATCATAAACAAATCGCTAGAGAATGTGCTGAGCACCTATCAATATAGATATCGTCAAATGTTGATATTTGGGATCTCATCCGTCAATCACTTGCCCAAACAACATTTTTACTTATTTTGGATGGTTTTGGAACTATCAACAAGGAGGACAACGACAAGTTGGAGGAACTAATGAAAAACCTCTTTTCCTTGGGTGCTCCAGGGAGTAGGGTCATCATAACTTGTGCAACTTATCATATTGTACAAAATGATCCAATAGTATACTCTGAATATAATCTTGATGATAAATCAATAGATGTAAGGAAAATATTCTTGAGATATGCAACACCAATAGCACAACATGATCAAGCCAAAAAAATTTCTTCCTCTTCTGGGATGACAGATTTGGAAATTTTCCTGGACAAGGGATCTGATAATCCAGAAAGATATTGCACTCCATGTGTAGCAAAAGGTATTGGCTTAATATCGAGACACACTAGATTGAGCGATGATCGAAATGACTATGCAAATTTGATTCTAGCGCATTATAATTCATATGCATCAACACAAACATATTTGTATTGGGAACTGTTTAGATCATTTCCATCGTCATTTGCTAAAGGTTATTTTGATATGTTCATTGCTGAAGACATATTTACCTATTCAAGATATTCTGAAGAGATTGGCCAAAACGAACCAAGTTTTTTTGTGTTTTACTTTTGGTTTACAGTGATGGTTCTCATGTTGACGTGAACCAGTACATCTACAATTTTAGCCAAAAGTATTTTCAAGAATTTAGAATTCCACAGCAATGCCGTTATTTATGCATATGCATCGATTTGGACACTAGCACTATTTTAAATAATTTGCCAATTAGGATTGCCAACAATCTTAGGATTCTATTATTGTACAAGGAAAAAGAAGATATGTACTTGATACATCAAGAAGAATCCTCAATAGAGATCCCAGAGTCAATGTTCAAAAATTTGTATATACTGAGCATAATAGATACCGGCATCCGGCAATTACCAAACAGACTTAGCAAGCTGCTTCGTTTGAGATACCTCAATATTTCAGAGAAGGATATGGAAGAGCTTCCAGAATCTATTTATGACCTTTATAATTTACGTGTTTTGAGTTTATCTCACTGTAAAAAACTTTTGAAGCTACCAGAGAAAATTCACAATCCTGCTAAACTTCAAATTCTAAGATTATCTTATTGCTCAAGACTTCAAATGCTACCAAAATCAATCAGCAACTT
Source organism: Costus lasius (assembly GCA_027563935.2). Lineage (NCBI taxonomy): Eukaryota > Viridiplantae > Streptophyta > Magnoliopsida > Zingiberales > Costaceae > Costus > Costus lasius. The sequence continues at coordinate 71,051,223 of CM050452.1, forward strand.
GGTGAACCTACAAGTGCTAGATATCGAAGCTTGTCATTGGCTTAAGGAGTTACCTGAAGATTTGAGATTCTTGGAAAGGCTAAGATGCCTAAATATGATTGGATGCACATCATTGACTAAAATACCTCTTGGAATTTCTGAATTGACTTATCTTCAGCTTTTGTCAGGTTATACAGTACATGACTATGATAGTAGACGCATAGCACTAAAGGAGTTGGAATCTCTAATACATATTGAAGAATTGCATATACGACACCTGGAATGTGTGCTAAACATAAATGATATTACAAGTGTAAATTTGAAGGAGAAAAAATATATAGAGAATTTGGTGCTACACTGGGAATGGTGGAATATGGATGTGAGAGCACATGAGTAGATACAATCTTGTCAAGTACTTGAGAACTTCCAACCTAATGTCTCACATTTGAAAAGATTGAAGATCATTTCATATTTGGGTATGCAACTTCCCAATTGGATGATGATGGAAAAGCAACTTTTTCTTTTCAAGTATTTGGTTGAGATAAAATTAATAAATCTCAAAAGATGTGAGAATCTACCATCACTAGGTGTACAACCTGACGTTCGTATTCTTGAAATAAGCGGCTTGGACTCACTAACTTATGTGGGCAACATAATATCTGATCACGGCAACTTCATATCTGAACATTTGAATGAGCTCACCTTATCTATGATGCCTACTCTTGTGGAATTGAATGTAAGATGCCCTCATCTTCGCGAACTTACACTAATCCATTGCCCTAAGTTAATAAGACTATCTGGATTTGAGTTGGGCAATAAATTTATTGAACTTGAGTTGGGCACTAAATTGATTATATGGTTGCAAAGTAAAATGTTGGAGCAATACTCTACATGGTTTCAGAGCATATTCAAAGGTATTAGAGAGTTGGAAATAGTTGGATGTCATGAGCTGAGATGGTTGCCAGAAGACATCAAGAATTGTCACAGTCTTAGAATACTATCAATTATTAGATGTGACAAGATACTCTCCATGCCTGATTGGTTGCTGAAAATGCCACATTTAAGGGAAGTTTTAGTGTCAGGTTGCACATCATTATCACATGTTCCAGAGGAGCTCAAACAAAAATTGAAAGATCATATCATCATCGAAGGATGTCCCAAGCTACAAGCTCTACCTAGATGAGTCAAGCATCTTAAATTTTTACTCTCTATTTGTTTTGTTAATGGACAAGTATGAATGATAATTTATTAGTATCTGATTATTATATTTACCGGTTGATACTGTTCTAGCATTCTTTGATATGGAATGGGTCAAATATTATATGGTGGCAACCTATTCAAAAACCATAATTTCTCATAGCAGAAAACAAAAATGCCTTAGAATTATTTAAATGCTTGCAGAGGTGTTACAAAGGTTGAAATGATGAGAATCTATTCAAAAATCATTTTATGGAGAGGATGACAAAAATAACGGGTGGAGGTGTTACAAAGATTTAAATGCTTTCAATTTTTTAAACAAATTTAACATAAATTTGAAATTAGAACACTTCTGCATTACTTAAAAATACCTCAAAAGTGGCTGTATAGTGTAACTTAGGTTTTTACAATATCCATTCAAATAAATCGTTGAATGTAACAAAAATGTAAAAAAAAAATTTTAATGAGATTAATTCAAATGTAACACTTCTGCATTAGAATGCAGAAAAACATCACAAAATGTAACAAAAATTTTTAATGAGATTAATTCAAATGAACATCAGTGGTGTTATTAAAATTATACTATACAAGTGTTTTAAAAAAGCTAGAACAAAATGAATATAGGCTTAAAAACTAAACACTTTATTATTACTAAAACACTATATAAAGATACTTTATTGTGGTGAAACTCATTGGTTTTTTTTTTTTTTGCTATTAATCCATTTAAGATTCATGAAACCATTAAAATAACTCTATATAGATGCTTGTAATAATAATAATAAAAAAAAGATAATATAGACTTTATAAATTTAAACACTTCACCTATTATAGGTTATGTTTACTTGGACAGAAAACTGGGAGAAAAGGATGGAAAATGTATTGAATCTATATATAAATGTGTTTAGATTTAATGCATTTTCCATCTTTTCCTTTCAGTTTTCCGTCCCAAACACAACATTAATAAAAAATACTATATAAAGACTAAATACACCTTAATAAAGTGTAACCTAGGCTTTTATACGTTATCAATTCATATGAAATTTATATTCACTATTAAATAACTCTATAATCTTTTTCACAAAGAAATGAATTGAATAGAAAATTAATATAGATTTGAAAGCCAAAACACCGTAATCCAACTTGACACCGACCTAAATCATTCCGTGCCTAGCGTGATGCTTGGTTCCTCTGGTGAGAAGCTAGATCCCTCATCCGCATACAGACAAATCATTCCGCAGGAGCGAAGCTGATCATGCATCCCGGATTTTCCTTCAGCTTCCCCTGATCACATTGAATTCATCCCCTTCGTTGGAGAATATGGTGACGATTCCCGATTCATTAATTCGAGGTTAGTGTCATTTCATCAATCGATATTTGGTATTTGCATTCGATTGGAAACCGCAGATTGTTTTGAGTTGAAAACACTTAGCCTTACTTGCCAAATTCGCTTTAGGGTTTCCAAATTTAGATCAGAAGTCAGAACTCCGATCTCTATTCTCCAAATGAACTCATTCGATTTCTTTTTGGATATTTTGTAAAAATTACACCACATTATTCTATGGCTTTCTGGTTTCATTCAGTAAGCGATCGAGGTCATCGGACTGTGTTTTTGTGTTCGCCGATGCAATGTTTGAACGCACAGCACCAGATGCAACCAGGTGTTCGACGAAAGGTGGGCACAAGGTAGAAGACGAGTACCAACCATTGGATCTGGTCGCCAATCCAACGACGCAGGCGAACTGAATTTGGATCAGCTGGGCTCACGACCCACTCCCCCGGCCCGAATTGTGTAATATCTTAATTTTTTTTAATTATTAGGAGAAGTTTTCTTCTCTCTCCCTTTTTTAGAGTTACATAATCAAACCATTCATCTAATTATCACTACAAAGAATAACACATCTAAGAGAGAATCGAGAATATACATTCATTAGATAGATAATCATATTCAATCTTCACCTGGATTAGAGAAACCTAGTACATAATATTATACATCAAACATTTTCTATAATAGTGTAATTCATCCTTTCAACTTCAGTATTAGGTATCTAGTTCTATGTATGATCAAGTATATTAGATTGTCCCTTTAATGAACTATATTAAATTCGAATTGATTGAGCAACTAAGATTAGATCCTACTTGGTTTAGTTGATCAAGATGGATCAAATCATTTCAAGTTTACTTCATCTTCTTCATCATGTCTTGCCTACACAAAGAGGTGCCTAAGAGGTTTTGAGCATCCTTCCTACTATCCTTGAATTAGTAAAGCTTGAAGATGAAGATGCACCAGTAAATCAAACAAAAACAACAAATCAATAATATATAATTGTTCTACAAGAAGAAACCATACTAATCAACAAAGAGCTATTAATAATCATATAACATGAAGAGCAAATCATGAGCCACACCAAATTAGTCCATTACATCTATGTGGAAAAATGGCATCTAAAAAATAAGAATAGTACTGTAAAATCTCAACAATCAACCTTCATTTATAGAAAAAGATAAAATCAACCTACCTTCATTGTTCAAGAACACTAAACATATCATAGAGCTACTCAGAGTCCATTTGATACAATCATTGAACCAATGTAGGAAAAAATGATCAACAGTTGGAGTAATCAGGCACTAATGATGTCTACAAATCCAAGAAAAACAGTGAATGTCAAAGATAACAAAAACCATTTAAAACACAAATTTTTTTCTTCAATATGTAGATATTCAATTAGGCTAAACATGATTTTTATTCTTTTATCAGAGACTTATGATCAAACAACACCAGCTACTTCTCTCGAAGGATGATATTGATACACACCAGTAGGAGTAAGTGAGCATGTGAAGAAATGCAAGGAACCTTTGTCTTTGCGGCGATGCAAGACGTCGCCGAAGAACTTCCATCCATTAATAAAGAGCACATGCACTCGGAGGGCAAATGCAGTTGAGGATGCAGATTGAGGTCCATAACCAGAAACATTCCCGTTCAAGCTCGATGATGGAGAGCATGTAATTGGCTGACCATTTCTTCTTGCATACTGCTGCTATTCTGCTACTAGCCTCTTGATGGCCTCCAACGATGAATACTTTTGTACATTCCTCAAGCATTCAACCTTCTTGTGCAGCCTCTGCACAAGAAGCTTTGAAACTAAATAGATATAAGCTAAGGTTTTAACTACTATTGACTTTATTATTTTTATAAAATCCTGGATCATCGTTTGGTTGATTGGATTTTTTTTATTAATATTAGGCATGTCTAGCCCCTTGTGCTAAGATATTTGTGAGAAGCTTTGAAATTGGCTCTTAATTGTACTTGAAATTCCAATGATTTGGATGTTGACTTTATGTAATTGGTTACTTGATTGACTATGATTTGACCCTCTCTAGGATTTGGAAAATATTTCTTTGATATTTAACTCTTTATATAGGCATTATGTTCAAGAGTAAAACATAGCAAAATTCTAAAATGAGTCTACCAATTTGAAAGATATACCTCTTTCTATACTTCTCTAACGCCTTAATAAGACTAGGGATGGCAACGGGGCGGGTTGGGGGTCGGGTTTTGCCATCCCCGACCTGACCTCGACTTCCCCAAACCCGTCCCCGAACCCGACCCCGAACCTGACGGGTTTAGAAAACCCTGCCCCACACCCGACCCCGCGGGGAAACCCGACCCCACCCGACCTAAAAAATAATTATATATTATAAATAATATTTTAAAATTAATTTACATTCTTTATTCATAATATATAAATAAAAAAATATTTTACATAAACTATATCATCATTTCTACATAAATTATTAAAATTTAGTAACTAGGTTATAACTTATAAGGGATAAATTTGTTATTTTAATAGTCGGGGCGGGTTCGGGGCTGGTACCTAAATTCCCATATCCGACCCCGACCCGACTATACCCCCGTCGGGTTTTCCCCATTGACTTCGGGTCGGGGATGGGGTTTTTTGCCATCCCTAAATAAGACGCTCTCATAAAATTATTTACCATTTTTTAAAATTATTTTTTTTATTTTACTAATTTTTAAAAAATTATTTGTCTTTATATTAAAATTTTTTCAATCATTATTAGAAAATTATTGACTAATTTGACTATTACAAGAAGACGGAGATAATATATACACTTTTTCAGGTGAGAGAGAGAAAAAATAACTATATGAATGCAATTGAGCTCCATTTTATTATTATTTTTTTACCAAGAAATTTTTCTTCGATAGCATACAAGGATCATTATCTTCACTTAATAACATTCAAACCATGAGATGCCCTTCTTCATCTAAATGCTAAGCTCAACCCTGTAAACGCCTATGAAAATGTATATGAGGATTACAATGACAAGATAAATGTAAGAGATGGTTAGGAGATAAAGAGCTATAACTTTCTCATGAAAACGGTGACGAAACAATACTCCTTTGCTTCCATACTAGACTCCCATACAGAAGTTATTGCCCTTGTCACCCTAGGCTTAAGATCTCACTAAAAAGTCCTTTATAGCCCTTCCAAAGTCCCTTAAAATGTTTAGTAAGCTTCCATATATACCTCCTTAATGTAAGTCCTTGAAAATAAGCAAAATCAGAACAAAAATGGAAAGAAATCTTGACAGGAGGGCAAAATTATGTTCATGGAAATAAAATAAAAACTAATTAATTAATTAATTTAGGTACAAATAAAAAAGAGAGTAAATTAAAAGGTTCATTAGAATATCTTGATAATGGAGAGAAAAGAAAGAAAAAAATAAAAAGGAAAAAAATATATAGTTTATTAAAAAAATTAGAAACAATTCATATACTCATAATAGAAGGCACCTTTAACTATTCAAGAAGATGCACAGAGTAGAAAAGCTTATGAAGGTATCAAAGAAATTCCATAACTATGGGAAATTACAAATTCTGAAATTAAGTTATTGCACAAGATTTCAAAAGATGAAAAATAAGTTGAGTGTAGTGTTGCATAGTGATGCAAGGTTTACAAATCATTCATGCCTCATTTATGACTAGATTGTGTTTAAACAAAACACACTTAAGATATCATATTATATTCACCGTTCGTGTTATTGTTTTGCAGCTCTAGCGCACGGCTTTTTAAATTGCCCAGCAAAGTAAGAATAAATAACTAAAGTAAAAGAGAAAGAATAACTTTGATTCTTTATGTTACTACATACATAGACAAGTAAAGAATAAGTAACTAAGAACAGAAAAAGAAAAAGAGAAGGCACACGCAAAGATTGATTCCTTAATTGTAGAACATGCATCAATTAGTTAATTAAAGAATCTCTAATTAAAAGAAAAGAGAACGAGTAACTTTGCTTCACGTGCAAGTTAATTGGCATTTAAGCTCATCGATTCCTACCACTATAAATACATACACAAGAGTAATAACGTCCATCCATCCATCCACAGACTAAGTACAGCATGACAATGCCACGAATAGCAGGGCACTTGAGGCACATCTTGCTCAAATTGCTGCTTTCCCCTGAGATTAAATGAGATTAAATTGATGGGCCAGCAGCTGTGCATCTCAAACCACGATTCTTTATGTTACTACGATGCCGCAGTCTTCAACTACTTACACAAATCCAATGCCCTAAGTTAATAAGACTATCTGGATTAGTGTTGGGAAATAAATTGACTGGTTGCAATGTAAGATGTTGGAGCAATACTCTACATGGTTTCAAAGCATATTCAAAGGTATTAGAGAGTTGGAAATAGTTGGATGTCATGAGCTGAGGTGGTTGCCAGCATACATCAAGAATTGTAACAATCTTACAAAATTATCAATTATTAGATGTGCCAAGATACTCTCCATGCCGGATTGGTTGTTGAAAATGCCAAATCTATTAGAAGTTTTAGTGTTAGGTTGCACATCAATATCACACGTTCCAGAGGAGCTCAAACAAAAATTGAAAGATCGGATCATCATCGAAGGATGTCCCAAGCTACAAGCTCTAATGAGATGACTGAAGCATCTTAATTTCTTATGTACTTAGGTAGATTAAATTTAAACAAGGCCTAGTATAGTGCTCTATTAATTGCAAGTGTAAAGCCTTGAACCTTTTCAGTGTACTCTCTATTTGTTTTGTTAATTGAGAAGTAAGAATGATAATTATTATTATGTTCAAAAGTAAAACATAGCAAAATTCAAAAATGAGTCTATCAATTTGGAAGATATATCTCTTTCTATACTTCTCTAACACCTTAATAATACTTGAGAAATGACTCTATCCCATATAGGCGGTGGTATAAAACCCTCTCATAAAATTATTTACCATTTTTTGTAAAATTATTTTTTTAATTTTACCAATTTGTTTTAAAATTATGTCTTTATATTAAAAATTTTTCAATCATTATTAGAAAATTATTGACTAATTTGACTATTACAAGAAGACGGAGATAATATATACACTTTTTTAGGTGAGAGAGAGAAAAAATAACTATATGAATGCAATTGAGCTCCATTTTATTATTATTTTTTTACCAAGAAATTTTTCTTCGATAGCATACAAGGATCATTATCTTCACTTAATAACATTCAAACCATGAGATGCCCTTCTTCATCTAAATGCTAAGCTCAACCCTGTAAACGCCTATGAAAATGTATATGAGGATTACAATGACAAGATAAATGTAAGAGATGGTTAGAAGATAAAAGATCCATAACTCTCTCGTGAAAACGGTGACGAAACAATGCTCCTTTGCTTCCATACTAGTCTCCCTTATAGCAGTTATTGCCCTTGTTGCCCTAGGCTCAAGATCTCACTAAAAAGTCCTTTATAGTCCTTCCAAAGTCCCCTAAAATGTTTAGGAAGCTTCCTTAATGTAAGTTCTTGAAAATAAGCCAAAACAGGAAAAAAAAATGGAAAGAGAAATATGGACAGGAGGATAAAATTATGTTCATGACTATAATCACACCCTAGCTATGATTCTTCATTGCCATTTATGCAAAATCAAACAATGGGTGTTAATGCTGTGATCATTGTTAGTGGCTAGTTGTGATTCATTCTATGCATATCTTGTGATAGACATCTTCATAGTGACAATTATAATTACAACTTGGCTATGATTCTTCTTGTGCCCTATATGCGTAATTTAATCATGGGTGTTATTGCTATGATCATCATTAGCGGCTGGCCATGATTAATTTTATGCAAATTTTGTGATTAAGGTAAGACATCTTCATAGTAATAATTATTATTGCAACCTAGCCATGATTCTCTCTAGACTCATCCAGAGAATACAATCATGATTGTCGTCACCGATTAGTCGTGATTTTCTCCCAAGGCTCTAATTCGCACGGAATTTGATGGGAAGATTTATCTTATTATTAGGAATATGTCTTATAGCATAAAATCTTCTCAAATCCATGAGATTTTGGCAAATTTTAGCACTCTTTCATGAAATTTCACATAAACAAAGGAATTTATAGATTATAAATAATCACAAGTAATTAAAGCTAAATAGGTGCAAAAGTGATGAATTTAGATTTAATTAATAGTTAAAAAATATTGAAAATCCTAAATAAATGCAAGATAACATAGACCCTCTTGCACCTATTCAACTTTCTTAACCAAAATTGAAAATTAATTTTAAATTCAAATGAGTGAAGGCGATCCTTGGAAATAAAATAAAAATTAATTAATTAATTAATTAGGTACAAAAAAAGAGAGTAAATTAAAAGGTCCATTAGAATATCTTGATAATGGAGAGAAAAGAAAGAAAAAAATAAAATATATATATAATTTTTATTAAAAAAATAGAAACAATTCATATACTCATAATAGAAGGCAGCTTTAACTATTCAAGAAGATGCACAAAGTAGAAAAGCTTATGAAGGTATCAAAGCAATTCCATAACTATGGTAAATTACAAATTCTGAAATTATGTTATGGCACAAGATTTCAGAACATGGAAAATAAGTTGAGTATAGTGTTGCATAGTGATGCAAGGTTTACAAATCATTTATGGCTCATTTATGACTAGATTATGTTTAAACAAAACACACTTAAGATATCATATTATATTCACCGTTCGTGTTACAATAAATATTAGAAATTAAATGGTGTCTAGTTTTCATAGCGAATATCTAATGCATTGATTTGAGATTTTTAGTGGATTATGAATAAACTCTTTTTTTGAAAAAAAAAAGATATTAAAAATATTTTAATTTATCTATGTTGTTTTAAGTTAGATTTATACACCCATGTAATTTAAAAATATTTTTTTATTCCTTATTTTTTAATTAATAATTTACTATTCCTCTCCTCAAATAATATTCTTATATGATGAACAAAAATTGATAATAGCGACAAAGTTTAAATCATTCAAAAAAAATATAGGTGTGAAGTTTGATATTTCATAAGCTATATGTGTTGTCATATAGTGGTCAAACATAAGCTAAAGTTTGATCGAAAACTTTAAAGAGAATTGAAAACAGAAGCGAGAGTTTGAGTAGAAAACTGTGGAGAGATTTAGGACTAAGGTTTCACAACATTGACGATCTAGAATTTAATCGTAGCATTACACCAACTCTTAAAAAAACCATAGGTGTCTATTGCTAGTGCTATAGGTTCATATAAACATCAAATATGCCATTAGAATATCTTGATAAATGAGAGAAAAGAAAGAAAGAATAAAAAATAAATACTCCTTTTTTAAAAAAATAAGAACTCCAAGAAGATGCACATAGTTTGATTGACATCCTAAAATCAAACAAATATTCGACGCTCAATTATTTGACATAAAAAAGCATCTATCAAGTTAGGATGCGGGGGCGGTCAAAAGTTTTGAATTTCAGAATGTTGCTGCTATTTTTTGAAAAAAAAAAACAAATTCTAGTTTGTAAGCTAAGATTTCCAACAATCACATGATGGTAAAGTTGTATGCAAGGTAAAAGAAGAGATAGATTTATAATTAAAGAAATATTAAAAATAAGCATCAATAGAGATCCTAAGTCTCTAATTAGAAATTTAATTATATTTAGTATAATAGACATTGACATCCAACAATTATCAAATACAATTATGTTGCTTTAAGATACTCAACTTTTCAAAGGAGATTTGAGCTTTCAAGGACAATTTATAATCTTTGTAATCTATGTGATTTAAGGTATCTCACCGTGAAAAAGCTTATGAAGCTACCAAAGCAAATCCATAACCATGTTAAATTAGAAAATCTAAAATTAAGTTATTGCACAAGACTTCCAATGCTAACAAAATCAATCACTAGCCTAGTGAACTTGCATACATAACTTGATATCACATTGTATTCATCGTTCATGTTATTATTATTATTTTGCAGCTCTAGCTACTTAGCTGGGGAGATTAGCAAGGTAGCGCACAGCATTTTTAATTGCCCAAGTAAGAATAAGTAATTAAAATAAAAGATAAAGAATAACTTTTCTCCTCATACATAGACAAGCAAAAAATGAGTAAATAAAAGAAAATAAAAGAGAAGGCACACGCAAAGATTGATTCCTTAATTGTAGAACATGCATCAATCAATCAATTAATTAATTAGTGTTTTTTTGGGGTTGGCCAGCAAACCAAGCAAACTAAAGAATCAGTAATTAAAAGAAAAAAGAGAAAACTTTGCTTCACACGCAAGTTATTTGGTATTTAAACCAAAAGCAATCAAGGATTTTAGGTACTTAAAGAATTATCAGTGATTAGATATAGCAAGATACTCTTTATCCTTGATTGGTTGCAGAAAATGTCATGTCTATGGTAAGTTTTAGTATTAGGTTGGACATCAATATCACACGTTCTGGAGAGACTCAAACATCAATTGAAAAATGGGATCATTATTGAAGGATGTCCCAAGCTACAAACTCTAACTAGAAGAGTCAAGTATCTTAATTACTTATTTACATGGTAGATTAAATTAAATTAGCCCTTGTATAATTCTCTATTAATTACAAGTATAAAGCCTTGAACCTTTCGAGTGTATGCTCTATTTGTTTTGTTAATCGACAAATATGAATAATAATTTGTTGTTATATGATTATATTTATCATTTGATCTTCTAACATTTTTTGATATGGAATTGGTCACATATTGGCAACCTATTCAAAAAGCAAAATCTCATAGCATAAAATAAAAATACCTTTTAATCATTTAAATGCATGTATAGGTGTTACAAAGATTTAAATGCATGTATAGGTGTTACAAAGATTTAAATGAGGGGAATCTATTCAAAAATCATTTTATGGAGAGAATGAAAAAACAACTTGTAATTAGAATATTTTAAATGCTTTCAATTTTTTAAACAAATTGAATATAATATTGAAATTAGAACACTTTATCATTAGGGAAAAATACCATGAAAGTGGTTGTATAGTGCAACTTAAGTTTTTACAATATTCATTAAAATTATTTTATTTGCAAGGTTCTATTGAAAGGTAACTTTGTATAAAGTTATTGACAAAATAAAATATAAAAAATATATGTAATTGTTGCATTAAAAATAAAAAAAAATATTTTTTTTTACTAAACACACTCTACAAAAGTCTAGCCAAAGTTTTTAGATATTTTGATTTTAATTAAATTTTATAATCATCATTATGGTGACTATTTAAAGGTTATCACAAAGAAATTATTATAAACAAAGAAATGGAAGAACTAAAGTTTAAACTTGAAAAGAAAAAAAAGCAAAGTGGCCCCGTTGAGAGTAACATGTACTTTTTTTAGTTAATGAAATTACAAGCATGACAAGTGACCTTTATAGTGCATACCCTAAGAACAAAAGCGAAGTGATGCAGTAAAAATGGGGAAAAGAAAGAAGATGAAAAGCTTATGAAGGTATCAAAGCAATTCCGTAGCTATGGTAAATTACACATTCTGAAAATAAGTTATTGCACAAGATTTCAAAACATGAAAAATAAGTTGAGTGTAGTGTTTGCATAGTGATGCAAGGTTTACAGATCATTCATAGCTCATTTATGACTAGATTGTGTTTAAACAAAACACACTTAAGATATCATATTATATTCACCCTTCGTGTTATTATTTTGCAGCTCTAGCAAAGTAAGAATAACTAGAGTAAAAGAGAAAGAATAACTTTGATTCTTTCTGCTGCTATATACATAGACAAGTAAACAATTAAAAGAAAAGAAAAAGAAAAAGAGAAGGCATTGATTCCTTAATTGTAGAAGATGCATCAATTAGTTAATTAAAGAATCTGTATTTGAAAGAAAAGAGAAAGAATAACTTTGCTTCACGTGCAAGTTAAATTGGCCTTTAAGCTCTTCCATTCCTACCGCTATAAATACATACACAAGAGAAATAACATCCATCCATCCATCCACAGACTAAGTACAGCATGTACACACACAAAAAAAAGTACAGGACAGCAATGCCACTTATAGGAGGGCACTTGAGGCACATCTTGCTGAAATTGCTGCCTTCCCCTGAGATTAAATTCATGGGCCAGCAGCTGCGCATCTCAAACCACTTAGACATGATACGTGACAGCCTGTGGGCCATCAATGCTGTCATCCTTAATGCCAATCTACGTGCCATCCAAGATCGTGAATGTCAATGCCACGATCGTGAATGTCCAAAACATTCTCGAAGTCATCCAAGATTTTTATCAGCTACCCACCCAGCAAAAACAAGAGGTAATGACATCTCCTAGTTTGTTACAACATGCCAGCAGTATAAGAACTAGTACCTTTTTTATTAGCTCCTCTCGCTATGCCATTCTAGTTGACCTCAAGCAGATTGCACAGAATTTGAATTGCCTACTAAGTAAGACAGTCACTTTTGGCCTCCACATTGATATGATAGATTCAATGGACCCAAACCAAGATGAATACTTGTCTATTCTGCAGCAAGAGGTGGTAGAAAGAGATGACGATATGAATAAAATTTTAGAAATTATTTTTAGGTTACAAAAAGGACAATCATCGGCCTATATTAGTAATGATGAACCTTTTGTTATTGCAATAACTGGATGGCGAAAGTTCGGAAAATCCATCTTGGCTCGCATGGTTTATCATCACCCTTTAGTTTGTGAAGTATTCAAACATCGAATTTGGGTAAATAATTTAAATTACAAATTTGCCTCATCTGATCATAAACAAATCGCTAGAGAATGTGCTGAGCACCTATCAATAAAGATATCGTCAAATGTTGATATTTGGGATCTCATCCGTCAATCACTTGCCCAAACAACATTTTTACTTATTTTGGATGATTTTAATACTATCTATGAGCAGGACAATGACAAGTTGGAGGAACTAATGAAAAACCTCTTTTCCTTGGGTGCTCCAGGGAGTAGGGTCATCATAACTTGTATACATTTTTTTTCTGAACAAAATGATCCAATAGTATACTCTGCATGTTATCTTGATGATAAATCAATAGATGTAAGGAAAATATTCTTGAGATATGCAACACCAATAGCACAACATGATCAAGCCAAAAAAATTTCTTCCTCTTCTGAGATGATGGATTTGAAAATTTTCCGGGACAAGGGATATCTTAATCCAGAAAGATATTACACTCCATGTGTAGCAAAAGGTATTGGCTTAATATCGAGACACACTAGATTGAGCGATGATCGAAATGCCTATGCAAATTTGATTCTAGCGCATTATAATTCATATGCATTAACACAAACATATTTGTATTGGAAACTGTTTAGATCAGTTCCATTGTCATTTGCTAAAGGTTATTTTGATATGCTCGTTGCTGAAGACATATTTGCCTATTCAAGATATTATGAAGAGAGTAGCCAAAACGAACAAGATTTTTTTATGGATTACTTTGGGGTTACAAGTATTGGTTCTGATGTTGACGTGAACCAGTACATCTACAATTTTAGCCAAAAGTATATTCAAGAATTTAGAATTCTACAGCAATGCCGTTATTTATGCATATGCATCGATTTGGACACTAGCACTATTTTAAATAATTTGCCAATTAGGATTGCCAACAATCTTAGGGTGCTATTATTGTACAAGGCAAAAGAAGATATGTACTTGATACATCAAGAAGAATCCTCAATAGAGATCCCAGAGTCAATGTTCAAAAATTTGTATATACTGAGCATAATAGATACCGGCATCCGGCAATTACCAAACAGACTTAGCAAGCTGCTTCGTTTGAGATACCTCAATATTTCAGAGAAGGATATGGAAGAGCTTCCAGAATCTATTTATGACCTTTATAATTTACGTGTTTTGAGTTTATCTCACTGTAAAAAGCTTTTGAAGCTACCAGAGAAAATTCACAATCTTGCTAAACTTCAAATTCTAAGATTATCTTATTGCACAAGACTTCAAATGCTACCAAAATCAATCAGCAACTTGGTGAACCTACAAGTGCTAGATATCGAAGCTTGTCATTGGCTTAAGGAGTTACCTGAAGATTTGAGATTCTTGGAAAGGCTAAGAAGCCTAAATATGATTGGATGCGTATCATTGACAAAAATACCACTTGGAATTTCTAAATTGACTGATCTTCAACTTTTGTCAGGTTATACAGTAAATGACTATGATAGTATAAGCTTAACACTAAAGGAGTTGGAATCTCTATCACATATTGAAGAATTGCATATACAGCACCTTGAATTCGTGCTAAACGTAAATGATATTATAAGTGTAAATTTGAAGGAGAAAAAATATTTAGAGAATTTAGTGCTACACTGGGAATGGTGGAATATGGATGCGAGAGCTCATGACCAGATACAATCTCTTAAGGTACTTGACAGCTTCCAACCTAATGTCTCACATTTGAAAAGCTTGGAGATCATTTCGTATTTGGGTATGCAATTTCCCAATTGGATGATGATGGATAAGCAACTTTTTCTTTTCACGTATTTGGTTGAAATAAGATTAATAAATCTCAAAAGATGTGAGAATCTACCATCACTAGGTATACTACCTACACTTTGTAATCTTGAAATGAGTGGCTTGGACTCACTAATTTATGTGGGCGACATAATATCTGATCACGACAACTTCATATATGAAAATTTGAATAAGCTCACCTTATCTATGATGCCTAATCTTGTGGAATGGAATGTAAGATGCCCTAATCTTTACGAACTTACACTAATCCATTGCCCTAAGTTAATAAGACTATCTGGATTTAAGTTGGGCATGAAATTGACTGTATGGTTGCAAAGTAAATTGTTGGAGCAATACTCTACATGGTCTCAGAGCATATTCAAAGATATTATAGAGTTGGAAATAGTTGGATGTCATGAACTAAGGCGGTTGCCAGAAGACATTAAGAATTGCAACCATCTTAGAACATTATCAATTATTAGATGTGGCAAGATACTCTCCCTTCCTGATTGGTTGCTGAAAATGTCAAGTTTATTGGATGTTTTTGTATCAGGTTGCACATCAATATCACATGTTCCAGATGTGCTCAAACAACAACGGTACGGTGATATCATCATCGAAGGATGTCCCAAGCTACAAGCTGTACCTAGATGAGACAAACATCTTAATTTTTTACTCTCTATTTGTTTTGTTAACAGACAAGTATGAATTATAATTTATTGTTATCTGATTATTATATTTACCGTTTGATCCTTTTCTAGCATTCTTTGACATAGAATGAGTTACATGGTGGCAAGCTATTCAAAAACCATAATTTCTCTAGCAGAAAACAAAAATACCATAGAATTATTTAAATGCTTGCAGAGGTGTTACAAAGGTTGAAATGATGGTAATCATTTTATGGAGATGATGAAAAAAATAACTGGTAGAGGTGTTACAAAGATTTAAATGCTTTCAACTTTTTAAACAAATTTAACATAAATTTGAAATTAAAACACTTTCACATTACTTAAAAATACATCAAAAGTGGCTGTATAGAGTAACTTAGGTTTTTACAATATTCAATTCAAATAAATTGGAAAGGTGCTATTAAAAAATAACTTTGTAGCATTAAAAATAAAAATAAAAAATCTTTTTTTTTTTTTTTTGACTAAACACGCTCTACAAAAGTCAAGCTAAAGTTTTTAGACGTTTTAACTTTAAATAAATTTTATAATCATCATTATGCTGACTTATAAAGTTTTTAGTTTTTTTAACTTTAAATTTTATATAGTATAGCCTTCACCTTTGTATTACTAATAATATATTATGTAGAATGCCAAAATACATCACAAAATGTAACAAAAATTTTAAATGACATTAATTCAAATGAAACTCATTGGTGTTATTAAAATTAATGACATTAAAAATTAAAACACTTCACCTTTAATGAAAAATACTATATAAAGACTAAACACCGTAATCCTACTTCACTGTTATCAATCCATATGAAATTTATATTCACTATTAAATAACTCTACAATTTTTTTCACAAAGAAATGAATTGAAAGCCAAAACACCGTAATCCTACTTGACACCGACCTAAAACTCATTTTTAAATGCTATAAATTAAAATAAGAGTATTAAAATATTATAATTATTGTAATGGGCGATCGAAGAAAGCGGAGAAAAACTTGCCAATCGGCGATGAGATGGTTCTTCGTGAGAAGGGAATTCCACCATTGCCAGTGCCTAGCGTGATGCTTGGTTCCTCTGGTGAGAAGCTAATCCCTCATCAGCATACAGACAAATCATTCCGAAGGAGCGAAGCCGGCAGGCCAATTCCAAGAGTGCCTCGCTGATCATGCATCCCGGATTTTCCTTCAGCTTCCCCTGATCACATTGAATTCATCCCCTTCGTTGGAGAATATGGTGACGATTCCCGATTCATTAATTCAAGGTTAGTGTCATTTCATGAATCGATATTTGGTATTTGCATTTGATTGGAAACAGCCGATTGTTTTGAGTTGAAAACACTTAGCCTTACTTGCCAAGTTCGCTTAGGGTTTCCAAATTTAGATCAGAAGTCAGAACTCCGATCTCTATTCTCCAAATGAACTCATTCGATTTCTTTTTGGATATTTTGTGAAAATTACACCACATGATTCTATGGCTTTCTGGTTTCATTCAGTAATCGATCGAGGTCATCGGACTGTGTTTTTGTGTTCGCCGATGCAATGTTTGAACGCACAGCACCAGATGCAACCAGGTGTTCGACGAAAGGTGGGCACAAGGTAGAAGACGAGTACCAACCATTGGATCTGGTCGCCAATCCAACGACGCAGGCGAACTGAATTTGAATCAGCTGGGTTCACGACCCACTCCCCCGGCCCGAATTGTGTACCCACAACTTCCAACCGAGCGGTCGAGATTAATTCAAGAAATGCAAGGTCAAGAAATGCATTTCACGTTATTTCAGTTTAATTTGGTCAGTTATAACCGAATCATTGACATAAACTTAATATTAATAAGATAATATTAAAATTGAGTGAAAAGACGTATTTTGAGTCCTATCATTCTAGCTAAATCACATAATTCAACATAATTTAAATGTGATGCACATGAAAATAATTGTATTTAAAAATATTTTTAATATTGATATAAAGGTAATAAAGTTTATTATAAGTTACCTATATATTTATTATAAGTTAATAAAGTTTGAATTTATAAAGGTAAACGGAATAATGATAAAATAAATATTCTTAATTATGCAATTAAACATTTATGATGCCAATTTCTCTTATTTTTCTTTTTGTATTATTTCCCTCTATATTTTTTCTATAAGAAATACACTAAACCATTGAACTTACCACACAACAAGTAAATCATTAAAACTTAACACTAATTAATCCTATATTATCTAATCATCTAAAGAATGTTGTTCTAGGATTCATTTACAATGTTTACTCAAAAGTAACATTGGAGGGAATTAAACAATTTTAGGTTGAAAAGATATATTTCACTTTTCATTTACAATGTTGTTCTAGGATTCACTAAAATAGAATTTTTTTGAAAAAAAATACTAATTTATTTAAATCGAAATCTAAGAGAGATAATAAAATGTATCAACTTCATGATAACAGATGAAATATCTTAATTTTTTTAATTATAAGAAGAAGTTTTCTTCTCTCTCCCTTTTATAGAGTTGCATAATCAAACCATTCATCTAATTATCACTACAAAGAATAACACATCTAAGAGAGAATCGAGAATATACGTTCATTAGATAGATAATCATATTCAATCTTCACCTTTGAAGGATTAGAGAAACCTAGTAGAGAATATTATACATCAAACATTTTCTATAATAGTGTAATTCATCCTTTCAACTTCAGTATTAGGTATCTAGTTCTATGTATGATCAAGTATATTAGATTGTCCCTTTAATGAACTATATTAAATTCGAATTGATTGAGCAACTAAGATTTGATCCTACTTGGTTCAGTTGATCAAGATGGATCAAATCACTTAAAGTTCACTTCATCTTCTTCATCATGTCTTGCCTACACAAAGAGGTGCCTAAGAGGTTTTGAGCATCCTTCCTACTATCCTTGAATTAGTAAAGGTTGAGGGAAGATATAGTATAGAAAGGTTACAGAAGCTATATCAAGTTATATATCACATGGGAGATCACTTTCCCTGTGTTCAAGGTAAAGATGAAGATGCACCAGTAAATCAAACAAAAAAAAAACAAATCAATAATATATTATTGTTCTACAAGAATAAATCATACTAATCAACAAAGAGTTATTAATAATCATATAAAATGAAGAGCAAATCATGAGCCACACCAAATTAGTCCATTAATCTATGTGGAAAAATGGCATCTGAAAAATAAGAATAGTATTGTAAAATCTCAACAATCAACCTTCATTTAGAGAAAAGATAAAATCAACCTACCTTCATGCTTCAAGAACACTAAACATATCATAGAGCTACTCAGAGTCTATTTGATACAATCATTGAACCAGTGTAGGAAAAAATGATCAAGAGTTGGAGTAATCAGGCGCTGATGATGTCTGCAAATCCAATAAAAACAGTGAATGTCAGAGATAACAAAAACCATTTAAAACACAATTTTTTTTCTTCAATATGTAGATATTCAATTAGGCTGAACATGATTTTTATTCTTTAATCGGAGACTTATGATATTGACACATACCAGCAGGAGTAAGTGAGCATGTGAAGAAATGCAAGGAACCTTCGTCTTCGTGGCGACGCAAGACGTCGTTGAAGAACTTCCATCCATTAATAAAGAGCACATGCACTCGGAGGGCAAATGCAGTTGAGGATGCAGATTGAGGTACAAAACCAGAAACATTCCCGTTCAAGCTCGATGATGGAGAGCATGTAATTGGCTGACCATTTCTTCTTGCATACTGCTGCTCTTCTGCTACTTGCCTGTTGATGGCCTCCAGCGATGGATACTTTTGAACACGCTGTTCATTCCTCAAGCATTCAACCAAGAAGCTTTGAAACTAAATAGATATAAGCTAAGCTTTTAACTAATGTTGAATTTATTATTTTTATAAAATCCTGGATCATCGTTTGGTTGATTGGATTTTTTTATTAATATTAGGCATGTCTCGCCCCTTGTGCTAAGATCTTTGTGAGAAGCTTCGAAACTGGCTCGTAATTGTACTTGAAATTTTGATGATTTAGATGTTGGCTTTATTTAATTGGTTACATTTCTTTGATATTTAACTCTTTGTATAGGCAATATGTTGAAAAGTAAAACATAGCAAAATTCTAAAATGAGTGTGTACCAATTTGGAAGATATACCTCTTTCTATACTTCTCTGACACCTTAATAAAATACTTGAGAAATGACTCTATCCCGTATAGGCGGTGGTATAAAACACTCTCATAAAATTATTTACCATTTTTTTAAATTATTTTTTTTATTTTACTAATTTTTTTAAAATTATTTGTCTTTATATTAAAAAATTTTCCTTCATTATTAGAAAATTGACTAATTTGACTTTTACAAGGAAGACGGAGATAATATATATGGTTTTTTCAGGTGTGAGAGAGAAAAAAAAACTATATCAATGCATTTGAACTCCATATTATTTTTTTTTTACCAAGAAATTTTTCTTCAATAGCATACACAAATCATTACCTTAACTTAATAGCATTCAAACCATGAGATGCCCTTCTTCATCTAAATGCTAAGCCCAACCCTGTAAACGCCTATGAAAATGTATATGAAGATTACAATGACAAGATAAATGTAAGAGATGTGTGGGGTCAAAAAGTGTTACATGTTAAAATGTAATATGACCTTTATTAAATTCACCTTAAATTATTAAGGCTTACTGTTTAATGGGTTCTGGCTTCCAATGAGCGCAAGCACTCATTGTTAATTACCCCTAAAATTAGGGAACCTTTGATTAAGAGATCTACACTATGATATGAAATATAAGGCCAGACAATTTTATTCATGAACATCATAAAAATACATGGCTTGACATAAAGCATAAGCGACAAAAGAGAGGAACTTTTATCAATTTGGATAGCTTTGTATTTGTGTTTGGTCTTGTGACAACGTATTAGATGCTTGGACTTTGAGATAATATCCGACCTCGGCAGCACGATGTCATATTGAGGAACTACGCCTCGATGATAAACATCGACGTACGCACCTCCCAAACAATATTCCATCATAATGCATTAAGACATGTGGATATTGGAACTCGGAGGATCATCCGGCCTTACGGCATGTTGGATGTCTGATTTGGGGAAATTATCCGGCCTCGCGGCTTGTTGGATAATTTGATTTGGAAAATTATCTGGTCTTGCGACTTGTTGGATAATTTGATTTTGAGAAATTATTCGGTCTTGCGACTTGTTGGATAATTTGATTTTGGAAAATTATCCGGTCTTGGACTTGTTGGATAATTTAGTTTTGGAAAATTATCCGGCCTTGTGGCTTATTGGATAATTTAGTTTGGAAAATATCCGATCTTGCGACTTATTGGATAATTTGATTTTGGAAAATATTATCCGGCCTTGCGGCTTGTTGGACAATTCAATTTAAAAATATCCGGTCTTGCGACTTGTTGGATATTTGATAAAATTACCCGGCCTTGCGGCTTATTGGATAATTTAATTTTGAAAATTACCTGGCCTTGCAGCGTGTTGGATAATTTGAATTTAAAAATATCCGGTCTTGCGACTTATTGGATATTAAATTTGAGGGAATTATCCAGCCTTAGCGGCGTGTTGGATGTTTGATTACCGGGCCTCGTGACTTGTTGGATAATTTAATTTGAAAATATTCGGTCTTGCGACTTATTGGATATTTAGATTTGAGGAAATTATCCGGCCTTGCGGTTTGTTGGATAATTTGATTTTGAAAAATTATCCGGCCTTGCGGCGTGTTGGATGTTTGATTTGGAAAATATTATCCGGCTTTGCGGCGTATTGGACGATTTGAGTTTAAGAATATCCGGCCTTGCGACTTGTTGGATAATTTTGGTTTTGAAAATTACCCGGCCTTGCGGCGTGTTGGATAATTTGATTTGGAAAATTACCCGGCCTTGCGGCTTATTGGATAATTTAAATTTGAAAATAATACTTCAACCTTAGTGAACGCAACGTCGTATTGAGGAGCTATGCCCCATTAACAAGTATCGACGTATGCACCTCCTAAACAATACTTCATTGCAATGCGCCTGGGCTTTTGGCATTTTGTTAGATGAATGTTCGATCATTTTTCTTGAGAATTTTCTTTTGGAGTCAACATTTAGACATGATTTGAGTTAAGTTTGAATCGTTAGCCGAATGGTTGAACTAGTAATGGATTTTGATGACTTTCTTATTCAATTTGACATTTAGTCAAATGTGACTAATTGAATTTTGAAAAGGTGACTTTGTCATTTTATTTTTTGTACCATGCATACTGTTGTTTTTTTTTTTGTTATTTCCCTCGCGGAAGAGTAACTTTACTCTTCAGCGCGACTTGCGTCCGGCGAGAAGCTCAAGGAGAGGAGTAATAGAGTCGTTGAAGGAGGAGGGGGAACTAATCCTCCTGGTGAAGATGCCAACTCGTGTCGGAGGAAGGGGAAGCTGGGAGTGGCGGCAATGTCGCCTTGCTGCAGCGATGTTCCAGATGGCGACAGCTTTTGACGGTGGCGCCCAGACGACGAGAGTCGAAGCAAGGGCGACTAGTATAGGAGACATCGAGGAAATGCTAGGGCCGGCAAAAGCGAAGATCTTTGCTGGGAGATGACGAGAATCAATGAAGTTCCCGCATTGTTTGTGTCTGCGAAAGGGAAATGACAATTTTTGTTGGCAGGCGACGAAAATTAGTGAGATTCCGGCGTTCGTTTGTAATCGGAAGAGGGAGAACGATTAATGCCGGCGGAGCTTATAGCGGAGGCCACGATTCCACTGTTGGACTCGAGCTTCAGGAGGGACGGAAAGTAACCTCGGCGGCGTAGCTGGTGACGATTTCGGTGACGAAGCAGCCGAACGCGATGAGGAATAGGTTGAACATTTGAGGCTGATGGTGCAGCGGCAATGGATCAAGTCGAACATCCAACATGATGCAGATAGTTTTGAAGGTGAGGAATAGGTCGTAGGGACATGAATAAGGAGGCGGCGAGATGACACCTCCCTTCTCGATCCTCCATCTATCAGGTGGCAGCTAGGGAGGTGTCATCTTATATGGTGGCAACCTATTCAAAAACCATAATTTCTCATAGCAGAAAAGAAAAATGCCTTAGAATTATTTAAATGCTAGCAGAGGTGTTACAAAGGTTGAAATGATGAGAATCTATTTAAAAATCATTTTATGGAGAGGATGACAAAAATAATGGGTGGAGGTGTTACAAAGATTTAAATGCTTTCAATTTTTAAACAAATTTAACATAAATTTGAAATTAGAACACTTCTGCATTACTTAAAAATACCTCAAAAGTGGTTGTATAGTGTAACTTAGGTTTTTACAATATCCATTCAAATAAATCGTTGAATGTAACAAAAATGTAAAAAAAAAAATTTAATGAGATTAATTCAAATGTAACACTTCTGCATTAGAATGCAGAAATACATCACAAAATGTAACAAAAATTTTTAATGAGATTAATTCAAATGAACATCAGTGGTGTTATTAAAATTATACTATACAAGTGTTTTAAAAAAGCTAGAACAAAATGAATATAGGCTTAAAAACTAAACACTTTATTATTACTAAAACACTATATAAAGATACTTTATTGTGGTGAAACTCATTGGTTTTTTTTACTATTAATCCATTTAAGATTCATGAAACCATTAAAATAACTCTATATAGATGCTTGTAATAATAATAATAATAATTAAAAGATAATATAGACTTTATAAATTTAAACACTTCACCTATTATAGGTTATGTTTACTTGGACAGAAAACTGGGAGGAAAGGATGAAAAATATATTGAATCTAGATATAAATGTGTTTAAATTTAATGCACTTTCCATCTTTTCCTTCCAGTTTCCGTCCCAAACACAACATTAATAAAAAATACTATATAAAGACTAAATACACCTTAATAAAGTGTAACCTAGGCTTTTATACGTTATCAATTCATATGAAATTTATATTCACTATTAAATAACTCTATAATTATTTATAATTATTGTAATCGGCGATCGAAGAAAGCAGAGAAAAACTTGCCAATCGGCGATAAGTTGGCTCTTCGTGACAAGGGAATTCCATTCAGTGCCTAGCGTGATGCTTGGTTCCTCTGGTGAGAAGCTACATCCCTCATCCGCATATAGACAAATCATTCTGCAGGAGCGAAGCCTGCAGGCCAATTCCAAGAGTGCCTCGCTGATCATGCATCCCGGATTTTCCTTCAGCTTCCCCTGATCACATTGAATTCATCCCCTTCGTTGGAGAATATGGTGACGATTCCCGATTCATTAATTCGAGGTTAGTGTCATTTCATCAATCGATATTTGGTATTTGCATTCGATTGGAAACCGCCGATTGTTTTGAGTTGAAAACACTTAGCCTTACTTGCCAAGTTCGCTTTAGGGTTTCCAAATTTAGATCAGAAGTCAGAACTCCGATCTCTATTCTCCAAATGCACTCATTCGATTTCTTTTTGGATATTTTGTAAAAATTACACCACATGATTCTATGGCTTTATAGTTTCATTCAGTAATCGATCGAGGTCATCGCACTGTGTTTTTGTGTTCGCCGATGCAATGTTTGAACGCACAGCACCAGATGCAACCAGGTGTTCGACGAAAGGTGAGCACAAGGTAGAAGACGAGTACCAACCATTGAATCTGGTCGCCAATCCAACGACGCAGGCGAACTGAAGTTGGATCAGCTGGGCTCACGACCCACTCCCCCGGCCCGAATTGTGTACCCACAACTTCCAACCGAGCGGTCGAGATTAATTCAAGAAATGCAAGGTCAAGAAATGCATTTCACGTTATTTTAGTTTAATTTGGTCAGTTATAACCGAATCATTGACATAAACTTAATATTAAATAAGATAATATTAAAATTGAGTGAAAAGACGTATTTTGAGTCCTATCATTCTAGCTAAATCACATAATTCAACATAATTTAAATGTGATGCACATGAAAATAATTGTATTTAAAAAAAATTAATATTGATATAAAGGTAATTAATATTTTTAATAATTTTAATATTGATAATTTTAGTATTTTTAATTTTTGAACTTCACATATGAAATTAATGTCTCTATGTATGTAACTAGTATTAAAGCACAAGAATAATTGAGTGACAACAACATTAAAATTTAACATAGAAAAATAACAAAAAAAATAAAAAAGAAAAAAGATATTAAGAAGTATGCAAGAGCATCCAACATGGAACAAGCATATGCCTCGTTACAAAAAAATATATATATATGAAATTCACTAAAAAAGAAATTTTTTTTTGAAAAAAAAATACTAATTTATTTAAATCGAAATCTAGAAGAGATAATAAAATGTATCAACTTCATGATAACGGATGAAATATCTTAATTTTTTTTAATTATTAGGAAAAGTTTTCTTCTCTCTCCCTTTTTTAGAGTTACATAATCAAACAATTCATCTAATTATCACTACAAAGAATAACACATCTAAGAGAAAATCGAGAATATACATTCATTAGATAGATAATCATATTCAATCTTCACCTTTGAAGGATTAGAGAAACCTAGTACATAATATTATACATCAAACATTTTCTATAATAGTGTAATTCATCCTTTCAACTTCAGTATTAGGTATCTAGTTTTATGTATGATCAAGTATATTAGATTGTCCCTTTAATGAACTATATTAAATTCGAATTGATTGAGCAACTAAGATTAGATCCTACTTGGTTCAGTTGATCAAGATGGATCAAATCACTTCAAGTTTACTTCATCTTCTTCATCATGTCTTGCCTACACAAAGAGGTGCCTAAGAGGTTTTGAGCATCCTTCCTACTATCCTTGAATTAGTAAAGGTTGAGGGAAGATATAGTATAGAAAGGTTAGAGAAGCTATATCAAGTTATATATCACATGGGAGATCAGTTTCCCTGTGTTCAAGGTAAAGATGAAGATGCGCCAGTAAATCAAACAAAAAAAACAAATCAATAATATATTATTGTTCTACAAGAATAAACCATACTAATCAACAAAGAGCTATTAATAATCATATAAAATGAAGAGCAAATCATGAGCCACACCAAATTAGTCCATTACATCTATGTGGAAAAATGGCATCTGAAAAATAAGAATAGCTTTGTAAAATCTCAACAATCAACCTTCATTTAGAGAAAAGATAAAATCAACTTACCTTCATTGTTCAAGAACACTAAACATATCATAGAGCTACTCAGAGTTTATTTGATACAATCATTGAACCAGTGTAGGAAAAAATGATCAAGAGTTGGAGTAATCAGGCGCTGGCGATGTCTGCAAATCCAAGAAAAATAGTGAATGTCAGAGATAACAAAAACCATTTAAAACACAAATTTTTTTCTTCAATATGTAGATATTCGATTAGGCTGAACATGATTTTTATTCTTTAATCAGAGACTTATGATCAAACAACACCAGCTACTTCTATCGAAGGGTGATATTGATACATACCAGTAGGAGTAAGTAAGCGTGTGAAGAAATGCAAGGAACCTTCGTCTTCGCGGCGACACAAGATGTCATTGAAGAACTTCCATCCATTTATAAAGAGCACATGCACTCGGAGTGCAAATGCAGTTGAGGATGCAGATAGAGGTCCAAAACCAGAAACATTCCCGTTCAAGCTCGATGATGGAGAGCATGTAATTGGCTGACCATTTCTTCTTGCATACTGCTGCTCTTCTGCCACTTGCCTGTTGATGGCCTCCAGCGATGGATACTTTTGAACACGCTACTCATTCCTCAAGCATTCAACCTTCTTGTGCAGAGCAGCCTCTGCACAAGAAGCTTTGAAACTAAATAGATATAAGCTAAGCTTTTAACTAATGTTGAATTTATTATTTTTATAAAATCCTGGATCATCGTTTGGTTGATTGGATTTTTTTATTAATATTAGGCATGTCTCGCCCCTTGTGCTAAGA
This sequence comes from Costus lasius, assembly GCA_027563935.2. Classification (NCBI taxonomy): domain Eukaryota; kingdom Viridiplantae; phylum Streptophyta; class Magnoliopsida; order Zingiberales; family Costaceae; genus Costus; species Costus lasius. Next base: position 71,077,787 of record CM050452.1, read on the forward strand.
TCTTTGTGAGAAGCTTTGAAACTGGCTCTTAATTGTACTTGAAATTTCAATGATTTGGATGTTGACTTTATGTAATTGGTTACATGTTGACTTTATGTAATTGGTTTTACTTGATTGACTATGGCTCGAACCCCCCCCCCCCCCCCCCCCCCCCCACCCCAATTCTAGGATTTGAAAAACATTTCTTTGCTCTCTATATAGGCAAAACATAGCAAAATTCTAAAATGAGTCTACCAATTTGGAAGATATACCTCATTCTATACTTCACTAACACCTTAATAATACTTGAGAAATGACTCTATTCCATATAGGATAAAACCCTGTCATAAAATTATTTACCATTTTTTTATTTTACCAATTTTTAAAAATTATTTGTCTTTATATTAAAAAATTTTTCCATCATTATTAGAAAATTGACTAATTTGACTTTTACAAAGAAGACAGAGATAATATATATGGTTTTTTTAGGTGTGTGAGAGAAAAAAAACTATATCAATGCATTTGAGCTCCATATTATTCCTTTTTTTTACCAAAAATCTTTTCTTCAATAGCATACACAAATCATTACCTTCATTTAATAGCATTCAAACCATGAGATACCCTTCTTCATCTAAATGCTAAGCCCAACCCTGCTAACGCCTATGAAAATGTATATGAAGATTACAATGACAAGATAAATGTAAGAGATGGTTAGAAGATAAAGGATCTATAACTCCCTCATGAAAACGGTGACGAAACAATGCTCCTTTGCTTCCATACTAGTCTCCCTTATAGCAGTTATTGCCTTTGTCTCCCTAGGCTCAAGATCTCACTAAAAAGTCCTTTATAATCCTTACAAAGTCCCCTAAAATGCTTAGGAAGCTTCCATATATATTTCCTTAATGTAAGTCCTTGAAAATAAGCCAAATCAGGACAAAAAATGGAAAGAAAGTTTGACATGAGGACAAAATTATGTTCATGATTATAATCATACCCTAGCTATGATTCTTCATGTGCCATTTATGCAAAATCGAACAATGGGTGACATTGTTGTGATCATTGTTAGTGGCTAGTTGTGATTTATTCTATGCATATCTTGCTATAGACATGTTCATAGCGACAATTATAATCACAGGCTATGATTCTTCTTATGCCCTTTATGTATAATTTAATAGTGGACGTTATTGCTATGATCATCATTAGTGGCTGGCCATGATTCATTTTATGCAGATCTTGTGATTAGGGTAAGACATCTTCACAGCAATAATTATTATTGCAACCTAGCCATGATTCTCTCTAGACTCATCCGGAGAATGCAATCATGATTGTCATCACCGATTAGTCAGCATTCATTGTAAACAAGCATTCTAAAATGGTCAGAGGAAAATCTCGCATGGTCTACAATTTTAAAAGGGTAAATGATAACACACATAAAGACCAATACGTACTGCCAAGTATCGAGCTTCTTCTTGCTAAAATAAAGGATAAACAAACTTTTAGCAAATTTGACCTGAAATGTAGTTTTTATCAGGTCTTAATGGCTGAAGAAAGTATCCAGTGGACGACTTTCATTTGTCCACAAAGTCATTATAAATGGCTAGTAATGTCATTCGGATTAAAAAATGCGCCATCTATTTTCCAAAGAAAAATGGATAATATTTTCAAGGACATGGATGCTTTTCTTTATGTCTATATTGATGACATTCTTATTTTTTCAGACACCATCAAAGATCATGTTGTCCATTTGAAGAAATTTTTCACCAGAGTTCAAGAAAAAGGACTTATTCTATCAAAAACCAAAATGAAAATTGGTGTTACCAAGATTGAGTTTCTTGGATTAGAAATAGGAGAAGGGATGATAAAATTGCAACCGCATATTGTCAAGAATCTCCTTGATTTTCCAGATGCTTCTTTAGAAACATTAAAGGGAGTACAAAGATTTTTGGGGATCCTCAACTACACCAGAGCTTATATTCCAAATTTGAGCCGATTAACTGAACCACTCTACAATAAGTGTTCTAAGACTGGTGAACGACGATTCAATCGTCAAGATTGGGAATCCATTAAGAAAGTTAGGCAAATTGTAAGCAATCTGCCACCTTTACAACTTCCCCCTCCAACGGCGTATATTGTGATAGAAACTGATGGATGTCTAACGGGTTAGGGAGGAGTTCTTAAATCGAAGCATTCAAATTATGAAGCACAGAGTAAGGAGAAAATAGCATGTTATTGTTCTGGAAAATATAAGACAGCCATCTCAGCAATTGACACAGAAATTATGGCTTGTATTTACTGTCTAGATAAATTCAGAATATTTGTTCTAGACAAATCAGAGTTCACGCTTAGAACTGATTGCCAGGCTATAGTTTCCTTTTTTTTCAGACAATTACCTCAAGCAAGTTATCTCGCAACAGATAGGTTAACTTCATTGATTTCGTGACAACCTCTGGGGTACAAGTAAATATTGAGCATATTAAAGGCTCTAACAACATGGGAGCGGGATAAGTTATCTCGGATCATTGCTACGAATCTTATCATCAAGAATTTGTCTACTTGCATAAAATCTTCTCAAATCCATGAGATTTTGGCAAATTTTAGCACTCTTTCAAGAAATTTCACATACACAAAGGAATTTATAGATTTTTGAATAATCACAAGTAATTAAGGATAAATAGAAGCAAAAGTGGTGAATTTGGATTTAATTTAATAGTTAAAACATATTGAAAATCCTAAATAAATGCAAGATAACATAGACCCTCTTGCACTTATTTAACTTTCTTAACCAAAATTGAAAATTAATTTTAAATTCAAATGAGTGAAGGTGATCCTTGGAAATAAATAAAAATTAATTAATTAGAAACAATTCATATACTCATAATAGAAGGCACCTTTAACTATTCAAGAAGATGCACATAGTAGAAAAGCGTATGAAGGTATCAAAGCAATTCCATAACTATGGTAAATTACAAATTCTGAAATTAAATTATTGCACAATATTTCAAAAGATGAAAAATAAGTTGAGTATAGTGTTGCATAGTGATGCAAGGTTTACAAATCATTCATGGCTCATTTATGACTAGATTGTGTTTAAACAAAACACACTGAAATTGCTGCCTTCCCCTGAAATTTAAGCCTTGCATGATTTTGGCAAGTTAACTTGTGCAAATTTAAGCCTTCCCCTAGAATGATGCTATGTTCGCCTTTTTGTATCTATCCAAAATTTCACCAAAAATATGTTAGTGACCCCATTTCCCATATGCAACTTCAAATTCTTCAACTTCTAAAAGCTAGACCATGTTCCGTCATCTTCAAATACACAAATACTTCATTTATTCTAGTAGTAAATATTGATGCGTTGTATTTACACCACATTTTTGCCTATATTTTATACTATGTTTTGGGCTTAATTGCATGATTTTGTGCTAATTCTAATATTTTTACTTCACTTCGTACTGAATCATCACTTTTTTTTGGTTTTTATGACAATGTAGGTAAAATGACATAAAAATGATGAATTTTGAGAGTTTTGAGACCATATTATGATTCCCAAGGAGATCACGAGCTTACACGTCAAATTTGGAGCGAAAACGGTGAAGATTTCAACTTTCACGGCCTTGGCCGTAATTATAAAGTCAGTCGTAATTTTGGCGTTGAGTGAAGGGCGAAAACTAGCTAAGTATGGATATGCACAGAAACTTTCACGGGTGAAGCCGTAATTTTATTACGGTGTGTGAATCTTTCTGTGACTTAAGGCCTGTACACACAGAAAGAATCACGGCCTTGGCCGTGAACCTGTTATGGACCGTTAAAACGTCCGCCCGTCGAGTTTTTCACTCGATTCTCCACCGATTCCAACCGGATTTGAACCAGACTTTGTAGAAACATTCCTTGATGGTTTCCAAACCGGTCTAGCTATAAAAGATCGGATTTTTCGAGGGTTAAAGAGAGTTTTTTCGGACAAACACACTCGGCGGCGGAGTAATGGGGCGAAAGTCGATTTTCGAGCAGATTCCGGCGAGATATCACGTAAACGATCAGTTTTCTTTACTCTTCTTCATCATCAGAATGAGGGGAAGCACGTTAATTATTTTCTTAGTGATTTTCTTACGAATTTTTAGAAGATTCTTACTTGTTCATCATGTAAACATGTTTTTTATTAAGAATATGAGTGAGTAGATTCTTACTTCGGGATTAAGGGCTTAGCCCCCTGACTTTTATGAATTAAATATTTATTCATACTCTTTTATATATGAATGTTTCATCATGATTTGATTAAATTTGTACTTGATTAGTGATTTACCTTGGCTATGTATAATTGCGTATTTGACATTGCGAAAAGTACTAAGAGGTGAATCGCAACGTCCAATCTATTTTAATTGAACCTTCGAATCCAATCACGGGAGTAGATTGGATTCGTCTGAAGGATTTAACCAGCTTTTCATAGAACTTAATGGATTCAGTTGCGTTAACTGTCACGAGAGTAGGGAGTTAGCGTAATTAAATACCGTATTACACTCCGGGAGGAGGTAGTATGTACATTAGGAAAATTTTCTTTCATGATAGATATTTTCTGTTGATTGGCTTATCATTATATGATTCATGCTAGTCGGCGAGGTGAAACCTAGAAATCCCGACTTTCTAAAACTTGAATCCCCTTTAAAGTTGTTTCTGAATTGTTCGTACTTAGAGTTCAAAACAACCATCTACTAGATTCCTCCTAGATTCAAATGAATTGAAGAGTCAGTACTTAACCGCCTAATCCTCGTTGGGAACGATAATCTTTTTATTACTTCAATAACTCCGTGCACTTGCGGAGCGTATCAATTTTTGGCGCCGTTGCCGGGGATTACGACCAGTTAATATTGACTTATTAGATATGTTTGGAGACTAGGCACTTTTCTTTCTTTTGTTTTAGTATTGGTTTTTACTTTTCTTTTCTTTTTGATTGTTATATTATTTTCTGTTTTGACTTACATGTTGTATGCCCAAAATTTCTTGAACAGGTACTTTATTTCCAGGAGACCCAGAAATTAAGCGTACATTTCACCTTCGAAGGAGACTGCAGTTTGAGACTCGAAAGGTTTCTGAAGAAGGAGTAATGGCGGCAAATAATCAGTCTTTGAGGGACTTCGCAATACCGAACATCCAAGGCTTTAATTCAAGCATAGTTTGACCCAATGTTGAGGCGAACAATTTTGAGCATAAACCAGCATTGATGACAATGGTCCAGTAAAATCAATTTGGGAGAGCCCCAATTTAGGACCCTAATCTCCATCTAGCTGTCTTTTTATAATATTGCAATAATGTCAAAGTTAATGGAGTTTCATCTGACGCAATAAGACTAAGATTGTTCCTGTTTTCTCTCAGGGACCGTGCGAGAGCTTGGCTATATTCGCTACCAGCATGATCTATTACCACCTGGGATGAGCTTTCCAGAGCTTTTCTGAACAAATACTTCCCCACTTAGCAAAACTGTTCAACTGCGCAACAGGATGATCACTTGCTTTGCACAATAAGAGGGAGAATCTCTCTATGACGCCTGGGATCTCTTCAAGGAGCTCCAGCGTATGTGCCCACACCATGGACTCCAAGCATGAGTTCTAATCAACATCTTTTATAATGGATTGGATTATAACACTAAGTTGATGGTGGACGCTGCGGCTAGAGGAAAAATCATGAGCAAGGGCGTGGTAGAAGCGACAACTCTACTTGAGGATGTGGCCATGAACCATAACCACTGGTCAAGTGAGAGAGGTACTACTTCTACGGGACTTGATAAGTACCATAACGATTTCTTGACATCTCTTGTAGCAAAGGTAGATTCGTTAGCACAGAAGTTAGATTCTTTTTTCTTTCCCTCAGTTTTCGTTAATGCAATTTCCTGTGAAGTGTGTGGTGTAACAGGGCATAGTTCAGCTGAGTGTCAACTATTCGCCTCATCACAAGAAGAGTCTGGTCAAGAGCAAGTCAACGCCTTGGGGAATTTTAATCAAAGACCAGTGAATGACCCATATTCTGCAACTTACAACCCAGGATGGAGGAACCACCCCAACTTGTCCTACAAGAACAATCAAGTGCTAGTACCTCCTCAGTATCCACAGTAGAATAACAGGTCACCACCGGGCTTTCAATCAAGACAGTATGGACAGAAGTGAAACTTGGAGACCGTGCTAGAAGGAATTGTTCTACAACAGAAGAAAAGTAATGATGACCTCACTGAAGCTATCAAACAGCTGACATCTCGTGTGGATGCCTTGGCTACCCACAACAAGATGCTGGAAAACCATATTGCTCAGCAAGCAAGTTCTATTGGTAGGCCTATCGGGAAACTTCCGGGACAACCTGAGATGAATCCCAGGGAGCATTGTAATGCAGTCACTGTCATGAATTGCAAGAACAATGACGTACCTGGAGAGCTTATCGAGGGTTCTATAGTCAAACCTGAGGACGACACTCTTGTGTTAGAAAATTGTGAGGAAAAAGGGGAGGAGAAATATGTGGGTTCGCCTGCATACGTTCCTCCAATCCCTTTTCCCCAGAGGCTAGTTAGAGCAGATCAGGGAACATCTGACATCGGAAAGTCTGAGGTGAAGGGCGACCAGGTAAGTAAGGCCATAGAAATAACAAAGGTAAGAGATCCTGGAGACATTTCTATTCCCTGTCAAGTTGGTAAGATCTTTATTTAAAATGCTTTATGTGACCTAGGAGCGAGTGTTAGTTTGATGCCTTCGTACATGATTGAGAAAGTAAGGAGTGAAGAACTTAAGCTACTGAAACTTATATTCAATTTGCTAATAGTTTCATTCAGCGACCAATAGGAGTTTTGGATAATGTATCAGTAAAGGTTGATAAATTTTCTATTATGACTGACTTTATGATTGTTAACAGGAAAAAAGACACTAAGTTCTCTGTTATTTTAGGAAGACCATTTTTGGCAAGTACAGGAGCTGTAATAGATATGTTGCATGAGAAATTAATGCTAAATTTATGTGACAGTAAATTAATCTTTGATTTTTCATTAAAAACTGAAAAGCTTAATTTTGCAGGTTCCCATCAATTCTCTAAAGAGAAAGAGCACGAAGTTGATGACAAAAGTATTTTTGAGACTGAGGGATGTCCCTTATAAAATTTGGTAAAGCATAAGAGGGACAACAAGAAGAAAGATGGAACATCAGAATTGTCTCAAGCTTTTAAGTTAAACCCATGTAGTGAATTGGAAAGACGTGAAGAAAAACAATTGCCTATTATTTACTGTGCCTCTTATCCACCAGAAGGACGATGAACATTGCTTGGGTCAAGCTAATCACCTTAAATAAGCGCTACCTGGGAGGCAACCCAGAGGCTCTGAATTTTGTTAATTTTTGCATATTTTTCTTTTTAAGTTTTCCTTATGAATGGTTTTGTTAGCATGATTTGATGAATCTTTCTATAAGAAAAACATTCTAATTTCGTTATTTACGTGCAGGAATTTTTTGGAATTTTTTTGAGATTTTTCTGGTGATGAATGAAGTCAAAACGCGAGATTTACGGGTGAAGCCGTAATTATCGCGTAGCCATGATTTTATATATTGCTGGGACTGTACATTAAAGAAGGATTACGGCCGAAGCCATGAAACCTTTACGGACCGTAAGTTTTTACCATTTAAGCTTAACGAGCGGCTTAGGGTTTACGCCCACGCTCGTAAATCGACGATTTTCGACGATTCCTTCTGCAAGTGGCGACGAAGCCCTTCCACAAACCTTCCTCTACTTCCAGCGAGTGGTTTCTAGCGATCATCCACCGGATTTCCGCCGAATTTCGTGAAGAAACGCTGTTCGTCCGCCAGTGCGCCCAAAACGCATTTTCGAGCGATTCAAGCCCGATTTCTGCACTGATCTGTGAGGAAACCCCTCTATAACTTGTCTTTCAATCTCGGCACTAGATTTACATACGTATAGCATCAATTTTGAACTGTTTGATTAGACTTTTGCGGCGATTTACTATTTGGTTTTCACGGGCGAGTTCTAAGTTACTATAGCATCGCGACTTCTTAGTAAAAATCACGTATTTTGGATCGATTTGATTGAGATTATGGCACCAAGTAGATCAGTGAGGACTAGGCCCTATGGGGCAATGAGGAAGGAGAATGTACGAGGACCACACCCTCCTAGATATCCTAGATATAGGATGGTTCATGGGGTGCTCCTGGAGAGATTCGAGCTAGCACAAATGTCATCCGTGGAGTCTCCGATCCCATTCAGTTTGTATCCTCCTTCCGATACACCATGGAAGTATCCGCGAGTTTCGGACGAGGTGGATATTGAGATGATGTCCCCAGCTCCGAGCACAAAGAGAGAGATTGATAGATTCTGTGAGTGCAATTATTTCATTAATATCCAATTTAATGTTATTCTTTGATATTATGCATGAAGCCTCACATCTATCTTATTTGTTAGCAAGATTTTAGCGGTCTTGATGCGGATACAACCACACATAGCATTTTTATGTTTTCTTTATGTGTGTGTGTGTTGCATCTAGATATTAGGTGATATTTGATGTTAGGATTGATATTGTACATATATGGTGGTATTAGACATAGGGATGGTGAACATTTGTAGATAGGATGGTTTTGTATGCATTTGATATTCATCATGTGTCTGGGATGTCTTATGATGGTTTTGGATGCTTGGTTAATGAGTTTATGCATTTTAGATTGATTGTGATATATATTTTGATATTTAGAGTGAATACTGACTTAGAACGGTAAACTGTGATATGAATGATGAAACTTGATGGTATTTGGCATTTGAGACTTGATTACCATGTAAAATTTGATTATCTTCGATTTGGAATAATTTCCAGATTTGTTTGACTTAAATTTTTCCATTTTGATATAATTGTATAGGGTTTCGCCAATAGTACAAAGCGAAATCTTGCAGATTTTTTTTTGAAATTCTTCATTTATTGAGTGTTTATATATATGCAACAATTTAAGTCTAGGGTATCCTATCTCATGTTTAGCTAATTCTTCACAGCTCTATTGGTATGAATTCTGAATGTTTATAATTTTTAAGGATACACCAGATTGTTTTTTTTTTATCCTCAAATTTGAACTTAGAAAGCATTTTGGCATTTAATTTGATGACTTAGAAATTTTTTTGAGATTTCATGAAGACTTAAATTGTTGAGTAAGATCGATTCTAGTATTGATAAAATTTATATATACATTGTTGTATGTTCGAACAACATGTGCATAGTGTTTCTGTACTTTAAGTTTAATTTATTTGCCTTTTGTTGATAGAAAATTTTTATGGATAGAAATTTGGTGATATGTATATTTAACTTGAGATTTGTTCCAACTCATCTGGGTGTGAAATCTGAAGTTATGAGTTAACACTAGTCGACTTTCTCCAGATTATTAAAAAAAATAAAAAAAAAAAAGAAGAGAGAGAAGAGAAATGACTCCTCTACTTGGCACTGCGAAAAATTAGCAGTGGTACCGAAGGCATGAGTTGAAGTCTGAATAAAAAAAAAAGAATATATATATATATATATATGGAGAAAAAGAGAAAGTTGTAGGTTAAATGGGCAACTCCGCTAACTTTAAAATCAAAACCATGAGTTAAATTATATTGCTTTGCGATATACTTTAAACAATGTTATGGTGCATAACAGTTTAAATACTAAATTGCATTAAAAAAATCTCTTATTTATAGTTTCGTCAAATGACTTGAAGTGATTCTCTATCTATTGATAAAAGGGGATTTGTTAAGCTTGAAAGTATTTGATACTTGACACGTGTTGAATGAATATTAAGACATCAATTGTGAATTTTATCTTTCTTGGATTGTAAATTCTTGATGATTTATTTTTATTGTGATTTCTCCTAGATGATTTAAGTTCTGAAAAGTTGATTGCTTGAAATGTGGACTGAGAACTTTATTGATGGTAGAACAGTTGAGTGCACCTTATATTTACAATCTTTATTCATATCGATGTATTGCTTGAGGACAAGCAAAATTCTAAGTCTATGGTATTTTGATGCGTTGTATTTACACCACATTTTGCCTATATTTTATACTATTTTTTGGGCTTAATTGCATGATTTTGTGCTAATTTTGGTATTTTTGTTTCACTTAGCATAGAATCTTCACTTTTTTTAGTTTTTATGAAAATATAGATTAAATGGCATAAAAATAATGGATTTCGAGAGTTTTGAGGCCATATTATGATTCCCGAGGAGATCACGAGCTTACACGTTAAATTTGGAGCGAAAACGGTGAAGATTTCAACTTTCACGGCTTTGGCCGTAATTATGAAGTCAGCCATAATTTTGGCGTTGAGCGAAGGGCGAAAACGGGCTAAGTATGGATATGCACAGAAACTTTCATGGGTGAAACCGTAATTTTATTACGGTCCGTGAAACTTTCTGTGACTTAAGGCCTGTACACACAGAAAGAATCATGGCCTTGGCCGTGAACCTATTACGGACCGTGAAAACGTTCGCCTGTCGAGTTTTTCACCCGATTATCCATCGATTAGAACCAGATTTGAACCAGACTTTGCAGAAACATTCCTTGATGGGTTCCAAACTGGTCTAGCTATAAAAGATCTGATTTTTTGAGGGTTAAAGAGAGCTTTTTCGGACAAACACACTCGGCGGCGGCATAAAGGAGCGATAGTCGATTTTCGAGCAGATTCCGGCGAGATCTCAAGCAAACGATCAGTTTTCCTTACTCTTCTTCATCATCAGAACGAGGGGAAGCACGCTAATTGTTATCTTAGTGATTTTCTTACGAATTTTTAGAAGATTCTTACTTGTTCATCATATAAACATGTTTTCTCTTAAGAATATGAGTAAGTAGATTCTTACTTCGAGATTAAGGGCTTAGCTCGCTGACTTTTATGAATTAAATCTTTATTCATACTATTTTATATATGAATGTTTCATCATGATTTGATTAAAGTTGTACTTGATTCGTAATTTACCTTGGCCACGTATAATTGCGTATTAGACGTTGCGAAAAGTACTGAGAGGTGAATCGCAACGTCCGATCTATTTTAATTGAACCTTTGAATCCAATCACGGGAGTAGATTGGATTCGTCTGAGGATTTAACCAGCTTTTCATTGAACTTAATGGATTTAGTTGCGTTACCTGCCATGAGAGTAGAGAGTTAGCGTAATTAAATACCATATAGCACTCCGGGAGGAGGTAGTATGTACATTAGGAAAAGTTTATTTCATGATAGATATTTTCTATTGATTGGGTTATCATTGACTGATAAATTTCTACCGCTGGCACACTGGGTAAAAAGTACTAGAGTTTTTCTTATCTAAATACTTATTTTTTTGTGGTTTTTTATTTTTTTAGCTATACTTATATTTCTTCTCACAGATATGTTGGTAACTTAAAAGAAAGGAGCTTAGAAAGATCAATTAGCAAAAGACCCAACATAAGTGATTCGTAAAGCTGTCATGCGCATGCTGCCATGCAACAAATTGCGCGATGTAAGTTGTACCTCATTGTCTACAATGTTTTGCTTAAATGATAGTAGTAGCCTTAGAAATTGAACATTTAAGTTTATAGATCTCCAAAAGTTATCGAAAGTGCGATCTACTTGCGTGAACATTAATTTTGAGTATGTCACAAATGAGTCAAACTGAGTCAAAATTAATTAAATGTGACCATTGTGGAAATAGTGGAATTTTAACTCCAAAAAACATTTTGAAAAATAGGGAAGGAAAGCAATGTCTTATATCGCATCCCAACATCTTTAAATATTTATCATATTAATGCATTTATCCAAAACTAACTTATTACCATCAATGAATTGATTATCAAAATTAGTCAACCACAGTTCAGAGGAGGCTCTATTTAACCACATATGATACGGAAAAATTCTTTAAGGAGGTGATCACATAATTGGCTTAGTCAATATTTACCTAAATCAACTCAATTGGCTATTGGATGTCAAGATAAAAATAAAAGAAAGTATCATAAAAGAAATAAAAAAAATAAAAGAATACTGACATCTAATACGTCTCTCATATTCTCTCTAATTCCATACCATTTTTATTCCTTCTTCTACCATGCTTACCTTAAAAGTTTTAACAAAGCAAACCCATATCAAAGTAATTAATTTTTTTTACACTTCCTCACTCACTTCCCTAATCATTCTATCAAATTTTCCCATGCTATGACAGACACTCTTATGCTTCAACTATAAATAGGCACCTCTTTCATGCAAGAGGAGCTGCAGTGAAGATGCTAAGGGGATGCTAACAAGACAAACATCCGCAACCTTGATGGAGCCCTCTCGTAATGAAGAACGAGAATGATGCTAGGACCCTACAAAAATAAGTACTAAGTTCTCAATCCACCTTGATCCAGATGTAATACCTTTAAAATCAATGGAAGAGGGCACATACGTAGAATGTTTTTCATATTATATCTATTCTCCCATGAATGTTGCGTGACATATTTCCAAAAAAAAAAAACTTTGTTGAATAGGGATGTTGCATGGAACTCTTCCCTTAAATACAACCACCTCATGCCAACCCGCCTTGTTGTATAGGCCAAATAACACCGAGTAGATTGACGAGTCATTGGCTTAAGGAACCAAGAGATGTAGTCAACCTCTTGATGGTGCTATATGGATGCTTTGGATGGCAATATAAAGTAAGGCTTAGTTTAAGAGTTTGAGAGTGTAGTGCAGTTATAGCTACGCAGATGTAGCAGTAAGTGACTAGGAGTTTCGTAAATTGTAGTCCAGTTGCTACTATCTGAGTACTATAGCAATATGGTTTTGCTCAATTGACTCATTTCAAGCTCGATTTGAGCCAATTGAAATTGGAAAACAACATTGATGGGTCTAGTCCACTAGCGAAGGGAAGGTGAGGGGAGAGAGGAGCATGTCGGGTGGGGGGAGCTCGCGTCAATGGGATGGGGAAGGGATGCTCATCAGTGAGGGGGGAGCTCGCTGGGCTGAGAAGGGGGCAAGCTTACTAAGGCAAAGAAGGGGCAGGCTTGCCAGGATCTTGCTGGGCAGAGAAGGGGGGAGCTTTCAGCGATAGGGCGGAGAAGGGAGGGGGAACTCATGCTTGCTGGAGGGGGGAGGGGAGGATGTTCACCGGGGTAGAGAAGGGAGGGGGAGCTCATGCTTGCTGGGCAGGGAGAGGGGAGGAGGGGAGGAAGCTTGCCAACTGAAGGGAGTTCATTGACCGAAAAGGGGGCGAGCTCACTTGGAGATGTGGGGGAGAGAGGGAGTTGGGTGAGGACGAGGTGAAAATTTACTATTGTCCACACTGGAGTTTGGCCAAACCGATAATTTTCTATCGTTACAGTCATAAGGCCTAAGTGAAGTGAGAAAGACCAAGCATAGACACACCACTACCCTTCTTGGTTGCATACTTGACAAGGGTGACATGCCTTTTTAGGGTTAATCCATATGCAAATATCATTCCCATCTCTAATAAAAGTGCCTAGTGGAGCCCACAAACCAATTTCTAAATGCATAATATGCTTTTGTGATGCTAAAATATCTTGGAAGGAATTGAGAGCATCTATGTAGAGTGCCCCTCTAGATATTAAGTGTAGTATATCTCACCCATAGAAGTCCTTAGTTGTGATGGGCTTGAGGTACCTTATTAGGTAAGCCTTGTTAGATGGTTAATCCATAAAAAATTCAGCTCCCTTCAATAAAAGGAACACAAACAACACTCTATGTCACCTTATGAGGGCACCTCCTGTCATCAACCAACTGGAAGTGGAGAAGAGCAGCTCCAGCTTTCGATAATGAAATTCAGAGCGTGTAGGTGGAATATCAAAAAGAGAGTGACCATGAAAAAACAGAGTGGAGGAGCTTAATTGTACCTGCAAAGGAGAGGAGTTTGCTCTTTGAGTTTGAGACTCTAGTACCTACTAACTTAGTAAGGGGCAAACAATCTTGGTGGTAAATGAAGCTAAATATGAGCGGAATACCCAAAAATTTGTTAGGGAGTGAGCCAATGAGAATAAAGTTATGGACATGGTGTGAGTATGTCCAAGTGTATAATTTGAATTTATCCAATTTTGCTTGAAGCCTAGGCATCTCCAAGAAATGCCATAGTGTTCTTTTTACAGCCATCATAGAGACTAAATTTTGCTTGACCACAGTGTAAAGGTTATTGATAAAGGCTACATGAGTAACCATTGATGTCTTCTAATTAATATATATATATATATATATATATATATATATATATATATATAATTTTTCAGAATAATTACTTTGAGTACATGGCGCACTTAGTCGTGAGTGTGGGGTCAAAAAGTGTTATATTAGAAATGTAATATGACCTTTATTAAATTCACCTTAAGCTAATAAGACTTATTGTTTAATGGGTACTGGCTTCCAATGAGCGCAAGCGCTCATTGTTAATTACCCCTAAAATTAGGGAACCTTTGATTAAGAGATCTATACTATGAAATGAAATGCAAGACTAAGCAATCTTATTCATGAACATTTTGAAAATACATGGCTTGTCATACATGAGCGATGGAAACAAACAACTTGTATTCGTCAAAAATTTAATCTTGCGACGGCTTATGAGACAATATCCGACCTAGGCAACACAATGTTATATTGAGGAACTACGCCCCGATGATAAACATCGACGTACACACCTCCCAAATAATATTCCATCGTAATCATTAAGGCATATTGGATATTGGAATTTAGAAGATCATCGGGCCTTGGCGGCGTGTTGGATGTTTGATTTGAATTTAAAAATATCTGGTCTTGCGACTTGTTGGATATTTGAAAATATCCAGTCTTGCGACAGTTTATTAGGTGTTTGAATCTGGGATAATATCCGGCCCAGGCAACACAACGTCATATTGAGGAGCTACGCCCCGATGATAAACATCGACGTACGCACCTCCCAAACAATATTTCATCGTAATGCATTAAGGCATGTTGGATATTAGAATTTGGAAGATCATTCGGCCTTGACGGCGTGTTGGATGTTTGATTTGGGAAAATTACCCAGCCTCACGGCTTGTTGGATAATTTGAACTTGAAAATATCCAGTCTTGCGACTTATTGGATATTTAAATATGGGAAAATTATCCGGTCTTACGACTTTTGGATAATTTAATTTGGAAAAATTACCTGGCCTTGCGGCGTGTTGGATAATTTTGATTTGGGAAATTATCCGGTCTTTCGACTTGTTGGATAATTTGATGTAGGAAATTATCCAGTCTTTCGACTTGTTGGATAATTTAATTTGGAAAATTATCCGGTCTTTCGACTTGTTGGATAACTTAAATTATCTGGCCTTGTGGCGTATTTGATAATTAAATTTGGAAAATGCTTTAACCTTAACGAACGCAACGTCATATTGAGGAGTTACGCCCCGATGATCAACATCGACGTACGCACCTCCCAAACAATACATCATCGCGATGCACTAAGGTTTTCAGTATTCAAATGAGAATGTTTTGAAAATTTTCTTTTGGAGTCCATGTTTAGACGTGACTCAAATTAAATCCGAGTCGTTATTTTGTATCACATTTTATTTCATTTCATCGTATATATATTTTTTTAATTATCTTTTCTTTCTGATTTTTTATATCATTTTTATTTCTTTTGGAGAAGAGTAAAGTCACTCTCTTACTGAAGAAATGGCCTAACCTGGGTGCCCAGTAGCGATTTTAAGCTGGGTACCCTAATCACCATCCGATCCAAATCAGAATGGACACGGATCTCACAGCAAACATTTCCGTTAGCTGCCCCGTTACCGCCGCTTGCGTAACCCAGGTTAAGGTTTTTTTACTGTCGCTTTTTCATTTCCCCCCAAAACCCTGCACATCAACCCTAATTAACCTAACCCAACATCTCCATAATCATCCGAAACGAACCGGCGCTTGCTCTCCAGCGATTTCGAATCTCCTGCTGCTTGCTCTCCGGCGACCGGCGCTTGCTCTCCAGCGATTTCGAATCTCCTGCTGCTTGCTCTCCGGCGATTTCAAATCTCCTGCCGCTTGCTCTCTGGCGATTTCCGACTAACTCCCTGGCAATAGATTAAAGCAGGTGAGTTGCACATTTTCTTTGTTCTATGTCGTCTTCGACACAAATCTTAATGTTGAAGCTGCTTCATTGTCGCATTTCTCTAACATTATTTTCTTCTTTCTAACATTCTCATTGTAAAGCTTGTGTCGCCTCCGAGGAAAAGGAGAGTCTACTGTCGAGTCATCTTTAGTTAAGTACGAAATAGGTAAACTATCATTTATACACAAACAAAAATTACTTAAATTTTGCCTGGTAGAATTTAAATTAGCGCATAGAAAGTTTGGGTTGATTCACATACACATTAGGGTTGATGCACATAGATTGTGGAGTTGATGAATACATAGATTGTGGAGTTGATGAATATAGATATTATGATTGATGAACATAGACATTAAGGCTAATGAACATAGACTATAGGGATGTGCTGATCATAGACATTAGGGTTGATGAACATAGACATTAGGGTTGATGTGCATAGACATTAAGGTTGATGAATATAGACATTAGGGTTGATGTGCATAGACATTAGGGTCGATGTGCATAGACATTAGGGTTGATGAACATAGACATTAGGGTTGATGAACATAGACATTATGGTTGATGTGCATAGACATTAGGGTTGATGTGCATTGACATTAGGATTGATGTGCATAAACATTAGGGTTGATGAACATAGACATTAGGGTTGATGTGCATAGACATTAGGGTTGATGAACATAGACATTAGGGTTGATGTGCATAGACATTAGGGTTGATGTGCATTGACATTAGGGTTGATGTGCATAAACATTAAGGTTGATGAACATAGACAATAGGGTTGGTGTGCATAGACATTAGGGTTGATGTGCATAGACATTAGGGTTGATGTGCATAAACATTAGGGTTGATGAACATAGACATTAGGGTTGATGTGCATAGACATTAGGGTTGATGAACATAGACATTAGGGTTGATG
This sequence comes from Costus lasius, assembly GCA_027563935.2. Lineage (NCBI taxonomy): Eukaryota > Viridiplantae > Streptophyta > Magnoliopsida > Zingiberales > Costaceae > Costus > Costus lasius. Next base: position 71,094,755 of record CM050452.1, read on the forward strand.
TGCATACACATTAGGGTTGATGTGCATTGACATTAGGGTTGATGTGCATAAACATTAGGGTTGATGAACATAGACATTATGGTTGATGTGCATAGACATTAGGGTTGATGAACATAGACATTAGGGTTGATGTGCATAGACATTAGGGTTGATGTGCATTGACATTAGGGTTGATGTGCATAAACATTAGGGTTGATGAACATAGACATTAGGGTTGATGTGCTTAGACATTAGGGTTGATGAACATAGACATTAGGGTTGATGTGCATAGACATTAGGGTTGATGTGCATTGACATTAGGGTTGATGTGCATAGACATTAGGGTTGATGAACTGAGTTTACTTAGCGTTGATGTGCATAGAAATTATTCATTGATTTTTATATTTTCTTAGTTCATACTCATTGATACAATTAAATTTGACATGTTAGAGATTAAATTAGGGTTGAGACCTAAGGAATTTGGGTTGATGCACATGAACATTAGGGTTGATGACCTGAGTTTACTCAGCGTTGATTTGCATTATTATTCATTCATTTATATATTTTCCTTGTTAATACTCATTTTGTTGTTGATATTCATGGTCAGAAAAATGGGAAGAGCACCTGCAAAGGTAACTCAATCTAATTTTAATATATGTTCAATGTCGAGATTACACAGCTTCATTGGACAAATAGCAGAGGGGAATAATTTGATTGAGTTGCTGCAGGCCACCCCTTTTGGCCATTTATTCACAGGGCCAATTATACCCTTGGATATGTTGGCTTTGGAATACTTGAGAAATAGATGGGACGAGCATAGATGCGGCTTCCTCATTAATGGAGTATTTTTGGACTTTACGGTAAAGGAAGTATTGACTATTTTAGGATTACCAGACATGGGAGAATTACTACAATTTCACCAGCGAACTCCGGATTCAAGCTTATATAAAGTTGACTTTAAAGGGAAAATTCCAAGAAGGCAAATGATAGAGGATAAAATGTGTATATATGTGGGCCCAAATTGCGAGATATTGGATGAGGAAAAAATGAAGAAGCTCAGTATTTTGTATTTATTTTGCACTTTCTTATTCTGTGGTGTTTACTACACCTTGGATCCACTTTTTGTCGAATATGTGGACAATGTGATGAATCTGAGTAAATACAATTGGGCTGAGGCTATACATAGATATTTGACACACGGTATTACTTGAAGCTTCAGCGAAAATACTACATCATTTGCGGGGTGTGACATCCTCTTTTGTGTAAGTGAAGTCTTTTTTCATAAGTATGTACTATTAAGCAAAGGATTGCTGATAATTAACATTAAAATCATTTTATTTTACAGGTTTGGTTATATGAACACTGCCCGTTATGGAATGATATCAAGGTGGAGGGTGTTCAGCCTCACCTATTTCGTTGGGCGAAAATGCCTGCCAGAAGAAGAGCGACGTTTGAAAAGAACTTAGAAAAGCTAGATAATTCTCAGGTATGTAGCTGAATCATGTCTTTCTCATTAAATGATATTAATACTTAGCTCTAACCATATGGGTTATTAGCTATGCAAGATAATTTTTGATATCGAAGATGCCATACAAGATGATGCTGCACAAGATGAAGGGAGACAAGATTCAGACTCCCATAATGAAGAAGATCACCATGTAGATAGTGAAGAAGATGCTGCTGTTGTACATATAGAAATAAATGCTCATGTACATACCGAGACTGTTATTTCTGTCCCAGTGACTTTTGCTAAAGATGTGAGTATTCATCTTTCTAACTATTTTATGAGATGAGTAATTATCTCCATTTTTTGTCCTTAAATTAATAGATGGTTTTATTTCTTGTAGATAAACACTGAATTGCTAGAAGATTCAGTTGGTACACATGAATCAGAGGCTGCAGAGGAATTAGAGAGGTTGAAAGCTATATTGCAAAAGGTGGAAGGAGAAAGAAATGAGTTTGGACATAAATGTCATCACTTGGAATCAAGGCTAACTGAAGAGAAGTTCAAAAGTCGAAATGCACTTTTTGAGAATGATGTTTTGAAGGCCGATATAACGAAGCTGAAGAATGCACTAGAGGATATTATGGCCAGAGTAAGGAGCTTAACTGAAGAGAAACTCTCTCTAGAGATATCATGTCATAACCAGATTGCAGAGTATGAATCTGAATTAAAGGAGCTTAAAGATTCATATGAAACGAAGCTCAATGAACTTACGGCTGCATATGAGAAGTTGACAGAAGAGACTGAGTAAGAATTGGAATGGTCAGATGATGACAATCCAGCTGAAGGTGGAGATGATCTCGAGATGGGTAAGGGGAAAAGAATAAGAAAGGTCTCTGCAGCCCTAACCTCTCCTTATACCGAGATGGATATAAAAAAGAAGAGAGTTGATGTGCCACCATCTAAGCAACTCCAGGAGGTTAGTGCTTTATAACATGGCATTATTTCACATTGCTTTTAATAAACCATGTACATTGCTTTAATTTGACTTGAGACCTTTATTAACTTATCATTGACATAGAAAAATTTGGGTTGATGAACATAAACATTAGGGTTGATGAACATAGACATTAGGGTTGATGTGCATGGACATTATGGTTGATGAACATAGACATTAGGGTTGATGTGCATAGACATTAGGGTTGATGTGCATAGACATTAGGGTTGATGTGCATAGACATTAGGGTTGATGAACATAGACATTAGGGTTGATGAACATAGACATTAGGGTTGATGTGCATAGACATTAGGGTTGATGTGCATAGACATTAGGGTTGATGAACATAGACATTAGGGTTGATGTGCATAGACATTAGGGTTGATGTGCATAGACATTAGGGTTGATGAACATAGACATTAGCGTTGATGAACATATTAGTATTGATGAACTGAGTTACCTTGCTTTTATTAAACCATGTACATAGCTTTATTAAACCATGTACATAGCTTTATTAAACCATGTACATAGCTTCATACTGAGTTACCTTGCTTTTATTAAACCATGTAAATTATGTACTTAGATTTAAATATATTTAACTGTTGGCTTTCGTATGACAGTATATTGGTAGAAGAGATTATTGTGGACACAATTTAATAATTGATTCTCAATGCCAGCAAATAAATTTCCATCTTGAAGTGCCAATAGACGTGGTCACTATTGGGGACGGTTGTGAAGTAAAAAAGATCACCCTTTTTGATCTATTATTTGGCGAAATGGTGCAAGATAATGTAAGTACCAACATCTGCAGTACCAACTGGATATGCATATTCGTAATTTTCCTGATTGTTTTACATATTCATTGTAGGTGATTGACGCATATGCACTCCTACTTCACAACCATAGTAAAAGATATGTGAAGCAACAAAAATATCTCACATTTGCCTACATCTCCGGGAGTTGTTATCAATTGGATGTAGCACGTCAATATGGAATGTCTCATCAATACTTGAATAACTTCCATAGAGAGACGCTACCAAACATAAAAAGAATTTTCTGCCCAATTGGACGAGACCACCATTGGTTTCTGATGTACATAGAAAGGGAGCAAAAACGCATAACATATTTTAATTCTTTATTACAACCAACAGCCGCAGATAGGTCTTATGTAGATGGTTATGTAAGTATCTTAATTCACCTACCTGTTCTATTATTTTTTCAATTAAATTTCAATGCTATTAAACTTACATCATTTCTGGTTTTGTTGATGCAGATAAAACTACTAAATTCTCATTTCAACAGACAGACTGAAGGGTTAAAATGTGCGGCTGATTGGGATCTCATGCAGTACCAAAAAATATGGGATGCTAACTGCCCTAAACAGTATGAGTCCAAGGAATGTGGAGTTTTTGTAATGATGTATATGGATTGTATATGTAGGAAGACCAAGTTTGATTTCTCGCAGGCAGATATGCCAAGATTAAGAGCTATTACCAGCATGGAATTATTTAGAGTATGCTTAGAAAGTTAATATACTGAACATGAACACTAATTTGTATGTATCATCCAGAATTATATATTTATGTATTAGAAAGTAAATACGTGAATACATTGATGGTTCATGTCATGTGTTAGCGTTGATGTGCTTTCAAATAGCGTTGATGTACACATTTAAATTGCTGCACATCAACCCTAATTTGTATGTGTCAACCAGAATTAGAAAATGATATGCTGAAATGTGTTAGCGTTGATGTGCTTTCAAATAGCGTTGATGTACTATTTTGCATTTCTTGTGTATGAATTAGAAAGTGATCTGCTGAAATGTTCATGTGTTTAGGGTTGATGTGTCAACCAGAATTAGCGTTGATGTACTTAAAAAATTATATGCACATCAACGCTAACCCTAATGCACATCAACGATAACCCAATAATGCACCTCAACCCTAATTTGTATGTGTCAACCTGAATTAGCGTTGATGTACTTAAAAAATTCTATGCACATCAACGCTAACCCTAATGCACATCAACAATAACCCAATAATGCACATCAACCCTAATTTGTATGTGTCAACCTGAATTAGCGTTGATGTACTTAAAAAATTCTATGCACATCAACGCTAACCCTAATGCACATCAACGCTAACCCAATAATGCACATCAACCCTAATTTGTATGATGTTAACCTGAATTAGCGTTGATGTACTTAAAAAATTCTATACACATCATCGCTAACCCGAATGCATATCAACGATAACCCAATAATGCACATCAACCCTAATTTGTATGATGTTAACCAGATTTACATATTTACGTATTAGAAAGTAAAATCAGAGGCTGCACATCAACGCTAACGCATTCACATCAACCAATTTCCAAGAGTGTAGATATGTATGTATGAAAGATATGTTCCCAGTTCATGTACATCAACGCACATTGTACAACACATCAACCCTAAATACATAAACATCAAATATATTTATACAGTACATGTCTGCATCATAAATAGTACATCAACACTATTTGGACTATTTATCACCAAGTAGATGGCTCGTTTTCCTACGATGATAGTAGTGGCTGAGCAACCTGTGATGCTTCGTCTGAAAACAGGATATGAATTAAGATTAATTAGTATAAGCTGATATCAAAAAATTAAAAACATATGATAATGTGAAGTATCTTACATATGTCGACGTATTTTCCATCATCATTTGACTATATGAAAACACTGGTGGTGGATCATTATGAGTATAGCTTTGTGCATCCAACTGTACACATGAAAAAACAAAAACCGAAAGAGCAGTGTTGAGATTACCAGGAGTGTACATTGTAGAAGGTTGAGGGACCTATCAAATGTACAAACAAATATGAGTATATCAATGATATTTATGACTACTTCAAAAATAACTATTACCTGTGTATTTGCATATATAGAAGTTGGATTGAATGCAGGAACTGGATTTAAATTACTCAAAGGTAAGCTAGAACTCCCACTTGTGGTTTTTTTGTTCTTTTTTATTCTCTCTAGAAGACCCTTCTTTCGTTTCTCCTTTGATCCTTTTTTGGCAACAGGGGGCTTGATGGTGATAATCGGCTCTTTAATTATATCATCTTCACTAATTTCATTGCTTTCAATTGTGAGTCAATAATTATAGGCTCGGTGCGCAATAATTCATCAACTTATATACTTAGCTGATTAGTTGCAACTTCTATTATTTCAAGCGCTTTTCGAGAATATATACTCTTTGTTGACATACAAAATTGCTTTTGACAGACTCGGTTATATATAGATGTCAAACTCTCTTTTCCATGACCTTCCCTGATAGGTGAACCTATATGATAAACGTGACCTTGTCTAGCATACTTTGTCCACCTATTTAATATATAATGGTGTGGTATTGAATTCACATTGTTCATTGCAAGAACTTTTATACAATGACCACATAAAATTCCATTCAATTCATAGAGTTTACATGTGCAGTTGACAGTCACAGAAGAAGGGTTGTACATCACGAACTCATCTCTACCATTTTTTTGAAGAATGACCTTGAATGTCAAACTGCCATCATCAGAATCTGCTGACATGAATGTAATACTAGAATCAAAGCTCATCTTAAACTCTTCCTCAAACTCTATGTACATAACTATGCTGTATACCGAAGCTGCTTCTCTTAACATGTTACAGAAGGCATTTACTGGTGTGCTGTTTCTACTCCTGAAATCTTCTTTTAATTCTTTCTCACGAAAGAATGTGACTGCCTTATCATATTGTTCTACAAATTCAAACAGGGATAATTTTTTCTTGAAGAAATGTTTAAAATGACCATTTATACTCTCACTTCGTTGTGATGTGCTGATACCTGCACAAAATGTCTGCGCACGATAGCATGTAGCCCACTTAGTACGTATTTTGTAAAAATTCTGTATCCAATTATTCTCACTAAGTTGGTACTTATTTACTAAACTAGTCCATAGTACCTCAAATCTATCTATGCTACACCTTTCATATACCACATGTCTCAAATCTTCAAGAAATCCAGCACTACTATGAATCTCAAGGCTTAAATGTGTTACTGCATTATTAAAAAGATGTCATAAACACAAACAGTGTACTGTATTTGGCATTACAATCTCTATTGCCTTCGATATTGCTGCCGATTGATCTGTAAAAATGGTCACAGGATGCCGGCCAGGCATTACTTTCAAAAAGGTTTCAAACAGCCAAATAAATGATTCAGTTGTCTCATCATATAATAATGCAGCACCAAAAAGAATTGTCTGCTTGTGCTGATTCACACCAACAATTAGAGCAAACGGCATATCATACTCATTAGTTTGAAATGTGGTATCAAAAGAAATAACATCCCCAAAATAAGAATAATCTACGATTGATCTACCATCAGCCCAAAAAAAATTAGCAATCTCGCCTGAACTATGAACTTCAATAGCAGAAAAGAATGAAGGATCTTTGACTCGCCTCTCCGTTAGATAATTCAAAATACCCTTCTTTTCCAGCCCATCCAATCTTTTCCGTCTCTGTTTTTTAATATAATTTGTAGTATCATCTTTTATGAATCCAACATCCATATTACCTGCCCCGGACTGAAAATAATTATGAATATTATGAGCCTTCATACCAGATGCAATCATTTGGTCTATAATAGAACGTTGGTAAGGTAGTATTTTTCTATGTGATCTAAGCTGATTGACCTTATTTGGACTAGTCATTGGATGGTTATGGTTGATCTGAACTTTGGATATTGTCCAAACATTATTGATTGAAATTTTAAAATCCACCCGGGCCATACAGTTTGTTCTTGTCTCAGCTTGTGGTTTCTTAGTCTCATGTGTGGGGTGAGCTTTTTTGAAACCATGTTTGCTACAAGAAAATGTCCGATACTTCAATGAACCATCCTTTCTACGCTCTAGGTATAATTTTTTGATACTAAATCCCAGTCTATTCGCATGTTGATTGTAAAAATCATATGCTGCATCTTCACTATTAAAGACCATACCAACAGTTGGAACAACAGATGAAGATTCAGTTTCCCCAACTCTTGTGGATGCACATGCATCGTCTTCCTCACAAGATTTATCATTTGATCCCATAGTACAGTTATACAACTGTATGTCAATGATGAAAAATTGTATGTCAAGGCAAAGTAAACTCAACGCTAATTTATATGTGTATCAACCCAAAATATCTCTATCTCAAACAAATTTAATCTCTATCATGTAAAATTTAATTGTATCAAGTTCATTCATATCAAAATCAATGAATAATTTCTATGCATATTAACGCAGAGTAAACTCAGTTCATCAAGCCTAATGTTTATGTGCATCAACCCAAAATGCTTGTGTCTCAACCCTAATGTCTATGTTCATCAACCCTAATGTCTATGCACATCAACCATAATGTCAATGCACATTAACCCTAATGTTTATGTTCATCAACCCTAATGTCTATGCATCAACCCAAAATGCTTGTGTCTCAACCCTAATTTAATCTCTAACATGTCAAATTTAATTGTATCTAGGTAATTAATATGTATATCAATGAGTATGAACTAGGAAAATATCAAATTCAATGATTAAATTCCATACACATCAACGCAGAGTAAACTCAGTTCATCAACCCTAATGTTTATGCACATCAACCATAATGTCTATGCACATCAACCCTAATGTCTATGTTCATAAACCCTAATGTCTATGTTCATCAATCCTAATGTCTATGCACATCAACCCTAATATCTATGCACATCAACCCTAATGACTATGTTCATCAACCCTAATGTCTACGCGCATCAACCTTAATGTCTATGTTCATCAACCCTAATGTCTATGCACATCAACCCTAATGTCAATGCACATCAATCCTGATGTTTATGTTCATCAACCCTAATGTCTATGGATCAACCCAAAATGCTTGTGTCTCAACCCTAATTTAATCTCTAACATGTCAAATTTAATTGTAACTATGTAATTAATATGTGTATCAATGAGTATGAACTAGGAAAATATCAAATTCAATGATTAAATTCTATACACATCAACGCAGAATAAACTTAGTTCATCAACCCTAATGTTTATGCACATCAACCATAATGTCTATGCACATCAACCCTAATGTCTATGTTCATAAACCCTAATGTCTATGTTCATCAATCCTAATGTCTATGCGCATCAACCCTAATGTCTATGCACATCAACCCTAATATCTATGCACATCAACCCTAATGTCTATGCACATCAACCCTAATGACTATGTTCATCAACCCTAATGTCTACGCGCATCAACCCTAATGTCTATGCACATCAACCCTAATGTCTATGCACATCAACCCTAATGTCAATGCACATCAATCCTGATGTTTATGTTCATCAACCCTAATGTCTATGGATCAACCCAAAATGCTTGTGTCTCAACCCTAATTTAATCTCTAACATGTCAAATTTAATTGTAACTATGTAATTAATATGTGTATCAATGAGTATGAACTAGGAAAATATCAAATTCAATGATTAAATTCTATACACATCAACGTAGAGTAAACTCAGTTCATCAACCCTAACGTTTATGTTCATCAACCCATTTAGTGCATAAACACATTTAGTGTATAAAGACATTTGGTCTATTTCGTCAATGAAAATATAAATTGTCCATCCTGATGAATGTCTATATGCATCAATTATAAACGTATGCAGTTTTTGACAAATCTTTACCTGCTGCTTGGGAGTTAGTCAGAGATGAATGTCGAAAGTGTTACAGGAAACTCGCCGGAGATGGAAGCTTAAAGAGTTTCGCCGGAGAGAGACACGAATTGCTGGAGAACATAAAGCAGATGTCACAAAAGAAGAAAGAGTTTTTAACCATGTGGTTTTGGGGGGAAATAAAAAAGCGACAGTAAAAAAATCTTAACCTGGGTTACGCAAGCGGCGGTAACAGGGCAGCTAACATAAATATTTGTTGTGAGATTTGTGTCCATTCTGATTTGGATCGAACAGTGATTAGGACATGCTTAAAAATCACTACTGAGTACCCAAGTTAGGCCTTTTTCTTCTTTTTACTGTGTGCGATTCCGCTGTCTTCGGCGAGGAACTCCAGGGAAGAGTGATGAAGTCGTCGGACCACTCTCCAAGGGGAAAACCAGCTTAAAAATCACTACTGAGTACCCAAGTTAGGCCTTTTTCTTCTTTTTACTGTGTGCGATTCCGCTGTCTTCGGCGAGGAACTCCAGGGAAGAGTGATGAAGTCGTCGGACCACTCTCCAAGGGGAAAAAAAAGCTAACCCTCCCCTAATGAAGAAGCCGGCGGGTTTACTCATGATGCTTATTGACGGCGTTAGGGACAAAGGGCGTTCGTCTGTGGAGGATATGATGTCGGAGATGGCTGAGGCGCTGGTTTGGGGCAGATTTGTTGGGTGACGTTCGTCGGCGACAGAGGAGATGGTGCCGGCTACTGCTGAGGAGCCGATTCGGGATGAATTCCTTGTCATTGTCGGCCTGCGACTAAATGGATTTGGTCGAGCACGCAGCAGCTCGACAATAGAGGAGATCCGGCGGCGGTTGCTGAATCATTCGCTGCAGATGGCGGGACAGGGGACTCCGCAGGTGGTGCGTAATTCTGAGACAGATTCACTGGCGACACTCGTCTGAGGCAGAATAGTGCTTCTTGACCTGGGTCTTCATCCAACTTGGATTTCATATCGGCGACTTTTCCGGGGACGACGATAGATGAGATGGCGTCGGCGTTTGCTGCTTTAGTCAAATTCTGAGTGGCTCATCTGTGAAGGAGATGGCTACATCAGTGGGGCTCCCAGCCAGTGACCTCTATGGAAGATGAGGACGATGAGCTCAATCTTCATCTTGAGAGTCAGGACCTTGTGGTTGAGGGTTTAGGGCTTCTTGCAAAATCGGGTCGAATTTTGACATAGTTCCCTCCTCTTTGCCGGCAACGTAGTTCCCTCCTTTTTTTTTCTTTTTTTTTTTTTGCGTTTCTGGTGACGAATTTTGACATAGCCCTTTTGCCATGAAGCAAGACTTTCTCTAAAATTCAGTGTTGCAAAAATTTAGAGTTTCGAAAGTTTTCCCGTTTCTTTCTCCTTACAGTTATCTCATCTGATTTTCTCCCTCTCTTTTTTTGGCGGGCTTTGGCATTACTCCGTTGCAGCAGGTTTCCTCTGTAAATTTTCCGACGAGAGATTATTTCATTTTTATTTATTTATTTTTGCTTTCTTTCCCAGCAATCTTCAGCTGTTTATTTTCAGAAAAATCTGCATCCTACAGATTCTGCTCTTCTTTTGAATTTTGGCCAAGATTCTTTTGCACAATTCTTTCTTAGAGTACTGCAACAGCGACAAAGTTTTCTCGGCAGATTTTGAGACTCTACTTCTCTTTTTAGCAACATGTCAGCAATTTTGATGAGACTTTTTACTCCTTTTTTTCTCTTACAGAGTTCCTGATGATTTGCAAGTGACAATTCTGTATCTCTCGTGTTTCTGAAACTCTCTATCTCTTCTTCTTGTAGCAGTATAGCAGTACAGCAGCAGTGTATAACGGCGAAGCAAAGTCTTCGACTTCTTGCAGGTAATATTCCTTTTTTTTATTTTATTCTGAATAAAATTTGTGTCTCTAATATTTTTTGAAACTCTCTGCTGTCCTTCAAACTCTCTTTTCTTTTATTCACTCTTCTTTTGTTAGCAGAATAATAAAATCCTAATTACTTGGCGGGGCTTCACATGATGCAATTAACCATCATGGTTTCCTAATAGTTTCCTACTGCATGAAGTAAATACTCTCTTTTTACCTTTAGATCAAGTAGCAGTAGTAGCGTTTTGTTTCCTTCGAGTCTCGGCGCAGTCTTCGCTTTTTTTGATCCTCTTTCTTAGTCGCCAAACCTTCACTTATATAAGCCTCCAGCCAGCTTTTAAAAATTTGTTTCCTTGTATCCGCATTAAACGTCTGTCGTTCCTTTTTGCTTTAAAAATTTCAATCGCTCCAATACTTTTATCTTTTCCTTATCAGTCACGATTGATTTTCCTTTTTTTGCTTTGCGTTTCCCCTTTCTTTGTTGCTGTTGTAAATGCCTTACCTTATTAGCAAAATGTATTTAACTTTTATTCTGGTTTAATCAGCTGCTGCAAGTGCTCTGTATTATTTTATTGCGTCTTTCGTTTTCTTTGAAATTCCAGCGCATGCCAGATTTCCCCTTTGGCCGTAGCAATCTGAGATTTATTTCTTAATTTATGGGTGTCGTTAAGCATGTGCGTCAATTCGAATATTCTCAGTACTTCAGGATTTGTAATACACATATCCTTCTTATAGTCAAAATTAATTTTGACTGTCAAGGGTAATTAGTTCAATATTCAGCAAAATGTTGTACATGTGAACCCAGATTCTGATTTGGCAGCATTTTTAGAACTTCCTGCTCCTGAAATTTCAGCCTAATAATTAATTAATTAGACTTGACTGTTGTACATCCCATGACTGAGCGTTTTGGTCAAGCTCACTTGCATCCAATTTTGAAATCCGATCCGGAAATTTTCTCAACACTCATGAATGTTTCTGAATAAAATTCAGCTTTACATAAAATTTTGCGTTATGTAACTTAAATTCTGATTTCATCATTTTTATTTCAGCTATCGGTGGACCTATTGCGTGCCCTCTAATCATCATGGTAATAGCAGTCCCAGACTCTTAGTTCAGCCTTATTCTGAGAGGATAGTGTTATAGGCTACTGCACAAATCGCTTCATGAGTTGGATCTTGATTGCTCCAAGCCTTTGCAGATGCTGCTAACAAAACCTGGAACATTTAACTGTTTTTGACATGACTTTTCTCTGATGTGTCTTTAATGTATCTGCAAGAGTCAAAACCAATCTTGGCTCGACTTCTCTGTACGTATTTTGGGTAAAAATACATGGTTCAACACTCTTTGCTTGTAAATCACTCCATTAAAATCTGAAATGCAAATAGCTATTGGGTTCTCTGTCTGAAAGAGAGACATTCGGAAAGATGAGCTGCCAAGTAAATAGTCTCTAATCTCAGATTGGTACCGCTGTTGCTTTCCATGCAAATAGCTATTAGTAAGTATGAAACATTTGTGGCCTAATTTTAAAAGTTTAAGAGTAGTAAGCTCACTAAGTCTTGTATACTACATCATCTTTTCTCCCACTTCGGACTAAACGTCATCATCTTGAACAAACATAGGATCGAAAGAACATGATACCTCAATTTAGTCCCACATGAAAAGGGAAGAAAGGGTAATATAATATATAACCTTAGTTATCTTACTACTATTAGCTTGGGTTTAATATTTTAAATTAGGTTATGTTGTTTCAGACTCACCAAGTTAATGAGATAATTTACTAATTAAGTGGATTGTAACTAATGGTACTAGAGCAAGCCTAGTCCTAAACATGGTGGTGAGAGGCCAATCGAAAAGGATTGCATAGACATAGGAATATAGCAAGATAGTCTAAAGTCTTTTAAAATATTGAAGATTCATATTATTTCATAGTACTTTATTTTGTTGTAGAACTTGAAGAGTTATTATTTTTCATTTTTCCAAGTAAATATATGATGGCCTTCCTATTATAAGCATCTATTGGGCAATCAATGTTAAAACTACATATTATTCTCATGCAATTGTTATTCTTGTCTAAGAACTTTTCTCCACAAGGACATTTTAAATAATACAAAAATAAGCAAAACAATCTCTCAATAAGATTGTCTTAGCTTTTCTAAGAATTAGTTGATAACACCAACAACAAAGAAAATATCATCTAATGATAGTAAGATAAGCTTTTCCATATAAAGCAATATCTACTGACCAGCACTTGTAGTTTCCCAAACAGTTTCTTTCTTCCTCAGCCAGCTACCTTTCAACTAGTAATTCTCCAGCCAGCAAAAGCTAGAAGCAGAATCAGCCCCAAACTGGCCATATATTAGGTCTTGTCCTATTTGAAAGGTATAAGAGTGATCCTATGCATTGAGTATTTTTTTTTATTTATAAATTTTCTATTTTTCTTTTCTAATGGAACACTAGAATCATAAAGGGTAGAAAGAGAAGAGTAGGGAGAAAATCCAAATTTTTCTATGATTTTATTTGTGTAATGAGATTAAGATAAAATTAATGTATTTGATGATTTTATTATTTTCATACCTAGAATGACTTTTGCTTCTACTATGAGAAATATAAAATTAAGAAAATTAAGAAAATCCAAATTAATGTATTTGATGATTCATAGATTTTCCATTTTCAGGAACAGGAATTAAAATATAAAATTAAGAAAAATATTTAGGTAATAAGTATCTTTAAAATCATTTAAAAAATTCACCTTTCTTCTTATTTTCTCTTATAAGAAATTGAGTTTAAAAATTAAATGGGAATTCAAGATAGCTTCAAAATGCTTGACGAGTTGTAGAAAATCTCACCTCAAGATATACACCACTCAGGAAATAGTGAATGTGAGAGGAAAAGGCTAACATTTCATCGAAATTTCCATATCTTCCATTTGAAGTTAAATTGCCTAGCAAACCAAGCAAACTAAAGAACAATTAATTAAAAGAACAATTAGATAAAAAATTAAGTACTCAATCTGTTGTAATTATAATAGTGTATGGGCTTCTTTAATTGCCTAGCAAACCAAGCAAACTAAACAATAATTAATTAAAAGAAAAGAGAAGGAATAACTTTGCTTCATTTGAAGTTAAATTGGTATTTAAGCTCTTGATTCCTGCTGCTATAAATACGCGCAATTATTGATTCCTTAATGAGAAGCACACGCAATCATTGATTCCTTAATTGTAGAACATGCATTGATTAATTAACTAAAGAATCAGTAATTAAAAGAAAAGAGAACAAATAACTTTGCTTCATGTGCAAGTTAATTGGCATTTAAGCTCATTGATTCCTACTGCTATAAATACATACACAAGAGTAATAACATCCATCCATCCATCCACTGACTAACCACAGCACGGCAATGACATATATAGCATGGCAATTGAGGCACATCTTGCTGAAATTGCTGCCTTCCCCTGAGATTAAATTGATGGGCCAGCAGCTGCACATCTCAAACTATTTAGATATGATTTGTGATAGCCTGTGGCCATTAATGTTGTTATCCTTGATGCCAATCTACGTGCCGTCAAGCAGCCAGAGTTGAGAAAATGGGTTCAGGATGTCAATGCCGCGATCGTGGACGTCTAAAACATTCTCGAAGTCATCCAAGATTTTTATCAGTAACCTATCGAGCAAAAACAAGAGGTAACGACATCTCTAAGTTTGTTACTACATGCCAGCAGTATAAGAAGTAGTACCTATTTTATTGGCTTCTCTCGCCATACCATTCTAAGTTAATCTCAAGCAAATTGCATAGAGTTTGAATTGCCTACTAAGTAGGACAGTTACTTTTGGCCTCCACATCGATACGATAGATTCAATGGACCCAAACCAAGCTGAATACTTGTCTATTCTACAGCAAGAGGTGATAGGAAGAGATGACTATATGAATAAAATTTTAGAAATTATTTTTCGGTTATAAAAAGGACAATCAACAACGTATATTAGTGACGATGAACCTTTTATTGTTGCAATAACTGGTCTGCCAAAGTTGGGAAAATCCATCTTGGCTCGCATGGTTTATCATCACCCTCTAGTTCGTGAAGTATTCAAACATCGAATCCGGGTAGATGATTTAAATTTTGAATTTGCCTTATCTAATCATAAGCAAATCGCTAAAGAATGTGCCAAACACATAATAGAAACGATATCATCAAATGTTAATATTTGGGATCTCATCCGTGAGTCACTTGCCCAAACAAGATTTTTACTTATTTTAGATGGTTTTGGATTTATCCAAGAGGAGAACAAAGACAAGTTGGAGGAACTAATGAAAAACCTCTTTTGCTTAGGTGCTCCAGGGAGTAGGGTCATCATAACTTGTACCTCTTATCCTATTGTTCAAAATGATCCAATAGTATACTATGAAAAAAATACATAAAATTGATGATATATCAAAAGATTTATGGACCAAAATATTCTTGATATATGCAAGACCAACAACCCAACCCAGCATGATCAACCAAAAAAAATTTCTTTCTCTACTAAGATGACGGATTTGGAAAACCTCACCGACAAGGCATATCAGAAGGCAGGAAGCTATAGCACTCCAAATCAATCAAAAGCCATGGGCTTAATATTGAGACACACTAGATTGAGTGATGATCGAAATGACTACACAGCTTTGATTCGAGCGCATTATAATTCATATGCATCAACACAAAATATTTGTATAGGAGACTGTTTAGATCATTTCGATCGACATTTGCTAACGATTATTTGATATGCTCATTGCTGAAGACATATTTACCTACTCAAGAAATTATGAAGAGATTATCCAAGAAGAAAGACATCATTCTATGTTGTACTTTCAGCTTCTACCGAAGGGTTCTTCTCATGTTAACATGAACCGGTACATATATAATTTTAGCAAAAAGTATATTAAAGAATTTAGAATTCCACAGTAGTGCCATTATTTATGCATATGCATCGATTTGGACACTAGCACTATTTTAAATAATTTGCCAATTAGGATTGCCAACAATCTTAGGATGCTATTATTGTACAAGGCAAAAGAAGATATGTACTTGATACATCAAGAAGCATCCTCAATAGAGATCCCATAGTCAAAGCTCAAAATTTTAATTATATAGAGCATAATAGATATCGGCATCCGGCAATTACCAAACAGACTTAGCAAGCTGCTTCGTTTCAGATACCTCAAAATTTCAGAGAAGGAGATGGAAGAGCTTCCAGAGTCTATTTATGACCTTTATAATTTACGTGTTTTGAGTTTATCTCACTGTAAAAAGCTTTTTGAAGCTACCAGAGAAAATTCACTATCTTGCTAAACTTCAAATTCTAAGATTATCTTATTGCACAAGACTTCAAATGCTACAAAAATCAATCAACAACTTGGTGAACCTACAAGTGCTAGATATTGAAGCTTGTCATTGGCTTAAGGAGTTACCTAAAGATTTGAGATTCTTGGAAAGGCTAAGAAGCCTAAATATGATTGGATGCGCATCATTGACTAAAATACCTCTTGGAATTTCTGAATTCACTGATCTTCAGCTTTTGTCGGGTTATACAGTAAATGACTATGATAGTGGAAGCTTAACACTAAAGGAGTTGGAATCTCTAACAAATATTGAAGAATTGCATATACAACACCTTGAAAGTGTGCTAAATGTAAATGATGTTACAAGTATATATTTGAAGGAGAACAAATATATAAAGAATTTAGTGCTACACTGGGAATGGTAGAATATGGATGTGAGAGCACATGACCAGATACAACCTTTTAAAATACTTGAGAACTTCCAACCTAATGTCTCACATTTGAAAAGCTTGGAGATCATTTTGTATTTGGGTTTTCAATTTCCCAATTGGATGATGATGGAAACACAACTTTTTCTATTCAAGTATTTGGTTGAGATAAGATTAATAAATCTCAAAAGATGTGAGAATCTACCATCACTAGGTATACTACCTTCACTTGGTATTCTTGAAATGAGTGGCTTGGACTCACTAACTTATGTGGGCAACATAATATCTGATGATGAAATCATATTTTTCTCATTTAAAAGGGCTCACCTTATCTGCAATGCCTAATCTTGTGGAATGGAATGTACGATGCCGCAGTCTTTAACTACTTACACTAATCCAATGCCCTAAGTTAATAAGACTATTTGGATTTGTGTTGGGAAATAAATTGACTATATGGTTGCAGTGTAAGATGTTGGAGCAATACTCTACATGGTATCAGTGCATATTCAAAGGTATTAGAGAGTTGGAAATAGTTGGATGTCATGAGCTGAGGTGGTTGCTAGAAGACATCAAGAATTGTCAAAGTCTTGGAAAATTATCGATTATCAGATGTGGCAAGATACTCTCCATGCCTGATTGGTTGCTGAAAATGCCAAATCTAGAGGAAGTTTTAGTGTCAGGTTGCACATCAATATCACATGTTCCAGATGAGCTCAAACAACAATGGAATGGTCATATCATCATCGAAGGATGTCCCAAGCTACAAGCTCTAAGTAGATGAGTTAAGCATCTTAATTTTTTACTCTTTATTTGTTTTGTTAATGGAGAAGTATGAATGATAATTTATTGTTAACTGATTATTATATTTACCATTTTTTCCTATTCTAGCATTCTTTGATATAGAGTGAGTCAAATATTATATGGTGGCAACCTATTCAAAAACCATAATCTCTCATAGCAGAAAACAAAAATACCTTAGAATTATTTAAATGCTTGCAGAGGTTTTACAAAGATTGAAATGATGGGAATCTATCCAAAAATCATTTTATGGAGAGGATGAAAAAATAATTGGTAGAGATCCTAGAGTCTCTAATTAGAAATTTAATTATATTTAGTATAATAGACATTAACATCCAACAATTATCAAATACAATTATTTTGCTTTGAGATACTCAACTTTTCAAAGGAGATTTGAGCTTTCAAGGACAACTTATAATCTTTGTAATCTATGTGATTTAAGGTATCTCACTGTGAAAAAGTTTATGAAGCTACCAAAGCAAATCCATAACCATGTTAAATTACAAAATCTAAAATTAAGTTATTGCACAAGACTTCAAATGCTAACAAAATTAATCACTAGCCTAGTGAACTTGCGTACATCACATACATAACTTGATATCACATTATATTCATCGTTCATGTTATTATTATCATTATTATTATTATTATTATTTTGCAGGTCTAGCTACTTAGCTTGAGAGATTGGCAAGGTAGCGCATAACATTTTGAATTGCCCAAGTAAGAATAAGTAACTAAAATAAAAGAGAAAGAATAATTTTTCTTCTCATACATACACAGGTCAAGAATGAGTAATTAAAAGAAAATGAAAGAGAAGGCGCACGCAAAGATTGATTCCTTAATTGTAGAACATGCATCAATTAATTAATGTTTTTTTGGGGTTGGCCAGCAAACCAACCAAACTAAAGAATCAGTAATTAAAAGACAAGAGAGAACTTTGCTTCACACGATTCCTGGTTCTATAAATACATAGAAAACAAAAGAATAGTAATTAAAAGAAAAAAAAGAGAAAAAAATGATACACGCAACCACTGATTCCTAATTATAGAACATGCATCAATTAATGAGTTGGAAATAGTTGGATGTCATGAGCTAAGATGGTTGCCAAAAGACATCAAGAATTTTAAGTAGTTAAAGAATTATCAGTGATTAGATATAACAAGATACTCTTTATCCTTGATTGGTTGCAGAAAATGTCATGTCTATGGTAAGTTTTAGTATTAGGTTGGACATCAATATCACACGTTCTGGAGAGACTCAAACATCAATTGAAAAATGGGATCATTATCGAAGGATGTCCCAAGCTACAAACTCTAACTAGAATAGTCAAGTATCTTAATTACTTATTTACATGGTAGATTAAATTAAATTAGCCCTTGTATAATTCTCTATTAATTACAAGTATAAAGCCTTGAACCTTTCGAGTGTATGCTCTATTTGTTTTGTTAATCGACAAATATGAATAATAATTTATTGTTATATGATTATATTTATCATTTGATCTTCTAACATTTTTTGATATGGAATTGGTCACATATTGGCAATCTATTCAAAAAGCAAAATCTCATAGCATAAAATAAAAATACCTTTTAATCATTTAAATGCATGTATAGGTGTTACAAATTATTCATAGCTCATTTATGACTCGATTGTGTTTAAACAAAACACACTTAAGATATCATATTATATTCACCCTTCGTGTTATTATTTTGCAGCTCTAGCAAAGTAAGAATAACTAGAGTAAAAGAGAAAGAATAACTTTGATTCTTTCTGCTGCTATATACATAGACAAGTAAACAATTAAAAGAAAAGAAAAAGAAAAAGAGAAGGCATTGATTCCTTAATTGTAGAAGATGCATCAATTAGTTAATTAAAGAATCTGTATTTGAAAGAAAAGAGAAAGAATAACTTTGCTTCACGTGCAGCTTAAATTGGCCTTTAAGCTCTTCCTTTCCTACCGCTATAAATACATACACAAGAGTAATAACATCTATCCATCCAGCCATCCACAGACTTACTACAGCATGGCGATGCCATTTATAGATACACAAACCACTTAGACATGAGATTAAATTCATAGGCCAGCAGCTGCGCATCTCAAACCACTTAGACATGATACGTGACAGCCTGTGGGCCATCAATGCTGTCATCCTTGATGCCAATCTACGTGCCATCAAGCAGCCAGAGTTGAGAAAATGGGTTCAGGATGTCAATGCCACGATCGTGGATGTCCAAAACATTCTCGAAGTCATCCAAGATTTTTATCAGCTACCCACCCAGCAAAAACAAGAGGTAATGACATCTCCTAGTTTGTTACAACATGCCAGCAGTATAAGAACTAGTACCTTTTTTATTAGCTCCTCTCGCCATGCCATTCTAGTTGACCTCAAGCAGATTGCACAGAATTTGAATTATCTACTAAGTAAGACAGTCACTTTTGGCCTCCACATTGATATGATAGATTCAATGGACCCAAACCAAGATGAATACTTGTCTATTCTGCAGCAAGAGGTGGTAGAAAGAGATGACGATATGAATAAAATTTTAGAAATTATTTTTAGGTTACAAAAAGGACAATCATCGGCCTATATTAGTAATGATGAACCTTTTGTTATTGCAATAACTGGATGGCTAAAGTTCGGAAAATCCATCTTGGCTCGCATGGTTTATCATCACCCTTTAGTTTGTGAAGTATTCAAACATCGAATTTGGGTAAATGATTTTAATTACAAATTTGCCTTATCTGATCATAAACAAATCGCTAGAGAATGTGCTAAGCACCTATCAATAAAGATATCGTCAAATGTTGATATTTGGGATCTCATCCGTCAATCACTTGCCCAAACAACATTTTTACTTATTTTGGATGGTTTTGGAACTATCGAAGAGGAGGACAAAGACAAGTTGGAGGAACTAATGAAAAACCTCTTTTCCTTGGGTGCTCCAGGGAGTAGGGTCATCATAACTTGTACAACTTATCTTATTGTACAAAATGATCCAATAGTATACTCTGAATATAATCTTGATGATAAACCAATAGATGTAAGGAAAATATTCTTGAGATATGCAACACCAATAGCACAACATGATCAAGCCAAAAAAATTTCTTCCTCTTCTGGGATGACGGATTTGCAAATTTTCCTGGACAAGGGATCTCATAATCCAGAAAGATATTGCACTCCATGTGTAGCAAAAGGTATTGGCTTAATATCGAGACACACTAGATTGAGCGATGATCGAAATGACTACGCAAATATGATTCTAGCGCATTATAATTCATATGCATCAACACAAACATATTTGTATTGGGAACTGTTTGGATCATTTCCATCGTCATTTGCTAAAGGTTATTTTGATATGCTCGTTGCTGAAGACATATTTACCTATTCAAGATATTCTGAAGAGGTTAGCCAAAACGAACAAGGGATTTTTTTGTTTTACTCTGGGGTTATAGCGATGGGTTCTCATGTTGACGTGAACCAGTACATCTACAATTTTAGCCAAAAGTATATTCAAGAATTTAGAATTCCAAAGCAATGCCGTTATTTACGCATATGCATCGATTTGGACACTAGCACTATTTTAAATAATTTGCCAATTAGGATTGCCAACAATCTTAGGGCACTATTATTGTACAAGGCAAAAGAAGATATGTACTTGATACATCAAGAAGAATCCTCAATAGAGATCCCAGAGTCAATGTTCAAAAATTTGTATATACTGAGCATAATAGATACCGGCATTCGGCAATTACCAAACAGACTTAGCAAGCTGCTTCGTTTGAGATACCTCAATATTTCAGAGAAGGATATGGAAGAGCTTCCAGAATCTATTTATGACCTTTATAATTTACGTGTTTTGAGTTTATCTCATTGTGAAAAGCTTTTGAAGCTACCAAAGAAAATTCACTATCTTGCTAAACTTCAAATTCTAAGATTATCTTATTGCACAAGACTTCAAAAGCTACCAAAATCAATCAGCAACTTGGTGAACCTACAAGTGCTAGATATTGAAGCTTGTCATTGGCTTAAGGAGTTGCCTAAAGATTTGAGATACTTGGAAAGGCTAAGAAGCCTAAATATGATTGGATGCACATCATTGACTAAAATACCTCTTGGAATTTCTGAATTGACTGATCTTCAACGTTTGTCAGGTTATACAGTAAATGACTATGATAGTATAAGCTTAACACTAAAGGAGTTGGAATCTCTAACACATATTGAAGAATTGCATATACAACACCTTGAATTCGTGCTAAACGTAAATGATATTATAAGTGTAAATTTGAAGGAGAAAAAATATTTAGAGAATTTAGTGCTACACTGGGAATGGTGGAATATGTATGAGAGAGCTCATGACCAGATACAATCTCTTAAGGTACTTGACAGCTTCCAACCTAATGTCTCACATTTGAAAAGCTTGGAGATCATTTCGTATTTGGGTATGCAATTTCCCAATTGGATGATGATGGATAAGCAACTTTTTCTTTTCAAGTATTTGGTTGAAATAAGATTAATAAATCTCAAAAGATGTGAGAATCTACCATCACTAGGTATACTACCTACACTTTGTAATCTTGAAATGAGTGGCTTGGACTCACTAATTTATGTGGGCGACATAATATCTAATGGTGAAGTCATATTTTCTCATTTGAAAAAGCTCACCTTATCTACGATGCCTAATCTTGTGGAATGGAATGTAAGATGCTCTCAACTTGATAAACTTATACTAATCCAATGCCCTAAGTTAATAAGACTATATGGATTTGTGTTGGGAAGGAAATTGACTATATGGTTGCAAAGTAAGATGTTGGAGCAATACTCTACATGGTTTCAAAGCATATTCGAATTTATTTTTCATTTGAAAATAGTTGGATGTCATGAGCTGAGGTGGTTGCCAGAAGACATCAAGAATTGTCACAGTCTTAGAATACTATCAATTATTAGATGTGGCAAGATACTCTTCATGCCTGATTGGTTGCTGAAAATGCCACATTTAAGGGAAGTTTTAGTGTCAGGCTGCACATCATTATCACATGTTCCAGAGGAGCTCAAACAAAAATTGAAAGATCAGATCATCATCGAAGGATGTCCCAAGCTACAAGCTCTACCTAGATGAGTCAAGCATCTTAAATTTTTACTCTCTGTTTGTTTTGTTAATGGACAAGTATGAATGATAATTTATTAGTATCTGATTATTATATTTACCGGTTGATACTGTTCTAGCATTCTTTGATATGGAATGGGTCAAATATTATATGGTGGCAACCTATTCATAAACCATAATTTGTCATAGCAGAAAACAAAAATACCTTAGAATTATTTAAATGCTTGCAGAGGTGTTACAAATGTTGAAATGATGGGAATCTATTCAAAAATCAGTTTATGGAGAGGATGAAAAAATATCTCGTAGAGGTGTTTCAAAGATTTAAATGCTTTAATTTTTTTAAACAAATTTAACATAAATTTGAAATTAGAACACTTCTGCATTACTTAAAAATACCTCAAAAGTGGCTGTATAGTGTAACGTGGGTTTTTACAATATCCATTCAAATAAATCGGAAAGGTGCTATTAAAATTCTTTGTAGCATTAAAAATAAAAATAAAAAAATTCTTTTTTTACTAAACACGCTCTACAAATGTCAGCTAAAGTTTTAACTTTAAATAAATTTTATAATCATCATTATGCTGACTCTATAAAGTTTTTAGTTTTTTTAACTTTAAATTTTATAAAGTATAACCTTCACCTTTGTATTACTAATAATATATGATGTAGAATGCCAAAATACATCACAAAATGTAACAAAAATTTTTAATGAGATTAATTCAAATGAAACTCATTGGTGTTATTAAAATTATACTATACAAGTGTTTAAAAAAGCTAGAACAAAGTGAATATAGGCTTAAAAAGTAAACACTTTATTATTACTAAAAACACTATATAAAGAGCATAAAGATACTTTATTGTGGTGAAACTCATTGTTTTTTTTTTTTTTTTGCTATTAATCCATTTAAGATTCATAAAACCATTAAAATAACTCTATATAGATGCTTGTAATAAAAAAATTTTAAAAAAAAGATAATATAGACTTTATAAATTTAAACACTTCACCTTTAATGAAAAATACTATATAAAGACTAAATACACCTTAATAAAGTGTAACCTGTTTTTTTTTAAAAAAAAGTGTAACCTAGGCTTTTATACGTTATCAATTCATATGAAATTTATATTCACTATTAAATAACTCTATAATTTTTTTCACAAAGAAATAAATTGAATAGAAAATTAATATAGATTTGAAAGCCAAAACACCGTAATCCTACTTGACTCCGACCTAAAACTCATTTTTAAATGCTATAAATTAAAATATTATAATTATTGTAATCGGCGATCGAAGAAAGCAGAGAAAAACTTGCCAATCGGCGATAAGTTGGTTCTTCGTGAGAAGGGAATTCCATTCAGTGCCTAGCGAAGCCGTCAGGCCAATTCCAAGAGTGCCTCGCTGATCATGCATCCCGGATTTTCCTTCAGCTTCCCCTGATCACATTGAATTCATCCCCTTCGTTGGAGAATATGGTGACGATTCCCGATTCATTACACCACATTATTCTATGGCTTTCTGGTTTCATTCAGTAATCGATCGAGGTCATCGGACTGTGTTTTTGCAAATTTTCCTGGACAAGGGATCTCATAATCCAGAAAGATATTGCACTCCATGTGTAGCAAAAGGTATTGGCTTAATATCGAGACACACTAGATTGAGCGATGATCGAAATGACTACGCAAATTTGATTGTAGCGCATTATAATTCATATGCATCAACACAAACATATTTGTATTGGAAACTGTTTAGATCATTTCCATCGTCATTTGCTAAAGGATATTTTGATATGCTCGTTGCTGAAGACATATTTACCTATTCAAGATATTCTGAAGAGATTAGCCAAAACGAACTAGATTTTTTTTTGTTTAACTTTGGGGTTACAGGGTTGGGTTCTCGTGTTGACTTGAACCCGTACATCTACAATTTTAGCCAAAAGTATATTCAAGAATTTAGAATTCCACAGCAATGAACTCACCTTATCTATGATGCCTAATCTTGTGGAATTGAATGTAAGATGCCGTTATCTTCACGAACTTACACTAATCCATTGCCCTAAGTTAATAAGACTATCTGGATTTGAGTTGGATACTAAATTGATTATATGGTTGCAAAGTAAAATGTTGGAGCAATACTCTACATGGTTTCAGAGCATATTCAAAGGTATTAGAGAGTTGGAAATAGTTGGATGTCATGAGCTGAGATGGTTGCCAGAAGACATCAAGAATTGTCACAGTCTTAGAATACTATCAGTTATTAGATGTGGCAAGATACTCTCCATGCCTGATTGGTTGCTGAAAATGCCAAATCTAGAGGAAGTTTTAGTGTCAGGTTGCACATCAATATCACATGTTCCAGATGAGCTCAAACAACAATGGAATGGTCATATCATCATCGAAGGATGTCCCAAGCTACAAGCTCTACCTAGATGAGTCAAGCATCTTAAATTTTTACTCTCTATTTGTTTTGTTAATGGACAAGTATGAATGATAATTTATTAGTATCTGATTATTATATTTACCGGTTGATACTGTTCTAGCATTCTTTGATATGAAATGGGTCAAATATTATATGGTGGCAACCTATTCAAAAACCATAATTTCTCATAGCAGAAAACAAAAATGCTTTAGAATTATTTAAATGCTTGCAGAGGTGTTACAAAGGTTGAAATGATGAGAATCTATTCAAAAATCATTTTATGGAGAGGATGACAAAAATAACGGGTGGAGGTGTTACAAAGATTTAAATGCTTTCAATTTTTAAACAAATTTAACATAAATTTGAAATTAGAACACTTCTGCATTACTTAAAAATACCTCAAAAGTGGCTGTATAGTGTAACTTAGGTTTTTACAATATCCATTCAAATAAATTGGAAAGGTGCTATTAAAAAATAACTTTGTAGCATTAAAAATAAAAATAAAAATTCTTTTTTTTACTAAACACGCTCTACAAAAGTCAAGCTAAAGTTTTTAGACATTTTAACTTTAAATAAATTTTATAATCATCATTATGCTGACTTATAAAGTTTTTAGTTTTTTTAACTTTAAATTTTATAGAGTATAGCCTTCACCTTTGTATTACTAATAATATATTATGTAGAATGCCAAAATACATCACAAAATGTAACAAAAATTTTAAATGACATTAATTCAAATGAAACTCATTGGTGTTATTAAAATTAATGACATTAATTCAAATGAAACTCATTGGTGTTATTAATCTATTTAAGATTTATAAATCCATTAAAATAAATCTATATAGATGCTTGTAATAAAAAAAAATAAAAAAAAGATAATATAGACTTTAAAAATTAAAACACTTCACCTTTAATGAAAAATACTATATAAAGACTAAATACACCTTAATAAAGTGTAACCTAGGCTTTTATACGTTATCAATCCATATGAAATTTATATTCACTATTAAATAACTCTACAATTTTTTTCACAAAGAAATGAATTGAAAGCCAAAACACCGTAATCCTACTTGACACCGACCTAAAACTCATTTTTAAATGCTATAAATTAAAATAAGAGTATTAAAATATTATAATTATTGTAATTATTATAATTATTGTAATTATTGTAATCGGCGATCGAAGAAAGCGGAGAAAAACTTGCCAATCGGCGATAAGATGGTTCTTCGTGAGAAGGGAATTCCACCATTGCCAGTGCCTAGCGTGATGCTTGGTTCCTCTCGTGAGAAGCTAATCCCTCATCCGCATACAGACAAATCATTCCGAAGGAGCGAAGCCGGCAGGCCAATTCGAAGAGTGCCTCGCTGATCATGCATCCCGGATTTTCCTTCAGCTTCCCCTGATCAGATTGAATTCATCCCCTTCGTTGGAGAATATGGTGACGATTCCCGATTCATTAATTCAAGGTTAGTGTCATTTCATGAATCGATATTTGGTATTTGCATTCGATTGGAAACAGCCGATTGTTTTGAGTTGAAAACACTTAGCCTTACTTGCCAAGTTCGCTTAGGGTTTCCAAATTTAGATCAGAAGTCAGAACTCCGATCTCTATTCTCCAAATGAACTCATTCGATTTCTTTTTGGATATTTTGTGAAAATTACACCACATGATTCTATGGCTTTCTGGTTTCATTCAGTAATCGATCGAGGTCATCGGACTGTGTTTTTGTGTTCGCCGATGCAATGTTTGAACGCACAGCACCAGATGCAACCAGGTGTTCGACGAAAGGTGGGCATAAGGTAGAAGACGAGTACCAACCATTGGATCTGGTCGCCAATCCAACGACGCAGGCGAACTGAATTTGGATCAGCTGGGGCTCACGACCCACTTCCCCGGCCCGAATTGTGTACCCACAACTTCCAACCGAGCGGTCGAGATTAATTCAAGAAATGCAAGGTCAATACTATTTCACCCATGCTGCATTTCACGTTATTTCAGTTTAATTTGGTCAGTTATAACCGAATCATTGACATAAACTTAATATTAAATAAGATAATATTAAAATTGAGTGAAAAGACGTATTTTGAGTCCTATCATTCTAGCTAAATCACATAATTCAACATAATTTAAATGTGATGCATATGAAAATAATTGTATTTAAAAATATTTTTAATATTGATATAAAGGTAATAAAGTTTATTATAAGTTACCTATATATTTATTATAAGTTAATAAAGTTTGAATTTATAAAGGTAAACGGAATAATGATAAAATAAATATTCTTAATTATGCAATTAAACATTTATGATGCCAATTTCTCTTATTTTTCTTTTTGTATTATTTCCCTCTATTTTTTTTCTATAAGAAATACACTAAACCATTGAACTTACCACACAACAACTAAATCATTAAAACTTAACGCAAATTAATCCTATATTATCTAATCATCTAAAGAATGTTGTTCTAGGATTCATTTACAATGTTTACTCAAAAGTAACATTGGAGGGAATTAAACAATTTTAGGTTGAAAAGATATATTTCACGTTTCATATGTAGGTTGACTAGAGAATTTTGATAATTAATAGAGAGATAACTTCGTTAAAATGAAGTTAATATTTTTTAATTTATTTTTCTCACTTTTGAATGAAATAAATCAAGAAAAATAAGAGAGTTGAGTTTCATTCAATTGCCTATTCTATTAAGTTAAAATAAAAAAAGAAAATGTTGGATATATGTTTCGCCTCCTCTTAATTCCTTCTCACTTTAGGTCCACTAATATAAAAAGGCCCAAGGACCTTATTGCAATAAAGGGAGGATTTCCCTGTTATAGGCAAAAATTGAGATTAAATCTTTTAATTTGAGTCTTTTTCAAGAAACTCCTCCTTGTGATAAACCCTGCAAGAACCATACAAAGAAGAAAATAAAGATGAGAATTTGTGGTAAGTTTTTGAACTTCACATATGAAATTAATGTCTCTATGTGTGTAACTAGTATTAAATTAAGGCACAAGAATAATTGAGTGACAACAACATTAAAATTTAACATAGAAAATTAACAAAAAAAATATAAAAGATAAAAGATATTAAGAAATATGCAAGATCATCCAACATGGAACAAGCATATGCCTCGTTACAAAAAAAAAATGAAATTCCCTAAAAAATAATTTTTTTTTGAAAAAAAATACTAATTTATTTAAATCGAAATCTAGAAGAGATAATAAAATGTATCAACTTCATGATAACGGATGAAATATCTTAATTTTTTTAAATTATAAGGAGCAGTTTTCTTCTCTCTCCCTTTTCTAGAGTTACATAATCAAACCATTCATCTAATTATCACTACAACGAATAACACATCTACGAGAGAATCGAGAATATACGTTCATTAGATAGATAATCATATTCAATCTTCACCTTTGAAGGATTAGAGAAACCTAGTAGAGAATATTATAAATCAAACATTTTCTATAATAGTGTAATTCATCCTTTCAACTTCAGTATTAGGTATCTAGTTCTATGTATGATCAAGTATATTAGATTGTCCCTTTAATGCACTATATTAAATTCGAATTGATTGAGCAACTAAGATTAGATCCTACTTGGTTCAGTTGATCGAGATGGATCAAATCACTTCAAGTTTACTTCATCTTTTTCATCATGTCTTCCCTACACAAAGAGGTTTTGAGCATCCTCCTACTATCCTTGAATTAGTAAAGGTTGAGGGAAGATAAAGTATAGAAAGGTTAGAGAAGCTATATCAAGTTATATATCACATGGGAGATCACTTTCCCTGTGTTCAAGGTAAAGATGAAGATGCACCAGTAAATCAAACAAAAAAAAAACAAATCAATAATATATTATTGTTCTACAAGAATAAACCATACTAATCAACAAAGAGCTATTAATAATCATATAAAATGAAGAGCAAATCATGAGCCACACCAAATTAGTCCATTACATCTATGTGGAAAAATGGCATCTGAAAAATAAGAATAGTATTGTAAAATCTCAACAATCAACCTTCATTTAGAGAAAAGATAAAATCAACCTACCTTCATTGTTCAAGAACACTAAGGCTATGTTCTGTTGAATAAAATCCACGGTGGAAAGAGATGATTCATTGTACTTTTCATCTCTTTCCACCGTGGATTCCATTTAACAGAACATAACCTAAATGTATCATGGAGCTACTCAGAGTCTATTTGATACAATCATTGAACCAGTGTAGAAAAAAATGATCAAGAGTTGGAGTAATCAAAGGCGCTGATGATGTCTGCAAATCCAAGAAAAATAGTGAATGTCAGAGATACAAAAACCATTTAAAACACAATTTTTTTTTTACAATATGTAGATATTCAATTAGGCTGAACATGATTTTTATTCTTTAATCTGAGACTTACGATCACACAACACCAGCTACTTCTCTCGAAGGGTGATATTGATACATACCAGTAGGAGTAAGTGTGTGAAGAAATGCAAGGAACCTTCATCTTCGCGGCGACGCAAGATGTCATTGAAGAACTTCCATCCATTTATAAAGAGCACATGCACTCGGAGGGCAAATGCAGTTGATGATGTAGATAGAGGTCCAAAACCAGAAACATTCCCGTTCAAGCTCGATGATGGAGAGCATGTAATTGGCTGACCATTTCTTCTTCCATACTGCTACTCTTCTGCCACTTGCCTGTTGATGGCCTCCAGCGATGGATACTTTTGAACACGCTACTCATTCCTCAAGCATTCAACCTTCTTGTGCAGAGCAGCCTCTGCACAAGAAGCTTTGAAACTAAATAGATATAAGCTAAGCTTTTAACTAATGTTGAATTTATTATTTTTATAAAATCCTGGATCATCGTTTGGTTGATTGGATTTTTTTTATTAATATTAGGCATGTCTCGCCCCTTGTGCTAAGATCTTTGTGAGAAGCTTTGAAACTGTCTCTTAATTGTACTTGAAATTTCAATGATTTCGATGTTGACTCTATGTAATTGGTTACATGTTGACTTTATGTAATTGGTTACTTGATTAACTATGGCTCGAACCCACCCCCCCCCCCCCCCCCCCAATCTCTAGGATTTGAAAAAACATTTCTTTGCTCTTTATATAGGCAAAACATAGCAAAATTCTAAAATCAGTCTACCAATTTGGAAGATATACCTCATTCTATACTTCACTAACACCTTAATAATACCTCGAGAAATGACCTCTATTCCATATAGGATAAAACTCTATCATAAAATTATTTACCATTTTTTTATTTTACCAATTTTTTAAAAATTATTTGTCTTTATATTAAAATTTTTTTTCCATCATTATTAGAAAATTGACTAATTTGACTTTTACACAGAAGACAGAGATAATATATATGGTTTTTTTTAGGTGTGTGAGAGAAAAAAAAACTATATCAATGCATTTGAGCACCATATTATTACTTTTTTTTACCAAAAATCTTTTCTTCAATAGCATACACAAATCATTACCTTCATTTAATAGCATTCAAACATGAGATACCCTTCTTCATCTAAATGCTAAGCCCAACCCTGCTAACACCAATGAAAATGTATATGAAGATTACAATGACAAGATAAATGTAAGAGATGGTTAGAAGATAAAGGATCTATAACTACCTCATGAAAACGGTGACGAAAACAATGTTCCTTTGCTTCCATACTAGTCTCCCTTATAGCAGTTATTGCCTTTGTCTCCCTAGGCTCAAGATCTCACTAAAAAGTCCTTTATAATCCTTACAAAGTCCCCTAAAATGCTTAGGAAGCTTCCATATATATTTCCTTGATGTAAGTCCTTGAAAATAAGCCAAATCAAGACAAAAAATGGAAAGAAAGTTTGACATGAGGACAAAATTATGTTCATGATTATAATCATACCCTAGCTATGATTCTTCATGTGCCATTTATGCAAAATTGAACAATGGGTGAAATTGCTGTGATCATTGTTAGTGGCTAGTTGTGATTTATTCTATGCATATCTTGCTATAGACATGTTCATAGCGACAATTATAATCACAGGCTATGATTCTTCTTATGCCCTTTATGTGTAATTTAATAGTGGACGTTATTGCTATGATCATCATTAGTGGCTGGCCATGATTCATTTTATGCAGATCTTGTGATTAGGGTAAGACATCTTCACAGCAATAATTATTATTGCAACCTAGCCATGATTCTCTCTAGACTCATCCGGAGAATGCAATCATGATTGTCATCACCGATTAGTCAGCATTCATTGTAAACAAGCATTCTAAAATGGTCAGAGGAAAATCTCGCATGGTCTACAATTTTAAAAGGGTAAATGATAACACACATAAAGACCAATACGTACTGCCAAGTATTGAACTTCTTCTTGCTAAAATAAAGGATAAACAAACTTTTAGCAAATTTGACCTGAAATCTAGTTTTTATCATGTCTTAATGGCTGAAGAAAGTATCCAGTGGACGACTTTCATTTGTCCACAAAGTCATTATAAATGGCTAGTAATGTCATTCGGATTAAAAAAATGCACCATCTATTTTCCAAAGAAAAATGGATAATATTTTCAAGGACATGGATGCTTTTCTTTATGTCTATATTGATGACATTCTTATTTTTTTCAGACACCATCAAAGATCATGTTGTCCATTTGAAGAAATTTTTCACCAGAGTTCAAGAAAAAGGACTTATTCTATCAAAAACCAAAATGAAAATTGGTGTTACCAAGATTGAGTTTCTTGGATTAGAAATAGGAGAAGGGATGATAAAATTGCAACCGCATATTGTCAAGAATCTCCTTGATTT
Source organism: Costus lasius (assembly GCA_027563935.2). Taxonomy (NCBI): domain Eukaryota; kingdom Viridiplantae; phylum Streptophyta; class Magnoliopsida; order Zingiberales; family Costaceae; genus Costus; species Costus lasius. The sequence continues at coordinate 71,126,618 of CM050452.1, forward strand.
TCCAGATGCTTCTTTAGAAACATTAAAGGGAGTACAAAGATTTTTGGGGATCCTCAACTACACCAGAGCTTATATTCCAAATTTGAGCTGATTAACTGGACCACTCTACAATAAGTGTTCTAAGACTGGTGAACGACGATTCAATCGTCAAGATTGGGAATCCATTAAGAAAGCTAGGCAAATTGTAAGCAATCTGCCACCTTTACAACTCCCCCCTCCAACGGCGTATATTGTGATAGAAACTGATGGATGTCTAACGGGTTAGGGAGGAGTTCTTAAATCGAAGCATTCAAATTATGAAGCACAGAGTAAGGAGAAAATAGCATGTTATTGTTCTGGCAAATATAAGACAGCCATCTCAGCAATTGACGCAGAAATTATGGCTTGTATTTACTGTCTAGATAAATTCAGAATATTTGTTCTAGACAAATCAGAGTTCACGCTTAGAACTGATTGCCCGGCTATAGTTTCCTTTTTTTTTCAGACAATTACCTCAAGCAAGTTATCTCGCAACAAATAGGTTAACTTCATTGATTTCGTGACAGCCTTTGGGGTACAAGTAAATATTGAGCACATTAAAGGCTCTAACAACATGGGAGCGGGATAAGTTATCTCGGATCATTGCTACGAATCTTATCATCAAGAATCTGTCTACTTGCATAAAATCTTCTCAAATCCATGAGATTTTGGCAAATTTTAGCACTCTTTCAAGAAATTTCACATACACAAAGGAATTTATAGATTTTTGAATAATCACAAGTAATTAAGGCTAAATAGATGCAAAAGTGGTGAATTTGGATTTAATTTAATAGTTAAAACATATTGAAAATCCTAAATAAATGCAAGATAACATAGACCCTCTTGCACCTATTTAACTTTCTTAACCAAAATTGAAAATTAATTTTAAATTCAAATGAGTGAAGGTGATCCTTGGAAATAAATAAAAATTAATTAATTAGAAACAATTCATATACTCATAATAGAAGGCACCTTTAACTATTCAAGAAGATGCACATAGTAGAAAAGCTTATGAAGGTATCAAAGCAATTCCATAACTATGGTAAATTACAAATTCTGAAATTAAGTTATTGCACAATATTTCAAAAGATGAAAAATAAGTTGAGTATAGTGTTACATAGTGATGCAAGGTTTACAAATCATTCATGGCTCATTTATGACTAGATTGTGTTTAAACAAAACACACTGAAATTGCTGCCTTCCCCTGAAATTTAAGCCTTGCATGATTTTGGCAAGTTAACCTGTGCAAATTTAAGCCTTCCCCTAGAATGATGCTATGTTCGTCTTTTTGTATCTATCCAAAATTTCACCAAAAATATGTTAGTGACCCCATTTCCCATATGCAACTTCAAATTCTTCAACTTCTAAAAGCTAGACCATGTTCCGTCATCTTCAAATACACAAATACTTCATTTATTCTAGTAGTAAATATTGATGCGTTGTATTTACACCACATTTTTGCCTATATTTTATACTATGTTTTGGGCTTGATTGCATGATTTTGTGCTAATTCTAATATTTTTACTTCACTTCGTACAGAATCTTCACTTTTTTTGGTTTTTATGACAATGTAGGTAAAATGGCATAAAAATGATGAATTTCGAGAGTTTTGAGACTATATTATGATTCCCGAGGAGATCACGAGCTTACACGTCAAATTTGGAGCAAAAACGGTGAAGATTTCAACTTTCACGGCCTTGGCCGTAATTATAAAGTCAGTCGTAATTTTGGCGTTGAGTGAAGGGCGAAAACTGGCTAAGTATGGATATGCATAGAAACTTTCACGGGTGAAGCCGTAATTTTATTACGGTGTGTGAAACTTTCTGTGACTTAAGGCCTGTACACACAGAAAGAATCACGGCCTTGGCCGTGAACCTGTTACGGACCGTTAAAACGTCCGCCCGTCGAGTTTTTCACTCGATTCTCCACCGATTCGAACCAGATTTGAACCAGACTTTGCAGAAACATTCCTTAATGGGTTCCAAACCGGTCTAGCTATAAAAGATTGGATTTTTCGAGGGTTAAAGAGAGTTTTTTCGGACGAACACACTCGGCGGCGGCGTAATGGGGCGAAAGTCAATTTTCGAGCAGATTCCGGTGAGATATCACGCAAACGATCAGTTTTCTTTACTCTTCTTCATCATCAGAATGAGGGGAAGCACGTTAATTATTTTCTTAGTGATTTTCTTACGAATTTTTAGAAGATTATTACTTGTTCATCATGTAAACATGTTTTTTATTAAGAATATGAGTGAGTAGATTCTTACTTCGGGATTAAGGGCTTAGCCCGCTGACTTTTATGAATTAAATATTTATTCATACTCTTTTATATATGAATGTTTCATCATGATTTGATTAAAGTTGTACTTGATTAGTGATTTACCTTGGCTATGTATAATTGCGTATTTGACATTGCGAAAAGTACTAAGAGGTGAATCGCAACGTCCAATCTATTTTAATTGAACCTTTGAATCCAATCACGGGAGTAGATTGGATTCATCTGAAGGATTTAACCAGCTTTTCATAGAACTTAATGGATTTAGTTGCGTTAACTGTCACAAGAGTGGGAGTTAGCATAATTAAATACTGTATTACACTCCGGGAGGAGGTAGTATGTACATTAGGAAAAGTTCCTTTCATGATAGATTTTTTCTGTTGATTGGCTTATCATTATATGATTCATGCTAGTCGGCGAGGTGAAACCTAGAAATCCCGACTTTCTAAAACTTGAATCCCCTTTAAAGTTGTTTCTGAATTGTTCGTACTTAGAGTTCAAAACAACCATCTACTAGATTCAAATGAATTGAAGAGTCAGTACTTAACCGCCTAATCCTCGTTGGGAACGATAATCTTTTTATTACTTCGATAACTCTGTGCACTTACGGAGCGTATCAAGTTTTTGGCGCCGTTGCCAGGGATTACGACCAGTCAATATTGACTTATTAGATAAGTTTGGAGACTAGGCACTTTTCTTTCTTTTGTTTTAGTATTGGTTTTTTACTTTTCTTTTCTTTTTGATTGTTATATTATTTTCTGTTTTGACTTACATGTTGTATGCCCAAAATTTCTTGAACAGGTACTTTAGTTCCAGGAGACCCAGAAATTAAGCGTACATTTCGCCTTCGAAGGAGACTGCAGTTTGAGACTCGGAAGGTTTCTGAAGAAGGAGTAATGGCGGCAAATAATCAATCTTTGAGGGACTTCGCAATACCGAACATCCAGGGCTTTAATTCAAGCATAGTTTGACCCAATGTTGAGGTGAACAATTTTGAGCATAAACCAGCATTGATGACAATGGTCCAGTAAAATCAATTTGGGAGAGCCCCAAATTAGGACCCTAATCTCCATCTAGCTGTCTTTTTATAATATTGCAATAATGTCAAAGTTAATGGAGTTTCATCTGACGCAATAAGACTAAGATTGTTCCCGTTTTCTCTCAGGGACCTTGCGAGAGCTTGGCTATATTCGCGACCAGCATGATCTATCACCACCTGGGATGAGCTTTCCAGAGCTTTTCTGAACAAATACTTCCCCACTTAGCAAAACTGTTCAACTGCGCAACAGGATGATCACTTGCTTTGCACAATAAGAGGGAGAATCTCTCTATGACGCCTGAGATCTCTTCAAGGAGCTTCAGCGTATGTGCCCAAACCATGGACTCCAAGCATGAGTTCTAATCCACATCTTTTATAATGGGTTGGATTATAACACTAAGTTGATGGTGGACGCTGCGGCTGGAGGAACAATCATGAGCAAGGGCATGGTAGAAGCGACAGCTCTACTTGAGGATATGACCATGAACCATAACCACTGGTCAAGTGAGAGAGGTACTACTTCTACGGGACTTGGTAAGTACCATAACGATTCCTTGACATCTCTTGCAGCAAAGGTAGATTCGTTAGCACAGAAGTTAGATTCTTTTTCCTTTCCCTCAGTTTTCGTTAATGCAATTTCCTGTGAAGTGTGTGGTGTAACAGGGCATAGTTCATCTGAGTGTCAACTATTCGCCTCATCACAAGAAGAGTCTAGTCAAGAGCAAGTCAACGCCTTGGGGAATTTTAATCAAAGACCAGTGAATGACCCATATTCTGCAACTTACAACCCAGGATGGAGGAACCACCCCAACTTGTCCTACAAGAACAATCAAGTGCTAGTACCTCCTCAGTATCCACAGTAGAATAACAGGCCACCACCAGGCTTTCAATCAAGACAGTATGGATAGCCCCAGAAGTCAAACTTGGAGACCGTGCTATAAGGAATTGTTCTACAACAGAAGAAAAGTAATGATGACCTCGCTGAAGCTATCAAACAGCTGACATCTCGTGTGGATGCCTTGGCTACCCACAACAAGATGCTGGAAAACCAGATTGCTCAGCAAGCAAGTTCTATTGGCAGGCCTAGGATTACGGCCGAAGCCAAGAAACCTTTACGGACCGTAAGTTTTTACCATTTAAGCTTAATGAGCGGCTTAGGGTTTACGCCCACGCTCGTAAATCGACGATTTTCAATGATTCCTTCTGCAAGTGGCGACGAAACCTTTCCACAAACCTTCCTCTACTTCCAGCGAGTAGTTTCTAGCAATCATCCACCAGATTTCCGCCGGATTTCATGAAGAAACGTTGTTCGTCCGCCAGTGCGCCCAAAACGCATTTTCGACCGATTCAAGCCCGATTTCTGCACTGATCTGTGAGGAAACCCCTCTATAACTTGTCTTTCAATCTCGGCACTAGATTTACATACGTATAGCATCAATTTTGAGCCGTTTGATTAGGCTTTTGCGGTGATTTACTATTTGGTTTTCACAGGCGAGTTCTAAGTTACTGTAGCATCGCGACTTCTTAGTAAAAATCACGTATTTTGGATCGATTTGATTGAGATTATGGCACCAAGTAGATCAGTGAGGACTAGGCCCTATGGGGTAATGAGGAAGGAGAATGTACGAGGACCACACCCTCCTAGATATCCTAGATATAGGATGGTTCATGGGGTGCTCCTGGAGATATTCAAGCTAGCACAAATGTCAACTGTGGAGTCTCCGATCCCATTCAGTTTGTATCCTCCTTCCGATACACCATGGGAGTATCCGCGAGTTTCAAAAAAGGTGGATATTGAGAGGATGTCCCCAGGTCCGAGCACAAAGAGACAGATTGATAGATTCTGTGAGTGCCTTTATTTCATTAATATGCAATTTAATGTTATTCTTTGATATTATGCATGAAGCCTCACATCTATCTTATTTGTTAGCATGATTTTAGCGGTCTTGATGCGGATACAACCACACATAGCATTTTTATGTTTTCTTTATGTGTGTGTGTGTTGCATCTAGATATTAGGTGATATTTGACGTTAGGATTGATATTGTACATATATGGTGGTATTAGACATAGGGATGGTGAACATTGTGTAGATAGGATGATTTTGTATGCATTTGATATTCATCATGTGTCTGGGATGTCTTATGATGGTTTTGGATGCTTGGTTAATGAGTTTATGCATTTTAGATTGATTGTGATATATATTTTGATATTTAGAGTGAATACTGACTTAGAACGGTAAACTGTGATATGAATGATGAAACTTGATGGTATTTGGCATTTGAGACTTGATTACCATGTAAAATTTGATTATCTTCGATTTGGTATAATTTCCAGATTTTTCTGAGTTAAATTTTTCTCTTTTGATATAATTGTATAGGGTTTCTCCAATAGTACAAAGCGAAATCTTGCAAAAATTTTTTTGAAATTCTTCATTTATTGAGTGTTTATATATATGTAACAATTTAAGTCTAGGGTATCCTATCTCATGTTTAGCTAATTCTTCACAGCTCTATTGGTATGAATTCTGAATGTTTATAATTTTTAAGGATACACCAGATTGTTTTTTTTTATCCTCAAATTTGAACTTAGAAAGCATTTTGGCATTTAATTTGATGACTTAGAAATTTTTTTGAGATTTCATGAAGACTTAAATTGTTGAGTAAGATCAATTCTAGTATTGATAAAATTTATATATAGATTGTTGTATGTTCGAACAACATGTGCATAGTGTTTCTGTACTTTAAGTTTAATTTATTTGCCTTTTGTTGACAGAAAATTTTTATGGATAGAAATTTGGTGATATGTATATTTAGCTTGAGATTTGTTCCAACTCATCTAGGTGTGAAATCTAAAGTTATAAGTTAACACTAGTCGACTTTCTCCAGATTATTAAAAAAAAAAAAGAAGAGAGAGAAGAGAAATGACTCCTGCGAAAAATTAGCAGTGGTACCGAAGGCATGAGTTGAAGTCTGAATAAAAAAAAAGAATATATATATATATATATATGGAGAAAAAGAGAAAGCTGTAGGTTAAGTGGGCAACTTCGCTAACTTTAAAATCAAAACCATGAGTTAAATTATACTACTTTGCGATATACTTTAAACAATGTTATGGTGCATAACAGTTTAAATACTAAATTGCATTAAAAAATCTCTTATTTATAGTTTCGTCAAGTGACTTGAAGTGATTCTCTATCTATTGATAAAAGGGGATTTATTAAGCTTGAAAGTATTTGATACTTGACACGTGTTGAATGAATATTAAGACATCAATTGTGAATTTTATCTTTCTTGGATTGTAAATTCTTGATGATTTATTTTTATTGTGAGTTCTCCTAGATGATTTAAGTTCTGAAAAGTTGATTGCTTGAAATGTGGACTGAGAACTTTATTGATGGTAGAACAGTTGAGTGCACCTTATATTTACATTCTTTATTCATATTGATGTATTGCTTGAGGACAAGCAAAATTCTAAGTCTATGGTATTTTGATGTGTTGTATTTACACCACATTTTTGCCTATATTTTATACTATTTTTTGGGCTTAATTGCATGATTTTGTGCTAATTTTGGTATTTTTGTTTCACTTAGCACAGAATCTTCACTTTTTTTAGTTTTTATGAAAATATAGGTTAAATGGCGTAAAAATAATGGATTTTGAGAGTTTTGAGGCCATATTATGATTCCCGAGGAGATCACGAGCTTAAACGTTAAATTTGGAGCGAAAACGGTGAAGATTTCAACTTTCACAGCTTTGGCCGTAATTATGAAGTCAGCCATAATTTTGGCGTTGAGCAAAGGGCGAAAACCGGCTAAGTATGGATATGCACAGAAACTTTCATGGGTGAAACCATAATTTTATTACGGTCCGTGAAACTTTCTGTGACTTAAGGCCTGTACACACAGAAAGAATCACGGCCTTGGCCGTGAACCTGTTATGGACCGTGAAAACGTTCGCCCGTTGAGTTTTTCACCCGATTATCCACCGATTACAACCAGATTTGAACCAGACTTTGCAGAAACGTTCCTTGATGGGTTCCAAACCGGTCTAGCCATAAAAGATCTGATTTTTGAGGGTTAAAGAAAGCTTTTTCAGACGAACACACTCGGCGGCGGCATAAAGGAGCGATAGTCAATTTTCGAGCAGATTCCGGCGAGATCTCACGCAAACGATCAGTTTTCTTTACTCTTCTTCATCATCAGAACAAGGGGAAGCACGTTAATTGTTATCTTAGTGATTTTCTTACGAATTTTTAGAAGATTCTTACTTGTTCATCATATAAACATGTTTTCTCTTAAGAATATGAGTAAGTAGATTCTTACTTCGAAATTAAGGGCTTAGCCCGCTGACTTTTATGAATTAAATCTTTATTCATACTCTTTTATATATGAATGTTTCATCATGATTTGATTAAAGTTGTACTTGATTCGTAATTTACCTTGGCCACATATAATTGCGTATTAGACGTTGCGAAAAGTACTGAGAGGTGAATCGCAACGTCCGATCTATTTTAATTGAACCTTTGAATCCAATCACGGGAGTAGATTGGATTCGTCTGAAGGATTTAACCAGCTTTTTATAGAACTTAATGGATTTAGTTGTGTTAACTGTCATGAGAGTAGAGAGTTAGCGTAATTAAATACCATATAGCACTCCGGGAGGAGGTAGTATGTACATTAGGAAAAGTTTATTTCATGATAGATATTTTCTATTGATTGGGTTATCATTGACTGATAAAATTCTACCGCTGGCACACTGGGTAAACAATACTAGGGTTTTTCTTATCTAAATACTTATTTTTTTAGCTATACTTATATTTCTTCTCACAGATATGTTGGTAACTTAAAAGAAAGGAGCTTAGAAAGATCAATTAGCAAAAGACCCAACATAAGTGATTCGTAAAGCTGTCATGCGCATGCTGCCATGCAACAAATTGCGCGATGTAAGTTGTACCTCATTTTCTTCAATGTTTTGCTTAAATGATAGTAGTAGCCTTAGAAATTGAACATTTAAGTTTATAGATCTCCAGAAGTTATCAAAAGTGCGATCTACCTACGTGAACATTAATTTTGAGTATGTCACAAATTAGTCAAACTGAGTCAAAATTAATTAAATGTGACCATTGTGGAAATAATGGAATTTTAACTCCAAAAAAATTTTGAAAAATAGGGAAGGAAAGCAATGTCTTATATCGCATCCCAACATCTTTAAATATTTATCATATTAATGCATTTATCCAAAACTAACTTATTACCATCAATGATTTGATTATCAAAATTAGTCAACCACAGTTCAGAGGAGGCTCTATTTAACCACATATGATATGGAAAAATTCTTTAAGGAGGTGATCACATAATTGGCTTAGTCAATATTTACCTAAATCAACTCAATTGGATGTTGGAAGTCAAGATAAAAATAAATGAAAGTCTCATAAAATAAAAAATAAATAAATAAAAGAATACTGACATCTAATACGTCTCTCATATTCTCTCTAATTCCATATCATTTTTATTCCATCTTCTACCATGCTTACCTTAAAAGTTTTAACAAAGCAAACCCATATCAAAGTAATTAATTTTTTTTACACTTCCTCACTCACTTCCCTAATCATTCTATCAAATTTTCCCATGCTATGACAGACATTCTTATGCTTCAACTATAAATAGGCACCTCTTTCATGCAAGAGGAGATGCAGTGAAGATGCTAAGGGGATGCTAACAAGACAAACATCCGCAACCTTGATGGAGCCCTCTCGTAATGAAGAACGAGAATGATGCTAGGACCCTACAAAAATAAGTACTAAGTTCCCAATCCACCTTGATCCAGATGTAATACCTTTAAAATCAATGGAAGAGGGCACATACGTAGAATGTTTTTCATATTATATCTATTCTCCCATGAATGTTGCGTGACATATTTCCAAAAAAAAAAATACTTTGTTGAATAGGGATGTTGCATGGAACTCTTCCCTTAAATAACACCACCTCATGCCAACCCGCCTTGTTGTATAGGCCAAATAACACCGAGTAGATTGACGAGTCATTGGCTTAAGGAACCAAGAGATGTAGTCAACCTCTTGATGGTGCTATATGGATGCTTTGGATGGCAATATAAAGTAAGGCTTAGTTTAAGAGTTTGAGAGTGTAGTGCAGTTATAGCTGCGCAGATGTAGCAGTAAGTGACTAGGAGTTTCGTAAATTGCAGTCCAGTTGCTACTATCTAAGTACTATAGCAATATGGTTTAGCTCAATTGACTCATTTCAAGCTCGATTTGAGCCAATTGAAATTGGAAAATAACATTGATGGGTCTAGTCCACTAGCGAAGGGAAGGTGAGGGGAGAGAGGAGCATGTCGGGTGGGGGGAGCTCGCGTCAATGGGATGGGGAAGGGATGCTCATCAGTGAGGGGGGAGCTCACTGGGCTGAGAAGGGGGCAAGCTTACTAAGGCAAAGAAGGGGCAGGCTTGCCGGGATCTTGCTGGGCGGAGAAGGGGGGAGCTTGCAGCGATAGGGCGGAGAAGGGAGGGGGAACTCATGCTTGCTGGAGGGGGGAGGGGAGGATGTTCACCGGGGCAGAGAAGGGAGGGGGAGCTCATGCTTGCTGGGCAGGGAGAGGGGAGGAGGGGAGGAAGCTTGCCAACCGAAGGGAGTTCATTGACCGAAAAGGGGGCGAGCTCACTTAGAGATGTGGGGGAGAGAGGGAGTTGGGTGAGGACGAGGTGAAAATTTACTATTGTCCACACTGGAGTTTGGCCAAACCGATAATTTTCTATCGTTACAGTCATAAGGCCTAAGTGAAGTGAGAAAGACCAAGCATAGACACACCACTACCCTTCTTGGTTGCATACTTGACAAGGGTGACATGCCTTTTAAGGGTTAATCCATATGCAAATATCATTCCCATCTCTAATAAAAGTGCCTAGTGGAGCCCACAAACCAATTTCTAAATGCATAATATGCTTTTGTGATGCTAAATATCTCGGAAGGAATTGAGAGCATCTATGTAGAGTGCCCCTCTAGATATTAAGTGTAGTATATCTCACCCATAGAAGTCCTTAGTTGTGATGGGCTTGAGGTACCTTATTAGGTAAGCCTTGTTAGATGGTTAATCCATAAAAAATTCAGCTCCCTTCAGTAAAAGGAACGCAAACAACACTCTATGTCACCTTATGAGGGCACCTCCTGTCATCAACCAACTGGAAGTGGAGAAGAGCAGCTCCAGCTTTCGATAATGAAATTCAGAGCATGTAGGTGGAATATCAAAAAGAGAGTGACCATGAAAAAACAGAGTGGAGGAGCTTAATTTTACCTGCAAAGGAGAGGAGTTTGCTCTTTGAGTTTGAGACTCTAGTACCTACTAACTTAGTAAGGGGCAAACAATCTTGGTGGTGAATGAAGCTAAATATGAGCGGAATACCCAAAAATTTGTTAGGGAGTGAGCCAATGAGAATAAAGTTATGGACATGGTGTGAGTATGTCCAAGTGTATAATTTGAATTTATCCAATTTTGCTTGAAGCCTAGGCATCTCCAAGAAATGCCATAGTGTTCTTTTTACAGCCATCATAGAGACTAAATTTTGCTTGACCACAGTGTAAAGGTTATTGATAAAGGCTATGTGAGTAACCATTGATGTCTTCTAATTAATATATATATATATATATATATATATATATATATATATATAATTTTTCAGAATAATTACTTTGAGTACATGGCGCACTTAGTCGTGAGTGTGGGGTCAAAAAGTGTTATATTGGAAATGTAATATGACCTTTATTAAATTCATCTTAAGCTAATAAGACTAATTGTTTAATGGGTACTGGCTTCCAATGAGCGCAAGCGCTCATTGTTAATTACCCCTAAAATTAGGGAACCTTTGATTAAGAGATCTATACTATGAAATGAAATGCAAGACTAAGCAATCTTATTCATGAACATTTTGAAAATACATGGCTTGTCATACATGAGCGATGGAAACAAACAACTTGTATTCGTCAAAAATTTAATCTTGCGACGGCTTATGAGACAATATCCGACCTAGGCAACACAATGTTATATTGAGGAACTACGCCCCGATGATAAACATCGACGTACACACCTCCCAAACAATATTCCATCGTAATCATTAAGGCATATTGGATATTGGAATTTAGAAGATCATCTACCCTTGACGGCGTGTTGGATGTTTGATTTGAATTTAAAAATATCCGGTCTTGCGACTTATTGGATATTTGAAAATATCCAGTCTTGCGACGGTTTATTAGGTGTTTGAATCTGGGATAATATCCGGCCCAGGCAACACAATGTCATATTGAGGAGCTACGCCCCGATGATAAACATCGACGTACGCACCTCCCAAATAATATTTCATCGTAATGCATTAAGGAATGTTGGATATTAGAATTTGGAAGATCATCCGGCCTTGACGACGTGTTGGATGTTTGATTTGGGAAAATTACCCAGCCTCGCGGCTTGTTGGATAATTTAAACTTGAAAATATCCAGTCTTGCGACTTATTGGATATTTAAATATGGGAAAATTATCCGGTCTTACAACTTTTGGATAATTTAATTTGGAAAAATTACCCGGCCTTGCGGCGTGTTGGATAATTTTGATTTGGGAAATTATCCGGTCTTTCGACTTGTTGGATAATTTGATTTGAGAAATTATCCAGTCTTTCGACTTGTTAGATAATTTAATTTGGAAAATTATCCGGTCTTTCGACTTGTTGGATAATTTAAATTATCCGGCCTTGCAGCGTATTTGATAATTAAATTTGGAAAATGCTTTAACCTTAACGAACGCAACGTCATATTGAGGAGTTACGCCCCGTTGATCAACATCGACGTACGCACCTCCCAAACAATACATCATTGCGATGCACTAAGGTTTTCAGTATTCAAATGAGAATGTTTTGAAAATTTTCTTTTGAAGTCCATGTTTAGACGTGACTCAAATTAAATCCGAGTCGTTATTTTGTATCACATTTTATTTCATTTCATCGTATATATTTTTTTTAATTATCTTTTCTTTCTGATCTTTTATATCATTTTTATTTCTTTTGGAGAAGAATAAAGTCACTCTCTTACTGAAGAAATGGCCTAACCTGGGTACCCAGTAGCGATTTTTAAGCTGGGTACCCTAATCACCGTCCGATCCAAATCAGAGTGGACACGGATCTCACAGCAAACATTTTCGTTAGCTGCCCCGTTACCGCCGCTTGTGTAACCCAGGTTAAGGTTTTTTTACTGTCGCTTTTTCATTTCCCCCCAAAACCCTGCACATCAACTCTAATTAACCTAACCCGACATCTCCATAATCATCCGAAACGAACCGGCGCTTGCTCTCCAACGATTTTGAATCTCCTGCTGCTTGCTCTCCGGCGACCGGCGCTTGCTCTCCAACGATTTCGAATCTCCTGCTGCTTGCTCTCTGGCAATTTCGAATCTCCTACCGCTTGCTCTCCGGCGATTTCCGACTAACTCCCTGGCAATAGATTAAAGCAGGTGAGTTGCACATTTTCTTTGTTCTATGTCGTCTTCGACACAAATCTTAATGTTGAAGCTGCTTCATTGTCGCATTTCTCTAACATTATTTTCTTCTTTCTAACATTCTCATTGTAAAGTTTGTGTCGCCTCCGAGGAAAAGGAGAGTCTGCTCTCGAGTCATCTTTAGTTAACTACGAAACAGGTAAACTATCATTTATACACAAACAAAAATTACTTAAATTTTGCCTGGTAGAATTTAAATTAGCGCATAGAAAGTTTGGGTTGATTCACATACACATTAGGGTTGATGCACATAGATTGTGGAGTTGATGAATACATAGATTGTGGAGTTGATGAATATAGACATTATGATTGATGAACATAGACATTAGGGCTAATGAACATAGACTATATGGATGTGCTGATCATAGACATTAGGGTTGATGAACATAGACATTAGGGTTGATGTGCATAGACATTAAGGTTGATGAACATAGACATTAGGGTTGATGTGCATAGACATTAGGGTCGATGTGCATAGACATTAGGGTTGATGAACATAGACATTAGGGTTGATGAACATAGACATTATAGTTTATGTGCATTGACATTAGGGTTGATGTGCATTGACATTAGGGTTGATGTGCATAAACATTAGGGTTGATGAACATAGACATTAGGGTTGATGTGCATAGACATTAGGGTTGATGAACATAGACATTAGGGTTGATGTGCATAGACATTAGGGTTGATGTGCATTGACATTAGGGTTGATGTGCATAGACAATAAGGTTAATGAACATAGACAATATGGTTGATGTGCATAGATATTAGGGTTGATGAACATAGACATTAGGGTTGATGTGCATAGACATTAGGGTTGATGTGCATTGACATTCGGGTTGATATGCATAAACATTAGGGTTGATGAACATAGACATTAGGGTTGATGTGCATAGACATTAGGGTTGATGTGCATTGACATTAGGGTTGATGTGCATAAACATTTGGGTTGATGTGCATTGACATTAGGGTTGATGTGCATAGACATTAGGGTTGATGTGCATAGACATTAGGGTTGATGTGAATAGACATTAGGGTTGATGTGCATTGACATTAGGGTTGATGTGCATAAACATTAGGGTTGATGAACATACACATTATGGTTGATGTGCATAGACATTAGGGTTGATAAACATAGACATTAGGGTTGATGTACATTGACATTAGGGTTGATGTGCATAAACATTAGGGTTGATGAACATTGACATTAGGGTTGATGTGCATAGACATTAGAGTTGATGAACATAGACATTAGGGTTGATGTGCATAGACATTAGGGTTGATGTGCATTGACATTAGGGTTGATGTGCATGGACATTAGGGTTGATGTACATTGACATTAGGGTTGATGTGCATAGACATTAGGGTTGATGAACTGAGTTTACTCAGCGTTGATGTGCATAGAAATTATTCATTGATTTTTATATTTTCTTAGTTTATACTCATTGATACAATTAAATTTGACATATTAGAGATTAAATTAGAGTTGAGACCTAAGGAATTTGGGTTGATGCACATGAACATTAGGGTTGATGACCTGAGTTTACTCAGCGTTGATCTGCATTATTATTCATTCATTTATATATTTTCCTTGTTAATACTCATTTTGTTGTTGATATTCATGGTCAGAAAAATGGGAAGAGCACCTGCAAAGATAACTCGATCTAATTTTAATAGATGTTCAATATCGAGATTACACAGCTTCATTGGACAAATAGCAGAGGGGAATAATTTGATTGAGTTGCTGCAGGCCACCCCTTTTGGCCATTTATTCACAGGGCCAACTATACCCTTGGATATGTTGGCTTTGGAATACTTGAGAAATAGATGGGACGAGCATAGATGCGGCTTCCTCATTAATGGAGTATTTTTGAACTTTACAATAAAGGAAGTATCGGCTATTTTAGGATTACCAGACATGGGAGAATTACTACAATTTCACCAGCGAACTCTAGATTCAAGCTTATATAAAGTTGACTTTAAAGGGAAAATTCCAAGAAGGCAAATGATAGAGGATAAAATGTGTATATATGTGGGCCCAAATTGCGAGATATTGGATGAGGAGAAAATGAAGAAGCTCAGTATTTTGTATTTATTTTGCACTTTCTTATTCTGTGGTGTTTACTACACCTTGGATCCACTTTTTTGTCGAATATGTGGACGATGTGATGAATTTGAGTAAATACAATTGGGCTGAGGCTATACATAGATATTTGACACATGGTATTACTCGAAGCTTCAGCGAAAATACTACATCATTTGCGGGGTGTGGCATCCTCCTTTGTGTAAGTGAAGTCTTTTTTCATAAGTATGTACTATTAAGCAAAGGATTGCTGATAATTAACATTAAAATCATTTTATTTTACAGGTTTGGTTATATGAACACTGCCCATTATGGAATGATATCAAGGTGGAGGGTGTTCAGCCTCACCTATTTCGTTGGGCGAAAATGCCTGCCGGAAGAAGAGCGACGTTTGAAAAGAACTTAGAAAAGCTAGATAATTCTCAGGTATATAGCTGAATCATGTCTTTCTCATTAAATGATGTTAATACTTAGCTCTAACCATATGGGTTATTATCTATGCAAGATAATTTTTGATATCGAATATGCCATACAAGATGATGCTGCACAAGATTAAGGGAGACAAGATTCAGACTCCCATAATGAAGAAGATCACCATGTAGATAGTGAAGAAGATGCTGCTGTTGTACATATTGAAGAAGATCATCCTGTAGATATAGAAATAAATGCTCATGTACATACCGAGACTGTTATTTCTGTCCCAGTGACCTTTGCTAAAGATGTGAGTATTCTTCTTTCTAACTATTTTATGAGATGAGTAATTATCTCCATTTTTTGTCCTTAAATTAATAGATGGTTTTATTTCTTGTAGATAAACACTGAATTGCTAGAAGATTCAGTTGGTACACATGAATCAGAGGCTGCAGAGGAATTAGAGAGGTTGAAAGCTATATTGCAAAAGGTGGAAGAAGAAAGAAATGAGTTTGGACATAAATGTCATCACTTGGAATCAAGGCTAACTGAAGAGAAGTTCAAAAGTCGAAATGCACTTTTTGAGAATGAGGTTTTGAAGGCCGATATAACGAAGCTGAAGAATGCACTAGAGGATATTATGGCCAGAGTAAGGAGCTTAACTGAAGAGAAACTCTCTCTAGAGATATCATGCCATAACCAGATTGTAGAGTATGAATCTAAATTAAAGGAGCTTAAAGATTCATATGAAACGAAGCTCAATGAACTTACGGCTGTATATGAGAAGTTGACAGAAGAGACTAAGCAAGAATTGGAATGGTCAGATGATGACAATCTAGCTGAAGGTGGAAATGATCCCGAGATGGGTAAGGGGAAAAGAATAAGAAAGGCCTCTGCAGCCCTAACCTCTCCTTATACCGAGATGGATATAAAAAAGAAGAGAGTTGATGTGCCACCATCTAAGCAATTCCAGGAGGTTAGTGCTTTATAACATGGCATTATTTCACATTGCTTTTAATAAACCATGTACATTGCTTTAATTTGACTTGAGACCTTTATTAACTTATCATTGAGATAGAAAAATTAGGGTTGATGAACATAGACATTAGGGTTGATGAACATAGACATTAGGGTTGATGTGCATAGACATTAGGGTTGATGTGCATAGACATTAGGGTTGATGAACATAGACATTAGGGTTGATGTGCATAGACATTAGGATTGATGTGCATAGACATTAGGGTTGATGAACATAGACATTATGGTTGATGTGCATAGACATTAGGGTTGATGAACATAGGTATTAGGGTTGATGTGCATAGACATTAGGGTTGATGTGCATAGACATTAGGGTTGATGTGCATAGACATTAGGGTTGATGAACATAGACATTAGGGTTAATGTGCATAGACATTAGGGTTGATGTGCATAGACATTAGGGTTGATGAACATAGACATTAGCATTGATGAACATAAACATTAGCGTTGATGAACTGAGTTACCTTGCTTTTATTAAACCATGTACATAGCTTTATTAAACCATGTACATAGCTTCATACTAAGCTACCTTGCTTTTATTAAACCATGTAAATTATGTACTTAGATTTAAATATATTTAACTGTTGGCTTTCGTATGACAGTATATTGGTAGAAGAGATTATTGTGAACACAATTTAATAACTGATTCTCAATGCCAGCAAATAAATTTCCATCTTGAAGTGCCAATAGACGTGGACACTATTGGGGACGGTTGTGAAGTAAAAAAGATCACCCTTTGTGATCTATTATTTGGCGAAATGGTGCAAGATAATGTAAGTACCAACATCTGTAGTACCAACTGGATATGCATATTCGTAATTTTCCTGATTGTTTTACATATTCATTGTAAGTGATTGACGCATATGCACTCCTACTTCACAACCGTAGTAAAAGATATGTGAAGCAACAAAAATATCTCACATTTGCCTATATCTCCGGGAGTTGTTATCAATTGGATGTAGCACGTCAATATGGAATGTCTCATCAATACTTGAATAACTTCCATAGAGAGACGCTACCAAACATAAAAAGAATTTTCTGCCCAATTGGACGAGACCACCATTGGTTTCTGATGTACATAGAAAGGGAGCAAAAACGCATAACATATTTTAATTCTTTATTACAACCAACAGCCGCAGATAGGTCTTATGTAGATGGTTATGTAAGTATCTTAATTCACCTACTTGTTGTATTATTTTTTCAATTAAATTTCAATGCTATTAAACTTACGTCATTTCTAGTTTTGTTGATGCAGATAAAACTACTAAATTCTCATTTCCACAGACAGACTGAAGGGTTGAAATGTGCGGCTGATTGGGATCTCATGCAGTACCAAAAAATATGGGATGCTAACTGCCCTAAATAGTATGAGTCCAAGGAATGTGGAGTTTTTGTAATGATGTATATGGATTGTATATGTAGGAAGACCAAGTTTGATTTCTCGCAGGCAGATATGCCAAGATTAAGAGCTATTACTAGCATGGAATTATTTAGAGTATGCTTAGAAAGTGAATATACTGAACATGAACACTAATTTGTATGTATCATCCAGAATTATATATTTATGTATTAGAAAGTAAATACGTGAATACATTGATGGTTCATGTCATGTGTTAGCGTTGATGTGCTTTCAAATAGCGTTGATGTACACATTTAAATTGCTACACATCAACCCTAATTTGTATGTGTCAACCAGAATTAGAAAGTGATATGCTGAAATATATTAGCATTGATGTGCTTTCAAATAGCGTTGATGTACTATTTTGCATTTCTTGTGTATGAATTAGAAAGTGATATGCTGAAATGTTCATGTGTTTAGGGTTGATGTGTCAACCAGAATTAGCGTTGATGTACTTAAAAAATTATATGCACATCAACGCTAACCCTAATGCACATCAACGATAACCCAATAATGCACCACAACCCTAATTTGTATGTGTCAACCTGAATTAGCGTTGATGTACTTAAAAAATTCTATGCACATCAACGCTAACCCTAATGCACATCAACCCTAATTTGTATGTGTCAACCTGAATTAGCGTTGATGTACTTAAAAAATTCTATGCACATCAACCCTAACCCTAATGTACATCAACGATAACCCAATAATGCACATCAACCCTAATTTGTATGATGTTAACCTGAATTAGCGTTGATGTACTTAAAAAATTCTATGCACATCATCACTAACCCTAATACACATCAACGATAACCCAATAATGCACATCAACCCTAATTTGCATGATGTTAACCAGATTTACATATTTACGTATTAGAAAGTAAAATCAGA
Organism: Costus lasius; assembly: GCA_027563935.2. Lineage (NCBI taxonomy): Eukaryota > Viridiplantae > Streptophyta > Magnoliopsida > Zingiberales > Costaceae > Costus > Costus lasius. The sequence continues at coordinate 71,145,325 of CM050452.1, forward strand.
GGCTGCACATCAACGCTAACGCATTCACATCAACCAATTTCCATGAGTGTAGATATGTATGTATGAAAGATATGTTCCCAATTCATGTACATCAACGCACATTGTACAACACATCAACCCTAAATACATAAACATCAAATATATTTATATAGTACATGTCTGCATCATAAATAGTACATCAACACTATTTGGACTATTTATCACCAAGTAGATGGCTCGTTTTCCTGCGATGATAGTTGTGGCTGAGCAACCTGTGATGCTTCGTCTGAAAACTGGATATGAATTAAGATTAATTAGTATAAGCTGATATCAAAAATTTAAAAACATATGATAATGTGAAGTATCTTACATATGTCGACGTATTTTCCATCATCATTTGACTATATGAAAACACTGGTGGTGGATCATTATGAGTATAGCTTTGTGCATCCAACTGTACACATGAAAAAACAGAAATCGGAAGAGCAGTGTTGAGATTACCAGGAGTGTACATTGTAGAAGGTTGAGGGACCTATCAAATGTACAAATCAATATGAATATATCAATGATATTTATGACTACTTCAAAAATAACTATTACCTGTGTATTTGCATACATAGAAGTTGGATTGAATGCAGGAACTGGATTTAAATTACTCAAAGGTAAGCTAGAACTCCCACTTGTGGTTTTTTTGTTCTTTTTTATTCTCTCTAGAAGACCCTTCTTTCGTTTCTCCTTTGGTCCTTTTTTGGCAATAGGGGGCTTGATGGTGATAATCGGCTCTTTAATTATATCAGCTTCACTAATTTCATTGCTTTCAAATTGTGAGTCAATATTATAGGCTCGGTGCGCAATAATTCATCAACTTGTATACTTAGCTGATTAGTTGCAACTTCTATCATTTCAAGCGCTTTTCGAGAATGTATACTCTTTGTTGACATACAAAATTGCTTTTGACAGACTCGGTTATATATAGATGTCAAACTCTCTTTTCCATGACCTTCCTTGATAGGTGAACCTATATGATAAACGTGACCTTGTCTAGCATACTTTGTCCACCTATTTAATATATAATGGCGTGGTATTGAATTCACATTGTTCATTGCAAGAACTTTTATACAATGACCACATAAAATTCCATTCAATTCATAGAGTTTACATGTGCAGTTGACAGTCACAGAAGAAGGGTTGTACATCACGAACTCATCTCTACCATTTTTTTGAAGAATGACCTTGAATGTCAAACTGTCATCATCAGAATATGCTGACATGAATGTAATACTAGAATCAAAGCTCATCTTAAACTCTTCCTCAAACTCTGTGTACATAACTATGCTGTATACCGAAGCTGCTTCTCTTAACATGTTACAGAAGGCATTTACTAGTGTGCTATTTCTACTCCTGAAATCTTCTTTTAATTCTTTCTCACGAAAGAATGTGACTGACTTATCATATTATTCTACAAATTCAAACAGGGATAATTTTTTCTTGAAGAAATGTTTAAAATGACCATTTATACTCTCACTTCGTTGTGATGTGCTGATACTTGCACAAAATGTCTGCGCACGATAGCATGCAGCTCATTTAGTACGTATTTTGTAAAAATTTTATATCCAATTATTCTCACTAAGTTGGTACTTATTTACTAAATTAGTCCATAGTACCTCAAATCTATCTATGCTACACCTTTCATATACCACATGTCTCAAATCTTCAAGAAATCCAGCACTACTATGAATCTCATGGCTTAAATGTGTTACTGCATTATTAAAAAGATGTCATAAACACAAACGGTGTGCTGTATTTGGCATTACAATCTCTATTGCCTTCGATATTGCTACCGATTGATCTGTAAAAATGGTCACAGGATGCCGGCCAGACATTACTTTCAAAAAGGTTTCAAACAGTCAAATAAATGATTCAGTTGTCTCATCATATAATAATGCAGCACCAAAAAGAATTGTCTGCTTGTGCTGATTCACACCAACAATTAGAGCAAACGGCATATCATACTCATTAGTTTAAAATGTGGTGTCAAAAGAAATAACATCCTCAAAATAAGAATAATCTACAATTGATCTACCATCAGCCCAAACAAAATTAGCAATCTCGCATGAACTATGAACTTCAATAGCAGAAAATAAAGAAGGATCTTTGACTCGCCTCTCCATTAGATAATTCAAAATACCCTTCTTTTCCAGCCCATCTAATCTTTTCCGTCTCTGTTTTTTAATATAATTTGTAGTATCATCTTTTATGAATCCAACATCCATATTACCTGCCCCGGACTGAAAATAATTATGAATAATATGAGCCGATGATCCAACATCCATCTTTTATGAATCCAACATCCATCTTTTATGAATCCAACATCCATATTTGATAATTAAATTTGGAAAATGCTTTAACCTTAACGAACGCAACGTCATATTGAGGAGTTACGCCCCGATGATCAACATCGACGTACGCACCTCCCAAACAATACATCATCGCGATGCACTAAGGTTTTCAGTATTCAAATGAGAATGTTTTGAAAATTTTCTTTTGGAGTCCATGTTTAGACGTGACTCAAATTAAATCCGAGTCGTTATTTTGTATCACATTTTATTTCATTTCATCGTATATATATTTTTTTAATTATCTTTTCTTTCTGATTTTTTATATCATTTTTATTTCTTTTGGAGAAGAGTAAAGTCACTCTCTTACTGAAGAAATGGCCTAACCTGGGTGCCCAGTAGCGATTTTAAGCTGGGTACCCTAATCACCATCCGATCCAAATCAGAATGGACACGGATCTCACAGCAAACATTTCCGTTAGCTGCCCCGTTACCGCCGCTTGCGTAACCCAGGTTAAGGTTTTTTTACTGTCGCTTTTTCATTTCCCCCCAAAACCCTGCACATCAACCCTAATTAACCTAACCCAACATCTCCATAATCATCCGAAACGAACCGGCGCTTGCTCTCCAGCGATTTCGAATCTCCTGCTGCTTGCTCTCCGGCGACCGGCGCTTGCTCTCCAGCGATTTCGAATCTCCTGCTGCTTGCTCTCCGGCGATTTCAAATCTCCTGCCGCTTGCTCTCTGGCGATTTCCGACTAACTCCCTGGCAATAGATTAAAGCAGGTGAGTTGCACATTTTCTTTGTTCTATGTCGTCTTCGACACAAATCTTAATGTTGAAGCTGCTTCATTGTCGCATTTCTCTAACATTATTTTCTTCTTTCTAACATTCTCATTGTAAAGCTTGTGTCGCCTCCGAGGAAAAGGAGAGTCTACTGTCGAGTCATCTTTAGTTAAGTACGAAATAGGTAAACTATCATTTATACACAAACAAAAATTACTTAAATTTTGCCTGGTAGAATTTAAATTAGCGCATAGAAAGTTTGGGTTGATTCACATACACATTAGGGTTGATGCACATAGATTGTGGAGTTGATGAATACATACATTGTGGAGTTGATGAATATAGATATTATGATTGATGAACATAGACATTAAGGCTAATGAACATAGACTATAGGGATGTGCTGATCATAGACATTAGGGTTGATGAACATAGACATTAGGGTTGATGTGCATAGACATTAAGGTTGATGAATATAGACATTAGGGTTGATGTGCATAGACATTAGGGTCGATGTGCATAGACATTAGGGTTGATGAACATAGACATTAGGGTTGATGAACATAGACATTATGGTTGATGTGCATAGACATTAGGGTTGATGTGCATTGACATTAGGATTGATGTGCATAAACATTAGGGTTGATGAACATAGACATTAGGGTTGATGTGCATAGACATTAGGGTTGATGAACATAGACATTAGGGTTGATGTGCATAGACATTAGGGTTGATGTGCATTGACATTAGGGTTGATGTGCATAAACATTAAGGTTGATGAACATAGACAATAGGGTTGGTGTGCATAGACATTAGGGTTGATGTGCATAGACATTAGGGTTGATGTGCATAAACATTAGGGTTGATGAACATAGACATTAGGGTTGATGTGCATAGACATTAGGGTTGATGAACATAGACATTAGGGTTGATGTGCATAGACATTAGGGTTGATGTGCATTGACATTAGGGTTGATGTGCATAAACATTAGGGTTGATGAACATAGACATTATGGTTGATGTGCATAGACATTAGGGTTGATGAACATAGACATTAGGGTTGATGTGCATAGACATTAGGGTTGATGTGCATTGACATTAGGGTTGATGTGCATAAACATTAGGGTTGATGAACATAGACATTAGGGTTGATGTGCTTAGACATTAGGGTTGATGAACATAGACATTAGGGTTGATGTGCATAGACATTAGGGTTGATGTGCATTGACATTAGGGTTGATGTGCATAGACATTAGGGTTGATGAACTGAGTTTACTTAGCGTTGATGTGCATAGAAATTATTCATTGATTTTTATATTTTCTTAGTTCATACTCATTGATACAATTAAATTTGACATGTTAGAGATTAAATTAGGGTTGAGACCTAAGGAATTTGGGTTGATGCACATGAACATTAGGGTTGATGACCTGAGTTTACTCAGCGTTGATTTGCATTATTATTCATTCATTTATATATTTTCCTTGTTAATACTCATTTTGTTGTTGATATTCATGGTCAGAAAAATGGGAAGAGCACCTGCAAAGGTAACTCAATCTAATTTTAATATATGTTCAATGTCGAGATTACACAGCTTCATTGGACAAATAGCAGAGGGGAATAATTTGATTGAGTTGCTGCAGGCCACCCCTTTTGGCCATTTATTCACAGGGCCAATTATACCCTTGGATATGTTGGCTTTGGAATACTTGAGAAATAGATGGGACGAGCATAGATGCGGCTTCCTCATTAATGGAGTATTTTTGGACTTTACGGTAAAGGAAGTATTGACTATTTTAGGATTACCAGACATGGGAGAATTACTACAATTTCACCAGCGAACTCCGGATTCAAGCTTATATAAAGTTGACTTTAAAGGGAAAATTCCAAGAAGGCAAATGATAGAGGATAAAATGTGTATATATGTGGGCCCAAATTGCGAGATATTGGATGAGGAAAAAATGAAGAAGCTCAGTATTTTGTATTTATTTTGCACTTTCTTATTCTGTGGTGTTTACTACACCTTGGATCCACTTTTTGTCGAATATGTGGACAATGTGATGAATCTGAGTAAATACAATTGGGCTGAGGCTATACATAGATATTTGACACACGGTATTACTTGAAGCTTCAGCGAAAATACTACATCATTTGCGGGGTGTGACATCCTCTTTTATGTAAGTGAAGTCTTTTTTCATAAGTATGTACTATTAAGCAAAGGATTGCTGATAATTAACATTAAAATCATTTTATTTTACAGGTTTGGTTATATGAACACTGCCCGTTATGGAATGATATCAAGGTGGAGGGTGTTCAGACTCACCTATTTCGTTGGGCGAAAATGCCTGCCAGAAGAAGAGCGACGTTTGAAAAGAACTTAGAAAAGCTAGATAATTCTCAGGTATGTAGCTGAATCATGTCTTTCTCATTAAATGATATTAATACTTAGCTCTAACCATATGGGTTATTAGCTATGCAAGATAATTTTTGATATCGAAGATGCCATACAAGATGATGCTGCACAAGATGAAGGGAGACAAGATTCAGACTCCCATAATGAAGAAGATCACCATGTAGATAGTGAAGAAGATGCTGCTGTTGTACATATAGAAATAAATGCTCATGTACATACCGAGACTGTTATTTCTGTCCCAGTGACTTTTGCTAAAGATGTGAGTATTCATCTTTCTAACTATTTTATGAGATGAGTAATTATCTCCATTTTTTGTCCTTAAATTAATAGATGGTTTTATTTCTTGTAGATAAACACTGAATTGCTAGAAGATTCAGTTGGTACACATGAATCAGAGGCTGCAGAGGAATTAGAGAGGTTGAAAGCTATATTGCAAAAGGTGGAAGGAGAAAGAAATGAGTTTGGACATAAATGTCATCACTTGGAATCAAGGCTAACTGAAGAGAAGTTCAAAAGTCGAAATGCACTTTTTGAGAATGATGTTTTGAAGGCCGATATAACGAAGCTGAAGAATGCACTAGAGGATATTATGGCCAGAGTAAGGAGCTTAACTGAAGAGAAACTCTCTCTAGAGATATCATGTCATAACCAGATTGCAGAGTATGAATCTGAATTAAAGGAGCTTAAAGATTCATATGAAACGAAGCTCAATGAACTTACGGCTGCATATGAGAAGTTGACAGAAGAGACTGAGTAAGAATTGGAATGGTCAGATGATGACAATCCAGCTGAAGGTGGAGATGATCTCGAGATGGGTAAGGGGAAAAGAATAAGAAAGGTCTCTGCAGCCCTAACCTCTCCTTATACCGAGATGGATATAAAAAAGAAGAGAGTTGATGTGCCACCATCTAAGCAACTCCAGGAGGTTAGTGCTTTATAACATGGCATTATTTCACATTGCTTTTAATAAACCATGTACATTGCTTTAATTTGACTTGAGACCTTTATTAACTTATCATTGACATAGAAAAATTTGGGTTGATGAACATAAACATTAGGGTTGATGAACATAGACATTAGGGTTGATGTGCATGGACATTATGGTTGATGAACATAGACATTAGGGTTGATGTGCATAGACATTAGGGTTGATGTGCATAGACATTAGGGTTGATGTGCATAGACATTAGGGTTGATGAACATAGACATTAGGGTTGATGAACATAGACATTAGGGTTGATGTGCATAGACATTAGGGTTGATGTGCATAGACATTAGGGTTGATGAACATAGACATTAGGGTTGATGTGCATAGACATTAGGGTTGATGTGCATAGACATTAGGGTTGATGAACATAGACATTAGCGTTGATGAACATATTAGTATTGATGAACTGAGTTACCTTGCTTTTATTAAACCATGTACATAGCTTTATTAAACCATGTACATAGCTTTATTAAACCATGTACATAGCTTCATACTGAGTTACCTTGCTTTTATTAAACCATGTAAATTATGTACTTAGATTTAAATATATTTAACTGTTGGCTTTCGTATGACAGTATATTGGTAGAAGAGATTATTGTGGACACAATTTAATAATTGATTCTCAATGCCAGCAAATAAATTTCCATCTTGAAGTGCCAATAGACGTGGTCACTATTGGGGACGGTTGTGAAGTAAAAAAGATCACCCTTTTTGATCTATTATTTGGCGAAATGGTGCAAGATAATGTAAGTACCAACATCTGCAGTACCAACTGGATATGCATATTCGTAATTTTCCTGATTGTTTTACATATTCATTGTAGGTGATTGACGCATATGCACTCCTACTTCACAACCATAGTAAAAGATATGTGAAGCAACAAAAATATCTCACATTTGCCTACATCTCCGGGAGTTGTTATCAATTGGATGTAGCACGTCAATATGGAATGTCTCATCAATACTTGAATAACTTCCATAGAGAGACGCTACCAAACATAAAAAGAATTTTCTGCCCAATTGGACGAGACCACCATTGGTTTCTGATGTACATAGAAAGGGAGCAAAAACGCATAACATATTTTAATTCTTTATTACAACCAACAGCCGCAGATAGGTCTTATGTAGATGGTTATGTAAGTATCTTAATTCACCTACCTGTTCTATTATTTTTTCAATTAAATTTCAATGCTATTAAACTTACATCATTTCTGGTTTTGTTGATGCAGATAAAACTACTAAATTCTCATTTCAACAGACAGACTGAAGGGTTGAAATGTGCGGCTGATTGGGATCTCATGCAGTACCAAAAAATATGGGATGCTAACTGCCCTAAACAGTATGAGTCCAAGGAATGTGGAGTTTTTGTAATGATGTATATGGATTGTATATGTAGGAAGACCAAGTTTGATTTCTCGCAGGCAGATATGCCAAGATTAAGAGCTATTACCAGCATGGAATTATTTAGAGTATGCTTAGAAAGTTAATATACTGAACATGAACACTAATTTGTATGTATCATCCAGAATTATATATTTATGTATTAGAAAGTAAATACGTGAATACATTGATGGTTCATGTCATGTGTTAGCGTTGATGTGCTTTCAAATAGCGTTGATGTACACATTTAAATTGCTGCACATCAACCCTAATTTGTATGTGTCAACCAGAATTAGAAAATGATATGCTGAAATGTGTTAGCGTTGATGTGCTTTCAAATAGCGTTGATGTACTATTTTGCATTTCTTGTGTATGAATTAGAAAGTGATCTGCTGAAATGTTCATGTGTTTAGGGTTGATGTGTCAACCAGAATTAGCGTTGATGTACTTAAAAAATTATATGCACATCAACGCTAACCCTAATGCACATCAACGATAACCCAATAATGCACCTCAACCCTAATTTGTATGTGTCAACCTGAATTAGCGTTGATGTACTTAAAAAATTCTATGCACATCAACGCTAACCCTAATGCACATCAACAATAACCCAATAATGCACATCAACCCTAATTTGTATGTGTCAACCTGAATTAGCGTTGATGTACTTAAAAAATTCTATGCACATCAACGCTAACCCTAATGCACATCAACGCTAACCCAATAATGCACATCAACCCTAATTTGTATGATGTTAACCTGAATTAGCGTTGATGTACTTAAAAAATTCTATACACATCATCGCTAACCCGAATGCATATCAACGATAACCCAATAATGCACATCAACCCTAATTTGTATGATGTTAACCAGATTTACATATTTACGTATTAGAAAGTAAAATCAGAGGCTGCACATCAACGCTAACGCATTCACATCAACCAATTTCCAAGAGTGTAGATATGTATGTATGAAAGATATGTTCCCAGTTCATGTACATCAACGCACATTGTACAACACATCAACCCTAAATACATAAACATCAAATATATTTATACAGTACATGTCTGCATCATAAATAGTACATCAACACTATTTGGACTATTTATCACCAAGTAGATGGCTCGTTTTCCTACGATGATAGTAGTGGCTGAGCAACCTGTGATGCTTCGTCTGAAAACAGGATATGAATTAAGATTAATTAGTATAAGCTGATATCAAAAAATTAAAAACATATGATAATGTGAAGTATCTTACATATGTCGACGTATTTTCCATCATCATTTGACTATATGAAAACACTGGTGGTGGATCATTATGAGTATAGCTTTGTGCATCCAACTGTACACATGAAAAAACAAAAACCGAAAGAGCAGTGTTGAGATTACCAGGAGTGTACATTGTAGAAGGTTGAGGGACCTATCAAATGTACAAACAAATATGAGTATATCAATGATATTTATGACTACTTCAAAAATAACTATTACCTGTGTATTTGCATATATAGAAGTTGGATTGAATGCAGGAACTGGATTTAAATTACTCAAAGGTAAGCTAGAACTCCCACTTGTGGTTTTTTTGTTCTTTTTTATTCTCTCTAGAAGACCCTTCTTTCGTTTCTCCTTTGATCCTTTTTTGGCAACAGGGGGCTTGATGGTGATAATCGGCTCTTTAATTATATCATCTTCACTAATTTCATTGCTTTCAATTGTGAGTCAATAATTATAGGCTCGGTGCGCAATAATTCATCAACTTATATACTTAGCTGATTAGTTGCAACTTCTATTATTTCAAGCGCTTTTCGAGAATATATACTCTTTGTTGACATACAAAATTGCTTTTGACAGACTCGGTTATATATAGATGTCAAACTCTCTTTTCCATGACCTTCCCTGATAGGTGAACCTATATGATAAACGTGACCTTGTCTAGCATACTTTGTCCACCTATTTAATATATAATGGTGTGGTATTGAATTCACATTGTTCATTGCAAGAACTTTTATACAATGACCACATAAAATTCCATTCAATTCATAGAGTTTACATGTGCAGTTGACAGTCACAGAAGAAGGGTTGTACATCACGAACTCATCTCTACCATTTTTTTGAAGAATGACCTTGAATGTCAAACTGCCATCATCAGAATCTGCTGACATGAATGTAATACTAGAATCAAAGCTCATCTTAAACTCTTCCTCAAACTCTATGTACATAACTATGCTGTATACCGAAGCTGCTTCTCTTAACATGTTACAGAAGGCATTTACTGGTGTGCTGTTTCTACTCCTGAAATCTTCTTTTAATTCTTTCTCACGAAAGAATGTGACTGCCTTATCATATTGTTCTACAAATTCAAACAGGGATAATTTTTTCTTGAAGAAATGTTTAAAATGACCATTTATACTCTCACTTCGTTGTGATGTGCTGATACCTGCACAAAATGTCTGCGCACGATAGCATGTAGCCCACTTAGTACGTATTTTGTAAAAATTCTGTATCCAATTATTCTCACTAAGTTGGTACTTATTTACTAAACTAGTCCATAGTACCTCAAATCTATCTATGCTACACCTTTCATATACCACATGTCTCAAATCTTCAAGAAATCCAGCACTACTATGAATCTCAAGGCTTAAATGTGTTACTGCATTATTAAAAAGATGTCATAAACACAAACAGTGTACTGTATTTGGCATTACAATCTCTATTGCCTTCGATATTGCTGCCGATTGATCTGTAAAAATGGTCACAGGATGCCGGCCAGGCATTACTTTCAAAAAGGTTTCAAACAGCCAAATAAATGATTCAGTTGTCTCATCATATAATAATGCAGCACCAAAAAGAATTGTCTGCTTGTGCTGATTCACACCAACAATTAGAGCAAACGGCATATCATACTCATTAGTTTGAAATGTGGTATCAAAAGAAATAACATCCCCAAAATAAGAATAATCTACGATTGATCTACCATCAGCCCAAAAAAAATTAGCAATCTCGCCTGAACTATGAACTTCAATAGCAGAAAAGAATGAAGGATCTTTGACTCGCCTCTCCGTTAGATAATTCAAAATACCCTTCTTTTCCAGCCCATCCAATCTTTTCCGTCTCTGTTTTTTAATATAATTTGTAGTATCATCTTTTATGAATCCAACATCCATATTACCTGCCCCGGACTGAAAATAATTATGAATATTATGAGCCTTCATACCAGATGCAATCATTTGGTCTATAAGAGAACGTTGGTAAGGTAGTATTTTTCTATGTGATCTAAGCTGATTGACCTTATTTGGACTAGTCATTGGATGGTTATGGTTGATCTGAACTTTGGATATTGTCCAAACATTATTGATTGAAATTTTAAAATCCACCCGGGCCATACAGTTTGTTCTTGTCTCAGCTTGTGGTTTCTTAGTCTCATGTGTGGGGTGAGCTTTTTTGAAACCATGTTTGCTACAAGAAAATGTCCGATACTTCAATGAACCATCCTTTCTACGCTCTAGGTATAATTTTTTGATACTAAATCCCAGTCTATTCGCATGTTGATTGTAAAAATCATATGCTGCATCTTCACTATTAAAGACCATACCAACAGTTGGAACAACAGATGAAGATTCAGTTTCCCCAACTCTTGTGGATGCACATGCATCGTCTTCCTCACAAGATTTATCATTTGATCCCATAGTACAGTTATACAACTGTATGTCAATGATGAAAAATTGTATGTCAAGGCAAAGTAAACTCAACGCTAATTTATATGTGTATCAACCCAAAATATCTCTATCTCAAACAAATTTAATCTCTATCATGTAAAATTTAATTGTATCAAGTTCATTCATATCAAAATCAATGAATAATTTCTATGCATATTAACGCAGAGTAAACTCAGTTCATCAAGCCTAATGTTTATGTGCATCAACCCAAAATGCTTGTGTCTCAACCCTAATGTCTATGTTCATCAACCCTAATGTCTATGCACATCAACCATAATGTCAATGCACATTAACCCTAATGTTTATGTTCATCAACCCTAATGTCTATGCATCAACCCAAAATGCTTGTGTCTCAACCCTAATTTAATCTCTAACATGTCAAATTTAATTGTATCTAGGTAATTAATATGTATATCAATGAGTATGAACTAGGAAAATATCAAATTCAATGATTAAATTCCATACACATCAACGCAGAGTAAACTCAGTTCATCAACCCTAATGTTTATGCACATCAACCATAATGTCTATGCACATCAACCCTAATGTCTATGTTCATAAACCCTAATGTCTATGTTCATCAATCCTAATGTCTATGCACATCAACCCTAATATCTATGCACATCAACCCTAATGACTATGTTCATCAACCCTAATGTCTACGCGCATCAACCTTAATGTCTATGTTCATCAACCCTAATGTCTATGCACATCAACCCTAATGTCAATGCACATCAATCCTGATGTTTATGTTCATCAACCCTAATGTCTATGGATCAACCCAAAATGCTTGTGTCTCAACCCTAATTTAATCTCTAACATGTCAAATTTAATTGTAACTATGTAATTAATATGTGTATCAATGAGTATGAACTAGGAAAATATCAAATTCAATGATTAAATTCTATACACATCAACGCAGAATAAACTTAGTTCATCAACCCTAATGTTTATGCACATCAACCATAATGTCTATGCACATCAACCCTAATGTCTATGTTCATAAACCCTAATGTCTATGTTCATCAATCCTAATGTCTATGCGCATCAACCCTAATGTCTATGCACATCAACCCTAATATCTATGCACATCAACCCTAATGTCTATGCACATCAACCCTAATGACTATGTTCATCAACCCTAATGTCTACGCGCATCAACCCTAATGTCTATGCACATCAACCCTAATGTCTATGCACATCAACCCTAATGTCAATGCACATCAATCCTGATGTTTATGTTCATCAACCCTAATGTCTATGGATCAACCCAAAATGCTTGTGTCTCAACCCTAATTTAATCTCTAACATGTCAAATTTAATTGTAACTATGTAATTAATATGTGTATCAATGAGTATGAACTAGGAAAATATCAAATTCAATGATTAAATTCTATACACATCAACGTAGAGTAAACTCAGTTCATCAACCCTAACGTTTATGTTCATCAACCCATTTAGTGCATAAACACATTTAGTGTATAAAGACATTTGGTCTATTTCGTCAATGAAAATATAAATTGTCCATCCTGATGAATGTCTATATGCATCAATTATAAACGTATGCAGTTTTTGACAAATCTTTACCTGCTGCTTGGGAGTTAGTCAGAGATGAATGTCGAAAGTGTTACAGGAAACTCGCCGGAGATGGAAGCTTAAAGAGTTTCGCCGGAGAGAGACACGAATTGCTGGAGAACATAAAGCAGATGTCACAAAAGAAGAAAGAGTTTTTAACCATGTGGTTTTGGGGGGAAATAAAAAAGCGACAGTAAAAAAATCTTAACCTGGGTTACGCAAGCGGCGGTAACAGGGCAGCTAACATAAATATTTGTTGTGAGATTTGTGTCCATTCTGATTTGGATCGAACAGTGATTAGGACATGCTTAAAAATCACTACTGAGTACCCAAGTTAGGCCTTTTTCTTCTTTTTACTGTGTGCGATTCCGCTGTCTTCGGCGAGGAACTCCAGGGAAGAGTGATGAAGTCGTCGGACCACTCTCCAAGGGGAAAACCAGCTTAAAAATCACTACTGAGTACCCAAGTTAGGCCTTTTTCTTCTTTTTACTGTGTGCGATTCCGCTGTCTTCGGCGAGGAACTCCAGGGAAGAGTGATGAAGTCGTCGGACCACTCTCCAAGGGGAAAAAAAAGCTAACCCTCCCCTAATGAAGAAGCCGGCGGGTTTACTCATGATGCTTATTGACGGCGTTAGGGACAAAGGGCGTTCGTCTGTGGAGGATATGATGTCGGAGATGGCTGAGGCGCTGGTTTGGGGCAGATTTGTTGGGTGACGTTCGTCGGCGACAGAGGAGATGGTGCCGGCTACTGCTGAGGAGCCGATTCGGGATGAATTCCTTGTCATTGTCGGCCTGCGACTAAATGGATTTGGTCGAGCACGCAGCAGCTCGACAATAGAGGAGATCCGGCGGCGGTTGCTGAATCATTCGCTGCAGATGGCGGGACAGGGGACTCCGCAGGTGGTGCGTAATTCTGAGACAGATTCACTGGCGACACTCGTCTGAGGCAGAATAGTGCTTCTTGACCTGGGTCTTCATCCAACTTGGATTTCATATCGGCGACTTTTCCGGGGACGACGATAGATGAGATGGCGTCGGCGTTTGCTGCTTTAGTCAAATTCTGAGTGGCTCATCTGTGAAGGAGATGGCTACATCAGTGGGGCTCCCAGCCAGTGACCTCTATGGAAGATGAGGACGATGAGCTCAATCTTCATCTTGAGAGTCAGGACCTTGTGGTTGAGGGTTTAGGGCTTCTTGCAAAATCGGGTCGAATTTTGACATAGTTCCCTCCTCTTTGCCGGCAACGTAGTTCCCTCCTTTTTTTTTTTTTTTTTTTTTTGCGTTTCTGGTGACGAATTTTGACATAGCCCTTTTGCCATGAAGCAAGACTTTCTCTAAAATTCAGTGTTGCAAAAATTTAGAGTTTCGAAAGTTTTCCCGTTTCTTTCTCCTTACAGTTATCTCATCTGATTTTCTCCCTCTCTTTTTTTGGCGGGCTTTGGCATTACTCCGTTGCAGCAGGTTTCCTCTGTAAATTTTCCGACGAGAGATTATTTCATTTTTATTTATTTATTTTTGCTTTCTTTCCCAGCAATCTTCAGCTGTTTATTTTCAGAAAAATCTGCATCCTACAGATTCTGCTCTTCTTTTGAATTTTAGCCAAGATTCTTTTGCACAATTCTTTCTTAGAGTACTGCAACAGCGACAAAGTTTTCTCGGCAGATTTTGAGACTCTACTTCTCTTTTTAGCAACATGTCAGCAATTTTGATGAGACTTTTTACTCCTTTTTTTCTCTTACAGAGTTCCTGATGATTTGCAAGTGACAATTCTGTATCTCTCGTGTTTCTGAAACTCTCTATCTCTTCTTCTTGTAGCAGTATAGCAGTACAGCAGCAGTGTATAACGGCGAAGCAAAGTCTTCGACTTCTTGCAGGTAATATTCCTTTTTTTTATTTTATTCTGAATAAAATTTGTGTCTCTAATATTTTTTGAAACTCTCTGCTGTCCTTCAAACTCTCTTTTCTTTTATTCACTCTTCTTTTGTTAGCAGAATAATAAAATCCTAATTACTTGGCGGGGCTTCACATGATGCAATTAACCATCATGGTTTCCTAATAGTTTCCTACTGCATGAAGTAAATACTCTCTTTTTACCTTTAGATCAAGTAGCAGTAGTAGCGTTTTGTTTCCTTCGAGTCTCGGCGCAGTCTTCGCTTTTTTTGATCCTCTTTCTTAGTCGCCAAACCTTCACTTATATAAGCCTCCAGCCAGCTTTTAAAAATTTGTTTCCTTGTATCCGCATTAAACGTCTGTCGTTCCTTTTTGCTTTAAAAATTTCAATCGCTGCCAATACTTTTATCTTTTCCTTATCAGTCACGATTGATTTTCCTTTTTTTGCTTTGCGTTTCCCCTTTCTTTGTTGCTGTTGTAAATGCCTTACCTTATTAGCAAAATGTATTTAACTTTTATTATTCTGGTTTAATCAGCTGCTGCAAATGCTCTGTATTATTTTATTGCGTCTTTCCTTTTCTTTGAAATTCCAGCGCATGCCAGATTTCCCCTTTGGCCGTAGCAATCTGAGATTTATTTCTTAATTTATGGGTGTCGTTAAGCATGTGCGTCAATTCGAATATTCTCAGTACTTCAGGATTTGTAATACACATATCCTTCTTATAGTCAAAATTAATTTTGACTGTCAAGGGTAATTAGTTCAATATTCAGCAAAATGTTGTACATGTGAACCCAGATTCTGATTTGGCAGCATTTTTAGAACTTCCTGCTCCTGAAATTTCAGCCTAATAATTAATTAATTAGACTTGACTGTTGTACATCCCATGACTGAGCGTTTTGGTCAAGCTCACTTGCATCCAATTTTGAAATCCGATCCGGAAATTTTCTCAACACTCATGAATGTTTCTGAATAAAATTCAGCTTTACATAAAATTTTGCGTTATGTAACTTAAATTCTGATTTCATCATTTTTATTTCAGCTATCGGTGGACCTATTGCGTGCCCTCTAATCATCATGGTAATAGCAGTCCCAGACTCTTAGTTCAGCCTTATTCTGAGAGGATAGTGTTATAGGCTACTGCACAAATCGCTTCATGAGTTGGATCTTGATTGCTCCAAGCCTTTGCAGATGCTGCTAACAAAACCTGGAACATTTAACTGTTTTTGACATGACTTTTCTCTGATGTGTCTTTAATGTATCTGCAAGAGTCAAAACCAATCTTGGCTCGACTTCTCTGTACGTATTTTGGGTAAAAATACATGGTTCAACACTCTTTGCTTGTAAATCACTCCATTAAAATCTGAAATGCAAATAGCTATTGGGTTCTCTGTCTGAAAGAGAGACATTCGGAAAGATGAGCTGCCAAGTAAATAGTCTCTAATCTCAGATTGGTACCGCTGTTGCTTTCCATGTGATTAAGTCATGCTTTTTTTTTTTCTTTATGCTAAACTCGGCTTGCATGTGCACTTCATTGAATTCATGCTCCAGATTATTTTTTTTTACTTGCAAAAGATGGAGATTCCAGATTGGTAGGTTTCACCAATGAGTAGTGCTGATGCTGAAAATGGCACTCCGGAACTCAACTTTGTGGTAAGTTGCAAGTGATTTTGATAGCAAATTCTTGCAATTTTTTTGTTTTTATTTGATCAGTGGTCCGTGGATTGGTTTTGTAAGCGAGCTGGAGTTTGGATTGAATGATTAATGACGTCTTTTTTTCTTCTTCTGTTTTCCCCTTTTATATATGCGCTATGATCCATTGGCTTGTGGCTTTTAGTGCAGCACCTGTTTCAGGGAGGGGCCTGTAGCGGTCCCTTGGTTATCTTCTTCCCCCATTAAGCTCTCAATTCTTCTTCCCCAAACTTTTTCTTGGATTCTCAGTAGAAACATTCCCGAAATCTTGGAAGAGATCGGATCAGCCAGTAGAAACATTCCCGACTTCTCTGTATGTATTTTGGATAAAAATACATGGTTCAACAGTGAGTCGTGACTCCTTGGAGTTACATCACTAAAACTAGTCATATCCTTTTAAGTCATTTGAAAAAATACCTGAATCTCTGAGTTGTCTAACACTCAGGTGGATCCCTTTAAGTTTCTTTGTTATTCACGGTCAGATCCTTTTATATCATTTGATATTTGTGTTGTATTTGTTTGTCATTCAACATTTAGTAAGACTCATCGAGTCATCATGATTCCTTTGAGATGTCAAACAAAACAATTAGAACGCTGGACTTGTCTCATTGACAATTAATTATACCTTTTGACTCATTTGATTGAGTTGGATTTCTTTGAATAATATTGCTTCTAAGCTAGATTTTTTTTTCTAATCGTCTATAGAAGATCAGTCAAATTCCATTGAGTCATTTGACAAAATTAGTTCTATCCCTTGACACCATCCAATTGTCTCCGGTGAAGCTCTCTCAAGTCTTTGGCTAATCTCTTTGGCAAAGGCGTCTTATCCCTCTGTTGCTTGGCTTAGAATCCTCGCATGCAGAAGTCTGGTTTGTATCTACATGACATCCACCTACAAATATGTCTTTTGACTACGTGGCTTATTGCTCATGTAATTATAAGTTATGATATCCTTCTATTCCCAAAAGAAGAAAGTCAAGGAAAAAAAGTGATGAATAAGAAAATGCAATAAAAAATAAGAGTAAAGTTGCTGAAGTCTGGAGACACTTCTCTAATATTTGCTGAAGGCTTGTAATTTGTACCTATAGTTGATGTTTTGTATAATTTCTGTAATACCAACTAACATGATTCCTTTTTTATTATGAGAACTAGCTTGCGGATTTTATCTTTTTCAAAATTAAAATCATATGGTTAACGAACTATATAAAAGTTATGATGATGATCGCAATAATATTTGGAAATGGTGAACGCCATGTGTGCTCGGTCTCTTTTGAATTATAATATAAGCAAAAGACTCAAGTTATAAGGTTTCCTTCAGGACCGAGACCGCAAGCTCAGGATATTTCCTGGAAGTGAGCACCCATTTGTGGATTGTCCTCTGGAACCATATGTAATGCCCCCACGCAAGGTGCGAGAGATGAGGCCACGAGCTAGGCGTGCACTGATCAAGGCTCAGAAAAAAGCAGAGCAGGGAGGCACCAACCCAACTCTGAAAAAGGAAGACAAAGCAGGAGTGTGTGCGTGAATAAATGATTTTGACCTTCAGTGCCAAATTGGGGTGTTTGGTTCTGTAAAATCTCGCAAATTCGTTGGTGTACTCATTTAGATGCTGCTAAAACTATTCTTGCCTATGCTGCTGATTAGAAAAGATTAGTAAATTGTTTTGTAAGACTGAACATTCAGATGCTGCCACAGGAATAAGAATTGGAAATTTAGTTTTAGGAAAATGAAAATGATACCAATAGATGTTCTGTATGTAACTTAAAAAACGTCATTTACAAGAAGATTGGTGCCAATCTCACATTAACAACTTGCAAATACGACTTCTTGAGTTGTTTATGATGATTGCAAGACTACCATCTCTCTTCTATACACACTGCATTCTGATTCCATAGCCAAAAATGCTGAAGCAGCGTATTCAATTAAGCTGAACAGAGAGAGGTCTTCTGTTTCACCAGCAAGTGTTTCAATGTATTGATAAGCTTAGGGTTTTCATAGATATACTTCTCAAAGGACTCCCTTAGTCTTCGTAGCAACTGCACATCACTCTCATGCGACTTCATGTTGAGCAACTCATAAAATAAAGTTTTCCACAAATCAGCGTTCCAATACCTGAACATAAAAAATAATAGAAACAACCACTTAGATGGGACAACATTGTGAAACTAGAGTTATATACATTTTCCTCGAACCCTTGTTAATGGTTTCAAGTTCGAAAGAATCATCAGACAATTTGATCAATTCATCTAATTCAAACAACTCGAAAACATATGCACAAGTTAATGAGAAACCGATTTAACCTATGGTCTGGTTTGACTAAATTTCACTTGCTTTAATCGATTTTGGCTAAAATTGTTTACATTTTAATTGCATCATACTAGACAATACCTTTTGAAAGGTAATTTGGGTGCATAATAATGGCTTCCATCTGGATTAACCCTCTTCTCGATCGTCATATAACTGCCATGTAGCATCATGTGAACAATGACGCAAAGGCCATACGTGTCAACCTGACAATAAAAACAATTTTGTGAACATGTGGTAGAATTTAGTTATTATTTGAAATGATAATTGGAATAAGATGTACAAACATGATATGTCCAAGGCTGGTTTTCTTGCATCTCAACACACCGAAACCCAGAAGTACGCGAATCCTCAAGGAACCTCGTATTAGGTGGGAAGAGGCTTAGATCAATGCCCCTTCCCCAGTCGACAAGGCATAAGCCCTGCATCAACCTTTGAGTGAACCAATAGCTTTATGGCTAAAATTGATTTTCCTAAGAACCAATAGATTACGGCTGAACCAATGTGCCACACATGGAATTAATGAACATTTAAGGTTGTCGGAAAGCTGAATGTACCTGATGCCGCCAAGGTCCAATTCTATTGATCAATGAAGCTTCTGTCAAATCTTCCCTTAAATTGGAAAAAAAAAGTATTAGATGTTTTCTAAAAAAAAATTTTCTAGGCGGCGTCTCCATCTAAGATTATTGTGTTAAATCTAATCTTTGTTATTGCTTTAAATATTGTGCAGATCAAGTATTATACATGTTCATCAACTGTTGCATGTTTCCTAAAGCAATAACAATGGTTGAGATTAATCCTTCCTTAACTTTCCTAGGCGGGGAAATTTTCTCGTTTTCTACAAGCCACCGAGGATATAACCGAGGGCAAGGATATCAAAGAAATCGGCAATTGAAAATAAAATCTCAATGTTAATATCGATCAACAACAAATAATATACTCTGGTATATAAAAATCCGATATTAGACTAATACACGAGATAGGATCAAAATTGATCCAATATAGAGATTATATATAAAATATTAAGCAGAACCGATATTAGATATGGAGATATATCAAATTATGTAATCTGAATAAATACCAATCCACTAATATTTTAATCCTTGAACCAAACAAACCAAATCATGGTAAAACTTTTTTCTGTCAAGCAACCGCCAAAATCCTAAACTGACGCGTGAAAGAATATTTGTAGTAAGATTATATTTGATAAAGATCTGACCCTCACAATGAAGCATTGTCCATCACATTAATTCCTTTTTTAATAGTTTGGACAACGCTGGAAAAAAGCTAACTTGCTACTTTATTGACTTCTGAGACGAAGCGAAAATGAAAGTGTCAAATCTTGATAAATGGAGAAAAAAGATGAAAACCCAGATTCAGATTTTAAGGAAAACCATGATTAAAAACAAAGGGAAACCTAATTAATTAAAAGGATGTCAATGAATCTACCCTAGTTCTGGTTTGACATACTTTTACTTGTGCAATAAACGTTTTCAAATAGTACGTTGTTGAGCATAAATTAAGTCAAATTCCCCCTTTCCTCTTTCTCCTCTTCCCAGGAGGAGATATCTACAAAGTCAAGACGATCACATTATAGGTGAAGATAGCTAGAAACAAAAAAGTAAACGAGAGAAAACAATTGCAGGAGTAAGAAAGACTCGTGTATAGAGTACATCTAAGCTAGAATAAAATCCAAATTTTGATTATAAAACTAAAAAAACGATTTTCATAGTATTCTAAACTATATTGGATACAATGCACCTCTTTGATTTCCACTGCCCAAGAAATTGTTCAACAAACTACGATTGACTTCTAATCTTAATTGGGACATATATATGATTCCACATGCATATAAAGCACTAGATCTAAGAGAATTTGATACCATGAAGGCTATTATTTTAAAATTTTTCAACAGATTTTTATTGTGGTTATGACAAGAAATATGCATTTATTTGCAAAGAATTTACCTTGAATACCGAACTAACATATTATCTGGCTTGAAATCACCATGAATAATGCCAACGCTATGCAAAGTTTCCAGTATTTGCAGCATTTCGATTGTGTAATAAATGCACAAGACTTCTTCCATAACCTTTTGCGTCACCAAGTAAGAATTTATTGCATCCTGCAAGAAATACCTCCTTAAATATCTTTATCTGCAAAAAACTTTCGAGGCTTCTCCGCAGAACATTAAGGAATCACATATGACAGACTCACAGAAATGCTAAAACTAAAATCTAAATTACCTGAAGTGTTCCCTTAGATAAATAATCACAAACTAATACACTATAGTCCATGAAGAGGTGCACTTTATGAGCAAATCCAAAGTTTGATCTCTGGTAAGAATAAGGGTAAGTAATGATCTATATTGCAATGTCAGTTCAGAGGATAAGTAGAGGTAGTCGCTCACCATAACATCAGGAATACGTTTATCAAGTTGACGATACATGTAAAACTCCCAGGCAAAAGAATGTGTGTGAATAGAAAAATATTCTAAAAAGTATTATGATTCAATATTAATAGATTAATAGGGCAAGCGAGTAATAACCTTCAATGCAACGACATCATCAAAATTGCTCTCAATGTAAGCCTTATACACTTGAGCAAAGCCGCCAAGCCCTGAGCAACCTTTGATCATGTACTTGATACCACCTTCAAATGCAAGATATTTTAGAAACATTACCCAAATTATAAAATTGCAATTTTCATGGTAAGCTATGCAGTTAGAATTTAAATAGTTATTTATTAGTTGTTATTATTTCCTTTCATAATCAATAGGTAGTTAAAATTCCAACAAAACTTACAGTGGAACAATAAACAAAGGAGTATATCATAAAAGAAGCTTTGAAGCTAGTCAGATTTATTTTAAAAAAATAAAAGAATGTGATATATGCGACATAGTCAATCAACCTGCCTCCTGGATAAAAATCCAGCGGAAAATGACAAATGTATATTGATTTCATTGACATCAAGAAGGTTTTGTTACAACTTAATGACTAAAATAATTCATTAACTTAGTGACCCTAAAGTAACATGGTGCAATTTAAAATGCTTAATCCCAAGTCTTATACCATATCACTTCTCATGTGGGACTAACCTAGGATTCATTATCTCCCCTACGTAAGATTTGATGTACTCCCCACGCCTAACACATTTAAGAATTACCCCTAAGTTGGTAGCATATGAGGACGGCCTAATGATGACTTCATCCTTGGTAGAACTTTCCTATTGACTTTTCACCATACTTACAACTAAGTGTACTTTAATATCATTATTTAAGACTCTCAAGCAAACTAACCCATTAACTTAGTAAGTATAAACATTTGTGGCCTAATTTTAAAAGTTTAAGAGTAGTAAGCTCACTAAGTCTTGTATACTACATCATCTTTTCTCCCACTTCGGACTAAACGTCATCATCTTGAACAAACAAAGGATCGAAAGAGCATGATACCTCAATTTAGTCCCACATGAAAAGGGAAGAAAAGGTAATATAATATATAACCTTAGTTATCTTACTACTATTAGCTTGGGTTTAATATTTTAAATTAGGTTATGTTGTTTCAGACTCACCAAGTTAATGAGATAATTTACTAATTAAGTGGATTGTAACTAATGGTACTAGAGCAAACCTAGTCCTAAACATGGTGGTGAAAGGCCAATCGAAAAGGATTGCATAGACATAGGAATATAGCAAGATAGTCTAAAGTCTTTTAAAAGATTGAAGATTCATATTATTTCATAGTACTTTATTTTGTTGTAGAACTTGAAGAGTTATTATTTTTCATTATTCCAAGTAAATATATGATGGTCTTCCCATGATAAGCATCTATTGGGCAATCAATGTTAAAACTACATATTATTCTCATGCAATTGTTATTCTTGTCTAAGAACTTTTCTCCACAAGGACATTTTAAATAATACAAAAATAAGCAAAACAATCTCTCTTTAAGATTGTCTTAGCTTTTCTAAGAATTAGTTGATAACACCAACAACAAAGAAAATATCATCTAATGATTGTAGGATAAGCTTTTCCATATAAAGCAATATCTAATAGGATAAATTTTTTTCTAAAGCCTCCTTAGATCTAAGTTTGCAACTTAAAAGAAATAGAATGTCAAGTAATTTGCAGCTGAAAACACCAATCTCCTTCAAATGATCTATGGTGTATTTCGTCTAGAAGGAAAGGTATCGTGATCTAAATAAAGCAACTTCAATTCTCAATAAATGAGGTTGGGTTGTGGCAATGTTGTTGATTCAAACTTATTAATCAATGGTCCAACAAGGTTAATCAGCACGGAAGTGGTAATTTTGCAAGACTAGTGGGTTGTTGACATGCTAGATCGATTTGCAGTTCAACCAATTAAAATCAAGGGTTTCTTGAATATAACTTGTCTCATTTCTTGACCATTATTGATTATGTAAAGAAAATTAGAAGCAATTATGTTTGCAGCACCAACTGGGACCATTATATTATATTAGCTTTAACAGGGTTTAAGATTCTTTTTAGTACTTCCTTTAACTAATGAATCACTTTGCTCTTCCCAAACCCATGAACTAGAAAGCAAACGTAAAAAATGAATCGTGAATCAATATCACTATCTAGCAAATGGAAAATAAACAAAAATATTATTAATTTATTCAAAGAGAGAATTGTCTTCCATGAAGAATCAAGTGCAATCAGTTGGCCATCTACTGTAACCACAACTCAAACAACGGTTTTAATTTCTATTTATATTAATATACCAATTATGTCTTAGATTTGTACATAGCAAGTATACTGACACAGACGGTCCATGTACTCGTCATGCCTCAGATTGATTTGTATCAGGTTTACTGCATGATAGGTAAAAATCTTCATCAAACTAGATTATTTATTTTACTTAAATGTGTACTCGGAAGAAGGATTGATATCAAACGTTTTATTACCGTGGCAGCATTGTTAGGCAACGTAAATATCTAAAAGGTCATGGCGAAGAAAATGGTAAAAACTAGCAAAAAAGAGGGGATATGATACCTAGCTCCACAATTTTATTTCTTGAAGAATTTTGTAGAGAAGATAAAGCTATTTTCCCTGAGTATATTTTGCTGGTACGGCAGTAGCCCTGAAATACATTTACAAGCAAAGAGACCTCAAATATAACAAATCATAGTAGAAATTAGACTCATCTTCAAATGAAACTTACATTGTACTTCCTAATTGCAGCACCCACATTCTTGAGCAAACCATCAACGGAAGACAATGACCATGGATTCACAAGATTTGGTTCCTGTTTAAAGATTTAGCTTCATACGATTCAGAATCACCATGTGTATATCAGTTTTTACTTGTCTCTGCCAATAATTAGGACACCAGGATAACGTATACGACAAGAGATCCTATAAGTGTTTTTTTTTCATTATCAACTACGAACAACATGAACATTCAGATATATTTTCCAACAAAATAAGAAAGATAAAAAATATAAACCAGAACATCTATTATCATCTCTTTGGTTAACGATGTCCCTGTCAATAATTGTGCTTTTTTTCGTCATTATCAACTATGAACAACACTAACATTAACATTACAGGATCGCAGCGTTAGGAACCAGACCATCTTGTGTTACGTGTCATTGGAGAGTAGATGAAATATTTCTAATATTTGTCACTGTGGTAGCATGCCAATATGTTTTTCTAATCTTATTGTTAGCGAAATTTACCTAGAGAACGGGATACCAATATCAACCATCTAATGCACCATGTGAAATCTGGTGGATTTTTAACATATAGAAGAAAGCACACCTTTTGATCCACAGCTGCTTTTTGTACAGCAGCTGCCACATTGTCGAGGAAAATGTTATGCAACTTCTTTAATCTTTCAAGTGGCTCCGCGTTCCTGTTTACCTCACATGCTACAACTAGTAAACATCATGTTTGCTACGAAAAAAGCATAAAAATAAAATGGTAGAAACCTTGAGATTCCCAAATGGAAGATCTCATGGGCTTGCACCAGCTTTCCACGAGCTATGAGAAACATTGCGTACGCCTCGTATAGCAAAGAATGGCCTTGGCAGACACCCCTCGCCTCCATCAGCTTAAACACTCTCTCGAAATCCCCAATTGCATACGCCTACTCCATTGCACAAGCAAAACAAACCCCAGCCACGCATCACGTATATCAAGTAAAGAAATTCAAGAAAAAGAAACAGCAGAAATCGATACGAAGAGGGAAAACATGGGCTGAAGCTCACGTATAGAATGCAGATCTTGAGGAACCTGACGTCATCGCGGTACTGCTTTTCATCCAAAAAGCTATTGAAGCAGTCCTCCAAGAGGCACTTGAATCGATCGCCATTGGAGAGGCTGGCCGAATCGGCCGCCGCCGCGTGGATGAACCTGATGAAGGCGCATTTGAGAATGGAATTGGTGGGGTTTGGGAAAGGACTGGATTTTGCAGCAGTGAGGGACTTGCCAGAGCCTTGGGAGGAGGGGATCGGCGACGGGGGAGATAGATGCTTCGTCCTGCGACGACCTGCCAAATTAGGAATAGGGCGTGAAGAGATTAGAGGTTGAGAGGAGTGTAAGATGGAGATGGGAGAGGTCGATTGGTAATCGGATGTACGTTTGAGGGTTTTTGACGCTGAGACTGCCGTGATTCTTGATTTCGACCATCGCCGGCGGTGTATTGTCCGCTGGAGAGAAAGAGAGAGAGAAGGGGGAGTGGGCGGGCTGGGAATTTTGAATATTTCAGCAATCACGTGCGAGGGATGATCCAGAATGGACGGTTTGGGCTAAATCAAATGGCGGCGAGGCGGCGAAGCAAAGTTTGGCTGATTTCAGATTAACCGCTCGTGTTGTTTGTTATGACGATTGGATCCATCTCTCCAGTCCAAATTTAGAAAAAGAATTTCTTTTTTTGCTAAACCCGGTTCAACTTGAATCGGTTTAACTTAAAATTAATTTACATATTTTTTAAAAAATACTATTTTATTTTTAAATAAAAAATATAATAACATAAATATTTATATAAAATGTAAAAAATAATTACTGAAACACAAGATTAATTCTATTTGGATTGAAAAGAATATTGTAAACTTACAAAAAAAGTCCAACTAAGTTATGGTTTTAATAGAAACTCCCTCGTATTACTGCCTATGAGTTTTTTATTTTCTTTTTTGTATACAGTGTGCAAAATCCGGAAATTATATTTCAAAAAGGTCAAGGTCTTGCATGCAACCCAACTTAATAGATACCTAACTTGACCCAACTAATGTATAACTAATTAGAAAAAAAAAATTCTAAGCAGTAGTATCACATTATAACCTTCTATTCATACTTTGAGATTCGGAAACATGTGAGTTTTGAAGCTTAAAGAGATCCATTGTAACCCTGTTTATAATTTTTAACTAGGAAACGTTTGAGCACGGCAGGTCAAATTTAGAAAATTTTCTCTCCTTGAAAAATTCAAAATAAAAGCAAATTAAAAATAAGTTAGGATTGCCCTATCCTTATGAATAGATCATGGGGAGCTATCTCCATCCAAATGATACATAAAAGGATCTTCAAGATCCTAATTTATTCATACAAGTGCCTTCCATTGATGTTCATGTGGTTAGCCATTGGAGAATGAGTTAGCGTCTTGACGCTCACAAGGTCTGAAACACAAACATACGACAAGAGGAAAGCATTTGCCGCGCTGCCACCCTTCCCTTAAGCACGTCGCATTGCATTTGCTATTGCTAGTGCAGAAACCACGAAAACGTTCTACTTATCTGCATGCATATCTTTTGCCTTCTTTCGTGTGCTACCGTCTCTCCTTCTAACAAAAAGGAGAAGGAAAACTTTGCTTGTGAAAGTACAAAAGGAAAAATAATAGAGGGAAAAAAGAGTGGGAAAAGTTCTTACCACTCGCTAACATAAGCAACACTAACAAGAAGAAACACGTTATTCCTTTCACCTTCATTCTTTGGCTCTTTAACAATTTGTAGAGTGGAATCATAAAATAAGAGGCCTATTTGTACTAGTGAAAAAGAATAAAACAAACAAATATTTATTAGCAATAAATTTCTATTATAAAAAAGACAAAAAAACATTTAATTCATGTGTAATTATGAATTTTGTTTGTTTATTGTGACTGAGTCAAATATCAAGATAGAACAAAAATGTGCATGGTTGCATTTAATGAGTGGAAATATTTTAGAGAAAAAGAAAATATAATACAAATTTAATTCTTAAATAAAAATGATTTTTTGATTAAAATCCATTCTATAATATACTTTTTCTTACTTATTCATGTCAAAGTTCTCCATAAATGCCATTTTGTGGATATATTGTTTATATTTATGGGTTAACTTAGATTAATTATATTATTAATATTATAATAATTTCATATTATAAGTATCATAGGATTCAAAATGAATTATGTGATATAATTTTCATTGCTTTTTTAGTTAAAGATACACTTGTGTTGAGAGACGATGAAGAAAATAATACTCTTTATTTACTCCGAGGGAGGAGAAAAAACTAGAAAGGAAAGAAAGAGAGGAGTGAAAAAAATAAGATGAAAAAAACACACATGCATATCATATGCTGAGACTGGAAAGGAGAAGGCGATTTAGGGAAGACGGGTGAGTGGCAATCAAGCACGACAAAGTAGGCAAGGGCAGAGTAGGCGAGCGGCGTGGGGTGGTGTAGGCGGATGAGGGGTAGGGAGCGGATTCGCGATGCAAGTGGAATAACAACATGCTCACGGGGGCGAGGAGGAGCAAATGGGGAACGCCAAGAAAAGTAGGGTTCGCCTAGCATGGGAAGCACGATCACTGAGGGTGGGGAGTAGGGTCGCTAGGGGTGGGGGATGCACAAAGTGGGAGGGGCGCGGGGATGCAGGATGGGTGCAAGGAGAAGAATATTGTTTTTTTTTCCTTTTCAGCTTTTCGCTTGATTCGGGCAAAAAGCAAAATTAGAGAAAACATAGTTTTTTTTTTCTTTCCCTCGAAGAAAACGGGAAAAAAAATCTAGTTTTCTATCCCTTCTACCATATTTTTCCTCTAAGGAAACAGAGTAAAAGAGATAAGAAGAGACTTATATCAATAAATAGTACTCATGATTTTATATGTTCACAAATCACAAAGAAGCATTTGCATTTTGCAATGCTTACAACCTTCTCTCAAGTAAGCTTGTTGGTGAGTGAGGCGTTGATCTTCTTACAAGTTTCAAAGCAAATACACGCAAGAACAAGGAAGCACTTGCCATACTTATATTCTTCTCTCAAGCGTGCTTCGATTGCATCTACCTTTTTTCAAGCATAAGCCATGAAATGGCTTACTAATCCCCACACATGTCTTTCCGTTAACGTACACCACTTCTTCTGCAACCAAAATTTATATATCAAATAGATAGATATCTTGTGGGGATTTTATTAAGAAAAAGGACTAAATCTGATTTAAATTAAAGTAAAAAAATTCAAACTACTTTTTAGGGGAAAATCATTTGAATTTTAGGGGAAAAAAGGGAAATAATGAAGCATTAGAATAAGACAATTACGAGGTTAAATTTAGATAATGCATGTATTAATTATTTCTGGACTGTTGCATGGATGACTTTTTTTTTTATGTGCAT
Source organism: Costus lasius (assembly GCA_027563935.2). Classification (NCBI taxonomy): domain Eukaryota; kingdom Viridiplantae; phylum Streptophyta; class Magnoliopsida; order Zingiberales; family Costaceae; genus Costus; species Costus lasius. The sequence goes on from CM050452.1 coordinate 71,173,972, forward strand.
GCTTTCCAAATGGATTGCATACTTTTTTATCATAAATTTGAATTTAAATCGATATTTCATACCTATTAACTTAAGTTTGTTCTTAATTTTAAATGGATATCCGTGCGTACATAAAGATAATCAATCAAATTTATAATTGACATTTTTTATTTTTATTTTTATTTTAAATTAGTTATCAAGAATAAGTATTGGTATTCTTAAGACATATAAATTTTGAATTTATTTTACATTTATAATTAAGTATTTGAAAGAAGGGGGAGGGGCGAGCTGGGAATTTTGAATATTTCAGCAGTCACGTGCGAGGGATGATCCAGAATGGACAGTTTGGGTTAAATCAAATGGCAGCGAAGCAAAAGTTTGCTGCTTTCATATTAACCCCGCGTATTGTTTGTTATGACGATTAGATCCATCTCTGCAGTCCAAATTTAGAAAAAGATGTTTTCTTTCTTTGCTAAACCCTATATTTGAAAGGATTTTAAAATATAGTTGTTGGTTCGATTCAGTTTAACTTGAAATTAATTTGTATATTTTTAAATATTTTTTTATTTTTAAGTAAAAAATAATAACATAAATATTTATATAAAATATAATAAATAATTACTGAAACAGAAGGTTAATTCTATTTGGTTGAACCATAATAAAAAGACTATTATAAACTTACAAAAAAGTTCGACTAAGTTTTGGTATTAATACAAACTCCCTCTTATCACTACCTCCGATTTTTTTTTTTCTTTTTCGCATACGGTGTAGAAATTCTGAAAATGTTATTTAAAAAAGGCCAAGGCCTTGGATGCGATCTAGGATGATAATTTAATCGGACTTAATCAAATCTAACTTGAGCCAACTAAATTATAACCAATTAGAGAAAAAAATCTTAAAAAACTCTAAGCAGTAGGGTCACATTATAACCTTCTATTCATACTTTGAGATTCGGAAAGATGTTAGTTTTAAAGCTAAGGATGATCAGCACGGCTCTCAAAGCATGAATAGAGGGTTCTATTGTAACCCTATTTATAATTTTTAACTAGGACAAGTTTGAGTTCGGCGGGTGAAGTTTTCATTAGGGTTGAGTTCATATGTATAGGCAACTAATATCCAATATTCAATTTTAAAATAAATTAAAATATACTTTTATTATTAAAATATAAAATAATTATTATATAAATATATTCATCATTATAATAATTTATGAAATTATATTTTATAGAATATTTTAAAATAAAAAATAATTTTTATAGAATAATTAAAATTTCATTTCATGAGCTAAATCAACGTTTTCTCTATATATTTTATTTAAAAATTTAGGTACAATAGATTGACATGCTCAAATACTATCATTTATTTGATAATAACACTTTAAGAAATTTAAGAAAATTTTCTCTCCTTGAAAAATTCAAAATAAATGCAAATTAAAACTAAGTTCGAATTTTTCTATACTTATGAATAGATCATGGGGAGCTATCTCCATCCAAATGATGTATAAAAGGATCTTAAAGATCCTAATTTATTCATACAAGTGTTTTCCATTGATGTTCAAGTGGTCAGCCATTGGAGAAAGACTTAGCTTCTTGTCGCTCAAGCTCTAAAACACAAACATACAACAAGAGGAAAGCATTTGCCGCGCTGCCATCCTTCCCTTAAGCACATCGCATTGCATTTGCTATTGTTAGTGCAAAAACCACGAAACGTTCTACTTATCCGTATGCATATCTTTCGCCTTTTTTCGTGTGCCACCGCCTCTCCTTCTAACAAAAAGGTGAAGAAAAACTTTGCTTGTGAAAGTACAAGAGGAAAAAATGGAGGGAAAAAGGAGCGGGAAAAGTTCTTACCACTTGCTAACATAACCAACACTAACAAGTGAAAACACACTGTTCCTTTCACCTTCATTCTTTGAATCTCTAACAATTTGCAGAGTGGAATCATAAAATAAGAGGCCTATTTCTACTAGTGAAATAGAATAAAACAAACATATATTTATTAGAAATAAATTTCTATTATAAAAAAGACAACAAAAATATTTAATTGATGTGCAATTATGAATTTTGTTTGTTTATTGTGAGCTGAGTCAAATATCAAGATAGAACAAAAATATGCTTGTCTGCATTTAATGAGTGGAAATAACATTATGTATTTAAGAGAAAAAAGAAAATAAAATATAAATTTAATTCTAAAATAAAAATGATTTTATATTAAAATCCTTTTTATAATATACTTTTCCTAGTTATTCATCCCAAAGTTCTCCATTAAATGCCATTTTGTGCATATATTATTTATATTTATTGGTTAACTTAGATTAATTATATTGTTAATATTATAATAATTTCATATTATACGTATCATAGGATTCAAAATGAATTATGTGATATCATTTTCATCGCTATTTTAGTCAAAGATACACTTGTATTGAGAGACGATGAAGAAAACAATACTCTTGTTTAGTACGAGAGAGGGGAAAAAGACTAAGAAAGGAAAGTAAAAGAGGAATGAAAAAATGCATATCACGTGCTGAGACTGGAAAGGAGGAGGTGACGCAAGGAAGACGGGCGAGTGGCAACCAAGCATGGCAATCAACGAGTCGCACATTGAAGCAGGCGAGCAGTGGGGTTAAGCAGGTGAGGGCAGAGTAAGTGAATGGCATGGGCGGTGCAGACGGGCGGAATAATGACATGCTTGCAGAGGCGAAGAGGAGCAAACAAGGAATGCCTGGAAAAGTAGGGTTTGTTGGGGGTGGGAAGTAGGGTCATCAAGGGTGGGGAGAAGGGTCATCAGGGCTGGGGGACGAATAGGGTGGGAGGGGCATGGGGATGAGGGATGGGCGCATGGAGAAAAATGTAATTTTTTCCTTTCTAGCTTTTTGCCCGATTCGGGAGAAAAACAAAATGAGAGAAAACATAGCTTTTCTTCCTCCTTTTTTCTTTCCCTCCAAGAAAACAAAGAAAAATCTAATTTTCTTTCCCTTCTACTCTATTTTCCCTCAAAAGAAACAGGGTTAAAAGCAAAATACAAGTAAGCTTATAGGTTCATAAATCACAATGAAGCATTTGCAACGCTCACAACCTTCTCTCAAGTAAGCTTGTTGGTGAGAGAGGCATTGATCTTCTTACAAGTTTCAAAGCATATACACGCAAGAACAAGGAAGCACTTGCCATACTTATATCCTTCTCTCAACCATGCCTCGTTGTATTTACTTTTTTGCAAGCACAAGCCATGAAATGACTTACTAATCCCCACACATGTCTTTGCATTAACGTACACCACTTCTTCTTCTGCAATCTAAATTTATATATCAAACAGATGGATAAATAAATAGATAGATGAGTAGAGAGCTGGTAATAAACATACGAATAGATAGAAGAAGTAGCACGAGTAAAAAAAAAGGACACAAATGCTCTCTTGACCTCCATTGTTGGCGAAATGAAGCTAGTAGTAAAGGGGTGGAACTTCAATTTGTAGTGTTCAAAGGGTAAAAAAGTAATAAATTAACTTATCAACCATCCTAAAAGGGAAGAAAAGGTTATCCTTTCAAGGAAGCAACCAAAAAAAAGAAATGATCCATGTTGGAAAAATAGTCCTTAATTTTAAAATATTTACATTAATTCTATGTGCAATTTACTTTTTCACCCTTCCTTTCCTTTTATGTGCTCGATACAATAATTTTGGTAGATAGATATCTCATGGGGATTATATTAATAAAAGGACTAAATCCGATTTAAATTAAAGTAAAAAATTCAAAGTACTTTTTAGGGGAAAATCATTTGAATTTTAGGGAAAAAAAAGGAAAAATTCAAAGGGCTTCAGGTTTACTTGACCTCATTCACAGTGATGTGTGTGGGCCATTTAGTAAACATGCCAGAGGTAGCTATTCATACTTCATTACTTTTACTGATGATTTCAGTAGGTATGGTTATGTCTATCTTATGAGACATAAAAGTGAATCTTTTGACAAGTTCAAAGAGTTCAAAAATGAAGTACAGAATCAGCTAGGCCGAAATATCAAGGCACTTCGTTCAGATCGAGGTGGAGAATACTTGAGTCATGAGTTTACTGACTATCTGAAGGAGTGTGGGATTATCTCACAGCTCACTCCGCCAGGAACACCGCAATGGAATGGTGTATCCGAGAGGAGAAATAGAACCTTACTGGATATGGTTCGTTCTATGATGAGTCAGGCTACTCTACCTTACTCCTTTTGGGGATTTGCACTGGAAACAGCTGCAAAGGTACTAAACCGAGTGCCATCCAAGGCCGTTTCAAAGACGCCATATGAGTTATGGTATGGGAAACAGCCGAGCTTGACATTTATTAAGATCTGGGGTTGCGAGGCTTATGTCAAAAAGCTCGCCTCTGGGAAACTAGAGAGCAGATCTGATAAATGTATCTTTGTCGGTTACCCTAAAGAAACTAAGGGTTATTATTTCTACGATCCCAAAGAGAACAAAGTATTTGTTGCTCGAACGGCTATTTTTCTTGAGAAGGAATTTCTTCTGCAAGAGGCCAGTGGGAGAGAAATAAAGCTGGATGAGAATCCAGAACAAGGACAAAGTAGTCAAGCACAGTTGGATGAGCCTGAGCCAATAGAACAGGTTACTGAACAACCTAAGGCTCAGATATCACGGGAATCGCGAAGATCGGGAAGGATCCGTCGACAGCCTGAGCGCTATGACGGAGTCTACATCATTGATGATGAACCCCTCACTTATGCGGATGCGGTCAGTGGACCGGAATCAGCGAGATGGCTTGAAGCTATGCGAGCCGAGATGGACTCCATGTCAGATAACCAAGTCTGGGATTTGGTTGATCCGCCTCCGGGAGTAATCCCTATAGGCTGTAAGTGGATCTTCAAGAAGAAGTTTGACATGGATGGTAACGTGGTTACCTATAAAGGCAGGCTAGTTGCGAAAGGTTTCAAACAAATCTACGGGATAGATTATGATGAAACTTTCTCTCCTGTAGCCATGTTCAAGTCTATTCGGATTATTCTTGCGATAGCAGCATATTATGATTATGAGATCTGGCAAATGGATGTGAAGACCGCTTTCCTTAATGGAAACTTAGAGGAGGATGTGTATATGACACAACCTGAAGGTTTCACTAATCCATCAGATCGTCATAAAATATGCAAATTAAAGAAGTCCATTTATGGACTTAAACAAGCATCGAGAAGCTGGAATATTCGTTTTGATGAATCAATCTGTGAATTTGGTTTCGTCAAGAATGAAGATGACCCGTGTGTATATAAAAGGTTTAGTGGGAGCGTGATTACTTTCCTAGTCCTCTACGTCGATGATATCTTAATCATTGGAAACGATATTCCTGAACTACATGCCGTTAAAGCATGGTTAAGAAAATGTTTCCAGATGAAAGATTTAGGAGAAGCAGCCTATGTATTAGGTGTGAAGATCTACAAAGATAGATCTAAGAGGCTTCTCGGGCTGTGCCAGAGTACTTACATCGATAAAGTCCTAGAAAGATTCCATTTAGAAAATTCTAAAAGAGGATATCTTCCAGTCAGACATGGTCTGAATCTTTCAAAGAGTCAGTGTCCACAAACACAGACTGAGAAAGATGAAATGGACAATACGCCTTATGCTTCGGCTATTGGGTCCATTATGTATGCGATGTTGTGTACTCGCCCAGACGTCGCTTACGGGTTAAGCGTGACCAGTCGATTCCAAAGTAATCCAGGGAAGGCACACTGGATTGCAGTCAAGAACATTTTGAAATATCTTCGGAGAACCAAAGATATGTTCTTGATTTATGGAGGTCAGGAAGAACTCAGTATTGAAGGATATACTGACGCTTCGTTCCAATCTGACCAGGATGATTTCCGATCGCAATCAGGCTATGTTTTTAGCTTGAATGGAGGAGCAGTGGTGTGGAAGAGTTTCAAACAATCAATTGTTGCTGATTCCACAACAGAAGCCGAGTATGTTGCAGCCTCGGAAGCATCTAAGGAGGCAGTGTGGATTCGTAAGTTCGTTCAGGAACTTGGTGTTGTTCCTTCGAGTGCAGATCCTTTGGTTATCTTCTGTGATAACACTGGAGCAATAGCACAAGCAAAGAAACCACGGTCGCACCAGAAGTCCAAGCACATACAGAGAAGGTTTCACTTGATCCGGGAGATCATTGATCAAGGCGAGATCAAAATCTGTAAGGTTCATACAGATGACAATCTAGCTGACCCGCTTACAAAGCCTCTGGAGCAGCAGAAGCATGAGAAGCACTGTAATAATATGAGTTTGAGATTTCTCAACCATTAGATTAAGTGCAAGTGGGAGATTGTTGGGGTATGCCCTTAAGGCTAATGTTTGAGGCCTTGGGATTATTTCAGTATCATGTATAAACTCTATGTTTATAAAGGCAATGGTTGTTATTCAGGTTGTTACATTATCTGCTGCAATATGTATACTTCTGAATAATGTCTCAATGCTGTTCAGCTTGGCTGACATGCAGTTTTGTCCTTAGTCGAGATATCTTGGTGAACATGAGACAGCCTTGATATGATTGAGACTAATATGTGTTCTAATCTTATAGGATGCTTCGAGCATGGAATAAGATGTAGACTCATGGGTACATTGGATGTACTGGACAGACCCTACTTAGGATATTCGATTGCTTGTCACAATGTGAATAATCCTTGTATGCAAACAAGTGGCATATTTCCTCTGACTTGAGATCACTTGTGTTTCTAAATGATGATTGGCATTGTTTTGAGGTAATTCAATATCATTTGAAACATAATGGTTATAGACTATCTTGGATAATGAGCATGAGTCATGTTAGGTCACTAGTGATAGATATAGGATTGCCGTCTCCTTGTTTGGAGTGTGATGTTCTGATGGGGCCCCCCTGGATGAGATGATTGAGAAAGTGTATGGCCATACCCAGATGACTATGTTCATCTGATCTAATCATTCTCATCATATTGGAATTACAGGCTTGACACGCTTGTCCAATAAGAACGTCCAGTGGCAAAGGAAACACATATGCCAAGTGACTTGGGTTCACACTTGTGCTGTGGTTTGGGTGTAGTCTTGGAAGACTATTTCCTTTATATCGGGAGACAGTGATGTGTTGCTAGATACCCCTCTCTGTTCGTGATAACGTAAGTTATCGTTACCGACATTTAAAGGAAACCCTTAGGGTCGCACAATTTGATGATATGGCTTACTTAAGTCAGATCATGTGGACTGAATTATTTTGGTTCAGTTTAAAGGGATTTAAACTCTGATTGTAAGTGAGATCTGGTCTGATCATGTTTGATTGATTAGGGCTTGAGATCGGTAAGCTTCGATCGAGAGAATTGATGCTAGATCGATGAGATCAAGAGCATCAAGAGATGAATGGTTAGATCTTGAGCCTTATGGTTTAATATGATCTAGACCAATGCTTGGTTTGATTTGGTCTTTGAACCAAATATAATTGAACCGGCTCATCACATGAGCGCATGGTTCAAAAGAAGGAGTTTGTGGTTGGTTCATGAATGAGTGAACGCATGAAGTGATGACTTGCTATTTTTGGAAGTTATGGCTTTCCAAAATAGTCTTCACGCCTCACGTTCGCAACGCACGCCTCTCTTCTCCTTCCGACGCCTCTCTCGTGTGTGAAGAGTCTTCACGCCAAGGAGGTTGTGTGACAAGCAAGAGATCTCATCCCTTCAAGCGATCAGGAGACTTGGAAATCCTTGCTAGCACAAGGAACGACAAGGAGAAGCCTCTCTCGTCTTGTGTGCGATTGCCTTTGGAGAAGAAGCACACGCCTCTTTCCTTCCAAGTCGCCGGCCAAGCAATGGCTATGGTATGATCCCTTGTCGATCTTTGCAATCGTTTATCAAGTTGATCTTATGTTCATGCATGCGATCTTAGAAACCCTAGCTTCCGCTTTGAGATAAAATTATACATATGCGCCTATTAGGGTTTCGCCCCCTTTGTTGGAACTTTCAATTGGTATCAGAGGCAGGTTCCTTGTATGATCATATGATTGCTTATTATGATCCTTGTTTGCGCTTATGACTAGATCTAAGGTTATCATCATGCGAAAATATTATATGCATGATGTTTACTTGTTAGCGCTTGTTAGAGATTTTTTTTTCAAAACAAAACTTATCTTGCGCGCATCCACTAGATCTATAAGCGCCTGCTTTAAAATCTTAGACGGGTTATTAGGGTTGAAGTCATCGTCCAGTCTAGACCCAACAGTCTGATCAGACCATCTGACAGCCTAGATGGGTCGACCAGATGGCACCTATGCGCAAGCATGTGGTGGCTATTGGTCGACTGCAGAAAGGCGTGTAGCGATGTCTGATTGAGACAACCAGTGAACGCTCATGATGAAGGCCCGGGGTTACACCCGCTTGCCAGAACTCATGAGGGACGTTCAGCCCTTATCGCATACATTGTTGACCATGAGGTCAACTCAAGTCGGTTATGACTTGGTGCATGCAAGGGCAGTGGGTCTGACTAGGTCTGATGAGTGGATCCCTATTAATGGACCGTTGTAAGGTAGTAGGGCACATAAGAAAATAAAATTGATGCCAATGGGATTTTTGAAAATTTTATTTTCTTGATTGGATCACATGATGTTTGTATAACATGATTGAGTGTTTATTTAATCTTATGTGGGCTGCCCAAAATTTAATGTGTGCTGTGCTGGGGCCTGCGTGCCTGGATTATTATTTGTAAATTATTTATTGTGATCTGCGCATCACATTTTAATTAATTTATAAAGTGTAATTGACCTGCGAGTCATTCATGCCTAGATAGATTAAATTATAATTTAATCAGACATGAGCACACATGGCAGAGGCGCATGCAGCAAGTGGCTTCACCAGTGGGAGGTCTAGGGTTCGACTCTAGGACAGGCGCATCTTACCTGGTGGGCGCACCAGGTGGACACCGTTAAAATCCAACATTTAATATCAAGCACGTAAGCCTTCTGACGCGAAACCTCACTGTTCTGACTATCGTTGGGGCCGTGTTGTACCCACTTAGTGGGCACGCCCATCTATCTTCAGACGGTGTGTGATTACACCTGCGTGTTACAGAGAAGGGATTTATCGCTTCTCGTTGCTCAGCATAGCACGTGGTGGTCCAGGGAGTAGGTCGGGTCAGCTTGACCATGTAGGCTACATATTGATCATATGGTAGCTATATTGGCGATTGGCTGGAATGCCTACCAGAGATTAGTGCTTGTACTCTCTGTGCATCTTATCTCGCCTGAGCGGGACGCGGAGACCAAGTATGAAATCTAGATCCCATCTCACTAAAAGAGTTTTACTCTTTCGGGCTGTTTTGCTGGATTTTTCAGCCAAATAAAATAGTGAGAAAAGAATCATTCTTAAGTCCTGAATTGATTCTAACATTGATACTGACCTTGATGTTCTTGCAATGTTGTAGATGACTGCAGCAACGAACACCACAGCGTTCAATGTGCGATCCTTACTGGAAAGAGAGAAGTTTGCTGGGCCAAACTTCTCAGACTGGTACGGACACCTTAAGATTGTTCTAAAGGCTGAGAGGAACCTGTATGTCCGAGACGGCAATACCGCCTCAACCCGCTGCGAACGCCGCAAGGGCGGTTGGGGAAGCTTATGAGAAGCATGTCAATGATAGCATTGATGTCGCTTGCCTTATGCTTGCGTCTATGACGCCAGAGCTTCAGCGTCAGCATGAGGATTTATCTGCTATAGAAATTATAGCAAACCTCAAGATGCTGTATGCTGCACAGGCAAGGACTGAACGCTATAACTTGACTAAACTTTTCTTTCAGAGCAAACTGACTGAAGGGAGTCCAGTGGGAGCTCACGTACTCAAGATGATTGGGTACAAGGAGGCTCTAGAGAAACTGGGACACACCATCAATCAGGAGCTTGTTGTAGACATCATCCTGCAGTCTCTCCCGGCCTCTTTCGATCCATTCATCATTAATTTTAATATGAACAAGATCGACTGTACGCCGGCAGTTACTGAACATGCTCTTTACTACAGAGCAGACTCTTGAGAAGGGAAAGCCTTCATCCTCTGTCCTAATGGTTCCTTCTAGGAACAAGAAGAAGGGGAAGAAGGGCAAAGCCCCTATCAAGAGCTACAACAAGGCTCTAAAGCAAAAGATAAAGCGGTCGAAGGAATACAGATGTTTCCATTGTGGCCAGCTGGGTCACTGGAAGAAGGACTGTAAAGCGCTCCAAGGAGATAAGAAGGGAAGCAAGCCTTTCGCTTCTGCCTCAGGTATTTACGTGACTGAAGTCATGGTATCTTCTTCTTCTATTTCATGGGTGTTGGACACTGCATGTGGAGTTCACATTTGTTCAAATGTACAGGAACTCAAGAGAAGAAGACAGGTGGGACAGCATGAGGTGGACCTACGAGTTGGAAACGGGGCACGGGTTGCTGCTGTTGCTGTAGGAGTTTATCACATCTCTTTACCATCTGGTCTTGTATTAGAACTGGACAATTGTTATTTTGTACCGAGCATAACTAAGAATATTATCTCTATTCCTGCTCTTGTCAGGAAGGGGTTTTCCTTTGAATGCAAAATTTCAAAGTGTTTTATTTCTTTTGATAATATTGTTTATGCTACTGGGTCAATTAACAATGGGTTATTCATGTTGGACATGGAATGTTCTATACAGCAGATTGATATAAAGAAAGCCAAGTATGCTGATGACAGCACCTTGCTATGGCATAGTCGTTTAGGCCATATAAACAAGAAGCGCATTAAGCGGTTGCATGACCATGGACTGCTGGGATCATTCTCCTATGAGGAGCTTGATACATGCGAAGCTTGTTTAATGGGTAAAATGACGAAGTCTCCTTTTTCTAATAAAGGTCAAAGGGCTTCAGGTTTACTTGACCTCATTCACAGTGATGTGTGTGGGCCATTTAGTAAACATGCCAGAGGTGGCTATTCATACTTCATTACCTTTACTGATGATTTCAGTAGGTATGGTTATGTCTATCTTATGAGACATAAAAGTGAATCTTTTGACAAGTTCAAAGAGTTCAAAAATGAAGTACAGAATCAGCTAGACCGAAATATTAAGGCACTTCGTTCAGATCGAGGTGGAGAATACTTGAGTCATGAGTTTACTGACTATCTGAAGGAGTGTGGGATTATCTCACAGCTCACTCCGCCAGGAACACCGCAATGGAATGGTGTATCCGAGAGGAGAAATAGAACCTTACTGGATATGGTTCGTTCTATGATGAGTCAGGCTACTCTACCTTACTCCATTTGGGGATTTGCACTGGAAACAGCTGCAAAGGTACTAAACCGAGTGCCATCCAAGGCCGTTTCAAAGACGCCATATGAGTTATGGTATGGGATGAAAGACCCCTTTCCAGAGGGGGGCGAAACCCAATAAGTGGCGCAAATAAAATTTCATGCGGAATCAAGGGTTTCATAAGATCATTAGCAAGAACACATGATCAACTTCATAAAGATTGGATTCATACCATAGCCATTTCGCTTGGATGGCGATTTGGAAGAAGAGAGAGCGAGAGGATCTCCTCCAAAGGATGTGCACACTAGATAAAGAAGTCGCCTACTCCCTTGGTACTCCTTGTGCTAGCAAGGCTCCGAGAGGTCTCGATCCGTGAGGGAAGATGAGATGAGTTGCTTAGCCGAATGCTTCTCTATCCCTCGTTGACACAAGCCACACGAGAACAAGAGCGAAGAGGAGCGACGAGAGTAACGTTCACATTGAACGTGGGGCGTGGTTTCTAAAAATAGCAAGCCATAAACTCGCCTTCAACTCTCATGCGATCAAGCATTTACATCAAGTGAACCGATCGCATACACCACTCTCTTTGAACCAAGCGTTCACCTAAGTGAACCGGTTCTAATAAGGTTGGCTCAAAGACCAAACCAAAATAGCCCAAGCCATGGTCTAGATCTAATTGGACCCAATGGTTCCAGATCTAACCGCTCATCTCTGATGCTGCTGATCTCACCGATCTAACATCCATTCTCTCGATCGAAGCTTACCGATCTCAAGCCCTAATCAATCAAACATGATCAGACCAGATCTCACTTACAATCAGAGATTAAATCCCTTTTAAACTGAACCCAAACAATTCAGTCCACACGATCTGACTTAAGTAAGCCATATCATCAAATTGTGCGACCCTGAGGGTTTCCTTTAAATGTCGGTAACGATAACTTACGTTATCACGATCAGTGAGGGGTATCTAGCAACACATCACTGTCTCCCGATATAAAGGAAAGAGTCTTCCAAGACTACACCCAAACCACAGCACAAGTGTGAATCTACTCACAAGGCATACAAGTTTCCTTTGCCACTGGATGTTCTTATTGGACAAGCTAGTCAAGCCTGTAACTCCAATATGATGAACATGATTAGATCAGATGATCACAGTCATCTGGGTATGGCCATACACTTTCTCAATCATCTCATCCAGGGGGGCCCCTTTAGAACATCACACTCCAATCAAGGAGACGGCAATCCTATATCTATCACTAGTGCCCTAACCTGACTCATGATCATTATCCAAGATAGTCTATAACCATTATGTTTCAAATGATATTGAACTACCTCAAAACAATGACAATCATCATTTAGAAACACAAGTGATCTCAAGTCAGAGGAAATGTGCCACTTGTTGCATACAAGGATTATTCACATTGTGACAAACAATTGAATATCCTAGTAGGGTCTGTCCAGTACAACCAATGTACCCATGAGTCTACATCTTATTCCATGCTCGAAGCATCCTATAAGATTAGAACACATATTAGTCTCAATCATATCAAGGCTGTCTCATGTTCACCAAGATATCTCGACTAAGGACATATAGCATGTCAGCCTAGCTGAACAGCATTGAGACATTATTCAGAAGTATACATATTGCAGCAGATGATGTAACAAACTGAATAACAACCATTGCCTTTATAAACTTAAGAGTTTATACATGATACTGATACAATCCCAAGGCCTCAAACATTAGCCTTAAGGGCATACCCCAACAATCTCCCACTTGCACTTAATCTAATGGTTGAGTAACCTCAAACCCATATTATTACAGTGATTCTCATGCTTCTGCTGCGCCAGAGGCTTGGTAAGCGGGTCAGCCAGATTGTCATCTGTATGAACCTTGCAGACTTTGATCTCGCCACGATCAATGATCTCCCGGATCAAGTGAAACCGTCTCTGTATGTGCTTGGACTTCTGGTGCGACCGTGGTTCCTTTGCTTGTGCGATTGCTCTAGTGTTATCACAGAAGATAACCAAAGGATCTGCACTCGAAGGAACAACACCAAGTTCCTGAATGAACTTACGAATCCACACTGCCTCCTTAGATGCTTCTGAGGCTGCAACATACTCGGCTTCTGTTGTGGAATCAGCAACGATGGACTGTTTGAAACTTTTCCACACCACAGCACCTCCATTCAAGCTAAACACATAGCCTGATTGCGATCGGAAATCATCCTGGTCAGATTGGAACGAAGCGTCAGTATATCCTTCAATACTGAGTTCTTCCTGACCACCATACACCAAGAACATATCTTTGGTCCTCCGAAGATATTTTAAAATGTTCTTGACTGCAATCCAGTGCGCCTGACCTGGATTACTTTGGAACCGACTGGTCACGCTTAACCCGTAAGCGACGTCTGGGTGAGTACACAACATCGCATACATAATGGACCCAATAGCCGAAGCATAAGGCGTATTGTCCATTTCATCTTTCTCAGTCTGTGTTTGTGGACACTGACTCTTCGAAAGATTCAGACCATGTCTGACTGGAAGATATCCTCTTTTAGAATTCTCTAAATGGAATCTCTCCAGGACTTTATCGATGTAAGTACTCTCGCACAGCCCGAGAAGCCTCTTAGATCTATCTCTGTAGATCTTCACACCTAATACATAGGCTGCTTCTCCTAAATCTTTCATCTGGAAACATTTCCTTAACCATGCCTTAACAGCATGCAGTTCAGGAATATCATTTCCAAAGATTAAGACATCATCGACGTAGAGGACCAGGAAAGTAATCACGCTCCCACTAAACCTTTTATATACACACGGGTCATCTTCATTCTTGATGAAACCAAACTCAGAGATTGATTCATCAAAACGAATATTCCAGCTTCTAGATGCTTGCTTAAGTCGATAAATGGACTTCTTTAACTTGCATATTTTATGACGATCTGATGGATTAGTGAAACCTTCAGGTTGTGTCATATACACATCCTCATCCAGTTTTCCATTAAGGAAAGCCGTTTTCACATCCATCTGCCAGATCTCATAATCATAATATGCAGCTATCGCGAAAAGAATCCGAATCGACTTGAACATGGCTACAGGAGAGAAAGTTTCATCATAATCTATCCCGTAGATTTGTTTGAAACCTTTCGCTACTAGCCTGCCTTTATAGGTAACCACGTTACCATCCATGTCAATCTTCTTCTTGAAGATCCATTTACAGCCTATAGGGATTACTCCCGGAGGCGGATCAACCAAATCCCAGACTTGGTTATCTGACATGGAGTCCATCTCGGCTCGCATAGCTTCAAGCCATCTAGCTGACTCCGGTCCACTGACCGCATCCGCATAAGTGAGGGGTTCATCATTGTCAATGATGTAGACTCCGTTATAGCGCTCAGGCTGTCGACGGATCCTTCCCGATCTACGCGGTTCCCGTGATATCTGAGCCTCAGGTTGTTTAGTAACCTGTTCCACTGGCTCTGGCTCATCCAACTGTGCTTGACTACTTTGTCCTTCCTCTGAATTCTCATCCAGCTTTATTTCTCTCCCACTGGCTTCTTGCAGAAGAAACTCCTTCTCAAGAAATATTGCCGTCCGAGCAACAAATACCTTGTTCTCATTGGGATCGTAGAAATAATAACCCTTAGTTTCCTTAGGGTAACCGACAAAGATACATTTCTCAGATCTGCTCTCCAGTTTCCCAGAGGCGAGCTTTTTGACATAAGCCTCGCAACCCCAGATCCTGATAAATGTCAAGCTCGGCTGTTTCCCATACCATAATTCATATGGAGTCTTTGAAACTGCCTTGGATGGCACTCAGTTTAGTACCTTTGCAGCTGTTTCCAGTGCAAATCCCCAAAAGGAGTAAGGTAGAGTAGCCTGACTCATCATAGAACGAACCATATCAAGTAACGTTCTATTTCTCCTCTCGGACACACCATTCCATTGCGGTGTTCCTGGCGGAGTGAGCTGTGAGATAATCCCACACTCCTTCAGATAGTCAGTAAACGCATGACTCAAGTATTCTCCACCTCGATCAGAACGAAGTGCCTTGATATTTCGGCCTAGCTGATTCTGTACTTCATTTTTGAATTCTTTGAACTTGTCAAAAGATTCACTCTTATACCTCATCAGATAGACATAACCATATCTACTGAAATCATCAGTAAAGGTGATGAAGTACGAATAGCCACCTCTGGCATGTTTACTAAATGGCCCACACACATCACTGTGTATAAGGTCAAGTAAACCTGAAGCCCTTTGACCTTTGTTAAGAAAAGGAGACTTCGTCATTTTATCCATTAAACAAGCTTTGCATGTATCAATCTCCTCATAGGAGAATGATCCCAGCAGTCCATTATCATGCAACCGCTTAATGCGTTTCTTGTTAATATGGCCTAAACGACTATGCCATAGCAAGGTGCTATCATCAGCATACTTGACTTTCTTATTATCAATAGTTTGTATAGAACATTCCATGTCCAACATGAATAACCCATTGTTAATTGAACCAGTAGCATAAACAAGATTATCCAAAGAAATAATACACTTTGAAATATTGCATTCAAAGGAAAACCCTTTCCTGACAAGAGCAGGAATAGAGATAATATTCTTGGTAATGCTAGGAACAAAATAACAATTGTTTAATTCTAATACAAGTCCAGATGGTAATGAGATGTAATATTCCCCTACAGCAACAGCAGCAACCCGTGCCCCATTTCCAACTCGTAGGTCCACCTCATGCTGCCCCACCTGTCTTCTTCTCTTGAGTTCCTGTACATTTGAACAAATGTGAACTCCACATGCAGTGTCCAACACCCATGATATAGAAGAAGATGATATGATGACTTCAGTCACAAATATACCTGAGCCAGAAGCGATGCTTCCCTTCTTGTCTCCTTGGAGCGCTTTACAGTCCTTTTTCCAATGACTTAGCTGGCCACAGTGGAAACATCTGTATTCCTTCGACCGCTTAACCTTCTGTTTCAGAGCCTTATTGTAGTTCTTGACTGGGGCTTTGCCCTTCTTCCCCTTCTTCTTGTTCCTAGAAGGAACCATTAAGACAGAGGTTGAAGGCTTTCCCTTCAGAGTCTCCTCAGTAGTCAAGAGCATATTCAGCAACTCTGCCGGGGTACAATCGATTTTGTTCATATTAAAGTTAATAATGAACGCATCGAAAGAGGGCGGGAGAGACTGCAGAATAATGTCTACAGCAAGCTCCTGATTGATGGTATGCCCCAGTTTCTCTAGAGCCTCTTTGTGCCCAATCATCTTGAGCACGTGAGCTCCCACTGGGCTCCCTTCAGCCAGTTTGCTCTGAAAGAAAAGCTTGGTCAAATTATAGCGCTCAGTCCTCGCCTGTGCAGCATACAACATTTTGAGGTTTGCTATAATTTCTATAGCAGACATATCCTCATGCTGTCGCTGCAGCGGTGGCGTCATAGACGCTAGCATCAGGCAAGCGACATCAATGCTATCATTGATATGCTTTTCATAGGCTTCACGAACCGCCCTTGCGGCGTTCGCTGCGGGTTGAGGCGGTATTGCCGTCTCGAGGACATACAGTTTCCTCTCTGCCTTAAGAACAATCTTAAGGTGTCCGTACCAGTCTGAGAAGTTTGGCCCAGCAAACTTCTCCCTTTCCAGTAGGGATCGCACATTGAAGCTCATGGTGTTCGTTGCTGCAGGAATCTACAACAATGCAAGAATAGCAAGGTCAGTATCAATGTTGAGAATCAATCCAGGACTTAAGAAAGATTCTTTTCTCACTATTTTATCTGACTGAAAAATCCATTAAAACAGTCCGAAAGAGTGACACTCTTTTAGTGAGATGGGATCCAGATTTTATACTTGGTCTCCGCGTCCCGCTCAGGCGAGATAAGATGCACAGAGAGTACAAGCACTAATCTCTGGTAGGCAGTCCCTGCCAATCGCCAACCCGTGCGATTCCCCTTCATCTGGGCAATCCAGCAGACTGTGCCAACTGAGTTGGTACAACACAGTCTCTGATCCCACAGATGGCTGCCTCCATATAGCTAACATATGCCCCATATGTAGCCTACATGGTCAAGCTGACCTGACCTACTCCCTGGACCACCACGTGCTATGCTGAGCAACGAGAAGCGATAAATCCCTTCTCTGTAACACGCAGGTGAAATCACACACCGTCTGAAGATAGATGGGCGTGCCCACTGAGTGGGTACAACACGGCCCCAACGATAGTCAGAACAGTGAGGTTTCACACCAGAAGGCATTACGTGCTTGATATTTAGCGTTGGATTTTATCGGTCTTTTATCTTCTTACTATCAGGCAAATCCTATGGCTATAGCAGAAGATAAATAACTCATGCAATTCTAATTATTAAACAATAAAAGAAAGCATGGATCTTATGTGGTAAAAGCCCATTAGGCCTAAGTAAGACCTTAACCTAAATTAAGTCTTCACTTGCTTTCTTCATGGGGCTTTTTCTTCTCATCTGGCCCAACCCAGGGCCCAAGCGCCCATTGCAGCTCAAGGTGCACCCACCAGGAAAAAGCGCCTGTTCTAGGGTCGAACCCTAGACCTCCCACCTGGTCAAGCCACTGCTGCATGCGCCTCTGCCATGTGTGCTCTGTGCTCTTGTCTGATTAAATTACAAATTAATCTATCTAGACAAGATTGACACGCAGGTCAATTACACTTATAAATTAAATACAATGTGATTCGCAGATCACAAATAAATATTAATTTACAATTAACCAGGCTCGCAGGCCCCAGCACAGCACACATTAAAGGGCAACCCACATAAGATGAAATAAACAAGCACATGGGATCCAATCAAACATGTGATCCATTACTAAGAAAATAAAATTTTTGAAAACCCATTGGCATCAGTTTTAATTTTCTTATCTGCCCTACAACCTTACAACGGTCCATTGATAGGGATCCACTCATCATGTCTAGTTAGATCCACTGCCCTTGCATGCACCAAGTCCTAACTGACTTGAGTTGACCTAATGGTCAACCATGCATGCGCCAAGGGCTGAACAACCAGCATGAGTTCTGGCAAGCGGGTGTGACCCCGGGCCTAACTCATGTGCGTTCAATGGTTGTCTCAACCAGACCTCGCTACACGCCTGTGATGCAATCGACCTATAGCCACCTCGTGCTTGCGCACAGGTGCCATCTGGTCGATCCATCTAGGCTGTCAGATGGTCTGATCAGACTCTTTGGATCTAACCTAGAGGATGACTTCAACCCCATCAATCCGTCTAAGGGTTTATAGTAGGCGCTTAGATCTAAGTGAGGCGCGCAAGGGATGAAGTTTTTAAGAAAAACTATACATTCAACATGCGCAACAACATAAGCATCATACATGCGCCACAAAGAATAAACATGCGACAATGCATGCATGTAAAATTTTTCGCATGATGATAACCCTAGATCTATTCACCTCAAACATGGATCACATATTAACATGAAGCAATCATATGATCAAGCAATAACATATGCTCTGATACCAATTGAAAGACCCCTTTCCAGAGGGGGGCGAAACCCAATAAGTGGCGCAAATAAAATTTCATGCGGAATCAAGGGTTTCATAAGATCATTAGCAAGAACACATGATCAACTTCATAAAGATTGGATTCATACCATAGCCATTTCGCTTGGATGGCGATTTGGAAGAAGAGAGAGCGAGAGGATCTCCTCCAAAGGATGTGCACACTAGATAAAGAAGTCGCCTACTCCCTTGGTACTCCTTGTGCTAGCAAGGCTCCGAGAGGTCTCGATCCGTGAGGGAAGATGAGATGAGTTGCTTGGCCGAATGCTTCTCTATCCCTCGTTGACACAAGCCACACGAGAACAAGAGCGAAGAGGAGCGACGAGAGTAACGTTCACATTGAACGTGGGGCGTGGTTTCTAAAAATAGCAAGCCATAAACTCGCCTTCAACTCTCATGCGATCAAGCATTTACATCAAGTGAACCGATCGCATACACCACTCTCTTTGAACCAAGCGTTCACCTAAGTGAACCGGTTCTAATAAGGTTGGCTCAAAGACCAAACCAAAATAGCCCAAGCCATGGTCTAGATCTAATTGGACCCAATGGTTCCAGATCTAACCGCTCATCTCTGATGCTGCTGATCTCACCGATCTAACATCCATTCTCTCGATCGAAGCTTACCGATCTCAAGCCCTAATCAATCAAACATGATCAGACCAGATCTCACTTACAATCAGAGATTAAATCCCTTTTAAACTGAACCCAAACAATTCAGTCCACACGATCTGACTTAAGTAAGCCATATCATCAAATTGTGCGACCCTGAGGGTTTCCTTTAAATGTCGGTAACGATAACTTACGTTATCACGATCAGTGAGGGGTATCTAGCAACACATCACTGTCTCCCGATATAAAGGAAAGAGTCTTCCAAGACTACACCCAAACCACAGCACAAGTGTGAATCTACTCACAAGGCATACAAGTTTCCTTTGCCACTGGATGTTCTTATTGGACAAGCTAGTCAAGCCTGTAACTCCAATATGATGAACATGATTAGATCAGATGATCACAGTCATCTGGGTATGGCCATACACTTTCTCAATCATCTCATCCAGGGGGGCCCCTTTAGAACATCACACTCCAATCAAGGAGACGGCAATCCTATATCTATCACTAGTGCCCTAACCTGACTCATGATCATTATCCAAGATAGTCTATAACCATTATGTTTCAAATGATATTGAACTACCTCAAAACAATGACAATCATCATTTAGAAACACAAGTGATCTCAAGTCAGAGGAAATGTGCCACTTGTTGCATACAAGGATTATTCACATTGTGACAAGCAATTGAATATCCTAGTAGGGTCTGTCCAGTACAACCAATGTACCCATGAGTCTACATCTTATTCCATGCTCGAAGCATCATATAAGATTAGAACACATATTAGTCTCAATCATATCAAGGCTGTCTCATGTTCACCAAGATATCTCGACTAAGGACATATAGCATGTCAGCCTAGCTGAACAGCATTGAGACATTATTCAGAAGTATACATATTGCAGCAGATGATGTAACAAACTGAATAACAACCATTGCCTTTATAAACTTAAGAGTTTATACATGATATTGATACAATCCCAAGGCCTCAAACATTAGCCTTAAGGGCATACCCCAACATGGGAAACAGCCGAGCTTGACATTTATTAAGATCTGGGGTTGCGAGGCTTATGTCAAAAAGCTCGCCTCTGGGAAACTAGAGAGCAGATCTGATAAATGTATCTTTGTCGGTTACCCTAAAGAAACTAAGGGTTATTATTTCTACGATCCCAAAGAGAACAAAGTATTTGTTGCTCGAACGGCTATTTTTCTTGAGAAGGAATTTCTTCTGCAAGAGGCCAGTGGGAGAGAAATAAAGCTGGATGAGAATCCAGAACAAGGACAAAGTAGTCAAGCACAGTTGGATGAGCCTGAGCCAATAGAACAGGTTACTGAACAACCTGAGGCTCAGATATCACGGGAACCGCGAAGATCGGGAAGGATCCGTCGACAGCCTGAGCGCTATGACGGAGTCTACATCATTGATGATGAACCCCTCACTTATGCGGATGCGGTCAGTGGACCGGAATCAGCGAGATGGCTTGAAGCTATGCGAGCCGAGATGGACTCCATGTCAGATAACCAAGTTTGGGATTTGGTTGATCCGCCTCCGGGAGTAATCCCTATAGGCTGTAAGTGGATCTTCAAGAAGAAGTTTGACATGGATGGTAACGTGGTTACCTATAAAGGCAGGCTAGTTGCGAAAGGTTTCAAACAAATCTACGGGATAGATTATGATGAAACTTTCTCTCCTGTAGCCATGTTCAAGTCTATTCGGATTATTCTTGCGATAGCAGCATATTATGATTATGAGATCTGGCAAATGGATGTGAAGACCGCTTTCCTTAATGGAAACTTAGAGGAGGAGAAGCAGCCTATGTATTAGGAGAAGCAGCCTATGTATTAGGTGTGAAGATCTACAAAGATAGATCTAAGAGGCTTCTCGGGCTGTGCCAGAGTACTTACATCGATAAAGTCCTGGAAAGATTCCATTTAGAAAATTCTAAAAGAGGATATCTTCCAGTCAGACATGGTCTGAATCTTTCAAAGAGTCAGTGTCCACAAACACAGACTGAGAAAGATGAAATGGACAATACGCCTTATGCTTCGGCTATTGGGTCCATTATGTATGCGATGTTGTGTACTCGCCCAGACGTCGCTTACGGGTTAAGCGTGACCAGTCGATTCCAAAGTAATCCAGGGAAGGCACACTGGATTGCAGTCAAGAACATTTTGAAATATCTTCGGAGAACCAAAGATATGTTCTTGATTTATGGAGGTCAGGAAGAACTCAGTATTGAAGGATATACTGACGCTTCATTCCAATCTGACCAGGATGATTTCCGATCGCAATCAGGCTATGTTTTTAGCTTGAATGGAGGAGCAGTGGTGTGGAAGAGTTTCAAACAATCAATTGTTGCTGATTCCACAACAGAAGCCGAGTATGTTGCAGCTTCGGAAGCATCTAAGGAGGCAGTGTGGATTCGTAAGTTCGTTCATGAACTTGGTGTTGTTCCTTCGAGTGCAGATCCTTTGGTTATCTTCTGTGATAACACTGGAGCAATAGCACAAGCAAAGGAACCACGGTCGCACCAGAAGTCCAAGCACATATAGAGAAGGTTTCACTTGATCCGGGAGATCATTGATCGAGGCGAGATCAAAATCTGTAAGGTTCATACAGATGACAATCTAGCTGACCCGTTTACAAAGCCTCTGGCGCAGCAGAAGCATGAGAAACACTGTAATAATATGGGTTTGAGATTTCTCAACCATTAGATTAAGTGCAAGTGAGAGATTGTTGGGGTATGCCCTTAAGGCTAATGTTTGAGGCCTTGGGATTATTTCAGTATCATGTATAAACTCTATGTTTATAAAGGCAATAGTTGTTATTCAGGTTGTTACATTATCTGCTGCAATATGTATACTTCTGAATAATGTCTCAATGCTGTTCAGCTTGGCTGACATGCAGTTTTGTCCTTAGTCGAGATATCTTGGTGAACATGAGACAGCCTTGATATGATTGAGACTAATATGTGTTCTAATCTTATAGGATGCTTCGAGCATGGAATAAGATGTAGACTCATGGGTACATTGGATGTACTGGACAGACCCTACTTAGGATATTCGATTGCTTGTCACAATGTGAATAATCCTTGTATGCAAACAAGTGGCATATTTCCTCTAACTTGAGATCACTTGTGTTTCTAAATGATGATTGGCATTGTTTTGAGGTAGTTCAATATCATTTGAAACATAATGGTTATAGACTATCTTGGATAATGAGTATGAGTCATGTTAGGGCACTAGTGATAGATATAGGATTGCCGTCTCCTTGTTTGGAGTGTGATGTTCTGATGGGGCCCCCTGGATGAGATGATTGAGAAAGTGTATGGCCATACCCAGATGACTATGTTCATCTGATCTAATCATTCTCATCATATTGGAATTATAGGCTTGACACGCTTGTCCAATAAGAACGTCCAGTGGCAAAGGAAACACATATGTCAAGTGACTTGGGTTCACACTTGTGCTGTGGTTTGGGTGTAGTCTTGGAAGACTATTTCCTTTATATCGGGAGACAGTGATGTGTTGCTAGATACCCCTCTCTGTTCGTGATAACGTAAGTTATCGTTACCGACATTTAAAGGAAACCCTTAGGGTCACACAATTTGATGATATGGCTTACTTAAGTCAGATCGTGTGGACTGAATTATTTTGGTTCAGTTTAAAGGGATTTAAACTCTGATTGTAAGTGAGATATGGTCTGATCATGTTTGATTGATTAGGGCTTGAGATCGGTAAGCTTCGATCGAGAGAATTGATGCTAGATCGATGAGATCAAGAGCATCAAGAGATGAATGGTTAGATCTTGAGCCTTATGGTTTAATATGATCTAGACCAATGCTTGGTTTGATTTGGTCTTTGAACCAAATATAATTGAACCGGCTCATCACATGAGCGCATGGTTCAAAAGAAGGAGTTTGCGGTTGGTTCATGAATGAGTGAACGCATGAAGTGATGACTTGCTATTTTTGGAAGTTATGGCTTTCCAAAATAGTCTTCACGCCTCACGTTCGCAACGCACGCCTCTCTTCTCCTTCCGACGCCTCTCTCGTGTGTGAAGAGTCTTCACGCCAAGGAGGTTGTGTGACAAGCAAGAGATCTCATCCCTTCAAGCGATCAGGAGACTTGGAAATCCTTGCTAGCACAAGGAACGACAAGGAGAAGCCTCTCTCGTCTTGTGTGCGATTGCCTTTGGAGAAGAAGCACACGCCTCTTTCCTTCCAAGTCGCCGGCCAAGCAATGGCTATGGTATGATCCCTTGTCGATCTTTGCAATCGTTTATCAAGTTGATCTTATGTTCATGCATGCGATCTTAGAAACCCTAGCTTCCGCTTTGAGATAAAATTATACATATGCGCCTATTAGGGTTTCGCCCCCTTTGTTGGAACTTTCATACACGCATTAGGGTAACTCATGTTTTCTACGCTTGTGTTCTCGCGTTCTTCCATTCTTGTTTCCATCGGTTACCCCGCTCACCGGACGCCGGAGACGTGGGAAAGTTCTTGTTCATTGTGTTCAGGGCTGTGCACCGAGCTAATCGCTGGACCATGTGGCTGCCCCAACGTGTATGCTAAGAGCAAGGATTGTCTTGCTCGCTTGAGGTTAGTGTGTTCAATTTCCATAGTTGAGTGCCGTTGTTCTTCGTTGTTTATCAGTGTTGCTTGGATACATATCTCGACGGAATTCAGCATTGTTTTCCCGATCAGTTTCCCTCCAAACGCGCTTTTACTTCCCTTACCTAAAGACCCTCTCACGGCTTTAATCATTGCATTGTCTCCTAAAGCTTAGAGTCGGAACTAAGGATCTCCATCCTATAATCAGTCTGCGTCAGGAAGGATACAAACAAAATAATCCCTTATTTACTAGGGAGGACAAAAAAAAGGAGGAAAAAGTAGAAGGAAAATAACTCCTAAAATCCCTCCATTCCTAATCCATCCAAAATCGGGCAAAAACATTGACTTCTTTCTTTGATGCTACTGGCTCTTTGTTCTCTCGAATGCTGCTGCCTCTCTTTCTCTACTTCTTTCTTTGATGTTTCTTCCACGATCCGCCACCATTCCTTCCACAATCCGTGGCGTCTTCTTCCACTGTCGAGGCCACCGTCGTCTTCCCCTATCGAGATTGCAACTGTTTTCCACGTACAAGCACATCGCCATCATCTTCACTGCTCTCTATTGTCGTTGAGGTAAATTCTATGGACTCCCTCCTTTCTCTCTTCACCGGTGGCTTTCTTGCAAACTGATGCATCCGCAAGTGCACAGAATTATCGAAGTAATAAAATAAGATATCATTCCCAACGAGGATCTAGCGGTCAAGTATCGACTACACGATTGATCTATATCTAGATAAATCAAATTTGTAGTTTTTGTTTTGGAAACTTCTAAGTACAAATAAAGAAATAGATATAGTGTTTTGGGTAAAAATCAATTCAGATAAAATCAGAACTCGGGGTTTCACCTTATCTTTACAGCATTGAAAGGGATTTTTCCTAAGGTACATATTACCTCCTTCCGAAGCGTAATCCGGTATCTATTTACATTAATTCCCTACTCTCGTGATAATTAACATAAATAGACCCATTAAGTTCTGTGAAAAACCATAAAAATCCTTCAAACGAATCCAAACTACTCTCGTGATTGGATTCGTAGGTTTGAAAAGAATAGTTCCGACGTTGCGATTCACCTCCCGGTCCTTCTCGCAACGTCTAAGACATAAACATACTTGATCAGAGTAAATTACAGAATAACACAATTCTAATCAAATCAACTCTATAAAAATCACGATAAAGATTTAAAACAATAGATTTAATCCATAAATTGTTAATGGGCTACACCCCTAATCCCAAAAAAAAGTTTACACACTCATGTTCAAAGCAAACATCATGTTCATCGATGAAAATCGCATGAAAAGTCAATGAAATTACAAGAAAACACTAGAAGGGTAATTGAAAATCCTTATCCTCGATCTGGAGATGAAGATCGAATGTCCAAATCCTCCTTTGCGTGATCTTCTTGCACAAATTTTGCCTAGAAAGTTGATTTTCGCCTTAGCCGCCGCCTCTGTTCGTGTTCATGCGTAGAAGCCCCCTTAAACCCTCCAAAATCCTTCCTTTTATAGTTTAATCAATATAGAACCATCTAGGAAGGTTTATGCAAAGTTTGGTTCAGTTTCAACTCGATTCAGGTTCGAATCGAGTGAAAAACCAAAAGGGGTAGAAACTTCCACGACCCATAAAGTGTTTACGGCTGTGGCCATAAATGTTTTTGTGAATAAGGCTTTTTGTACACAGAAAGTTTCATGGACCGTGAGGGATTCACGGCCTTACCCGTAAAAGTTTCTGTGGACTTTTTAACTTAGCCACTTTTTAGCATTTGAACTTTAAATTTACGGCCGGCCGAAATTATTACGGCCAAGGCCATAAATGTTGCATTCTTCACCGTTTTAACTCCAAATTTGACGTGCAACTTCGTAATCTCCTTGGAAATCATGCTAAGGCTTCAAACTCACAAAATCCATCATTTTCGTATTATTTTGCCTGTATTTTCATAAAAACTAAGAAAAGTGAAGATTTCATATCAAGTAAAGCAAAATTGCTAAAAATTAGTATAAAATCATAAAATAAGCCCGAAATATCACATAAAATACAAGTAAAAATGTGGTGTGATTACAACGCATTAAAATACCCTAGACTTAAAACTTTGATTGTCCTAAAGCAATACTTTGATATGTATAGAGAATGTAAAGATAAGAAACACTCTTTTTGTTTTCCCCTTAATAATGTCCCTAGTCCACAATTCAAGCAATCAATCTTTCAAAACTAAAGAAATTTAAGAAATAACATGATAGAAATAAATTCTCAAGACTTTACAATCCAAGATGGATAAAATTCATAATTCATGTCAAATCATTCAATCTTCACTTGCTAAGTATCAACTACTCTCATCTTAATAAACCCACTTCACTTAATAGATAAAACTTCTACTTCAAGAATTTCAGTGATGTTAAAGATAAGAGACTTTTAATGCAATTTGATCTTTAAACGGTTATGTGCCCTTTCCTGTTAGCATCATAACATTGTTTAAAGTATACCACAGAGGAGTATAATTTAACTCATAGTCTCAATCACAAAGTCAGTGGAGTTGTTCACTTGACCTACAGCTCTCTTTTTTATTCTTTTTATTTCATTTCTGGAGAGAGCCGATCAGTGGCATGATATTTAAATCGTTATTGATCTTTCTACAAGAGGGTTAAATATCTATTTTTAAAAATTCTCCCTCTGTTACTTGATCTTACAAAGGAAGGGTTGCGCCTATAGATGACGGTTCTTGATCTTCACATCATGTGGTTGCTTCATCTATGTGATGATCATAAGGAGATGCAATCATGGGGAGAGGCAACTCAATGTGTCGTAGCTGTAGCTAGTGTCATTATGTAGGTGAGTCCATCGGTTGGTATCTTGTAATTGGTTCAGTTATTTATATGTATAAATTGATGAGCTTTGGTTCCTTGTTTACGTCCGATCCATTATAGCATTTAGCATTTTCTTAGAACTTGAGCTTCACCTCCAAAATGGCACAAGCAGTTTGAGGTAAAGAGGACGCATTTGGCTAAGCTCAATTTATCAAGGAAGCGTTGTGGAGAATTTTTCAGGAATTAATTTGATAATAATTTCACATGCGTTTACTCAATATTAATTAGCTAATTTGCATAAATTAAAAGAAGATGACCAAACACCCTTTCAATATTAGAACAGCAAAATCAAGAACCGAAGAAGAAAATCAAGAGGAAATCGTTGTCTGACTTCTGCTGAGGTTTAGCAGCCTTTTGATATGCCAAAACCAACGACAAAAAAACCCAACGTTAACCATGTTAAAGTTGCGCACTTAATTGGCTAAGCAAACATAAAATAAAGCATTTACCAATTTCAATCAATCGACTCATTGAAATCCGATTGCATTCAATTAGTAATAATTAAGTTCAGGCACGAATTTAATTAGCAAGATGGATGGCGAAAATCAATTCAATCAAATAATTGAATTTGAGTTGCAATCCCATTAACAAAAGGTAACGTTAATCAATTAACATATAAAAGGGTTTTTTAATTTTATTTTAACAATCCCCCACAAAAATAAAAAAATAAATATAACTAAATTTAATAAAAAATAAAATTAATAAATATAACTAAATTTAATAAAAAATAAAATTAAAGTGCTGCTCAATACTTATATCATGTGGTCAATAAAGTACACTTAAAGGAATAACATTTACTTAGTGAAAAAGTTTTCATTTGAAGAAAAAATAGGCACTAGTCTTGAACTATTTTCCTTTGAACCAGATTAGAACAAATTCACACACAATATAAGGTATGTCTGATCGCAGGGTTGCACATTTTTTTGTTTTGTACATATATCTTCATGAGAGCTTCTGAGGGATGTCTATGTCCTCAGCTGCGGCATTATACGGACTCTCTCATATAGGAAGTTCCCTACAATGGATGAGTTTAGAGGCTCATCTCATGGTAATTAACCACTTTGGGGAGTTTTTTTTTTCTACAATATAAGCACAAATCTATCCTTAGGAATGAGCGTGTAGAGTATCAACTCTATCACATAAAATTTTATACACTATAGTGTTTTATAATTTTATTTTTCCAAGTGCTTATTAGCCAATCAATCAGCTTATTATTACCACATTGAACCTCTTTCAAGTGATCTCATATCAAATAGGTTGGGTTTCCACTGCTGAAAGGCCTATTTATAGATTAATTTTCATTCCTCTTGATACTTCTAGGATCTTTTTCCTAGGCAAGCCTTTAGTCAAGCAATCGGCTATGTTGTGCTTAGTCTTTACAAAAGAAAGAGCTACAACTCCATGTGAGTTCAGCCATCGTATAGACTTTTGTCTAATTTTTATATGGCGACTCATTTTAATATTTATTAGTTTCTTTTTACAAAATTCTATTGCTACTTGTGAATCACAATAAATAGAGATAGGAGCTAAAGGAGTAGATGAGAATGGAAAAGAAGAAATTAAGTGTTTAAGCCATTTGTCTTCTATACAAGTGGTATCCAAAGCCACTAATTTTGCTTCCATAGTGCTCCTACGGCGGCACTTGATGAGATATTCCGTGAGACTAGAGGATAAAACCCTAGCTATCAATCTCGCTCAAACGAAAAATCTCCTTCGATGATAATCCGTGAGACGAGAGGTTAAAACCCTAGTAGGGCTATCAATCTCGCTCAAATGAAAAAATCGAAATCGGGGATGAAACCCTATACTGTGATTGAACCTGGCTATGATACCATGTTAAACACAAGAGAAAAATAATAGACAATATATCTAATCTCTATTGAATAACATAACTTGTAATGTTTACATAATACATTTATATACAAAACTATCCTAGTCTATATTTAATAAAAATTAATATTAACTCAACTAATATTAAATACTAATATTAACACGACTAATATTAACAGTGGAAATAACATTATGTATTTGAGAAAAAGAAAATCTAATATAATTTTAATTCTGAAATAAAAAATAATTTTACATTAAGGTGCTTTCTACAATATACTTTTTTTACTTATTCATCCCTAAGTTCTCCATTAATGCCATTTTGTGCGTACAATGTTTATATTTATAGGCTAACATAGAATAATTATATAATAATAATAATAATAATAATTTCATATTGGAAGTAACATAGAATTCAAAATTTTCTCTTCATTTCTCTATTTTTATTTATCTATCTAACTATTTGTATAGTATGTGGTCTCATTTTGACTGTCTTTTTACTCGAAGATACAGTTGTATTGAGAGACAAACAAAACCCTAAAAGATAGTACTAACGATTTTAGTATTCGTTCACAAACTATAAGGAAGCACTTGCTAAGCTCACAACCTTCTCTTAAGTACGGTTGTTTGTGAGAGGCATTGATCTTCTTACAAGTTTTATTGCAAATACTGGCAAGAACATGGATGCACTTGCCATACTTCTCTCAAGCATGCCTCGTTGGATTTATTACTTCTAAGGCACAAGCCATGATACATCTTACTAATTCTGGCACATATCTTTGCGTTAACATACACTTCTTCCTCTACGACCAAAATTTATATATATGAAATAGATAGATAAATAAGTAAAGAGCTAGTAATATATATACGAACAGATAGAAGCAGTGGCGGATCTAAAACCTGGAGCTAAGTGGAGGTGGTAATATAACAAGTAGATGCAAAAAAAAAAAATCCATTGTCGTCTTGTAGAAAAATTTTTATTTCTGTGTTAAAGATTTGAAGCTATGAAGAATGTGAACAATTTTTTTTCAGAAAATACTGCACCGAGTTAGTGTGTGCAGCGTGCTAGAAAATTATCAAAAATTTTAAGATTAGTAGTCTAATTGTAGGTTAGTAATATGGTTGGCCCACAACCATAGTCCAATCAGAATTAAATAAATTTCTACTTAATAGGGGCATGCACACTAACTAGGGGAAAATTTTATATAATAATATAAACATAAGATAACAAAAATTTTAGCCAGTAGAGGCATTTTCCCACGCTGGCATCCATGTAGATCCGCCAAAAGATAGAAGAAGCAGCACGAGTACAAAAAGAGATACGAATGCTTTCTTGACCTCCATTTTCGGCAAAATGAAGCTTATAGTTAAGGGCCAAAAAGAGATTATCCTTAATTTATAGTATTTAAAGGGCCAAAAAGAGATTAATAAATTATACTTAATAAAAATCCTAAGGAAAGAAAAGGTTATCCTCTCCAGCAAGCAAAAAATAATAATAATAAAATTATCCATATTAGAAAAATAGACATTATTTTTAACATATTTACATTCATGCTACGTATAATTATTCACCTTTCCTTTCCTTTTTAATGTGTTCGATACATTCAGTGTGGAAAATAGATTTCTCATGAGAATTTTAATATAAAAAATTTCAAACTGTTTTTTAGGGGAAAATCATTTGAATTTTAGGGTAAAAAAGGGAAAATAATAAAGCATTGGAATAAGACAATTACGAGGATAAATTTAGATAAGAAAATTAATACATGCCATGAATTGTTTCTGAATTACTTGTTTTATGTGCATGTTTTCCAAATGGATTGCCTACTTTTTATCATAAATTTGAATTTAAATTAATAAATTTAATATGTATTAAATACTAATTCAGATATCTAAAGTTTGTTTTAAATTTTAAAACAATTAATTGTATAATACAAAAATTTATAAATTAAAAATTTTTTAATTTATTTTACATTTATAATTGAGTATTTGAACCTACTATAAATAGGTCAGATTATATGAGATACATAAATAACTCAGGTTTAATTATCATTTGTAATTTAGTTTCATATTTTAAAAAAATCTATTGCTGTGCATTTTGGTAACAAAATTTTAATGTGTTGCCTCGGCATTGCAGGACAGAAGGCAAATCTTAGAAACAAGAACTTTAAGTGCATTCATCATAGATAAATTATATTCACATAATCTAATCACTCATATCTATCCAATAATATTATTATTATGGTGAATAAGCCGGGCTACCTCCGCACCTCTTTAATTTGTTTCTCAACATCTCGTTTTTGGTGAACAATCGTTGGCCAGTACGGAAAGGCTAATGCATAGCATTATGCAATCCCAAAAAATAGTAGAGGCTTCCACGAAGACAACTGGAGGTCAGAAGGTGGGGAATTTGGACGAGGAAGAGAAGAGTAGAAGAGCTGCTGCTAAATTTGAGTGTAATATTTGTTATGATCTTGTCATTGAACCAGTTGTTACCCCATGCGGTCAATCTTTTCTGCTGGCCTTATTTATATCAGTGGCTTTACGCCCACTCTCTGCATTCTGAATGCCTGATCTGCAAAGGAGAGGTACTATCACCATCATGTCTAGGAATGTTTCTTAAAACAGAGTAGAGAAATGCACTTTGCCGGGCGGCGCAGGTGAGTATGAAATGGAGGAGGGAAAAAGAGAGAGAGTAGAAATGTGCCAGCAGGTGGGCATGGGAAATCGGCGCCGGCATTAGAGTGGGCGGATGCTTGGGACAGGAGCAGGCGGAGCGGCAAAGGTAAGTGGCGAGCGAGCGAGCAAGCCACAAAAACGGGGAGCAGGTCAGTAGCGGGTGCGGGAGCTAAGTTGCAATTTAACCCGATTTAGATTAGTATTGGTTGTACTCGATTAAGTAAACGAAATAGATTTGGGTTTACTGAGTTGGATTTTTAATCGGATTAACTCAATTTTAATAATACATATAAATATAAATATAAATATAAATATATTATTAAAATATAAATAAATATAAAATAATTATTATATAAATATTTATTATTATTAAAAATATAAAAATAATGATAAAAAATTATTATATAAATATATTTATTATAATTTTAAATTTTTAATTATATTTTATAAAATATAATAATAAATAATTTATTTTTTATTTAATTAAAAATCCTCCAGTACTCATTTAAATACTTGACCCGAGTTCGGATTATGTAATAAAATACTTAACCCAAGTTCGAGTTTGGTTTTGCAATTACATCAGGCTTAGTTTAGGGGAAAAACATAGGATTATGTAGCGGTAGTATTTAGGAAGCACACTGACACGGAGTAGGTGTTGTTTTTAATTTTGAGATTTTGGGCAAAAAAATAAAATAAGAAAAAATGGACTATTTTTAAATTAAATCCAATATATATATAATGGGGTAGGAGAGCTGGGAGAGACGTGAACTTTGAAGAGTCTTTCCCAGTCGGATTAGGTTTTTTTTTTTAAAAAATAGAATTAGTTAAACCGTTAGGTTTTTTTTTTAAAAAAAATATAATTAATTAAACTGTTAGCTTTTTTTTAGCCGAGACTCACGAAAAATTTTCCTAATCAGCATGCTGCTGCCGAGTGCTTAAGTTTCTTTGAAATTTTTTTTTTATATAATTTTTCTTTTAAGAAATGATCTATATAATCTAAACTATTTAATGGTATTAATATTAGAATATTTTAAATCATGTATATTTGTTAAATATCCTAAACAAAATTATATAATGAATAGTATTTTTAAGTATTTTTGTCTTTTATGTAATTTTATTTAGGGTATTTAACAAATGTACATGATCTAAAATACCTCAATTTTAATACTATTGGATAGCTTAGATGTTATATATATTATTTTATAAAAAAAATTAAAATTTTTTTTTTAAAAAAAAAAAACTTAAAGCGCCTCGGCAGCATGCTGCTGCCTAGGAAATTCCTTTGATATTTTCGTCACAGTAGAGAGGAGATTTAACGAATCATGGACAAGTGAGTCGCTGCTGCTGCTGTTCTTGTTTAACCTTCGCTGCTGACGCGATCGTGTCGTATTTATTAGGGTTTACCTTGCATGCAGGTATATCGGAATCAAGACAGTTGGAGAAGGAGCCGGCGGAACTGTTTGGCTGGCAGTGAACAAACAAAGTAATGAAATGATATGCGTCCTTTTAACGCCACCCGACTCTCCTGCTTTAGTTTGCTTCAGATCGCTTTCTTGTCTTCTTGAACGGCATGGAATAGGGATGGTTCTTGCTCTAACGTCAGTTTTGACAGGTTGCGGTCAAGAAGATGAAGAACAAGTTCGCCTACTCTTTGGGACAGTGTTTGAGCCTCCCGGAAGTGAATGTACGTCCAAGTCTTAGATTTTTACCGTCAGCCAGCCCTTGTTTCTCGATATTCTTAATTTCTTACGCAGGAAGGTGTTACCATTTGCAGGTGTTGAGAAACCTAGAGCATCCCAATATCATTAAGCTCAAGGAGGTGGTTAAAGAGTGCGATGTATTGTACCTAGTGTTTGAATACATGGTATGCATCTTTGCCATCTCGCTCTTTTTAGTTGCCCTAATGCTTACAACAATCTTGAAAATGCTGCTGCTCTTGCCTCCAGGAATGCAATCTCTACCAGCTTGTGGAAAAGAGAGAAAAACCACTTTCAGAAGATGAAGTCCGGATTTACTGCTTTCAAATCTTTCGAGCCTTGGCTTATATGCACCAACGTGGTTATTTTCATCGTGATATTAAGCCAGGTAATGCATAATCATAGTATGAGGTAGTCTCTTTCTAGAATGTCTTGTCTAATGAGAAAAATTGTACTGTTTTCAGAGAACATACTGGTGAAGAAGAATACTCTAAAGATTGCAGACTTTGGCTTTGCTCGTGAATTATCTTCCAGACCACCATTTACAGCACGTGCTGGCACGCTCTGGTAAGCATATTATATCAATTAAATTATATCACTTTCAATATTCATGCATTACTATGTTTATTGTGATTTTTTTTTAATGAAATAGGTATCGAGCTCCAGAAATTATTCTTCAGGCTTCTGTCTATGATTCTGCAGTTGGTAAGTGGACCTATACTAATTCAGTAATTCCACTGTAAGAGGGAGGGAGGGTTTGGGTTTGTGTTACTAATGCCGGTTTTGATTCAAAAAATGCTAGATATGTGGTCAAAGGGAGCTACCATGTTTGAACTTCTCACACGCCGCCCTTTGTTTCCTGGATCAAGGTACGTACACATTATTCATGAATGACTAACTTTGAACAGACTAAATGGCAAGCATTGCTTTCTTGTATAAATGTAGTGCCGCAGACGAGATACACCACATGTGCACTGTTCTTGGACGTCCCGATGAAGTCTCCTGGGCTCAAGGGTTACAGCTTGCAGAAACGATAGATTTTCAATTTCCACAAGTGGTATGGTGTGTTTTTTTCTGATATCCAGATATGAAGTCGAATCCAATAATGATACTTATTTGGTTGCATGATTTATCTTGGCGTTTTTCTCAGGCTCCCAATCTTAGTATTTCTATGCAAATTCCTACGGCGAGCAACGATGCAGTCAACCTCATATCGGTAAGCGCTAAGCAATATCCTGGATTAGTCTGCTACAGATGTACGTGTTGAAAATGTTGTAGCATTTTATAACATTAAATTTCTATTTTTGACAGTCACTTTGTTCCTGGGACCCGCGTAAAAGGCCCACAGCAGCGGAGGTTCTTCGGCATTCCTTCTTCCAGCCTTGCTTTTGCATCCCACCATTGCTTCGTTTGAGATTAATGGCAGTAAAGAAACCAGCTTCAGCTGGTATCTGCTCTCACCAAGACCTCTCCTCCGCTGTTTGTTTGCAATCGTCTTTTTGTTGATTCTCCTTTCCCTACCTTTCAGTTGGCGTAATAGGAGATTCAAAATCGAGAATTGCTGCGAGGCGGCCTCTTGGAGATTTATCCAATGCACCGGTGGTAAACGAATACAGCCTTTTTGCTAATCCAGTAAGAATGCAGAGGCATCCACTTGGAGATTTATCTAATAGAATGGTGGTGAACAAAGAATACAGCCTTTTTGGAAATCCAATGGCGGTGAACAAAGAATACAGCCTTTTTGGTAATCCAGATGCTACGAGACATGCTCTTGGAGATTTACCCCACAATGGCGGCGAACAATGAATACAACCTTTTTGGTAATCCAATGGCGGTGAACAAAGAATACAGCCTTTTTGGTAGTCCCATCATCACTTCTTGCCTAGCAGATAAATGCCGGTAGCTGCAGCTATCACAACCACATCAACTGATGCCAAAATTTTTGTTCTTGATGGGCCTGCAGCTCCTACTGGGACTTCCAAGAGTTGCTTCATCTGTAAAATTGGAGCAAAGATTATTTAGAAACATTTTACATGAAGAATACCTGTGGTAAACAGTAGCAACTTGTAAATATATTGCTCAAAAAATAAAATAAACTATTATATAGGTATTAAGAATGGAAATTTTGGAAAACTTTTACAACCAACTTGAGAGCAAGAACGGGCCTATTGAAAGACCAAATGACCATAGATGTTGGCAATAAATCTTGGTAGCTCTTGTCGCAATTACTAAAACATCGAAATAGAAACAGAAAAGGATATAAGAGAACAACCAAACCTGTATGGGTTGCTTCCAATTCTTTTTTATTCCAGCTAAATATGCCCTTTACCGACAATTGCAACAACTGAAGAATGCTGTCTTGCAACCCTTAATAATGTGGATGACATATACCTAGATAAACAAGTGAGAATGAATTGAACACATCATATATTTATAATGAATGTTTAAGTGAATCAACTAGTAAGATGAACAAAACAGTCCACATTTTATGACTGAAAATATATCAGACAAAAATTATTTGATTATCAAATCCAACAAACTAATTTTTATTTATGTTATAATAAAACTCAAAAGGCAATGACGTGAACTAATTTTTCATTGCCCTCTGATAGAACGCAAAGGCAAGATACAATCCTTGGTTTTTTTCTATCCAGAGTTCAGAACTAATTTCCTGAAATAGTTACATATCTTACTCATGGCCACGATAGGCATCACATAGCTTCTTGAAGTCGAACAAGAAGCTAGAGGTTAAGAATCATGCATTGAAAATTAAACTAAGCTGCAATGTGAGAAAGGAGCATGAAAAACTACAGAAGATGTTGCATAGGGAATTGATCTTATATAGCACATATTATCACTTTGCTAAATATCAGTGCATTCAACATAACAAGCATTGTCTACCTTACACATTTACTTCCTAGAATGCCAGCAATATATAAATTCATAGCTTCTGAAGCATGATGAGAAGCTAAAAACCATAATGAGAATCAATGACAGTGCAAAACATGATAAAGCAATATCAAGAAGCTAAGTACATGTAAGATCTGTTCTTGATTGAGAACTAGTGCTTGTTTGATTGCCATCATATACACCATATGTTTGATCCACTGTGCAAGATAAAATATCATTCCCTCCATTTCTATGCGTCATTTTGAGTGTTGACCAAATTTATCATGTGTGCAAGCATACAAGATATATTTTCAATATAACAAAGTTCAAATCTCATCCATAAAATCTGAAGCTTTGTAAGACTATTCAGATTACCGGATTGGTCGATAAACAGAGGTCCACATCAGGAGCTACGAATAGAGATGACAAAGTACAAGAACAAGAGCTCTCCAATGACCTTTTTCCAACTGGGGAAGCCTTGTGCCCATCAAGGGACAAGGTTCATCTTAAGGGGGAGTTGTTCAAAGGTATCTAAAATTTAACCTGCAAACCGAATTCTAAAAAATATATTATAGATACCGAAACCAATTTTTTTTTACCGAACTGTATTTACCGAATTGATCGGTAAACTGGTAAAAACTGAATATACCAAACCGTTTGCTCACCCCTAAGCAGCTATACAGAGAAAGCAACCTGATATGAATCAGATGATGGCATTTCTCCATTTCTCCAAGTGGAGATTTGCTGAGAATGATGATAAATCTTACTTCACAAATCAGCACATTCCATAACATAAACAAGGTGATTCTTCTTTTTTTTTTCTCACTCAATGATGTTTAAGTTTTGATCCAGAATGAGTTTTGTGGTTGCGCTCAAGTAACAAAGAAAGGTGTATATATTTAATGTCCAACGTATGTTTTTGGCAGGATTTTTTACTTGGAGATCCCCAAAGGAGGAACGATGTGTACGAGGGCTTCCTGACTCTTGTGCATACTATGGGGGCTTGAAAACAGAGGACAACGTCAAACATTCAAATGCAGCGATCCAAATCAGTATTTAGACTGCCATGAAGGCTGGAGTTGGGATTTTTTTTTTTCATTTTTTTTCTGTCTATACACATCCTATTCTTCATCTCCCATGTGAGCCTAGGCATATTTCTCTCCATATACACTGCCATGAAGTCTGGGGCTAGGCCAAAATATTACACTGCACATACATTGTGTGATATCATATTCGGCACTGATCAAACTCAGTCATGCGGAACTATCTACAAGTGACTGTTGTAATACATCATTCATAATGTGCAAGTTATTTATTGTTGCCTCCTTTGTAGTTGTCCTATTTACTTCTATTGTTATAACTTGTTATTTATTGTGTCTGAATAAATGGTTAACATGCTATACAAAACCCCAATTGCAAAATATCAAACGTAAGCATTTTCTTACTACTATCCTCAAGATTCATACTGAAAACGAGGGTCAAAACTCAAATACCCTACATAAAAATGATGTTCAGTTGAACCATCTATGGCTGTTCACCCTACCAACTAAATACCAAAATTCCCAACGTATTCGCCAATTAGATTCACATTGTCACCTTGAAAATGTTGAATAAACAAGACTCAAAGAAATTCAATTACATAAGTCGACCAAAAACCAAGAACAACTTTCCAGTATAATGAACATACCAGTCAAGTGTGACCTGTGACGAACTTAATCGTCCATTGAAGAACCGTGTTTATGATAAGCGCTTCCTTAGACCATCAAGCGT
Organism: Costus lasius; assembly: GCA_027563935.2. NCBI lineage: Eukaryota > Viridiplantae > Streptophyta > Magnoliopsida > Zingiberales > Costaceae > Costus > Costus lasius. The sequence continues at coordinate 71,211,671 of CM050452.1, forward strand.
CGGAGAGAAAGAACAGCCCTCGTGTAGTGGAGTGCTGAGGTACATGATCTGTAAGGAAGAGTGAACATCAGGGCACTCAAATGAGGCATCTGATATTAAATCCGTGGTGGTTCGATCGAGATCGCAAACGACGACGATGGTAAATTTCAAGCACTAACACAGTTCTAAACATCCTTTGACTGTAAGAACCCTAAATTACCAACAAAGAAAAAGATAAAGAGTCCGAAAAACATCATAACAAGTCAAGCGAGATAAAACCAACGACTTTACCTTCACAGTTCTAAACATATGGAAGTGGAAGAAGGGAGGCGGAAAGGCAGAGAAGCAACTTCAATGGCAGGTTGAAACGATTCTGAGTATATTTATAGTCGCGTCTTCGATCGGATAGTTTATAGTTTTACCATCCAGCCCTCCCATTGAATCTATTTACAAACAGGCACTAGTGAATATGTTCATCGTTGTGCTGCAGTTTGGATCAGCATTTATTATATACATTTGACCCATTTAAGTTTCTTTGGTAATCATGAATAAAACAAAAAATATACGATAAATTATTAAATATATAAAATGTAAAATAAAAATAAATAATGAGGGCATTTGGTATAGTGGTATGATTCTTAATTTGGGTGTAGAGGTCTTGAGTTTAAGTTCAATCCTTGAAATGCCCCTAAATTTTTATTCGTATAATGAATACAACTTTTCTTTTTAAACAAGTTAAATATTAAACTTATTATTTATGCCATATATTTAGAAAAGAGAAATTGACTTAGCTACAGCTATCATAAATTCGTAACCACACAAATTGACGCCAAAATTTTTATAGGCAAAGATTATTTAGAAACATTTACACGAAGAATACATGTAGGAAATAGTAGCACTTTGTAAATATATTGCTAAATATTTTGCCCATAAATTATTTAATCGCAATTAATAGTTTTATATAAGTATAGCTGTTAAGCCGCTCTATTTCTAAGCTATCCACGAGGCATGACTATTAATAACTTGCTTAATTAAAATAACACTATTTATCTCAACCTCTTATATAAAACTAAGCTTTGGGCTTGTTTACTTGGAGGGAAAATTAGAAGAAAAGAAAAGAAAAGAAAAAAAGAAAGGAGTATAGACTTGTTTACTTCGGCGGATGGATAACTTAGAAGGAAAAGTAAAAAAAGGAAATTATGTATTAATCTCTCCATTTACTTTTCTGTCGGAATTGGGCGGAAAACTGAAATTATGCCTTAACTTAACTAACTTCACACCTCACTTTTTACCGCACTATTGCTTGTCCTCGACTACTCATCCTTATTGTCGCTGCTCAAGTTCGCCGCCACTGCTCATTCTTGACGTTGCTACCTGTCCTCGTCGTCGTTGCTTGTATTTAATATTTAATATTTAATAATTAATAATTCTATAATATTAATAGTATATATATAATATGAGTGAAAAAATAAAAATTAGAGTGTATGTATAAATCTTTCAAATTTTCTTTCCTTTCAAATAAACACAAGACAGTAAAATATATAACATATTTCATCCATCTATTTTTTTTTCTTTTTTTTTTTCTTTGTACTTTCTATCCATCCAAATAAACACATTATAAAGAGTTACCCGCTTTTCTTCTCTTTATCTCAACCTCTTATCCTCCATCCTTAACACTCACATTGTGTTCCAGAAGCTTTCCCCTTGGCCAGAGTGTTCTCCACTAATTGCTGCAGCCGCAACTCGTTGTCGGTTGCCACAACCAGATTAGAGCTGTTTTGGGTTGTGGCAGGCAACATTCAATGTCGCCTTGCCCTGTTTTCTCTTCCGATGCAGTGCACCTCTATTTTCAGGTTGCATCGCCGACGCTGATAATGGGAAAAGTACCGGCTTCCACCATTTTGCGCCTCTGCTATCGCCTCTCTGCTAGTGTCGGGTCTTACTGCCTTTGTGTGCACCCCCTTCGAATGAACGAGAATGTGTTGAATTATATTAGCTGCTTCATAATTAAATTGTGATGAATTATATTAGTAGGCTTTATAATTGTGCTTAATTCTGGTATACTATGTCCAAATTTATAAGCTATTTGATAAATAATTTTTAAACTACTATCAAATTTTAAAATAATAATATTTTTTATTATTTAAATTTTAACCAAAATCAAATAAATTATTTTTTTGAGAAACAAAAGCATCATATTATAGCTTTCCTAATTTTTATTTTTTTACTATTTTTTCTGCTTCTATTTTTTTATTATCAAATATTTTTTTATTATTTTCTATTTAAAAGCTACTTAAAAGTAACTTAAAAACGGAGCCAAACAAGCCTCTAGTCTCAATGAGGGAATAAATATTGTTTAGTTCGGTTCACTGCTATGTTGGCTAATCCGACCTAGTTCAACACGTTTCTTTGTTTGTGAGCCAATTCATTTTCTTGTCCTATTTGAAATTTGAGTTTGGTTCAGACAAGTCGAACCCGAATCTAGTTTTTGTGCTTTAGCCTAATATAAATGAGGATTAATGCATTAAAACTGAATTTGAGTAGGCATTAAGTTAGTCAGATTTGACTAAACTATTGTGGTTGCGCACTCAATGACATGACTTACATATTTCAAAATATCCATTTTCCATAACTGTCCATTTCTATGTTTAGAATTGTGAACCAACTTGATGTAGATAATAATATATTTTGTATATGATGCATCGTTTATATCATGCTACATGACATGTTTTATTCATGATGTATATGATACACACTAGAATACATAATTTATGATATATTTGTTTATGTATATGATACATAGTACATTGATAGTATCAAAAGAATTACTTATTAGTGAATAAAATTTAGATATAATGGATAAATTGGGCATAATGTGTAATTTAATAAAATTTAAAATAATTATGTTGTAGATTATCAAAACTATTATGCTCTTTTAAGAGATAAAAAAGTCACACCACATCAACTTTGGAAGGATTATAAGCGAATGCATAGTTTTTTTTTCAAATGTGGGGGTATCTTATTGAGATTAATATACGAGTACCTGAAAGAGAAAATTAAGTCCTAAAACTATAAATGTTTTATGGACAGTTAAAAAAAAAAATATACATGCTTTATATAGTCTAAAAACTATAGGAGCTTATGATTTAAATTGCGGCAGCTTGGCCAGTTTATGAAAAAAAAAGAATTTCTAAGCTCATCAAGATAATTAATTATTTGTTCTTAATTTTACACTTTATTTTGTAGAGTTGCATGCTTAGACTTATTATGTAAACTTATTAAATTGCATGCGTAAACTATTTGTTATCATAACATTGACCATTGATATCTTAATTGTTTGGATAGCATAATATGTCATTTAGTTAATATTATTTTTTAGAACATCATGCACATAATGTACATAATGATCAATGCATAATAAACATAATGAAAATAATATTGAGGATGATCATATTATACATGTTAATTAAAATTTTCTATAAAAGAAAAAAAAGGGAATTTTTAAAATTGGTTTTGGAAGATTGCTTCAAGCCATCAGATAAGAAAAAAAAGTAGTCATATTAATATTTGACAAATATTTATAAAATGGTTTGACTTATAGAAGATTATGACTCTTTCTTTTATAAAGACTGAGCATAACAAAGTCAATGATTTGACTAAAGGCTTACCTAGGACTAAGATCTTAGCTACATAGAGAGGAACAAAAATTTGTCCATAATAGGCCCTTCTACAGTGACAAGTTAACCTCTATGATAGGTTGATCTTGGAAAGAGATTCAATGAATAATAATAAGCTGATTGGTTAGCCAATGAGTACAATATAAAAAATTTATCAAAATACTATTGTGTTAATTTGAGTTACATTTTAAAGGCTCTAATACCCCATTTCTATGGTGGTTAAATTATGCTTATATAGAGGGAAAAAGAGTTTATAAATCTGAAAGATACTCAAAAGTATATCCTGAGAAATGACTCTACATACTTCTTCATAAGGGTTTCTCTTATATATGAGTTTTCGTATACGACCGTTGACTATAAATTAGATATCTCTACCAAACTCACACAAGAAAACAAGATGCCTGCACACAGTAAAAAATGCGCAATCTCACATCAGAATTAGTTGTATCATGTGTGCACTATTTAATACTAAGTGGATATAGTTCAAGAATTAGTTTACTATACACCTTATAGTAGAGTTTTGTACACTAAGTGTGTTGGGTATTGTACTTCGTTGATCGCATGATATAAATGTCCCTATTAAAAGTTTAATATTATTTTATTTTATATTATTTTAGACTTCTGAGTTTTGTAGGGACTATTGGAGTTTAATGAGAGAAAACCCAAAAGTCTCTATTAAAAGTTTACTTTTGTCACGGGGCATTTTATAAAAGAATGTTGAAGTGAATCAATTAGTGGGATGAACAAAAACAGTCCATGATTTATGACTAAAAACATACCTTTTAATGCTATATTTCATACAAAATTTGTTTAATGGCTTTAGTAACTTTTTGTAACTTTTAATTCTATTTATAAATAAATAAATTTTTTTTCTTTTCTACGGGGGTTGCTTACGGTTTTTCTTTATATTAGCTAAATACCCTTTACCAATAACTCTAACAATAGAAGAATGCCCTTTTGTGACCTTTAATAATGTGGATGACATATAGACAAACAAGTGAGGATGAGTTGAATATTGACATGATATATTTAGAATGAATGTAGGAATTAAATAAGAATGTTAAAGTTAATCAATTAGTGAGATGAATAAAACAGTCCACACTTTACTTTATGGCTAGAAACGTACCTTTGGATGCCATAGTCCACACAAAAATTGTTTTGATGGCTTTAGATATTTATGTTTTAAATATTCATCACAATTTTTCTTAAATTTTAATGCTATTAACAAATATATAAAATTTATAATTTTTTTGTATGAGTTGCTTTATGTTCTTCTGTACCTCAGCTAAATGTCCTTTTTTTTGCATGAGTTGTCTTTTAAATATTCATAACAAATTTTCTAAACTTTTAATTCTATTTACTAATATATAAAATTTCCCTATTTTTGCCCTTTTTTTGTTTTCTTTCAAATTGATAAGTCATGGTATTCACATCTTACCAAATCATATCTTTACCTAATAAATAACAATTTTGTTCTCACATTGTACACGACGCATATGTAGTGATGAATGCCATAGAAAAATATTCACAACACAAAGATAACTGTTAAAGGAAAAAAAACCTAGTGACAACATAAATGTTATAGCCAATTTGCATTCGCATATCATTTTCCAACGATGTAAAAGTTACAAAGTCTAGATTGATACTTTCAGTTGCAGTTCATAACGAGGTCAAGCACCAATGCTACTAAAACACTAATATGCTCTGTCTTTGGCAATCACCTTTCTTGCTATTAGGAACGTAACAGACAACACTCTCATCCGATTTTAATACGATGACATGGTATGTACATGATCTATAACAACAGCTACATTATTATCCAGAAGTATAAATAGCTGCAAACAATCACTTCTTGCCCAGAAGATAAATGCCGGTAGCTGCAGCTATCGCAGCCACACCAACTGACGCCAAAATTTTTGTTCTTGATGGACCTGCATCTCTTGCTCGGACTTCCAAGAGTTGCTTCATCTGTAAAGTTAGAGCAAAGATTATTTAGAAACATTTTACATGAAGAATACATGTAGGAAGCAGTAGCAACTTGTAAATATATTGCTCAAAAAATAAAATTAAATAAAATAAACTATTATATAGGTATTAAGAATGGAAGTTTTGGAAAACTTTTACAGCCAAGTTGAGAGCAAGAACTACTGATAGAACAAATGACCATAGATGTTGGCAATAAATCTCGGTAGCTCTTGTCGAAATTACCAGAACATCAAAATAGAAACAGAAACCATATATAGAAAGGATATAAGAGAACAACCAAACCTGTATGGGTTGCTTCCAATTCTTCTTTACTCTTGCAACCTTTAGTAATGTAGATGACATATACCTAGATAAACAAATGAGAATAGAAAATAAAAATTAGAATTAAATAGAAGAATGTTTAAGTGAATCAACTAGTAAGATGAACAAAAAGTCCTTATAGTCCTTCCAAAGTCCCCTAAAATGTTTAGGAAGCTTCCTTAATGTAAGTTCTTGAAATAAGCCAAAACAAGACAAAAATGGAAAGAATGGGTGTCATTTATGCTTCTTCATGTGCCATTTATGCAAAATCAAACAATGGGTGTCATTGCTGCGATCATTGTTAGTGGCTAGTTGTGATTTATTCTATGCATATCTTGCTATAGACATGTTCATAGCGACAATTATAATCACAACTTGGCTATGATTCTTCTTGTGCCCTTTATGCGTAATTTAATAGTGGGCATTATTGCTATAATCATCATTAGTGGCTTGCCATGATTCATTTTATGCAAATCTTGTGATTGTTATTGCAACCTAGCCATGATTCTCTCTAGACTGAGAATACAAGCATGATTGTCATCACCGATTAGTCAGGATTTTCTCCAAAGGCGATGATTCGCTAGGAATTTGATGGGAAGATATATCTTATTATCAAGAGTTTGTATTCTTGCATAAAATCTTCTCAAATCCATGAGATTTTGGCAAATTTTAGCACTCTTTCAAGAAATTTCACATAAACAAAGGAATTTATAAATTTTTGAATAATCACAAGTAATTAAGGCTAAATAGATGCAAAAGTAGTGAATTTGGATTTAATTTAATAGTTAAAACATATTGAAAATCCTAAATAAATGCAAGATAACATAGACCCCTCTTGCACCTAATCAACTTTCTTAACCAAAATTGAAAATTAATTTTAAATTCAAATGAGTGAAGGTGATCCTTGGAAATAAAATAAAAATTAATTAATTAATTAATTAGGGTACAAATAAAAAAGAGAGTAAATTAAAAGGTCCATTAGAATACCTTGATAATGGAGAGAAAAGAAAGAAAAAAAATAAAAAAAAAGATAAATATATTTTTTTATAAAAAAAATTAGAAACAATTCATATACTCATAATAGAAGGCACCTTAAACTATTCAAGAAGATGCACATAGTAGAAAAGCTTATGAAGGTATCAAAGCAATTCGATAACTATGGTAAATTACAAATTCTGAAATTAAGTTATTGCACAAGATTTCAAAACATGAAAAATAAGTTGAGTATAGTGTTGCATAGTGATGCAAGGTTTACAAATCATTCATGCCTCATTTATGACTAGATTGTGTTTAAACAAAACATACTTAAGATATCATATTATATTCACCGTTCGTGTTATTATTTTGCAGCTCTAGCGCGCGGCTTTTTTGATTCTTTCTGGTGCTATATACATAGACAAGTAAAGAATAAGTAACTAAAAGAATAGAAAAAGAAAAAGAGAGGCACACGCAAAGATTGATTCCTTAATTGTAGAACATGCATCAATTAGTTAATTAAAGAATCTCTAATTAAAAGAAAAGAGAACGAGTAACTTTGCTTCACGTGCAAGTTAATTGGCATTTAAGCTCATCGATTCCTACCACTATAAATACATACACAAGAGTAATAACATCCATCCATCCATCCATCCACAGACTAAGTACAGCATGACAATGCCACGAATAGCAGGGCACTTGAGGCACATCTTGCTCAAATTGCTGCTTTCCCCTGAGATTAAATTGATGGGCCAGCAGCTGCGCATCTCAAACCACGATTCTTTATGTTACTACGATGCCGCAGTCTTCAACTACTTACACAAATCCAATGCCCTAAGTTAATAAGACTATCTGGATTAGTGTTGAGAAATAAATTGACTGGTTGCAATGTAAGATGTTGGAGCAATACTCTACATGGTTTCAAAGCATATTCAAAGGTATTAGAGAGTTGGAAATAGTTGCATGTCATGAGCTGAGGTGGTTGCCAGAAGACATCAAGAATTGTAACAATCTTACAAAATTATCAATTATTAGATGTGCCAAGATACTCTCCATGCCTGATTGGTTGTTGAAAATGCCAAATCTATTAGAAGTTTTAGTGTTAGGTTGCACATCAATATCACACGTTCCAGAGGAGCTCAAACAAAAATTGAAAGATCGGATCATCATCGAAGGATGTCCCAAGCTACAAGCTCTAATGAGATGAGTGAAGCATCTTAATTTCTTATGTATTTAGGTAGATTAAATTTAAACAAGGCCTAGTATAGTGCTCTATTAATTGCAAGTGTAAAGCCTTGAACCTTTTCAGTGTACTCTCTATTTGTTTTGTTAATTGAGAAGTAAGAATGATAATTTGTTGTTATATGATTATATTTCTCAATTGATCCTCTAGCATTCTTTGATATGGAATTGGTCACATATTATATGGTGGCAACCTATTCAAAAACAAAATCTCAGAAAACAAAAATACCATTTAATCATTTAAATGCGTGCAAAGGTGTTACAAAGATTTAAAATCTCTTATAGAGGCATAAATTATTTTTTAATTGCTTAAAATTAAGTAATATTGATAAAAAAAAATAAAATTCTACTATGAAAGTGTTCATGAATAAATGATTATAAAAAATATTATTGCCTTTATCTCTCTATTACTAATAATATATTATATACAATGTAAAAATGCATCATAAAGATGTGATACCGCGCGCGACAACGATGGTACCAACGGCACTATAATCCTCACTTGTATATAATATATTATATACAAGTGCACGAATGTATCAAAGTAATATAGATAGATATTAATATCCATGAATATTAGTTAAGTAGAACAAGTTCAAGTTCAACGAATCAAGTTTTTGTCTGTATACAAATAAATATTAATATCCAATACTCCATTTAAAAGTAAATTATATATATAATTAAAATATAAAATAATAATTATATAATATATTCATCATTATAACAATTCATAAAATAATATTTTAAAGATAATTTAAAATAAAAAATATCTTTAATTTAATTATATATAAAATATATTTTTATTTAAATTATATATAAAAGATATTTTTTGTCAGTATATAGATAGATATTAATATCCAATACTCCATTTAAAAATAAATGGATATTCGGGTAATTGTGAATTTTATTTAAATATCCCATGTCATATTCAGGTTTTATAATAGGATATTCGGGTTCAAATATTAAATTTTTATAATTAGATTGAGATCAAATATGAATAAAAATACTCTTACTCCTACGCCAAGAGTAAGAACTGCAACGAGCCATGCATAAGTGAAGGGTAGCAACTTGGCAAATGCCTCCCTCTGAATTCTGAATTGTATGTTTTGCTTCCTAGTACATGGGAAAGAAGAAGCTTCAGTGATTAATTTATGAAAATGTACTAAACTTTTAATAAATTAAGATAAGAATCCTTTATTGTCACTTTACTACCACTTGATTAATTTCAGTTTAGCCCCTAGCCTTTTGACGCTTTTAAGTTGACTCTGAAGTTTTTAAATTGAGGTTTATTTCAAAATTTATTAATTTAGAATAATTAATATAAAAAGATGTTTTTTTAATAGATTGACAAGCTCTTATACTACCATTTATTTGATAATAAAACCTTTAAAAAAGTTTGATATAAAGATTTTTTTTATTCCTTTATTTTCACTTATCTATCTAACTATTTGTATAGTATGTGATATCTTTTAGTTCTCATCGCTTTTTAAGTCGAAGATATACTTGTGTTGAGAGACGACGAAGAAAAACCCTAAAGGGGATAAGAAAAGGCTTATCATTAAATAGTACTGATTATTCTAGTATATGTGTTCACAAATCACAAGGAAGCATTTGCCATGCTTAGAAACTTCTCTCAAGTAAGCTTGTTTGTGAGAGAGGCATTGATCTTCTTACAAGTTTCAAAGAAAATACAAGCAAGAACAAGGAAGCACTTGCCATAGTTATATCCTTCTCTCAAGCATGCCTCGTTGCATTTACTTTTTTTCAAGCACAAGCCATGAAATGACTTACTAATCTCCACACATGTCTTTGCATTAACGTACACCACGTCTTCTGCGACCAAAATTTATATATCAAACGGATAGATAAACATATTGATAAGTAAAGAGCTAGTAATATACTTATGAACAGATAGAAGAAGTAGCACGAGTAAAAAAAAGGACACGAATGCACTCTTGACCTCCATTGTTGTCAAAATGAAGTTTGTAGTTAAGGGGTGGAAGTTAACCTAATGTGGAACTTCAATTCGTAGTGTTCAAAAGGCAAAAAAGAATAAATTAATTTATCAACCATCCTAAAAAGGAAAGAAAAAGGCTATCTTGAAGCAAAAACAAATAAAATGAAATTATCCATGTTGGCAAAATAGTCTTTAATTTTAAAATATTTACATTAATTCTATGTGTAATTTACTTTTTCACCCTTCCTTTCCTTTTAATGTGCTCGATACATTCACTTTGGTAGATAGATATCTCGAGGGGATTTTATTTTAAAAAAAAACTAAATCCGATTTAAATTAAAGTAAAACAATGCAAACTACTTTTTAGGGGAAAATCATTTGAATTTTAGGGAAAAAGGGGGAAAATAATGAAGCATTAGAATAAGACAATTACGAGGTTAAATTTAGATAATGCATGCATTAATTGTTTCTGGATTGTTGCATGTATGACTTTTTTTGTGTTCATGCTTTTCATATGGATTGCATACTTTTTTTTATCATAAATTTGAATTTAAATCGATATTTCATACCTATTAGCTTAAGTTTGTTTTAATTTTAAATGGATATAGATAATAAATCAAATTTATAATTGAGATTTTTGTATCTTAAATTATTGCATAATACATAAATTTATAAATTAAAATAATATTAAATTTTTCATATCATAATTATTTTTAATACTATTGAATTAGGGTTGAAAAGAAAACCCCGACCCACCCCTACTCAATAGCTGTTGAGGGAAAAACCCGAGTTCATCAAGTTTTAGAGCGGATTCGGGTAAAACACGCCATATCCTTTATCTTCATTCTTGACTATTTGTAAAATGGAATCATAAACTCAGAGGCCTATTTCTACAAGTGAAAAAGAATAAAACAAACAAATATTTAGTAACAATACATTTCTATTAAAAAATACAAAAAAAAACATTTAATTCATGTGCAATTATGAATTTTGTTTGTTTATTGTGAGTTAAGTCAAATATAAAAATAGAACAAAAATATGCATGATTGCATTTAATGAGTGGAAACAAAATTATGTATTTTAGAGAAAAAAAATTTAATATAAATTTAATTCTGAAATAAAAAATAATTTTAGATTAAGGTCCTTTCTACAATATACTTTTTTTTTACTTATTCATCCCAAAGTTCTCCATAAATGCCATTTTTTGCATATAATATTTATATTTATTGGCTAACATAGAATAATTATATTATTAATATTATAATAATTTCATATTGGAAGTATCATAGCATTCAAAAATTCTTCTTTATTTCTCTATTTTCATTTATCTATCTAACTATTTGTGTAGTATGTGGTCTCATTTTTTTACCATCTTTTTATTTAAAGTTACACTTGTATTGACAGACGAAGAAAACCCTAAAAGGGATAAGAACTCGCTTATATTATTAAATAGTACTAACGATTTTAGTATTCATTCACAAACCATAAGGAAGCACTTGCTATGCTTACAACCTTCTCTCAAGTAAGGTTGTTTGTGAGAGAGGCATTGATCTTCTTACAAGTTTCAAAGCAAATACAGGCAAGAACATGAATGCAGTTGCCCGACTTATATCCTTCTCTCAAGCATGCCTCGTTGCATTTACTATTTGCCAAGCACAAGCCATGAAATGTCTTACTAATTCTCGAACATGTCTTTGCGTTAACATATGCTTCTTCTTCTCTGACCAAAATTTATATATCAAACAGATAGATAAACAAATCGATAAGTGAAGAGCTAGTAGTATACATACGAACAGATAAAAGAAGCAGCACGAGTACGAAAAAGGACACGAATGCTTTCTTGATCTCCATTGTTGGCAAAATGAAGCTTGTAGTTGAAGGGTGGAAGGTAACCTTAGGTGGACCCTTAATTTATAGTGTTCAAAGGGCAAAAAAGAGATTAAAAAAGTAATAAATTGATTTAACAAAAATATTAAAAGGAAAGAAAAGGTTATCCTTACAAGGAAGCAAAAAAATAAAATAAAATAAAATAATCCATGTTGGAAAAATAGTCCTTAATTTTAACATATTTACATTAATTCTATGTATAATTTATTATTCACCCTTCATTTCCTTTTTAATGTGTTCGATACATTCACTTTGGAAGATGGATTTCTCATGGGGATTTTATTATAAAAAAGGAGTAAATCTGATTTAAATTAAAGTAAAAAAAAATAAAACTACTTTTTAGGGGAAAATCATTTGAATTTTAGGGAGAAAAAAGGGGAAATAATGAAGCATTGGAATAAGACAATTAAGAGGATAAATTTAGATATGAAAATTAATGCTTGCCATTAATTGTTTCTGGATTGTTGCATTGATGACTTTTTTTATGTACATGCTTTGCATAATTTTTATCATAAATTTGAATTTAAATCGATATTTAATATCTATTAAAAACTAATTTAGATAATCATAGATAATGCTTAATTTAAATTGATATTTTAATATCTATTAAATCGATATTTGGGTGTGTGGTTAATCATAGATGGTGATTAAGTATGACAATTTAACCCAACATAGTTGGGTACACTCGTCTTGGGGAGTTCAGATATCTGATTAGCTGAATGGGACATGTTTGGATTTTGGTGAGTTGAGTTTGGATTGATAGGTGCAAGTACATGTTACCTTATTTTAAAAACAAACAAAAAAATTATTATTAAAATATAAAGTAATAATTATTATATAAATATTATTATTATTTAAATTTATAAAATTATATTTTATAGAATATCTTAAAATAATAGTTAAAATTTATTATTTATTTAATCGGGTACATGACATTTAAACATGTAGAGTCGCATTTATGTAATGTAGTTGGGTACTCTACTCGAGTTCCGAGGAGGCTTGTGTTGGGAAACCCCGGGGATTTTAAAATTTTTTACAGACAAGCACAGCGGAAGTAATCCCCGAAACAGGCCAGTCCCAAAAACCCAGAAGATCGAGTCTTGCGAGGAGATCGACACGGTGAGTAGGAGATGATACCTTGCAACGAATATGATGGATGCGATGCAGGCGCCCAAATGTGCGCCCTCTGCAGTCTCGCACACAGCCGAACCTCGAGTCCTCTTCTTCCACGCCTGGTGCTAGCCTCGGGAAGAAGATCCACGCCTTTGGGAGACTTCCTCAATCACTTGGGCCAAGTCCAGAGGCGATGCCAAGGAGAGGAGGTGGAGCTTCGTCGGAGTCCAACTCTTGAAGCACTCCACCAAGATCCAAACAGGAATCAACCAAATCCAAAGTCCAACTTTGGAGAGGAGGGCGCCAAGGAACTTGCAGGAACTGAACCAATTAATGAAGAGAGTCCAACTCTCTTAATGGCCGAACACCTCAAGAGTGGCGACAAAGGGAAGAGGAGAGGAGAGTGTAACCCGACAAAAGGGGGCTAGGGGGTGTATATACCCATGAATAGGTGCACCTCTTCACGAAGAGACACACCTCTTCAAGAGGTAAAACCCAATTCGCCCATTCCAAGTCCCATGCACCCAAGTTCATTCACCTCTTCATCAAGAGACACACCTCTTCAAGAGGTAAAGCCCAATTCGCCCAAGTAGATTCATCCTCTCCAAGTAAGAAGCTCCAAGCTTCCTACCTTAAGAAGATGCCAACTTGGGTTTGTCCACCTCATGGAAATGCGCCAAGCTCACTCCAAGTTGCTTGCGCCATTCCACTTGGCCCATTGGCCCAAATGGCTCATTGAGCCCATTTGGCTTATTAGACCAACTTGGTCTGTTAGGCCCATTGGGCCCATTTGGCCTACTAGGCCCAAAAAATAAGTTTGCTCCAAATGATTCCCTTCATCTCATCTAGCACAGTGGTGTTGATGGATTCTCCCAAACAGATCTGAGTTATCCAATAACTCAATCAATAGGCTATCCGATCAATGCGAGAACTCAAGTATCAAGGTGTGCGACCCTGTAGGTTCCTCTGACGCTGGCAGTGCTGAACAAAGGTCACCACAAGCAGTGAGTGGCACCTAGCAGTGCATCGCTGCTACCCAAGTCTTCGGAATGGATATCACATCGACATCCCCATCATCGCAACAAGATACCGATGCATTACAGTCTCTTTGCCGAACTGATATCCGATTGGACAAAGTGTGTCACCACTTTATTTTCATCCAATCTCATGGTCATGACTAGATCAGGCTTTCACCTGGGTATGGCCATACACTCTCAGTCATGCAACCATAGGGGGGCCCCGTGGATATCAAGCTTCCCATAGGAAGGGGCAAATCCTATGTCTGTCCATTGATCTTCTCATATGGGTCGTCACATACCCAATGACAACCGTTATGACCTCCCAGCTTACGGCGAGGCGTTAGGTTGTATCAAAGCATGTTCCTAACCATACAGAAGAGTCAATGACCTCAAGTCAAGAGATCAATGCATCTCCTGTCACTTGTGAGGTTAACTCATGACACCAAGTCAGAGCCTCACAGCGGGTCGGTCCAGTATATCCACCACTGATATACCCATATGCCTGCGTTAGCACCCTGTGCGTAACCAGCCCATATACCAGTCTCACATGTACCAGAGCTGTCCCTTATCCACTAAGGTACATCGACTGGGGACTATAGTTCGAGCACAGATCCAATCTGTCTCCAGGGACATTATCATGTTAGTACATATGCCCAGATGTAAACAAACATAAATAACGACAATGCCAGAATGATATAAATATCAAAGTCAAGTAGTACATAAGTGGACCAAAACTAGGTCCTAGGGCATATACACCAACAATCTCTCACTTGCACTAAGACCTAGAAGTTGAGGAATCTCAACCCCATATCTCTAGCGTGACCATCATGCTTCTACTGCGCCAAAGTCTTGGTCTATGGGTCTGCCAGATTGTTCTCTGTGTCAACTCTGCTAATCTTGACATCACCTCTGTCAATGATCTCTCTGATCAGGTGAAATCTTCTGAGTATGTGTTTGGATCTTTGATGAGACCGTGGTTCCTTAGCTTGTGCAATTGCTCCATTGTTGTCACAATAGAGTTCAATGGGATCCATTGCACTAGGGACCACCTGAAGATCACATAAGAACTTCCTTATCCAAACGGCTTCCTTGACTACCTCAGAAGCGGCTACATACTCTGCCTCGGTTGTAGAATCTGCTATGGTGGATTGCTTGAAGCTCTTCCAGCATACAACGCCTCCATTTATCTTGAACACATAGCCGGCCTGCGATCTAAAGTCGTCAGGGTCAGACTGGAACGATGCATCAGTATAGCCCTGCATACTGAGCTCTTCCTGTCCCCCATAGACCAAGAACAAATCCTTAGTTCTTCTCAGATACTTTAGGATGTTCTTTATAGCCACCCAGTGCTGCAGACCTGGATTGGATTGGTATCGGCTGGTTATGCTTACAGCATATGCCACATCTGGTCTAGTACACAAAATTGCATACATGATCGATCCTACTGCCGAAGCATAAGGAATTCGACTCATGTCATCCCTCTCAGCCTGTGTTGTAGGACACTGGCTCTTTGAGAGAGTAAGGCCATGTCTTACTGGAAGGTATCCTTTCTTGGATTGCTCCAAGTTGAACCTCTCCAGGACCTTATCAATGTAGGTACTCTGACTAAGGGCCAGGAGCCTCTTGGATCTATCCCGGTAGATCCTTACGCCTAGAATATAGGCGGCCTCCCCTAAGTCTTTCATCTCGAAACACTTCCCCAACCATGTCTTCACAGCTTGAAGACTAGGGATGTCATTTCCGATGAGCAATATGTCATCAACATACAAGACCAGAAAAATCACCAAGCTCCCACTGAATTTTCTGTATACACAGGCGTCATCTTCACTTTTGATAAAGCCATAATCTCTCACGGCTTCATCAAATCGAAGATTCCAACTTTGAGATGCTTGATTTAATCCATAAATGGATCTCTTTAGCCTGCAGACCTTATTAGCCTCTGCAGGATGGATGAAGCCATCAGGTTGTGACATATACACATCCTCAGTTAGCTTCCCGTTAAGGAACGCAGTCTTCACATCCATCTGCCATATCTCATAGTCATGATATGCAGCTATAGCAAGCAGAATCCGAATGGATTTGATCATGGCAACTAGCGAGAAGGTTTCATCATAGTCCACCCCGTGGACTTGTTTAAATCCTTTAGCCACTAGTCTACCCTTATAGGTAACTATATTGCCATCCATGTCTGTCTTCCTCTTGAAGACCCATTTACACCCTATGAGTTTTACCCCATCAGGCAGCTCAACCAAATCCCAGACTTGGTTAGCCGACATGGAATCCATCTCGGATCGCATGGCGTCAAACCATCTCTCGGAGTTCGGTCCACTGACCGCCTCATCATAGGTTCTGGGTTCATCCTCAATGATGAAGATCCCATCGTGTTGGGTCGGCAATGACCCGTACCTTTCAGGTGCACGACGAATTCTCCCAGACCTACGCGGGACCTGTGTCTGAGCCTCAGGTTGGCTAGCAACCGGTGCAGGTGGCTCAGATTCCATCTGTTTGTCTTGTGCTTGCACTTGGACCTCATCCAAGTCAAACTTCCTCCCACTAACTTCTTTCATGAGAAATTCTTTCTCTAGAAAGACAACACCCTGAGCAACAAAAACTTTGTTCTCGGTTGGGACATAGAAGTAGTATCCTTTAGTTTCCTTAGGATACCCCACAAACACATATTTATCAGATCTAGGTTCTAGCTTGCTAGAATCCTGACGTTTGACATAAGCCTCACATCCCCAGATCTTGATAAAAGTGAGATTAGGGCGTCTCCCACTCCACATCTCGTATGGTATTTTGGAGACACTCTTAGATGGAACGTTATTCAGTATTAGAGAAGCTGTCTCTAGTGCATGCCCCCAGAATGAGGGAGGTAGAGTTGCATGACTCATCATGGATCGAACCATATCCAATAAAGTTTGATTTCTCCTTTCAGACACACCATTCCATTGAGGTGTTCCAGGAGGAGTGAGTTGGGATATGATCCCAGACTCTCTCAAATAGTCAAAGAACTCAGCACTCAGGTACTCTCCACCTCGATCTGATCGAAGAGCTTTAATGGATCTTCCAAGCTGGTTCTCTACTTCATTCTTGAACTCCTTGAATTTCTCAAAGGACTCAGATTTATGCCTCATTAAGTAGACATAATCATACCTACTGAAGTCATCAGTGAAGGTAATGAAGTAGTTGTACCCTCCTCTGGCTTGTTTATTGAAAGGCCCACACACATCAGTATGTATGAGATCCAATAAACCTCCTGCCCTTTCACCAATCTTGGTGAAGGGCGCCTTTGTCATTTTCCCTAATAAACAAGGTTCACAAGTATCAAATTCCTCTAAGGAACTTGAATCTAACAACCCATTTGCATGGAGTTGTTGGATGCGATTCTTGTTTATATGGGCTAATCGACAGTGCCATAGGACAGCACCAACTGAACCACTCAGTTTGGTCCTTTTATTACTTATGTTACAAATAGAACTTTCCATATCCAAGATATATAGACCATTGCACAAAGTACCCTTCCCATAGAACATATTTGCAAATGAAAAAGAACAAGAGTTCTTATTTATTTCAAACTTAAATCCCTTCTTTGCTAAGCAAGGAATGGATACAATGTTCTTAGTAAGTGAAGGTACACAAAAGCAATTATCTAGTTCTAATTGAAGTCCAGAAGGCAAGGAGAGAGTCAAAACGCCTACAGCAACAGCAGCAACCTGTGCCCCATTTCCAACGCGTAGGTCAATCTCTCCAGGCCGCACCGATCTACTTTTCTTGAGCCCCTGCATATTTGTACAAATATGAGCCCCACATGCGGTATCCAATACCCATGACATAGAAGTAGAAAGATTGACTTATGTAACATAGATACCTGAGTTAGAAGTTAAGGCCAAGCCTTTCTTCTCCTCATTCTGAAGCTGCTTGCAGTCCCTTCTCCAGTGACCTTGTTCGCCACAGTGAAAACACCTCTGGTCCTTTGACTTCTTTGCCTTTTTCTTCAGTGCCTTGGTAGGACCTCTAGCACTACTCTTAGCACGTGCCTTACCCTTCTTCTTTATCTTCTTGGTCGTAGGGACCAAAAGAACAGAATTGGGTTTGGTCTTACCCATCTCACGCTCGGCTGTTTGGAGCATATTCATTAATTCCTCCCGTGTGCACTCAATCCGGTTCATGTTGAAATTAATGATAAACGGACTGAAGCTAGGGGGCAGGGAATGCAGAATAAGATCCACAACCAGCTCGTTGCCTATGGCATGTCCCAGTCTCCTGAGATGATCCACATTCCCAATGAGTTTGAGAACATGGGGTCTCACTGGTGCACCCTCAGATAACTTACACTGAAAGACTGCTTTGGCAGTGTCAAATCTCTCAGTTCTAGCCTGAGCCTCGAACATCTGTTTCAGATGAGTGATCATCTGAAAAGCATTCTGCTCCTCATATTGCACCTGCAGTTCAGGTGCCATGCTGGCTAGCATAAGACATGCAACCTCCAAAGAGTCATCATGATGCTTTCTATAAGCATCTTTGTCTGCCTTTCGGGCATTAGGCGGAGGAGCCGCAGGAAGAGCCTGTTCAAGGACATACAGCTTCTTCTCAAGCTTGAGGACTATCCTCAAGTTCCGATACCAGTCCATAAAGTTAGTTCCAACTAACTTATCCTTATCAAGGAGTGATCGCAGTGATAATCCGCCAGTGTTCGTAGCCATTGTTCTACAACACCTAGGAAAAACAGATTAGTACTACTTCGAATCATTTAAACTGGACTTGTTTTAAATGATTGCTGCTCCCACTATTTTAAGTTCAAATTGACAACCCACAAAGTTAATCGGGAAGTTTAAGACTTCCTAGTGAGATGGAATCCTTATTTCACATGAGGCTTCGCGTCCCACGAGGGTGGGATGAGATGCACAAAGTAACCCATGTTTCCTAAGGTGGGCGCGCCGGCCGGTTGCTCCAAGCAACTCCCCTTGTTGAGACAGTCTAGGCATTTCATGTCCAGCGAGGGCTGGATACAACATGAAATTCTAACCTCTCAACGATGCCTCTAGACTTTCACCATGTGCCCAGCACATGTGAACTTCTAGTCAAGTCCATTCCTAACCGTTATGCCCAGGGCCAACGAGTTTCCTTGCGCAGGCACGCCCAGGTTAAAACTGGACTGGGGAAACTATTGTCACCACACACCTTCTAAAGATAAGTGGGTGTATCCCACGAGGGTGGGAAACAGTGCACAACACCACTGATCGATAGCTTGATGAGGGCTACGCGTCAGAAGGCTACAGACTTGATATTATTTTTTAGGGTTTTTGAAGTCTCATCCTCTTAGTTTTATCTTTTGTCTAACATTAAAGGCATGCAATCCTATAGTGATAACAAAATGATAAAACACATCTAGGCATGCTTTTGCAGATATTAAAAGCAGTAAACAAGCGATGTGGTCATAGCCTAATCAACACATTGAACCATCACATGCCGAAGGATGTTCAATGCTTGACCTAGGTGACAAGCCCCAACAAGACCTAACCTAGCCGCCACCACGCTTTATCTTCAAGTGCGGCTTCAAGGTCCTCCGCATCAAGGCATAGCACGCAAACCCAAGGGTTCGGCCAAGACATTGATGGCTCCTCCATGCATGATGCGCCATCATGCTTGTGCCAGGAGGGATAGCCCACGAACCCTACGGTTCGGCCAAGCCCTTACTTGTGCCACCAAGCAAGATGCGCCATCATGATTGATGCACCAAGATGTAAGCTTCAAGAGGGATGTGCCCTTAATCTTCTTTGTGCGTTTACAAAACAAAAAGAAAAAGCGGCACACAGGCCTCACACAGAATACATCACAGGCATACAAGGGACTTGACTATGACCACAACACGATGCACAATCATCTCATGCTTTTCTATATGCTCATGAAAACATAAAACTTTAGTTTTAGTTTCTTAGAAAATATGTCTTTGAACCTCAATGTCCGTTCGCAAATCTAAGTTTTTCGTTTCTCTCAGGAGTCTACAAGTGACGCATGTATCCAAGCATGCTTGCCGTCTACCCTTGCAATCCTTAACTTGCTAAGAAGTCCCACATAGTAGGTCTATCCTACATGCGTGGGGAGAAATTAATTCTCTCACATGTGGGTCTATCCCACCATGTGAAGAAAGCGAAAACTAAAGAGTCGAATAGATGTTAGGAACGAAAAACTTACAATTTTTCTTACTTAGAAAAATTCATGCGCATATGCAATTTTTCAAAAAATTTCAGATGGCATGCGAGCATACAATAAAAGCATAAACACCGTTCGAGTTCGCAAGTTGCTTTGATACCACTGTTGGGAAACCCCGGGGATTTTAAAATTTTTTACAGACAAGCACAGCGGAAGTAATCCCCGAAACAGGCCAGTCCCAAAAACCCAGAAGATCGAGTCTTGCGAGGAGATCGACACAGTGAGTAGGAGATGATACCTTGCAACGAATATGATGGATGCGATGCAGGCGCCCAAATGTGCGCCCTCTGCAGTCTCGCACACAGCCGAATCTCGAGTCCTCTTCTTCCACGCCCGGTGCTAGCCTCGGGAAGAAGATCCACGCCTTTGGGAGACTTCCTCAATCACTTGCGCCAAGTACAGAGGCGATGCCAAGGAGAGGAGGTGGAGCTTCGTCGGAGTCCAACTCTTGAAGCACTCCACCAAGATCCAAACAGGAATCAACCAAATCCAAAGTCCAACTTTGGAGAGGAGGGCGCCAAGGAACTTGCAGGAACTGAACCAATTAATGAAGAGAGTCCAACTCTCTTAATGGTCGAATACCTCAAGAGTGGCGACAAAGGGAAGAGGAGAGGAGAGTGTAACCCGACAAAAGGGGGCTAGGGGGTTTATATACCCATGAATAGGTGCACCTCTTCATGAAGAGACACACCTCTTCAAGAGGTAAAACCCAATTCGCCCATTCCAAGTCCCATGCACCCAAGTTCATTCACCTCTTCATCAAGAGACACACCTCTTCAAGAGGTAAAGCCCAATTCGCCCAAGTAGATTCATCCTCTCCAAGTAAGAAGCTCCAAGCTTCCTACCTTAAGAAGATGCCAACTTGGGTTTGTCCACCTCATGGAAATGCGCCAAGCTCACTCCAAGTTGCTTGCGCCATTCCACTTGGCACATTGGCCCAAATGGCTCATTGAGCCCATTTGGCTTATTAGCCCAACTTGGTCTGTTGGGCCCATTTGGCCCAAATGGCCCATTGGGCCCATTTGGCCTACTAGGCCCAAAAAATAAGTTTGCTCCAAATGATTCCCTTCATCTCATCTAGCACAGTGGTGCTGATGGATTCTCCCAAACAGATCTGAGTTATCCAATAACTCAATCAATAGGCTATCCGATCAATGCGAGAACTCAAGTATCAAGGTGTGCGACCTTGTAGGTTCCTCTAACGCTGGCAGTGCTGAACAATGGTCACCACAAGCAGTGAGTGGCACCTAGCAGTGCATCGCTGCTACCCAAGTCTTCGCAATGGATATCACATCGACATCCCCATCATCGCAACAAGATACCGATGCATTACAGTCTCTTTGCCGAACTGATATCCAATTGGACAAAGTGTGTCACCACTTTGTTTTCATCCAATCTCATGGTCATGACTAGATCAGGCTTTCACCTGGGTATGGCCATACACTCTCAGTCATGCAACCATAGGGGGGCCCCGTGGATATCAAACTTCCCATAGGAAGGGGCAAATCCTATGTCTGTCCATTGATCTTCTCATATGGGTCGTCACATACCCAATGACAACCGTTATGACCTCCCAGCTTACGGCGAGGCGTTAGGTTGTATCAAAGCATGTTCCTAACCATACAGAAGAGTCAATGACCTCAAGTCAAGGGATCAATGCATCTCCTATCACTTGTGAGGTTAACTCATGACACCAAGTCAGAGCCTCACAGCGGGTCGGTCCAGTATATCCACCACTAATATACCCATATGCCTGCGTTAGCACCCTGTGCGTAACCAGCCCATATACTAGTCTCATATGTACCAGAGTTGTCCCTTATCCACTAAGGTACATCGACTGGGGACTATAGTTCTAGCACAGATCCAATCTGTCTCCAGGGACATTATCATGTTAGTACATATGCGCAGATGTAAACAAACATAGATAACGACAATGCCAGAATGATATAAATATCAAAGTCAAGTAGTACATAAGTGGACCAAAACTAGGTCCTAGGGCATATACACCAACAGCTTGAGTATTGAGTAAAAAATTTGATACCTCAGTTGTCATTCCTGATGGTGTTGCACATAGCTATACCTTAGATGAGTGCTTTAACTCTTGGCCAACTACACCTTAGATGAGTGTTAGTTAGTTCAACTAGTAAGGACCTTAGTTATTGATAACAAGGTCTTGGGTTCAATTCCCGCTCTCGTTACTTAACTTACCTATGGGAAAAAAAACTACATTGGCTAATATTTTGTATTAGGAAGTTCATTATTTTTAAATAATATTACTTATTTTCACAAGAAAATTATATAATTATTTTTAAATAATTATATATATATATATATATATATATATATAACTTAAAATAAAAATAAAACAAATGTGGGCATTTGGTCTAGTGGTATGATTTTCGCTTTGGGTGCAAGAGATCTTGAGTTTGATTCTCGAAATGCCTCTTATTTTTTATTCGTATATTAAATGCAATCTTTCTTTTAAATGATTCTGGTTCTAGCTTTTACTAGTTAGAGAAGTTCGATTCTTGGAATGCCCCTTATTTTTTATTAGTATATTAAATGCAATCTTTCTTTTAAATGATTCTGGTTCTAGCTTTTACGAGTTAGAGAATTGCTTGTTAAAAGCTGGTCAGGAAAGCATATAGTTGTTTGGTTAAAGCAGCTGTGCTGGCAAGCAGAATAAACTATTTTGCTATAATATTATACATAATTATTGGACAGCACTAATAAATGCAATCTTTCTTTTAAACAAGTTATACTCTGAGATGTGGCCTTGAGGCCCATTTTCAAATACTAAATACACTAACCAAACCCTATATGGCCAATTTGGAGTTGATTCTAGTTCTAGCTTTTGTTAGTTAGAGAATTGCTTGTTAAAATATAGCTGGCGGGTGCATTTGGCGTAGTTGAAACTTTTAGCTTTTACTAGTTGAAAAAGTGCTAGTTAAAAAGTAACTGGTTGGAAAGTTAAAAGGTATTTGGCTAAACTATTATGCTAGTCAATTTTTTATAAAAAAATATTTAAAAATAATTTTAAATTTAATATTTTTTATTAAAATAAGAATTTTATTATCATAAAGACATACGACTATAGGTGCGGACATGAGATGCAAGAAGAAAAATAGTTTGAAAGTAGCCAAAAACAGCTCCCTCCTAGCTTTTCCAAACTTATGCTACTTCTAGGTTTAGAACTTAGAAGCAGCTTGCCAAACACTCCAGCTTTTTAAAATTAGCTGTTTTGATTAGCAAAACGGGCTAACCAGCTATGCCAAACTAGGCCATAGTTATTTGGTTAAAACAACTGTGCTGGCAAACAAAATAAACTATTGTCCTATAATGTTATACAGAATTATTAGACGACACTAATATTATTATACAATGTAATTTTAATAACACAACATGTTCGTAATTTTATAACACAACAAGTTTATAATTTGTACTATATAATACTAAAGTTATTACACACAACAAAATTATTTTTAGGCTACACAGGTCATGCTAATAAAATTAAAGCAACCTAATTACATAACATATCTATCTCAGTAGAATTGGATTGCTCTTCATCATTCTCCTCAACTTGATCAGAATCTTTTTCCGAAACAAAATGGAGTAGCATCAACTTCCCTGAACGAAATCAGAACAAAAGGTTTATTGAATCTATGATCTGGCCAAGATAATGTAAGTTGTTCTAGTGTAGAAAATCAGTACAAAAACAACGGTAGAACTATTCAAATCTTCGTAGTTTCTTCATCATTGATAATCGTATATACCACTTGATCATAAAAATCTAAAACAGCATTCCATAAAGATGGTAAACAAGGAAAAAATGATCATTGATCTATAGCTTACACACTAATAAACACAGAGTAGAGTGTGAAATTAGATCATTCACATGGCTAGTTTTGAATTGTTATTGTTCAACTCAAGGTTGCCAAACACATGGATCTCATCCTCTGCAGTGAACTTACCCCAGAACCAGTGAGCCTTCCACACCAGGATCATCTCTTCGATTGGCACATTTTTGGTCTCTGGAAGGAAGAAAGCGATGAAAAGGGTCATGATGGAAACCCATCTGGCGAAGAAATAGAAGAGGCCAAACTTCATGTGGCAGCGCATTGATAGAAAAGCTTGGGCAATGATGAAGGTGAAGAACATGTTGACAGAGACATTGATACTTTGGCCTGCAGACCTGATCTCAATAGGAGAGATCTCACTTTGAACCAGCCATCCAAGGGGACCCCATGACCATGCAAACCCAGCGACATAAACACAAATGAAGAGCACAATGAATGCAGCATAGCCCTTGGAGATTTGACCTCTCCACTTGTTCCAAATTTGATCGCAATTAAGGTTCCCACAAGAATTTATTATGGATTGTGAAGAAAAAGGAACTTTTAGATGAATCAAACGGAAGTCAAAGGGGGAAAAAAGAGTATCTTTTCCGGTACCTGGCATATAAGCATATGACATCCACCTTGCAAGAACAATTTCTGGCGGCCCAGTTTGTCAACGGTGAAGATGGAGACGAAGGTGGCGATGGAGGCGAAGGTGGCGAAGACGACGAGGTCAGTGATGACAGCAGACATGAGAGAAGCGTCATTGCCGAAGCCAATGGTCTGGAAGAGAACTAAACTAATTTAGAAAGAAACATCTACTTGAACCATCATAATTTGTTGGCGAAATTTTAATCTTCGATTGCTAAAGTATAATGATCTAGGCATGATAAAGTTTGAAACAAAGCTAGGCATGCTAATATGCAGGAAACAAATTTTAATCTTCAACCTTTGCGCTAGAACGGTTGTGGCTCATTGGTCGCCTGAGCAGGTTGCAATGCAGGTCGCGGAGCTAAGTTGGTCACCGGAGTCGCGGAGCTGCTTGCTGTTGCAGAGCTAGTCATGGATGGAGAGCTGGTCGCGGAGCTAGTCGCCAAGTCGCAGAGTGGTGGAGTAGCAAAGTCATAGATTTGGTTGCAAATCTGTTCGCGGTGCTGGTGTTGCGGAGCTAAGTCGCCGAAGACGTGGAGCGAAGCTTCTACTCCTCGCCGAAGATGTGGAGCGAAGCTGGTCGTCGAGTTGAGCCCAGGCGAGCGAACGGCGGATGTCTGCTACTGCTGCTGCTCTGCTTCTAATCGACTGAGGGGGAGGCAGCGGACGTTCGGTTGAGGCGTTTGGAGCTTGAAGGCGACGCTAGTAGGAGTTCGAGAAGAGGTATGTGCGAGGTGGCAGCTTTTAGATTCTAGAAGAATTTAGGTTTGTTTGACTTATTTGTTAATAGCTTTATAATTATTTTGTGCGTTACTACTATATTGTCAAAATTTATAAAATATTTAGTTAATAACTTTCTAACTGTTGTTAAAATTTAAAATAATAAATAAATATATTATTTTAAATTAATTAAAATAATTATATATTTTATTTTTTTTAGTATTAAAATTTTAAATTATTAAAATTAAAATTTTAACAAAATCATGTAAATTATTTTTTTAAAAAAGTAGAAGCTGCAAAAAATATCAAATTGTTATTTTCCTAACTCCTATTTTTTTTACTTTTTGTTGTGTTTCTGCTTTTCTTTACCAAATAATTTTCTAACTGTTTTATGCTTAAAATTAGCTTAAAAGCGGAGCTAAACACGCCCTTAATTCTCCCCAACTTCCTTGTGACAGCTAGAAATCTTTGCCTCCAGCAAATTGCCTGATCATACCCAATTCATATAACCTTTGAACAAATGGTTGATCAACTGGTTGGACCTCATCATATTGTATATGTGTTGTATATGACAACCGTCCATACTGTTGTCTGACGTATATTCCCGGCAATGGTTCGACCTGATGTTTTAAGATTTCTTGTAGTGATAAAAGACTATCATAGGTCTTTTGCTCTGCTATGACATGTATCATGACTTCTTAGAAAATACATTACTGGCGGAAGAACACTTTAAACTTGAAACACTAGCCATGACTAATGACGAAGCTAGTAGCAGTATGGTAGTCCCCAAACAAACAACAAATACACAACCCGGTTTCGGGCCAGTCACAACGGTAGATACATCATTAAGAGACAAAATTCATGAGGCATTCCCAGAGGCTGGAACTAGTCAACCCAGATATCCGAGACCATTAAGAATAGACAGATTACCTTCTTTACCATCTGCCAATTCACATTCTGGTTCAATTTTACAATTAGGCGAAGATATATCTCAATGGGAGGATATAATTCGGAGATGGGAATCAAACACCATCACACACTGTACGAATAGATGCTTACACACATCTCTAAGGTTAGCTGCTTACACACTATATATAGACACACAAACTAAATAGATCATAAATCCGGAAACTTGCGTCCGGGGAAAACGTGATATACAGTGATGAGTGCGGGTACGAATAGATTCTTTGTCTGCCACGCTTGAGAAAGTGTCATGAGTGCGGAATAGATTCTTTGTCTGCCACGCTT
Organism: Costus lasius; assembly: GCA_027563935.2. Taxonomy (NCBI): domain Eukaryota; kingdom Viridiplantae; phylum Streptophyta; class Magnoliopsida; order Zingiberales; family Costaceae; genus Costus; species Costus lasius. Next base: position 71,238,474 of record CM050452.1, read on the forward strand.
GAGAAAGCGTCATGAGTGCGGATACGAAAAGATTCTTTGGCAACCCTAGTGCTTATTGGTGTTGTTTGGATTACTTCCACTTTCTTATAAAATGTAAGCGTCCCTTGTTCAATTCGCAGACCGCCTCTAAAACTGTGGATGAAATTCATCCCAATGATAAGCTGCGTCTTATCACCAATAGAAAGTGGTAATACATACGTAAACGGGAGTATGTATTTTTCCTTGTTCAGAATTAGGTATCCATTTTTTAACTTTGTATTTGTCTTCTGAAGAAAGCATTGCTTGGACAGCGTTCGTATGTCCCCAAGGGCACTTTGAATGGCTTGTAATGCCATTCGGACTGAAAAATGCACCTTCGGTTAAGCACTCAGAAATCATAAGAGGAAAAACTCGTATGGTTTGCAACTACAAAAGGTTGAACGATAACACATACAAAGATCCGTATGTCTTACCCAACATAGAGCTGCTGATTACGAAAATAAAAGAAAAGAAAGTATTCAGTAAATTTGATCTAAAGTCCGGATTTCACCAAGTAATAGCCGTACCCAAAAGCAAAAGCAGATTCGCACGAGTGGCAGACAAAGAATCATTTCGTATCCGCACTCATGACGCTTTCTCAAGCGTGGCAGACAAAGAATCTATTCCGCACTCATGACAATTTCTCAAGCGTGGCAGACAAAGAATCTATTCGTACCCGCACTCATCACTGTATATCACGTTTTCCCCGGACGCAAGTTTCCGGATTTATGATCTATTTAGTTTGTGTGTCTATATATAGTGTGTAAGCAGCTAACCTTAGAGATGTGTGTAAGCAGCAAGTGAGTAAGTGTGAGAAAGCAGCAAGTGAGTAAGTGTGAGAGTTAAAAATTGGTATCAGAGCAAGTGTTCCAACACTGGGCTCGTGAAAAAGCTGAAAGTCTGTAAGTTTGTGTACTGTTCCGATTTCAGACTTTGGTTTCAATACATGCAGTTGATCTTGACGCCATTTTGTGGATCTATAGGGACAGGATCAGTATTGGTAAACACATCCTCGTCTATCCACAGGCTCGTGTTATTCTGGTGTTCGAAAAAATGTTCGGAAATCTTTTCATCCATCTTTTCATCCTCCCCCCAGGGGTTGAAAAAGGATTCGTCAGAATCCGAATTTGAATCCGGATCATCCAAAATGAACAAAACCACATCTGACGTGTCTTCGGGTTCTGTTCTAGACTGATAACTGGAAAAACGTGCCACCACATGGGATGAGTCTGACCTCCAAAGATTGACGCTGGAAGGTACTTTAGAAGTGAGTTCTGGCAGAGTGATTTTCCACTCTGCACCGTCAAGGTCATGAGCTGATCCTTTTGTGATTAACAGATTTTGACCTGAAATAAAATCTTCATATCCTTTCGTCTGGACTAATAATTTTATGTGCTTGGTGAAATCTTTGACAGACATTAAGAAGTCCGGAACGAAATAAATGAGTTCCTTGTTGTTGGTCATATCTACTTCTAGAGTGCCAATGATGGCTTTCTCTAGATCAGCAAACCGGGTGTCTACTAGAGTGAGTAAACACTTTGTTCCACAATGAGCTCTGTGGAGCCCATGAATTCCTATCAAACAAAGACGAGGTCCAACCAGTTGATCAACCATTTGTTCAAAGGTTATATGAATTGGGTATGATCAGGCAATTTGATATTGAGTTCGCTGACACTCCGACTTTTCTTAGCCCTCAGTTCTATGATGCTATTAATGATAATTGCTATCGCAGTCTTACAATCCATTCAGATTTCCCCCTGCTTCTCAATCGAAGATTTAAACCTATTACCAGAGTTGTCGCCGTTCACTATGATATTATCTGGCCTTCTGACCTGGTTATACCTGAATGGACTCAGATTTATGACAAAGAAGCCTATCATGTTTCACTGGATGGCTTGCCACGGTCCTATTTGGGGATCTGGTCAACTACTTTTAATCTTGTCGTTGATTCTTTGTATTTGCAGGTATGGTTACGCAACGAAACGGAAAGATGGCCTTCATATTTATCTGATGGACAAAATAATGAATACGACAGCGAGAATGATTATGGTGACGATTTTTAGCATGGCAGACAAAGAATATAGCCGTACCCAAAAGCAAAAGCAGATTCGCACGAGTGGCAGACAAAGAATCTTTTCGTATCCGCACTCATGACGCTTTCTCAAGCGTGGCAGACAAAGAATCTATTCCGCACTCATGACACTTTCTCAAGCGTGGCAGACAAAGAATCTATTCGTACCCGCACTCATCACTGTATATCACGTTTTCCCCGGACGCAAGTTTCCGGATTTATGATCTATTTAGTTTGTGTGTCTATATATAGTGTGTAAGCAGCTAACCTTAGAGATGTGTGTAAGCAGCAAGTGAGTAAGTGTGAGAAAGCAGCAAGTGAGTAAGTGTGAGAGTTAAAAATTGGTATCAGAGCAAGTGTTCCAACACTGGGCTCGTGAAAAAGCTGAAAGTCTGTAAGTTTGTGTACTGTTCCGATTTCAGAGTTTGGTTTCAATACATGCAGTTATCTTTTTCGACTTCTATCTTGAGTTTTCTGTTAACAAATAGACGTACGAACACGTTTAAGAAAGCAATGTTGCTGAAATATGTGTTCTAAAAGGTGATGTTGAAGGAAGACTTATGGTAGATCGTTTGAAAAACTTAGACTATTTGTCATTGGAAATTAAACCTTGGAAGAAGGTGCTGGTAGATAAAACTTCCTTTTTCTGTTTTTCGGAGCCCTTATCTGGACATTGCATACATTCTGAGAATTCTCATCTCAATACTATTACAGATCTATTATTGGTTATCCTGAACCAAAATCAGATCTTGAGTAAACAATTAGCAAATACTTCTTTTGCTCACACAACTAAACAGTTTAGAGAAATTTCTGAGAAATTGGAATATCTCAGAGCAACTAGAGAAGAGAACCTGAAGCAGTTAGCTCAACTCTCTAGTGTTGTGTCTCAACTTACTGTTAAGATTAACAAAGTTGAAAACTTGTTAAAGAAAGTTGAAGAAACATTGTTATGAGCGACAAGGATGTGCGCTACCTGAAAAGTGTGGACACTGTAGCTAATAGTTATCCTCCAGCTAAAGGATTCTGTGATCCTGAAACTGTGAACGGAACAGCTGCCGATAAAGTAATTATTGCGCAGAACAACATTATAATTGAGCTTCTGATTCAGATCTAGAACCTCATAGCTCATTCATTGTCACAGGCTGCTCCACCTGTTAATCCCAGTTTGTTAGAAGGATTACAAAACAGCTTAAACAATTTAAATTTGAGCAAGGCAACACCTAGTAAACTACCAACTAGGAAGTTTTTGGTCCAGACTGATCCCTCAGAATTAGTCAAAGAATATAAAAAGAAAAATGGCCTCTAGTAGCCATTCAGGAACAGAGGTAGTTTCCAATACACAAGACATCATTAGAAGATACAACACCTTCTCTTCCCTGATGACAAAAATTAAGGGAAAACAAATCATGACTTTGGAAAGATTAGTTGATCCTGAGCATCAATTAAAAATAAGTAGATTCAAGAAGGCAGATCTAGTGCCTGCTGAGACATTATACGAACACAAGTTGCTGGAAACCAAGCAGAAGGTTTATCAGCATTACTCAGAATCTATGATCAACTGCAGTAAGCAAGATCAGATCCAATTGTCTTTTATTACGGAAGAATCTAAGCACAAGCTGTTAGTACAAGACTATAAGACCATACACCTTGGTCTTTGTTTGATAGGAATTCATGGGCTCCACAGAGCTCATTGTGGAACAAAGTGTTTACTCACTCTAGTAGACACCCGGTTTGCTGATCTAGAGAAAGCCATCATTGGCACTCTAGAATGATAAATCCAGAAGTGAATCCTGTTGGAATCATTCTGAGAATCCTAATTCTGAAGACACCAATGGATACATTGCAAATCCGTAACAATGTATCCATTGTTATGGAGTTAATAGTGTTAAAGTTTCTAACTCTTTGTTAGGAAAATCAAGTAATTTCTTTACTATGTGAGGTTGCAATTTTACCTCACCTTCACCAATTTCTAATCCAAGAAAATCAATCCTTGAGACTCCAAGCTTGACTTTGGTACGATTTAATACCAGACCGTGTTCTTTCACAATTGAGAAAAATTTTGACAAATGCTGTAGATGGAGTCTAATGTCTTCTGAGAAGACCAGAATATCATCTATGTATACACAGATGAAGTCATCGTATTGTCCAAAAATAGAGTCCATCTTCCTTTGAAAAACCGAAGGTGCATTTTTCAGTCCGAATGGCATTACAAGCCATTCAAAGTGCCCTTGGGGACATACGAACGCTGTCCAAGCAATGCTTTCTTCTGACATCATTACTTGGTGAAATCCGGACTTTAGATCAAATTTACTGAATACTTTCTTTTCTTTTATTTTCGTAATCAGCAGCTCTATGTTGGGTAAGACATACGGATCTTTGTATGTGTTATCGTTCAACCTTTTGTAGTTGCAAACCATACGAGTTTTTCCTCTTATGATTTCTGAGTGCTTATTGACAATAAATGCTGCTGTTCGGTGTCTAGAGGTTGATGGTCTGATTAAACCCATATCAGTTAGTTCCTTAATATGCTTTTTGAACTCCGCATTCATTTCTAAGCTGGGAACTATCGGTTTATCAGAAATTACCAAGTCCTGGTTAATGATGTCTATAGGACACTTGACACTGTCTTTATGCCAAAAAACTTTGGGATCATTGCCTATATTCTGAGTGTCTTCTAAGTCTTTTAAGGTTGGTAGGATTTGCTGCTCATAATCAGACAGTTTACCTAGGTCATAAGTAAACAATTCGCAGATAAAATCTTGGCTTAGAACGTCCAATTCTTCTTCATCATGGAAAATACTCAAAGCAACCCTAGTGCTTATTGGTGTTGTTTGGATTACTTCCACTTTCTTATAAAATGTAAGCGTCCCTTGTTCAATTCGCAGACCGCCTCTAAAACTGTGGATGAAATTCATCCCAATGATAAGCTGCGTCTTATCACCAATAGAAAGTGGTAATACATACGTAAACGGGAGTATGTATTTTTCCTTGTTCAGAATTAGGTATCCATTTTTTAACTTTGTATTTGTCTTCTGAACACTATTAACTCCATAAATAGAGTATTCTCCTGTTGTTTCATAACAGTGCCTTGGCAGTGCATCTGGCGTGATGCAGCATTTTGAAGCCCCGGTGTCCAGAATTGCTTGTACATTAAATTTCTCGCCATTGATTTCAACTGTGGCGACTAAGTTCAGCAAATTGTTACTTACACTAGCGTACCGCATAGGTTTACGCTCTTCTGCCTTCATGACGCAAACTTCCTCTTCGTCATAAACTACCTCTTTGCCCTTATTTCTTTGCCTGACTTCATTTTCGAGGTTACAGATATGTTTTGCTTGTTCCTCAGTTAGTTTTCTCCAGTCAACCTTTACGTGTCTGGGTGGCAGCTCTCCTAATGGTATTTCTTTCTGAAATTTTAGAGTGCTACAGACAGAGCAAACCAGTATCTGGCAAAGGGTGCACTGCATTCTGGCCCATTTTACTGTTTTGATTGGGCATAAAAAACATTTGTTGCAGTGAGGATTCACTTCTGGATACAATATCCATTGGTGACTGCAGGTACTAATCTCAACAGGTACCACAAAATTTTGCCTTGCTGGTATCCAATCTGTGGATTCACCAGCCATCATAAGCACAAAGTCTTTTTGTTCCCTCGCTTCTGTTTCATCATCAGAAAACGAACAAAGATCTGAATCATCAGGATCTTCGTCCTCACCCACGCTGATAATATCCCATTCAGGCAGTAATTCAAGTTGCTGATAGATAGCCAAACGCTCTCTATTTACTTTCTTGTTATGGCACTCATTTGCATAATGCCCCACTTCTCCACAGACAAAACATTTGCATTTTGCCTTGCCAGGTTTCTTCTTTTTCAATTTCCTTACATGATTTTTGTGGGGGTGATTTTTATATGTCGTTGATTTCCTAAGGAACTTTTTTTGGTTTTGGATTGGTTGAGTAAGTTCCAGGAACAGCAATGTTTTGACAAAACGAGAAGTCTTTAGCCTGTCTGTTCATCTCGTTTGTTTTGCAGATCTCTTGTAACACCCCATATGTGAACATTATTCGTGGCATAATTCCTACGGTCATCCTTGGGTATTTTTCTTTCCATAATTCGGCAATTTTTGTGTTGTAGGGTGCTGGTAGTTTTCTAAAGTATCTCTCAGACATTTCACTAGAAAGAAAAGCAGCCCCTGTTCTGCCTGCCAGATACAGATACTGATTTGAAAATGGCACAATATCTTTCATCGAAGTAATAGTTAGGGCTTCTAAATCTAGTGTTGCCTGGTTCTGCATGGTAGTATACCCACGGTATTCATCATAGCCTAGGATCATCTGTCGGATCTGGGTGGTTACATTAGACGTATCATCAGCTGTTATTGTTAGCTGTTGATACTCTAGTGGAAACGCCATCCTCCAATTCTGAAAGTAAACTTTCAAGGTTTCTCCCAAAAGATTTTCTATGTAAATCACCTTTTCAGTGTTATCAATAAATGATCTGTTCGTACAGTGTGTGATGGTGTTTGATTCCCATCTCCGAATTATATCCTCCCATTGAGATATATCTTCGCCTAATTGTAAAATTGAACCAGAATGTGAATTGGCAGATGGTAAAGAAGGTAATCTGTCTATTCTTAATGGTCTCGGATATCTGGGTTGACTAGTTCCAGCCTCTGGGAATGCCTCATGAATTTTGTCTCTTAATGATGTATCTACCGTTGTGACTGGCCCGAAACCGGGTTGTGTATTTGTTGTTTGTTTGGGGACTACCATACTGCTACTAGCTTCGTCATTAGTCATGGCTAGTGTTTCAAGTTTAAAGTGTTCTTCCGCCAGTAATGTATTTTCTAAGAAGTCATGATACATGTCATGGTCTTCTAGGGATACTGGTGTGTCATCATAGACCACAGAAGGCATGATGAAACTGGATTCGTCTAACCAACAGTTCTGTAGTAAGTCAAGGTAACCTTGATGTTCCGTTATCTTGACGCCATTTTGTGGATCTATAGGGACAGGATCAGTATTGGTAAACACATCCTCGTCTATCCACAGGCTCGTGTTATTCTGGTGTTCGAAAAAATGTTCGGAAATCTTTTCATCCATCTTTTCATCCTCCCCCCAGGGGTTGAAAAAGGATTCGTCAGAATCCGAATTTGAATCCGGATCATCCAAAATGAACAAAACCACATCTGACGTGTCTTCGGGTTCTGTTCTAGACTGATAACTGGAAAAACGTGCCACCACATGGGATGAGTCTGACCTCCAAAGATTGACGCTGGAAGGTACTTTAGAAGTGAGTTCTGGCAGAGTGATTTTCCACTCTGCACCGTCAAGGTCATGAGCTGTGATTTTCTTCCCTTGCATGGCTTGAATGCCATGGGTGGTTAAGTGCTCAAGAACTTCAGATATCTGGATCTTGAAGTTACAATGTGCTTGGTTGCTGATACGGGCTACTAATCCTTTTGTGATTAACAGATTTTGACCTGAAATAAAATCTTCATATCCTTTCGTCTGGACTAATAATTTTATGTGCTTGGTGAAATCTTTGACAGACATTAAGAAGTCCGGAATGAAATAAATGAGTTCCTTGTTGTTGGTCATATCTACTTCTAGAGTGCCAATGATGGCTTTCTCTAGATCAGCAAACCGGGTGTCTACTAGAGTGAGTAAACACTTTGTTCCACAATGAGCTCTGTGGAGCCCATGAATTCCTATCAAACAAAGACCAAGGTGTATGGTCTTATAGTCTTGTACTAACAGCTTGTGCTTAGATTCTTCCGTAATAAAAGACAATTGGATCTGATCTTGCTTACTGCAGTTGATCATAGATTCTGAGTAATGCTGATAAACCTTCTGCTTGGTTTCCAGCAACTTGTGTTCGTATAATGTCTCAGCAGGCACTAGATCTGCCTTCTTGAATCTACTTATTTTTAATTGATGCTCAGGATCAACTAATCTTTCCAAAGTCATGATTTGTTTTCCCTTAATTTTTGTCATCAGGGAAGAGAAGGTGTTGTATCTTCTAATGATGTCTTGTGTATTGGAAACTACCTCTGTTCCTGAATGGCTACTAGAGGCCATTTTTCTTTTTATATTCTTTGACTAATTCTGAGGGATCAGTCTGGACCAAAAACTTCCTAGTTGGTAGTTTACTAGGTGTTGCCTTGCTCAAATTTAAATTGTTTAAGCTGTTTTGTAATCCTTCTAACAAACTGGGATTAACAGGTGTAGCAGCCTGTGACAATGAATGAGCTATGAGGTTCTGGATCTGAATCAGAAGCTCAATTATAATGTTGTTCTGTGCAATAATTACTTTATCGGCAGCTGTTCCGTTCACAGTTTCAGGATCACAGAATCCTTTAGCTGGAGGATAACTATTAGCTACAGTGTCCACACTTTTCAGGTAGCGCACATCCTTGTCGCTCATAACAATGTTTCTTCAACTTTCTTTAACAAGTTTTCAACTTTGTTAATCTTAACAGTAAGTTGAGACACAACACTAGAGAGTTGAGCTAACTGCTTCAGGTTCTCTTCTCTAGTTGCTCTGAGATATTCCAATTTCTCAGAAATTTCTCTAAACTGTTTAGTTGTGTGAGCAAAAGAAGTATTTGCTAATTGTTTACTCAAGATCTGATTTTGGTTCAGGATAACCAATAATAGATCTGTAATAGTATTGAGATGAGAATTCTCAGAATGTATGCAATGTCCAGATAAGGGCTCCGAAAAACAGAAAAAGGAAGTTTTATCTACCAGCACCTTCTTCCAAGGTTTAATTTCCAATGACAAATAGTCTAAGTTTTTCAAACGATCTACCATAAGTCTTCCTTCAACATCACCTTTTAGAACACATATTTCAGCAACATTGCTTTCTTAAACGTGTTCGTACGTCTATTTGTTAACAGAAAACTCAAGATAGAAGTCGAAAAAGATAACTGCATGTATTGAAACCAAACTCTGAAATCGGAACAGTACACAAACTTACAGACTTTCAGCTTTTTCACGAGCCCAGTGTTGGAACACTTGCTCTGATACCAATTTTTAACTCTCACACTTACTCACTTGCTGCTTTCTCACACTTACTCACTTGCTGCTTACACACATCTCTAAGGTTAGCTGCTTACACACTATATATAGACACACAAACTAAATAGATCATAAATCCGGAAACTTGAGTCCGGGGAAAACGTGATATACAGTGATGAGTGCGGGTACGAATAGATTCTTTGTCTGCCACGCTTGAGAAAGTGTCATGAGTGCGGAATAGATTCTTTGTCTGCCACGCTTGAGAAAGCGTCATGAGTGCGGATACGAAAAGATTCTTTGTCTGCCACTCGTGCGAATCTGCTTTTGCTTTTGGGTACGGCTATATTCTTTGTCTGCCATGCTAAAAATCGTCACCATAATCATTCTCGCTGTCGTATTCATTATTTTGTCCATCAGATAAATATGAAGGCCATCTTTCCGTTTCGTTGCGTAACCATACCTGCAAATACAAAGAATCAACGACAAGATTAAAAGTAGTTGACCAGATCCCCAAATAGGACCGTGGCAAGCCATCCAGTGAAACATGATAGGCTTCTTTGTCATAAATCTGAGTCCATTCAGGTATAACCAGGTCAGAAGGCCAGATAATATCATAGTGAACGGCGACAACTCTGGTAATAGGTTTAAATCTTCGATTGAGAAGCAGGGGGAAATCTGAATGGATTGTAAGACTGCGATAGCAATTATCATTAATAGCATCATAGAACTGAGGGCTAAGAAAAGTCGGAGTGTCAGCGAACTCAATATCAAATTGCCTGATCATACCCAATTCATATAACCTTTGAACAAATGGTTGATCAACTGGTTGGACCTCATCATATTGTATATGTGTTGTATATGACAACCGTCCATACTGTTGTCTGACGTATATTCCCGGCAATGGTTCGACCTGATGTTTTAAGATTTCTTGTAGTGATAAAAGACTATCATAGGTCTTTTGCTCTGCTAACTCCCAAATATAACTGCTAATATGCTCAGGGAGTGATTCGAGAAAATGATTGCGGAAAGTTGAGCTAAGTGTCATTTTAGCAGAAAACACTTCGAAGCAAGGACTATCATGGATATAACATATGGAGTTCGTCGCAATTATCCTTGACAACTTATCTGCGCCTGTATTGTTGACACCTTTGATGTGTTCAACTTTGACCTCTACTCCAGTTGCTGTGACATAATCAATAAAATTTACCCAACGATTTTTTGCTAGTTTACTAGCAGTAACAGTTTGAAAGAACGAGACAATTGCATTGCAATCCGTTCGTAGGGTAAATTCAGTTTTAGATAGTAAGAATATCTTAAATTTTTCCAGTGAGTAAAGGCATGCCATAATTTCAGCATCAATATTCGATATGACTGTCTTGTATTTGCCTGAGCAATACCTGGCAACTTGTTCAGTCTTTTGAGAAGACCCTTTGGAGGGTCTCCATTTTAGAATACCACCCCATCCACTGAGACAACCATCATGTAAATTCAGTTTTAGATAGTAAGAATATCTTAAATTTTTTGGAAAGATTAGTTGATCCTGAGCATCAATTAAAAATAAGTAGATTCAAGAAGGCAGATCTAGTGCCTGCTGAGACATTATACGAACACAAGTTGCTGGAAACCAAGCAGAAGGTTTATCAGCATTACTCAGAATCTATGATCAACTGCAGTAAGCAAGATCAGATCCAATTGTCTTTTATTACGGAAGAATCTAAGCACAAGCTGTTAGTACAAGACTATAAGACCATACACCTTGGTCTTTGTTTGATAGGAATTCATGGGCTCCACAGAGCTCATTGTGGAACAAAGTGTTTACTCACTCTAGTAGACACCCGGTTTGCTGATCTAGAGAAAGCCATCATTGGCACTCTAGAAGTAGATATGACCAACAACAAGGAACTCATTTATTTCGTTCCGGACTTCTTAATGTCTGTCAAAGATTTCACCAAGCACATAAAATTATTAGTCCAGACGAAAGGATATGAAGATTTTATTTCAGGTCAAAATCTGTTAATCACAAAAGGATTAGTAGCCCGTATCAGCAACCAAGCACATTGTAACTTCAAGATCCAGATATCTGAAGTTCTTGAGCACTTAACCACCCATGGCATTCAAGCCATGCAAGGGAAGAAAATCACAGCTCATGACCTTGACGGTGCAGAGTGGAAAATCACTCTGCCAGAACTCACTTCTAAAGTACCTTCCAGCGTCAATCTTTGGAGGTCAGACTCATCCCATGTGGTGGCACGTTTTTCCAGTTATCAGTCTAGAACAGAACCCGAAGACACGTCAGATGTGGTTTTGTTCATTTTGGATGATCCGGATTCAAATTCGGATTTTGACGAATCCTTTTTCAACCCCTGGGGGGAGGATGAAAAGATGGATGAAAAGATTTCCGAACATTTTTTCGAACACCAGAATAACACGAGCCTGTGGATAGACGAGGATGTGTTTACCAATACTGATCCTGTCCCTATAGATCCACAAAATGGCGTCAAGATAACGGAACATCAAGGTTACCTTGACTTACTACAGAACTGTTGGTTAGACGAATCCAGTTTCATCATGCCTTCTGTGGTCTATGATGACACACCAGTATCCCTAGAAGACCATGACATGTATCATGACTTCTTAGAAAATACATTACTGGCGGAAGAACACTTTAAACTTGAAACACTAGCCATGACTAATGACGAAGCTAGTAGCAGTATGGTAGTCCCCAAACAAACAACAAATACACAACCCAGTTTCGGGCCAGTCACAACGGTAGATACATCATTAAGAGACAAAATTCATGAGGCATTCCCAGAGGCTGGAACTAGTCAACCCAGATATCCGAGACCATTAAGAATCGACAGATTACCTTCTTTACCATCTGCCAATTCACATTCTGGTTCAATTTTACAATTAGGTGAAGAACAAAGTGTTTACTCACTCTAGTAGACACCCGGTTTGCTGATCTAGAGAAAGCCATCATTGGCACTCTAGAAGTAGATATGACCAACAACATAAGGAACTAACTGATATGGGTTTAATCAGACCATCAACCTCTAGACACCGAACAGCAGCATTTATTGTCAATAAGCACTCAGAAATCATAAGAGGAAAAACTCGTATGGTTTGCAACTACAAAAGGTTGAACGATAACACATACAAAGATCCGTATGTCTTACCCAACATAGAGCTGCTGATTACGAAAATAAAAGAAAAGAAAGTATTCAGTAAATTTGATCTAAAGTCCGGATTTCACCAAGTAATGATGTCAGAAGAAAGCATTGCTTGGACAGCGTTCGTATGTCCCCAAGGGCACTTTGAATGGCTTGTAATGCCATTCGGACTGAAAAATGCACCTTCGGTTTTTCAAAGGAAGATGGACTCTATTTTTGGACAATACGATGACTTCATCTGTGTATACATAGATGATATTCTGGTCTTCTCAGAAGACATTAGACTCCATCTACAGCATTTGTCAAAATTTTTCTCAATTGTGAAAGAACACGGTCTGGTATTAAATCGTACCAAAGTCAAGCTTGGAGTCTCAAGGATTGATTTTCTTGGATTAGAAATTGGTGAAGGTGAGGTAAAATTGCAAGACTGAGAAGTAGTCCCAAACATTGGTTTTAATCCTACTTCTGCTGCCCGCGTTCTGCTGCCTGCGACAGCAAAAGCTACTAGGAAGCAGACTCAAACTAGCCCAAAGAAATTGCACTTTGCTGTACAAATTGCAAAAAGAAAAAGGTGAACATCTAATTAAATAATTTTTTTAAAAAAATAGATAGATCTTGTAGTGAACATTTAATTAAATAAATATTTAAAAAGATAGATAGATCTAGTATAAATAAAATATTTTAGCTGCGGCTACCGTAACGCCAAAATTTTCATTGTTGACTTTGCTACAACTTAATCGCTATAGTTAGAGCAAAGATTATTCTGAGAAATTTCATAGGAAGAATAGTAGTATTTTGTAAATATGAACCAATTAATGAGGTGAACAAGAATAGTCCATGCTTTATGACTAAAAAAAATACCTTTTAATGCTATAGTCCATACAAAATTTGTTTTTGGATCTAGATATTTATGTTTTAAATATCCATCACAATTTTTGTTAACTTTTAATTCTATTTACAAATAAATAAAATTTCTCCTTTTCTAGTTTTTCTTTGTTCCAACAAAATGCCCTTTACTAACAACTAAAACAATCATAAAATGCTCTCTCACAACCTTTGGTAACGTGGATGACATATACCTAGATAAATCAGTGAGCATGAATTGAACATTAGCATATTTAGTATGAAAGTTGGAATTAAACAGAAGAATGTTAAAATGAATCAATTAGAGAGATTAATAAAACAATCCACCAAATGTGATTGAAAACATGCTTTTTAGTGCATGTTTTACTGGCTTTAAATATTTGTGTTTTAAATATTCATCACCAATTTTCTAATATTTTAATTATATGTACTAATAAATAAAATTTCCCTCTTTTTTTCCTTTTTTTTTGTTTTCTTTCAAATCGAGGAGTCATGGAATTCACATCTTACCAAGATTATATCTTTTCCTCATAATACTATCTGTGAAACAATAGGACTGATAAACTTTTTAAAGATCAGTCAACAGCATTTTTGTTATTACAGTACCAGCGATTTCCTTTTAATTGTATATGATGCATATGTAGTGATGAATGCCATAGAAAAATATTCAAAACACAAAGATAACTGTTAAAGGAAAAAAACCTAATGACAACATAAATGTTATAGCCAATTTGCATTCGCATATCATTTTCCAACTATGTTAAAGTTTCAAAGTCTAGCTTGATACTTCCAGTTGCAGTTCATAACGAGGTCAAGCAACAATGCTACTAAAACACTAATATGCTGTGTCTTTGGCAATCACCTTTCTTGCTATTAGGAACGTAACAAACAACACTTTCATCCGGTTTTAATAAGATGACATGGTATGTACATGGTCTATAACAACAACTACATTATTATCTAGAAGTGTAAATAGCTGCAAACAATTAATGACCAAAACATCATAAAGCAACATCAAGATGCTAAGTACATGTAAGATCTGTTCTTGATTGAGAACTAGTGCTTATTTAGTTACCATCATATACACCGTATCTTTGATCCACTGTGCAAGCTAAAATATCATTCCCTCCATTTCTATGCATCAATTTGAGTGTTGAACCAAATTTATCATATGTGCATGCATATAATTTCAATATATCAAAGTTCAAACCTCATCCATAAAATCTGAGTCTATTTTAAGACTATTCAGATTACCGGATTGGACGATAAATAGAGGTCCATATCAGATGCTACGAATAGGGATGACACAGTACAGGAGCTCTCCAATGACCTTTTCCAACTGGGGCACCCTTGTGCCCATCAAGAGGCAAGGTTCATGTTAAGGAGGAGCTGTTAAAAGGTATCTAAAATTTAATTCCAAACCAACAACTCAATTATTGGATCTAGGGGAACATCCTTGTCGGGTCACTGTTTGGGGAATACATAGTGCAAAGCCGAAGCAGATAACATGAAGGGTAACATCCTTACCGGATGGTGGGTAATCCATTTCCCAAAGCCTAAGCAGATAAATCTCCCATCTTGTTCCAGACAGGAGTCCAGAGCCAAGAATTATCAACAAGAGGCTTCGCCATTACAAAACTGTAGATAGATTTAAGACCATCATCTACTCAATTTATGGAAACTAAGAATGACGTTAATATAAGCATACAATATGAAAAGTTCTTATGATGCCTTGCAAGATGCTCCATATTTAACAACACAAAAGGAAAACAATAGAGAAATAAACTTCAATTTGATCATTCTTTTGATGATAACTATCAGAATAATAGACAAAGAAACAAAACAGAACTAGCATTATTTTATTATAAAATGGTACTAACATATCCCACTCATGAAGAAGTGTGTCCATCAGAGTTGGGAATGCCTTGCTCATCTCTTGAATGACGAGAGTCATCATGTCAACATTATCCATGTCCTTCAACTGAAATAGATGAATATACTTTAGAACCCTGTTAAGGCACATTATGTCTTCTGAAACTATAAAATATAACCCTTAATCACATAAGACAAAACTCAAGGCGTTTTCTTTAAGCTTTTATTATAAAAAAAATTTGAAGATCAAGTTAATTAATAGCAATATACATACAAGAGAAACAAAACTTATGTAATATGAAGAACAAAGTAGAGTCTAACGATATTTTTAATTTTATAGCAAAACCTAATGAACACAACGGTCCAGAAAGCACATGCAGATGCTGACTACTTATATAGCAAATGTGTATTTGCCACTCAACTAATAGCATTTCCAGAAAGAGATGCGGGGAGTTTAGAAATTTCCTCACGCAAAAGAAATTCCATTTGGTGCATTCATCTTACCATTGACATCAGCAATGCATTTATAGTGGTTTACTACAAGGTGAATTAAGAGTATTAGCAAAAGACATGTCAGCATGCAAGATGACAATATCCATGTCTTTGTTACATAAAATGGCATATGTAATGGAATTAAGAGTATGTTAGCAGAAAAGAGATGTTCAAACATACAATAACTTACCACTTATTTAGAG
The DNA here is from genome assembly GCA_027563935.2 of Costus lasius. Taxonomy (NCBI): domain Eukaryota; kingdom Viridiplantae; phylum Streptophyta; class Magnoliopsida; order Zingiberales; family Costaceae; genus Costus; species Costus lasius. Next base: position 71,254,187 of record CM050452.1, read on the forward strand.
CCTCAGGACTTGGTAAGAAGATTGTTTGAAAGAGAATATAATACAAAAATTTCGTTCTATGCCATAGTGACATCTTCCCCCAAGTTCTTTTTAAGGTGATCTGCAGAATTTACAAACGAATTAGTCAATACTTAAAAATATATAATGTTAGCTCAATAGATTCTCAATAAGTGCATAATCTCTTCATCAAAATGGGAACAACTAAACTCTCAGGAAATTTACATCCAAAAATTTCAAGTGAATGTTAATAGTGGGCCATCTCAGCTAGCCATTTAATTAATGACAGCCGGAATGAAGTCAACCAGGATGAATAGTAGAAAATATAAATTTCATGGACAATATATTTGTCCAGGATTAACCAGCATAAGAATTGACAATTCAAAATACAAAACAACAATGAGTAAAGTAAAAAATAGAACAGTTTGCATCTTGTTTTGGACAATATATCTTGTTGTGCAATGAAGGCATCCTAAGTTGTTGGTTCGATGACAATCAATGCAATGATTAACTTCAAACCTATCCAAGAAGCTTACTGATTTGTTTTTGGCACACTGTGGCTTGTGTCTTTTTAATCTTTTTCATGTTTGCTTGCTTTACAGTCTGGCAAAAACTAGAGGAAAAGAATCGAGAATTTTTTGAGGCATATCATGTTAGACTGATGGTTAAGGATCAGATTACGGTTTTCAATAAGCTTCTAGAGCAACCGGTCGAGATGATGCAAAAAGCATGTCCATCAGGAGTTTCTAGCATACCTTTGTTCAATGGCTCAAATTCTGCTGCTTGTATGTTTTTTTTTTTTTCAAAATGTAACTTTTATTATATTAATCTGTTCCTTGATTACTCTCTTCATTTATATTAACTATTGCCTGCTGTTTGCAATGATAACATTGTGCTAATTGATAAATGTTAAATTGTTTTAATGTCCTCAACTGAATCAGGCTCCTTTACTTATCTCTCTACATTTATTTTATGGGAAGTTTTAATGCTGAGATGGAATTTCTTTTGACTTTCATTTGTAGACTAACATAATGGCGGATGCTGTTAGTTTCAAAGAAAAGAATATCATATAATGATTAAACGTTGGTTTTACTTTTCTTGAATGTTCTTCATTTGGATGGAACAGAAAATATTAGGTTCTTTTTTCAATGTATTTCATTAAAAAAAATTTCTTGGAAGGAGATGGTATTTCTAGTTTTCTTATTTTCTTTTGGAGAGCTCATGCTTTTCATTGACTCAGTTTTGAATTATGTAGTTTTGAGACATTGTCAGCTAGAGGATTTTATATATTTTATATAGTCAGAAATCTTTTGACACCCATGTTCTTGCAAGATTTTACATGGTATCATCATTTGCCTAGTCTCGATGTTTGCATTCATCATATTTTACATGGTATCACCTTTCTCTATACTTTGAAGCAGTTTACATGAAAAAAAAGCCTGATCTACTGTGGATCATCTAATTGCTAACTCGTTTGATATCAAGCATTAGTTTTTTGGGACTGAACACAATAGAACTTACGAACGTTAAGTAGAAAGAAGGGACTAAAATCTATATATGTTCTGCTTCAGCCTATTTGTTTCTATTTTTCTTTAACGGTAAGGTTGGATGTAAATTTCAGGATTATCTAACTACAAATAATTTGGAGTGCACAGTTTACAGTTCACAGTTTACAGTAAAGTTCAGGATTATCTAACTACCTTGGTAATGATTCCTCGATTCTTGCTGGGAGCATGAATGCCTCAACAAGCATGCTACCCCCACACGACCCGAACATGGCAAGATTTCCTGGATTGAACGGATCAACAGTTAAGTCAGAACCAAACTATTCAAACAATTCTGAGTTTCCATTCAGTAATGATAGCAGCATCTTGGAAGCACATCAACCAGTTGGCGATGCTTCAGCTGGATCCTTCAGTAGCTCCGAAATGACTGGACAACCATTAAATGATGCTGCTCTTCTGGATATTGATACATCGCTTGGATTTAGTCAAATCCCACGAAATTTCAGTTTTTCAGATTTAACGGATGACTTCTCTCACTGTGCCGGTTAGTTTCCATTATTGTCTTTAATCACAATTTTTCAATTTTGTGCTCTAATTGTCCTAACGATATAATTGTTTTTTGTTCGTGAAAGATATACTGGAGAATTATGATAGATCTCCTTATCTTCACCATGATTCAAATAACTTCTCCGAATCCCCAATAGGGGACTTTAAGGGTAAACTTTGCAGTCTTCTCTTACTCTTTCCTTCCATGCATTTCCTGCCTGAAGTTACATTTTTATTTTTATTTTCAGATGAAGATACCAGAAAGCTAGACACCATTTCTGAAGGAATGAGCTACGAGGACTTTGGAAGTGACTGACTGAATTTGCTATCTAGGTAAGTTGCAAGATAACCTTCTATTGAAGTATATCGTACATAAGACCTTCCCTATAATTCCAAAAGAACAAAAATCAATAATACTCAAGAAAGAAAATAAAGAACATCATAACAATAATTCACTTTTGTCCCAAAAAGGAAAAAAAAACTTGTTTTAATTTTCTTCCAGAACCCCTATACAAATTTGTACTTTGTGATTAATAATAATGAAGTGCCCAAAGTTAACTACTATATTAATAATATGAATTTTGAGGAAAATGGGATATCTCACAATAGCATGACTAAATGGGCAAAACCAATATTACATTATTTGCACATGAAATATTTTTCCGTATATATATTATAAATCATAGTGTTCAGAGTATGTGTTTTAATATACTACATAAATAGTCAATTTGGTTGACTAAATTGAGCTATGAATTGTATTGTTCCCATCAAATAGCCAATTACGGATAGGTTGCCTCCAAAATCATTTCCAATGGAATTGGACCTGAAGAGATAGAAATATAGTTGGAATCAAAATTGCTTATGTTTCATATTGGTAGACAACAAATATTTCTCATTATGACAAACAATTAGATCATGGAGTTTTTTTTTTTGCTTAATTTTGATTGCTAAAATCAAAATAATTTATTAGCACAAATTTTGAACTATTAGATTTTAATTATATAATTGTTTATTTTATTTATTCAATACAAATTATCTTTTTACACGTATTTTAATCATTTCTAAAATATATATGTTATGAAAAAACTTGACTATAAACTATAGCCATAACTGAAAGCAACGAAATACTTATGTACCGATTCTTATTTACAGTACTTGGTTCCATATAATTCCATATTTGCAGTATTTTTATGAGTGAGCAAGCAACTAAACCTCTACTAGTAAATAGTCTAAAAATTAGATTAAATGAATCAATAATTGAGGTGAATGATGTATACAAAAATTATTCAGCCAATTTAATTCCCATCATAGCCGCCATGCAATGAGTAAACATTCTAAGCGGGTACCTGCTTATCTCACTTAAGCGGTGTCTCATAGATAGCGTAGAACTTGTGTGGAAAGTTCTAGCTTAATGTGAGACACCGTCTTTTTCACTTCAGCGGATACACCGCTTACAAGTTCTATCCTCATGCAATGACCCACAAACTTCCTGTCATTTAGTAAATAATCAGAATAGTTCACTGGCAACTTGACTACGTAGATTTATTATTAATTATAATTATAGTGACTAATTAAATTTTTTAAATATTTGCAAAAATCAAATAAATAATGGATATTGGTTCGATTAACCTGAACCGATCGGCTAATTTCGGGATTCATTGAAATGATCGAGTAAACACATGTTATAGTAACATACTAAATTTTCACCTAATTGAACCACCTCTCTCAATTCATTCTTTTTTCCTTCATCCCAAAATAACTCCTGTGTTTTTTTTTTCTTTTGAGTGTTTTTTTTTTTTTTTGCATACTTCAGAAAGGTGCTGAAGCAAATTACCTCGTGTCAAAGGCCGGCCCGTGTTATTCCATGGCATTTGGCCCAAAACAAGTGTTCCTCACAGGATTCCACAACCACTGCACCAAAAACCTCCTCCCGTTCACGCCGTTCAAGTTGTAGCTCTCCCCCTCCACCCTCTTGAACACGTTCCCCACGAAACCCCCGCCGCTCCCTGTCCCGTATGTGACACCCGAAATCCGCCAGGCCGGGTATAAGGAGAAGGCTTGGTCCACAGCCCAAGGCCACGTGTGAAGCCCGGAGTAGAGCCCAAAAATTGGGTCAAAATCAGAAGGCGGGCGTTCCGATTTTGATGGAGACACACGGCATCGTCGTCCCTTCCTTGGCTTCCGCGGAGCTTTTGCAGCGGCGTTGAGTGGCTTCGTCGGCGGCGCCTGCGGGAGATGTCAGGCGAGGCGATCGCTGCAGAGGAGCTGACGAGTTCTTCGGCAGAGGACGCATCTCCGGTGACGCTTCCGGCGGAGACGACAGTAGCTGAGGCGGCTGGCGTCGGCGAGGTCTTCGGATGCAGACCCTGCGGAGCTGGCGAGCTCGACTTGGGCGAAGGATGCGGACGCGCGCGGAGGCGTGCGTGGATGGCTTCGACGGTTCGGGCGACGAGGGAGGCATGGCGAATGTGGGCGACTCAGAGGCGGTTCCTCCAGTGGCGGTTCGGCGGTTCCGGAGCGTGCAATGTGGTCCACGCGAGGATTGGGTGGCAAGCGGATCACGCGAGGAGTGATCATGCGAACGACATCTCCCGTCCTTTAAATCACCAGGTGGGTGATTGAAGATTTGTGTGCGTTGTTGGAGCGTCACATGGTGTGCGACACCACACTACTGGCGTAGAGAGAGACGACGCCGAAGGTAGGTATGAGAGATCTATATTCTGATAAAGAGTGTGATGCCGTTGAAGAGATATGAGAGGCCTGAGTCCGGCGCCTGAGAGGCAATGGCGAGAGTCAAATCCAGTGAAGAGGGATTTGAGTGGCTGTAAATCGATAGCAAGAGTTGCTATTGATATGAGAGTTGAGCGAGATCTAGTGAGAGATCTCTGAGAGAAGAGAGGGTTTTTGTAACACATATTTGAGAAATAAGAGTCAAATTTCCCTTATTGTTAGTCTTCTCTAGGGACAATGAGTTCCTTGTTTCCAGCAAGTTCCTGCATCATTTCCATTGGTGGGTTGATAGACGATCACGACGAGGCTGAGGGCAAGGCGCGAGGCCCCTTCCCTGCCGGCACATCCCTTGTTCTTCGGTGATGAGTACATGTGTACGCATGAAGATGATGGCGCTGTTGAAGGTGACACAGCCGAGTTTCAAACTAGCGTTCAAAACGAGGCGAGTGAACACCGGGTCAACAATCAACATGGGGTCAAAATCGGAGCGAAATTTTGATTTGGGCACACAAACTTAAGTTCGTCTGATAACGGTTCGCGGAGTGTGACAGTTTGGTATCAGAGCTACAGTTAGTTCAGCTAGAATGGTGATGCACGAAAGGAGGTTGCTGATGAGCGATGCAGACACTAGAGGTAGTGTTCAAACCTGAAGAGAGGCGATGTTCAACTCAGGTGTGAGAAAATGTGACACCCGAAATCCGCCAGGCCGGGCTAGAAGGAGAAGGCTTGGTCCACAACCCAAGCCCACGTGTGAAGCCCGAAGTAGAGCCCAAAAATTGGGTCAAAATCGGAAGGCGGGCGTTCGATTTTGACGGAGACGCGTGGCGCATCGTCCCTTCCCTAGCTTACGCGGATCTTTTGCAGCGGCGTTGAGTGGCTTCATCGGCGGCGCCTGCGGGAGATGTCAGGCGAGGCGATCCCTGCAGAGGAGCTGACGAGTTCTTCGCCAGAGGACACGTCTCCGGTGATGATTCCGGCGGAGACGACAGTAGCTGAGGCGGCTAGCGTCGGCGAGGTCTCCGGATGCGGACCCTGCAGAGCTGGCGAGCTTGACTTGGGCGAAGGATGCGGACGTGCGCGGAGGCGTGCGCGGACGGCTTCGACAGTTCGGGCGACGAGGGAGGCATGGCGAATGTGGGAGACACAGGGGCGGTTCCTCCAGTGGCGGTACGGCGGTTCCGGAGCGTGCAACGGGGTCCACGTGAGGATTGGGTGGCGAGCGGATCACGCAAGGCGTGATCATGCGATCAACATCTCCCTTGTCTTTTAAATCACCAGGTGGGTGATTGAAGATCTGTGTGCGCTGTTGGAGCGTCACCATGGTGTGCGACACCACACTATCGGCGTAGAGAGAGATGACGTCGAAGGTAGGTATAAGAGATTTGTATTTTGACGGAGAGTGTGACGCCGTCGAAGAGGTCTGAGAGGCCTGAGTCCGGCGCTTGAGAGGCAATGGCGAGAGTCAAATCCAGTGAAGAGGGATTTGAGTGGCTGTAAATCGATAGCAAGAGTTGCTATTGATATGACGGTTGAGCGAAATCTGGCGAGAGATCTGTGAGAGAAGAGAGAGTTCCCTTATTGTTATTCTTCTCCAGGGATGATGAGTTCCTTGTTTTCAGCAATAAGTTCCTGCATTATTTCCATTGGTGGGTTGATAGACGATGGCGACGAGGCTAAGGGCAAGGTGCGAGGCCCCTTCCCTACCGGCACATCCTTTGTTCTTCAGTGATGAGTACGTGTGTACGCATGAAGATGATGGCGCGGTTGAAGGTGACACAGCGAAGTTTCAAACTAGCATTCGAAACGAGGAGAGCAAGCCCCGGGTCAACAATCAACATGGGTCAAAATCGGAGCAAAATTTTAATTTGGGCACACAAACTTAAGTTTGCCGGATAACGGTTTGCGGGGTGTGACACTGTACACCGCCACACACAGGTCTGCGATCTCCGCCGGCGCCGTCGGATCCTTGCTGGCGTACCACGCGTTGACCAGCGGGTTGCTCGCGATCTCCGCCAACTTGTGTCCGATCATGTTCACCATCCCGTCGGCGCCGACGTCGCCGTTCGGCGCCCCCATCACAGCCCCCGCCATGAACTCGGGCAGCACGAAAGGGTACGCGCACATGCCCGGGCACCGCGCCCTGCTGTGGCCAACCCACGCGTAGGGCACCGTGGCGCCGACGATGGCCGGGAATGTGAAGTAATGGAAGCCGCAGACCTCGCGGCAGAAGTCCTCGACCGCGACGTCCAGCAGAAGTCCTCGTATATGAAGAACTCAAAAGTACCGTACTATCAAGCATCTGGAACTGCTGAAAAACCAAAAAACAAAAAAAAATTCATTAGTCTTGTTGCATGATATAAAGAAAACCCTGTCTAGCCAAGGCCAAACATCTTTCATCTCTCAGAAACAGATAATAGTGTTGTCGAAAACATTACATAAATAGTTCAAAAAGGATACTTTGTAGGCTAAATTACCATGCTAAGTCTCATCTTATCGAATATTATATACCGCTACTGCTAATTAACTGGCACAATTATCTTCCTCACTAGAAATCAATTAAGGTTCCATCAGATGTTCCCGTCATTAGGTGTGCAGTATAATCCAACTCCATCCACAAACGGTGGAATGCTCGCGAAGAAAGAAAATCACTTGATGAAAAGAAATCTCACCTGAAATCCATTGGATAGAAAATTGACATTTACAATGCCTACATATGATGATAGAGATGCAAGGATAATAATAATAATTTAAGGTATCCAAGGTTTCAAATTGGACATGAAACATAAACAAGAACAAGAGAATGAGAGATGACGAACATTAAGTGAATCCAAATTACAAGTCTGCACGGATTGCTGCCTCTTCGAGTAGCCTTTGCAATCTTCTAATTCTTCTCTGTACAACAGAAGCATCACATTAATCTTCTCCACCCCAAAACAGATCCTCCCCTCCGCCACTGTTCATCACCTGTGCTTAATAATATGCACAGCAAAACAAGAACACCCCTTTCGCTTTTCTTTCCCTTTTTTTTTTTCTTTTTTGTTTATGTTTTGGAGATTTCAAGCTTCACTCTGATCCAAGAAAATAAGAATAATATCACACCAGAAGTCCATCTTTTTAAAATTTCCAGCACTATGGTACTATTGCAACTCCGACACCCACCCCACGTCCGGCACGGTCTCCGCCCTCTCAAGGAAGCTTCTATTTTTGCTCAATCTCTCAAACATCTTTGCCCGGAGCGCCCTCTCAAGTAGTATAAGATGGATGCGCTAGTGCATCTCATCTTGCATAGTTGTTACCCTTTGAGTAGTTCAAAAAAAAAGAGAGGAAAAAAAAACAAAGGCGACAAATTATTCGTGGATGATTTCATGTCTTTATGACAGAATGAGAGAAAGAAATAAAAAGATGATGAATTTTGTATAAGGAGAAACTTTTGCAAGAAAATGCTTAAAGGATTTTTCTAGTCAAAAGTTATCTTTTGACTAGAATTGTCATAAGAAGAAATCTCCCTACAAAATTGTTGAAGAGAAGATCAATCCTCGTTCGTAGCAAAATCAGCAAAGGAAAGTTCAGCAAATTTTCTAAGTTCAGCAATTGTACAGAGATAAGGCCTAAAGGACAAAAAAAACATCCTTCATGTAAACTTGCTGCAAGGAAGATCAATTTCAACAAAAAAATTCCAAGTTCAGCAGTTGTACAGAATTTGAGGCAAGCAAAAAATGACAATTCAAGTATGTGGAGAAAATTCTTGAGCAAACTTGTGGCAAACAGTTAATAATTCAAAAGAAGAAGCATGAAATCAAATAGAAGCATGGCATGTTATGAAAAAGGAAGAAGATAAAATCTCAAAATTCAATCACCAAGATCTGTAGCTTGAACAAAAGCGAAAGTGGTGGCGCAGATTTTTGCGTGATGAATGACCGCCAACTTCGTTTCTGTGTGATGAACGACCGCCGACTTCTTCAGCAAGTTGTAATATCAGCCTGAAGCATCAAACAAGATATTAAATAAAAAAATTCCAATTTGAGGCATTGAACCCTAAATAAATCTTTACAAAATTGGAGCTTCAACGAAACTTAATTTTACCTAAATCAAATTTAGAATAAAGCAAATTTGGCAAAGAACTCACCACCTTCTTCCATCGCCATAGCAATCAAAACCCATCCTCTTTCGCTCAACTGTTGCCTATCACCAAAGAAGCCCTATGCTCGAGAGCCCTCTTCTTTTTCCCAAGTCACTCCCCTTGGTATCAATAGCACCAAACCACTTCCTTCACGACTAATGCCCATCGCGATTGGAAGCTGCCACCATTCTACCATTCTTCAGCCCCACCGTTGTTGACCAGTGCTCTGCTTCCGCCCTCTGGAAGCCATCCTTGCTAGTGACCGTATCACCGATGCTCTGTTCGCCCATTTATGTGGAGGTTTCATGCTCAAAAGCCCTTTTATTCCTTAGCTGCTTTCTTTGAGGAGTTGCCCATCTCTGCTTTAGGGCTCGTCACTGCCATCAACTGCTCTTTATGTTGGCCTTAATTTCTCCATTCGCTGTCCATGGCTGCTGAAGATTAACCCCACATTTAAGAGTTCGGTGCCCTATGTATTCTCCTTCGCTGAGTATGATGCCAAGATGGCAGATAGAGTGGAGTTGGTCCGCGAAGCGAACCAATTTGAATCCATCTTCTGCCCGCTAAAAGACTCGTGCGGCATAGTCTGGCAGAAATTTAACCAAGCCCGGTTTAATGCAAACTGGATTCTACATAAACGGACAAAATTAATTTTGACACAATCTAACCTATGATTCAAACTCGAATATAATAATGTTTAATCTAAAGATTAATATCGATATCAAATCAGTTTCAGTTTGTGATGGAATCAATTCAAATACAATTTAAACCCAAATCAATCTATATTGATGCAGCTAGTCCAACTTGACAAACCATGTTGAATAAAATAAAATATTCAAGTCATGTCTTAGTAGTATTCACTTAAATGAAATCAAATATTCATAAGCCATTTTCGGTCAAATATTTATTCTTCATTTTCGAATTCATCCAAACATTCAATACTTGCCAAATTACAAAATGTTAAGTCTTAGCACACTATAGTATAATATCATAAATCGATCATAATGTCTTGCTCATAAATTGAATAGAAAATAAGATTTCATAATGTTGTGAATTCAACCGGAATGATCTTCTGACTGATTGTGTTGTTTGTCAAGAGAGGCGGGGCGGCCGATGGGAACCAAACTGAAAACCTCTCGACAGAACCTTACACCTCAATCAGGGACCACACCTATATATAGGAAAAACCTAATGGGCATAATTACTTATCAGCCCATCAGAGATAAGACAATTATGCCCCCAGGGATTCTACATAATAAAATAGCCCCTTTCCATAGCGGTGGCAATTCGTGTTTCGCGTGTCATAACGTGTCGTGTCATACTTGACACATGACACGATTGTGCTTGACACGAACACGACCCGTTTATGTATACGTGTCAACAGACACGACCTGCTTATTTCACAGGTGACACGACACGACACGATTAACACGTTTAATAAATAGGTCGTGTCACATAACACGACACGACACGGCACGATTGACACGATTTATAATATAAACTTATTAGATGACACAACACGACACGATTGACACGACACGACATGAATAACCTGTTTAACTCACTATATTAAAATTATCTACAAATTATTAATTTTATATAATATATATTATATATGGGTTAGACGGGTCAACCCGCGACATGACACGACACGACACAAATTTTAGCGTGTCATAAACGGGTCGACACGATAATGACACGAAACACGATTATGTTAAACCCAAACCCGCGAAAACTCGTGTCGTGTCGTGTCGTGTTAGTGGGTCGTATAATTTTTTGCCAGGCCTACCTTTCCATACTCTAATTAATAGATGATAATAAATAATTTAGAGATTAAGTTATACACGATTAATTACTGTAATGCATGTACGTCTACATGCCCAAATGCAATATATTATGTATGTACATGGTGCATAGTCCACATAGATCCTAACATAATATTGTTTAGGATGGGCATATATTGATGCTTATCATCGAGACGTAGTTCCTCAATATAATATTATACTTGGAATGTCAAGATTGAAATAATCATCCTTCAAATCCAAATTTCAAAATACTCATGACTCATTCAGACCAAGTATTCCAAATTTCAAAATACTTGCAAGTCATTCAGACCAAATATTTCAAATTTTAAAATATTCATAAGTCATCTAGACTGAGTATTCCAAATTCTAAAATACTCATAAGTCATCTAAACCGAGTATTCCAAATTTTAAAATACTCACAAGTCATCTAGACCAAGTATTCCAATTTCCAAAATACTCATAAGTCATTAAGACTGAGTATTCTAAATTTTAAAATACTCATAAATCATCTAGACCTAGTATTCTAGGTTCCAAAATACTTATAAGTCATTAAGACCGAGTATTCTAAATTTTAAAAATACTCATAAGTCATCTAGACCGAGTATCCCAAATTTTAAAATACTTATAAGCCATCAGGGCCGAGTACAAATCTAAACCCAAATAGTCACAAGCTCCCCAGCCGAGTATCCACCAAATACCCTTATTTCTTCAATGACTCAACATTCACAAGAGGTCATTTCTTGGCTAACTAAGTTTATTTCTCTTCATACTTTATACCATTTTTTTTTATGTGGATCATCATTTATGAACTATTTTGTCCTCTAATTATATGAGATGTTATTTTTATAATATAAATCTCTTAATCAAAGGTGTCATAATATTAATTTCAGAGATAATTAATAATAAGTACTTGTATTTATTGGAAGTTAGAATCTACTTAAATAAAACCTTATTAATATAAGATGAATTTAAAAAGATCATATTATTTTAAATCTTAACCAATTTTGACCCTACAAAATGGACTATTCTATTTGTACAAAATGGTAAAGGGGCGTATCTAATCTTTCTTTGTCCATAAGTTTTTGTCTCTTCAGCGCGGAGTAGAGCAGTTTAGCAGCTCGCAAGGCTCATAGCCTTGAGGTCACAAGTTCAAATCATGTCTCCGCATAGGATTACTACTATCCTAGAACTACTTCTATATCTAGAATAATAGTGTTTTCATAGCAATTAGCATAGTAGTTCAAAATTTTGATTTTCTTTCTTATCTTATCATAATACTACTTTACTGTATCCTCTCTTTGGCAAAGTGAAATTTTATCATTTGACCATTTCCACATTTTCTTTGTTCTTTCTTTGTTCATATATTATAACTTCTCCTTGACAAAGTGAAATTTTATCATTTGACCATATCCACATTTTCTTTGTTTCTTTTTTTGTTCATATATTATATATCATATATGCGTCTGGAACATATGTACAGGGCCAAATATTCATGTAATATAAGAATGACACATCATTTTTTTTTTTTTGGGAATTTAGATTGAAGCTTAATGTGTCTCACAATTTGAATATATTAGAACCAGAAGGAGTGGAAATTTTGGATCGGGAAAATACAAAATAAGTTCAAGAGATGAGAGAATTAAGAATAGTACCACAAAGACTAATCCAATCCATAATGATGTACTGGAAAATACAATATTTTTATTACTTGGCCAACCGTCAAAAGAAGCAAATACAACGGGTACACTAATCAGTACAAACCATAGTTTCAAACACTTGGTGATTTTCAGCTAGTGTAAACTAGTGTAGTTGGTTAGTACAAACCATAGTTTCAAACACTATAACCTCTTAGACTAAACTAAGATTCTAATGTTAGTATAGATACATAATAATACTAGCATATAAGGTGTTAGTTACATCAATTATAAACCATCCTATGCTAAATAAATCCTTAGAAAGTTAGTCATAAATGACTCCATGAACTGCCATGTTTTTTCTTTTTCAGTTCAACTCTAAAAATTTATTGTCTTGCCGGCCTGGCTTTCCCTAGTCTCATCCCAATCGGAACGCTGCTCGGCCGCAACTGCATCCGCCGTTCACCAAATTAATTTAATTAATCAATTAATCACATGAAGAGTATGGTTCCTTAACAAGAGATGATCCACTGCTGGCTGTCTGGAGATGTCAATGCAATCAAAAAGCTCTCCGCTTCTCGACTGAGAAACAATTATAAATTATTCATTTAAGTATATAATAACAGCATAAAGCGATAACTTTGATCTCGGGTAAAATATAAATAATTTGTATGCATCGGTGTAACTAGAGATGTTCATGGGCCGTGTCTGACCTACCTCAGCCCGATAGGCTATGGAGCATATCTTGAATTTTGCTAGGCCCAACTTAAAAATGATAGGCCAGACCTGACATGCTGGACACAACTCAGCCAATTAAAAATATAAAAATATAAAAATAAAATTAAAAATAATATATATTTATTTATTAGAAGAATATAAAAAAAATAAAAAATAATATATAAAAAATTAATAAAATCTTTTTTAATATAGATGTGTTGCCCAATCTATGCATAGCTTAGCACTGTCACAAGCCGTACCTAGCACGACCCATAAGCAAGAAGGTGATAGAATCGGTAACAAAACATAGAGAAAGGAGGTGATTAATGATTTTTGATTGTGTTCATCGAGTTGATTCTAATTTTCAAAAAAACAGTCTACTTGATTTTGAACAAAATTTTAAATATTTTTATTTTAATAATTTAAAATTTTATTAACATTTTAAAATAATATATTTATTTATTATTTTAAATTTTGACAGCAACTAAAAAAATTATTTACCAAACAAATTAAAAAATTTGGCATCACATCACAGCTTAGCATAGGTCAACATAATCAAGAATTTGGTAAGAGCGAAATGAGGCCTAAACTTATGCTATTAACCAAATATTTAGGTATTTGGGCATTTGGGCTTGACACAAATTAAGTAGTTGATATTGATTTAGTTTGTTCGATAATCCGATACAAATTGAATCTACTTTAGACCTAATTAACTATTTTAAATGGGTTATACTGCGAAACCAAATTGAATCTAACAAGGCCAGAATACTGGATGAAATAAACAAAAAATTCATGTATTAGATAAAAAATTTTGATACTTGGTTACTACTCGTTCCTAATTAATTGTATTTTATAAATAGATCATAAATATGCCAATAAAAGTAATGAAATTGATTGTTTATTCAAAATTTTACTAGTGTACCATTTTTTTTTCATTTTCTAAAGTTCTGACTTATATTGTTTTACATTGTAATTTGTTAAGCTCTCGTTTCTTTAGTTCAAATATCGTAAGCAATTTAAATCATATATAAGTTGTGGTATGGGTGTGTTTTATAATATTGTTGTTGTTATTGTAAGAAAGAGCTATGTAGCATACTGTTACGCTATTATTATTAGTATTATTTTGAGTTTATGTGTAAGCTTTTTTTATGGAGTTAAATAAAATCACTAAATCCATAGTGACATATAAGAATTAATTATATAATTTAAAATTTTTTACTTTTTAACTAATTTATTATATAAAATTATCACTCAAAAGCAAATTAAAATTTAATATTATAGTAATTATTTAGTCGCGTATATTACTATTTCCATAACACCGTATAGCCAAACGTTGCTTGTAGGCGTTGGCCTACAATAGTAGTGTAGGGCAGTGATGTGGGGTTAAACATGTATTTAAATAGAAAAAATTTCCAAAGCACCGGGTTGCCCAAGAATCCTGCGCAGCACCCCCTACGATTCGAGAACCGAATCTTAAAGTCCCCTAGATTGCGTGAATCTCAAAGCTATTCCGCTCCCGTTAACGGCCCGTTACTTGGTGCTACAGCTAACCCTGGTTACTTTTTGGAATGCATTAACGTCCGCCGGCTCTCTCTCTCCCACGTGACTATCGACTGTGTTGAAATCTCTCTCCCCCGTGAAAAAACTTTTCCGCCGATGCCCTAAACCCTAGCCGACCTCTCGCCTGACGCCGTGAACCCTAGCCGACCTCTCGCCTGACGCCGTGAACCCTAGCCAACCTCTCGCCCGACGCCCTAAACCGTAGATGTCTCCCTTGTGCTTAGATACAACAAGGGAGCATATGCAATAGGCCCAAAGATCTTTAAATGAGAGATATTGGGCTTATTACCACTCCATGTTTCTTATGGTGTCACTTCTTCTAAGCCTTTGATTGGACAACTATTGAGTAAATATATCGAGCAAGCCACCGCTTCTCCCCAAAATTCTTTAGGCATTTTTTTGTTTTGTAGCATACTCCTCACTATGTCAAGGATAGTTCGGTTTTTTGTTTTGGCTACTCCATTTTGTTGTGGGGAATAAGGTATCGTCAATAATCTTCTAATGCCATTCTCTTGACAAAATAGCTCAAAGGACTTCAATGTAAATTCTCCTCCACGATCGGATCACAATGCTTTGATAGTTTGGCCACTTTGATTCTCCACTTGTTTTTTGAATCTTTTGAATGCTTCAAGTGCCTCCGATTTCTCCTTTAGGAAGTACACTCATGTCTTCCTACTAAAATCATCAATAAAAGTTAGAAAATAACGATGCTCACCATAGAAGGATGGAGAAATTAGTCCACATATATCGGTATGGATGAGCTCAAGAGGCTTCTTTGCATAATATGTTGATTCCTTTGGAAAGCTTTTTCTTGGTTGTTTGGAAATAACACATTCTTCACATAAATGATCTTGTATATGGATGTGAGGTAGGCCTTCTACCATTTCTTTACTTGACAATAACTTGAGAGCACCAAAGTTAACATGTCCAAATCTTAAATGCCATAACCAAGAGCTATCATTCATTTTGACATTTAAACACATAGTATCAACATACTTTATGTTCAACATAAATAATTTATTCTTTGACATTTCAACTTGTGCTACTAACTTCATATCTCTATTTTTCAAGAAAAGACTTCTATCTTTCATGCGCACATCATATCCTTTTCCAAAAGTTTGCCAAGACTTACGATATTAGTTTTCATATTGTGCACATAATAGACATTGGAAATGAAATGATGATTTCCTTCTTTAGATTGAATGAGAATTTTACCTTTTCCCTTCACTTCTACCTTTGAAAAATCTTCAAATGATATATGCCCATGAGACGCTTCATCTAACTCCATAACAATGTGCTTGTGCCCACACATATGATTACTTGCTCCACTATCCAAATACTAAAGATCTTGATTACCTATATCATTTTCCTTTTGTGCTAGCAATAAAATTGATTCATTTTTCTTTTCTTCTTTTTTCACATAGTTAACCCTCTCATCAACCTGATTAGATTTACTACACTAAAATGACCAAGCTTATTGTATGTGTAACAACGAACTTTAGATTTACCATACTTTCCACCTCTTGAGAAATCATCTCTTTTTTGTTCTTTTTTTGTATTTTCTTCATCACTTGTCTTTGGCCTCTTCCATAGAACTCACCATGACCTCTACCTCTTCCACGACCTCTACTATGATAGCTTCCCCTTTCTCCTCTTGCTTCCTCATCTTTATCTTTAAGAGAGAGCTTACTTTGAAGAGCTTGTTCAAAGTTCTCTTGCTTCTTCCTTTGAAGTCTTTGCTCATGAGCTTGGAGAGAACCCATGAGTTCATCAATGGTCATAGTCTCTAGATCTTTTGCTTCCTCTATCGCCACAACAATATAATCAAATTTTGTATCTAACGAGTATAGAATTTTCTCCACCACTCGATTATCTTGTAAGAATTCCCCATTCCTATTTAATTGGTTGACCACGGTCAACACTCTTGTGAAGTAATCTGATACGGACTCTCCCTCTTTCATCTTTAAACTTTCAAATTCACCACGAAGGGTTTGTAGTCGTACCATTCTTACCTTCTCAATTCCTTTAAAAGAGTTTTGGAGAATCTCCCATGCTTTCTTGGAGTTAGTGGCAATGGCAATCTTCTCAAATGTTCCTTCATCTACTCCTTGGTAGATCAAGAAGAGAGCCTTTCTTATCTTTATTCCTTGACTCCTTCAAGGATTCTCTTTGATTCGCCACTAGGGTAGCTTCATCTTGGGGTTTAACGTACTCCTTCTCTACTAGCTCTCACACATCTTAAGAACCAAGCAATGTCTTCATTTGGATACTCCAATTTTCATAGTTGTTGGTAAGGTGGGGAATAGGAAATGTCATATTAGAGGCGATAACTAATGTGGCTCTGATACCACTTTGATATAAATTAGAAGAAATATTGAGAGAGACAAGATGAATAAGAAATATTATATTTCTTGCACACACTACAAATGACATAACATTCTCTACTTATAGAGAGTTCTAAAAAGTTTGCAATAAATATAATGTAACATAAAAATTAAATTTTATCATAACCTCCTTTTTTTTAATTTTTATCTTCACTGACAATTAACTTAACTTTATTTTTATCCTTTAACATTCCATGATAATAACCTTCACCTTAATTGTAATTTTTTAACTCTCATGGAATTAACTAGTCATCAATTTTTACCACCAAGATAATTAAGTTCAATTATTCTTCAAATAAAAGACCATTTTCGATTGGGTTTCAGATGCTTGTGGATAGAGCATTGGTGGTTATTGTTTAAAAAAATTAATTATAATTTTTTTCATCCCCATCAAGAGCTTAATGTTATCTATCCAAATGCATCTAGTAAGTTTTACTGGAAATGTTATCTATCCAATTCTAAACAAGGTAGGAAGGTGGGGGTGGGGGGATTCATTGAGTTTATATAATTAACAAAATTCTAAGATTTTGATATCATATAACTTAATCCTCTACTGGTTTAATTTCACTGGTCCGCAGCCCATGTAATTGGAAATTATAGAGCATAAGATGTCGATATAATTTTCAAATTGAAAAGTTATAGAGTGATTGTGTTAAGCCTCATATTCCTCATATTCTCTTTCATCTCATTTGCTGTCTTATTCATTTTTTTTTTATAAAATAACTAAGTTTGGTTGGTTTGTTTTAGTAAATGATTGTGTTAAGCCTCAACTTAAGGGTATGTTAGGCTCTACTTTTAAATTAATTTTAATTAGTTTTTAGTAGAAAATAGCTAAAAAGATGTTTAATAATGAAAATAAAAAAAAGAATATGAAAAAGCTATAATTTGATTTTTTTTTTATTCTAATTTTTTAAAAAACAATCCACTTGATTTTGATCAAAATTTTAAATATTTTTATTTTAATAATTTAAAATTTTATTAACATAGAAAAAATATATTAATATTTTAAAATAATTTAAAATAATATATTTATTTATTATTTTAAATTTTAACAACAACTAAAAAGTTATTTGCTCAAAAATTTAAAAAATTTGGTATCACATCATAGCAAAGCATAGGTCAGCATAATTAAGAATAAGGTAAGTGCGAAACGAATAAAATTTCTAAGTGGGTACCTGATCTAACCCTAAACTTACTTTGGGATTTGTGCACGCACAATCCTAAACTAATCCTAAAGCTAAAAGTGGATACCCCGCAAGTGGGGTATCCGCTTAAGAATTTTTTTCATGCGAAAATATTTGGGTATTTGGGCATTTGGGCTTGCCACAAATTAAATAGTTGATATTGATTTAGTTTGTCCAATAATCTGATACAAATTGAATCTACTTCAGACCTAATTAACTATTTTAAATGGGTTATGATGTTAAACCAAATTGAATCTAACAAGTCCTGAATACTCGATGAAATAAACAAAAAAAATTCATGTATTAGATAAAAAAAATTTGGATACTTGGTTACTAGTCGTTCCTAATTAATTGTATTTTCTAAATAGATCATAAATATGCCAATAAAAGTAATAAAATTGATTGTTTATTCAAAAGTTAACACGTGTACCTTTTTTTTTTTCATTTTCTAAAGTTCTGCCTTATATTGTTTTATATTGTAAATTTGTTATGCTCTTGTTTTATATTGTAAATTTGTTATGCTCTCGTTTCGTTAGTTCAAATATCGTAAGCAATTTAAATCATATATAAGGTGTGGAATGGGTGTGTTTTATAATATTGTTGTTGTTACTGTGAGAAAGAGTTATGTAGCATACTATTATGCTATTATCGTTAGTATTATTTTGAGTTTATGTGTAAGTGTTTTTTTTCTATAGAGTTAAATAAAATCCATAGTGACAGATAAGAAATAATTATATAAAATAAAATATTAATTTTTTTTACTTTTTAATTAATTAATTATATAAAATTATCATTCAAAAGTAAATTTAAATTCATTGTCTAACAAGCTAGGGTTCTCATTATTGGTAGTATAATTCTTGGATGACAAGTTTAAGAGGTCATCCGATCCATTGCCAAGATAATATTCATTGTGGTTTTTTCATTTAGATTCAAATAGTAGTTTGATTTTTTCACCAGCCCCAACTATAATTGTGAGGAAAGCCAAAGAGGTAGGAGAGGATTTGAGATATGGGTGATGGAGTCAATCACATAGAGAAAGGAGGTGATGAATGATCTTTTGATTTTGTTAATTGAGTTGATGGATCTATAAATCTCCTTGAGATGGAATCATATGTAGATTGAAGAAGTCATAGCTAGTGTTCCATCAAGATCCATCTTCTAGGCCACCTTCGTTGTGGTTTCTTCATCCAAATATGGTGAGTAGTAATAGTATTTTGATTTTATCATTGACTTGGAATGTGATTATGTGGAAATGCCAAGAGGTAAGAGTGGATTCTAGGCATGGGAGAAACTACAAGTATGGAAGCCATAATATAAGACCATTTTGATCGGGTTTTGCACAACTTGTGGATTTTATCACCAGCTTGGAATATGATTGTGAGAACGTGCCAGGAGGTAACAGAGGATTCTAGATATGGGAGAAACTGCAAGGATGGAAGCCATAATAGAAGACCATTTTCGATTGGGTTTGTGATGCCTATGGATAAGGCATTGGCGGTTATTGTTTAAAAAGATTATTATAATTTTTTTTAATCCCCATCAAGAGCTTAGGCCTAGTTTCCTTGGACAGAATCCGCACGGAAAGAAAAGAAAAATACATTAAATGTTATCTATCCAATTAGGGGTGTCAATGGGTACTTGACTTCGCTGGTACCCGACCCGTTTATGTCGGGTTCG
Source organism: Costus lasius (assembly GCA_027563935.2). NCBI lineage: Eukaryota > Viridiplantae > Streptophyta > Magnoliopsida > Zingiberales > Costaceae > Costus > Costus lasius. The sequence goes on from CM050452.1 coordinate 71,274,046, forward strand.
GGTACCCGATTAGCTAATCGGGTCGGGTTCGGGTTTACTCCCATGGGTACCCGCGGGTAACCGATACCCGATTATATATAATAAAAAATATATATTTATATTTATATTTATATATTTATATAATAAATTGATTTTTTATAAATATATTTATTATTATTATTATTATTTTATAGTTATATTTTATAAAAATAATTTAAAAATAAATATTTTAATTTAAACGGGTACCCGCGGGTACCCGTTTAAATACCCGACTTGGGTTTAACCGGGTTCGGGTTTGGGGCGGGTCGGGTTCGGGTTTGGCCAAAAAGGGCGGGTACCCGACCCGTTGACATCCCTATATCCAATGCATCTATAAGTTTTACTGGAAATGTGTGTGCAGAGGGAGGAAGGTGGGAGTGGGGGATTCATTGAGTTTATGAACTTAAGAAAATTCTAACATTCATTGAGTTTATGTCCTAAGCAATTGTGTAGGGTAGCGATGTGAGGCTAAACGGGCACTTAAACACATGTAAAATAAGTTTCTTTTATTAGTTTTTAGTAAAAAAAATATTTAATGTGAAAAATGCTTTGAAACAGAAAGTTACCGTTTAAAATTAAAGAGAAAGAAGAAACATATATTTCAATTTCAAATATTATTTTTAATTATAGTTAACATTTTAAAAATTATAAACAATAAAAAAATTAGAGAAATTGACGAGGTCTAACTGGAATCACATGCGCATGTTGCTACTTGAAGGGTCAACGGATTGTTTTTGTCAAGTGTAGAGATCAATCTGTGTTTACTGTTAACGTGCAAGCAAAGGAATTACTAATTGCTCACACACTTTGCTTCTTATTCTGTTCATTGCTGCCGGCAGAAAAGCAATGACACTCGACGCTGGTCTTCTTGCCGTCGCCTGTGGCTCGTCCGGTAAGAGCAACGGATTGTTTTTGTCAAGTGTAGAGATCAATCTGTGTTTACTGTTAACGTGCAAGCAAAGGAATTACTAATTACTCACACACTTTGCTTCTTCTTATTCTGTTCATTACTGCCGGCAGAAAAAGCAATGACACTCGCCGCTGGTCTTCTTGCCGTCGCCTGTGGCTCGTCCGGTAAGAGCAACAAATGATCAAAAGTCAAATAGTTAATGATGATTCATATGCTTCGAAACACAAACCTGGTCGAGTTTCTGTTCACCCTTAGCTTGTTACTTGTGAACACAGAATTCAACTGATATCATTTCTTAAAGAGTTGAATAGAGGTTGAATAATAATAATAATATTTAAATCACACCATACAAAAGCGGAAGAAGTTGTTTTGAGCCAGCTCAACACAGTTGAGAGAGTATCTGATGCATACTATCTTCAAGCTTGATCAATTGTTGTTGATGCTTGCAAATATTTATATGAAAAAAACAGTGTCATATGGACTCCCTACTCTAAAAATTGATAAAATTAATCAGAAGAATCTTGTAGATCTAAATTACCAGTCATATGAAATGGAAAATTTGGATGGATTAGGCCACTTTTCCGTAGGTTATATATTCACTTATGCAAATTTGATAAATTTGATAAATTATTGATTAGTGATTTTTGTATACATATCAATATTTATAATGAAAATTTTAAATATTGATTACTGCTATCAAGAATAGTGATCCTATAAACAAGAACTTGTCAATATGAGAAAGTTATACATTCTTATCTTGCTTCATCTCGTGCTTGCCAAAAGAATCATTTTTAGGCTTTTAGCCCTGCTATAAAAAATCCTATGCTTCTTTCAATGTGTGTGAGCTTCGATGGTTTTTTTTGAGAAAGAATGCTATGGTGTAGGTCGAAGATTATACAATTTTGTAAAATAGATTTCTTATTTCTTATCCGTGGCTTCTATAGATCACCTCAGTGAAGTATCTGAACTGGTGATGTCATTGGTTGTCAACGTAAGGAGTAATGAAACCCTCTTATCTTAATGGGGTGGATTTGAAATTTGATTGATAGGAAGCATATGAATCACCATCTTAATTTAACATTATACCATAAAAACAAACTAAAAAGGTTTGTGATTAAGTGCACTATTTCAGCTTAAGTCAAATGTAAATTAGAAACCATGAGAAATATTTATGGTTACTGTAGCAAATCAGACATCGATGTTCTATAGTACATTTAGAGGAGGCTGATTTTCATAAACACCGGCTGAGTTTCTGGCCGACTTCAGGGATGGAGTGAAGCTAGTTTTAAGCTTCCCTATATGCAGTTCAAATTTCAATCAAAAGATAAAAAAATTTATGAAATTTTAAAAATGGAAAGTTCAAAATTCGGTTTGGAGAAATTAAGGTTGCGATTAGTTTGTGACAGGATGCGTGGCTCACCTCTGCACTCCTTCAAATTGCTGTCAACTCTATCGTAATCGTAATGGGGATGCGTCCAGTAAAGAGGGAGGGACTGCATGTGCTGTTACCCATTAGAATTAATTTGCATTGGTAAGTTTTGTCTACGTAGAGTCTAACTACTAACTATAAAGAGAAGAGATGGGTTTAAGTAGAATTAGGAGACAAAACAATTGAGAATATTGGCAGCAACTTTATGCAATGAAATCTCCTAGTCGAGAATAGATAAACAATGTTGTCTACAGACTTGAAGGAAGGAAAGGAGTTCTTTGTTCCAACAAGCCATATCACAACAGAATCTGAGCACGAGGGAAGAAATCAGTGTGAGAGCAGAAGGCGAGCCCTGATTAGAAAAATCATTGCGTGCTGCGACGATCGGTCGATCGCCGAAAGATGAAACGTGTATTCTACCTCCTCCTGTTGATTATGGTGAAGCTTGATTTCTTTTTTGCTGCGAGAAATTTTGCAGCTGATGCACCACTTGTAGCGGCCACTTGTGCTGCACCAGGTAAATGATCTTCATTTTTTTGTTTCCATTATTCTAATAGCTCTTATTTTTTCAATGAAGCACATTTGTATCAGCAATAGTTTAATATTTACTCTTCTATTTTACAAATTTTGTGTTACTGTTAATATACATGTATAGGATTAACAAAATCATTTTCGTAATGCAACAGTTTTATATCTCTTCATGATCAACAAAATATACATAATGATTTTAGTGTACGTAAAATGCAAATTTCAACCCAAACAGGGACACATTCACACTGCAGAAGAAACATATTCAGTTACGACTCAATCCACAACATAACTTTCAGACTAGTTTGGTGGTTGGAGTGGACCTACATGAATTATGCGACGTGGGTTTAGACCCAATGCTTGAATTCATAAGCTCATTAACTATAAGAGTTTTTCATATACATTTATTATTTATTTTAAATTCTAAAAATTCATAAAAGTCATAGAACCAATCCTAAAAAATCCCTAACAATTTAGAATATTTATTTTTACAGTAATTTTTAAATAAAAAGATCAAAATTTTAAGTATTATATTATATTTTAAAAAAAAAATAAAATAGCTTTAGAGTATAACTTAAAGCTTGAAAATTTTCATTTATACTCTTCAAATTCTCCAGTTAGTTTGTAAATTTTTTTTTATCCATCCAAATAATTAAAAGCCTCTCACATCAAAATTAAGATGGTTAGCCAAAGGTCTCTTAGGAATTAGCTCCATGATTGGTTTACAAATCAAGTGATAACAAGTCCAAGGACAAAGTGAAGACCATCACCGAGAGGTTCTCTTAATAAGTCCATTTCTCTTACCATACGAAATCCATCGACCGAAAATACAAAAGTTTTAAATTAAATGCCTAAAACAATTGGATCAGCATAAAGACATCTTAAAACTTAGGTCTCTTTTCATGGTATGCCTAAAAGAAATTTTTGTTGGGAGTAAATGAAGAGAATCGAATTGTGGGAATAAGAATTAGAGTCTAATTAGAAACTATTTACACAAACTACTCACACATCAATGATGAAGTTGAGCCTATTTTTCTTCTGTTCTCTTTTGTTCACTGTAGCTATTTATCATTGGGCATGTTGTTGTTCCTGCTATTGACTCTGACAGGATTGCTACGGTTTGTCTTGCAGCTGCTGCTTCTATTGTCACTCGGACTACCGCCACTTCTGCTGCATCTGGTAAGAAAAACTAATATTTACTAGCTTCAATTGTCACACATTAATACATTGCACCTTTTTTGTCCTTTATTCTCTTTTTGCAAATTGTGATTTATGATAATTTATATTGAGGTATTCTTTTCTTTGTTCTCTTTTTTTTTTCTTAATACATTTTTATATAATTTAGTCCATTTCTTATAAAATGTTTCAATCGCTTCGTAGGTTCTGCACTACATAACACTAATTCTACAAAGATTGGTCATGATAGGGCCACTGAAGGCAAACAATCGAACAATCATATGTTGGTGGTTTTTTTTTTGGATTACTATTGGTCTTGTTTTATTAGGCCTAGTTATTTGGATCATCTATGTTTTCACTAGGATGTTAATCTATCATACAAGTGCAAATGATGATAACGAAAGCATAGCAGTAGAAATTGGAGACCCAGCGGATATTGAACTGACTGCAATGGGATTGACATTAGAAGAGATTGAGTTATTTTTGGTATTCGCATATGCTGAAAGCTCAATCAACACTACATGCACAGTATGCTTAGATGATTTTGAGAGAGGTCAGTCTATTATGACTCTAACTTGTCATCATATATATCATGAAAATTGTATTAGAGATTGGTTTAGTTCACACACTACTTGTCCTATTTGTAGAACAAATCTTAGCTCTAGTTGATTAGTATAATACGAGTGATTGTAAATAATCTTTTTTACTTTTTTGTGTGAATGTAATTAAATATTCAAAATAAATTAAGAGATTTGGTTACTTGATTGAGTGCTGAGTTTATCTTTAGTCATTTGTTGTGGATATATCTAAGTAAGAAAAGATATATTCTTTAAAAAGATTAGCTTACGTAATATTTATTTTTTTTTAAAAAAAAGTTATACATACAACAATTTTGAAACTAGAATTAATGTCACAAATGGAGGTATGGAAGAAGTTAGAACACCCAAATAATAATGATGATTGAAATAATTTATTATATATTTGCTGCATTGAGAATATATAGATCTATGTTACTCTTTATAACCACCAGGACCTCCGTAAGCAAATTTAAAACCATAACGATCAGTTACAGATCTTTCACCAACACTATAAAATGCAGGAATATCAGTATGACTAATGATGGTAGAGCTTTTTGGAGTGTAGAAATGATTTGTAGGACTTATAAGTTGGACATTCATGAAATACGCAGTTTTGTTCTCTCCTTCTCCCCATCTATGCCCGCTGCCCATCGGAGGACTTGGTTGATCCAATGGTGAAAATACTTGACCACCTAAATGAACTTTATCTGAAATATCAAAGTTGTTGTTGAAGAGTTCTTTGGGAAAATACCCAATCTGTTGTCCATTATCTCCGTACGTCACAAACCAATTTGAAGATACAGGATCCTTCACATTTGATTAGTGGCAATTGATTAATCATAGTGATGGCAATGTGTTTCTGAACTGCCCTTATATACAAAGAGATCATGTATTTACCTTGAAAATGGTGATGGTGATGTATTTCTGAACTCCATTATATACAGAGAGATCATGGATTTCACTTCCCGGTGCAAAGGCACCAGAAAGCTGCACAAATCCTTGACACAATGCGTTCCAACAACCCGTATTATTCAAACCATCTTTCTACAAACATAAAACTAATTACTAGTATTATAACAACTTGCTGCAGAAACAAATACCACTACTAATTACCGTCCAACGAGTATAAAATCGAGTGCTAGTAGAGTCATTGTATAGCTGTGGAAGAACCTGCAGATAGATATTAAATTAATTAATTAGATGAGGATTAATTATATAATTGAAAAAGATTTTATCAAAAAAAATAAAAAATAGTTTAGTAGTGAAGTCAACAACTCGGGTACTTACATGCCATCCAGCGTTAATAATATTTAGCACCTCTTCAGGTTGGTCAATTCCTCCATAAACATAAATACTGCTTTGCGAAGCTTGATCTACCCCAACGTTTGCAACTCCGTAGACAATCATCTGTGCATGACCCCCATTGTATAATGCTTGACGGCATTGCATCGTTGCAAACTGCAATGGGTCATGTTCATGTTGAATTATGAAATCAACCGAGCAATAATACATTGATAGATAAATTGTAGCTCACGTGATTTAGACGTTCATCTTCAGAGGGATCATAAGTTGTGTTATATTTTACTGGATGACGAATATACTTGTTCAAGGATGTATGAGCAATCAAGTCTTGCTTGTATGTCCTCTTTATAAGTACTGTCCCTGCTGGGCAACTTTGATTGTACCCATAATGTGTTGCCGGCCTGGCTTTCCCCAGTCTCATCCCAACCGGAACGCTGCTCGGCCGCAACTGAAGAGTATGCTTCTTTAACAGGGAATGATCTAGTGCTGGCTGTTTGTAGACATCAATGCAATCAAAAAGCTCTCCGCTTCTCGACTGAGCAACAATCATTAATTATTTGTTTTAATATATAATAATAAGAACATAAAGAGACAATTTTGATCTCAGGTAGAATATAAATAGAGATCTGTTTACCTGTATTGTTCTTACGGGAGGCTTGTTGAGTTTGTGAAGCTGTGTCTCCAACTCTGTGTCTGGATGATCATCATTGTTCAGCCATTGCCTAGCTAGTATTGTCTGATTCTGGAGAACCTTGGCAGCCGACAACAACACTACATACAACAAATAGCGCTCAATTGCCATACTGCACACACTTTCTTCTCCATCCCACAAGTATAATCATTCATTATATATATATATGTAACTTACTGATGAATATTGATTAATTGACAGTAAAAAAAGAAAAGTTGAAACATTAATTACCAATCCATATAAATTAATTTTCTATATATGTTTCATTTAATTTAGGCGCCATTGACTACCAATCAATATAGGATTTTTTTTATTTCTAAAAAGAGAATGGGCCGATTGACTGACTACTACCTGTCAAATTAATCAGCTTTAAATATGCAAAATTTATCATCATTTGATAAGAAATATAGGAAATACTTAAAATCAGTTTAGATCTTTTTTCTATTTATTTTTATAAACAAGTTTTGGAGTTTTGGGGTCAGTTCTACAGAGAAAATTCCAAGGCAAATCATTGCCTAAGGTATTTTTTAGATAGGTTAAATCTTTGTCATTGATTTGATAGGAATTTCTATCAAAATAATAAAAATTATTATCATATCAAAATAATAAAAATTATTATCATCTTATTTTACTTATAGTATAAGTCGGTAGGAATTCAATCAAATCAATAGCAGAGATTTAATGTACCTAAGGTTTTGAGGCAAGCACTTGTCTATAAGATGGATAGTAAGTTTTTGGATCTTTCTGTTAAAACTATGCTTTTAGATTGGGTGAGTAAAACAAGTTATGTAAAAATTGGATTTATACGAAAATTTGTTAAATTCAGTCCAATATATTCCCTCCGGTAAATTTGGTATCAATAATTAGTTTAGTATGTTTTTATTATTATTTATTATCAAGCCTAGTACTAGCCAACGAGGCATATTGGTATAGTGATTTGGCACATTCCGATTAGTCAAATCGGTAAAATATATTAATATATATATAAATTTATATAAAAGTATCAAATTATTTTAAAGAATAGAAATTATTTATATAAAATATAATATTATAATAGATAAATAGATTATTTATTGATTTTATTTATTTACTAATGAGTAAATTCAATAAATTATTGATAAGTAAATTTTTTATATCGATAATGAAAAATTTGGTTGAAACAATTTGATAAATTAGTAATTCATGAATAACTAATTCAATAATTATCATATATGTACCTAGAGGTGATCATAAGTCGTGCTCAGGCTGGGCCCATGTTGACTTATTATTAGGCCTATCCAATCCGAATCGAACCAAATCGATTGTACCGAAAATCGATTAAGCCTTTGTTAATTTTTTCAAACCGAACGGAACCGATATAAGTAAAAAACCGATTGGAACCGAACCGTTCGGTTCGGTTTAAACCGATTAAAATCAATTTGAAACCTAATAAATTTAAACGTCCTCCGCCTCTGTACCGAAATGAAATCGGAATTCGATTTTGCCCACAATTCGTCGATTTTTGACTATGCATTAAAGCTGCCTCGTTTCGAACACCAAGAGCATTCGAGCTCGCATCCACCTCGTCTCTTCAGCCACGCATGAACTAACGCCGCCTGCGTTCATCGACATTTGCAGCGTCCGTTGCCGGAGAGGACAGGTTCGGGGCGTGCGGCCGTGGCCTCACTCCCTCATCGGTGACGCTCGTCTCGTCGTCACTAGCTGCCATCTGGAGAAGAATGCGCTCGCCCCTGCAAGCACCGGGGAGGATGGGCAGCGTCGCACGCTGCGCGCTCGCTAGAGGTCCGTCGGAAGACCGAAGACGTCTCGTCGCCTGATCGTCTTCGTCCCCAGGGAAGCGCTGCATTGCCTCCTCCCTGCCCGGCTGCCCCCATCGTTCGTCCACTCCCATTCTTAAAGGGGACACAGCTCACCACCTATGGAAGGGGATCAGCTCACTAGCCATCCCTTCCAAAGTTGGAATCTGGAAATCACACGTCCACAGGTGATTTCATCACCTAGTCTGCCGAGCTCGTCTGCCATCCGATGGAGGCGGCCGCTCGTTTAGCCTTCGTCTGCGGGTTGATGCCGCCTTGGTCCGTGCCGGAGTAGACGCTGCTCTCGGCGTCGAAGATGGTGCTGGGGAAGGCGGAGGAGATGGTGCCAGGACAGTGTCTTCGCCGAAGTTTGCGAGGCCGCTGCATCGCGTGTGTTACTTGTCTAGGAAAATAGGGTCTAGCATTAGCCGTTTACTCGTTTAGGAAAATAGAAAATATTTTTTTTATTATACATGTTATTCGATTTGGTTCAAGTTATAAGGTTTTTTTTCTCTCACCCGAAACCGAACCGATTAATATTTTCCAGCTTTTCAACCTGAATCGAGACGAACCGATTAGATAAAAAACCAATCCGAACCCACTAATTCGGTTCGGTTCGGTTTGTTGGATTGGACCGAATAGTGGACAGGCCTACCTATCATGCCACATCTCGGCAACTAAAAGAAGTTGATAACAGAGCAACGTTTGCTCCCGTTAACGCTTCTTTCTTCTCAATACACTCTTCTCTCTCCTTAATAAACCCTTATTCTCATCATCTGAACACTCTCTCTCCTCATTTGAAAGAAGCTTCTCACATTTTTTCATCTCTTGCTGCACTTCTCATCTACGGCGGCAGCTTAAAAAAATTTCCTCTTTATCTTCGAACTCGTCAAAGAAGTCCCCCTACCCTCGCTGGCGTCTCCTGTTTTGCCTCCTCACACGCTCCTCACTGTCTCCCCTTATACGTTCATCGCCAACTTTCAGAAATTTGCCCTAGATGTCATGCTGCTCGCTCCACCAATTTTGCCACTTCAACTGCTCATCGCCAAATCAGGAAAGCCAATTTCTTTCACTTTATAGAAATTCATGTCAAATGCACTAAAAAATTGAGTTAGAGAATGATTTTAGTCTCAAATAGTTATTACAATGATCATAAGACTTTTTTACATTTTATTTGAATTTTTTTATTTCTTAGAAATTCTAGTCAATAACATAGAAATTCATGTCAAATACAGTCAAAAATTAAGTTAGGGGTTGTTGTTAGCTTGAAATAGTTATTATAATTACAACAATGATTATATTATTTTTTTTTATTTTTTCAGAATTATTACCACTGCACAAGTTCTAAAACACTATAGAGAAAGGAAAGAAGTCGATGATGTACAATAAGATCCTCGGTTGGGAGTCATCAGACGATGAAGTATTTCCTGAAATCAACTCGAATACTGTAAAATTGATAAGTAAATCAACTCGAATAGTGTTAATTTTATTATTTAGGGTAATTTTTAAATGATTTAATTAACGTGCCAGGAAGTGGACGATATGGAAGCATCAGTGAAAGTTGAGTGAGTTGAGCCAGTGGAAAATAATGTTGAACCTGTGGTTGGTATGACATTATTTGCAGACCCCATTGTTGGTATGACATTTGATATTGAAATTGAAGCATATGATTTTTACAATGACTATGCAAAAAGAATGGGGTTTAGTATAAAGAAACACCATCTGGAGCATAGGAAAGATGGGAGTTTGAAATTTCATAAATTTTCTTATAGCAAACAAGGCTTACGACAAATTCATAGAACACATGTCACTATAAAACCACAATCCGAGACAAGAACAGATTGCTTGGCTCAAGTAGAATTCAAAATTGACATGAATAACATTTGGACATTATCTAAATTTGTTGCTTGCCATAACCATCCAATGACTAGTTCAAACAAAGTTCACATGCTTAGATCACATAGGAAAATTTTACCTTTCCAACGTGCACTTATTGATCAAATGGCTGAATCAGGTATCACAGCACAACATGTGTATAATTATTTTCAAGCTGGGCCAAGCAATAATGAAGTTGGTTTTATTAGAGATGATAGTACCAACTATCTCCAAAGATGTAGGAAGAAAATATTAAATGGAAAAGAAACTCAAGGCATTCTTAAGTATCTAAAGGATAGGTTGGCAAAAGATCCTTAATTTTTTTTATGCCATTGAAGTTCACGAGTCAGGAGAGATTGCTAACTTTTTTTTGGGCCGATGGTAAATCTATCATAGACTATGCATACTTTGATGATGTCATTTGTTTTGATACAACTTTTCAAACAAATGAATATAACATGCCATTTGCTCCTATTGTTGGCCTAAATCATCATAAGCAGACAATTTTGTTTGGTGCTACTTTATTATATGACGAGTCTGCTAATTCATTCATTTGGCTATTTGAGACTTTTCTACAAGCAATGAATGGACAATAACCTGCAACTATATTCACAGATCAATCAGCTACAATATCAAAAGCAATGTAAACTGTGATGCCAAATAGTGCACACCAGCTTTGTGTTTGGCACATATTCCAGAATGCAGCAATACATCTATCTCAGGTGATCCATGGTTCAAGCCATTTTGTACAAGATTTCAGACATTATATATACGAGCGTTGTAGTGTGGAACAGTTTGAAAAACTCTGGGAAGAACTATTGATTAAGTACAACCTCATTGAAAATTTATGGATGATCAACTTTTACAAACTATGTGAGAAGTGGGCCGCATGTTACCGAGTTGAGACATTTTCAGCTGACATAGCAACAACACAACGAAGTGAAAGTATGAATGCACACTTTAAGAGGTTCTTCAAAAAAAAAACTATCTATGTTTGAATTCTTAGAGCAATATGATAAAGCTATTAGCTTCTTTCGCGAGAAAGAAATTAAGCTGACTTTAAGAGTAGAAACAGCACACCGAGCGTAGTTATTGAAAACTTGTTAAAAGAAGCAACATCTATCTACAATAGAGTCATATTTCAAGAGCTTGCTGAGCAATTTACGTTACAAATAGGTTCTTTGATTGAATTTATGGGTTATGATAATGCTTGGTTGAGGTATAATATAAGTCCACCAAATGGTAGTAGAGCTGAATTGGTTGCTTACATCCCTTCTTCTCTCACTGTGAGCTGCACTTGCAAAATGTTTGAATGTAATGGTATTTTGATAGGTGTTATTTTTATAGGATTTAGAGTCTTATTTATACCATCATTATAGGCTTAAGTTCTATTTTATGTCAAACTTTGATATCTTGACCTGTAAAGTATGGAATCTTCACTCTTTTTCATTTATTTGTGAAATGCAGGTCATTTCTCTACATTTTCGTGAAGAATTCTAAAGATTTAAAGTTAGGAAAAGATTTGTCACAGTTCGGCGAGGTCACAGGCAAGATTTCAGCATTTTTGGAGCTTTCTATGGAGAACACGGCCTGCCCGTGCCTGTGATCATGGCCGTGTTCATCACGGCTTCTGAAACAACACTTTACGAGGTGAACACGGCATGCCCGTGTCCAGACGCACGGCCGTGTTCACTTACCCGTAGTTTGCCGAGCCCGACACTTACCCATGTTCACTTACCCGCAGTTCGGCGAGGTGACTTCTTGGTTCGATAAATTAGTTTAGGTGTAATTCTTTCATTTTGCGTTTGAATTATCTAGCTAACAATGACGCGTAAAGTCGGTACTTGACACCTGCTCACTGTGGGAACGATATTATTTACTACTTCGATAGACCGTGCACTTGCGGGACCTATCATATTTTATGTATGAACGCTATAAAAGTTTTGGCAGTAAACAATATACATTCAATCCCACAACAATATATATTAAAAATGTGGACAAAGTATGCCACGGAAGGTGATGGTTCCAATGCTTGTCTGCCTGTAATTGATACTTCAGGATAAGAGAGTCTTCCATCTATTTATAGGCGAGTTTGTCAGGACCACTATTGTATTTCAACAATGAGTCTACATTCCAGAAGTGCGCTACAATATATTGAAAAAGCAACCAAACAACTCAGGATAGACGTGCAAGAAATATTGCACACCGAGAGTGAACATGAGGATTTACATACAAAAGCCAGCAATGAGATTGACCCGAGGCCAAATATAACTATCAGTCCCCCACCTGCAAAGAAGGGACCAAAAAAGAAAAGAAAGAAGAATGTGCTTGAAAGAAGGCCCAAAAGGATTGGTACAACAAAGTCAAGCCCAAGCATACCTCCTACTAACAGCCAAGTTCATACCAGCTTGCCAACAACACAGGTTTGCACATTTTTTAGAAATTTTTCAAGAAGACTCTTGCATACTACCAATTGCTAATTAGCTCAACTCATACAATTTTTCATTGTAGATGATGTTACCAAGCAGCTAGCTAAATACATCCAGCACAGCCTTATATTTCTTATACTATGATGATGGGAGCCACATCTTTTTACATAAATGTACTAACTTGTAAAATCTCAATAGAGCTACCTAATTACAATTGTTGATTGCTGATAAGTAATCTATTTATCTTTATTTAGTGTTCAGACAAAGGATCTCTCATATCAGGCCAACAAAATTAAACACAGGAACAGCCAAATCCGTGACAACAAACTTGTGTGGAACGAAGCTGACAAAGAATCTATTTATCTTCTTAACTCTTCTTGTTTTAACTAGTTAAATATTGTTGTTCTATTTGTATTGTATGAAATTTCGCATTTGTGAATGTATGAAAAGCATTATGTGGACTGCTTAATATGGTTTGTGATTTAACTAGTTAAAAGCTGTTGTTCTTGTTTTATTTATATTGTGTGGAATATCATAGAAAAATTCTAGGATATCATTGAATTCTAATACAATATTGTAAAAATCATCATGTATATTGTAGAAAAATTCTAGATATCGTAGAAATCTGATGGCATATTGTAGAAATCCTGTATACTGTAGAAATATGTTAGAATACTATAGAAATCATCCTGTATATCATAGAAAAATCATGGATATTATAAAAAAATCTTGGATATCGTAGAAATATGTTAGAATATCGTAGAAATCGTCCTGTATATCATAGAAAAAGCCTGGATATCGTAGAAATCTAATGGAATATCATAGAAATCATCTTATATATTGTAGAAATATGTTAGAATATTGTAGAAATCGTCCTGTATATCGTAGAAAAATCCTGTATATCATAGAAATCTAGTGGAATATCGTAGAAATCATCTTGTATATTGTAGAAATATGTTAGAATATCATAGAAAAATCCTGGATATCATAGAAAAAAATCACAAAGATTATGAAAACAACCTTATAACCAATATATTTATAAATCCTGGATATCGTTGTTTGGTTGCTTTTTCAATATATTATAGCACACTTCTGGAATGTAGACTCATTGTTGAAATACAATAGTGGTCCTAACAAACTCACCTATAAATAGATGGAAGACTCTCTTGTCCTAATGTATCAATTACAGGCAAACAAGCATTGGAACCATCACCTTCCCTGTCATACTTTGTCCACCTTTTTAATATATATTATTGTGGGATTGAATGTATATTGTTTACTGCAAAAACTTTTATAGCGTGCATACATAAAATACCATTACATTCAAATATTTTGCAAGTGCAGCTCACAGTGAGAGAAGAAGGGATGTAAGCAACTAATTCAGCTCTACTACCATTTGGTGGACTTACATTATACCTCAACCAAGCATTATCATAACCCATAAATTCAATCAAAGAATCTATTTGTAACGTAAATTGCTCAGTAAGCTCCTGGAATATGACTCTAGTGTAGATAGATGCTGCTTCTTTTAACAAGTTTCCAATAACTACGCTCGGTGTGCTATTTCTACTCTTAAAGTCAGCTTTTATTTCTTTCTCGCGAAAGAAGCTAATGGCTTTATCATATTGCTCTAAGAATTCAAACATAGATAGTTTTTTTTTTTGAAAAACCTCTTAAAGTGTGCATTCATACTTTCACTTCGTTGTATTGTTGTCATGTCAGCCGAAAATGTCTGTACTCGGTAACATGCGGCCCACTTCTCACGTAGTTTGTAAAAGTTGATCATCCATGAATTTTCAATGAGGTTGTACTTAATCAATAGTTCTTCCCAGAGTTTTTCAAACTGTTCCACACTACAACACTCGTATATACAATGTCTGAAATCCTATACAAAATGGCTTGAACCATGGATCACCTGATGTCACGCCCCGGTCGGATCTGCCCTTAACTGGTGTCTTAGGGCTATCCGGCGGAACACCGAGACGTGCACTCTCTAGAGTTCCCGGGCAAAATCACAACCCAAATCGGAAACCCTAATCTCACCGATTATTTTTTATCCCCAAATTATAATTCGCATGAAAAACCATAACCCTAATTAGGAAAATCCGGAAAGAATTGGAAAACCAAATTTAAAATACCTCACTGGTCAAAATTGATCTTGACCCGCTGCTAGTAATTTTACCGCTCCACTGACGTCAGCTGCTCCAAATCGAATTCGCCGCCGAAATTTATCTCCGCGCTGATGTCACGATGACGTCAGCCACCCGATTTCGCTCGTCAAAATCGAATTCTCGAATTCTCGTTCTCACTCCGATTTTGACTCTACTGCTCCGCCTCATTTCGAACACCCGCGTTCGATCGAAACCAGATGCTGCTGCGTCTTCGTTGCTGAAGCTCGGATGAGTGCCGCCTGCACTCGTTCGAACGCCGCCGGCTGATCAGAGCGCACCGGCAAGGAAGGAAGCTATCACTGAAACCCTAGTAACCGTCCACCACCGATCGTTGCCGTCGCCGACCACAAAAGAGTGTGAAACACGGGGAAAGATGAGAGGGAAAGCTTCACCTAAGAGTGTGAAACACCGATCGTTGCCGTCGCCGACCACCGATCGTTGCCGTCGCCGTCGCCGAACCGGGCTGACCCAGGCCTGACATTTCTCCCCCGCCCAACTTGGACATCGCCCTCGATGTCTGCGACGGGCGGATCTTGCATAACCATCGCTTCGATCCTCAAAGCACCAACTCTCATCACCTCGGTGTGCTCCTCAGCTTTCTCAGCTTGTTCCTAGGCTATTATCGCCATGAGTTTCTGTCTATTGGGGCAATCCTTTATCCAGTGAGGACCCCCGCAAGCGAAACAACCCTGTATCTTCGGTTCTGCTCATGTCCTTCCTGTAGGACGATTTTGCTCTCGTTGTCCCGGTGAACCTCTGTTCTGCCGGAAAAAGGGTCTATCCCTCTCTGAAACTCTAGCCTCTGGTGGAGTCCGTGGGGGGCCACGCTTTGGTGGTGACCATTGCTTCTTTGGCGGTGTTGTTTTGAACTTCTGATTATCCGCCACCACACTCCAGTCTGGTGGTGAGTGTCGCCTGACCTCTGCCTCCGCCCAAGGTTGAAGGTTTTGAAGGAAGAAGTACTTTCTGTCCCCCTCCGCCATGTCTGGAAGCTCCAACATTAGGGCAGATAAAGCCCTGACATACTCATAGATCGAGCCGGTGTGCCTCAGTCGATCCACTTTGCCACGAGCTTGGTCCTCCGAGTTTCCGGGATGAAACTACCACCGCAGTTCCTCACGAAAGGTCTCCCATGGCCAACTAGTAGCCCCTGACATCGAGCTAACTTTGGTTCGCCACCAAAGTTTTGTGTCGCCGGTGAGGTATGCGATGCACACCCGCACCTGTTCTCCTACAGGAATATGGTTAGCAGAAAATAATTGTTCCATATCCCAAAGAAAATTCTCTACCTCTCGCCTCTCTGGACGATCGGGCTCCTCCGAACGTCGCTAGTTCTCGGATGCGAATCTTTGGTTTGGGAGCCTCCTACTCCGCCGTGGCTGCCGATCGTGACACCTGCTTCAAGGCCAAGCGCAAGACAACAATCTCAGCCTCCATCTCCTCACGCATTCGTGCCATCTGCCCTGGCACCTCTATCAGACTATCTATAGTCTGCTACATGAATTCAATCTGCAACCTCTGTTCCTCCATAGTCCTTCAAAAATACTCCATCTGAGAAATAATCGCTGTGTCTTTGTCGCCTACCATGTCGAGCACCTGCTCGATCTGAGCAATGCGATCTCCCTGGTTCACCATCTTCTCAGGTTTTGCCGTCTCCTTGGCTTTACCCTGAGGCCACATGTCCTCTGATGCTCCTCTGGCTGAGTGGGTGATCTTCTGGAACTTCAAACCTTTCTTCACCTTCGCGGGTGAAGCAGCCGTGTTTGCTGTACCACGTTAACACTGTCAACGTGTCCTTTTAACTGTGGGTATGGGCCCATAGTTTGCCTCTGATACCAATTGTCATGCCCCGGTCGGATCTGCCCTTAACTGGTGTCTTAGGGCTATCCGGTGGAGCACCGAGACGTGTACTCTCTAGGGTTCCTGGGCAAAATTACAACCCAAATCAGAAACCCTAATCTCACCGATTAATTTTTATTTCCAAATTACAATTCGCACGGAAAACCCTAACCCTCATTAGGAAAATCCGGAAAGAATTAAAAACCCAAATTTAAAATAACTCACTGGTCAAAATTGATTTTGACCCGTCGCTCGTAATTTTACCGCTCCACTGACGTCAGCCATGCCAAATCGAATTCGCCGCCGAAATTTATCTCCGCGCTGACGTCACGATGACGTCAGCCGACCGATTTCGCTTGTCAAAATCGAATTCTCGTTCCCACTCCAATTTTGACTCTACTGCTTCGCCTCATTTTGAACGCCCGCGTTCGATCGAAACCAGATGCTGCTGCGTCTTCGTTGCTGAAGCTCGGATGAGTACCGCCTGCACTCGTTCAAACGCCGCTGGCCGATTAGAGCGCACCGGCAAGGAAGGAAGCTATCGCTGAAACCCTAGCAACCGTCCACCACCAATCGTTGTCGTTGCCGACAACAGAAGAGTGCGAAACACGGGGAAAGATGAGAGAGAAAGCTTCACCTGATTTTATTCCTCTTCAAAACCGGTTACAAAACCCTCTCTCGCCGATGATCCTCTGATCGTCCGCTACAAGTCACTCTGATCTCTCAAACTCTCAGTGGTGGCGGAATGCTGGTGTTGATCGAAGGTTGCTGCTCCTGGTGTCCTCTTGAAGCTCGCTGGCGAAGATCCTTTATAGGGAAGCGCCGCCGCTTACCTTGTCGCGTTCGCCGCCTACGATCGCGTCCACCAGCCCTACTTTGGGCATCCACCTCCGAAAACATCGCGCCGCCACGCTTCTTCGCCGCCCGCGTCATCTGGCGAGGAGCTCGTGCCCGAGCTCTGCGAAGAGGATGCAGCTGAAGAAGCCGCTCTACGTACGTGCTCCGCGTACGAGTCAAAATCTCCCTTTGATTTCGGTGTTGACCGGCCGAAATCATTTCGCGGACGAGCTCTGCGTCCATGCATTCCATGTGGACCTGGGGCTGGTGCTTGGCCCACTGGGCCTTGGGCCGAACAGGGCTGACCCAGACCTGACACCTAAGATAGATGTATTGCTGCATTCTGGAATATGTGCCAAACACAAACTGGTGTACACAATTTGGCATCACAGTTTGCACTGCTTTTGATATTGCAGCTAATTGATCTGTGAATATAGTTGCAGGTTGTCGTCCATTCATTGCTTGTAGAAAAGTCTCAAATAGCCAAATGAATGAATTAGCAGACTCGTCATATAATAAAGCAGCACCAAACATAATTGTCTACTTATGATGATTTAGACCAACAATAGGAGCAAATGGCATGTTATATTCATTTGTTTGAAAAGTTGTATCAAAACAAATGATATCACCAAAGTATGCATAGTCTATGATAGATTTACCATCGGCCCAAAAACTGTTAGCAATCTCTCCTGACTCGTGAACTTCAATGGCATAAAAAAAAAGGATCTTTTCCCAACCTATCCTTTAGATACTTAAGAATACCTTGAGTTTCTTTTCCATCTAATATTTTCCTCCTATGTCTTTGGAGATAGTTGGTACTATCGTCTCTAATAAAACCAACTTCATTATTGCTTGGCCCAGCTTGAAAATAATTATATACATGATGTGCTTTGATACTTGATTCTACCAATTAATCAATAAGTGCACGTTGGAAAGGTAAAATTTTTCTATGTGATCTAAGCATGTGAACTTTGTTTGGACTAGTCATTAGATGGTTATGGCAAGCAACAAATTTAGATAATGTCCAAATGTTATTCATCTTTCCTACGCTCCAAATGGTGTTTCTTTATACTAAACCCCATTCTTTTTGCATAGTCATTGTAAAAATTATATGCTTCAATTTCATTATCAAATGTCATACCAAAAATGGGGTCTGCAGATAATGTCATACCAACCACAGGTTCAGCACTATTTTCCACTAGCTCAACTAGCTCATCTTTTATTGATGCTTCCATATCGTCCACTTCCTGGCACGTTAATTAAATCATTTAAAAATTACCCTAAATAATAAAATTAACACTATTATTTAGATTTTTACTTACCAATTTTACAGTATTCGAGTTGATTTCAGGAAATACTTCATCGTCTGATGACTCCCAACCGAGGATTTTATTGTACATCATCGGCTTCTTTCCTTTCTCCATAGTGTTTTAGAACTTGTGCAGTAATAATAATTCTGAAAAAAAAAAATAAAAAAAATAGTATAATCATTGTTGTAATTATAATAACTATTTCAGGCTAACAACAACCCCTAACTTAATTTTTGACTGTATTTGACTTGAATTTCTACAATATTGACTAGAATTTCTACAAAATAAAAAAATTCAAATAAAATGTAAAAAAGTCTTATGATCATTATAATAACTGTTTGAATCTAAAATCATTCTCTAACTCAATTTTTTAGTGCATTTAACATGAATTTCTACGATATTATCAATAATTTCTACGAAATAAAAAAGTTCTAAAAAAATAAAAAAATTTGCATGATCATTATAATAATATTTGACAATTAAACCTAACCTAATTTTTAGTGTATTTGATAAAAATTTCTATGATAGTGACTAGAATTTCTACGAAATAAAAATAATTCCAAAAAAATTTAAAAATTTGATTTATCCTTAAATGACTACGAAGTGAAAGAAATTGGATTTCCTGATTTGGCGATGAGCAGTTGAATTGGCAAAATTGGTGGAGTGAGCAGCACGGCAGCTAGGGCAAATTTTTGAAAGTTGGCGATGAATGTATAAGGGGAGATAGTGAGGAGAGTGTGAGGAGGGAAGAGAGGAGACGCCGGCGAGGGTAGGGGGACTTCTTTGGCAAGTTCGACAACAAAGAGAAAATTTTTTCAAGTCGCCGCCGTTGGTGAGAAGTGCAGCGAGAGATGAAAAAATGCGAGAAGCTTCTTTCGAATGAGGAGAGAGAGTATTTAGGTGATGAGAATAAGGGTTTATTGAGGAGAGAGAAGCATTAACAGGAGAAAAGGTTGCTCCGTTATCAACTTCTTTTAGTTGCCAAGATGGATGGTTGGGATGGACCCGACCTAAGATAGCTCGGTTGGGTCCTAACATAGGAAATTTTTTCCCTGTATCTAACTGAATAAAATAGACAGTGATTGGGTTAAGGAACGGGACTGTTGGTGTTCCCGAACAAGTTTCCTGGGCAACGGGGCTACACAAGAAAAGTTAAGCACAGTAGTCATTTGGCCACCAATTTTTTTTTTGGATAAAATATCCAAGATGATCTATCTACACACTCTAAGCTATCCAATGGTACCAAGATTATCGTGGATAGATATATCCACGATGAGAAATCATAGTTCAAAGTATCGTGGATAGGATCACTGTTACTATAGCATATCCTATCCACAATACTTGTATTGTGGATTTCTCATCGCGGATACATCCATCCATGATCTTGGTACCGTTGGATAGCTTAAAATGTGTAGATCATCGTGAATATTTTTATATAAAAAAAATTTTTTAGTAGCCAAATGGCTACTGTGCTTAACTTTTCTTGTGCAGCCCCGTTACCCAAGAAATTTTTTCCATGTTCCCACCCAGCATTAAAGTAATACAAAGCGTTCAGTGTCCAAAAGAAGATGTTTTTGAGGGAAGAGGACAGACAGCAATGGAGCAGGATGATTACAGTAGACAGAATGAGCCAAGAAAACCTCCAACGTTTAATTAGGTTGCCAATTGGCAGATGAGTTCAGAGAAGCTATAAAACTGGCATGGGATTGTAAATTTGCAATGTTTCAGTGACTGTTCCAGTAGCACTTTTCTTGAGCTAACATAAGCTCGGAGGGAGACAATAGCAACACTGCGTGTGGGAATTTCTCTTTGCAAAGTGCTTTTTATTTGTGGCAAATCTACTTCATGACTGCTGTCCATGATTTTAGGGTTCTTTACTGTCCCAAAAGCCTATCACGTAGTGATTCAAGGCAACACATCATGTGCTGGTTAAAGCTGCTTTGCCCTTAATTCTAGGTGCCGAAGAGAACCATGTGCGTTTAGAAATTACCAAGAGGCTCATTTATTCACCATGTGAGACTGCACATAAACAAAAAGAAGTAAATCAAACCTCTGTATCCATGCCGAGGAACTATCAATATGTCTCACCAAAAAATAGAAAGGATACATCCTGAATAATTGACTATTTCATCTCATCACTACCTTCAAGGCTCTGAGTTGATCATTTGAATCGGACTCAGAGATAAGCATTCTTCTGGATTTATGGCGAATTAATTTTACTACTTTCTTAATCAAACAGGTCAATTTTGTATTGTTAAAGAAATGGTTGGCCTAATTCATGTGGCAAGTGGCAACAATGTACAAAGTATTGCATCTTTAGTTGAAGAAATTATCAAGTGTTTTCTTGCATAATAAAATAGTGAAGTGTAGAACCCTGAAACTGTTGTTGCAAGTATAAAGAACCAAAAAGGATGGCTTGCTTGTGGAAATAAATTTTGTTTGTTTAATGTATCTAAACAATGATGCACACAATTATCTTCTTGGAAAAAAGGTAATTACCTTAAGGAAACCTTAATTTGAGGGCATCAAAGTTCTTCGAGAGTTCCCCAACTGTAGAAATGGTGACAACAATGTCAGGGACATGTGCATATCAAAGTAGACCACCATGCTCTGCTCAGAACAAGGGATAGTAATGATGTAGCAGAGACTGTCAAGAACTGGCAGGGTATGATTCAATCGACCAACTATAATAATATGGGGACTCTTCCAGGTGGAGAATAGCCTGTAAAAGCTTAGCAATCACTAAATTCCTTTCTTTGTTTCAAAGGAAGCTAGGCAACGAAAGAAAAAGGAGGTGGTCAAAAATCTACAGTAATCTAGCAGAAGAATCATGAGAGTTCTAACTACGCTTTGGTGCTTTATGCGAGGCCCAAAGTATGAAATGCAGAACTCACAATGTTCTTATTGGCCACAGAATAAGAAAAAACAATGTAGTTGATATTACTATCTAAAAAATTAATATGATGTTAATCGATTTTATCCATGCATCATCAAAATATTCGTGGTTCAGCGAGAAAAGACTACCACGCTACATCAAATTCCTCTTCAGGTATATTTTGCTTTGTTGGCCTAGGGGTTTAAGACCCAATTATGCCATTGATCAACTTTTTTGTTATACTCATTAGCACGTCTGTTACCTCAAAACTTATCTCATTTATGCCAAATCTTCGCACACCTCAAAGTTCTAAACATAGTTGCAAACTTGTCCTTTAAAATATGGGTAAAATATATGGCAAAAGAATAAGGTCCATAGACTGAGTTGATAATACTAGAACCCATATTTCAAGGCACTTGAAGTTATGCTATGAAATTTACTTTTTCCCTTTCAATTTTCATAGGATGACCCTAATTTCTTCAAAAAAAAAATCAATTAATCAAGTAGGTGAAATTATGCTATGACCCTAATTTCATAGTTATGCTATGAAATTTACTTTTTCCCTTTCCCTTTCAATTGTCATATTATGCACTACTGACAGCAGGTGATCAATTGCAAGCAAAAAAAAAAAAATCCAAGCGCTTAGATGTTTATAATTAAGGCAGAATAGGCAGGCATTTGGCATCACTTATCTTCTGAAAATGCAAGTATTGCCGGAGAAGATATTCTGTTCAAATCATGTGGCACAAGACCAAAGATCAGCGTGAAAAGAAAAGATAAGCAGACCATAGACCTTATTATGTTATCTGCGTGCAAAACAATTACATCCTCATCAACTTGTCATTGGGCATTTTAAGTCAATTAATCAAGTAGATAAGTACCTTGGATAAGCAGGAAGTCCAAATGTGCTGTACCTTCCCAAAAACTTGAGAACTACATGAATATATGGTATATGAATTTCATATATGAAGCAGATTCTTGAAGGAATGGCTGCAGAAATAACAATGGGCCATTATAAAAGCTAACAAAAATTGCTGAGAATTTTTATTCACAAATGAATATGGAGCTACATCTAATTAGTGGTACAAATGATAACATTTATTATCCTCTTCTAATTACTGTTCTCCTGAACTTCAATATCCTTTTAACTATACTAAGTTT
Source organism: Costus lasius (assembly GCA_027563935.2). Taxonomy (NCBI): domain Eukaryota; kingdom Viridiplantae; phylum Streptophyta; class Magnoliopsida; order Zingiberales; family Costaceae; genus Costus; species Costus lasius. The sequence continues at coordinate 71,296,971 of CM050452.1, forward strand.
CTATAGATGTTAAGGTGCTGATTGACCCAACTAGTACAAATAACAAGATCCCAGGATCAAATTTTATCCACACCACTTATCCTCTTTTATAGAAACTGCATAAATGTAGCATCTTAACTACAAAACAGTACTGTGCAAATTTACTTCTAATCTACATGTCACGTGATGATCACACAAATTTCCAAATTCCCCCTTCTGACTATAACGTTCAAACATCCAATGTTTGCTCTATCAACAATGCCATCCTCAATCCTCCTAGAGGATTAATAGCTCAAGATGCCAGGTTTTCTTGTCCATCCATCTCAATCACTCTTTATTTCCTTAAATTTAATAACTCAAGATGTCAGGTTTTCTTGTCTATTCATCTCAATTACTCCTTATTTCTTCATTCAAATATAGATAAAACTAAATAATTATTTATTTTACCTCAGTTCTACATACCTCAAGACATCTATCTAAGCTTGCTATCAATTGATAGTAGGCCTGACAAAAAATTATACGACCCGCTAACACGACACGACACGACACGAGTTTTCGCGGGTTTGGGTTTAATATAATCGTGTTTCGTGTCATTATCGTGTTGACCCGTTTATGACACGCTAAAATTCGTGTCGTGTCGCGGGTTGACCCGTCTAACCCATATATAATATATATTATACAAAATTAATAATTTATAGATAATTTTAATATAGTGAGTTACACAAGTTATTTATGTCGTGTCGTATCAATCGTGTCGTGTTGTGTCATCTAATAACTTTATATTATAAATCATGTCAATCGTGCCGTGTCGTGTCGTGTTATATGACACGACCTATTTATTAAACGTGTTAATCGTGTCGTGTCGTGTCACCTGTGAAATAAGCGGGTCGTGTCTGTGTTTTGTATATTGACACATATACACAAACGGGTCGTGTTCGTATCAAGCATAATCGTGTCACGTGTCAAGTATGACACGAAACGTTATGACACGTGAAACATGAATTACCACCCCTAATTGATAGTGTAGTGATGGCAAGTAGCATAAAGTGTAGAGATTTCCCTTACCATATGGCCACTAAGTTCATTTTTCTCAATGATAAAATATAATTCTTTAAGCTAAAACCTAGGTCATCTACAGAAGAGGATATACTCGACGTATTCTTGTAGTTTCTAACAAAAATATTTCTTTTCCTAAAACCACCATTTGAAATATAAAAATTAAGCATAGGCTTTTTTGTAATTTAATTTAAAGAATAATGCATCTTTCAGACTTTGGTATTTTTCTTTTAAAAGCAACTATTTCTTTAATAGTTTCTGGTTAATTCTATTAATAAACAAATAGCACCATAGACTGATCTTTCAGCCATCATATAAATTTCTAATAAAGACATTTTTCAGATCAAAATTTCCCTTCAATTACCATTCACAAACTTTTATATTATGACTTCTTAGGCTATACCCTATTATTGGAGCAGCTTTGATATCTCTCGATTAGAAGGCTCTTTCTAATCGCCTATTTAATTCACAATTTTTTTAAAAAAAAAAACAGATTGATCAACCAAAATATTCCTCAATCTTCCACGTTCTTCAAATATTCAACTCCTAAATGGGGCTCACTTTAAAACATAATGATTAGTTGACATGTGGGGAAGTGCTACCTCATTGTTTTCCTTTAAGATCATTGCCTATGGAACTAGACTAGCTGATTAAACCTGTGCAGGGGGTACTGCTCATATGAAATGCAGAGTAAGACCAACAAAAGCATAGAATGCTTCATGTGCACAACTTCATATTATCATAGACTAGTTGGATTCCATTTAAATTAAAAAAGCTTCAGGTTGTGTTTAGTAGGAAAGAAAGAAAGTTGAAAGGAAAGGAAAGTAAGAAAGAAGAAAAAATAAAGAAGAAAGGAAATAATTAGATTTTTTTCTCTTTGTATTTATTTAGAGGGAAAGAAAGTTAGAAAGATTGATAAACACACTCCATCTTTTTATTTTTACACTGACGACGATAATGAGAGGTGACGGTGAAGAGGCAGCGATAAGAGGTGAGAGGCAGCAATGGCAACGGCGACAACGATAGCGACGATGAAGAAGATTGCAAGAGAAGTACAAGAGCAAGAGCGGGCATAAAAAAGGGGTGAAATTAGACATTAGAAGGGCAAATCCAGCTTTTTGCGTGATTGTCCGCTTGATTTGGGCGGAAAGCAAATAGGGCTATTTTCTCTCTCATTTTTCTTCCATTTTTCCTCTCTTATTTTTCGTCCATCCTACTAAACACAATTCTATAGCTCTCCTTTAACTTCCATCTATTCTCTCCTCCTTTTCTTCCTACTAAATAGACTGCTAGGGATTGGTAGATTAAGTCAGCTCAAGAAGCCATTTTTTCCTTTAATTCAGTGAATAAAGAAGCCTTGAACCGATCTATTTAATGTTGAAGAATTCAACTGCTTGAAAGAACATTGTAGGTGACATATTATGTAAGAAATTAAGTTATAGTTAGATATTGAATTTGGGTCTATTTAAAGTGGAAGAGTACTCAACATTAGCTATTGAATTTGATAATGCCAGTATTCGTGTTCATTATGGTTGATTCAATCAGGTTTTTCAAAAAAGGAATAAGAGAACTCTCACCTCACTAGAAGCCAGGCCAAAAAACGCAAATGTGAAGTTACATGTTATTCAACCATTGATTGCGTCGTTATAGTTGAAACAAAGGAAATGGGCACAATTATGTTATACTTGGAGATAATACATAATGTTCCAGTACATGAAATAAGAAAATGTAACTAGGTGAACTAATCAGAGATACAATAACAGCACAATTGACATTGAATTTATCGTACTCAAACCTTACATATAACTTTCAAATTTTCTAGCAGTTAGAGAACGTATTCATGTCAACAAAATAAATGCCGACAATTCCAAGAATTATTTATATAGAAAAAGGAGAAACAAGATCATTTCATCAGAATCATGTTGTTTTAACAAAATTCCTATCAAAATTCAAATAGTAATCCTCTTACAGATACCACCGATATAGGATTTGTATATTGAAGGGTCAGGATTCTCACAAGATCCCGCCGCCATTAATCCGGCGACTGATGCGCCGAGAGACAGACGGAGAGAGCTAGCTGCGCGCGCTGGCACTGAGATCGCTTGGGGGAAGTGCCGGTGCTGGAGCAGAGGCTGCGCACGGCCTACGACTCGTCGGGGCAGCATGCGGCCACCACGCACTCAGCCAGCGAGCGGTTCAGGTGTCGGCACAGAATCGATCGCTGCCGCTGATCGCCAGCGCGTCGGTGGCACTCCATCAGCGCCCGATGCACCGCTCCGCACCGCGGAGGCAAGGTCACAGCCGCCTCGTCGCCGACTGCTCCAGCACCGTCGTCTCGTCCTTGACCACCCATGGTGTCACTCCCCGGTTAGATTCGCCTAAAATCAACGCTTAATCGTTGTTTCAGGATCATCCAGTAGAACTGAAACACAACTATCTAAAATTTTTAACTCAAAATTAAAACTCTAACTCTTCGTATAAATTTTATGCCCAAATTACAAATCAATCAGAAACCCTAACCTTAAAATACCTCTATGATCAACGTAAGTCAACGCCCCAAATTAACATCGCCGCGCCGCTCAAGTTTTCCGTCTGCTGACGTAAGATGACGTCAGCTGCCGATTTTCGTCCGCCGCGTGAATTCGATTTTCGGGCTGACATCGTGCTTGCGTCAGCGCCGAATTTGATTTCGCCCGATTTCCAGTCAAAATCACGCCGCCTCGAAACGAACGCTTAACGCGTTCGAGCCTTCGTCTTCCTTGTGCTCAACGGCACGAACGCCGCTTCGTTCGTCTGTTGGAGCTCCGATCATCGGAGAAAGGTGTGCCGGCAGGGTGGGGGCCGCCCGCCTCGCCCTCAGCCTTCATCGCCGACCTAGCAGCCACCAGCTGCCGCCGTAAGCTCGCCTAAAAGGAAGATGGAAGCTTGGAACCAAGCGTCGCCGGCAACACCGAAATCACGCCATGAAACCTTGCCAGAGGAGACGAGAAGCACGTAGGGAAATTTCCTCTTTTATTGTGCACAATTCTAGAGTACAAAAACCCTCCTTTAAGCTCACATTCCTTCTCACGTCGATGGCGCCCTTCGCCGCCGATTACAAGCGCACCTCAAGCCACTCTTTCTCAAATCTCTCGCTTCCCAAATCCCTTTCTCTCGGGAGCTCTTCTCCCGGAACCTCCTCCCCCTTCTCGTCCGATCCTTGGATGCATTTATAGGAAAGGAAGCCGTGTCCTCATGTCGCCTTCCTCAGCGTCGGACTCGGTCGTAGCTCGCCACGCAGCCATCGTCCGCGTCTTCCGCCTGAAAACTCGAAGCCGTCCGCACCACCCGCTCCGTTCTTTCCTCACGTTCATAGCGTCGGTCGCCTCCGCTGAGATTGGAGAAGACGACCTCGCCTGATCCACACGCCTCTGCACGAGATTCGATGATGACGATGCCTGCTTCCAATTTTTGGGTTGACCGAATGGTTGACTCCCAAATCGGCTCCGATGTGATCTTCACAAGCGGCCTTGGGCCACCTCTTTGCCTGGTGCTTTGGCTAAACCGGCCCAAACCAGGCCTAACACATGGGATCGATTTACCGGCAGATCGGGTGGTGTATTGTTTGAGCCGACAGCAGCTCGGTTTGGTTCGACCAAACCAATCCTTGTTCACTGGTGTCAGGCCTAGTTCAGGCCAGTCTGGCCTAAAGCCCACCGAACCAAGAATCAGCCCTAACCCTGCCCAAAATCGTTGGCTAAAACGGGATTTTGACCCTCAAAATGAGCACAGAAGCTCATTCGCGTACCGTTCGAAGGCAACAACAGCACGAGGTTCGTGCGCGAGCTCATCGCTGAAGGAAGCTGGCGATGACGGATGCTGCGGGCGCAGCGGAAGACGCGGAGGCGGCGCGGCGTCTACGACGCCTTCTCCACAAGACTCGGACGCGGAAGGGAGAGGCGGCCCGCGGCGTTAAAAGGAGCGATCAGGAGATCGACTCCATGATCAGAGATCAGTGAGTGTCTTCACCAGCACCAGCGAGCTTCGGGTAGCCAGAGCAGTGCGATTTGGGGAGAGATTTCCGGCGGCCAGGGGGCCGGCGACGGACGGAAGAGAGAAGGGAATAAGAGCGAACTGTAACCGCCGGCCAGTGGGCCGACGGCGAGGGAGGGGAAGCAGGCACCGGCGACGGGGGTCGCCGGCTTCGAGAAGGTCTTGTAAGCTTTACCGAGGGAATAAAAAGCTTCTTCGTTTCATACGTTCCACTTCCCTATTCTCTTTCCCCTGCTCTCTGCATCATCTTCGGCGACATTCATCGCCGTCATCAGCGAAGCTTTGGCAGCGGGCGGCTGCCAGGCGGGGGGCGACAAGGCTGGGGAGACGAGGCGCGTCCTCCCCTACCATCACGACAGCTTCTGTCTCCGGCGAGAGACGTGCGAACGGCTGCGGCGTGGAGCGCCGAACGGAGGAGACGATGGAAATCGATTTCACGCGGCGATTTCGGAATTTGACTGGGTCAAAACCACGCGTTCTGATTTTGACTGGGTCAAAATCGGAACCAAATCTCAGCGCAGTGGAAATCGATTCACGCGGCAATTTCGGAATTTGACGGCTGATGTAGGCAGACGTCAGCAAGACAAGGTTTCGGCCGACGAAATTGAGTGGAGAGGTCTGACGTTAGCAAAAGAGGAAAATTTCGGCGAGAAGTATTAATTTAATTTGGGTTTCGATTCTTTCCGGCTTTCCTAAATTAGGGTTAGGGTTCTAAGCGACCTTGTAATTTAGGAATAAAATTTAATCGGGAAAAATTAGGATTTCTATTTGGGTGAGATTTTGTCCGGAAACCCTAGGGAGTTCACGCCTTAGTGTTCCGCCGGACAACCCTAAGACACCAGTTTAGGGCTGAGCTGACCAGGGCGTGACAATTGGTATCAGAGTTTGCAAATTGAATTCATGCAATAGACTTTAGACAATCTGATCACCTTGCCAGGACAGATGGCACGCATGAGAGAGGAGCTGCAGGTAGAGACGACACGCATAAGAGAGGAGCTGAAGGCAGAAAATGTGGTACTACACTTGGCCCTGGTGCAGGTATCACGATCAACAGCATCGGCGGAGCAGGAGGCTCCCAAGCCAAGAGTACGCGTGCCTGAGCCAGCGACGTTCGGGGGAGGGGGGGGGCTCGATCGTCAATTGAGGTAGAAAATTTTATTTGGAATATGGAACAATTGTTTTCTGCTAACTATATTCCAGAGGAAGATCGGGTGCGAGTATGCATCGCATATCTCACAGCCGACACAAAGCTTTGGTGGCGAACCAAAGTTAGCTCAACGTCGGAGGCTTCTAGGTGGCCTTGGGAGACTTTCGGTGAGGAACTGCGACGACAGTTTCTTCTCAGAAACTCGGCAGATCAAGCACGCAGCAAAGTGGATCAGCTGAGGCATACTGGCTCGATCCGAGAGTACGTCAGGGCATTCTCCGCGTTGATGTTGGAACTTCCACGCATGGAGGAGGATGACAGGAGGTATCTCTTCCTCTAGAACCTTCAACCATGGGCAGAGACGGAGGTCCGACGACACTCACTAGCTGATTGGAGGGCGGCTGCGGTGGTGGTTGAATCCCTGATGGATAATCAGAGTTCCAGATCAGCACAACCAAGGAAATCGAGGTCACCACTGAAGCGTGGCTCCCCACCGAAGCGCGGTTCTCCACCGAGGGCTAGAGTTCCAGAGAGGGATAGACCCTTTCCCCGGTAGGACAGAGGTTCACTGAAACGACGAGAGCCACGATCGCAGGGTTGTTTCATCTGCGGCGGTCCTCACTAGATGAAGGATTGCCCCAACATGCAGACACTCATGGCGATAATGGCACAGGAACCAGCTGCGGAGGCCGAGGTGATCTCTAAAGAGGTGAGGATTGGTTAGGTCTGGCAAAAAATTATACGACCCGCCAACACTACACAACACGACACGAGTTTTCGCGGGTTTAGATTTAATATAATCGTGTTTCGTGTCATTATCGTGTCGACCCGTTTATGACACGCTAAAATTCGTGTCGTGTCGCGGGTTGACCCGTCTAAACCATATATAATATTTATTATATAAAATTAATAATGTATAGATAATTTTAATATAGTGAGTTACACAGGTTATTCGTGTCGTGTTGTGTCATCTAATAACTTTATATTATAAATCGTGTTAATCGTGCTATGTCGTGTCGTGTTATGTGACACGACCTATTTATTAAACGTGTTAATCGTGTCGTGTCGTGTCACCTGTGAAATAAGCGGGTCGTGTCTCTGTTTTGTATATTGACACGTATACATAAACGGATCGTGTTTGTGTCAAGCATAATCGTGTCACGTGTCAAGTATGCCACGACACGTTATGACACGTGAAACACGAATTGCCACCCTTAGGATGGGTGGACTATAGTTAGTCCCGAACACTGCCACTGGGGCGCAGCAATGTCGGATCGGGGTGATCCGCCCATCACGGACATCGAGAACGATGTCTAAGTTAGGCAGGGGAGAAATGTCAGGCCTGGTTCAAACCGGTCTGGCCTAAAACCCACCGGGCCAAGAATCAGCTCTAACCCTGCCCAAAATCGTTGGCTAAAAGGGGATTTTGGGGATTTTGGGGATTTTGACCCTCAAAACGAGCACAGAAGCTCGTTCGTGTACCGTTCGAAGGCAACGACGGCGCGAGGCTCGTGCGTGAGCTCATCGCTGAAGGAAGCGGGCGATGACGGATGCTGTGGGCGCAGCGGAAGACGCGGAGGCGGCGCGGCGTCGACGACGCCTTCTCCACGAGACTCGGACGCGGAAAGGAGCGGCGTGCCGCGGTGTTAAAAGGAGCGATCAGGGGATCTATTCCATGATCAGATATCAGTGAGTTTCTTCACCAGCACCGGCGAGCTTCGGGTAGCCAGAGCGGTGCGATTTGGGGAGAGATTTCCGGCGGCCAGGGGGCCGGCGACGGACGGAAGAGAGAAGGGAATAAAAGCGAACTATAACCGCCGGCCAGTGGGCCGACGGCGAGGGAGGGGAAGCGGGCACCGGCGACCGGGGTCACCGGCTTCGAGAAGGTCATGTAAGCTTTACTGAGGGAATAAAAAGCTTCTTCCTTTCATACGTTCCACTTCCTTGTTCTCTTTCCCCTACTCTCTACATCATCTTCGGAAACATTCATCGTCGTTTTCAGCGAAGCTTTGGCAGCGGGCGGCTGCCAGACGGGGGGTGACGAGGCTGGGGAGACGAGGCGCGTCCTCCCCTACCATCACGACAGCTTCTGTCTCCGTCGAGAGACGTGCGAACGGCGGCGGCGTGGAGCGCCGAACGGAGGAGACGACCGCTTCGTCTCGTGGCAACGGAAACCACACGTTCCGATTTTGACCTGGGTCAAAATCGGAACCAAATCTCAGCAAGGCGGAAATCGATTTCACGCGGCGATTTCGGAATTTGACGGCTGACGTATGCAGACGTCAGCAAAACAAGGTTTCGGCGGACGAAATTGAGTGGAGAGGTCTGACGTCAGCATAAGAGGAAAATTTCGGCGAGAGGTATTATTTTAATTTGGGGTTTTGATTCTTTCTAGCTTTCCTAAATTAGGGTTAGGATTCTAAGCGACCTTGTAATTTAGGGATAAAAATTATTCGGGGAAAATTAGGGTTTCTATTTGGGTGAAATTTTGCCTAGAAACTCTAGGGAGTTCACGCCTTGGTGTTCCGCCGGACAACCCTAAGATACCAGTTGTTAGGCCTCGGTTCGACCGGTTCGGCCCAAGCCCAAACCCAAATCCCATGCTGCAGGCAAATCTAAGCGGAGCCCGTCTTCACGCACACTATTCGGGGTCAACCGTGAGTGTTAACCACATCAACGCGGCCACATCACCTTCATCATCCCGAGCTCCGCGGACGCGGACGATGCAAGCGGATGGAGTCGGCGCAACAACTTCGACAACGCGAGCGGATCGCGCGGAAGGGAGGCGGCGTCAACCTCAACCTGGCGAGAGAATCGAGCAGGAGCGCCCTAATCTGGAGAGGCGGCCGTGTGAAGCGAGGCGGCGGCTATCTCTTCTATAAAGATCGATGGGGATCGATCAGGGGGGAATCGGCGACTCCATCACCAGCGAGCAATCCTTCCACCATCACAGAGCGTACGGAAGTTTTGAGATGAGAGATCAGCGTCTAGGGAGGCGTCGACGGGAGTTTGCAAGAGGGAATTGTAACCGGTGATTAGGGGATCACCGGCGAGGGAGGGAAGAGGGGGGTCGGTCGACGGGGGTCGGCGACGAGAAAGGTTTTGTAACTTCAAACATAGTAATAAAAGCTTTCCTTTCTCATCTCCCCTGTTCCCCTGAGTTTCGAACCTTTCGGCCATGAGGTTTCTGCAACAGACGGCTGCTGGGTAGTCGGCGACGGCAACGATCGGTGGCGGGTGGCTGCTAGGATTCTAGCGGCAGCTTCCTTCCTTGCCGGTGTGCTCTGATCGGCCGGCGACGATCGAACGAGTGCAGACAGCACTCGTCCAAGCCTCAGCAACGAAGACGCGAACGAATCGAAGGCATTCGATTCGAGGTGTGCGACCGACGTGGCGAGGAGGAGTCAACGAGCGGGTCAACATCGGAGGAGCGAAGCCAATTTCGGATTGATCGGTGATGTCGGCGTGATGTCATCAACGGGAATTAAATCAAATCGGCGGGATTTAGCGAGGATGGTTGACTGGTCAAAATCTTTGACCAGAGAGGTATTTGATTTAGGGTTTTGGTTCTTTCCGGATTTCCTAATTAGGGTTAGGGTTTTCTGAGTGAACTGTAATTTGGGAATAAAAATTAATCAGGGAGATTAGGGTTTTTGATTCGGGGTAAGATTTCACCCGGAAACCCTAGGGAGTTCACACTCTGGTGTTCCGCCGGACAACCCTAAGACAATGGATAAGCACCAGTTCAAGGTTGATCCGACCGAGGCGTGACACCAGTTTAGGGCTGATCCGACTGGGGCATGACAACTGGTGTCACGCCTCGGCCTAACGGTAGGCCGACGGAACATCAGATTAGGCGTGAAAACCGTAGGATTTTCGTCCCAGATTTGGAAACCCTAGTTCCCCGTACAAAATTTCTCCCCAAATTCAAAAAGAGTCGGGAAACCCTAATCCTAATTTAGGAAAAATCCGAAAAGAACCAAAACCCTAAATTAAGATACCTCTTCTGGTCAAAATTGGATGTTGATCAGTCAACCAGAAAATCACTGCCGAAGTCAAAATTCCAATCGCCGCTCGAATTTTAAATAGGTCTAGTTTCTTTATCTTTCTGCGCAGTTGTGAAATATTTGTACATTACTCTAATGCGACTTAAATTCGTAATCCCCAGAAAAATGTTGGAAACATGTTTTTGTCAGAACCTCTTCTCTAATTTTAAATAGTTTACTTGGAAAGTGGGAACACCTTTGGTTTTTGTTCAGAATGCCAAGTACTGCTTGAACTAATCATTTTAAGAAGTTAAAGAAAACCCTCAGGTTACCTTGAAATGTGCCAAAAAAACTGAAACTGATTTTAGTAAGACTCTCCTGATTTCTCTTTCATATTAATCAAGGATATTTTGCAAACTCCTATAACTTAATTCCTAGTTGCTATCTCTAACAAGGTACTGTAAAACTGTAAAAAGAGGGTAGAATGTGCCAAAATCCTAGAATATGGACATCATGTCTTGAGGTTGAAAGACTATCTTAAGGGCTAAAAAGAAGCTTTTGATGATTTAGTTTCATTTTAAATTTCATTCTGTTGGGGGTATAATGCAGTTCCTTCTCCCTTCCCTTGGGTTTCCCACCCTTTTTCTCATGTAAGGTTCTGTGTCTGACTTTTTGTATGCGTTTTGTCACTTGTTTCGCTTTTTTGGATCTCTTTTGTAGTAGTCTGTTTTCTTTCTTTCGAACAAAACACCATGATAAGCATATGTACAAGATTGCTCACTAATCAGATGTAAACTGATGAAAGAATTATCTCAAACTGCTTTTGTTTAAAGTATGCACAATGATATAGCCAATACAAGAAAATACCTGGGGTAGAATGCTTTATGGGGATTGACAAAGTTATTTCATTAGTTATCAACTACTTCAATGAATTTTATCTTTGTTGATGGCATCAATAATAGCAAACCATAAAGTCTTAATTACTCGTAGTCTATCTCTTCTCCCATTTACCACTTTAAATCAAAAGTATTAGACTCTGGTTGCACTATTTTCAGCAAAGTTATATTAGGCTTCTTTTATCTCTGTAGCTTTCCTAATCATTTCATTTTCACTAACCACAACATCTGTAGTTTTCATATTTTATATGTATACATCTGCTTATGTAGTTGTTCCTAATGACTTCCCTACTTGTTCTACTTTTAATCAAGGTTTAAAAAAAATAGTTCGAGACATGGTATTGGTCGAACCGGTATGAATTGTACCATAACGGTGGTACCGACATAGTGCGGGTTGGTAATATACATATATATATATATATGTATATATATATATATATATATATATATATATATGTATATATATATATATATGTATATATATATATATATGTATATATATATATATACATGTATATATATATACATATATACATACTATACACACACACCCCTGTACCAACCATATACCGGAACTGGTCTATGGTCGGACTGGTACCACTTGGTACAGACCGATATTTGATTCTATCCTTTTAATTGTTCACAAAACTCAAAAGAAAATATTTTTATTTTTTTTTCTTTAGTGTTTCCATAACCCCTGTACCAACCATATACCGGAACTGGTCTATAGTCGGACTGGTACCACCTGGTACAAACCGATATTTGATTCTATGCTTTTAATTGTTCACAAAACTCAAAAGAAAAAATATATTTTTTTTTTCTTTAGTGTTTCCATATATTCTTACAATTTTGTAAAGACATTAACTTTTTGTTCATTTAACCTCACTACACTGATTTATGGTGAGGAAATTAGTTACATTATGACATCCATATTAACATTGCTATAATTTTATTTTTATCTAATATGGACTAGACAATTAGTAGTAACTTCCAACAGACCTATTCACTTTCTCTACCTTGCTTCTTACTATAAGAACAATGTATTTTTGAATCTTTCTTTTCTTTGAATAGTATATCAAAGATTTTTTATTTTTGTATATGTACATATGTGGAGAAAAAGTATACAGTGGAGAAGAAACTACATCTTTTATGTCATTATGGGTATCTTATCTCCAAAATATACTGAACAAGAAAGACAGTGAATATTATATTCCTGATCAAGGTTTGAACCGATTGAAATTTTTGGTTTATATTGGTCCGATTACTATAGCACCGACACAGTCAGTTTTCTTATAGTATAGTGTCGGTCAACTGGTCCGAGACTAGATCTATATACCAATTTAAATAAGTTTTTCAAACCTTAATTGTTTTGAAGTACTATGCTAGTTTTCATGAGGCATCTAGAATGATGCTATGTCCGTCTTTTTGTATCTATCCAAAATTTCACCAGAAATATGTTAGGGACCCCATTTCCCATATGCAACTTCAAATTCTTCAACTTCTAAAAGCAAGACCATGTTCCTTCAAGTCTTCAACTACATAAATACTTCATTTATTCTAGTAGTAAATATCTATATTTATTGACAGAGAAGAATCCTTTATAAAATCTATATTCAACAAGTTTTTTATGTCATTGTTCCGCTAAATTTTATGTTATGATTTTTCTAATGTCTTCTCTAAGTTAAATTTGTACTTATAATTACTTAGAAAACATTGGCTGGACTGAGGAGAATAAATTTAGAGGGTTTGCGATGGCGAGTATTTGATGCAAAGGACCAGGTTGGTATTTGTTTCCTATTTCTGATATCTGACATTATCTGATTCTCTGGTAAAGCAGGGATAAAACTGATAGGTAAATAAATGAATAAATAAATAAGAGAAATGACCCTTAACTAACTTTCCATGCATTAGGTCCTTGGAAGATTGGCGTCTCATATAGCATCTGTAGTTCAAGGCAAAGACAAGCCCACCTACGCTCCACACCACCAAGATGGGGATATGTTCATTGTGCTTAATGCAAAAGACATTTGTGTTACGGGAAGAAAAATGACTGATAAATTCTACCACTAGCACACTGGGTAAGCACCTGTAGAGTTTTTCTTCTCTGAATAATTATTTTTTATGGTTTTTCATTTTCTTAGCTATACTTATATTTCTTCTCATAGATATAACTTAAAAGAAAGGAGCTTGAAAGATCAATTAGCAAAAGACCCAACAGAAGTGATTCGTAAAGCTGTCTTGTGCATGCTGCCACGCAACAAATTGCGCGATGTAAGTTGTACTTCATTTTCTACAACGTTTTGCTTAAATGATAGTAGTAGCCTTGGAAATTGAACATTTAAGTTTATAGATCTCCGGAAGTTATCAAAAGTGTGATCTACTTGCGTCAACATTAATTTTGAGTATGTCACAAATTAGTCAAACTGAGTCAAAATTAATTAAATGTGACCATTGTGGAAATAATGGAATTTTAACTCGAAATTTTTTTTTGAAAAATAGGGAAGGAAAGTAATGTCTTATATCGCATCCCAACATCTTTAAATATTTATCATATTAATGCATTTATCCAAAACTAACCTATTATCAGCAAAGACTTGATTATCAAAATTAGTCAAGCATAGTTAGAGGAGGCTCTATTTAACCAAATATGATACGGAAAATTTCTTTAAGGAGGTGATCACATAATTGGCTTAGTCAATATTTACCTAAATCAACTCAATTGGCTGCTGGATGTCAAGATAAAAATAAATGAAAGTACCATAAAAGAAATAAAAAATAAAGAATACTGACATCTAACACGTCTCTCATATTCTCTCTAATTCCATATCATTTTTATTCCATCTTCTACCATGCTTACCTTAAAAGTTTTAACAAAGCAAACCCATATCAAAGTACTTAATTTTTTCTATCTAATTTTCCCATGCTATGACAGACACTCTTATGTTTCAACTATAAATAGGCACTTCTTTCATGCAAGAGGAGATGCAGTGAAGATGCTAAGGGGATGCTAACAAGACAAACATCCACAACCTTGACGAAGCCCTCTCTTAATGAAGAACGAGAATGATGCTAGGACCCTACAAAAATAAGTACCAAGTTCTCAATCCACCTTGATCCAGATGTAATACCTTAGCCTTCCCTTCTAATGCTTCAAAATTAAAATCAATGGAAGAGGGAACATAAGTAGAATGTTTTTCATATTATATCTATTCTCCCATGAATGTTGCGGGACATATTTCCAAAAAAAAAAAAGAAATGTTGCATGGAACTCTTCCCTTAAACAACACCACCTCATGCCAACCCTCCTTGTTGTATAGACCAAATAACACCGAGTAGATTGAGGAGTCATTGGCTTAAGGAACCAAGAGATGTAGTCATCCTCTTGATGGTGCTATATGTATGCTTTGGATGGCAATATAAAGTACGGCTCAGTTTAAAAGTTTGAGAGTGTAGTGCAGTTATAGCTGCGCAGATGTAGCAGTAAGTGACTGAGAGGTGTTTCATAAATTGCATTCCAGTTGCTACTATATGAGTACTATAGCAGTATGGTTTAGCTCAATTGACTCATTTCAAGCTCAATTTGAGCCGATTGAAATTAGAATATAGCATTGACGGGTCTAGTCCACTAGCGAAGGGAAGGTTAGGGGAGAGAGGAGCATGTCCGGTGAGGGGGGAGCTCGCGTCAATGGGATGGGGAAGGGGTGCTCATTGGTGAGAGGGGGAGCTCGCTGGACAAAGACGGGCTTGCCAAAGCGGAGAGCGGGATCTTGCAGGGCGGAGAAGAGGGAGCTTGCACGACAGGGCGGAGAAGGGAGGGGGATCTCGCGCTGCTGAAGGGGGGGGGGGGAGGGGAGGAAGTTCACTTGGGCGGAGAAGGGAGGGGGAGCTCATGCTTGTTGGGCGAGGGGAGGGGAGGAAGCTTGCCGGCCAGAGGGAGTTCATTGACCGACAAGGGGGCGAGCTCACTCGAAGATGCAGGGGAGAGAGGGAGTTGGGTGAGGACGAGGTGAACAGTCACAGTGCATAGTTTCTTTGGAAGCAAAAATTAAAAATTTTACTATTCGTCCATGCTGGAGTCTGGCCAAACAGATAGTTTTTTATCGTTACAGTCATAGGGAGCTACATTGCCTCTCGTGCTGCATGGCCAAATATGGCCAAAGTGAAGTGAGAAAGGCCATGCAGTGACATGCCTTTTAGATCATTTGATATTTGTGTTGTATTTGTTTGTCATTCAACATTTAGTAAGACTCATCGAGTCACCATGATCCCTTTGAGATGTCAAACAAAACAATTAGAACGCTGGAGTTGTCTCATTGACAATTAATTATACCTTTTGACTCATTTGATTGAGTTGGATTTCTTTGAATGATGTTGCTTCTAAGCTAGATTTTTTTTTTCTAATCGTCTATAGAAGATCAGTCAAATCCCATTGAGTCATTTGACAAAATTAGTTCTATCCCTTGACACCATCCAATTGTCTCCGGTGAAGCTTTCTCAAGCAGTGTTGTTAAATAGCCGCAATAGCGGCGCTATAGCGTTTTTCCTTAGCGGTTTTTAGCAATCCACTATGAAACGCTATAGCACCGCTATAACGGATAGGACCATATTATAATATTTTTAAATTTTAGAAATTAAAATTATGACTTGAATTGAGTTGGTACTATGTGATCTTTCTTTATATAATTTATTTTATTTTTATGCAGCTTAATTTATTAGGTATATAACATATATTTCAAATGTTATACTTAATTTTTTATGTGTATAATATATATTTTAAACGTTATGTGGTTTCCGCTATTTGCCTGCAACGCAATCCGCTATATCATATTGCGGATTTTTAGCTTTCCGCTATTTTCCGCGATACACTATTGATAACATTGCTCTCAAGTCTTTGGCTATTCTCTTTGGCAAAGGCGTCTTATCCCTCTATTGCTTGGCTTAGAATCCTCGCATGTGTATTTACACGACATCCACATACAAATATGTCTTTTGACTACGTGGCTTATTGCTCATGTAATTATAAGTTATGATATCCTTCTATTGCCAAAAGAAGAAAGTCAAGGAAAAAAAAGTGATGAATAAGAAAATGCAATAAAAAATAAGAGTAAAGAAAAAAATGAGAATCTTGTTTGCACATACACTCAGGGATATGCCCTTAGTTAAACATGCTAAAGTTAAACACTCCACAAGTAATAGACTTCATGTTTGAAGATAAACACTATTTTTTAAGAAAGGAACCTTGTGGGTTGCATAAAATGTTTAAAATGGTGTGCAGTCTTAAATATGGTATATCTTTTGAGTAACAAGTCTTATTTTTTAATAGTATAAAACTTGCTGGTTGCATAACATGTTTAAAATGATACGTGAATCTTAAGTCTTATGCTTCTCTAAGAGGAGCATGATTTTTGTTCCCTTTACTGAAACCAGTTTATATATCCTTTTATATGCAATGCATTCTGTTGTATCTTAGTCTCCAAATTCAAATACTTGACGGCTTTGTAAATGCAAAACTAATTTCCTATCAGATTTGATATCCATTCATGAGTTATTCCATAATTGAGAACATGTTCTTATTGACATTTAAGGGAACCTAAAACCTTTTTTGTGAGGTTAGAGTTTTCTTCAGCAAGAAAATTTTGTTTCTTATCATGAATATGCAATTTGTATCTTGACGTATTAAATTTTTATATAAAAGATTAAACTTGGCTTAGGCTACGTTAAGTATCTAGTGCTTGCAATCTCAAGAGAGTTGTCTGCTAGTAGCTGATGTTTTGCTTGTAATTTGTAGATGATTCGTGGCTGTTAAAACCCCTGTTTATTTGTATTCTATTTAGCTTTTGCTTTATTGCTTTCCCCAACGTATACTTGCTGTACATTAATGGGATAATATGTTTCTCCTTGTAATAAATCGTTGAAGTTTGCAATTGAATCTGGAGACACTTCTCTAATATTTGCTGAGGGCTTGTAATTTGTACCTATAGTTGATGTTTGGTATAATTTCTGTAATACCAACTAACATGATTCCTTTTTTATTATGAGAATTAGCTTGCGGATTTTATCTTTTTCAAAATTAAAATCATATGGTTAACGAACTATATAAAAGTTATGATGATGATCGCAATAATATTTGGAAATGGTGAACGCCATGTGTGCTTGGTCTCTTTTGAATTATAATATAAGCAAAAGACTGAAGTTATAAGGTTTCCTTCAGGACCGAGACCGCAAGCTCAGGATATTTCCTGGAAGTGAGCACCCATTTGTGGATCGTCCTCTGGAACCATATGTAATGCCCCCACGCAAGGTGCGAGAGATGAGGCCACGAGCTAGGCGTGCACTGATCAGGGCTCAGAAAAAAGCAGAGCAGGGAGGCACCAGCCCAACTCTGAAAAAGGAAGACAAAGCAGGAGTGTGTGCATGAATAAATGATGTTTGGTTCTGTAAAATCTCGTAAATTCGTTGTACTCATTTAGATGCTGCTAAAACTATTCTTGCCTATGCTGCTGATTAGAAAAGATTAGTAAATTGTTTTGTAAGACTGAACATTCAGATGCTGCCACAGGAATAAGAATTGGAAATTTAGTTTTAGGAAAATGAAAATGATACCAATAGATGTTCTGTATGTAACTTAAAAAACGTCATTTACAAGAAGATTGGTGCCAATCTCACATTAACAACTTGCAAATGACTTCTTAAGTTGCTTATGATGATTGCAAGACTACCATCTCTCTTCTATACACACTGCATTCTGATTCCATAGCCAAAAATGCTGATGCGGCGTATTCAATTAAGCTGAACAGAGAGAGGTCTTCTGTTTCACCAGCAAGTGTTTCAATGTATTGATAAGCTTCGGGTTTTCATACATATACTTCTCAAA
This sequence comes from Costus lasius, assembly GCA_027563935.2. NCBI lineage: Eukaryota > Viridiplantae > Streptophyta > Magnoliopsida > Zingiberales > Costaceae > Costus > Costus lasius. The sequence continues at coordinate 71,314,941 of CM050452.1, forward strand.
AGACTCCCTTAGTCTTCGTAGCAACTGCACATCACTCTCATGCGACTTCATGTTGAGCAACTCATAAAATAAAGTTTTCCACAAATCAGCGTTCCAATACCTGAGCATAAAAAATAATAGAAACAACCACTTAGATGGGACAACATTGTGAAACTAGAGTTATATACATTTTCCTCGAACCCTTGTTAATGGTTTCAAGTTCGAAAGAATTATCAGACAATTTGATCAATTCATCTAATTCAAACAACTTAAAAACATATGCACAAGTTAATGAGAAACCGATTTAACCTATGGTCTGGTTTGACTAAATTTCACTTGCTTTAATCGATTTTGGCTAAAATTGTTTACATTTTAATTGCATCATACTAGACAATACCTTTTGAAAGGTAATTTGGGTGCATAATAATGGCTTCCATCTGGATTAACCCTCTTCTCGATCGTCATATAACTGCCATGTAGCATCATGTGAACAATGACGCAAAGGCCATACGTGTCAACCTGACAATAAAAACAATTTTGTGAACATGTGGTAGAATTTAGTTATTATTTGAAATGATAATTGGAATAAGATGTACAAACATGATATGTCCAAGGCTGGTTTTCTTGCATCTCAACACACCGAAACCCAGAAGTACGCGAATCCCCAAGGAACCTCGTATTAGGTGGGAAGAGGCTTAGATCAATGCCCCTTCCCCAGTCGACAAGGCATAAGCCCTGCATCAACCTTTGAGTGAACCAATAACTTTATGGCTAAAATTGATTTTCCTAAGAACCAATAGATTACGGCTGAACCAATGTGCCACACATGGAATTAATGAACATTTAAGGTTGTCGGAAAGCTGAATGCACCTGATGCCGCCAAGGTCCAGTTCTATTGATGAATGAAGCTTCTGTCAAATCTTCCCTTAAATTGGAAAAAAAAGTATTAGATGTTTTCTATAAAAAAATTTTCTAGGCGTCGTCTCCATCTAAGATTATTGTGCAGGGTTAAATCTAATCTTTGTTATTGCTTTAAATATCGTGCAGATCAAGTATTATACATGTTCATCAACTGTTGCACGTTTCCTAAAGCAATAACAATGGTTGAGATTAATCCTTCCTTAACTTTCCTAGGCGGGGAAATTTTCTCGTTTTCTACAAGCCACCGAGGATATAACCGAAGGCAAGGATATCAAAGAAATCGGCAATTGAAAACAAAATCTCAATGTTAATATCGATCAGCAACAAATAATATACTCTGGTATATAAAAATCCGATATTAGACTAATACACCAGATAGGATCAAAATTGATCCAATATAGAGATTATATATAAAATATTAAGCAGAACCGATATTAGATACGGAGATATATCAAATTATGTAATCTGAATAAATACCAATCCACTAATATTTTAATCCTTGAACCAAACAAACTAAATCATGGTAAAACTTTTTTCTGTCAAGCAACCGCCAAAATCCTAAACTGCCACGTGAAAGAATATATGTAGTAAGATTATATTTGATAAAGATCTGACCCTCACAATGAAGCATTGTCCATCACATTAGTTCCTTTTTTAATAGTTTGGACAACGCTGGAAAAAAGCTAACTTGCCACTTTATTGACTTCTGAGACGAAGCGAAAATGAAAGGGTCAAATCTTGATAAATGGAGAAAAAGGATGAAAACCCAAATTCAGATTTTAAGGAAAACCATGATTAAAAACAAAGGGAAACCTAATTAATTAAAAGGATGTCAATGAATCTACCCTAGTTCTGATTTGACATATTTTTACTTGTGCAATAAACGTTTTCAAATAGTACGTTGTTGAGCATAAATTAAGTCAAACTCCCCCTTTCCTCTTTCTCCTCTTCCCAAGAGGAGATATCTACAAAGGACCATCACATTATAGGTGAAGATAGCTAAAAACAGAAAAGTAAACGAGAGAAAACAATTGCAGAAGTAAGAAAGACTCGCGTATAGAGTACATCTAAGCTAGAATAAAATCCAAATTTTGATTATAAAACTAAAAAAACGATTTTCATAGTATTTTAAACTATTGGATACAATGCACCTCTTTGATTTCCACTGCCCAAGAAATTGTTCAACGAACTACGATTGACTTCTAATCTTAATTGGGACATATATATGATTCCACGTGCATATAAAGCACTAGATCTAAGAGAATTTGATACCATGAAGGCTATTATCTTAAAATTTTTCAACAGATTTTTATTGTGGTTATGACAAAAGAAATATGCATTTATTTGCAGGGAATTTACCTTGAATACCGAACTAACATATTATCTGGCTTGAAATCACCATGAATAATGCCAACGCTATGCAAAGTTTCCAGCATTTGTAGCATTTCGATTGTGTAATAAATGCACAAGACTTCTTCCATAACCTTTTGTGTCACCAAGTAAGAATTTATTGCATCCTGCATGAAATACCTCCTTAAATATCTTTATCCACAAAAAACTTTCGAGGCTTCTCCGCAGAACATTAAGGAATCACATATGACAGACTCACAAAAATGCTAAAACTAAAATCTAAATTACCTGAAGTGTTCCGTTAGATAAATAATCACAAACTAATACACTATAGTCCATGAAGAGGTGCACTTTATGAGCAAATCCAAAGTTTGATCTCTGGTAAGAATAAGGGTAAGCAATGATCTATACTGCGATGTCAGTTCAGAGGATAAGTAGAGGTAGTCGCTCACCATAACATCAGGAATACGTTTATCAAGTTGACGATACATGTAAAACTCCCAGGGAAAAGGAGGTTTCTGAATCTGGCAAAAGAATGTGTGTGAATAGAAAAATATTCCAAAAGTATTATGATTCAATATTAATAGATTAATAGGGCAAGCGAGTAATAACCTTCAATGCAACGACATCATTAGGATTGCTCTCAATGTAAGCCTTATACACTTGAGCAAAGCCGCCAAGCCCTGAGCAACCTTTGATCATGTACTTGATACCACCTTCAAATGCAAGATATTTTAGAAACACTACCCAAATTATAAAATTGCAATTTTCATGGTAAGCTGTGTAGCTAGAATTTAAATAGTTATTTATTAGTTGTTATTATTTACTTTCATAATCAATAGGTAGTTAAAATTCCAACAAAACTTAGTGGAACAATAAATCCAAAGGAGTATATCATGAAAGAAGCTTTGAAGCTAGTTAGATTTATTTAAAAAAAATAAAAGAGTGTGATATATGCGACATAGTCAATCAACCTGACTCCTAGATAAAAATCCAGCAGAAAATGACAAATATATATTGATTTCATTGACATCAAGAAGGTTTCGTTACAACTTAATGAGTAAAATAATTCATTAACTTAGTGACCCTAAAGTAACATGGTGCAATTTAAAATGCTTAATCCCAAGTCTTATACCATGTCACTTCTCATGTGGGACTAACCTAGGATTCATTATCTCCCCTACGTAAGATTTGATGTACTCCCCACGCCTAACACATTTAAGAATTACCCCTAAGTTGGTAGCATATGAGGACGGCCTACTGATAACTTCATCCTTGGTAGCACTTTCCTATTGACTTCTCACCATGCTTACATCTAAATGTACTTTAATATCATTATTTAAGACTCTCAAGCAAACTAACCCATTAACTTAGTACGTATGAAACATTTGTGGCCTAATTTTAAAAGTTTAAGAGTAGTAAGCTCACTAACTCTTGTATACTACATCATCGTTTCTCCCACTTCGGACTAAACGTCATCATCTTGAACAAACATAGGATCGAAAGAGCATGATACCTCAATTTAGTCCCACATGAAAAGGGAAGAAAGGGTAATATAATATATAACCTTAGTTATCTTACTACTATTAGCTTGGGTTTAATATTTTAAATTAGGTTATGTTGTTTCAGGCTCACCAAGTTAATGAGATAATTTACTAATTAAGTGTATTGTAACTAATGGTACTAGAGCAAACCTAGTCCTAAACATGGTGGTGAGAGGCCAATCGAAAAGGATTGCATAGACATAGGAATATAGCAAGATAGTCTAAAGTCTTTTAAAATATTGAAGATTCATATTATTTCATAGTACTTTATTTTGTTGTGGAACTTGAAGAGTTATTATTTTTCATTTTTCCAAGTAAATATATGATGGCCTTCCTATTATAAGCATCTATTGGGCAATCAATGTTAAAACTACATATTATTCTCATGCAATTGTTATTCTTGTCTAAGAACTTTTCTCCACAAGGATATTTTAAATAATACAAAAATAAGCAAAACAATCTCTCAATAAGCTTGTCTTAGCTTTTCTAAGAATTAGTTGATAACACCAACAACAAAGAAAATATCATCTAATGATAGTAAGATAAGCTTTTCCATATAAAGCAATATCTAATAGGATCAATTTTTTCTAAAGCCTCCTTAGATCTAAGTTTGCAACTTAAAAGAAATAGAATGTCAAGTAATTTGCAGCTGAAAACACCAATCTCCTTCAAATGATCTATGGTGTATTTCCTCTAGAAGGAAAGGTATCGTGATCTAGATAAAGCAACTTCAATTCTCAATAAATGAGGTTGGGTTGTGGTAATGTTGTTGATTCAAACTTGTTAATCAATGGTCCAACAAGGTTAATCAGCACGGAAGTGGTAATTTTGCAAGACTAGTGGGTTGTTGACATGCTAGATCGATTTGTGGTTCAACCAACTAAAATCAAGGGTTTCTTGAATATAACTTGTCTCATTTCTTGACTATTATTGATTATGTAAAGAAAATTAGAAGCAATTATGTTTGCAGCACCAACTGGGACCATTATATTATATTAGCTTTAACAGGGTTTAAGATTCTTTTTAGTACTTCCTTTAACTAATGAATCACTTTGCTCTTCCCAAATCCATGAACTAGAAAGCAAACGTAAAAAATGAATCGTGAATCAATATCACTATCTAGCAAATGGAAAATAAACAAAAATATTATTAATTCATTCAAAGAGAGAATTGTCTTCCATGAAGAATCGAGTGCAATCAGTTGGTCATCTATTGTAACCACTAACCACATCTCAAACAAAGATTTTAATTTCTATCTATATTAATATACCACTTATGTCTTAGATTTGTACATAGCAAGTATGCTGACACAGACAGTCCATGTACTCGTCATGCCTTAGATTGATTTGTATCAGGTTTACTGCATGATAGGTAAAAATCTTCATCAAACTAGATTATTTATTTTACTAAAATGTGTACTCAGGAAGAAGGATTGATATCAAACGTTTTATTACCGTGGCGGCATTGTTAGGCAACGTAAATATCTCAAAAATTATGGCGAAGAAAATGGTAAAAACTAGCAAAAAAGAGGGGATATGATACCTAGCTCCACAATTTTATTTCTTGAAGAATTTTGTAGAGAAGATAAAGCTATTTTCCCTGAGTATATTTTGTTGGTACGGCAGTAGCCCTGAAATACATTTACAAGCAAAGAGACCTCAAATATAACAAATCATAGTAGAAATTAGACTCATCTTCAAATGAAACTTACATTGTACTTCCTAATTGCAGCACCCACATTCTTGAGCAAACCATCAACGGAAGACAATGACCATGGATTCACAAGATTTGGTTCCTGTTTAAAGATTTAGCTTCATACGATTCAGAATCACCATGTGTATATCAGTTTTCACTTATCTCTACCAATAATTAGGACACCAGGATAAGGTATACGACAAGAGATCTACTCACTACTTGGGAGCTAAGTGTAGTAAGTGTTTTTTTTTCATTATCAACTACGAACAACATTAACATTCAGATATATTTTCCAACAAAATAAGAAAGATAAAAAATGTAAACCAGAACATCTATTATCATCTCTTTGGTTAACGATGTCCCTGTCAATAATTGTGGTTTTTTTCGTCATTGTCAACTACAAACAACACTAACATTAACATTACAGGATCGCAGCGTTAGAAACCAGACCATCTTGTGTTACCAAGTTTCATTGGAGAGTAGATGGAATATTTCTAATATTTGTCACTATGGTAGCATGCCAATACGTTTTTCTAATCTTATTGTTAGCGAAATTTACTTAGAGAACGGGATACCAATATCAACCATCTAATGCACCATGTGAAATCTGGTGGATTTTTAACATATAGAAGAAAGCACACCTTTTGATCCACAGCTGCTTTCTGTACAGCAGCTGCCACATTGTCGAGGAAAATGTTATGCAACTTCTTTAATCTTTCAAGTGGCTCCGCGTGCCTGTTTGCCTCACATGCTACCACTAGTAAACATTATGTTTGCTACGAAAAAAAAACATTAAAAATAAAATGGTAGAAACCTTGAGATTCCCAAATGGAAGATCTCATGGGCCTGCACCAGTTTTCCACGAGCTATGAGAAACATTGCGTAGGCCTCGTAAAGCAAAGAATGGCCTTGGCAGACACCCCTCGCCTCCATCAGCTTAAACACCCTCTCAAAATCCCCAATTGCATCCGCCTACTCCATTGCACAAGCAAAACAAACCCCAGCCACGCACCACACATATCAAGTAAAGAAATTCAAGAAAAAGAAACAGCAGAAATCGATACGAAGAAGGAAAACATGGGCTGAAGCTCACGTATAGAATGCAGATCTTGAGGAACCTGACGTCATCGCGGTACTGCCTTTCATCCAAAAAGCTATTGAAGCAGTCCTCCAAGAGGCACTTGAATCGATCGCCATCGGAGAGGCTGGCCGAATCGGCCGCCGCCGCGTGGATGGACCTGATGAAGGCACATTTGAGAATGGAATTGGAGGGGTTTGGGAAAGGACTGAATTTTGCAGCAGTGAGGGACTTGCCAGAGCCTTGGGAGGAGGGGATCCGCGACGGAGGAGATAGATGCTTCGTCCTGCGACGACCTGCCAAATTAGGAATAGGGCGTGAAGAGATTAGAGGTTGAGAGGAGAGTAAGATGGAGATGGGACAGGTCGATTGGGAATCGGATGTACGTTTGAGGGTTTTTGAAGCGGAGACTGCCGTGGTTGTTGATTTCGACCATCGCCGGCGGCGTATCGTTCGCTGGAGAGAGAGAAGGGGGAGGGGGGGCGGGCTGGGAATTTTGAATATTTCAGCAGTCACATGCGAGGGATGATCCAGAATGGACGGTTTGGGCTAAATCAAATGGCGGCGAGGCGGCGAGGCGGCGAAGCAAAAGTTTGGCTGATTTCAGATTAACCCGTGTTGTTTGTTACGACGATTGGATTCATCTCTCCAGTCCAAATTTAGAAAAAGATTTTCTTTTTTTGCTAAACCCGGTTCAACTTGAATCGGTTTAACTTGAAATTAATTTACATATTTTTTTAAAAATACTATTTTATTTTTAAATAAAAAATATAATAACATAAATATTTATATAAAATGTAAAAAATAATTACTGAAACACAAGGTTAGTTCTATTTGTATTGAAAAGAATATTGTAAACTTACAAAAAAAAAGTCCAACTAAGTTATGGTTTTAATACAAACTCCCTCTTATTACTGCCTATGAGTTTTTTATTTTCTTTTTTGTATACAGTGTGCAAAATCCGGAAATTATATTTCAAAAAGGTCAAGGTCTTGCATGCAACCCAACTTAATAGATACCTAACTTGACCCAACTAATTTATAACTAATTAGAAAAAAAAATTCTAAGCAGTAGTATCACATTATAACCTTCAATTCATACTTTGAGATTTGGAAACATGTGAGTTCTGACACTAAGGATGATCAGCACGACTCTCAAAGCATGAATAGTGGGATCTATTGTAACCCTGTTTATAATTTTTAACTAGGACACGTTTGAGCTCGGCTGGTCAAATTTAAAAAATTTTCTCTCTTTGAAAAATTCAAAATAAAAGCAAATTAAAAATATGTTCGGATTGCCCTATCCTTATGAATAGATCATGGGGAGCTATCTCCATCCAAATGATGTATAAGAGGATCTTAAAGACCCTAATTTTATTCATAGAAGTGCTTTCCATTGATGTTCAAGTGGTTAGCCATTGGAGAATGAGTTAGCTACTTGTCACTCACATGCTCTAAAACACAAACATACAACAAGAGGAAAGCACTTTCCATGCTGCCACCCTTCCCTTAAGCACGTCGCATTGCATTTGCTATTGCTAGTGCAGAAACCACGAAACGTTCTACTTACCCGCATGCATATCTGATATATTTCGCCTTTTTTCGTGTGCTACCGCCTCTCCTTCTAACAAAAAGGAGAAGGAAAACTTTGCTTGTGAAAGTACAAGAGGAAAAATTCTAGAGGGAAAAAAGAGAAGGAAAAGTTCTTACCACTTGCTAACATAAGCAACACTAACAAGAAGAAACACGTTATTCCTTTCACCTTCATTCTTTGGCTCTTTAACAATTTGTAGAGTGGAATCATAAAATAAGAGGCCTATTTGTACTAGTGAAAAAGAATAAAACAAACAAATATTTATTAACAATAAATTTCTATTATAAAAAAGACAAAAAAACATTTAATTCATGTGTAATTATGAATTTTGTTTGTTTATTGTGAACTGAGTCAAATATCAAGATAGAACGAAAATGTGCATGGTTGCATTTAATGAGTGGAAATATTTTAGAGAAAAGAAAATATAATACAAATTTAATTCTTAAATAAAAATAATTTTTTGATTAAAATCAATTCTATAATATACTTTGTCTTAGTTATTCATGTCAAAGTTCTCCATAAATGCCATTTTGTGGATATATTGTTTATATTTATTGGTTAACTTAGATTAATTATATTATTAATATTATAATAATTTCATATTATAAGTATCATAGGATTCAAAATGAATTATGTGATATAATTTTCATTGCTTTTTTAGTTAAAGATACACTTGTGTTGAGAGACGATGAAGAAAACAATACTCTTTATTTACTCTGAGGGAGGGGAAAAAACTAGAAAGGAAAGAAAGAGAGGAGCGAAAAAAATGAGATGAAAAAAAAAACACATGCATATCACGTGCTGAGATTGGAAAGGAGGAGGCGATGTAGGGAAGACGGGCGAGCGGCAACCAAGCATGATGAAGCAAGCAAGGGTAGAGTAGACGAGCGGCGTGGGGTGGTGCAGGCGGATGAGAGGTAGGGAGCGGATTCACGAGGCAGGTGGAATAACAACATGCTCACGGGGGCGAGGAGGAGCAAATGGGGAACGCCAAGAAAAGTAGGGTTCGCCTAGCATGGGAAGCACGGTCACTGAGGGTGGGGAGTAGGGTCGCTGGGGGTGGGGGATGCACAAAGTGGGAGGGGCGCGGGGATGAGGGATGGGCGCAAGGAGAAGGACATTGTTTTTTTTCCTTTTCAGCTTTTCGCTTGATTTCGGCAAAAAGCAAAATTAGAGAAAACATAGCTTTTTTTTTCTTTCCCTCCAAGGAAATGGGGAAAAAAAATCTAGTTTTCTTTCTCTTCGACTCTATTTTCCCTCTAAGGAAACGGGGTAAAAGAGATAAGAAAAGACTTGTATCAATAAATAGTACTCATGATTTTATATGTTCACAAATCACACAGAACCATTTGCAATGCTTACAACCTTCTCTCAAGTAAGCTTGTTGGTGAGTGAGGCGTTGATCTTCTTACAAGTTTCAAAGCAAATACAAGCAAAAACAAGGAAGCACTTGCCATACTTATATTCTTCTCTCAAGCATGCCTCGTTGCATTTACTTTTTTTCAAGCACAAGCCATGAAATGACTTAGTAATCCCCACACATGTCTTTGCAGGGAACGTACACTACATCTTCTTCTGCAATCTAAATTTATATATCAAACATATGGATAAATAAGTAGAGAGCTAGTAATATACATACGAACAGATAGAAGAAGTAGCACAAGTAAAAAAAAAGGACACGAATACTCTCTTGACCTCCATTGTTGGTGAAATGAGGCTTGTAGTCAAGGGGTGGAACTTCAATTTGTAGTGTTCAAAGGGTAAAAAAGTAATAAATTAAGTTATCAACCATCCTAAAAGGGAAGAGAATGTTATCCTTTCAAGGAAGCAACAAAAAAAAAAGAGAAATGATCCATGTTGAAAAAATAGTCCTTAATTTTAAAATATTTACATTAATTCTATGTAATTTACTTTTCCACCCTTCTTTTCTTTTTATGTGCTCGATACATAAACTTTGGTAGATAGATATCTGGTGGGGATTTTTATTTAAAAAAGGACTAAATCCGATTTAAATTAAAGTGAAAAAAAATTCAAACTACTTTTTAGGGGAAAATCATTTGAATTTTAGGGGGGAAAAAAAGGAAAATAATGAAGCATTAGAATAACACAATTACGAGGATAAATTTAAATAAGAAAATGAATGCATGCAGTAATTGTTTCTGGATGACTTTTTTTTTTATGTGCATGCTTTCTAGGGGTGTGTAAAAAAATTGAACCGAACTGAAATCAGTCGAACCGAATCGACAGTTAGTTGAACGGTTCGGTTTTTCCTCTCCCAAACGGTTCGCGGTTCGGTTTCAGTTCGAAAAATTTCTAAACTACGGTTAACCGAATCGAACTAAATATATATATTATATATATTTTTATATATAATTATATATAATTATATATATTTATATAAAACATATAATTATTATATATATAAGTTAAATTTTAATTATAAATTATTATTATTATTATTATTATTATTAAACCCTAGTTTTTTAAATTTATAATTCAAAATTTTAATTTTTTTTTATAAAAAAATCGGTTAACCGTAAACCGGTGATTAACCGAACCGAATAACCGATCCTATCGGTTTGATTCGGTATTTTGGCACACAGTTCAGTTAACCGAACCATGCACACCCCTAATGCTTTCCAAATGGATTGCATACTTTTTTATCATAAATTTGAATTTAAATCGATATTTCATACCTATTAAGTTAAGTTTGTTCTTAATTTTAAATGGATATTCGTACGTACATAAAGATAATCAATCAAATTTATAATTGAGATTTTTTATTTTTATTTTTATTTTAAATTAGTTATCAAGTATGAGTATTGGTATTCTTAAGACATATAAATTTTGAATTTATTTTACATTTATAATTGAGTATTTGAATATACTATAAATAAGTCAGATTATATCATATACATAAATAGCATAGATTTAATTATCATCTCTAATTTAGTTTCATATTCTAAAAGAAATATATTGATGTGCATTTTGATGACTAAGAAATATTTGAGCTTTCTCCGAACTACTAGGAATAAAATTTTCTATAGTGATGATGATAATAATTGTTGAAGGTATTCTTGTCTCTAAAAATATATTAAAAAAATAGTAATAATTGATTTATTATTTGATTACGGGGACAACTACTGTATTGCGAATTACAAACCAAGTTGGGCTGAACTGTTAAGCTCCTAACGAAATTGGATTTTTACTAATTTTGATTAAGCAAATAAAAAACAATGGAGTATAATAAAAAAAAAATCAAAGAGTAGATGGATGACAATTTTGACCTAAGCACTGTGATTTTGATGAAGACTAACATCTTGTTTACTAGGAGGGAAGTGATAGACCCACCCTAGAAAAATTTTTTGCTCAGCATGGCCGTGAAGATGATCACGGCCTGCCCATGAAAAGTACTGTGGAGTTCGGAAAATGCGCAGAAAGACATCACGATTGTGAAGATGATCACGGCCCACCTGTGAAGTGTTATGTGGAAAATGCGCAAAGACATCACGGCCGTGAAGATGATCATGGCTAGTCTATGAAGTGTTCTGTGGAAAATGCGCAAAGACATCACGATCATGAACAAGATCACGACCTGCCCGTGAAGCTTTATGTGGATTTGGAGAAAAGACATCACAACCGTGACGAACATCATGGCCTGCCCATAATGACTCCCGAAGAAGATCACGATCGTAATACAGATCATGGCTAGCCCGTGAAGATCTCGACCCCGAGCGCCGAAGACGAGTCCTCCTGACGTGAACGACATCATAGCCGTAATCCCGATCACGATCGGGCCGTGACGCCAGCCGAAGTTAAGAAGTCATCACACTAAGACGATCATGGCCGTGAACATGATCATGGCTAGACTGTGATGTGCCCAAAGGAGTCTAAACGGCTGGATTCGAAGCCCCTTTGATGCTCCCAATGTCTCAGCATACATGTAGAGCAATATATGGGAGTTATCAGCTCTTCTTCCACCCACACGGAGCCCATTCAGCCCATGTGCTTGCTCCCACGAAGGGTCAAAGAACCACACCCTGGTTAGCACAACAACCTACTATCAAACTCAGCTCAGAAGTCCGCCCACACCACTATGAACTAGCCCACCATCAGCCGATTTTGCTGCTTCGTCGTGGCTTGCTCAGAGATGGTTTAGGTGGCCCATCTAGTCCAAGAAACCAGCCCATGCGCAGCCCATTGAAAGCTTGGACCAGTCACTTTAGTTGTCAGGATTCTATTCCCTGCTGTACCTTTTCCAGCTTTTTAGTTATTAGGGTTGTTAGAACCTTCAAACAACTTTGTCATAGATTTGTTGTGATTCCCAGCCCCCCCCCCCCCCCTTTGCTTATAAAAGAAAGGGCTAGGGATAAGTAGAACTCAGCTTTCTTAGAAGAGAAGCTCACTTGTGGAGAGTTACGAGAGTTGTAGCTAGAGGCGTGGATAACCTCCAGGGTCCGATATCTTGTAATGTCTCTATTCCTATTTGTTCAAAGAAGTAAATCGCGCTTCGCACGTTAGGGTAACTCCTGTTTTCTATGCTTGTGTTCCCGCATTCTTCCATTCTTGTTTCCGTCGACTACCCCTCGCTCACCTAACACCGGAGATGTGGGAAAGTTCTTGTTCATTATGTTTAGGGCTAGGAACAGAGCTGATCGCTGGACCATGTGGTTGCCCTAACGTTCATGCTAAGAGCAAGGATTGCCTTGCTCGCTTAAGGTTAGTGTGTTCAATTTCCGTAGTTGAGTGCTATTGTTCTTCGTTGTTTATCAGTGTTGCTCGGATACGTATCTCGACGGATTTCAGCATTGTTTTCCTAATCGGTTTCCCTCCAAACGCGCTTTTACTTTCCTCGCCTAAAGATCCTCTAACATCTTTAATTGTTGCATTGTCTCCTAAAGCTTAGAGTCGAAACTAAGGACCTCCATCCCATAATCAGTTTGCGTCAGGAAGGATACAAACAAAATAATCCTTTATTTACTAGGGAGGACAAAAAAAGGAGGAAAAAGTAGAAGGAAAATACTCCTAAAATCCCTCTATTCCTAATCCACCCAAATCGGGCGGAAACACTGACTTCTTTCTTTGACGCTGCTGGCTCTTTGTTCTCTCGAATGTTGTTGCCTCTCTAGTTCTTAAGATCAACATAAGTTCGTAAAATCAACATCATGAAAAACATAAGAATAACTATCATGATATCGACATTCATAATATTCGGATCTTCGAATAAATAATCTTCACAATAAACAATAACATAAACATGTACCTGATGCGGAAGACGTCATGATCGAAGAAAGCAGAATTACCGAATCTCTAATAATCGGTTTCTCTCACTTGATCTCTCTTCCAATACCAGTCTCGATAGAAAGACTTACTTTCGTGTATATTTATAGAGATAGAGAGAGGACCAATTAATACATCCGTTACTTTTAAAACGTAACGTCTATCACGTTACATAAATGATATTGATGGCATTAATTTCACTATTAATGTTAGAATTTAAAACGAACCATAAATGCAGGTAATTAATTTTAACGTTAAAGATATATAGCCATTATTAAGGTCATAAATTTTGACATTAGTATGACCATTAATGAGGGTCATAAATCTTACATTCTCCCACTTGGCCCGATATTCCAACACTTAATTTAATAGTGAAAACATTAAGCACACATATATCCAATCAATATCATTAACATAATTTACCTCAACTTAAGAAATTCACATAATGCGAGTTATGGCGGTTGTACACTTTAACATCTTATACTTCCTTCCATATACCACAACATTAGTAATTTAATAAGTTAGGCATCATTAGAGATATAAAAGCATAATGGTCCACATTAGTGTCTCATAAACATTTCATCTTTCTTGTTCGATGTCATTAGGTGTACACAAACATAATGAACAAGAAAAGTTAACAATAAGGTCAGAAACATATATTATTGAGCTCAAGAGTGTTATAACATAATCACTATCAATCATCATTATTACAACCAAGACCCATTCTTTGAACATGTTCTTTAAATGTCTTTGGTTGTAATCCTTTAGTTAAAGGATCTGCAATCATAAGTTCCGTCTTAATGTGTTCAATACACACTCTTTGTTTCTAAACTTCTTCTTTCACAACAAAATATTTCAACTCCATATGTTTTGCACCTCTAGAGTATTTATCATTCTTGGAGAAGAAAATTGCTACAGAATTATCACAATAAATTTTCAGCGGCTTAGAAATAGTATCAACAACCCCCAGCCCTGAAATAAAGTTTCGCAGCCATAATGTATGAATTATAGCCTCAAAGCAAGCTACAAACTCTGCCTCCATAGTGGATGAAGCAATAATAGATTGTTTAACACTTTTCCATGAAATTGCTCCTTCTGCTAGTAGGAACAAATAGCCAAACGTTAACTTTCTACTGTCAATGCATCCAGCAAAATCTGAATCCGAATATCCAATCACTTCTAATGGATTAGATCTCCTATAAATGAGCATATAGTCTTTCGTTCCTTGAAGATACCTTATCACTTTCTTTGCAGCTTTCCAATGGTCAATACCAGGATTACTTTGATATCTCCCAAGCATTCCAACTGCAAAGCTAATGTCGGGTCTTGTGCATGTTTGCAAATACATTAAACTGCCAACAACTGAAGAATATGGAATAGATTCCATTTCCTTTCGTTCTACATCATTATTTGGGCATTGCATAAGATTAAACTTGTCTCCCTTTTTAGATTGGAACAATTCCTAGAGAACATTTATCTATATGAAATCTCTCAAGAATCTTCTTGATATAGTCTTTCTGAGACAATCCTACCAATTCTTGTGATCTATTCCGGAATATTGAAATTCCAATCACATAGGATGCCTCACCCATATCTTTCATTTCAAAATTCTTAGAGAGAAAATCTTTAGTCTCATACAATAATCCTAAATCATTAGCAGCAAGTAAAATATCATCAATATATAGAACTAAAAATATAAACTTACTCCCACTGATCTTTCGATATATACACCGATCAACAGTGTTTTCTTGAAAATCGAAAGATATTATGGTATCATTAAACTTAATATACCATTGATGGGAAGCTTGTTTTAGTCCATATATTGATTTCTTAAGTTTACATACCATGTGACCTTTTCCTTCAATGGTAAAACCTTCAAGTTGATCCATGTAAACTTCTTCCTCAAGATCTCCATTTAGAAAGGCTGTTTTCACATCCATTTGGTGTAACTCTAAATCTAATTGAGCTACAAGTGTCATAATAATTCTTAATGAGTCTTTCTTTGAGACAGGAGAAAATGTCTCTACATAATCTATGTCATTCTTTTGAGTATAACCTTTGGCAACAAGTCTGGCTTTATATCGTTCTATATTACCATTTGAGTCATGTTTGGTCTTAAAGACCCATTTACATCCAACTCGTTTACAACCTTTTAGCAAATTAATGGGATCCCAGACATTATTTTGTGCCATTGAATTTAACTCATCTTTCATGGCATTAATCTATTTATCAGACTCTTTACTTTCTATGGCTTGTGAAAAAGAAACAGGATCTTTATTAATGCCACAATCAAATTCTGACTCCTGCAAATAAACCACATAGTCATTAGGAATAGCTAACCTTCTTGTTCTTACAGGTTTACTTAAGGTTATCCCACGTGGTTCATTTATGTCAGTTAGATGTAAGTTAGTTACTTCATGAAGTGCTGCTTCATTCAAATGTTGCTCAACATCATTTTGTTCCTCCAATGTTGGGGCAACATTCGATGTGGATATGGATATTGGAACATTCATAGGTGATGGAACATTGATAGGGCCTAAGACAAGCTGCTACCGCAAGTGCACAGTCTATTGCGTAATATAATAAGATCGAACCCACAGGGACTAGGGTCAAGTACTAACTGATCAGTCAACTAGTAGCTAGGTTAATGATTAATGGAGAAAATGTCTAATATCCTAGAGCAAGTAATTGAACTAAAACGAATTAAGAACAAGCAGCGCAAAGAGCAAAGCAATCAGGGTTTTAGATTTGTGAGAGAGATTCGGGGTATTGGGTTTCACCACATTGAAGCATGAAGAAAAGTTAAAGCTTGATATTCTAACTAAGTTTTATCTAAGTTCTCAAGGTAATCCTTCTTAGGGTACAGGCGCGCTCCCTCTCAGGACACGGTCTGGTATCCGACTTAACCCAAGTCTCCTACTCTCGTGGCTTACCGGGTTAAGTCGGATCCAATGGGATCTGTGAAGGACTAGGGATCCTCAGGTGATTTCGAGTGCTCTCGCAACACGAAATCACCAGTCCAGTCTAAGGGATTCCGATGACTGTGGTTCACCTCTCAGTCCTTCCCATAGCATCTAGGGCATGCATACATATGGTCAGTACATAAACATGAATGAAAACATCCTAGACATGAATAAGAACAAAGATAAATAGAGAAATATATATATATCAAGTCATAACATTCAACATTTATACAGTGGGCTACGCCCAAAACCCCGAAGGTGAGTTTACACTACAAGATTTATTGTTAAATACATGAAATCTCTCACAATAATTAAATCAAACCAAATGGAAGGGTATACCATTGATGAAAGAAGGTCCAGCACGAAGATCCACGTCGGGACGACGAAGAAAATGAGCCGGAACAGAGTTGTCACCTAGAAAATCACCCCAAACCTTAGGTCTGCGCCGTTTCACTTCGTTCTCCTCAACCGCTTGACCAAATCCGGTGATTCTAGTCCCAAAACGTGCGTATCCAAGTTGGGAAGGTCTCCCTAAAATTTTGTTCAATTCTGAGCCAGGAATAGAAAGTTATCGCTGAAATACCGAGCGCTTGTCGAAGCTGCGCGAGACAATGCACGGCCATGCCCGTGTATGGCTCGGTGAAGCTTATTCTGATGACTTACGATGCACGACCATGCATGGATGCACACCCATGGCCGTGCACTCTGTAGAAGACTCCGATTGGGCTGAAATTTGGTGTGTAGCTTCGTTTCATCATGAGAAATCGTCTCATACCTTCAGATTCTCCAAATTCCATCAATTTTGAGGCTAAAAACCTACATTTTCATAAAACAAGGGAAAAGTGAAGACTCTGAAGAATATGAAGCATTTGAGTGCATAAATGAGACAAAGCATGCATTTTACTCCAAAATAATAATATAATTAAGTCACGAAATTTCATATATTTGCATGTCATCAAACATCAACCCTAATTTCATTAATATCCATAATTCGTCTTTCAGCACTCCCACTAACTTCTCCATTTTCAATAAATTTGGCATTAGCAGTTTCAACAATTATTGGACTATGGTTTGGACAATAAAACTTATACCCTTTAGATTTCTCTGGGTAACCACTAACAGTTCGAGAATCTAATTTTCTTTCATGTGGATTATAGACTCGTGCTTCTGCTGGGCATCCCCAAACATAAAGGTGCCTCATACTAGGTTTCCTACCGGCCCACAACTCAAAAGGAGTTTTAGGAACCGCCTTACTAGGAATCCTGTTCAGCAAATACACAGCAGTTTTAAGTGCATGCATCCACAAGGTTTTGAGTAATGAGGAATTACTCATCATCCTCATAACCATGTCCATTAATGTTCTATTACGCCTTTCTGCAACACCATTTTGTTGAGGTGTTCCTGGCATAGTGTATTAAGCACATATGCCATGCTTTTCAAGAAGTTTAGCAAATGGACCAGGACATTGTCCTGACTCATCATATCTACCATAATACTCACCACCTCTATCAGACCTAATAATTTTCACTTTCATATCTAATTGCCTTTCAACCTCGTTAATAAATACTTCAAGAGCATTTACAGCTTGATATTTTTCTTTAAGAAAGTAGACATATCCATACCGTGAAAAATCATCTATAAAGGTGATAAAGTATTTCTTGCCACTAAAGGATGGAGTATCAAAAGGTCCACATATATCAGTATGTATAATTTCAAGGAGCTGAGTGCTTTTTGTGGATTTTTTTTGTTATGTTTGGTTTGCTTTCCCTTAATGCAATTCACACATATATCAAGATCAGTAAAATCTAAATTCGGAAGAATTTCATCTTTTACTAATCTTTCTAATCTTTCTTTGGATACATGACCCAAACGCTTATGCCACAAGTAAGCAAAACTTTATTTTATTATGCTACGCTTACACCCAACAGAATGTTTAACACAAAATAGGGATTCAGAAAACTTAACATCCAGTTTCAATTTATATAAACCATCAATAAGAATTCCAAAGCCAATACAGTAATTATGTTTAAATAAATTGAAACAACCATGTCCAAACTCAAAATCAAACCCACATTCATCAAATTTTGAAATTGAAATTAAGTTTCTATAAATTGAAGGTACATAGAGAGTTTGCATTAGATCCAACTAATAGCTAGAATCTAACACTAATCTATAAGTCCCCATGCCTTCAATTGAGACCTTTTTTCGATTTCCCATAAGTAAGAAGTTCTCAGTTGAGTTTGTGGTTTGGATTGAAAGGAATCTCTGCATCATATTGGAAACATGAGTTGTAGCATCAGAATCAAGCCACCAAGAATTAGAAGAAACTTCAGTTAAGTTTAGTTCAGAACATACAAAAAGGTCAGAAGTACCTTTCTTTTCGAACCAAGCTTTTCGTTTAAGACAATCTTTCTAATAATGTCCATCCCTTTTACAGAAGTGACATTTATTTGTCTTTTGTTCCTTCTTATTTGCATTCACAACCTGTGATACTTTAACAGGCGCTTTCTTCTTAAATTTCTTGGCCCTTGGCTTACTTGCTCCTTGACCCATAAGATTAATTGAATGAACTCCTTGCTTCTTAAGTCTTGTTTCTTCTTGAGTAAGCATACTAGGCAATTCATTAATATTCCACTTGTCATTTATAGTGTTATAGTTAATTTGAAAAGGCCCATACTCATAAGGTAACGAGTTCATTATGAATTGCTGCACTAAGAAGGAGTCATCAACTATCATTCCTAGGGTCCTTAATTTTGCTGTAATATTAGTCATCTCTAGGACATGTTGCTGCATACTACGTGACCCATCATACTTCATGGTCGTGAGTTCAATCATTTATGTGCCAGTAAGAGATTTATCAGCAGAACGGAAATGTTCTTCCACAAGCTTAAGATACTCTTTAGCAATCTCAATTTGTGGAATAGTAGTCTTAATGTTGTTAGCAGTCGTCATTCGCATAAAGCTAAGACATAATCTGTTATATCTTTCCCATGCTTTATAGTTTGACTTTTCTTCCTCACTGCACCTATCAGTAATGGCAGTAGGCTTTTCTTCTAATAGTGCTAAGTCAAGATCCAAAACACCTAAGTGAAAATTGACTTGTTCGCACCATTCAAAAAAGTTCAAACCATTGAACATAATAACAGAAGAAGCATGCGAATGAAGAGAAATAGCTGCACAAACATAAAAGCCCAATCAATTATGGATTCAAATATTTATAATATCAAAATATATTATAGGTTTCCTTTGGGTGAACCTAACAATATATTTATCATCATTAAATGCTTTGAAACTTTCATATAAACATTGTCAAATATAATTAGCATCTTTGGATACATAATTATATTTAACAATTAACCATTAATATTCTTTAATTATATTTATTAGCCACATAATATTGATTTACCTTTGGGTAAATCAAATTCACACTAATAAATATAATTTACGTAATATGGTTTATATAAATAAACCAAAACATTATTTTAATAATAAATGATCACCTTAGTGATTAACATTTATTATTAAAGGAGGTGCACATTAATATTTTAATAATAAATGACCACTTTAGTGATTAACACTTATTATTAAAATAAATCAATTAATTAGTTTGGTCACTTTGGTGACTAACAAACTATTAACCTTCATATTCATTCACTATCTGTGAAGGAAAATATATAGATCTAAAGTTTTACATAATATAGATATATATATCTTTGTGAATTTAATTATTCACAAGATATTAACCTCATGCATAATAGAAAACTTCTTTATATCTAATACACAATTAGCCATAAGTAAGTAAAGTCGTACATAACTTTTACTTACACAGAAACATACTTTGGGCTATTCATAAAAAGAATAGTAATTAACTTTCCAAACAAACATAAAGGAAAGTTGATGCAGGAATTAAGCAATTAATCAAATTACTGAAATCGCCATCGAAACAAATAAAATATTAATTTAATACTGAGGCGATATCAAAAATTTCTTTTCTTTATTTACTTAATTGTCATAAACATCAAACCAATAAAAATTCCTTATTTCTTCATGCTACCGAGAAACATAAAGCAGTAAATCTTGATTTGCAATGAGTCATACATAAACCATAAATCAAAACACATTTGTGAAACATAACTTTGATTTGCGTGAATCATGTTGTAAAAACACATACGCAAAATTCAAAAAAATAATTATATGGATAGATTATTTATTCTACAACCAATCGCTCTGATACCACATGTAAGTTCTTAAGATCAACATAAGTTCGTAAAATCAACATCATGAAAAACATAAGAATAACTATCATGATATCGACATTCATAATTTTTGGATCTTTGAATAAATAATCTTCACAATAAACAATAACATAAACATGTACCTGATGCGGAAGACGTCATGATCGAAGAAAGTCGAAGAATTGCCGAATCTCTAATAATCGGTTTCTCTCGCTTGATCTCTCTTCCAATACCAGTCTCGATAGAAAAGACTTACTTTCGTGTATATTTATAGAGATAGAGAGAGGACCAATTAATACATATGTTACTTTTAAAACATAACATCTATCGCGTTACATAAATGATATTGATGACATTAATTTCACTATTAATGTTAGAATTTAAAACGAACCATAAATGCAGGTAATTAATTTTAACGTTAAAGATATATAGCCATTATTAAGGTCATAAATTTTGACATTAGTATGACCATTAATGAGGGCCATAAATCTTACATTTCTCTGCTTCTTTCTTTAATGTTTCTTCCACGATCCGCCACCATTCCTTCCACAATTCGGCGACATCTTCTTCCACTGTTGAGGCCGTCGTCATCTTCCCCTGTCGAGACTGCAGCTGTTTTCCATGCACAAGCACAACACCATCGTCTTCACTACTATCTACTATCGTTGAGGTAAGTTCTATGCACTCTCTCCTTTCTCTCTTCACCGTTGGTCTTCCTGCAAACCCAAACATTTTTGCCGTTGTCTTCACTGTTTGTTCTTGATCTTCACATCATGTGGTTACTTCATCTATGTGATGCTCATTAGGAGATGCATTCATGGGCATAGGGGTGGCAATGGGTCGGGTACCCACGTTGCCACCCAAAACCCGAACCCGACCCGAATTCAAAACCCGATACCCGAACCCGGGTTGGGTATTTAATCGGCCGATTAAATAAAATAAAAATTATTTATTATTTATATTTTATAAAACATAATTTAAAAATAAAAATAATAATTAATATATTTATATAATAACTATTTATTATTATTTTTATATTTTTACTAATAATAAATATTTATATAATAGTTATTTTATTATTATTTATATTTTAATAAAATTATATATATATTTATTTATTATTGAAATATGGTATCGAGTACCGGGTACCCGCATCACTAAACCCGAACCCGATTAAAACCAACCCATCAAACCCGAACCCGTCCTATTTAAATAAATGGATACCCGAACCCTGTGTAAACGGGTCGGGTCGGGTACCTAAATGGGTCGGGTCGGGTCAGGTACCCAACCCCGATGGGTAATTTTGCTAGCCCTACCTAGGCAAAGGCAACTCAATGTGCCGTAGCTGTAGCTGGTGTCATCAGTTGGCATCTTGTAAATGGTTCAGTTATTTATATGTATAAATTGATGAACTTTGGTTCCTTGTTTACGTCTGATCCATCACAGCATTTGGCATATCCTTAGAACCCGATCTTCACCTCCAAAATGGCACAAGCAGTTTGAGGTAAAGAGGACACATTTGGCTACGCTCAATTCATCAAGGAAGTGTTAGTGGGGAATTTTTCAGAAATTAATTTTATAATAATTTTGCATGCGTTTACTCAATATTAATTAGCTAATTTGCATAAATGAAAAGAAGAGTTCAAGAATGAAAAACTCAGAAGAGCGTTATGGTTTGCCTTTAGATGAAAGTTTCGAGCTCTCGTATAAGTTGATTTTGAACTGAACACCCAGGATACGACCGAGATACTCCTCATGTGGGTCACGACTATGGAGAAGATGACCAAACACTCTTTCAATATTAGAGCAACAGAAAACCAAGAACCAAAGAAGAAAAATTGGGAGAAAATCGTTGTCTGACTTCTACCGAGGTTTAGCAGCCTTTTAACAGGCTAAAACCAATGACAAAAAAAATCCAATGTTAACCATGTTAACATTACGCACTTAATTGGCTAATCAAACATAAAATTAAGTATTTACCAATTTCAATCAATCGGCTCATTGAAAACCAATTGCATTTAACGGGTAACAATTAAATTCAGGCACAAATTTAATTAGCAAGATGGATGGCGAATATTAATTCAATCAAACATTGAATTTGATTTGCAATCCCATTAATATATAAATTGAGAGGAAAAGGCTAACATTTCATCGAAATTTCCAAATCTTCCATTTTCGTTCAACAGCAAGTCGGTTAGAGTTGGGTTTGGGAGTTAGATAAAAAATTAAGTACTCAAATCTGTTGTAGTTATAATAGTGCACGGGATTTTTTAATTGCCTAGCAAACTAAAGAATAAGTAATTAAAAGAAAAGAGAAAGAATAACTTTGCTTCATTTACAAGTTAAATTGCTATTTAAGCTCCTGATTACTGCTATTATAAATACATAGAGAACTAAAGAATGTGTAATTAAGAGAAAAAGAAAATGAGAAGGCACACGCAAACATTGATTCCTTAATTGCAGATCATGCATCAATTAATTAATTAACTAAAGAATCAGTAATTAAAAGAAAAGAGAACGAGTAACTTTGCTTCACGTGCTAAGTTAATTGCCATTTCAGCTCTTCCATTCCTACAGCTATAAATACATACACGAGCAATAACATCCATCCATTCATCCATCCATCCATCCATCCATCCACAGACTAACCACAGCCTGGCAATGGCATATATAAAAGGGCAATTGAGGCACATCTCGCTGAAATTGCTGCCTTCCCCTGAGATTAAATTGATGGGCCAGTAGCTCCGCATCTCAAACCACTTAGATATGACCTGTGATACCCTGTGGGCCATCAATGCTATTGTCATCCTTAATGCCAATCTATGTGCCGTCAAGCAGCCAGAGTTGAGAAAATGGGTTCAGATGTCAATGCCGCGATCGTGGACGTTCAAAACATTCTTGAAGTCATCCAAGATTTTTATGAGCTGCCCACCCAGCAAAAACAAGAGGTAACGACATCTCCTAGTTTGTTACTACATGCCAGCAGTATAAGAACTAGTACCTTTTTTATTTGTCCCTCTCGCCATACCATTCTAGTTGACCTCTAGCAGATTGCACAGAGTTTGAATTGCCTACTAAGTAGGAGTCGCTTTTTGGCCTCCACCTTGATATGATAGATTCAATGGACCCAAACCAAGCTGAATACTTGTCTATTATGCAGCAAGAGGTGGTAGGAAGAGATGCAATATGAATAAAATTTTCAAAATTATTTTTTGGTTACAAAAAGGACAATCATCAGCATATATTAGTGACGATGAACCTTTTGTTGTTGCAATAACTGGTGATATAAAGATAGGAAAATCCATCTTGGCTCGCATGGTTTATCATCACCCTTTAGTTCGTGAAGTATTCGAACATCAAATCTGGGTAAATGATTTAAATTACAAATTTTTCCTATTTCATCATAAGCAGATCGCTAGAGAATGTGCCAAGCACCTAACAGAAACGACATCGTCAAATGTTGATATTTGGGATCTCATCCGTCAGTCACTTGCCCAATCAAGATTTTTACTTATTTTGGATGGTTTTGGATTTATCGAAGTGCAGAAGAAAGACAAGTTGGAGGAACTTATGAAAAACCTCTTTTGCTTAGGTGCTCCAGGGATATATCAAAACTCTTGTAGGTTTGATGAGCGTAGGTAAATTGTTCTGAAATACTCTTGTAGGCTTTCATCAGCATCTCCAACCAGGGCCTAACAATACAAACGATCCAACAAAGTAGAGAGGCTTCCAATCTTTTTCTAGATGTGGGAGTGTAAGATACCGAGTAGAAAATCTTAAGACATGGAACTTACATCATCACCAGCATAACCAGTCTGATCGTAAACCTCTCTTTTCTCCTCATCTCCTAGAATAGATATTACTTTCTGCAATTGTTGAAATTTGTCTTTCGCTTCGTAAAAATAAAATAAAAAATGCATAAATAAACCAGTGAAAAGCCACATTGATGAAATTAACCAAGAATTGATCGGCGCATCATCTGCACCTCATCACCAGGATTTTTATCCCGATGAAGACGCAATGCCAATTTATTTTATAGTAAGCCTTCTTTATTTCCTGCTGAGATGCTGTCCTCTCGACTCCCAGGATCTGCAGGAAAAATTACATTAAGGCTACCAAACCATGTTTTACATGTTAAAATTATGACAGGATATTCTACCAAGCAACAAGACCACAAATATCATAGAGTGGCAATGAATAATCCATGTCTACTCATAAATATAATAAAATATTTATAATAAAATTGAATGCCCGTAGCCATGGGGTTGAAGGTGAAATATTGGGGCTTATGAGTTTGGTATGCTCAATTGCAAGTGCTACTGAGTGTTACCCACTTCTACCCCCCAAAGAATTCACCACCAACACTAAATAGATATAAAATCCTGCATCATTGGTTGATTGCATTTTTTTTATTGATATTAGGCATGTCTCGCCCCTTGCGCTAAGATCTTTGTTGTTTGAGAAGCTTTGAAACTGTCTCTTAACTGTACTTTAAATTCCAATGATTTGGATGTTGAATTTATGTAATTGGTTACTTGATTGACGATTTGACCCCCCTCTAGGATTTGAAAAACATTTGTTTGATATTTAACTCTTTATATAGGCATTAAGTTTAAAAGTAAAACATAGCAAAATTCTAAAATAAGTCTACCAATTTGGAAGATATACCTCTTTTTATACTTCTCTAACACCTTAATAATACTTGAAAAATGACTCTATCCCAAATAGGCGGTGGTATACAATCCTCTAATAAAATTATTAACCAATTTTTTAAAATTATTTTTTTTATTAATTTTACCAATTTTTTAAAATTATTTTGTTTATATTAAAATTTTTTCAACCATTATTAGAAAATTATTGACTAATTTGACTATTACAAGGAAGACGGAGATAATATATACGCATTTTTTAGGTGAGAGAGAGAAAAAATAACTATATCAATGCATTTGAACTCCACATTATTATTATTTTTTACCAAGAAAATTTTCTTCAAAGCCATACACGAATCATTACCTTCACTTAATAGCATTCAAACCATGAAATGCCCTTCTTCGTCTAAATGCTAAGCCCAACCCTGTAAACACCTATGAAAATGTATATGAAGATTACAATGACAAGATAAATGTAACAGATGGTTAGAAGATAAGGATCTATAACTACCTCATGAAAACGGTGACAAAACAATGTTCCTTTGCTTCCATACTAGTCTCCCTTATAGCAGTTTTCGCCCTAGGCTCAATATCTCACTAAAAAGTCCTTTATAATCCTTCCAAAGTCCCCTAAAATTTTTAGGAAACTTCCATATGTACGTCCTTGAAAATAAGAATAAGCCAAATCGGGACAAAAAATGGAAAGAAATCTTGAGAGGAGGACAAATGTGGTCATGACTATAATCACAGCCTGGCTATGATCCTTCCTGTGCACTTTATGCAAAATCAAACAATTGGTGTTATTGCTGTGATCATCATTAGTGGCAAGTTGTGATTCATTCATGGCTTGGCTATGATCCTTCTTGTGCCCTTTATGGAAAATTGAACCGTGGGCGTTATTGCTATGATCATCATTAGTGGCTAGCCATGATTCCTGTTATGTAGATCTTGTGATTAGGTAGACATCTTCACATCAATAATTGTTATTGCAACCTAGTCATGATTCTCTCTAGACTCATCCAAAGAATATGATCATGATTGTAGTCACCGATTGGTCATGATTTTCTCCAAAAGCTCTGATTCACAAGGAAGGAATTTGATAGGAAGCTTTGTCTGAATCATCTTTAGTATAAAATCTTCTCAAATCCATCAGATTTTGGCAAATTTTGGCATTCTTTTATGAAATTTCACATAAATAAAAGAATTTGTAGATTTTGAATAATTACAAGTAATTAAGGCTAAATAGATGCAAAAGTGATAAATTTGGATTTATTTTAATAGTTAAAATATACTGAAAATCCTAAATAAATACAAGATAACAATGACCCTCTTGCACCCATTCAATTTTCTTAACCAAAATTGAAAATTGATAAAGAAATTTTAAATTAAATGAATGAAGGTAATCCTTGAAAATAAAATAAAAATAATTGGACCCCAATTGGTAGAAGCCAAGCATCCCTCGTCAACTTCATCCATGTTGGACTAAAAAAAGGTCATTATTGCAAGTAGCTTTTCTTATCTAACGCGAGTGATGGCAAAAGAGATCCTAGATTATTTTCCTTATGTAACTTAAAAAAAATAGTTTATAAGCTAAGATTGCCAAGAATCTTAGAATGCTAAATTTGTATACAAGGTAAAAGAGGAGACGGATTTATAATTAAATAAATATTTAAAAATAATCATCAATAGGGATCCTAGAGTATTTGATTAGAAATTTAATTAAGTATAATAGATACTGGCATCTAGCGTCTATTTATAACCTTTATAATCTATATACTTTTCCCCTTGTAAAAAAGGCTTATGAAGCTAAGAAAGCAATTCCATAACCATGGTAAATTATTATTAAGTATAATGTTGCATAGTGATGCAAGGTTTATGAATCATTTATGGCTCATTTATGACTTGATTATGTTTAAACAAAACGTACATAACTTGATATCACATTATATTCACCATTCGTGTTATTATTATTATTATTATTATTATTGTTTTGCCGTTCTTGCTACTTGCCTAGCAAAGTAAGCAAAGTAAGAATGAGTAACTAAAAGAAAAGAGAGAATAACTTTGCTTCTCTTGCTAATTAAAAGAAAGAAAAGAAAAAGGAAAAAAAAAGTTTGATTCCTTACTTGTAGAACATGCATGAATTAATTAATTAATTAATTTATTCATTAACTAAAGAATCTGTAATTAAAACAAAAGAGATAGAATAACTTTGCTTCACGTGCAAATTAATTGGCCTTTAAGCTCTTCCATTCCTACCGCTATAAATACATACACAAGAGTAACAACGTTCATCCATCCATCCACAGACTAACTACAGCATGGCGATACCATATATAGCAGTGCACTTGAGGCACATCTTGCTGAAATTGCTGCCTTCCCCTGAGATTAAATTGGTGGGCCAGCAGCTGCGCATCTCAAACCACTTAGACATGATCCGCGACAGCCTGTGGGCCATCAATGCTGTCATCTTTGATGCCAATCTACGTGCCCTCAAGCAGCCAGAGTTAAGAAAATGGGTTCAGGATGTCAATGCAGCGATCGTGGATGTCCAGAATATTTTTGAAGTCATCCAAGATTTTTATGAGCAACCCGCCCAGCAAAAACAAGAGGTAACGACATCTCCTTTTTTGTTACTACATGCCAGCAGTATGAGAACTAGTACCTTTTTTATTAGCTCCTCTCGCCATACCATTCTAGTTTACCTCAAGCAGATTGCACAGAGTTTGAATTGCCTACTAAGTAGGACAGTCATTTTTGGCCTCCACATTGATATGATAGATTCAATGGACCCAAACCGAGCTGAATACTTGTCTATTCTGCAGCAAGAGGTGATAGGAAGAGATGACGATATGAATAAAATTTTAGAAATTATTTTTCAGTTACAAAAAGGACAATCATCAGCGTATAATGATGGACCTTTTGTTGTTGCAATAACTGGTGTAGAAAAGGTAGGAAAATCCATCTTGGCTCGCATGGTTTATCATCACCCTTTAGTTCGTGAAGTATTCAAACATCGAATTTGGGTAAATGATTTAAATTATGAATTTGCCTTATTTGATCATAAGCAAATCGCTAGAGAATGTGCCAAGCACCTAATAGAAACGATATCATCAAATGTTGATATTTGGGATCTCATCCGTCAATCACTTGCTCAAACAAGATTTTTACTTATTTTGGATGGTTTTGGATTTATTGATGAGGAGAACAAAGACAAGTTGGAGGAACTAATGAAAAAGTTCTTATCCTTAGGTGCTCCAGGGAGTAGGGTCATCATAACTTGTTACCCTTATTTTATTGTACAAAATGATCCAATAGTATACTCTGAAAAAATATATCATATTGATGATGTATCAAAAGATCTATGCACCAAAATATTCTTGAGATATGCAACACCAACGACACAACGTGATCAAGCAAAAAAAATTTCTTCCTCTACTTGGATAACAGATTTGGAAAACCTCACTGACAAGGCAGGAAAGTATTACACTCCATATCGAGCAAAAGGCATTGGCCTAATATCGAGACACTATAGATTGAGCGATGATCAAAATGACTACGCAAGTTTGATTCGAGCGCATTATAATTCATATACATCAACACAAACATTTTTGTATGGGAAATTGTTTAGATCATTTCGATCGTCATTTGCTAACAGTTATTTTGATATGCTCATCGCTGAAGACATATGTACCTATTCAAAAAATTATGAAGAGTTTGTACCAGAAATAAAATATCATTCTATGGCTTACTATCGGCATCTACCGGAGTGTTCTTCTTTTGATGACATTGACGTGAACCAGTACATCTACAATTTTAGCAGAAAATATATTCAAGAATTTAGAATTCCACAACAGTGCCGTTATTTATGCATATGCATCGATTTGGACACTAGCACTATTTTAAATAATTTGCCAATTAGGATTGCCAACAATCTTAGGATGCTACTATTGTACAAGGCAAAAGAAGATATCTACTTGATACATCAAGAAGCATTCTCAATAGAGATCCCAGAGTCAAACCTCAAAAATTTAATTATACTGAGCATAATAGATACTGGCATCCGGCAATTACCAAATAGACTTAGCAAGCTGCTTCGTTTGAGATACCTCAATATTTCAGAGAAGGATATGAAAGAGCTTCCAGAATCTATTCATGACCTTTATAATTTACGTGTTTTGAGTTTATCTCATTGTGAAAAGCTTTTGAAGCTACCAAAGAAAATTCACAATCTTGCTAAACTTCAAATTCTAAGATTATCTTATTGCACAAGACTTCAAAAGCTACCAAAATCAATTAGCAACTTGGTGAACCTACAAGTGCTAGATATCGAAGCTTGTCATTGGCTTACGGAGTTACCTAAAGATTTGAGATACTTGAAAAGGCTAAGAAGCCTAAATATGATTGGATGCACATCATTGACTAAAATACCTCTTGGAATTTCTGAATTGACTGATCTTCAGCTTTTGTCGGGTTATACAGTACATGACTATGATAGTAGAAGCTTAGCATTAAAGGAGTTGGAATCTCTAATACATATTGAAGAATTGCATATACGGCACCTGGAATGTGTGCTAAACATAAATGATATTACAAGTGTAAATTTGAAGGAGAAAAAATATATAGAGAATTTAGTGTTACACTGGGAATGGTGGAATATGGATGTGAGAGCACATGACTTGATACAATCTCTTAAAGTACTTGACAACTTCCAGCCTAATGTCTCACATTTGAAAAGCTTGGAGATCATTTCGTATTTGGGTATGCAATTTCCCAATTGGATGATGATGGAAAAGCAACTTTTTCTTTTCAAGTATTTGGGTGAGATAAGATTAATAAATCTCAAAAGATGTGAAAATCTACCATCACTAGGTATACTACCTTTACTTGGTATTCTTGAAATGAGTGGCTTGGACTCACTAACTCATGTGGGCAGCATAATATCTGATGATGCAGTCACACTTTCTCATTTGACAAAGCTCACCTTATCTATGATGCCTAATCTTGTGGAATTGAATGTACGATGCCGCTTTCTTAGAGTATTTACACTAATCCATTGTCCTAAGTTAAAAAGACTATTTGGATTTGAATTGGCCAATAAATTGATTATATGGTTACCAAGTAAGATGTTGGAGCAACACTCTGCATGGTTTCAGAGCATATTCTTATATATTAAAGAGTTGGAAATAGTTGCATGTCATGAGCTGAGGTGGTTGCCAGAAGACATCAAGAATTGTTACAAACTTTAAGAATTATCAGTGATTAGATGTAGCAAAATACTCTCCATGCCTGATTGGTTGCAAAAAATGCCACATCTATTGAAAGTTTTATTATTAGGTTGCACATCAATATCATACGTTCCAGATGAGCTGAAATAAAAATTGAAAGATTACTTTGTTATCGAAGGATGTCCCAAGCTACAAGCTCTACCTAGATGAATCAAGCATTTTAATTTTTTACTCTCTATTTGTTTTGTTAATGGAGAAGTATGAATGATAATTTATTGTTATCTGATTATTGTATTTACCGTTTGATCCTGTTCTAGCATTCTTTGATATAGAATGAGTCAAATATTATATGATGGCAACCTATTCAAAAGCCATAATTTCTCATAGCAGAAAACAAAAATACCTTAGAATTATTTAAATGCCCGCAGAGGTATTACAAAGGTTGAAATGATGGGAATCTATTCAAAAATCATTTTATGGAGAGGATGAAAAATAACTGGTAGAGGTGTTACAAAGATTTAGATACTTTAATTTTTTAAAACAAATTTAACATAAATTTGAAGAAATTAGAACACTTTCGCATTACTTAAAAATACCTCAAAAGTGGCTGTATAGTGTAACTTAGGTTTTTACCATATTCATTCAAATAAATTGGAAAGGTGCTATTAAAAAATAATTTTGTAGCATTAAAAATAAATTTTTTTTTTTTTATACTAAACACGCTCTGCAAAAAGCCAAGCTAAAGTTTTTAGATGTTTTAACTTGAAATAAATTTTATAATCATCATTATTCTGTCTCTATAAAGTTTTTATTTTTTTAACTTTAAATTTTATAAAGTGTAGCCTTCACCTTTCCATTACTAATAATATATTATGTAGAATGCCAAAATATCTGACAAAATGTAACCAAAATTTTAAATGACATTAATTCAAATGAAACTCAATGGTGTTATTACTAAAATTTGAAATAACAAAATCCATATAGGATTAAAAACAAAACACCTTATTATTACTAAAACACTATATAATTAGCATAAAGATACTTTATTAAGGTGAAACTCAATGTTTTTGTTATTAACCTATTTAAGATTTATAAATCCATTAAAATAAATCTATATAGATGCTTGTAATAAAAAAAATAATAAAAAAAGATAATATAGACTTTAAAAATTAAAACACTTCACCTTTAATAAAAAATACTATATAAAGACCATATACACCTTAATAACCTAGGTTTTTATACGTTATCAATTCATATGAAATTTATATTCACTACTAAATAACTCTATAAATTTTTCCACAAAGAAATAAATTGAATAGAAAATTAATATAGATTTCAAAGTCAAAACACCGTAATCCTACTTTACACCTTATAAGGAGACAAAACTCATTTTTAAATGCTATAAATTAAAATAAGAGTACTGAATATTATAATTATTGTAATTAGTATAATGGTGTTAACAAATGAAAATAGGTACAATAAATATTAGAAATTAAATGGTGTCTACTTTTCATAGCGAATATTTAATGTCTTGATTTGAGATATTTAGTGGATTATGAATAAACTCATTTTTTTAAAAAAGACATTAAAAATATTTTAATTTATTTATGTTGTTTTAAGTTAGATTTATACGCCCATGTAATTTAAAAATATTTTTTATTTCTTATTTTTTAATTAATAATTTACTATTCCTCTCCTCAGATAATATTCTTATATGATGAAAAAAAAACTGATAATAGCAACAAAGTTTAAATCATTCAAGAAAAATATAGGCGTGAAGTTTGATATTTCATAAGCTATGTGTTGTCATATAGTGGTCAAACCTGATCTATGTGCTCAAACATAAGCTAAAGTTTAATCGAAAACTTTAAAGAGAATTGAAAACAAAAGTGAGGGTTTGAGTAGAAAACTATGTGCAGAGATTTAGGACTAAGATTAAATTTACATGGTAGAAGAGTCAAGCATCTTAATTACTTATTTGCATGGTAGATTAAATTTAAATTAGCCCATGTATAGTGCTCTATTAATTACAAGTGTAAAGCCTTGAACCTATGCTCTATTTGTTTTGTTAATCGACAAGTATGAATAATAATTTATTGTTATATGCTTATATTTATCATTTGGTCTTCTAACATTCTTTGATATGGAATTGGTCATATTTTATGGTGGCAACTTATTCAAAAAGTAAAATCTCTTAGCATAAAATAAAAATACCTTTAATCATTTAAATGCATGTAGAGGTGTTACAAAGATTTAAATGATGGGAATCTATTCAAAAATCATTTTACGGAGAGAATGAAAAAACAACTTGTAATTAGAATACTTTAAATGCTTTCAATTTTTTAAACAAATTGAAGATAATATTGAAATTAGAACACTTTATCATTAGGGAAAAATACCATAAAAGTGGTTGTATAGTGTAACTTAAATTTTTACAATATTCATTAAAATAATTTTATTTGCAATGTTCTATTGAAAGGTAATTTGTATAAAACTATTGCCAAAATAAAATATAAAAAAATATATGTAATTGTAGCATTACAAAAAATTATTTTTTACTAAACACACTCCACAAAAGTCTAGCCAAAGTTTTCAGATATTTTAACTTTAATTAAATTTCATCATTATGGTGACTATTTACAGGTTATCATAAGGAAATAATTATAATAAAATTGAATTTTTATATATATTTAAAAGAGATGACAATTTATCATTGTTGTAGACAAAATATCTCATAAATGTATTCACAGGATTTGTGCGAGGTCCAAATTATGTATTAAAAAAAATGAAAGTAGAGACAGTTTAGAACATGGAAAAAGTCAAACATTAGAAATGGTTGATGGTATCACATGCATGAAAGTCAAACATATGCAAGCCATGAATGCTAAAAGGCGAAGGTTAATAACTTAAATGATTCTTTCATATTGCAACTTCACATATCAAAGAGTCGGTGATGTGACATTGTGATAAGATGAGAGCCATTGTTGGTGTCCTAGTATTTTAGCGTTGTTCTCTTCAATCAGCCACCTATAAGCAGGGGCAAGATGTTTATAAACAAAGAAATGGAAGAACTAAACTTCATACTTGAAAAGAAAAAAAAACAAATTGGCCCTGTTGAGAGAACATAACATGTATTTTTTTAGTTAATGAAATTACAAGCATGGTCATCGTGAGCATAAACACGAAAGCACCGTGACAATAATTTCAAATAGAATTTGTAAGGTAGAACAAAGGAAACAATATAACAAAGTGTTCTCTTGTGCCATGATCATCGTGAGCATAGTAGATATCTTGTAAACCTGAGGAGGGGAGAGTTTTGGTATGGGGTGGACAAGAGAGGCACATGGATCAATAGGAGTGGGGATGTGGTTACGAGGCAAAGAGTAAGGATCATGGGGAGCGGGTGGGATCGGATCTAGGTATTATGGAATCCGCCCTAAACCTAAACCCAAACTCAATCCAAAATGTTATTTTGCTAAATTATATATATATTAAAAATTCTAATTTTATCGCCCTCACTCCTCCCTCACTGGAGTGAGGGCTATTTATTCGGTTCGAACCGAATCAAATCGAACCGATTAGAGATAAATCAAACTGATTTTATTTCAATGGCAACAACCCGAATCCGAATCGAATTACTCTTAAACCGAATAAAAACCGAATCAACTAACTTTAGTCGATTTAAACCGATTTAAACCGAATAAACTTTGGTTTTTTTTTTTTCCGATTTCTGGCGCAGTTGTTTTGGTTGGTTTAAGGTGTTGGCGTCCGCAGCGGCGATGGATGATTTGCCTGGGACAGGAGCAAGGGCGGAGGTCGCGGTCGCGAAAGCAGTACTTGTGCAGAGCTCCGACTCCGATCAACCTAAGGCCGTCAAGCTCCGCTGCTCCCTCTGCGAAACCGTCTTCTCGGCGTCCAACCCCTCACGCACTGCTTCGGAGCACCTCAAACGTGGAACTTGCCCCAATTTTGCCTCTCCCTCTTCCGCCTCCGCTGCTGCTGCCGCCTCCGAAGCCCATCTCTGTTATCCCACCTTCTTCTTCCTCCAACAGCCGCAAACGTTCAAGTTGTCTACTCTACCCCGCCGCCTCTGCTGCTGCCTCCGCCGCCATCACACCTGGTCCTATCGGGTGGGAAGGAGGACCTCGGCCCACTGGCGATGCTGGAGGACAGTGTCAAGAAGCTGAAGAGATCCAAGGCCGCACTCCCTTTCCAAAGCCCAGGCGGACTCCGCCCTCTCCCTCCTCTCCGATTGGTTCCACGAATCCGCCGGCTGTGGCGCTGTATCCCTGTCCTCAGTCGAGCATCCCAAGTTCCGCGCCTTCCTTGCCCAGGTGGGTCTGCCGCCCATCTCCCGCCGAGACCTTGCCGGCCACCGCCAAACCGCATACTCCAGCATTTGGGACGGCGACGACTGGGCCACTAGAGGAGGGCTCGTAAAGATAGACTGGAAGAGGGCATCGTTCACGGCGAGATACCAACAAGTGGGCTTGAGGGCGTGTCCATGGACGCGGAACGGTGGATAACCGATTAAGTAATATTTTTTTTCTTAATTAAAGCGTAATCAGTTCGATTCGGTTTATACGGTTTTTGGAAAATGAAAACCGAAACAGAAACGATTTGAATTCAATTTCGACTACAATGAATCGAACGGACCCGAATTAGACAAAACCGAATCGAACCGACTAATTCAGTTCGGTTCGATTTGGTTTATTGGGTTGAACCGATTAACTGACACCCTCATAAATTCTAAATTTCTCTCTTCATCACTTGAATCACTTCTTAGTTTGTATTATATATACGTGAATTATTTTTAAGTCAAAATATATGCCATTTTCTTTTGGGCAATGGGTTAAAAGAATGCAAAATAAATAAAAATTTATTTATAACAAATTATAAAAACAATAAGAGTGTGTTTTCTTGAACGGATGAAAAACAATAAGAAAAGGAATAAAACTCAAGAGGAGAAGAAAAATATATAGACGTGACTCTCATGTGTGTGTTCCACTCTACCGCATGCGGACATAGACTTGTGTCCGGCATGTGGGTGAAGACGGTGGGCGAACGACGCTGCTAATGGCTCCAGCAGCATGCAGCATTTGCGGTGGGAAAGGGGTGCAAAGTAGATAGGAGCTCCGGTGGTGGCAAAGGGTAACACTCCCTTGATTCATGTGCAATTATAAATTTTGTTTGTTTATTGTGAGCT
The DNA here is from genome assembly GCA_027563935.2 of Costus lasius. NCBI lineage: Eukaryota > Viridiplantae > Streptophyta > Magnoliopsida > Zingiberales > Costaceae > Costus > Costus lasius. The sequence goes on from CM050452.1 coordinate 71,350,662, forward strand.
GAGTCAAATATCAAGATAGATCCAAAAAATGCACGGTTGCAAGTGGAAATAACATTATGTATTTAAGAGAGAAAAAAATATAAATTTAATTATGAAATACAAATGATTTTAGATTAAGGTCCTTCCTACAATATACTTTTTTTAACTTATTCATCCCAAAGTTCTCCATAAATGCCATGTTGTGCATACAATGTTTATATTTATTGGCTAACATCGAATAATTATATTAATATTATAATAATTTCATATTGGAAGTATCATAGGATTCAAAAATTCTTCTTTATTCTCGATTTTCATTTATCTATCTAACTATTTATGTAGTATGTGGTCTCATTTTGACGGTCTTTATAGTCGAAGATACACTTGTATTGAGAGATGAAGAAAACCCAAGAGCCTGTTTCGTTGCGTTTCGAAGGAGAGAAACAAGGAGGGAAAGGAAAGAAATAGAATTTTTTCCTTCCATTTTGCTTGTTTCAGAGGAAGGAATGAGCAGAAAGGAAAGAAATATAATTCTTTCTCTCCAAAACTGTTCCCTCAAAAAGAGACGGAAATGATTTCCGTTCTCTCGTTCTCTCGCCCGCTCTCACGCCCGACTCTGTCGCCCGACTCCCACGCCCGAATCTCACGCCCGACTCTCGCTGCGTCTTTCCTCCCCTCTCGTTCTCCAGCCGCCCCTCCCCTCTCGTCCGCCAGTCGCCCCTTTCCTCATCCGCAGCCGCCCCTTTCCTCTCGAGCACGCAGCCGCCCCTCCCCTCTCGTCCGCTGTCCGCTATGCTGCATCCGGACGAGCTCGCCCCCTCTCGCCCAAGTTCGTCGTACCATCTCCCCTCTCGTTCGCCAGCCGCCCCTCCCCTCTCGTCCGCAGCCACCCCTTTCCTCTCGAGCACGCAGCCGCCCCTCCCCTCTCGTCCGCTGCCTGCTATGCCGCATCCGGACGAGCTCGCCCCCTCTCGCCCAAGTTCGCCGCACCATCTCCCCTCTCGCCGCGCCTGCGCCCTCTCGTCCAAGATCGTCAGGCGGCTGGAGATGGTGATGGTCGGGACTTAAGAAGATCTGGTGATTTGGTTGATTTGGTGATCCGGTGATTAGTGTCGACCCTGATCTGGGCTAGAACTGGTTCGCAGGTGGGGAAGAAGAAGAACCGGTGATTTGGTTGATTTGGCTAAGGTTAAGAAGATTGTTAATTTTTAATTTTGAATAAGGCTAAGCTTAATTATCCAAGTTGACTGGTCAAAAATTTAATTTAGGTAAGATTTAGTTGATTTGGGTGAGATTTGGGTTTATTTTGACTCAGTCAATAGCTTAGTTGACTGGTCAAAATATTTCTTTCCTTCCATCGAAACACGAGGCCTAAAAGGGAAAGAATTTATTTCTATCCCTCCTTGTTTCCTTTCTCTCCTTATTTCTTTTCTTTCTTGTTTTCTTTCCCTCCTCCGAAACGCAGCGTTAGAAAGGAAGAAGAAAGGGGAGAAAAGATACATGGGAAGAATAGAAAAATGGGAAGAAGGAAAAGCTCGTTCAAGTGCGTTTCACGTGTTCTTCCCACGGCAAGCGGTGACGGTAGAAATCAGGTGACAACAGTTCGGTTGGGCGAGGCCGGAGACAGGGCGACGACGCTGCGATGGGCGAGGGCGGACGAGCAAGGGTGAGTTGCGGCTAGTCGAGGGCAGACGGGGCGACGGCATTGCGGCTGGGCGAGGGCGGACGAGCGACAACACTATTGCTGTGGCGAGGGCGTGCTGCAGCTGGGCGAGGGCGGATAGGGCAACGACGCCGCAGCTAGGCGATTGCAGTTGCGGCTGGGCGAGGGCGGACGAGCGACGGTTCTACGGCTGCGGCGAGGGCAAGTTGCAGTTGGGCGAGGGCGGACAGGGCGATGATGCTACGGCAAGGCAAGGGCGGACGAGCGACGGTGCTACAGTTGTGGCAAGAGAGATGAGAGGTTGAAAGGGAGAACGAGAGATGCGAGAGAGACAAGAAGTTTCGTGAGCAAGCGTCAATCGGGTTTTCTGCCCTATTTGGAGAGAAAAGGTTAAAATCTTTCTCTCCTTTTTTCTCTCCTACCATCCTATTTTTTCTAAATAAATGAGAGAAAAATTTTCTCTCTTTCCCCTCCTATTTTCTCTCCAAAGAAATAGGTTGTTAAAAGGGATAAGGACTCGCTTATATTATTAAATAGTACTAACGATTTTAGTATTCGTTCACAAACCATGGGGAAGCACTTGCTATGCTTACAACCTTCTCTCAAGTACGGTTGTTTGTGAGAGATGCATTGATCCTCTTACAGGTCTCAAAGCAAATACAGGCAATAACAAGGATGGAGTTGCCAGACTTATATCCTTCTCTCAAGCATGCCTCATTGCATTTACTATTTGCCAAGCCCAAGCCATGAAATGTCTTACTAATGCTCGAACATGTCTTTGCGTTAACATACGCTTCTTCCTCTATGACCAAAATTTATATATCAAATAGATAGATAAACAAATAGGTAAGTAAAGAGCTACTAATATACATACGAACAAATAGAAGAAGCAGCACGAGTACGAAAAAGGACACGAATGATTTCTTGACCTCCATTGTTGGCAAAATGAAGCTTGTAGTTAAGGGGTGGAAGGTAACCTTTGGTGGAGCCTTAATTTATAGTGTTCAAAGGGCAAAAAAGTGATTAAAAAAAAGTCATAAATTAAGTTAACGAAAATACTAAGGGTCTGTTTTATTAGGGAGGAAGAAGAGAAAAATAGAAAGAAATTTTTTTTTTCTCTTGATTTGTTAAAAGGGTGATTTGGAGGAAGAGAAAAGGGGACCACTTTTCTCTCCTTTTTTGTTCTCTCCAAAAGAGAGAGAAAACATTTCTCTCTAAAAGGGTATCATTTTTCTTCCCACTTATTTTTCTTCCTTTCCTCTTTACTCTTTTCTCTTTTTTTTTGCCCCCTAATAAAATAGGCCCTAAAAGTAAAGAAAAGGTTATCCTTTCAAGGAAGCTAAAAAATAATAATAATAAAATTATCCAAGTTGGCAAAATACTCCTTAATTTTACAATATTTAGATTAATTCTATGTGTAGTTTACTTTTTACCCTTTCTTTCCTTTTTAATGTGTTCGATACATTCATTTGGAAGATAGATTTCTCATGGGGATTTTATTATAAAAAAGGACTCAATCTGATTTAAATTGAAGTAAAAAAAATAAAACTACTTTTTAGGGGAAAATCATTTGAATTTTAGGGAGAAAAGAAGGGGAAATAATGAAGCATTGGAATAAGACAATTACGAGGATAAATTTAGATAAGAAAATTAATGCATGCCATTAATTGTTTCTGGATTGTTGCATTGATGACCTTTTTTATGTACATGCTTTGCATATGGATTGCATAATTTTTATCATAAATTTGAATTTAAATCGATATTTAATATCTGTTAAATACTAATTCAGATAATCACAGATGATGCTTAATTTAAATTGATATTTTAATATCTATTAAATCGATATTTGGGTGTGTGGTTAATCATAGATGGCGATTAAGTATGACAATTTAACCCAACATAGTTGGGTACACTCGTCTTGGGGAGTTCAGATATCTGATTCGCTTAATGGGACAAGTTTGGATTTTGGTGGGTTGAGTTTGGATTGATACGTGCAAGTACTTGTTGTTACGTTATTTTAAAAACAAACAAAAATATTTTTATTATTAAAATATAAAGTAATAATTATTATATAAATATTATTATCATATAAATTTATAATATTATATTTTATATAATATTTTAAAATAATAGTTACAATTTATTATTTATTTAATCGGGTACATAACGTTTAAACATGTAGAGTTGCATTTATGTAATGTAATTGGGTACTCTACTTGAGTTTCGAGGAGGCTTGAGCATTGAGTAAAAAAATTGATAGCTCACTCGTTGTCATTCCTAATGGTGGTTCACATAGCTCCACCAGATGCGTGAATATTGTGTTAGGAAGTTCATTATTTTTAAATAATATTATTTATTTTCACAAGAAAAACATATAATACATAGTGAACTTAAATTGAAAAACATAATAATATAAAAAATATATTGTATTCGGTTTTTCCATGGTCATTGTAGATAGCAAAATACAGTGAATAATTATATATATAGATAACTTAAAATATAAATAAAATAAAAATAAGCATTTGATCTAGTGGTATGATTCTTACTTTGAGTGCAAGAGGTCTTGAGTTTGATTCTTGGAATGTCTCTTATTTTTTATTAGCTGTGGCCCCGAGGCCCATTTTCAAATACTAAATACACTAACCATAACCAACCAATATAGGGCCGAGTTTGATTCAAAAAAATTAAAAATAAAACTAAAATAATAGTAATAAATAATTTTTAATTAAAAATTAAATTAAATAATAATAATTTTAATAATTTATATTAAAATAAATTTTTTTGTAAAATTTTTGTAAAAGAGAAAATTTTAAATAATTTTAGATTTAATAATTTTTATTAAAATAATAATTTTTAAAAATAATTTTGTCATCAAAATAATGCACGAATGTAGGTGCAGACATGAGATGCAAAATGAAATATAATTATACCTAGAAAACAACCAAAAGTAGCTTCCTCCCAACTTTTTCAAACCTATGCTCCTAGAAGCAACTTGCCAAACACCTCAACTTTTAAAAAATCTACTGTTTTGACTAGCAATATCAAATAGGGTCATAGTTGTTTTGTTAAAGCAATTGTGTTGGCAAGTAGGATAAACTATTGTGCAGTAATATTATACATAAATATTAGATAACACTAATATTATTACACAATGTAATATTAATAACACATCAAGTTCGTACTTTGATAACACAACAAGTTTATAATTTGTACTATACAGCACCAAAAGATATTACACACAACAAAATTATTTTTAGGCTACACAAAATTATAATTTGTGCTAATAAATTTAAAGTAATCTAATTAGGTAACATATCTATCTTAGTAGAATTGGATTGCTTTTCATCAATCTCTTCAACTTGATCAGAATCATCTTCTGAAACAAAATCAGGGTAGCATCAACTTCCCTCAGAACAAATGATGATAGGTTTATTGAATTTATAATCTGGCCAAGATAATGTAAATTGTTCTAGTGAAGAAAATCAGTACAAAAACAACGGCAGAACTATCCAAATCTTTAGTTGCTTCATCATTGATAATCGTATATACCACTTGATCATAAAAATCTAAAACAGCATTACATAAAGATGGTAAACAAAGAAGAAATGATCATTGATCTATAGCTTACGCACCAATAAACACAGACTAGAGTGTGAAATTAGATCATTCATATGGCTAGTTTGAATTGTTATTGTTCAACTCAAGGTTGCCAAACACATGGATCTCCTCCTCTGCATTGAACTTACCCCAGAACCAGTGAGCCTTCCACACCAGGATCATCTCTTCGATTGGCACATTTTTGGTCTCTGGAAGGAAGAAAGTGATGATACGGGTCGTGATGGAAACCCATCCGGCGAAGAAATAGAAGAGGCCAAACTTCATGTGGCAGAGCATTGATAGAAAAGCTTGGGCAATGATGAAGTTGAAGAACATGTTGACAGAGACATTGATACTTTGGCCTGCAGATCTAATCTCAATAGGAAAGATCTCACTTTGAACCAGCCATCCAAGGGGACCCCATGACCATGCAAACCCAGTGACATAAACACAAATGAAGAGCACAATGAATGCAGCATAGCCCTTGGAGATTTGACCTCTCTACTTGTTCCAAATTTGATCGCAATTAAGGTTCCCACAAGAATCTATTATGGATTGTGAAGAAAAAGGAACTTTTAGATGGATCAAACGGAAGTCAAAGGGGAAAAAAGAGTATCTTTTCCGGTACCTGGCATATAAGCATATGACATCCACCTTGCAAGAACAATTTCCGGCAATTTCCGGCAGCCGAGTTTGTCAACGGTGAAGATGGAGACGAAGGTGGCGATGGAGGCGAAGGTGGCGAAGACGTTGATGAGGTCAGTGATGACAGCAGACATGAGAGAAGCGTCATTGCCGAAGCCAATGGTCTGGAAGAGGACTAAACTAATTTAGAAAGAAACATCTACTTGAACCATCATAATTTGTTGGCGAAATTTTAATCTTCGATTGCTAAAGTATAAATGTATAATGATCTAGGCATGATAAAGTTTGAAACTAGCTAATATGCAGGAAACAAATTTTTATCTTCAACCTATGCGCTGGAACGGTTGTGGTTGCAAAAGCTCATTGGTCGCCTGAGCAGGTTGCAATGCAGGTCGCGGAACTAAGTTGGTCACCGGAGTCGCGGAGCTGCTTGCGGTTGCAGAGCTTGTCATGGATGGAGAGCTGGTCGCGGAGCTAGTCGCCGAATCGCAGAGTGGTGGAGTAGCAAATTCATAGATTTGGTCGCAAATCTGTTCGCGGTGCTGGTGTTGCGGAGCTAAGTCGCCGAAGACGTGGAGCGAAGCTTCTACTCCTCGCCGAAGATGTGGAGCGAAGCTGGTCGTCGAGTTGAGCCCAGGCGAGCGAACGGCGGACGTCTGCTACTGATGCTGCTCTGCTTCTGGTCGACTGAGGCGGAGGCAGCGGACGTTTTGTTGAGGCGTTTGGAGCTTGGAGGCGACGCTAGTAGGAGTTCGAGAAGAGGTCATAGGCGAGGTGGCAGCTTTTAGATTCCAGAAGAATTTATGGTCAGTTTGGTTTCATTGTTAATAGGTGTATTACTGAACTATCAAAATTTATAAGATATTTATTTAATAACTTTATAATTATTGTTAAAATTTAAAATAATAAATAAATATATTATTTTAAATTAATTAAAATAATAATATACTTTTATTTTTTTATTTTTAAAATTTTAAATTATTTAAAATAATAATACTTAAAATTTTAATAAAATCTTTGAAAAAAAAAATTTTAACAAAATCATTTGAATTATTTCTTTGAAAAAAAAAATTTTAACAAAATCATTTGAATTATTTTTTGTGTGAAGTAGAAGCTGGAAAAAGTATCAAATTATAATTTTTTTAATTTTTATTTTTTTTTATTATTTGTTTTTTGTTTCTATTTTTCTTTACCAAATAATTTTCTAACTGTTTTTTACTTAAAAATTATTTAAAATTAGCTTAAAAACGATGCCAAACATGCCCTTAATTCTTCCCTATGGCAATTGGAAATCGCTACCTCAGAAGTAGTCCCAAATATTGGTTTTAATTTTGCTTCTGCTGCCCGCGTCAGTAAAAGCTGCTAGGAAGTAGACATAAACTAGCCCATAGAAATTGCACTTCGCTGTACAAATTACAAAAAGAAAAAGGTAAATATCTAATTAAATAATTTTTTTAAAAAATAGATAGATCTTATAGTGAACATTTAATTAAATAAATATTTAAAAAGATAGATAGAGCTAGTATAAATAAAATATTTTAGCTGCAGCTACCGTAACGCCAAAATTTTCATTGTTGACTTCGCTACAACTTAATCGCTATAGTTAGAGCAAAGATTATTCTGAGAAATTTCATAGGAAGAATAGTAGTATTTTGTAAATATGAACCAATTAATGAGGTGAACAAGAATAGTCCATGCTTTATGACTAAAAAAATACCTTTTAATGCTATAGTCCATACAAAATTTGTTTTATGGATCTAGATATTTATGTTTTAAATATTCATCACAATTTTTGTTAACTTTTAATTCTATTTACAAATAAATAAAATTTCTCCTTTTCTAGTTTTTCTTTGTTCCAACAAAATGCCCTTTACTAACAACTAAAACAATCATAAAATGCTCTCTCACAACCTTTGGTAACGTGGATGACATATACCTAGATAAATCAGTGAGCATGAATTGAACATAAGCATATTTAGTATGAAAGTTGGAATTAAACAGAAGAATATTAAAATGAATCAATTAGTGAGATTAATAAAACAATCCACCAAATGTGATTGAAAACATGCTTTTTAGTGCATGTTTTACTGGCTTTAAATATTTGTGTTTTAAATATTCATCACAAATTTTCTAATATTTTAATTATATTTACTAATAAATAAAATCTCTTTTTTTTGTTTTTTTTCAAATCGAGGAGTCATGGAATTCACATCTAACCAAGATTATATCTTTTCCTAATAATACTATCTGTGAAACAATAGGGCTGATGAATTTTTTAAAGATCAGTCAACAACATTTTTGTTATCACAGTACCAGCGATTTCCTTTTAATTTTATGATGCATATGTAGTGATGAATGCCATAGAAAAATATTCACAACACAAAGATAACTGTTAAAGGAAAAAAACCTAATGACAACATAAATGTTATAGCCAATTTGCATTCGCATATCATTTTCCAACTATGTAAAAGTTACGAAGTCTAGCTTGATAGTTTCAGTTGCAGTTCATAACGAGGTCAAGCACAAATGCTACTAAAACACTAATATGCTGTGTCTTTGGCAATCACCTTTCTTGCTATTAGGAACGTAACAGACAACACTTTCATCCGATTTTAATAAGATGACATGGTATGTACATGATCTATAACAACAACTACATTATTATCTAGAAGTGTAAATAGCTGCAAACAATCACTTCTTGCCCAGAAGATAAATGCCAGTAGCTGCAGCTATCGCAGCCACACCAACTGACGCCAAAATTTTTGTTCTTGATGGACCTGCAGCTCTTGCTGGGACTTCCAAGAGTTGCTTCATCTGTAAAGTTAGAGCAAAGATTATTTGGAAACATTTTACATGAAGAATACATGTAGGAAGCAGTAGCAACTTGTAAATATATTGCTCAAAAAATAAAATAAAATAAAATTAACTATTATATAGGTATTAAGAATGGAAATTTTGGAAAACTTTTACAGCCAACTTGACTGCAAGAGCGGGGCTACTGATAGACCAAATGACCATAAATGTTGGCAATAAATCTCAGTAGCTCTCGTCGGAATTACCAAAACATCAAATAGAAAAAGAAACCATATATAGAAAGGATATAAGAGAGCAACCAAACCTGTATGGGTTGCTGCCAATTCTTCTTTATTCCAGCTAAATGTCCTTTACCGACAACTGCAACAACCGAAGAATGCTCTTTTGCAACCTTTAGTAAAGTGGATGACATATACCTGGATAAACAAGTGAGAATGAATTGAACACATGATATATTTAGAATGAAAGTTGGAATTAAATAGAAGAATGTTTAAGTGAATCAATTTGTGAGATGAACAAAACAGTCCACGTTTTGACTGAAAATATATCAGACAAATTTTATTTGATTATCAAATCCAGCAAACAAATTTTTCTTTACGTTCTAATAAAACTCAAAGGGCCTTGATGTGAACTAATTTTTCTTTGTCGGCTGATAGAACGCAAAGGCAAGATACATCCCTGGATTTTTTCTATCCAGAGTTCAGAAATAATTTCCAAAAATAGTTACATATCTTACTCATGGCCACGATGAGCATCACATAGCTTCTTGAAGTTGAATAGGAAGCTAGAGGTAAAGAATCATGCATTGAAAATTAAACTAAGCTGCAATGCAAGAAAGGAGCATGAAAAACTACAAAAGTTGTTACATAGGGAATTGATCTTATAGCACATATTATCACTCTGCTAAATATCAGTTCATTCAACATAACAAGCATTGCCTTCCCTAGACATTTACTTCCTAGAATGTCAGCAATACATAAATTCAGAACTTCTGGAGCATGATGAGAAGCTAAAAACCATAACGAGAATTAATGACAGTGCAAAACATCATAAAGCAACATCAAGATGCTAAGTACATGTAAGATCTGTTCTTGATTGAGAACTAGTGCTTATTTAATTGCCATCATATACACCGTATCTTTGATCCACTGTGCAAGCTAAAATATCATTCCTTCCATTCCTATGCGTCAGTTTGAGTGTTGAACCAAATTTATCATGTGTGCATGCATATAATTTCAATATACCAAAGTTCAAACCTCATCCATAAAATGTGAGGCTATGTTAAGACTATTCAGATTACCGGATTGGACAATAAATAGAGGTTCATATCAGAAGCTACGAATAGGGATCATGCAGTACAGGAGCTCTCCAACGACCTTTTCCAATTGGGGAACCCTTGTGCCCATCAAGAGGCAAGGTTCATCTTAAGGGGGAGCTGTTAAAAGGTATCTAAAATTTAATTCCAAACCAACAACTCAATTATCGAATCTAGGGGAACATCTTTGTCGGGTCACTGTTTGGGGAATACATAGTGCAAAGCCGAAGCAAATAACATGAAGGGAAACATCCTTACCGGATTGTGGGTAATCCATTTCCCAAAGCCTAACCAGATAAATCTCCCATCTAGTTCCAGACAGGAGTCCAGAGCCAAGAATTACCAACAAGAGGCTTTGCCATTACAAAAAAAGTAGATAGATTTAAGACCATCATATATTCAATTTATGGAAACTAAGAATGGCGCTAACATAAGCATACAATATGAAAAGTTCTTATGATGCCTTGCAAGAGGCTCCATATTTAACAACACAAAAGGAAAACAATAGAGAAATAAACTTCAATTTGATCATTCTTCTGATGACAACTATCAGAATAATAGACAAAGAAACAAAACAGAAATAGCATTATTTTATTATAAAATGGTACTAACATATCCCGCTCATGAAGAAGTGTGTCCATCAGAGTTGGGAATGCCTTGCTCATCTCTTGAATGACGAGAGTCATCATGTCAACATTATCCATGTCCTTCAACTGAAATAGATGAATATACTTTAGAACCCTGTTAAGGCACATTATGTCTTCTGAAACCATAAAATATTAGTCTTAATCACATATGACAAAACTAAAAGGCATTTTCTTTAAGCTTTTATTATTAAAAAAAAATTGAAGATCAAGTTAATTAATAGCAATATACATACAAGAGAAACAAAACTTACGTAATATCAAGAACAAAGTAGAGTCTTATGATATTTTTAATTTTATAGCAGAACCTAATGAACACAGCGGTTCAGCTAGCACATGCAGATGCTGACTACTTATAAAGCAAATGTGTATTTGCCACTCAACCAATTGCATTTCTAGAAAGAGATGCGGGGAGTTTAGAAATTTCCTCATGCAAAAGAAGTTCCATTTGGTGCATTCATCTTACCATTGACATCAGTAATGCATTTATAGTGGTTTACTACAAGGTTTAAAGTCTAGTGGTACTGGACATACCGACACGATGGTATCAATACCAAACAAACTGACACTACACGTACTGAATTTATGGTTTATTAATTATTATAAGTATAAAATATTAGCAAAAGACATGTCAGCATGCAAGATGACAATATCCATGTCTTTGTTACAAAAAATGGCATATGTTATGGAATTAAGAGTATGTTAGCAGAAAAGAGATGTTCAAACATACAATAACTTACCATCTTATTTAGATCCTCAGGACTTGGTAAGAAGATTGTTTGAAAGAGAATATAATACAAAAATTTCGTTCTATGCCATAGTGACATCTTCCCCCAAGTTCTTTTTAAGGTGATCTGCAGAATTTACAAACGAATTAGTCAATGCTTAAAAATATATAATGTTAGCTCAATAGATTCTGAATAAGTGCATAATCTCTTCATCAAAATGGGAACAATAAAAATATATAATGTTAGCTCAACAGAACTCTCAGGAAATTTACATCCAAAAATTTCAAGTGAATGTTAATAGTGGGCCATCACAGCCAGCCATTTAATTAATGACAGCTGGAATGAAGTACAACCAAGATGAATAGTAGAAAATATATATTTCATGGACAATATATTTGTCCAGGATTAACCTGCATAAGAATTGACAATTCAAAATACAAAACAACAATGAGTAAAGTAAAAATAGAACAGTTTGCATCTTGTTTTGGAAAAAGAAATTGTCAAATGACTCGATTCTAGGCATCTCAAATGAATTGACACTCACAAGAAATAACTTAAGAGTGAATTTCTATTTCCTAAATAAATGATATTATCAAAGAATATAACAACAATATCTTAGAAAATTTCATGACTACTACCAATTATCTTAGAAAGTGAGCCATTAGCTTAAACTACCACCCCTTCCTCACAATAAATAGAAATTATAAATTTGTAGGTTTAAGTGAAAAGGAGCATCATTGTACCTGAACAGGACGATCACCCAATATAACTTTGCCCCCATAGCTAATTGCTTCTTCATATGCAACTCGAAACTCAGAGCCAGGGAGAACTTCTAATTGTTGAGCGACCTAATTCATTAACAAACAGGTTATGGTCAAAATCCTAAAAACAACTACTAATGAAACTGCCATAGAAGGGAAGAGAGAGACACCTTGGCAAGAAACCAGCTGTAAAGAATTCCAAAAGCATTCATCTTCTTTTTTTTCCACATGTCAATCATTTCACTAAGAGTGGGAACCTGAAAAAAGAAGAAATGACAAGATTGTCACTCAGAAATGAAAGTGTCAAACAACATTATGATATTATAGAAATTAACACCAGAATAATATTTGTCTATCAACAATATGACATAATAGAAATTTCACACCCTAACTTATGTAAGCATAGAACAATTCACAACAACTATAAGTACTAAATTCTGACATGTTAATGAGGACAAATTAACAAAGCTGCTGAAAATAAAAGATCCCAAGAAAACTGAAAAACTAAAAATAAGACGAAGATAGAACATAGAAATAAATAACCTCATGTATAGATCTAGAAAATAATTGTATGTCTGGGCCTCTTGGTGAGTCCTTTGTACCTTATATCATATATAGATCTACAGAAATCATTGCATGAATCTGGTTTGTATTCCTTCCCATGTCTTTAGTGCATCTTCATTTTGAAAATAGGGTCAAGTGAATCAAACACTTAGTTGTATCTTTCAGCTACTCTACTATTTTAGTTGTTGTCATTTCACTAGGAGCCACTATCAAACATGGAAGACATAGTGGAGGTGTTAAAGATACTGAAGCGGTCTTATCTGATCGTGTATGATAGTTTTCTCTTCTCTTATTAAGACCTCCAGGCAATTCTGAACTCACTAAACAAAGCTAAAAACATATTTTCAATTGCAGCTTACTTTTTTTTCCCTCCATCTTCTCGATGGTAACTGATTCTAATTGCTGCAAAATTTAGGATATCTTGTAGAACCCATGATAAATGTGGAATTTATTACACTCTCATAATAGAGAGTTAAAGATTAAGTCCCCAACTGGTGCTTCTCTAATTTACAAAAATTAGAGAATATTGCATTTACAAAATTAGGTTATATCCTAAGTGGCTGCAAGATATCTCATATGAGGATCGAATCTAGAAAAAGAGAAAGTTGACAAGTGTCAACTCCTATTCCTTTCTAACTAAGATTCTTGCAAATTTGGACCGCATTATTAGATTTCATGAATTAGGTAACATTACCAAATATCTAGCACAGACAATGAACATATCAAGGCTCTGAAGGTCCCATGGAATCATCTTTTAGGCACTATAGATTGTGATTTGATTGAATTAGGGCCTGATTATCGAGTCATCCAATCCATAGAGATCCTATATCGTATAGATATGGATGAGTGGCACTTGATAACTTTCCTAAGACAATTCAAACAAAAATATTGGCTTGTGAAAGTGTACTAATCAACTATGGAATTTGTTGTTACACAGGCTTCTGAAAGACTCCAAAAACTATAATGCACTAAATCAGTTTGGAAGTTGTAACTCGATATTAACAAATTCTGCATCAAGAAATTCCTGTGGAAATTTTATAAGAAAGCATACAGAATAAACCAATACCTGAAGATTTTGAGGAGCCAAGATAGCAACCCTGCTTGCGCACAATTCCAGAAAGACAACCTATAACAAATGCCATATATCATACATTTTCATTCAATAGTCAAACTCCCAGCACTCATCAATTCAACCAAAAATACAATCCCCAAGCAGGTTGTCGACCTACAAAAGATAACCAGTTAAACTGCCGTTGAAGCATAAATCAGTAAGCAAGCACCTGAGGTTTCAAGTATTGGATGATAGCCTGCACTTCCCTGCAGGACTCCTACAAAAGAACAGAAGAAAAAAAAAATAAGCAGAACATCGTTTACACCACCGTCTAGAATAAGCAAAATGTGGATTACATGCAAAGAATGAAAGAAACTTTGGAAAATTAGGAAACGAGATTGCAGCTGCATAACTTGCAAATTCCAAACGTAAGCTTTAAATCGAGCACAATAGCAAACTACATTGAAAACGAGGGGCTTCAACTCGAAGGTAAGCTCTTGCACAAAATTAGGTTGCTGGGGAAGGTACATCCAGCAGATTGCGGCTAATGAAAACCCTAATTTCACAACTTGATGCCGTATGCTTCCACTCACGATGTCAGATTAAAAAAAGGAAAACAAATTCTCCCCGCAACAATGAAGGCCTACGAAGATAGATTCTAGATCAAATCACCTGAGAAACATGGGCAGTACCAACAAGGTACACATCGCAGGATCCACTCTCGGCGGACGACTCGCACTGCAAAAACGCTGTGCCCTTTGCCAGCTCCTCCGGCAACACCCTCTTCCCTTCGGATCCGGAATCCGGATATCCCGTACTGTTCGACTCCCGCGCCACCTCCTCAGAGGAGGGTTCGGGGACGTTATAGGCGGCGGGGTCCGGTCCAATAGAGAAGCCTCCGGCGGGATCCATCGGCGGAGGGCGGCGGGGAAGGCTTGAGGTGGAGTCGCAAAGGACGCGAATCTTCGTGTAGGGTAGATGCTGAGGACTATGCGGGAAGAGGCGGACGGGGGCGATGCACCGAGTGGCGACTCGCCGACGGCAGCGGGTCAGTGGCGTTAGGAAGCGCGAGTCGGCCGAGTTGAGAAGGGTTCGAGTTGAGCGAATCATACATAAGCCAGCGCGCGTTCGAACTTGCACAGGCGTTCTTATCGAGTTCCAGCTATAAAACTCGAGACAAGCGGTTCAACCGAACCGGACGTTTTCGACTTGAAAATGCGGCCCGATTTGGTTCATGGAAACCGTGAGGCTTTCAACTCGAGCGATTAGATGACTGATCAGTTTGAGCGATTGGATCACGTCCAAATTCCAATGATCTCTCCATTGTGATCATTCACAATTTGACTAGTGATTCAATTCATGTGTGTGATCCAAGATGTCAACCACTTAACATATGTTACTCGCCCTGGATTTAGTCAACAAGTGATTCAAACATCGAATGACTCATGCCTAGGCACTTGTAAGATTATTTTGAGATTCACAACTCTAGCATCTCTTCTACAAATTTAGAACGACATGAGAATAAAATATTTAATACATACTTATGCTATTAATCCATTTAGTACTTTAATGTCCAACGTAGGGCTATAAGTCCCTCACTACTATCCTTCTTTAGACGATTCTTAATGGGTAGAGACAATTTAGTTTAGGATATAAGTGAGAACCTAGTCCATATCTATATTGGTAAAACCCTAAGCTCCCTTCATAAAGGAGCTTTGGGTTCTATGTGTGAAATCCACTAAACAATAAAAATTATCCAATAAGGATTTCTTTCAAATTGAGGTGTAGAATCAAATATCCAATAGTGATTCCTTTTAAAACTCACAAGTTAAGTTATCAACATTATTTATCTTTTCTCAAACTAAATAACTTTTGTTTGACTGATCAATTCTTATGAGTATATGCATAAGAATGATGAGTAGGGTATTCACTTTTTTGTCTTAGCCATATCTGAAACCAAATAAGGACCCTATTAACTGTACCAGATTATCTATCCGATTTTTTTTTCTAAACAACTACTTGAACCCGACCTTAATAAAATTTCATTTACTTATTAACTATTCGAACCCTATAAATACTCGACTTAAGTATTTAACCCTATTAAATTATATATTATATACCCAATTATCCAAATAAAATCCAACCCTTAGGGTAAAGAGCTAAGATATTATACTATAAATATCAATTATATATATATATATATATATATATATATATATATATAATTTTAGATAATGGGTATCCGACCTATACTACTCAAATCTGATATAAGTAGTGTTCATACAACCTATAATCGGACCAAACTCGATTAGTAGATACCCGATTACTTATAATCGGATTCGGGTAGCTCAAGTACCTATTTATCATATACCCAACTACCATCCTTAATATGTGGCTCAAGTGACTTGTGCCCTTCTTTCCATAGTTTATTTAGGTTCAGCGTGCTAGTTGTAGTAGTGCAGTGACTATAATAGCGGTTTAGAAGGTATTTGATAAATTATTGTATAGATTGTTGCATGAGTAATAACAATCTTATTTTTAATTTTATAATTAAAATTTAAAAATAAAATTGCATATATAATTAATTTTTATATTGGTAATATTATATATGAATATATAAGAAATTAGTAATATAATAAATAAATTTTAATTAATTATAATTTTTATTTTGAAAATTTTTTATATAATATTAATATATTTTTTTATTAAAAATAAATAATCTCTCTCCTCATCTCTCCCCCAAGATAAATATCATGTCAGTTATATCAAGTTTTAAGTTTTGATTTCAATTATTGATTTATTAAGACAATTATAGAACTTTGTGTGGTTTTAATACTATCTAAACTTTATGTGACATATGTTATAATATTTATGGTGTGCTGTTGTAAGTTTGGATGAGAACATGAAGTCCTTGCAAAATATGATTACAATAATAGTATGCTTGCTTCCTTTTATAAGAAAAAAAAATATTTGGATGGAAAATTATGACGATAATATATTGATAATGACCAATCTTTGAAATTATATACTCTTTTAATGTCATTTAATGAAAGGTCTAATTTGCTATGGATGGCTTTGATCATTGACAGCATTCCTTCATTTTAAGTGATTTGATATGGGACAACTTAGATCATTGAATTATGAACTGAATTTAAAATATCCTTAATGAACTTGGATGGGCTAAGATAATCTTGTTGACTAGGGTCGGTTTGGTCTCATTCAAATTATTGGGCCTAGGTGTTAAGCCCTGTGTCTGACTAAGTATGTCAAGTCAGATTAATCCTACTCTTTTTTTTCTTCTTCTTCTTCACAGCTTCACTTTGCTCGAACCCGCGTTCGATGCGCACGTCAACTGCGTCCGCCGCATGCGAGAATTGCGTCGACACTGCCAAGGCTAGCCACTCATGCGATAGCCAAACCAGGAAGCTTGCGGTAGGAAAAGGGCCGCTCGCACCCCTCGCCCATCAGCCTCCTTCGGTGCCCCTCTGGACGTGAGAAACTTGTCACCGTTGGTGGGGAAGATGGCCGAAGTTTGCCAGCCGGAAAACACATAAAGATAAACATGGTGAGGGAAAATTTTCACTGCTTTATTCCTCCACAAAGACAGCTACCTAAAACCTCTCCTTCTCCTCCTCTTTGTACACAGTTTACACGCTCAAAACTCCTCTCCTCTTCATCAGACCTCGCGTCGCCAGAGTACTTGCTGAAACACTGCCGTAAGCCGCTGCTTGAGGGAAGGAGGGTCCAGAGGCTATCTCATCATCGCCGCTGCTGAACTTGAGAGGGAGATGCGCTAGTCTCGTCTACCGCTCGTGAGGAAGATGGGCTCTCCCGTCCCTCTCGCCGACTCCTAGTCATCGTTGCTCGAGGAGGGAGATCATGTGGAGACCGGGAAGACGTCTATCGCCTTGTCCGATCTCGTGGAGAAGATGAGTGTGCCATCGATGCTCATTGTCGCTGCTCCGCTCAAGGAAGACGCTGTTGGTGTTTATGCCCTTAGACCTGTTTTTGGTCTACCTTGTACTACTTGACATTGATATTTAATATATCATTCTGACATTGTCGTTATTATGTTATGTTTACATCTGTGATTATGTACATGGATAATAATGTCCCTGGAGACAGATTGTATCTGTGCTCAAACGGTGTGTCCCCAGTCAAGTACCTGAGTGGATTAGAGACAGCTCTGGTACATGTGAGACTGGTGTATGAGCTGGTTAGGCACGGGGTGCTAACGTAAGCATATGGGTATATCAGTGGTGGATATATTGGACCGACCCACTGTGAGGCTCTAACTTGGTGTCATGAGTTAAGCTCACAAGTGACAAGAGATGCATTGATCCCTTAACTTGAGGTCATTGACTCTTCTATATGATTAGGGACATACTTTGATACAACTTAACACCTCATCGTAGTTGGGAGGTCATAACAGTTGTCATTGGGTATGTCACGACCCATATGAGAAGATTAATGGACAGACATAGGATTTTCCCCTTCCTGAGGAAAGCTTGATATTCACGGGGCCCCCCTATGGTTGCATGACTGAAAGTGTATGGTCATACCCAGGTGAAAGCCTGATCTAGTCATGATCATAAGATTGGGTGAAAACAAAGTGGTGACACATTTTGTCCAATCGGATATCAGTCTGGCAAAGGGACTGTAATGCATCGGTATCTTGTTGCGATGATGGGGATGTCGATGTTGATATCCATTCTGAAGACTTGGGTAGCAGTGATGCACTGTTATGTGCCACTCACTGCTTGTGATGACTTGAGTTCATCACTGCCAACGTTAGAGGAACATACAGGGTCGCACAACTTGAAACTCGGGTTCTCGTATTGATCGAGCAGCCTAATGATCGAGTTATTGGATAACTCAGATCTTTTTGGGAGAATCTATCAGCACCATTGTGCCTGATGAGATGGAAGGGACTTATTGGAGCTAATTTCATTTTTGGGCCAGATGGGCCAAATGGCCCCAAAAAGCTAATTGGGACAAATGAGCTAAATGAAGTCTAGCATGGACCAATGGGCCTCCAAGCCCAATGGGCGTGAGGCCTAATGGGCCTTGAGGCCCAATAGGCCATCAGGCCTAATGGAGCATGACAATAAGTTGCCTGACCCAATAGACATCATGGTGAATTAAATACTATATTTAATTCTATAAATTAAATTCTGTATTTAATTATGTAATTAATTCTGAGTGTAATGATGAATTTAATTCTGAATTTGAAGAGTCATGCTATTAATGGCCATTATGAAACTTTAATTCAAGGTTTTAATAGGTCATTATGAGACTTTAATTCAGAGTTTAATTCTATAATTAATTCTGAATTTAATTCTATAATTAATGACGAATTAATTTAGAGATTAATTCTGAATTTATTTCAGAATATCAAAGGTCACATGATTTCTATAAAAGAAGAGGGGGAGAGGAGTTGGCGCCTAGTTGATCTCTTTGGAAGATTTCTCTCCTTGGCGTCATCTCTCCTCTCTTCTTCCCTCTCCTCTGGGCGGTTGCAAGGTTGGACCTTGGTAGCGTTTTTCCATCATTCTATTCCTCTTGGCGCATTCTTTATCAGAAGGTGGCGCAAGCTCTTGAGGGATTCTCCCAGTGGCGTGGATCTTCTTCCCAAGGCTAGCACCGGGCGTGGAAGAAGAGAACTCGAGCGTCGGCTGTGTGCGAGACTGCAGAGGGTGAACATTTGGGAGTCTACATCGCATCCTTTTCTTCGCTGCAAGGTATCATCTCCTACTCACCGTGTCAATTCCTTCGCATGACTTGATCTTCTGGGTTTTTGGGACTAGCCTGTTTTGGGGATTGCTTCCGTTGTGCATGTCTTTAAAAATTTTAAATCCCCGGGGTTTCCCAACAGTGGTATCAGAGCCAACATGCGAAACTCAAACGATGTTTTTATGCTTTGATTGTATGCTCACATGCCATCTGAAATTTTTAAAAAAATTGCATATGTGCATGAATTTTTCTAAGTAGGAAAAATTGTAAGTTTTTCGTTCCTAACATCTATCCGATCTCTTTGGTTTTTCGCTTTATTCACATGGTGGGATAGACCCATATGTGAGAGAATTAATTTCTCCCCATACTTGTAGGATAGACCTACTGTATGGGACTTGTCACGATTATGAGGCATGGTGATTATCCTAATCTTGGCAGGTTAAGGATTGCAAGGGTAAGCGGCAAGCGTGCTTGGAGCATGCATGCGCCACTTGTAGACTCTTGAGAGAAACGAAAAATCCTAAATTTGTGAACGGACATTGAGGTTGAAAGACATATTTTCTAAGAAACTAAAACTAAAGTTTTATGTTTTCATGAGCATATAGAAAAGCATGAGATGATTGTGCATCGTGTTGTGGTCATAGTCAAGCCCCTTGTATGTCTGTGATGTATTATGTGTGAGGCCTGCATGCTGCCTTTTCTTTTTGTTTTGTAAACGAACAAAGAAGATTAGGGGCGCATCCCTCATGAAGCTTGCATCTTTGCGCATCAACCATGATAGCGCATCTTGCTTGGTGGCGCAAGTAAGGGCTTGGCCGAACTGTAGGGGTCGTGAGCTATCCCTCTTGGCACATGCATGATGGCGCATGATGCGTTGTATTTACACCACATTTTTGCCTATATTTTATGTCATATTTTGAGCTTATTTGCATGATTTTGTACTTATGCCGATGCTTTTACTTCACTTTGCATAGAATCTTTACTTTTCTTGATTTTTATGAAAATGTAGGTAAAATCACCCAAAAATGAAGGATTTCACGAGTTTTGAAGCTAAAGCATGATTCCCGAGGAGATCACGAACTTACACATCAAATCTGGAGCGAAAATGGTGAAGAAATCAACATTCACGGCCTTGGCCGTAATTATGGCTCGGCTGTAATTCTACGTTCGAAGAGCGAAGAAAAACGGCTAAGTGTCGGAATGAACAGAAACTTTCACGGCCAAAGCCATGAATCCATCATGGGTCGTGAATATTTCTGTGACTTAAGTGTTGTATACACAGAGACATTTACGGCCGTGGCCGTGAACTCATCACGGACCGTAAAACGTCCGCCCGACGAGTTTTTCACTCGATTCTCCACCGATTCGAACTGGATTTGAACCAAACCTTGCAGAAACGTTCACTGATGGGTTCCAAACCGGTCCAACTATAAAAGATCGAATTTTTCAAGGGTTTGGAGAGCTTTTTCGGACGAACACGAGGGGCGGCGGTGAAAGAGGTGAAAGTTGATTTCAAGGCGGAATTTTGACGGGATTTCACGCAAAAGCGATGATTGATCGTCTACTTTTCATCTCCAGATCGAGGGGAAGCCGGTTTTATTATTGTCTTAGTGAATTCTTTGCAATTTTTACTGGATCTATGATTGTTCATCGTAAAAACATGTATTTCCTTAAGAACATGAGTGAGTAGATCCTTGTTTCGGGATTTAGGGCTTAGCCCGTTGACTTTTATGAATTAATCCTTATTCATACTCTTTATATACGAATTTATCATCATGATTTGATTGAAGTTATGTTTATTTCATAATATACCCTGGCCACGTATAATTGCGCTTTAGACGTTGTGAGAAGGACCAAGAGGTGAATCGCAACGTCCGATCTATTTCAGTTGAACCTTCGAATCCAATCACGAGAGTAGGTTGGATTCGTCTGAAGGATTTAAACAGCTTTTCATAGAACTTAATGAGTTTAGTTAGGTTAACTGTCACGAGAGTAGGGAGTTAACTTAATTAAATACCGTATTATGCTCCAAGAGGAGGTGATATGTACATTAGGAGAAGTTCCTTTCTTGATAGATATATTCTATTGATCAAGTTATCTTTATAAGATTCATAATAGTCAGTGTGGTGAAACCTAGAAATCCCGATTCTCTTAGAACTTGAATCCTCTTAAAAGCTGCCTTTGAATTGTTCGTGCTTAGAAGTTTAGCATAAGCACTCGTTTGTTTTGCCTGGATTTAAACAAGTCAAAAAGTCAGTACTTAACTATGTAATCCTCGTTGGGAACGATATCTTTTTATTACTTCGATAATTCCGTGCACTTGCGGAATCCCTATCAAGTTTTTGGCGTCGTTGCTAGGGATTACGACTAGTTAATATTGACTTATTAGATAAGTTTGGAGATAATGGGCCCTTTAGGCCAAATGGGCCAAATAGACTAATTGGGCCAAATGAAGTGTTAGCATGGAGCATGGACCAATGGGCCTCCAAGCCCAATGGGCGTGAAGCCCAGTTGGGGCGTGAGGCCTAATGGACCATAACAATAAATTGTCTGTCCCAATAGACATCATCGTGAATTAAATGCTGTATTTAATTCTGAGAATTAAATTTTATATTTAATTCTGTAATTTATTCTGAGTTTAATCATGAATTTAATTCTGAATTTAATTTTGAATTTAATTTTGAATTTGAAGAATCATGTTATTAATGGTCATTATGAAACTTTAATTCAAGGTTTTAATGGGCCATTATGAGACTTTAATTCAGAGTTTAATTCTATAATTAATTCTGAATTTAATTCTATAATTAATGATGAATTAATTCAGAGATTAATTCTGAATTTATTTCAGAATACCAAAAGTCACATGATTTCTATAAAAGAAGGGATAGAGAGTTGAGTTGGCGCCTTAAGGTTTCTAGTTGATCTCTTTGGAAGATTTCTTTCCTTGGCGTCATCTCTCCTCTCTTCTTTCCTCTCCTCTAGGCGGCTGCAAGGTTGGACCTTGGCAGCGTTTTTCCATCATTCTATTCCTCTTGGCACATTCTTTATCAGAGGGTGGCGCAAGCTCTTGAGGGATTCTCCCAGTGGCGTGGATCTTCTTCCCGAGGCTAGCACCAGACGTGGAAGAAGAGAACTCGAGCATCGGCTGTGTGCGAGACTGCAGAGGGCGAACATTTGGGCGCCTACATCGCATCCTTTGCTTCGCTTCAAGATATCATCTCCTACTCACCGTGTCGATTCCTTCGCATGACTCGATCTTCTGGGTTTTTGGGACTGGCCTGTTTCGGGGATTGATTCCACTGTGCTTGTTTCTAAAATTTTAAAATCCCCGGGGTTTCCCAACAGTGGTATCAGAGCCAACTTGCGAACTCGAACGGTGTTTTATGCTTTGATTGTATGCTCACATGCCATCAGAAAGTTTTTTGAAAATTTACATATGCGCATGGGTTTTTCTAAGTAGGACAAACTGTAAGTTTTTCGTTCCTAACATCTATGCGATTTCTCTGATTTTTCGCTTTCTTCACATGGTGGAATAGACCCATATGTGAGAGAATTAATTTCTTCCCATGCATGTAGGATAGACCTACTGTGTGGGACTTATCACGATTATGGGGTATGGTAATTGTACTAATTTTGGCAAGTTAAGGATTGCAAGGGTAGGTGGCCTTGGAACATGCATGCACCACTTGTAGACTCCCGAGAGAAATGAAAAATCCTAGATTTGTGAACGGACGTTGAGGTTGAAAGACATGTTTTCTAAGAAACTAAAACTAAAGTTTTATATTTTCATGAGAATATAGAAAAGCATGAGATGATTGTGCATCATGTTGTGGTCATAGTCAAGCCCCTTGTATGCCTGTGATGTATTTATGTGAGGCCTGCGTACCGCCTTTTCTTTTTGTTTTGTAAACGCACAAAGAAGATTAGGGGCGCATCCCTCATGGAGCTTGCATCTTGGCGCATCAACCATGATGGCGCATCTTGCTTGGTGGCGCAAGTAAGGGCTTGGCCGAACCGTAGGGTTCATGAGCTATACCTCTTGGCACATGCATGATGGCGCATCATGCATGGAGGAGCCATCAAGGTCTTAGCCAAACCCTAGGGTTTGTGCACTATGCCTTGGTCTAAAGGACCTTGGAGCCACACTTGAAGATAAAGCTTAGTGGTGGCTAGGTTAGGTATGGTTGGGGCTTGTCACCTAGGTCAAGCATTGAACATCCTTTGGTATGTGATGGTTCAATGTGTTGATTAGGCTATGACCACATCGCTTGTTTACTGCTTTCGATATCTGCAAAAGCATGTCTGGATGTGTTTTATCATTTTGTTATCACTATAGGATTGTATGCCTGTAATGTTAGACAAAAGATAAAACTAAGAGGATGAGACCTCAAAAACACTCAAAATAATATCAAGTCTGAAATAGCCTTCTGACGCGTAGCCCTCGTTAAACTATCGATCGATGGTGTTGTGCATTGTTTGCACCCTAGTGGACACACCCATCTATCTTTAGGAGGCGTGCGGTGACAATGTTTTCCCCAGTCCAGTTAAAATCCTGGACGCGCCTTTGCAAAGAATTCGTTGGCCCTGGGCATAACAGTCAGGATAGACTTGACTAGTTTTTCATATGTAGTGGCCACATGATGGAACTCTAGAGGCAGCCTCAAGAAGTTAGGGTTTTGTGTTGTTCCAGCCCTAGCTGGGCACAAAATGCTTGAACCGTCTTGAGAAGGGGAATTGTCAAGTTGCAATTGGCCAGCGCGCCTACCTTGGGATACATGCGTCACCTCGTGCAGTACATCCTGCCCTAACGGGACGCGAGGCCGTGTGAGGAACAAGGATCCCATCTCACTAGGAAATCTCGGATTTCCCGATTAACTTTGTGGGTTGTCAATTTGATTAAAATAGTGGGAGCCATGATCATTTAATGCAAGTCCAGATTAAATGATTCGAAGTAGTACTAATTTGCTATCTTGGTTGTTTGTAGAATAATGGATACGAACAATAGCAGATGGTCACCATGATCTATCCTGGAAAGGGATAAGTTGGTTGCATCCAACTTTATGGACTGGTATCGGAACTTGAGGATGGTCCTCAAGCTCGAGAGGAAGTTATATGTCCTTGAGCAGCCTATTCCTGAGCCACTTCCATGCTCGGCCTCAACGGCTGAGAATGATGCTTTTAATAAGCATCAGGCAGATACTTTGGAGGTTGCTAATTTGATGCTAACCAACATATCGCCTGAATTATGAGGGCAATATGATCAGGAGGGTGCTTATGAGATTATTTATAATCTAAGGCAGCTCTTCAATGGATTGGTTGGGCTCAACTCTCCGAAAGTAGACATTCAATGTATTGAGCCGAAAGGCTTGACTAAGACATTGAAGATAAAGATGGAAAAGGTCAGGAATAATAGCTGCTATTCATGTGGAGTGCCAACTCACATGATCGACATTGTGCGACTTCAGAACGAAGAGAAGAGAAGCAAGGCTTCGTCTTCTGGCTCAGATATTTATGTTACCGAAGTCAACCTTTCTACTTCTATGTCATGGGTATTGAATACTGCAAGCAGAGCTCATATTTGTACAAATATGCAAGGGCTCAAGAGAAGTAGATCGGTGCGGCCTAGAGAGATTGACCTACGAGTTGGAAACAGAGTATAGGTTGCTGCTGTTGCTGTAGGACTTTTGACTCTCTCTCCTTGCCTTCTGGACTTCAGTTAGATTTAGATCATTGCTATTACGTACCTTCCCAAAAACATTGCATCTATTCCTTGCTTGGCAAGGAAAGGATAAATTTGAAATAAAAGATGACTCTTGTTCTTTTTCATTTGCAAATGTGTTTTATGGGAAGGGTACCTTGTGCGATGGATTATATGTCTTGGACATGGATAATTCTATATGTAACATAAAAGGATCAAATTGAGTAGTTCAGTTGGTGCGTACCTTTGACATTGTCGATTAGCCCATATAAATAAGAATCGCATTCAACAACTCCATGCAAATGGATTGTTAGATTCAACCTCTTTGGAGGAGTTTGATACTTATGAACCTTGTTTATTAGGGAAAATGACAAAAGCGCCTTTCACCAAGATTGGTGAGAGGGTAGGAGGTTTGTTGGATCTCATACATAGTGATGTGTGTGGGCCATTCAGTAAACAAGCTAGAGGAGGGTACAATTACTTCATCACATTTACTGATGACTTCAGTAGATATGGTTATGTCTATTTGATGAGACATAAGTCTAAATTCTTTGAGAAATTTAAGGACTTCAGACATGAAGTGGAGAACCAGCTTGGTAGATCTATTAAGACTCTTCGATCAGATCGTGGTGGAGAGTACCTGAGCGGTGAGTTCTTCGACTATCTTAGAGAGTGTGGGATTCTATCCCAACTCACTCCTCCTGGAACACCTCAATGGAATGGTGTGTCTGAGAGGAGAAATCAAACCTTGTTGGACATGGTTCGATCTATGATGAGTCATGCAACTCTACCACCCTCATTTTGGGGACATGCACTTGAGACAGCTTCTCTCATACTAAATAATATTCCATCTAAGAGTGTCTCCAATATTCCGTACGAGGTATGGAGTGGGAGACGCCCGAATCTCTCTTTTATCAGAGTCTGGGGATGTGAGGCTTATGTCAAACGTCTGGATTCTAGCAAGCTAGAACCCATATCTGATAAATGTGTGTTTGTGGGGTATCCTAAGGAAACTAAAGGATATTACTTCTATATTCCCACCGAGAACAAAGTCTTTGTTACTCGGGGTGCTGTCTTTCTAGAGAAAGAATTTCTCATGAAAGAAGTCAGTGGGAGGAAGTTTGACTTGGACGAGGTCCAAGTGCAACCACAAGACACTGAGATGGAACCTGAGCCACCTACACCGGTTGCTGGGCAACCAGAGGCTCAAACACAGGCTCCGCGTAGGTCTTGGAGGATTCGTCGTGCACCTGAGAGGTATGGGTCACTGCCGACCCAGCACGATGGGATCTTCATCATTGAGGATGTACTCAAGACCTAGGATGAGACGGTCACTGGATCAGACTTCGAGAAATGGCTTGAGGCCATGCGATCCGAGATGGATTCCATGTCGGCTAACCAAGTCTGGGATTTGGTTGAGCTACCTGATGGGGTAAAACCCATAGGGTGTAAATGGGTCTTCAAGAAGAAGACTGACATTGATGGCAACATAGTTACCTATAAGGGTAGACTTGTGGCTAAAGGATTCAGACAAGTCTACGGGGTGGACTATGACGAAACCTTCTCGCCAGTTGCCATGTTCAAATCCATTCGAATCTTGCTTGCTATAGATGCATATCACGATTATGAGATATGACAGATGGATGTAAAGACAACATTCCTTTATGGAAAGCTGACAGAGGATGTGTTTATGACACAACCTGATGGTTTCATCCATCCTGCAGAGGCCAATAAGGTCTAAGGTCTGCAGGCTAAAGAGATCCATTTATGGATTAAAGCAAGCTTCTCGAAGTTGGAATCTTCGATTTGATGAGGCAGTAAGAGATTACGGCTTTATCAAAAGTGAAGATGATGCCTGTGTATACAGAAAATTCAGTGGGAGCTTGGTGACATTTCTGGTCTTGTATGTCGACGACATACTACTCATAGGAAACGACATTCCTAGTCTTCAAGCTGTGAAGATATGGTTGGGAAAGTGTTTCAAGATGAAAGACTTAGGGGAAGCCTACCTATATCCTAGGCATGAGGATCTACCGGGATAGATCCAAGAAGCTTCTGGCCCTTAGTCAGAGTACTTACATTGATAAGGTCTTGGAAAGGTTCAACTTGGAGCAATCCAAGAAAGGATACCTTCTAGTGAGACATGGTCTTATTCTCTCCAAGAGTCAGTGTCCCACCACACAGGTTGAGAGGGACGACATGAGTCGAATACCCTATGCTTCGGTAGTAGGTTCGATCATGTATGCGATGTTATGTACTAAACTAGACGTAGCTTATGCTATGAGCATAACCAGCTGATACCAATCCAATCCAGGTCTACAGCACTAGGTCGCTGTAAAGAACATTCTGAAGTATCTGAGAAGGACTAAAGATTTGTTCTTGGTCTATGGGGGATAGGAAGAGCTCAGTGTTCAGGGCTACACTAACGCATCGTTCCAATCTGACCCTAATGACTTCATATCACAGGCCGACTATGTGTTCAAGTTGAATGGTGGTGCTGTATGCTAGAAATCCTTCAAGCAGTCCACTATAGCTGATTCTACGACCGAGGCTGAGTATGTCGCCACTTCTGAGGCAGCCAAAGAAATCGTTTGGATTCATAAGTTCATTTCTGAACTTCAGGTGATTCCAACTGCTGTGGATCCGATCGAGCTCTATTGTGACAACAATGGAGCGATTGCACAGGCAAAAGAACTAAGGTCTCATCAAAAATCCAAACATATACTTAGAAGATTTCACCTGATCAGAGAGATCATTGATCGAGGTGATGTCAAGATAAGCAAAGTTAACACAGATAACAATCTGGCAGACCCACTGACCAAGGCTTTGGCGCAGCAGAAGCATGATGGTCATACGAGGGACATGGGGTTGAGATTTCTCAACAACTAAGTCTAAGTGCAAGTGGAAGATTGTTGGTGTTTATGCCCTTAGACCCGTTGTTGGTCTACCTTATACTACTTGACATTGATATTTAATATATCATTCTGGCATTGTCGTTATTATGCAATGTTTACATATGCAATTATGTACATACATAATAATGTCCCTGGAGACAGATTGTATCTATGCTCAAACGATGTGTCCCCAGTCAAGTACCTGAGTGGATTAGGGACAGCTCTGGTATATGTGAGACTGGTATATGAGCTGGTTAGGCACGGGGTGTGATGTCTCGTATTTTTATAGTCTTTTAGGCCTATATTTACTAGTGAATCGAGACCAATTTTCATGTTTTTACATCTCTTTCTGGCTTATTTCATTGACTTTCTTTAGAAGCTTTACTTCTTGTCATGTTGATAAATACAGGACAATTCACTCACTTTTGGAGCTATTTGGAAGTATATTTACGTCCCCGAGTGAATCAAGAACCTTGACGAGAAGTTCGGCTTCAAACGGAGCTAATTTCTAGAATTACAGCCGAGACCCTAATCTGCATTATGGTCATAATTTCCGATTCAAATTTTCAAGAAGCACATTTTCATTCAAGCATAATTATATTCCGAAGGCGTGTCTCAACTTTCTCAAAATAAGCCTTTTGGAAGACGAAAACTTTGATAGACAACATTACGGGTATAGACGTAATTTCACCCTGCCCGTAAGCTTTGCGTCGGCAACCTTTGATACCATACTATGGTCAGAATGCAAGTCAAGTCAAAGGTCAACTCACCCGCAAAATTTCAGACGAAACGGAGTTCGCTACAGAAATTACCGTCATGCCCATAATTCTCATTACACCCATAATGGTAGCATTAAGTGTATCGGAGGGCTGCAATAAATAGGTCGTAACTTTTTCGTTACAACTCCGATTTGGGCGTTTTTTATGTCATTACGAAGATATTTTAATGGCCCACAAGTTCATGGATGGTTCAGGAGCTTAAGAGAATCGACTCCAACATTACAACCATGCCCGTGATCTCCATTACACCCATAATCTCTCTTGCATAGCCTAAAATTAAAAGAGCCATAACTTTGTCATTATAGCTCCGTTTTGGACGTTTAATGTGTCAAAACGTAGCTAATTAAAAGGTCTTTAATGCTGGCATATCAAAGGGGGCCTCAGAAATGATAAAAGGGGTCGAAATCGCTGAGGAACACAGCGCCCAGTTGGGGCTCAAGGTGGGCTAGTGAGTTTTGCAAAGGGAAGTTCTTGGTGACTACAAGGGAGGAGGAGGGAGCCATGCTATCATTCTAGAAGACTTGAAGGAAAGTCGCAATGCTTCCACCAAAGAGTTTGCTTCCTTTTTCTTCTATCTTCTCTTTAGTTCTTTCTAATCCTTGAGAGATTGTACTGAATCGACGTCATGCTAGCTAATCTTTTTATCGGAACAATAGTGTAATTTCGTTGTTTGTATCTTGTGTTCGAACTTATTTTCTCGTAACAAATGCAACTTTATTTCGTGTTTATTTGATCTGTGCTGTTTTACTGCTAGTATTGCATTGGCCGCTCAATTACTTTTCACGGGCACCGCAAGAAGGACCAAAAGGTGAATTGCGACGCTAGATCTGTCTTATCGATCATGCTCTGGCCTGTCAAGAAATTGGGCAGGATTTGTGTGAGGAAACTTATAATATCTCTGAACCCAATGGATCAATCTAGGGACAGTGAGCCACGAAAGTAGGACGCCGATCTAGATTGATACCGGATTACGCCGTCGAAAGAGGGTAATCTGTACCATTTGATATTTCCTTGAACACTTTTAAAATTGCGTTATTATGATGATTGTCTTGTTTGAGTTTAAGATCCATTAACGAGATGCGCTCGAAGTTCTGATGTCTCTAAATCTTATTTTCTATCCAATACTTTCACTTGTTTGATTCGGCTAGCATTTGTATTTAGTTGTATTTTTATTTATTTTCAGAAAACCCAAAAATATTTACCTGATTGTCTAGCTATTTTTTCGTAATCACTCGGTACTTGATCACTGTCCCTGTGGGATCGACATCTTAAGTGCTACTACGACAAAGCCGTCACGCTTGCGGTTAGTGGTATGAAAAAGTACACATCAGGGTGCTATCGCTGGCATATGGGTATATCAGTAGTGGA
The DNA here is from genome assembly GCA_027563935.2 of Costus lasius. Taxonomy (NCBI): domain Eukaryota; kingdom Viridiplantae; phylum Streptophyta; class Magnoliopsida; order Zingiberales; family Costaceae; genus Costus; species Costus lasius. The sequence goes on from CM050452.1 coordinate 71,380,895, forward strand.
TATACTGGACCAACTCGCTGTAAGGCTCTAACTTTGGTGTCATGAGTTAATCTCACAAGTGACAGGAGATGCATTGATCACTTGACTTCAAGTCATTGACTCTTCTATATAGTTAGGGACATACTTTGATACAACCTAACACCTCACCGTAGTTGGGAGGTCATAACGGTTGTCATTGGGTATGTCACGATCCATATGAGAAGATCAATGGATAGACATAGGATTTGCCCCTTCCTGAGGGAAGCTTAATATCCACAGGGCCCCCCTATGGTTGCATGACTAAAAGTGTATGGTCATACCCAGGTGAAAGCCTGATCTAGTCATCACCATGAGATTGGGTGAAAGCAAAGTGGTGACACACTTTGTCCAATCGGATATCAGTCTAGCAAAGGGACTGTCATGCATCGGTATCTTGTTGCGATGATGAGGATGTCGATAATGATATCCATTCCGAAGACTTGGGTAGCAGCGATGCACTGCTAGGTGTCATTCACTGCTTGTGATGACCTGAGTTCATCACTGCCAACGTCAGAGGAACCTACAAGGTCGCACAACTTAAAACTCGGGTTCTCGTATTGATCGAGCAGCCTAATGATCGAGTTATTGGATAACTTTGATCTTTTTGGGAGAATCTATCAGCACCACTGTGCCTGATGAGATGGAAGGGACTTATTGGAGCTAACTTCATTTTTGGGCCAGATGGGCCAAATGGACCCAATAGGCCAATTGGGATAAATGAGCCAAATGAAGTCTAGCATGAAGCAAGGACCAATGGGCCTCCAAGATCAATGGGCGTGAAGCCCAGTTGGGGCGTGAGGCCCAATGGGCCGTCAGGCCTAATGGACCATGACAATAAGTTGCCTGACCCAAAAGACATCATGGTGAATTAAATGTTGTATTTAATTCTGGGAATTAAATTATGTATTTAATTATGTAATTAATTCTGAGTTTAATGATGAATTTAATTCTGAATTTGAAGAGTCATGCTATTAATGGCCATTATGAAACTTTAATTAAAGGTTTTAATGGGCCATTATGAGACTTTAATTCTGAGTTTAATTCTATAATTAATTCTGAATTTATTTCTATAATTAATGATGAATTAATTTAGAGATTAATTCTGAATTTATTTCAGAATATCAAATGTCACATGATTTCTACAAAAGAAGAGGAGGAGAGGAGTTGGCGCCTAGTTGATCTCTTTGGAAGATTTCTCTCTATGGTGCCATCTCTCCTCTCTTCTTCCCTCTCCTCTGGGCGGCTGCAAGGTTGGACCTTAGCAGCATTTTTCCATCATTCTATTCCTCTTGGCGCATTCCTTATTAGAAGGTGGCGCAAGCTCTTGAGGGATTCTCCCAGTGGCGTGGATCTTCTTCCCAAGGCTAGCACTGGGTGTGGAAGAAGAGAACTTAAGCGTCGGCTGTGTGCGAGACTGCTGAGGGCGAACATTTGGGCACCTACATCGCATCCTTTTCTTCGCTGCAAGGTATCATCTCCTACTCACCGTGTCGATTCCTTCGCATGACTCGATCTTCTAGGTTTTTGGGACTGGCCTGTTTCGGGGATTGCTTCCGCTGTGCATGTCTTTAAAAATTTTAAATCCCCGGGGTTTCCCAACAGACGCCACTCTCATTCGGTGGCAGGGGAAGGTGGACTCGGGTCAGCAAGCGGAAGTTGACATCTCGATCTCTGCCTTTTACTCCAATGCTCCTGCCCGTTGATCATCAACGGGCATCTTCGCAACTGATGAGACGCAAGCTAGCCAACCACTCCCGTCACCATCGATAACTCGAAGACATTCGCACCTTTTGCGTGCTTCATCGATGAAAGCAAAGCAGAGGGGATCCGCCTCACACGTCGCCTGGATTCGCTCGCTCCAACAGGCCACCTCACACGGGTCTTGCCGTGGGCTTGGGCCTCCCCCCAAGCCAGCCTGCTTCTCGGCTCGGCCCAAAATCAATCATGCATAACAGTCCTCCCCCAGCTGAGTTGGACATCACCCTCAACGTCCTCTTCGTCCTCTAACCTTCGGACCTACCGCCTATGTGACAAGTGTGTCGGAACTCCGCCAAGGGGACTGCAATGGACGCTGGCGCTTCTGGAGTCCTCGGGCATTCCGCTCATGTCATGGCTGCCGCCGCGATGTGCACTACACTGCCTCGTTGCCTACGAGCAGCTGGTGCTTGAGCTGAAGTGGCGGAGGAACTCACCTGTGGCTGCACGGGATCCGTCACTCGTTGTGTCCCCTGCGCGCTAGAAGTCGAGTCCGCCAAGCTATCCCTTTGATTGCCGAAGATCCATCCGACTACCTCCTCGTGGTAGACTAGGACTCCCTCCAAGTGTGGAATCATCGAGGCCTTTGCCCGCCGAAGTAGCTCAATGCCGAGGATGGCATCGTAGTCATCCATTGATGCCATGCATTTTTATAGTTATTTTTATTACTATTCCATGATAAATTAAGGCTTATTTGAATGTTTTTACACTCCTTTAAGGCTTATTTACTTCAAAGCTTCATAATCTTCACTTTTCATCTTTCTTATGGAATTTCAGGTCAAATCACCCAATTTTGGAGTTATTTTGAAGAATCTAAGAGCATGGGGTGATTCCTTGTGAGAAGACGAAGCTGCCCGTAAAATTTGAGCTCAATCGGAGCTTTTTTTGGACTTCACGGCTAGGTGAACCCCACGGGGTTCACCGGTGATCTTGCCGAAGGACAAAACTCACTGCGCGTTTCACTGGTAGGTGAACCCAACGGGGTTCACCGATGATGTCAGGGTGTCCGAGATTCGTCGCACGCTTCACTGGCAGGTTCACCCGTGATCCTCTCTGATAAAACCTGCGCAGAAATATATCGTGGACTGCACTGGTAGGTGAACCCGGCGGGGTTCACCTGTGATTATTTCGCAACAGAACTGCACAGAGCACTTCACCACCAGGTGAACCCGGTGGGGTTCACCCGTGATACTATCAGAACAGCCCGACCTTCACTCGGTTTTTCATTGATTTCGGGTCCGATTCAAGTCCAAATTTAGCAAGTGAGGACTTTTTGGAAAGCTTATTTGAAGGCAAACAGAAAGAATATAAAATCCCCAATTTTTGTGACCTAATAGGAGAGAAATCAGGCGACGAAGCGGCTAGGGCGGATGGACACGGTGAACGGGCGACTTCGGGGTGACTTTTAGAGATTCGATCATCGGAATTCAGTGATTCTTGTTTATTTCTTTCGGTTCATCATCTCCTCCCTCTTAGAAACCTTTTCCTATGATTTTCCTATGTATAAAGAGAGAATTTTTAGCGTTTCGACGATGGTTATAGCGTAAACATTTTTTCAGGGCTAAGTTGAAGCCCTCTGACGATTTGTATTTGCAATTCTTGTTTTAATCTTGTTATCTGAATCATATTCTGAGCATATTTCACTTGAAGTATTAATTTCCTGATATTTACTCTGGCCAAGTATTATCATGTCATAGTTATTACAGTTCATAACCAAAGTAGGATTGTAACGACGGAACCTCTTTGTGAATCTTGCGAAGGCTCGACACGAAAGTGCTTGTTCTTCGCTCGAGGGTCCATAATCTACCACGGAACCTATTGGGTTTGTCTAGAATGATCCACCGCGAAAGTAGGAAACGTTCTGGGTAAACACCGGGGTGTACACTCAAAAGAGGGCACCTTGTACCATAGGGTAGATTCCTTATGCATATTTATAAATCCATGTAACTGATATTTATTTCTTAGCGCAATTGAAATCGTCAGAGTGGTGGAACTCACCTGGCCTTATATTCTATCTCATATAATTTCCCTGTCGTAGTTGTTTGATTTCTTGCTTACGATTTCGCTTAGTTTTAGTTTTTAAGTTCCAAAGACTACTATTTGATCAGCTTAGATTCCAAGAATTAGATTTTTCTGGTACTCACCTTGTTCCCTGTGGGATTCGATATCTTTTGTATTACTTCGACATTGCCGTGCACTTGTGGTGAGTGTCATCCATCCTCGTCACCCGCACATGGTGTCGCCCTGTCTATCGTCCCAACTACACTGGGATGTCAAGGGCCATGCTCGTCATGCGCTGCTCCGCAGTGTTGACAGTCTTCACCCATCTTCCGTGGGTGAAGTCTACAATGCCAGGCGCTCTACCATGCACTCCGACACGAACAGGTGAGTCGTACCGGTGTCAACCATTGCCTCCACCTCAACTCCACTGATCCACATCGGCACGTAGAGTAGCCTCGATCCTCTTGAGGCTGATACTGCCGTGATCGCTCCGATCGCCATCGCTCCGATCATCGTAGGAGGGGAGTCGGTCACCTCACGTGCCACTATCGCCGAGATCAGCTCCCGATTCGGGCAATCCCGCATCCGGTGCGGCCCCTGGCATAGGAAGCACGCAAAAGTAGTTTAGGTCTCTGGTCCCCTCTTGACGGGTCGGGTAGGCTTCTATCGTGGCTGGGGACGTGCCGGTTGGCCTTCGCCATGCCAAGGAGGGTGTCAGCCCCGAACTGGTGCTCTCGTCCTCGTTAGGGAGCTGCGCCTCGGGGGCGGGGGCAACATCGAGGCTCTCGGCAAAGCCGACCCCGATGCCCATGTGTCCACTAGGCCCTTGGCCATCGCCGTGGCCTCTCGCCAATCCCACGGGGAATGTCGCTAGACCTCCTCCTCGGCCCACAGCTGTAAATACCGGAGGAAAGTGTGCCGTCGGTGCACCTCCGACATGTCCGGGATCTCCAGCATGAGCGCCGAGTACGCTCGAACATACTCCCAGATCGAGCCGGTATGCCGGAGCTCGTCCACTACATCTCTGGCCTAATCCACTGAGTTCTTGGGAAGGAACTACCGCCGTAGCTCCTCCAGGAATACGTCCTAGGTCCAGGTTGCCACTCCCGACATCGATCTAGCTTTAGTCCTCCACCAAAGCTTCGCGTCGGCCGTAAGGTAGGCGATGCACACCTGTACATGCTTGTCGTCCGGGATATAGCTTGAGATGAAGAACTACTCCATATCCCATATGAAGTTCTCCAACTCCTTCGACAAGTGGACTCCTCTAAATGTTAGTGGCTCAGGGATTCGGACCTTCAGCTTACGAACCGCCTGCCCCGTTGCAGCCACCATCAGGGAACCCGTGCTCTGTGTCTGTGCAAGCGCCATGCGCAGAACAATGATCTCGGCCTGCATCTGATGCTGCGCCACCTGCGCCTGCTGTAGCAGAGTAGAGAATCCGGCCACCTGGTCATGGAACACCACCATGCTCACCATTGCCTCCTGCAAGGCGACGATCTAGAGCCTCTACTCCTCTGCCTACTAATGTAGGTCCTCGACTTGAGAAGCTAGGGCGTTCTCCTCCTCACCGGAGACGCCAATCAACTCCTCCAACCGTGCCACCCGGACAGCTAGGGAACTCATCTCATACCTCTCTCTCAGTTGCTGAGATCGTTGGAGAGAGATCACAGCTGCCAGACTCTCCTACTCCACTAGAGTCACCGAAACACCACCTCCGAACCTCCGAGATCACCGAAACCACCCCTCTGGTACCACTGTCAAACCCCATGTTCGACTATGTATGCCACGTCGAATTAATCCTCCCCTTTTTTTTTCTTCTTCGCCGCTTTGCTTCGCTCGAAGCCGCTTCTGACGCGCACATCAACTGAGTCCGCTGCATGCGAGAATCATGTCAACACCGCTGAGGCCAGCCACACACACAATTGCCAGACCGGGAATCTTGCGGTAGGGGAAGGGCCGCTCGCGCCCCTCACCCTCAGCCTCCTTCGGTGTCCCTCTAGATGCCGGAAACTTGTCGCTGGTGCTGGGGAAGATGGCCGAAGTTCGCCAGCTGAAAAACACAAAAAGATAGACATGATGAGGGGAAATTTTCACTGTTTTATTCCTACACAGAGACAACTATCTAAAACCCCTGCCACTCCTCCTCTTTGTACACAATTTACACACTCAAAACTCCTCTCCTCTTCATCAGACCTCGCATCGCCGGAGTACTCGCCGGAACACCGTCACAGGCCGCCACCTAAGGGAAGGAGGGTGCGGAGGCTGTCTCGTCGCCGCCGCCGCTGAACTCGCAGGGGAGACGCGCTTGTCTCGTCCGCCGCTCGTGAGGAAGATAGGCTCTCCTGTCCCTCTCCGCCGGCTCCTCGTCGCCGCTGCTCAAGGAGGAAGATCACGAGGAGATCGGGAAGACATCTCTCGCCTTTGTCCGATCTTATGGAGAAGATGAGTGTGTCATCGATGCTCGTCGTCGCTGCTCTACTCAAGGAAGATGCGTCTCTCGTTAGGTGGCAGGGGAAGGTGGACTCGGGTCAGCAAGCGGAAGTCAACGTCTCGATCTCTGCCTTTTACTCCTCTGCTCCCGCCCATGGCTTGTCAATGAGCATCTCTGCCACCGATGAGATGCGAGCTAGCTAACCACTCCCGTCACAATTGACAACTCGAAGACATTTGCGCATCTGCACGCTTCGTCGATGAAAGCAAGGCAGAGCAGAGCGGGTTCGTCGATGAAGCAGTGCGGATCCACCTCATGCGTCGCCTGGATCCGCTCGCTCCAATGGCAGCCTCACACGGGTCTCACTGTGGGCTTGGGCCTTCGCCCAGGCCCACCTGCTTCTCGGCCTAGCCCAAAATCAACCGGACATAACACTAGGCTAGCATTGCTAAGGGTTTGTAAGTCTGATTTGAATATGGGTCTAACTCGTGACTTTTTCTTTCCTCTCTTTCTTCTTTTCTCATACATGCAAGTGAATGCTAGAAGATCGTTTGCATGTGCCTTGTTTTGCCTCAACTATGTCGCCAAAACTTATGCCTACACGACGCCACTAACTCCCCCATCAATGAGCATGACGTGGGCTTTGTAGTAAGCCACTGCAATTTATCTCATCATGGTGTTAGATGAGGCACACAACATCACAAGCACAAATAATAAGGGAAAACCAATAAAAGTTAGATGAAGATGGCTTACTCTTTCTCAATATTGGAAGATGAAAAAACAACCGCACAGACTAAGGTTTGAGAATGAAAAGTACTGCTAAGGTTGAACAAAACCTACTTTGAAGATAAAAAAGTATTTGGAGAAAAAAAATCATAATAATGCTATATTGTAAAAAGATTCCATCGAATTACATTATAAATATAACCTCTATTTATAGAGGTCTTAAATATAAAATAATATTGCTATTTGCACACAATATTTGACTCATTTTAATATGATTATATTACTATTTGCACTTAGTATTTGATTTTTATTAACATTTTTGAATCATTTGTTCCCACTCATTGCACATGAAAAAAATAAATGCAAAAAATAAAAAAATAAAAAAAATCCAGGTTTGCCATTGAAATCTTATCGCATCTGCAGCTAAGTGTAAACTGATATCATTTCTTAAATACTAGATTCAGATTTGCAGACAATATAACGATGCAAGAAACCCCCCAGTTAGAGCCACAAAGTTGATGTTTACCATCAATCGCAATGACAATCTTTGGTTATTTCAAAAAAAATTGATGAAGAAAGAAATGGGGAAGTTGCCATAAGAAGCAAAATGTGCAAAAGCATAAAAATGTTGTGCAAACATGGGGCCTTAAGCAAATAATACAATCAAAATATCTTCTCCATTGTAATATGCCAGGAATCATCGATCGTTAACACTACAATCACAAAAAATACAGTAATCAATGGTTTAGTTAGAATCTATCTTCTCTGATCAAATTCAACTGCCATAGGTTTAACAACATTGTAGAGCATATTAATATCGACGCTTTTATACCATGGGTGTTTAATGCTTTGTTGCTAAATGCATTCACATTCAACTTAATGATATACCTATATAAAAAAAATTAAATATTGTCTCAATTGATCTTTTGCAGTCCCTTTAACATCAAATACATATGAGGAAGAAGAAATTAGGCTGAAACTGACACTTTTGCCTTCAAGAACATTTCTTCCAGGCTTGCTTACACAGCAATTGTCCAACTATAACAACACGTGAGCACCCAAAATATCCTAAAGGAAAAGGCTTGGATAATGCTGACAAACCAAGCAAGAATCAAGATCATGAACTTCAAACACCTCAGTGAGTATTTTCTCTCAGACGTTTACTGAAGGCTAATATAAGGTTCAGCATGGAAGAAACACTAAAAATTTTCAAAGACTCACTATAATAATAACACAAATATTGAATATGGAGTTCAAAGATGTCAACACCAACTCTAAAAGTACATCAGAAAATACTTACTGACAACATAGCAAACCAGACGTTTCTTTTATTTTTTTTCTCAACTTTTTGGCATTCCATTAATCTAATTATTTTATGAAGCCACCACGAATGAAACTAGAGCCAAATCCCAGGCACTAGCCTTGCATCTTTGAAAGGAAGGAATCAGAATAACATACCTGTAGAACACTTAACAACTGAAAACATAAAACCAAGTATAATGTTCTACCAAACAGAAATGCATTACTGTCTCTACTTCTTTCTAAAATATAATGAAGCAAGCAGAAACATTCAGAGCAAATAAACAGTTCACATAAGCCAGTAATTGTCTATGCAATTGCCAAAACACCACTCAATTGTTTCACATCATTTACGAATGTATTCTCGGATGCCAAGACATTGCTAAGCCACATTTTTAATACTCCGTAGAGCTCTTCAAGACGAGTTTACACATTTAGTAGACTAAGAAAAAAAAAGTAGCCATATTCATGATATCGAAAGGTCAAAAGCATAGCCTAACATCTTTGAAAGGAAGGAATCAGAATAGCTTACCTGTAAAACACTGAACAACCGAAAACATAAAACCAAGTATAATATTCTACCAAACAGAAATGCATTACTGTCTCTACTTCTTTCTAAAATATAATGAAGCAAGCAGAAACAATCAAAACAAATAAACAGTTCACATAAGCCAGTAATTGTCAATGCAATTGCCAAAACATCACTCAATTCTTTCACATCATTTACGAATGTATTCTCTGGTGCCAAAACGTTATTAAGCCAATTTTTTTATACTCCATAGATCTCTTCAGGATGAGTTTATCCATTTAGTAGACTAAGAAAAATTCGTAGCTTTATTCATGATATGGAAAGGTCAGAAGCCTAGCACATCTCTAATTAGAAGTCATAGTCATTATAAATAACTAATTCGATCGGTGAGTCTGATTTTCCTCGTGATACGGGAGATTAGGTTCAATACTGGAGAATAGAAGCGCATTTTTATCAACAATAAACATCGAGAATATAAAGACTAGAAATTGAAGCACAAAATTACGGAACAAAAGCAGAAAAAGAAAGGAATCACACATAAAGAACCATACAAGCAGCAAACAACAGATTCACAATGTCATAGTGCACGCAAGAACCAGAACATCTTAATTTGATACGACAAAACAGCAGTAGCAACGAAACATCCAATCTTTTCTACACCACGAAAGCAATTGACTCATCGAGAAACCGCTCCCGATAAATATCACCCGACTAGAACACTATGCGGAACTGAGGGGCGTCCGGGCCGGCGGCTGGAATGATCTCCCACCGGCACGGCTCGAGATCGTCAGACACCGGGCAGTACCCGGCGAGCGTCATCCTCTCTCCGGACGCCGCCACCGAGCCGAAGTCGAAGACCGTCACGTCCGCCGACCGCCGCACCGCGACCGCCCCGTTCATACCGGGGACCTCCTGGGCAGCCGCATCGGATTGCTTCCCGGCGTCACCCGTCGTTACCGACGACGGAGGAGGGGGTGCGCCCTTCCCCTTCCACCAGGACAGTAGCCCCATAGCTTCGATCCGGAGAGTTCACAAGCTGACAGAACTAGGGTTTTGCGGGAAACCTCGAATCTGCTGTGCCGTCCAGGCGAGTTTCTTTATCGTCAAGGGAAAGGGACAAGAGAGAATTCTAATTTTTATCTCTAACGTATTTTATTAAAATATTGTAGACAATAAAATAAATTTGTTGGACTTTTATATAAGTATGCATCATATGAATAATAGAACCTTATTTTTTAAAAAAAAATATTTGTTTTCAAAGATATTAAAATATCTTAAATATTTAATGGTACCAAAATATCACTAATTTCAAGGATTTAATATTATTAAAATATTTTTTACTAGATAATTATGTGTATTTGTATTACCATTGACATAAATTGAGAATTATGTGTTATATAACTAGTAAATTAATTGGAAAAGCTATTGAGAAATAACTATTCTTCTAAAGTTATAATTATAACATTGATAATGTAAATTTTGATAAAATAGCTATTTTATTAAAAAAATATTAGCCACCGAGAAAAATACATTTAATGCATTTATTATGAATTTAATTATGTGGGATAACTTCAAATTTTCTTAAATATGCTAAATATTTTTTGTAAAAGGTTATAAAAATAAAACTCATTTGTTTCTAGATGTTTTTATAAGATGGGCCTTAACTTATATTATATTAAATATGACACTAAGATAGGAAAGAGCTTTTGAAATGTTTCTAAGAAAATCCTTACTTTGAATTGGGTTCTTAGTTGATGAATAGCAATTTTGAGATTTAGTTAGAGTATTGAAGCTCTTTTATCAATCACTTAACCTTTTGAAAGTGCATAAATCTCTTTAAGATCTTCGATGAGTACAAGAGTATGATATGCATTAATAAATTTTCAAATGTTTTATAAGAGTAATGAAATGGTTCGTAATATTTTGGCAATTCTTATCCCTAACCATAGTTTTATAATTAACTTTTACTTGAGATGGTTATATGCTTAAATTATATCCTTCAATGTTTGAGCTCTAATTGGTTATGAAGATTGGATTCAAGCTATCATGTTGTGCTATGAATATATGAAATTTAATGGATCAGAATTACTCAATATATGAAATTTAATGGTTGACTTTTCTTTTTTTTTGGTTGTTGTTGTTGATTTTGTTACTTGACTTATGGTTGTAAATCATACTTCCCTAATTGATAAATGGTGTCGGTGTTATATCATGAGCTTGACAATTGTAACAAATTAGGTTTTTTTTATACTTTCAGATTCAATAAAATCCAAGTCAATTTTAGTTTGAAAATCTTTTGAAAAAAATTGTCTCAAACTAAATAAACTTTTGAAAAAAAATGCCCTTTATCAATTATTTTACCTATGTCAAAAAAATAATAACAACTTAAATTAAATATTCTTAAGTATAACTCATGAGTAGGGTAGGAGAACAAAATTAATTTTTTGAACACCAAATTGCTCCGCTGGCTCCACCCCACCGACCTTATCTATGTTGTTGCTTAGAATGAAGATACGACGGCCGCCGCCGCGGCCTGCCGACTTTTGTTGTGGGGCCAAGCCGTGGGACCCCACCGGCAATGGGCCAGCCGCCACCCGCCGCCACCAACCAATCAAATTGGCAAAAGAGCAAAAACAATTAAACAATAGTTTGATTATATTTTTTTAGGGTTGGTTACTGACTTAAATTAGTTCTTTCAAAATATTTTTTCTACCCGTTACAACTACTTATCTAATATTAACAAATGGGAAGGGTTACTAATAGTTGCCACCCTTTTTAGAACTTGGAAATAGATTATATTTGATTTGTTCATATTTTTAAATTATAAATTTTAAAATATAAATTATATTTGTATTGCTTTAAAACTCGTACATTTGATTAGATTAACCGTTTATATATCTCTGTTTAAAGATTTATAGACAAATAAGTTTAAAATTTCGGTATGAACTAATTAAAAATTTTAATATATCTCGGATTGATTTTAATATAGTATAATATCAATACAGTGCTACAGCATAGCATTAATTTCACTATAGCAAATAAGATACGATACAAAATCATCCCAGATTTATACGATACAAAATCATCCCAGAGACTCCACCTGGCGCGATGGAATCGGCGGGGGCAGAGGGGACGGAAGCGGCGGCGGGGGTTCAAGAAGTGGAGGTGAGAGGAATGGCGGCGGTGCTGGATTTCAACATGCTGTGCAACGCCGTGGCGCTCCAGACGCAGGGGCTCTCTGTGGAGAAGCTGCGCCGGAAGGAGCAGGAGGAGGAGGTGGCGCCGGAGGATGAGGAGATGGTGATGGAGTCGGGTGGCGTGCAACGGATGTGGGAGGGTGATATCGTGGATTGCTTCGATGACCGGAGGATTGCCATTGAAGCCGCATGGTGGATTGCCACTGGTCTTCTCCATTCGAACTTTCTCGAAACAAATTTGATTTTTTTTTTTTTGTTCCCTGATTATCGCATTTCGTTTTGATTGGATTTTTACGATGGTTTGGCACTAATGAACAGTTAATTTTCTTGAAATTATTTTCATATTTCTTGGAATTCAATCTTGACTTACAGATGAGGGTGGATTTTTTTATTAATATGATAATGATTTCGATACTATTTGCAGTTGCCCATGCTATAGGTTCGGAAAGAACATGAGAAGGGCCAACTTAGGAACTTGCTTTCTTCAGGTGAGTCTCATATTTTTATTCGTTTTAGTTTTGTGCAGTGGGCTGTATTGTGAAAAAAATATCAAGGAAAATGGAATACGTGTGCCTTATTTTTTCATGCTGAAAAATGTGTTTTTAACAGCCAGGTTTATACTACAAACTTCTCAGTTTCTTTAGGAAGTATAGCTGTATAGGGAATTCAAAGTGACCTTTTCGTTCCATAATGTGCAAGTTTTATAGAGGATCTATGTCCTAGGAGGGCTCTTATAAACATGTATTTGTTTGACTGCATAAGGGATTATTGATCAGGCTCAAAAATCTGAAATTACTCTTCTTTTCAGGAGTTTGTAACTTAATTTCCTATTAATATGTTGTCTGTGAAAATTGGAATGAAAAGGTTATTAGTATCTTAGGGGGACATTGCTTGATACAAATCTGCTCATTCGTGAGCAACAGTTTCCAATATGTTAAACTTTGAGATTGTCTTTTCAACTGACATAAGCTAAACCATTGGGCATAGGGTGCGACCAATTTAAGCAACCATAATGGCCCCTATGAAGAAGTCACACAATCAATGGAATGTAACGTTTCAAAATTTTTACATGGAGCTGATGGGACAGGACAGCCACATCCCATCCCATCTGCTCCCCACGCTACTCCCCTTTTCCCCCTTCTCCTCTATTCTCCTGTGAACCGTCCCATCCCACTCCTTTCTTCTCCCCTATCTCACTCTTCCTCTCGACCTTCGCCACCGGTGAACCCACCTGCCCTCCTTCTCCTCATGCATCTTCCTTTCTTAGCCTCCCTTCCACCTAACTCCGGCCGCTGCTCCGGCGGCCAGATCCGACGAAAGCTCCCCTCCTCTTCCACGCGAACGCAAGCGACGAGAAGCGACCGGAACCCTAGATCCGGCGCGTCCCTCGTCTCCGGCGGCACCGGCGAGCTTCCCCACCTTCGGCGGACGTTTCCTCCCCGTTCCGGCGCGTTTTCCTGCGTCGTCTTCCCCGTTTCCGGCGACGTGCGCAAGTGACGCCGCCGGTGGTTTTTCTTTCGATCCCGGCGACCCCGACCTCCTCTCGCGAAACCGGTGGTACGGCTGAACTCCTCTCGCCGACGGCTATCTCGTGACACTTTCAGAATTTCGACCGGCCGCCGAAGTTACTGTTCCGGCGGCGGCGCCACTGTTCCGGCGAGCTTTTCCGGCGAACTCCGACGACCGCGACTGCGACTCCGGACCGCACGCACGAGGTTATATTGGGCGTATATTGGTTGGATCTTGCTCAAACCTACAAGAACCAGGTAGGATTCTTACCTCACTACCCTTGTTCGGTGCCAAACCGCATGCATAGATAGCGGCACCATCTTCTTGCTGACTGAACCTGATGATTACCTTTGTAAACCCATTGAAATCTGTCTCTTTCCATTGAGTCACATGGATGCTTGCATACTATCTGATTTTATGTTTCGGTGCATGATACTGTTGGTGGTATATTTATATGCAGTACATATATATTTTGGCTGTCTCTACAGCCAGCTTGTGTTGATATTTGGGATGGACGGATAGGTCTGACTGGGATAGTCCACCTTCCGAGAACCTTGTGATTTTGGCCATTGGTAGTAGTCATGGATGCAGTCTGTGTGAGCCCATGAACTACAGGCCTCCGGATGGGTCACAGTCGGATGTCGTGGGACTCGGCATTTCGGGGTGATCTGGGTGTAGGACGCTACACCGGCGGACTGTCGACGGACAGCTGTTTCTACCGTTAGCTGACGGTAGGAACCACTCTTTGAGTGCGCGTCGGACATTGGCACAGCTGGATTTCCACCTGCATGCTATATTTTCTGTATTTACTTAGTCGGGTTATATTTACTTACAATGCACTTCTGTCTATTAATTATTGTTGGATTTTCTTTACTCTTATATGCACCATTTACTTATTAAATCCTACTTAGCCTCCCGGCTAACTCCCCTTGCCTTGCCTCCAGGTTCAGGCTCGGCTCCCTCTGGTGCGCAATAGATAGATAGGTAGATTATCTTCCCTATCACGTGTTGTATTTTTCTTATGTGTCGCACGTATTATTTGTCGTATTTCGAGGATTGTATCTGATGAGATTGTATTTATCTGGTCATGAACCAGTGTGGATTTGTGGGCCAGGACTGTTCGGCCCTGCGTGTATTGTTGACTTTGACCGCTGCGTCGGTCTGATGTGTATTTTATCTATATGGATTTTGTCGTCTATGTTATTTGTCATCTTGTATTGTATCCTAGATCTATATGGCTTCGCAGGTCCATTGTTTGCCGCGTCCTAAGGCTGGGAGAGTCTTGGGGCGTGACAAATTTTGGTATCAGAGCTATGATATTAGATCTTGAATGAGACCATAAGGACTTAGGATCAAACCTTAGGATTTAAGATCTGCGTTAGTGTTAATCGTATTTGATCATACTAATATGTGATTTTAGTTAACGTGGCCCTTGTCGTTGCTGGTGCGTTATAGGAAATGGCACCCAAAAAAAAAAAAAGCTCTCGTTTCGGTTGGATGGCTGGATTAGCCTATGGGGCATTGAGTGCACCACTCAGTTTGATGCGGAGGGATTCTAGTTCTAGAAATGAACGAAGGGAAGAACCATCGGTAGCCGCTCCGCGTGTTCCTTATGATAACAATGTTAACGAAGTGGGAAGTAGACACCATGCACCAGAACCTCTGGTCCAAGAACCTCCACGGCGTAGAGCGCGTGAAACTCCCTCAACTGCAGCGTTGGAGTTAGCGTCCTGCTTTACTGTCATGTGGTTTTAAGGTCTGGCGTGTCCAGTAAGTTTGATTTGTCGCATCTCGAGGGTGGATTCTCTAGGCCTGGCCCGCCTGGGTGTCCTCTCTGGGTCGTGACGATCTACGTGTTGGACATGTGAACGTATAAATTCCTATCAATGAAAGTTCCTATAAGAACAATGATATAATTAAGGAAAGATGTAATCGGTTGAAACCCCTTAGATGAGAAACAATATCATTAGATATCATCCTAATGGGTCTCCTTAGAGCTTGTAGTTTTCGCAAGAGAACACACTGCTATTTTCTTATGATTCACATAATTTTAGCATCAATATTTTGGACATTAAGTTATAAACAAATTTGGGAAGCAAACAGTTACTTGAAAAAGTTAAGTAAGATTCCATAAGGGGATTTCGTTATAGAATGTTGGATTGGTACCTTGTAATTAATTTGTGGACAAACTAGGGCACAATAAACCAATTGTCACTGTTGGCTTTGGTGGGGCCCATAACTCATAGGCTAACAAGACTAGCGAGTTAGTACAACTAGCTATGTTGACAGGTGCGTATTTCCGAGTAATGGATCTGCAAGGCATAGTGTTTGGAAGTGATGGATACACTTTATTGATTTCGTTACAGGGACGGGCATTCACATCAACTTTAAGCACATCACCGGAAAGGAAAATATTGTGGCTGACGCCCTGTCAAGATTGGCATCCTATGTGATTGGTTTGCCATAAAATGAATACCTTGCTGAGACACAACTCATTGACGAGGCTATAAAAGAGACCAGATAGCCAACCCTTTCCATAACTCGCAGCAAATTGGTGAAATGATGACTTCACCAATCAGGGTCGTGTCTACCTTACTTCAGGGAGAATGGGGCTGAGGAACAAAGACAGGAAGAAGAGCATGAAAAGTTCAAAGCAAAGATCATACTCTCCCCGACGTTCAGAGAGAAATTCCTCAACTCACTACCAGAAGAGATTAGTAGGGATATCAGGGTCCTCGCACATCAAAGGACTTTTCAAAAGATGGTCTCCCTCCAAGAGCAACTGATGGCGTTTACTCCAAAACGGGGAATACACATATTCTAGGAAAAGGGTAAAAGTCTTTTAACCGCTTGGATTTTATATTATAAACTAAATCCTCGGTACTATCACTTCGTTCGAGAATTATGGAACTATGTATGATTCGAGAATAGTCTCTGCTGAGAAACCGCTCAGCCTTTATCCCAGACTTCTTCCCGAAGAAGTGGAAAGAAGTTTGCAGAACTCACCCTGAGATAGAAATGATAGTACACAACCAGATGCCACGTGTTAGTAAATGGACGTCCCAATTTGAACCAAGAAAACAGGTCTGCATTATCTACACCGAGACGATCGTCGCGCATGATTTGGAAGAGCCAAACCGGCACTCCCTTGATATATACAACGAAGCACACTACCTGGAACATATATCTTTAAGGCCGGAATACTACAATATAGATCCTAACGAGAACCGCTACTACAAATTTAGTGAAACACCAAACATGGTTATATGGAAACAAGCCATCAACTCGTCCTCATCTGATGAGGAGATTAGTGACTTTTCCATATTACCCGAAACAGAAGGCTCCAGTGATGAAGACAATATGGGAGAGTAGGGTTACAAAACCTAGGGTGAGCCCCAGTTGTGCCATGATAAGGGAATCAATTACTTTGTGTATTAGTCAGTTTTTACTGCATATCATGTATCTTACCTATTAAAGATGTTTCTACTATACATCCAGCGGTGGGGATGTCTTTTCATGCATCTATGTAAACGCCTTAGTGCGAGGCTACGAGACAATTCGAGTGCCAACTAGTCTTATTCTCATAAGGGTGAAAAAATATAACTCTCTTAGCGACGTTATTGGATAGATACATGTAGTAGTTAAAGACCAGCGTGATGCTAATTCTTGTAAAACGTGCTTGAAGAAGATCAATAAGGCTCTTTTAAGATAATTCTTGCGAAAGTAGAAAGTTAGCAATGAATGTTATTAAACGAGAAGTGTTTACCCAAGATAAAGAATGTGTGACATTCGAAATCTTCGCGGATCACCAAAGCCTGAAGTACTTGTTTTCTCAGAAGGAATTAAATATAAGGCAGCGAAGATGAGTGAAATTTCACAAAGACTATGACTGTACGCTTAATTACCACCCGGATAAGGCCAATGTTATCGCAGACACCCTAAGTAGGAAGACTACAGGAGTGTTAGCTCATTTGCGAGTAACACCGACTGAATTAGCACCACAGATGACAGATTTATGTGTTGAGATTGTGTGCCCCACTGAGCATGGTTGTTTGGCCGTGATGTTGGCATAGTCCCTTATGGTGCAGAAGATTATTGAGGCACAACCAAATGATTGGTACCTGCAGTCTATCATCGCAAAGGACAAGAGAGAAGAATTTACCCAGGATGATCAAGGAGTAATAAGGTGCTGGAATAGGTTATGCATACCCGAGGTAATTAAGGAAGAATTACTAGTAGAAGCACACAAGTCGAGATTCGCGGTACATCCTGGTGCCACGAAAATGTATAATGACCTTCGAAAATCTTATTGGTAGGAAGGCATGAAAAGAGATGTGGCAGAGTATGTCGGGCGATGTCTGGTATGCCAACAAGTGAAAATTGAACATAAGAAACCTTCTGGGCTCTTACAGAGTATTCCTATTCCAGAGTGGAAGTGGGAACACGTTACCATGGACTTCGTGACGGATCTTCCTAGGTCGCGCACAAGCCATGACTCGATCTGGATAATCGTTGACCGTTTGACCAAGTCAGCCCACTTCTTACCTATTAAAAAGACTTATTCGATGGATAAACCGGCAAGGTTGTACTGTAGTGAGATTGTACGGCTTATGGGTCCCTTCGAAATCTCGGAGCGCATTGGAGCCGTTGCATATCGGCTAGCCCTACCTCCAAACTTGTCGCAAGTGCATAACGTATTCCACGTGTCTATGCTGCGAAAGTATATGCGAGATCCATCGCACATCTTGCAAGATCAGTTCCTAGCGATCACGCCTGATGCCACGTATCAAGAGTCGCCTGTTGAGATCTTAGACCGCAAAGAGCATCAGCTTCGCAATAAAGTGATACGACTCATTAAGGTTCGTTGGAACAATCATTCTGAAAGTGAAGCCACGTGGGAACGCGAGGACGAAGCCTTGCGTCGTTGGCCGCACCTGTTTCCTGAGCGACCCGAGTGCTATGAATTCATGTATGGCATGTATTGAGTGACTGTATTTAATGCAAATGTTACCTTGTTAATGATAACCTATCTCTATCTTTTGAATTTGGAGACCAAATTCTTATAAGTTGTGAGTATTGTAACGTTTCAAAATTTTTACATGGAGCTGATGGGACAGGACAGCCACGTCCCATCCCATCTGCTCCCCACGCTACTCCCCTTTTCCCCCTTCTCTATTCTCCTGTGAACTGTCCTATCCCACTCCTTTCTTCTCCCCTATCTCCCTCTTCCTCTCGACCTTCGTCACCGTTGAACCCACCTGCCCTCCTCCTCCTCATGCATCTTCCCTTCTCAGCCTCCCTTCCACCTAACTCCGGCCGCTGCTCCGGCGGCCAGATCCGACGAAAGCTCCCCTCCTCTTCCACGCGAACGCAAGCGACGAGAAGCGACCGGAACCCTAGATCCGGCGCGTCCCTCGTCTCCGGCGGCACCGGCGAGCTTCCCCACCTTCGGCGGACGTTTCCTCCCCGTTCCGGCGCGTTTTCCGGCGTTGTCTTCCCCGTTTCCGGCGACGTGCGCAAGTGACGCCGCCGGTGGTTTTTCTTTCGATCCCAGCGACCCCGACCTCCTCTCGCGAAACCGGTGGTACGGCTGAACTCCTCTCGCCGGCGGCTATCTCGTGACACTTCCAGAATTTCGACCGGCCGCCGAAGTTACTGTTCCGACGGCGGCGCCACTGTTCCGGCGAACTCCGACGACCGCGACTGCAACTCCGGACCACGCGCACGAGGTTATATTGGGCGTATATTGGTTGGATCTTGCTCAAACCTACAAAAACCAGGTAGGATTCTTACCTCACTACCCTTGTTCGGTGCCAAACCGCATGCATAGATAGCGGCACCATCTTTTTGCTGACTGAACCTGATGATTACCTTCGTAAACCCATTGAAATCTGTCTCTTTCCATTGAGTCACATGGATGCTTGCATGCTATCTGATTTATGTTTCGGTGCATGATACTGTTGGTGGTATATTTATATGCAGACATATATATTTTGGCTGTCTCTACAGCCAGCTTGTGTTGATATTTGGGATGGATAGATAGGTCTGACTGGGATAGTCCACCTTTCGAGAACCTTGTGATTTTGGCCATTGGTAGTAGTCATGGATGCAGTCTGTGTGAGCCCATGAACTACAGGCCTCCGGATGGGTCATAGTCAGATGTCTTGGGACTCGGCATTTCGGGGTGATCTAGGTGTAGGACGCTACACCGGCGGACTGTCGACGGACAGCTGTTTCTACCGTTAGCTGACGGTAGGAACCACTCTTTGAGTGCGCGTCCTACGGGACATTGGTACAGCTGGATTTCCACCTGCATGCTATATTTTCTGTATTTACTTAGTCGGGTTATATTTACTTACAATGCACTTCTGTCTATTAATTATTGTTGGATTTTCTTTATTCTTATATGCACAATTTACTTATTAAATCCTACTTAGCCTCCCGGCTAACTCCCCTTGCCTTGCCTCCAGGTTCAGGCTCGGCTCCCTCTAGTGCGCAATAGATAGATAGGTAGATTATCTTCCCTATCACGTGTTGTATTTTTCTTATGTGTCGCACGTATTATTTGTCATATTTCAAGGATTGTATCTGATGAGATTGTATTTATCTGGTCATGGACCAGTGTGGATTTGTGGGCCAGGACTGTTCGGCCCTACGTGTATTGTTGACTTTGACCGCTGCGTTGGTATGATGTGTATTTTATCTATATGGATTTTGTCGTCTATGTTATTTGTCATCTTGTATTGTATCCTGGATCTGTATGGCTTCGCAGGTCAATTGTTTGCCGCGTCCTAAGGCTGGGAGAGTCTTGGGGCGTGACATGGAACTAGTTTGTACTCCTTATGAGCGCTATGCACCGACACATAGACACATGCAAATTGAGCCTATAGGTACACCGGCCAATTAATATGTATTGATACTATTGGTATAGACCAAACCCACATCTAAAGGCCAGGAAACTAGCTATTTGGATATTTGGTCCATTTTAAATGGCTAGAGTCCTTGTTCTAATTGTTTGCATGATTTTATGGGGATTTCTCTCCTATATAACTCCCTAAACACCTTAGTTCTTATTCATAGTTAATCCTGGTAACATGCTCACAAAATTTTAGATAATCATAGACTAGAAATGCATCCATTGCAATATCATTTTTAGGCGAGGGAAGAGGGGGGCAGGGGCAGACGTTATACAAGTCAAACAATGCCTTGCAAATGGCTACCCAATGCATTGATGTCTTAAAATGCACTAATGCATTGCAAGATATTTGGTAATGCATTATGTGAATAATTGGACTTGTTTTAGATCAAAAAGCGATATATAGTCGAGGAACATGAAAACTTTGACTGGCGCATACGAGAGCCTACAACTTATGAGCAGAGCCAACTACCAAGGACATTGAGATGGGGATGACTATTTAAGCGTTAAGGACTCATATGTCGGAAAGGAGGATGTGCTATCTGCGTTGATGCAATTTACTAAATGATATCAATATAAGGCTAGTAACAACAATAACAATTATAGTAGAAGTATGACATTATCAAAGCCACACATCAAATACTAGGAAGTGTCAGAAGCCTTGTACCCATGCAGCGATCAATGAAGTATTAGAGCCTCTTTTGGTTTTGGACTTAGAAAAGACAGATCGAGCACTATAGATGTTAACTCAGGGCCACTCCTTTCTAAGAAAGTAAGCAAATGCAAATAGGCAATGCTTTCATGAAGATAAGAAGACTTAGCATTGGAAAAATAATTTCAAAATAATTCTACTTCAACTGCATTCTTCCACATATTGTGATAGCTAGCACAACAGTACCCAAGTTCCAAGAATATGACCCCAAAGTGTAGTCGCCATTACCATATGAGATTTCCAGCTAGAGGACTTGGCATTGCTCTTAAATGTTACAGTTGGACAGGCCAACCAGAATGAACATCATTAATTTTCTAATTTATTGTATTTGCAAAGTGATTTTTTATAGGTTAGATGTATTAGGCCTACATTTGCCAGCTTGTAAAGATCGTGAAGAGGAGATTAGACAAATGTATATTTTTCAACTTTGTGATGGACAATAACAACAATAAGAGCCAATAAGTTGGTCTAACATAATAGCCATATACCATACGTAGTGTATTACATAAACCTAATGTCAAAGAACATTGGAGATATGACAGAATTAAAACCTCCACTGAGTGCAAGCTCAAATATAAAACTTTGTGGAGCCAGAGATCTCACATACCTATCCCACAAGGTTACAACATATTTTGTTTTGCTTAAGTCTTTACTTACAAAGAAAGTTGTGCGCAAGATGGTGTTCATGAGTAAAAGATGGTGCAACGTTCATATTCCTCAAAGAAGAGTGGGGAAGCCATTCTAGCTACACACTTCTAGGTAATATTCTAGATATTTATTTTGCAGTTCAGTCTCATTTTTTCGTACTCCTTCAAGTAGACATTGATAAAAAACTTATGATGAGACCACTTCATCACAAGATTCAAGAGGGGTAATGACAAATTATGAATATTTTTGGCAACCTAAATAAGTAAATTCCCCACATCAATATTCTTCGGCAAAGATAGGATAATCAAATAGGCCAAGAAATTAACTTGGCTAATGAGAAATTTATTTTTTTTGTAATTACTTCATTTATTTCATTAATTCCATAAATGTTTATTACTTTGGTTTTTGTCTTTTAGCTTATTACCTAAAGCCTACTTACCAATATTAATATAACTTAGGCATAGAATAAGACTTATTGACCCTATTGTGAAGTGTGATATCTTATATGGTTTTTGATACAAAAGTTGCCATAGCAATAATTGTAGAAGGCCATGTGATTTGATAAGGTCAGATGACATGCAGGGATAACTTACAATGGATTTACAATACAAAATAAATTTGACTAATAATTTTGTTCTAGTAGATTACTTAGTTTTGTCTTGCTTACCTAAATATCAGTTGTCTAATTATGAACATTTTAAAATTTTACTTGAGTAGTAGTTGCAATTTGGGGTAAAAAACCAAACTTAGAAGATTGCTATTAGTGTTGTCTCATTGTGTGCATCATTTAGTAGATGGAGACGTAATTGATCAATGTTTATATTGGTACATACTAATGTTATCAACAAATTTATCATTCCATCCGCTGGAGAAGATGGTGTACATACACTATAATATGTAACCTAGATTGTGAATGATAAAATGGGAAAATAAGGGGGAGTTTGAACTTGTAGTTGATCCATTTTTACAATAAACTTGTCGATAATGATAGTGACTTAATGCTAGATTAGTGTTATGATCAAGATTTGACTTTGGAAAAGTTCAACAACCCACCTCAACCCTCTCAATTCGTTGAACTAATTGAGAAGGGGAATACATGTGAATGAGGCCTACCTACTCAATCATAATAGGAGGACGACAATGATAATAGCTTACAGTGGGATATGATACTCTACCATTGTTGAGCATGAATACAACGCCAATCTTCCCAACTACAATGTTCTCAACCATGCCAATCCAAGGAACAAGATGGAAGACCCAAGCAAAAAAGAAAATTCCATTTAGATGGTACACAGGTAAAGGGAAAACTCTTATCCATAATTGAAACCCTAAATACATCAAAATTAATTAATTTTATTTTTTATAAGTTTGCATAACACGTGGAGTCAAAGTGGGGGCTGGTTCAAACTAAAGCCCAATATATGCTGTAAGTGGTCTGCCAATACTGTTTGCTAGTGTGGCTGGTATAGTAGTACATACCATCTCAAATGCTGATTAATTTTTAATCTAAGCGGTCCTGCTTACCTTTCATAATGTAAATGTGTCGTGCTCTTAGACCATATTTGTGCAATTTGCTATTGTTCTAAGAAAATAAATTCACTAAGCAGCTTCGGTTCAGAATCTTGTAATTATTTCTATTGTTGCCTAACGAGACTTTATATTTCTGTTATGTTTCAAAAACAAGTTGTTTTGTTTCCAGTAGCTCGCCTTTCTAATTAGTTTAAAATCAAACGATCTTTCTTGGAAATCTGAAATGTGGTTTTTCTCAATAGACAACTGTATATTTTATCTTTTTATTTTCTGGCTTGTTCAATTTCATTGCTTTTGGCATCACCAGCCGGCATTGGTTCCTATACATCGGAGTTACTTCTGCCATCTCATCGGCATTGTATTTTGGTTATTTCCGCACTAGGATAAGGAAGCAGTTCAATATAAGAGTAAGTTTATTCTTCAAAGTTGTTTCTTTGCTTATGCTATACTTCAAAAATTTGTGATTTCTTGTGTTTTATATCTTTACCTTTTTCTAATTTTTCTAATTCAACTAGTAGAAAATTACACATTTTAGTAACTATATATATATATAGTTATGTGGCAGCAGCTTTGCATCAAGCAAGGTGATTTAAAGGCTCCTCGCTTAAAATGTGGAGTATATTATAAAGATGCCTACTTCGGTTAGAAGCACTGTGGTCTGTAGACATGAAAAGATATGCTTATAACTGTAAGTCTTGGAGGCCTATTTACGCACCTCAAATTGAGAGCAGAACTTCTCACACTAGCATTTCTGATAGCATATTCTGAGTAGTTGTAAGATGTATTATCAGAGATTTGAAAGATTTATTTTACAAGGTTAAATCTAAACATTAACAGATAATCTGAGTTTTTGTTCTTGTTTGGACACTAAGTAAAGACGTATGACTGTCTTTAGGACCAAAATATGAACTCAATAGTCTTGTTACTGGATGTGCCATTTCTTATCTAAAGTTAATACATGACTGGGAAAAATGAATTAATAAGAGGCTAAGTGCAATAGATAGTTGTGTATCAAGGATTCTTAGGAAATCAACTTTGCTGTATTTTCTTCAAACATTAGTTTTTTCCAGTCCAAAAATGTCAACATCATTGGCAATCTCTTATTAGGGAATGAGCCATGAGACTCTAGGTAACATAATATTTGTGTCTTATATAAACTCAGGGACCAAATATTGTTTATAGCCATTGTTATAAGTTGTGTATGCCCATTACAATAGTTAGTGACGTGTATCATCTCATTAGTGAATATATATTTTAGCTTCTGGATTATAATTTACATTTGCAAACTTGGATTCACATTCTCTTGAATGATTTAATCATTCCAGTGTCCTCTTCTGGCAGGGAAGTGGTACTCCTTTTGACGATTGCTTTAATCACCTTGTTTGCCCTTGTTGTACATTATGCCAGGTATCTACAAGATAATAGGGAAGAGTGTACTTTACTATTTGACTATTCGAGATGTTTGCTATGGATTTATGAACATGCTTCACTGGAATGGTCAGGAATCCAGGACGCTAGAAATGAACAATGTTCAAAGTGGCGTTTGGCATGGCCGGGGCGATACAATATGCTTAGCGAGCAGTGGTGAAGGAAGCAAGGCATTCATATCTCTCCGCCAGCCGCCGCTGTTTCCTGTCAGATCTCCTGATCTTTGTAGCATGGAAAGAGCATCAAATGGTATTGAGCACTCTTGGAATACACTTTCGGCCCCTTCTGAGCCTCTAGTTCAGATTAACTAGCTCATCCTTTTTGAGGCATGAACAAGTTGCCTGACGTGATATTGGGAATTGGTTGCCGTTTGCCTTGTGAAGGGAATAGTAGCTGGATTTTCTTTTCCCCCGGTTAGATTTATCCATGCTTGTGAGGTTCTTTGGACATTAATATGGATAATAGTGACAATCGGTAAGGAGCATGAACTAATTCTGGTGGCATAAGAAGCTGATGCATCAAAAGGCAAGGATTTGGGAGGCAGAAGTTTGTTTTTAAAGGGCAGATTAATTTCACATGGCTAACTGAAAGTCAGAGATTTGATTTAGTTTATGTAGATCTGCAGATCATTTGTTGGTTTTAACTAGATTGTATCTGAATATAGTCTACTCTCCATATTTATAAGAATTCGATTTGGGTTTTACTAACATTCGATTTGGATTCGATTTGGGTTCAGTTTATTACTATTAAAAAAAATTAATTGGTTTGAACTAAATAGACAAGCGTAGGCAGAGAAAAAATTCATATAATAGGTATATGTTTTTTTATCGTGGATAAGTTATATTCATATAATCCATTTACTCTAAGTAATCTACTAGTACTAATATTATCGTAAATAGACTTATCTATGATAAAAAATTAAGATTTTTATTATCGCATACTTATCTACAATAATATTTTTTATTAATTTTTTTTATCGTGGATAAGTCTATCCATTATAATATTGATATCATTGGATAATTTAAAATAAATAAATTATGTGGTTATAATTTATCTATGTAAAAAGCATATTTATCTATGAATTTTTACCACTCATCTAACGAAATTTTCTCCTAATGCAATGTAGTTTACATGTAGAGAGAAAGTAAAAAATTTTGCATGCCATACCTACAAGATCGTCAGATTAGATTAAGGTGTGAATCTTAAAGCAACGCTATAATTCTCACAAGATTTGCACTTTTATCGATTGTATTAGATAAAGGTATGAATCTTAAACCTATGCTAATATGATTCTCACAAGATTTGCGCTTTTTTCCAATCTAACGAGTTGCGACTGTCTAAGAATTTTTCTCGAGAGAAATAGATATTAGAGCCGCAGAGAGATGCCATTGAGAATTTGAGATGAGAAATGAGAGATTGGAGGTTTCTAGGCACACGCGCCTTTGCATCTCATGCTAACTCCTTTTTCCCGGTAAAATTTCCCTCCATTCAAAACCTTGCTTCAACGCTTCAGCATTTTATCGAATCCAACGCCCCCTCCAACGGCCAAACTCTTCATTCCCAGACCATCAAGTCCGGCCTCCACCCCAACACCAACATATCAATAAAGCTCCTCATCCTCCACCTCAGATGCGGTTCACTAGCGAACGCGCGCAAGATGTTCGATCGAATGCGTAAGCCAACTCTATCCGCCTTTAACTACATGATTGCCGGGTACTTCAAACAAGGCTGCGCTGAGGAGTCCCTGGAACTTGTCCGCAAGCTCTCGCTCTCAAACGAGAAGCCAGATGGGTTCACCCTGTCGATGGCCCTGAAACTTTCGGCGAACCTGGAGTTGCGTAATTTTCCAAGACATATTCACACTCAGATTGTTAAATTGGAAATCGAGTCTGATGATGTTGTCACGGCTGCCCTCATCGACTCCTATGTGAAAAATGGTAATCTTAGGTATGCTAGGAGTCTCTACGATGCAATGCCAGGGAAGAATCTGATATGCTCTACCGCATTGATAGTCGGGTATATGAATCAAAAGGATTTTGGAGAAGCTGAAGAGATGTTTCAGAGTTTGGAAGAGAAGGATACGGTTGTGTTCAATGCTATGGTTGAAGGGTACAGCAAAGAGTTAGAGACGGCTGTGAGTTCGATTGAGATGTACAAGATGCTCCAACAGTCGAGTTATCAGCCGACGATTTCCACCTTTGTGAGTGTTGTTGGAGCTTGCTCGGTCTTGTCAGCACTGGAGGTTGGACAACAGATACACGGGCAAATAGCCAAGACAGAGGTCTATTCTCATGTCAAATGTGGGAGTGCTCTTGTAGATATGTATGCAAAATGTGGAAGAGTTGAAGATGCACGCACGATGTTCGATCATATGCCTGACAGAAATGTGTTTACCTGGACATCAATGATTGATGGGTATGGAAAGAATGGAATTCCGAATCAAGCTCTCAATCTTTTCTATGAAATGAAAAGCCATAATGTTGGACCAAATTATGCAACATTCTTGAGCATTCTATCAGCGTGCGGACATGCTGGACTGCTGTCGAGTGGCCAGGAGATATTTGAGAGCATGGAAAAGGACTACAAACTGAAGCCAAGGATGGAACATTATGCATGCATGGTAGATCTATTGGGCCGCTGTGGAAATTTAGGTGAAGCTTATAACTTTATCCAGCGGATTCCTGATAAGCCTAATTCAGATGTGTGGACAGCTTTATTGGGAGCATCAAGGCTTCATGGAGATGTGGATATGGCAGATGTTGCGGCAAAAGAGGTGTTTAAGTTGAATCAAAATGGAAAGCCGGGGGCTTATATTGCTTTGTCCAACACTTTTGCGGCAGCAGAGAAATGGAGAGGTGTCAGCGAAGTAAGGGACTTGATGAAAGCAAGGGGTGTCACCAAAGGCATTGGTCAGAGTTGGGTGGAGATAGACAAAGGTCTTTGAAGCTTTGTCATATTGAAAAAAGAAGAAGAAATTGTTACTGAATTTGATGAAAAGTCACCACTAACTTGATCCATTTGTCTGAAAATTCAGATGGCATCTTTATAGTGTTTTGAGTTCTGTTTCCTGGACTGATATTGCTCTGTTTGGATGCTGATTATTACTTTTGCCTCAACAAATTTTACTGAGACCATGTAGCAGATTTAGCATCCTATGATTAGATCATTGCAAAATGGAAGATAAATCTGCACTGCAATCACATGCATATTGTACTGGAATACCACAATTTGAGGAGTAGTAGAACGTGGTTATTGTGAAGATATTATTCTTTATACTGGAGTTTTTTGTTTAGACTGTTTCATTTGGATCAACTCATTGTACCACTTTTCAGCTGCTCAAGTAAAAGGTACATGCCTCCATCTTGTTTAATTTCATTATTATTATTATTATTATTTTGCAAATACATGCAGCAATGGTCATTACTAGTTGAGCTATTAATATCGACTACGAATGCCTTTACTAATTGGTTTATTGTTATCAAAACCAATGTCTTCACTAGCTAAGCTGCCTGTCACCTTCAGCTTCACAAAAGTCTAATGCATGTACATAGTAGTTTGAAGTGAAAGTGCTTTTACACTCTTCAGTGTCAATATAAACAACTATTATGCTATTATCAAGTTATGTCCAAGCTTAACTTTAGTTAGATAAGTTAAGTAATGAGAGCGGGGTTTGACCCCAAGATTTGAGTTTTGTTCCTCATTTCCATTCCATTTATTCAGCTTAAGATTTGAGTTTTCATTTTGAAAGGAATTATCTTGTAACATAAGAACTTGATTTGCACATTGGCGACTTGAGAAGATGATCTTATAGTCTGGGAAGCCTCCGAACATAATAGAAGAATACTTATGTACCTACTTATCATGTCCAAAACTACCTATTTTCATTACCGAGGAGATTTCCAGAGCAAGAAACATAAAATATTCGGCATGCGAACATATTTCTTTTAGATGACTATTTTTACAGGCCTTTCCTTTGTGTACCTGATACATTAACTATATTTAGGTACTTAAATGGTGCTTTTGTTACTGTAGGCCACCTTAAATTAGTATTAAGTCTTTTGATTAGACAATATGTAAATAATAAATATGGTTTATTGTTTAACTAGAATGAGAGGTAATAAGTTAGACTTAATGCTCAGAGACTATCACTCGAGAGACTAATACTAAGAAATTAATGGTTTATCAGTAGGGAGAAACCTAAATGAGTTGAGCCGAGGGAGTGATATGATGTTATGCTTGTCCGACACCATTCAACCAGAAGCATTTAAATAATTTAGACTGAGGTATGCTTGTCCGTCAACATGAGTTGACATGTTTTGAATGATTTAAATTTAATTTGGTGAATGTATAGATTTCATCTTTGACGCTCCATCTGCACATCTTCCCCTTTTTATGTCACATTCACCATTCTTTCTCTCTCCACACACCATTTTATATTCTCAAAATCTTTTTTAGACATCAAAGGGATCTCGGGCTAAAATTCCAAGGACTATTTAATATAGGCACACATGCTCCATGACGTACCTCATTCAACAAAAGGTCCTTTTGATATGTTCTGATAAGGTTCTTCTCATGTATTAACGTTTTTCATATCACTTATTTGCATTCGTATAGTTTAATTTTAGTTTCTGTTTTAATTTGTACATTGATGTAGATTTTGGGTTTTGGTTAGAATTTTTAATTTTTACCGTTAAACCCAACCCTTAGTTTAAACAAATAAAATTTTACATTGGGTTGAATGTAAGGTTTAAGAAATCGAGCTGTACTGACACACATAGTACTAGCTAGTACAGTTCATTTTTTTATATAATATAATATTATATATCTATATAATATTGATACATGGTCAAATTGACCAGCCTTATTGTTTGGTATAAATTAGTTTTTAATTCTATCATCGAATGTGGCATGAGATATTTTTGGAACTTTTTGCATTGATGCACTCATATACTACGGTCTGACCCTTCTTAAAAATGATTTTTAAGCAGCCCTATAAACTGCCATATATTAGGCTTTATCATGGCTATTTGATGAGCGTCCAAAGGTACGTAGGTCATTGAATCAGACACATCCATGTAGTCATCTATGTAGGATCATCAATACATGCATGTTTGTGTTTGTGCGTCTGAAGGCCTGCACACATCTAAACAAATTAAAATGCCACAACAGGACCATGCATCCGATTTCTATTCCTTCTATGCAAGCATCCTAAGTTTCTACATATTGTATCCACCCCGTGATCGCAAAACATGGATTAGTTTCTTCCCCATGTTGAATTTGTAGGCATTTGTTTTAATCCAATTTGCATATGCAGATACCCTATTAGAAGCAGCCAACCATAAGTAATAATGTGCTCTTGGTTCATAAGAAACAAGTGCTTGACAATACATTTGATCCATTTTTTCATGAGTATGATGGGATCAAATGGGTTAATCTTACTAGAACTATTATTCCATCATGAACATTTCACTAACTAAATGCCACAATTGATACAATTAAGACAAGACATGCCACCGCAATTCTTCACCTAAAACAAAATAGAAGTTCTAAGAATTAGATTCTTCACTGAGCCCGAAGTTTTATTAAAAATGCTCCAGCAGATGCATGTAAAACTAAAAAAAAAATTAGAAGCAAAAGCAATGAACTTGAGTGCAAGACAGCAGCAATACTAAATATTACTTCATTAATAAATGAAAAGAGCAAGAGACAAAAACGATACAAGTTGACTTACGCTGATCCAGTAATTGTTAGTGGCAAATAGCTATTCGCTAAAAAAGAACTATGTTATCCAGATGAACATCAAAATAAGCATTACATACATGCTTCGCTTTTTTCATTCTCATATTAATACCATTTCCAATATCGAAGTGATCTTTTCCTTAATTAACAACTGAAAATAATTAAGCTATGTATGGGGCATATGGACAGGTGTCATGGAGAAATCCATCCATGAAGAACTCAGCTTGAGAAAGAACTTGGCCTGTCTTTTGGTCTACATCATCTTGCATTGACACTGCAAAATAGCTTTATAAATGCTTTCTTTTTATGGATGGAAAGCTTTAAGAATGCTATCTTTGCATCTCTTAATTGCATCTTGTACTTCTTCCATGAAGTTATAGATTTTTTATATTTTGTAAGCTTTTTATCAGAGTTCTTTTTGGCTTCAAATTTCCTAGAATTCAAGTCGGCAGCTAAGCCAGCATCATCTTTTATGATCTCGTGTTGCTGGTCAAAGTCCTCAAAGAGTTGTAGAAGTGTAACTCGAGGCTCATCATTTTTTCTTTCTGCCACTATATCTGAAACAATGGGTAGCATCTTTAATGTTCCTTCAGGTATCTGAGCTCCATGAGATCCAACATCTTCAGATCTTACAGCAGCAATTTCCGTCTGCACAATGGTATGAGATTCAAT
The DNA here is from genome assembly GCA_027563935.2 of Costus lasius. Taxonomy (NCBI): domain Eukaryota; kingdom Viridiplantae; phylum Streptophyta; class Magnoliopsida; order Zingiberales; family Costaceae; genus Costus; species Costus lasius. The sequence continues at coordinate 71,412,008 of CM050452.1, forward strand.
AGTTCAGGATCTTTTTTATCGGACATGTTATACACAGACAAATGCTTTCAAACATAATTGATTAGAAAAGTTGCCTATTGATATACAAAGGTATTTTTACTATGAGATAAGTAAATTGCGTAATCTACTCAAAGATGACATTAACAAAGCTTCTTGTAATTGTAAAACTGACCTGCAATCGAGTAACCACTTTCAGACTGGTCTTTCATGAATGATCCTAATTTAAACAATCATATTATGTACAAGAGAACACAATATCTAATTCCTATAGTATTTGTTGTGCATGATTTTCATTAATGATTATTATAATACATTTGTTCTATTCCCTAGTATGTATGGAGTTTTGATAGAGTTCAGAATTTGCAAAATGTAATTTGGTTTCATTTGGTAGATTCTCTAGGATTGACTTTAGCATAGTGTAACACATTGACACATTGTCCAGAATTCAAACTTCAATAGGAATTACTAACATAATATAATTTTAGGGTGCTTCTGGGTACAATGGAATTTCAATTAACTGACTGATGAACTACTATTGCCTCCAATGGTTATAAATGAATTACTCTATATTGACATGTATAAAAAATAGTTGTAATGATAACATAATAAGTTGATTAGTTAGGTTTATATTTAAATAATACTGTATGTGATAATGTTTTATTTTGTAAAATATTAATTATCTTACAAAGTTATCTAGTGAAATGATTAACTAACGATTAATTTACTAAATACCTAATGAATAATAGAATGTTAAAATAAAAAGACACAAATTTTCAACAAATAATAATAAATAAATAAATAAATAACAACGAAAATTTTTTTTTCTTGATTCATTTGGATATGTTCTTATGATTACCTTGTTACCTTTCTTTCCTTATTGTCTTATAACTGTTTCACACATGATATTGTGATGAGTACTTGTTCTTATGATTTACCCATTTGTTCTATTGTAGTAAGATCTTGGACATTAATTCTTTAAATAAGTTATGAATATTTTATCCTTATTTTTAAATAAATTATGATATGCAAATTTTCAAATAGGGTTGGGGGGGTGAGATTAGTACTTCCAGTGAAAGCAACACAAGTATGTGAACATGGACATATGGTGTGAAAGTACCTGGCAATCAAAACCCAGCGTCATGATTATACAGTATACAGTATCTACATAACCTATTTACAATGTTGTTTTCTTCTTAGTCACACAAGCCAAACCAAAATTAAGCTATCATGCATTACTTTTTGTTCTTTGTCAATCAGTATGGTGGCAATAAGGTGTCATGTTAACTCAGGATCAGATGGAAAGATAGATTACTTTGCATTGCTGCTTCAGGATACCCATCTGATAATTATGATTCATGCTATTATAACTAACCTTCGAGTCCTCATTTTTCTTCAAGGTAACATGATCAACCGTCAATAGCTCCACGTTCTTCAATGTAGCAAAATGCTTCCTCACTAACCAACCACGAAAAACTGAAGAAAAGTGAAAATCAATATGTTAAATCAAACACCATGAAAATCTGCAAAAAAGAAAAAAATATATATGAATATGTTACCAGATTGCAATAGGATAATATCCTTCTTCAGGTCCTTGAGCAAATTCCTAGTGAGCCACTGCCTCACATGTTTTTGGATAAGAATTGCTGCCTTCCATCTCTTTGTCATGTCCTCAAAGTTGTACCTTGCTCTTATACCTCGAACAACTGTTTTTTGCGCACAGTTTGAACAAAACATTAGGGGTTAGTGGAGCTTTCCGAAAGAGAAAACATTGGTGTTTACTTTCAACATAGAGAAAGAAAGTATTATTCTTAAGACCCCTTTTGCCAAATACGAGAATCAAATGTTTCAACCCATTACTAGACTACAAGAGTAACTAATAAGAAACAAGAACTGCTTATCTAAGTTTAGAGAAAGAAACTAAAAAGTTTCATATTAGTGTGCATGTACATGATTGCAAAATAGTTGCTCCCTTCACAATTTGTTGATAGTGAGTCCGATCTCGTAAAGCACGATAGTTTTTCTGAAGACAGATAGTAGCCTTCATATTTCCATTTCCAGCATCTGCTAACCTGGCGACCTGTGAAAATAAAATACAAACTAAAGTCTGACAGATACAAAAATTTTTAAAAGGCGGCATATTAAACTGATGATGGTATCATGATAGAGTTACTTGAGATTATTAATCACCAGCACAGATGATATTCTACACTATTCAATCCAACAGACAGATGTATTGGCCCTTCAGTTGAACAATCGAATTTTTCAGCAACAATTGCAATCAAGTAGCCAGAAAGAAATTTGGAACAGAGCTATTACCTCTCTAGAGGCACACTCGAGCACGCCGCTGCAATCCAGCTTGGCGACTGTCTCAACTGCTTGTGGCAAAGGGGAAACGGGTGAAGCTCTGCGGTCAGCGGCGACTCTCTTGTAGTTTGCCGGAGCTAGCCCTACAAAGGTACGAAGATGTTATCAGTTTCCCCTCGATTAAGATCATAGCGCCATTAGAGTTGGTACATTTTTTCCTATCACTCATTGGAGCCTGCTCATCGCTCTCGCTTCCTGAATCCACATAGTAGCTCAACAACAGCCACGGTGGCGTTCTTCCAAACCCAACATGTAGAGGTATTGTCCCTTTCGTCGGCGAACTTGCTATCGAATTTGGCCGGCGTGGATAAGGCAGCGGCAGATCGCTAGGCCGCTCATCCCTCTGCCTGATTTCGTCCAGCAGCCGCTCCAACGTGCTCCGACCATCCATCGGATCAGCTTCGTTTGCACAAAAGATCGTCAAAACCCCTAAAATCCGAATCAGGCGACGCCAAGAATCCGGGCTTTGCCAATCTAATAGCATACGGAATCAAACAATTAGTCGACCGCACGCGATTTGAGTAGAAACACAATGATGCAGAAAGAAAAAAAAAGGGGAAAAGTACCTCAAATTGATTTCTCTTCCGCTGTCAATCTCCTCGTACTGATCCGGCTTCAAGAACATCCAGACGTAAGAGAAAAGAAGGTGAAACAGAGATCGAAGGCAACCAAAATCCATGGCGATCTCTACAAAATTATATGCGACGAGACAAAATTTTGGTTCCTAAATTGTAGGATCTGCCGAATGGAAGATACGAACTGCAAGGCTCAGTTGACGCTCTTCTCGGATCTCCAACTGCAATCGGTAAGCAAGGCTAACCTCAGTAGAAGGGAAACGCGGCACACGTACCCGATAAATGGCAGTTCTGTTAATATTTGGCAAGTCATTAAATAACTCTAATTTAAATTTTAGCTACCTTAAAAAGTAACCCTTTTAGGAACTTTACGCAACCTTCAATAGTAACTTATTACTAATGTTTTATTTAAGGATGATAATGAATAACAAATTTGTATTTTTAATTTAATATAGGAATTGAATATTCAAATAGGCTAAAAATCTAAGTTGATATTGTCGTGTTCCACCCGAGTTGGGCCAAAAGTATTTAAATAGATACATGTGAGATGATATGGTGCCAAAGGAGGAGATTAGGTAAAAAGGGGTCAAGAAGATGAGTGGAAATTTGAGGCGGTATTCCAAACCTACATTTTGTGTCGATGTGAAGAGCAAAATTATCGTTGAGGGAGCTAGGAGCAACTTCAAGGTTAGTATTGTAGAGGAACAATATGCCATAATATGCAAGCAAGATATATGTAGAAGGGTTGTAACTTGTAAGTAATATTGCTAGCAACATAGTGTTGATCAAACACTATACAAGTTAGCTCGATGATCAATCAATGTTCACTATTAAAGAAAAGAATTACACTAGTAGATTGATGACCATAAGTGGGCTAAGGTTAGATAGCATAGATATTTAATTTTAAACTCGTGATATAGCCCAAGACAGATAAAATAATGCACCAACACCCTTCATATCCCACTGAGTTGAAGACTTCACTAGGGTCTAGCAGGTTTATCTTCCACTTTTCAATCAATGCCTTTTAATTCCTCTTGCCTGTGTAAGGAATTTCACCACTCATGCTAGCACATGGCATGATCCACCCTTAAAACAAGAACAAAAGAATTCTTGTGTACAACATGTATGTGGGTATCGGGTTTGATTGTATTAATTATAATGGACATCATTCTATCCTTGACATTTCTCCCCCTTTATGATGTTGATACCATCATTGATTCTTGAAATTCAACTATGTTTTCTTGTTCTTGTTGAAGGGCTTCCTCAAACTCCTAACTATATTCTAACGTGAGAAGTGCTTTCCACTTTATCAAACACTTAGAATCTTTAGCTGCACAACAAATTAGATCAACGGTGGTAATAAAAAAAACTCAAATGACTCATATTTAGTCACACTCACAATCATCTTGATGTAATTTTTAACAATACACACTTGTCAATATCTTGATCAATGGTCAATCTTTCAGAAGTAATTTGTCTTCCTTATCTATGATTAATAAAATGATGATCTATTATTATTCATGGTGACCTTGTTCATTGGTCCATGCAAAGTCACAAGCCTCTATCTTGCTTTCCTCTGGAAGAGGATTAGTGTTTTCAATAATGACTTTAAACTACAAATAAGTTCTTGTTGAACTATTTATTTCACTCAAATATGTTGAAAGGGAATATCAAATTTTTAACAAGAAAATGGAACAGCTAGCTGTGAACTATGAAATCTTAAAGCAAGAAAAATGATGTCCCTTTTAAGCCGGAGCCAATTCGATTCAGAATACAATACAAATGTTCAACACATTCAGCTCATGTTGAAAGCTTAGAGAAAATTCATACAGGCAGAATTATTTGAATCAAATATAGATAGCATAATAAAAAATGGAATAAGAGAAAAGGTTTCTGCAAATAAGGAATCACTGAATAGAACAATCTAGGCATTACAAAGTAATTTTACGAGAGACTTGCGATGCTTTCTTCACAGCTATAATAGTCAGGTAAACTCTATAAGAAGCTAGTGAGTTACACTTACAAAGAAGCCACCTGAAGAAAACTTTGGAGAAAGTCAAGGAAAATCTAGCAGCTATATAAAAAATATAGTACAAGTGCTTGGCATTTGTTAGGCATTTTGAATGTTAAATCAAAGAGAATGAAAAGCTACAGCTGGAACTTAAAGGGAAGAACAAAAAGCTCTGAAATTACAAGAAGATTTAAGAAGCAAGGCTTGAAGAACTCCTCAGAAGGATGCAAATAGAAACATATAATAGACAAGACCAGAAATTTGGGGACGTTACTATTTTACCAACTCTTGTTATTAATAACCAGCGATATAGAGGCAAGCTCGACAAAAGAGCAGTTCGTAAAGCAATTCGTGCTGGTCTCAAAGAGACAACTGAGCTAGATGTTTTGTTTAATGAAAATACAGAAATCAATGAGTGCCTGGAGAACTATGGTGGATGTCGACAGGAAAAGGCTTCTAACATTGCTGCATGCGAGGATGCTTTTAAAGGAAGAGCCTATGAATACCTCACTGTGAAAAAAAGTGCGTATGCAAAATAATCAAGTCAAAATTGATTTTGACTCTAGAAAAATTGGAAGCACATCAAGATTCGATCAAATATCTAGCATACGCCAACATTCCAAAAAATAAGAAAACATGTGACAGAAAGAAATGCAGGGCGCTTATAGTAGCTAATTAAAGCAGAATAAAAAAAAGTTAAATCAAGGGGCAGCGCAAAACAGAAAAAGAAAGGATTATCACTATAAGAAAAGAAGAGAGGCGATCAAAAAAAAATTCAAACAAAAGAAGCGCCAAGCGTTGAAAACAAAGAAGAAAGTAAAATCAATTAAGGGGCTTGAAGGCTTATAAAAAAGGGGAGGCGACACAAAGAAGGGAGACACCTACAGGAGTATCACGCAGGAGAAGCAGCAGAACTAAAAAGGTAAAAGAAAAGGAAAGAAAGAAATTTTAATTTTTGTAGGTATAGTGGATACAATCTATGGTGGATATGCTATACCTATGGTGGATAGGCTATACTTATGGTGGATTGCTACAGTTATAGTGGATACAACCTATGGTGGATAGGCTACACATATCGTGGATACACTTATGGTGGATACAACTTAACGTGGATTGCAGCACACTTATGGTGGATACAACTAACGTGGACTGCAGCACACCTATAGTGGATACAGAGCTAACGTGGATTGCAGCACACCTATAGTGCATACAGACTATCGTGGATGGATAAGTGACACCTTGACATGTACTGTTGCAATTAGGTTTTCTAATTGACATGTGTATATATTCCACTGTAGAGCGGGAGAGCGCCGCAAGCAATACGGCAAGAAAGAGAAAACCACTTGACGTGAGGAAAAAGGCAGAGAGGAGAAAGTTCAGGGACAGGTTGTGAACTTAGGGCAGCCTGCGTATATTGGCCGCCGGCAAGAAGTTCACCGTTGGATCAGGCTAAAATTTTAAGAGAAGGTTCATGACTCAATGCTCTAAAATCTGAACGGTCGGATGGTCGAACTAAGGTCTCTATCTCTTGCAGTTAGCCCAGAACCAAGACTGTTTATCTTGGTGAAATCTGAACTTTCTTCCTCTCCTGTATTGCTTCTAACTTTATGTTAATGTTTGTCTGAGATCCAAGATTATTCTTGATGATGTTATTATGCTTCTAGATGTTCTAGGAAGAGTTGTAATACCTATTAACTGATTTAGTAGAAGGTTAGAGTGGACTTTGGTCCAGTGGTTTTTCCTCCTCAAGTTGGGGAGGTTTTCCAAGTAAAAATCCCTGGTGTTCCTTGTCTAGTGTTTTTATTTTCCGCTACCATTTTATTGCAGGTAGTCATTTGGTATTAAATCTAGCAACAGTGTTTTTGTGCCACATCTCCCAACAAGTGGTATCAGAGCCTGGGTTGCCCCAACAAGTGGTATCAGAGGATAGGTTCGTGGTAAATCTGTTGCATTCGAGATATAGACATTAGCTCACGCTGTTTGGAGGGTGCGTACGTCGGTGCTTAGCGCTGGGGCGTAATCTCCTGGCCTTTGTGTTAATCGCTCAGTTTCGAACCAGATTTAGCCCTAGTTTCCCTCAGTGCACCTAGAGGATAGAACTCTGAACGTTTTTTGTTGCTAGTGGGAATCAGCTTACATTACAAAATGGAAGTGAATACAAGTAGAATGATTCTCTTGAATGGTTTAAATTATCACAAATGGAGAGGAAAGATGGAAGATCTCCTCTATGTGAAGGATTATTACCAGCCAGTTTACCTTAGTGAAAAGCCCGAGGGTAAGACCGAAGAGTAGTGGGCTATTGCTCATCGGCAAGTGTGTGGCTACATAAGGCAATGGCTGGATGATAATGTGTTGAACCATGAGTGTGGAGAGATAAATGCAAAAACATTATGGGCGAAGCTCGAGAACTTGTATGCTCGAAAAACCGGCAATAACAAGCTATATTTAATAAAGCTCATCATGTCCTTGAGACTTAATAGTGGTTCAGTTAAAGACCACTTAAATGCATTCTAAGGAATTCTAAATTAGCTGGCAGAAATAGGTACCAAATTTGATGATGAGATACAAGGATTGCTACTCCTTTGTACTCTACCAGACTCTTGGGAAACCTTCAGAATGACTCTGTTCAACTTAGCCCTAGAAGGTGTTATGACTATGGACCTAGTCAAGAATGACATCATGAATTAAGAAGAAAGAATGAGGGTACAAGAATCTTCTTCTCATTTAGATATGCTGGCTGTCCAAAGACCTAGGAGAAGTTTGAGCAGAGATCATAAAGGAAGAGAAAGCAGCAGAGGTAGTTCAAATAAATTTGCCAACATTGAATGCTATCATTGTGGCAAAAAGGGGCACATTAAGAGATACTGTCGAGCATTGAAGGGGGACAATAAGAAAGGAAATGACATTGGAAAAGGTGCTGAGAAGAGCACTAAGCATGCGAAGGATGAAGATAGTAGTGATGATGACCGCGTTGATATCACTACTGATTGCTTCTTGTTTGTCCATGACAATGATATAGTTAATGTTGCCTCTAATGACATGAGCTAGGTGGTTGGTAGTGGTGCCACTACCCATGCTACCTCCAACAGAGATTGTTTTGTCACCTACACACCTGCCAAGTGTGGAACTATGAAAATGGGTGACAATACCACCATTAAAGTTGCAAGCAGTGGTGATGTGTGCCTGGAAACAGCTAATGGCACCAAGCTGACTCTCAAGAATGTGAAGCATGTTCCCATTATTTACTTGAATTTGATTTCTGTGAGCAAGCTGGATGAGGAAGGCTTCTACAACACATTCAAGAGTGATACCTGAAAGCTTAGCAAATGTGCTATAGTTATAGCAAAAGGAAAGAAGGTGTCTTCTTTATATGTCCTGTAGACTAAGCTTTTCAAGGCCATCATTAATGCTGTAAATAATGATGGAATTGAAATGTCACACAAGAGGCTGTGTCATGTGAGTGAGAAGGGGAAGTAAACCAAAGTCTCATTCAAAGGTCAACCCTCTTCAAGGAAGCCTGAGATACCGGTCAGGAGATCCAAGAAAGAAAACCTTCCACTGGGTTCTCCACAAATGAGTATGTGATGCTCACTAACGGGAGAGAACCTGCATGCTCTAATGAAGCTGTGGAAGATGAACACAAGAAGGAATGGCTAGAAGCCATTGCTGATGAGATGAGATCTCATCAATGAAATTAAATGACTGATTTGATGAAGCTTCCTAAGGGCAAGAGAGACTTAAAAAATCGGTGAATGTACAAGCTGAAGTAGGATGGGAATTCCAAGCAACGGCCACGTGAGAAAATCCATACTGATAAGAAAAGTTCATATATGATGACTAAGACTATGGCCAGAGAGAAGCTTGAAGGTTGCCGGTTGATTGCCAGGATGACAAACCCCTCCACATAGTAGTGAAGGGGGAGATTGTTGGGTGAGTTTCCCTCCTATGTAGAGGATGGCTCAGATTATGCCCATGTGGAGGATGGCTCCATCGTGGATAAAGTTGACAAGATCGTGGATAGCATATATCGTGGATATGTGGCTTAGATCATGGATAGAGTTGTCTATGTAGAGGATGACACAGTTCATTCTACATGGAGGATAGCTTAGATTATACCCATGTGGAGGATGGCTCAGATCATGCTAACATGGATGAAGTAGCCCAGATTGTGACTGGCTCATATCGTAGATATGCAACCCAAATCTTAGATGACTCCTATCGTGGATAGGATCCAAGCATCATGGATAGACTGCAGCATATGGTGGATATGCTGTAGACATCGTGGATAGACTGTAGCCTATGGTGGATGGACTGCAGCTATGGTGGATACAGCCTGCAGCTATCGTGGATATGCTGCAGCTATGGTGGATACAACTTGCAGACATCGTGGATAGACTGCAGTTATAGTGGATACAACCTATGGTGGATATGCTGCACCTATGGTGGATAGGCTGCACATATCGTGGATACACTTATGGTGGATTGCTACAGTTATAGTGGATACAACCTATGGTGGATATGCTATACCTATGGTGGATAGGTTATACATATCGTGGATACGCTTATGGTGGATTGCTGCACACTTATGGTGGATACAACCTAACGTGGATTATTGCACACTTATTGTTAGGCCCTGGGCTTCCCGGTTCAGCCCAGAGGAGAGGAAGCCCAATCCAAGCCCAAGCCCACAGTCATATTCGGATGATGCTGGCAAACACGCGCAGGCGTGCACGAACGAAGCAGCAGTGCTTCGTCAACTCACGTGCGGGACGAGGCGTCCGCGGCAGAGACGCCGTCGTCTCCGCGAGCTTCGGAAGGCATGGCTTCGGCGGAAGTCTCGGATGCGTCGACAAGGTTCGCGGTGCGGATACAGAACGGACGCAGCGAAGCGGCGACGTCTTCGCCACGGGAATCTCGGACGCGGCACGAGCGAACTTCTCGGACGGAGGACGCGGACTTGGCGAAAGGCGGACTCGTTCCGCGTTGCTAAAAGAAGAGGCGGCGGCGCCTTATAAAGATAGGAAGCTTCGAGCGAAGAAGGGAGATCGGAGAGTTGCGAGCGAAGCTTGAGAGAGAGAAAAGGGAGAACAGAGCACTGTTCGAGAAGAGAGAACGAACGCGAGAGAGGCGATGCTGAGCGGCTGTTTCCAGTGGCGAGCGTCGTCGTCGACGAGAGCGTGAGAGGGAGAGGTTTTGTAGCTTCCAGTTGAGTAATAAAAGCTTTCCTCTTCCATTGATTTCCTGTGCTTCTTCTCCGGCGACGATATCTCCTCTGCTTCCTCTGTTCCGGATCCTGCGGCGGCGGTCGGCGACTTCCCGGTGAGCGACGGTAGCAGGCGGCTATCTCAGGTCGTCGACGAGGCTGAGACGCGGGCGGCGTCTCCCCCTTGTCGGCCTCCTCCTCTCCGGCGACGGCTGCGAACGCGAACGCGGCGAACGTTCGCACTGCGGAGACGAAGGTCGAAGACGACGACGTCAGCGTGACGCAAGCGAGGGCGGAGTCAAAATTGGCGGCGGAAATCGATTTCGAATTCGATTTCGGCACGCTGACGCAAGCAAAACGTCAGCAGGAAACCGAGTTCGCGGCGAAGGATTTAATCGTCGGCTGACGTCAGCGTGACGTCAGCACGAACGATTCGACGGCGAGTTGGAACAGTGAACTCCGATTAAATTGATGATTGATTTTGACTTCGGTCAAAATCAGCGAAAGAGGTATTTTGATTTTCCGGATTTCTCGAATTAGGGTTAGGGTTTTCCTATCCTTTTTGTGCGAATTGTAATTTGGGAAAGAAAAAGTGAGCGGGAACTAGGGTTTTGAATTTGGGGACGAAATTTGGTCCGGAAACCCTAGCGCGATCACGTTCCGGTGTTCCGCCGGACGGCTCTGAGACAACGGATAAGCGTTGTTTTTAGACCGTTCCGACCGGGGCGTGACACTTATGGTGGATACAACTAACATGGACTGCATCACACCTATAGTGGATATAGAGCTAACGTGGATTGCAGCACACCTATAGTGGATACAGACTATCGTGGATTGTTGCACACTATCGTGGATGGATAAGTGACACCTTGACATGTACTGTTGCAATTAGGTTTTCTAATTGACATGTGTATATATTCTATTGTAGAGCAGGAGAGCGCCGCAAGCAATACGACAAGAAAGAGAAAGCCACTTTATGTGAGACAAAAGGTAGAGAGGAGAAAGTTCAGGGACAAGCTATGAACTTAGGGTAGCCTGCGTATATTGGCCGCCGGCAAGAAGTTCATGTTGGATTGGGCTGAAATTTTAAGAGAAGGCTCGTGACTCAGTTCTCTACAATCTAAACGGTCAGATCGTCGAACTAAGGTCTCTATCTCTCATAGTTAGTCCAGAACCGAGACTATTTATTTTGGTGAAATCTGAACTTTCCTCCTCTCATGTATTGCTTCCAACTTTATGTTGATGTTTGTCTGAGATCCAAGATTATTCTTGATGATGTTGTTATGCTCCTAGATGTTCTAGGAAGAGTTGTACTACCCATTAACTAATTTAGTGGAAGGTTTGAGCGGACTTTGGTCCCGTGGTTTCCTTGTCTGGTTGTCTGGTGTTTTTATTTTCCGTTGCCATTTTTTTTACCAGTAGTCATTTGGTATTAAATCTAGTAATAGGGTTTTTACGCCACATCTCCCAACAAGTAGTATGAGAGCATGGGTTGTCCCAACAGCACTAATCTATGTTCTAAAGAACTTCTAGTCATGGGTGCGCAACTGGCACTCAGAATTATCCTACAGAAATTTCCATTCAAATAGATGCCTACTTGCATCTATACCTAATTACAGAGGAGAAAAGATGCACCACTTGCATCTGTAATTTTCTCTGCAAGTATGTCTAAAGACTGAAGAGGGGAGATCGTTAAAAAAAATGTTTTAGCATGTTACTAGACATTGACATCTTGACACCATGGCAAACACCAAATAAAGAGGCCCGAGAATGTTTTCAGTGGACTCTCGGCAAAAAAAGGGAACAGGGGAAAACTTCTAGAAGAGAAGGATATTAGGGAGAAGACAAAAAAATCAGGAAACTTGGGTATGCCGAGAAGACAAAACAGCCAAAATTAGAAAAGTGAGAGCAGCGTGAGATCTCAGCAAGAAATCAGAATACCAAAAGAGAGTAAAAAAAAGACATAAAAGAAAAGGAATTGCATAACTAAAATATCAAACGTTGAATGACGAGAAATCAAAGATAAGAAGTTTAGTTGATATTAAAAAAAAATTGTCGACAAAAGGGGAATAGCAAAAGTCGGGTAACGAGAGGAAAATAAAGAAAAGAAAAGAGACGAGAATAAAAAAAAACCTGATAATTTTCTTTGAGTTCTTCCTCTCTTCTGTCATCTCCTTGTGTCAAATTCCAGAATTTAGTTTGTTGGGGGAAAAATGGTTCGATTTTAATTTCATGAAAAATATGATGCGATCGTTTCAAATTCACCTTATGGATATAAGACTTTTTATTTAAGTGGGTTATGACTTCCAATGAAAGCAAGGATTCATTGTAATTTACCCCTAAATAGGTTAGGGAACCTTTTGATTAAGAGATCTAAACATATAAAATCAAATAAAAAAAATATTTGGAAGAACAATATCATTCATTCATATCTTGCCATAAAAGCTTACAATTTCAACACAATTTCATTTTCATCATCTCTTTCACTCTTCATTTTCTCATAAATATTCTTTCAACGAATATTTATCTATTTTCCGCTTCTCGTAAATGTTCTTCGTATTTCATCATTCATTTCAATTTCTTTCATTTTTCATCTTTCATCTTTCATCTTTCTTCAGTCAATATATATTCCTTCTGTGAATATTTATTTTATTACAAGTAATATAAGTTACTACAAGCAATATTATAATAATATTGAGGAACTACGCCCCGATACATAGTATCGACGTACGCACCTCCCAAACAATATTATTAATAATATGCCATGACATCCTTTTGATAAATATTCCTTTTGTGAATATTTATCTAATTTCAATCTTTCATTCCTTCGATAAATATTCTTTCTGTGAATATTTATCTAATTTCATTTCATAATTCTTTCTTTCATCTTTCGATAAATATTCTTTCTATGAATATTTATCTGATTTCATCTCTACGATAAATATTCTTTCAGTGAATATTTATCTGATTTCATTTCTTCAATAAATATTCTTTCATTGAATATTTATTTGATTTCATTTCTTCAATAAATATTCTTTCGTCGAATATTTATTTGATTTCATTTCTTCGATAAATATTCTTTCGTTGAATATTTATGTGGTTTCATCTTTCTTCGATAAATATTCTTTCATTGAATATTTATCTAATTTCATCTCTTCGATAAATATTCTTTCTATGAATATTTATCTGACTTCATTTCTTCAATAAATATTCTTTCATCGAATACTTATCTGACTTTTTTCGTTCGATAAATATTCTTTTTGTGAACATTTATCTGATTTCATTTCACAATTCTTTCTTTCATCTTTCAAAATTCTTTCTTTCATCTTCCTTTAATTAATAAATATTCTTTCTATGAATATTTATTTCATTTCAAGTGACATAAGTTGTCATAAGCGATATTATAATAACATTGAGGAACTACGCCCCGATACCTAGCATCGACGTACGCAGTCCCAAACAATATTATTAATAATATGCCGCGACATCCTTTCGATAAATATTCCTTCTTTGAATATTTATCTAATTTCAATTTTCCATACCTTCGATAAATATTCTTTCTGTGAATATTTATCTTATTTCATTTCTTCGATAAATATTCTTTCTGTGAATATTTATCTTATTTCATTTCTTTCGACAAATATTCTTTCTGTGAATATTTATCTGATTTCATTTCTTCGATAAATATTCTTTCTGTGAATATTTATATGATTTTATTTCTTCGATAAATATTCTTTCTGTGAATATCTATCTGATTTCATTTCTTCAATAAATATTATTTCATTGAATATTTATCTGATTTTATCTTTCTTCAATAAATATTCCTTCATTGAATATGTATATGATTTCATTCTTTCGATAAATATTCTTTCATTGAATATTTATCTAATTTTATTTTTTTCAAAAAATATTCTTTCATTGAATATTTATATGATTTCATTTCTTCGATAAATATTCTTTCATTGAATATTTATTTAATTTTATTTCATTGATAAATATTTTTTTATTGAATATTTATTTTGTTTCTTCTTTCAATATTTCTTTCTTCATCCTTCGATAAATATTCTTTCTGTGAATATTTATCTGATTTCTTCTTTCAATATTTCTTTCTTCAATAAAATATTCTTTCTGTGAATATTTATCTGTCTTTATCTTTAATAAATAAATATTCTTTCTATGAATATTTATTTTATTTCATTGCGAATAAATATTCCTTCTGTGAATATTTATTTTATTTCAAGATTTATAAATTGCTACAAGCATTATTGTAATAATATTGAGGAACTACGCCCTGATACATAGTATCGACGTACGCACCTCCCAAATAATATTATGGACAAAATGCAGTAACAAAATATTCTTTCTCTTCTTCTTTCTTTCTTTCATCAAATCAAGTTGGTTTGAGTCAAATTCACACCCGAGTTGGGGTAGATCCAGCACATATCATTTTTATTCTTTCAACAGTCAAATTATTTCTTCTTTCCATTGAATCATAGCAATATGGAATGATTTCGTCTTATCAATACCTTGGATTAAGTTCAATTCAACTCAAAATCAAATCTCATGGACATTAGATTGAGCCTAGCCAAATTTCTGATTTCTGAATGTTTCAAAATGTTTAGTCAAAGTTTCATGTAACTTTCATAAGATTGCAGGAGATTTCATTTTGACTCTTAATCAAAATTTTAGTTTCGAGTCAAAGTTTCAAATTTCTTATCCCTGATTTAATTGTCACATGATTTGACTCTGGGTCAAAATCAATTTCAATTCAAAATCAATTTCAATCCTTTATCCATATTTGATTGAAGGATTTTAACAAGTAATGGTAAGTTGAGACCATTACAATTCAATTTAAACAAATTTCGGTGAAGATGGACATGTGAAGCAGCCCATAAATCTGCATAGCCCAAATCCTATTAATCAAGCGATGGACGGCTGATAACGAAGCTGACACTGAACATAGTGAAACGCATTCGTCCGAAAATGTGATAAAAACAGGGTCGCCGGAAAAGCTTTCGGTTCCGGCGATCCAGATGCCGGATGGCCGGATCCTTTTGCCATAGGTTCGCAGGCTCTTTGAGAGGACGTGGCCAAAATTTTAGTTCGATCGGGTGGCCGGATGTCGCGTACGTAAAGCAGAACTTCAGAAGTATCTGCAATAAGTGAGAATGGAAGGTCGCCGGAAAATCGTTCGATTCCGGCGATCCAGCCGTCAGATGACCGGATCTTTCTGGTCATAGGTTTGCACTTTCGAGGAGAAGCTGTGGCTAAAATTTCAACATGATCTGATGGCCGGATGTTGAGTTCGACGGGAATGAACGTCAAGTGTTCATGGCTTATCATAAAGAATAGAGATCGCCAGAAAAAGCTTTCGGTTCCGGCGATCTGACCATCAGATGGTCGGATCCTTCTGGTCATACGTTTGCAGACTTGAGGAGAAGGTTTCTGCAAATTTTCAGTTCGATCCGATGTATGGATGTCATGTTCGTCAGAGGAGACGGTGGGCACAAAAGGCAAGCACGTTACTGGCGTCAACTCGAATTTGGAAGGTGTCTTCAGTAGATTTTAGATGATGTCGATTACGAAGTCAGCCTCTTCGGTGGATGCATCGCCGGTGTCGATGAAGACAGAATATCCAAGCGTACGCCATCTTCTCGGGTTGGGGACGACGAGGCGGCTGCAGATCTGGCGGCGTCTTCCAATCGACGAACAACAACATAGAGAAGCTGCTTCCAGCGTTCATAGAGGCGGAAATCCTTGTCGTTTCCAGTCGGCGACTCCTTCTAGCATTGAAGATGGCGAGGACGAAGACAGAGAAGTTTCCTTCCTCCCCTGCTCAGAGGCGGACATGCTTCCATTGTCTCCTGTTGGATTAATTAAATATTAATTAATTAAATCCAAAAATCTCTCGTACGCACACAACGTGTGTATTTTACTTAAAATATTAAAATCTATTTTTAAACACACGTACTCGACTATTTTCAATGGAGAATTAATTTACTATTCTTTAAATTAATTCACTTACCTATTTTGAGCATCTATTAATAGTTTCCAAATATTTAATTAAATATTTGGATAAAACTATTAATATTTTAATCAGTGAGTTTTCCCTATAAAAGGGAGGCTAGGATACTGGTTAAAACACATCAAGAGACTCTCAGATTCTCTAGCTCTGAAATTTCTCTCCAAACTCTCTTTCTCCATTTTGCTGCTAGAAGTTGAAAGTTGCTCCGACAGGGCTTCCACCGTCGCACCGGCAGGAAGCTAGCCCTGGTTGTATCTTCAAGGCGGATCTTCGACTAAGCCCGTGCGTGGGACGAAAATTGCCTTAGGACAGACGATACGTCGCCTCCAGGTTCTTTTAAATTAATGCTAATTTATTTCATAGTTGATAGTTTTATATTTGCAGGAATTAGAGTTAACAACAATCTAAGGCAATTTTAATTATCTAATTAATTTCTGCATTTAATTATCAATTCTGCCAAACTTTTAAGATCGATTTTACTGTTTAAATTGATTCGAATCATTGATTTACGGTTTAATTGATTTCGGATTCACTGTGCATATTTTATCTAAGTTCTTGATCAATCACCCTTTAATCGATTTTCCGATTTTACTCCGATTCACTGTGCTGCCCGTGCGCCGCCCGTGCGCGTCACGCGCTTCGCACGTGCGTCCGCTTCGACGCCTCCGCGAGCTCTCTCGCGAGCGCGCCGTTGAGGTTTTCGCCGTCGCCGGTTTTTCACGTTTTCCCGTCGATCTACGCCGCCATCCGGAGCATAGTTGGTTTCTTTGCCTTCGTCTCTCGCGTCTGAGTTCACGGCTCTCTTCGTGGACGCGGAGACAAATCGAATCGACGAGAAACGCCGTCGGAATCTTCTCGAGTTTTCTCGCCGTCGCCGATCTGTTTCCGGAGCGATCGTCGACGATCAAAGTGTTTTTGGTTTCGAAACCGTTCTCCTCTCGCCGCTGAATTCTTTCCCCACCTCGGCGCCTCTTCTCCAGGCCTCCGCCGCTCTGTAGAACCGCCAGATGGCCGCGCGAAAAGTATCGCCGCGCCGTCGCCCAAACCCTAAACGACGATAGCGTCGTGGGTCGGGTTTCGTACTTTGGATCCGATCCGATTACCTAGTTCGCCCGATCCGGTTCGCTTCTGTCTCGTTGTTTTCTTTTCGAATTTCGGATTTCGGATCCGATTTTTCTTCTCCGCCCGCTCCGCTTCTCCGAAACCAAGTCGCGCGATCGCCGTCTATCTCAAGCGCGCATCTTGGCGCGATCTCGGCCGTCCATCTTCGGACGCGGAACGCGGCTCGACTCAACCGCGCGCCTGCGCTCGGGTCGAATCGGATTTCGAGCCTAGACTCAACCTGATTCTAACCCGAGTCCGGTTCAATTTTGTTTTATTCGATTTTCGATTTATTAATTGTTTTAATTCGGAAAAAATTCAGGAAAATTCAAATAAAATTATCTTAATGCATAGAAATTTTATTTGCATATTTTAGGGTAATTTTGCAAGTTTAAATTGAGTAGCATAATTTTCTTACCCTATTTGCATTATCAAAGTTCCTGATCTATTCCTGCAATATTTTCTTGTTTAGGAATTATTTAAATATACTGAATAGCTGCTAAATTTGAAAAATAAAATTTTACAATGTTTATTCTGCATTGTTCCAGCTTCATAATATATCTAATTATTTCCTTGAGATTAAGATCTAAAATGGCTAATGAAGAACACTCCTCTCTTAAACCTGAAAAATTCAGTGGATCTGGATTTACTAGATGGAAGGAACAGATAGAAATATGGTTAATAACTTTAGGGTTATTCAGTGCAATTGGTAAGCCATTACCATATGAAAAACCCTCAAATCCTAAATCTGCTTCTTCCTCTGACTCTTTAACTGATAAATCTGAGTCTACCTCTCAATCCAAAACCCCCGAGGAAATTGAATATCACTGTAAATTCAGAATCCTCAGCTGTCTGTCTAATGTCTTATATGAAACTTATAGGAAATTCATCACAGCTAAAGAGATTTGGACATCTCTTGAAGATACATACTTAAAGGATGATGAAGGTGTGAAGAGATTCACTGCTTCAGACTTTAACAACTTCAAGATGTCTGACAACTCTCCTATAACTGATCAACTAAACAAATTCCAAAACCTGATAAATGAAGTACAACTATGTGGAACCACTTTTAGTGAATCCTTCATCATCTCCTCTCTCCTAGATAAGCTCCCACCATCTTGGTCCAAATTTGCCCAGGATCTTAGGAAATCTCTAAACCTGAATTCAGTCAGAGAAGTAATCCAAACCATCAAAATAGAAGAACAGTTCAGGCAAAGAGATTCTAAACCTAACCAGTCTAGGACTAGTGTCCACCTCTCTGAGTCATCCTCAAACCCAAACTTCTCTAGAAAGCCCAACCATAAGAAACCCAACAAGTTTCAGAAAAACAAAACCAAGAATCCTAGATTCTATCCTAAAGCCAACTCTTCTGCCAATTTTAAACATTCATCTCAAGGAAATAAGAAGGTACCTAATGGCAGATTCTGCTATGTATGCGGAAGGGACAACCATCTTGCCCCAGACTGCTTCTACAGAAAGACCCAAAAGGTACCGTCTAAGAATCCCAACAACAAGCAAACTAAACATCATGTGAATGTTGTTGAATCTCAACCTTCCAACTCTTCTCTAAGGTTAGTACCTCATCTTCCCATTGTCAATCTAGCTCATCATGAATCGGAATGGTGGCTAGATTCTGGAGCAAATGCCCATGTTTGTTCTAACCGATCTTGGTTCTCCAATTTTCAGAACTCAAGTGGAGGAAGTGTGACAATGGGAAATGGGTCTACGGCTGCGGTACTTGGACACGGACAGGTCATCCTGAAGTTTACCTCTGGAAAGACCTTAACTCTGAATAATGTTCTACTTGTACCGGAGATCCGTAGGAACCTTGTTAGTGGATCTCTTCTTGTTCAATCTGGCTTCAAAATTGTTCTAGATGCCAATAAAGTTGTAATCTCTAAAGGAGACAATTTCATCGGGAAAGGTTTTACCTCCGATGGTCTTTTCAAATTAAATGTTATTCCTTTATCGCCTGTCTCTTATACAACTTTAAACACTGAAAATTCTGATTATTGGCATGGAAGGCTAGGACATGTGAACTTCAAATACCTAACCAGAATGAACAACTTAGGTTTAATCCCTAATCCCTTCTTAGGCCCAAATGAGAAATGTGAGATTTGTGTTCAAGCCAAACAACCTAGAACTTCTTTCAAATCGGTTCCAATAAAGGATTCCAAACCTCTTGAGCTTATACACTCAGATGTGTGTGATTCCAATAGAGAACCAACTAGAGGTGGTAGCAAATACTTTGTGACCTTCATAGACAATTGTTCTAAGTATTGCTACACTTATCTCTTGAAATCAAAAGATGAAGTTCTCAATAAATTCAAAATATTTAAGGCTGAAGCTGAAAACCAACTGAATCAGAAAATTAAAATCATTAGATCTGATAGAGGAGGGGAATATATCTCTAATGAGTTTACCCAATTCTGTCAAGAACATGGGATAATTCATCAAGTTACAGCCCCCTACTCTCCTCAATCTAATGGTGTGGCTGAAAGGAAAAACAGAACCCTACTAGATATGGTAAATGCCATGCTACAAAGTTTTGGAGCTCCCCAGAACTTGTGGGGGGAAGCTATCCTTACAGCTTGCTTCATCCAAAATAGGATTCCTTCCAAAGACAAATCCAAAACACCTTTTGAAATTTGGAGAGGCCATAAGCCTAGTCTTAAATTCTTCAAAGTGTGGGGGTGTTTAGCTAAAGTAAACATCCCAGAACCTAAGAAGAAGAAAATTGGACCCAAAACTGTAGACTCTGTTTTTATTGGCTACTCCCTTGACTCCAACACATATAGGTGTCTTGTGATCAACTCTGAAATCCCAGAAATTTCCAACAACACCTTGATTGAGTCTCGAGATGTTTCATTCTTTGAAAACATCTTTCCCTTTAAATCTAGAATTCCTTCTTCCAACTTGACTCCAGTCTTGGAAAATGGTTCAAACTCTTCAACTCCTGAACCTATAGATGAATCCTCAGCTGAACCTAGAAGGAGTAAAAGAACTAGAGCTATGAGGGACTTTGGTGATGACTTTATCACTTACCTGATTGAAGACTCACCAAAGACCTATCAAGATGCTATAAGTTCTCCTGATGCTTCCTTCTGGAAAGAAGCTATAAACTATGAATTCCAATCCATAATTAACAACAATACTTGGATCCTAACTGATTTACCTCCTGGAAATAAGCCCCTAGGATGTAAATGGATATTCAAGAAGAAATTGAGGACTGATGGTACAGTTGAGAAATATAAAGCGCGATTAGTAGTTCAAGGGTTTCGGCAAAAGGCCGAAATTGACTACTTTGATACTTATGCGCCTGTTGCTCGGATCACTACCATTAGACTTCTTATCTCTCTTGCCTCTATCCATGACCTGATCATCCATCAAATGGATGTTAAAACAGCCTTTCTTAATGGAGACTTAGAAGAAGAAATTTATATGAATCAACCAGAAGGCTTTGTAGTTCGTGGTTGTGAAGGGAAAGTATGCAAGCTGGTTCGTTCCTTATACGGACTTAAGCAAGCCCCTAAACAATGGCACGAAAAATTTGACAAAGCCATCTTGTCATTTGGATTCAGTATAAATGATTCTGATAACTGTCTCTATTGCAAAACCACTTCTTCCGGATTTATCCTTCTGTGTCTTTATGTAGATGATATACTTATCTTCTCTAAAGACATTAACCTGATCTTAGATACTAAGGAATTCCTATCTAGATTTTTTGAAATGAAAGACCTAGGAGAAGCTGATGTAATTCTTGGGATGAAAATTATCAAGAATCAAAACAAAATCTCCTTATCCCAAACTCATTACATCAAAAATCTTCTTGAAAAATTTAACTTTTCTTCCTCTGCTCCTCTTAGAACTCCTTTTGATCCTAACTGTCACCTTGTTAAGAATCAAGGTAATAGTGTAGATCAAGAGTTGTATTCTAAAGCTATAGGGTCTCTCTTATTCCTTGCAAATAGAACTAGACCTGATATAGCTTATGCTGTATCCAGACTCAGTAGGTACACTTGTAATCCAAATGAATCACACTGGATAGCCATTAGAAGGATCTTTAGATATCTCAAGGGAACCAATAATCTTGTTCTGACCTACAGTGGATATCCTTCTGTCTTAGAAGGATTCTGTGATGCTAATTGGATCTCTGACTCCAATGACATCAAATCCACATCAGGTTATGTCTTCACTTTAGGAGGTGGTGCTGTCTCTTGGCAGTCCACAAAACAAACTATCATAGCTAGAAGTACTATGGAAGCTGAGCTTGTAGCTCTTGATCAAGCTTGTTCAGAGCTTGAATGGATTAAAAAACTTGTGTTGCACCTTACCTTCTGTCATAGCTATAAACCCTCCAATTTCTATTAACTGTGATAGTAAAGCTGCAATTGAATTTTGCAAAAAGAAATTGGTGAACACTAAGGTAAGTAGACATATAAAAATTAAGCAAAAGACTGTTAGGTGGTTAACTACTCACAATATTGTTTCACTGTCCTTTGTCAAAACTGATGATAACCTTGCAGATTCCCTCACAAAAGGTTTGAATCAAACCAAAGTAGAGGCTGCATCGACAGGTATGGGAATTACTGAAATTTCATAAATTGCTATATATCTGCTTTATGATTTATGTACATACATTGCAAAAGGAGTGGCCGAAATGGCTTGACTCGTAAAAGGTTGATGCACTGAGCACAACATCGCCTATGGCTTGACCTAAGGCACATCTGGAACTTAAATTCCAGAAACATCGAGGGGAATGGGGATAGTCTAAATGGGCCCTCCTACGGTGGCAACTCAACCTCCGTGAAAGGTAGACCCTGGAAAGAGGTTTTGAATGGGTAACAACAAGCTGACTGGTTGGCCAAGGAGTACAAATTTTAAAAATTTGTGAAAACACTATTGTGTTGTTGGAACTATATAAAGGTTCCAATGCCCTATTCCTAAGGTGATGATAGTACTCCTATGTAGAGGAAGGATGAGCTTTAAACTCTTAAAGAAACCTATGGGTGACTCTACACACCTATTATAAAGTTTCTCCTATATGTGAGTTTCTGTATACGGCCGCAGACTAGAGACTTGACACCTCTAGCAAACTCACAAGAATAAGATATATGCGCACGGCCAAAAATGTGCAACACCGCGTCGTAGTCAACTGTATCATGTGTGCACCGTTCAATGCTGGGCCAAAAGGAATGTAGTTCAAGACCTGGTTCACTCCATTCCTTCCAGCAGAGTTCCGTGGACTAAGTGTGTTGAGCACTGCTCTTCCCTGACCGCGTGATATAAACTTCAAGCAGCAGTTTTATTTCTTTTATCGTATGTTTTCTATTTTCTCATTCGTTCGATTTCAAGATTTATTGGATTTAGTGGGGGATTGTTGGATTAATTAAATATTAATTAATTAAATCCAAAAATCTCTCTTACGCACACAACGTGTGTATTTTACTTAAAATATTAAAATCTATTTTTAAACACACGTACTCGACTATTTTCAGTGGAGAATTAATTTACTATTCTTTAAATTAATCCACTTACCTATTTTGAGCATCTATTAATAGTTTCCAAATATTTAATTAAATATTTGGATAAAACTATTAATATTTTAATCAGTGAGTTTTCCCTATAAAAGGGAGGCTAGGATACTGGTTAAAACACATCAAGAGACTCTCAGATTCTCTAGCTCTGAAATTTCTCTCCAAACTCTCTTTCTCCATTTTGCTGCTAGAAGTTGAAAGTTGCTCCGACAGGGCTTCCACCGTCGCACCGGCAGGAAGCTAGCCCTGGTTGTATCTTCAAGGCGGATCTTCGACTAAGCCCGTGCGTGGGACGAAAATTGCCTTAGGACAGACGATACGTCGCCTCCAGGTTCTTTTAAATTAATGCTAATTTATTTCATAGTTGATAGTTTTATATTTGCAGGAATTAGAGTTAACAACATCTCCGACTCTTCACTGAGCAGCAGGTGAATGGGAACGAAGACAGAGGGTGGCGAGGACAGCTTTCTCCCTTTCCTACTCAAAGGCGGATTTGCTTTGTTCCGGCTGGAGGCTTCTTCTCACGTTGGAGGTGACAACGACGAAGGAAGACAAAGAAAGCTTCCTCCATCCCTATCCTGCTCAAAGACGGACGCGTCTCCTTCCAAGCGGCAACGCCCTCTCCTTGATTCGGAAGCGATGACAACAAAGAAAGTCAAGGAAGACTTCCTTCCATCGTTGCTCCACGCCTTCAGCGGCAGCGTTGGAGACGATGAGGAGTTTACGATTGTTTTTTTTTTGTGTGTTTCCTCAGCGGAGAAGAATCAGATGGGAACTTCTCCTTCTCAATCTTCATCGTCAATGGCCCATCAAATTCCTGCCATCGAAGAAAGATCACCGGTGGACGAATTTTTCAACGACGGACAAATTTTCAACGACAAACTTGTCATAATAGTTGCCGGATAAAAAATTGATTTTTTGTATCGGAGTTGCTATCTCCGTCATTGATTTTATTTACCGGAGTTGTCTCTTCGTTAAATGATTTTTATTAACCGGAGTTGTCTTGTAACGTTCGAAAATTTTTGAGACTGATGGGACGGCTGTCCCATCCTACTCCCCACGTTTTCCCTTTTTCCTCCCCACGTTTCTCCCCTGTTCGCCCGTGACTCCCCCCTTCTCCCCTATTTCTCCCCCTTTTCTTCCTCGCTTCCTCACCTCACCGCTTCCTCACTTCCTCACCTTACCGGCACGACTCCCTCTCTTCCACGCGAACTCACCTCACGCACCTTCTTCTTCTTCCAGCATTCTCCCCCCCCCGCCTCCGATCGCAACTCCGGCGACCAGAACCGGCGGCAGAAGCTTCCCTCCTCTTCCACGCGAACGCAGGCGACGAGAGACGACCGGAACCCTAGATCCGGCGCCATTCTCGTCTCCGGCGGCACCGGCGAGCTTCCCTACCCCCGGCGAACGTTTCCTCCCCGTTCCGGCGCGGTTTCCGGCGTCGTCGTCCCCAACTCCGGCGACATTCGCGAACGACGCCGCCGGTGGATTTTCATTCGATCCCGGCGACTCCGACCTCCTCTCGAGAAACCGACGGTACGATTGAACTCCCCTCGCCGGCGGCTATCTCGTGACACTTCCGGAATTTCGACCGGCCACCGGAGTTACTGTTCCGGCGGCGGCGCTACTGTTCCGGCGATCTTTCCGGCGAACTCCGCGACCGCGACTGCAACTCCGTGCGGCGCGCTCGAGGTTATATTGGACTCATAATTGGTTGGATCTTGCTCAGACCTACAGTCTCCAGGTAGGATTCTAACCTCCCTACCTTTGTTAGGTATCACCTTTCTTGCTGATTAAACATGATTATTACCTTCGTAAATCCATTGAGATATGTCTCCTTCTGTTGAGTCACCTGGATGATTGCATGCTATCTGATTTTATGTTTTGGTGCATGATGCCGCGGGTAATTTATTTAGATGTTGTACATATATATATTTTTGGCTGTCTCTACAGCCAGCTTGTGTTGATATTAGGGATGGACGGATAGGTCTGACTGGGGTAGTCCACCTTTCCGAGAACCTTGTGATTTTGGGCCATCGGTAGTAGTCATGGATGCAGTTTATGTGGTGTGAGCCCATGATCTACTGGCCTCCGGATGGATCGCAGTCGGGTGTCGTGTGACTCGGCATTCCGGGGCGATCTGGGTGTAGGACGCTACACCGGCGGACTGTCGACGGACAGCCGTTTCTACCGATTAGCTAGCGGTAGGAACCACTCTTTGAGTGCGCGTCCTACGGGACATTGGCACAGCTGTTTCCACCTGCATGCTATACTTTCTGTATTTACTTAGTCGAGGTATATTTATTTACAGTGCACTTCTGCCCATTTAATATTATTGGATTCTCCTTACTCTTACGCACCATTTACTTGTTAATCCTACTTAGCCTCCCGGCTAACTCCCCTTGCCTTGCCTCCAGGTTCAGGCTCGGCTCCCTCTGGTGCGCCGTAGATAGATAGGTAGATTACCTTTCATATCTTGTGTTGTATTTTCTATTGTGACGCACATGCTACTGTTATTATCATATTTCGAGGATATTTATTTGATGATGTTGTATTTATCTGGTCATGGACCAGTGGAGATTTGTGGGCCAGGACTGTGCGGCCCTTCGTGTGTTGTTGACTTTGACCGCTGCGTCGGTCTGATATATGTTTTTATCCGTGCGGCTTTTATCATTCATGTTACTTGTCATCTTGTATTTGTATCCTGGATCTGTATAGCCTTGCAGGTCCATTGTTTGCCGCGTCCTAAGGCTGGGAGAGTCTTGGGGCGTGACAAATTTTGGTATCAGAGGTATGGTATTAGATCTTGAATGCGACCTTAAGGACTTAGGATGATCTAAGGATTTAGGACACGTGGAAAATTATAAGTATGATGTTTAAATGCAACTAATGAAGTCTATACTCGTGAGATAACTATATTTGTAATTGCAGGATGCCTCCGAGAGCTCGTGGTGGTAGAGCTAGGGGAATCGCAGATATTGCACGGGATGCAATGAACATCCCTATGAATTGGATTGGCCGACGGCGAAGGCCAAGAGAAGTGCCTATTGAAGCACCTCCGGTGGTGGAGCAACCACCCCCTGTGTACCAGTATACACCCCCAGCTTCATATACGGTACCACTAGCTTCTTATACAGTACCAGTGGCTATGGAGCCCGACCGGGAAGCCACTCCGCCCCCAACCCGAGGCGATTGGCTGTCCTGCTTCACCGAGTTAGCTCGAGGCCGTGTGGATGTATTCGAAGGGAACGGCGACCCATGGCAAGCTCGGGAGTGGCTAACTAGTGTAACAGATATTCTGGACGCAATGGAATGTCCAGAGAGGAAACGGGTAAAGCTAGCAGTTTTCTACCTTGGTGGCCAGGCACGAAAGTGGTGGAAATCTACTGTGGCCATTTTAGGATCGGCAAGCGCGTCTTGGGAGGTTTTCCAGAGCGCATTCACGCAACAATACTTCCCACAAGCACAAAAATCCGTAGCGAGACGGGATTTTATTCATATTAAACAAAATGGACGTCACATCGAGGAATACATCGCTGAGTTCCAGAGACTGTCTGAGATGTTCCCCGGACTCGTAGCCACAGAAAGAGAACGTTCGGAGCATTTCATAGAAGGCCTTGATGCACAGCTCCGCATTCTAGAGAGCATCATTCCACCAGATAATTTTGCTGAGGTGGTCGAAACTGCACGACGGATGAGCCAATGTGGGCAGGATGTCATTCGTGAGGCCCAAGAGCGTGACGCACAGAGACGTGGAAAGGCCCCTGCGCAGACTGACTTTTGGGGACTTGGGAGTTTAGGTCCAGGAAGTCCACCAGCTTCGGCTTCTGGATCTAGACGCCAGGACATCCAACCGGGGCGAAAATCTTGGGCTCCGGGTAGCAGGTATCGGGGTCCAGCACCGACATCCCCTGGTTTTGGCTCGCCTCCAGCTTTTGGCTCGCCTCCAGCTACTCCTTCCACTGCCTGTTTCCAGTGTGGAGGATCAGGCCACAAAGCAAGATCGTGCCCGAACAATTTCGTCCGCTGCTATCAATGTAACGAGACGGGACATTATGCCAACAACTGCCCTCAGAGGGGTAGACAAGTCCAGAGCTCGCAGGGATCAGCACCAGCGCCGCGGCAGAATCCTGGACGACCTTACCGACGGCAGAATCCCCCACGTGGAGGGCGTGGGCAGGCCCAAGCATCTGGACGCGCATATAATATATTTGAGGAGGACGCCCAGCGTGCATCAGACTCTGTGATGCGAGGTATCATCTCCATTTATGGCGTTCCTACTTGCTTGCTTATTGATACTGGTAGTTCTTACTCGTTTATTTCTTACGAGTTCATTAAGAAAATCGATCGTAAACCTGTATTGGCACGGTATGATATGACTGTGCACGTACCTGGCGGTGGTGTGCTGAGATCACACCTGGAATTAAAACGGTGCCCACTGGATTTTCGGGACATCGTGGTTCATACTGATCTAATGTTGTTGGATTTGTCCGACTTTGACGTCATCCTCGGCTGGAGCTGGCTCAAAGCTAATCGAGCCATTGTAGACTGTTACGAAAGCAAAGTGACTTTCCGGGTGTCAGAGTCTACGACATATACCTTCACAGGAGTTTCTGGACAAGTTGCTCCTGTTATTAACGCCATACAAGCCAAGAGGATGTTACGGGATGGATGCGAAGCATACTTGATGTCCATTTCGGAGATCAAAGAACAGTCCTTGCCTCCGATCGAACGTGTGCCCGTAGTCAGGAGATATACGGATGTATTCCCTGACGAATTACCCGGCTTGCCTCCACAACGACAAGTCGAGTTTGCTATTGAACTTCAGCCCGGCACGGGACCCATTTCCAAAGCACCATACAGAATGGTGCCAAGGGAATTGGAGGAATTAAAAGGGCAACTCCAGGATCTGTTAGAAAAGGGGTTCATCAGACCTAGTACCTCTCCCTGGGGTGCTCCTGTACTCTTTGTTAAGAAGAAAGACGGATCCTTCAGATTATGCATTGACTATAGACAGCTCAATGCCGTCACTATCAAGAATAAGTATCCTCTACCTCGTATTGATGACCTGTTTGATCAGCTTAGAGGTTCCACCGTATTCTCTAAGATTGATCTAAGGTCGGGTTATTATCAACTGAGGATTCGAGAGGAAGATATCCCAAAGTCAGCGTTCCGAACGAGGTATGGACACTACGAATTCATGGTGATGCCGTTCGGACTAACCAATGCACCGGCCGCTTTCATGGATCTTATGAACCGGGTGTTCAGTGAATACCTAGATAAATTTGTAGTAGTATTCATTGATGATATCTTGATCTATTCCCAAAATAATGGGGAGCACAAGAATCATTTGCACATGGTGCTGCGTACCTTACGGGAAGCGAACTTATATGCCAAGTACAGTAAGTGTGCATTTTGGCTTGGTGAAGTAGCATACCTCGGTCATGTTATCTCGGACAGCGGTATTTCCGTTGACCCTGAAAAGATTCGTGCGGTTGCTGAATGGGGAACTCCAACCACGGTTCAAGAGGTTAGAAGTTTCCTTGGGCTGGCTGGCTACTACAGGAGGTTTGTAGAAAATTTCTCCAGAATATCAGCCCCGTTGACTCGTTTGACGAAGAAGGGCGTAACATTTGAATGGGACGATAATAGTGAGAGTAGCTTTCAGGAGCTAAAGCAAAGGTTGATTAGTGCACCAATCCTAGTGCTTCCAGACGGTAATAGTGATTTCGTAGTATACATCGATGCTTCACACCAAGGTCTGGGTGCTGTGCTTATGCAAGAGGGTAAGGTTATCTCGTATGCTTCTCGACAGCTTAAGGAGCACGAAAAGAATTACCCTGTACATGATCTGGAATTGGCCGCAGTTATATTTGCCTTGAAGATGTGGCGACACTATCTCTACGGTGTCACATTTGAAATCTTCACCGACCATAAGAGTTTGAAATACCTATTCTCTCAGAAAGATCTTAACATGAGACAACGTCGGTGGATGGAATTTCTGAAGGATTATGACTGCACAATAAACTATCATCCAGGGAAGGCTAATGTAGTTGCCGACGCTCTTAGCAGGAAGTCCACAGGAATGATAGCAAACCTGAGGGTGACGCCTACAGAATTGGCTAGATCTGCGCTCGAATTGGATTTAGATATTATATGTCCCACCGAGCGTGGATGCTTAGCAGTGATGGTGGCTGGATCCCAACTTATACAGAAGGTAAGTGAAAACCAAGCAGATGATGAGTACCTTCAGGCGATTCTTGCTAGAGGGAAGAGGTCTGAGTTCACACAAGATTCCGAGGGTGTGATACGGTACGAGCATCGCATTTGTGTGCCTGAATCTGTGAAACAGGAGGTAATGGATGAAGCACATAAATCAAGATTTGCTATGCATCCTGGCGGTACAAAGATGTACCAAGATTTGAAGAAGACCTACTGGTGGGAGAATATGAAACGAGACATCGCTGAATATGTCTCGCGCTGTTTAACTTGCCAGCAGGTAAAAGCAGAACACCGTAAGCCACCAGGAATGTTGCAGAATATTCCCCTTCCAGAGTGGAAGTGGGAACACATCACGATGGATTTCGTGACGGGTCTCCCTAGGTCACAAAGGGGTCATGATTCAATCTGGGTGATAGTTGACCGGTTGACCAAGTCTGCACACTTCTTACCTGTGAAGAAAGCATTTTCTGTGGATAAATTGGCTGTTCTGTATTGCCGAGAAATTATACGGTTGCATGGGGTCCCTTCTAGCATTATCTCTGACAGGGATTCAAAATTTACCTCTCGGTTTTGGGGAAGTCTGCAGAAGTCGCTTGGTACTCAATTACATTTCAGCACTGCCTTTCATCCCCAGACGGATGGTCAGTCCGAAAGGACCATCCAGACCCTAGAAGATATGCTTCGGGCTTGTGCCCTAGATTTCGGGATTAACTGGGAAGTTCACTTGCCTTTAGCTGAATTTGCCTACAATAACAGCTATCACTCGGCGATCCAGATGGCACCATTCGAGGCATTGTATGGTAGACGATGCAGATCGCCAGTCCTATGGGACCAAGTTGGTGAAAGCCGTGTGTTTGGGCCTGACATGTTAGAGTTTGAGGCCGAAAGGGTTCAACTGATCCGGAAGAGACTCTTGACGGCCCAGAGTCGGCAAAAGAGTTACGCCGATAGGAGGCGACGTGAACTCGAGTTTGAAGTTGGCGACCATGTATTTCTTAAGGTTACGCCAATAAAGGGAAGGGCTCGGTTTGGTTATTCCGGCAAATTGGCTCCACGATTTATGGGTCCCTTCGAAATCTTGGAGCGCATTGGAGCCGTTGCATATCGGCTAGCCCTACCTCCGAACTTGTCGCAAGTGCATAACGTATTTCACGTGTCTATGCTGAGAAAGTACATGCGGGATCCATCGCATGTCCTACAAGATCAATCCCCAATGATTACGCCTGATGCTACGTATCAAGAGACGCCTGTCGAGATCTTGGACCGCAAGGAGCATCAACTTCGCAATAAAGTGATCCGACTCATTAAGGTCCGTTGGAACAATCATTCTGAAAGCGAAGCCACGTGGGAACGCGAGGACGAAGCCTTGCGTCGATGGCCACACTTGTTTCCTGAGCGACCCGAGTGCTATGAATTCATATACGGCATGTATTGATTGACTGTATTTAATGCGAACGTTACCTTGTTAAAGATAACTTGTCTCTATCTTTTGAATTTGGGGACCAAATTCTTAAAAGTTGTGAGTATTGTAACGTTCGAAAATTTTTGAGACTGATGGGACGGCTGTCCCATCCTGCTCCCCACGTTTTCCCTTTTTCCTCCCCACGTTTCTCCCCTGTTCGCCCGTGACTCCCCCCTTCTCCCCTATTTCTCCCCCTTTTCTTCCTCGCTTCCTCACCTCACCGCTTCCTCACTTCCTCACCTTACCGGCACGACTCCCTCTCTTCCACGCGAACTCACCTCACGCACCTTCTTCTTCTTCCAGCATTCTCCCCCCCCCCCCCGCCTCCGATCGCAACTCCGGCGACCAGAACCGGCGGCAGAAGCTTCCCTCCTCTTCCACGCGAACGCAGGCGACGAGAGACGACCGGAACCCTAGATCCGGCGCCATTCTCGTCTCCGGCGGCACCGGCGAGCTTCCCTACCCCCGGCGAACGTTTCCTCCCCGTTCCGGCGCGGTTTCCGGCGTCGTCGTCCCCAACTCCGGCGACATTCGCGAACGACGCCGCCGGTGGATTTTCGTTTGATCCCGGCGACTCCGACCTCCTCTCGAGAAACCAACGGTACGATTGAACTCCCCTCGCCGGCGGCTATCTCGTGACACTTCCGGAATTTCGACCGGCCACCGGAGTTACTGTTCCGGCGGCGGCGCTGCTGTTCCGGCGATCTTTCCGGCGAACTTCCGGCGAACTCCGCGACCGCGACTGCAACTCCGTGCGGCGCGCTCGAGGTTATATTGGACGCATAATTGGTTGGATCTTGCTCAGACCTACAGTCTCCAGGTAGGATTCTAACATCCCTACCTTTGTTAGGTATCACCTTTCTTGCTGATTAAACATGATTATTACCTTCGTAAATCCATTGAGATATGTCTCCTTCTGTTGAGTCACCTGGATGATTGCATGCTATCTGATTTTATGTTTTGGTGCATGATGCCGCGGGTAATTTATTTAGATGTTGTACATATATATATTTTTGGCTGTCTCTACAGCCAGCTTGTGTTGATATTGGGGATGGATGGATAGGTCTGACTGGGGTAGTCCACCTTTCCGAGAACCTTGTGATTTTGGGCCATCGGTAGTAGTCATGGATGCAGTTTATGTGGTGTGAGCCCATGATCTACTGGCCTCCGGATGGATCGCAGTCGGGTGTCGTGTGACTCGGCATTCCGGGGCGATCTGGGTGTAGGACGCTACACCGGCGGACTGTCGACGGACAGCCGTTTCTACCGATTAGCTAGCGGTAGGAACCACTCTTTGAGTGCGCGTCCTACGGGACATTGGCACAGCTGTTTCCACCTGCATGCTATACTTTCTGTATTTACTTAGTCGAAGTATATTTATTTACAGTGCACTTCTGCCCATTTAATATTATTGGATTCTCCTTACTCTTACGCACCATTTACTTGTTAATCCTACTTAGCCTCCCGGCTAACTCCCCTTGCCTTGCCTCCAGGTTCAGGCTCGGCTCCCTCTGGTGCGCCGTAGATAGATAAGTAGATTACCTTTCATATCTTGTGTTGTATTTTCTATTGTGACGCACATGCTACTGTTATTATCATATTTCGAGGATATTTATTTGATGATGTTGTATTTATCTGGTCATGGACCAGTGGGGATTTGTGGGCCAGGACTGTGCGGCCCTTCGTGTGTTGTTGACTTTGACCGCTGCGTCGGTCTGATATATGTTTTTATCCGTGCGGCTTTTATCATTCATGTTACTTGTCATCTTGTATTTGTATCCTGGATCTGTATAGCCTTGCAGGTCCATTGTTTGCCGCGTCCTAAGGCTGGGAGAGTCTTGGGGCGTGACATGTCTCTCCGTCAATAATTTTTATTTATCGGAGTTATCCTTCTCTGTTGATGGTTTTATTTATCAGAATTGTCTCCGTCAATAGTTTTGATATTGAAGTTGTTCTTCTCCGTCGGTGGTGTCGAGAAGAAAGAGGAAGAGGAAGACTCAAGAGAAGAAGAAAGAAGACTTACCGTCCGTGTGTCAATGCTTCTCTCGTCGAGTGCTCCATGCTGTTTCTCTTTCTCCAAATTTAGACAATAGCCCTCTTCCTCCTTTCTTTTTTTTTCATTTCTTTTATTGTCGTTTCCACCACTTTCAGTTTTTGGAACCATCAAAACTTCCCAAAAACTTTTCTTCAAACCGTGAGCCACGATTTTTATCATGGCACTTCAAATATCAAGAAATCATGGTCAAATATTAATTTTGACTCTCCCAATTAATTATGGCCGAATTGAGAAATAGCCACAATTAATATTTGTTTATTTATCCAACCAAGTTTCGTTGTTTTCTTTTTCTTTCGCTAACTCATGTATCATGGTCAAAATAGGTAACTTTGACCAAGAATTCAGCCAATCCAAATTGGAATCTAATTCCAATTTAATCCAATTTTCAATTTGAACCCAAATTTTGATAATAAACTTAGGATATTCCTTCACTCAAAATTTTATTTTTTTACCAAAATTCTTCAATTAGCAGAGCGATTTATTTTAACTTTGTCAAAAATCTTATTTGACCCAAAATTAAATATGACCAGCCTGATCATATTTAATTTTACAATGTCATTCAATTAAATCGATATTTTTATCAAATCAAAGTTAATATTTCAAACCTTGATAATAATTTATTCATGGCAAAAGATTTAATTTTAATTGAAATTCATTTTTGTGATTTAAAATTACACATGTCTCATTTCTACATCGAATCATATCCAGGAATTTTTATTCTATTTTTTTTCACCTTCGACATAGTTAACTCGGCTGCTCCAAACAAGCAATTATCCTGAATTCTAGAGGTCGAAGTAAGCTGGCAACGAAATTGTTTTAGTGAAGAATTCTGAGAAAACAAAAATGGGAACTAGAAGCCATACTTGTCCAAGGGAGAATTTACCCGTCGATCTTTGAATATCACCAAGATTGTCACAGCTTGGGCGCTTCAGTTCTCGTCAAAAATCCTTTCTTATTTGCGATCCTCTCAACCGAGGATGCCATATAAAACACGTTCAAGTCTGGACAAAATTAAACCTCACTTCGCTTCTAGATTTGGAAAGTACCAAATCTCCTCTTGATTTCGAGCTATCTCTGATCCGCCGACTTGACTCCATACTCCGCGAGAGATCCCGAATCAAGGCTTTTCTACCAAAGGTAGCGCCGACTGAAGCTCTCCCTCTTCAATAGTGGCCGCTTCTCCCCTTTCCCGTCCTCTCCTTCCTCTGTCGCCAACGGAAGTGTGGCTGACGTAAAATTCAAGCCCGTCGCTGGCCGAGAGCTTGATTGAAGAGGTGCCATAGATCCATCCCTCCCTGAAATTGCAGCCGCCATTATCCCTTCCACCAAATTAACCTCATACTCCATCTCCATGCCAGAAACTCTTCCACCGAAGGCGAGGCCATCTGTAGCAATGAAAAGCCCAACCATCGCCAGAACCGCAGCCTCTACCTTAGAAGCTTCGCAGCGCCACTCTTGTCAGCTTCTTCGTCAGGAAGGCCAGTCTCCTTCAATGGTTCAGCCCAATAATTGCTACCTTGTCAGCCTCGCTAATTCTCTGCCTCCCTAGTAGATGTTCAGCAGTGCCAGGACTTCACTGATTCTCGTCATCTCCCAGCAAAGATCATCGCCTCTGCTAGCCCTAGCATTACCTCATCTTCTTTAACCTGGACATCCTTTGCTACAATCTTCATTGCCATTTCCTGCAACATCTCCTTTACCTAGGGCCACCTTCGACGCCATCTCCTCCATAATCGCCACCACCAGCACATCCTCCTACGCCTTGCAGCAGCATGTGAAGTTCCCCATTTTTCGACATCGTGGACATGCTCGTCCGCTCTACACGAACAGCGCCCCAATAAGCTGAAATCGCCGCCTGGAACGACGCCGTGACAAGCTGACGATTGAATGCCATTCCCTCTGTCGCCGTTGGTGAACATCATCAGTGAATTTGCCGAACGCTGTCCCGTCAGCAATCACCATTTCCAGCTACGGACAAACACCGGGGCTCCGATACTCGCCGGTCTCCTCACCAGGAAGGCCAGCTTTCCCCTCTCCGACGGGCACTGCTCAATAGCCCTATTATTCCTCGCAAGCACCTCACCGGATGCAGGGAATCGCACACCGAAGAGTAAATTACTCTTCCATGATCGAAATAAAATAATAATAATAATAATAATAATAATAATAATAAAATAAAATAAAATGTGTGGTAGAAAATAATATAACATCAATACGACGTCACCTCGCCTATCACTCGAATCTAACTGAAGTCACACCCGACTAAATATTGACATGAAAATAAATATTCTCAATTGAACGTGATATTTAGAGCCTTTAATGCATCACAATGAAATATTATTTGGGAGTTGCATACGTCGACGTTTAACGACGGGGCGTAACTCCTCAATGTGACGTTGTGTTCGTTAAGGCTGAAGTATTTTTCAAAATTAAATTATCCAACATGCCGTGAGGCCGGATAATTTTCCCATATTTAAATTATCCAACACGCCGCAAGACCGAGTAATTTTTCAAATCAAATTACTCAATATGCCGCAAGGCCGGGTAATTTTCCAAATTAAATTATCCAATACGCCGCAAGGCCGGGTAATTTTTAAAAATTAAATTATCCAACACACCGCAAGGTCAGGTAATTTTCCAATTAAATTATCTAACACGCCGCAAGGCGGGATAATTTTCCCAGATTTAAATTATCCAACACGCCGCAAGGCCGGGTAATTTTCCAAATTAAATTATCCAATACGCTGCAAGACTAGGTAATTTTTCAAAATTAAATTATCCAACACGCCGCAAGGCCGGGTAATTTCCCAAATCAAATTATCCAATACGCCGCAAGGCTAGGTAATTTTTAAAATTAAATTATCCAACGTGCCCGCATGGCCAGGTCGGATAATTTTCTCAAATTTGAATATCTAACACGCCGTAAGGCCAGATATTTTTCAAATTCAATTGTCCAATATGCTGCAAGGCCGGATAATTTTTCAAATTCAAATTATCCAATACGCCGTCAAGGCTGGATGATCTTCCAAATCCAAATATCCAACATGCCTTAATGCATTATGATAGAATATTGTTTGGGAGATGCGTACGTCGATGTTTACCATCGGGGCGTAGCTCCTCAATATGACATTGTGTTACTTAGGCCGGATATCACCTAATAAGTCGTTGCAAGACCAAATGTTTGATAAAC
Source organism: Costus lasius (assembly GCA_027563935.2). Lineage (NCBI taxonomy): Eukaryota > Viridiplantae > Streptophyta > Magnoliopsida > Zingiberales > Costaceae > Costus > Costus lasius. The sequence continues at coordinate 71,447,754 of CM050452.1, forward strand.
ACAAATATAAAAGACTCTTTGCTTTCATCACTCATGTATCATGTCAAGTCTTGTATCTTCATAATGCTTATCAATGAAATTGTTTAGTCTGGTCTTGCATTTTTATTTCATAATATAGATCTCTTAATCAAAGGTTCCCTAATTTTAGGGGTAATTAACAATAAGTGTTTGCGCTCATTGGAAGGCAGAACCCATTAAACAAAAAGCCTTATTAAATTAAGGTGAATTTGAAAATAGTCATATTATATTTTTTAATGCAACACTTTTTGACCCCACAAATTCTAGCACGCTCGGTGGGACTTGGCTTCTCCTTTCTTCTTCCAGATCCATATTATGTGACAATACTCACATCCCTACTTTCACACTTCTCTTGCACTGCGCAACAATTTTCTGAGATGGCAAACAAGGTGAACATTTTCGTGGAGGGAGTGATGGACATCACATGGGATATAAAATTCAGTTGCATCCCAGAGGTAGCGGAATTCATTTATGTACCATGTAAGGATTCTAAGAACATCAAGGGTAAGGGAAAGATTACTCCAGCCATCAAGAGTAAGACTTCACTGAAGAAGAAAAGGTCTATTGCGAGAAAGGAAGAACCCTCAGTTACAGTCAATGGAGGCATATTCAATGAAGAAGAACCATCATCATTCACTGTCAATGGGGGCATACTCAACCGCCTTGCGAGGCAAGAACAACAGAAGATGAGAAAGGAAAGAGCAAAGCTCGTGAAACAAGGCCACTGGGTACCTATAAAGAACAATCGCTCAATTGTTAAAATGAAGACATTGGTGAAAAACAAATTCGCACCGCTCTTGTCAATTCAAGGGAATTCCAATATAGTGGAAGGGCTACAGTTGCGAGTCAGTGAGCAAAAGAAGCCAATGACAAAGCCAAGGGACATCGTACGACAAAAGCCGCTGTCACAAAGAGTTTATGAAGCTTACAAGAAGGCACAAAATGCTATGAAAAATTATGAGACACATACGGTGCGGATGGTAGAGCACACAAGGGACACTAGCTCTGATTCTGAAGAAGAAACTCTTCAAAATCTGACAAGGAGAATTAAGAGTAAAAAGTTAGCTTCTGTTGTAATCCAAGAACCTATTTGACGATACGAAGCAGGAACAGCCTCCTTACGACAAGAAATTGCGGAAGAGGAAGAGGAAGAGCGAGTCATGTTTACTTCACCACTATTCAATCCTGTTGATCATTGAGTTGAAATTATCGCTGATCTCAAGAGGCAACTTAACAAGAGAGATCAGGACATGAACATCCTCATCGCAAATTCAAAGAAGTGACCAATGTTCTGGCAAGGACGCAAGAGATGATGTCACATCAAGAGCAGTTGTCGCGAGAACAAAATAATACTCCAACAACATCTTCTTTGCTAGCTCAGTCAAATGATGATATTGTTACTTTGACCAGAAAGGAAATACAAGAGTTGGTCATTGATGACATGTAAAAATATGATATTTCGTGACCCAATTTCATTCATATCTTAGAGCATAATGCATGTTTCATCTCATTTATTTACTCAAATGCTTTATATTCTTCAGAACCTTCACTTTTCCCCTGTTTTAATGAAATGCAGGTATTTGACCCCAAAATCAGTGGAATTTGGAGAATCTAAAGGTATGGGACGATTTCCCATGATGAGACGAAGCTACCTGCCAAATTTCAGCCCAATCAGAGCTTTCTATAGGATGCACGGTCATGGGTGTGTACCCATGCACGGCCGTGCATGACCCTGCTGCTCCAGGCTTCACCGAGCCGTACACTACCATGGGTGTGCACCCATGCACGGCCGTGATCCATAAGTTACTCCGCGACAGAGCCGTACACGGGCATAGCTGTGTATCCATGCACGGCCGTGTATCGTCGCGAGCTGCTCGACAGACGTTCGGTATTTTGCCCGTAACTTTCTATGCTTAGCTCGGATTGGAGCGAAATTTGGGGGAGACCTTCTTAACTGGCATACGCACGATTTGGGACCAAAATCATCGGATTTGGAAAGGCAACCGAGGAGAACGAGCGAGAGAGGCGAGACCTTAGGGTTTTGGGGCGATTTCGGAGGCGACAACACTGTTCCGGCTTGATTTCTTCGTCGTTCCGGCGTTGATCTTCATGCTGGACCTTCTTCCATCGACGATCTACCCTCCCTTTGGTTTGATTTAATTATTATGAGAGATTCTATGTGTTTAACGATGTATACACTAGCGTAAACTCTTCTTTTCGGGGTTTGGGCGTAGCCCACTGTAAGAATGCTTGATATTAATGTTTAATCTATATATTTCTTTACTTATCCTTGTTCTTATTCATGTCTAGGATATTTTATTTCGCGTTTATGTACTGGCCATACGTATGCATGTCTTAGATGTCAAGGGAATGACTGAGAGGTAAACCTTGATCATCGGATCCCCTTAGACTGGACTGGTGATTTCATGTTGCGAGAGCACTCGAAATCACTCGAGAAACCCTAGTTCTTCACAGATCCCATTGGATCCGACTTAACCTAGGTAAACCACGAGAATAGGAAACTTGGGTTAAGGCGGATACAGGATCGTGTCCTAAGAGGGAGCGCGTCTGTACCCTAGGAAGGATTACCTTGAGAACTTAGATAAAATTCAATTTAAAACATCAAACCCTAATATTTATGCATGCTTCAGTATGGTGAAATCTAAAACCCCGAATCTCTCTCATATATTTCAAACCTCGATCGTTTGCTTTCTGTTTCGCTTGATTTAAGTCTGCTTTAGTTTAATTGCTTGCTCTAGGATTTTAGACACTTCTCCATTAATTGTTAACCTAGCTATTGATTTATTGATTAGTTAGTACTTGACCCTAGTCCCTGTGGGTTCGATCTTAATTATTACGCGATAGACCGTGCACTTGTGGTAGCAGCCGTTTATGCCCTATCAGTCATGGACCAGCTAAAACATTTTGAATGGAGTAAAATTGCTCCAAAAAAGAGGCGAGAGAGATCTTATCCCTCTGCATACGATGATATGCCTTTTCTCAAAGGGTACATTGTACCACATTTCAAAATGTTCAATAGGATAGGGAACCTGATCAACATCTAGCCCACTTTGTCGCGACATGTGGGAATACCGGAAGTAACGATGCTCTATTGCTTCGGCAGTTTCCACAAAGCCTTTCAGGAGTTGCCTTCGAGTGGTATTACTCCTTAGAAAATGAAGTCATTAGAACTTGGGTTGATATGGAGGAGGTTTTCCGGATGAAATTCGCTTCAGTAAGCGACAAAATTACAATTGCAGACTTGGCAAGCATGAAGAAGAAGAAGGATGAAACTGTCCTTAACTATATCATGAGATGGAGAAATATGAGCATAAAATGCAAACAATCATTAGAGCAAGTCCAGGCTGTGGGGTTGTTGATCGGCAACATCGACAACTGGATGACCCATTTTCTTTGTACGAACAATATTTCTACATTCCAAGAGTTAATCACCCAAGTGGCGAAACTTGAGCAAACGGACTCTCAGACTTTTTCAAATACGCAAAATCCAAAGTACAAAAGGGAGGAGCCAAAGAGAAATGATTCTAAGGTCACTTACACAAGTGTTGCGAACAGGGGCAAAGGTTCACAATACAAGTCTACCTCGAAATGAAAAGGCACAAACGCTAGGCGAAAATAGTCAAGGAAAGCTGCTGACTCTTGAAGAGAGAAAAAATTACTCTTTCAAGAGGGAGAAGACAATGAAAATTTTTAGAGATGCTATGAAAAATGGTTTGCAACTATCAGAGTCAAAACGCCCTAAAGAGGTTGACGAGACCAACGATCCTAACTTTTGTCCTTACCATCGTATACTAGGGCACACGATAGAAGATTGTTATGTGTTTAAGGACTGGGTGGGGAGACAATACAAGTCGAGAAAAATAACTCTATCAAAGCAAGTATTGAATGACACCCCGACCAAGCAAACAAATTTGATCCTAATCAAACGGCAGTAGGATCGAAAATGTCAAGTCCGTTTATGGCTGGCAGTTTGCCAATAACTGTAAGCTCCTAACATGAGCAAAATTTTAATCTTATTCGAACAGTGATAAGATCACAAATTTCAATTCCGTTTATAGTTGACAATTTATCAAAAATTATATGCTCCTCATACGAGCAACCAAATTGATCCTAATCAAACAGTAGTATGATCGAAAATGTCAAGTCCGTTTATAGCTAGCAGTTTGCTAAAAACTGTATACTCCTCATACGAGCAACCAAATTGATCCTAATCAAACAGCAGTAGGATCAAAAATGTCAAGTCTGTTTATGGCTGACAGTTTGCCAATAACTGTAAGCTCCTTACACGAGCTAAAACTGATTCTTGTCAAATCATCATAGGATCAAAAGACATCAAAGTCGAAAGCTTCTCGAACAAATGGAATATTGAGATATTTGATCTTAAATGTATCCTTTCAACAAAGAGAAGAGACGATGAAGTATGCAACCTCAAATAAGGGGGCATTTTGGCTTGCACTATGTATTGATTGTTTGCTTTTTGCCTAGTCACTTAGGCACTACTTCATCATGTCATTAAGAGATTTGATAGATCAAGTACAAATCAAATGTAAGCTTCTTAGTAATAAAGGGCTCATAAAAAAATTTCTTACCAAAAGGAAGAAAACCACCTCTTCTTAAAGTTCATGTGAAGTCATATGCCTAAGATCCGAGATGAGCATTCTGCTATTTAAAACTCAAATTTTGGAGACCTACTGCTTCTCAAGGGAAAATACTACAAATATTTGACGATGTCAAAATATAGAGTTTTAGTCCATTATGGTATTGTTTGGGAGATGCGTACGTCGATACTTGTTATCAGGGCGTAGATCCTCAATACGACATTGTGTGCAAAGAAATAACTAAATGCTAAGATTAAAATTCACATATTCACAAGTCATGAAGACAGAATATTTGCTCAAATTTCAATTGTCCACAAGTTGTAAAGGCCGGATATATGTCAAACTTCAAACTCCAAATGTCCATAGGCCACAAAGGCTCATTCACCAAATTCTGAATGTTTGGCCTAATGGCTCGTTCACCAAATTCTAAATGTTTGGTCCTATGACCCGTTCATCCAAATCTTGAATGCTTGGTCCCACGACTCATTCACCAAATTCTGAACGTTTGGTCCCATGACCCGTTCATCCAAATCTTGAATGTTTGGTCCCACGATCCATTCACCCAAATTCTTAACGTTCGGCCCAACGGCTCATTCACCAAATCCTGAACGTTTGGCCCAACGGCTCATTCACCAAATTCTGAACGTTTGGTCCCACGACCCGTTCATCCAAACCTCGAATGTTTGGTCCAACGACCCATTCACCAAATTCTGAACGTTTGGCCCAACGGCTCGTTCACCAAATTCTGAACATTTGGTCCCACAACCTGTTCATCCAAACCTCGAATGCGTGGTCCTACGACTCATTAACTCAAATCCTAAATGTTTGGCCCAACAGCTCGTTTACCAAATTCTGAACATTTGGTCCCATGACCCGTTCATCCAAATCTCAAATGCTTGATCCAACGACCCTTTCACTCAAATCCTGAACGTTTGGCCCAATGGCTCGTTCACCAAATTCTGAACGTTTGGTCCCACGACCTGTTCATCCAAATCTCAAATGTCTGGTCTCATGACCCGTTTATCCAAATCTTGAATGCTTGGTCTCATGACCCATTCACCAAATTCTGAACACTTGGCCCAACGGCTCATTCACCAAATTCTGAACGTTTAGTCCCACTACCTGTTCATCCAAACCTCGAATGCTTGGTCCAATGACCCATTCACCAAATTCTGAACGTTTGGCCCAACGGCTCGTTCATCGAAATTCTGAACATTTGGTCCCACGACCTATTCATCTCAATTTTGAACGTTTGGTCTCACGACCTGTTCATTAAATTTCGAATGCTTAGCCTAACGGCCTGTTCGCCCATATCTTGAACATTCGGCCCTTTATAGGCCTATTTGCTCAAATCTGAATGTTTCACCCAAGCCGTTCAACCATTTTGAATGTCTAACCTAAAAGTCTATTCACCCATTTCGAATGCTTAAGCCTCTACAAACTCAGTCACCCATCTTAACTCTCTTTACATCATAATGACAACATACGTTCAACTCTCAAAGCCCTTCATATTACTAAAGGAGTTTCAAACAAAACCACATTTGATCCTTTATGAATGTACACTTATACAAAGCTGTATAAGGTCCATTGAGTAATGTTATTCATTAGCAAGCAAAGATTAAGACTTTGGTTGATATGAGGTCAATGGAAAGATTACAACCACAAACCTGATGAATATTTTAAGAATTGAAGATGAGGCAATGTTCGACCATATTGCGAGATGTTGCAACTCAAGTGCTAAATATTAGCAACTTTTACACACATCTCAAATTATCATCAATATATTAGATCCCTCCTTTTGAAAATTATTTAAGCATATAAATAAGAGATGTCAGATCTTACAATTTCATGCTATCTCATCATGAAAAATCTAAAACTCTCGAGAAACAAAGGCTTTTGGAGAAGTGATGTGTCATGCCCAAGGAAGACAAAGATGTTGCTATAAATGCAAATTCACACTAGGGCATCATTACTTTGGCAAGCCTAATAATACCAAAATCAAGGAAAAAAAATGATGAATTGACACAACAATAAAATCTTTGATGGCTTCATAAAATGTTGACAGAATCTAGTAGTCGCACTATCATCAATCAAGTTTATAGCATGAAAGACCCGCCCACCCTCCTCAATACCACATGTGCAAACCTATTGAACAAGATACTTGACAACTCAGATATAATACAATGCAAGTCATAATAGCCGGCCTTAAAGAAGGACCCACATCAATTGCCCGTGTTTACAAGAAACTTGTAGAGTCACAGTCAATACTTCTCAAGCCAGCGATAACAAAAGGAGAGAAGTAGTGAAAATTATATCAAAGTTATACAAAAGAAATCATCAATAGAAGACTCAGACATGGATCCATAAGAGACATGGTATTCAAGTACAGTAAACTAACAACATTTGGACAATTAACATGAGTACAACCCTCTGTCCCTTGATTTCATCATCAGCCTTGAGACATTTATCCCATGCTTTTTCTTGTAGATCCTCCAGATAAGCTAATTTAACCTGAGACTTATGAACTAATTCGAACAAGTCCTCTTCTTTTGCTTCGGTAATTGCTATACCATTGCCTTTCTCCTGCAGCTCTGAAGTTACAAGACATCTTTCTTTTGAGAGCTTTGCCATTTCCTCACTAAAGAGATCCTAAGATTATTGTTATGCTTTAAAAACAAAGCTTAGAAGATGAAGTATATCTAAAAAGCGATAAAAATCAACATGCAAAGACATTTTCCGACGGATTTATACGTGCTTGTGACTCATACAAATCCGCCGGGGGGCATTTGTTGAACCATTAATCGCACATGTGTATCAAGGAATGGTTAAAATCTATTTTTGACCACAAATAAAATCACACGTCAACATGAAGCTAAAAAAGGAAAGGAAAAAATCTAGTATGCGTCTGCTTTGGAAAAAAAAATATATATAATAGGAAATCAACACTCCAAAGTGAAAGGTAAGAACACATAAAGCAAAAAAGAATCATCGATGAAGAAGGACTCAGCAAAAAAATATAATAATAATTTTAGAAGGAAAACAGGAGAATCGATAGCAGTTACTAGAAAATCGGCAGAAAAAAAAAATAAAAAAGGAAGCCTTAGCTGGATAGGCGTTGGCTGGGAATAAGAAAAAGGATATTAAATAAGGAGAATTGTGGTGATAAGGGAAGAAATAAAAGCCGCACACAGCAGTTTTTTTTTTTTTTCAACAAAGAGCAGAATTAATTAAACATTGGATCGACGATCCAGTTCCAAAATACAGTTAAGCTCATAAGGCCAATCAGAGGGCCAAGTCTTAACTGGACTTACTAGAAGCTGCAGCCTTGGCAAGCCAATCAGCAGCTTGATTCACACATCTAGGAGAAAACACGATATTACAATTGGAGTCTCTATCCTTGAGGAACCGGATTTCTTGTAGCAGCTGGGATCCACTCAACTCAGCCGAATGAAGAGGAAGACTTGCAAACTTTACTGTGGCTTGGCAATCAGATTCTACAATCCACGAACACTCATCGGTAGAATGATGGTTATATATATGTTGAAGAGCAGCTTTAATGGCCAAAAGTACAGCTTCCAGGGCCGACGAAACTGAAACAAAAATAGAGACTGCCAGTAAACAGGAACCAAAGTGGTCACGAAGCAGAAAACCAACACCACCTGAATCCGTATGATGAAACCAGGAACGAAAGAAGCGCCAGCAATAAAGGCGCTGCAGCTGATAAAAATGATCCTTTGATTGGCCGGAAGCTGATATAAAAAAGGGGAGGCGACAAAAAAAAAAGAGACGCCTTGTCACACCCCAAGACTATCCCAGCCTTAAGACGCGGCAAACAATGGACCTGCAAGGCTATACAGATCCAGGATACAAGTACAAGATAACAACTGTCACGAATGATAAAGCCGCATAAATAAAAATATATATCAGACCGACGCAGCGGTCAAAGTCAACAATACACGAAGGGCCGCACAGTCCTGGCCCACAAATCCCCACTGGTCCATGACCAGGCAAATACAACATCATCAACAAGAATCCTCGGAATATGATAATAACAGTAACATGTGTGTCACAATAGAAAATACAACACGAGATATGAAAGGTAATCTACCTATCTATCTATTGCGCACCAGAGGGAGCCGAGCCTGAACCTGGAGGCAAGGCAAGTGGAGTTAGCCGGGAGGCTAAGTAGGATTAACAAGTATATGGTGCATATAAGAGTAAGGAAGATCCAACAATAAGTAATAACCAGAAGTGCACTGTAAGTAAATATAACTCGGCTAAGTAAGTACAGAAAATACAGCATGCAGGTGGAAACAGCTGTGCCAATGTCCCGTAGGACGCGCACTCAAAGAGTGGTTTCTACCGCTAGCTAATCGGTAGAAACGGCTGTCCGTCGACAGTCCGCCGGTGTAGCGTCCTACACCCAGATCGCCCCGGAATACCGAGTCACACGACACCCGGCTGCGATCCATCCGGAGGCCAGTAGATCATGGGCTCACACCTCATAAACTGCATCCATACTACACCCATGACTACTACCAATGGCCCAAAATCACAAGGTTCTCGGAAAGGTTGATAACTCCAGTCAGACCTATCCGTCCATCCCCAATATCAACACAAGTTGGCTATAAAGACAACCAAAAACATATATATGTACAACATCTAAATAATTACCCGCGGCATCATGCACCAAAACATAAAATCAGATAGCATGCAATCATCCAAGTGACTCAATAGAAGGAGACATATCTCAATGGATTTAAGAAGGTAATAATCGTGTTTGATCAGCAAGAAAGGTGACACCGAACAAAGGTAGGGAGGTAAGAATCCTACCTGGAGACTGTAGGTCTGCGCTAGATCCAACCAATATATATCCAATGTAACCTCGTGCGCGCCGCTCGGAGTTGCAGTCGCGGTCGCGGAGTTCGCCGGGAGTTCGCCGGAAAGATCGCCGGAACAGTAGCGCCGCCGCCGGAACAGTAATCTCGATGGCCGGTCGAAATTCCGGAAACGTCACGAGATAGCCGCCGGCGAGACGAGTTCAGTCGTACCGTCGGTTTCGCGAGCGGAGGTCGGGATCGCCGGGATCGAACGGAAAACCCACCGGTGGCGTCGTTCGCGGTTGTCGCCGGAGTTGGGGACGACGACGCCGGAAACCACTCCGAAATGGGGAGGAAGCGTCCGCCGGGGGTAGGGAAGCTCGCCGGTGCCGCCGGAGACGAGAATGGCGCCGGATCTAGGGTTCCGGTCGTCTCTCGTCGCCTGCGTTCGCGTGGAAGAGGAGGGAAGCTGCTGCCGCCGGTTCTGGTCGCCGGAGTTGCGATCGGAGGCGGGAAGGAGAATGCGGGAAGGAGATGCGTAGAGAGGAGGAGGAAGATGGGTCGGTGAAGTGAGGAAGCGAGGAAGAAGGGGAAGAAATAGGGGAGGGAGAAGAAGGATGGGGCCGGGTTCACGGGAAGAGCAGAGAAGGAAAAGTGGGAAAGAGAGGGAAACGTGGGGAAGAAAGAGAGAAAACGTGGGGAGCTGATGGGATGGGGCGTGCTGTCCTGTCCCATCAGTCCCGAAAATTTTGAACGTTACAAATACTCACAACTTATAAGAATTTGGTCCCCAAATTCAAAAGATAGAGACAAGTTATCCTTAACAAGGTAACGTTCGCATTAGATACAGTCACTCAATACATGCCGTACATGAATTCATAGCACTCGGGTCGGTCAGGAAATAAGTGTGGCCATCGACGCAAGGCTTCGTCCTCGCGTTCCCACGTGGCTTCACTTTCAGAATGATTATTCCAGCGGACCTTAATGAGGCGTATCACTTTATTGCGAAGTTGATGCTCCTTGCGGTCTAAGATCTCGGCAGGCGTCTCTTGATACGTAGCATCAGGCGTAATCATTGGAGATTGACCTTGTAGGACATGCGATGGATCCCGCATGTACTTTCGCAGCATAGACACGTGAAACACGTTATGCACCTGCGATAAATTTGGAGGTAGGGCTAGCCGATACGCAACGGCTCCAATGCGCTCCAAGATTTCGAAGGGGCCCATAAACCGTGGGGCTAATTTACCGGAGTAACCAAACCGAGCCCTTCCTTTTACTGGCGTAACCTTGAGAAATACATGGTCGCCAACTTCAAACTCGAGTTCACGTCGCCTCCTATCGGCGTAATTCTTTTGCCGACTCTGGGCCGTCAAGAGTCTCTTCCGGATCAGTTGAACCCTTTCGGCCTCAAACTCTAACATATCGGGCCCAAACACACGGCTTTCACCAACTTGGTCCCATAGAACTGGCGATCTGCACCGTCTACCGTACAATGCCTCGAATGGTGCCATCTGGATCGCCGAGTGATAGCTGTTATTATAGGCGAATTCAGCTAAAGGCAAGTGAACTTCCCAGTTAATCCCGAAATCTAGGGCACAAGCCCGAAGCATATCTTCTAGGGTCTGGATGGTCCTTTCGGACTGACCATCCGTCTGGGGATGAAAGGCAGTGCTGAAATGTAATTGAGTACCAAGCGACTTCTGCAGACTTCCCCAAAACCGAGAGGTAAATTTTGAATCCCTGTCAGAGATAATGCTAGAAGGGACCCCATGCAACCGTATAATTTCTCGGCAATACAGAACAGCCAATTTATCCACAGAAAATGCTTTCTTCACAGGTAAGAAGTGTGCAGACTTGGTCAACCGGTCAACTATCACCCAGATTGAATCATGACCCCTTTGTGACCTAGGGAGACCCGTCACGAAATCCATCGTGATGTGTTCCCACTTCCACTCTGGAAGGGAAATATTCTGCAACATTCCTGGTGGCTTACGGTGTTCTGCTTTTACCTGCTGGCAAGTTAAACAGCGCGAGACATATTCAGCGATGTCTCGTTTCATATTCTCCCACCAGTAGGTCTTCTTCAAATCTTGGTACATCTTTGTACCGCCAGGATGTATAGCAAATCTTGATTTATGTGCTTCATCCATTACCTCCTGTTTCACAGATTCAGGCACACAAATGCGATGCTCGTACCGTATCACACCCTCGGAATCTTGTGTGAACTCAGACCTCTTCCCTCTAGCAAGAATCGCCTGAAGGTACTCATCATCTGCTTGGTTTTCAATTACCTTCTGTATAAGTTGGGATCCAGCCACCATCACTGCTAAGCATCCACGCTCGGTGGGACATATAATATCTAAATCCAATTCGAGCGCAGATCTAGCCAATTCTGTAGGCGTCACCCTCAGGTTTGCTATCATTCCTGTGGACTTCCTGCTAAGAGCGTCGGCAACTACATTAGCCTTCCCTGGATGATAGTTTATTGTGCAGTCATAATCCTTCAGAAATTCCATCCACCGACGTTGTCTCATGTTAAGATCTTTCTGAGAGAATAGGTATTTCAAACTCTTATGGTCGGTGAAGATTTCAAATGTGACACCGTAGAGATAGTGTCGCCACATCTTCAAGGCAAATATAACTGCGGCCAATTCCAGATCATGTACAGGGTAATTCTTTTCGTGCTCCTTAAGCTGTCGAGAAGCATACGAGATAATCTTACCCTCTTGCATAAGCACAGCACCCAGACCTTGGTGTGAAGCATCGGTGTATACTACGAAATCACTATTACCATCTGGAAGCACTAGGATTGGTGCACTAATCAACCTTTGCTTTAGCTCCTGAAAGCTACTCTCACTATTATCGTCCCATTCAAATGTTACGCCCTTCTTCGTCAAACGAGTCAACGGGCTGATATTCTGGAGAAATTTTCTACAAACCTCCTGTAGTAGCCAGCCAGCCCAAGGAAACTTCTAACCTCTTGAACCGTGGTTGGAGTTCCCCATTCAGCAACCGCACGAATCTTTTCAGGGTCAACGGAAATACCGCTGTCCGAGATTACATGACCGAGGTATGCTACTTCACCAAGCCAAAATGCACACTTACTGTACTTGGCATATAAGTTCGCTTCCCGTAAGGTACGCAGCACCATGTGCAAATGATTCTTGTGCTCCCCATTATTTTGGGAATAGATCAAGATATCATCAATGAATACTACTACAAATTTATCTAGGTATTCACTGAACACCCGGTTCATAAGATCCATGAAAGCGGCCGGTGCATTGGTTAGTCCGAACGGCATCACCATGAATTCGTAGTGTCCATACCTCGTTCGGAACGCTGACTTTGGGATATCTTCCTCTCGAATCCTCAGTTGATAATAACCCGACCTTAGATCAATCTTAGAGAATATGGTGGAACCTCTAAGCTGATCAAACAGGTCATCAATACGAGGTAGAGGATACTTATTCTTGATAGTGACGGCATTGAGCTGTCTATAGTCAATGCATAATCTGAAGGATCCGTCTTTCTTCTTAACAAAGAGTACAGGAGCACCCCAGGGAGAGGTACTAGGTCTGATGAACCCCTTTTCTAACAGATCCTGGAGTTGCCCTTTTAATTCCTCCAATTCCCTTGGCGCCATTCTGTATGGTGCTTTGGAAATGGGTCCCGTGCCGGGCTGAAGTTCAATAGCAAACTCGACTTGTCGTTGTGGAGGCAAGCCGGGTAATTCGTCAGGGAATACGTCCGTATATCTCCTGACTACGGGCACACGTTCGATCGGAGGCAAGGACTGTTCTTTGATCTCCGAAATGGACATCAAGTATGCTTCGCATCCATCCCGTAACATCCTCTTGGCTTGTATGGCGTTAATAACAGGAGCAACTTGTCCAGAAACTCCTGTGAAGGTATATGTCGTAGACTCTGACACCCGGAAAGTCACTTTGCTTTCGTAACAGTCTACAATGGCTCGATTAGCTTTGAGCCAGCTCCAGCCGAGGATGACGTCAAAGTCGGACAAATCCAACAACATTAGATCAGTATGAACCACGATGTCCCCAAAATCCAGGGGGCACCGTTTTAATTCCAGGTGTGATCGCAGCACACCACCGCCAGGTACGTGCACGGTCATATCGTACCGTGCCAATACAGGTTTACGGTCAATTTTCTTAATGAATTCGTAAGAAATAAACGAGTAAGAACTACCAGTATCAATAAGCAAGCAAGTAGGAACGCCATAAATGAAGATGATACCTCGCATCACAGAGTCTGATGCACGCTGGGCGTCCTCCTCAGATATATTATATGCGCGTCCAGATGCTTGGGCCTGCCCACGCCCTCCACGTGGGGGATTCTGCCGTCGGTAAGGTCGTCCGGGATTCTGCCGCGGCGCTGGTGCTGATCCCTGCGAGCTCTGGACTTGTCTACCCCTCTGAGGGCAGTTGTTGGCATAATGTCCCGTCTCGTTACATTGATAGCAGCGGACGAAATTGTTCGGGCACGATCTTGCTTTGTGGCCTGATCCTCCACACTGGAAACAGGCAGTGGAAGGAGTAGCTGGAGGCGAGCCAAAAGCTGGAGGCGAGCCAAAACCAGGGGATGTCGGTGCTGGACCCCGATACCTGCTACCCGGAGCCCAAGATTTTTGCCCCGGTTGGATGTCCTGGCGTCTAGATCCAGAAGCCGAAGCTGGTGGACTTCCTGGACCTAAACTCCCAAGTTCCCAAAAGTCAGTCTGCGCAGGGGCCTTTCCACGTCTCTGTGCGTCACGCTCTTGGGCCTCACGAATGACATCCTGCCCACATTGGCTCATCCGTCGTGCAGTTTCGACCACCTCAGCAAAATTATCTGGTGGAATGATGCTCACTAGAATGCGGAGCTGTGCATCAAGGCCTTCTATGAAATGCTCCGAACGTTCTCTTTCTGTGGCTACGAGTCCGGGGAACATCTCAGACAGTCTCTGGAACTCAGCGATGTATTCCTCGATGTGACGTCCATTTTGTTTAATATGAATAAAATCCCGTCTCGCTACGGATTTTTGTGCTTGTGGGAAGTATTGTTGCGTGAATGCGCTCTGGAAAACCTCCCAAGACGCGCTTGCCGATCCTAAAATGGCCACAGTAGATTTCCACCACTTTCGTGCCTGGCCACCAAGGTAGAAAACTGCTAGCTTTACCCGTTTCCTCTCTGGACATTCCATTGCGTCCAGAATATCTGTTACACTAGTTAGCCACTCCCGAGCTTGCCATGGGTCGCTGTTCCCTTCGAATACATCCACACGGCCTCGAGCTAACTCGGTGAAGCGGGACAGCCAATCGCCTCGGGCTGGGGGCGGAGTGGCTTCCCGGTCGGGCTCCATAGCCACTGGTACTGTATAAGAAGCTGGTGGTACCGCATATGAAGCTGGGGGTGTATACTGGTACACAGGGGGTGGTTGTTCCACCACTGGAGGTGCTTCATCAGGCACTTCCCTTGGCCTTCGCCGTCGACCAATCCAATTCATAGGGATGTTCATTGCATCCCGTGCAATATCTGCGATTCCCCTAGCTCTACCACCACGAGCTCTCGGAGGCATCCTGCAACCATAAGTATAGTTAACTCACAAGTACATATTTCATTAGTTACATTTGAACATCATACTTATAATTTATCACGTGTCCTAAATCCTTAGATCATCTTAAGTCCTAAGTCCTTAAGGTCGCATTCAAGATCTAATACCATACCTCTGATACCAAAATTTGTCACGCCCCAAGACTATCCCAGCCTTAAGACGCGGCAAACAATGGACCTGCAAGGCTATACAGATCCAGGATACAAGTACAAGATAACAACTGTCACGAATGATAAAGCCGCATAAATAAAAATATATATCAGACCGACGCAGAGGTCAAAGTCAACAATACACGAAGGGCCGCACAGTCCTGGCCCACAAATCCCCACTGGTCCATGACCAGGCAAATACAACATCATCAACAAGAATCCTCGGAATATGATAATAACAGTAACATGTGTGTCACAATAGAAAATACAACACGAGATATGAAAGGTAATCTACCTATCTATCTATTGCGCACCAGAGGGAGCCGAGCCTGAACCTGGAGGCAAGGCAAGTGGAGTTAGCCGGGAGGCTAAGTAGGATTAACAAGTATATGGTGCATATAAGAGTAAGGAAGATCCAACAATAAGTAATAACCAGAAGTGCACTGTAAGTAAATATAACTCGGCTAAGTAAGTACAGAAAATACAGCATGCAGGTGGAAACAGCTGTGCCAATGTCCCGTAGGACGCGCACTCAAAGAGTGGTTCCTACCGCTAGCTAATCGGTAGAAACGGCTGTCCGTCGACAGTCCGCCGGTGTAGCGTCCTACACCCAGATCGCCCCGGAATACCGAGTCACACGACACCCGGCTGCGGATGGAGCCCATGATCTACTGGCCTCCGGATGGATCGCAGCCGGGTGTCGTGTGACTCGGTATTCCGGGGCGATCTGGGTGTAGGACGCTACACCGGCGGACTGTCGACGGACAGCCGTTTCTACCGATTAGCTAGCGGTAGGAACCACTCTTTGAGTGCGCGTCCTACGGGACATTGGCACAGCTGTTTCCACCTGCATGCTGTATTTTCTGTACTTACTTAGCCGAGTTATATTTACTTACAGTGCACTTCTGGTTATTACTTATTGTTGGATCTTCCTTACTCTTATATGCACCATATACTTGTTAATCCTACTTAGCCTCCCGGCTAACTCCACTTGCCTTGCCTCCAGGTTCAGGCTCGGCTCCCTCTGGTGCGCAATAGATAGATAGGTAGATTACCTTTCATATCTCGTGTTGTATTTTCTATTGTGACACATGTTACTGTTATTATCATATTCCGAGGATTCATGTTGATGATGTTGTATTTGCCTGGTCTTGGACCAGTGGGGATTTGTGGGCCAGGACTGTGCGGCCCTTCGTGTATTGTTGACTTTGACCGCTGCGTCGGTCTGATATATATTTTTATTTATGCGGCTTTATCATTCGTGACAGTTGTTATCTTGTACTTGTATCCTGGATCTGTATAGCCTTGCAGGTCCATTGTTTGCCGCGTCTTAAGGCTGGGATAGTCTTGGGGCGTGACAAATTTTGGTATCAGAGGTATGGTATTAGATCTTGAATGCGACCTTAAGGACTTAGGACTTAAGATGATCTAAGGATTTAGGACACGTGATAAATTATAAGTATGATGTTCAAATGTAACTAATGAAATATGTACTTGTGAGTTAACTATACTTATGGTTGCAGGATGCCTCCGAGAGCTCGTGGTGGTAGAGCTAGGGGAATCGCAGATATTGCACGGGATGCAATGAACATCCCTATGAATTGGATTGGTCGACGGCGAAGGCCAAGGGAAGTGCCTGATGAAGCACCTCCAGTGGTGGAACAACCACCCCCTGTGTACCAGTATACACCCCCAGCTTCATATGCGGTACCACCAGCTTCTTATACAGTACCAGTGGCTATGGAGCCCGACCGGGAAGCCACTCCGCCCCCAGCCCGAGGCGATTGGCTGTCCCGCTTCACCGAGTTAGCTTGAGGCCGTGTGGATGTATTCGAAGGGAACAGCGACCCATGGCAAGCTCGGGAGTGGCTAACTAGTGTAACAGATATTCTGGACGCAATGGAATGTCCAGAGAGGAAACGGGTAAAGCTAGCAGTTTTCTACCTTGGTGGCCAGGCACGAAAGTGGTGGAAATCTACTGTGGCCATTTTAGGATCGGCAAGCGCGTCTTGGGAGGTTTTCCAGAGCGCATTCACGCAACAATACTTCCCACAAGCACAAAAATCCGTAACGAGACGGGATTTTATTCATATTAAACAAAATGGACGTCACATCGAGGAATACATCGCTGAGTTCCAGAGACTGTCTGAGATGTTCCCCGGACTCGTAGCCACAGAAAGAGAACGTTCGGAGCATTTCATAGAAGGCCTTGATGCACAGCTCCGCATTCTAGTGAGCATCATTCCACCAGATAATTTTGCTGAGGTGGTCGAAACTGCACGACGGATGAGCCAATGTGGGCAGGATGTCATTCGTGAGGCCCAAGAGCGTGACGCACAGAGACGTGGAAAGGCCCCTGCGCAGACTGACTTTTGGGGACTTGGGAGTTTAGGTCCAGGAAGTCCACCAGCTTCGGCTTCTGGATCTAGACGCCAGGACATCCAACCGGGGCGAAAATCTTGGGCTCCGGGTAGCAGGTATCGGGGTCCAGCACCGACATCCCCTGGTTTTGGCTCGCCTCCAGCTTTTGGCTCGCCTCCAGCTACTCCTTCCACTGCCTGTTTCCAGTGTGGAGGATCAGGCCACAAAGCAAGATCGTGCCCGAACAATTTCGTCCGCTGCTATCAATGTAACGAGACGGGACATTATGCCAACAACTGCCCTCAGAGGGGTAGACAAGTCCAGAGCTCGCAGGGATCAGCACCAGCGCCGCGGCAGAATCCCGGACGACCTTACCGACGGCAGAATCCCCCACGTGGAGGGCATGGGCAGGCCCAAGCATCTGGACGCGCATATAATATATCTGAGGAGGACGCCCAGCGTGCATCAGACTCTGTGATGCGAGGTATCATCTCCATTTATGGCGTTCCTACTTGCTTGCTTATTGATACTGGTAGTTCTTACTCGTTTATTTCTTACGAATTCATTAAGAAAATTGACCGTAAACCTGTATTGGCACGGTACGATATGACCGTGCACGTACCTGGCGGTGGTGTGCTGCGATCACACCTGGAATTAAAACGGTGCCCCCTGGATTTTGGGGACATCGTGGTTCATACTGATCTAATGTTGTTGGATTTGTCCGACTTTGACGTCATCCTCGGCTGGAGCTGGCTCAAAGCTAATCGAGCCATTGTAGACTGTTACGAAAGCAAAGTGACTTTCCGGGTGTCAGAGTCTACGACATATACCTTCACAGGAGTTTCTGGACAAGTTGCTCCTGTTATTAACGCCATACAAGCCAAGAGGATGTTACGGGATGGATGCGAAGCATACTTGATGTCCATTTCGGAGATCAAAGAACAGTCCTTGCCTCCGATCGAACGTGTGCCCGTAGTCAGGAGATATACGGACGTATTCCCTGACGAATTACCCGGCTTGCCTCCACAACGACAAGTCGAGTTTGCTATTGAACTTCAGCCCGGCACGGGACCCATTTCCAAAGCACCATACAGAATGGCGCCAAGGGAATTGGAGGAATTAAAAGGGCAACTCCAGGATCTGTTAGAAAAGGGGTTCATCAGACCTAGTACCTCTCCCTGGGGTGCTCCTGTACTTTTTGTTAAGAAGAAAAACGGATCCTTCAGATTATGCATTGACTATAGACAGCTCAATGCCGTCACTATCAAGAATAAGTATCCTCTACCTCGTATTGATGACCTGTTTGATCAGCTTAGAGGTTCCACCGTATTCTCTAAGATTGATCTAAGGTCGGGTTATTATCAACTGAGGATTCGAGAGGAAGATATCCCAAAGTCAGCGTTCCGAACGAGGTATGGACACTACGAATTCATGGTGATGCCGTTCGGACTAACCAATGCACCGGCCGCTTTCATGGATCTTATGAACCGGGTGTTCAGTGAATACCTAGATAAATTTGTAGTAGTATTCATTGATGATATCTTGATCTATTCCCAAAATAATGGGGAGCACAAGAATCATTTGCACATGGTGCTGCGTACCTTACGGGAAGCGAACTTATATGCCAAGTACAGTAAGTGTGCATTTTGGCTTGGTGAAGTAGCATACCTCGGTCATGTAATCTCGGACAGCGGTATTTCCGTTGACCCTGAAAAGATTCGTGCGGTTGCTGAATGGGGAACTCCAACCACGGTTCAAGAGGTTAGAAGTTTCCTTGGGCTGGCTGGCTACTACAGGAGGTTTGTAGAAAATTTCTCCAGAATATCAGCCCCGTTGACTCGTTTGACGAAGAAGGGCGTAACATTTGAATGGGACGATAATAGTGAGAGTAGCTTTCAGGAGCTAAAGCAAAGGTTGATTAGTGCACCAATCCTAGTGCTTCCAGACGGTAATAGTGATTTCGTAGTATACACCGATGCTTCACACCAAGGTCTGGGTGCTGTGCTTATGCAAGAGGGTAAGGTTATCTCGTATGCTTCTCGACAGCTTAAGGAGCACGAAAAGAATTACCCTGTACATGATCTGGAATTGGCCGCAGTTATATTTGCCTTGAAGATGTGGCGACACTATCTCTACGGTGTCACATTTGAAATCTTCACCGACCATAAGAGTTTGAAATACCTATTCTCTCAGAAAGATCTTAACATGAGACAACGTCGGTGGATGGAATTTCTGAAGGATTATGACTGCACAATAAACTATCATCCAGGGAAGGCTAATGTAGTTGCCGACGCTCTTAGCAGGAAGTCCACAGGAATGATAGCAAACCTGAGGGTGACGCCTACAGAATTGGCTAGATCTGCGCTCGAATTGGATTTAGATATTATATGTCCCACCGAGCGTGGATGCTTAGCAGTGATGGTGGCTGGATCCCAACTTATACAGAAGGTAATTGAAAACCAAGCAGATGATGAGTACCTTCAGGCGATTCTTGCTAGAGGGAAGAGGTCTGAGTTCACACAAGATTCCGAGGGTGTGATACGGTACGAGCATCGCATTTGTGTGCCTGAATCTGTGAAACAGGAGGTAATGGATGAAGCACATAAATCAAGATTTGCTATACATCCTGGCGGTACAAAGATGTACCAAGATTTGAAGAAGACCTACTGGTGGGAGAATATGAAACGAGACATCGCTGAATATGTCTCGCGCTGTTTAACTTGCCAGCAGGTAAAAGCAGAACACCGTAAGCCACCAGGAATGTTGCAGAATATTCCCCTTCCAGAGTGGAAGTGGGAACACATTACGATGGATTTCGTGACGGGTCTCCCTAGGTCACAAAGGGGTCATGATTCAATCTGGGTGATAGTTGACCGGTTGACCAAGTCTGCACACTTCTTACCTGTGAAGAAAGCATTTTCTGTGGATAAATTGGCTGTTCTGTATTGCCGAGAAATTATACGGTTGCATGGGGTCCCTTCTAGCATTATCTCTGACAGGGATTCAAAATTTACCTCTCAGTTTTGGGGAAGTCTGCAGAAGTCGCTTGGTACTCAATTACATTTCAGCACTGCCTTTCATCCCCAGACGGATGGTCAGTCCGAAAGGACCATCCAGACCCTAGAAGATATGCTTCGGGCTTGTGCCCTAGATTTCGGGATTAACTGGGAAGTTCACTTGCCTTTAGCTGAATTCGCCTATAATAACAGCTATCACTCGGCGATCCAGATGGCACCATTCGAGGCATTGTACGGTAGACGGTGCAGATCGCCAGTTCTATGGGACCAAGTTGGTGAAAGCCGTGTGTTTGGGCCCGATATGTTAGAGTTTGAGGCCGAAAGGGTTCAACTGATCCGGAAGAGACTCTTGACGGCCCAGAGTCGGCAAAAGAATTACGCCGATAGGAGGCGACGTGAACTCGAGTTTGAAGTTGGCGACCATGTATTTCTCAAGGTTACGCCAGTAAAAGGAAGGGCTCGGTTTGGTTACTCCGGTAAATTAGCCCCACGGTTTATGGGCCCCTTCGAAATCTTGGAGCGCATTGGAGCCGTTGCGTATCGGCTAGCCCTACCTCCAAATTTATCGCAGGTGCATAACGTGTTTCACGTGTCTATGCTGCGAAAGTACATGCGGGATCCATCGCATGTCCTACAAGGTCAATCTCCAATGATTACGCCTGATGCTACGTATCAAGAGACGCCTGCCGAGATCTTAGACCGCAAGGAGCATCAACTTCGCAATAAAGTGATACGCCTCATTAAGGTCCGCTGGAATAATCATTCTGAAAGTGAAGCCACGTGGGAACGCGAGGACGAAGCCTTGCGTCGATGGCCACACTTGTTTCCTGACCGACCCGAGTGCTATGAATTCATGTACGGCATGTATTGAGTGACTGTATCTAATGCGAACGTCACCTTGTTAAGGATAACTTGTCTCTATCTTTTGAATTTGGGGACCAAATTCTTATAAGTTGTGAGTATTTGTAACGTTCAAAATTTTCGGGACTGATGGGACAGGACAGCACGCCCCATCCCATCAGCTCCCCACGTTTTCTCTCTTTCTTCCCCACGTTTCCCTCTCTTTCCCACTTTTCCTTCTCTGCTCTTCCCGTGAACCCGGCCCCATCCTTCTTCTCCCTCCCCTATTTCTTCCCCTTCTTCCTCGCTTCCTCACTTCACCGACCCATCTTCCTCCTCCTCTCTACGCATCTCCTTCCCGCATTCTCCTTCCCGCCTCCGATCGCAACTCCGGCGACCAGAACCGGCAGCAGCAGCTTCCCTCCTCTTCCACGCGAACGCAGGTGACGAGAGACGACCGGAACCCTAGATCCGGCGCCATTCTCGTCTCCGGCGGCACCGGCGAGCTTCCCTACCCCCGGCGAACGTTTCCTCCCCGTTCCGGCGCGGTTTCCGGCGTCGTCGTCCCCAGCTCCGGCGACAACCGCGAACGACGCCGCCCGCGGTTTTCCGTTCGATCCCGGCGTCCTGACCTCCGCTCGCGAAACCAACGGTACGACTGAACTCGTCTCGCCGGCGGCTATCTCGTGACGTTTCCGGAATTTCGACCGGCCACCGAGATTACTGTTCCGGCGGCGGCGCTACTGTTCCGGCGAACTCCCGGCGAACTCCGCGACCGCGACTGCAACTCCGAGCGGCGCGCACGAGGTTACATTGGATATATATTGGTTGGATCTAGCGCAGACCTACAGTCTCCAGGTAGGATTCTTACCTCCCTACCTTTGTTCGGTGTCACCTTTCTTGCTGATCAAACACGATTATTACCTTCTTAAATCCATTGAGATATGTCTCCTTCTATTGAGTCACTTGGATGATTGCATGCTATCTGATTTTATGTTTTGGTGCATGATGCCGCAGGTAATTTATTTAGATGTTGTACATATATATGTTTTTGGTTGTCTTTACAGCCAACTTGTGTTGATATTGGGGATGGACGGATAGGTCTGACTGGAGTTATCAACCTTTCCGAGAACCTTGTGATTTTGGGCCATTGGTAGTAGTCATGGGTGTAGTATGGATGCAGTTTATGAGGTGTGAGCCCATGATCTACTGGCCTCCGGATGGATCGCAGCCGGGTGTCGTGTGACTCGGTATTCCGGGGCGATCTGGGTGTAGGACGCTACACCGGCGGACTGTCGATGGACAGCCGTTTCTACCGATTAGCTAGCGGTAGGAACCACTCTTTGAGTGCGCGTCCTACGGGACATTGGCACAGCTGTTTCCACCTGCATGCTGTATTTTCTGTACTTACTTAGCCGAGTTATATTTACTTACAGTGCACTTCTGGTTATTACTTATTGTTGGATCTTCCTTACTCTTATATGCACCATATACTTGTTAATCCTACTTAGCCTCCCGGCTAACTCCACTTGCCTTGCCTCCAGGTTCAGGCTCGGCTCCCTCTGGTGCGCAATAGATAGATAGGTAGATTACCTTTCATATCTCGTGTTGTATTTTCTATTGTGACACACATGTTACTGTTATTATCATATTCCGAGGATTCTTGTTGATGATGTTGTATTTGCCTGGTCATGGACCAGTGGGGATTTGTGGGCCAGGACTGTGCGGCCCTTCGTGTATTGTTGACTTTGACCGCTGCGTCGGTCTGATATATATTTTTATTTATGCAGCTTTATCATTCGTGACAGTTGTTATCTTGTACTTGTATCCTGGATCTGTATAGCCTTGCAGGTCCATTGTTTGCCGCGTCTTAAGGCTGAGATAGTCTTGGGGCGTGACACCGGAGTTGGGGACGACGACGCCGGAAACCACTCCGAAATGGGGAGGAAGCGTCCGCCGGGGGTAGGGAAGCTCGCCGGTGCCGCCGGAGACGAGAATGGCGCCGGATCTAGGGTTCCGGTCGTCTCTCGTCGCCTGCGTTCGCGTGGAAGAGGAGGGAAGCTGCTGCCGCCGGTTCTGGTCGCCGGAGTTGCGATCGGAGGCGGGAAGGATAATGCAGGAAGGAGATGCGTAGAGAGGAGGAGGAAGATGGGTCGGTGAAGTGAGGAAGCGAGGAAGAAGGGGAAGAAATAGGGGAGGGAGAAGAAGGATGGGGCCGGGTTCACGGGAAGAGCAGAGAAGGAAAAGTGGGAAAGAGAGGGAAACGTGGGGAAGAAAGAGAGAAAACGTGGGGAGCTGATGGGATGGGGCGTGCTGTCCTGTCCCATCAGTCCCGAAAATTTTGAACGTTACACGCCTACAGAAGTATCGCGCAGGAGAAGCGGCAGAGCTGAAAATGTTAAAGAAAAGAGAAGAAAGAAATTTTAATTTTTGTAGTTTGATGGGTGTGCTACTTGCACTCATCCCTGCTTTAAAGAATTTTTTTTTAGTTTGATGGGTGTGCTACTTGCACTCATCTATGTTCTAAAAAACTTCTAGTCATGAGTAATTTTTTTTTAGTTTGATGGGTGTGCTCCTTCACTCATCTATGTTCTAAAGAACTTCTAGTCATGAGTGCGCAACTGACACTCAGAATTATCCTACGAAATTTCCGTTCAAATAAATGCCCTACTTGCATCTATACCCATGTATATTATGAAAGAGAAAAGATTTCCGTTCAAAAATTTCCGTTCAAATAGATGCCCTACTTGCATCTATACCATCTATATTATGAAAGAGAAAAGATGCGCCACTTCCATCAGTGTGTCTGATGACTAAAGAAAGCAAGATTGTCAAAAAAAATGTTATAGCTCATATTGTTTTCCAGTGGACTCTCGGCCGAAAAGAGAAAAAAAAAGCTTCCAAAAAAGGGGGCGAGAAACATAAAAAAAAACTGAGAAAGTGGAGCAGCTTGAATAGAGTACGCGAAATAAAAGGAGAGAGTAATAAAAAGGGTGAGATCTCAGTGAAAGTAACAAAACAAATAATAAACATTGAGAGGGCGAAGACCACAAAACTCTCGATGACACAAAAAAAAAGAGAATGGCGAATTGCAGAACTAAAATACTTCATCAGAAGACCATACCGAATGTCGAACAACCAAAACCCCAAGATAAGAGTAAATACCTAATAATTTTCTTTGAGTTCTTTGCTCTTTTCCCGGAAGTCTTGCTCCAAATTCCAAAGGCCGGCGAACCAAGTAATTATCTCTTTGATTTGCTGCTCCAAACAAGTGATCATCTCTCAATAAATTCAGCATTAAAAGCTTGGAAGAATAATAGAAGACTGGAATTCATATCCTACCTAGAACAAAGAAGGATTGTTGATCTTTGACCTTCGCTGATAGAGTTCGACATTGTCACAATTTAGGGCATCACAGCCCTCGTTGAAATTTTCTTTTGCGATCCTCTCAGCCGAAAAATGCCATATAAGATACGTCCATAATATAAAGTTTTGGTAAAATCAAACTTCTCTTTGTTTCCAGATTTGGAAGGCAGCAGATCTCTTCTTGATCACGAGCTACCTCGGATTCGCCGACTTAACCTCTTGTGAAGCCCAGCAATATGACCGACACCGATACTCAGATGTTTCTTCCTTTGACACAAGTAAACACCTCTCGCTTCGCCGCTGTCTTCATTGCGCTCATCAACTCACAGAGGAGCTGCTATGAGGTGACTAAGGTGCTCCTCCTTCAAACCCTTCACGAGCGGCCGCTTCCGCACACAGCTACCGTCTCGGCTCACGCAACCACCAGCCACCATCTCGTCAATCTGCCGACGCCATTTACAGCGACCGCCTCCCCTGTTTCCACGAACTCCACCCCAACTCCACGCGAACCACAGCCCTAGCGCCGCCTGTCATTACTTCCGCCAGCCCTAGCGCCGCCTCATCTCGGATGCCTCCTCCACTGGTCGCCTTTGCTTCAACCTTCTTCAACCTGAACGCCGCTACCGAAATCTGTCGCCGCCTGGAATGGTGCCGCGGCAAGCTAATGATTGTCGCTACTTCCAGTTACAAACGAACGTCATCCTTTCTTTTGGCTCGGACAAATGCCTCTCGTCAGTCTTTCCAACGAGCAGCGAGGGATCCTCCGCAGGAAGTTTCGTAACACCATCTCCACCAACTTTCGTCGCTTCCCAGCAAGGGATCGTTGTTTCCAGTTACAGGCGAACGCCTCTGCGATTCGTTCGCTTGCGCTCAATACTCGCCGACACTTCCACCGGAACAATCGGAGACGTAGACTCCTGCCGCTTCCTGAAATTAGAATCGATGACATCTCGTAGCTGCCCTCACTGGAGCTCAACAACGCCATCTCCTCTGTCTCCACTGACGAACAGCATCAATAAAACCACCAACACCATCTCTGCAGCAATCGCCGGCGCCATCTGCAGCAGTCGTCAGTTTCATCATTCTTCCACGAACCCCAAGCCGAAGGCAGCAAGAAAATTAGACCTTCAGCGCCTCTCCAAGTGCTCGAATCTGGCGATTCCATCGCTCCTCCACGCGGTTTCATCAAAGGCAGCAGAACATCGGAAGAGTAAAGTTACTCTACCGTGGATGAACGTAAAAAAAAAAATAATAATAAAAAGAAATGTTGAGGGTGATATAGGCTTCGTTTGGGAATGTTCTGCGGGCCGGCTACGGGTAAAAATTATCTTAAACGTGAAGCAGCAAGAAAACAACAGCGCGCATATGCTGCTTAACTGTTGTAACGTTTGAAAATTTTTGGAACTGATGGGACGGGACAGCCACGCCCCATCCCATCTGCTCCCCACGTTTTTCCCTCTTTTCCTCTTTTCTCTCCTATTCATTGTGAACCCGACCCCATTCTCCTTCTCCCTCCCCTATTTCTTCCCCTTACTTCCTCGCTTCCTCACCTCACCGACACAGCGTCCCCCTCCTCTCTACGCGTTCTTCCTTCCAGCATTCTCTTCCACCTCCAATCGCAGCTCCGGCGACCAGAACCGGCGAGCGGAAGCTCTCCTCTCTCCTTCCACGCAAACGGCGACGAGAAGCGACCGGAACCCTAGATCCGGCGCATCCTTCGTCTCCGGCGGCACCGGCGAGCTCCCTCACCTTCGGCGGACATTTCCTCTCCGTTCCAGCGCGTTTTCCGGCGTCGTCTTCCTCAGCTCCGGCGACATCCGCGAACGACGTCGCCGGTGGTTTTTTTTCGTTCGATCCCGGCGACTCCGACCTCCTCCCGAGAAACCGGCGGTACGGCTGAACTCCCCTCGCCGGCGGCTATCTCGTGACATTTCCGGAATTTCGACCGGCCGCCGAAGTTACTGTTCCGGCAGCGGCGCTACTGTTCCGGCGATCTTTTCTGGCGAACTCCGCGACAGCGACTGCAACTCCGAGTGGCGCGCACGAGGTTATATTGGGCGTATATTGGTTGGATCTTGCTCAGACCTACAAGAACTAGGTAGGATTCTTACCTCCCTACCTTTGTTCGGTGCCAAACCGCATGCATAGATAGCGGCACCATCTTCTTGTTGACTGAACCTGATTAATACTTTCGTAAATCCATTGAAATCTGTCTCTTTCCCTTGAGTCACATGGATGCTTGCATGCTATCTAATTTTTATGTTTCGGTGCATGATACTGTTGGTGATTTATTTATATGCAGTACATATATATTTTGGCTGTCTCTACAACCAGCTTGTGTTGATATTTGGGATGGACGGATAGGTCTGACTAGGATAGTCCACCTTCCGAGAACCTTGTGATTTTGGCCATAGGTAGTAGTCATGGATGCAGTCTGTGTGAGCCCATGGTCTATAGGCCTCCGGATGGGTCACAGTCGGATGTCGTGAGACTCGGCATTCCGGGGTGATCTGGGTGTAGGACGCTACACCGGCGGACTATCGACGGACAGCCGTTTCTACCGTTAGCTGGCGGTAGGAACCACTCTTTGAGTGCGTGTCCTACGGGACATTGGCACAGCTTGATTTCCACCTGCATGCTATACTTTCTGTACTTACTTAGTCGAGCTATATTTACTTACAGTGCACTTCTGTCTATTAATTATTGTTGGATTCTCCTTACTCTTATATGCACCATATACTTGTTAAATCCTACTTAGCCTCCCAGCTAACTCCACTTGCTTTGCCTCTAGGTTCAGGCTCGGCTCCCTCTGGTGCGCAGTAGATAGATAGGTAGATTATCTTCCCTATCACGTGGTGTATTTTTCTTATGTGTCGTACGTATTATTTGTCGTATTTCGAGGATTGTATCTAATGAGATTGTATTTATCTGGTCATGGACCAGTGTGGATTTGTGGGCCAGGACTGTTCGGCCCTGTGTGTATCATTGACTTTGACCGCTGCGTCGGTCTGATATATGTTTTATCTATGCAGATTTCGTCGTTTATGATATTTGTCATTTTGTATAGTATCCTGGATCTGTAGGGCTTTGCAGGTCCATTGTTTGCCGCGTCCTAAGGCTGGGAGAGTCTTGGGGCGTGACAAATTTTGGTATCAGAGGTATGGTATTAGATCTTGAATGAGACCTTAAGGACTTAGGATTTAGGATGATCTAAGGATTTGGGACACGCGATAAATTATAAGTACGATGTTTAAGTATAACTAATGAAATCTGTACTTGTGGGTTAACTATACTTGTGATTGCAGGATGTCTCCGAGGGCTCGTGGTGGTCGAGCTAGGGGAATTGCAGATATTGCGCGGGATGCGATGAACATCCCTATGAATTGGATTGACCGACGGCAAAGGCAAAGAGAAGTGCCTGTTGAAGCGCCTCCAGTGGTGGAGCAACAACCCCCTGTATACCAGTACACACCCCCAGCTTCATATACAGTACCACCAGCTTCATATACAGTACCAGTAGCTGTGGAGCCCGACCGGGAAGTCACTCCGCCCCCGACCCGAGGCGACTGGCTGTCCCGCTTCACAGAGTTATCACGAGGCCGTTTGGACGTGTTCGAGGGGAACGGCGACCCATGGAAAGCTCGAGAGTGGCTAGCCAGCGTGACGTATATTCTGGACGCAATGGAATGTCCAGAAAGGAAACAGGTAAAGCTAGCAGTTTTCTATCTTGGTGGCCAGGCACGAAAGTGGTGGCAGTCTACGGTGGCCATTTTGGGATTGGCAAGCGCGTCTTGGGAGGTTTTCCAGAGCGTATTCACGCAACAATACTTCCCACAAGCACAAAGGTCTGTAGCGAGACGGGATTTTGTCCACATCAAACAAAATGGACGTCCAATCGAGGAATATATCGCCGAATTCCAGAGGCTGTCTGAGATGTTTCCCGGACTAGTAGCCACAGAAAGAGAACGTTCGGAGCATTTTATAGAGGGCCTTGATGCACAGCTCCGCATTTTGGTGAGCATTATTCCACCAGATAATTTTGCTGAGGTGATCGATACTGCACGACGGATGAGTCAATGTGGGCAGGATGTCATTCGTGAGGCCCAGGAGCGTGACGCTCAGAGACGTGGCAAGGCCCCTGCGCAGACTGACTTTTGGGGATTTGGGAGTTTAGGTCCAGGAAGTCCACCAGCTTCAGCTTCCGGATCTAGACGCCAAGACATCCAACCAGGGCGAAAATCTTGGGCTCCGGGTAGCAGGTATCGGGGCCCAGCACCGACATCCCTTGGTTTTGGCTCGCCTCCAGCTACTCCTTCCAGAGCCTGTTTCTAGTGTGGAGAATCAGGCCACATAGCAAGATCGTGCCCACTCAATTCCGTCCGATGTTATCACTGTAACGAGATGGGACATTATGCAAACAACTGCCCTCAGAGGGGTAGACAAGTCCAGAGCTCACAGGGATCAGCACCAGCGCTGCGGCAGAATCCCGGACGACCTTACCGACGGCAGAATCCCCCACGTGGTGGGCGTGGGCAGACCCAGGCATCTGGACGCGCATATAATATATCTAAAGAGGACGCCCAGCGTGCATCAGACTCCGTGATGCGAGGTATTATCTCTATTTATGGCATTCCTGCTTGCCTACTTATTGATACGGGTAGTTCCTATTCATTTATTTCTTACGAGTTCATTAAGAAAATCGATCGCAAACCTGTATTGGCACGGTATGATATGACCGTGCACGTACCTGGCGGTGGTGTGCTGCGATCACACCTGGAGTTAAAACGGTGCCCACTGGATTTTGGGGACATCGTTGTTCACACTGATCTGATGTTGTTGAATTTATCTGATTTCGACGTCATCCTCGGCTGGAGCTGGCTCAAAGCTAATCGAGCTGTTGTAGACTATTATGAAAGCAAGGTGACCTTCCGTGTGTCAGAGTCTACTACATATACCTTCATAGGGGTTTCTGGACAAGTTGCTCCTGTTATTAACGCTATACAAGCTAAGAGGATGCTACGGGATGGATGCGAAGCATACTTGATGTCCATTATGGAAATCAAGGAACAGTCCTTGCCTCCGATCGAACGTGTGCCTGTAGTCAGGAGATATACGGACGTTTTCCCTGACGAATTACCCGGCTTGCCTCCACAACGACAAGTAGAGTTTGCTATTGAGCTTCAGCCAGGCACGGGACCCATTTCCAAAGCACCATACAGAATGGCGCCAAGGGAATTGGAGGAATTAAAAGGGCAACTCCAGGATCTGTTGGAAAAGGGGTTCATCAGGCCTAGCACTTCTCCCTGGAGTGCCCCTGTACTCTTTGTTAAGAAGAAAGATGGATCCTTCAGGTTATGCATTGACTATCGGCAGCTCAACGCCGTCACTATCAAGAATAAGTATCCTCTACCTCGCATCGATGACCTGTTTGACCAGCTTAGAGGTTCCACTGTATTATCTAAGATTGATCTAAGGTCGGGTTATTATCAACTGAGGATTCGAGATGAAGATATTCCAAAGTCAGCGTTCCGAACGAGTTATGGACACTACGAATTCATGGTGATGCCGTTCGGACTAACCAATGCACCAGCCGCTTTCATGGATCTTATGAACCGGGTGTTCAGTGAATACTTAGATAAATTTGTAGTAGTATTCATTGATGATATCTTGATCTATTCTCAAAATTATGGTGAGCACAAGAATCATTTGCATATGGTGCTGCGTACCTTACGGGAAGAGAAGTTATATGCCAAGTACAGTAAGTGTGCATTTTGGCTCGGCGAAGTGGCATACCTCGGTCACGTTATCTCGGACAGCGGTATTTCTGTTGACCCTGAAAAGATTCGTGCCATTGCTGAATGGGAAACTCCAACCACGGTCCAGGAGGTTAGAAGTTTCCTTGGGCTGGCTGGCTACTACAGAAGGTTTGTGGAAAATTTCTCCAGGATATCAGCCCCGTTGACTCGTTTGACGAAGAAGGGCATAACATTTGAATGGGATGATAATAGTGAGAGCAGTTTTCAGGAGCTAAAGCAAAGGTTGATTAGTGCACCAATCCTAGCGCTTCCAGACGGTGATAGTGATTTCGTGGTATACACCGATGCTTCACACCAAGGTCTGGGTGCTGTGCTTATGCAAGAGGGTAAGGTTATCGCGTATGCTTCTCGGCAGCTTAAGGAGCACGAGAAGAATTACCCTGTTCATGATTTGGAATTGGCCGCAGTCATATTTGCTTTGAAGATGTGGCGACACTACCTCTACGGTGTCACGTTTGAAATCTTCACCGACCATAAGAGTCTGAAATACCTATTCTCTCAAAAAGATCTTAACATGAGACAACGTCGGTGGATGGAATTCCTGAAGGATTACGACTGCACAATAAATTATCATCCAGGAAAGGCTAATGTAGTTACCGACGCCTTTAGCAGGAAGTCCACAGGAATGATAGCAAACTTGAGGGTGACGCCTACGGAATTGGCCAGATCTGCGCTCGAGTTAGATCTAGATATTATATGTCCCACAGAGCATGGATGCTTAGCAGTGATGATGGCTGGATCCCAGCTTATACAGAAGGTAATTGAAAATCAAGCAGATGATGAGTACCTTCAGGCGATTATTGCTAGAGGAAAGAGGTCTGAGTTCACACAAGACTCCGAGGGTGTGATACGGTACGAGCATCGCATTTGTGTGCCTGAATCTGTGAAGCAGGAGGTGATGGATGAAGCACATAAATCAAGATTTGCTATGCATCCTGGCGGTACCAAGATGTACCAAGATTTGAAGAAAACATACTGGTGGGAGAATATGAAACGAGACATCGCCGAATATGTCTCGCGCTGTTTAACTTGCCAGCAAGTAAAAGCTGAACACCGCAAACCACTAGGGATGTTGCAGAATATTCCCCTTCCAGAGTGGAAGTGGGAACATATCACAATGGATTTTGTGACGGGTCTTCCTAGGTCACAAAAAGGTCATGATTCTATTTGGGTGATAGTTGATCGATTGACGAAGTCTGCACACTTCTTGCCTGTGAAGAAAGTGTTTTCTGTGGATAAACTGGCTGTTTTGTATTGCCGAGAAATCATACGGTTGCATGGGGTCCCTTCCAGCATTATCTCGGATAGGGATTCAAAATTCACCTCTCGGTTTTGGGGAAGTCTGCAGAAGTCGCTTGGCACTCAACTACATTTCAGCACTGTCTTTCATCCCCAGACGGATGGTCAGTCCGAAAGGACCATCCAGACCCTAGAAGATATGCTTCGGGCTTGCGCCCTAGATTTCGGGATTAACTGGGAAGTTCACTTGCATTTAGCTGAATTTGCCTACAATAACAGCTATCACTCGGCGATCCAGATGGCACCATTCGAGGCATTGTACGGTAGACGGTGCAGATCGCCAGTCCTATGGGACCAAGTTGGTGAAAGCCGTGTGTTTGGGCCAGACATGTTAGAGTTTGAGGCCGAAAGGGTTCGGCTAATCCGGAAGAGACTCTTGACTGCCCAGAGTCGGCAAAAGAGTTACGCCGATAGGAGGCGACGTGAACTCGAGTTTGAAGTTGGCGACCATGTATTTCTCAAGGTTACGCTAGTAAAAGGAAGAGCTTGGTTTGGTTACTCAGGTAAATTGGCTCCACGGTTTATGGGTCCCTTCGAAATCTTGGAGCGCATTGGAGCCGTTGCATATCGGCTAGCCCTACCTCCAAACTTGTCACAAGTGCATAGCGTATTCCACGTGTCTATGCTGCGAAAGTACATGCGGGATCTATCGCATGTCCTACAAGATCAATCCCCAATGATTACGCTTGATGCTACTTATCAAGAGACGCCTGTCGAGATCTTAGACCGCAAGGAGCATCAACTTCGCAATAAAGTGATACGACTCATTAAGGTCCGCTGGAATAATCATTCTGAAAGTGAAGCCACGTGGGAACGCGAGGACGAAGCCTTGCGTCGATGGCCACACTTGTTTCCTGAGCGACCCGAGTGCTATGAATTCATGTACGGCCTGTATTGAGTGATTGTATCTAATAAAAATGTTACCTTGTTAATGATACCTCGTCTCTATCTTTTGAATTTGGGGACCAAATTCTTATAAGTTGTGAGTATTGTAACATTTGAAAATTTTTGGAACAGATGGGACGGGACAGCCACGCCACATCCCATCTGCTCCCCACGTTTTCCCCTCTTTCCCTCTTTTCTCTCCTATTCACTCGTGAACCCGATCCCATTCTCCTTCTCCCTCCCCTATTTCTTCCCCTTACTTCCTCGCTTCCTCACCTCACCGACACAGCGTCCCCCTCCTCTCTACGCGCTCTTCCTTCCGGCATTCTCTTCCACCTCCGATCGCAGCTCCGGCGACCAGAACCGGCGAGCGGAATCTCTCCTCTCTCCTTCCACGCAAACGGCGACGAGAAGCGACCGGAACCCTAGATCCGGCGCATCCTTCGTCTCCGGCGGCACCGGCGAGCTCCCTCACCTTCGGCGGACGTTTCCTCTCCGTTCCAGCGCGTTTTCCGGCGTCGTCTTCCTCAGCTCCGGCGACATCCGCGAACAACGTTGCCGGTGGTTTTTTTTCGTTCGATCCCGGCGACTCCGACCTCCTCCCGAGAAACCGGCGGTACAGCTGAACTCCCCTCGCCGGCGGCTATCTCGTGACATTTCCGAAATTTCGACCGGCCGCCGAAGTTACTGTTCCGGCGGTGACGCTACTGTTCCGGCGATCTTTTCTGGCGAACTCCGCGACCGCGACTGCAATTCTGAGCGGCGCGCACGAGGTTATATTGGGCGTATATTGGTTGGATCTTGCTCAGACCTACAAGAACCGGGTAGGATTCTTACCTCCCTACCTTTGTTCGGTGCTAAACCGCATGCATAGATAGCGGCACCATCTTCTTGCTGACTGAACCTGATTAATACTTTCGTAAATCCATTGAAATCTGTATCTTTCCCTTGAGTCACATGGATCCTTGCATGCTATCTGATTTTTATGTTTCGGTACATGATACTGTTGGTGATTTATTTATATGTAGTACATATATATTTTGGCTGTCTCTACAGCCAGCTTGTGTTGATATTTGGGATGGACGGATAGGTCTGACTGGGATAGTCCACCTTCCGAGAACCTTGTGATTTTGGCCATAGGTAGTAGTCATGGATGCAGTCTGTGTGAGCCCATGGTCTACAGGCCTCCGGATGGGTCATAGTCGGATGTCGTGAGACTCGGCATTCCGGGGTGATCTGGGTGTAGGACGCTACACCGGCGGACTGTCGACGGACAGCCGTTTCTACCGTTAGCTAGCGGTAGGAACCACTCTTTGAGTGCGCGTCCTACGGGACATTGGCACAGCTTGATTTCCACCTGCATGCTGTACTTTCTGTACTTACTTAGTCGAGCTATATTTACTTACAGTGCACTTCTGTCTATTAATTATTATTGGATTCTCTTTACTCTTATATGCACCATATACTTGTTAAATCCTACTTAGCCTCCCGGCTAACTCCACTTGCCTTGCCTCCAGGTTCAGGCTCGGCTCCCTCTAGTGCGCAGTAGATAGATAGGTAGATTATCTTCCCTATCACGTGGTGTATTTTTCTTATGTGTCGTACATATTATTTGTCGTATTTCGAGGATTGTATCTGATGAGATTGTATTTATCTAGTCATGGACCAGTGTGGATTTGTGGGCCAGGACTGTTCGGCCCTGTGTGTATCATTGACTTTGATCGCTACGTCGGTCTGATATATGTTTTATCTATGCAGATTTCGTCGTTTATGATATTTGTCGTTTTATATAGTATCCTGGATCTGTAGGGCTTTGCAGGTCCATTGTTTGCCGCATCCTATGGCTGGGAGAGTCTTGGGGCGTGACAACTGTAAAGACTAGAGTCAACAGGAAAGTCGTACTCGTCTTCTCCTCATCGCCTCGCGCCGCTGCCCAACCTATCACCGTCCTTATGGACGACAAGCCGTAGCCGTCCACTAGCGAGCTCTTGACGATGTCCAGCACGGAAGTGAAGAAGCGGACCATACCATGGCTGTGGGTTGGATCGGCGACTGATGCGGCAGCTCACTACCGGCGTCCTTCCTCGGACCCCAAGCACTTGCGCCGAAGCCGACGTTGCAGGATGGAGGAGGGAACGCGGCGACAAGAGCGGGTGCAATGGCAGGAGGAGGCACCACCAGGTTTGATATGGGGCGCTTGGACTCAGATCTGAGTGGCTGAGGGGATCGGGGGGAGTCTTCAGGAGCGGTGGAACGGCGAGGAGCGGAAGAGGCGTCAAAGGGCTTGCGCGCGTCCTCATCGAAGTGCCGGCCGATGTTGGGCGGGTTGGGGAGGAAGGGAGGAGGGCGGTCGTCGAGGCCGCGGGCGGAGGCGGAGGTGGCACCCGCAGATCCGGGACGGGGGCGGAGGATGTGATGGTGAAGGATGTAGAGGTGGCACCCGCAGACCTCGGCGTAGCTCAGGACAGCACCATTGGCGCCGTCAATAAGGCACGGGTGGTCTGCAAACTCGGCGAGCCGTTCGAAGCAATAGGCGTGCAGCTGCCGGCAGTTGTCGATCGGGATGTCCGGCAACTTCGACCGAAAAATTGTCTCCTCCGGCACCGAATCCGAACCCATCTGGTGGCTGCCGACGAGCTAATCGATAGGCTGTTCCTTGGCTGCCGGCGGTGGTTCATGTAGGGACGATGCTGCCGTGGAAATGAGAAGATCGCATGAAGGGAAGAGAAAATGAGAAAGGGAAAGCGAAAGGGGAAAGGACGAAGTGAGAGGAAGGCGCGTACTGTTTACCCGCGATTAGAATTTTCCGCCAGCAGGGAGAGAGCTGCGGGCGTGATCCGATGAAAAATACGAGTCAATTAGAGTCAATGCGGCAAAGCAGGCAGCAAGCGCTGCGCGCACTTGGCCCGCTGCGCGTTCCGCCTTTTGACCCCGAGCGACCCGCGGCCCGCAGAACACTTCCAAACGCAGCCATAATCAGTCCGATACATGAACATAAATTTATGTTAGATCGTTTCGAATACGAATCCATATCGAGAGACTCAAATTTAATCGATTTCGTGCCTAACTAAAACGCCTTAACTACAAAGACACGCTCACATAAATATTTAAATCACACAAAATAATTCTGAAAGCCTTGGCGCATTGAGATGAAATATTATTTGGGAGGTGCATACGTCGACGTTTATCGTCGGGGTGTAACTCCTCAATATGACATTGTGTTTACTGAAGTATTTTCCTCAAATTTAAATATCCAACAAGTCGCAGGACTGGATATTTTTTAAATTCAAATTATCTAATACACCGCAAGATCGGGTAATTTTCTCAAATTTAAATATCCAACAAGTCGCAAGACCGGATATTTCTAAATTCAAATTATCCAACATGCCGCAAGGCCGAGTGATTTTCCCAAGTTTAAATATCCAACAAGTCGTGAGACAAGATATTTTCCAAATTAAATTATCCAACACGCCACAAGGCCGGGTAATTTTCTCAAATTTAAATATCCAACAAGTCGCAAGACTGAATATTTCTAAATTCAAATTATCCAACACGCCACAAGGCTATGTGATTTTCCCAAGTTTAAATATCCAACAAGTCATGAGACCAGATATTTTCCAAATTAAATTATCCAACAAGCTGTGAGGCCAGATAATTTTTCTCAAATTTAAATATCCAACAAGTCATGAGACCGGATATTTCCCAATTTAAATTATCCAACAAGTCGTGAAACCAGATAATTTTCCTCAAATTTAAATATCCAACATGTCGTATACCTGATATTTCTCAAGTTAAATTATCCAACAAGCCGTAAGGCCAAATACTTTCCAAATTTAAATTATCCAATAAGCCGCAAGGCCAGATAATTTTCCTCAAATCAAACATCCAACATGCCGTCTAGGCCGGATAATCTTCCAAATTCAAATATCCAACATGTCTTAATGTATTACGATGAAATATTGTTTGGGAGGTGCGTACGTCGATGTTTATCATCGGAGCATAACTCCTCAATATGATATTGTATTGCCTAGGCTGGATATTACCCATTGCATTTACATCAATAAGGACTAAACATTTGACAAATACAAATTGCCCAAAATGATAATAGCTCAATTCTTTCATCACTCATGTATCATGACAAGCCATGTATTTTCAAAATGTTCATGAATAAAATTGCTTAGTCTTGCATTTTATTTCATAGTATAGATCTCTTAATCAAATGTTCCTTAATTTTAGAGATAATTAACAATGAGCGCTTGTGCTCATTGAAAGCCGGAACCCATTAACCAATAAACCTTATTAATTTAAGGTGAATTTAATAAAGATCATATTACATTTTCAATGTAACACTTTTTTGACTCTACAGAGTCCTCTCTTTAGAAACTCATGCGATTTCTTTCTTAGTTTGACAAGTTTAGAAGGGTTAAGTTGGTACATTGATCGAGTTGGTTGTTTTATTCTAGGCACCAACTTGATGTAATGATCCATGTCTTTAAATTCTTGAGGACTTTTTCAATAACTATGGGATATTAACCTACTTCCTACCATGGGTCCTCTAACTTCATTGTTGGGCCATTATGAATTCACCTTGGTGGACTCCCTTCTTTTAGTTTGTCCTTAAAAGCAATATGCATGACCAGGACAACACATGAGTTCTAATTGCCTATCTAATAGAGTTTGATTAGAAAGACATTAGGCACCACATATGCTGATCTAAGAACTCAATAACTAAGCAGACCTATAAGTCAATTAGGAGTATTATGAAAGTGGCTCTTCTACTCCAATCCTTTATTGGGACATTCTTAGGGACTCTTGTAATTTGCATAACCTTCAAGTTTATGGCTTTTATTTAGCTTAAACTCTTATTTGTCTTGAGGTTTAGTTTCGTTGCTTCCGCCCATGAGTGACATTATGGCTTACTTCTGTGTTCATCATGGCCTTTGTCTTCCCTTTATTGAGCTTGATGTCTATGTACATAAACTGGCTAAGAGATTTTGAGTGTTTGCACTTAGGCTTCTACTCTTCCACTTGAGCCATGATGGCATTAAGGTCTTGTTGCACCCATGTTCAATTTTCACAAGGACTCCCTTTTGCTACTATTGAAGCTGCCCTTATTATCACTTTTGCTGCAAGAACATAGTTACACCTTCTTCTTCGAGGGCTTCTTAACCACCAATATGTATAAGGCTTGCTTCAAGAGTAATCTCTCATCCCTATGGTTACCTTTGTATAGATAATACTCATTGTCATTTTAGATTGTTCCTTTGCACAATCAATCCTCTTATCGTGTCTTCTAGTTATCACCAATGAGAATAAGATGATTTCAACTCCCTCTTTAGATTCTCCTATGACTCAATATTATTGGTGCCACGTTGAATTCATGTTTGCCATTAGTGTTTTGCATCTCCTCTTATATACCATGCTATGACGGACATCTTGTTGTCTTGCAAATTTATTTGTGCCAAGATCTTTTGCATCCCAAGTGCTATAATAGCACAGTGATTCAAGGTTCTTAATTAGTGTGGGTTAGTGATGAACTTGACCTTCATTCAGATTAAGAGCTCTTATTAGCATGGACACTCATGCTAATAAGTTCTCAATCTAGACTAACATCATTGGAGTACATCTTGTGCGTTATTACATTAGCAAAGGAGTGAGGTAGTCATTATATTAGTAGAGCAAAAATGTCATCAATGAGGCCATGAATGAGTAAGAGCAGTATAAGATAACAAAAATAGCCCCGTTCAATTATACTTTGAGATTTGTGTAGTGATCAAATGTTCTCAGTTTCAACGATGGTAGGGTATTATTGCAACCCAAGGTTGCTATCAGTTTTAAAGACACATGGGTTCCACATTTGACAAAGATCAAGCACAGCCAGTTCGCTATGTTATTTGCCAAGAAGTTTGTGCTATTTTTACTAGCATTGCCAAATAAATGAGGGGAACCAAAAATAAGTGCACAACTAGTAAATTTAAAAATATCAATGAGAAAGATTCAATAGAAGATGATCCAATCTTCAAATTAATATGCTTATTTATTTGAAGATTGTATCAAATAAATGTGCTTTAAAAAATAAATAAATGCGCTTATATATTAAGTTTACTTATTTCCAATATGCTGAAGTAATGGAGATGATCAACTACTACCAATGTAATCGGAAGTTCTGCCTTCTAAATGAGATTTTACTTTCTTGTAGCAGAGAGAACATATATGCAACCTAAAAATAATGTCCATGGAAAAGTGCTTTCGATTAACACAGTGCTTTCGAATTTACTATCAAGAGAATAGAAAGCACATGAAATAGATTAATAAGCACAATCCTATGAGGGTACAATAACCTTATGCTTTCAATCTCTCCTCCAAGATTAACAGATCGATGAGGTCTGCAACGTTACCTCGGTCCAATTATGAATACAATCAAGAAACTTGAGCATCTTGAAGGAGAAAAAAATGGGAATCAGATAATTTCCAAGATGTGGTATAATTCTATCTTTGCGTTGAAAACTACTCATTCTTCTTATCGGCTTTTGCTGCACCTGCTCCACTATATGGCGCAACACTGTAAGCATACTGCTGGATAACAGAGAAGACGACCATTTCCAGAATCACCAAGACATTTTGTATGGCTTCCTGAATATGCTCCACGTCCAGCAAAAAATGATGTGATCGGATAATTCCCGCGGCAGCCAAGACTTCAAGTGCAATTCCCTGGAGTAAAATCAGTTCGTTAAAATAAAAGTCATCTATGTAAAGGAAATGACTATTCTGGGAATATAATGCAAAGGTTTCGAACAAGGATAAAGCAAACAAGATTGTATCATAAACTCCTTATGCAACAAATTTTAATCGTAGTATCTTTTCCTAGAACGTTATGATTACATGGCTGCAAAGTCTATCAGGGATTCATAGCTGCCAATTCCCTTGATTTCTTTAGGTCATGAAATCCGAGTACAGTAATTAATCATTAGGATTCCTAAAGTTAGCTAAGTACAGTAATAGTCCAGTGTAACGTAAAACCTGTTGAACACCTACTATCTACAATGCAGTGATTACCAATCCTGACCGGTAGTTAGCTAAGTAGAAGCTTCTGCCTCAGAGGCATAGCTGCCACTGGGTCATGATACCAAACCAGAATCTTGCTGAAAACTTATAATTTAGATTCAGTTACCAACTGGAAAGAATCAGTTACATCGGAGAGAATGGATATCCAGCAATAACAAAGTTCTGACACATGACAGCATTAGTGTAAGACAGGCCATGAAAGAAATCAGCAAAACATATTACCTGCCAGAAGCAAAAGAAAACGATTCCTTTAATGCACATGAACTTTGCTAGAGGCTTATGTGGTGCCAATTCCTTTGCAAACACATGGTAAAAAATTACCAAAGCATACAATGCCATGGAAACCGAAATATTCAGTATAATGGTGAAAGTCCAACTAATCCAGTCGGAATAGAGCCCAAGAAGTTGAAGTGCAATCATCAGAACAGAGCAGACAGGCCGAATAACAACAAATTGCCATGTCCAATGCTTGAGAAGCTTCAAGGTATGATGGTCTAATCGAACAGTATGAGGCTGCATTTGCAGACAAAGCTCATCAATAATTTTTTCAGTTGCAACAAATAATGTAACTCCATATCATGCTCAATAACAGGCAGATGTTGTGAAAGCCTCACAATCGAATGCATATAAGAAATCAATGCTTTTAGCAAGATAGATATCTGTAAAAGAACAGGTGTATAAACTCAAAACCACAAAAGACAAGAAAGGTTGCATTCATTTATAAAATTGTCATATTTGATCAATAACCAATAAAGTTAGCACGTTAGCACTAAACAGAGGTTCAAAAATACTTTAGATATAGCAATTTGTGATGCAAAAAGGTGCTGACATATGGCTGCACCAACTTTTGGTTATGCATGTCAATATAAGGGAAAGTTGTATATATCTGAAGAGGAGCCAATTTATGCATCCTTATCCTCAACATATGGAGGCCATGGCGAAAAACTTCCGGTATAACTACCCCAAAGTTTAACAAAGATTATCATAAATGTGATGCAAGAAACTTATTACATGGTGGTAAGAGACTAAGAGTAACCATGAATGTAGCCTATTACTAGGCTTTATGGGCCTAGCCCATATAGTCTAGTCTAACCCTATTTTGCTTATATATTCCCTGTACTATGTAGTTTCTCTAATTAACCTAATTACAAGATTAGATATGTTAACTTGGTATCAGAGCTACATCACCGCCGTCGCTCCTTCTGCCCGCTCCTTCCACCCCCCTCAGATTGTTTTCCTGCACGCCACCGGCGCTTCCTCTTATTCCCTTACTTCCTCCTCATCACTCTCCACCGCTTCCGCCCTCTGCTGAACATTTAAAATTTCTTTCGCTCGTCGCCGTTTGATCGTCTTCTTCGGAAGTCGACTGGAGGACTAGAGGAACTCGTCCTCTCTCGCTGCTGGCGGATCTCTTCGTGTGAGGCTCCCTTGTTGCCGCTGGTGGTTTGCTACCGCAGATCTCCACTGTCCTGCGTACTTGCTGCATCAATATACTTGCAGCTGCTCTCGGACATCAATTTCCTGCGGCTGCTCTACATCAATTCCCTGCCGCTGTTTGGGTTCTTCTGCGTGCAACGTTATTTGGAGACTTCTTCCCTCCCAATCGGGTGTACTCTAGCCGACAGCAACCAGGTTCTCCGTTGGCTGCTGTCCTCACGCATCTTCTCTCGCCAACATCATATTTTCAGTCGGGTATCCTTCTTCTCCTTCAGTCATCTACCTTATTCAATATGGAAATCACTACCACTGAATTAAAGCCTGCATCTAGTGTTGCTACTGTAAAATTTGATGGTAGCAATTATCTTTTGTGGGCTCGCTCTATGCGCTTTTACCTTGGCTCTCATGGCAAGGATGTACACCTCACGGGTCTTGCTCCAGACTCTTTAGACCCTACTTATGAAGTGTGGAGACGCTCAGACATGGCTATTGTGACCGCCCTTCTTAGCAGCATAGAGGGTGGAATTGCTTCCACTGTTATGTGTTTAGACACTACCAAGGAAATCTGGGATGTTCTGGCATCTACCTACGCTCCTAAAGAAACAATTGGTCAAGTTCATCAGCTTTATGAGGATCTTTTTAATCTGAAACAGACTGGCTTGCCTTTGCCTGATCTTTATAGAACTCTGAAAGGGAAATGAGACTAGTTGCATATGCTCCAATCTCCCACTGCTGATGTATCTGTAACAATTCAGCAGAGACAGGAGCTCTTTGTGGCTATCTTCCTTACTGCACTGGATGACACTTATGCGGCTGCTAAAGCACAGCTACTTACAGATCCTTCTGTTCATACTATTCAAAGTGTTTATTCTCGGCTTCTACGAGTTTCCTTGGTTACTCCTGCCTCTTCCGTTAGCAGTGCCCTTCTTACCCCTCAAGGGGGACGACGTGGTGGTAATTCTAGTCGAGGCAGAGGTCGTGGCCGTAATACTACACCTTGTGGACACTGTGGCAGGACCAACCATCCCTCCGAGTGATGTTGGAAAAAGTTTGGCAAGCCTCCCTTTGCCAAGTTGACCATTGGTGATGGGTCTCATATATCTGGAGAGACAGTTGTTGCTGCTCCTTCTCCTCCAGCTAACTCGACTGTTACTGTTTCCACAGCCGAGTATGATTGTCTGGTTCAGCTAGCTGCTCAAGCAAGTGCATCCTCCTCCTCATCCATGATGGCTACCACTCCTGGTGTCTCCGGTACTGCCTCTCTTATCGCCTCTTCTAACACTTGGGTACTTGATTCCGGAGCCACTTCTCATGTCTCAGGTAATAGATCATTATTTGCCACCCTTCGCATTGACATCCATCATAGTCCGGTGTCAATTGCCGATGGCTCCCTTATTCCAATTCATGGCATTGGAACTATTCATCTAACATCTAAACTTACGTTGCTTAATATTCTTTATATTCCCAAGTTTCCAGTTAATCTTATTTCTGTCTATGCCCTCTCTAAAAGTTTGAATTGCTCAATCACATTTCTTTCCTCATCTTGCATTTTTCAGGACCTCAGGACGAAAGTGAAGATTGGTGGGAGGCTTAGGGTTGGAGGAGTCTACGTTCTCACAGACCCTGTTGTTAGTGGTAGACATGTAAATAATAGATTTGTATATATTAGTTATATTGTAATTAGTTGTAAAAATATTTTATTGTTTTATCCTTGTGTATTAAACTCATACCCGTTTAGGGTTTTCTATAAATTAAAAGGAAAGTTACTGAGAGAAGCAGATTTCAGTTTCATAATTGTGACATGGTATCATAACCTAATTATAATTAATTTCGGTGGTTTTCTCTTTGGAGGCGAATTTTTTTCGGCGGTGACTATCTCTTGAGGCAACGCTTCTCCTCTCATCGAGAAGTGTTAGGAATCTTGGCGATTTTGTGGATTTCGGTGTCTACAGGATTTTTGGCATCTTTGGTTCTTCGGCGTCGACAGAAATTTCAGCAACTTCGTGTGGCGTGAAGGCGTTTCGGGAGGGCTAACGTCGCACTAACGTTGGCAACCAAGAAATTCGAGCGGCGGCTTTCAATTTGCAACTGATTTGGAGTAGTAAATCGGTGAAGGTTCTCCCCAGCTTGGTGTGGTTTTCCAGCGACTCTTCTCCTCTGTTCGATGAGTTCTTCTTCTACTTCTTCACTGTGTGCGTCGACGACGATCCAGGCGCGAGTGACTTCCGCAGCGGCGACTAGGGGTTGAGGAGGAGGCGGCATCCCTTCCTCCTGCCAGCACACGCGAATTTTTTTGACGAGGGCGACGTCTTTGTCTGGAATTTTGACGAGGGCGGTGCAGGCGTGCAGCGGTTTTCGGCATCTCAACCGCGTAATTCGGCAGAGTGGGAATTCGGCAAATGACGAGGCGATCCTTTCGCGTGGTGAAGACGAAGGTCCAGCGTTCGTTTCGAGGTAGTGCCGGCGAAAATTTTGATCAGGTCAAAATTCATATGGCGAAAACGTGTAATTGAGACGTGGTGACGACATCAGCGGCTGAATTAGAACGCGTTTTGGAGACAGTGACAACAACAGTGACGTCATTGCCGCAGGATTTAATTTGACGGGCGGTGTTTTACGGCTTTACGGTGGCTTTGACGGCAGATTATATTATTGCGAGGTGTGGATTTTGATAGTAGTGAGGTGTGAATTTTTTTTCTCACTCCTGATTATATTTTTTTGGAGAATTATTTTGGGAAGATGTCAATAGAATCTTTGTTTATAAGATTTACGGGTAAAAATTATGGTGGGAATTTCAATTTAGGATGTTTTTAAAAGAAAAGGAGTTGTGGAGTCACATAGATGGGTCATCTTCTAATTCTAAAAATGACATTGAATCTAGTAAATGGGAAGTGAATGATGCTAGGATTATTTCTTGGATCCTGGCATCTATTGAGCCTCATATGGTAAATAATTTACGCTCATTTAGTACTGCTAAAGAGATGTGAGATTATTTGAAACGTATATATCATCAGGACAATATAGCAAGACGATTTCAGCTGGAACTTGAAATTAGTAAATTCACTCATGGTAATATGTCTATTCAAGAATTTTATTCAGGCTTGATGAATCTATGGAGTGAATATACTGGCATTATTTATTCTGGTATTCCTAAAGAGGCATTGGCAAGTCTGCAACAAGTTCATGAAGTTAGTATGCGTGATCAATTTTTAATGAAATTGAGACCTGAATTTGAGGTTGCTAGAGGTGGATTACTTAATAGATATCCTATTCCATCTTTAGACATTTGTCTTGGTGAGCTTATGCGTGAAGAGCAATGTTTGACCACTCAAACTGTTATTAGTGAGAATTCAGAGGTTATTAATGTGGCTTATGCAGCACAAGGTAAAAATCGGGGCAAATGACAAATGCAATGTTATAGTTGCAAGGAATTC
Source organism: Costus lasius (assembly GCA_027563935.2). Classification (NCBI taxonomy): domain Eukaryota; kingdom Viridiplantae; phylum Streptophyta; class Magnoliopsida; order Zingiberales; family Costaceae; genus Costus; species Costus lasius. Next base: position 71,492,494 of record CM050452.1, read on the forward strand.
GGTCATATAGCTAGAAATTGTAGCAAGAAATTTTGTAATTATTGTAAACAAAAAGGACATATTATTAAGGATTGCCCAACTCGTCCAGAAAATAGAAGGGCAAAGGCTTACAAAGCAGTGCACACTAATATGCCAGATTCCACTGCTTCTGTAACTGTTTATGAGGCTACTCCTATTGTTACAGGTCAAAATCAAGCGATTATGACTCCTGAGATGGTCCAGCAGATGATTCTTTCTGCTTTCTCTGCTCTTGGTCTTCAAGGTCGTGGTAAGCAAATTTCATCTACTTGGTTTGTTGATTCTGGTGCATCTAATCATATGACTGGCTTTCCGGATTTCTTACAAAATTTACATCCTTATACTGGTAGACAACATATTCAAATAGCAAATGGTAGTAGTCTTCCGATTACTACAGTTGGTGACATTGGTCATACTTTTAGTAATGTTTTTGTTGCTCCAAATTTATCAACTAACTTAATATCTGTTGGTCAGCTTGTGGAGAATCCCTGTGATGTTCATTTTTCTTGTGCTGGCTGTGTTGTACAGGATCAGGTCTCGGGAAGGTGATCGCGAAAGGGCCTAGAGTGGGAAGATTGTTTCCGTTGCATTTTTCCATTCCGAGATCTTTAGCCTTATCTTCTGTTATCATTGACAATCAAGTTGAACTTTGGCATAAACGTTTAGGCCATCCGAATCATGTAATTTTGTCTAATCTAATACAACGTGGTTTTGTTGGCAATAATTTGAATTCTGCTTTGACTTTTAATTGTGCTACATGTAAACTTGGAAAGAGTAAAACTTTGCCTTTTCCTAATTCTGGTAGTCGTGCAAATGCATGCTTTGAAATTATACATAGTGATGTTTGGGGTATTACTCCTGTTGTCTCTCATAGTCATCATCGTTATTTTGTAACATTTATTGATGATTATAGTTGATTCACTTGGGTATATGTTCTACACACTAAATCAGAGGTCTTCCGAGTATTTCAAAACTTTGTTGCTCTTATTGAGAATCAGTTTTCTATGAGCATTAAGATTTTGCGTACTGATAATGGTGGTGAATACATGTCGCGTGAATTTCAGACTTATTTGCAAGAAAAAGGCATAATCTCACAAAGGTCATGCCCTTATACTCCTCAGCAAAATGGGATGGCCGAACGCAAGAATCGTCATTTGTTGGACATGGTTCGTACTCTACTCTTACAGTCCTCTGTACCATCTAAATTTTGGGTTGAAGCGTTGACTACTGCTGTGTACTTGATTAACCGTTTACCATCTCAACACTTGGGATTTGATTCTCCATTTTATCGTCTTTTTGGCATATATCCTGATTATCATATGCTCCACACATTTGGATATGTTTATTTTGTTCATTTACCTCTTCATGAACGACACAAACTTGCTACTCAATCTGTTCGATGTGCATTTATGGGTTATTCTTCTAATCAAAAAGGCTATGTCTGTTATGATCCTTCTATTAATCGTATGCATATTTCTAGGAATGTTATTTTCTTTGAGGAAGAATATTATTTTCAGCAGCAAGTTTTCTCTACTTCACCAATTCTTCTTCCTAATTTTGAGGAAATATCACAGTCTACCAGGCGGTTTATACCTGGTATGGTCTATCAACGACAACGAACTGTATCTCCTCATACTATTCTTGAAAGTGATCAAGAGGTTTAAGTTCATACTAAGCCAGATATTGTGTATCCTAGGCGTTCCTCTCACACTATTAAGCCTCCTAATAGATATGGTTTTTCAGCTACTTTATCTAATACAATCATACCCACCTCTTATTCTCAAGCCTCTACACAAGCATGTTGGGTAAATGCTATGCGTGAAGAACTTCAAGCTCTTCAGGAGAATCATACTTGGAACATTGTTCCTTGTCCAAGTGATGCTAAACCGATTGGTTGTAAGTGGATATATTCTATTAAGTTGAAGGCAAATGGTTCTCTTGATCGGTATAAACCTTGATTGGTGGCTCTTGGTAATAGGCAGGAATATGACATTAATTATGAGGAGACTTTTGCCCCTGTTGCTAAAATGACAATTGTTCGTCTTGTACTTGCTATTGATGGATCTCAAGGGTGGCCGTTACATCAGATGAATGTTAAAAATGCATTCTTACATGGTGATTTAAAGGATGAGATATATATGACTCCTCCCTCGGGATTATTTTCTACATCTTCTTCTGATGTTTGTAAGTTGAAACGATCTCTTTATGGATTGAAACAAGCACCCCGTGCATGGTTTGATAAGTTTCGATCCACTCTTCTTGACTTCTCATTTACTCAAAGTCAATATGATTCATCTTTATTTCTTTGCAAGACTTCTATTGGTATTGTTCTTCTTTTGGTATATGTTGATGATATTGTTATCACTGGCTCTGACTTATCCTTAATATCAAAACTTCAAGATCATCCTCAGCAATGTTTTCATATGAAAGATTTGGGATCTCTGCACTATTTTTTGGGTCTCGAAGTTTCTCGTACTTCAAATGGTCTTTTTCTACATCAACATAAATATATTGAGGACTTACTCACTCTTGTTGGTCTTCTAGAGGGTCGATCAATGGATACTCCATTAGAGGTGAATGTTAAATATTGTCATAATGATGGGACGTTTCTTTCTGATCCTTCCTTATATCGACAACTTGTAGGCAGCCTAAATTATCTTACTATCACTCGGCCAAATATATCTTTTGCTGTTCAACAAGTGAGTCAATTCATGCAAGCTCCTACACATATCCATTTAGCTGCGGTTCGTCGTATTCTGCGTTACTTAAAAGAGACTTCTACCACGGGTCTTCATTTTTCAGCTAACTCTTCGCTTCGTTTAGTCGCTTATAGTGATGCTAATTGGGCCGGTTGTTCTGACACACGACATTCGTTTACTGGTTGGTGTATGTTTCTGGGTGATTCTCTTATTTTTTGGAAAAGTAAGAAGCAAGATCGGGTGTCCAAGTCCTCTACCGAGTCAGAATATAGAGCTATGTCTTCCGCTTGTTCTGAGATTATTTGGCTACGTGGATTGTTAGGGGAGCTTGGGTTTCCTCAACTCGAGCCTACCTCTTTGCACGCTGATAATACTAGTGCCATTCAAATTGCTGTGAATCCCGTATATCATGAGCGTACCAAACACATTGAAGTTGATTGTCACTATATTCGTGAAACTTACGATTCTCATCTTCTTACTCTTCCACACATTACCACAGAACTTCAAATTGCTGATATCTTTACTAAAGCTCTTCCCAAGCCTCGTCATCAGTTCTTAGTTAACAAATTGATGCTTATTAATCATGCCGCATCAATTTGAGGGGGGATGTTAGTGGTAGACATGTAAATAATAGATTTGTATATATTAGTTATGTTGTAATTAGCTGTAAAAATATTTTACTGTTTTACCCTTGTGTATTAAACTCATACCCGTTTAGGGTTTTCTATAAATTGAAAGGAAGGCTGCTGAGAGAGGCAGACTTTCAGTTTCATAATTGTGACACCTGCTCCAGACACTTTTGCTGCCCTTTTGACTGCATCATCTCCGTACACTTGGCACTGTCGGTTAGGTCATATCTCCCCAACAAAAGTTCAAGATATTTTGTCTTTGAAGTCCTGTTCTAGTTTTGAGTGTGATGCTTGTCAGCTTGGAAAGCATCACAGGACGTCTTTTCCTAGTAGTCATAGTCCTCATACTACTATTCCCTTTCATGTCGTTCACTCTGATATTTGGAGTCCAAGTTCTGTTTCAACCAGAGATGGTTTTAAATATTTCACCACTTTTATAGATGACTTTTCTCGCATGTGCTGGGTTTTTTTGCTGAAAAATTATTCTGATGTGTTTCATGTTTTTAAACTGTTTTACTTTGAAATACGAAATCAGTTTAACTTACCTCTCAAAATTCTACGTACTGATAATGCTTTTGAATACACCAGTTCTCTCTTTATGCAGTTTTGTGGGTCTCAGGGTATCATTCATCAAACCACTTGCCCCTATACCTCTCAACAGAATGGGGTTGCAGAACGTAAAAATCATCATCTCCTTGATGTTGCTCGTGCCCTAATGTTTCATATGCACGTCCCCAAGTATCTTTGGGGTGATGCTGTTCTCACTGCCACATACCTAATCAACCGTGTTCCTACATCATCACTAGATGGTAAATCACCCATATTTGTTCTTACTCCTAGTAGTCCTGTTTTCCAGGTTCCACCCAAGACATTTGGTTGTTTCTGCTATGTTCATAATTTATACCCAGGGGTTGACAAGTTTAGCCCTCGCTCTACGCGCTGTGTTTTTCTTGGCTACTCTCGGACTCAAAAGGGCTACAAGTGTTATGATCCTCTGCGAGGTCGGTACTTTGTGAGCATGGATATTACCTTCCTTGCGTCCACTGCATATTTTTGTCCCTCTGCGCCACTCTCACCAGACCTTGCTCTTCCTTGCCCTCAAGCGGTTCCTTTAGAAACCTTACCAGTTCCTGTGTCGCCTTGTACTTCTTCTGTTCCTTTGCAGGTTTATCATCGGCGAGCTCGAACTCTTCCGCCTACACCTCCCCTACCTGATGCACCTCCGCTTGAGGCTCCTTGTCCTGCTTTGACTAACCTCCCTCCCTATTGCTCTTCGCAGGGGACGTCGCTCCACAGCTAAGTATCCCTCATCTAACTATGTTTCCTATTCACGGATTTCTCCTTCTCATCATGCGTTTCTCAATGCTATCTCCTCTAGTACAGTTCCCACCTGCCTTTCCGACGCTGTATCCTCACCTCACTGGAAGGCTGCTATGGATGAGGAGATGGATGCCCTAACCTCTCGGTGCACATGAAGTCTTATATCCTTACCTCCAGGGGCCCGACTTGTTCTATGCCGGTGGGTCTATACTATCAAACACAATCCTGATGGATCGGTCAATCGTTACAAAGCTCGCCTTGTGGCCAAGGGTTTTACACAGATTTATGGTATTGATTACCTGGACACATTCTCTCCAGTTGTTCGCTTGAACTCTGTTCGAATTGTTTTATCGCTTGCCGCTAACATGGATTGGCCTCTTCACCAATTGGATGTCAAAAATGCCTTTTTGTATGGGGATCTATCTGAGGCTGTATATATGGCTCAACCTCCGGGTTATGTCAAGCCGGGGGGTTCGTGTGTCAACTACATAAGGCTATCTATGGCCTTAAACAAAGCCCAAGAGCTTGGTTTCAGAAGTTTTCAGCCATCATATCCCAATTTGGTTTTCTTCATTGCAAATCAGATCACTCTATATTCATTCGTCGATCCACCAAAGGCATTGTTATTCTAGCTATTTATGTGGATGATATTCTTCTTTCAGGAAGTGATTCTGTGGGTATACATGAAACCAAAATATTTTTACAATCAAAATTCTCCCTTAGAGATTTGGGAAAACCTAGATATTTTCTGGGTATTGAGATGGCATACAAAAGTTCTTCTCTTCACCTATCTCAACGCAAATATGTTTTTGATCTTTTATCTGACACCGGCATGCTTGACTGTAAACCATCTGATGTGCCGATGATCCCAAATGAACATCATAGTATGTGGGAGAAGTCAGAAGATACTGATCCTACTATATACAGGAAAGGAAAACTTATCTACCTTATTGTTACTCGCCCAGATATTTCATTTGCTGTGGGTGTTGTCAGCCAATTCATGCAGTCTCCTAAACAATATCATTGGAAGGCTGTATTGAGGATTCTACAATATTTGAAGAAATCTCCAGGCAAAGGTCTTCTCTATAAGAAGAACGGGCATTCTGCCATTGAGTCTTACTGTGATGCTGACTATGCTGGCAATATTGATGACCGTAAATCCATTTCAGGCTTCTGTACTTATGTTGAGGGTAATCTGGTCACCTGGAAAAGCAAGAAGCAGAGTGTTGTTTCAAGATCCAGCTGTGAAGCTGAATATCGTGCCATGGCCCTTACCACTTGTGAGTTGTTGTGGATCAAAGGATTATTGCAAGAATTCGGGTTGAAAGTCTGTACTCCTATGACTATGCATTGCGAGAACTAGTCGGCAATATTCATCGCCAATAATCCTTCGTTTCACGAATGTACTAAGCATGTGGAGATTGACTGCCATTTCATTAGAGATGCTATTTCAAATCAGCAAATTTCTACTCTATACACCAAATCTGAGGACCAAATTGCTGATATTTTTACTAAGGCCCTCAACTCCATTAAAAGTCATAGTTTCTGTAACAAGTTGGGCATGTGTGACATTTTTGCTCCAACTTGAGGGGGAGTGTTACTAGGCTTTATGAGCCTAGCCCATATTGTCTAGTCTAACCCTATTTTGCTTATATATTACCTGTACTATGTAGTTTCTCTAATTAACCTAATTACAAGATTAGATCTGTTAACTTAGCCTATGCTACAGGTAAACTGAGCTAGGATTTGATAGGACTATTTACTTCCATCCTAGTTCATTTGCAGCATCCAACTCACTTAATGTTAATGCCCCATAAAAATATCTTTGATATTTTACTCAACTTTTGATTGAACTAGTTTAATTGATTCTACATGAAATAATAGAAAAAGTATGGTCATTTCAAGGCACATCACAATGCTGATTTGATTTATTTCTGGTACTATACATTTCAATCCATGTCATGGCCATCAACATCCTACTGTCATAGCTGACAAACAAAACATTAGATTGCATCATCGATTAGCTGTTGTGTTTAGCCTTGACACATTTTCACCTATCCTGACAAGGCTAAGTTAACTTCTTTAATGAGCTCTTCAGCCTAGCGATAATTAAGGAAAAAGTACAAGCTACATCTAACTGTTTTGAAAGTGCATGAAGAGCAACATAATTATATTCTGCGGTCAATCAAACAATGTCTAAAACATACCAGGAAAAGAGTTGCCGGGAATGAATGATGAATCTCTCGCCCTTTAACTCCATCCGGCACAATATTCTTACTTAGAGATATGTTCAGATAACTATACATCAAAGCCATGAACTTTGCAATCACCTGCACATTATAGAAGGAACTTTTGCAACAGTTTTGAAATAAATCTTCAATGATAAAGAACATGGAAATACATAGTGTTCGAAAATAGATTACCAGGGCTTCATAGCATTCTTTAACCGAGTCCAAGAAAGTGAAAAAGGCTTTGCTGCCCTGAATATCTAATAAACCAACAAAAGAGTCGATAGCATATATAGGAGCCATAAGAATAATGACTATAATAGCCTTTTGTTCCTTTGGATTTTTCCAATAGAAAACATGCTGTGATAGTAACTGTACAGTGAAATGAACTGTCAGCATCACACAGCATGCTGCCCCAAGCAAAGTGAGCGTTCCTGGATCCATCTTTGTTAAATCAACTTGTGGAAACATTGACTGGAGAAATACACAGAGAGAATAAAATTGTTATTCTTGTTACTTTTAGGGGCACAAAAGCGGGATAAAACTTGCATTATTAATAAGCTTTTGCTCTACAAATGATGCCAAGTATGAAGCACCTAACAGAATGAGGAGAATTGGCTAAAAATTTACTTCTACCCAAGGATTCAAATCTCAGTACCAGACGCACCGACATTGCACATATTGGTATCAGTGCCTTCTTAGACCAGTATGTACCATGATACAGACCGAGATTTGAATCTATGCTTCTATCAATTTCTGAATAAGGCTACTCATCGAATTATGATCATAAGTAGCAGCAGCAGCTACAGTAAAAAAAAAAGAAAAAATAGAAAGAATAGAAAATTATTTAGCAAAATACCAGCATGACAACTCATGAAAAAAAATTTGCAAAGTATGTGTTATTCATTAAGCAGCCATTCTGGATAAAATTATTTGCTACCTATGTTTGCGTATCTTCCCTGCCACTCTTACACCTCGTTCATAACCATTTTTTAAATATCAACCATAAATCTATGGAATCAGGCTAAAGTAGATCAATTGAATAACTATTATAACTTAATGGTTCTGTGTTGCCAGCAGCCCAATCTGTACCTCAGAAATCATCCATGTTCAGCCAAAAAAGTATGATAACTTCAACTATCAGCATTTGGTGCTACAAAACCAGCTAAAAGCTCAAGATGGGGCAGTCACAATCCAAACAGGAAATAAGAATTTATCCACGCTGCATGTAATACTGCAACTGGGCTAATAGCATATCTCAGGAACAGGGACTGGAAACCCTTTTGCCACTGAGCCATGATATCATGTAAGGTAAGATCATTTTTGTAGAAGGATGAATAAATGGGTCAGAGCCTCTTAACTAATATTTATTGTTTTGTTTTTTGTTGACTATTGTAGAATATTGATTAACTACATATACGTGTGTGTGTTATATATGTACAATTCCGGACATTGTATGCGTTCTTTTTCGGCGACATATTCTTTCACTATGGTTTAAATAGTTGGTAAGTTTTTCTCTTGAATGTGAGAAATGCAACTTAAGAGAGTCAATAGTAACATTTTCCACAGAGAAAGCAAGCTAGCATTCTTTTGATCATAATAAAGCATGTAAGTTGAACTAATTATTGACACTATCGCAATCCTGAAGAAAAAAGTCCTTTCTCATTCTTTATCTTACTGTAAATCTTTGTCTAAATCCTGTCCTTGTCCTTGAAGAATAGTTCATCAGACTACGTTCTGGATAGAAGTATACAAGCCATTCAATCTAAGATAAACAAAGATCTACCGAGGAGATGGCGCAATGCTTCATTCAGTAACTAAACTAACTTGAAGGGGTGATTTCTTCAGAAACACTCCCCTTACCGAGAATGAGCAACCTCACTATATATTAACAAGAATTTAAGAGTCCAACCCCAGTTTTTTTAAGAGTAACAGGGAAAAGGGAAGTTATCTAGTTGAGTTTCAATAACGAAGTGGCTCTCCTCCTCGGCAGGCAGTAGGTAAGATAAGCAGCTGCACCTCTTATCAAGTGCAAACTGGAGAGGTTGAAAACCCAATTTTAGACTGACTGAGTCTTAGCTCCAATCTACACCAAACTAATTCCTCCTCCTCCTTTATTTCTCTCTCCTAAAGTGGCAAGAACTATCCTAATTTTGAATTATTGGTAAACAAAACAAGAACAATCATTCAAAATATTTTACTCCATCCTTCGATCATACATCGATACCCTCAACTCAGCGAGGTCGCCGCAGCCTAACTAATTAGCAAATGATTCGCTTTTAAGATTATTTTCTTTTCTTAAACGATGATCATTCTTGGATTCCCTAAAAATGGGGACAAAAAAAAAACAAACGAGTGAGCTGTAGTTTGAAATCTTCGACACCTAGAAGATACCGAAAGCAAAAAAAAAGGAAAGAAATGAATACACCGATCCAAAGCTGGCATGAGCAAGTCGTAGTAAGAGATCAAAGCGATCCGATGAAAGATTCAAGGACTGAAGCCATCGGAGAGAGTAAGAGATCGGAAATGCAGATCGTACTCTTGTCCGATGATGAACTCACCTCAGGAGCGAGAGAGATGCGCTCCCCTTAGAGGTGGCCAACGGGCCGCGGGCCGGCGCGGCCCGCACGGCCCGGCACGACGCGGGCCGGGCACGGCACGTTGACCAAGTCAACGGGCCGCGGGCGGCCCGCGGCCCGTCTCGGGTCGTGCTGGGCCAGGGGTTCGCGGCCCGCGGGCCGGGCACGGCACGACATGAAAAATGTATTTTTACCTAAATGCCCTCATAATAGTTATAAAAATTTTAAAAGTTAGGGATATAATTGTCTTTATGGTATAAAATTACCATTTTAGCCTCTTTTAATAATTAAAAATAGGGTATAAATATGTAATTATACACCCAATTCATCCCTATAAATTGACTCCCCAACCCTCTCATTTCTTCACACAAGTTTCCAACAATCTTTGGAATAATTTCTCATTCTCTCTTAATATTCTCTTAATCTCTTTTCTAAGTCTTGAGTTACAATTAGTTTCTTAGTTGAACTCAAACTTAAGTTTCTTTTTAGCCATCAAGAATTCAATGCTCTCTCAGTCTAGACTAGTCATTTTTTTCTATGCCTCGTGCTCACCACGTGACTAGACGTGGAGAAGATCAAGTAAGTATTAAATTAATTTACTTTTATAATATAATTATCACGTGGTGAGCACGAGCACAAGACATAGAGAAAAATGACAGATAATAGAAGAGTGAAGATAATTATCATTATGCCAAATTCTCAACGCTCAATCTTCCTTACATCTACCTTAAATTTCTTCAATGCTGATCAATGGAGAATCACTATTTTAAGTATTATCGAACGTGTTAGTCAACTTATACGAATTGATGTATTCAGGTTTGAAGAACACTTTATCCACTTATCTGATCATGCAAGACAAGAATTTTTGGCTTCTCCCTCTCCTTCTGGGGTTGAGATTGAGATAGAGGTTGATGACTTTGAAATAAGTGATAGTGAGGAGGATAGTGATAATATCAACGATGAGTCGGAGCAATATATCGAAACAAACCAAGTACAAGAGTCACTTGAGTTTTTTATTATTGAAGAAGGAGGTAGAGCTGAAAACATGGAATGCGCAATATGCATAGAGAAGATGGAGTACGGAGCGCAAGTATGCTTAACACAATGCTCGCATATCTTCCATAGTAGCTGCTTGCGTAGTTGGCTACAGGTCAATTGTGTATGCCCATTATGTTGGCAATTGATTTAAGCTTAAATGTATAATTTATGAATATGAAATTTAATCGAGTTGGTTTTAACTTTAGTCATGTTAGTATTGTTAATAAATAAATAAATATTAATTTAATAAAATATATTAAAATTAAAATTATATATGTTTAAAATAAAATAATTAATTAAATAAAAATTAAATATTTTTTTAAAAAAATTTATGCAAAATACATAATTCGGGCCAAAGTTGGCCCGTGGGCCACATTCGGGCCGTGCCAGGCACGGCCCGCTGGGCCGACAATAGCCCGCGGGCCGAAACTGGCCCGCGGGCCGAATCTGGCCCGCGTGCCGAATCCGGCCCGCGTGCCGGATCCGGGCCCGGCCACAAACTTAACCGTGCCTGGGCCGGCACGGTTAAACGTGCCGCGGGCCGTGCCGGGCCCAGGCATTTTGCTGTCGTGCCGTGCCCGGCACGGCACGATTATAATCGGGCCGTGCCTGGCACGGCCCGACTTCTGGCGGGCCGAGGCGGGCCTGGGCCCGGGCCGGCCCGGGCACGGCCCATGGCCACCTCTAGCTCCCCTTGTGGAGGGAGAAATTTTTGCGGAGGGGTGCCCCTCATTTTTTATTTTAAAATTTTTTTTTTTTAAATTTTTTTTTAAGAAATATAATATACATTAAGATCTATCTAATGGTATATATATTAGGGTATTTTAGATCTTGTATATGTCTAAAATATTTTATACAAGATTATATATAAGACAAAAATACTATTTATTTTTGTCTTATATGTGATCTTGTATATGGTATTTTAGACGTATACAAGATCTAAAATACCCCAATATATATACCATTGGATAGATCTGGATGTATACTATATTTCTAAAAAAAAAAATTAAAAAAAAATATTTTTTAAATAGAAATGAGGGGTGCAATTTTTCCCTTGTGGAGGGGTGTGGGTGGGTGAACCGGGAGGAGTTAATGTTTGAGGGAGGGAGAGAGAGCCGACCTGCGAAGGGGCGTGGGTGGCCCGGAGGGAGAATTTGTATCAATGTATCGGAATTTTTATAATAAAAGTTTTATGCCAAACGGAGGAGTAATTATCTCTATGTTAAAATATATAATAAAAATCTTAAATTCACAAAAACTTATTTAACAGGTCTTGGGATAGCTGATCTAACGGATTACAACTTTTTTTTCCAATGATTACAACTTAAATTCAACCCATATGTAATAGCTACAACTCCTACGTTCATTAGAAGATGTTATATTTTCAATCCCCCCTACCCTTTTTCTACAACTAGTGCATTTAACATTTCATTATGAAAAAAAATCTTTTATAAATTAATAAAATTCATGTTATAAGTGAACATAATTAGCTTTGCAACCACTTTTGTGCGAAAATACATAGATTAAAAAATATATAAAATTGGTATATGATATTAATATTTTGTGAATGTGTTTAATCATAAATTTATTTTTATTTTACATTTTGGTACCTCATGGCTTCTTTTGTAGCCACTTAACAACGAATATTTTAAAGTAAATAAAAAAAATAAAATCTCAATTCAAAATTATAAGCCGGGAAATTATTATTTAAAGTTATGTTTTGATATATAATTGACCCCTACATATAACAATTTAGGGTTCCTTAACATTCAATTTAGTCACTCTTTTCTTTATCTTATGTGCAGTGTTGGATCGGATCCTTCGAGTAGCTTGTAGTAGCGACAATTTGTCGTACCTATTCAACCCTCACGATCGAGATCAGGTGCCCTAGCGGTGTCGCTAGCCGCCTTCTGCTGCCCTTTCTCTGGCCAGGTATGCCTTCTCACACCCTCCTTAATCTTCCTTCGTCCCCTACTCCTCTTTCTTTTGTTACTCTGGTCATTTCGTTGATTGTTTTGTAGGTTCTTTTTTTTTTCTTTTATATGGATATCCAATGATCTCCTTTACTGGATTTCTCGAAAATATTTACTAACTTTTTGAATGAATTACAACGTCAATTTGTCCCTTTTTTTTCTCATGGTTGTAAGATGGATATCTCATATATAACCTTAAAGTACTACAACACAACATATTCGTAGATTCATGACGATCTCTTATGTTTGGCTTCAGCTTGCAATTCCTAATGATTCTGGTGGTGGTTGCAGCTACTTTAATGCTGAAAATTATGTTTCTAATATACACCAATGCTTAGTGTTATCTGGATTAGCTTGAAAATAATATAAAATTACTATATAAACTACTTTTTTTTATTGGCTTGAAAATTTACTAATTTTTTGATAATTGTGTTGTGTGATGAATTTTTGTGTCATGTTGGCTGGATAATTCATAAACTGACTAATTCAATCGCTTCAACACATACCATTGTTGTGAAAAGAGGATAAGATATTTCATTATACTAGATCTAAGAAAAAGATGGATACAGGTGGAGGGTGGAGACCGATTGATCTTGGTCAATTTATAGAAGATAATAACACTGTGCTTCGGAGAAATAATGTGTATGGAAGGAATAATAATTAAGGAATGAGAAATTAAAATGATAAAAAAAAAATGATGCTTTGTTTCTGCCTAATTCGGATGGAACTAAATGAGAGGGAAATGGCTATTTTTTCTTTTATTTTTTTCCACCCAAGAAAACTAAGGAAAAGTGAACTTTCTTTTCTTTTCCTCCTCTTTTCCCTTCTAGGTACGTGGCCTAAAAAGGAGGACCAAACATGCATAAAGCCTCTTTTAGTTTGTAGCAAATACCATCTACCTTCTCCATTTTGGCTATTAGCATGTTCTGAACATGTCTATTCCTTTTTTCTTGACCATTACTGCATCCAGTAGAGAACTCAAGAGATGGAATAAATGGGTCTAACAAATGCAACTTTGTGCAGAATCCTTCATACAAAGTTATAGAAACCCTTCCAAAGAAGTCCACTCTATTCTCTATCATCTGAATTGTAGAATTGGTGGATCTGTTACAGTGAACTTTAATCATTCTCCCTCATAGTTTTCTCCTATGCTTGTTTTAGTGGTTGTTTTCTTAATTTTGATGTTGTAATTTTTTATGTTTACACTATTTTTCTAGAGTATGTTTTGAGTATTCTTTCAAGTGACATCGTACTCTTCTATAAGGTATCATAAGCCAACTTTTTATCTCATATCTAGTATCGCCTAACTAGTATTTACCTAGGATGGACAGAGGGACACAATATTAGAAATGAATAAAAAATGTAAGGACTTTTGAACTAAGTAGGATATACCTTCTACAATTTTTAGATTATCTAATCTACTGATGGCATCTTTTATTAATCGTGAATCTGATGCTGTCCCTTCCCACTCGGGCAGGACATATGTAAATCTCATATCAAATGAACATGCTACTAAAATATTTGTGGTTGGCCAATCCTTTCTTACCATAAATCTAGGTGCGTCACTAGACGATACTCTTACTCGCACATGTGTACTATCAATTGCACATAGACAATCCTACACATTTATGCATTTGATTTATTAGTAATCAGAAAAAGTTATTATGAGAAACTAAATTTATTTTTATTAGTGTCATACCTGAAAATACAAATAGAATCTGCTACTATTGTGTATCTCAGGAGGGATAACTGAATCATCAGGTTGTATGATAAATTGCTCATGTAAGCTAATAATAGCTTTTAACACTTCATGAAAGTGATAACTAATACTTTGAATACCACAATGAAAAAAAAATGTAGTAGACATATTTGACAATATAGGATAACAAATATAAAAGTGATAGTTAATATAGTTTTTAGTGTCTCTCACTTGCTCTATACTTCTTAGTACATCACACAATTACATGAAGACACATACTTTCATTCTTAAGATATTATGGCAAATTTGATTAGAAGTTAAATTTTTTAAAATTTCTCTTTGCTTGCTTTATTTACACTCGTTAGTCTCTTTTAATGGTTTATCCACATAGAGTCAAATTTCTCATGTAAAGTTCTTTTTCTTTCTTGGAAGTTAGAAATCTAGGATTTAGATCAAACAACTCATGTAGATCTATTTAATGAGCATTTTAGTGCAACCCATTTGTATTTCATCAATTTAAGCAGCGGAATTCATTTTCCCATGCTTAATCTGTTTGTCCAGGACACCAACTAAGAAACAATGTTATTACTCATTGCTGCTCTTGGAAAAGAATTGACATTACCGCTCTCTGTTGTGCCAAATGAATTAACCAATCCAAGGAGACGACCCATGCCGTTCTTCTTCCTCCCAATTCCCGTAGTTCTGTAACCAAGCCTCTGCAGGCTACTCCACCCAGAGACAGCTGGGAATTCAACTTTCGGAGTGGGTTCCATCAGCAGCAGACAAGGGGAAAAAACACAAAGAAACCAGAACTTGAAGTAGAAGAGATGAGCATCGCTGCAGCTTTCAGTATCCAATCCCTTCGTCCTCTTCCTAGGCATCAGCCTCCTGCGCTCGATCACCGCTCGCGTCTCTGCAACTAACATTTTGCTAAAATTAAGATGAAGAACAAATTAACCAAAATCAAATTGAAAATACAGTGTATACACGTACTCAATATTTGACAAGGCTGTGTGTTCGTCGCCGGCAGCAGATTCCCGTGCTCTCTTTGCCATAGGTCCGAGTCAGGGTTCCGCGGCGGAACCGAAGAGAAGTTCTTTAGTCAGGATTCCTACGGCGCAGACAACCCTAGTGGCGGTGGCAGGGGTGTGAAGTCAGCGGTGTAGAGGAGGGAACGAGAACTTGCGGCCTCACCAAGTGAGGACGAGGATGAATTTGATTTCCAGAATCCGATCTTCTGATCATACAAGCAAGCGCCTCCTTTTATAAGCGCCAATTTTGACTTAGTCAACAAATTGGTGAGATCCTTGAGTTCATATGCTCCCGTGTGCCGCACAATCATGAAATTGAAGTTAGATTAAGTATAATCATTTGAGTTATGACTACCGGTGAGTATTCCATATTTACTGATATCAAATTTATTAAATTATATATACTAAATTTTATTAATGGAAATTTTTTATATAAAAAATTTATAAACTAAAATCAAATCCAATTCCTAATAAACTTATTTTTTTTATCAAACAGAATTTACTAAAAATTTTTAATAAATTAAGTAAATTATCAAAAATAAAATAAAATATTTATAATTTAGTATTAGCATAAATTATAATTACCAAAAAATATTTATAAATTAAATCCACACACCCTTATACTATAACATAAACACACAAAGTCATAACTATTTAATCAAATTCTATTTTTATTTAAATGACATATGTGGGGTCAAAAAAGTGTTACATTAAAAATATAATATGACCTTTATTAAATTCACCTTAGATTAATAAGGCTTTTTTGTTTAATGGGTTCTGGCTTCTAACAAGCACTTATTGTTAATTATCCATAGAGTCAGGAAACCTTTGATTAAGATATCTATATTATGAAATAAAATATAAGACTGAACAATATTATTCATAAATGTTGTGAGAATACATGACTTAACATGGTACATGAGTGATGAGAGCAAAGAGTTTTTATCAATTTAGACAACTTGTATTCGTCAAAAATTTAATCTTGCGACGGCTTATGAGACAATATCCAGCCTGGGCAACACGATGTCATATTGAGGAACTACGCCCTGATGATAAACATCGACGTACGCACCTCTCAAACAATATTCCATCATAATGCATTAAGGCATGTTGGATATTGGAATTTGGAAGATCATCCGGCCTTGATAGCTTGTTGGACGTTTGATTTGGGAAAATTACCTGGCCTCGCGGCTTGTTGGATAATTTTAAAATATCCAGTCTTGCGACTTGTTGGATATTTAAATTTGAAGAAATTATCCGGCCTTGCGGCTTGTCGGATAATTTAATTTGGAAATATCCTGTCTTGCGACTTGTTGGATATTTAAACTTGAGGAAATTATCCGGCCTTGCGGCTTATTGAATATTTGATTTGGAAAATTACCCGGCCTTGCGGCGTGTTGGATAATTTGATTTTTAAAATATCCGGTCCTGCAACTTATTAGATATTTAAATTTGGGAATATCCGGCCTTGCGGCTTGTACGGTCTATCGAAGTAGTAAATGATATCGTTCCCACAGGGAGCAGGTGTCAAGTACCAACCATTAGTATCATTGAAAGCTAGATGATTTAAAATTTAATCAAGAAAACAAAATGAACTACCTAAATAGACTCTAATTATCGATTTCAAAATAAAACAAATCAGCGACTAGCAGGGGGAAATTCAAATTTTTCAAAGGTTCGGGACCTTAGGTTTCACCTCGTCAGTTGAATAATAATGTAAAACAATGAATCAAAATTTAAGGGATAGAAAACAGATCACCTTCTTTCGAAGCGTAATCTGACGGTGAATTATTTAAGGCGATCTATCCTTCGGTACGGATTACCTTCTCTCGAAGCGTAATCCGGTGTCTACTTAAACTAATTTTCTACTCTCGTAGCAAAATTAACTTAAGAAAGACCCAGTGAGTTCTATGATGCTCGTTGGTCCTCGAGTAACGTTAAACTACTCTTGTAATTCAAAGTTACAAGTTAAGATTGGGCAATCGAGTGTTACAATTCACCTTTCGGTACTTCTCGTAACACTTAACACATACAAATATTTGGCCAAAATATTAATACGCAATAAACACACCCAATAATAATAAGAAATTCACTTAAATAGTACTGTGAAATTCATACAAAGTGTTTTACATATCAAGAATTTTCCAACGGGCTACATCCAAGCCCCAAACAAGGTTTTACTCAACCAAATACATCATAAACACGTGAAAACCCTAGAGAATGAGTTTGAAAGTTAGGGAAATTACTAGTCGAGGTTAGGAGATGATGGATCTTGGGTTTCCTCTCGAAAGCCCCAAGAAAATCTGTCAAATCAAGTCCTCGAAGTCCCAAAAATTGCTATTTTCGCCCTAGCCGTGTTCTTCACGAAATCGACCTCCTCTAACCACCAAAAATGTCGATTATATGCTTCCCTCGAAGCTTTGGGCGGTTAGGAATGTTAATTGGAAATTTTCCCTAATTTTCTGGGATTTGGAGCGTCGGATTTGAGGAAGAAACGAACAACCGTCGAAATCTGTGGACGCGAACATGGCCGTGATGATAAGCACGGCCAGGCCGTGTCGGCTGCGATGAATTGCGGATAAGTGAACACGGGCGTGACGGCGAACACGGGCAAGCCGTGTTCGGTTCGGTGAGTTTCTGATAAATGAATACGGCCGTGTGTCTGGACACGGGCAAGCCGTGTTTGTCTCGAAAAATTCTGGAGCACCCGAACACGGGCGTGCGCACGGCGGTGTCGAGTTCGGCCAAAGCTGGAATTTCTGTCGAACACGGCCGTGATGAAACGCACGGCCAGGCCGTGTTCACTTCGCCAAATGCTAATTCTGAAGACGCGATGAACACGGCCGTGACAATAAGCACGGGCATGCCGTGTTCATCATAGGAAACGCCAAAAATTTTGAAATTTTGCCTGTCTGATGCTTGTAATATGCTGATCCTTTCCCTAAGTTTAAATCTCGAATAATCTTCATGAAAATAAATGATAATGACCTGTATTTCATAAAGAAATGAAGAATAGTGAAGATTCTATACTTTATGGGAAAAAGGGATCAAATTGTGACATAAAATAGAAGTTAAGCCTCAAATGATGGTATAAATTAGACTCTAAATCCTATAAAAATTACACCTATCAAAATATCACAGACGTAAAATCTTGCTTGTCCTCAAGCAATTACACTAGCTGAAATATTCAGAATTCAAGAAGACAGCATGTTCAAAAGTTAAAGTATGAACCTCATATGACAACATTTAGACTAAAGCCTAAGTTGAAGACCACAAATTAAGATATAATCACTAGAGCTATGAATAAAGTTCAAGGTCTAAGCACAAATTTGAAATAGGAAAAACACTTCACTATGTTAAGACTATTCATACTCATAATGTCCTTCTAAACTCAGCCAATCAGGTATAGTGCACTAAAGAACTTATGCAACACATTTAAGCATGGAAACATGAATTTTCAATCGGTGGGTTCAAGTTACTTCCCTGAATTCATGTTCAACCTTGTCACGCGAAGGACAAACATTTGTGATGAATGCACCCCCGGTACTTAGTTAGAGAACGAACTCAAGGTGTATGCATCATATAATGCATACAAACTCATTGCTTTACCCTAAGGTAGAAGAAAGAGGAGTTATTCACTTTTTCCACACCCCTTCTTTTCTCATGTTTCTTATTTAGTTTCTTCTTTTTTTTATGTCAACAGTGCCAAGTGGGATGAACCTTTGGATCATTGTCACTTAGGTACCACTGCCCCTTTTTCTCTCTTCTTTTTTTTTATTTTTTTAATAATAAGCAATTGTGCAACCAAATTGGAAGACTGGTAATACGGACCATAATAAGCATGAATATTCAAACACGTAATGTCGTGTAAGATGTAATTCAGGAAAAGAGGTGTCGACCATTGAAACATCATGCAAGCCATAGTGAGCATACTCAACTATAATCTAAAACCATAGACTTCTAGAAATAAAAGCAGTCATGATAAGATGTCCATTTCCTTAACTCAAGAGACAGACCTATCTTTATGAGCCTCATCATCATTTAGAATAGCATGTAAATTGAGGACAAGATAAAATATATCATCACAAACTTATGTTCTTGAAGAATTCACAGGCAAGAGACAGTGTATGCACGTTGGATTTGAAAATCATGAAAACACTTTTGAAAGACTGATAAACACTTATATAGATAAGCAAAGCAAACACACTAGTATAGATAGCAAAGCAAAAGACACACGAAACACACTAAACACTAAGAGGGGAAACCCCTATACCCACGGCAAAGAACTGCATAGTCTCCTAGGCAGTGGAAAGTACATGAGAGAAAGCAGGAAAGAAAAGGAAACAACTTACTAAAGAAGAAATACATCCGAGATAGAGCAGGAACAAGGCAGCAAACAACAGGAGATCACCACCCCTTTGAATTCATGCGACGAAGCATCTCCTGAATGGCCTGGTGATCCTCGGTCTGCAGCTGAACTTGGCGAGTCTGCGCCTCCTCCATAGTAGTCAGACGCCTAAGAACATCCTACAACTCGAGGCGCGTCCCAAGCTGTTCATCACGAATTGCCCGAAGTTGACTCTCGATGCGGGCGTAAGCGTTCTCAGTGGAGGCAAAGGAAGACGCCCCGGCATGCTGAAAAGGACGGAAGGATGGAGGAGGCGGGGCCGTGTCCAGCGGATCATCACCATCGTCGTTAGGCGTTGGAAGTAGGTGTCAGTTCCGCCGCTCGCGGATAGAGGTGCGCGCAGGATGTGGAAGCAGCAGCGTGGAGTCGCTCCCTCGAAAGTGGAGACTGAAGGCATCACCCTCGCGGGTGATCATCTTCATCGTCTGGCACGACTCCAGGTCGATGCGGGAGCTACCACGTGCCTGTTCGATGCCATACGACTTAACCCCAAAAGAAAGGGCGATAGGAGTAATGAGGCCACCAGCGGCGATAACTCCCTTCTGGGCGGTGGCCTGTTTCTGCAATTGCTTCATCAGATAAAATGCAGTGTTGAGTTTAAAAGAATGTACCATCAACCAGAGGAAAAGAAGCTCGCTAGAGCACACTAAACCATCACTCTCGCCACGCACATAGATGGTGTGCGCTAAGACGCGGTGCACGTAGTAAAAGCAAGGGTTGCTGACGTGGCTGGCTCGGGCTGACCGGGCAATATAAGGGTGCTCTCCCGTAATAGTGGCCCAAAAGTCTTGATCGCGAAACTCGAGCGGGGGTATGCGAGTACCATCCACCGGAAAACCAAAAATCTCATTTATTTTCGATAATGTGGACGTATGCTCCTGGTTCCCGAGCCGGAAGGAAATGACACCGTCGTCTTCGTCATCATGAATGTTCACGTCGACCTCGAGGGATGACATGTACTCCAATATAGGCGCCACATAAGTCAGCGAAAACAACCAGAAGAACTTCTCCCAACCGATCTGCTGAAACATGAAGAGGACATCGTCGTGGAGTCCCAATGCATTGAGAGTCGGCCTGTCCAGGTAGCGGGTATTGATGACCCACCGAGACACCAATAGATCATATCGTGCCCTCTGCGCAGTGTCTCGGAAAAGAATGCCATGCTCATTCGGCTCTTGCTGCACGGCTGGACGCTTGGAGGATTTCCGAGCCATGTTCTTCATGCGGCCAGACATGGTCGGAGAATGCTGAGATAGGGGCCAGAGAATATGGCTGCCGGAATCCGGCGAAGTGGCAGTAGACAGCGGCTGCAGATGGAGATCTGTAAAACCGGAGGTGTGAGGAGAAAACTCGCAGGCAGTGTGCTGGAAGAACACCAGGCGGCGGCGGCGCTGAAGTACCCCCAGATATGGAAATCCGACAAGCTGGCAGCGGCTGAGGAAGAAAAGCAGAGATCTCGAGTAGAAACCGTAGATCTGGAAAACTGGGAGTGCCAGAAGGTGAAGGGAAGCAGTAGCAACGAACGTCGAAAATCTGAGACCCGTCGGCGGCAAGATCCGGCAAAAAACGGCAGCGTTCGAAGGCAGGCGGCGGAATCCGGTGGAACTCGGAAACTCACCGAGAAAACCAGATCGAAGGTCGCTGAGAACCAGAGAGCAAGGCTGAAGCACCGAACGGTGGCGGACGACAGATCTAGAAGGTGGAACAACCGGAAGTGGGAGAGAAAGGGCGGCAGTGGCGCTGGAATGGGTTGTGAACCCTAAGTTCCACCGCCACGCCCTTATAATAGAATGAAACCCGTGATTGAAGCGTGGGCGTGTCGGAAGACATATTTGGGCCGTGTTTGACTCGGCAACATCCGGGATAAGTGGCACGGGCGTGATGAAAGACACGGCTGGGCCGTGTTTGACTCGGCAACATCCGGGATAAGTGGCACGGGCGTGATGAAAGACACAGCTAGGCCGTGTTTGACTCAGCAAGAATTCCATTCGATGCGAACACACCGGTGATACGAAACACCCCCATGCCGTTTTTAGCTCGGTGGAATCATATCATTTCTGGTCACGACCGTGATTATGAACACGGCAAAGCCGTGTCCACTGCGGCAAAGCTGCGATGAAGTCGACGAGTCAACCACGGCCGTGACGGTGGACACGGCCAGGCCGTGTTTAGCTCGGCGACATGCAAATAATCCTGAAAAATTACAAAAAATTCCCAGTATCAGTAAGATGCTTTTCAATGCATAAAATGCTAAAAATTTTGCCATGAGACATCACATAAATATCAAATCGAATATAACAAACCAACGAAATAAAACATCACAACAATTAGCATCAAGTTTGTTAAACCAATACACACAAGACAAAACCATGGGGTGCCTCCCATGAAGCGCTGGTTTAGGGCCAGCAGCTAGACCAATGTTTACTTATCAGTCAGGCAATAAAGGGTTAGAGAGTGTAATAACAACTCCCTTCTCAATTTGTTCTGACGCATAATAGGGCTTGAGGCGCTGCCCATTCACTTTGAAGCTGCCAGTGCGTTCGCTCCAAATCTCCACAGCACCATAAGGAAAAACTTCCTTGACCACAAAGGGTCCAGACCATCGAGTTTTGAGTTTTCCTGGAAACAACTTTAATCAAGAGTTGAACAAAAGGACGTACTCTCCCTCCTGAAAATGTTTCTTAACAAGATGCTTGTCATGCCATCTTTTAGTTCGCTCTTTGTAGATTCGGGCATTCTCATAGGCTGAGGCACGGATCTCATCCAACTCATTCATCTGCAACATCCTAAGTTTCACTGCACATTGCAAATCAAAATTCAGCATTTTAATAGCCCAAAAGGCTCTATGTTCCATCTCAACTGGTAAATGACATGATTTGCCATAAATTAACTGAAATGGAGACATCCCCAAGGGTGTCTTAAACGCTGCCCTGTAAGCCCATAATGCATCATCCAACTTGAGAGCCCAGTCGGTCCATGATGCAGAAACAGTCTTTTGTAAGATGGCCTTTATCTCTCTATTAGACACCTCAACCTGACCACTGGTTTGGGGATGGTATGGAGTAGCCACCTTGTGTTTAACTCCATATTTTCTGAGCAGGGCTTCGAGTTTCTGATTTAAGAAATGGGACCCACCGTCACTAATGAGCACTCGAGGTACTCCAAAACATGGGAATATAGTCTTTTTTAACAACTTGGTCACTGCCTTAGCATCATTGTGGGGCTCAGCCGATGCTTCCACCCATTTAGAAACATAGTCAACAACGACCAAGATATACCTGTTTCCACATGAGGACGGGAAAGGGCCCATATAGTCGTTCCCCCAAACATCAAAAATTTCCACTTCAAGAATAGTTGTCATAGGTAACTCATCCCTCTTAGATATACCTCCAGATCTCTGGCATTGATCACAACTGAGGATATAGCTTCTTGCATCCTTGAAGATAGTCGGCCAATAGAACCCCGATTGTAAGATCTTGAAAGCAGTCTTGGAGGCACTCGCATGCCCTCCATAGGGAGAGGAATGACAGTGGAATAAAATGTCTTTGACTTCTTCCTCTGGGATGCACCGTCTATAGAGCCCATCGGCACAACGCCGAAATAACAGTGGCTCATCCCTGAAGTAATGCTTCACATCAGATAAAAATTTCTTCTTGCTCTGAAAGGTCAAGTAAGGGGGAAAAACAGCAGAAACAAGATAATTAACATAGTCAGTGTACCAAGGTGCAGCCATAGTAGTGACACCATAAAGATGCTCATCAGGAAAATCATCATTAATTTTCAGCTGTCTCTCTGCGTCACTTCGTTCATTCATTAATCTGGACAAATGGTCTGCAACCGAATTCTCCGAACCCTTCTTATCACGAATCTCGATATCAAATTCTTGAAGAAGGAGGATCTAGCGAATCAACCTCGGTTTCGCATCCTTCTTACTCATAAGGTAGCGTATAGCTGCATGATCAGTATAAATGATAACCTTTGAATCAATCAAGTAAGAGCGGAACTTATCAAAGGCAAACACGATGGCGAGTAGCTCCTTCTCGGTCGTAGCGTAGTTGACCTAGGCTTCGTCTAAGGTCCGACTGGCGTAATATATCACATGGAGCTTCTTATCCCTGTGTTGTCCTAGAATCGCGCCAACGGCATAGTCGCTGGCGTCGCACATCAATTCGAACGGCAAGGACCAATCAGGAGCCTGCATAATAGGTGTAGTTATTAATGCGCGCTTCAAAGTCTGAAAAGCAATTAAACAACTTTCATCAAATTCAAATATAGCATTTTTGACCAAAAGATTTGTTAATGGCCTAGCTATCTTAGAAAAATCCTTGACAAATCTTCTATAGAACCCGGCATGCCCGAGGAAGCTCCGAATTCCTTTAATCAAGGTCGGCGGGGGCAATCTTTCTATAACCTCTATTTTCGCTCGATCCACTTCGATTCCCCGCTCGGAGATAAGGTGCCCAAGCACAATGCCTTCACGTACCATAAAATGGCACTTTTCCCAGTTGAGCACCAAATTAACCTCCTCACACGCTGTAAAATTTTAGACAGATTAGTCAAGCATTTATCAAAAGACGATCCATAAACAGAAAAGTCGTCCATGAAGACATCCATGATGTCCTCAATGAACTCGGAGAATATCGCGATCATGCATCGCTGGAACGTCGCAGGCGCGTTGCATAATCCAAACGGCATCCTCCGGTAAGCGAACGTGCCATAGGGACATGTGAAGGTCGTCTTCTGTTGATCGGCCGGGTGAATAGGAATCTGCAAGAAACCTGAAAAACCGTCAAGGAAACAAAAATATGAATTGGCTAAAAGTCGTTCCAACATTTGGTCGATGAATGGTAGCGAAAAATGATCTTTTCTAGTGGCTTTGTTGAGCTTTCGATAATCGATGCACATACGCCACCCGGTAATAGTGCGGGTGGGAATTAGCTCATTTTTCTCATTTTTTACCACCGTGATCCCACTCTTCTTTGGAACAATGTGCACCGGGCTCACCCATTCGCTGTTTGAAATAGGGTAGATAACCCCTGCATCCAAAAGCCTCAGTATTTCTGTCTTAACGACTTCCTTCATATTCGGATTCAATCTCCTCTGATATTCAATGGAAGCCTTACTGTCCTTCTCAACATAAATACGATGCATGCAAATTGATGGGTTTATACCAGTGATATCATCCAAAGAATAGCTAATCGCCTTCCTATGGACACGAAGCGCATCAAGTAGGCGTCTTGTCTCTGACTCGGTTAAATCTGAACTGACGATAACTGGACAAGACGGTCCTTCATCTAGAAATTCATAGTGCAAGTTACTAGGCAGGGGCTTCAACTCAATGTCTGCTTTCATTAGTCCTTCCTGTGTATTCACTTCCAAAACCTCGCCCTGGACTTTTTGTGGGTCCAAACCAGGGCTTGTATCCAAAAAGCTTGTATAACTCTGTACTTCCTTCTCAACTTCTGCATCCACGTGCTCAAGGTTGCCTAAGAGGCATGCCTCAAGCGGGTCTGCATTATACCTTGGGGCCTCAATGTTATCTTCTACAACATCTACATGAAAACATGACCCAGAAAAGTTAGGGCTTTTCAAACTCGCAGAGAGGTCAAATTCCAAACTGTTCTCTCCAATATTCAGGGACAGCTTCCCGTTCTTCACATCGATCACAGCCCCTGCGGTAGCAAGAAAGGGCCTACCTAATATGAGGGGCAATCGGGAATCCTCTGACATTTCGAGAACAACGAAGTATGCAGGTATAAAATAGTCCCCAACTTTAATGGGGACATCCTCCACTATCCCGACTGGATGTCGCAGAGATCTATCAGCAAGCTGGAGGGCGATAGAGGTAGTTTTTAGATCTCTCATGTCCAATTTCTGAAAGACTGAAAGTGGCATGAGGCTCACACTGGGCCCCCAAGTCACAGAGGGTCCGTTCAAAAGGCACATTCCCAATTCTGCACGGAATGGAGAAGCTGCCCTGATCTTTAAGCTTGGGGGTAGCTTATTCTGAATTATTGCACTGCATTCTTCCGTCAGTGCTACCATCCCTTACTCCTCTATCTTTCTCTTGTTGGACAATATATCTTTGAGAAACTTGGCGTATGTTGGCATCTGTGAGAGTGCTTCAGTGAATGATATGTTGATATACAGTTTCTTGAGCACCTCTAGAAACTTGTCGAACTGTTTGTCCAACTTAGCTTTTGCTAACCTCTGCAAAAATGGCACTGGTGGCTTATACGGTGGTGGAGGCACATATTCTGTCTATGGTTCGGCCTCCTCCGTTGCTGGTGGTTCCTGGGTGGCTTTACTCTCTTTCCCTTGCCCATCTGGCTCGCAAGCAATATCATTTCTAACCTCTAGTGGGGGATCCTTCAACTGTTTGCCACTCCTTGTCATAATGGCGTTGCAGTGCCACCTAGGATTGGCTTCGGGCTGAGAGGGGAGTTTCCCTGCAGGTCGTGCTAATGAACTTGCCTGCTGGGCAATCTGGTTCTCCAGCATCCTAGAGTGCGTGATCAATGAGTCCACCTTTGAACTCAATTGCCCCACTGTAGAACTCAATTTCTTAATAGATCATCCACATCCTCATTTTTCTTGGACTGCGTGGTGACAAAGTTCTCCAGTAGTAGTTCCAGATTGGACTTCTATTGTTGATTGAATTGTCACGGTGGAAGTCCAGGTGGTGGTCTGAAGGATGACTGGGGAAACTGAGTGCCTATATTTCCCTGTTGCGGTTAACTATTGAAATTTTGAGGATTTGTCTGGTTCTGATTGTTCCGGAAGGAGAAGTTGGGATGGTTTCTCCAACCGGGATTGTAAGTGCCTGAAAAAGGATTAATTTGTTGCCTCGGGTAGGAATTGCCTAAGGCATTCACCTGTTCAACAGAAACATCAGAAGAAGAAGGTGCTATAATTTGGCAGTTAGTAGCACCGTGTCCAGAAACCCCACAAAGTTCACAAGAAATAAAATTAACAGGTGATGCATTAAAACTCATCGAAGTTATTTGGTGGGACAAGGAATCTACCTTGGCCGCCAACGAACTTAGCATATCCAGGTCATGCTTACCTCCTCCTCTTACCGGAACGTTTTTCTCACCCGTCCACTGGTAATGATTTAGAGCCATGTCCTCGATCAGGTTCATGGCATCGTCAATATTCTTCTTCATGAGCGCACCCCCTACGACTGCATCTACAGACAAACGAGTTTGATACAAGAGACCATTACAAAAAATATGCACAAGTACCCATTTTTCCAGTCCGTGATGCGGGCACATGCGTAGCAACTCCTTAAAACGGTCCCAGGCTTCATATAATGACTCGCCCTCCCTCTGGCTGAAATTCGTTATCTCGTTCCTCAATTGAGCAGTCTTGCTCGGCGAAAAATACTTGGAGAGGAACGCATGGGAAAGCTGATCCCATGTTGTAATTGAGCCTTGGGGAAGTGATTGCAGCCATGCTCGTGCGCGATCCCTAAGGGAAAAGGGAAAAAGACGTAAGCGTATTGCATCAGATGGTACCTCATTTATCTTCAGGGTATCACAATACTCAAGGAAGATGGACAGATGAAGATTAGGATCTTCCTGTGATGAACCGCTGAATTGGTTCTGCTGAACCATATGCACTAAGGCTGGCTTTATTTCAAAATTATTTGCTTCGACTGACGGTCGAGCAATACTAGAATGTAAGCCCTGTACATTAGGTGCAGCAAAATCTCTCAGTGATCGATTCTCGTCCATTGCAGAGGTGGTTGGAAGGTGTTCCTCAAGCTATATTTCGTGAACTTTTCTTTGAGCCCGAAAAGTCCTTTCAATCTCAGGGTCTTCTGGTACTAGCTGACCTGTTCTAACTGTTCTTGGCATGCACAAGGTTAGCTAACCAGAGAAGAATAATATATGCTTGAAGAGAGGAAGGAAACTGATAGTATTAACAAATGAACTAAAAATAAAAACAAAAAGAAATTGGCAAAAGGTATCTAGTCTATCAACTCAACTTTTAGTAGATATTGACTATCTGTTGCTCCCCGGCAACGGCGCCAAAACTTGATAGGTCCCGCAAGCGTACGGTCTATCGAAGTAGTAAATGATATCGTTCCCATAGGGAGCAGATGTCAAGTACCAACCATTAGTATCATTGAAAGCTAGATGATTTAAAATTTAATCAAGAAAACAAAATGAACTACCTAAATAGACTCTAATTATCGATTTCAAAATAAAACAAATCAGCGACTAGCAAGGAAAAATTCAAATTTTTCAAAGGTTTGGGACCTTAGGTTTCACCTCGTTAGTTGAATAATAATGTAAAACAATGAATCAAAATTTAAGGGATAGAAAACAGATCACCTTCTTTCGAAGCGTAATCTGACGGTGAATTGTTTAAGGTGATCTATCCTTCGGTACGGATTACCTTCTCTCGAAGCGTAATCCGGTGTCTACTTAAGCTAATTTTCTACTCTCGTAGAAAAATTAACTTAAGAAAGACCCAGTGAGTTCTATGATGCTCGTTGGTCCTCGAGTAACGTTAAACTACTCTCGTAATTCAAAGTTACAAGTTAAGATTGGGCAATCGATTGTTACGATTCACCTTTCGGTACTTCTCGTAACACTTAACACATACAAATATTTGGCCAAAATATTAATACGCAATAAACACACCCAATAATAATAAGCAATTCACTTAAATAGTACTGTGAAATTCATACAAAGTGTTTTACATATCAAGAATTTTCCAACGGGCTACATCCAAGCCCCAAACAAGGGTTTTACTCAACCAAATACATCATAAACACGTGAAAACCTTAGAGAATGAGTTTGAAAGTTAGGGAAATTACTAGTCGAGGTTAGGAGACGATGGATCTTGGGTTTCCTCTCGAAAGCCCCAAGAAAATCTGTCAAATCGAATCCTCAAAGTCCCAAAAATTACTATTTTCACCCTAGCCGCGTTCTTCACGAAATCGACCTCCTCTAACCGCCAAAAAATGTCGATTATATGCTTCCCTTGAAGCTTTGGGTGGTTAGGAATGTTAATTGGAAATTTTCCCCAATTTTCTAGGATCTGGAGCATCGGATTTGAGGAAGAAACGAACAACCGTCGAAATCTGCGGACGCGAACACGGCCGTGATGATAAGCACGGCCAGGCTGTGTCGGCTGTGATGAACTGGGGATAAGTGAACACGGTGTGACGGCCAACATGGGCAAGCCGTGTTCGGTTCGGTGAGTTTTTGATAAATGAACACGACCATGTGTCTGGACACGGGCAAGCCGTGTTTGTCTCAAAAAATTCTGGAGCACCCGAACACGGGCGTGCGCACGACGGTGTCGAGTTGGGCCAAAGCTGGAATTTCTGTCGAACACGGCCGTGACGAAACACACGGCCAGGTCGTGTTCACTTCTCCAAATGCTAATTCTGAAGACGCGATGAACACGGCCGTGACAATAAGCACGGGCATGCCGTGTTAATAAGCACGGGCATGCCGTGTTCATCATAGGAAACGCCAAAAATTCTAAAATTTTGCCTATCTGATGCTTGTAATATGCTAATCCTTTCCCTAACTTCAAATCTCGAATAATCTTCATGAAAATAAATGATAATGACCTGTATTTCATAATGAAATGAAGAATAGTGAATATTCTATACTTTATGGGAAAAAGGGATCAAATTGTGACATAAAATAGAAGTTAAGACTCAAATGATGGTATAAATTAGACTCTAAATCCTATAAAAATTACACCTATCACCCGGTCTTGCGGCGTGTTAGGTAATTTAATTTGGAAAATTATTCGGCCTTACGACTTATTGGATAATTTGATTTTTAGGGAGAGAGTATTTCAGCCTTAACAAACGCAACGTTATATTGAGGAGTTACGCCCCGATGATAAACGTCGACGTACGCCCCTCCCAAATAATATTCCATCGCATTAGTCCAAGGCTCTAAATATTAATGGATATTCAACTTTTCCAAGTCTGTGTTAAACGCGATTTGAGTTAAGTCCGAATTGTCAGTAGAGTGACTAAACCATGCAAGATTGTGTTAGTGTCATTTTTTTTATCACACATATTTTTATTATTTTGTGTTTTTTTTATTTGAGTGACAAAGTTGAATTTTTATTGTGTGATTAAAGTCAAAGGGTAAAGTGGTGCTTTGACCACTCACCCCTCGGATGATTCATGAACGACAAGAAAAAATTTGGCAGTTGGGTACCCAGTTGCACCGCCTGCAGATGGGTACCGGATGTGAAGGCACTTCACAAATCGGATTTCATGAAATGACCTATCGTAAAGTGAAACAGTAAATTTTGTAAAATCTTGAAAAGCGAGCCACTTTACGATTTTCTACGCGTCCAGGTTTGTGAAGTGCCCTCACATCCGGGTACCCAACTGCAGGGCAGTGCTGCTGGGTACCCAGTTGCTAAATTTTTTCTGTGAACGACATCTTGCTTGGCAGCGGCTGTAGGTTGATTCCATTGAGAGACACCGGTTGCAGGGGAGGCGATGAAAACCAGTGAGGTTGCGAGGAAGTTAAATCGATGGCGCCACCATATCTCCGGCGGCGCTGAGTTTTCATCGGTGATGCACTACTAAGCTGCCGATTGACCTTCCCGGGCGACGATCATGGTGCTATGCCCGCTGTTCGTTGAGATGCATGGGCTTCAGGAAGCATTGCTATTTCTACCGGCAAAAGACTGGCTAGCGAGGAAGAAGGTGATGGTTGAGGCGTCGAGCGGCAACGACTCAAGCCAAATAGTTTCGGCGACTTGTTGAGGCGATGGCAGCGGCGGATTCGCTTGATGATGCTCGTCAGCGACGATAGGGGAAATGGCATTCGTTTGCAGCCGGAAGCAGCGGCTGTGTCATTCTCCCGAGCCCGTCGAAGGAGGAGGGAAGACTAGGGATTAGGTTTTCGGTCTTCGAGTTCGACACAGACGGGGGAGACAGGAAATTAGGTCTTCGTCTTCAGGGTTTGGCATAGGCGGACGAGAAAGGGGAACCGGCGAGACGTTTCCAGCGACTCAGAATCAGGTCTGCCAGCGAGTTTGGCGATGAGGCGATCATTGTCGGCGAGAAAGGACAGGATGGCGATGATTCTTCAAGTCTTCTCTTTTTTGGTGGAGATGCGATGATGCTACCGTGCTGCTCGTCGAGAAACTAGCGAGGGAAGAGGGGCGGCCTTGTCGATGTGCATCCGGCCAGGAAATCACGGCACTACTGCTTTCGCTTGAGCTTCCAGCGGAGGAGGCTTGGATCGAGAGGCGTCAGTGTGTACCAGAAAGGGGAGACGGCGATATCTACCGAGGGAAGAAGGAGAGATGGCGGCGCTGAACTTCTGATTGACGATGCATTGGTTCGACTGTGACAATAGGCGATTCCAGTTTGTTGATTATGGCACTATTTTGTTCGCCGGAGTGGGATGACCTTCAGGCGGCATTGATGGATGACTCCGGATTGCTGACGACGCCACTCAGATTGGTTTCAGGAAGGGTAATTCGGTTTGAATTCAAGGATTCAAACTTGGACAGAGATTTAAGGCACACAGCATGGAGATTGTTTTGTTTTGCAAGGGCGAACAGCTCAAAGCCTTCTTCTCAAGGTAAAAATATCTATTTATCATTTTTTTATCACCTCTCCCTCCCCTCTCAATAATTTTGTTGTGATTTCCTCTCCGACTTTATTTCTTTATTTCACATATGGAATTTATTTCTGCTGACCTTCGTCGCTTGCAGTACCCTTGATAGTGGTAATTTTCTGCGTTTTAATTTCTCCATGTTATGTCTCGATCTTTTTTTTTACTCACTTTCCCCGTAGCTTCCGAAGAAATTCATGAAGAAAAATCTATCTCCTTCTTCATCGCCTGCAGATTTTTGTTCCAACGAGACGATAGCAATTTCTTCTTGTCCCCTTTTACTCTAGCAGCTTTAGAGAACCAAGTAATTCTTTCTCCCTTTTTTTTACCTCTTCGCTGTTAGTGTTCACTCCTTATTTCTCAGGATTACAACTTTGTTCTTCCCCTCTTTGCTTTCTTTTCTCCTGCAATAGGACATAATCATTTCTTTATCTCTTTTTACTGAGAGTTAGTCCTAATCATTTCTTTATCTCTTTTTACTGAGAGTTTTCTTCTAGCGTTCCCCTCCTCTTCTTTGTTTTCCTTGCTTCTTCCCTGTCAAGACCTTCTTGCTATTTTTTCTCTTCTTTTAAGCCGAAACCTTCTTCAGCCAAGAACCTCTTTTTCAATTTTATTTTACCTTTTTTTTATTGCTGAGATCTTCGAGAGCCCTTCAATCTTTGATTGGACAATGCATGTATAAATAAATAAATATGATTTATAATTATAAAAACATTATTACATGTATAATGCATAAGAAAGATTTAGCAACATGTATAATGTATAAATACAAGTAAAAGGATGTATACATACAAGTAAAACAATTTGATTGGACAAATTTTGTGGTGTATTACTAAAGCAACATGTATACATACAAGTAAAACAATTTGATATTGTGTTGGAGGAGATACCGCAATTCTAGAGCTACAGAGATCAAATTACACTAACGCAATTCTAGAGCTATAGATTTTTTATTTTTGTTTCATCAGGAGATCAAATGAGGTAAAATGAATGCGACAGGTAACTGTATGGAGTGTTGATTTTGTCAGCTGTGCAGTTGTCGATTGTATGGAATTCCTGCCTTGATTTTGTCTGAGTGCAAGGAGTTGTCGATTGGATGGAGGGGAGGCGCGACAGCAAGCAGAGGGAGGCGCTCAAGCGACGCACGGCAGCAAGCAGAGAGGAACAAACTTGGAGGCGCGGCGAGTAGACTAGAGCGGCGTCGATCTGGCCGGCGACAAGAGATCTGGCCGGTGGAGGCGACGGGGAAGATCGCGTGGAGGTGGAGCGAACGAGTGGTGGTGGCGACGGAAAGAGGGTTACGGCGAGAGGTGACGAGCGAAGGGCGATATTTTTTCGTGCGGGAAGATAGGGTTTGAGACGCGTGAGGCGGGCATGAGGCGTGAGCTGGTGGGCGTGAGAGTCGAGGCGGGAGGGGAAGGATAAATGATTTTCATTTTATTGGGAGGGATTGGTTTGAATGGAAAAAGACTTAAAATTTTTCTTTTCTTTTCTTTTTCTTTTTTTTTTTTTATTTTTTTTTTTTACTGAAACAAAGGAAAACATATAAATTTTTTTTTTCCCTCCATATATTCCTCCTCTGAAATAGGCAGTTAGTATCATAGAAATCCTTGATGGAAGGTCTTTTCTTTTGGATTTGGCAAATATGGGCATAACCATTGGTAAAAGAGTTTAATTCCATTTCTAAGATCATGTAAACATTGGTTCAATTTTGATATACTGATGGTGGAAAATATCCTCAATAAGCTTTTCGACAAACTAATTCCATATAACTCTCAAACTTGTTGCATGAGTGCCTTTCTTTATAACTTTTTATTTGAGAATTAGCAAGCTCATATCACTTGCATCATTTCTAGTTCAAAACGGGCTTATCATTTCAGAGAATTCTTAACTCGATCTTGTGATAAAAGTCATTTGCAATATCATGCTAATATTCGTTGTTGCTGACATTCAGGACCAGCTAAAAAGGACAATGGACTGCACCGATTTGCATCAATGGAATCAATTGAGGCTCTCTTGACTAGGAGGTGGTCGAAATGAAATCTAAAGTCTACTTATAATGAAGAACAGGATGCTCAGGATAAAGATGCATCTTTCAAAATTCTATAGTGAGAGAGAGCAAAGACATGTGAGCTTGTTAAAAGACCCTGATGATGCGTTCCTTTATTTCATTTGTAGTCAAAATTAATTTAGACTATGCATATATGATTCATGGTTTAATTCATAATCAGTACATGTATAGATGATGATGCAAGCGAACATATTTATAGTGTACGTGTTGGAACCTAAGAGTAGGTCAATTTTGTGTAGGTTATGGAGCCTTTGTGCTCTTGCCACTTTCCTCAAAATGCTCTTATTTACTTCTTTCCTTGTTAGTTGAATCCAGATTTAGAAAATAAGTGATCCAATTTGTCTCCTTTTGTTTATGCACTTAGGCCTGAACTTTGCAGCTGAACGCCTTCTCCTTTCTTAAATATTTGGAATATGTTAGAACCACTGAAATGAAAAAAAAAAGCTTAAGCATGACAAGCATCTGAATATATCTGAATGTTCTTGTTTTCTCTTTAATGTGTATGCAAGAATCAAAATCAATTTTGACTCAACTTCTCTATATACTTTTTGGGTAAGAATGTATGGTTCAACAACATATAATACATAAATATTAGGAACTTAGAAGTTAAAATTTATATATTGATAAATTTAATTTTTTACTGAACCAAAAAAGATAAAATCAAAACTAAAATCGAAAAACAAACTTTACTAAACTTGAAATCAAAACCAAAACCAAATTTACTATGAAATGTTTAGAAATCAATAAAAAGAGATTTTACTGAACCGAATGCTTACCCCTAATTATGATATGTTATACCATATTTAATGGATAGAGTTATGGCTGATAAAATATTATGACTCGCTAACATTATATGACATAAAATTTTATAAATTTTGATTATGGCTAATCGTATTTGGGTCATAAATAAGTAAATATGTCTAATCTATATATTATATGTTATATTTGTTAATGAGTTAAATAGGTTAGTGTGTCATATAGTATTGTTTTTAACTATATTTATATATTCATTAAATTTATTTGCAAAATATAATATAATATAAGATGAATTTTTATAGGAGCAATTGATTATATTAGGGCAAATAAAGACCTGCACTATTAAATATATGACACATTTGATTAAAAAATGTATATAACATATGGTATATAAAAATTTGTTGTTGTTTAACTTTATTGTTTCATTTTTATTTTTTTCATAATTTTTTTAAAAAAATAAAGATTAAAAAACTAATTCTTATAGAGTAGTACAATCAGTTTGAACCGATCAGAGCAGAGAGTAGCACATAAACCAAGCTTTATCTAAGCAAAGTAGAGCAGAAGAGATAAGAACAAAAAGATAAAAAAGAAAACAAAGAAGGGTTTGCAGCTAGAAAGCTCATAGCAAGCCGAAGTTTGTGGCAAATGAAGCTTCGCTTGCTACAAGCAGCTTATCCATTATGCTCGCAGATATCCATTATGCTCGCAGATAAAGAGAAGGAAGAAAAGTCTAGCAGCAGCCATAGACAAAGCTTTGCTTGCTATGAGAGCTTCATCTTTGCGCTCACGCCATGCTGAGTTATATCCGGTTTTGTCGGTATTTCCAACCCTTGTTGGAAGTTTGGAAAACAAAAACTGCTGTTTCAGATAAATAATACCAAAAAGAATTATGAGATTCCGGTTCAATTATCCCAGTTTGAATTCAGTTTACATTTGATTAGGGTGGATAACGCAACAAACCTCAACAATATACGCCGCCAACTTGCATATACAATCCCTGCAAGCCTCATAAGAATTATTATGATTTGTAAAATAATTATTAAGAAAATTGATTTTCGTATTCTTTTATTTTTTTAGACAATTAATAAATGTAAGGAAAGAAACAGAATCTAACTGAAAGAAATAGAAACTGATTATTCCACTTATACCGATAATATAAAAAGATTAAATTTGATTTTTTTTAAAAAAAATATCAAAATGACATAATCTAAAGAAAGCCCCACTTAACTCGATTCATTGACTACCAATTAACTATCATCCAAACAAAAATATCAAATATCCTTGGAATTACTAAACAAAATATGACATGGTGCACATTTATTATCGTTATAGTACAATTAAATGCGACTCCTAGCAATCAATAGGACTCGTCTTAAGAAAAAGCAAAGGCAACAAACTGCGGTGACGGGCAAGAAAACGTAATCCACAGCAGATGCGACAAACCTTTTGTTTTTACTTCAGTACAAGTAACATGATCTAGCTGGAATTAAACATCTCATCACTGCACTAACTGGGAATGGCAGAAAACCGATACCCGGGTGCACCCCTCCAGGAGTAATACGCAATCCGAGTCTCATAGAAACCTGCTAGTTAGAAAATATTTTTGCAAGATTAAATTTTCAACGGGAAAAAAGAGCAATAAAATAGGATGAATCAACAATTAATATACTAAAGAGGGAACCCGAATACATTGAGGAGATTTCATTTCAAGTCTTGCAGCACCACAAGAATTAGCATTACATATATAATGAGAACGGATAAACCCTGAGTAGTCTCCAGGTCCCTCTTTAGGAGATAGTTTGAACTTCATCATTTGAGGTTAACAAGAATTAACAGGGACCAAGGACATAATTTCAGCTCATATCTTGTGTCTTTTCCCTATAAAACCCAATGTACTTATAAAGGCCATTTTATAACGTCTTAACCAGTGAAACCCCAAATTAGAGGCATATATATCCCATACAAAGATATGCATGCACTAAGACAATCAAAAAGGCATTTTTCCTTTCAATCCATATATGTATAAAAAACTCCAGGATCCAAAAAGAACACTACTGAGCAATGAAATGTGCAGTGGACTTTCTTTTGCTTTACCACAAATGGATACATTTTGATACCAAATAACTGCTACTTAAGAAAAGATCTCTTACTAGATAGATCTCTTACTAGATGTAGCAATTCAACCAACCACTGAATCCCTCTCCAGATGGGTGCATATGAGGACCAAAGTTTTAAATCTTGGTCTATACTACTAACCGGTCCAATCTTGGACTAGTATGTCATTATAACATTAAAATGCACTCATGCTAATCGTTTCAACACATTGCACCGATACTAGTTTCATCTCGAACTGATGTTCGTATTGGTTTGTGAAACCTTGTTGGGGACAAATATACAGTTTTTGCATCTTTGATTCATCACAAACTCTAGGAGAAAAATAAGAACCCCGAACTTTGCAGAAATGATGTTCAATTACCTAAATACTATATGCTAGAACTAGTTAAAAATTTTCTTCAGAAAAGAAAGATAGTAAAAGTAGTCAAAAGAATCAATCAAAAGTTTTTATCCAGATTAAAATGTCAAAGAACTTGATATTGACGAAGAATAGAAATAAAACCTCCTAAATGATGCAGATAGACTTACTTTCTTATGCATATAATAATATAAGCGTTTTAAAGTAAAAAAAACATACATCGTTTTTTTAAGATTTGCATAATACTTCAAGTTCTGTGTAATTAGCGGCTATTTGCATTAGTTAAAGCATTGATCTTAAAACATAGTTGGGCCCATGAATTTTTATGTTACGTATTTTTTTGTTGCGACGTACAGTCAATATGCAAGGCTTTTGAATCCACCACTTTAATGTACTAACCGAACAACAATTAAGTTGTGGTGCTTAAGCAACCCACACTGAACTATTGTTTCATGTGAAACTTTGGAATATTAATTATACTATATTTGTCTTGTATTATTGGATTAGTAACCGATTGGCAGTACATTAATATGTGAATATCATGACTTGTTGAAGCCTATATAATGACATACTAAATGTTGCAATAGACTTTTGCCTAATGATATACTGATATTTTATCTTCCTTCCAATCCCTCTCTCTTCTTTGCTGTTCTGCGTTAGCAACATTCACAAGAGCTATGCTGAAAGTTTTGATTTGTCAAGCTAACTGTGTACATCATAAATCTATGAGTAAAAAAGTAGCCAACTGACATATATCAGCTTTGAACTTTGTTCGTTGCGTATGGATATATGTAAATATATATTGCACAAATATATGCAACAGGCACAAATCTTGAAAGACAACAAGGTGAAATTTGAGTATAGAATCAAATGCCTTTCCATGTGATTCTTAGTTATAGACTTCCCAACGAGTGTTGTGATGTCACAGTTCAGAACACATCAAATATGGCAATGCTTAAGTGGAAATTTTTTCATGTAACACTACACAACTTATTATGCTACAAAAGTAAAGATGAACATGAAGCCAGCGAGTTACAAATAACTTCTTCAAAATCATTACATGCTAGCTGTGTACATCATAAATCTATGAGTAAATAAGTAGCCAACTGACATATATCTGCTTTGAACTTTGTTGGTTGCTTATGGATATATGTAAATATATTTTGCACAAATATATGCAACAGGCACAAATCTTGAAAGACAACAAGGTGAAATGTGAGTATAAAATCAAATGTCTTTCCATGTGATTCTTAGTTATAGGCTTTCCAACGAGTATTGTGATGACACAGTTCAGAACCCACATCAAATATAGCAATGCTTAAGTGGAAAATTTTTCATATAACACTACACAACTGATTATGCTACAAAAGTAAAGATGAACATGAAGCCAGCGAGTTACAAATAACTTCTTCAAAATCATTACATCCCCAATACTAGTCAATTAGGTATGCAAGGCAATGAAGATAAGGTAAATAAAAGTATTCACTTCTATTTTTGACAAATAGATTGGTAACTTCTTTGAAATCATTACATCCCTAATACTAGAGTCTGACCCACCTATCTCAATTAGGTATGCTAGGCAATGAAGACAAGGTAAATAAAAGTATTCACTTCTATTTCTGACAAATAGATTGGCAACTTCTACAACACAGTGTGAACAAATATAATCATGTGAAGAAAATAATGGTAATGTAATCAAATAGTTATACATACCAGGAAGAAATGCAAGTATACCAAGCGTCAAGAGGCCATATGCTTGGGATCGCTCACCTTCCATATGGCCTGTAAAGATGAAGCATGATAGAATAAGGAGGAGCATCCCCAGAGAAAGAAGAAAAAGTGCAAGGGCAAGTGATCTCCATGGAACTCTATCAAGGGCCCTCGGGTTGTAGGTAAAACGAAGGTCTTCTTCCTTTTGCATTCCATCGTCATCATAATCATCAACGGGAAGAGGAGAGTATTTAACTGGACGTCTTGATGCCATGATATCCTTCTGCTCAGATGTTTTCCTTTACAGATATGACTACATAAAGCAATACCAGCAAACAATAATTAAATTAACTGAAAATAAAACCAATATACAATTTAAAATACAACAAATGCAGACCTGATCATTATTTTGAAAAACAAGGCATCAATAATTCAATTTGAAATAATATGAGATAATAAGAAATCTGACATCA
Organism: Costus lasius; assembly: GCA_027563935.2. NCBI lineage: Eukaryota > Viridiplantae > Streptophyta > Magnoliopsida > Zingiberales > Costaceae > Costus > Costus lasius. Next base: position 71,531,217 of record CM050452.1, read on the forward strand.
TTAGAGCATCAGGAACATGGACACAATAATTACATTCTTGTTCAAGAAAGGGCTCATGTCAACAAAAAAGTACCTTCCCACATTGAAAACTAGAAAAACTAATTTAGTATCATAGCACTTGAAAAATATACACCATTAGCGGAGAAAATTGGCCTTATGTTACATGTACATTTCATACAAAAACCAGAACATAGTATAAATATAAAAAATTACTACATCAAAATTAAGAAAACAACCCCTGAAATAAGCATTGGAGAAAACTATAAGGGAGAACTGATTAAAGTTCACTACAACAGATCCACCAATTCAACAGTTCAGATGACAGAGAATGGAGTGGACTTCTTTGGAAGGGTTTCTATTGTTAGGAACCCGAGGAATTTTAAAATTTTATTAGAGTAAAGCGGATGCAATTCCCCGAAATAAGTCAGTCCCAAAAATCCAAAAGATCGAGTCATACGAGAGAGTCGACACGATGAGAAGAGATAAATACCTAGAGTGATTGGGAAGAAGCAATATGTAGGTGCCCAAGTGTGCGCCTTACAGTCTTGCACACAACCGATCTTTGAGTCTTCTTCCACGCCCAGTGCTAACCTTAGGAAAAAGATCCACGCCTTTGGGAGAGTTTCATGATTACTTACGCCACCCACAAGATGAAGGAAGAGAGGAAGCTGCCTGGTCTTCCAACACTTGCGCCAAGGGAAGTGGTGAAGAAAGCTTGCGGCCTTGAAGGAGGAGGATGCGCCACTCGATGTCCTTGCTTTCACCCCTTTGCTTGTTCACGCCAAGATCAGAATTAGCAATATACACTCATATTGGTGAGGCCTGAAGTAGTAAGGCCTACCTAGAGGAGACAGGAACAAAAATATTAACCCTTGTGTTAGGATGTGTATACAGGTTGTCCACTGAGGTGCAATAGACCTTGACACGTTGTGTATCCTTGGGTTAGGCCCGAGGGTTTGAGGAGCACATCGTGGCACAATGCCCTAGTAGTGCATTGAGCAAAACCCTAGGTGGGGGTATTGTATGCTCATAGGACGTGCGTGCACATCTTGGCATGCAACATAGAGACTGCGGGGGAGCATTGCTCAACCCCTGAAGAGCCTTGGAGTGCAACGGGAGCATGTACACCAAAGCGCAGGATATGTTGAAGACGGGGGCACATGCGAGCCTCGAACCCAAGACCCAGTGAAGTGTCAGAGACCTATATGTTCATGGGGACAGTCCCAGCATGCGGGTAATGCGGGTAATGCTGATGATTAGAGGAGGCGTCTACTTATTGAATTGAAGTCCCTTCCCTTATTTCATTGCTTGGCACACCATGGAGTCAAGTAGTGGGCGGTTACATCATGTAGCCGAAAATAACAATTGGCTAAAGAGGGGATTTCAGCCAAGGCAAGTTGCACAAGAATCATCACACAACTTCATTTTTCTTCCTCGAGTGTTCCGGCCACCTTGAGGATGACTTGAGGACTTCCTTCTTATTCTCCTTCCATCTCTGGCAAGAGCACATCACCGGCGGTTACTTGTGAAGAACAAGAAGAGGAGACTTGGCTAGAGGTTAGCTGAGGATTAAAGAAGGCTAGCATCGGCTTGACCAAGCTTATCTCCTACAAACTTCATCTTCTCCGGCGAGTTGTGAATTCATTTTTGAATTCATAGGTACTTATCTATTGTATTATAGAACTTTGTATTACTCTGGATGCTAGAAGTTGGCGTACGGCCGACTAGAGGTTTTCTGTTATCATCTTATTTGTTGAGTAGTTGATAACTTTCCTCTATGTGTGATTCTTCATCGTGGTTTAATTGTTCTTTGTGATCGGCGCATATATCTTATGAGTGTGGCCAAATGTGGTTGAGTCTTGTGCTTGCTAAAGTGTATGGTGCATATGTCTAGTACATCATTGTTTTAAGCTAGTGCGCCTAGAACTGTTTAGGGGTTTTCATGTGTGTATAACTCGCATAAGTATAGTGCGAGGGTTTCTTTGCTCAGGGTGCATACTTTGAGTGTGCAAAGAGGTTGGGCATGCGTGCTAAACCCAATCCGCCACTCAAGTAATATAGTTTCGCATAAGTGACAAGTGATTTCCATGCACCCAAGTGAAAGGGGACCAGGAAAGCACTAGTCCACGGCAGGTGTAGCATAGCACACGACTGAGATAGTGGGGGCGCAATATTTGATCAAAGGGCATAGAGTTGACAGTGATATTAGTCTGGGCACGATTACAGTGAGTGGGGGTTAAGTAAAAGCCAAAACAATTCCGCAATGCAAATTGGTGTATTGACTATTGAGAGGCTGGTGAGTTTCACGCCATCACATTACTGGTTTTTCCTATTGTGAAAAATTGGGTGTGCTAGTTAGGGCATGGAGAAGGAAAGATTCTAAGGCCTTTCCAAGAATTTCATGCATCATACCATATTAGCTAAAGCCTTGCTAAGCAAAGCCATCAGCCATATGTGCCCCAATGGTTGCCTAAATAAGCAAACCTTCCATGCATGCGCCTAGACTTTGTCAAAGCACCATGAAGGATTGACTAATAAGGCATGGGCGCCACTCCTAATCCAATTAGGAGTCTAAGCATGCCAAGTTGCAGCCACATGCACCCAAAGGACTTTCTTTAATGTTGTGTTTTCTTGGAAGGAATTCATAGAGGAAAGAAGCACTTTTCCCTTCTTTCTGTTATAAATTCCTTTCAAGGAAACACAGCCTAAAAGAAATCTTTCCCTTTATGCGATTTGACAAAATTTAATCACCAAGTGGGCTTCCTAACGTGGCATTAGTCACCACATCCTAATCCCATTAGGATTGCATGTGCCCAGGGATTAGGATTGCATGTGCCCCAATCAGCCCCATGGGCCCAATACCTTCCAAAAGAAGCCTCATGCGATTAGATCATGTCAAAGGCAATTAGGATTTGTTTAATATAGCATTAAACATCAAATCCTATTCTTATTAAGCCTTTAGCCCAAATCCTAATCCAATTAAGACTCATAGGCGCCAATCCTTTTTCCCTCACTTATTGGTAAGCTCCATCACTTAAATAAATATAAGTAATGGACCATGCAAACTTCATTAAATAAGTTGATTAAGCCAATGGACTTAATCCGATGCAACTTCAGATAAATACGATTGACCATGGTTGACTCGGAGTCAACCTGCCAAAAGTAAAATTTAAGCTCCAATATGTTTCTTCTATCTCATCAGCACATTCACGGACGGATTCTCCCAAATAGATCCGAGTTATGAAAAAACTCGATCACAAGGCTACTCGATTAATACGAGAACTCAAGTATCAAGATGTGTAACTCTGTAGGTTTCTTTGGCGTTGGCAGTGATGAACTCAGGTCATCACAAGCAATGAGTGACACCTAACAGTGCATCACTACTACTTAAGTCTTTGGAATGAATATCATCATCACCATCCTCATCATCGCAACAAGATATCCATGCATTATAGTCCCTTTTCCAAACTGACTTCTGATTGGACAAAATATGTCATCACTTTGTTTATACTCAATCTTATAGTCATAACTAAATCAGGTTTTCACTAGATATCAAATTTCCCTCAGAAGTGGGCAAATTCTATGTTTGTCTATTGATCTACTCATATGGGTCATGATATACCCAATGACAACCGTTATAACCTCCTAACTACGATGAGGTGTTAGATTATATCAAAATATATCTCTAACTATATAAAAGAATCAAAGACCTCAAGTCAAGGGATCAATACATCTCTTGTTACTTGTGAGGTTAACTCATGAAAGTTAGAGCCTCTCAACAAGTCAGTCCAATATAACCACTACTAATATACTCATATGTCTGCGTTAGTACCACGTGCCTAACGAGCCTATATACTAGTCTCACATGTACCAAAGTTATCCTTACCCACTCAGGTACTTGACTAGGGACTCAGGTACTTGACTAGGGGCATAAGTTTGAACCCAAATAAATATATGTCCATGGACATTATCATTTGCAAATGTACAAAAGACGCAAATATAAATATAACATAATAATAACAATGCTAGAATGATATATATAGAATATGAATATCAAGTATTATAATAGAAGAACTAACAATGGGTCATAGGGTATAAACACTAACATCTATAACTTTGTACGAAGTATTTTATATAAAGCTGCATTTGTTGCATCAATGGTCAAGACAAAAGGAATAGACATGTTCAGAACATGCCGACAACCAAAATGGAGAAGGTAGATGGTGTTTGCTACAAATAAAATAAGGCTTTATACATGTTTGGTCCTCCTTTTTAACCGACGTGTACCTAGAAGGGAAAAGAGGAGGAAAAGAAACGAGGTTCACTTTTCCTTAGTTTCCTTGAATGGAAAAAAAAATAGAAGAAAAAACACCCCTTTTCCCCTCATTTAGTTCCATCTGAATTAGGCAAAAACAAAGTGACATTTTTTTGTTCAATTTAATTTCTCATTCCTTAATTATTTTTCCTTTCATACACATTATTTCTCCCTCTAAGAAGCATAGTGTTATTGTCTTCTATAAATTGACCAAGATCAACCGGTCTCCACCTATATCCATCTTTTTCTTAGATCTAGTATAATGAAATATCTTCTCCTGTTTTCACAACAATAGTATGTGTTGAAGCAATTGAATTAGTCAATTTAGGAATTATCAAGCCAACATGACACAAAAATTCATCACACAATACGATCATCTAAAAATTAATAAATTTTCAAGCCAACAAAAAAAAGTAGTTTATGCAATAATTTTATATTATTTTCAAGCTAATCCAGATAACACTAAGCATTGGTGTATATCAGAAACACAATTTTCAGCATTAAAATAGCTGCAACCACCACCAGAATCATTAGGAATTGCAAGCTGAAGCCAAACATAAGAGATCATCATGAATCTACAAATATGTTGTGTTGCAATACTTTAAGGTTATAAATGAGATATCCATCTTACAACCACGAGATAAAAAAGGGAAAATTGTTGTTGTAATTCATTCAAAAAGTTGGCAAATATTTTTGAGAAATCCAAGTAAAGGAGACCATTAGATATCCATATAAAAGAGAAAAAAGGAACCTACAAAACAATCAACGAAATGACCAGCGAAACAAAAGAAAGAGGGGTAGGGGACAAAGGAAGATTAAGGAGGGTGTGAGAAAGCATACCTGCCCAAAGAAAGGGCAGCGGCTAGCGACACCGCTAGGGCACCTGATCTCGATCGCAAGGGTTGCACAGGTACGGCGAATTGTCACTACTACAAGCTGCCGAAAGGATCCGATCCAACACTGCACATAAGATAAAGAAAAGAGTGACCAAATTGAAATGTTAAGGAACCCTAAATTGTTATATATAGGGGCCAATTATATATCAAAACATTACTTTAAACAACAATTTCCCAGCTTATAATTTTGAATTGAGATTTCATTTTTTTATTTACTTTAAAATATTCATTGTTAAGTGGCTACAAGAGAAGCCATGAGGTACCAAAATGTAAAATAAAAACAAATTTATGATTAAACACATTCACAAAATATTAATCTCATATACCATTTTTATATATTTTTAAATCTATGTATCTTCGGACCAAATTTGGTTGCAAAACTAATTATGTTCACTTATAACATGAATTATATTAATTTTATTAATTTGGTTGCAATATATCTCATCTCTTTTTGTACACTCCAAAACATTTTTCAATAACACTTCTAAGAGAGGAGTGTCTTATTAAAAAAATAATTTAAGCCATTGAGGTGGTTGCCCTTGTTGAAATTCATGAAGATAGTATCTGACTCCTCTATATGGGCCAAGGTACCCACTCATTTGTAAGTATCCAACATCAACTAAATAATATTTTCTTATAAATTTCACATTTAATTATAATTAACAATTATATTAACTTAATAAAATAAATTATAATGGCGTACCTAGAAGAGGTTGCGGAAAGAATGGTGTATTTACTGCTCTTGACAAAATACGAGTATCATGAGCAAAACCTTCAATTACAGCTAGTACATAAGTGAATTTCATATCAAAGTTATATACTGCTAAGATATTTTGGGTTGGTGACCTTTTCTTCCTACAAATCGCAATTAATCATGAAGTGGTACAACTGCATCTATATGTATAGTTAGGGTTTGATCAAGCGAAAATCAACTTCATTAGAAAGAAAGAGGTAATAAATATACAAGCTGTAACGGGTATTGGATATTAAACCAAAACCCAATAAAAGGAAATAACTATAAGCAAGATAAACTCTAACATCTAACACTCCCCCTCAAGCTGGAGCGAAAATATTTGTTAACTTCAGCTTATCACAGAGTTTTCGAAGTCTAACAAAACTCAAAGATTTTGTAAAGATATCAGCAACTTGTTCTTCAGACTTGATATATGGAGTGTTAATAACGTTGTTAGTGATGGACTCCTCGATGAAATGACAATTCACTTCAATGTGTTTGGTTCGTTCATGGAAAACAGGATTGTTTGTAATGAAGATAGTTGTCTGGTTATCACAAAACATATTCATTGGACTTAAATACTTCAGCCCATATTCTTGTATAAAATTTTTTAGCTATAGCATCTCACAAACTGTTTGAGCCATCGCTCTGTATTCAGCTTTACAACTTGACCTGGCAACTACACTTTCTTTCTTACTTCGCCAAGTGACTAGATTCCCACCAAGATAAGTGCAAAATCCAGAAATAGATTTCCTATCATCAACATTTCCAGCATAGTCAACATCAGAATATGCCTCAATATGATTATGTCCATTTTTGTTGTATAGTAAACCTTTTCCGGGAGCACTCTTGATGTACTGAAGAATTCGAACAGCAGCTTCCCAATGACATTGCTTTGGTTTTTGCATAAATTGACTAACAATTCCACTGCATGAGATATATCAGGTCGAGTGACAGTAAGATAATTAAGTTTGCCAATAAGACGTCTGTATTTTGTGACATCAATATATACAGAGTCCTCATTGTCACTATATTTCTGGTTTAGGACAAGAGGTGAATCTACAGGCTTGCAATCACTTAAACCAGTTTCTGCAAGAAGATCCACAACATATTTTCTTTGTGATAAAAACAGGCAATTCTGCTAATATGCAATTTCAATTCCCAAAAAATATCTTGGTTTTCCCAAATCTTTGATAACGAAATGTGATTGTAAGTGGGACTTGATTTGATTAATACCACTTATATCACTACCGGTGAGTAACATGTCATCAACATAAACAGCTAGTATGATAACTCCAGCATCTGATTGACGTATAAAGATAGAATTATCAGCCCGACTATGACAAAAGTTAGCTGATATCATTATCTGAGAGAGTTTATGAAACCAGGCCCGTGGACTCTGCTTAAGGCCATAAATGGACTTATATAGTTTGCAAACCATCTTCCCCTGAGCAACATACCCTGGAGGTTGCTCCATATAAACATCCTCAAAAAGATCACCATAGAGGAAGGCATTAGTGACATCCATTTGATGGAGTGGCCAATCACTGTTAACAGCCACAGATAATAGAGTCCGAACAGAATTGAGACGGGCCACGGGGGAAAAGGTATCAATATAATCAATCCCATAAATCTGAGAATAACCCGTAGCAACTAGGCGAGCCTTATGGTGAGCAATAGAACCATCGGGGTTATACTTAATCGTGTACACCCAACGACATGGAACAATCCGAGCACCAAGAGGAGGAACCAATGACCATGTCTGGCGAGACTGTAAGGCAGCGATTTCAACATCCATAGCTTGCTTCCACTCAGGAATGATTATAGCCTGTAAATGAGAACGTGGCAGAGAAATAGAGGAAAGGGCAACAGAGAAGGCCCGATAACGAGGAGATAACTGAGTAAAGGAAACATAATCAAAGAGAGGGTACCGAGGGGCTGTACGGCGTCCTTTTCTTAACGCGATAGGAAGATCAGCATCAAGATCGGCATACGAAGAAGGAGCGGCAGGAGGGGGGCGCGGGCGTCGGCTATAGACCTGTAAGGGAACAGTCGAAGCATCCGACGAAGGACTGTGAGCTGGAAGAAGAAGAAGAGGAACAGGAAGACAAACGGGAGAAACAGGAGACTCCAGACCGGACGAAGAAGACAAGGTAAAGAAAGATTGAGACTCATCAAAAGTCACATCCATGCTAACAAAAGTACGACCAGAACTCGAGTTAAAACAACGGTACCCCTTTTGAGTTCGAGAATAGCCAACGAAAACACGAGTAGCACGAGGGCTCAACTTATCAATGCCAGGAGAGAAAACATGAATATAACACAAACATCCAAACACACGAGGGGTAAGGGAAAACGGAACCTTGGATGGAAAAAGAAGAGAAAAAGGAGAGTCACCAGCAAGAACAGGCGTACGAACTCGATTAATGAGAAAGGAAGCTGTAAGGACAGCATCAGGCCAAAAGGAGTGAGGAACCTGCATGTGAAAAAGAAGAGTCCGAGCAACATCAAGCAAGTGCTGATTCTTGCGTTCAGCAATGCCATTCTGTGCCGAGGTATAGCTACACCTAGTTTGATGTACAATGCCATGAGACTGACAAAAAGAGGTAAATTGAGCACTATTATACTCGAGGGCATTATCAAAACGCAATTGTTTGATAGAAATATCAAATTGAGTTTTTATTTCAGCATAAAACTTGCAAAATACATCAAAAAGTTCCGACCGTTTCGTCAAAATGTAACACCAACACATACGAGAGAAGTCATCGATAAAAGTAACAAAATATTTGTGACCCTCACGACCAGGAACCGAACTAGGTCCCCAAATATCATAATGTATAAGAGTAAAGGGAAGCAGACTTCTAGTGGTGGACTGACGAGGCAACGAAATGCGATGATGTTTGCCAAGTTGACAAGCATCACCGGTGAAACGCAGTGGAGACGGCAACGACAAGAATTGTTGTAGGCGAGTGGGTGAAAGGTGACCAAGACGACAATGCCACTGGAAGGGAGAGACCACAGTAGATGAGAATGCACGAGGAGGCGTTGAGGATGTAGACACCACCACATCTAGGCCCTCCACCAATCGTCTTCTTCGTCTTTAGATCCTGAAAAAGACAATGAGAAGAAAGAAAGGTGACACTGCTATTGCATTGTTGTGTAAAAGCACGAATGGAAAATAAATTGACAGGAAATTGAGGAATATATAAAACATTAGAAAGAACAACTGTAGTGGAAATAGGAACTATCCCAACACCACGAACAGGAACCAAAAAACCATCGGCAATGGAAACAGGAGCATAAGAGCCCTCAGTAGACAAGGAAACAAATAGTCGTGATTATTTGTCATATGAGTAGAGACACCGGAATCAATAATCCAAGTGTTGCCAGAGGAAGAAGCTATACCCGATCCCGGAGTAGAAGAAGCTATGAAGGTAGAAGGTCCTGCGTTACTAGTAGAAGCAGACTGGAGCAATCGATCATACTCCTCTGTGGATATAGTAACAGTCTTGTCCACACTTGAACTATGACTAGTGGCCGAAGGAATAGAGTCAGTAGCCACCTGGGCCTGAAGACGACCAAATTTCTGCCAACAACGATCTGGAGTATGGTTGGTATGCCCACAATGAGAAACACGGCGAGAAGATGCGACCATGACCCCCGGCCCCGACTAGGTACACAACCTCGGCCTCCCATGTAAGGAGCACATGGAACTGCCAGAGCACTGGGCGTGTCCTTGGGTTGGGAGGACCCAGAGATACGTAAGAGACGAGAGAATGCAGCCTGAAGGGTGGTAATAGTAGAGTCCACAAGTAACTGAGAGCCAAGAGCAGAGTACTAAGAATTAAGAGACGACAAATATTTGGCTACTAGAAACTCCTGCCGTTGTTGAAGAACAACCTCCATATTATAGAGGGAGGATGATACTGGCATAGTTCATCCCATTTTCCTTATAATAAAGCATAATACTCTTGTGGCGTTCGATCTTCTTGCTGCATATTGATGATCTCATAAAAACGAAGAATATGACTGAGATTTTGTTTGGGAGCATAACTATTGTTCAGAAACTCCCATGCCGCTTTAGTAGACTTGTGGTACATAACCGTAGGTGCAATTTTGTGATCCATGCTATAAAGTAAAAGATTTAGCACAACCATATCAGATCGGCGCCAAAATTCATAAGATGAGTCCGTAGAAAGGGGAGCAGCGTGTGTGAGGTGATGCTCCTTGCCGTGAGATCCCAAATAAAGACGTACGGATTGAGACCACAAAGGAAAGTTAGTGCCATCAAACTTTACAATAGTGGCTCCAAGAAGAGAGTCAGATTTGATCTTAGTACTAGAAGTAATAGGATCCATCTGAAATAAGGGCACGGCACTAAAAAAAATCTCACATAAACGCAAGGAGCAAAGAGAGCACAGTAAAAGGCTACTGCTCCATAATACTATAATAGAGTATCACGCTAGCATGGCATTGGAATAATATCGTCCGAATAGAAAGATACCAATAAAACCAATACCGTATAAGAGGAAAAAAAAACTTCTCCAGGGAGGAAGGTTGCTAGCGGCAGAATCGTGGCAAAGGCTGGGAGAATCGGCTGGATGTAAGCGGCGACAATATAGATGAAGAAGCAACTGGTGGCTGGATGTAACTGTACGTAAGCGGCGACAAGATAGATGTAGGCTGGATGTTTGTTGTGGCTGGCGGCTGGTGGCTGGCGGTTGGCAGCGGCGGAAGGAAGAAGCAGCTTGAACAACTTGATGCTAGCGGCAGGATGAGGCGGAAGGAATAAGCGGGCGGAAGGGTGGAGAGATGAAGATCAACCAGATGAAGGAGGCGGAAGGGAGAGGAGGGTGGAGAGGAAGGCTCTGATACCAAGTTAGGGTTTGATCAAGCGAAAATCAATTTCATTAGAAAGGAAGAGGTAATAAATATACAAGCCTAACGGGTATTGGATATTAAACCAAAACCCAATAAAAGTAAATAACTATAAGCAAGATAAACTCTAACATCTAACATGTATATCATCAAGTGCTCCAATACATTCCTATAAAAATTAAACAAAATGATTAGAATAATTTATCACCAAAATATATCATACATAATATAAATTATCATTAATTACCTTAAAATGAGGTATATAATGATCATCCCTTAATATCTGAATTGGAATGTCTTGAAGCCCATTACTAGAAGGCCTTATCAAATCTTTTAAAAGCTTACACATTGATTTCAACACTTCATGAATGACTTTGCTTATAGTTTCACCTGAATTTTGAAATATTTCTTATACCTGTCTGTTCGAAGCACCTTGAGCTAATGTATACATGAAAAAGCCAACCTTTTCAATAATTGACTTTGCTTATAGTTTCACCTTTCAGGGTGGCCCTCTACTATTTCTCGCATCCATCTTATACCGGAATACTCAACTGTCATGCAAGGTGTTTTGTCTATAGATATTAAGTAGCATTCTTCAATTGCAACACTTGTATAGCGAACTATATCCCAAAAGTTAGCACTCGAATTTTCAACATCCACAATATCTTCAATTCCTAGTTAAGATTCAGTCTCACTGCTCCCATTGTTTTCAGGATCCATATATACAAAAATCACATATGTAAGACTTGATCACAAACTAATTAGAAGGTTCAAATAAGCATCAAACATTAAAAAAAAACTATTCATTACTAAGTATCACATTAAGTTCCTGGTAAATTATCATTTCAATACTTCAACCAAGCTAACCAAAAACTAACATCCAACTAACCATACAAATTATTACTTATATATCTCAATCAAGCAAAATGAAAATTAAGTAAATGTTTGCATATATAAGCAATACAACATTAACTAACTAAATGTTCATACAAACCAACTAAACTATTCAAACAACCAAATGTTCATAACCAATACAACATCAAGTTCTACTTCATACAAACTCAATGTTCATAACCAAACAAATATTCAAATAAGCAAAAACAACCAAAATAAGCATCTCGTACTTGCCACAACCAAGACTATTTTCTTGCTTCTTCATAGTGGTAATTCAACCAAGATATTTTTGCTTCAAGGGTATTCAGTTCTTACCATACAGCTCTTTTTGTCTTTTGTTCTAATAGTTTTGTTGCAAAATTAAAGAACTAAATATTTTGTAATACTTTTAGAATAGTTTGCAGCTCTCTTACAACTTCACGAACGCTACACCCTAAAGACTAGTATCTTCTTTTCAATGATTGTTCTTTGTTGAATTGAATTATTCAACATGTGTATATCTTCCTTTAATTCATTTGTCGACTCTTTGTTTTTCTTTTACCACTCTTGGTGATGGTATTGTAGTACATCCATCGGCATGTATGTAAGATCATCCACTCTTATTTCTTCATCACTCTCATGTAGCGGGTGTGATACAACATTCTCATATATATCATTTTTCTTCTCAATAAAAATTAAGAAAAAAATTCTTATCTATTGCGGTAATTTTTTTTTTTTTTTTTTTGATATAGGCAAGTTAAGTACTAATGGCGAGGTTTGACCCCAAGACTTAAAAACAACTAAGGTCCTTACTAGTTGAACTAATTGACACTCATATAATTTAATAATACAAAAATAAAAACTATACATACATGATCATAAAAAGGTAATAAACATGTAAATACACCTTTTTTGTTTTCCTTAGTTTTTTTAAGCAGTCCTTGGGTACCAGTTAACACCTCTGAATGTCATTATAAAGCAACGTACCTACTTCGTATTAGAGATGTACATGTTTAGCTCAGTTGGCATGCATCCTACAAATCTAAGCACGTCTAAGAAGGCCACTTCTCAATTCACACCGACCAAATAATTTGTTGTGCCATTTATTTGTTCTACCAATTAGCAAAGCTAGATCTAGCAATTAATAATATCAGTTATCTTCTAGAATTGGTCAACTGATATGAATGTAAAGAGATGGAGCAAATAAGTGAGGCAGGATCTAGATTGGGGCAAGCGAATGCACCTAAAAGCAAATGATGGAGCAAAGAGTGAGGCAGGATTCGACCAAGAGATGAGCAGACGATGGCGATTAGGGCAGGCGAACGCAACCAAAAGCCGGCGATGGAGCAGGCAACGGCGAGCGCGAGAGGTGGAGCCGACGGGTTTGAGGGGTTAGGCGATGTAGATGACGGTGAAGACGCTCGGCGAGGATCCCCTCGATGGAGCAGGCGCAGGCAGTGGCGGCGAGCTCGACTGTTGGAGACGACGACCGAGAGGATTAGGGTTTTGGCGATGGAGGAGAAAGGGGTTGGGCGATGCAAGGGTCGGGGGCCTAGTGGGTCGAGCGGATCTATAGCTATTTTTTTCCAACTCGCGCGGGTGAGCGCTTCAGCAGGCGCGAGAAGCGGGTCCACCAGCTTGTCCAATACAGTATAATTTCTCTGGCTGAACCTGATAAGCTGGTTCTGAAACGCTCTTATTTGTCAAAATCAACATGACCCGTCCGCAGAAGCAGACTACCCACAGCCCCAAATGGGGCCCTAAAGTTGGAAAGACTTGAGTTACGGTTCGGTTGGAAGAATTCGAAGAGGAAACTGACGAACGATTGACAACAGTGGTTAATAGATTAAGGAGATAATATAAAACACAAAGAGGTGGGCGACGGGCCAGGATTTTAAAAGGAATCGATATTTTACTTTTCAAAAAGATTACAAAAAAAAAAAAGCAACAATGAAAGTGCTGTAGGCGACTCAACAGCCACACAGGTAATCTCTACTTCATTTTATCTTCTCCTCTATCCATTCTTGAACGGAGATCACTCAGTAAAAACAATACCACTCTTAGAAGAAAGAAAAAAATAACTCTAATAAACAAATCACCGAGAAAAAACTTCAGTTAAATAAATAACATTGATGTAGAAGATAACTCCAGATAAACAAATAACACATTGACCAAGAAAACAATTCCGGTTAAACAAATAACACATAACACATTGTCCTTGAGGTTGTCTTCCTTCTGCGGTTAATTGCATGAAGGAAATCCATGTTCATATTGCATCTAAGATAATAATGATCGAGGTAATGCAGTCGTTATGCTTGCAATTATTTGTATTTGATAAGTAAATCACCAGAAAATTCTATGGTAATTATTTTTTCTTTGCTTTCTCATATTTATCAAAATTGTATTTATATTTAATTCATATTAAATAGAAGTGATATTTAATATTTTTTTCTCATTTTATAGTATTTATATACCATGAATGTAAAAAATAGGATTGGGTTATATATATCACTTATAGTGTGTTTAGTAGAAAGGAAAGGAGGAGGGAATGGATGGAAAGTTGGAAGAAGAGCTATAAAAATCATGTTTAGTAGGACGGATGGAAATAAGAAAGAAAAATGAGAAGGAAAATAGCTCTATTTGCATTCCGCCCAAATTGGGCAAAAAATCAGACGAAAAGTTGGATTTGCCCTTCTCATTCCTATTTTCACCCTTTTCTTTTTTATGCTCACTCTCCTTCTCGTGCTTTTCTTGCAATCTTCTTCATCATCGTTGTCATCGCCATCGTCATTGCCATTGTCGTCATCATCGTCACCATCATCGCCTCTTATCTCTCGTCACCGCCATTTCATCGTCACCTCTCGTCGTCGTCATCGACATAAAAATAAAAAAAAATAGAATATATTTATCAATCTTTCTAACTTTCTTTCCTTCTAAATAAACATAATGATAGAAAATTTTATTATTTTCTTTCTTCTTTATTTTCTCTTCTTTCTTACTTTTTTTTCCTTTTAATTTTCTTTCTTTCCTATTAAACACAGCATTAAAATCAATCATTAAAACTTTCCTTTCATTTAAAGAAATAGATGGAAGGAAAATATTATCTTTTTCCTTTTTTTTCTTGCTAATTTTCTTTATTTTCTATTTTCTTTTCATACCACGAAATAAAGGGAAAGAGAAATAGGTCCACACGAGGCGAGATGCATCAGCAGATGGCTTCGTCTCCCTCAACGGTTTCTTTAGTGGACAAATCAGCCAGCGGACCATGCAGAGGTCTTCAAAGCAGCGGTGTCGAGGGAGTTCAGCGCAGCGGACGCGGAGCGGCTTCGACGACGCCTTTTCCCTATAAAAGTCCGACCAGCGAATGAAGCAAGGGAAGGGAGGTTCCGAGAGAAGAGAACCTACAAGCTTTGAGAGAGAAGGGGAGGCGAGATCCAGAGAGAGAGATCAGCTCCTTCCAGAGGCGAGTGTTGAGTGAGATTCGTGAAGAAGAGAGCTTCTTCACACAGGCGATGAAGAGAGCTTCGTCCCCACGAGCCGGCGATCGTCACCCCGTTCAAGTGTAAACGACGAGAGGGAGAGGGGTTTTTATGTATCTATTTGAGAAGTAATAGAGAAAATTTCCCCAGGAAACCTGTGTTGAGTTTTCCGACAAAATTCCCCTATGCTTCAGCATCTTCCGGCTTTCTCCTTCACCATCTCCGGCAACAAGATCAGACAGCTTCCGGCGACGAGGCTGAGGGCGAGGCTCGAGGATCCTCCCCTGCCGCACGCCTCATCCCTTCCTACTCCGATCCAGCAGCAAACGTGGTGGCATTTGTGTGAGCTCGGCTGAGCTTTATGCGCGGACGCGAGAACGCAGTCGAGCATTCGAATGGAGGCAAGTCAACGAGAAGTCAAAATTGAATGTAAATTCAAAAAACAATAACATGGGCAAAAGAACTAGAAACGATTTTTATCAACAGTAGTAGCAATAAAAAAAAAACCATTCTTCTAAATTTGGTGTAATCTAAACTCCATGTCTCCATGTTACATTTGCCCGGCTGAAGACAATGATCTAACCATCAATTTATTTGAATGAACACACAACAATGTAAATAACATGACCCTTCGTACATTTCTAGGGCCATATCGCAGTTGTTGATTTCACATGATAATATTATAATTTCATTTATCTAAATTTATGACGTAGCAACTACACGAACCTACAGATCAATGCAATGTTCTCTGTAATAAAAATCAGCAGCAAGCAATGCAGAAAGATCGCCGTTGGCATGCATATCCTGTGATACCGGGCATTCGAAGCGGCTGAGTTGAACTAGTAAATCTAAATTGCAGATCTTTGATTGGCATTCTTTCAAGCTTGCTTCCTTAATAGATTGAACAGTGAAACACAGTTCTGCGAACTTCCTTGTTTCACTTCACTTGTCTTCTCTCTAGTATCCTGTGAATTGATTATAAATTTCAACAATAACAAGCAGTTAGAGCATGCACAAGAAATCAAACTTACTATATCCAACAAAGTAAATTGGTAATGAAAATGCAGTAGATTCTTTTTTTTGATTGCTTGTGCATACCACAAACTTAATGAAACTTTGATCATATGAAGCACGTACTGAAATGAATGTGGTTAATGATTTCAATAAAAAAGTAATTCTTTCAAAACTCAGAATGAAATTTTGGGTACAAACCATATTAGCAACCTCCATATCAAGAACACTCAATTCCTTCAGAAGCATGGCTGATGCTGGAAGTAACTTCCTACAGGAGTGTCAAAACGACATGTATCTCTCAGTTTGGTGTTTATGCAGTAAAATTTATTTTGAAGGTAAAGTTAAAAATACGGTAAAACTTATAGTCAAACGAATCACTTTGGAACATCTTTAGAAAATTTTCAATATCTTAATAAAAGACAATAACAGAGAAAAGAAAGAAATAAACAACATCAGCATTGCCGCATCACATTTGCTTCAGAATGAGTACAACTGGAGGTCAGCCTGTACTGCATCACAGTTTGTGTAGAAAAAATAGTCAGCTAACTCGTCCATTTTACATTGTTGAACTACAATGTTATGATGATTCATGCTTGGTGAAGTGCAGAGTAGATATGATGCTCCCGCTATATTCCACAATTATCCATAATTTATGTGGATGGCAAGCCAATTCAAGTAGTTTGGAAGACCTCTAACAATATGACAAGAAAACACAGAGATGCAGCGCCAAGCTGGGTTATACTACAATTTACCCTTCCAACTCAAGCTAATTTAGACAAAATCAAAAGCAGATAACAAGAATACAGCTTCTGCTGACAAATAAAAAGACTGCTAATTATTTGGAAATATTGACATTTAAGCAACCGACCTCTTTGGTTTACTGGCCTTGGAAGAGTTCGGGACAATGTCATTTTTCTCTTTCAGAATTCTTCGTGCATGATATTTATCATTTGATTTGACGTGGTGAACATCTGCTAAATTTGAATCTGGTGACTGTCAAATAAAGATATTGCAGCAATATTACTGGATATACAAAACTAAAAGACAAAATGAATGGAATTAAATCAATAAAATGTTTATGCTAAGAATTCAAGATTCATAAGTAAATAAAAATAAGTGAAAGATACAATTTTTTTTTTTTTGCAAGAAGGCAACTTATAAATGTGGTATTTGGTCCCAAGACCTTGTTAACAACTTCAATCATACTGCTCGATGAACTAACAAATATAAGATATAAGATATAACAGGTGCAACAAATTATCAGTAGTATAAGGTAAACGTAGCAAATCTGATGATATTTTTTCCAAAAGTAAAACCAACTCTGGTTTAGATGGCGCACACATTTTGGAAAAACTATTCCAAATGAGCTACGAAAGCTAATAATGTGTGGCCATAGTTGAACCAAAGGAATTACATTATATGTCCAAGGTGCAACTTATAGAAGACAGGCTTCTAAACTTGTAAGAATCATCCAATGAGTAAAATGTTGCTCTATTAGAACCACATAAAACATTAAGAGACAAGAAAATATACATCATGATTTTAATATGACATTCTAGCATTGAGCCCTTTTCATTGTCATAGTTGAGTTCATATCAATTATCAATATCCTCATTGCATCTTAAATATAGAAGAACATGACAAAAAATCTCGATACCATTGAGGTTAAGTTGTGGATCCTTTAGGTGAACCATCTAAGCAAGATGCAGTTGAAGATTTTGATAATTGTGTTGTACAATTTTGCTCATCTTGATGATATAGGAAAATGACTAAATATTTTGTTATGACCTACCTAATAAGAAGTTTGACCTCTTAATTTGATTATCTTAAATAACAAAAAGCTTAAGCCTAAATTAATGGCAATAAAATCATATAATGGAAAGTTATCTTGTTGTTTTCTGTTTTCTTTTTCATATTTTAACACTTCAACAAGTGGAGAATAGAGATCTGTATTAGTTGATCTAGAGTTTCTTTAGTCAAATACAACATGTTATATTGTTAGTAAGATTTTATGAACATGTGTGTGACAACTATGTGGAACTCTCATGTCAGATTTCTTGTGCTCAATAACTTAGTGTCACAATATACTTTGATTTTTATTTACTGCTATTTGTTTTAAAATTAGAACAACTATTCTATTTTGTGTGATATGGTTAATATTTCTTAAATCATTGCAAAACATTCTGGTTCATTGATTGATTAAAATAAGATAAACGAAGATATTTGAAATTATTACGATCCTCCCAAATTCTTCAGCTATAAGTTGCTTTTTAACCTGATGATTTTGCCCGCCAAAGTCATGATCATTGGCGATCAACTTTGCAGCTTGAGAAGAAGAAATCTGAAAAAAAACAAGACAGAAAGAAGTTTCAGTGTTACAAGATTTGATCGCAAACACTTACCAGAAGATTTAAGGTAGAAATATAGGCATCTGCAGTATCATCGATGCAAACATATTATTGCCGATGTGGTATTTTACAAAGCAAACAAGAGATTTCATGAGGAATAATCATTTTCAATACCTGCAGCACATTTTCCTGCACAATGGGCCTCATGCTATTGGTAATTACTGCAAATGTTGTATAGTTAAAGAGGTGTGAATAGGAATCCACTGAAAGCAACTTCGTGCTGAACAGTAAAAACGTAGACTACATATTTCAACCTGCTCGGTTTGCATCGAGTTGATCTTCTAAAACAACACAAACATCAATCCCCGGATCAACTTCCTTCGCCAGAGTAATTACAGGATTCTGCAAAAATGTTGAGAACGTAATTCATAAGTATTCCACCCTGTTATATATTAGATAAATGTCTTAGTTAATGTTTAGAATTTAGCATTCCATCATATTATTCACCAGTGATTGATTCAACTAGTTGAGAACTTTTATAACTTCTATTTACTCGTCTAGTATCAATTTTCTTCACTTTCATTTAGAAGGTGAGAATGTTTTTAAGGGATTCATTAAACTTATCTTGCAGCTTCATTCTATGGATGACCTTTGTATTTATCAAATTATTAAGTGATGCCCTTGGCTTCGTATTGTAAGAGCTTACAGCCAGTTTCTAACTGGCAAAGGTGATCACAACCATCCCTCATATGTGTGCTTATTTTCAATTCTTTTGCTTACCTCAGTGCAGGGTTTAATTACAATAGTTAGTTCCAAAGACAAAACCATTAGGTTTTAATGCAAGGTTGAGTTCAATTAAACCCCTTTACTAGCGTGACACCATGTACCAGTCTGGTAAAAAGATTTGTGAACATCAACAAATTTGCAAAAAGCAAGAAAATTTAAAAATAATATGATATGTTCACCTATATACCTTCACCACCTTTGAAAGATTTCAGTTTGAATTTGGGCATATAATGTATTTAAATTGCAACAGTAGTTGACATCAACATATATCTGTCTAACTGTCCAACAGTAATACGTATCAAATCGATACTAGTACCATCTCGACCAATATATACCACCCAATCAAGCTTTCAAATCCTAAGTTGGCATTAGAAAATCTTATCCATTTTTAGACTAGAATGATACAATAAACAAACAATGAAATCATTGTTTGGACCTAAGTCTAAACTAGTCAATATTGAGACCAAATTGGTAGTTGATAATGTGGCTTTAAATACCAACCCAAACTAATAAGCCGATCCCCCTGATTAGACCACTACATAACAGTAAATTGATTTGTGTGGATAAACAATACAACAATTCAACCCGGCTTTGGTCTCTTGCTCCATCTAAACATGCAAAAGTATGAAATTAATTAATTTTTAGGTGTTCAGCATTGAAAATAAACTAAAATAGAAAATATATATAGAGAGAAAAAATACCATATGTTAATCAATTTTTACATGTTTAGACATTTTTCATATATGATTTCAGATCAACATTTTGGCTTCTATGTGCCATAGAATATTAATTAAAAAATGTGATTGAATTGGTAGGAAATTAGGGTTTATATAGAGAAATCCCTCTCCCCTTACAAAACAAAGACAAAAGACTAGATTTGTTTCTAGTTATTGGAACCTTTTTTAAAAGAAAATTCAATAACTAGATCCCTAGCTATTGGATTTAGTACCCCCTCGGTCAGACATATATCGTGTATAAGTCGATCCTAACTGTACCATCATTTAACACATGGGCTGTAGGTTTAATATGTTTCATGTTTGCATCCATGTTAAAACCCATACAAGTGAGCTATTCCAGGTAGTATGGAAGTTTTCAAATCCCAAGGTTACAAGTACATGAAAATTTCACATGGAAATAGATATTTACATCATAGTTCCAATCAAATAAGTTTATAGTATAGATCTAAAAACTAGTCTGAACTAGTCAATATCAATGTTTGAAAATCTGGTCCGATCGGACTGGTACATCTGGTCATACCGGACGAAAATCTGGTGGAACCGGGTCGAGCAGTGGAAGAAAAAAAAAAAAAAAAGAGAAAGAGAAAGAAGAACCTCGAACCTTGCCACTCGCGTCTGTCACCCGCCTTCCTCTCCTCTTATCTTCCTCCTTCTTTTCCTTCTCCTTCTCCTTCTCCCGCTGTTGTTCAATCCGTGCTCCACTGCTCTATTTCCATGGTTCGGACTCATCGGACCAATCCGAACTGGTTTGAACTCTCTAGACCGGTTTGAACTAGAAATTTTGATTGGTTTATATCATTTTTAAGAACCTTTGTCTGAACTATCCAATACGTAGGGTACATGTTGATCTAACCTAATATTAATATTGGTACAAGGTTTGTACTTATATGCTATTTTATATATATATATATATATATATTTCAAGTGCATCATCTAGTCAACACAATATACCAATGTGTACTGGTTTGACAATTCAATATTACACCATATATCAATATGTACCGGTTTAACAATGCAATACTACAACGGTGCTCATATTTAAAACCTTGTTTTATAATAAATTAATAATATAATTTATCACAATTGTGAAAAGGATTCACATTTCAGTCATCTTTTATGATTTGAAACTTGAAAGAGTGTATTCATGCATTTAAAATGTTAGTTTGATATAGAAGATCCGCTTGCAAAATACAAGGGCTTAGTTGCAAATACAAAAATTTCCAGGACTAAAATGAAAATTTACCAACATGGTAGCTAAGTGAAGATAACATTTGAAAAAACAGGGTTGACCTTTTTAACTCATTTAGGTTAACTTTGAGATATTTAAATTTAAAAGGACAAATTGGAACACAGGAATATTTACCTACAAACTCATGCACCCTATTTCCTCTCCGTATAGGTGACAGCAACAACCCTCACTTTGAATTGTTTTGGCTACTGCAAAAGGAGACATGGAAAAAGGGAGAAGCCGCTAGTGAATTTTTTCCAGTGACAGTTCTGATTTAGCAAGGAAGGAGAACAGAATTAGAACACAAATTTTGAGTTTTTAGCCTAAATTTTGAGACTTCTGTAGTAAATTAAAGGACGTGACTCCCTAGATGCTAGTACACGACTTATTTCATAATTGAATTTTTAAGGTAAAATTGTGATGAATACTAATATTTGATGAGCATTGTTAGTGTTGGTACAGCACTATTGTAGCCAACCCTTGTTATTGACGTCTTCTTGGTGTGATTTGATGCCAAATGATCCTGTCTTAATCTTTATATGTTACTATCATATAGTAGTATGTTTTATGGCAAACAAATGATCTGCACTAGTAAATGCGATGTGTGATATATTTGCGTTTTCCACTTTGCGGAAACATAACATTTATGACGTTTGACACTTGGCACTTTCAGTTTTCTCAATGCATACTTAGTTTATCAAGTTAGAATGAGTGTGTTTGACAGAAAGCAAATAAGTAATAGTATAAGATTTCCCTTTCAAATGACTTTCATAGCAGTCTATCATTTGACATTTTTTTAATATTAAGAGCAACTACATCTCAAAAATATGACAAAATATTTGTCTTCAAATTTTCAAAAACAAATCAAATCTTAATTTTGCACCTTGAAGAAGAATCAAGAATCAGGTGTTGTACCATGAAACTACTTCGAAATTGGAAGCACAAATGTGATGTTATATACAAAAGATTTGAATCTATGGTAAAAAAAATAAAAAAAGAACTCAACAAGTAATTAATTCTGGATAAAAACTAAAAAGAAGCACTAGGAGGAAACAAGTCATCATGTAGAAACTTACTGTAAGAGTACCCTTGTTATGAAAATTTAAACATAAGTACGTAAGCTTACTTCATATGAAGGTGTTTCCATCCTAGTTCCAGCACGATTAAGGACAAACTCCATTTCCGAGCTACTTGATTCACTAACTGGAGGAACTTTATGGCATGAGCAGCAGGATTTTAATCTTTCCAGTTCTTTCGTAAGCTCCATTATCTGGATATCATCCCTCGACAATGCCTCTGTCAGATGTTGCACATTATTTTCCGACTCCTGAGACAATTTGACGTCCAGATAACCACACGTGGATAAAAGAAAGAGTTACAAAAAACAGCGAAAGATATTTTTGTTATTATATAAAATAAAGTCTTAAATTTAAGTTTGCGAAAATTAGGATGGTGAAGATTGATATAAACCACAGGCCAAAACGGCTTTGTCGTTCTTTGTCATGCAAAGGTAAAAAAACACAAAGGAACGATGAAAATTGGAAGAGTGAAAGATAGTTTGTTACAATAAGTTTCTGCTTATACTGCTTCAAAACGGACCACAGAGCTTTGGAAAATTTTCTCATAATTTCCTCTTGTCTTGTTAACCTTTGCAGTTCACTTTGGAGCACATCATTAACTGATGTTTCCATCATCGCTGGCTTGGGTATCCTCGTAGAAATAGAAGAAGACTCTTCAAGTTTATTGGTGCTAGAATCTACAAGTGATTAGAAGCTTTATGGAAAATTATATACAGAAAATGATGGAAATCATACTCAACAATTTAATCAAGTCTTGATTAGTTTGTAAACACAAGTACCAAAAGGGTAAAATCAGAATCTCATTATTAAGTATAAGCAACCTTTGTCAGATGCTGAAAGGCCATCACATCTAACACCACCACATGTACCTTCAATATCCTGGAAAAAGACCGAACAGAGTAATTATCTTCTCATCGTAAAGGCACACTTTATGGTATTACATGGTTGTGTACATCGATTAAACTTTAACAAGAACAGAACTCAATTGAAGTAGTTGTATGATTTCAATAGTAAAACTAAACAAAAGAAAGAGAAACCACTATTAAAGACTTAAAGTTAGGATACAGCTCAAACAAATGACGACAAAAATTAGACAAAACAAGTGTTATTGCAACTGAAAGGTTAAAATCAATAACATACATCTTCACATCATTAGAGTTCAACAATTGAACAAGACAACATTTTTGAGACAGACAAACTCAAGTATGAGTAAATAAAGGAGTGCAACTTGATACCTGCAAAATTAAGGAACACAAAAAATTATACATTCTTTATCCTCCTCCTTTTCGGAAGGAACAAAAAACAAGACCAACTTCATAAGGCCAAATACTTTTACATATTAGCTATGTATTTTTGGTTCCAGCATGAGAACATTTTAAAAAACTATAGAGTATTTCTTATATTTCTACATGATCAACTAACTTGAGATTCGTGTGACTTCTCATAAACTTTATGTTTGTGTTTTAAACTTAAAAATATTGTATATATTATGATAAAATGTTAGATTCTAGAACTACTAATATATTTTTAGTTGATAGATTTGTTTGCTCTTTGTTAATCAGACATTATTTAATATCCATAAATATACATAATCTTGTGTTTATAATTATGATACAATAAATTTAATTGTTCTTATTATGATGTAATGCATGGAGTCAACTCTCAGGCCATCTAGCCATTTGCAAAAAAATTTCCTAAGCAAGGGGGTACCCAAGAATCCTGAGTAGGCGCCCCCTAGGATTCGAGAACTAAATCTTAAAGCGCCTCCGATTGCGTGAATCTCAAAGCCTCCCCGCTCCCGTTAACGCCCCGTTACTCGGCGTTACAGCTAACCCTAATTACTT
This sequence comes from Costus lasius, assembly GCA_027563935.2. Classification (NCBI taxonomy): domain Eukaryota; kingdom Viridiplantae; phylum Streptophyta; class Magnoliopsida; order Zingiberales; family Costaceae; genus Costus; species Costus lasius. The sequence continues at coordinate 71,555,427 of CM050452.1, forward strand.
TTCGGAATGCATTAACCCCCGTGCACGCTCTTTCACTCACACGTGACTGTTGTCTAGCTCTCCCCTCTTGCCGAAGCTGCGAAAAAATTTTCCGGCCAACGCCGACCATTCGCCCGACCGATGCCCTGAACCCTAGTGATTTCTTCTGCCTTCTCCCTTGTCCTTAGATACCACAAGCTCTACCATCCATCGTACCTCCCTCCATCCTGGGCGAAATCCTCGTTCTAAACCCTAACCGAAGCCAGAATATGTCGTCGAATCTCTTCTTCTCCCTCCTCCCTCTTTCTCCTGCTTGCCTAAACCCTAATTCTTATCTGTTGGAGGCTATCGTTGTCATCTCTCCCAGCAAACTGTAACCCCAAACTGCTCCGTCCATCCCGTCGAATCAGGTGAGATGTTTTTTTATTTAATATGTTCGCACATTTGGTATTTCTTAGTTGTTGAATATTAGTTAATGATTGCTGCATTATTTGCTCCGATGTGGTCCTCAGGTAGTCAAGCTCACTTCATAACATCCTCTGTAAATTTCTTGGTAAATATAGTCATTTTAAATTATCGTGGATACAAATTCAAATTATCGTATATAACTATTTGAAATTATCGTAGATTCAAAATGAAACTATCATGGATACACACTGTATGCTTGGTATCCACATCATAGACAGGGTGTCCACCATCTTGGACACCAGCAATGTAGCCCTGTTTTTTATAAAATTAGGGTTCAACCTTGGCATCCCCATCGTGGACAGGGTGTCCACCATCGTGGATACCAGCAATGTAGCTCTGTTTCTTATGAAATTAGGGTTCGGCCTTGGTATCCCCATCGTGGACTGAGTGTCCATCAATGTGGATACAAGCAATTTAACCCTATTTTTTATGAAATAAGAGTTCAGCCTTGGTATCCCTATCCTGGACAGAGTGTTCACCATCGTAGATACTAGCAATGTAGCCCTGCTTCTTATGAAATTAGGGTTCAGCATTGGTATCCCCATCGTGGACAGCGTATCCATCAACGTGGATACAGGCAATTTAGCCTTGTTTCTCATGAAATAAGGGTTCAACCTTGGTATCCCATCGAGGATAGAGTGTCCACCATCGTGGATACCAACAATGTAGCCATGTTTTTTCTGAAATTAGGGTTCAGCCTTGGTATCCCCATCGTGGATAGAGTGTCCACCATCGTGGATACCGACAATATAGCCTTATTTCTTATAAAATTACGGTTTAACCTTGGTATCCCCATCGTGGACTGAGTGTCCACCAATCCACTAGCAATGTAGCTCTATTTCTTATGAAATTAGGGTTCAGCCTTGGTATCTCCATGGTGGACAGGGTGTCCACCATCGTGGATACCGGCAATGGAGCCATGTTTCTTATGAAATTAAGGTTCAGCCTTGGTATCCCCATCATGGACAGGGTGTCCACCATCGTGGATACTGGTAATGTAGTTATGTTTCTTATGAAATTAGGGTTCAGCCTTAGTATCCCCATCGTGGACAGAGTATCCACCATCGTGGATACCGGAAATATAGCCTTGTTTCTTATGAAATTAGGGTTCAGCCTTGGTATCCTCATTGTGGACAGGGTGTCCACCATCGTGGATACTGGCAATGTAGCCTTATTTCTTATGAAATTAGGGTTCAGCCCGGTATCCCTATTATGCACAGAGTGTCCACCATCATGGATACCGGCAATATATCCCTGTTTCTTATAAAATTAGGATCCAGCCTTGGTATCCCCATTGTGGATACCGACAATGTAGCCCTATTTTTTAAGAAATTAGAGTTCAACTTTTGCATCCCCATCGTGGATAGAGTGTCCCCCATCGTGGATACCGGCAATATAGCCATGTTTCTTATGAAATTAGGATTCAGCCTTGGTATCCCCATCATGAACAAGGTATCCACCATCGTGGATACCGGCAATGTAGCTCTGTTTCTTATGAAATTAGGGTGAACTGAGTGTCCACCATCGTGGATACCGGTAATATAGCCCTGTTTCTGCTTAATACATAACGGAATACAATATTCTTTTCATAGTTTTCAGAAATTTTCAACAATATGAGCTCCCCAAGTACGAGTTCTAATGGAAGTTCAAGTGATGGCAGTAGTAGCACAAGCTCTGACACACGTGCTGATACAAGTAGATACACTGTTAAATACAAGAGATGTGTTAGAAAGTGAGCAATTGTTAAGTCCCCAAAGAAGAAGGAAGGACCTCGACGCCGCATGAGTAGGTGCTCAATGCACCGAATGCATAATTTTCTTTTCAGATTGCCACAAGGGAGTAGAATTAAGGACTTACTGTCTAGAACTCCCTTTGGCCATTTGGTTTAAGGGCCAACCATTCGGCTAGATTCTATTGCAGTTGAGTATTTGGTATCCAACTGGGACAAGGACAGAAAGGGATTTAATGTAAATGGTAATTTTGTTGAATTCACAATATCGGATGTTGCAGTCATCCTAGGACTGCGAAGAAAAGGGGAATTGATAGACTTTGAGGAGTTTAGTCGATCCCCCTTCCACACTAAACAATTTAAAGGGAAGATAATAACATGTTTGCTATTGGAAAGTAAGCTGAGGAGAGCCTTTGAAGAGGAGGATGAACTAAATAAAAATTATCTTGAAGAGAGAGCAATAGTTCTGGGTCTGCTAGATATATGTTGTGCATTTCTATTTAGTAGAATAAGTTATAGCTTAGATGGCTATTTAGTAGACTATATTGAAGACCTATTATAAATAGCACAATATGATTGAGCTAAAGCAATCTATCGTTATATAACCGAGGAGGTGACAAGGTGTATAACGAAGGAAAAGCCCAGTAGATTCTTTGGGTGCGCCATTGTGCTCTGTGTAAGTTCTCTTCATTTGAACATATGTAGAATTTATGATAATTTAAAATTTGTAATTATATTTAACATAATGTCCCCCTTGCAGGTTTAGTTGTATGAGCACTGTACATTGTACAATGAGTATAGTGCAGATGGGTTCAGCTTTATCCACAATAGCTTCAGCTCTATCCACGGTAGGGATAAACTATCTTTTGTAAAATAGAGTTCATCCACAAAGATTAAGCTCTATCCACGGTAGGGTTAGACTCTATCTCATGTAAAACAAAGTCTATCCATGTTAGCTTAGGCTATATCCACAATAAAAATATTATAACACTAGTCTATCTACTAAAGCAGTAGCTCTATCCACGATAGCTTCAGCTTTATCCACGGTAGGGATAGATTATCTTCCGTAAAATAGAACTTATCCACAAAGATTAAGCTCTATCCACAGTAGGGTTAGACTCTATCTCATGTAAAACAGAGTCTATCCACGCTAGCAATCAGTAATTACTCAATTTACTGAACATCATTTATTGAATTTTACCGAACTTTTTTTATTACAATTATCTAACCAATTTATAAAATTACTAAATATAACATAATCAAATTTACCAAAGTAATATACAAGATTTTAAAATTTGGTCTCACTGGTCCACTTGGACAGGTACATACCATATGGAGTCAGTAGGTGCGAGAGCTACAGAAGAAGTGGAGGAAAAAGAAGAGGAAGAAGAATCCACTCATGCCTGTGTCCCTAAAGAAAGAAAAAGAGGCAAAAGAGGCGACTACCGCTTGCTTCCGCCACTCACATCTGCATTCGCAATAGTTCGTTTTCCACTAGGTACCACCAGTATTAGCAATAGCAGATCGCAACAAATAGCAAAAGCTAAAAATCTGCAATATAATATAGTAGAGAGCAGGTACATAGCATTTTATTATGTATTATATATATAAACATTTAAATATAACAATTGAAATATATATTATATACTTAATAAACTAAAATGCATGAAAATAAAATAAATTATATAAATAATGATAACATATTACTAACCCAAATCAAATCAAAATTTTAATTTCTTAAACTTCAAAACATAATAATGACATAGTTGTTCGCTGTAGTGGTGCTACAGTGTTTCACAACGGATTGCTTAAAAACCAAAAAATGCTAGCGGCTATTTAATAATGCTGGAACCACTCCTCTTCTTGTCTTTCTCATTTCTTTTTCGCTGCTCTTGCACGGTTCCGCATATCTCCTTATACCAATTCCTCCTGGAACCAGTACAAACCGGCCATACCACCCCATACACACCAATTTTTAATTCCTTGGCAATAAAAAGGTAATATTGGTAAACTATCTAAATTACTGATTTTAACAACCTATTTTTAGGTCATTAAAAAAATATATGTTATTACCAAACTGAATTGAAAAAACTTTATTGAATTTATCAAACTAAAGATTGATATTATTATTTTTATATATTGTTTTAGTAATTTTAGTAAATTATAAAACCAAAAAATATTTATGACTATCATTACCAAATACCGAAAAAAATATTACCTAACCTATTACTGTTATTCAAGTTACCAAACCAAATTTACTGATTTTTCTAATAAAATAAGTAAATTTAGTTTTTACGAATTTTTCTCTCCTCAATAGAGGGGGAATCACACATCCATTGAAGCATAGATCACGTATCCTCTTAAAAGGATAAACAACAAAATCCCACTACCATAACCAGCTCAAATATACAAGAATTCATCTAAAGTTAGAATATTGAGTTATGCACACAAAACATACAAAGGAATTTATTCATGACAGCAAAAAGTTTGGCGCAGAAGTACTACCCTATAAACCGTCATGTATGTGTTCTTGACACACTTTTAGTAATTACATAAAAAAATATACATTGCAATTTGGAAGTTCAAGACTACACTACATGCAAGAAAGGAGGGCACAAAAGGATCCTATAACATAAAGAGGACAACTCTTAAACGTTGCTAATGACATTAAGAATATTATCACAAACACATAGAGATTGAAATATGATGAAACTAGGAACATACGCAAAAACACATATACAATTTCTTCACTGCAAATAGATAACATTGGAAAAATTAGGCAGCCAAAGAAATATATCAAATACCAAAGAAGTTTCTGGGACAAGAGTCTTCCTCCTTTTATGGCGATCTAAAACAAGTGTGGGGGTGCTTCTTTTTTTAATAGGTAACCTTGGAAGCTCTTCAAGATTAGTAAACCTAAATATTCAAATAAAAAATCAATTTCCATAAAATAATGTAGATATCTAAAAAATTCATAGTTTACCAAATTGTACTCGCAGAAACATAAGATTCTAGTTTAAAACAACCAACCAAATACAAGAATACTCTAGATAATTTCTCCTTTCAGAGTTTTGTTTATACAATCATAGAAGCACAAACATATTTTGACGAAAACTAAAAACAGAGTACCTGGTAAATAGAATGAATTATTTTAGTAATAATTTGTAAAATATTATTAAATATGTGAACTCTATTCACGTCAAACAAAATAAAATTAAGACCCACATGATAGGATTGGAATCTTATTTTTAGCACTCAAAAACTGCAGAGTCCACATTTATATGCAATATCTATATATTGGAAGTTAAGGGGATATAAATGTTTGGCATAAAACAAGCATTGTATATGTTGAGAGCCTGAGACAATCATCTAAACTTCAGGGTATCTCCTCTCCCCTCTACCCCTCCGCACCTCACCTCGAGCAGTATGTGCAATCCAAAAAATAGGATATAAATTGCATTGAATCCGCAAAAATAAAGTTAGATAAGAAATAAAAATAAAAATCACACTCAGGTAAGTGGGGAAAAACGACCCACTAACTTGGTGGTTGTCATTTGACATGCCCAATTATAGATGCTCAAGCTCAAACGAATGGCAAAAAGGAGTCAAAGGACATTAGATATCATTAATCACTATAATTATGCTTCTACATCTCAGGCCCAATTGTCAATTTTGCATATTGTCCTTTTAGAATTTTCACCATTTCTAATTTTACAAATATCAATAAATTTTAAGATATTCTTGACAAAATAGCAAATGATTTATATATTTAATAAAGAGATTAAATTATCATTTTTTATTTATTTTTATTTAAAATGATAAATATTTTCATTATTTAATATTTTATTTATGACAAAATATCTTTAGTAATGCACAATGAATTAATTCATTATTTTATTATTTAAAACTTAATGAACAAATTAAATTTAAAATAACATTATTAATTAATTATTGTCATTTTTATAATGATTTGTCTTCAAGCAAGAACCAAATAACTAAAAAGATATTGATGTGGATCAAAAATTAACATTTAAATAATTAAACTCATAGCCAACTTGGTTCCTTTAACCAAGATGGTTTTGCTCCATTATTTTCACTTGCATTTATTTTAGAGGCAAGTAAATAATGAAGGCAACACTCGACCACAAACCATGTTATCAATAATTAAGGTTTTTACCAACACCAAGCTACAATGCATCCAGCTAACACAAAATCGTCATTCACGGGAGAACATACTTGCTTTCAAAGAGTTTACTGATGTTTGGAAAATTTACCAATATTTAAGATCATTATAAGTGAACGGAGAATTATCCTCTATAGGAGTTTGTGGTCGGATAAATGAGGAGTCTACAGAAAAACTTCTACAGCAGAGCTTACAGCTTACCTAAGGCTTTGAACTTGCATGCTTGCTCTCTATTCGCTTATCTTCCACATAAATGAGTTGATTATATAGTTGTCCCATAAGCAAATGATGCAAACTTATTATGTATTGTAAATTCAATAAATGATGTCGATAGAATTAGGTGTTCTAATGACGGGGTAACTTAGCTTGTTTAGGTAGTGAAGTTTTTCCCATGCAATAAATATAGTGCAATTGCTGCAATTTCTATTGGTATGACTTACACAAAAAGTGCTAAGAAAATAGATATCTTGACGCTTAATAACTTGGGTACCATTCAAGTAACCCAAATAGAATGAATTGGTGTAAGGCTTAATCACTCAAGTGCTCAAGTGATTCAAATGCTTGGGAATTGACGATTTGGGCTTTAAACACTCAAATAGTTCACAATGATCAAAGTGGAGATGCCGCAGTCATTAGGGTAACATGCGAGTAACTTAAGAGAACTCAAATGTTGACTGCTAAGGAGTTCTATCACTTAAGTAATGTCGAGTAACATGAGCACATCTAAGGGGTGCAAATCAATCAAATAACAATTTCCAAGTGATTCTTGTCGAGTGATGTAGCATCTTTATGTTGCATTAGGAAGATTTTACATTGAGTCAACCTTTCTAGGTGCGTTCAAATTAGTCCATGCCAAATGCATTCGGGAGATTTTACATTGAGTCAACCTTTCTGGCATCTTTATGTAGCACATCTAAGTAGTGATTTTTTCTTCCCTTGTTGTGCCACCCTCTTGCACCATTTCTACCACCGTTGCGCACCTTTTCCTCTTCCCCCTTTTAGGTGTGTACTTATGTTGGCACATTATAAGCACCTGAAGCTTCTTCTCTCCTTTTACTTTCATCGTTCCCTTCTTTGTGGTATTAAGGTTACGATCTAATTTATTCTCTAAACTTAATAACCCTCCGCTCATACTTCCTAAGTCTTTACTCTCTCCTAGCTTCCCTTTCACCATATATTTTTACCTCCACAACCTGTGATACCAAAGTCCAAACCCATACCTTTAGACAAATAATTAAACTTAATGAAAAAACTATTTATTATAAGGTCAATGCACGTGATACTTCCTGAAATCATGTGTGAAAACACCATGCATATATGATATCTACACATGACTAGATGAAGCCTATACCATCTACACTCTAGTGCTAACTTTGAGAATCAAAAGCCCTTCTCTCTACTCGCCTCACGTGTAGGAGGAACAAGAGAATTTTGTCTCACAAAATTCTAGAGCGACACAGCTTATTTGATCTTTGGTTTGTTGGCTTAGTAGGGCAATATCACATATATTGTGCATGCTAAACAGGATTATTCCATAATTTTTGTGCATAGGCACTTAACAAAAAGGAAAAGCTAGCTTTGCTAGGTAGATGTATCGTTAAAAACAAAGATACAAATTGCCTTCTTGCTGTCTAATTTATTGATAATATTATGTTTCAACAAAAGCAGATTAAGAAAAAGTAGTGGGGATAAAAAAAAAAAAAAATCTAATTTAAATTGAGGAAAGCAGCAAACGTTATTTTCATGTAAGGAGATGCTTGTCTCAGCAAAAATGATGTATCTGCATAATCATCTTCGCCAGGTTTAACAGTCAAGATCTGCAACAAGGAAACGAGTTCAAATAATGATTTAGGTCTAATATCGATCAATAATGCACAAAAAATCAGTAGGCAAAAATTAGACGGTTAAAACTAAATATGAATCTGAATTGATAGAAAATTGCAGGTAAATTGTAGTTAGTCACTAGCATGATTCAGCAAACTTAAACTTATAAGGAAATCTCCAAGGCACTAAATATGATTTATATGAAAAAGGATATTTGTAATTAAAATTTTGATATTCTTCTCCTCCATTGAAGCAAGAGCTACATACTAATCATTTCATTTGTTACGAACCTTGGATTGTGATAAAGCCCAAAGAAAGACATGAATAGTTCTCCCCAATTTCTTGTTACTGTTCAAACTATCGACGTGAGACTTTATAATGGAAGAGAGCTCTCAAATCTCTGAAAAATTATTTCTTTGTGATGAAATTTGATGCAAATCGTCAGTTATGTGCTTTCTTTCAAAATATAAGTTTAAAATTTGCTGTACCTTTCCACTAACACAACTGTAACACAAACTCATTACTATTCCACTGACACATTTGTAAGACCCAAGAATTTTGATGTATTAAACCTCGGGCAAAAATAAGTTGCTATGGAGGAGTCTTGAACTTGAGACCTTTCCTGTGTATGTTGTCCTGACTACCAGAGTTCCAGCCCAGTCTTTGTGTTATGTATGTGGGCGCCTACTTATTATGTGAGTATGCAGATTAAAATTCAGATCTCACTTAAGTGATTTGGCCCCACTTAAGTTGCTTTCGAATTTCAGCCCAACCCTAGCCGCCCCTTGCATTTCTTCCTCTCCCTCTCGTGGACGACTGCGGCCCGCGCCTTCCCCTTCGTCCAGCTCCTCTTCCGGTGAGTTTTCCGGCGGCGGCGCTTGGCCTTCCGGTGTGGTGGACGGCGGCGGCGTGTGGAGGCTTCAGACAACTCTCTCTCTGCTCACGGTTTGCTTGCAAATCGTTCCCAAGGCGAGTGGAAATCTTATGTTACCTGTATTCCGAATATATGATCGTTTCCTTGACATGTTTTTCTTGCTTTGTGATGGAAAAACGAGTAGGTTTAATTTCCCTTACCATGAAACCGTGAATACCTATTTGAAGTTTCGAAAATCAGCCCTAGAGTATGACATGCGCCCATGCCCTAATTTGATGAAATTTCATGCTAACTTTTGGGGAAAACTTAGGATTCATGTGATTAGAAGTATAAGGGAATTTATTATGAATTTTATACTATTTTTGGAGCCTTAATTCATGCTGGCCGAAATTTACCTTAGGGGTATTTTGGTCAATGTTCAGTTAACTTTTGGGGCAAAGCTGTTATTCATGTAATTGAGTTCATATGGTACTTAAATATGATTTTTGCCTAATTTTAGGAATTTTCTATGCATAGTTATATGTGTAATCGTTCTCTTGAAATTAAGTGATGATAATGTTGTGCAATGCTTGTAATTAATCTGCTTGAGTGGAAATTCCGTTTGATAACCTAGAATGGAGATGTTACAATCTAATTGCATGAAATCTAGGATTAACACATTATACCTGCATGGGAACATTTGTTGAGAACTTAGCATGGTATCTTCCTAACCTGATTGCATGAAACTTAAGGACTACCCTGTCTAAGACATTTATGCTGTTTAATTAATTGCGAGTGGTGAATTCGATAAGTTAGATATCCGGGTATTAGTCTTTTGCTATATGTGTGTGGTGTAGTCATGTTCATTATGTGTGACCCTGGAGATATTGTGAAGTGGGGCAAAGTGCCACGCCTTGGTCAGGCGGGGGCCACCACTTGATCTTCCTTCACATATGTGATTAGTTTAGCATAAGAGAGACAAAGTGCCACGCTACTGGTAAGCGAGGGCCACCTCTTGAACTCTCTGACTGCTGTGTGACCAATGTGGGGAAACAAAGTGCCACGCCGTGACTTGGCGGGGGCCACCTCTTGATTTACCACATTGTCTGAGTGGGTAGATGGAGATCAGCGTGCCACGTCTTAGCTAGACGGGGGCCACCTCCTGATTTCTCCCCTACTGTTTGGCATGCATGCATTCTCTGAGCCCTGACGAGGGAAGGGTCGGACCTTTGTGGTCATTTCGTTCTGTTCTGGATTTGGATATGTTAGGATAGGATGTGCATCTACGTATGTGTTCTGTTTTGCCATATGATATGTAAGTTTCTATTTTGGTTTTGTTGTATTATGATTAGATTTCGCCATGTGGATTATTTTGTAAGTTTGTATTCTTATCTGTATTTGATTTGATATTTGATAATCGCATTTGGTAAATGTTTTGAAAAAAAAAAAAAAAAAAAAAAAAAAAAAAAAAAAAAAAAAAAAACCTTGCATGCTATTTTTGAATGTATTAATGGAGGGGTTTCATAAGGTTCTCACTTGCGGAGCTGTTAGCTCACCCCCTCTAAAATCTACAGGTGAGGGACAGTGATTGATACGGCGTTATGCACCTTTGAGATATACTGAGTAGCTTGATGAAGCTTTGGGTTTTGTGATATGGACCTTGTAAACAATTTTGGTATTTGAATACTTGTATCTTGATTCTGTTATCTGGGGCCTGCGTGCCTGTATTAGTTGTATTTTGTTTTGGATGATGAATGCTATATTTTGGTTACATGTGAGGGCTTAGGCCCATTTTGTTACAAGATTTCGGTTGTGGTATTTTTCAGCGTTTGATAGGATTTTATGTTCAGTCTGTTCTGTGATATGCGATTTTGTCTCCGTATATGTATAGTACGGAGTTGTGATCTGATTCGATTATCTTCAGTATTTTATAAGTTGAAATTACTTGTTGTTATGAATCAGTAAAGCACGTACATGTATGGGAATTTTCCCGAACCTTGTATGTATGTATACATGCTGCCGGATTTTTGTATAAGTTTTCAGATCTTTTATTCCCTAGCTTTGTTCGTAGTATGATCTTGGCTTTTCTTTTTTTCTCGTGACGTTCCTCGTATGATTTCCGCGTGAAATTCGGGGTTAAGTATCGAGGGGCGTTACATATGGTATCAGAGCGAGTTTCTAGCGAATATTAGATCTGGGTAGGGAGTTTCTAGCGAATATTAGATCTGGGTAGTAAAACATTGTTTGTGTATTGCATAGAAATAAACCAAGTAAGGAATTGGTTGCTAGTAAGATAAGGAAATTATTGTTTATCTTGACTTGCAAAGTGTATGAAGGTAAGAATGGTACGACCCAAGGGTAATGCTGATGATCAGATGGCTGGCTTTATGAGGGCTTTAGAGTCTATGAGTAGTATGATGCAACAACAGGGCGCCCTCATCCAGCAGCAGGCTCAGGCTATGCAAGAACAGCAACAGATGATGAGGGAACAGCGTGAGCAGCATCAGGAGTTTCAGCAGCAACTCCTGCAGCAGAACCGCGATCAGCAACGAGAATTTCACCAGCAGATGCAGCAGCAGATGCAGTCACAGTCTCATTCCCAGCCACGGCCGGCTGAGAAGGAGAATGTGGGGAGTTCTCAGGAGAATGTGCATAAGAGGTATGCTCAACTGGTGAAGGAATTTCAGCGTATGAACCCTCCAGCTTTTTATGGGAGCCCAGGGCCTAGAGCAGCTGAGGACTGGCTTGCTGACTTAGATAAGATTTTTGCGGTGATGCGATGTAGCGAAGAGGATAAACTGTGCCTGTCAGTATATATGCTGAAGGGGAATGCTGAGATATGGTGGAAAGGAGTTAAGAGGCTAGCAACTGAAAAAGGGGATACTGTAGACTGGGTTTACTTCATGAGAAAATTTAATGACAAGTACTTTCCACCTAGCATGAATGAAGAGAAGGAGGTGGAGTTTATCCACCTGGTGCAGGGTGACCTTTCTGTGGCTCAATATGATATTATGTTCACCCAGTTGTCCAAGTATGCTCCCCATTTGGTCAGCACTGAGGAACTAAGGGCCAGGAAGTTTCAGAGGGGTTTGAGAAAAGATATCAGAGATCGGATTGTGGCACTGCATCTAGAGACCTATGCTGAGGTTTTAGAGAGGGCTCTCACAGTGGAGAGGTCAATTTCTGAGCAGGCAGTGGTGATTGCCCCAATCCCTGTTGTGGAGACTGCTGCTCCAGTTCCCCAGAGTCATGAAAAGAAACAATATAAGCACAAGGATAAGAAAGGTCGGCATCATCCCTATCAGAAGAATTCTAAATCTGCCCGAGGTGATACCGTGGAAGGCAGAAAGTGCTATCATTGTGGATGCAGTGGTCACGAGATCAAGGACTGCTATAAGAAGTCAGGGGCTTGTTTCAGGTGTGGTAAGGCCGGACACCGTATCAAAGACTGCCCACAGCTGAAGTCTTCATCTCAGGGTACTGATAAGCCCACAGTGCAGACTCGAGTATATGCTATTGCTGAGAAGGACGCCAGGGCTTCCAAGTCAGTTGTGGAAGGTACTCTTTTTGTTTTCGATCAGTTAGCACGTGTTTTATTTGATCCTGGTGCCAATCTCTCTTTCGTATCAGTTCGTTTTGTTCGTTATTTGCCTGTGGCACCTGGGACTCTTGATTGTGCTATATCTGTCTGCACCCCTATGGGTGATTCCCTGGTAACAGATGTGCTTTATCCTGATTGCATGCTTAGGATAGAGGAATATGACTTGTTTATTGATTTGATATTGCTTGACATGCTTGACTATGATGTGATATTAGGGATGGACTGGTTGTCCTCTTACCATGCCACCCTAGATTGTTTTGAAAAGTTGGTGACTCTGAATTTGAGTGATGGTCATCAATTGCATATCAAAGGTTTGATTGCAGATCAGGGGTTACATGTGATCTCTTTCCTGCATGCTCAAAGGTTATTGGCTGGCGGCTGTAAAGGCTACTTGGCACATGTAAAGGTTCAGGATGAACCTGTATCTGATTTGGCTTATATACCTGTGGTGAATGAATTCCCAGATGTATTTTCTGATGAGTTATCTGGTTTACCACCTGACCGGGAAGTGGAATTCAGTATTGACTTGATACCTGGCACTGCCCCAATCTCTAAAGCCCCGTACCGCATGGCCACCTCTGAATTGACTGAGTTGAAGAAACAGCTGGAAGAATTGCTAGAAAAAGGGTACATCAGGCCTAGCGCGTCTCCTTGGGGAGCGCCTGTGTTGTTTGTAAAGAAGAAGGACGGATCACTGAGAATGTGCATCGATTACCGTCAGCTGAACCAGGTAACAATTAAGAACAAGTACCCTCTGCCCCGTATTGATGATCTCTTCGATCAGTTACAGGGCGCTACTGTCTTCTCCAAGATTGACTTAAGGTCTGGGTATTATCAGCTGAAGGTCAGAGAGGAGGATGTTGTTAGGACAGCATTCAGGACAAGGTATGGGCATTATGAATTTTTAGTTATGCCTTTTGGACTAACGAATGCCCCTGCTGTCTTTATGGATCTTATGAATAGGGTGTTTCACCATCTCCTGGATAAATGCGTGGTTGTATTTATCGATGACATTTTGGTTTACTCGCGGAGTGCTCAAGATCACGCACAGGACTTACGCAAGGTGATGGAAATTCTGAGAAGTAAAAGGTTGTATGCCAAGGCCAGTAAATGCGAGTTCTGGTTGGAGAAGATTAACTTTTTGGGACATGTGATATCTGGACAGGGTGTGTCTGTGGATCCAGCTAAGGTAGAGGCTATTATTAGCTGGGGAAGACCAACAAATGCATTTGAGATTCGAAGTTTCTTGGGCTTAGCAGGTTACTACCGCAGATTTGTTGAAGGGTTTTCCAAGCTGGCGGGCCCTTTAACAAAGTTGACCAGGAAGAATGCTGATTTTATCTGGGATGTCAAGTGCGAGGAAAGTTTCCTCGAGCTGAAGAAGCGTTTGACTAGTGCACCGATTCTCACTATACCTAGTGGCGGTGAAGGTTTCACTGTGTACACGGACGCCTCTGGCAAAGGTTTGGGCTGTGTACTCATGCAGCATGGTAAGGTGGTTGCCTATGCTTCCAGGCAGTTAAAGGAATACGAGTCCAACTACCCTACCCATGACTTGGAGTTGGCTGCAGTGGTGTTTGCATTGAAGATTTGGCGTCATTATCTGCTGGGTCAGACTTTTGATTTGTACACCGACCATCAGAGCCTCAAATACATATTTACCCAGAAAGAACTCAACATGCGGCAGCGGCGGTGGATGGAACTGATCAAAGATTATGATTTTACTATTCACTATCAGGAGGGTAAGGCAAATGTGGTTGCAGACGCATTGAGCAGGCGGCCTGTGACCTCTATGGCTGCACTTCTTGTGCAGGAGTGGCGCTTGCTTGATGAGTTCAGTAGACTTCGATTGGATGTGACACCTCGTGGTAATAAGTGTTTTGTTGCTGCACTTAGAGTTGAGTCTGATATTTTGCAAAAGTTGAGCAAAGCACAGTTGGTTGATCCTGAAATTTTGAAATGGAAAGAAAAACTGGAGATGGGATTGATTGAGGATTTCAGCCTATCCACAGATGGTTTGCTTAGGTTCCATGGAAGGGTCTGTGTCCCTGAGGACCCTAAATTGAGACAAGAGATTTTAGCTGAAGGCCACAGTTCTAAGTATTCTATTCACCCTGGTAGTACCAGAATGTATCAGGACCTGAAGAAAAGTTTCTGGTGGCAAGGGATGAAGAATGATGTGGCGCAGTGTGTGGCTAGATGTTTGACATGCCAGATGGTTAAAGCCGAGCACCAGAGACCGGGTGGATCCCTCCAACCACTTCAGATTCCTCTGTGGAAGTGGGAAAATATCAGCATGGACTTTGTCTGTGGATTACCCCGGACCAGAAATGGGCACGATGCTATTTGGGTTATCGTGGACAGACTTACTAAGTCCGCCCACTTTTTGCCTATCAAGATGACTTATCCTTTGGAGAGGCTTGCCAGGTTGTACATTGACGAGATTGTGAGATTGCATGGTGTTCCGGTGGATATTGTATCTGACCGCGATTCCAGGTTCTTATCTCGGTTTTGGAAGAAGCTTCAGGAAGATTTGGGCACCAAGCTCAGTTTTAGCACTGCATATCACCCGCAGTCTGATGGGCAGACTGAGAGGACCATACAGACATTGGAGGACTTGCTGAGATCTTACATCATTGATTGGCATGGTGAGTGGGACAGAGACTTAGCCCTGATTGAGTTTACCTACAACAATAGTTACCACTCTAGTATCCAGATGGCCCCGTACGAGGCATTGTACGGAAGAAGATGCAGAACTCCCTTGAGTTGGGAGGAGGTAGGTGATAGAACCTTGCTCCAGTCTGATGCTGTGCAGGAAGCCACAGATAAGGTAAAGATTATTCAAGAAAAGCTAAAGGCTGCACAGGATAGGCAAAAAAAGCTACGCTGATGCGAGAAGGAGACCTCTGGAATTCATGGTGGGAGAACATGTATTTGTTAAGGTTTCTCCTACAAAAGGTGTGATGCGATTTGGAAAGAAAGGGAAATTAAGCCCTAGATATGTGGGTCCGTTTGATATCATCGAGAGGGTTGGACCTGTTGCTTACCGATTAGCCTTACCGCCATCCTTGGAGCATCTGAACAGTGTGTTTCACGTATCCGTGCTTAGGAAGTATTGTCATAACCCGTCACATATCTTGGATTCAACACCTTTGCAAATTGATGAAAATCTGACTTATGTTGAAAGGCCACTTAAGATTGTGGATAGAAAAGAGAGAGTCCTTCGAAGCAAGGTGATACCTCTAGTGAAAGTTATTTGGGGAAATCAGTCCGTGGAAGAAGCTACTTGGGAGTTGGAAACCGATATGAGAAAGGATTACCCACATTTGTTTGAACCTGCTCCCGATTTGCTTTAGAGGACTAAAGCCTTTTAAGGAGGAGAGGATGTAAGACCCGAGAATTTTGATGTATTAAACCTCGGGCAAAAATAAGTTGCTATGGAGGAGTCTTGAACTTGAGACCTTTCCTGTGTATGTTGTCCTGACTACCAGAGTTCCAGCCCAGTCTTTGTGTTATGTATGTGGGCGCCTACTTATTATGTGAGTATGCAGATTAAAATTCAGATCTCACTTAAGTGATTTGGCCCCACTTAAGTTGCTTTCGAATTTCAGCCCAACCCTAGCCGCCCCTTGCATTTCTTCCTCTCCCTCTCGTGGACGACTGCGGCCCGCGCCTTCCCCTTCGTCCAGCTCCTCTTCCGGTGAGTTTTCCGGCGGCGGCGCTTGGCCTTCCGGTGTGGTGGACGGCGGCGGCGTGTGGAGGCTTCAGACAACTCTCTCTCTGCTCACGGTTTGCTTGCAAATCGTTCCCAAGGCGAGTGGAAATCTTATGTTACCTGTATTCCGAATATATGATCGTTTCCTTGACATGTTTTTCTTGCTTTGTGATGGAAAAACGAGTAGGTTTAATTTCCCTTACCATGAAACCGTGAATACCTATTTGAAGTTTCGAAAATCAGCCCTAGAGTATGACATGCGCCCATGCCCTAATTTGATGAAATTTCATGCTAACTTTTGGGGAAAACTTAGGATTCATGTGATTAGAAGTATAAGGGAATTTATTATGAATTTTATACTATTTTTGGAGCCTTAATTCATGCTGGCCGAAATTTACCTTAGGGGTATTTTGGTCAATGTTCAGTTAACTTTTGGGGCAAAGCTGTTATTCATGTAATTGAGTTCATATGGTACTTAAATATGATTTTTGCCTAATTTTAGGAATTTTCTATGCATAGTTATATGTGTAATCGTTCTCTTGAAATTAAGTGATGATAATGTTGTGCAATGCTTGTAATTAATCTGCTTGAGTGGAAATTCCGTTTGATAACCTAGAATGGAGATGTTACAATCTAATTGCATGAAATCTAGGATTAACACATTATACCTGCATGGGAACATTTGTTGAGAACTTAGCATGGTATCTTCCTAACCTGATTGCATGAAACTTAAGGACTACCCTGTCTAAGACATTTATGCTGTTTAATTAATTGCGAGTGGTGAATTCGATAAGTTAGATATCCGGGTATTAGTCTTTTGCTATATGTGTGTGGTGTAGTCATGTTCATTATGTGTGACCCTGGAGATATTGTGAAGTGGGGCAAAGTGCCACGCCTTGGTCAGGCGGGGGCCACCACTTGATCTTCCTTCACATATGTGATTAGTTTAGCATAAGAGAGACAAAGTGCCACGCTACTGGTAAGCGAGGGCCACCTCTTGAACTCTCTGACTGCTGTGTGACCAATGTGGGGAAACAAAGTGCCACGCCGTGACTTGGCGGGGGCCACCTCTTGATTTACCACATTGTCTGAGTGGGTAGATGGAGATCAGCGTGCCACGTCTTAGCTAGACGGGGGCCACCTCCTGATTTCTCCCCTACTGTTTGGCATGCATGCATTCTCTGAGCCCTGACGAGGGAAGGGTCGGACCTTTGTGGTCATTTCGTTCTGTTCTGGATTTGGATATGTTAGGATAGGATGTGCATCTACGTATGTGTTCTGTTTTGCCATATGATATGTAAGTTTCTATTTTGGTTTTGTTGTATTATGATTAGATTTCGCCATGTGGATTATTTTGTAAGTTTGTATTCTTATCTGTATTTGATTTGATATTTGATAATCGCATTTGGTAAATGTTTTGAAAAAAAAAAAAAAAAAAAAAAAAAAAAAAAAAAAAAAAAAAAACCTTGCATGCTATTTTTGAATGTATTAATGGAGGGGTTTCATAAGGTTCTCACTTGCGGAGCTGTTAGCTCACCCCCTCTAAAATCTACAGGTGAGGGACAGTGATTGATACGGCGTTATGCACCTTTGAGATATACTGAGTAGCTTGATGAAGCTTTGGGTTTTGTGATATGGACCTTGTAAACAATTTTGGTATTTGAATACTTGTATCTTGATTCTGTTATCTGGGGCCTGCGTGCCTGTATTAGTTGTATTTTGTTTTGGATGATGAATGCTATATTTTGGTTACATGTGAGGGCTTAGGCCCATTTTGTTACAAGATTTCGGTTGTGGTATTTTTCAGCGTTTGATAGGATTTTATGTTCAGTCTGTTCTGTGATATGCGATTTTGTCTCCGTATATGTATAGTACGGAGTTGTGATCTGATTCGATTATCTTCAGTATTTTATAAGTTGAAATTACTTGTTGTTATGAATCAGTAAAGCACGTACATGTATGGGAATTTTCCCGAACCTTGTATGTATGTATACATGCTGCCGGATTTTTGTATAAGTTTTCAGATCTTTTATTCCCTAGCTTTGTTCGTAGTATGATCTTGGCTTTTCTTTTTTTCTCGTGACGTTCCTCGTATGATTTCCGCGTGAAATTCGGGGTTAAGTATCGAGGGGCGTTACAACATTACCAACCAACAACACGCAACTTAAAAACATAGTACAATTAACACATATAACATCATTGTAGATACTGAACTATGAATTGATAATGTGAGATCAGCTAATAATTCTACCCAGGATTATAAAGCTCACGAGATTCAAACACCAGTGAAAATTTCAAGGCAGGTGTACATGCTAAAAATATACTTATCTTCCAATTAACTTGCTAGTTTTCCTAGGTATATACATAGGGACAGATTAGACTAGTTGTTTCATGTCATAAAATATAAAATTTCTGTCTGAAACATTGTATCCATATACTATCCTTGACTTGCAAAACCTAAAACAAGAAATAAGCACTATAAAATCCCAGTACCCATCATCTAACATAATAAGTTACCCATCTGATTTGTGAACCAGTTCAATAGGCAAGAAACGAGCATATCAATGAGTAACATAACCATACAAAATCACTCAGCATAAGTTTAGCAAGTTGGTGAAAGACTGTTGTTAGCTTATTGAATGGTTTGAAGCAAGTACCACAAGCCTAATAACTTCTATGACCTATCTAATACGAAAACTAACTAATTAACATAAAGAACTTGAAACAATATGATCCAATGGTAGGAAACGTGTTATGTATTATGTACCATGGAAATTTTCATCCTACTTCACAAATTCACATGTGGGACTAAACTTAAATATCACAATAAATAACTTCACATATCAATTGAACCTTTCAAGGGCTCCACTAAATCCACAATACGAAATTTACAACATCACCATTAATTTTAGAGTATAGAAGGAGACTGAAAGAAATAGGAACAACATCAGTGAAGATAAAACAGTAACCATGCATGACCAAACTTTTTTCATATGACAAACTAGTCTGGATTGATGCCGTGTAATGTTGGTACATCTAGAGTATAGTGCGTAGTATCCAAGATAGGACTGGTTGATGCATATCGAGATTTTAAATCTTGATTAATAGTATCAACAACAATATTAGAGAAGGACAATGCCATGGAGATCATATAACAAATCTAAATTCAATTGATAGTTTAAAATAAGTAGATAAAACAACTAAAGAAATACAAAAGTACAAAAGATAATTGAGAAGGTGTAAAATATAATTTGACACATTAAATATTCTGTTGCAAAGAAAATTATTTATTTTCGCATCTTTAGTCATAAGACAAGCATCATAATAGATTGCGAATCATATCATTTAGACAACAAAATGAAGTAAATATTTGATTCACACCTTCACCAACCTCATCCATGGTATGCTCTAAAGATGAGAGTAGGCTTTTCAAAGATAAGTTTATGACAGTAGAACTATAAATTATAAAAGCATAGAATCTAAAATTTAGGAAGGAATTCAAAGCAAGTCCCCTACCAAGGTCATGCGCTTTTTCCCCTCCATATAATCTCGCAAGTACCTAGTCAACTGTAGAAAATAATAAAATATAAAACTTCAGCATAAAGAAGTTTCAGTAAAAGCAATTTGAGAAACATTGGTTGTGGCTCCAAATGAAAAGCCAACTTGTATTTGTTTCATAAACCCAGCACACATTGGAATATTTAAAAATAATTTGACAAGCTTTCCATTTCTAGAAGACCTCATACATGATAACAGATTTCTGCATTCGAAACTTTATAGAATAAAAAACCTAATAGTATAACATGCCAAAATATTTTCAAAAACTGGATCATACCAACGAGTTCTTGAAGTGCTTCTCTAATGGTTTCTTTGGCTTCCTCTGATATTCAAGTAAACACTGAATAGAAAAAGATGTAAGAAAAGGAATGAAAATTAACTTGATTTACAATGAAAAGAATTTAATCATAGATGTTTGCACATAATTCACTTTTGAGGAGAGGTAAGAACCACCTACTCTTAGACATAGACTAAAAACCATTGAAGTGTTATTGATGAAGTTGCTTTCTAGTAGCCTTGATCCCTGAACAGCAGAAAAGAAATTTGAAGTTAGTTCTCAACCATGCCAAATAAAATCACACCACAAGGGTACAACAAATGTTTTTATAAACAAAGAAAAATCACATATTAGATGCACAAAAGAAAATTTAAAATATGGAACAATTAGTTACTTCAGTGACACAATTAAATAAATGCAATTCTGGTTTCTTCAATTTTTGGAGCCTAGAAAATACGCAAATTAGCAAAATTTTGGTGAGTTAACCACAACTTTCAAATCTTATGTAAATGTTTAATTAATATTTTATATTGTGTGTGATATTCTAATTTTAATCATTAATTAAGACAACTTCTTGTATTCTAGTTATGACTACTCTTGCACAAATTTCTCGTTATGTGTAATCATTCTTAGTATTGGATATTGAAGTGTTAAAATTGAATGGAAAGAAATGCTTATTATGTTTCTTGAGGTAGAGTATGCATATGTATATATAATATAGACACTAAAGAATTTAAAACATGTGATTAAAATAACTCATTCTAACTCTAACATGTTCGTAACTTATTTATTTAATCTCATTATAATACTCATTTTTATGCTAAGCATAGATGTTAATCATGCTCAAATAATAGTCAACTTCAATGTGTTTAGTCCTATCCAAAAAACTAGATAGGTTGCAAACTATATGGCCACTTAACTATCATAGTGCATGGTCATTGACTCTTACATAGGAAAAAGGAAAAGAGGGAAAGTAGTATTTTCCCTCATTATTTTTGAGGGATGAAAAGGAAAGGATAGAAAATCGGAGGGAAAAGTTGAAACCTTTCTCTCGTTTTTACTCTCGGGCAAAAAACATATTGCCTTTCTGTTTTCTTTTTCTGTATCCATAAGTCACCCTCTTTTTTTTCTATCACACATTGCTCTCACTGCCCTCTTCTTTTTCTACCATGCACTACTCTCACCGGCCAAATCTTTTTCCTCATGGTGGGGGCCACTCATTGCCACTGCCACTTGCCGAAGCTCAATCAACAAAAATGAACTTCTATTATTATATATCCATGTTTTTGTAAAGAATACTTTCCTTAAGCATCTTCAGATAGTGGAGATCCTTAAAGCAACATCTAGATAATATTATTTTGGATTCTTGGATAACTTAACTAATCACTCTAAGGGCAAAGGAAATATCAAGGCAAGCGACAATAAGATTTGTAAATTTTCTAACAAGCTATTGATAATTAGATCCATTGACATCTTTAAAAATGCCATTAGGGAGAAGGTAATAACCGGGCATAATAGTTGAATTAGTTGGCTTAAAACAAAAAGGCTAATTTCTTCAACAATTTCCATTGTACACTTTTCCAAAAAAAAATAATAACAGTAGAATTGAGCGACAAAAGGTCGAAATAATCTACTTTGTTACACTTAGGCCCAATCACATTAACAACTTAAGAAGTTTGTGATAACTATTCAATAGGCATTGATTTAGACCACAAATTACCTTTTTAGCTTGTACACTTTCCTTTCCCATGAGCAACATTCCCAAGAAGTTGCTCAATAAACACTTCTTTAATAAGGTACTTTTAGTGTTTATCGTATACAAGTACCAACACTTATTAACAAACTAAGGAGAGTAGAACTCAAATAAAATTAAGCCACACCAGAAGATTTTAAGGAAAAAAAGTATACATCATAAGTATTTGTGAATCTCGTTGCAACAAGTCATGCCTTATATTGATCAACAATCATATGAATGGTATTTGGCAATGAACACCCATCTATGACCACTATAATAAATACTATGACTCATAAGCTTCCAAGCGTCAGATCATATAAGAATTATCATTTCTTTACCCATTGCAATTTTCCAGCCACAATTTATAATTACTTACTAAGCATTTCAAATAAAGATACCAAATAAAGAGAGAGTGGACATAAATGATGATATGAAACATAGAATGAACCATGATAGTGTGAATACACTTAGAGCATTAAGCTAAAGGTCATTTGGTTGGACTGTTAAAGGTTTATATCAAAAGGCAAGGATGAGGGATCTACAGATGAATTGGTCACAGAGCACCGACAAAGGAGGAAAGGATGGTGGTGACATAATGCAACACCAAGATCCTAGTGAGGAATGAGCATGAGAAAAAGAACAATCTCATCAAAAAACTACACTGCTGAAAAGAAACTTGCTCAAAGGAACCAGAACAGTAACTATCCTTTATGATATGAGAGTAACCAAGGAAGATAGTTTACTGCAAGAATACAATTCTTGTTAGATTCTAAATAAAAAGTTATGAACAAAAAAAACAACCAAAACACATGGAGTAAATAAGAAATTAGAAAGTGACAAACAAAGAAGAGAAAAGAGACTTTGACTATGAAGGTAGGGAATGTCACTCAGTTAATGAGATAACAAGGTATAAAAACAATATCACATTAAAGAGATGTCTATGTGCATAGGAAACATTATAGTAAATGTATTATTTTAAAAAAAATCTATATCGAGCAAAACAGCCATGGAGTGATATCGGTACATTGGCATCGTATACAACTATACATAAATATGTATAATACATATAAAAAGTTAAAACCAACTAGTACTGCTAACTAATATTTAAAACCATGAGTAAATGTTATATATAGTTTTTGATAGACCTCAACCATCACCAGCGAGAAATCGTGCAAAGCACGCCCTAGGAAAACAATAGCAAAATACTGAACACCCAACTCTAAACCCTAGAACCTTATTTATAATATTTCCCTACTTAGCAAACTGGGTATAACATACCAACCCAGACCCGCTTTATTACATAACCTACTAATAGTATTGAGCCCGTAACAATTGCCCCCCTCTCTAATTACAGCATTGTCCTCAAGGTTGTGTATTAGTTGATCTTTTCTCAAACTTTTCTTGGATCCCATTGCTTATAAGTTGAAATTGCTCTATGATCTCGTTTATCAATAATATGCTTCTTTACCGCAAAAAAACTTTTTCTCTTCCTAGCATATATGCAAGCAGTGTCAAGTCTTCTAATGTATTTTTTTAGCATTCACAACCTTCATCCCATAAGTCATTTTACTTAGATTGTCATCTATATCGCTTGGCCAACCCAGATTTAGATCTTCATATTTGAAAAAATTAGTTATGCCATTATCATCCTTTTTTGAAGAGTTCACTACATTCAGTACTCACTATATCTATAGTTGGAAAAACCTTATCAACAATAAGAGTATGCTCAATTACTTCTTGTTTGCTGACCTCCTTCTGTTTACTGTCAAGTTTCTTTTCTTCATAATAGCTTTCATCAAGGAGCGTAGTTGCAGAAAATTTACTAAATCTTTGTATCATCTCTTACTTCAACACTTCCCAAGAAAGATTGGGAATCCATCATTTTAACTCTTGAAACCAATGGCCTGCTTGCCCCTCCATACGAAAAAACCCATTGGAATTTTATAGTCATCTAGCGTACCTTGAATGTCGAAATATTGTTCAGCTTGTGCAATCTATCCTATTGGATTAGTTCCATCAAATCCTTGTAATTCCATGCGGTTATGAATCCACCATCTATCCTCTATGTTACTTTGGCTCTGTAATGTAGTCTCCAAGGCCTCTCTCGAGATTGGATATGTCTGCCCATCGACAATTACATCCGCATCCTCTCGTATTTTCTTCTCTTTAACCAACTCTCTCAGCATTGCTCTCATCTCATATACAATGTCAAGATGACGATTCATCTCCACATAATGTTAAGCAACCACACTTCTTGTCATCTAATCTCTATCTCTTTTTTTTTCAAACCAGCAATCTCTCTAGTTTTTTTTTTCAAACCACCAATCTCTCTCGAGTGTATTTTCTAACCCTAATCTATATACGCCGCATGTGCGCTGCAGACAAGGTGTCGCATGCCCTTTCTCTTCCTCTCTTAGGTTGCTGCTAAAGCACCTATGCTACAGTATTTTTGCTACAGTGTTGTCACTATAGTCCCGCCGCACGTGCTGGAAGATTTCCGATAAGAGGACTTCGCTGCTATGGAAATTCTTGTGCACCTGGTTTTCTTAAATGGCTGGTTAACGATAATAAATCTGTCGCTTAGATCTAGTACCGACAACGAAATTTCTTCCGCCTTTATCCGTCACTGGACCACCGATTCCCCAGCGATTGATCCAGCAGGTCGGACCAATTGATAGACCTCAGCCGTCACCGGCGAGAAATCGTGCAAAGCATGTCTTAAGAAGATAATAGCAAAATACTGGACACCCAAATCTAAACTCTAGACTCTTATTTATAATATTTCTCTACTTAGCGAACTAGGTATAACATACCAACCCAGACCCGCTTTATTACATAACCTACTAATAATATTGGGCCCATAACAATTTTCTCATTAAATAATCCAATTTTACTATGTGAACAAAAGTACAAATAAATGATGTCTTGAAACTAATAAATTATAATGAAAACTACATGTACATGACAATACGAGAATCTAATATGACCATCAAACCAATTTTTTATTTCATAAAAAAATTTAAAAATAATAAAACACTCATATCTAGTAATAAAGAAATAGAGTTATATTATACATTAAATAATCATCGATAAATGTGATAATCTATTGAAAACTAGTTGTTATAAACACCAAACTAGCTCACTAGATAACCTAGAGGACCAAGTGAGAAAAATTACTACATATACTGACATTATTATGGAAAGCAAAAGATGATGCCTCCTAGTTAGTGGGCTTTATAGTCAGACTCAAGGGATGATACTAAAGGTAGAAACCATTAGACAAATGACAATGTCACTATATAGTAAGAAGATGAAGGAAAACAAAATCAAAGCAACAAATTATATCATATGAAAAATCATCAATAAAACTGATAAAATATTGAAAACTTATACTATTGAACCTAGAGTAGCTCCCTAGAATCACAGTGGGTGAATTGAAAAGAATTACTACATTTACCAACACCACAAAGGAAAGAATAAGATGTTGTCTCTTAGTTAGATGGCCAAAGTGGCAAAGGCTTGGTTTGCGATTGCTGGCCGCCTGATGCGTTGCATTTTGGTAGTGATTTTCATAGTTATTTTATGTCAAATCTAAGCTTATTCTGACACTCTTATACTCATTATAGCCTTATTTCCTTCATATCTTCGGAATCTTCACTTTTTGGCACTTTTATGGAATTTCAAGTAAAAATGCCCTTTTTCGACATATTTTGAAGATTCTGAAATCATAAGACGATTTCTTGTATAAAGACGAGGTCACACGTCAAATTTGAGCTTAAACGGAGCCAGCCTCAAAAATACGGCCAGGTGAACCCCAGATTCTTCGCCAGGCTGCAGGGACTTCACAGTAAGAAGCACGGCCGAGTGAACCCCACCGGGTTCACTAGTTTTCACTTTGGCCGAGTTATGTCCAAAGAGAAGCACGGGCGGGTGAACCCCACCGGGTTCACCGCGCTTCTACTCGTCCGAACTCACAGAGGGAATCATGGGCAAGTGAACCCGGCGGGGTTCACCCGTGATTCCAACCCAGGCGCGAACAAGACCGAGTCTCACTCGGTTTTTCCTTGATTTCTCACTCGTTTGAAGTCCAAATTTAGCAAGTGAGGATTTTTTGGAAAGCTTACTTCAAGGCGAACAGATGGAATATAAAAGCCCCCAAATTTTCATGTCCTAATCATCGAGCATTCATGTGAAGAAGCGGTGCGGGAGGAAGAACACGGCGACAGAGGCAACTTTTGGAGATTTTCGGAGATTGAGAACACGATCATCACCAATTCTTCAGGACTCCTTCGGTTCATTGTCTCCTTCCCCTTAGCTTCGTTTTCTTATACTTTTCATTTGATTAAAAGAGAGATTTTGAGCGTTTCAATGACGATTGTAGCGTAAACTCTATTTCGGGGCTTGGTGAAAACCCTTTGATGATTTTAATTGCAAACTTTGTATCTATTTTCGTTATTTGGCGTGAATTTGTGAGCATATTTTACTTTGACGTACTTATTTCATGATTTTACCTTGGCCGAGTATTTTCACGCGTTAGCCATTATGATTCATATCGAGAGAAGGATCGTAAAGGTGGAATCTCTGAGTAAAACTTGCGAGACCTCGACACGAGAGTGCTTGGTCTTCGCTCGAGTATTTCATAGTCTGCCATAGAACTCATTGGGTTCGTCTTAGAACGATCCACCGCGAGAGTAGGAGGTCGGTCTAAGACGTACACAGGGGTGTATCACTCGAGAGAGGGCACCTTGTACCCTAGGGTTAGACTCCTTGTGCAAAACCAATAAACCAAGTAATTAATATCTTTCTTGTGCGATTAAGATTATCATCGTGGTGGAAGCCATAGCCCTGAAGTTTCTCTCATATCTTTTCTCTACCGAAGTAGTTGCAGTTGTTTGTTTTCGATTTCCGTCTTTAAAACCCACATTTTGATTTGCCTAGCTATTAGGACTTGGACTTTCTAGTACTCAACTTTGTTCCCTATGGGATTCGACATCTTTTATATTACTCCGACATATCCGTGCACTTGCGGAGCATGTCAAGTTTTTGGCGTCGTTGCCGGGGAACAACGGATTGATATTAGTACATTTCTGAGAATTAGTAGACTAGGCTTTGGTTAGATTTTCTTTATTGCACTGTTATTTTCTTTTTCTTTTTATTTTACACACTGTCTTAGAACTTTTTAATTTTGACTGACCATTTTATGCGAAGAAGTTCTAGGGTAGGTACATTCTTTAATATTGACCCAGAGATCGAGCGCACCTTCAGGACAAGAAGGAAATAAAACCAACTTCAGAAGAAAGAAATCATGAACCATCCAGGAGGAGAAAATCAGATGGAACATATTCAGATTGAAGTGCACAATGAACGAGCACAACAACCAATGGGCAACAACTATAACAACAACAGGACGTTGAAGGATTATTCTGCACCTTACACTTATGGTTTTCAATCAGGAATTGCTAGGCCTGTGGTTGAGGCCAATAACTTTGAAATAAAACATGTTCTTCTCTCCATGGTGCAACAAAACCAATCTGGTGGTTCTCCTCTTGAGGACCCCAACATGCACCTTTCTATTTTTCTAGAATATTGTGATATATTGAAAATTAATGGTGTGTCTGCTGATGCTATCAGGTTGTGACTATTTACCTTCTCTCTGAGAGATAGGGCAAGAGCTTGGCTGCACACACTACCTGCTGCTTCGATAAGAACATGGGCAGAGCTTTCTCAAGCCTTTCTCTCCAAGTACTTCCCTCCATCAAAGATAATCCAATTGCGAAATCAGAAAACGAGTTTCATGCAAAAGGATGGAGAGTCTCTATATGAAGCTTGGGAGAGGTTTAAGGAGCTCCAAAGGATGTGTCCACATCACGGTGTTGAGACTTGGGTTTTGATCCAAACGTTCTACAGCGGTTTGGATTATAACACGAGGCTTACAGTGGACGCTGCAGCAGGAGGCGCCCTGATGATTAGGAGAGTAGAAGATGCCATGAACCTTCTCGAGGATATGGCGATTAACCATCACCAGTGGACATCTGAGAGAGGTACCTCTACCAAGAAGTCAGGTAAGTATGACTTAGACTCTCTTACTGCACTCACGACTAAGGTAGATAATTTGACTAGAAAGCTTGATTCTTGGTCTGTTAATTCTATGGATCTTAATCTTATTTCTTGTGAGGTCTGTGGAGTTGTAGGTCATGCAGGGGCTGATTGTCAGGCGGGAAACGGACAGATGACTGCGGCTCATCCTGAGCAGTTGAATGCAGTTGGAAATTTCAACCAGAACAACAACCCTTATTACAACTACTACAATCCAGGATGGCGCAACCACCCAAATTTCTCTTATCGGACGACTCAGCCGTTTCAGCCTGGACAAGCTCCACCACAGCAGACCCAACCCCCACAAGGAAACTTCAGGCAACCTCAACAGAGCAATTTCAGACCACCAGGATTTCAAGCTAGGAACTACAATGCACCGCCGCCACAACCACAACAGCCAAGACCGAACAATGATTCAAATCTGGGAAAGCAACTTGAAGGACTTACAGACATGATGAAGATGATGATGACCAGGATGGACTCCCTGGAGACACATAATAAGATGTTGGAGAGTGAGCTAGCTTGCTGGGCTAGCTCATCTTCTAGAGCACCGGGGAAGCTTCCATCCCAACCAAAGGTAAACCCGAGGGAGCATTGCAATGCAATATCAACTCGAAGCGGCAAGCAACTTGAAGACCCAAAGATGCCGACTGATGACAGAATAGATGAAGTGACACCAGAACCTGTGGAACCACACTCGAATTTAACACCAGTGGCACCTAATCCAGCTGAAGAGGAGCAACCCTATGTGGGACCTCCTGCATATAAGCCACCAATTCCTTTTCCACAGAGGCTTGTCAAGGCCAAATTGGACAAGCAGTTTGGTAAGTTTTTAGAAGTGTTAAAGAAACTCTATATTAACATCCCTTTTGTTGATGCTCTTTCGCAGATGCCGACTTATGCGAAATTCCTAAAAAACATCCTATCAAACAAGAGGAAGCTAGAAGATCAAGGAACCGTTGCACTTACTGAGGAGTGTAGCGCCATCATGCAGAACAAGCTACCTCAAAAGCTTAAAGACCCCGGCAGTTTTTCCATACCTTGCCAGATTGGAGAGATGTCTTTTCAGAAAGCTTTGTGCGATCTAGGAGCAAGCGTTAGCCTCATGCCATTATCACTCTATAAATGGCTAGAATTAGGGGATTTACAACCAACTAATATTTCCATACAGCTTGCAGACAGATCTGTATGCCACCCAGTTGGTATTCTAGAAGACGTACCTGTTAAAGTAGGAGATTACTTTATTCCTGCTGATTTTATTATCTTGGAAATTGATGAGGATGACAGGCTCCCTATCATTCTGGGAAGACCTTTTCTTGCCACTGCAGACGCTGTCATGGATGTCAAGAATGAGAAACTGTCTTTGAACATCTGTGGCAACGTTATTCAATTTGATTTATCTGATACTCTGAAAAAACCTTCTCTTGCAGGTACATGTTACAGCATTGACATTATGGAGAAAGCTACACAAGATGTTGAACCGCCCAAGAAACAAGTGGAACCATTGAAATTTACGCTGACAAACCCCACTGAGAATGCTAAGAGCTACAAAGCTCGCACCAAATTTTGGCACGACAAGCGCATAACAAAGAAAGAATTTCATGAAGGGGACAAAGTACTACTGTTTAATTCAAGACTTCGGCTGTTTCCAGGAAAGCTTCGAACGAGGTGGTCCAGTCCTTTCACAGTTCAGAAAGTTCAACCTTATGGTGCTATCACGATTTGGACAGAACGAACTGGGAGCTTCACAGTAAACGAGCACCACCTCAAGCATTACTTTGAAGATGAGCGGATTGAGAGAAAGGAAGTTTTAGCTCTCTCAGATCCCCCGGATTTGAAACTTTGAAAACTCTTATGGTCGAGCTACCGACCTTAAACAAGCGCTCTTGGGAGACAACCCAAGTCTTTGCTTAATTTTAATTTTTATGCATAGTTTCTTTTTGTTATTAGTTAGTGTTTTAGACTATTGGTTTCTTTTTCAATTTTTCTTTAGATTTCTAGAGGGGATTGCTACTAAACTGATGTCTCTTTATAATGTAGGATGAAGATGGGGCGCATGGGAATTTTTCCAGAATTTTTGGGCATGCCAGTGCAAATCATGGTCAGGTGACGTGAAGTGCACTGTGTAGGCGCCCAGGAATATAACCAGTGAGTTCACAGCCGGGGTTCACCAGATTTTCAGCATGCGCAGAAAGCAACCAGGGAGCTTCACAGGCACCATCTTTCAAAACGCCAGAAAACCTCCAGTAAGCTTCACGGGTAGGTGAACCCCAGCGGGTTCACCCGTGCTTCTGTCACTACAGCCCGACCACAGAGAACATTACGGGCTAGTGAACCCGGGCAGGTTCACTGGTATTCTAACTCGTGTTTGTCCAAATCTAGGGCAACACACACGACTCTTTCGCTGCCGGCCCCAAAATTTAGCCGAGATCCCTTCGATCCCGCAAATCTCTCTTCTTTCCAAACATAGGGGAGATCTCTCCAAAGCAGATCCGAGCTTCCTTACAGGTGGGACGAATTCTGCTTCAGTTTCGTCCCAGATTTTCGCATCGCTAGATTTTGCATATTTTCGTCGCCGCCTCCCGATTCCGACGGAGCCAACCAGAACGCGCCACCTCCTATCCCTCTTAGCACTCGAAGAAGATCTCCAGAAGTTTGATCCAGCTTTTCCCTTCATCCAGTCAGAATTCGCCAACCTCTTCTGATCGCTATCAACCACCATGCCTCCAAGGACTAAAGTTATGGCTGCCAAGCGAACCTCACACCCTCAACAGGCGCTGTCTGATTCGTCTGGTACCGACGATGAGGAGTACGAGCCGACGCCTACACCTCCATCTCGTCGTCCATATTCGAAGGCGACTCCAGGGTCTTCTTCCTCATCTCGTCATGATCGCACTCCTTCCAGCCAACCACAACCATATGTCTCTCTCCCGAACTAGTTCGGGATCATCTTTCGCAACGCTGGCCAGGAACACCGTTATCAGATATTGCGTCAACGCCGGGTCCTCAACACGAGGTATCTTGATAGAGGCACACTGCAGATGCTTGGGATGCTTGATGACATCGACATAATGTATGCTACAGTGGGTTTGGAGCAGTTCCAGCGTCTATTTACTTCTACGTATGTCGGCGTGACTTTGGAATTTCTAAGTTCTTTGGAAGTGAAGGCCGATCCTATTCTCGAGGACGATCCAGGACGATTGACATTTCGATTGGGTAACATCGAACATACTTTTACTCTCTCACAATTGCGTGGTATTTTTGGTTTTCCAGAGCCTTGTGTTCGCAGGGTCCCCACTGAGTTTAGTGAGCAGGGCTTTTGGGGCGCGATTACCAACGAGCACATCTATTCCGCTCGCGTGGCTCGTGCATCTAGTTTATGCAACCCTGTGACAAAGTATGTCCACCGTGTGTTGGCTCACACCTTATTTGGCCACGGTGAGAGCGATGGTATGGTTCGGCAGACCGAGTTATTTTATCTCTGGTGTATGCTACACAGTTTTCGAGTAGACTCTAGGTATTATTTGGCAAAACAATTCAGCCACATCGCTTGCTCTCTAAAATGGGCGATAGTGATTGGCGGCCTAATCACACCTCTGGCAGTTTCATTGGGCATTATTCCATATGAGACACTGGAAGTTACTGGCAACACGAGGCTTAACATCGAGTCTTGTGTCGCTATGAAGCTGATCGTTCATAAGGGAGATTCATACTGCATGACATTTAAAGGAAGCCAGTTTTACCTGCCATTACCGAACCCAGAGCGCACGACAGTCAGAGTTCAAGGAAACTGGCGCATCCAGCCAGTTGAAGACGCACAGCCAGATCCGGTCGACACCGCACCACCAGCTCCAGGCGCCTTCTCTTTTGGTGGCACCTCCTCTCACGATTCTATGATATCTGTGTTGCAGGAAATCAGGGAGGAGCAGCTCCATCAAAGGGAGTTGATCGATCACATGGACACCACTATCTCTCACATACAGTAGGATTACGCCGCACGATGGGAATCAAATGAAGCTGGTATGCAACGTCAGCACAACATGTTGAGCTCTATTTGGGGGAAGCTATCCGCGATAGATGAACGCCTCACCTTCGCATCTAAGGAGCACATTGCTCAGATGGACATCTCCTCCGACAGCATTTTCCTTCAGATGAGGAAGTTGAGCCAGATTATAGCGCGCGAGGGAAGAAGAAGAAGAGCTCGAGCTCGAGGGCTTCAGGCTCTCGTTCACGCAAAAAGAAATAGCTACCCCTGGACATCAGCGTCTTCATCTACTCCTCTCACAGCACGGTATTGCATAGAGGACTATACAAACTTTTAGAGTGGGTGAGCTTTCTGCATTCTGGTTTCTATTCTCTTTTCTTCATGTGGCTACATGACTGTGACATCTAGACTTTGTTATATTTGGATCGATACTTTGTGATGGATATTATGTGACATTATATCTTATATGTCATCATATTCGTGTGCCTGGTCCACATCTTCAGGCCCCACTCTGTGACAGACTTGTATGACACTATTTTTACATATATGCTTATTTTCTTGCTCCGCTATGATGATCATGCTTTTCATATTTGCTGTGTGAAATTTTTACATGAGTTTGTATATTATGCTTGAATTCATGAGTCTTGTCAGTCTTGTCCTATGAAAGCCATTTCAAAAATTTGAAAGTTGAATGCATGACTGATTAAGAATAATCATATATTGTTGATAATACCTCCTTGTTAGGGATTTTTTTTTATTATATCTATATGTTCTATAATTTAGAAATTTTGTATTTTGGATTGTCTTTAATTTGTTCATTAGTAGGTCAAACATTTCTTTGATTGTTAAATCAACTCAAGCTTGCATCTTACATGAGAATCGTATTGAGATATATACTCTCTTAGTCGTTCTTTGAATTCCTTTCTGTTGTTGGGGAAACACTGCATTTGTCAAATGGATATGTTATCAATTGCTGAGCATGATATAAAAAAAACAAAACAAAAATAAAACAAAAAAAACAAAAATAAAAAAAATAAAAAAACACTCTTAGATTCCTCTACTTGGCACTGTGCAAAATTGGCAGTGGTACCGAAGGACATGAGTTGAAATCTAAGAGGTGTGATGTTGAAATCAATAAAAAGACTCCTCTACTTGGCATTACGAAAAATTGGCAATGGTACCTAAGGTTATGAGTTGAAGTCTAATGCAATAATCAGTATATCATACTTCACATAAATCATTTGAGTTAACCCCAACGATTTGACTTGGAAAGATTAGAATTGCATAAGTGTTGTGTGTAGGCTTGATTGAATCCTATGTTTGTTGCTTACTAAGTTGTTTAGCATCTAGTTATTGTGGGATCAAACTGTTGAATATTTGAAGCAACCATTTACTTAATTTCTCCTGATTAGATCTTAGATTGCTATTGAATATTTCTCTAACTTGGAAGTATATCTCAGTAAAAAGATTGCTCTTACACTTATCTTGTATTTCATCTTATTTTATTGCTTGAGGACAAGCAAAGATTTTAGTCTGGGGTATTTTGATGCGTTGTATTTTGGTAGTGATTTTCATAGTTATTTCATATCAAATCTAGGCTTATTCCGGCACTCTTATACTCGTTATAGCCTTATTTCCTTCATATCTTCGGAATCTTCACTTTTTAGCACTTTTATGGAATTTCAGGTAAAAACGCCCTTTTTCGACATATTTTGAAGATTCTGAGGCCATGAGACGATTTCTTGTATGAAGACGAGGTCACACGTCAAATTTGAGCTTAAACGAAGCCAACCTCAAAAATACGGCCAGGTGGGGTTCACCAGATTCTTCGCCAGGCTGCAGGGACTTCACAGTAAGAAGCACGGCCAAGTGAACCCCACCAGTTTTCACTTTGGCCGAGTTCTGTCCAAAGAGAAGCACGGGCGGGTGAACCCCACCGAGTTCACCGCGCTTCTACTCGTCCGAACTCACAGAGGGAATCACGGGCAGGTGAACCCGGCAGGGTTCACCAGTGATTCCAACCCAGGCGCGAACAAGACCGAGTCCCACTCGATTTTTCCTTGATTTCTCACTCGTTTGAAGTCCAAATTTAGCAAGTGAGGATTTTTTTGAAAGCTTACTTCAAGGCGAACAGATGGAATATAAAAGCCCCCAAATTTTCATGTCCTAATCATCGAGCATTCATGCGAAGAAGCGGTGCGGGAGGAAGAACACGGCGATAGAGGCGACTTTTGGAGATTTTCGGAGATTGAGACACACGATCATCACCAATTCTTCAGGACTCCTTTGGTTCATTGTCTCCTTCCCCTTAGCTTCGTTTTCTTATACTTTTCATTTGATTAAAAGAGAGATTTTGAGCGTTTCAATGACGATTGTAGTGTAAACCCTATTTCGAGACTTAGTGAAAACCCTTTGATGATTTTAATTGCAAACTTTGTATCTATTTTCGTTATTTGGCGTGAATTTGTGAGCATATTTTACTTTGACGTACTTATTTCGTGATTTTACCTTGGCCGAGTATTTTCACGCGTTAGCCATTACGATTCATATCGAGAGAAGGATCGTAAAGGTGGAATTTCTGAGTAAAACTTGCGAGACCTCGACACGAGAGTGCTTGGTCTTCGCTCGAGGATTTCATAGTCTGCCATAGAACTCATTGGGTTCGTCTTAGAACGATCCACCGCGAGAGTAGGAGGTCGGTCTAAGATGTACACCGAGGTGTATCACTCGAGAGAGGGCACCTTGAACCCTAGGGTTAGACTCCTTGTGCAAAACCAATAAACCAAGTAATTAATATCTTTCTTGTGCGATTAAGATTATCATCGTGATGGAAGTCATAGCCCTGAAGTCTCTCTCATATCTTTTCTCTACCGAAGTAGTTGCAGTTGTTTGTTTTCGATTTCCGTCTTTAAAAACCCACGTTTTGATTTGCCTAGCTATTAGGACTTGGACTTTCTGGTACTCAACCTTGTTCCCTGTGGGATTCAACATCTTTTATATTACTCCGACATATCCGTGCACTTGCGGAGCATGTGACCGCCTGCTTTTGCGGGTGCAGCCAGCTGATTTTACTCCAATCAAGATGTTTGGGATTGATATTGTTGGGTGCACCAACTATTTTCTACTGGCCGACAAAAGCAGCCAACTACCTGCTTCTCTGCAGAATCAGCCAGTCTGCCCATCTCGTGATGCTCGTTTGCGTAACAGCCCAGCTCTCCGCCGACCAAAGATCTAGCCAAATCCGGCTAGATCCACCTCCGGCCGACCTCCTCCTCTACCCCGGCATACATCCAGCCCCCCTCCGGGCGAACTCCACCACACGACAAAGATCCACGCCTCTGCCAACTCTCCACCTCCTTCCAGCCCCCTCCTCCAGCTCCCTGCCTGCCCCAGCTCTGGCCTCCTCCGCCTGCTCCACCTCCTCCAGCTCCCTGCTCTGGATCTGCTCCCCGCCTGCTCCAGCGAACCATAAGGAGACACCTTTATCCTACTCCCCACCTACTCATTCTCCCCCGCCAGCCCCTTGCTCCAGCTCTGGCCTCCTCTACCTCCTTGCATGCCCCAGCTCTGGCCTCTTCCGCCTGCTCCACCTCCTCCAGCTATTAGCTCCTCCCCCCCACCCCCCCCCCCCCCACCCCCGCGCCTGCAACAGCTCTCCAGCCCGAAGGTTTGAAATGCATACTCGTTACCAATAGAAACAAGTTAATAAAATGCATTTTGTATCAAATGTTTGAAATAAAATGCATGAATGTTTGAAATGCATACTTGTTATTTAATATTGCTGGTAAAATATTTTATATCAATTATACACCAATTCATGTTTGATTAAAATATTTTCATGAATGCTGCTTGTGTTATCATAGTTTACGCTGATCTAATTATGTAGAGATAATTTCAGATTGAATTGCTTCTTGTTACTATTTGTGTTATATGAGACAATTGTTGTTTAAATTTTTAATTATGTTAAAAATTTCTACTTAATTTAAAAAGCATAGCATTTTTATTCTGCTGACCAGCAATTATAGTTTCCCAAATAACTTCTGCTTCTCTCAGTCAGTTACCTTTCAACTAGCAATTCTCTAGCCAGCAGAAGCTAGAAGCAAAATCAGCCCCAAACTGGCCCAAAATCAAAAAATAGTAGTCAAGAAAGAAAATGTTATCGCCAAGAGGCAACATCTTTAATGTGGAGAGGATGATAACACAAGGCAGAAACAACAAGACCATCAACAAACAAACAAATACCGCCAAGCTCATGCCTCCCATTACTCACTTTGTCTTTATATCCTAAAAAGGATAATGTGAACCAAGTAAGTTTGTTTTTGGCAAATGCAAATTTGTGATATATTAATCAAATAAAAAATATACAATATAAGGTACGCAACCATAGGCTCACACACTCTTCTAAAACATTGTTAATGGTGATATATGGGGTGCATTGGTGCACATTACATCATTATTATATTGCTATTATAACATTATCAAATATCTCATCTCAATCGACCAAAAAGTTATTAAGTCTCAACCATGGAGAATTTGTGAAGTGTTTTAACCCCCTCTTGACATCCAAAATTACTCAATACCACACAAAATTAGTTGAGAATGTTACTTCAACGTAGGCCTACTTCATCTTTTTGCACATGAGATGACCAATAGCTTTACATAGCCATGAACATGGACAAAGGAATCATCAACATAGGAGATGCGATAATGTTGTACTCAGTGATACAACTTTAAGGTGAGTTGAGGATCTTGCAATGATTATCCTTAAAATATGTGGTTGACCATACATATCTTATTAATAGTTAGTTGAATGATATGAGCACTAAGTAGTGTGGGCAAGCAGGAAAATTGGTATAACCATAACTATAACAACAAGAAAAATGACAACCAAGCAAGGTGAATCTATATTAGCTAATAACATCCATAGCATAAGCTTTAGGAGTTTGTAATCATTAAAGTAGAAGCATTAACCAAAAGAAGTCTAAAGAAGACGTTCTTATCAAGAATTGATTGCAATGAACACTATTATCATTAAGAAAGTCTTTGCATTGTTGTCAATAAAGGATGATAAAGAAAGTTTAGCCCGCTTGGCATGAAGCATGATGTAATACTATAGAAGAAGGCCAATATATTTGCTTCATATTGAACAATTCTTCCTATAAAGTGAAAC
This sequence comes from Costus lasius, assembly GCA_027563935.2. NCBI lineage: Eukaryota > Viridiplantae > Streptophyta > Magnoliopsida > Zingiberales > Costaceae > Costus > Costus lasius. The sequence goes on from CM050452.1 coordinate 71,592,600, forward strand.
TGTACATCACATTCTTCTATGAGAATAAATCTTCTTACGGTTTTCTGATGTGTTGTATATCGCAACCGTAACGGTTTATCACTATAATACTTCAGAGTCGATCCCACAGGAACAGTGATCAAGTACCAAGTGATTACAAATTAATAGCTAGACAATCGAGTGAATGTTTTGGGATTACGGAAAGTAAATCAAATACAATTTAATACAAAAGACAGCCAAAGCAAGCAAGAGAAAGTTCTAAGTAGAAAACAAGGTTTAAAGACATCGAAACTTTGGGTTCGATCTCATTGATGGATCTTAAACTCAAACAAGATAGTATCATCACAATGCAACTATAAAGTATTCAAGGAGATATCTAATGATACAAATTACCCTATTTCGACGGCATAATCCGGTATCAATCTAGATCGGCATCCTACTTTCGTCGCAAATCAGATCTAGATTGATCCAATGGGTTCAGAGATATTAAAAAGTTCCTCACACAAATCCTACTCTAATTCTTGACAGCTCAAAGCATGTTCGATCCAGCAGATCTAGCATCGCAATTCTCTTTTCAGTCCATCTTGCAGCGCTCAAGAAAAATAATTGTATGGCCAATGTAATACTAGCAATAAAACGCACAAGACAAAATTACATTAGCTACGAGAAAACAAGTTCGAACAGAAGATACACACAACTCGACTACACCCTCGTTTCAATAAAAAAGATTACACTATCATAGTGTCAATTCAATACAAATCTCTAAGAAATAGAAGAAACAAAGAGAGGATAGAAGAGAGAAAGAAGCAAACTCTTCAAGGAAGGGCAACAACTATCCTTTTTCAAGCCTTCTAGAGTGGCGCACCCAGGGGCGGAGCCACGTAGAGCTAAGTGACTTAGTCAATTTCCCCTTACGTATACATGTATATTTAAAATATTATAAACATGAATTAATGTTTGCCCCCACTAAAGTATATATTTAGTAATATAAAATTGCTATTGCCCCCCAAATTGCGCTGCCCTCCATTTCATATACAGAAATTTGACGTAAAAAAATGACAAGACAGATGAGACCGCGAGAGTAAATAAAATAAAATAAATATTATGTTAAAATTATAACGTTAAAACAAATCTTTATGTTGTCAAATCAAATCTTACCTATTCAGTATTCACACGGCACTCGGATTCTCAAACCTCAAAAATTGATTTCCCGTAATCGCTGTTGTTCCTCTTTTCGACGACGAAAATTAATCGCTCACCTTCTTCCCCCAATCTTACATCTTGGCTCTTGCAGACTGCCGCCGTTGCTCTTGGCTCTTGCTCATCTGTTTCTTCTCGTCTACGGTGCATCAAGAGCTTTCGCCTCCCAAGTCCCAAGCGGCCAAGCTCCTTCGCTGCTACCATTCTACGCATCTAACTATTGTTTGCTCATCGAGAACTTCCGCCTCTGCAAGCAGCCAAGCGGCCAAGCCCCTAAGGCTACGCAGGCGCAGCCTACGCTTCTACACACCTTCACTTTGTAGCTTGCTGCTTGCCCCACAGCTTGCATCGGCCATCGAACACACTACTGGTGCACGTATCATTTCTTTCATTATATATTCAGCATGTTAACTTTTATTAAAATTTTATTCAGCATTTCATGTTTTATTAAAATTTTAGACATCTAATCATAATTTACATCCAGTCATCTTCTATTAGCATTTCAACTTGAATTTTAGTCATCTTTTATTAAGATTTTAGTCATCCAGTTATCGGACATAGCTTGCATCGGCCACCGAACACGCTCATAAAATTTTTCTAGATTCATACAATTATATTCTTATATTCTACATAATTTATATAGTAAAATAACATTTTTAATAGAATATGGATAAATTTCTTAAAAGAAAATCTATTGTAGAAAACTCATTAACTCTTGAGAAAAAATAAGTAAAGATAAAGAAGGATCATCCAAACAATTATGTAGTAAGTTTAATATAGATCTTTCTACTGATCCAGGATTAAGAGTTAAAATTTCTGAATATCATACTAATGATCGAGATAAAATAAGAAGAGTATATTTACAAAGGGGACCATGCCAACCTAGACAGCATAATTTTCCTCAAAAGAAAATTGGAAATGTATTTAGAAGATTTTGTCCTTCTTGGTTTAATGAATTTGCTAATTGGTTAGAATATAGCATATCAAAAGATGCTACTTTCTGTTTATGTTGTTATCTCTTTAAACCAGATTTGGATTATCAAGGAGGTGGAGATTCTTTTGTTTCTGAGGGGTGTTCAAATTGGAATAAAAAAGAAAGGTTTAAGATACATGTTGGGGGGGCCTAATAGTGCACATAATCAAGCTGTAGGCAAGTGTAATATCTTAATGAGACAAAGTCAACATATAGAAACTATTTTATTTAAACAATCTGAACAAGCTCGAAGTATATATCGTGCTCGATTAAATGCATCAATTGATTGTATAAGATTTCTTTTGCGTCAAGGATTAGCTTTTCGTGGCCATGATGAATCTGAAACATCCACTAATCAAGGTAACTTTCTTGAACTTCTTAAGTTTTTAGCAGAACATAATGAATCAATAAACAATGTAGTATTACAAAATGCACCAGAAAATAATCAATTGATTGCTCCTGATATTCAAAAAGATATAGTAAATGTTGCTGCACAAGAAACACTAATGCTACACTTAATGAGTTAGGAGATGAATTATTTGCAATTATTGTAGATGAATCAAGAGATATATCTAATAAGAAACAAATGGCAATTGCTTTACGGTTTGTAGATAAAAAAAGAAGAGTCTTAGAAAGATTTCTTGCTATCATACATGTTAGTGACACAAGTGCAATATCTTTAAAAATAGCAATAGAGTCTTTGTTTTGTAAGTATAACCTAAGTTTATCAAGAATACATAGTCAAGGTTATGATAGTGCTAGTAATATACAAGGTGCATTAAATGGTTTAAAAAGTTTAATTATTAGAGATAATTCATCAACATTCTACATTCATTGTTTTGCACATCAACTTCAACTCATACTTGTTTCTGTTTCAAAAAATAAAATTCAAGTTGCTTCATTATTTAATTTAGTATCTGTCTTACTGAACATTGTTGGGGGCTCATGCAAACGGGTGGATATGCTTCGAGAAAAACAAATTGTTAAAGTAAAAGAAGGATTAGCAAAAGGTGAGTTAAAAAGTGGATGTGGTTTAAATCAAGAAAATAGTTTAAAAAGACCAAGTGATACTCGTTGGAGTTCTCATTATAATACATTAATAAATATAATTATTATGTATTCTTCTATCATTGATGTACTTGAGATAATTGTAGAAGATGGATTAAGTTCAGAACAAAGAGCTGAAGCAAAAGGGTTTTTAGAATCAATACAAACATTTGATTTTGTGTTTACCTTATATTTAATGAAAAATGTTTTATGAATTACTAATGAATTATCACAAGCATTACAAAGAAAAGAATAAGATATTATCAATGTCATGACGTTGGTTAGAATTTCTAAACAACGTTTACAAATGATGAGGTATAATGGATGGGAGTCATTATTAGATGAAGTATCTATATTTTGCAAAACTAATTAAATTGATATTCCTAATATGAATGCAATCTTTATTGCAAAAGGGAGGCGACGTCGTGAAATTCAACAGGTACTTAATATAGATAAATATTGTGCTGGATTATTTTATATTGTTTTAGATCAACAACTTCAAGAGCTTAATGATCGATTTAATGAAATAAATTCTGAATTACTTTTATGTGTTGCATGTCTTAATTCTGATGATTCTTTTTCAACCTTTGATAAGAAAAAACTAATTCGTCTTGCTCAATTTTATCCATCTAAGTTTTCTGATGTAGATTTAATAACACTTGAAAACCAACTTGATACTTACATAATTGATATGCGCACTAATGATGAATTTTTAATATTAAAAGGAATTGCAGCTCTAGCAGAAAAATTACTTGAATCAAAAAGAAATATTGTTTATTCATTAGTTTATATGCTAATAAAATTAGCTCTTATTTTGCTAGTTGCCACTGCTACAGTAGAGAAATCTTTTTCTGCAATGAAAATTATTAAAAATAGATTACGAAATCGAATGGGAGATCAATGGATAAATGATTGTTTAGTAACTTATATTGAGAAAGATGTTTTTGATATTATTGACAATGAATTGATAATTCAAATATTTCAGTCTATGAAAACTCACCGAGGGCAATTGTGATATCCGTATATACATTCAAATATATTAATATAAAATTTTTGTTTAATGTTGTATTTATATCTTTGTATAATTCTACTCTCTATTATACTGCCCCCACATACCTTCGGGTCCTGGATCCGCCTCTGGGCGCACCAAGATCTTCTTCACCCCTTTGCACTCGACCAGAATTTCTACTTCTCACCAAAACTCATCCCTTTAAAACACGATTTTCACCCCTTAAATAGAGTCGAAAGTGTCGTTTGAACGCATGCATTGATAGCCCTTTAAATTCTCGACATTTTGATACTAAGAACGTCCAAAATGGATTTAACACGAGAAAGTTATGGCTCATTTAATGCAGGTAGCTCCATAATTATAGATGTACTAGCGATTACGGCCGTAACCGTAATGCATTCATTGAAACTATTAACTTCTTGAAACACTCACATAAATATAGCCCATTTAATTCTCATTGTTTTGACTCGAAGAACGTCCAAATCAAAGTTAAAACGAGAGAGTTATGAGCATTTAAAGTTTAAAGGCTAGCATTTAATGTGGCTGGAGCGAGATTACGGGCATGAGGGAGATTACGGCCATGCTCGTAATCTTGGTGTAGAAGTTTGATTCGTCTAAAAATTTGCGAGTGAGCAGTATGGTCTTGGCTTGATTTACGGCCATAGTTATAATATCAAAAATCGCTGATCAGAAATTACAGCCATGATGCATTATGGTCGTGCCTGTAATTTTCTTGTATAGGTCTTCTTCATTCGAAAGGTTGCTGTCGAGGAAATTATAGGCATGACTTCGCATTATGGCTATGTTTGTATAAAAAGCGGTCCATCGTGTAGCCAATAAGAGAATTACGGTCATGACGTAGATTAAGACCTCAGCTGTAATTCTTGAAATTAGTCCCGTTTAAAGCTAAACTTCTTATCAAGTTCCTAATTCTCTGGAATGTAAATATACTTTCATATAGCTCTAAAAGCGAGTAAATTGTCATGTATTCAACAAATATGACAAGTAGTGAAGCTTCTAAAAAAAATTAATAAAATAAACTGAAAAGAGACGTAAAAACATGATAATAGGTCTCGATTCACTAGTAAATATAGGTCAAAAAGACTATAAATATGAGACATCATTTTCCATACTTCTTTAGCAAATGAGAGGCACATAAATATACTCTGATGTAAAGCCCACTTCTATTAAGAAGTAATGTATGGCATAATCGGTCGCTTGTCAACCTAGAATATTTTGGATCAGAGTAATAAGTCGAGAGAAGCTCATTTCTATAAAATTACCAAATTATCCAAGCAAGAATCAAATAGCTGGAATCCAAAGGAGGTAGTTAGCATCATTAAACTTAATTGTGGTGCATTGAAGAGTCACATGCTTCATGTCTGGCAAAAAGCACAAGATGTTTATGACCACGATAGAAAGATGATAATAAGATTCCCAAGGTTAAGGAGAAGAATGAAATATCCTAACGCTAAGAGGAGAAAGAAAGGGTAAAATGGAAAAGCATGTTAAATGATGTTTGTTTGTGTCATGCATGTAGAAGCCTACTAACTGTGGCAATTATTACAAAAGACAGCCACAACAGTTTGAAGAGTTTGGAGAGAAGGCTAGGAGAGTGAACTGATAAAAGAAGGGATAAAGGACTGTAAGTAGGCAAAGGTAGAGAAGAGAGGGAGGAGAGCAGATTGGATAGAAATAGGGAGACAACTTTAGGGTTAGGTTAACTTATTGTAATCCAAATCGAACAAAAACAGTTAATATATTATACTCATACAAGAGAGAGAGTGCATATAAATAAACAGAGAAATTTAAAAGTGATAACAACACTTTCTATCTCTAACATACAATAATGATATATTCTAACTTAACTACTAGACCTAGCAAAACTTGACCCGACCCGCTGACCTGATCCGACTCGACACGAAATTAGGCTGGTTCAAGTCAGCCATAATCGTGTTTGGGTCATAAACAGATCAACCCGTTTATGATGCAAAAATAAGGGCCTATGTAAATAGGCATTTGGACACCCATGATACATATCAACCACAAACTAAAACTTGTAAATAACACATGATCTAGTAGTTTCCCAATAATACAAGTGTCAATTGACAACTGCTAATTAAAAGTTAATTAACTAAACCCTAATTGCATCATTTTCTACTGCTGGTGATTTGCCATAAGCATTTGAAAGTGATCTATTAGATAATTAGCAAAACAGACTGTTGTTTATCTTAAAATGAATAATAAAACTGCTTGTTTAAAGAAATTTTGAACCTGATTTCCAGTTTTCCTTTCTCTTTCAGCTCCAGCAAGATCTGCGATAGTGAGAACAGCATCATCGGAAGAGTTATGCTCATTAACACTATTCTCAGTGCTGCGGATGTTTATGATGCATTGAGATCGACTGCAGAAGCAAAGAAAGAATCATAAGTACACTTAAAATAAGCGAGCTGCCTCTCATGATTTAACTAAAATGATAGATAAAGAAACAACAATTAATAACAATGTAAGAGTAAAAGAATTACCAGCTAGGTGGAATTAATATCTTATTTGCAGCGGTGTGTGCAAATAAAAGGTCAAATTGGGAATCCAAAGCGGACTAAGGTGATAAATCATGCAAGTAAACATTCTGCTAGTGTTACCAATGCTTTGAAATACCGACAATACTAATAAACCGATCTTGAATCATAAGCAACATTCTTCCAGCAAGGATTTTGTTTCACAAAAGAAAAAAGAGAAACAGAGACTAACAAAAGAAAAGACAAATATCATGCATGGTGTCACAGAACCGAACCAATCTGGCGAGTCTACACTCGCCGAACCAAACCGGACCGGGTTCAGTTGGGGCTGGTTCAGTAAGAGAGTGTTGTATTAGGGGAGGAAAGGAGGAGAACTAGGGTAGGCTGTTTTTTGTTATGAACCCTAGTGGTGGTGAACTCGCCGCTGCAGTCGGCTGAGGGAAAACACATCTCTGTGTGTTTATCTACTTGATCGAATCCTTTTCCATTGCCTTTCCACTGATATTCTGTTTGCTTGAGCAATTAAGCTTGTTGGGGGATCTGTTCCTTCGATTCTCAACATTTGGTCCGACCTGCCGGATACATCCGGGCGACGGTATCATTCTCCAACCGCCGCCGCTGACGAGCGACGCTCGTCATCGACGCTTCTTTCCCTTGAGTCGCCGTCGTTTCTTCTGCGCGATGACAACTACCCGCAGTGAGGCTTGGCTCGAAGTGGTGGAGGTTTCCTTAGGGGAATTTCGGAACGCGTTGGCCACGGTCCAAGCAGAGATGCAGACCCTCGAGGAGAACAGAAGGATCGAGGGTTTAACGGAGGCGGAGGAGCGCAGGCTTCACCGTGAGGAGCTGGCGGAAATCAACCGGCGGCAGCAAGAAATGGACCGCCGGCTGGGAGCTTTGGATATTTTGGACGAAATGTGCATCCAGCTAGAGGAACTTGCAAAGGATAAGCGTGGGGATCCCCTTGCGCATCGCTCCATGGCAGGCGGCTCCGCGCGAGGAACGGGACGAGGCGAAGAGGGAGTTGGCCATCCGGGAGTGCGCAACGAGCCTTACCGGCCGCCACCCTTCCGCGATGGAGCCATCAACGCATAGAGCTGCCTGCGTTCACGGGCATCGACCCGGTGGAGTGGATCGCGAGGGCGGAGCAGTACTTTGAGATCCGAGGTACCTTAGATGATCACAAAATTCCCTTGGCCTTCATTAGCAAGGAGGGCTAGGCGAATCATTGGGGCCAGTGGTTGCGGCGGAGGATACCAGACATATCAAGGGAGGGGTTTAAAGAAGAGATGCTACAATGGTTCAGTGAGTTTCCAGCCACCACCGCATATGAACGTTTGGCGGCCTTGGAACAGGGGTCTTTATCGGTGACTGAATATATCACGGCTTACGAAGAGGTGCTGTCGCAAATACCTGACTTGCTGGAGCAGCAATACGTGGGTTTTTTCCTAAAGGGTCTGCGCATCGAGATAAGGGAGTGGGTGCGGTCTTTTCTCCCCACGGATATTCTGAGGGCTATGACACTTGCCCGAATTATTGAGCGTGAGATGGTGGGGAATGAGAACAAAGGGCGGACATTGCCTAGAGGGTCCGGAGCTAAGGGTGCAGGCGGCAACATGATTTACTCCTTCAAACAAGGCGCTTTACCTCCAACGGCTCCGACACCTTCAGGAGCAGCCTCAGGAGCGAGTGTGCACAGATCACTGGTAGCTGCCGGGGCAACCCGAGGAGGGGTAGGTGACCGGGGAGGCAGCAGAGACGGAGGCCCACTGCAATCAACCGCGAGCAATACCAGAACGGGGAGCGAACGACCTAGGAGCGGACGCATGATATCGTGCCAGGATTATGTACAAAAAAGAGAGAAAGGGCTATGTTTCCGTTGCGATCAACCCTATCACCCGGCGCATCAATGCGGAAGTAAAAGCTTTCGACTGCTGCTCATCAATGAAGAGGATGAAAATGATGGACCGAGGGAAGTTGGAGTGCTCGACAGGGAAGGTTTAGGGGATGAGGCTATTCCGACCGAGGGGGCTGTCTGCAAGCACGTGGAGCTTTCTTTATATTCCGTTGGGGGATTATCAGGTCCACGGACCATGATGCTACGGGGAAAAATAAATGGAGTCTCCTCTATTATTCTGGTAGATAGTGGTGCGAGCCACAACTTCATCTCAGAAAGCTTAGTCCACCAGCAAGGGTGGCCGATTACTCCAACCCCCTCTTATACGGTGAGTTTAGGGGACGGCGGGAAAATTCATGCACAAGGGAAATGTCTGGGACTCACGGTATCATTGGAAGACTACTCCACCAACCTTGAAGGGTATCTTTTCGGCCTCAGAGGAGTTGATTTAATCTTGGGAATGGTGTGGTTAGAGACCTTAGAAGAAATGCGGGTGGATTGGGGACGCAAATATATGAAGCTGGGGCTTGAGGACAGAGAGGTCACTATCGAGGGGGATCTTTCCCTAACGCGCACGATGATAACGGTAAGGAGCCTATCAAAGGAGGTTGATGACCAAGTGGATTTTTGGGGGCTGATATGGGCTGTGGAGTTGGTACCAGGAGTAAGCACACCAAATGTTTTGACGATGGAACAGTGTAGGCAACTTCAGGATCTTTGTCAGCAATATACTGATGTTTTTGCAGATGTTGATACTTTTCCTCCCCTACGTGAGAGGGACCATGCCATTATGACTCAGCCAGGAGAAGGATCGGTCCGGGTGCGGCCGTACCGGTATGCTCACCACCAAAATGATGCGATGGAGCGTATGGTGCAAGAGATGCTAATGGCGGGAATTATCCAACCTAGCACCAGCCCGTTTTCGAGCCCAGTCATACTCGTTAGGAAGAAGGATGGGAGTTGGAGGTTCTATGTAGACTACCGCGCGCTGAATAAAATCACCATACCGGATAAGTATCCTATTCCGGTTATTGAAGAGCTACTGGATGAACTCTATGGAGCAGCGTACTTCACAAAACTTGACTTAAGGGCCGGGTATCATCAAATTCAGGTCCGACTGGAGGATGTGCACAAGACAGCTTTCCAAACTCACTCGGGCCACTACGAATTCCGCGTCATGCCTTTCGGTCTAAAGAATGCCCCATCCACTTTTCAGGCGGTGATGAACGAAACTTTCCGGCCATACCTCCGCAGGTTCATCTTAGTTTTTTTTTATGATATACTAATCTATAGCCCTTCGTGGAACAGCCATCTTGGTCACTTACGCCAGGTGTTGGAAGTGCTAAGGGTGAATAAGCTCGTGGCAAATCAGCGGAAATGTACGTTGGGACAGCGACAAGTGGAGTACCTCGGCCATATCATTGGGCCTGAAGGGGTAGCCATGGACCCAATAAAGGTGGTCACCGTGCATCAATGGCCCAACCCAAAATCTGTCAAGGAGGTGCGGGGGTTTCTGGGCCTCACGAGGTATTATCGGAGGTTCGTGAGAGACTATGGGAAGATAGCCAGACCTCTCACCGACCTACTCAAGAAAGACGGTTTCCATTGGGGTGCGGAGGCTTAGTTGGCTTTTGGCACATTGAAGGAGGTAATGACAACGTCACCCGTGTTGGGTCTACCAGATTTTGAGGAACCTTTCACTATTGAATGTGACTCTTCTGGCAAGGGAATTGGGGCGGTCCTGATGCAGCGAGGACGACCCCTGGCATACTTTAGCAAGGGACTGACCGATGCTAACCTGGCCAAGTCGACATATGAAAAAGAGCTCATGGCTTTAGTATTGACGGTGCAACACTGGCGGCCCTATCTTTTGGGCCGCAAATTTCAAGTACTCACTGATCAGAAGGCTCTTAGGCACTTGTTGGAGCAAAGGATCACGACGCCCGACCAACAAAACTGGTTAGCCAAACTGCTGGGGTACGATATGGAAGTGGTGTATAAGCCGGGGGTGATGAATGGGGCAGCCGATCCACTCTCCAGGCTGCCAGAACATGTTGAGTTAAGAGCCTTATCTAAACCCACCTGGGTTGATATCGAGGGAATCCAAGATGACATACAGCGCGACCCAGCTTTAAGCAAAATACGGGGGGAGCTTTCACTACCATCTGCTGCCCCATCTGATTTCGAGCTGATTCAGGGGCGCCTGTTCTACAAAGGGAGGGTGGTGATACCCTCCCAATCTCCATGGGTTACACGGCTACTTAAGGAGGGGCACGAGTCTCCCACTGGGGGACACTCCGGCGCCTACCGCACCTACCGTCGACTCGCAGATAACGTGTATTGGATTGGAATGAAGAAGGATATTTATCACTGGGTGGCTGCTTGTCAAACTTGTCAAAGGCAGAAGTACCAAGCCACATCCCCGGCCGGTCTGCTTCAGGCCTTGCCTATCCCCAGCCTACCGTGGGAAGATATCGCCATGAATTTTATCACAGGGCTGCCCAAATCAAAGGGTGTTGATGCCATCTTCGTGGTGGTTGACCGGCTATCCAAGTATGGACACTTCCTCGCTCTGAAACACCCCTACTCTGCACGCTCGGTGGCTGCATTGTTTGTAAAAGAAATAGTAAGGCTTCATGGGGTCCCTCGTTCGATCGTGAGCGATCGAGACCCCCTTTTTATCAGCCTTTTCTGGGCAGAGCTCTTCAAACTTCAAAGTACCGCACTCAACATGAGCTCCTCTTACCACCCGGAGACAGACGGGCAAACCGAAGTACTCAACAGATGCCTAGAGACATATTTGCGCTGCTACGCATCCGAACAACCACGGGAGTGGGCGACCTAGCTACACGGGGCTAAGTACTAGTACAACACGAGCTTTCATTCTGCAGTAGGCAAGACCCCGTTTGAGATAGTACATGGGCGCTCCCCCCCTACGTTGCAGCGCTATGTGTTGGGGGAATCTGCGGTAGCGGCCGTGGAGCGTGACCTCCTGGACAGGGACGAAATACTGAACCAACTCAAGTACAATCTGCGGCGCACACAGCAACGGATGGTCAAGTCGGCAAATGCACATCGCAGGGAAGTATCTCTGGCAGTGGGGGACCTAGTGTTTGTCAAGCTTCGGCCTCATCGCCAGCACTCTGTGGCGCGCAGGGTAAATCAGAAATTAGCGGCCCGTTTCTTTGGACCTTTCCGCATCGAGAAGAAGGTGAGTCCCATCACATATCGCTTGGAGCTACCGCCGGGGTCATGCGTCCATCCGGTTTTCCATGTATCCCAGCTCAAGCGCGCGGCAGGCTCGCACGATTCGGAAGTGACTTTGCCAAAGGACCTGGAGGACGAGCTATCTCCTTCCTGCATTCCAATAGCCAGGCTAGCCACTCGAACCGTAGGCCAAGGAGATGAAATGGTGGAGCAGTGGCTGATCCAGTGGACCGGGGTTTCTGAGGAGGCGGGCACGTGGGAGGACGTGGTGGTTATTCAGGAGCAATTCCCTACATTCTATTCCCGCCTTGTCCTCAAGGCTGTTTTTCAGGGGGAGGGTACTGTTACGGAACCGAACCAATCTGAACCCATCTGGCGAGTCTACACTCGCCGAACCAAACCGGACTGGGTTCAATTGGGGCTGGTTCAGTAAGAGAGTGCTGTATTAGGGGAGGAAAGGAGGGGAACTAGGGTAGGCTGTTTTTTGTTATGAACCCTAGTGGTGGTGAACTCACCGCTGCAGTCGGCTGAGGGAAAACTCATCTCTGTGTGTTTATCTGCTTGATCGAATCCTTTTCCATTGTCTTTCCACTAATATTCTGTTTGCTTGAGCAATTAGGCTTGTTGGGGAGATCTGTCCCTTCGATTCCCAACACATGGCTACAATCCTGAAGATAACAAGCATGGAAATGGCAATACTGACTAACAGAAAATGTAGCGCCAGAAACAAGTCTAGCATCTAGCTGTATAATTTACTTCAATAGTGGGTGATGAGGAATCAATGGATATCCTTGCTAATGGATTTAAGCTCATGTAAACGGTCCACTGTATAATGGATAATAAGGTGTGGTTCTAAAAACATTCTTCTTCTTCCCACTATTCTATTCACCCCTTCTATTTTTAGTCGTTGTAATAGTTGGCTGTCAAATTAAGACTTTTTATAGTGATAGCGAATTTTTAATAATATCACGTAAAATAAGAACTAGGTGAAAAATAAGTTATTTTGAAATTTCATATTAGTTGCAAATTCATTTTTTGACTTTCTGCACAGCAGTGATTAGAGAGAAATTAATAATTTAAACAACAAAGTTCACATGCCTAGAATGGTCATTTGCATTTGTTGCTGCTGTTGAACGCTTAAGGATACCAAGTGAAAGTAGATTCTGAGCCTCTTGAACATTTGAAACCATCACCTACAAACAATAAAAGAGCCTCCGGTAGTCTATTCCAAGTATTTAGGACATAGCAAAATAGTGTACCTCATTAAGACCAATCAAGGAGGAATTTTGAAAAGAAAGTTCTACTCCATCAGTAGATAAATCAAGGATTCTTTCCCCCTTCCCTCGTTCAGCATATATTTCAAACATTGACATATAATAGGATCTGCAATCATACACAAGACAATTTAGTACAGTGTAGAGATGTAGACATGAAAATAGAACAGACATACACTAAATTAAATAGTTTATATTCTCATTTATCATATGGAAGATATTCACCCATCCTTCAATTCAGACAAATTAGAATGATGACAGCATTTTTTGTCATCAATACGCTGATGTACACACCACTGAAATGGACCAGCAGATCATGATTGTGCCAAAGAAATAATTTGATGATGAAAATATGAAGTAGTCCAACAATTGACAAATAATATGTGAAATTGTTCTCTTGGTAATATCATATTAAGACATCAGAAAGAAAATAGGACTTTATGACAGCCTAAACACAAAGGAAAGCACTTCAAGGAATATGTTCTGCGATCTAAAAAGACAAGTTAATAAATGAAAGAGGGTGAACATGCAAAAAAGATCAAATTCCTAATTAGAAGTTAGCCAAATGGTACCTCTTTGCATGAACATCACCTTCAGATGGATAACCCAAGAGCTTCTTTAAAATGAGATGCACAATGCCAGGTTCACTACCATGTCCAAACATGGTATAAGTCTTTCCAGAACCAGTTGGGCCCAATGCAACCAACAGAGAACTCGTATCTCCCATAAAATCCATCACTATTGGGTTCACGACCCTATCATAAATATGTTGCTACAAAAGAAAAGATTTAGGGAAAATATCATCAAAATAGATGTTGATAGCTTGACATTTAATCATGGCATAATAAATAGAAGATATTTAAAATGATAAACAAATTAAGAATTTTGCATAAATAGCTCTTAATCACAAACAGACATGTGCTAGCGCATCATCCTAAAAAGAAAATAGTTAATTCTTATAAAAACAATAAGTCAACTTAGAAGTTTTTTTTCCTAGCCAAAACACCTTAGAAAACATTAACCAAGCATCTCTCAGAGTCACAAACTACATTTAGACTCTAGGAACACAGTGCAACTTATTTCCAAACACGCTCATAAATGGCTTAACATAAATTTACACTTTTACTTTTCTTTTTCATGAATAACCTCTGGTTTGTAGCTTTGTTCATCCTCTTCCAGTATCTTTTGGTGACATGTTAGAACAATGAGCGTGAGCGGTCTTTCTGCAAAATAAAACGTTTGAAGAAATCTACTCCAATTTTCCAGACGATTGAATTTGTTTAGCAGTATTATTGTGAAAATGTAAAATAAAATGCTTCATAAAGGAAGTACGAAGAAGCATCAAATGAGTCCACCAGAACAAAGTGAATTATATTGTGTTCCTTTTTGGGGGAAAATAACCGAAATGACGACCTAGAAGCAATTTAATTAAAAAAGCCTAGCCATGTACTTCCACACAGACAATAACAGCCTCTACTCTCGCTTGATTGAGAAAACAAACACTGAAGCGGAAGTCCACTCTAATAGAGCATGGCAATCAGCAGGCAAAAAAGAAGAAAGAACGATTCAGGGAACGAACGCACCAAGAGTCATACCTGGCTTGAATCCGGGGGAAATACAAACGAGAACCCGTCGTACACCTCATTCTTAGCACGCTTCTGGTCAAGCAGTGACGGCGGCGCCAGTAGTGTGACCGAGCTCGGGCCATTCACTGTCAAGCACGACGCACTCTTCCCCCTCCCACCCTTGGGCAGGCCGCCTCTCCCGATAACCCTGGAATCGGTCATGGGGGTTTTCCGACCAGGCACCGGCAGCGATACCTGAAGGGGCCGGATCCGGAGGAAGACCTTGAGGTTCTCAGGGGCGGCGGAGGGAGTTTGCTTCGCCCTTCGAGGAGGATTTCGCCTCACGGTAGTGGGAGGGGAAGAGCATGGTGGAGATTCCATGGCGACGGATTCGAAGCGACGACAGCTTAGGGCTTCTGCTCGTCTGCGTTTCCGGGATCGGATTGTTTCTTCTTGAGTACAGAGCAGTAGCAGCGGGAAATTTTGCTTTCCGATTGGTTTGGTTTAGAATCAAATTGCATAATAAAGAATGCTAATTTGTAATTACAAAGTAAAAAAAAAATCATTGTAACTTTATATTTCAATTCGTGTAATTAACGAAAAAAATATTTTTCACCTAAATACTGAGGGCCTATTTGCCTATTTGGTCCAATTTCTGCCCAAATTTTCCCAGCCACTCCTAAACCCATTTCCACTTGCCCATGAAAAAATATATATATTTCCAATATATAATGCAAACTAAATAGTGAGTAAAGGGAGGGAGGAATTTAAATTTTTTAATTCATATATATATAAATATATTTTGATAAAATTATACTTTAGGTCATGATTGGATTTGGATTCATAACAGCTTCCAAAATATCGAGACTCAACCCATTTTACTTAGTAAAAACTTAGGTTTTATTATCTAAACCTGCTCCGAAAATCAATTAACACGAGTTTTCTCTGCTAATAGCGGATCGGATCAGGGTTTTCGTGCTAACCCCAATTATAAAGCACTATAGTTTTTTAGCCTACTTTTGCTACCATAATAGTTATTACAAAGAATCTTCCCAAATTCAAGATACACATGATGAATGGATGCTTCTCTCACTCGCAATTGCTATGCCAAATGGGTTTTGTTGATACAAAAGAGACAGGGAAATTATACTTTCAAATCACACAATTATTTTACAATGGTGTAAAAAGACAATTGTTAATTTAATTTTGAAAGTAGTAGATACCATTAAGGCTATATTTTCTCATAACTATAACATTGAAGCAATACTATTGTTGTTGTTAGTGCTTTCAAAAGTAGATGTTTAACGTATTGTTGTCGTTAGTGTTATTTTCAAGTTTTAAAATTATAATAAATTTATTTTTAAAAAAACATTTATTGATGTAAAAAAAATTACAAACAGTTCTATATATTTTACACATAAAGTTATAATTAATTTTTTAAAATGATGTTAAATAAAAGTAGGTCTTTGTAGCATCAAATATATATATATATATTGCATTAGGTATGTTAGCTTGAATCATTTTGGGACTATTATGTTGTGATTGACTTCCCATGTAGGCTTGAGTATGGCCCCGTTTGGGAGTGCCCTGCCACCTGCGGGCTGTGTGGGCGCAGGGGCGGAACGCACAGCCCAGCATAGCCCAAGCTCGCGGCGGTGCCAGGCCCACACGGCGAACGCCAAAACGGAGCGTGTCGTTCGCCCCGTAGCTCGTCGTTCGGAGGTGGCGGAGACGTCATCCTCTCTGCGAAGCTCAGACACGGAGGAGGACGCAGGCACTGACGACGGACACGTTTGCGAGCAAGGAACGTGGACTTCCAGATTTAGTAGGAGGAACGGAAATTGCGGAGGCAGCAGCGTATATGCGGGCAGCGGTGGAAGTCCCCTTCCTCTATAAAGCGTCGACGGGAGACGATGGAGGGAGAAGGGAGGAAGTGATCGAGTGATCAGGGGATCGACTGAGCAGCGACATCACAAAGGGCTTAGGGGAGTGAAAGTGCTGAGTTGCTGGCGTCTAGGGAGACATCGACAAAAGGATTCTACTGTGGGACAAAGAGCGATTGTAATAAGCAAAACGACCGGCGAGGGAGGGATTGAGGGGGCGTCGCTGACAGGGGTTGGCGACGAGGAGAGGTTTTGAGGTAATAAACATAGGCTTTCCTCTTCAATCCCGATTCCCCCTATTTCTGTATACTTCTTCCACGGCGGCGGCTTCCGGCGAGGTGGATTCTGGCGGCGACTAGGCGGAGGGCGAAGAGAGAAGATCTTCCGTGCCGACACGCCTGTTCTCCGGTGAGCAGCAACGACCGCCGATGAGCGAATGCGGATGGCATTCGTTCGAAGGCGAGACGAAGAAGGTGACGAACGGGTTCCAGCGTTCGATTCGTGGCAACGGTAGTAGGTGATTTTGACTGGGTTAAAATCGGAACAGTAATTTCGTGAATTGATTTCGCGCGGCTGACAGAAGGTGACGTCAGTGAATTTGAAATTCGATTTGAAAGCGGCGTGCGGTTGATTTGGACGCTGACGTGTGATACGTTCCGCAAGTGCACGGAATTATCGAAGTAATAAAAAAATGGTCGTTCCCAACGAGGACTACATAGTTAAGTTTGTGAGTTCCTCGGGAACCATGCTTTGGCTTTAAAACTCGTGAAATCCTTCATTTTTGGGTGATTTTTCCTACATTTTCATAAAAACTAAGAAAAATAAAGATTCCGTGCCAAGTGAAGTAAAAACACCGAAATAAACACAAAATCATGCAAATAAGCCCAAAATACGATCTAAAATATAGGCAAAAATGTGGTGTAAATACAACGCATCAAAATATCCTAGACTTGGAATTTTGCTTATCTTCAAGCAATGCATCGATATGAATAAAGAATGTAAAGATAGGGTGCATTCAACTGTTCTATCATCAATAAAGCTCTCAGTCTACATTTCAGGCAAGCAACTTTTCAAAACTTAAATCATTTAAGAGAAATCACAGTAAAACCAAACAATCAAGAATTTACAATCCAAGAAAGATAAAATTCACAAGTCATGTTATAATGTTCAATCAACACATATCAAGCATCAAATACTTCCAAGTTTAATAAATCTCTTTTAACCAACAAATAGAGAATCACTTCAAGTCATTTGGTGAAAATATAAATAAGAGATTTTTTTTATGCAATTTGGTCTTTAAACTGTTATGTATTATAACATTGTTTAAAGTATACTGCATTACAGTATAATTTAACTTATGGTCTCAATCTAAAAGTCAGAAGAATCTTCCACTCAGCCTACAGCTTCCTCTTTTTCTCTTTTTATTTTATTCAGACTTCAACTCATGTCTTCGGTACCACTGTCAACTTTTCGCAATGCCAAGTAGAGGAGTCATCAATATATATATATATATATAGTGGAGGATCTAGGACCCAAAGATATATGGGGGCAATTAATACTTAGGGGGAATATTATACAGATTAGAATTTATTTAGTGGGGGCAAACTACAATTTTTATATATATTAAGAAATTTTCAATATTGATAAGATACTTTGTTTTAAATTTTGAGTGGGGGCATTTGCCCACACTCCTCTCAACGTGGATCCGCCATTGTATATATATATATATATTCTTTAATCAAAAGAGTATGGAGAAAAGCCGGCCAGTGTTAACTCATAACCTCAAATTATGTAACCAGAGGAGTTGGAGCAAATCTCAAATCAAACATATACATCACCAAATTTCTATCCATAAAAGTCACTATTGAATTAAAGGAAGATAAACTAAACTTAAAGCACAAGGATCATTATGCACATGTTGTTTAAACATACAACAATTCATATATAAACTTTATCAATACTTGGATCGATCTTACTCAACAATTTAAATCTTCATGAAATCTCAAAAATTTTCTAAGTCTATCAAATTAAGTGCCTAAACGCTTTCTAAGTTCAAAATTGAGGATAAATGTAGTTTTGTATATTCTTAAAAATCATAAACATTCAGAATTCATACCAATAAAGCTGTGAAGAACTAGCAACTTATGAAAAAGGATACCCTAGACTTAAATTGTTGCATATGTATAAACACTCAAGAAATGAAGAATTTCAGAAACTTTTTTGCAAGAGTTCCCTTTGTAATGTTGGGCGAAACCCTGTACAATTATATCAAAAGTGTAAAATATAACTCAGAAAAATCTGGAAAATATATCAAATCGTAGATATTCAAATTTTACCTGGTACTCAAGTTTCAAACATCAAATACCGTCATGTTTTATCATCCAAATCACAGTTTACCATTCTAAATTACTATTCATTCTAATTATCAAAGCATATATATCAAAATCAATCTAAAATGCACAAACTCATCAACACAGCATCAAAAATCATCGCATAGCATCTCAATCTCATGACGAATACCAAATATATACAAAACCGTCATATCCGCACCATGTTCAGCATCTTTAGGTCCAATACCGTCATGTATGTACAATATCAAGTCTAATATCAAAATATCATATAATATCAAGATACAATGCGCACATATAAAGAAAACATAAAATGTTGTGTGTGTTGGGAAACCCCGGGGATATTTTACAATTTTCAGAGAAAGAGATTATACAATTACATTGCACAGCGGAAGTAATATCCCCGAAATAGGCCGGTCCCAAAAACCCAGTGAAGATCGCAAGCAAGAGAGTCTACACGATGAGTTAGGAAATACCTTAGAGCAAGAGGAGAGCGATGTCGAGGTAGACGCCCAAGCGTGCGCCATCTGCAGTTTCACACACACGGATGCCTCGAGCCTTCTTCTTCCTCGCCCGGTGCTAGCCTCGGGAAGAAGATCCAAGCCTTAGGAGATTCCTTCAAGCAAGTGGCACCACCACCAAGAGAGGATGCGCCAAGAAGGAGGAAGAAGGGATGCCACAAGCCTTGTTCCTTCTTTGCGCCAAGGAAGGAGGAAGGAAGGAAGAAGAAGGTTGTTGCGCCCTTGATGGAAGAAGAGAAGCCCCCAAGTGTTCTAGTCGTCGCCCCTCCAAGTGTTCACACCTCCAAGAAGTTATATGTCATCTCGAGGGGTTCAGCTAGGTCCTTTAAATAGAGGGGAAGAGGCGGTTAGGGTATCTTAGGAAGGTGATTGCGATTAGGACCTTAATCTAGGGTTTGCTTAATCCAATTACTTGATTAAAACCCTTAATTACATGTGCTAATTACTTGCCTAAACAAGCACTAGCCATATCTACCCAAACAATTTCCAATTAAGCACAATTCCCATGTTTGCGCCAAGACTAGGTCAAGGCAATCATGAGAGCTTTACCTAATTTGGTTTGGGCGCAAATCCTAATACAATTAGGACTTTAATTAGATTAATATCAGCCCCATATGCGCTAATCGCATCTAGATTAATATCTCAATTGATTGGGACCAATTCCTAATCCAAATCAACCTCTTAAGATACCAATCTTGCATTAGGCGCCAATCCTAGTCCAACTAGGATTCTTGCATGCGCCTAGGGCATTAAATCCTTCCCATTATACCCTTTAATCCTCTTAGCTCTTCATTACATCTTATTAGTGAGCCCAATTGAGCAATGGGCCTAGCCCAAAGTCCATTATGCATATAAACCAAGTTATTGGATCCAATCCAATTTAACCCAAGGTCAAATGAGGCTAACCATGGTTAAATTAGTCAATATGCCAAAAATGGAAGTTGGCCCAAATAAGTTTCTTCCATCTCATCAGGCCCATTGGCGCTGATGAAATCTCCAAAATATATCCGAGTTATCCAATAACTCGATCTAAAGGCCACCCGATCAATATGAAAACTCGAGCATCAAGATGTGCGACCCTGTAGATTCCTCTGACGTTGGCAGTGCTGACCTAAGGTCACCACAAGTAGTGATTGGCACCTAGCAGTGCATCGCTACTACCCAAGTCATCAGAATGGATATCGACATTGACATCCCCATCATCGCAACAATGTATAGATGCATTACAGTCTCTTTGCCGAACTGATATCCGATTGGACAAGTGTGTCACCACTTGTTTTCATCCAATCACACGGCTATGACTAAATCAGGTTCTCACCTGGGTATGGTCATACACTTTCAGTCATAGAACCATAGAGGAGCTCCATGGATATCAAGCTTCCTTTAGGAAGGGGCAAATCCTTTGTCTGTCCATTGACCTTCTCATATGGGTCGTGACATGCTCAATGGCAACCGTTATTACCTCCCAACTACGGTGAGGTGTTAGGTTGTATCAAAGCAAGTCCCTAACCATACAGAATGGTCAATGACCTCAAGTCAAGGGATCAATGCATCACCTGTCACTTGTGAGGATAACTCATGACACCAAGTCATAGCCTCACAGCGGGTCTATCCAGTATACCTACCACTGATATACCCATATGCCTGCGTTAGCACCTTGTGCCTAACCAGCACACATACCAGTCTCACAAGTACCATAGTTGTCCCATATCCACTAAGGTACATTGACAGGGGATAATAGTTTGAGCACATATCCAATCTGTCTCCAGGGATATTATTATGTAAGCACATGTTCGCAGATGTAATCAAACATAAATAATGGCAATGCCAGAATGATATAAATATCAATGTTAAGTAGTACATAAGTGGACCAAAACTAGGTCCTAGGGCATATACACTAACAATCTCCCACTTGCACTAAGACCTAGAGGTGGAGGAATCTCAACCCCATATCTCTAGCGTGACCATCATGCTTCTGCTGCGCCAAAGCTTTGGTCAGTGGATCTGCTAGATTGTTCTCTGTATCAACTCTGCTAATCTTGATATCACCTCTGTCAATGATCTCTCTGATCAGGTGAAATCTTCTGAGTATATGTTTGGACCTTTGATGAGACCGTGGTTCCTTAGCTTGTGCAATTGCTCCATTGTTGTCACAATAGAGCTCAATGGGATCCACTGCACTAGGGACCACCTGAAGATCACATAAGAACTTCCTCATCCAAATGGCTTTTTTGGCTGCCTCAGAAGCGGCCACATACTCAGCCTAGGTTGTAGAATCAGCTATGGTGGATTGCTTGAAGCTCTTCCAGCATACAACACCTCCATTTACCTTGAACAAATAGCCGGCCTGCGATCTGAAGTCGTCAGGGTCAGACTGGAATGATGCATCAGTGTAGCCCTGAACACTGAGCTCTTCCTATCCCCCATAGACTAAGAACAAATCCTTAGTTCTCCTTAGATACTTAAGGATGTTCTTTACAGCCACCCAGTGCTGTAGACCTGGATTGAATTGGTATCGGCTGGTTATCCTCACAGCATAAGCCACATCTGGTCTAGTACACAACATTGCATACATGATCGACCCCACTACCGAAGCATAAGGAATTCGACTCATGTCATTTCTTTCAGCCTGTGTTGTAGGACACTGCCTCTTTGAGAGAGTAAGGCCATGTCTCACTGGAAGGTACCCTTTCTTGGATTGCTCCAAGTTGAACCTCTCCAAGACCTTATCAATGTAGGTACTTTGACTAAGGGCCAGGAGCCTCTTGGATCTATCTCGGTAGATCCTCATGCCTAGAATATAGGCGGCCTCCCCTAAGTCCTTCATCTCGAAACACTTTCTAACCATGTCTTCACAGCTTGAAGACTAGGGATGTCATTTTCGATGAGCAGTATGTCATCGACATACAAGACCAGAAAAGTCACCAAGCTCCCACTGAATTTTCTGTATACACAGGCGTCATCTTCACTTTTGATAAAGCTATAATCTCTCACAGCTTCATCAAATTGAAGATTCCAACTTCGAGATGCTTGCTTTAATCCATAAATGGATTTCTTGAGCCTGCAGACCTTACTGGCATCTGCAGGATGGATGAAGCCATCAGGTTGTGCCATATACACATCCTCAGTCAGCTTCCCGTTAAGGAACGCTGTCTTCACATCCATCTGTCATATCTCATAGTCATGATATGCAGCTATAGCAAGCAGAATCCGAATAGATTTAATCATGGCAACTGGCGAGAAGGTTTCATCATAGTCCATCCCGTGGACTTGTTTGAATCCTTTAGCCACTAGTCTACCTTTATAGGTAACTATGTTGTCATCCATGTCTGTCTTCCTCTTGAAGACGCATTTACACCCTATGGGTTTTACCCCATCAGGTGGCTCATCCAAATCCCAGACTTGGTTAGCCGACATGGAATCCATCTCGGATCGCATGGCCTCAAGCCATCTCTCAGAGTCCGGTCCACTGACCGCCTCATCATAGGTTCTGGGTTCATCCTCAATGATGAAGATCATGTCGTGTTGGGTCGGCAGCGACCCATACCTCTCAGGTGCACGACGAATCCTCCCAGACTTACGTGGGGCCTATGTCTGAGCCTTAGGCAGCCCAGCAGCCGGTGTACGTGGCTCAGGTTCCATCTCTGTGTCTTGTGGTTGTACTTGGACCTCGCCCAAGTCAAACTTCCTCCCACTAACTTCTTTCATGAAGAATTCTTTCTCTAGAAAGACAGCACCCCGAGCAACAAAAACTTTGTTCTCAGTGGGAACATAGAAGTAGTAACCCTTAGTTTCCTTAGGATACCCCACAAATACACATTTATCAGATCTAGGTTCTAGCTTGCTAGAATCCTGACATTTGACATAAGCCTCACATCCCCAGATCTTGATAAAAGATAGGTTAGGGCGTCTCCCACTCCATACCTCGTATGGGATCTTGGAGACACTTTTAGATGGAACGTTATTCAGTATAAGAGAAGCTGTCTCAAGTGCAAAACCCCAGAATGAGGGTGGTAGAGCTGCATGACGCATCATAGATCGAACCATGTCCAACAAAGTTCGATTTCTCCTCTCAGACACACCATTCCATTGAGGTGTTCCAGGAGGAGTGAGTTGGGATAAGATTCCATACTCTCTCAGATAGTCAAATAACTCACCGCTCAGGTACTCTCCACCACGATCTGATCGAAGAGCCTTAATGGATCTACCAAGCTGGTTCTCTACTTCATGTCTAAACTCCTTAAATTTTTCAAAGGATTTAGACTTATGTCTCATTAGATAGACATAACCATATCTACTGAAGTCATCAGTAAATGTGATGAAGTAGTTGTACCCTCCTCTGGCTTGCTTATTGAAGGGCCCACACACATTAGTGTGTATGAGATCCAATAAACCTCCTGTCCTCTCACCAACTTGGTGAAATGCGTCTTTGTCATTTTCCCTAATAAACAAGGCTCACAAGTATCAAATTCCTCCAAGGAACTTGAATTTAACAACCCATTTGCATGGAGTTGTTGGATGCGATTCTTGTTTATATGGGCTAATCGACAATGCCATAGGAAAGCACCAACTGAACCACTCAGTTTGGTCCTTTTTATTACTTATGTTACATATAGAACTTTCCATATCCAAGATATATAGACCATTGCACAGAGTACCCTTTCCATAGAACATATTTGCAAATGAAAAAGAACAAGAGTTCTTATTTATTTCAAATTTAAATCCCTTCTTTGCTAAGCAAGGAATGGATACAATGTTCTTAGTAAGCGAAGGTACATAATAGCAGTTATCTAGTTCTAATTGAAGTCCAGAAGGCAGGGAAAGAGTCAAAACTCCTACAGCAACAACAGCAACCTGTGCCCCGTTTCCAACGCGTAGATCAATCTCTCCAGGCCGCACCGATCTACTTTTCTTGAGCCCCTGCATATTTGTACAAATATGAGCTCCACATGCGGTATCCAATACCCATGACATATAAGTAGAAAGATTGACTTCTGTAACATAAACACCTGAGCTAGAAGCTAAGGCCAAGCCTTTCTTCTCCTCATTCTGAAGTTGCTTGCAGTCCCTCCTCCAGTGACCCTGCTCACCACAGTGGAAGCATCTCTGATCCTTTGACTTCTTTGCCTTTTTCTTCAGTGCTTTGGTAGGACCCTTGGCACTGCCCTTAGCACGTGCCTTTCCCTTCTTCTTCATCTTCTTGGCCGCAGGGACCAAAAGAACAGAATTAGGTTTGGTCTTTCCCATTTCACGCTCGGTTGTTTGGAGCATATTCAACAGTTCCTCCCGTGTGCAATCAATCCGGTTCATGTTGAAATTTATAATAAATGGACTGAAACTAGGGGGGCATGGACTGCAGAATAAGATCCACAACCACCTCGTTATCTATGACGTGTCCTAGTCTTTTGAGATGATTCACATTCCCAATGAGCTTGAGAATATGGGGTCTCACTGGTGCACCCTCAGATAATTTGCACCGAAAAATTGCTTTGGCAGTGTCATATCTCTCAGTTCTAGCCTGTCTCAAACATCTGTTTCAAATGAGTGATCATCTGAAAAGCGTTCTGCTCCTCATATTGCACCTGAAGTTCAAGTGTCATAGTGGCCAGCATGAGACATGCTACCTCCACAGAGTCATCCTGATGCTTTCTAAAATCATCCATGTCTGCCACTCGGGCATTAGACGCAGGAGCTGGAGGAAGAGCTTGTTCTAGGACATATAGCTTCTTCTCGAGCTTGAGGGTTATCCTCAAGTTCCGATGCCAGACAAAAAAGTTGGTTCCAACCAACTTGTCCTTCTCAAGAAGGGATCGCAGTGTCAATCCGCCTGTGTTTGTTGCCATTGTTTTACAACAATCAAGAAACAGCAGATTAGTACTACTTTGAATCATTTAAACTGGACTTATTTTAAATGATCATTGCTCCCACTATTTTGATCGAATTGACAACCCACACAAGTCAATCGGGAAATTTAAGATTTCCTAGTGAGATGGGATCCTTATTTCACATGAGGCTTTGCGTCCCACGAGGGTGGGATGAGGTGCACAAAGTAACCCATGCTTCCTAAGGTGGGCACGTCGGCCGATTGCTCTAAGCAATTCCCCTTATTGAGACAGTCTAGGCATTCCATGTCCAGCGAGGGCTGGATACAGATGAACCCTAACCTCTCAACGATGCCTCTAGAGTTTCACCATGTGCCGAGCACATATGAAAATCTAGTCAAGTCAATTCCTAACCGTTATGCCAGGGCCAACGAGTTTCCTTGCGAAGGCACACCCAGGTTAAAACTGGACTGGGGAAACCATTGTCACCACTCACCTCCTAAAGATAAGTGGGTGTGTCCTACGAGGGTGGGAAACAGTTCACAACACCACTGATCGATAGTTTGATGAGGGCTACGCGTTAGAAGGTTACTAGACTTGATATTCATTTGAGGGTTTTTGTGGTCTCAACAATTTTATCTTATGTCTAGCAATACAGGCATGCAATCCTATAGTGATAACACAATAACATTGGGAAACCCCGGGGATATTTTATAATTTTCATAGAAAGAGATTACACAATTACATTGCACAGCGGAAGTAATATCCCTGAAACAGACCGGTCCCAAAAACCCAGTGAAGATCGCAAGCAAGAGAGTCGACATGATTAGTTAGGAAATACCTTAGAGCAAGAGGAGAGCGATGTCGAGGTAGGCGCCCAAGCGTGCGCCCTCTGCAGTTTCACACACACAGATGCCTCGAGCCTTCTTCTTCCTCGCCCGGTGCTAGCCTCGGGAAGAAGATCCAAGCCTTAGGAGAGTCCTTCAAGCAAGTGGCGCCACCACCAAGAGAGGATGCGCCAAGAAGAAGGAGGAAGAAGGGATGCCACAAGCCTTGTTCCTTCTTTGCGCCAAGGAAGGAGGAAGGAAGGAAGAAGAAGGTTGTTGCGCCCTTGATGGAAAACAAAACAGAATAGAGAATAAGTTCAAGAAGGGAAAACCTGGGCATAAACAATTAACAAATTAAGCTGAAAAGGAAAAAAAATAGAGAATAAGTTCAAGAAGGGAAAATAAAACAGAATTAAGAAAAAAAAATAAAAGTCTAGTCTATCAACTCTTAGATTGAATCAATATTAGCGAAATTGGTCCCCGGCAACGGCGCCAAAAACATGATGTGTTCCGCAAGTGTATGGACAAATCGAAGTAATAAAATATCGAATCCACAGGGACCAATGACTAGGTACTGATTCTTACTTAGAATAGTTAACTAGACAAACCAGAGAGAGAATGATCTTTATCGCTACTAAAAAGAAGGAAGAAGCAATCAGCAGGCTTTGGTTGCAATCAATTTATGGAAAATCAGGATTTAGGGTTCACCACTCTATGTCTCATGACTTATTAAAATTAAAGATGTCTTAAGACGGATGTACTATGTTGAAGGGGATTCATCCACATGTACAGATTGCCCCTTCTCAGTAGTACAATCCGGTGTTTATCCGAATTAATCTCTTACTCTCATGGTTATTAACTCGAGATAAACCCAATGGGTTCTTGATAAATCTGAAGATCCCTCAAATCAATTCAAACTACACTCGTGTTCAAATTGACTTGTCCAAGTATTGTAGATCCGGTGTCTCAATTCATTTTTCAGTACTTCTTGAGACATCTATGACATGAGAATCATGGCCAGTAATTATCATGTGAATAATACAACAATAATCGAATCTAACAAGAGTAAACAACTTCATAAGATGGTATAAAACAATCAAGTCATGAAAACAAAGAGGGCTACGCCCTTAATCCTGAATAAAAGTTTACGCTGACATGTTAAACAGTTTCACGGTATAAAAATCCATGTTTTTTATTACAAATTTGCAAAATCACATGAAAAAGACAAAGGAAGACAAGGATTGATGTTTCCTGATGAAGATCGTCGCCAATAATTCTTGAAATCGAAGCCTTTTCAGTGTGAAATCGCTGGTCGCCGCCCTTTGCCCTAGAACTCACCTCTTCCTTGAATCCCGCTCGAAAATCTACAAAAAAGTCTCTAAACTTAGCCCAAAGCTCCCTTAAAATAGTTCCCCATCCTTGAATTAGGTTTCCCCAAAATCTGGTTCGAAAATGGATCAAATCAGATGAGAAACAGAGTCAACATTGAATCTTGAGGACGAAATTACGGCCGTGAAAATTTTCATGGGGGGGACGTGAAACATTCCGCTAAATTCTGGAAACAAGCCCTGACAAAAATACGGCCGTGAAAATTTTCACGGGCAGGAATTACGGCCGTAAAACTTTTCACGGGCAGGCCGTAAAACTCTCTGTTGAAATCTGAAATTTTAGAATTACGGCCGTGAAATATTTCATGGCCGGCCCATAAAACCTTCTGTATGTTCAGAAAATATGGCCGTAAAATATTTCATGGGGAGCCGTATTTTCTAAACTTGCTCCAATTCTCATAAAATTTGGCAGGTGACTTCGTCTCGACGTTTGGAATCTATTCGTGCACTCGGATCTTTCAAAATCTATCAAAATTTGGTCGTTTTCACCTGAAATATGACAAAAGTGAAGAGATGTGAAGATTTCGAACGAACAAAAGATTTTAAGCCAAAATGAGTAAAACATAATAGAAAAGTGGAATAATTGATGGTAAAAGTATACTAAAAATACTATATAAATGCATGTCATCAACATCCTCCGAGGATCTCCGTCATCATGGTTCCTCAGTGTGATATGGACATAGCTGAAAAACTCTAGAGTGAGCTGAACGTAGGTGGGATGCCTCTGGTGATAAAAATCCTGCCACCCTATGTTCGCGAACATCCACTGGATGTCATCGAACATCCACTGGATGTCATCGAACAATCCTAGGGACTACAGTGTCTGGTCATCCCAATATCTCGTACTAAGTACTCACCGAGTAGACATAGCACGATATCTCCACTC
This sequence comes from Costus lasius, assembly GCA_027563935.2. Classification (NCBI taxonomy): domain Eukaryota; kingdom Viridiplantae; phylum Streptophyta; class Magnoliopsida; order Zingiberales; family Costaceae; genus Costus; species Costus lasius. The sequence continues at coordinate 71,620,945 of CM050452.1, forward strand.
CTGCTCCTGACTACTGAATCTGATCTGGCGTGGGTATGGAGTAAGAGCAGTGGGTGGTGATCGCGCGTGTCTCCTCTCTGGTATCTCTGACTCTGGTATCGTAGGAGACGGCTCAAAAGATGAAGGCTCTTGGGATGCAGCAAGCGAATGTCCTGAGGATGGCTCAGGAGATGGCAAGTGAATCTCTGGTGATGGTGTTGGTGATGCTAATGCTGGTGCAGTGACTGGTGCCTCAGTGGTATGTGGTACCTCAAATGCTGCAGGTGGCGCTGGCTCACTAACAACAGACGGCTCATGTACTACTGATGGGGAAGAGAGGAGCTCTGGTATATCCACTGAAATCTCTGGTAAGTCTTCAAATATCTCCGGAGATCCATCCTTTGTCTCAAGCAGCACTGGCGTAGTAGCCTCAGGTAAGTCTCCCTGGGCTGAGGATGGTGAAGGGATCTTTGGAGTCTGAACAGTATCATGTGGAGTGTCCATCTCCACAGTCTGTGTATCTACAGGTACCACAGAATCTGGTAAATCAGTAGGAGGTGCAGGTGCTGCAGATTCCTCTATATCAATCGGAGCAGCAACATTATGCGTCTCTAATAACTGCTCCATCTCTACTACCACAGGTGCTGGAGCTGGGGGGGCCATGGAGGTCTCTGAAGTCTCAATGACTGGCGATAAGCGTCTGGTGGCTCTCCTCCCCCAAGTGCTAGTAGCTTGATGTGATCCGCAAGTGCACAGATTTATCGAAGTAATAAAAATATCGATCTCATAGAGACCAATGACCAAGTACCAACTTATCTTAGGATCGTTAGCTAGATAATCCGAAAAAAGGTTTAATTTTTATAAAGGAGAAAATAAAAATATGAATGGGTTGCAATCAAATTATGGATGATCAAGACTTCAGGCTCACCACACCAGGTTTTATGACTTATTAAAATATCTTAAGAAGGATTTACTGTGTTGAAGGGGATTTATCCGCATGTACAGATTGCCCCCTCTCAGCAGTACAATCTGGTGTTTATCTGAATTAACCCCCTACTCTCGTGGTTGTTAACTCAAGATAAACCCAATGGGTTCTTGACAAATCAAAATAATCCCTCAAGCCGATTCGAACTACTCTCGTGTTCAAATCAACTTGTCTAAATATTATAGATCCGTCGTCGCGATTCACTTCTCAGTACTTCTTACGACGTCTCAAAGCATGCAAATTATGGCCAGTAATCAACTTGTAATAAGCGCAACAATAATTGAATCTAACACAAGAAAATTACTCCAAAAGATGAAAAATAATGATTAAGTGATTAAAACAAAGAGGGCTATGCCCTAGTCCCGAAGAAAGAGCTACACTAACATGATGTTCATGTTCATGTTGTAAAGATCCATATTTTGATTACAAAATTGGCAAATAAAAATAGAAATAAACAAGGAGGAAATAGTATGATGCTCCCTCATGAAGGTCGACGCTAATCGGCCGGAAAAACGGAGTTTTTCTGGTGAAGAAACGCTTCCCGCCGCCGTTTGCCCTAATTTTCGCCCCTTTCTTGATTTCACCTTCAATCCTCACCAAAAGCCCCCAATAATTGCTAAAATAGTTTCTCATCATCTAATTAGGGTTTCCCCAAAATTTGGCTCAAAAACGGATCAAATCGGATGAGAAATGGAGTCAAAACCGAAACTGGCGAACGAAATTACGGCCATGAAAATAAATATGGCCGCCCGTGAAATATTCTGTTCGGTTCTAGAAACAAGCCCTGATAAAAAATATGGTCGTGAAAATTTTCATGGGCAGAAATTACGGCCGTGAAACTTTTCACGGGCAGGCCGGAAAACTCTCTATTGAAATATGAAATTTCAGAAAATACGGCCGTAAAATATTTCACGGGGGGCCATATTTTTCTAAACATGCTCTAATTTGCATGAAATTTTACGGGCAGCTTTGTCTTGACGTCTGGAATCTACTCGTGCACTTGGATCTTTCAAAATCCATCAAAATTTGGTGGATTTCTCTTGAAATTTGATAAAAGCAAAGAGAAGTGAAGATTCCGAACAAACAAAGAGATTTAAGCCAAAATATGTGAAAATATGATAGAAAAGAGAGATAAATGATGGCAAAAGTATTTTAAAAATATTATATAAATGCATGTCATCAAACATCCCCAGAATTAAACTTTTGCTTGTCCTCAAGTAAATAAATAAACCAAAGAATAATGCAGAGCATGGATAAGATAACTCCACTCATGAAAAATAAACTTCCAAAATATAATCACTCATTAAAGATTTCCAACTCATGTCACAAAAGATTCTAGAGAAATAAATTGTCTTCAGCATTCAATCCTTAAGATTCACAATCCAAAACAAATAAAATTTGTAACTTGCATAATAATCAGAATCTCAATCTCATGAGTTCACCTTGTAATCAGTTCAATACTATAATGTTCTTGTTTACAGGAATAGTATCTCCAAAATCTTTTTCTGTGTTTATTTTTGACATTCTTTAAATTGATTACCACATTTTTTTCTGGTGACGAATTTAGAGTACATCAACCACATAGCCAATGTAATAGAACTCATATCTTTAAGCTAGTAGAGTTGCGACTTGATAGCAATCCGCAAGTGCACGGATTTTTACCGAAGTAATAAAAGATTATCGACCCCACGAGGATCAGGCGGTCAAGTACCGATTACACGATTGATCTATATCTAGACGATTCAAATAGGGTTTTTGTTTTTGAGAACTTCTAAGTACGATAAAAAGAAACAGATATAGTGTTTTGACAAAAAATCAATTTGGATAAATTCAGGATTCAGGGTTTCACCACGCAGACAATTATGAATTTAGTAAAAATAAATCTTTAATCAGAAAAATATAGTTTTGAAAGGGATTTTTCCTAAGGTACAGACTACCTCCTCCCGGAGTGTAATCTGGTATATATTTACATTAATTTCCTACTCCCGTGACAATTAACATAAATAGACCCATTAAGTTCTGTGAAAAACCATGGTAATCCTTTAAGTGAATCCGAACTACTCCCGTGATCGGATTCACAGGTTTGAAAAGAATAGATCCGACGTTGCGATTCACCTCCCGGTCCTTCTCGCAACGTCTAAGACGTAAAATTACTTGATCAGGGTAATTCACGAAATAAACACAATTCTAATCAAATCAATACTATAAAAATTCATGTAAAAGATTTAAACAACAATATTTAATCCATAAATCATCAACGGGCTATTCCCCAAATCCCAAAATAAGGTTTACACGTTGATATTCAAAGTAAACAGCATGTTCATCGATGAATTACATATGTAATCTCTCAAAAGTAGTGCAAAGAGACACTAGAAAGATAATTAGAACTCTTCCCCTTGATCTGGTGATGAAGATGAAGTGATCAAACCCCTCCTTTGCGTGATCTCTCATCGGAATTTTGCCCAAAAACTGATTTCCGCCGTCGCCGCTGCAGCCGTCTATTTTCGTGCCTCGAAGCCCTCGAAACCCTTCCAAAATCCTTTCTTTTATAGTCTAATCAGTATAGAACCCATGTAGGAAGGTTTCAGGAGAGTTTGGTTCAATTCTGGTTTAATTTGGAGTTGAACCGAGTGAAAAACTGAAAGGGCGGACGTTTTTACGGCCCGTGATGTGTTTACGGCCACAGCCGTAATTCCTTCTGTGTGTACAACACTTAAGTCACAGAAACTTTTACGGCTCGTGATGGATTCACGGCCTCACCCATGAAAGTTTCTGTGAGCTTTTTAACTTAGCCGTGTTTCGCCCTGTGCTCGAACTCAAGATTACGGCTGACCCAGAATTACGGCCAAGGCCGTAAGTTTCGCATTCTTCACTATTTTGACTCCAAATTCGACGTGTAAGCTCGTGATTTCCTCGGGAATTGTGCTTTGGTTTCAAAACCCTCAAAATCCATCATTTTTAGGTCATTTCACCTACATTTTCACAAAAACCAAGAAAAGTGAAGATTCTGTGCAAAGTAAAATAAAAACACTAATAGTAGCACAAAATCATGCAAATAAACCTAAAATATGATCTAAAACATAGGCAAAAACACTATATAAATGCAATGCATCACAACTCATAGCCAAAGATAGCGGAGTTATTGTCAAAATTTCTTGGCATGTACCCACTTAGATACATACTTTTATTTCCCTGACTTCAACTCATGTCTTCGGTACCACTGCCAATTTTTCACAGTGCCAAGTAGAGGAGTCTTTCCTTCTTTTTTTTCATTTCTGGATTTTGGATTCTTTCTTCCCAACAAATAACACAATAGATCAAACATATACAAGGCTAATCAATCAATATCAATTCAGGAAAATTATACTCATCTACTCACCTTATTTGAAAAGGATGCTTCACTTTTGAATCTCATTCCTCAAACACTCTATTTACGAGAATCTTATGATCAATAAGCGAAATATCAAATATGAGGATATATATTAAGGAAATAAATTCAACATATAGAGTAATTAATCCATTAAAGCATTGGTATAAGCATAAATCATCAATATAAAATCACACACATCATCATCAAAAACATTGTGCATCATATCATAAATCAAAGAGTCAAGTCAAATACAATACTCATGAAGCAAAATAAAATACCCTCCCCTACATAAAGAATGCATCGTCCTCAATGCAATAAATAAGGAATAAGTGCGTTGGTGAAGGGATACTCACAAAGAGTTACTCGTTTATAATACTGCCCAAATCATCCTCCTAGTAAATGTATCAGAAAGCTCCTACACAAAATATAGATAATGATCAAAAGGGGAAACTATTCTAAAAGCATCATTAAAGATTCATAGTGTACTCTTGAAAGCAAATAACTAACCTATACTATCAAGAAGTAAAATAACACAAAATAAAAACTAAGGATGAAAATGAGAGAAAAATGCTTGGGTTGCCTCCCAAGAAGCGCTGATTATGGTGTCGACCAGAGACTGTCATCATGGTGTCGATGGTGAATCAGTACCAAAGTATAGAGCATGTAATTTCTTGCGTTTCCGTCGTTTAACAAGTATGTCCACCAAAGAAAATATCTAAACTAGTAGGTGGATCAATGTCAATCTGTGTAAACAAAAATAAAAGTTAATACCCACAATATCATCAAAAGAATACCCTATAGCTTTTCTAAACTTATCCATCATGGAACTTGTTTGTTTTTCATATTCCTCTGCCTCATCAATTATAGAAAGAGTAAAGTCAAAGCCCAGAAATTCATACCATGCATTATTTGGAAGAGTTCTGATTTTAATTTTTGGAGTTTTACTTACCTCAAGAGCAGCATAGTATGAATTCTCTGGTTCTACCTTGTGCATATCAATGGCAGGAATTGAATCAAGTGGTTGAGAGTAAGCCTTGACACTGTCTTCAGTCACCTTATCAACATCATCATCATCATCATCATCATCCATTACACAAATTTCCAAATGGCTTTCACCTTGGGGAAAAAAGAATCGGTGGTTTATATGGTGGAGATGGAATGTATACCGGTTCTTGTTCCCTACTTTGTCGATCTGACTCCTCATTACATGGTTGCTCAATGAGTTCTAAATTTTGCACCTCTTGGTCTGGCATTACGTCGCTTGCCCATGATTCCTCTAATTCTTTAGCTTGCTGAGCTATTTGGTTTGCTAGCATCAACTGGCGAGTTCTAACAGATTCCATCTCAGATGCCAGATTCTTGATGGACTCATTAATATGTCTAAATTCTTGCCTAATGTTATCGTTCCGCTTTTCAATTTGTTGTATGAAAATTTCATTCTGCTTTGTTTGCGCAGCAATAAAATTCTCCATCATAATTTCCAGGTTTGATTTCTCAGGTTGATTGAGCTGTCTAAATTTTTGCTCGAACTTCTTTTCTTGGTCTATGAAGTTTTCTAGTAGAATCTCAAGGTTGGATTTCTCATGTTGATGCCTTCCTTCAAATTCTCGAGGTGGTCCAAAGTTCGGTTGAAAGATATGATTCTGATCATTCTCATAAAAGTAGTCTGATTGATTTCTCCAATCTGGCTCATAAGTATTATAGCATAGATCATTCTGGGCCATGAGTTGAAATTACCATTTGTGTAGTCATGCCCTAAAGATGGCCTTAAGCAAGGAGGGATCTATGATTGATATTCAATAGAATATTGATTGTAACATCCATAATTCTCATAAAATTCTGAATTCATCCTTGCATGATTGAATCGAGTATCAATGAAATCCTGCACAAAAACCAAGTGAGATTACAGCAGAGATAATACAAAATTTTCAATGAATATCAAAGAAATAAAAATCTAGAAAGAAAAGAAATAAATTATTTACAAAAATTAAAATTGTATATAAAAATAAAAATCACAAAGAAAAGAAAACAAAATTGCAATAAAATATCTAGTCTAGCAATCTTTCGATTGAGTCAATATTGGTGAAATTGGTCCCCCGGCAACGGCGCCAAAAACTTGATGTGATCCGCAAGTGCACGGATTTATCGAAGTAATAAAAATATCGATCCCACAGAGACCAATGACCAAGTACCAACTTATCTTAGGATCGTTAGCTAGATGATCCGAAAAAAGGTTTAATTTTTATGAAGGAGAAAATAAAAATATGAACGGGTTGCAATCAAATTATGGATGATCAGGACTTCAGGCTCACCACACTAGGTTTTATGACTTATTAAAATATCTTAAGAAGGATTTACTGTGTTGAAGGGGATTTATCCGCATGTACAGATTGCCCCCTCTCAGCAGTACAATCCGGTGTTTATCTGAATTAACCCCCTACTCTCGTGGTTGTTAACTCAAGATAAACCCAATGGGTTCTTGACAAATGAAAATAATCCCTCAAGCTGATTCGAACTACTCTCGTGTTCAAATCAACTTGTCCAAATATTATAGATCCGACGTCGCAGTTCACTTCTCAGTACTTCTTGTGACGTCTCAAAGCATGCAAATTATGACCAATAATCAACATGTAATAAGCGCAATAATAATTGAATCTAACACAAGTAAATTACTCCAAAAGATGAAAACTAATGATTAAGTCATTAAAACAAAGAGGGTTATGCCTTAGTCCTGAAGAAAGAGCTACACTAACATGGTGTTCATGTTCATGTTGTAAAGATCCATCTTTTGATTACAAAATTGGTAAATAAAAATAGAAATAAATAAGGAGGAAATAGTATGATGCTCCCTCGTGAAGATTGACGCCAATCGGCCGGAAAAACAGAGTTTTTCCGGTGAAGAAACGCTTCCCGCCGCCGGTTGCCCTAATTTTCACCCCTTTGTCGATTTCACCTTCAATCCTTACCAAAAGCCCCCAATAATTGCTTCATATCTTGCTTAAATAGTTTCCATAATCTAATTAGGGTTTCCCCAAAATTTGGCTCAAAAACGAATCAAATCAGATGAGAAATGGAGTCAAAACCGAAACTGGCGGACGAAATTACGGCCATGAAAATAAATATGGCCGCCCGTGAAACATTCTATTCGGTTCTGGAAACAAGCCCTGATAAAAAATACGGCAGTGAAAATTTTCACTGGCCGGAATTACGGCCATGAAACGTTTCACGGGCAGGCCGGAAAATTCTCTGTTCAAATCTGAAATTTCAGAAAATACTACCGTAAAATATTTCATGGGGGGGGGGGGCATATTTTTCAAAACATGCTCCAATTTGCATGAAATTTTACGGGCAGCTTCGTCTTGACGTCTGGAATCTACTCGTGCACTCGGATCTTTCAAAATCCATCAAAATTTGGTGGTTTTCTCCTGAAATTTGATAAAAGCAAATAGAAGTGAAGATTCCGAACAAACAAAGAGATTTAAGCCAAAATATGTGAAAATATAATAGAAAAGAGAGATAAATGATGGCAAAAGTATTCTAAAGATATTATATAAATGCATGTCATCAAAGCTCAACCGGTACGCTTCCTAGCGTACCGTCTAGCGATCCTCTGATCGTGGCTCTCTGGCCTATCAGCAAGCCTCTCTGAAATAATCTCCAACTCTGGAGAATTGACTGGCTCCGACGCTGCTGTCTGTGATGAACTGGCCACTGAGGGTGCGCTCGGAGCCTCTGATGTCTGTGTCTGAGTCTCAGGCTCCGAGTCATCATAAACAATCCGCTCAAAAGTACAGGGTAAGACTCCGGATACAACCCTAACATGTATCACGGAGCGGGACCAATGTATCTGCTCTTCATCACAGCCCCGTAGGGTCCAGTTCTCACTGATCTCCTCGGATGCATAATGTCGATCAAAGCAATCCAATATATGAAAGTGTATTTCCAAAATCGAACAGCTACAGTGACTTCAGAAATCGCCTGTGAAAACAAAGTGGAAAAATGATCCAAAAATCCGATCAAGCGGCTCCAAATCGATGCAATAGTATGCAAATCTAGTGCTAATGCTGCGTCGCAAGTCTGAGCATGGAAAACTCACGAATCTGTGGGGAAATCGAGCTCCAATCGATCAAAAATCGAGTTCTTGCGGGTCAGCGGACGCACGACGATTCTCCACGAAATCCAAGTGAAATCCAGTGGAAGATCATTAGAGATTACTCGCTGGAAGTAGAGGAAGGCGGGTGGAAAGGTTTCATCGCTGCTTGTGGAAGGAATCGTAAAAAATCGGCGACTTACGAGCATGAACGTAAACCCTAAGCCGCCCGTTATGTTTAAACCATAAGAACTTATGGTCCGTAATTACTTCACGGCTTCGGCCGTAATTCCGCTTCAATGTACAGTACTAGCTATTTTTAGGATCACGACTGCGCGGTATTCACGAGTTCGGCCGTAATTCTTGCGTTTTGACTTGGTTCTTTACCGAAAAAATTTCTAAAAGTTTCTAAAAAATTCTTGCTCGTAAAATAACAAATTTAGAGCATTTTTCGTATAGACAAGTCTATCACAACATGCTAATAAAATTAACCAAAAATTCACAACTAATAAACTAATCAAGAAATTTTCAAAACTCAGAAGATAATTGAGGAAATTAACAAAATTCAAAGCCTCTGGGTTGCCTCTCAGGTAGCGCTTATTTAAGGTCCTTAGCTTGACCAATGCAATGTTCATTGTCCTTCTGGTGGATAGGAAGCGCAGTGAATAATAGGCAGTATGTGTTCTTCACGCCTTTCTAGACTGCCACATGGGTTTAACTTAACTGCTTGTGATAATTCCCATGTTCTATCTTCCTTCTCTTTGTTTCTCCTATACTTTGTCAGATATTCCAAGTAACGTCTATCAACTTCAAAAATATTTCCTTCATCGAATTTATTCTCCTTCACTTCAAGGGATTGACGGGAACCTGCAAAGTAAAGCTTCTTAGCCTTTAAAGAAAAATCATAAACCAATTTGCCGTCGTTTAAATTATAGCTCTTGTACTTGTCAAAAATGGTCTACCTAGAATAATATGTGTTTTGGTGTCTTCTTCCATTCTAACAATCATGAAATCAGTCAAGATAGAAAACTTATCAACTTTAATAGACACATTTTCTAAAACTCCTAGAGGTTGCTGAAAAAATCCATTAGCAAATTGAAGGCAAGTCCCAGTTGGTTTAAATTCTCTATTCCCTACTTGCTCAATCATATATGAAGGCATCAAACTAACACTCGACCCTAAGTCACATAAAGCATTCTCAACATAAAAGTAGAGATATCGACCCTAAGTCCCAGTAGGTTTCATCGTAGTAGTACTTTAGATGTCGATCCCACAGGGACAGTGATCAAGTACCAAGAGATTGTGAATCGATAGCTAGACAATCGATTGAATGGTTTGAAATTGCGAAAAGTAGAGCAAGTAAATCGAGTCAAGCGAGAGAAAGTTTTTGGTGTAAAACAGGGTTAGAGATATCGGAACGTCGGGTTCATCTCGTTGATGGATCTTAAATTCGAACGAGTTAAAATCATAGCAAGGTAATTTTAAAAGTGCTCAAGGAAGTATCAAAAGGTATAACTTACCCTCTTTCGACGGTGTAATCCGGTATCAATCTAGATCGGCGTCCTACTTTCGTGGCTCACCGTACCTAGATTGATCCTTTGGGTTCAGAGATACTATAAGGTTCCTCACACAAATCTGGCCCTAATTCTTGACCTCTCAAAGCATGTTCGAACTAGCAGATCTAGCGTCGCAATTTACCTTTCGGTCCTTCTTGCGGCGCCTAAGAAAAGTAATTGCGTGGCCAATGGAACACTAGCAGCAAAACAGCATAGAACGAATAAACACTAGATAAAATTTGTATTTGCTATGAAATAACAAGTTCGAACAAATGATACAAACAACAAGACTACACCCTTAGTTCCGACAAAGAGATTACGCTATCATAGCGTCGTTTGAGTACAAATCTCTATAAGAAGACGAAAATAAAAGAAAGAATTGAAGAAATAATAGACCAAACTCTTCAATAAGGGTTGAAATCTTCTTCCTCCAATCTTTCTGGAATGGATGCACAAGTGAACTTCTTCTCCCAAACTTTCACCAAGAACTCCACCTCTAACCAAGACCCGTCGCCCTTTCCAAGCCATATTTTGCCCTTTAAATAGAGTCCAATGCTATTTTTTAATGCATACATTGATGGAGAATTGAATTAGCTGCGTTTTGATACCAAGATCATTAAAATCGGAGCCATAATGAGGGAGTTATGGCCAATTCAATGCGGGCGGCTCCATAAATACGAGCATAATGGGTCATTATGTTGTAACCGTAATGTAACTGTTATGCATTAATTTCAACCTCATTAATTCTTGTAACCCACAAATCATTAATGCTCATTTAATGCCCTTCGTTTCGACTCCAAAAACGTCCGAATCGGAGTTAAAACGAAGGAGTTATGAGCGTTTAATGCAGGGCGGCTCGTAATAAATTCTGGTGGCTACAAGACTACGATCGCAAGGCAGATTATGGCCGTGAGGCGAATTATGGCCATGCCCATAACGTTGATGTAGAAGTCCAATTCATCTCAATGTTTGTGGGTCAGTAGTATGGGCTCGGCTTGATTTGCGGTCATAGTTGTGTCGTCGAAAATTGCCGATCAAAAGATTGCGATATGCTGAATTATGGCTGCGCCCATAATCTCTTTTGTGAAAGTCGTCTTCATCTGAAAGTTTGTCGTCGAGGAAGTTATCGGAACGTCTTTGAAATATGATTATGCTCTCATCAAAATGGGTCCATCATGTAACCAATCAGAGAATTACGGTCGTGATGTAGATTATGGCCTCGGCCGTAATTCTTCAAATTAATCCCGTTCGAAGCCAAACTTCTTGTCAAGATTCTTGATTCACTCGGGGACATAAATATACTTCCAAATAATTCCAAAAACGAGTGAATTATCCTATTTTCATCAAACATGACAAGAAGTGAAGTTTTTGAAGAAAATCAATAAAATAAGCCGGAAAGAGATGTAAAAATATGAAAATAGGTCTCGATTCATAGATAAATATAGGTCTAAAAGACTGTAAAAATACGAGACATCAAAATCTCTCAGACTTAAACCATTGCTTGTCCTCAAGCATAAAATAGTAGTTAGAAGTGGTGATTAGAAAAAAAGTAAAATCATGCCAAGCTCGTAAGATATTTTGTCCTAGGGAAATATCATTATGAACAAACCTCAGTAAGTTAGGAGATTCAAAGTAATCATCTATCATCAGGAGCAAAGGTGTGAAGATCCAAAAACCGAAGTCAAATAAGACTTACCTCCTTGAAATGCAGTAATCTCCTGTGTGGTATGTGTACTCCATTCGAACTTGATTCATCCAAAGTAGAGGAGTGCCAATTTTTGACTTCAACTCATGTCTTCGGTACCACTGCCAATTTTTCGCAGTGCCAAGTAGAGGAGTCTTATTATTTTTTTCATAGACTTCAACTCATATCTTCGGTACCACTGCCAATTTTACGCAGTGCCAAGTACAGGAGTCTTTTTTTTTATTAATTTTTTTTAGAGGAGATAACAACCATCAGATAAGTGCATTGATCATAACCAACAAGTAGTAAAATAAATCAAATAGATAGAGGTACATTCTTCCACAGGGAGATTATAAACATATCTTGAAAGTAAAAACCTCAATAAAAAAAATCGGATAGGTCACTCCACAGTCTTTTTCCATCAAATAAGATGATCATACGAATTACCTGACTTTGAACTAAGATTCAGATCATAATAATAATATCCCAAGGATTCAATATAAAACATCAAGCTATCATGATTTTCATTTGAAATTATATCACCACTTATCCCTCCATCATCAGATTAGAATAAACATCAGATAGTGTAGTCCAATATTGGAACCAAGGGTGTAACAAACATCAGAATAAAAAAAACCAAAAAGTTTTATGAAAATATACCATCATCAGATCAAGTTTAAAGTTACTAAATAGCAAGGTTTAAAAAGAGCCCACAATCTCCCAGACTTAGATTATGCATAGCCCCTATGCATTGCATGTAAAGACCACAAAATTTGGAGAGAGGGGTTATAACACTCACAAGATCCATCAGAGTCATCATCGGTGCGCATCTGAGCACCTTCCTCCTAAGGATCATCCTTGTCATTCAGCTAACTTGAAAGCATTCATGAAATGGAGAGCAATCATCAGATAAGATAAGCATTTAACTAAAACTAAATTAAAGCATTGAAGAAAAGAGAAAATAAAACACTTGGGTTGCCTCCCAAGAAGCGCTTGTTTAGGGTCATTAGCTCGACCACAGTATTATTCAGAGTTCGCAATGCAAGTGTTAGAACCAAGTAATTCAGCCAAGTCCATCAATTTCGCATGTGCTTGGGCTTCTTCATTCTCTTCAGCATCTAGACTCTCCAAGCGATAGACCTCTAGTGGGTCCATGTTCATCCCATCAGCTATGGGATTTTTATCCTCGACCGCATCATCAATAATATCTAGGCTATAACATGAATCTGGAATAGAAGGGTGTTTCATGCTTCGTGCTAAATCAAATTCAATAGCCTCTTCACCAATGTTTAAGGCTATTTCATTTTTCACATCAATGACCGCTCCGACAGTTGCGAGGAATGGTCTTCCCAAAATTATTGGTAGTTTCATGTCTTCTTCCATCTCTAGCACAACAAAGTCGACTGGAATGAAGAAATTTCTGACCTTGATCGGGACGTCTTCCAAGATTCCTACCGGCTTGCGTACTGAGCGGTCAGCAAGTTGTAATGCGATCGGTGTTGGTTTCACATTGCCAATGTCCAGTTTCTTACATATAGAAAATGGCATTAAACTGACATTGGCGCCTAAATCACATAACGCGTGGTCAAAAGTCAAATTCCCAATTTTGTATGGTATTGAAAAGCTGTCCGGATCTTTCAATTTTTCTGGAAGCTTATTTTCAATAATGGCACTGCACTCTTCAATTAGCGCCACTATGCCTGGTTCCTCTAGCTTCCTTTGATTTGAAAGAATATCCTTTAAGAACTTTGCATACATGGGCATCTGCATTAAAGCTTCAGTAAAGGGGATGTTAATATACAACTTTTTTAAAATTTCTAAAACTTTCCAAATTGTTTGTCCAACTTTGCCTTTGCCAGTCTTTGAGGGAATGGAATTGGTGGCTTATAAGGCGGTGGTGGAACATAAGCTGGTTCATTCTCATGATCGTCTTTTTGCTCACTTGGTCTCTCAGGTTTGGGTTGATTACTAGTAGATGCGTCAAGACTCAGGTTAGAGTCAGGTACTCTAGGTTCCTCTAGTTGCTTACCACTACGAGTAGTAATTGCACTGCAATTCTCTCTTGGGTTATGTTCAGGTTAGGAAGGTAACCTACCTACGGGTCTAGCTAGACTGGTGGCAAGGTTTGCTAATTGTGTATCCATTTGTTTATTGTGAGCTTCAATGGAATCCAGTCTAGATGACATAAGGTGCATCATATCATTAACGCTCTCATTGGTTTTAGTTTGAGAAGAGATAAAATTTGATGTTTGGAAGATAAAATTCTCCATGATAGCTTCAAGTGATGTCTTTTGAGGTTGTGGTGCATATGGTCGAGGTTGGAATCCAGGTGGTGGTCTGTAGTTTGATTGTGGAGCAGGATTGGGGTTGTTCTTATAAGAAAAGTTAGGATAGTTTATCCAACCAGGATTATATGTAGTGGAGCAGGGATCATTTTGTAATCTATGATTTTGCTTTCCTACATCATTAACATATGGTCGGTGTTGTTCAGAGGGTTGGGAAACAACTAACTGGCAAATTAGCATGGTTGTGGCCAAAAATACCACAAATCTCACAAATAGAAGAATGAGAACTTAAATCAACAGAATTAACATGCATCGAATCCAATTTACGAGATAGTAAATCAACCTTAGCAGCTAAAGAACTTAAGGCATCTAATTCATACTTACCTGGTGCGACGGCCCTAGATGATGTACCTCGTTGGTCTCCAGCCCATTGGTTGTGATTCAGTGCCATGTCTTCCAGTAAATTCATTGCGTCATCGATGTTCTTATTCATAATCGCTCCACCAGCGGCTGCATCTACAGTAAGACGCGTATTATAGTTAAGACCATGGTAAAAGGTATGAACAATTACCCATTTTTCCAAGCCATGGTGTGGGGCATAGACGTTAAAGCTCCTTGAATCGCTCCCACGCTTCATACAGAGATTCCCCATCTTTTTGGGTGAAACCAGTGATCTGGTTTCGTAGTTGGACAGTTTTGCTTGGGGGAAAGTACTTCGAAAGAAACGCTTGGGAAAGTTGCTCCCAAGTTGTAAGCGATTCAGGTTGGAGAGAATATAGCCAATTTCGAGCTCTATCCCGCAGAGAGAATGGGAAGAGTCGCAGTCGTAGCGCGTCGGCAGAAACTCCATTCATTTTCGTCGTGTCACAGAACTCTAGGAAGATTGATAGGTGCATGTTCGGATCTTCAGAAAGTAGACCTCCGAATTGGTTCTGCTAAACCATCGATAAGAGAGAGGGCTTTTATCTCAAAATTGTTAGGCTCCACTGGCGGTCGAGAAATACTTGAGTGAAGACCCTGCGCATTTGGAGCAGCAAAATCCTTCAAAGTACTATTGTCATTCGCCATCGGTAGATCGATAGGAATAGGTTCAGTAATCCTTGATTCTTTTCTAGCACTCAATTCCTTCAATCGTCTTCGACGATGGAATGTCCTCTCAATCTCCTGATCAAGTTTGTACAGATCTTCAAGTCCACCTGATCGTAGGCCTCTACGCATATAACAGTTAAGCACAAATAACAAAGATAGCGGGAAAAACTAAATCACAATAACAAAGAAACAAACAAAATAAAGAAATAAGAACAAAGAAACAAAAACAAAGAAACAAAAGCAATAGCAAAAGAAACAAAATGTCTAGTCTACCAATTGTTAAATCTCTTTGATATTGGTTGCCTGTCCCCGGCAACGGCGCCAAAACTTGATGTGTGCCGTACTAAGGCACAACTAACCGCAAGCGTGACGGTTTCATCATACTAGTACTTTAGATGTCGATCCCACAGGGACAGTGATCAAGTACCAAGAGATTGTGAATCGATAGCTAGACAATCGATTGAATGGTTTGAAATTGCGAAAAGTAGAGCAAGTAAACCGAGTCAAGCGAGAGAAAGTTTTTGGTGTAAAACAGGGTTAGAGATATCGGAACGTTGGGTTCATCTCGTTGATGGATCTTAAATTCGAACGAGTTAAAATCATAGCAAGGTAATTTTAAAAGTGCTCAAGGAAGTATCGAAAGGTACATATTACCCTCTTTCGACGGCGTAATCTGGTATCAATCTAGATCGGCGTCCTACTTTCGTGGCTCACCGTACCTAGATTGATCCTTTGGGTTCAGAGATACTATAAGGTTCCTCACACAAATCTGGCCCTAATTCTTGACCTCTCAAAGCATGTTTGAACTAGCAGATCTAGCGTCGCAATTCACCTTTCGGTCCTTTTTGCGGCGCCTAAGAAAAGTAATTACATGGCCAATGCAACACTAGCAGTAAAACAACATAGAACGAATAAACACTAGATAAAATTTGTATTTGCTATGAAATAACAAATTCGAACAAATGATACAAACAACGAGACTACACTCTTAGTTCCGACAAAGAGATTACGCTATCATAGTGTCGTTTGAGTACAAATCTCTATAAGAAGACGAAAACAAAAGAAAGAATTAAAGAAAGAATAGACCAAACTCTTCAATAAGGGTTGAAATCTTCTTCCTCCGATCTTTCTGGAATGGATGCAGAAGTGAACTTCTTCTCCCAAACTTTCACCAAGAACTCCACCTCTAACCAAGACCCGTCACCCTTTCCAAGCCATATTTCGCCCTTTAAATAGATTCCAATGCTATTTTGAATGCATACATTGATGGAGAATTGAATTAGCTGCGTTTTGATACCAAGATCATTAAAATCGGAGCCATAATGAGGGAGTTATGGCCAATTCAATGCGGGCGGCTCCATAAATACGAGCATAATGGGTCATTATGTTGTAACCGTAATGTAACTATTATGCATTAATTTTAACCTCATTAATTCTTGTAACCCACAAATCATTAATTCTCATTTAATGCCCTTCGTTTTGACTCCAAAAACGTCAGAATCGGAGTTAAAACGAAGGAGTTATTAGCGTTTAATGCAGGGCGGCTCGTAATAAATTCTGGCGGCTGCGAGACTACGATCGCAAGGCAGATTATGGCCGTGAGGCAAATTATGGCCATGCCCATAATGTTGATGTAGAAGTCCAATTCATCTCAAAATTTGTGGGCCAGTAGTATGGGCTCGGCTTGATTTGCGGTCATAGTCGTGTCGTCGAAAATCGCCGATCAAAAGATTGTGATATGCTGAATTATGGCTGCGCCCATAATCTCTTTTGTGAAAGTCGTCTTCATCTGAAAGTTTGTCGTCGAGGAAGTTATCGGCACGTCTTTGAAATATGATTATGCTCTCATCAAAACGGGTCCATCATGTAACCAATCAGAGAATTACGGTCGTGATGTAGATTATGGCCTCGACCGTAATTCTTGAAATTAATCCCGTTAGAAGCTAAACTTTTTGTCAAGATTCTTGATTCACCCGGGGACATAAATATACTTTCAAATAATTCCAGAAACGAGTGAATTATCTTGTTTTCATCAAACATGACAAGAAGTGAAGTTTCTGAAGAAAATCAATAAAATAAGCCAGAAAGAGATGTAAAAACATGAAAATAGGTCTCGATTCATAGGTAAATATAGGTCTAAAAGACTATAAAAATACGAGACATCAGCAGTGAATATAGCCAAGCTCTTGCGCGGTCCCTGAGAGAAAACGGGAACAATCTTAGTCTAATTGCGTCAGATGAAACTTCATTAACTTTAACAGTATCGCAATATTCCAAAAAGATAACTAGTAGGGAACTGAGGACTTTTTGGAGTAAGGTCTGATGTAGAAGGGGACCTAGTAGAGGAGCTAGGTTACTAATCTTTGTGTTAGGATGTTTTGCAGGTACATTGCTGAGGAGCATTACCATTGGCGCATACATCATCCTTGGGTTAAGCCCAGGGGTTTGCTGGAGCATGGTTAACTCAACCATACTTAGTCTAACCATGGTCAGGAGCAGAAGGGTTGGACTCAACCTGGGTTCAAATTGGAGTGCCAGAGACCAATTGGTGTCATCATGTTCAATTGGGGACATGGATGTCATTAGTTGGATTGTTATTTTAAGTTGGCACATGTTTATCATGTGACAACTTAAGACAAGATCCAATAAGAGGTTGGGAGAAGATCCAATAAGACTTTAGTTAATTGGATTTCTACTCTCTTAAGATATTAGATCCCATGGGCGCATATCCACTTGAAGACTTGGGCTATTGGATCCAACTTGCATGAGGATCTATTAGCAATTCAAATTGGCGAGTTCCATGAGGTTGGCGGCTAATCAAACCTAGAGAACTCATGCATCCTTGCTTGTTGGAGGCGACAAGTGCTTGGGCGAATTCTTCCTTGGAGGCGAGGAAGAGAAGTGATCATCACCGGTGCACTTGGAGGCAAGTGTAAAGAAGGAAGGCGACTTCTTCCTTTCTTCTTGGTGGCAACAACATCTTGAGGAGGAGCGGCACCTTGCTGTTCCTTGTTACTTGGTGGTGGCATCAAGTGTTCTTAGCAACTCTACTTGCTAAGAGGGAGCGGCTACTTGGAGGATTAGTAGCCGAGAGCATCAACAAAACCAACCCTAGAGTAGGCAACTCTAGGGTCCGAGCCTCAAGGGCATTGCGCTTGAGGAGTTGAGGGGGCGGCTTCTTTGAGGAAAGGAGTTGCACACATTGTTCATAGCTTTGTATATTGGTATAACTCTCTCTTAGATTAGGGTTTACCTTTGTATGAACAATTGATATATTATAGTTGAGTTTTAGTGTTCCTCACCCATATTGGGGAGAACACCTTTCTCATACCCGAGTTCATACTTGGAGGAGATTGATTTATCGATCGGTGTGATTAGCTTGTGACTGGCACAAGCACTGTGCTTGGTGCCAGAAGCTCGCTCGCAGTGTAGTTGTGGATATCTACATATTAGGGTTTGAGCATATGTCTAGTGCTCGGATATTGTGACTGCCTGTGATTTTCTATGTGTGTGCTCACTCCGGGGTGTGCATAAGAGATTGGGGGTGGCGAAGTCCCAATCCGCCACTCAGGACTTCAGTCAGAGGTGACAGAGAGGTTTGGCCAATGTAGAGAGCATCAGCAGAGGCGCAGTGGACTTAGGCAGAGTTAGGGAGTTCCAGACAGAGCTGAGAGACGATCGGGTGCGCACGTTAGTTTTATAGACGCGCGAGAGTAGAGAGTGTTGGCTACGCAGTTTACATAGAGGTATGTAAATTGTGCCATCACGACCGAGTTTTGAGAGCGAAAAATTGGGGCGTGACAATAAGGAATCACAAGGTTTTCCTAAGTTTCCCATGTCCCCTTTGGGTCCCCAAGTGTTGGCACTAAGGAGCACCACCCACTTGGGTAATAGTCCAGGTGTCACGCCCCAATTTTTCGCGCCTAAAACTGGGTCGTGATGGCACAATTTACACACCTCTGTGTAAACTGCTTAGCCAACACTCCTCTATGCGTCTAGGCGGAAGCTAATACAAAGTGCCCACTCTTGGATCGTCTCACCACATCGGACCTTAGTCTAGCTCAGCCTAAGCACAACTGCGCCTCTGAGCTCTGAACTCTACTCTGGCCGAATACCTCTGAGGCTCTAACTGAGGCTCTGAGTGGCGGATTGGGACATCAACTCCCCCAACCGCTTTGCACACTCAGAGTTGCGCCCTGATGCACACACACAAGTCGCTTGCAGATAACACACGCTGGCAGTCATAGAATACTGGCACTAGACATATGCCCAAACCCTAATGCAAATATCGACCACTACATAGTGAGCTATGATCCTTGCGCTAAGCACTGTGCTTGCGCAAGTCTCAATGCTAATCACACCGATCACAAGAATCTCCTCCAAGCCAAGGCTCAGGTATGAGAAAGGACCCTCTACCCCAAACTTGGGTAGAGGTTCACTATCTTCTATATATCAACAATGATAATCATTCATACAATGATAACAAACCCTAATCTAGAGAGAGTTATACCAAAGCGTGTATGAACAAGATGATGATTAAGGTCAGCCCCCTCCCCTCAAGGATGCCGCCCCCAAAATCTCCCCAAGCACAAGTACTTGGGGCTCTGACCCTAGAGCCCCGCCCTAGGGTGAATTGTTGATGATGATCCTCTCTTGTGCTTGCCTCCAAGCACAATGCCACGCCAAACTCCAAGAGGACAGCAAGGTGTCGCCCCTGGAAGATCTCGCCGGTGGTGATGAAGATGAAGAAGGTCGCCGCCGTTCACAAGGGAAAAGGCCGCCGGTCCTCCTCAAGCAAAGCCGCCGGTGATGCTCCTTCTTCCTTGCCTCCAAGGAACAATTCTCTCCAAGTGCTTGTCGCCTCCAACAAGCAAGGTGGCGTGTGTTCTCGTGAGTTGCTAGGTTGAAGCCGCCAAGTGATCAACTCGCCACTTTTGAATTCATGTTGGATCGGGTTCAAGGCAAAGAACCGAATCCATTAAGTTTGAATCTTAAGTGAATAGTCGCCCATGGGATCCAATTAAATGTTAGGATGGATCCAAATGACTTAAGTCTTATTGGATCTTCTATTAACCTCTTATCGAATCTTGTTATTAAGTTGTCACATGCAAGACATGTGCCAACTTAAATAACAATCCAGTTAATGACCTCCATGTCCCTGACTGAACATGAACTCATCAACTGGTCTCTGGCACTCCAAACTGAACCCTGATCGAGTCCAGGTCTTATGACCATGGTTAGATTAACCATGGTTGAGTTAACCATGCTCCAATAAACTCCAATGCACCCCCGGGCCTAACCCAAGGACAGTGTAGATGCCAATGTACAGCTCCTCAGTAATGTACTTGCAAAACATCATAACATAGATATTAGTAACCTAGCTCCTCTACTAGGCTCCCTTCCACATCAAGCCTGACTCCCTCAAGCTCTCAAATCCCTACTTATGTCTCCATGAGTCCATAGAAAGGATCGGGGTATAACCCCAGCATACCCAAGGCATCACACGAGGTATGCAAACTAGCCCGGATGCCCAGCATACTTCAGAAGCCCCCACTAGACTGATGTTACACATGTTGGCACAGTGAGTTGGGGGACTATGAAAACACAAGCCCCCGAGCTAAATTTCCATGTCCCAAGTAAGTTCCCCGCACGTGGCCCATCCTCCATGACCTTTGGGGTGCAATTACATAGTGCATTATGGGGCGTTTACATCAAAACAGCGAGCGCAAAAATATGCACCCGTGACACCAAGGAGCATAGCTGTGTCATCCAATACTCGGTTGCTGCTCTTCGCCGTCGAAATGAAGAAATTGAAAAATAGTGAATTGCAAAGTTGATTCGCACTGACACGACTTAGTACAACTAATCCTCCGTTCAATCCATGCAAATCTATTTATCTGAAAAAAGATTTTAAGCGCCCGCCAAAAACGGGGTGCTTTATTTTTGGCATAAAAATATTTTTTTTATTTTTTTTAAATGATGCACACTTTGTTATTCAATAATATCAATATTAAAATATTTTAAATTATATATATATATATATATAAAATATGCTAATTAATATTAAATTTTTTTATAAAATAAATAGTGTATTTTGTCTTATATGTAATATTGGTTAAGATATTTTATATATATACGTAATTTAAAATACTCCAATATTGATAGCATTAAATAGCTTACAAAATATACATCATTTCACAAAAAAAATAATAAAAAAAAATTTTAGGCCAAAAATGAGGTATTCCGTTTTGACCTGTTAAGGTCCCGGGGCGCTTAGAAATTTTATTCCATTTATCTACTACTGTAATAATGAATTTGATCCAACTTGAGATGCAATGCTCATCAAATCACATTCTCGTTTAGTCATAGGCGAGAATCTAATTTGGCTCAATCCAATTTATTTCATTCGGTTCAATCTGTTATGGCAAAATTTGACTTGGTTATGATTTAAAACTGTTTGACTTGCTTCAATTTGTTGCTCAGTTTAATTCATCGAAGCAATGACCCCTATATGCTTTATTTTGTATCCAGCCTATTTTGCGACACAGTGGTCTACAAAAAAAGAAAGAAAAAAATAATCGACTGTGATTTTGGCCAGGATCTAACATGAGTCAAGGAACAAGCTTGAGCTTAATGCGAATAGTGCAGGCTGGGTCAAATTGGGTTTGGTCTATATTAATTTGATTCAAATAATTCCAAATCAATTTGGGCCTAATTTAGATCCAATTTCTGTAGCATACTGCTCAGTTGGCAATAATAATAGATGAGCTAGATTTATCTGAACCAAATCCGAATAGGGTTGCGGCTCTAGGTGGAATTATACTCAACTATAATTCAGCTCAATTACCCATTTCCAAATTTACCCACTCAACCCCAATCACTATACTCCAAATCTGGTTCACGGTAAAAATTGATCAATTCATTTGATCTAAAGCTCAGCTTATTTAGCACGACTCAATCGATCAAAATACTTAAATCCAAATTAATAATAGTAAACTAACTAAGCTTTATATATTATATAATCTTTTATTTCACTTTTAATATGAGACTAAATTAGAATATTACAATCTCTTCCTACTTAAGACTTAGATGTACTCGTTAAGCCCCAACCTGAATCATCCTTATTCGACAACATATGAGGTCAGCCCAATGATAGCTCCACCACCCTCGGTAGCTATTTCTTATTGGTCTCTCACCATGCTTAAGACTAAGTTTTGCTCTGATACTATTTGTTATGACCCATTTAGTAAGCAAACTATTTATTAACTTGGTAAGCCAATTTATAACGTGGACCAATCTATTAAAATACTTAAATCTAAGTTAATAATAGCAAGCCAACTAAATCTTATATACTATATAATTTTTTTTTTCACTTTTAATGTAGAACTAAACTGGGTATTATACAATTCAACTCACCTTCAATCATTAACATCCAACGACTCCGACTATAACATTAGATTTGATTTGAAATAGACTAATTTAATTAATTTGTTTGCATGATGTTTGATCCAACATGCTTGACTCGACTTAGTAATCCACTTAGCCTATTTCACTCGATTTACTCAATTTAAATTGATCTACTATAGATCGTCTTTTGGCAAACACAAACTTTTAATATTTTAGCCTTCAAAAAATCGGAGATGTAGATCACTTTATTCAATGATGAGCTCACTTCAAGAGAGAGATGCACTACCATGCAAGAGGAGGGGCATGGGTGGGTGAATTGTGAAAAAAAACTTTTAAGTGAGGATCCGTTGAGTTGAGTTAAATGGTCCCATGTAATTTATTTTGTGAATCTCAAAGCAAGACTTTCCTTTTATCCCTAGACATTTTTTTAGTTTGCAAAAGATACGCAACAGCCGATGTGATTATGGTTTGTGACTATGGATGCGATGGTGAGTTGGAGAAGAAGAAGCGTGGCTACTAAGACGATGGAGAAAAAGAAGGTAGACAGAGTTAGAGGTGTTAATATTAGTATTTATTAAATATAGATTAGGATGGTTTTATATATATATAGTTATCTCATAAATAATTTAACTTCATGAGCGCCGCATAGAGCAGTCAAAAGCTCTGGCGATTTTGCCATCATTAACTTCAACGACAGTCAAAAACTACCGTGCCTGGAGTCGCCGCATAGAGCAGTTCTCTTTCTTGCTGATAGCCACTCCACATGCTAGGGTTTTATCCCCTGAAGACATCGTGAGCGCCACGCAGATTCAGTTGTCTCGCCTGCACAGAAGTGGCAAAAATTTTGCAGCGGAGCACCGCTGCTTAATTTTTCTAAGTAGGGTGCTCCGTTTTCATACTCAAAAGTTTTTTTTAAATTTTTTTTATATATAAATGATCTACACATCTTAAGCTATCCAATGTACCAATATTGCTATGAATAAGATTACACACAATAAGAAATTCACTTAAATATTTTGCATAAAAATATTATTTACTTTTGTTTTCTATGCAAAATATTTAGGTGAATTTTTTGTAATCTTATTCATAGTGATATTGGTATTATTTGATAGCTTAAGATAAGTAGATTATTTCTATAAAAAAAAATTTTTAAAAATTTTTTTAATATCAAAACTGAGCACCTAACTGCAAAATTTGCAGCGGGGTGCTCCGCTGCAAATTTTTCCACACAAAAGTGGAAAATTTTTTTGCAGAACGGTACCCTCCTGCGGTGATCGCAGAAGGGTTCCCGTATCTTTCACGCACTCATCTTAAAGCGTGCATGTTATACGTTATTTCAGATTTATACGATACGATGTTATACAATAATACATATATGTTATACGATAAAAGTGTTATACGATAATACATATATGTTATACGATATTTTAATTGTATATATTATACCATAATGCAAATATATTATACGATATTTATCATATAACATAAATACATTATCGTATAATACCATATTATATAAATCTCAAAGCATGCGTGAAAAATGCGGGAACCCTCTGCGATCCGGCTGCGTTTTTGCAGCGGTGTGCCCCTCTGCAAATTTTGCAGAGGAGTGCGCTCATCTGCAAAGTACAAATCTTGAAGCAGACAGAGCACGCATCTCTATGTAAAAACATTTCAGCCCACCCTTATACGATATTTAGATTTTGTTATACGATATTAACGTTATATTGAAATGGTTTCATATAACACTTAAATATTTTCGTATAACTTTAATATTTTCGTATAACACCTGAATATTTTCGTATAACACATAAATATTTTCGTATAACACCTGAATATTTTCGTATAACACTTGTCTATTATCATATAACACCTTAATATTTTCATATATCATATGACTATTATCGTATAACACCTTAATATTTTCGTATATCATGTGACTATTGTCGTATAACATATTTATACGACAATAGTCACATGATATACGAAAATATTAAGGTGTTATACGATAATAAACAGATATTATACGAAAATATTCAGGTGTTATACGAAAATATTTATGTGTTATATAAAAATATTCAGGTATTATATGAGAATATTAAATTGTTATACGATATGAAACTATTTCAATATAACGGTGATATCATATAACACATATTAGATAGCGTATAAAAGTGGACTTAAATAAAATTGCATAGAAATGTATCTCACCTATTTCAAAAACGCGGCCCTGCGATCAAATCTGCTGCTGAATCTGCTGTTCACCGATCAAATGCGGGAACCCTCACCGCAGAAGGGTACGGTTCTGCACAAATTTTTCACAGAAGTGGCATCTTCGTCTGACACGGCATCTCAACGTCAACGGCGACACTCGATCGGCGACGCTCGATCCACTCTTCGTCGTCCGCATCTCCCATCCACAACCCCAGGTAGCACACAACGCCTTCGCCCCTGACGTGCCCGCACCGCATCCGCATCTCCCATCCGTATCTTCCTTCGCCCCGACGATTTCTGCGTGACGAATCGAAGATCGACCGTCGCCCCGCTACACGAAGGATCTCGCTCAAATCTGCTGCTCGAAGAGTCGCTGATCATTTAGTGGCTGAATCTGCTGTTCACCGGTCCGAATCCTGCCGCCGACTGCTGATCTGCTTGACAAACGCCGACGACGAAGACGAAAACGACTTGCTGCTGAGTCCCGTCGCCCGATTGCCGCCTGATTGAATCTCTTCACGCCTGATTGAAAACTTCTCGCTGCTGACGTCCGATTGCCATCTCAGACGCCAGCGTCAGTCGATGTCTCCTGAGCCGTCGCCTCTGCATCCGTCCGCTCGTCAGCCCTAATTGTCCGCCCGTCCGCCCAAAAAAAAAAATGCCACCGCCGGCAGAATCCAGCCGGACCAGCCCACCGCCACTTCTGCAATCGACAAGATCGACCCACTTCGGCAGTCGTGACGCCGCGCTGCGGACGAATCTTTGTCACCGCCGGTACGTCACCTGTAACCACCGCGCTCGCTTCCTGGGGCCGTGATCCACCAGCGAGCAGCCATCGAAATCTGTGGAATTCCCACCCTCTCCCAACAGCCACGAAGCGTTTCTGACCCGTCCGTTTCCGTCCTCTCCCATCGTCGACCGCTCCCGCCTCAGTGTTCCGACCTGAAGCCGTCCGACTCGAATCCGACAGCCCACCTGGACAGTGCGTAGCCCCAAATTCTGCCCGCTAATCTATTCAGTGATGGAGTATGTGGATTCGCCCACTGGGTTCCGGTTGGATGGTCGTCGTCCCAATGACATGAGGCAAATACATGGAGAGGTTGGTGTCGTTGCAAAGGCTGATGGTTCTGCCTTGTTTGAGATGGGAAACACGAAGGTTATTGCTGCTGTATATGGCCCAAGAGAGGTCCAAAATAAGAACCAACAAGGAGATCGGACAAGGAGACCAAAGGGGGACAGCGCCGCGGCTGCTTGTCTGGGCTTCCCGCTCCCAGTTTTTCTCGCTGCTGCTGCCGCAAATCTCCAGTCGACCATCACCGTTGCCGCCACTTCCTTATCGCTGCCGAAGATCTCCTCCCCTCAGTCGCCGCTGCTGCATTTCTTCTCTCCTGAGTCGGAAGACTCCACCATTCAATCGCCGTCGCCATTCAGAGCCGGGAGCTGCTCACCTAATCGGTCTCGCTTCTTCGTCCGCCGATGTCTGCACAGACAGCGCCGCATTTTTAGCAAGAATTTAGGCAGCGGACTTCGTATTTTCTGAAAAAATAATAGATAATATCTTCATTTCAAACTGGATTTGCTGTCAGAACTAGAGAGAGAAAGTATTAATATTAATATTTACTAATAAAGAGTATTATTGTCTACAATTCTCTCTTATGTTAGAGAGGGTAGCGAAGCCTGCTGGGAGGATCGGCGAATGCAGCAGAGGGCTTTGATGAGCTTGGAGGAGTATATTTTCTTTTCACCCTCTGCTTCTTCCCATGCTATCGCATCCTTTACTGGTGGTGGTGGCATGCTAGCCGGAGTGAGGTTAGAGGAGGAGACGAAGAAGATGCGGACAAGGTCGTGGGCAAGAGCGAGAGGTGTCATGCTCTACCTCCGATAGAAAGTCAGCTATTAGCTGAGGGCTCCCCAGAAAATAGATAATATTGATAAGGAACCAAAAACTACTAACACATATCACTTATTAAATAATATCAATCTTATCCAAAAATTTATAGCACGATATTCAAAAATAGATTATCCAAAATATAAACAAACTAAGTGAAATAAGAACTAAAATTACTATCTTTAACTCAGGCTGGTATATGCTATTTATGCTATCCCTCCCAAAAGTTAACTCTTTACCTAGAAGAGAAACAAGAGGAGTTAGCAAAAACGCTAAGTAGGAATCAACAAAATAGTAAGTGGTCAAATAACAAGATAATGCAATGGCTTGAACAACGATACATGTCAGAAAGAAAAAAAATATAAAGATAAATTGTACATAGAGAATGTCGTGTAAATCATCAAGCTTGGCCAACAGATCTCAATAATGAGCCGCACTTATTTTCAGAGTGTTCCCACTATAGCTCATACAATGAAACGACTGTCTTAAACAACCTGATAGTGTTACATCCAACACCTGGCATCCAGAGTACTATCCGAAGACAACTGACGGTACCTTAACTGGCAACTATATAGCCCGATATAATCGGTAACTATATCTCACACAAACAAGCCACCAGTGATAGATCACCAGTCTAGAGATCAATATATCACAACTTAACAACACAGATATACAACTGTCCTATCATATTCAAATAACAATATCACAGATATTTCAATACATCTTTATTAACCATGTATATAGAAACAAAATATGACCAAATGAATAAGATAAATGAGGTCAACCGATTTTTAGAAACAAAACAAGCAGAGGGATTAAATAGATAATAGTCTCAATCTATTCTAATATATGCATCTAACATCAAATCAAAGAAATAGACAAAAATTTTCTACATGTCTTTGACACCATAACAAAGGACCCGAACATGACCCGATTATTTTCGGGTCATAAACGGGTTGACCTGTTTATGACCCGAACACGATTATAACTGACACGAACCCGCTCAACTTCGTATCGAGTTGGGTCGAGTTAATAGGTCAGGTTAGGTTTTGCAAGGTCTAACTAAATCTAAAATTTTGGTTTGATGTAAAGTCAAATTTTACTAATTTTATGTTAGCTTTTAGGTTTAAATATTTGTAATAAAAATTTTTAGATTGATTAAATTGGCTTGATTCGAAGTAGTTCAGATTGACCTAAATGGGCAGCCCATCGCTGCCTCAAAATTTACTACTCAGGTAATTAGAATCTTGCACAGGTCACCTCTCTCTGCCGAGAGAGAAATTTTATAGGCAAGGACACCTCCATAGGCAGGATCTCTTGATCACGGTTTTTCTAATCATCATTCATCTCGACGATCATAACAATATGAATAAATTTTTTAAAAAATATAAAATATATTTTTTATTATCTTTATAATATTAAATTTTTATTATCTCAGATAATTTTTACCATATATAAAAATTTAAAAATATAATATATATATATATTATAAAATATAAAAATATTTTATTAAATAAAAATAAAAATTATATGAAACTAAATTTATACGTGTTAAATATTTTTAATTACAATTTTTATCATACTATATAAATTTTTATTATCTTATATAAATTTCTATTATAAAAGAATATATTAAAATCTCTATCATATCAGGTGGATAATGATATATCCAATATTATAGACAAGGCACCGCTGATTGAAAATGCGACCGAGCCTATAAATCTTAAGGTAAGATAAGGCAAAAAAAACTCTTAAGCGGTACCCACTTGGCGGGTATCCACTTTTAGCCTTAGTGTTAGGCCCTGGGCTCCCCGGTTCAGCCCAGAGAGGGGTGGCATGGCCCAGGCCCAGAATCAGGCCCAAAGATCAGACGAAATCGATAAAAGCTTGCGGCAACCACGCGCTGGCGTGCGCGAACGAAGCAGAGCTTCGTCAACTTCCTCACGCAGGACTCGGACGCGACAGAGACGCTGATGGCGGCGTCTCCGGAGGATGCAGACGCGAGCTTCGGTCTTCGCGTGCGAAGCGGACGGGCGCGAGGCGTTGGACGAGGAAGACACGGATGGGCGAGCTTCTCGCAGCGGCGCAGATACGCGGGAGAAACGGGCGTGCGGAGCTGGGCAGGCGACGAGGTCTTCGGAAGCTTCAAGGCGACGCGGTCGCCGCGGAGAAGAAGAGAAGCGGCGGCTTCTCTATAAAACGGATTGGAGGAGTTCGAGAGGGGGATCGACACTCGGAGAGCAGAGAACGTCGGCGAGACGGGAAGGAATCCACCATCGGTGAACGTAGGAGAGCGAACGTGTAACGGCGGCGACGCTCGCCGCCGACGTGAGGACGACGTGAGAAGTTGAGAGAAGGGTTTTGTAACTTTGATTTACGAAGGAAATAAAGTGAAGCTTTCCCTTCCGACGAGTGTTTCCGGCGAAATCCTCTGTTCTTCGGTGTACGGCGGCGACGAACCTCGGCAGCAGGCGGCTGTGAGGTCGTCGACGATCGGCGACGAATCGGAGACGCAGGCGGCGTCTTTCCCCCGCCGGCTTTCCCTTCCTCCGGCAAACCGTCGAACGCAGGCGGCGTTCGGCATCGTTCCTGCGTGCGAACGCTCGGCGCGAGGAAGACGAAGACGACATAGGCGGCTGACGCAAGCAGACGTCAGCGAGGCGAACGGGTCAAAATTGGCGGCGCAATTCGAAATCGAATTCGATTTCGTTCGCGACGTCAGCGTGACGTCATCGGAGGAAGCCGAGTTCGCGGCGACGAATTAATCGGTCGCTGACGTCATCGTGACGTCAGCAAGAGCGATTCGGCGGCGAGTTTGCACAGTAAACGTGATTTTGACCGGGTCAAAATCAGAAGAGGTATTTTGATTTTCTGATTTGGGATTTTCGATTCTTTCTCGATTTCTCAAATTAGGGTTAGGGTTTCCAATCCTTTCCTCGAGAGAATTGCAATTTGGGGGTAAAAAGTGAGCGTGAACTAGGGTTTCGAATTTGGGGACGAAATTCGGTCCGGAAACCCTAGCGCGATCACGTTCCGGTGTTCCGCCGGACGGCCTTGAGACAACGGATAAGCGCTGTTTTTAGACCGTTCCGACCGGGGCGTGACAGCAGGTATCAGAGCTTAAAGTGATCCAACAGCAATATGGTGAATCAAGGAGATCGTATTGCCCGGATCGAGCAGGTGCTCGGTTTGACTGGGAATAGCAGAGATGCGGTGGTTCCTCAGGTGGAGGACCTCCATCGCACAATAGAAGAGCAAAGGTTGCAGATCCTTGCTCTCCAACAAACTTTGGCTGGAGTAGTGGAGGCTCCCCAGAATGCTGAAGGCATGGCAGCCCTACAAGAACAAGTAGGGGCTTTACAAGGACAGGTGACGATGTTGGCAACACAGGTAGCCAACACCACGGCAGTTCAGCAACAGATAGTGGCGGACCTCGCAGTGATGCGTATGGCACTGGCGCAGGCCCAAGGGAGTGGCCCTGCAGCAACCAGGACAGAGTATGGGGCTCCCAACGGCAACGGGAAGATTCGCACCCCAGAACCTGAAGTGTTCAAAGGGGCCAGATCTGCAAAAGTACTTGGTAACTTTCTATGGGACATGCAACAATATTTTGAAGCTAACCATGTCACAGATCAGGAGAAGGTGAGAGTATGCACGGCATATCTCTCAGATGATGCAAAACTCTGGTGGAGAACCAAAGTTGATTCTACATCAGGGTCAGCGAGTTGGACTTGGGAGGTATTCCGAGAGGAACTGCGACAACAATTCCTTCCCGGAAACTCGGTGGACCAAGCACGAGAGGCGGTGGATCGGCTCAAGCATACAGGGACGATCCAGGAGTATGTCAGGGCGTTCTCCGCACTGATGTTGGAGCTACCTGAGATGGCAGAGGGAGATAGGAGGTACTTCTTCCTCCGGAATCTCCAACCCTGGGCGGCAACGGAGGTACGAAGACATGCGCCACAGGACTGGAGGACGGCTGCTGCTATAGCTGAGTCTCTGGTGGACCAGAGGACTTCAGGGACGACCTTCCAGAGAGCACAAAGGTCGCCCCCGAAGCGACCATCTCCACCCAGACCCAGAGCGCCAGAGAGAGAGAGGCTCTCTCCCCGACGAAACGGAGGACAACCAGCATGGCAGGGGAACACTCGATCTGCAGAACGAGGGCAAGGTCAACTGAGACCGATTGCTTGCTTTTTGTGCAAGGGACCGCACCGGATACGCGACTGTCCGGATCGACAGAGATTGAACGCGATTGCAGCGATTGTGCATCGGGAGCTTGCTGAGAAACCGGCGGAGGTGCATGACGAGGAACCAGTAGAGGCTCGCATAGGAGTTGTGCGCATTGCCTCAGTGGTCGCAGGAGGATCATCATCGACCCCCGCAGAAGCAGAACCAAAGGACACAGTCGAGCAAAAGGCGAACCCTCCAGAGGAGAAAAAGTCATATAAGCAGGTAGTTGAGGAAAAGCCTTCACCAAAGTCTTGGGAAGAGCTAGAAGCGGAAGAAAACGCAAAGCTACGTGCAAACCATGAGAAGCTCCAACGCAAGAGGGAACAGAACTGGAAAGAGCACTACGAGAAGAACTGCGCCGAGCAGGAGCGGTGGCTCGCCAGCCGGCGTTGAGCGGGCTGCCCGCGCCGGACATCGAGGGCGATGTCCAAATTGGGCCGGGGAGAATTGTTAGGCCCTGGGCTCCCCGGTTCAGCCCAGAGAGGGGTGGCATGGCCCAGGCCCAGAATCAGGCCCAAAGATCAGACGAAATCGATAAAAGCTTGCGGCAACCACGCGCTGGCGTGCGCGAACGAAGCAGAGCTTCGTCAACTTCCTCACGCAGGACTCGGACGCGACAGAGACGCTGATGGCGGCGTCTCCGGAGGATGCAGACGCGAGCTTCGGTCTTCGCGTGCGAAGCGGACGGGCGCGAGGCGTTGGACGAGGAAGACACGGATGGGCGAGCTTCTCGCAGCGGCGCAGATACGCGGGAGAAACGGGCGTGCGGAGCTGGGCAGGCGACGAGGTCTTCGGAAGCTTCAAGGCGACGCGGTCGCCGCGGAGAAGAAGAGAAGCGGCGGCTTCTCTATAAAACGGATTGGAGGAGTTCGAGAGGGGGATCGACACTCGGAGAGCAGAGAACGTCGGCGAGACGGGAAGGAATCCACCATCGGTGAACGTAGGAGAGCGAACGTGTAACGGCGGCGACGCTCGCCGCCGACGTGAGGACGACGTGAGAAGTTGAGAGAAGGGTTTTGTAACTTTGATTTACGAAGGAAATAAAGTGAAGCTTTCCCTTCCGACGAGTGTTTCCGGCGAAATCCTCTGTTCTTCGGTGTACGGCGGCGACGAACCTCGGCAGCAGGCGGCTGTGAGGTCGTCGACGATCGGCGACGAATCGGAGACGCAGGCGGCGTCTTTCCCCCGCCGGCTTTCCCTTCCTCCGGCAAACCGTCGAACGCAGGCGGCGTTCGGCATCGTTCCTGCGTGCGAACGCTCGGCGCGAGGAAGACGAAGACGACATAGGCGGCTGACGCAAGCAGACGTCAGCGAGGCGAACGGGTCAAAATTGGCGGCGCAATTCGAAATCGAATTCGATTTCGTTCGCGACGTCAGCGTGACGTCATCGGAGGAAGCCGAGTTCGCGGCGACGAATTAATCGGTCGCTGACGTCATCGTGACGTCAGCAAGAGCGATTCGGCGGCGAGTTTGCACAGTAAACGTGATTTTGACCGGGTCAAAATCAGAAGAGGTATTTTGATTTTCTGATTTGGGATTTTCGATTCTTTCTCGATTTCTCAAATTAGGGTTAGGGTTTCCAATCCTTTCCTCGAGAGAATTGCAATTTGGGGGTAAAAAGTGAGCGTGAACTAGGGTTTCGAATTTGGGGACGAAATTCGGTCCGGAAACCCTAGCGCGATCACGTTCCGGTGTTCCGCCGGACGGCCTTGAGACAACGGATAAGCGCTGTTTTTAGACCGTTCCGACCGGGGCGTGACACTTAGGATCTTAGGGTTAGCCTTAGGAATTCATACAAAGCGCTTTAACAGTTAGGATTTCCCCTTTTTATCATTTTAAGCCCCCCGCTTTATTCAAGATAAGGTAACACAAATTTTAAAGTAACAACCGACGGTTTCGATGTGACCTGCTGAAAATTTCTAAAATTCCTAGACAATGACACTGAATATTTTTCAAGGTCTGAGAGACATTTTGTCAAACACGATTAGCCGATAGAGCTTTTTATGGAACACAATGAGAGCACGTGTCAAATTACGATTAGCCGACAGCTTTTTCCGGTGGAACTTGCGAGCAGCCATTTCTCTGATCCATATTACCATTTTCATCTCCTCCAAATATTCAAATTAAAACATGGCGATGATGCCCTTCTGCTCTGCTCTCTTCTTCTTCTTCCGATTATTGCTCATCTGCCATGCCCAGCAGCAGACCTACACCGGTAACAACTGCGCCATCGCAAACGACTCCTCCAGCCTCGGCTACTCCTGCAGCGGTGAGGGCACGGGCCACTCCTGCGTCTCCTACCTCACCTTCCGCTCCACCCCGCCGTACCAGTTCCCACTCGACATCGCCAGTCTCCTAGCCGCCGACGCCGACGCCATCGCCGCCGCCAACGGCCTCCCCGACGTAGCCTCCGGGTCCCGAAAGGCGAACTGCTCCTCGTGCCTGCCGCCTGCTCCTGCGCCGGCGGCCGCTACCAGCACAACGCTTCCTACACCCTAGTGGAAGGCGACACCTATTTTCTGGTGGCCAACTACGCGTACCAGGGGTTGACCACCTGCCAGGCCCTGGAGGCGCACAACCCCTACGAGGTGACCAACCTCACGGTTGGAGCACGGCTGGCAGTCCCGCTTCGGTGCGCATGCCCTACCGCCGATCAGGTCGCCGGCGGCATAAAGTGCCTCCTCACGTATCTAATTGCGCCGGGAGACACCCTCCGTTCCATCGCCCAGCTGTTCCCGGCCGACAGCCTATTCCTTTTTGTGCTCATGTATCCGAATAACTTGACAGCTAATTCTCAACTGTATCCTTTCTCTACTCTATTGGTGCGGCTCGGAGCAGAGCCGGCCACTCTCTCAGTACCAACTGCCGCGCCGCCTCTGATGGCGGAGACAAGTGGCCGAGTGGGTAATAATCTCGTAATCACATTGTCCCTGCGACTAAATTACATGTAATTGTGCAAAATTCATGCCATATTTTCATGGCCCAAATTATATTTCATGGCCCAAATTATATTTCAATCAATTTCTATTTTCTAGTCGTCAGTTGATTCATTTTCAAACCATTTTGTTGAAGGTAAAAGAAATGTATTGTTATAAGAATATAATTACATAAATCTTAACGGTGATATGAAGATACAAAATATGGGTTAAGATTAAATCGATTGTTGGTCAGGAAGATAAGTAGGAATTTTGTTTAAACCCAGATCAAATAGTAATTTTAATTGTGTTGTATTTGATCTCAATTTCCTATTCCAAGAAGTAAGAATGTCAAATTTTGACCACTAATAGGTTTGATCCCAATTTATTATTTCAAAACGAAATGGATTCTGAGTCAATAAGTGATTTGAAAACAGGAATTATAAGGTAGACGTGGGGCATGTATTTGACCAGATTTTGACTTTGAATTGTGGAATAAAAAGGCAGAAATTGGTCGGCAAGGACTAAAGATGGAAAGACGTGAGTGACGTTCGGTTGGAAGAAATTAGAAGAGAAATTGACGGACGATTGACAAGAGTAGTTAATATATAAAGGATGAAAATCTTAACGCCCTATATTACCTTAGGTATGTAGCGCAGCCAGAGATTGATTAAGTACGGTATTACTAAAGGGAATGGAAAGAGTGCACCTAGGCCCCCTTTAAGGGAAGAGGTCGAACCCCTTCTGGATCTTCCAAGGTAGGAAGCTGCGGCAGCTAGTGTCCAAACGTTGGTGAAGATGACAGCAATGTGATCCAGCCTCAGCCCGATGATTGATGTGGAAGAAGACTCGAACCGGCAATGTAACAGTAACTCGGGAGTGGCTGAGAGTAAGGATGCGACTTCGATGGAATACTGGGAAGAGGGGGATGGACGGTGGTGGAGCGTGGCGATGATGGAGGACTAGTAACCGGAGGGGAGCAAGCTCAACCCAAAGAGGAGCAAGCTCAACTCAAGAACGCAAACACAAGGCTTCAGATTTCAAAATATTCAGACGAAGTGCCAAAGTGATACAACGCAAGCTTAAAACCTATCTCTCCCAACGATTACATTTCCTAGTGACCCTTGGCATTCCATGTGTGATCATTCATTGGTGATGGGTGGTTGTTTGCTGAGTTGCCGTGATGTTCTCCTTATGCATGCTGAAAAGAATCATTGTTACTGTTGGCAGTATTTGCCAACTTAGCAAGGTGGCTGTCTTATATTGGCTTGAACTGACTTAGTCTTACCATCAAACTTTGATTTAATGTGGAGTTGGGCTGTATTCGGAGCTGACTTGATTCTGATGTTGAGCTAGCCTAGATTGATTTGGGTTCATCTTGGACATGGCTGATTTAGGATTGTTGTTTGCTGTGGCCGAGAGCTTGTTGATGTTTGTTGGATTGGGGTTGAACTCCTTCACTTGTGGGCTAGCTGAATTCCTTCACTTGTGGGTTGCTCGAACGTTGGACGAGCCCATTGTTGATTTGAGAGTGTTGATGTTGACTATCTTTGACTGATCCATGCCAAGGTCAAATTATCAATGGGAGGCTAGGTGCTTGCATGTGCAATACATGGGTGCATAAGACCTAGGCTAGAACAACCTATTACATCCACTAAAAATAAAAACAAAAACTTCATAAAATAAACCCTAGGCTAGATCCTAACTACAACAACAACAATCAACAACAAGTGCGGAAAGGAAAATAAAATAATGTTGCAACATACAATCCCAAAATATCAAAATGCAACAAGTTTCCAAAATAACACCAAGCATAATTTAATCCTTAGAGATGTCCCTACATTAGCTATCTCATCCTTTGAGAATTCTCCTCCGAAGAATTAAAATTGAAGCATGTGGAGGTTCTAGTGGTAAGCCAAGGGTGTGGAGATCGTCTCGGCTTCCTGTCCCTACATCAGCTTTCTGGGGTGCTGCAGAATTCTCCTCCGGAGAATTAAATTTGAAGCTCCATTTTGGTCCAGGTGGCCATCCCAATGTATGCCAATTATCATTAGCCTTTGTAGCATCTTCAACCCTGCAAATAAAACACAAATAATTGGCAGTACTTGTCCTCTTACATATATCGGCAATGTATGACTTGAAAACATGATAAACAAATGTGAAATTAGATAGATAGGCATTAATTGATTGAGACAAATTCAGGTCTATAATAGAGCCCATGTAAATATGCTTGCTGGTTGATGTTGAAGTGTGCTGCCAGATAATAAAATACACAATGCTAGTACCATAAGAATTCCCAAGAGAGTGTGGGGCCATAATTTTGTTGTGGGAAGGTAACTTGTAAGCATGGTAAGAAAATGTGAGCATACATTCAAGAGCTTCAAAAGACAGTGGTAAACACAATAAGCATGCCTCTTTTCTTGGTGGATGTCCGAGAGGAGTGTTAAGAGTAATCCCCAATAGTTGCCACAAAATTATCCAATAATTGCTATCTATTTTAGGGGAACATGAAAGGAGCGGCCATGGAGTCTTAATTGTTTTTTTGTAAAGTGTAATCAGGAAAAATCAAGCCAATATCAGGTTCATGATAACCTTTACCATGCAGCTCTTCATTCAAAGCAAAAAATGACTCCCTGTGGAGCATATGTATAGTCATGGTTTTCTCAAAATAAGATTCAGACTTTAAAATCATCATGGCAGTTAACTAATTCCATGGAGGTGTTAAGTAATTGTCTATTAATCTCAGTCCCTAAAGGTTTTGTTAGCCCAGGGATGAGTTGTATTTTTCCCTCATGAATGTTTGCTTGGGTGGAGGGAATGGGCTGAGGTGTTCCAAAAGGTATTGTGTGTGGAGGTTCAGATTTTTGTTTCAAGTTTGATGGCAGCCTAGAAAGGTCTGGAGGGGGCTGATGAAGATTACTGCTAATATTTGATACTATCTCAGTTTGCTCATGGTGGCCCTCACTCTCTTGTGGCTCTCTGTTATTTTCACTTGTATAATCAGGGGAATGTATGTCTGTTTCCACTTCCGTCTCCTAGTTTTGATCAATGAGAGCTAATGGTTGTATAAGGGATTCTTGAGGTGTTTTAAGGTCAAGCTGTCCTAGGTCAACTAAATCCTCATTTAGTGGGTCAGGGTCTTCCTCACTAGCATAGATGTTTCCTGCCTTAGCCTCCTCCATCTCCTAGGCAACTAAATCCATTACTTGTTGACACTGATCCCTGAGCATAGACCACTCAATTTTAATTTGGTTAATTTCCCTTTGCCGAGCCATCTGGTTGTCATATTCAATCCTACGTGCTTGGTTGTAGGCGTCATCTATGTTCTTAACGGAGTGAGTCATCAAAGGTTGCTTAATTTCTTTACTCAGCCCATTTATGAACCTATTTAATTTTGACCATGGGTCCTCAAGGAAACCACATCTAAAGAATAAATCATTAAACCTATTCATGTACTTGCTCACAGAGTCACTACCTTGGGTTAGGTGACACAATTGATCATATATTCGCTGCTTATAGCTTGAGGACACATATCTCTCTCTTAGCTTCCAACGCATTTCTTCCCATGTAGTAGTTTATTCCCCCACATTCTGCCAATAAATTCGAGCAGGACCACGTAGAAAAGCTCGAGCATAACTTATCTCACTATATCTAGGTATATTTTTCTTCTCAAAAGCCTGTTCCATGAGCTTAAGCCATTCTAGAAAAGCATGAGAATCCCGGTTGCCGTCAAAAATAGGTGGGTCTCTTGGGTCTCTAAAAGGTTTATCATATATTTCACTAAGGTGTGTGCTTGGAAGTGTGTACCTTCTATCATGTTCTTGGAGGGAGTCTACGTTGTACATCATCATGGAAGAACAAACAAACACAACATAAAACTATTGAAAAGTACACAATCAGGATGATATCTCATTGGGTGGAAGGGCACTCCGGTTCATAACTTTGATAAATTAGAGATGCTTTTTCCAAAAGATAGTGCCACAGGTAGTTTCTCTGCTACTTGTGGTGAATTTACTAATACGTTGCCAAATGATGCTGCAAATCAGGACGATATCTCATTGGGTGGTGAGTTTATGTCCTCCGAAAATTTTGACGAAAGTACTCCATTTGACCTACCACATACACAATCCGTTAAAGAAACTGCTAATATGGCTACTTCATCCAAGAGTGGTGGCAAAAGAAAGCATACAAATGTCGATGATGTTACTACATCTACACTGGTAAACACGAATCAAAAGTTAGAAGATCTAGTGAATTGTATGAAGGAAGCCAATGAGTCTTTTAAAGCACTTGCTTGTGCTCTTGCTGCTCCTGCTCCTACTTTTGCTCCTGCTTTTGCTCCTACTCCTGCTCCTGCTTTTACTCCTGCTCCTGCTTTTGCTGCTCCTCCTGCTCCTGTTACTGAAGTTTACAAGGAGTACATATAAAAAGAATTAATTGAAGAGCCGCAAAGAATTGGAATGCCAGAGGATCAGATAGTTGATGCTTATGTTACTCGGGGGGGGGGGGGGGAGTAAAGACAAAACTAAACTTTTTTTTGCAGCTCCAGAAAGACTACGATTGACAGTGCTAAATAGGTTATTGAGTGGCTAGAGTTATATGTGACATTTATCATCATTATGATGATTTGGATGGTGTTTTGTGACTTTGTATTGTAATAACTTTTATGGATTGTGTGATGTTACTTATGAGACTTTATGACTACTATGTTTATGTAGACATTTGTCACTTTGCTTTGAAATATTTTTGTGTGTTACTATGTTATATTTTTGTGTATTTATAATTTTAGTCTTGTATGTGATGATTATCGGCAAGCATTTGCTATTAGATTTCGTGTTTTAGAATGGTATAGTTTGAGTTGAGGGCTTACATTAGATATATGATAGTGATGTATGTATATAATTTTTCATAGTTTATTTTTGTTAGACTTTACTAGTTGATATTGAATTCTCTATTTTAGAATGGTCTCGATGGAGTTGATTCTTTGCATTGTATGTATTTAACTAAATTTATGCATTTTGCTCGCTGTTTATTGTTTATTTCGAGTCAAATTGAACATCTATTGACTTGTATTGAAATGCTATTTGTGAAACTCGGATGTTGCTGCTTACTTACTTCAGTTTCTAGGGATTGGATTCAAAATGAATTTTTGTATTTGGTAAATGATTGTTTGATAAATTCTCAAGCTATCAAGGTATTTCAAATTATCAATCTCTATTTTAAAAAATTTAGATCATATTTATAATATGTTTTATATTTTATATCTTTTTATTCAATAGTGATTATATTTAATGTAATTTAATAATTAGTATAAGTATTTAATTATTTTTTACTAATATGAGTGTAAAAATCTAAAATTGGAGTATGCATATCAATCCATCTTACTTTCTATCCTTTCAAGTAAACACAAGAACATTTTTTTCATTTTCCCTTCCATCTAACTTTCTCATCCTTCATACTTTCCATCCTTCCTAGTAAACACAGCCTTAGAGATGTCCCTACATTAGCGGGCGATGAGGGAAATAATTTTGCAGAACGCGTAGATATATTTTGAATCATAAAGCTTAGATTTCATGTATTAAATATAAAATATCATGTAACTCAGATTTTTATATATTGAGTTCAGATTTTGTATGATAAGCTTAGATTTTTATATATTTATCTTAGATTTCGTGTATTCAATTTAGATTTTTATATATTAAACTTAAATTTCATGTATTTAATACATAATATTATGTATTGAATCCAGAATATTGGATATTGAGATAGATTTTTATGTATTAAATTCAGAAAATATTATGTAAAAATCATTATAACTTTGTTTCTTGTATATCTATGTCTATTCACTTTAATACATAAAATTTATTCTTAATACACAAAAATTTAAATTAATGCATACAAATCTAGACTTAATATATAATATTTTGGGCTCAATACATGTTATTATATACATATTGAATATATAAAATTTAGGCTCAATATATACAAATCTGGTTCAAAAATTAGATTCAATACATAAAATCTAAATTTTAAAAATCATGTATTTTAATCAGAATTTATGTATTTGATTTTGATTTAAGATTGATACGATAGCTTCAAATCATTGTGCGCGATGTGGGTAGTGCTGCCTTGTAAAAGTTTTTTGTGGCGAGCGAGGCCCGAATTTTCGAAGGAATAGATCTTCTCCTTCGTAAAAAAGATAAAATTTGATGGCCAAATGCCCTGGAAATTTTTTTCTTTCGTCACCTTCTTCTGAAGCAAGCTGCGCCGACGTTGATTCTGCCACCAAACATCACCATCGCTGCTAAGTTATCTTGGCGCAACTGGCCGTTGCCTTTCCTTGAATTTTGCTATCGTTCGCTGCTATTCTATCGTAGTCGCAGTGCCACAACAGTTTGGCAACTCTTTATCCCCATGAAGTGGGGAACATTGCTGCTGGAAAAAAAAATCAAAATATATGGTTGACTAAGGAAAACACGAAGGTTATGAGAAGGAAAACATGTGATTGCAGGAAGGGGTTTTAGTCCGGAAAAGAAGTAAAAAGAAAAGGGAATAGAAGAAGGGAATTGCGTGCTAGAAGGGGGAAGAGAAAAGAGTAATGCTTAATAAAGAAAAGAAGGAGAAAATCGTCGCTCTTCGACGGCAATCTGCAAACTCTCATCACTATCCCTTACGCTGAAAATCACCCTATGGAGCATAGCTGTGTCATCCAATCCTCGGCTGCTGCTCTTCGCCGTCGAAATGAAGAAATTGAAAAATAGTGAACTGCAAAGTAGATTCGTACTGACACGAGTTAGTACAACTAATCCTTCGTTCAATCCATGCAAATCCATTTATCTACTACTGTAATAATGAATTTGATCCAACTTGAGATGCAATGCTCATCAAATCACATTCTGGTTTAGTCATAGGCGAGAATCCAATTTGGCTCAATCCAATTTATTTCATTCGGTTCAATCTGTTATGGTAACATTTGACTTGCTCATGATTTAAAAATGTTTGACTTGCTTCAATTTGCTGCTCAGTTTAATTCATCGAAGCAATGACTCCTATATGCTTTGTTTTGTATCCAGCCTAATTTGCGACACAATGGTCTACAAAAAAAAAAGAAGAAAAGATAATCGACTATGATTTTGGCCAGGCTCTAACATGAGTCAAGGAACAATCCTAATGTATACAGATTTGGATTAATTCAAACTAAGCTCGAGCTTAATGACAATAATGCAGGGCAGGTTAAACTGGGTTTGGTCTATATTAATTTGATTCGAGTAATTCCAACCCAATTTGGACCTAATTTAGATCCAATTTTTGTGGCATACTACTTATTCCTTATTATGAACAAAATTCTGGGCGCTTAAGTTGGAAAAACGGGGTTGTTCTTTTTTTCCAAAAAAAATATTTTTTTTTATTTTTTTAGAAATGATGTACATTTTGTAAGCTATCCAATGATATCAATATTGGGGTATTTTAGATTACGTATACATATAAAATATTCTAACCAATGTCACATATAAGACAAAAAATACTATTTACGTTATAAAGAAATCTAACATTAGTTAGCGTATTTTATATATATACATAATCTAAAATACCTCAATATTAGTACCATTAGATAGCTTACAAGGTGTACATCATTTTTAAAAAAAATAATAAAAAAAATATTTTTTATAAAAAAACAAAGTTGTGCAATCCCGTTTTTCCAACTTAAGCGCGCTTAAGAATTTTTTCCCTATAATAATAGATGAACTAGATTTAATCTGAACCAAATCCGAATAGGGTTGCGGAAGTAAATTTATTAAGCGGGGCAGTGGGGTACCTGATCTAACCATTAAACCATGCATGGATCAATGCACATCAATGATTGGATCGGGTACCCCTACCCCGCTGAAGAGTTTTTTTCGGGTTGCAGCTCTATGTGGATTTATACTCAACCCAAATTCAGCTGAATTACCCCGGTTCAAATTTGCCCAGCTCAATTACCAACCTCTTTGCTTGCTGTTAATGAGGAGAGCATACTAAGGAACGGGAGTGGGTAGAGCTCTAACGACTAGAGCTTCATGTCGAGGGCAAGCATTAAGGTAGACCTTCAAGTTATTAAGGTAGATCATCAAGTTATTAAAGTAGATCATCAAGTTATTAAGGTAGACCACCAAGTTATTAAGGTAGACCATCAAGTTATTGAGGTAGACCATCAAGTTATTAAGGTAGACCATCAAGTTATTAAGGTAGACCATCAAGGTATTATGGTAGACCATCAAGTTATTAAGGTAGACCATCAAGTTATTAAGGTAGACCATCAAGTTATTAAGGTAGACCACCAAGTTATTAAGGTAGACTATCAAGTTATTAAGGTAGATCATCAAGTTATTGAGGTAGACCATCAAGTTATTAAGATAGACCATCAAGTTATTAAGGTAGACCATCAAGGTATTATGGTAGACCATCAAGGTATTAAGGTACACCATCAAGTTATTAAGGTAGACCACCAAGTTATTAAGGTAGACCACCAAGTTATTAAGGTAGACTATTCTGTTATTAAAGTAGACCATCAAGATATTAAGGTAGATCATCAAGTTATTAAGGTAGACCATCAAGTTATTAAGGTAGACCACCAAGTTATTGAGGTAGACCATCAAGATATTAACGTAGACCATTAAGTTATTAAGGTAGACCATCAAGATATTCAGGTAGACCATCAAGGTATTAAGGTAGACCATCAAGTTATTAAGGTAGACCTTCAAGTTATTAAGGTAGATCATCAAGTTATTAAAGTATATCATCAAGTTATTAAGGTAGACCACCAAGTTATTAAGGTAGACCATCAAGTTATTGAGGTAGACGATCAAGTTATTAAGGTAGACCATCAAGTTATTAAGGTAGACCATCAAGGTATTATGGTAGACCATCAAGTTATTAAGGTAGACCATCAAGTTATTAAGGTAGACCATCAAGTTATTAAGGTAGACCACCAAGTTATTAAGGTAGACCACCAAGTTATTAAGGTAGATCATCAAGTTATTGAGGTAGACCATCAAGTTATTGAGGTAGACCATCAAGTTATTAAGGTAGACCATCAAGGTATTAAGGTAGACCATCAAGTTATTAAGGTAGACCATCAAGTTATTAAGGTAGACCACCAAGTTATTAAGGTAGACCATCCAGTTATTAAGGTAGAACATCCTGTTATTAAAGTAGATCATCAAGATATTAAGGTAGATCATCAAGTTATTAAGGTAGACCATCAAGTTATTAAGGTAGACTATCAAGTTATTAAGGTGGACCACCAAGTTATTAAGGTAGACCATCAAGTTATTAAGGTAAACCAACAAGTTATTAAGGTAGACCATCAGGTTATTAAGGTAGACCATCAAGTTATTAAGGTAGACCATCAAGATATTAAGCTAGATCATCAAGTTATTAAGGTAGACCATCAAGTTATTAAGGTAGATCATCAAGTTATTGAGGTAGACCTTCAAGATATTAAGGTAGACTATCAAGTTATTAAGGTAGACCATCAAGTTATTAAGGTAGACTATCAATGTATTAAGGTAGACCACCAAGTTATTAAGGTAGACCATCAAGTTATTAAGGTAGATCATCAAGGTATTAAGGTAGACTATCAAGGTATTAAGGTAGACTATCAAATTATTAAGGTAGACCATCAAGTTATTAAGGTAGACCATCAAGATATTAAGGTAGACCATCAAAGTATTAAGGTAGACCATCAAGTTATTAAGGTCTATCTTATTTATTGAAAGGTCTACCTTAATTATTGAAAGGTCTACCTTATTTACTTGAAAGTCTACCTTACTTATTAAAAGGTCTACCTTATTTACTTGAAGGTCTACCTTATTTACATGAAGGGCTACCTTATTTACTTGAAGGTCTACCTTATTTACTTGAAGGTCTATCTTATTTATTTAAAGGTCTACCTTATTTACATGAAGGTCTACCTTATTTACTTGAAGGTCTACCTTAATTATTGAAAGGTCTACCTTATTTACATGAAGGTCTACCTTATTTATATGAAGATATATCTTAATTACATGAAGGTCTAACTTATTTACATAAAGGTCTACCTTATTTACATGAAGGTCTACCTTATTTATATGAAGGTCTACCTTATTTACTTGATGGTCTACCTTATTTATTTGAAGGTCTACCTTATTTACTTGAAGGTCTACCTTAATTATTGAAAGGACTACCTTATTTACTTGAAGGTCTACCTTATTTACATAAAGGTCTACCTTCATTATTGAAAGGTCTACCTTATTTATTTGAAAGTCTACCTTATTTATTGAAAGGTCTACCTTATTTATATGAAGGTCTACCTTTATTATTTATATATATTTTTATTTATTTATATATATTTATATTTTATATATTTGTATATTTATATTTATTTATATATATATTTATATATTTATATATTTAGAGGAATGTGAAGTGTGGAGAGACATGGGAAGAGACAATCGTAGAGGGGCATTGACGGAAAAAAATTTAGATTTTTTTTATTAAACTGAAAGCCATCATTAATGAGTGAAAATAGAAGAAACGGCGGCACCG
This sequence comes from Costus lasius, assembly GCA_027563935.2. Lineage (NCBI taxonomy): Eukaryota > Viridiplantae > Streptophyta > Magnoliopsida > Zingiberales > Costaceae > Costus > Costus lasius. Next base: position 71,665,206 of record CM050452.1, read on the forward strand.
TTTGCACTCGTTTGTAATTTTTATTTAATTTTCTTTAAGATTCCCATTTAACATAATCAATGGCTGCAGGCGGTCTGCTGAACTGGAAAATTTTTTCCCTATCATTTTATCATGCACTTGGCAAGTTTTCTAGTTGTGCTATCTCGATGAGGGGCTCTCGCGAGTGAGGTTCTGCTGGAGCATCATCCAAATTACTTTCATGTGGTCTTCGGCGGTTCGCCTCAATCGCAGCCAATGAAATGTTTCCTAGAAAGTGGATGGTTGGGAAGAATTTCATTACCCGTAAGATCATCCGCGCGATGGGGTGTAACTTCGATTGCCTCAGGATCGAGCTCTTTCCTAGGAAATATTTTCGTTGCTTGCGATTGAGGCTCCGCCGGCGACTGCATTGAAGTGATTTGGCTGATGCTGCAGCAAGAACTGTCTCGGCCAGTCTTTCCCGATGGAAATATCTAGGCCTGTTCATGATTCGGTAAACCGAATCGTTGATCATGGTCAACCGGTTAACCGAACTAATCGGTTCAAAAAAATCACAAATCATTCCCGAACCGTTGGACCGGTCAAACGGTTAACCAGTCAAACGGTTAACTGGTACTGGTTAACCACGGTTAACCGATTATAATTTATTTACTAAAAATTTATTTTAAAAAGTTAACTTTGACTATTAAATATTTTTTAAAAAATTAATTTTTAAACTAATTTTAATTATTAAATATTATTATTTGATAATTATATATATATAATAATTAATTTTTAAGTTGTAGTGAATAAGTTTTAAACCCATGACCTACTACAAAATAACCTCTAACTATTACACTAGATACACAATCAAAATTATTTTGAGATATATATATATATATATACCGGTCAGTTCGATTAACCGGTAAATTTTTTTTCCCCGAACTATAACCGAACCAAACCAAACTATTATACCTAAAAAACCGACCACAAACCGAACTGATCCATTCGGTTAACCGCCCGTTCGGTTCGATCGATTTTTTTATTCGGTTGATTTTTTGAACAACCCTAGAAATATCTCGTATCTTGCCGCCCGCGATTCCTCTAAAGAGTTGAAGAAAGAAATCAATCAAGGAGCTCATTCAGCCATGGATAGGGCCGAGATGGAATCCTTCCTTCAGCCAATCACTTCAAGATTCAAGTTGAGACGCTCCAGTCTAAATCCGTTCACCTCTCCACAAGGCGGGAAACAATCAACGAGAGGCAGCGACTGAAGACCTGTAGGAAAGGAAATTACCTTCGCTCCCAGCCGCTTGTCTATATTGCATTGTAAACACATCATTCGTACAACAAAGTGAAAGATTTTGGAAACTTTCCTGTCAACTTGGTGTGAACGAGTCCTCATTCTCTCCCTGCTATCTGCTTCGGCAACTTCTCTTCCTCTGTTCTCTCTTCGCTTCTGGACACAAGGTACCCTTCCTCCCTACTTCAGGTCGACGCAGCAATGAAACTGCTTTGTCTCTCCGCGAAGAGACTGCTTCTTCTCCTTCAATCCTGCGAGCAAGGAGGAAACGGCAGCTGTTACGCCCCAAAATCCACCCAGAACCCACGCCGGGAATCCTGGACCTCGGGACGCACAACACTGTACCTGTCAAATCAATCCTGACAACCAAAAGGTAGAGACTGAATAAAATAACATAACCAGAGGCCAGCCCGGCCTTAAATATCCAAAAGTAATCATACTGACACAAGACCGGCGCAGCGGTCAACAGAAATAACAACAACAGGACCGGCGCAGCGGTCGACAAACCAACAGATAACATGACCGTCGCAGCGGTCAACAGAACCAACAGATACACGACCGGCACAGCGGTCAACAAAGTCCAACATAACATAAACATAATAAACCACAGACCGACAGATGCAAAACCAAACCAGACTGGTAGTCACCAAGCTATCTATCTAATCTGCCCCCGAAGGAGCCGCGCCTGAACCTGGAGGCAAAACAAAGGGGGGTTAGCCGGAGGCTAAGTAGGGATACAATGAATCACATGGTGCATGATCAGAGTGTAAGGGTTTACCAGATTGCCACAGTAACTCTACATGTCTCGTATATCGTATAGTCAAACTCAAATATGTATCAATATACGTGTCCTCAGACAGATAAAAATGGGAGCTGGTACAGCAGTGGTCCACGACCCGCAACCCTATAAAATAGAGTGGTCCCTACTGATGGTTCCCCGAACAGTAGAGACGACTGTCCGTCGACAGCCCGCTAGTGTAGCGTCCTACACTCAGTACAACCCCTCACTGGGCTGATAACAGACCTCAAGCCCATAACATCGGACTCTCTCGGTCAATCTATCACAGAGACGATCACACAGCGTCTCAATAGAAATCTCACAGGCAGTACATAGAGGTACACTGAAGTATCTATCGCTAGACATTCAGCCCTCATACATACGTATAACATAACTCATACCAGCTATCTCTACAGACTAGTATGCAATACTGATACTCATACCATGTGTCATACAGGCAGTTTATATCAACGGATAAAGACTAGAGCAGAACAGGAATAGAAACGTAATCAACAGGGTTAATCAGCAAGAAGAAGGTGCCGCTAACTAACATGTGGTTGGCACCGTAACAACGGAAGGAGGTAGAATCCCTACCTCGAACAGCAGATAAACAGTATCACAAATCCAACCGGTAAGCAGGTAATCAATCAACAGGACCTAACAGGGTAAATCATGTATAAGTCACACCATTCTATTTTAATCCATTTAACACCAATTAACATGTTAATCCGGTTTCATTATGCTAATAAGGTCGTACCAAGTTATTAAATAAAGTTTGACAGGTATACGTGAGTCCAGGGTTATGTTCGCATGCATTCGTATAATACGTGTACGGAGACGGGGTACGGGTACTAACCTAGTTCGCAGCCTTGTACGAACGCAACCACCACGCGGAGTTAGAATACGCAAGAACCAGCCAGAACGCGTAACACGAATCATCGGCACGAACTTTGAGGTTCGTCGGAATGTTCACCGGAGTCACTGTTCACCGCCGGAATAGTGTTTTCGGTGGCCAATCGAAGCTCTCCGGTAGTCAAATGAAACCAGCACCGAGAGGAATACGGCCGTACAGTCGGTTTCACGATCGGAGTTCTAGATCGTCGGAGATCTAGGAAAAAGTGGTCGGCGGCGACGTTCGCAAATCTCGCCGGAGCCGAGGAAGGTGACGCCGAAAATGGACTAGGAGGTGGCGGAAATGTCCGCCAATGGGGGAGGAAGCTCGCTTGAGGTAGGAGAGCCCGCCAGAATCACGTCAGGCGCGCAGCTCGGCTAAACCCTAGCTCGCCGGACGCAGAGGCGAGGGAAGGCGGCGGACTGGATCAGGGCAGCAGGTCGACGCCGTAAGGGGGAGAAACAGTTGCGGCTCAAAGAGAGGAGCTTTCCAAGGCTGGAAGAGGTGTACGCGCACGATGCTTCCGTCTCCGAGCCGAAGTCGTGAGCTAAGGGGAGAACGAATGCAGACTTCGTTCGATGGTGAAGACACGCGCAGACAAGGAAGTAATAAAGAGGGTGAGGAGCATGCGCGACAGCGAGTGATGGTGAGGGGATGGGTTTGACCACCGCACAGTGACCCATCCCGTCATCCCATTTGTTTATTAATATTTAAATTTCACTTTCGTCCGTTTGCATCATGGGCGTAACATTATATCCACCTTCAAAGAATTTGGTCCCCAAATTCAAAACAGACTCAGTGACGGTAAACAGATGATATTTAGTAATGGTAACAACAGGATTACAAGAGCGATAATACGACGGTCCCTCGTACAGAGATCACTCGTCTAACTCCATCTCCGGAAACAGATCCGGATGTTTCTTCATGAATTCGTCCTCGCGCTCCCAAGTAGCCTCACTCTCAGGGTGATGTTTCCATTTGACTTTAATCAGGCTGATTACCTTATTTCTCAGTTTGTGCTCTTTGCGCTCTAAGATCTCTACAGGCATCTCGGCATATGTGGCATCTTCTTGGACATGAACCATACCATGGCTCAACACATGAGATGGATCCGCGATGTACTTACGCAACATGTATACTTGGAACACCGGATGGATATAAGAGTACATCGGTGGAAGTGCTAAGCGGTATGCGACGGGTCCAACTCTCTCTAGTATCTCGAAAGGACCCATATACCTAGGAGCTAACTTACCAGCATACCCGAATCTAGTCGTGCCCTTCTTCGGAAAAATCCATAGGAACACGTGGTCACCGACATCAAATTCAAGTGGACGTCATCTCTTGTCTGCGTAACTCTTTTGTCGGCTTTGGGCAGCTAACAATCTTCGTCTAATAATCTGAACTCTCTCGGCATCAAGTTCTAACTTAGCCGGTCCCAACACACGGCTTTCACCTGCTTCGTCCCATAGCACCGGAGATCTACACTTCCTACCGTACAAAGCCTCGAAAGGTGCCATCTGGATCGCTGAATGATAGCTATTATTATAAGCGAATTCCACTAAGTGCAGGTGGCACTCCCAACCATCCGTGAAGTCCAAAGTGATGGCTCAAAGCATGTCCTCTAAGGTCTGAATGGTCCTCTCAGACTGTCCATCAGTCTGCGGGTGATAAGCCGTACTGAACCGCAGTTCAGTTCCTAAAGCCTTCTGTAAGCTAACCCAGAACCGAGATGTGAATCGTGGGTCTCTGTCGGAAATGATACTGGCAGGAATCCCATGTAATCGTATAATCTCTTGACAGTACAATCTTGCCAGCTTGTCTATGGAGTAAGTTTTCCTGATAGGCAAGAAGTGTGCTGACTTGGTTAAGCGGTCAACGATCACCCAAACCGAGTCATGGCTTGTACGCGACCTTGGAAGATCCGTCACGAAGTCCATGGTAATGTGTTCCCACTTCCACTCCGGAATAGGAATACTCTGTAAAAGCCCAGAAGGTTTCTTATGCTCAATTTTCACTTGTTGGCATATCAAATATCGCCCGACATACTCTACCACATCTCTTTTCATGTCTTCCCACCAATAAGACTTTTGAAGGTCATTATACATTTTCGTGGCACCAGGATGTACCGCGAATCTCGACTTGTGTGCTTCTGCCAGTAATTCTTCCTTAACTACCTCGGGTACACATAACCTATTCCAGCACCTTATTACTCCTTGATCATCCTGGGTAAATTCTTCTCTCTTGCCCTTTGCGATGATAGACTGCAGGTACCAATCATTTGGTTGCGCCTCAATAATCTTCTGCACCATAGGAGACTGTGCCATCATCACGGCCAAACAACCATGCTCAGTGGGGCACACAATCTCAACACATAAATCTGCCATCTGTTGTGCTAATTCAGTCGGTGTTACTCGCAAGTGAGCTAATATCCCTGCTGTCTTCCTACTTAGGGTGTCTGCGACAACATTGGCTTTACCCGGGTGATAACTTATTGTATAATCATAGTCCTTCAGAAATTCCACCCATCTGCGTTGTCTCATGTTCAACTCCTTCTGCGAGAATAAATATTTTAAACTTTGGTGATCTGTAAAAATCTCAAATGTAACGCCGTATAAGTAATGTCGCCAAATCTTGAGGGCGAATACCACCGCAGCTAATTCCAAATCATGTACCGGGTAGTTCTTCTCATGCTCTTTAAGTTGGCGTGAGGCATACGCTATCACTTTACCATACTGCATCAATACAGCACCTAAGCCTTGGAAAGAGGCATCTGTGTATACTGTATACCCCTCGTCACCAGTCGGAAGTACTAAGATAGGGGCACTGACTAGTCTTTGTTTTAATTCCATAAAACTATATTCACAATTCTCATCCCAGAAGAATTTAACCTCTTTCTTTGTCAAATTTGTATGTGGACCAACAATTTTAGAAAATCCCTCGACAAATTTTCTATAATGCCCTTCCAACCGTAGGAAACTTCGAACCTCTGCTACGGTCTTCGGACTTTCCCATTCCACAATTGCTTTAATCTTTTCAGGATCAACTGCAACACCTTCGCCCGAAATCACATGCCCTAAGAAGGTAACTTCACTCAACCAGAAGGCACACTTGCTTACTTAGAATACAACTGCTCTCTTCTAAGGGTCTCCAGCACAAGCTGAAGATATCTCTTGTGCTCAGCCCTGCTCCGAGAATAGATCAATATGTCATCAATAAAAACCACCACGAACCGGTCCAAATAATCGATGAAGACCTGGTTCATCATATCCATGAAAGCTGCCGGAGCATTTGTCAGACCAAAGGGCATGACAAGAAACTCATAATGCCTATAACGTGTCCGAAAAGCAGTTTTCGGCACGTCTTCTCCACGGATCCTCAACTGGTGATATCCCGATCTCAAGTCAATTTTGGAGTAGACAGAAGTACCCTTGAGCTAGTCAAATAAGTCATCAATCCTTGGTATAGGGTACTTATTCTTCACTGTAACTGCATTCAACTGTCTGTAGTCCATACACAGCCGAAACGAACCATCCTTTTTCTTCACAAATAGAACAGGAGCACCCCAGGGAGATGCGCTGGGTCTGATAAACCCCTTATCAAGAAGCTCCTGTAATTGGACTTTCAACTCCTCAAGCTCACGGGGCGCCATCTGATACGGTGCTTTGGAGATAGGCGTCGTACCAGGCTGGAGATCAATAGCAAAGTCTATAACCCTGTTGGGTGTCAATCCAGGTAAGTCCTCAGGAAATACATCAAGAAATTTTCTGACAACCGGCACACGTTCGACAGGAATCGGGGTCTGATCCCCCGTATCAACAATAGACATAAGATAACCATGACATCCACTGCTAAGTAACCTCTTGGCTTGCATAGCAAAAATATAGGAGCAATCTGACTAGATACTCCAGAAAATGTGTATGTCATATAATCATGACCTTTGAATACCACCGTGCAGTCATCGCAATCCACCACCACACGGTTATAGGATAGCCAATTCATTCCAAAAATAATCTCGAAATATGAGAATTCCAGTAACATCAGATCCGAGTATATAATCAATCCGTTGAAACTCAGAGGGCACTGCTGTTACCTCTAAGTACGATCGTAACGTACCCCCAGAGGGTACAGATACCGTCATATCATGTTGAGAGAAAACCGGTTCTAATTCCAACTTTTTCACATAAGCATACGAAATAACGGAGTGCGAGCTACCAGTATCTATCAATAAACATGCAGGTGTACCGAATACTGAAATGATACCTCGCATGACGTTGCCTGTCTCGCGCTGTGCATCCTGCTCAGTCAGCGCATAAGTCTGGCCCGTCGTGGGTGTCTGCTGCGGTCTGCCCTGGGGAGTCGGTGCAGTGTGACCGCGGCGAGGAGGTCGATGTTGTCCTCGTCGAGCAGGTGGAGCGGATCTCTGTGTACTAGGGGCAACCTGAGGCTGCTTGCCCCTATTTGGGTAGTGGCTCTTGTAGTTGCCTACCTCATGACAGTAGTGACACTGAATATACTGAAGTTGGCAGTCCCGGGAAATATGGCCCACCTACCCACACTGATAGCAGACCCTCGTATCAGGCGAAGACCCAACGCTCAGCGGAGGCGACTGAATGGACCGCCTAGATACGGACCCAGGGGCCCACGATTTTTGACCCGGCTGGATCGAACGAGCACCAGAACGCTGTACAGATGGACTCCGGCTGGCAGAAAACCTAGACTCCCTAGAGTGACTCGAGGCGGGTGCCTTGTCCTTGTGGCTCTTCTGCTCGATTGCTTTCTCGGTCTTCTTAGTCTGGCGGGCCATAGCAACTACCGCCCGGAAGTCATCCCGGGACGCTGCGTTGGTTCCTCGTGCAATAAGAGGGTCCAACCCTCGCATGAAATGATTCGACCGAGCCACCACGGTAGGTACCATATCTGGAAACATCTTGGCCAGCCGTTGAAATTCTGCCAAATATTCGGCCACCGAACGACCATCCTGCTCCAAGGTCATAAATTGATGCGGAAACGTCTCCCGATCAATCTCTGGAAAATATTCAGCGTGAAAAGCCTCATGGAAAACCTCCCAATCGTAATGAGATGCCCCAAGAGTGTGCTCGAGCCCCTCGAACCAATCCTGGGCATCATTAGAAAAGAAATAGACAGCCAGCATCACTCTCTGATCATCCTGGCACTGTAATATATTTAGCGTATCTGTTACGCTTTTCAACCATCTCATCGCTTCCTTCGGGTCAGATTGCCCAGAGAACACTCAGAACCGTCGCTCCCCCATGGCGGTAAAGCGAGACTCTAACTCCAACGCTGCAGTCAAGGGAGTTTCACGCGCTCTACGCTGTGGCGGCACTTGGACTGGAGGCTCTGGAGCATGTCGCCTGCTTCCAACCTCACTAATATCGTCGTCATATACAGCACGCGGAGCGGCAGCGACAGAAGGTTCTTCCCTTCTCTCCTCACCAGAACCTGATGCCCTCCGCATCAAACTGAGTGGTGCACTTAATGCCCCACGGGCTAATCCAGCCATCCAACCAAAATGAGAGCTTTTCTTGGGTGTCATTTCCTATAACGCACCAACAACAGCAAGGGTCACATTAATTAAAAGAAGAATCATAGGTTAATATGATCAAATACGATTAGCACTACGCGGATCTTAAATCCTAGAGTTTATCCTAAGTCCTTATGTCCCATACAAGATCTTGAACCAAACGCTCTGATACTATAATTGTTACGCCCCAAAATCCACCCGAAACCCGCGCCGGGAATCCCGGACCTCGGGACGCACAACACTGTACCTGTCAAATCAATCCTGACAACCGAAAGGTAGAGACTGAATAAAATAACATAACCAGAGGCCAGCCCGGCCTTAAATATCCAAAAGTAATCATACTGACACAAGACCGGTGCAACGGTCAACAGAAATAACAACAACAGGATAGGCGCAGCGGTCGACAAACCAACAGATAACATGACCGGCGCAGCGGTCAACAGAACCAACAGATACACGACCGGCGCAGCGGTCAACAGAGTCCAACATAACATAAACATAATAAACCACAGACCGACAGATGCAAAACCAAACCAGACTGGTAGTCACCAAGCTATCTATCTAATCTGCCCCCGAAGGAGCCGTGCCTGAACCTGGAGGCAAAACAAAGGGGGGTTAGCTGGAGGCTAAGTAAGGATACAACGAATCACATGGTGCATGATCAGAGTGTAAGGGTTTACCAGATTGCCATAGTAACTCTACATGTCCTGTATATCGTATAGTCAAACTCAAATATGTATCAATATACGTGTCCTCAGACAGATAAAAATGAGAGTTGGTACAGCAGTGGTCCACGACCCGCAACTCTATAAAATAGAGTGGTCCCTACTGATGGCTCCCCGAATAGTAGAGACGACTGTCCGTCGACAGCCCGCTAGTGTAGCGTCCTACACTCAGTACAACCCCTCACTGGGCTGATAACAGACCTCAAGCCCATAACATCGAACTCTCTCGGTCAATCTATCACAGAGACGATCACACAGCGTCTCAATAGAAATCTCACAGGTAGTACATCGAGGTACACTGAAGTATCTATCGCTAGACATTCAGCCCTCATACATACGTATAACATAACTCATACCAGCTATCTCTACAGACTAGCATGCAATACTGATACTCATACCATGTGTCATACAGGCAGTCAACGGATAAAGACTAGAGCAGAACAGGAATAGAAACGTAATCAACATGGTTAATCAGCAAGAAGAAGGTGCCGCTAACTAACATGCGGTTGGCACCGTAACAACGGAAGGAGGTAGAATCCCTACCTCGAACAGTAGATAAACAGTATCACAGATCCAACCGGTAAGCTGGTAATCAATCAACAGGACCTAACAGGGTAAATCATGTATAAGTCACACCATTCTATTTTAATCCATTTAACACCAATTAACATGTTAATCCGGTTTCATTATGCTAATCAGGTCGTACCAAGTTATTAAATCAAGTTTGACAGGTATACGTGAGTCCAGGGTTATGTTCGCATGCGTTCGTATAATACGTGTACAGAGACGGGGTACGGGTACTAACCTAGTTCGCAGCCTTGTGCAAACGCAACCACCACGCGGAGTCAGAATACGCAAGAACCAGCCAGAACGCGTAACACGAATCATCAGCACGAACTTTGAGGTTCGCCAGAAATTTCACCGAAGTCACTGTTCACCGCCGGAACAGTGTTTCCGGTGGCCGATCGAAGCTCTCCGGTAGTCAAATGAAAGACAGCACCGAGAGGAATACGGCCGTACAGTCGGTTTCACGATCGGAGTTCTGGATCGTTAGAGATCTGGGAAAAAGTGGTCGGCGGCGGCGTTCGCAAATCTCGCCGGAGCCGAGGAAGGTGACGCCGAAAATGGACTAGGAGGTGGTGGAAATGTCCGCTAATGGGGGAGGAAGCTCGCTGGAGGTAGGAGAGCTCGCCAGAATCATGTCAGGGGCGCAGCTCGACTAAACCCTAGCTCGCCGGACGTAGAGGCGAGGGAAGATGGCGGACTAGCAGGTCGACGCCGTAAGGGGGAGAAACAATCGCCGGCTCAAAGAGAGGAGCTTGCCAAGGCTGGAAGAGGTGCACGCGCACGATGCTTCCGTCTCCGAGCTGAAGTCGTGAGCTAAGGGGAGAACGCATACAGACTTCGTTCGATGGTGAAGACACGCGTAGACAGGGAAGCAATAAAGAGGGTGAGGAGCATGCACGACAGCGAGTGATGGTGAGGGGATGGGTTTGACCACTGCACAGTGACCCATCCCGTCATCCCATTTGTTTATTAATATTTAAATTTTACTTTCGTCCGTTTGCATCACGGGCGTAACAGCAGCCTAACCCAAAACCCTACTCGATTGATTCCTCCCCTGTTTTCGTATCTTGTCCCTCTTTCAAAAACACCAGTTATGTTTCATTGTACCATGTTAAGAAAACAAAGTTTCTTCTTCCTTAGACCTGCTCATTGTTCTGATCTAAACTAAATTGTACTTTTTAATTTGATTTAAATAGAATATTTGAAAAAAAAATTGTTAGATTTTTAAATTGAAATTTAAATAATTATTTTTTAATTTAATAAATTATTTATATTATAATATTATTTTATTTTTTTAAAAAATAATATATATATATATATATATATTAAATTTAGTTTAAATTTAGTTGACTGAATAAAAATTTCATTTCAATGTAAAAATCAGTTCATCGATTAGGTTTTAGGTTACTAGTTTAGTTCGATTTAGTTTTGGATTGTCCCAAATGACAGCCCTCCCCTTAACTTCCGCACAAAAGTTGCCAAACAGGCCACTCCGTCCTCGAAAACTCGCAGCCTCTCCAGTCAGTAGGAACAATAACAAACGTATACGCATGTGAGGGAGGCCTAAGAGACATTTTGTCAAACACGATGAGAGGACAGAGGCATTTTATCGAACACAGTAGAGGCAGGTGTCAACCTTCCGGTGGAACTTAGCGAGCAGCCATTTCTCTGATCCATGACCATATATATTGCCAATTCCATCTCCTCCGAATGTTCAAATTAAAACATGACGATGATGATGTCCTCCTCCGCTCTCTTCTTCTTCTTCTTCCGATTATTGCTCATCTGCCATGCCCAGCAGCAGCCGTACATCGGCATCGAGCAACTATACTGCGCCGGTGCAAACGACTCCTCCAGCCTCGGCTACTCCTGCAGCGGCGGGGACACGGGCCACGCCTGCGCCTCCTACTTCACCTTCCGCTCCACCCCGCCGTACCAGTCCCCACTCGAGATCGCCGGTCTCCTAGCCGCCGACCCCGACGCCATCGCCACCGCCAACGGCCTCCCCGACGTAGCCTCACGGGTCCCGAAGGGCGAGCTGCTCCTCGTGCCTGCCGCCTGCTCCTGCGCCGGCGGCCGCTACCAGCACAACGCTTCCTACACCCTAGTGGAAGGCGACACCTATTTTCTGGTGGCCAACTACACGTACCAGGGGTTGACCACCTGCCAGGCCCTGGAGGCGCACAACCCCTACGAGGTGACCAACCTCACGGTTGGAGCACGGCTGGCAGTCCCGCTTCGGTGCGCATGCCCTACCGCCGATCAGGTCGCCGGCGGCATAAAGTACCTCCTCACGTATCTAATTGCGCCGGGAGACACCCTCCATTCCATCGCCCAGCTGTTCCCGGCCGACAGCCTATTCCTTTTTGTGCTCATGTATCCGAATAACTTGACAGCTAATTCTATTCTGTATCCTTTCTCGACTCTATTGGTGCCGCTCGGAGCAGAGCCCGCCGGTCTCTTATTACAAACTGCCGCGCCGCCACTGATGGCGGAGACAAGTGGCCGAGTGGGTAATAATCTTGTAATTACATTGTCCCTACGACTAAATTACTTGTAATTGTGCAAAATCCGCGCCACATTTTCTTGATCTTCACGGCCCAAATTATATTTCAATCAATTTCTAGTCGTCAGTTGATTCATATTCAAACCATTTTTCTGAGGCATTTAGATTTTGATTATATAATGAAAGATTATGACGAGAAACAAGCTGTTTACAAAATTAAGGGCTGGGAGTGGCGGCCACCCCAAATCCCGGCGCCGGCACAGGAAGGAACTGACTGCGCCCCTGTTGAGCACCCAGCAAAAAATATAAAATAAAATTTGAGGTGCTCAGATGCGGGCGGTGCTCAAGTTAGAGGGTAGACCCTTGCAAGAAGGAATTTCAGCACTGCCCGCCCCAACCACCTCAACGTGGATTCACATGGCCTGAGGCGTGTGCGATCCTCCAAAAAAGTTGACTTCACTGATTTATCAGCTCTCGGCCACTATATCAACGCAATCCTGTCCACCGAGGTCGACAACCTCGCCGCCCAATTGCCCGCTGCCGTTTCTTCGAGGCAATGTAGATGATGTTACTACTCGAACTACTTTGGAGAAGTTAGGCGCAATTTAACTTTAGCACCTCTCATGAAATTTATTAAAACTAATTTTTTATATATATACCGGCCATTAGGGATTAGGGATGACAAGAAAACTCATTCCCGCTCCGACCTGATCCGACTCAACTCGAAGTCAACAGGAAAAACCCGAGTTGACTGGGTCTCGAGTCGGATTCGGGGAAAATCCGACGGGATAAAGTCGGGTCGGGCCGGATCGGGTATGAGAATTCAAGTATCCACCCCAAATCTGCCCTGATCATTAAAATAATAAATTTATCCCCTTCTAAGTTATAATTTAGGTACTAAATTTATAGTAGTTTGATGTAAAAGTGATTGTGTATTTTATGTAAAATATTTTTTATTTATATATTATGAATATGGAATTTATAATATATACTTATTTTTTAGGCCGGTCAGGGTCGGGTTTCCCGCGAGGTCGGATGTGGGTTTGGGTTTTCTAAACCCGTCGGGTTCGGGGTCAAGGTCGGGGATGGCAAAACTTGACTTCGACCTGCCCATTGCCATCCCTACTAGGGAGAGGATACCCAGCTTAGGCAACTTAACCTGGGTCGTTAATTTCGACCCTAAAATTATTTTTTTTTAATTTTTTTTTTAGAAATGTTGTATGTCTTGTAAGCTTTGCAATGGTACCAATGTTGGGGTATTTTAGATCCCCTATACGTATGAAATACCCTATATAAAAATCAAATTTTTTATATTATAAAATTTTTTTGTCTTATATGCAAATTTGTATAGGGTATTTCATACGTATAGGGGATCTTAAATACCCCAATATTAGTACCATTGCAAAGCTTACAAGACATACAACATTTTTTAAAAAAAAATTAAAAAAAAATTAATTGTAGGATCGAAATTAACGACCCAAGTTAAGTTGCCTAGTACCCAGCTTAGGCCATTTCCTCCCTACTAGGTGTCAGGCCTGGGTCAGGCCGGTTCGGCCCAAGCCCAAAGCCGAGCCCAAATCAGAGGAAGATCGGGTCAACGGGGTATTTTGACCCCGATTGCTCTCAGCGGAGCGGCAGCACGCAACACGCAGCCGCAAACGCGAGCTCATCGTCCTCGCGTGCGCCAGACGCGGCACGGGCGACGACGACGTCTCCGCGAGATCCGGTCGACGGCGACCACGACATTGACGACGTCGGCGGAAGAAGCGATGAAATCGGGCGTTGGAAGCCCTAAATCGGGAAGAGACGGCGGCGGCCGTCCTCTATAAAGAGGAGCGGACGAGTGAGTGGAGGGGATCTCCACCGACGCGAGTGAGTGATCCAGATCGTGATCAGCGAGTAAGAGATCTTCCACCATCGAGAGCGATCGATTCCAGCAGCAGCATCTGGGTGAGTGCTTGTAGTCGGCTACGACCGGCGAGGGAGGGAGAGGGGCACCGGCGACGACCAGGGGGTCGTCGGCGACGAGAGAGGCTTTGTAAGACTTTGGTGAATAAAGTTGGCTTTCTTCTCCACCAATCCCCTTTCTCGGCTCCTCATCACAGCAGCGACAACTGCTCCGGCCGGCGACGACGACCGTCGGCGGGGCGAGACGAGTTGTCTTCGGCGGAGTTGTGAGTGCAGGCGGCACTCGATCTCGGCGAAAGATGCGACGCAGGCGGCGTCGCGGGGCGAAGACGAACGCTTCCAGCGTTCGCTTCGAGGTGTGACGTGGAGTCAACAACGGGCGGTGGTCAACGCGAGATCGAATTTCGATTCAAAAACGAAATCGAAATCGGCTGACGCAGGCGGACGCCAGCAGGCGGAAGTCGAATTACGGCGCGATTTCGAATTCGCGAGCAGCGAACGAAATCGAGGGTGACGTCAGCAGTCGAGCGGCTGACGTAAGCGAAATCCAAAATTGGCCGAGATTTTGAGCAACGACAAATTTGACCGACGAAGCGATAAATTCGGGAGTTGGTCAAAATTGGGATTTGACCGACGAGGTATTTAATTTAGGGTCCCGTTTCTTTTCGGATTTCTAAATTAGGGTTAGGGTTTTCTCCGTGTGAATTGTATTTTGGGGATAAAAATTTGTTCGGGGAACTAGGGTTTCTAATTTTGGGTCGGAAACCCTAGAGAGAGTTGCGTTCCGGTGTTCCGCCGGATTGCCCTGAGACAGCGGTTAAGGGCTGTTCTTAGGCCGATCCGACCGGGGCGTGACAACAGGTATCAGAGCAGGCAAACGTGTTCCAGCAAACACGGCACCTTCAGCTTCACCCTCGAAGGTGAGGAAAGGTTTGAAGTTCCAGAAAATCACCCATACTGCTAGAGGAGCGTCAGAGGACGCCCGGCCCAGGCAGGATAAAGGAAAAGCCAAGGAGACGGCTGATCCTGAGGAGATGGTGAACCAGGGTGATCGCATCGCTCAGATCGAGCAGGTGCTCGGTTTGGCCAGTGGTGGAGGCAATGGGATGATTCCACAGGTGGAAAGCCTTCAGAAGACCGTGGAGGATCAGAAATTGCTGATCGAGCAGCAGAGGTTGCAGATCGAGCTGCAAAGGTTGCAGATCGAGCAGCAGAGGTGGCAAATCGAGGTCATGCAACAGACCGTGGAGGGTCTGATCCATCTGCCAGGGGAGATGGCTCGCATGAAGGAAGACATGCACGCTGAAGTAAGGGTACTGCGCCTAGCCCTAGCGCAAGTATCTCAATCAGCATCGGCACCGGTGGAGCAGGAGGCTCCCAAACCGAGGATGCGCATACCAGACCCAGCGACGTTCGGGGGGGGGGGGGGTGCTCGATCGTCCAGAGAGGTCGAAAACTTTATCTGGGATATGGAACAACTGTTTTCAGCTAACCATATTTTTACAGGAGATCGGGTGCAGGTGTGCATCGCCTATCTCACAGGCGACGCGAAACTTTGGTGGCGAACCAAAGTCGGCTCTACATCCGGGACTACTAGCTGGACTTGGGAGACTTTCCGTGAGGAACTGCGGCGGCAGTTTCTTCCCGAAAACTCGGCGGACCAGGCGCGTGGCAAACTGGATCGGCTGAGGCATACAGGTTCGATCCAGGAGTACATCAGGGCTTTCTCCACCTTGATGTTGGATCTTCCAGGCATGGCAGAGGATGATAGGAGGTATTTCTTCCTCCGGGGCCTTCAGCCATGGGCAGAAACGGAGGTCCGACGTCACGAGCCGGTTGACTGGAGGGCGGCTGCGGTAGTGGCTGAATCTCTGGTGGATAACAGAAATTTCAAACCAGCACCACCAAAGAAATCCAGGACACCACCAAAGCGCGGCTCTCAGCACGGCTCCCCACGCACACCACCGGGGCTAGAGTTCCAGAGAGGGGAAGACCATTTCACCGGCAGAACAAGGGTACACCGGGACGACGGGAGCAAAAGCCACAGGGTTGCTTTTGGTGCGGCGGTCCTCACTAGGTAAAGGATTGTCCTAGCAAACAAAAGCTCATGGCGATAGCAGCACAGGATCCAGCCGAGGAAGCCGAGGAAACCAAGCAACCGCGGATTGGATCACTGCAGGTAGTTCCACACACTGCCATGGGAGCGCAGCAGTGTCGGATCGGGGCGATGAGAATCAGAGCGATGGTTCTGCAGGATCCGCCCGTTAGAGACATCGAGGGCGATGTCCAAATTGGGCGGGGGAGAATTGTCAGGCCTGGGTCAGGCCGGTTCGGCCCAAGCCCAAAGCCAAGCCCAAATCAGAGGAAGATCGGGTCAACGGGGTATTTTGACCCCGATTGCTCTCAGCGCAGCGGCCGCACGCAACACGCAGCCGCAAACGCGAGCTCATCGTCCTCGCGTGCGCCAGATGCGGCACGGGCGACGACGATGTCTCCGCGAGATCCGGTCGACGGCGACCACGGCATTGACGACGTCGGCGGAAGAAGCGATGAAATCGGGCGTTGGAAGCCCTAAATCGGGAAGAGGCGGCGCGGCCGTCCTCTATAAAGAGGAGCGGACAAGTGAGTGGAGGGGATCTCCACCGACGCGAGTGAGTGATCCAGATCGTGATCAGCGAGTAAGAGATCTTCCACCATCGAGAGCGATCGATTCCAGCAGCAGCATCTGGGTGAGTGCTTGTAGTCGGCTACGACCGGCGAGGGAGGGAGAGGGGCACCGGCGACGACCAGGGGGTCGTCGGCGACGAGAGAGGCTTTGTAAGACTTTGGTGAATAAAGTTGGCTTTCTTCTCCACCAATCCCCTTTCTCGGCTCCTCATCACAGCAGCGACAACTGCTCCGGCCGGCGACGACGACCGTCGGCGGGGCGAGACGAGTTGTCTTCGGCGGAGTCGTGAGTGCAGGCGGCACTCGATCTCGGCGAAAGACGCGACGCAGGCGGCGTCGCAGGGTGAAGACGAACGCTTCCAGCGTTCGCTTCGAGGTGTGACGTGGAGTTAACAATGGGCGGTGGTCAACGCGAGATCGGATTTCGATTCGAAAACGAAATCGAAATCAGCTGACGCAGGCGGACGTCAACAAGCGGAAGTCGAATTACGGCGCGATTTCGAATTCGCGAGCAGCGAACGAAATCGAGGGTGACGTCAGCAGTCGAGCGGCTGACGTAAGCAAAATCCAAAATCGGCCGAGATTTTGAGCAACGGCAAATTTGACCGATGATGCGGTAAATTCGGGAGTTGGTAAAAATTGGGATTTGACCGAGGAGGTATTTAATTTAGGGTCCCGTTTCTTTTCCGATTTCTAAATTAAGGTTAGGGTTTTCTCCGTGTGAATTGTATTTTGGGGATAAAAATTTGTTCGGGGAACTAGGGTTTCTAATTTTGGGTCGAAAACCCTAGAGAGAGTTGCGTTCCGGTGTTCCGCTGGATTGCCCTGAGACAGCGGTTAAGGGCTGTTCTTAGGCCGATCCGACCGGGGCGTGACACTAGGGATGTGAGATATGGTATTCACATTTTTTCATGTTACTCAAACCAAATAACTATTCTACTATTTATAACTACTTTTAATTTTTAACCTCTATTCATACCCTACCATATTAAAATTTACCTACCAATTTAATGCCCAAATCTTATAAATACGCTATTTAAATATCTACCTTATTAAATTTCACTCATATATGTTTATCCAATTAAAATTTAGGTACCCGACCCTATAATACCATAATAATGATCAAATTTTAGAATCTATTAAAATGGTACCCATAAACCCGACTAATATATTAAAAAAAGTTATATATATATATATATATATATATATATATATAATCAGGTTCCGGTAGTAGGTATCCGTTCTATATGAACCCGACTCGGGTACTATATGCACTATCCATATTCTATCTGAACCTAAATAACAGCTACTCGTTTACCTTCAAATGAGTTCCGGTAACGCGTATGACCTATGTGCGGAGATCTCAAACTAAGGGAAAATTGCCCAGGTAGCATTTAGGTCTTGTTATTTTTTATATACAAATATTAAACATAATTTATTTGCACGAATTTCAAAAGTAAATTTTATAAAATATTAATTAACTTTATAAAATATTAATTTATTTTTTTACGAAATCTAGTGAATTTCTATAAAATTTAATTAATATTCTATAAAATCTCTGATAAAATATAGTTAATACTTTATAAAATCTAGTTAGAATTTATGAAATTTAGTAAATATTTTATGAAAAATTTATAAAAATTAATTACAGGTGTATTAAAATTTATGCACATGTATTACTTAAATATGTGTAAAAAAAATTTTGGTTAACATGTGGCCATGCCTAAGATTTTTATCCTCAATCAAATTGGGGATCAGGTTTCATAATCGGATCAAATTGAAATATCGAATAAAAATGAGGAGCCAAATCGATTGCCATTCTACGGGAGGTGGGTGGACAAACTATTGTTGGCGCTAGTTTAAATGATGAGAGTAGAAGTCTAACTTGGGAAGGCAATAATAACACATTACTATTCATTAAGAATTAAATTTACGGAAGATTCTAACTTCTGAAATTTTTATGAATTAGGAATTTATATTTTAAGAGAAACTTGATGAAATAATATTTAATTGCCACTATGAAATTTATTTGATAAGATAATAAAAATTATTTTTAGTTATATTAGAACTCTAAAAAATTAGGTATTATATTTTTTAATTATAATTTCTAATGTTTTCCAAAATTTTAATTTATGTTTTTCCTAATTTTTAGGTTTATTAAACATAAAATAATAAAAATATTTATAAATACAAAAATATAATGTAATTTAATTTTATATAATAAGTAAAAATATTTTTTTATGTTATTGTTACCTGTTATAAATATTAGCATTTTTATTTTTATGGATATAGAAAATATTTTTAAGTTATAGTTCCTATTGTAAGTATTGTTTTATTTGTTAGGAACAATCATCATAAATATTATAATTAATATTTAACTATATTTTGTAACCTTGTAAATGATGGGTTATTTTATCATTTTTCAGATATCACAAATATTGAAATTAATTATTTTTTTGTGTATATGTAAATTAACTTTTAAATATACTAGTATTATTAGAATATTGAAAGAGCAGACACAAAAAAAAATCTATATAAAACACAATTTAAAAATTGTGCAAACACAATTTGAAAAGGTAAAATTATCTCAATTTTCATGTGGTCTACTTATTAGAATAGGTAATCTTATAAATTATTATTTCAAATTTTCCCTACAATTTATTTATTTATTTTAATATTTCTAAATATAAAATAAATAGAATTCGAACAAGAAAATAAATAAATATATTAAAAACTATAAACAAAAAAATTATCAAAAAGTATGGGGATGACAGTTGAATTTGTTTTAAGCTGGTACGGGAGCTAAATAAATATATTAAAAATAAAACATTATTTGCCTCCAAAATTTATTTAAAAATTTTAGAGAAACATTTGTAAACATTAAAATAAAAAACTTGAGATATAACAGTTAAAGTAGTAAACATTAATTCCCACTACTTTGTTACTCCAACCGCGGTCAAGACACCAGAATGGGTCAGCGAGCAAAAGAAGTGCTTGAGAGCTAGATACATCAATTCCCACCAATAGCCTATAACTCATCATCGCAAATCCAAACTCTTGTATCGTCATCCTAAAATTTCATTTCTCTTTTAGCTCATCTTAGAAAATCTTTGATCTTTCTCACTTTGATTTATTGTCGTCGAATCCAAAATATGCTCTGCCCTGGCGTTTGGTATGTTTTTTTCCCAATATATACTATCTTGGTTAGCACAATTGCTGAGCTTATTCCGATTCCAAGACATCAAAATGAAATGATTTGTAAGACTCATTTACAGATCATTTCATTTTGATGACTCATTTGCAGATCATTTCATTTTCATGTCTTTTGGAATCGGAAAAAGCTCAGTAAGTGTGACAACTATTTCTCTATCACCTGAAGGTTGGAAATGGTGATATGGATCAAACCAATGGCTGCTCGCAAGTTCCACCTGAAGGTTGTCATGTGCCCTCCTTGTGTTCGATAAAATGCCTGTGACCTTTTAGTAGTTTCCATCTTGTTTGACGGAATGCCTCTTGTATTGCTCTCACTGCCTGCAGAGCCTGCTGTTTTTTACGATGCCTCGTGGATAGAGAGTGCAGGCGTGTGCAAGATTCTAATTGCATGTAAATTTTGTAGAAGGGGAAGCTTTCTTACGTAGGCCGCGTTTGGCCATTTGGAATTGATTGGAATATAATTTAGGAATATGACAAGAATTTAACACAATTACAAATAATTTAGTTGCAGGAATACAATTCAGTTTTAGTTTGATTATGAATATTAGGAGATAATTACAACAGCTATATTATTATTCATATATTAAAAATTTATGTTATTTAAGTTTTATATGGTAATTATTATTCTAACTCGAGTCATCCTACTATTTAATGTGATTGTTCAATCAATACATTGCAAGAGAGATACATGCCGAGTCAAAATTCCATTCCCAACGCAATCCCGTCCCATTTTCACCCGTACTCGACATCGTACCAGACGCCAACTTACCCGCTTGACACGTGGATGACATCGTCGGACCCACGACGCAGCCGCCATGTTCTTTGTAGGGCGCCCTCAAAGACCGGCTGGTGCATTCGGCGGTCGATTCTAACTTCTAAGCTTTGTATCGTCACACTGCGGCCGAGAAGGGAGAATAAATTCCTCTAAATTGTTACGCTAATCCGAACGAGCTTTGTTTGTGCTCTGACTTCGCCGCCGTTGCCCCTTTCCTTCCTCCTCGCCCGTCGACTGCACCGAAGGTAACAGCTCTCCAAACTGCTCCGATGCCATTGCTTTGTTTTGATCCAGCGTATGTTTGTTTTCTTGTTGATTGAATTCGATCCGGCAGTTGGATTTGTAAGTTTCGATCGATTAAGGGAAGGGCTTTTAGGGCATCGGATGCATTATTTCATCTGCACTTTGGTGAGCATGGAAAACTGGGAAATGGGATGAAGCTCGATTGTAGTTGGACGATCGACTTTGCTTGCGTTAATTTCCATAAATTTGAGTGTTTAGAAGATTTCGTCAACCCATAAACCTGTTGGATCTGGGAAAGGGTTTCTAATTAACCGTTGAGATTTGACATATATTTTGACGGCTCTGAGATACTGCCTTGGGCCTTTTAGGAAAGAAGTGGTGGTACATTATATTTCGTGGTATTTGTTTCTTAATGTAATTTTTGTTTCTAAACCCCATGTTGCAGCGCCTTGGATAGAGTGGAAATCTGTGTTTTCCAATGCAACTTTTACATCTGAAATTTGCAAGCTCGCTTTCTCAGTTAACTATCTCTTTCGTTCTTTGTCTCTGTTAGTCTCTTTGAAACGATAAGCTATTCAGAATTTTTCTGATGCAATTGTTCAGACTTGATTTGAGGGAAATTATGAATCCCCCTTGCCCCCAACAAAAGAAAAAACAAAAAACAAAAAACACACACACCCCCATGGTACCCGTAACATTAACATTGATCATTGATGGAGATTGGAACCGTTGAAAGAAGATGGCAGCCTGGGATGCATTATTCACTATTCAGCTGGAAGATGTATTATTGCTGTTGCCATTTATTAAAAGCAATTATGCTCTTTGTTTTGAGCTTTTAGCAATCAAGAAGTGCCCTTTATTTCATTGACTTTGTTGTTACCAACCGAGGGGCAAGCATTGGATCCTCGAGTTTGATAGTCAGGTGACCATCATTTTGATTAGTGTCCGTCAAGAATACCCGTAAGTGGATGCAATTAATCAACTTAGAGAGAGCGACTTCCTAATGCAACAAGAAACTTCTTCTGCGCATACATCTGAAGATTATAATGACTTATTTAAATCTAACCGCATCGATAAAGTGTGGTCTAATTTCTGGCCTACTAAACTAGCCAACATTGTGCACTCCAATTCTGCTATCACTTATATAAATCTTGTTTTTATTAAAAACTAATGGTATAAGATGAGCAGAATGCTGAATCTTAGCATTAACTAGCACCTCAGGAAGGATGTGGCTGCCTTAAGGTTTTAAGGACTTTCTAAGAAAATCTTGCCATCAGAATGTACCCAATTGATGCGCAAATAAATACTCATGATGCTCAAATATAGTAATGAGTTAATTCCAAGGTATGATTATCTAAAATCATGTAAGTTCACCTTGGGGATGGCTACCTCTAATAGCTTATTGAAATATTGGATGTTCTCAATGGTCTTCAAGTGCTATTCCTATAAAAAAATTGGTTAACAAATTCCAAGTTTCATCTGACCACAAAATTCTTGATAATACATCCAAGGCTCGGTCCTACCTATGAATGATGGAGACTTTGTTGGATTGGAACTTAGGATTAGATAATAAGATCCTACAAATCACCTAAAATATATTTTTTAAAAGTATATTCATCTAATTAGACCTAAGAGCAAGATAAGCATTCTAATAAGAACTAAGAAATAAAAAAAATATCTATCTAGTATCAACTTACCAAGGTTAAACTATACATGTACAACATATTATAGTATTATCTAAATGTATATGTTGTGTAGTGTAAAATTGTGAAATTGATGAAACGAGAAACTACAATGACATGCAGGGAAATGAAGATGACAAGATAAGTATGGAAGATGAAGAAGATAAAGGAAGGTACAAATGGTTAAGATAATAAAAACAACAAAAATGATAATGAAGGCGCTAAACAAAGATGACAAAGATCACAAAGTTCATACTAATAAATAGACAAATAGTTGAAGATGATAAAGAGTTTAAGTTAATAAATATTTGTCAAAGATGAGAAAGAGCAAATGATGACAACTAAACACCATTAATTTATTACATAGTAATTTAGGGCTTTTAGCATAATAATTATTGCTTTTTGCTATAATAGTAGTCGAATTAGAACTTATTCTATCTTTTAACTTAGGATCAAGTATGATTTGTGGGAATGTACTTAATCCTAAGACTTGGATTAGTATGATACCATATTTTAGATTCTATGTTTGTTTTGGAATAATTTGCCTAATTTGAGTCATATGATCAGAAGATCCTAAAATCGATAATGTGTTTTGACAAACCCTGAATACATCCCATAATGACTTTATTGTGCAATTTGTTCCTTTTTCTTTTACCTCTACGTTACTTTTGCAAGCTTAAGTATTTCAGAGCTGTTTGCTTGTGTACCTAAACTATTGCACTCAATTGAAACGTTCTTAATTCAAACTTTTCCTAAATCAGAGTTATGTTAAGCCTTTAATTTAACTATGACTAATAACATTTTTCTTTAGAGACTGGCCATTTTGCAAGAACTCTAAGTGCATAGGATTCTTTGTTTTGTGTGGAATGGTTTTCATCGCATATAGGCTAAAGTAAAGTGTAACGTTCTTGCCTACGTTAACGGTTGGTCTTGTTAAATTTGTGAACCTTCTAAATTAGAACTTTAAGTACTAGACCAGATGTTTAAGTTCTTTCATATTAGGCTTTTGGCTGTTGATCTCATTGGTTCTGTATCTTGATTTTCTCCTTGTTGAGTCACCTTATATCTTAGTCGAAAGAAAAAGAGAGGTCAAAAAAAGGAAGAGCACCACTTTAGCACACTGCAAGCCTTCCCTTAAATTATTTTTCCTCGAAAGAAGCTACAACGTTACTGCTTGTGATGCATTCCCTTTTTTTTGCAGCAAGGGTGACCAGAGAAACATCAAAAAGGGGAGAAAGAAATGGTGATTATCTAGAAAACTTAAGAATTAGTACTTCACTCACATGTTTTTCTTCCTGTTTTTTCCTTGTATACTAGTGGAAATTGATGTTGTTGGATAGGCTCATTAGGTGCTAGTTGGTTTCTAATCAAGATTGAGGGGAGAGAACTGGCTAAATAAGAGGTTGAAGTTAGTGGGAAATGATAAATAAGGCAAATGTAAGGAAGTTGCCTTACTCGTGTGCCAACATGAGGTGCTACCTATGTAGACAACCTGGAAAGATGTGGGCTATATAGGCCCTTGAGAATTAAGCAGCAAAGATATTATGGCTTGTGTGGTTGGTTATTTTACTTAACATTATTGCATACAAATTGGTTGCTGGATCAAGTTGATGAGTTTCTAGACCTGTACGTCACCTCAACCTGTCTCATTTGTTTGTTCTGTTACTTAAATCTTTCCTGGCCATCCTTTAAAAGGTGCCTAAATATAATTTATGTAGGTCAGTAGATATGCTACACCAAGATACCTGATTTGGGGATATCCAAGTTCTAATGATTAATCAGTAGCCCTAGTTATGTGAAAAATCAAATATTGTAATTACTTCTGAAGTACGATATAAAGAAGTCCTTTGCTCTTATACATATTCGGATCTATTATTTCTTTCTACATGGACCAATGTAGAGACAATTAGTGTCTCCAAGTCTAGGTTTCCCTATTTTCATTTTTTAACTTTTTTCCTTATAGGATATGTTTATTCATAATTCATGCCTAAAACTGACCATTCTCTATGATACATTACATAAGCGTCTTTTTTTGGGCAAAATACAAGATAAGCTTGGATTTTTAAGGGCACATAATGATAGCGCTAACCCTATTGTGGGATCAACTAATAATATCTAAATCTATACGTTCAAATAGGAAATGATACTCCTTTGTAGTGCAAATTTTATGCCAAACATCTACATAGATAATGTGGACCATAGAGGCATGTGTAGGGTCAATTGGTCTCCGATACATTTACTTTTGGGAGCCCAAGTGGGATATATGGTAATAGTAAAGATTATCTTCTTTACAGTGCCTTTTTGGCCAGAGCTTGTGGTCCCTAATTGTGCAAATAGCTCTACAACTCTGCTCTCGCCAAAACCACTACTATAGGAGATTGATTCCTAGGTGGAACCTGTATACTAACAATAGAAGAAAAAGATGGCTTGTACTCTTTTTGTATTAGTTATATAAATGACATGTGTTGTCTATGAAAATTCCCCAACTCTTAACCTTATCAAGAGTAGATAGCTTGCTATTGAAAAAAAGTTAAGTGATAAATGAGAATTGTAGAACTTTTCATTTAAACCAAACCACCTCATACCTATAAACTTATCAAGTGTGTTTTTTCATATTCTAGGGTAACATCCTTAAGACCAAAGTTCGGAAGACCGGTCCGGCGACTCGGTCCAGTATTGATCGGTACCGGACGGTTTGCTAGTGGTACCGTTTCCCACTTATCTGGCGGAAGCTTCGAACTCTATCTGCGGAAGCTTCGCTTCCTTCACCGACGGATGGGCGCAAGGCATCCCGATGGCTTCCTTCTGTTTCGGTACCAGTCACCAGACTGGTATAAACCAACAAAACTAGTGGGGTACCGAAACGGTTATTTGATCCTTGCTTAAGACTACATTTAGTAGAGTGAGAAGAGAAAGCTCTTATCTCTATCCGATAGGACAAATTTCCTTGCCTCTGTAGGGGCAACAACAAGGGGGAACACTGGCTTGATGTCGATGTAGGGGGACCAAACAAGATAATTCAAAGAAGAGCATGCACTCCCCATTTAGGAATTGAATGACCAATGTCACCAAACAAGATTTGGTACAATTAAATTTTGTTCTAGGCTTTTCAAGAAAAAAATATAGAAGCCCACATGATTTTGCTTCACGTAGCTGGTGAAAGAAAAGAGAAAACCTAAAGCAATAGAAAGTGGCAGGGATTTTTGCTTTGGATAAACACAAGATTGGGAAAGATGTGGGTTTGATCAGAGAAGAAAAAAGGAGGGTTCAAATCCTTGGAGAGGTTTACTTTTTACTCAATAGTGGGCAACTATTGATGTAAAAATTATAGGGGTGATGGTTAGTGGAAAGTAGGAAGAAGTGCAAAATGACTAGCAAAAAGTAGGAAGGGTTGGTGATTGGCAAAGGAGGAGAGAGGTTAGTAGCTTGTAATAAAAGGATACGAGGGTTAGTAGTTGTGTAAGTTGGAAGGAAGAAAGGGAAGAAGCTACTTTATAACTGGTTGGAAGAAAGAGAGGAGAAGTGAAATTAGGGTTATGAAATAGGAGAGGACGGAGAAGAGAGGATGAGAATTGCTTTGCTCCCAAGTTCCAAGAGAAAGTTTATTCATTAAATTCAACTCAGGAGACATGTAATGTATAAAAAGTGAAGTTTTTAAAGTCTAGAACTTTTTATGTGAGGCTAGAACTATATGTAAAACTTTTGACATAATAATAATACTAATACATATAACTTTGGGAGAAAAGTTGATTTGTAGGAGTTGAATTCCCTAATTGTTTTTAGATAGATCAACTATTTTAATTGCTAGGGTTGAACTTATTGACAACTAGGGGTCCTCATGGGTGGATCTTGGATTTGACTAGATTATAGTATTGGATTTCAAGTGAGGAACTTGGGGTTGAGTTGAAAAACTCATGTCTAGGTTTTGGACTGACATTGTTTACTTTGTTTTGTGGTTGGAGGTTGTCTTTATCAACTAGTTATAGTTATAAGATTTTGTTGTTCTCTTGCTCTTCGAACTTATTTCTTAGTTCTTTGGCCTTATTACGGTATTTGATAATTGTTAGTCTATACATGTATGCTTTATATTATTCCATTATGTTCATGCCATCAATAGGACCACACATACACATTGATTCCATGTGCATATATGTTCCTTTTGAGCTTGTGTATAATATGTAGGTTATATGTTACATTAATGTATGTTTGTTGTGGAAATTATGATATATATTGGATGAGAATGTATCTTTTCTATCTTTTTTTTGTTTTTTTTTTGGGGAGGGGGGCTCGTAAGGGTTTCTACATTTGACGATTAGATCCAATGTTTTAAGTACTGGTCCAACAATG
This sequence comes from Costus lasius, assembly GCA_027563935.2. NCBI lineage: Eukaryota > Viridiplantae > Streptophyta > Magnoliopsida > Zingiberales > Costaceae > Costus > Costus lasius. The sequence goes on from CM050452.1 coordinate 71,692,312, forward strand.
GACTAATATGTCACTAGTTTGTACTAGTTCATACTAACGCACATTATGGTATTGGTCAATACTATTAATTTGTATGTATGTATGGACCGGTTTAAAAGCAATATGTATGACCTGGTATGGGCTGTATTCATCTAACATTGATTTAATACTAGTACATATGTTTATGTAGAGTCGGTACATCTACTATTAGTATATGTATGTATATATATATATACATACATACACACACGTACATACACATACATATATACATATACATATATGTATATGTGTATATATATATAGTTTAAAAGTACGACCTAGTATGGGCAATATTCATCTAAGATTGATTTGATACTAGTACATGTAGGTTCCTGTAACAGTATGAGATAGGATTGGTACGGCAGACCGAGATTTTAAATCTTACATTGAATTGGGATATAGTGTGCTAGGTAGGGTAATCACTTTATTGTGTAGGACATAAATAAGATTGCTAGTTGCTGGATGCAATATTGCCGAACTACTAGAAGGGTAGTCATCCATTCTATATGTGTTCATGAGTGCTGGTATATTTCATGTTCAGGCTAAACTCAATAATCTTTTGGCATGATTGTGGTTATTATATGAAGTCTTTGCCCTACATGTAGAATGTATAAATAGATTAATGCAAGTAATTGGTGCCCCAAGGCTTTGTTATCAACAACTGGGGCCCTTGCCACTTAAACTAGCTAAGACCTTGTTATCCTATTTGTTAACTTTGATGCTTCATCTTGTCCCATTTCCTACTTAGCTTATGTCAACATGGTAACCCAGAGCTAGATTATTTTACATTATGGAGGTTCTTCTTTAGATACTGCACCCTTGCTCAAAGAGAATGTTGCTATTGTTGTTTTTTTTTTTTCATTTCATTTTATAGTGGTGATAGGGTGTTTCCATTTGTTTTTCATCTCATTGCTGAATGCAGAGTTGGGCTTTGTGTTAGAGATCTTGCAAACGTACTGTGTTTTGTCTTATGATTTCTTGAAAAGATGGGCATTTGATGAATGGTTTTCGTCTTATTTTCAGTGTTTGTTTATGTTGGAATTCTCTTTTTATTGATAATTGTAACTATGTAGGTTCCCTTATTATTAAATGTGGGTTATGTTCACTGTTATATTAGCGCGTATGTTTTGTTGTGATGTGTGCAGTTAATGCTATTTGATGTTCAATTGAGACAACATGGATTCTTTTCTTTAATCTTTCTTTGTTTATTTTGGGGTTTGTCAATTGTTTTTATGTGACAGATTGAATTCTTATCTTGATACTTGGTGTTGCAAATTGCCACACGTCGAAGTTGGTAACTGGTGGTTTGATGTGAAAATTACTTTGTGGGAATAAAATTGTCTCGACATTCATGGAATTTCTTGACTAATTAAATTCTGTGTAACAATGTGTGTTCATTTGGTTGACCTCAAATTTAACCTTTCGTTGATGGTCAGGGAGGCAGTGATCTTCGGGAGAATCAGCATCTGCCAATTTTCTTATCATTACTCTATCTAGTTCGAGTTTGAAATCCATATGGCACAACCGTCAACAAAAGGAACTGTATCAGTTTATCTTTATATTCCTAATATTATAGGTAAGGTTTTTCTTTTACAAATCTGCTGCATCTCTTTCATCTACTTGCATTATGGCATTATGCATAGTTCATGAAACACTGAAAAAATGTCAAAGATTTTTCTAATTAAAACATTTTTCTCTAGGAATAGTAAAAGATATCTGTCTTCTTTAATGCATGTTCAAGATAGGCTTGTGCGATGCTGCATATCTATACGAGGCACAGAACCACAAAGTGCCGTTCCTTGTGATTGCATCATATCTGCACTGTACACTTTGTTAAATAAGACGGAATCTCCTTAGGATGTACGGTCAAAGCAACCAATAATTCAGAAATTTATAAGGCTCTTCACGTTGGAATTTTAGGCTCGAAATCTCGTTATCTATAATCACTCTGCAATTTTATTAAATTTTAACACGAAATTTACTTGACTAGGTTATAGATTTTGAACATTTCTGCCTATATACATGTGTTTAACTTATACTTTATAATGTATTCATGAATTAGTGTCTTAAGGCTAACAATGTGTTTTCACCATCTAGTTTTGTGATTGTTACGCATAAATTGCTCCATATATTTCACACATACTATTTGGTATTTTTTTATCATAGTTGCAGAAGAATACCAGTCTTATGGAATCATTTGTTTGATGTTTATGTAGATTTTTTTTCGCATTTCTTACTGGAGGTAAAACGAACATGTCCCCTCACTTTAAATTGATTAGGGAATTTAGGCTATTAAAAATGTTTGATACGGGGTTTAATGGAGTTGTTAGGATAAACTTGGGATAACTTTACACACTATTTTTACCCTCATTATGCATCGGACTCTGTCTATTGAGATAATTTTGATTCAAGTTGGAATATGAAAGGTCATCCTGATTCAGTAACTTTTTCAGCTTTATTCCAAAAGCAGATCGGAAGCGATTTTAACTGGAGTCAACCCATAATAGCTCGACTCTCACAAAAAAAAAAAAGAAAAAAAAAACTTCACAGATCAGAATTCATTACCATTCCATAGTATTTGGCAGGTCCTGTATCTGGATCTTTCTTAGCAACATAATGGTTGGTTAAAATGTTGCATTTTGTACCACTACTTGAAGAAACTGACGTGTAACATTGCTTTGTCTATATAGTTTTGCTAATTCTCAAATTAGTTCAGCTTTGTACCATGACAATTACTCCTTTTAGTTGGGTTGCTTAATCATGTATGATCGTGCGCTGAGCATCTTCTTTTGTTTTTTTTCATTTAATGAGGATTTAATTTAAGTGTAAAGTAGAAAAGCACTTGTCATGTACTTTTCTTCTTTCTATTCCGCAGGGTATATAAGAATCATCTTGAATTGTGTGGCATTCGCTGTTTGCCATTCCCATAAATCTCTCTTTGCCATTCTATATGTGATCAGGTAAACATTACAACTCCATGTTTCAATTCTTGACCTGTATGTTTTGATCTAAAACTGATGCATTTATTTTACTTCAGCTTTGTCTGTGATGCATTGGATGGTTGGTTTGCTCGAAAATTTAATCAAGGTAAAGCCTCTTTTAACTCTAGTCATATGATGCAATTAGTTTTCTCTCCATGGTTCACTAAATTAATACATATAGCTCTTGAGCTGTGCTACTTCCGCATAGTAGACTAGCTCCGTTTTATAATTCCTTTGATTTTCAGAGAGAAGGTCCATAAATCATGAAAACCTAATTGAACAGGCTAGATTTACATTATAAAACGGATTGGATCGGAATCAATTGACAAACGGGCATGCATTCAAAATTCACATTCACATAGACAATGTAATACACCTAATGAAACAGTTAAGTTTTTGTAACAAAACTTCTATATTTTAGAGGTTACAAGAACCATAGACTTGGGACTCATGGTAACTAGCTTAATATGATTGAAGCAATAAGACACGTGTAGACCTATGATAACTAGCTTTATATGGTTGAAGCAATAAGACACCTAAAGAATAGGTAGGTTTTATTAGATTTGCATTCAACTTCCTTATGTTAAAGATAAAAAGAAATCTTGTTGGAAAGATCTGGAGCCAGATGGAGATTTCACAGTTGAGTTGTAATGGGCAAATGAGATATTTATGTAAGGAAAGTAGGACATTCTTGCAATGATATGGGCACTAGGGGTTGTGTTTGCACAAATGAACGATTATTATGATTGCGATGAAACTGGCTGAATTGGATGTTCGTTCGTGGACGGGAATTAGTTTAATAAATGGACCAAGAGGTAGTGAATATTGTCACAAAGATATTATGAAAATTCTAAAGGTCACATTGGCCAAAGCATTCAAGCATAGTTATTACAACGAAAGCTGATGAGAATTTTTCTTAGGTTCAGTGTTACAATATATCTTTCCCTAATCAACTAAAATAACTATGCTAACGCCCATAACAATAAGTGGTTAAAAACTAAAAGATCTATATCATTGATATATAATTTGTACTAATCTTGATATTGATATAGTTAGAATAAGATGAGAGGAATCTATTGTCTATGGGATAGTCACATGGTGCCTCTAATACAGAGGCTTGGGTGTAATTTTAATGGATATTTATAATATGCAAACATGTTATTATGGTTGATATATTGTGGTGGAAGATAAACACAATAAGGTAATGACATATAGGATATTGAATGCACAATCACACTGAAAATTTGATTGTGTAGCTTTCCCATGAAGGTGTTATTGCCATTGAGATATTTTTCCATTTAGGTCATGCCATCTTTGCTAATATTTCTACACTCCCTTATAAATCCAATATGGTGAGAGTGATAAAACCTAGAGTTTAATATAAAAGATGCTGATATCTGTTGCATATAAAAAAGCCTCATTCGTCCATGCATATAAAGAAGAAAGGTTGCATAGAAGTAGTTAAGTTGTTGCCATTTGATGCATGTATATGGGAGATAATATGTACTAGTCTGCATGCGGTGATACAGAGTGCATCTTGTTTAGACTATAAAAAGTTACATAATTATATGCATCAATCTGTATGTGCTGGTAAAAGCACTGCTTATTTGTGTAAGAGGGAAAAAGACACCAAAATTACAACTTGGTTGAAAGGGGCAGATGAACTGAAATTGGAAAGGGAGCACGTGGGTTACAAGATGTCCACACTTCCATTCTGATGATGAAAAATCTGATAGCAAAGAGGAAGAAGCACAAAGATGCTAGTGAAAAGAAATAATGCACATGAGGAGACATTTGATGCTTTTAAAACTTTTAGGAAGGCCATTGCAACTACGGCACAAACTTGAATGCTTTAATGTCCTTCTCACAGAAGGAATGGGGTGAGAAGCCTTGTTTGATACAACATAGTTCAATGAAGGACAAGGAGACAATAACAAGAAGTAATAAAGAGAAAGAGAGGTCTCCGCCTCTCTAGGCAAAGTTAACAACAAGAAAATAGGAGGAACTCCTCATAACCAAAATTTGCTCCAATATCAAGTCAAAATAAAAGAGTTTGAAATTTTACTTCCTTTACATAGTGCCTCTATGTATAGCGGCTAGAGTACAATAACAATAAAAACGGTATAATGTGAAAACACAATATTGTTAATACATATATGACAGTTGATAATAATAAAAAAAGACAATAACATATCACATTGAATTTAAAATCACATAGAAGATGTGATGGTGTAGGTGTAGTATTGATGGCATTGCTACAATGATGTGTTCCCACTTCCCATGTTAGATCTCATTATCTTTTTGTACTTTTGTATTTTTCCAACATATATCCTATAGATCTATATGCAATAGTATATAAGAAATATTCCAACCAAGGATTGAAGATTCGGTCTGACCACCGTGATCGGATCAGTATGTACCTGTCTATATCGGACAAAACCTATATGTACTAGTGGAACTGGGTGGAGTGGGTGGAGCAGGAGAAGAAGAAGGGAAAAAAGAAGAGGAGAAAGAAGAAGAGGAGGAAGAGAGAAGAAGAAGAAAAGGAAGAAAAAAGGGAAGAAGAAGAGAGGTCATCTACCCTTGTCCACTAGTTGGCGTCCTTCTTCCTCTTCTTATCCTTCTTCTTCCTCTCCTTCCCCTCCTTCCTCTTCTTCTCATTCTTTTCCTTTTTTTCTCCTCCTTCCTCTGTCCACAGTTCCGCCACTGGTTCTTATTTGGACCAATACAGACTGAGAAAATTGATTGACACGGACTGGTTTTCAAAACCCTGAATTTCCAACATCTAAGTTATCAGTATCAGTTTTGTTGCAAAAGTTAATTTTTTGTTTTCTGTAGCATGAATGTACCTTTTCCTCAAACAGCCGCGACTATTTTTCCTTCTTAATTGATTTTCTGTACCAGTGCAATACATTCTGGTACCACTTATGAATTAGATACAAAGTTTGCTAAGATATGAATTATGAGCTGACAATTTTTATACTCAATTCACTTGCTTTTGTATTCTCAATTTTGAACCAGTATCAACTTTTGGAGCTGTTTTGGACATGGTAACGGACAGGTTCTCCTCTAAATAGACTCTGATCAATTTTTTCTAGAAATTTTGTGTACCGCTATAAATTCTATTCTTTATTCTATGATACTGCACTCCAAATGAATCATTTGTCTACTTCTGTGTTCATATCACTCTATCTACTTGTTCTTATTTTAGGGTGAGCACTGCGTGTCTACTTGCTGTTCTCTCACAATTGTACAGGTACTTGCAAATTATACACATATATGCTTATTACACAGTTGCATTACTCATCACTGTAGCTGACTTATTACATTTCTTTTCAGACCAGGCTTGACTTTTTTGGCATTGCTTTCATTGGACATTGGAAGTCATTGGTTGCAAATGTACAGGTAGTGTCTTCTTCTATTCTAGGTCAACTAACTTTAGTTGAAAGTGTATTATTTTTCTTCTGTTTATTTGATTCCAAGAAATAGATGTTTGCAACTGGACCTTTAAAAGTGATGTGCCACATAAAGTTAAGGGGAAATGTTAGTTTAATCTCTTGGTATGGTTGATTCTCACTTTGACCTTGTGTGGTTTAAAATTGTATCATATAACCCACATATAGTAGTACTACCCACTGTTATGATATTACCCTTTTTGCTCTCCTATTATTAAAAACTATCTAAAATTACCTCAAGAGAGTATGTAGGATACAAGGAGGGTCGAATGCTACATGTAGAACTTAAGTTAAATGACGTAACATAGAGATGTAGGATGTAGAAAATCATAACATGAGTGAATTAGCAGATTTGAATCCCTATATCCACTCATATGGTGCTTCATCATATACATTTAGCTAGTTGTATTCTTTGGAAGAAGCATGTACAGTTTGGGCATTTGGGTAGTTTGATATTGTTATGTTTTTACCCTTAAAATTCTCCCCAAACCACCCATCTCTCCCTTTCCATCGAGCTTTTACAGCATCTCCTACTCTTCCATCTTTCTCCTCTCATGCCCTCTTTCTCCACCTATGCTATACACTACTAGCTGTGCCAATTTAATCTTCTCAATACTTTTAGAAAAACATTTGGTGGCTCTTTAGCTATGCAAGTGCTAGCACAACTAGTGGGTATAAAGCCGAAGACCTGAGCAGGTCCAAATACCCCACCCAACCTGACTTGCAAACCTCACCTGAACCAACCTGAATAGCGTCTGAGTTCTGTCTGAGTTCTGTTACTGGTCCAAAACTTTTAAAATCTTAGGTGATATCATAGATAAAACTAAAATCAAATATGAAATTGATCTAGTTAATGTAGCCTTATGTTGGAGAATATGGACGACAAATTAATTGGAACCTATTCTTTACGCTAACATTATAGTGATAGTGTAAATGAGATGGTATGAGAAATACCTAGCAGTTACCTATTAGTAAGGTTTTAAAATTTGTTCTTACCAGTGGTACACTGTACTTAGTACTAGTCTAATGTTAGGCTATTATTGGTCGGTCCCACCTAAAACATATGTCATATGTATAAATTTATGTATATTGTGTACTAGAATAGGGTTAGATTAAATCTATGACAGACTGACAGTAATAAGATGGTACTATTGATGCTAGCATAACATATATCCTTGCCATGAGCACCATTGAGGGAAATATTACTACTCAAACTAATATTTAGCTATTTTATCAATCTCTTTTTTACATATTTCTATTGATCTTTAATTCATTCTTTATGTTTCCCGATACAATTATTCTTGATTGACGCCAAGGTATAAGAGAGGCAGTACGATTGGTTTCTACCAATTCAAGTTCTGATACAGGTATAGATATGTATATATATATATATATAAAATATTTAATATAACCAACTAGTATTGACTGGTACGTATGCCAGCCCTAACCGAATTTTTAGAAACTTGATTGGTGCAAGTATGTTCCGTTGATGCATGACTAATTCTTGTTGAATGTTGGACCATGGGAACATTATTTACCAGTCACTACCACGTAGTGCTCATGGCCACTAATATCACTATACATATCTTCTAGTTTCCCACTATAAACAGATATATGAGACTCAATAAAATGCTATGAACTTCCCTTCTTCCTTATAGTTAATTTTGACTTGTATCTAATCTTCCTTCAAGTACTCTACAGTCTTGGGTTAAGGATAAACAAAATTTTTGTTTGAAGTCTTGTTCTGTACTACTTGGTACATAAGGTTTAAAATTGTTTTATATTGTCTAGTACAGGGTGGTAAATACTAGTCTAATCTAGTACGGATACATGGACCAATACAATACTAGGATATTATATATATATATATATATATATAGATATTGACATGTGGATATACTAGTATGGTCAGTACTGGTTTGTTGATGATACATATCAGTATATACTGGTTTGATTAAATACTTGCATACCTGTATAGACAAGAGTTGTTGTATGTATTGGTCCGGGATGTTCTTTGTATTAGTAAAACTATGTTGTTTATGACCAAGACTAATACATCTATGTGTCGATACACCTAATATATACTAATTTGACATTAGACTGATATACTAAAATAGATCAAGATTAAAAACCATGAACAAAATGTGATTGGTTAAATGTGTCACGGTTGTTTTCACATGCATCGGACTTTTTTATTGCCATGCTTTGCAGTTCATTCTTATCTGGCAAAACTAGCCACAAGGATGTAAAGGACTCAAGTAGTTGGCTTTTCAAATTATACTACGGGAACCGCAAGTTCATGGCTTTCTGCTGTGTAGGGTCGGAGGTATGAGGGTTCATTGACTTTCTCTTGTTAAGTGTAAGTTGAAACTAGGTCTATTGAGTATTGATTATCAACCATATTGCACATTACAGGTTCTTTATATTATCCTCTACCTCCTTGCTAATGGGAAATCTGAAAGCTTGATTGATGTAAGCTCTTATGTTACATGGCCTTTTCATTGTTTTTCTTTTTCTGAATTCTGATATGAAAATTCTTGCATCTTATTCTTTAATTTGGCAGGTTTATTTGAATGCTCTCAAAACAAAGTCACTCATTTCTTTGCTGTTAGTTTTAGTTTCGATTGGATGGGCAATTAAGCAAGTGGTTAATGTGATCCAGGTGATATTTCGTTTCTTTCTTGTTACTTCCATCTATTTTGCTCTTATTACTACCAAAATTGTTGTTTCATTAGAGCCAATTCCTTGAACTAATTTATAAACTTTGATTACTTAAATACTTTCATTGTGCTGCAGTTGTGTACTTGTACAACTGTAGTATGCAAGATGGTCATTGTAAACTCTTTTTTTTTATCAAAGAAAACTTCATTGGTAAATGGAGCGTACAAAATACTAAATTAGCTATGAAAGTCGCGGCTTACAAGTAATACACAACTAAAGAAGCAATTGTCAACTCCAAATTAGTTTGAAGTCATTCTATCAAAATGGGTAACCCAGTTTTCCACTCCATTCCCCTTCCTACGGTGAAGGAGAATTTAAGGTCTATAAAAGATTTGTCATGAGCTTAATTGATACGAATTACATCCAAATAAAATTACTAGGGAAACTAGTTGTGGCAGCTAAACCTCCTTTATGATTCTTTTGAATTAGAGAAGAAGAGGATGAGATAGCTACAGTAACATACTAAGAATAAGTAGACAGAGAGTAAAATTCTAATTACTTGTTGTAAACTAAGTTGTTTAAATATTTAGGGGACTACAAGAATTTTCTTTCATTTGTCATCTTATTCATGTGACTTCATTGACTAATAATGTTTCAACATTATCACTAGCCTATTTTTGACCTCACTAGTTTCCCTACCATTAGTCTTGAAGATCTCCTCACCGCATTGTTTGACCTATCTTGTTGCAACTTGCAACCACATTGCTCCATACTACCTTGTCTCTCAATATCTATCATTGGTTGATATCATCTATATAATTAAGCCTGGTACATTGATATGGCCTGGTGCATCGATACAGACTAAACTGTCCTCGCGGCCAAAGGCTTCCAACCCTCTAGCAATTTCCCAAATATTCAAAAATAACTTTTTTGAGGCACAAGGCTTCCTAAAATATCATATACCTTGGTTTATAAACTCATATATATATATATAATATTTTAGCCAATACATACTAGTACCAATCAGTACCAAATGTTGGTATGTACTGGTCTTAACACTAGACTGGTGCATCAATACATATTGAATTGTAAAACCTTGCCTTGCAACCCTCTAGCATTTTTCCAAATAGTCAAAATAACCTTTTTGAGGCACAAGGCTTCCTAAAACATTATATACCTTTGTTTATAAACTCATATGCTATGAAGTTTGGGCCAACTTAGGATTTCCAAATTAGAGAAATATACAATAATGATATATAATTTCTGACAACTACTTACATCAGGTCCGCTTTAAAATTTCGAAAGTACCTTAGAGAAATCTACACATACATGAAGATGGGAAAATTTGAACAAAAAAAGGACAAAATAGTGATGTTGCAAAAAAAGAGAAAAAGATAAAAAAGCCTAATTGTCTTTGCATTCAGAATAGTTTCAGGTTATCAAGTCAATAGAAAATAACTTTAGCAATAAGTTAACAAGGAAAAAGTCCGCATCAAGCATTTAAATTTTAACCAATTGAATTTTCCCGCAAGCCAAGTTTCTAATATAAAGCTACATGTCATATGTATTCAACATGAGACCATCAAGATTTAAAGCCATTGAATTTCCTTGAGCCATTCAACACCTGAACTAGCTCCAGGTAAGCCAGCTGATTAGATTGAAATTCTAAAGTCAAAATATGTTGGATTATCTTGAGCCATAATGCCATATAGTTAAAACTCAAACTCCTAATAAATTGTTATGGATCCTTTTGAATCATTAGCACTCGCAAACGGACCCACTTGAGTTGTCTGGTTAAAATCAATTTAACATCAAAGTTCATTAAGTCCCTGTTTGGCCATGCGGCAGCCCCGCATCATAGCAAATGTGGCTATTTTATTGTTTGGCTGGACCGCTGAGCTGCTGCACAGTAAAAAAAAGAAGAGTTTTTGCTAGGAAGCAACAGTGTAGCGACAGAGATGCAGGCCCTGCTGGGAGAGGATAGAATGAGTAAAGCGTGGGAGGAGTTACAGTGGTGGGTCCCAAGGGGGAGGGAGAGGCACAGAGAGAAGAGAACTATGGGTCCCACAGGAAAATTAATGATATATGCAACTTTATTTTAAATTTTAATTATAAAATCAAAAATAAGATTGCTATACTACTCAGCAGCAACCAATTGTAGTACAGTCCCAAACACAGCCTTAGCCCCTTTGAGTCTGAGTGTTGGATGACTTAGACGGACCCTTTTTTTTTTGCTTTGATTCTTCTAATTTGATTAGATAACTTAAATGGATCAAGCTGAAATGATAGGGAACTGATCAGACATTGCATGTCTTAACTTTAACATTTGAACTTGAGTTGACCAAACATCTTATGTGGATATGGTTAGAGTATTGACAAGTTAGATGAAACCAGCATGTATTGAACTAGAATTGAGTTTTACTTGAAGTTGAATGCAGCTAATTAAAGTGTTGAATTGCTTAAGAGGATCTAACATGGTTTAAGTGTGTTTGTAATGGATTGTTTGACGATGTTAATTAATTGAGTTATTTTCTACTCTTCTCGTTCTCTCATCTTCTCTCACCTTTTTAATCCCTTTGAAGGTAGGGTTCTCTCCCCTCTCCTTCTTCTTCTCCCTCTACCCCTCTTCTCCTTATCTCCTACATCAATTGGTATTAGAGCTCACCCTTGATTCTACTATTCACAACAAACTCCTATGTTGCCCTACATATCACTTTTACAATTTGACTATCTTTCCCTTCTACATAATGGATAGAGCCTTCTTTTATTACTTTAGTTCGCTCTAGGAGACTAGGACTACCAATTGCTTCATAGGCTGTTGCGTCATTCTATTCTACCATCTATTGCTCCAACAGCTTTGCTTTATGTCACTAAGGTTGCTTTTCATAAAGCCTTTACACCACAACATTCCTAACATTCTCGTGGACAGCGCCTTTCTTGCAACAACAATGCAGTTGTGCTACTGTGAGGGAGGCCAGCAGTCACTTACTTCCTCTAACCTTCCTCTTCGCCTTATGTTGCCACTATGCTTTGATCTTATCATACACTGACAAAGTTTAGAAGACTTTCACCCCTTATCCCCAAGCCATCCACCGCTAACAGTTTTTGCCTCTAGTAGTAAACATTGCCGCTAACATTTTGGATTTGAGTTAGTGATAAACATTGTCTTCACCAAGATTTAAATTTTGAATGGATACATACCTGCTGGTACTGCCAAAACATTATAGAATCATCGAGATATATATATATATATATATATTATTAGTGGAGCGGTACTGACCTTGTATTGTGTACCTACACGTGTGTCTTCGCCTCGGCTCAACATTCTTTGGATTGTATCATGGCTATAGAATCATCGCTATTTCTATTTTCCCCTATGCTCAGCCTTCTCATCATTAATTTTGTCACTGCTACTATAGAATGGAAGGTTGCATCCCTTTGTCATGTTGTTCACCTCTCACTGAGTTTTATTTTGCTGCCCTTGTTGTCGATCCGTGCAAGGTAAATGGTTTCAACTATGGAATTTCAAGTGCTGAACATTAGTTTATAGCTAGGTGCTTGATTATGAGTCACAAGCCTCAGATGTGCTACAGCAACTCATGGTGTCAAAATTGAAAGTGAGAGGTGAGGATGGAGAAAGAACAGAAGACTAAAGCTGTGTATACAAGTAAGGATAGAAAATAGATGGAAATGAGAGAGAAAGGAAAAAAAGAGAAGAAAAGAAAAGAAAGGAAAGGAAAAGTTGAGATTTCATTTTCCCCTTCTCACGGATCATGATTCGAAGGAAAAGTTGGGAATTTTCCTTCGTTCAATTTCCGTTCTCTCCTGGTATACCAAGGAAAACTTGGTTTTCCTTTCCCTTTCATTCCTTTCTCTCCATTTTCTTCCCTTGTATTTAGAGGATAACTCAATTAATTCATATAATTAAAGTTATCCATTACAAACACAAAAGCCCCCTTTTGATAGGCTTATAAACACAATCCTAAATAAATCACTACTACTAATTAAACATATCACTGGCTCATAAGCTCATACCCACTCTTTAATGTCCTAGTAGCAACCTCACTAGCACAACTAATATAATAATTATGCCACATCACCACCTGGGTTATTTTTTGAAGTTCCTTTTTTTTTTCCTTTTCTTTTCTTTCTTATATTCCTTTCCTCCTTTTTTTTGTTTGGTATGGTCCAATCATGCTTTGCCTAAGCATATAGACACAAGCCTTAAAGGGCCTTTACTGATAGGTACAAAGATGGCTAGCTAGGCTTTACTTTTTTCTTCTTTGTCGGCAAGTCAAGGAAATCAAACGAAGGGTTTCCTAACAGAGACTGACAAATACAACCATGGTGAAGATCCCTTGAGGATAGATCAATAACATCAACAAGCAAGATTAGCCCTTTTTCTTCTCGGCTGTACAAGGTAGAGGTTACTAGTGTTGACAAGAGTTGGCTAGCAGTTTATATGCTTAGGCAATGCACTACCAAGACTCAACGACAACCAAAGAGCTCAAGTATGGCTTTCCCCTCGTATTTTCATCTTTAGGTGGGAGCCTAACATGGTGCTTTCGTTGCTCTTGCTTTGCTGTAGCAGGCAAGAGCAATGCTTCTTGACTGCTTTGTCAATGATGAGTAGATTAGTGATGGCGATAGCAACTATAATTTCATTTTCCTTTCTTTTTTACAGTGTAGTTAATGTTGATTGTGGTAATTGGGTTTTTTATAGAATAGTTAATCGTGTAGTAAGAAGACAAAGAGAAGCGACTCCCTTTCTTGGAGGTAGCAATGAGCAAAACACAAGAACCAATCCCTCTTGATAAGTCATGAGAAAGAGCACAAGAGTTAGCTTTCTTCTTGGCATCAAAGTGAGATTTGATTGTTGATGACTTAAGAAGTTGTGAGGGCAACAATTTTTCCATGCCAAAAATTTCAAATTTGACCCAAAGAGAGGCCTTGCATGTTTTGATAGATATTGAATTTGAAGACTTATCATTGTTGAATTTCTTCATGATGCAAAGCTTGATCACATTATTAGTTTAGGCCATTGTTTAAAAAAATGGTCTGTATTGGGCATGGACAGTTTGTATCGGTCCGATCATGGACCTTGCCAATGTATGGTCTACTAGACATATATACTCTCTATATATATATGTATATATTGAAACCAACTAGTACCGTTAGTATCATTTGTCACTACCGCTGGCCCTGATTGTTACATACCGGTCCAACAATGGATCAATTGAGCGGTTTTGACTTATATCTTAAACCTTAGTCTATGCCAATAGTTTCCTAATTGTGGCATGCTACATAGAAGTGGAATAAGCACTTTAATTCCACCTTGAAAGCTTCATGAGTCCATAAATGTTATATAAGGTCTAATGACTTGCTACTATTAACTTAGGCTTGGTTTAACCATTTTAGATTGTATTACCACTATGTCCACAAGTTAATGAGTTCATTAACCCATTGTATTGGGTTATAATGGAATAGTATCAAAGTCCAATTGTTATAGATTTGGTTAGAATTATGATGATGAATGTTAAACTAAATGCTACAAAAAACTAAGTGTCATGCTAGAAATAGAAGGGACACCTCATAAATCCAAAGTATTAACTTCTTAAATCCCTCCGCTTAAGCTACTAAGAATGGTTGAGGCATATTGAATTTGGTCTCATTTGACGCTGACTAGTAACAATTCTATATTTTTAGGACATTAGGAATTTAAGTGGGGAAGAACTTGATATATGATATAGAAGTGAGATGAGCACTTTAGTCCTACACAGAAATATATGAACACATGAATATTTCATTAGAATTAATGAAAACATACTACCATTAATATGTGGAAATGTTGGTGACAGTGCGCGAGAAAATTAGATATTTACTTTGAACAATGGTTGTATCTCTTTGGCTTCACACTTAAGCAGATTCCCCATTCCAAAGGGTATTATAATATTATTGTCATCATTGTTATTATTTGAATATGTCATGTACAACATTTATAGGACGGGAAAAAGACTGAAAATACCTAGTTATAGACCGTTGTTCTATTCATCTTAATTTTGAAACATTAAGAAAAAGCTATTATACCTAGATCAGGACAAGTTGAAAACTGGGTGCAGTTTTGGTAGCTTCTCGACACCTATTTTTCCTAATAGAGTTTTGTTGACATCCTTTAGGCGTCTGCTGTGTCTGTGTTGCTTCACTTGCATAAAAGTGAGTTCTTTCTATAAGCCATGGGGATAGGATGTTTATTATGACAGCAAAGATTTGGAGTGATTTAAGGGAGACAGGGAGTGACTTGAGTGATCAACGGAGAGAAAAAAAGGGAGACTCAGTTTGAGTTTGATTTGGTATGGTTATGACAAATGGTGTTGGATATGGAACAAAAATGGTATGCGATGAGAGCAAATATGTTAAAGATGGAATGAGAATGTGAAATATTTCCTATAGATATTATGTAATTATTTTCCTATTTACTTTCACCATATCATCCAATCAATTGTGTCAATGTAAATTAATTTTTACCTGCACAAAAGAAAGTTTTCCAACCATTATTTTATGATTTGATCGTTGACTCTAGATCTGCGCAAGAGAGTTTTGGAATGAGATATGGAGCTTTCTTTTATTTCTTGATTTCTTTTTTTTTCACTATCTACAAGCATGATCACATTCAATTAAATTTGACTCAATTATCCAATTTTGGTCTAGTCAGAATTAATTTGAATAAGATGGATCAATTGTGACCATATCATGGGGTGTAACTTTTTGTTCCACAAGAATGGGACAATATTCATAATTTCTCTCGCTTTTGTTTTAGCAAACATGGCCACATTCAACTAAATTTGACTCAATTGATTAATTTGATTTGTCAAAATTAATTTCACTTAGATGGGTCATTTTTAACCACAATTAGGGGGGGGGGGGGGGTGCGTAATTTTTTATCGCACGGGCTAGGTTAAGATTCATAATCCCTTTAGTGTCCTTTGTAGTCACCAAAAGTAACCTTCCACTCTCCAATTCGGGACTAGTTATAAGAAAAAAAATAGAAATACTAAGAGTTAACGCATATGGATTGCTGTGAACCAAATGTGATTCCAAAAAATCCAGCTATTTGTTATATCCCTCTCACATACGAATAGCAACAAATATCAAGTAATTAGTTGACACAGAGAGTAGCCAAAGTAAGATAAAGTGAAATTTAAAATCTGACAATTATATCCTGCTACTATTTCCTGTTCTTTCTGTTAAAGAAAAGAGTATTCTATCACATTGAGCTAGAGAAGAAATTAAGAAATCTATAATTCAAGGTCTGATGCCACAGATTCTACCTGGAAGAGCACCTTCTTACTGGGATTTTTGGGTCTGAGGAGATGTAATATCATTCTTTCACGTTGAGAGGTGAAATAGATGCATAACATAGTGTCTCCGTTGGTAACAAGGATTTACATGTCCTGGAAGTTATCTGATAATTCAACCAATTGGCAAGGTTCCAATTGCATGTGCATAATGACATGAATTGTTGAGTTTTTCTTTTTCTCACAGATGTGGCATAGTTAAACACTATTTACATATTTCCTGTTAGGACAGCCTTTGAAACTGACATATAAATCAGTGTACGATCTTTAGTTTCTAGCTTTCGAAGGATATCCTTAGGTTAACAGCGTAATGACCTCAAGTATTACAGGATTCCTGACAAAGTAACATATTCACTTTGTAATAAAAGTTTGCTTTTACTTTTTTTCAGATGAAGTCAGCTGCTGATTCTTGCGTGAACCATGACATAAAAAGAAGCACCTGAGCATGAATTCCAAGGAACAAAACGGCTGCATGTATCAGGAACACAAGCCTTGTCAATCGCCCTTGTGGCAGAAGTTAAGATCAAGTGTACTAGTGTTCAACTGAATGGAAACCAATCAATATTTTTTCAAATTTGAGCGCAACAATAGAGTTTGGAGTGTAGGGCCTTCAAGAACAGTTGGCACAGATTTTTGTAAACTAGAGCTTGAGCAGTTGATGTTTAAAATATGTGCTTTCTGTTAAAAATGTGTTCATCTTCTCATTACGCAACATTGTTGTGTTGATTACGTTGTGACTCATGGACATACGAAAACTATGTTTTTGTTGGCTGGTGGTGCTTGGGGTTTTTTATAGAGTGTTGTTATCTTCAATTCAAGCATAAAGAGTGAATGCACATTTAGCAGTAGATTCGTTTCACTCAAATTTGCAATAGGTTGTTGGTTCGTTATGGAAAGGGATGACTAATTATTGGGAAAAATTTTCTTAGGCGAGGTCTCCGCCTAGGCATGCTCGTCTAGGGCACATTTTTTAAAGCAAAATCTATGATACAAATCACCTCTGCTGAGCATTCCTAAGTGGAGATCGGTGGAGATCGCGCCTAAGAAAATTTCTCAATTATTGATACATAGAAATTTACATTATGTAAAAGGTATTACGGAAAAGGTGTAAACTAAAGCTTACATTGTCCAAAGCCATGAAAGAAGTGGGCCGTCTAAACGGTTCAACCCGAACTGACCCAAAAAAAAAATCCAAATCAAAACCAAACTAAATTTTCTATATATATATATATATATATATATATATATATATATATATATATATATATATATATATATATATATATATATATAAATATAATATTAATATTTTGGTTTTTTTTTATCTGAAAATTTTCAATTGAATCAAAAACCAAACTGAAATATTTTTAATTATCTCAAATCGAACCAAATTTAGCTTGAAACCAAACCAAACCGTATATTTTGATTCAGTTTATTAGGTGAACCAAATTTTAGACAGCCTAGATAGAAAAAATAAAAGATGAAATGAAATAAAAAGAGTAGCACATCGCCTTCTCAAATGTAAATAGTCATGCAGCCCGAGTAGCTGATGAGAGATGGTGAAGATGTGGGATCCAGTTAACTCAATATCTAGCCCAATCATTGATATGCGATAATCTCTGTTGGGTTATAGGTTAAAAAAAATCGAGTTCAACCTCTATTGGCAAACCAAAAAAATAAGCAAACTGCATTCTACATCCTTCTTTTTCGCATTCTACGTCCTTATTGCACCTGACAAATGTTTGAACTTAGATGCCACTTTCTGACGTGCAATCTCCCATCTGAATGTCAACAAAACTTGACCTTAGGTGAGCACCTCAAGAGAGTGGCATCAGCAGACCTCGATAATTGAATAGGTGAATGAAAAGTATGGTTTGCAATTTAAGACTAATGTAGTCAGATCTAGTTGATCAACATTGTACATTTAATAAAATAAGGTTGGTGAACACTTTGAGAATATTTTCTGCAACAGAAGTGAAGTTTATAATCAATCAAATATATGACAAATCATTAGCAATTGTTCAACAACATATATAAGGAACAAATACTTAGTAAAACTGTAGGTATATTTTACAGGATTCCTATGTAGAAGAAATCATAACCACATATCTACACAAATCATGTGTTTTTTATCATTATATTTTAAAAATAGAAATAATATAATTTTTCAATCAAAGGTGAGGATCACCTCATTTTCAAAAAAAAATCTTTCATAAGATTCATCCTTAATAAAAAAATTATCAAGGATCTTTTCATAATATCAAATTTCATTCCTTTCTTTATTGCATTTGAAGATGATAATTGACTATAAAAGCTTCTTCCGAATATGACTCACATGCAAACCAAACTATTGGGCTCTATTTTAAAGATAAATGTCAATTAGAAGTGGCCAGTCTAACTATGCCAGGTGTCAGGCCCCGGTTCAACAGGTTCGGCCCAAGCCCAGATCCAACCGAAACAGGCAGAGGACAGCGGCCCAATCCACGATTTTCCCTTCAAACGCTCGCGCGGAGCTCGCGTGCGACGGAGCCGTGGCAAGCGACGACTGTGTCGTCCCCGCAAGACACGGACGCAGGCGCAATCTTCGACGAGCGACGTGGAAAGGCGGCGGAGCTCTCGGACGCTTCGGACGCGGGCTGGCGAGGCGGAAGACCCGGGCGAAGGTCGCCCGAAGGAAGGAAAGAGGCGGCGGCCCTTTTCCTTTAAGAAGCGTGGAGCTTCATCTTCTGAGGGGGGAGAGACGCCATCTTCCACCATCAGGACCAAAGCTTGAGGAAGCTTCGGACGAGTGTGAGGTGCGAGCGGAGAGTTTGTAACCGGCGGAGGGTTGCCGGTGAGGGAGGGACGGGGGCGCCGACCAGGGGTCGACGGCGATAGGCGTGAGGAGTTTTGTAGCTTTGAGGGAATAAAATCTAAGCTTTCTCCTACCTTCGTTCACCTCTCTGTTTCCGTTCCGTATTCCTTCCTCGGCGCCTGTTTCTCTGGTTCACGGGGCGTTCAGCGGCGTGCTTGGGCGACGATGGTGGTCGTCGGGTGGCGGACGAAGGCGAACGAGGACAGGCGACATCCTTCCCCTTTCGGCGTTCCTCTCCGGCGAAGCTCGCGTGCACGGCGGTGCACGACGACGCAGGCGGCGTCGCGAGCTCGTGAAGACGAAGACGACGTCGTTGTTTGAACGATTCGGGCGTTCGAAACGAGGCAACAACCGGGTCAAAATCGACAACGGCGAAAAACCAATTCGGCGGGCGAATCGCACGGGTGACGTCAGCGATTGGCGGCTGACGCAAGCGAAATCGATTTCGAATTCGATTTCGCATCTGACGTAAGGCGTACGTCAGCACGGGCGATTAATTCGATTCGACGATTCGGCGGTCAACATTAATTTTGACCAGAGGTAAATTGGAATTAGGGTTTCGTTTGGGATTTCTCTAAATTAGGGTTAGGGTTTTCTCCGTGCGATCTTGTATTTTGGGGATAAAAATTCTTCGGGGAGATTAGGGTTTCGATTTTGGGTCGGAAACCCTAGGGCGAGTTGCGTTCCGGTATTCCGCCGGACGGCTCTAGGAAGCGGATAAGCGCTAATTCTAGGCCGATCCGACCGGGGCGTGACACCAGGCATACCATCCTAAGGGGTGTGCCAACTGTAA
The DNA here is from genome assembly GCA_027563935.2 of Costus lasius. Lineage (NCBI taxonomy): Eukaryota > Viridiplantae > Streptophyta > Magnoliopsida > Zingiberales > Costaceae > Costus > Costus lasius. The sequence goes on from CM050452.1 coordinate 71,712,432, forward strand.
TCCCCTTTTCATCCCCAATCTAAAATATTTGTTCAAAATTTTTCAAAACATAATTAAACCAGTTTTTTAGTTCGATTAACTACCCGTTTACCACCTGTTAATAGAGTTGAACTCAATGTAAATTAGGAGGAGAAGAATTTTATGCCATGGCACTCTAAAAAGAATAGGCAAAATGCTCCTCTAATAGTCTCATATTGGTATATGACCATATTATACAATTATGAGGTGAAAGATTACTCCACCAAGTAGTTGTTCAATTTGAATGGACTCTCCTCCATCAATATAATATCATAGTGAGTACATGCTTTTCATCGATGAGCTATAAGAAGCTAAAATAGAGGCTAAGATGGATGCAACAAAGTATGTTATAGGGCTTTGGAAGTGGTTATATAAGAAGGGCTTACAAAAAAAAAACTTTTTCTCTAAGCTGACGCAAGAAAAAAAATTATTTGGTTGAAACTCACGTGAGGGGAGAAGAGGCTTGAAATAAAATCCTACAAGAAAAAGAAGTACACCGGTAAGATATTTTTTTTCTTCTTCTCTCTTCATCTTCTTTCTATGCAGAGGGTGCTCCTATAAAAAAAAATCACTTTTCAGAATGTTAAGGACTATTGTAAAAGATTTAACTCAATCTTGGTGAAAAAAATATTAAGATTTGGTTCCTCTCCAAAAACTCTCCATTGTTGTGAAGAGTTAAATCAAACGTTTGCTATTGCTTTAAATATTATGCAACCGTGCAGGTTCATCAAAAGTTGCACGATTTTCAAAACAATATCAATGATTAAAATTAAGCCTTGCTTAACTTTCCTAGGCTGGGACCCGCCTAGGAAATTTTTTCCTCTCACCTGCTCTGGTTAATTCCTTATTAAAGTCTCCTGTAGAAAAAAATTAGCAATTCAATCTCGGTCGAGAAACCTCAAGATTTGGTTCCCCTCATCGTCTCTTGTTAATCACTTGCTAAGGACTTTATAAAAGATTATCACGTTAGCAGAAATCACGCATCAAGTATATGCTGAATCACATATCAAATTTCTGCTGGGAAATATGCGCAAAGAAAAAAAATAGCTGCTGTTTGAACACAAAATAATCTCGGCTGGGAATTTCACAAGAAACAAAAACAAAACTGCTGCTGTTTGAATAGTCTCGGAGCAAACGTAATCTAATTCCGATTGAGGGTAAAAGGGTGAAAGACAGAAGATGTTTAAACAGAATTTTAATCTCAGCGAGGGTAAAAAAAAAATCCTTACTATGGATGCTATTCAGAATCAAAACATAAAGAATTTCTCCAGTAAATTCTCATTGAGAACTGAGAAAGAATATGGGTCTGAAATTCCAGTTTGTTTGGCACTTCCAATATAACGAAACCCTCCCATCTCTACCGTAAAATCTAGAGGATGAAATTCCAGAGTAAAAAAAACTTCTGCCAAGGTTCATATGACAAAATCCTTCTTTCTGGTTGCAAAAAAAAAGGGTTGGCAAAAAAAAACTGGAAGCTTCAAAGATAGATGTGTAAGAGCTGCGGTTCAATTCTGTAAGAAATTTATTATCAGAAGAATTTCGACGCTAGAACAGAATTTCGTAAAAGAAGGCTATTGCAACGAAAAATTCAATGCCAGGAAAGTGACTGTAATACCTTTTTAGTCTCGGACAAGGATTCCCTTTAAGAAGATTGAGAAAATCTTATTAGCTGGGATAAAATCGTAAAGATTGAATACATAAAAAATATATGATTGCTGTAAAAGTTATCTATCCAGTGTTAATTACCAAGTTAATGTTGCCAAGCAGCAGAAGCAAGTAGAAAATCCCACTAGCCTGAACATAACCCTATAAATCTTATTACCTAGAATTTGGATTCAGAATTAAAACCTAGAGAATTTCTTCTTCATCAGATTCTGGTAGCAGCAAACAATTCGAAGATTTAACGATCGATTAAGAACAAAAGATTGCCGCGTGCAAGATGCTCAGAAAACAAATAATGTAAAAAAGAGCAGAGGTATACCTTTTCCTTGAACGTAAAAAAAAATCTGCAGGCTGTTATGAAGATAAGTGTTTTGGAGGAGTGGCTAAGATAAAGTTTAGAGAAGGATGCGGATGAAATTAGGTTTCGAAAAAAAAGTGTCATAATTCGCACCAGATGAATTTGGGTTTAGAAGTTTAAATGCCTGATAATGGCTACCGATCTGGTCCAAGCCCAGTTTCAAACCTTAATTGAAAGTTGATACTGTCGCAACCCCATCACCGGAGCAGAAATTCCTCCTTATCGCCGGGACTATCGCCGACTGAATCCTTCTTCGCATACATAAGAAGCCGCTATCGAGCTTGTTCTGCAGCCAGATCTGCTCGCCGTTGGATTCGTCACAGAGAGAATGAGCTGACATTGTCGCCGAGCTGGAGTAACCAGAGCTCCTTCTTCGCGGGATTTGAGGCGAAACCAAAATCTGCTGTCGAGCCCGTTGCCGAGCTGCCATCGCCCAAGGCTGAAAAGTCTGCCGCTGAGACTGCCGCCGCCGAGCCTGGCTGAAGTCTCCTGCCGCGGGAACAAGCGGTCGTTCCCTACTTGGTCGCAAGAAAAAATCGCCGTCGGGGCTCCTCTTCTGCACAGGATCATCCGCCAAGTCTGCCGTCGAGAACTGTCATTGGATCAGCTTGCCGCCGAACCCATCACGAACCTTGATGCCGTTGCCGGGTGAGAGCTTGCTAGTCAAAACCTCCTGCAGCCGGATCTGCTCGCCGTCAATGAAGCTCAGTCGTCGCCGCCACCAAGCAAGAATCGTTAGGGCTCCTTTCTCGCCTTAATTTAGGGCAAAATCCAAATGATGCGCCGCCGAGTTTTGCTGAAGCCTGCCGCTGAGACTGCCGCCGCCGATTCCATTCGCGCCAGACCTATAGCATCGTACGCAGAGGTCTGCTGCCGAGAAAGCCAATACCACTGAGCTTGCTACGCAGAAATGGAATTTGCTGATGGAGACCCGCCGGCCCAAAACTCCCATATCGTCTCCAGCGCGTTCTGCTCTCCCGGACGCAAGCAGGGACTTCAATATTCACTGTCGGAAGCTTCGTCAACGGATGGAGGAAAGCCCAAGATACAGAACATTCGCCGAGAAAAGCAAATCTGAAATTGGGAAAGTCACGCATGCTTGAAAAATCAAGCGTAATTAAAATCTAAGACTTAAACTTTTAATAGGTTACGGTGGCAAGTCAAAATTGGTCCATGCTCTTTTAATTAACCTTTAATTTTTTTAATTAACCTTTAATCCAAATAACAATAAATTACGGTAGCCTCCTCGATCACTTTTGATATCGTCCAATAAGGCTTAAGCTTATGACATTCACTCGACGTTCACCAAAATTAGAATGTCTGGCTCATTGGTCTACTCACTTAAATTTTAAATGTTTGGCCCTATGACTCATTCATTTAACTTATTTATCAATTCTGAATGTTTGGCTTCATAGCCCATTTTACAAATTTTGAACGCTTGACCTACTATCCATTCACTCAAAATCGAGCATCTAGCCCTACGACTCGTTTATTCAAATTTTGAATGTTTGGCCTCACGGTTTGTTCACCACTCACTCAAATTTTGAACGCTTCGCCCAATGGCCTGTTCACTAACTCCAATCAAATTTTGAACGTTTAGCCCTCTACAAGATCATTCATCAAAATTCAAACATTTGGTACATCGATCCGTTCATCAAATTCTGAATGTTTGACCTTACGACCCGTTCACTCAAATTCAAACGTCTAGCCTTATTGTCCGTTCATTCAAATTTTAAACATTTGACCACACGGCTCATTCTCTATTCACTCAAATTTTAAACGTTTGGCCCAACGGGCCCATTCACCAACTCCAACCAAATTTCGAATGTTTGGCCTCATGGCTCATTCATCAACTTCAAATGTTTGGCCCAACGGCCTATTCTCCCAAAATTCCGAATGCTTGGCCTCCTGCTCGTTCACCAAATTTTGAACGCTTGGCCCACTGGCCCATTTAACCAAATTTTGAACGTCTGGGCTCATGGTTTGTTTACCAAAATTTGAACATTTGGGCCAACGATCTATTCACTAAATTTTGAATATTTTGCCCAATGGCTCATTCTCCCAAAATTTAAACGTTTGGCCCCACGACCCACTCGCTCAATCCATTTACTCACTTTGAATGCTTGGCCGAACAACTCATTCACTCAAAATTATAAACGCTTGGCCCATCGGCCTGTTCACCCAAACCTTGAATGTTTAGCCTAATGGTTCGTTCACCCATATCATTCACTCAATTTGTTTACTTAATTCGAACATAGACATGGACATTAAATATTTGAGGTGTGATGTTAATAACGTTGTTTGGGAGGTGCATATGTCAATACTAAGTATTGGAGCGTAGTTCCTCAACGTTATTACAACATAACTTAGATTTATCTCTGTAACCTATATCAAATGAATATCAACCATGAGGAGTACTCTTATATCAAATTATAAACCGTGTCATAGCACGAAGTTATAAATCACATTATTCTTTCAAATCATTTTGTCTCCACTTTGTTATATGTTTATAAATCTTTTAATCAAAGGTACCATAAGCTATTCAGGAGTAATTAATAATAAATGCTTATGTTGAAAGCTAGAACATACTAAAACAAAAAAAATTATAATTTATAAAATAAATTTGAAAAAGTCGCACTATTTTTCAAATTAATTGAAACTAAACCAAAAATTACCTACACAAATTTGAAAATATTTTTCCAAAGTGATCCAAAAATTTTAAAATCATTAAAAGTGATCAAATGATAAACGTCTATGCAAAAGACAAATATTCTCGGATTTTAAATTGCTTACAGCCATTTATAGGAAATAAATGGTAAAAAAGTTCAAATTGTAATTCATGTTCATCTAGGTTGCGCTAGGTTGTCGCTATGCATCTTGTCGAGACTAGCCCCCGTGCTTAAGAAAGCTCAACCCATGGCGTGTCAGGCTGGTGACGGCTTGATGGTAGGTTGCAATTTGATTCCTCATCATTACATTGAACACTATTATCTTAGATGGAATTGAATTGGAAAAGAAGAAAAGTTCTCATAATCAATTCGACGAAATGTATATAAACTCGAAATCATTCCAATGTCGGTGAAGCACAAAAGCTTAACTAAACCCAAAATTCTTCCAGGTGACCCTTCAGATTCGTGGACTTCACTCTTGATTTGGTACCAGGAATTCAGCTCCCTGTTAGCGGAGAGAAGCTCCAGTTCACCAAGCAGAAAAGCTTCTGCGAGTTATATCTCACATATCTGCAGCTTATATGTGCAGACAATCTTATTCTAAGAAACTTGGTACGACGTATCATCAAGGTTGCAGATTGAACCTTAAAATGCTTTGGAAGTTTTTATGAAGTCTGTGACTCTGTAAGTTCACTTACGTGCAAATCGACTGTTGAGAGTACAAACCATTAACTGCGTTTGTGATCTGCTGTTTGCTTCTTCTTCTCTTCGAGACCATAGTAAATCCTTCAGTATCCTTATTTTTATTTTTCTCTGTTGGCTTCAATAATTCATGATCATGGGCTTGAGAACCATAACCTTCACTAGCTACCTCACTGTTGTTCCCTGCATTAGATCTACTGTGGTTTGGTGAGACAACAGTACTGCTTTGAGCTTCATCTGGCCAACTGAAACTATCCCTCACGGACCTAACAATGAAGCCAAGTAGGATTTGTCTTGCAAGCTCAGTCCTCTGCAAGCTTTGTAAACTATCTTTGCCTTTACTAACTTTGCTTTTTCCTTCATCAGAAACTTGTTCAACCTCTGGTTTCTCTTGTCCAGAAATTACAGTGGTTTTGCCATCTGCAGTCTTGGCCGGTTCTGGGTGTAAGTTGTGTTCAGTTACAGGAGTTTGTGCTTCTGAGCTACTATCAGAATGATCCTGTTGTTCCCAAGTTTTGGCAGGCACAAACTCAGCTGCATGAGGATTCATGATGCTATTAGTAGGGCTACTTCTGCTCGCAAATGCCTTCTGGGAGTTGGCAGATAAATGTTTCCTGCGGAAAGAATGACCAGTTCTGTAGTACAATGTTGATCTTGGACCACATGGTACTCTAGAATTAATGGATTGTGTTGAGGGAACCTCCAATGGTTGAGGTATTGTTTGATGAGGAACTCTTATGTCATATAATCCTCTTGTACCAATTGAGTTGTATGGATGAGACATAGACAACAATGATCCTGGATTGAAGGGAGGAGCTGAAGCTGATAGTTTGCTTCCACTAGTTCTGGCAATCTTAGATGTTAGATCCTGTATTATATTAGTATCCTTTTTCTCAATTAAATTTGATGTGTCCAAGTCACTGGAATTGGCTTCCTTGTCGCTATCATTACTTGATGTTTCTGCATGTGAAGTGTAATCTTGTTTCTTGACCTCCTCTGACCTCTCTAGAGGACTGGGTGTTTCCTCTGAATCATCAGTCTCCTTTTTTTCTTCTTCTCTGTCCAGTGTTGTCTTCAAAATTGTTCCAGGAGGTGAGATTGCTACTTCTTTGTAAGATATCAACTTTGAAGCAACCATGGCAAGCCTACCAGAGCCTGAGGCTTTTGCAATTTGTTCTGTTGTAATATCTGTGTCAGGGCTCTTGACATGTAGTTTACTTGCATCTTCTCTACTGTTCATATTTCCAGTTGTTCTAGCTTTCCCCATAAAAGAAGATTCAGGAGGAGAAATTCTGAGCGCTAGTTTTGGTGCTTGTGGTAAGCTTCTCTTGGAACAAGTACTTGGAGAACTTGATTGCGGTGAGTTGATTACTTTGATTTTAAAGCTATCTAGCTTTGTTGGGCGTGAATTTCTTCTTGAGTGTCCAGAACGACCTTTTGAGGTTGCGTCTTGCCAACCTTCATCACAAGATTCAATAGGAGATACCACATCATCTTGTGTGATCTCACCAAGGACTCGACCATTGTGTTCTTTTGGTTCCCCTGAAGGGTTTTCATCAAATTCTTTCACCTGATTCAGTTCTTTGATAGTATCAATTCTTGATAATTGTTCATCATCCTGAGCCGCTTTTACGTCTATAGTGGATTGCTCACGACTAGATCTACTGCTCTGCATTACATTATTTGAAACAAGGTAATGCGATCAACCATAGAGAATCGCTAAAAGATATAGACTTACAGTATATAGAAACCAAAGAAATAAAATTTTTTGGAAAGATCAATGGTTAGATTCACGTTCAAGGAAAAAACCAAGAAATAACTGAAAGTAACCTCTTTTGGTAGATTATGTTGTCAATTTCATGCCTTTGGGTATTAGGTAAAACATTTTCTTTGGAATAGTATAGCACCATGTATATTAGGCTTGATTGCACAGTGATACCTAAAATGTGGACTAACATGTGTCATGCTTCTAAGCACTACAAAATAGTTATTATCATGCACATAAAGTTTTCCTCAAGTTCTTGAAACATAAAAAATACAGGACGAATCATTTGAAGGAAAATTTAGTTTCATTCAATCAGATAATTATTATCTCAGTTGGAACTCAGAAGTAGAACAAACGACATCCTTAACATAGGATCTCTAAGAATGATGCATCAAATGACAATCTATTATTTGAAATCTGAGTGAATCAAGTTAAACAAACTGTGACATCTCTGAATATTTTTACCAAATTCGGCAATTACTCATATTGCATGGTTACTTGAGCAAGGACTCATATATCTAGTTTTAACTTCTTCAAACGCAATACAAGCATAGTGGCGGAAATACTTACCCTTGAATGCCGTGGCTTTCTCCTACTTTCTCTTTCTTTTGAATCTTGATCAGGGTTTATGTAGTCAAGGAGATCTGAAACGCTGTGAGATCAATGTTTTCAATATCTTGAACATCAATCTATATGAGAAAAAAAGAATGCATGAACTATGAACAGTATCATTGTTTTACCTCAGATGACCTTTGCTGGCAATTGATGCATCAGGCTTGGGAATACCTCTACGAGCAGCTTCTTGTTGTTCCAAAGCTTTTGATTCAAAATATTCAAGCCAAGAAGCAGCATCCTGCATTATACAATAATGGTGACTTCCTGATTTTGATCGAATGTGACTAGAAAATTAAGTAGGGTATAACCTGAGTGCGAAGATCCTCTGATCCAAGTTTGGCTTGAAGTATTTGCAATGTGGTTTGTTCATGTTGCACACTGAGTGTATAGGCTTCCATCATCGAGAGAGCTATTGCAATAGCATGGTAGCTAGCAGCAGTCTGTAAATGTAATCAATAGGTAGCATTATGGTTTTGTTTCCACTATACAACTGCTAGGAGGTTTGTTCTACAATCGCAAGTGCTATTAGAATTCGCTCAAAAAATAATGTTAGTAGAATCACTATAGGATTTCAATGATATTAGTTCATTTGGCAGGTCCAATAGACACAAATGCAAAAAATAAAAAAAAAATCAAATATTGACAAATCAACCAACAATCGGTGCACTGCTATATTACTATCAGATGCCTGACTGAATTATTTTTTTATTTTGCAGTTTAATCAGTCAAGAGAGAGAGAGAGAGAGAGAGAGAAAGAGAGAGAGAGAGAGGACAGAGAGAAAGACCTGTATATGATCAGGTCCTAGTAACCTTTTATTGCATTTGAGAGCCTCATGAAGGTATCTAAGTGCAAGATGGACATTTCCCATGCCCTCTTCCATCATTGCAACATTTATATAGGTTGCAGCAGAATTTGGATGTGAAAGGCCGCTTGAGAAGTGTAGAAGATATAACGCACGATTGACATACCTGCACATACACTTGTCAGACACGGAACACAATTTCAAGCATTTAGTTCGGGAAAAATAAAGGTAGGTATTATATAAGAAATTAATAAAATTTCAGATCGTATGTTAGTTATTTCCAAAGAACTTTGCCTGTTGGATTTTACCTAAGTTCCCACCATGTAAATTTGTAAAAGATGATTTCTGCTTTGACAACTGCCTTAAAGGTATTGATTTTTTGTTGCCCGTACTAAATTATACCAAAATACAGGTGAAATGGTCATGTTATAGCCACTAGCTGTAATCATCTCGAAGGGAAACTTTTATCTATATATGAATGATTGTCACAGATTCGAATGTTGTAGATAGAATCAAGGAATTGAAAAGAATGGGATATTCCTTGATTGATCGCATTAAGGCATCTCTTTTTTTATTACTTACATTCAAAAGTAACTTTTAAAGAATTACATTTGAGATAGAATCAATGAATATTTATGCGCAGTGCTGCTTAATGGCTCTCAGTCCCCCAGTACCCCATAATGCCTTCCGTCAAATTAATTATTTTTTACTTGGCTATTTTCTCCAAGTGTTAATACACAGCAAGAACAATAGACAAACTGAAGCTAGATTTAATTGATCAGGTTTAGTAGTAGAGAAATTTTTGTACCCAGCATTTATTGCTTTGTTAATTATTTACAAATGTTTGATTATGATATGGAACTTACTTCAAAGCCAATTCAATATGTTGGAGGCGATAGTAGAAAACAGAAAGATCGCCATAACTTTTCATGGTATCGGGATGATCAAGCCCAAGCTCTCTCTCATTAATGTCTAGAGCCTTCTGCTGATATATAGTTGCCTATGCAGAAAAGTATACTGTTAGAATAAAGCGTACATAAATAAATACGCCTAAGGCTAAGAAATCTTTAAACTTATAAAGTAAAACATATTCTTCGTAAGACATAATTATCACGAACCAGGATTCTAACAGAGTAATTAGTATTGACATAATAGAACTACATGGTTCAATCAAGTATCCGAACTCCAAGGAAAAATCATTATTGATGGTGCGACACCATAGATATTGGTGGATAAAACTTCCATTTATTTGTTGAATAGATAAATTGGCTGAAAACCCGTAGCTATACTTAAAAAGTAAAACACTAGGAAAAGCCCATAGTGACTAAATAATCCAAATATTATGGTAAGCATCGACCGACGGAAAGTAAATGACAAGCAATATCTTGCAGAAATGAGTTCCAGTTACTAGTATCTTTAGTTAGTTTTGAATACATCAACAGTGTCGCCATCAATTACGCATCTTATTACAAAAAAATTCCAAACTGCTAATACCTGATTAAAATCTCCTGTATGGTATAGAACTACTGCAAGAAGACTGTAGGCGTTGGCAGTCAATCGATGGTATGGACCACAAACTGCTATCATTTTTGCCAGTGCCTTCACAAGCAAAATGAAATACTTAGTGGTCTGATCCCAATAATATGTAACCGTTCTACAGGTGTTATAGCCCTATGTGCACTGCATTAATAGGAAAGGAATTTACACCTTCGTGCCAAAGCTAACAGCATCATCGAGCTTTCCTTTATCCAAAGCTGCTTTGGATGATTCTAATAAATTCCGACCATCAGCAGAAGATAAGACCACATGCTACAAGAAAAACATTGAATACCTCGGTGATTCATATTAAAAAAATCTAAGACAATGCTGAAGCATCTTGCATCAAAAACTTTCATGACCTACTTTGCACATAGGAATGATGCTAATAATATCACATTTCTCAAACGGGTTTGGTGAATCCATGTCATAGTTTCTAGCAACCAACTCCAATCCAACCTATTCAGAAAGTTTTGATCCAAAGGTTACAATTTAACAAAAAAACGTAGAAATCCAATGAATGTGAAAATTTGAGTACCTTTTGGCACAAGCCTCGGAGAATCACAAACTTACGTAAGTGATTAAATTCATCCCTTATCCTCCAGCCAAATCTTTTCAAAAGGAAGGTCTCTACCCACTTCAATTTCAGGTTATGTTCACTAGTCGTGTTCTCATAAGCTTCCTTTTTTGGTGTGCCCAACAAGATATTCAAAGTTTCAGCAATTGCTGCAGGTAAATCTGACAAATTATCTACACTAGCAATAACTGCCCTAACTATGTACTTGAAAGATCGAGTAACCATCTCATGGATGCAAATTGATTGTATATGTGGTAGCTTGTCTGCAAGTTCAACCTGTTAATTTCAATGAAAGGATGATGTTAACTGGATTATATTTTTGCATAGAACGAATAGGAATAGTGGAAAGTTTTGATATATTCAATTCTCACCACTTGTCCTAAGGAACACATCTTCAGTCCCCTAATGTGCATGAAATCAGTAAGAGTTCTTCCATCGACTGGGGACAGCTCAAGTGATGAGAAATCAGCAACCTGCATAAATAATAAAGGCAAGTGAATCATAGAATAATTGTAGTTCAAACAAATTATATCATTTACCGGAGCCTTTTACTATAGAAATTACCAGCTTTGGAAGTGCAATATCATCATAGAATTTGTGAGCCATCTGGGTAAGGTCTTCAATTGGCTGTTTTGTGATGGGTAAAGAAACAAAATGAGGGATGCAATAATTTGCAGCAGTGAAGAAAAGCAATGAATTTCAACAACTTAGTACATAATTTTTAACTTCATATATATGAGTATGAAACATACTTTTTCATGAAGTCCGGTTTCTGAATGTTTCAAATGGTTGAAGCCTTGGTCCGATATACATTTCCTTAATTCTTCCACCTTGTCCAATTCAGTCTGTTTTAGGTCATTTGGCTCTTCTGCTTCTCTGGCAAATTTGTTACCAGAGTCCATCTTCTTTTTAATCTTCTTTAACTGTTCAAACTGCTTCCCGAGTCCTCTAACAATTGGTTCATCTGAATTGTCTTTCATATTTTCCTTTGGGTCCATATTTGCTGAAGTAACCTTTTGCTGCAACTGCTGTAACCAACAAGCGCCAAGCTCCCATCTGATTGACCTCTCCTTAGAGAGAGATAATGCTTCTAACTTTGTTAAGCTATCACTAAGTACTCTTAGTACTAATGACTTTGCTGAATTCGTATCATTTGAATTGGGAGATAATTGACACCCTAGTTTTCCTGATTTCGACAATTTGGGTAGCAAAACCCTCAAGCTGCGCCAAATTAATTTTGAAATCTCAAAACATAGTAATTGAAGATATAGAATTGTAGTGATTTGAGGGAAAACTTTTTGAAGAGCTAAGAAACAGATACATGCGATCGTGCAGAAATTTTCACTGAATTACGAAAGAGAAGGAACAAAAAATCCAAAAGATCACGAGGAATCTAAAGATGAAGTAGGAGCCAAATAAGCACAAAGATTCTTACTAATATTGATTATTTGTCCCATATTTGGACTTTTAAGCCATTGATATCCAGTGTGCAGGCTCAAATCCTAAAGCTACAGGAAGAATTTTGCACTTGAACCAAAGTTCAGAATTGTGATACCTGTTAATATTCAAAGCATTGGAACCTCCTTCTGGCTGGTCTTTTACAACAATGCTCTCTATTGCATGATTACTTTCTTTAAAATCTTTCGCGTGAGGCAAAACTCTCACCGTAGCAGTATATCCGCAATGTTTAACTATAACAACTCCTAAAGTCTCAGTGTCCTACAAAGCAGCCATTTCATCTCAGCGATTATACCATAAGAGATGTAAATGCATAGGAAGTGAAGCGCATACCTTTACAGCCACACTTTCATCTGCTGTCAATCCTTTAAGAAGATTCCTTGTGGAAACCTCTTTAGTGCAAAGATCAAGCAATTGACTCCCATCAACTTTCTCCTCTGACTTCATACTTGCATCATTCCAATCCCGTTTCACTACGATACTCAAATCTCCGATTTGCTCTTCATGAAGGTTTAAGCCTTGCATGGTAGACGGTTGCATACAAGATTCCATGAGACATCGAATTGTTGACGCTGCTTTAAAAATTGCCGTGTCAACAAATAGAGCGTGCAATAAAAATGCCTTCCTATCACGGATTAACCTTTCCTCTTCAGATTGACATGGAATCTTTGTCAATGTTGAGAAATCTGTTGCCCATGGTCTAAGAACGTTCTTATCATCTCTTCCGTGACCACCTCCATTCCCTCCCCATTTCTCATCCTCAACAGGCAGAGAAGGACTCGTCGTGGAAGAGTCCACAAAAATAGGAGGCACGAGCCATGTATTTGCACGGAGGCCGTATGGGAGATTACCAAACTGAAATTTGAAAAAGATAAATCGTTAGAAGGGAACTTCCACGAGCACACTACGGACTTCCTATTTTCTGAAACCAACATAAACTACATTTGAAATCCATACCTTGTTATGCTCCACAAAAGCTTTCATCAAAGCATCATATGCCTGCAATTAATGAGAAACTGTTGGTTGCATTTATTTACTCGAAGAAGCAAAATGTTTCCGACATGTTAGGAAATTTCAAAAGAACAATAATTTTCTTGAACACTCGGCAGTAAAGGTACAGAATTTGTATGGAGAACTTAAAAATGGAAAGGAATATTCGATGAAAAAGCCTTTTTTTTGGAAAAAGCTTTTTTTAAAACGAAAAAGCCCTTTTTTAGACGAAAAAGCTTAAAAATCGAATGAATACACCACACCGAGTTACCTACGTTTGCAAATGCACTACTGAGCTGCCGCAATAAATCCACCAGGGAGTGACGTAACATGGAATGCTTTCCACTAGCATAAAACCCCTTGACCGATGCCACCAAATTTATTAGCTTTCCGTTACAAACTTTAACCTGCAGCACCCCACAACAATTTGTAAGATATTGAATGCGATTTCAATCTCATTAACTACAGAAGGCTCAAAGAATCACCTCTAGTTCGAAGAAGTCGCCTTCCCTTCTCTCCCTTGCAACTTCGCCTTCCCGTCTCCTTATAACTGCGAAGTAAGAGAAGAGGAAATCAAAACAAAATTAGAACCCTCTTCCCTTTCGAAAATAAATTCTCCAAGCAAATGGGAAAGTGTAACAAGGATGATTACAGATAATTGGAGAGGTGAGGTGGGAGAATGAGAAGCAATCATAGAAGTCGGCGAGCTTGGGAAGTGGGTGGATCGCCGCCATGTCGAACTTGTCGGAGATGGCAGGAATGGGAGCTTCCGGGGCCGACTCCGATTTGGCACTAATTGGGCAGGAAGAACTGTTCTGCTGCTGCTGCTGTTGCTTCTGCTTTGCGAATGCCGTGGTGCACGCTACGATATCCAACAGCCTGCGCACGTGGGCAACGGCCTGCTCCTCTGTCGCGTACTCCTCTGCACGTGTGGATAAACTGTAAATGATCCTGCCTTTTTACATCTATGACCTTGCAAAGTTTGATAACAGTGAATCAATCCCTTAAACTTTGTTCAGTCCTCCAAATATTAGAAAAAAAATCTTAAGCCGATCCCACCATTCAACCGCATTGAGATCTGTGCATGCACGGATCCTCATATAAATTAATGGTGAGATCAGGTACCCGCTCACTTAGGATTTTTATTCCAAATATTACCACTCTTCCTCTTTTTAATCTGAAGGGAAATAAAAATTACTCAAGGGCTAAATGCAAAATTTTGGATGTTGCAAAAATATATGGAAGTTTAACTTAAAACATTCTAATATTGATTTTAACAATTTGGTATTAGTTCGGCGATAAATATTAATCCTGAGGCATTTGAGAAGCAATTTAAAACTTTTAAAAGATATTGTTTAAAAGAGGGATTCCCTACTACTATTTCTATCCCCGGACAAGGTTAATTTCGTAGCAAACTTAGAATGCGAATACAAGGTTAGAAGACGAAAAAAGTTATGAAAGACTGAACTAGTGCCCGTCCATTTGCCTTTTACACGTTTTCATGTGTTCGGATTCTACTACCAATCAAAATTTTATCACGATTAAACTAGAAGCGCAGTAGAGACTTTTGAGCACTCTGGTGGTCCACTCTCCGATTAAACAAATAAACCAAACATATTTTCTTCAAATCATTTAATTCGCTTAAGTCTTATGCCTATATTGTATAGTTTTGACATCAACAGCAACAAATTACGTATTGTACTATATAATTCAATTTATTATGTGATATTCTTTTTATTTAACTTTTTTAAGATATGAAGAACCTAAGTTAGTTATTACTATCCTAGTGAAAGATAGCCAAAGGGAAGTTTGGACAAATTATTAATATTGGTTATAATTTTTTTTTTTCATTCACATAATATTGGTTATAAATCATCAGTGTATGAAAATCATAAGGAATCATTTTACCAATATTTGGTAATGTTCTGTCAAATAATATGAAAATCCGTTTCTAGAATTTTTGTTCATGCAAACTGTTTAATAAATATGCAAATAGTATATTAATATAAAAAAATTAGTTTAAAAAATAAAAATTACTTTAAAATTAAGACAGCATAGATGTCAAGCATATAAATTCGAAAATATAAATAAATTAAACAGTCTTCCTGTGCCTGCCACGTTCAACGTCCCGACTTAAAGATCACTAATAAATAATGACAATAATGTGCTATACAATTGTCGAAAGTAATGGAGCCCCATTCTAAATTTTGGGTTGACGATGAACCCAAAGTGGGCCAATGTGCGGTCTGACGGATCAGACCATGTTCCACACCACCGTGTGATTAATGAGTGGAAACATGGTTGAATGGCGGCATTAACTAGACAGAAAGGCATTTGCCAGACAAGGACAAGCACCCGACAGGTGTACGTTGGAGCCAACGCCGTGGGATTTTGTTCCACGAGGCTCTCGCGCATCTTGCACGACCTGGTCAAGGCTGACCGTCGTGTGAACGGTGTTGCGCGTCCCACTTTGTTGGAGCCCCAAAAGTTATTCCTACTAGAGTAAAGTGGTGGGGCCGGTGGGACACGCGTGTCTACAGTGAGTGGGCAGGTGTGGGTATACCTTCTTAGGGAGTGGATGTAGCCATGTGAGCAGGTATATCTACACGCAATACATGCAAGTGGGCTGGACCAACGTGAAAGTCATTAGGCACGATAATTTCAGCAATGACTCCTCATTTTGTAAAATGAATATTTTACTAAAGTGCCATTTTCAAAAGTCAATCGACGCTTGTGTCAATATCAGTCAGGCAATTTTAATTTCTAGCCAAAGATGCTGCCAATACCTGTGTCACTGGAATATCCCATCGAATTGGCTCTTTAGGCAAACAAGATCCCCTATTGGGTCATAGATTGTCTACCATGAGAAGCGACTGAGCTGCATGACATTTTTGGAATATTGGATGGAACAAAAGTTGAGACGTTGAATTGGCGACCAAAAGAAAAGTAATGGAGTCGCCAATTTGGTGGTATAATATAGATTAAGCGTTGTTGCATCCATTGTTGCTTCCTGGTTTAATATTGTGGTACCAGGGAATCAAACTTTGAAAACTTAAACAAGAGGGGAAATTTCTTTGGGCTGTAATCTTTAATAACTCTAGGTTGGTGTGATAAACTGTGTCTAACAATGATATGTACTAGAAATACAATAGGGGCCTCTGTCGAAGTGGTTTGTCCACTTCTGCAGCGCCGTAGCATTCATTTCACTAATAAAAGAAAAAAAAAGTGTCGTAGCATTCAAGTTTAATGCATCCAATAGGCTTTGAAAAGGATTATAGGAACAAATAGAACACGAACATGCTATAATGCGATTATCTAATGCTTGGGGATATATATAAAACTAAATTAAACATAACTTTATGAAAAGAAAAGCTAATGAGCATATCTATAAGAAATCTCTTGAATGACTTCTTTTTTCATATATTGATAGTGTTAATTCTAGACACCCCCTTAAACGCAAGAGTAATTTATAGATGAAAAACTTCCAGAGTCGGAAAAAATCAGCATTAGATTTGCCAAGTCAACCTATAAATCAAGTAAATGACTGTGATGAACAATAGTGCAATAAATTTCCAACTCCAAACTCAACTGAACACAAACATTAAAACTAGATTATACACCTATACGCTTAATCATCAAAGTTCATCCGATTGTGTAGCTAGTTAACTTTGGCAACCGAACCGGGTCGAAGATTGGAATAATGGATATTGGTCATGCACCAGATCTTGAAATTAACTGGATCATACCAGAACAGAGTCTAGTTTGGGACATAAATTCTTCAGCTGCAGTGCGCTGATAGGTGGCATTATTACTCAACAAACTAAACCTATCACCTAGTTGCAAGATATTTCATTTTCATATGAATTAAATGTGTAGACACTACACATCAAACTTTCCATCCATTGGATTAACCAAGCCCAGTGGCTCTCATGTGGCCCTTCCAAGCAGAGGCAATGGGGTGCTGGGGCCAAGCAAGTTGGGATTTATAGTTCCTCCTCACCTATACCTACTGTGAGGTAAGATAGAAATCCTTAGTATGTACAAGTCTCCGTATACAAAGGTTTCCTATGGTCGTCTTATGTAAGTACGAATAGATGTGCGCCATTTGATCGGAGCATAAGCACATTTATGCTTTTATCGGATGGTCACAAGAGACCACTACATTCGAAAGTACGACAACTTTCACATGCCCCTCTCTAGGATTTCTATTCCGTTGCTGGTATTCTTATGTTTATTCGAGGCAGGCAAGAGGAAGCAAGGTTAAAGTTTCAGTTTCCAGGAAACCCTCGGGGCTGTGGAATGGAATGTCTCAGCCCAGCTGGCGAAGTAAACTGCAAGGGAACAAATTGGTACTGTTCCAGTATTAGATTCATTCTAATGAATTAGAGATTGGGGCAATTCAATCGGTACTTTTTGGTATCCGATTTCCTAGTCGCTTGCGGAGGTTCCAATGAGTCACATGAAGGATTTCTTTCCATAACTAGTCTGAGTTCAAGTAAAGCGCGCGAACACATATATGGCAAATGTAAATATCGTCACCTACCTTCCACCATCTGCAGCGCGCACGGTTTGAGAGAGACGACTTCGACGCCATCGTTCAAACGCTGCCCACGTGCCTGCCACATGCGAACTCATAAGCCAAAAATAGAAAACATCGAAGCCCAACCAGTATCTCTCTTCGTTCGCCCCAATGAAGATTTGAAGACAAACAAGGGTCAATTCTCAGTACCGAGTGCATCAAGGAGAAATTCGTGAGATGGCAAGTCTGCACATTGGATCCCAGCAGTCGTCTCACATCCAAAATCCTGTCCGTCGAGATCCCCTTTAGAAAAAAAACAAACACCCACAATTATGCTACCCAATCGACCAATAAAGCAGCAAGAATAAATTCAAACTTGCATTTCGCGAAAGTTGTACTATTAACCCAAAAAGATTGAGCTTATCGATGACTCTTCCTCCGGCGACGAGATTGAGGGAGGATGAAACAGTACCTTGAGCGTGACCTGGGACTCATCGGGCGTGACCACCGCGACATCCAGAACAGCCGGCACAGCTGCAGGCGAGGAACACGAGTTGAAAATTTTGAGAAAACAAGAAACTACGGATTGGTGGATGGATCGAGGCCGATAAGGTGAAGAACATTACTCTTCTCCTCCTTCTTCTTCTTGTCACCTCGAGCTCTGTTTCCTCTGCCTCGGCCGGCCCTGGGCGCCATGGAGAAGCCTAGTTCGAATCTCGAATCCCTGCTCCAAGCATGGAATAACGGGAGAGAGGGGAGAAAGAGGATTGAGCGAGATGGATAGGATAAGGGGAGATGGGAGAAGAAGGCCTGTGAACGCCTCCTCACGGATTGCTCTCTAATCCTGACCTCAATTCCTCCTCCCTCATGGGGCCTTTTTATCGCACGGAAGCGACGACAACGACAAAGGGCTCCGCTCGCAGCTGCAGTGCGAGGTGGGAGTGGACCCGGGAAGGGATGGGACGAGGGAGGTCTCAGACGGTTAAGGTCGAGCCACGTGTTGGACCGGACGGGCGGCTTGTTTTTTCAGCCGTCGGTACGCTGTTGGGGAACAGAGCGGGGGGACGGGGATGGCTGGTGGTTAATTCGAAGAGGGCGCATGGCTCAGTTTGTTACGCTGTTACGGCCAGTAAAGCTTGTCACGCGCTGCTATGAAAGAATTTTTGAATTGTCACGTGCAGATCGTTAGGGTGGAAAATTAAGGGGGGCTTAATTTTTCAGTGTAAAATATTTTTTTTATATATTTTATCTTTTAGAAATGACTTACATCTTGTGAGTTATCCAATGGTACTAATATAGAGGTATTTTAGATTACATATACATAAAAAATATCTTAATCAATATCTCATATAAGACAAAAAATACTATTCACATTATAAAAAAATCTAACATTGGTTAATATATTTTATCTATATATATAATCTAAAATACCTCAATATTAGTACTATTGGATAACTTATATAAGTAAAATACGTTAACCAATGTTAGATTTTTTTATAATGTGAATAATATTTTTTGTCTTATATGAGATATTGATTAGGATATTTTTTATATATATGTAATCTAAAATACTTTAATATTAGTACCATTGGATAACTTAATATATCATTTTTTAAAAATTAAAAATAAAAAAAAATATTTTACACTCAAAAATTAAATCCCCCGTTTTTGGCGAATTCCTTTCGGGCGGGGGTCCTCCTATCCGCTCCATAATTGTGCATTTATGTTGCAATTGTATTGATTGCATTGAAGGCAACTAGACTTTGAATTAATTAAACAAGGACAAATTTAGGCTTTAGAACGTGGGCTACTAGTACACTTCTATTTATTTTTTTATTAATTTTTGTACTTTATTTTTTTTTCATAATTTTATCATATCAAATAATTATTTGTTATAGTTTATTCTTAATATATTGATAATGAATTTATAATGTCAAATTTGATATTAAAATCAATATCGTATTGAAAATTACTAAATAATATTGATATGAGTTGAGCATAAAGGACAATTAAGAAAATCATATTCTTTCTCTTTATATCAAGTACAATTCCCTATTTGTTATAATTATAATTATAATATATTAAGTTGAATTTTTAATATATTCACTACTTTTTTTCAAAAAAAAAAACAACTTTATAAACCCACTCACCATATTGGTTAAAAATAATTAATTTTTCATATAAGAAAAAATATATATATATGAGAGGAATAAAATCAAGGGAGAGTGTTTTAGATTCTACAATATTAGATTCTATGAAGATTCTTCAATAATCCCTTGGAGGTCAGAATAGAAACAGGTACATCATCCAAAGGTGATTCCTAGGTAGAGCTGTAGAACAAATGAAATTTTCTTGGACAACTAGATTCCATGTATGAAAAAAATAAGCATATAAATATATAAAAAGAATATTCCATATAGGTGTACATGGTATCTTTGAAAGTGACAAATATATAACCAACGTCTAGATTAGATTATAAATGACTTAGTAGATAGATTTACCAATTCAAAAGGATTAAACTAAAAATTAACTTTTATAATACGGAACTATTAAAGGGTGAACTCTCACACGTACAACCGATGTGGGATAATAAAAGAGTCTATCTATGATTTTTTTGATCGATCGAGTTTAATATTTTGAATCTATCAATTATTGTCTATCCAAATATATCAAATTGTGGAAAATAAAAGTTCGTAACAGGCTGTCAATCTTCGCCGTCCCGCGCCCCGCTGTCTCCGTTATTCAAGTTCATCGCTTCGCTTTCCTTCTCTCTGCCTCCTCCTCGTCCGTCGTCACATATAGGGGGAAAGCAAGAGAGAGAGAGAGAGAGAGAGAGAGAGAGAGAGGAGACGAGATGGCAATCCTCTACGCAATGGTGGCGAGGGGATCGGTGGTGCTGGCGGAGTACAGCGCTGCGGCGACAACGGCGAGCACGGTGGCGAGGCAGGTCCTGGAGAAGATCCCTGAGGGAAATGACACGCACGTATCGTACTCGCTGGATCGCCACGTCTTCCACGTCAAGCACACCGACGGCATCACCGTTCTCTGCGCCGCCGATGAGGCTGCCGCCAGTGAGTCCCGCTCTATAGCTTTTTTTGCAATTAATCCCAATGCCTCCTTGTGATTCGTAGATTACGGTTGAGGTTTAGGAAGCCTGGCGAAAGAACGTTTTCGGGATCGACTAAATTTTAGACAGAAATAAAAGGCCCGCCGTGTTAGGTCAAATAAAATAAACATGTTAAACCACTCGCCTATTTCACTATGCAACCTAATTAATCTAAATTATCCCGTCTTCCTGAAATAACCCGCGACTAATTTTGACCCTATTTCAAGCTCGAAATTTGTTTAGTTAGGGCTTTAAAATTCCCAATCAAATGTCAGATTATGGCTCCATGAATCAAGGCCTATCTCTTCCAACCTAGTAAGGTAAAGCTTACTGGCTTGAGGATGTTGAATAACTGGGGATTGTTGAAGACGTATTATTTGAACGCTCATCATTTTGCAGAAAGCTACATTAATCTATTTTTTTAGAATCACTTGGTTCAGAAGGTTGATGTAAATTCGAAGTCCAAACAAGCAGGTTGTTATGATCACCAAAATATATAAAATATGCAACAATTAAGGGCATGCGTAAGTGTGTCATTGTTTGTTTGCTGTTACTTGCGTCTTAATTTAACTTGTTTAGAAGTGTTATTCAAGAGATGATCTTTATGCAATTTTTAATTACGTGTACAGGAAGAATTCCTTTTACTTTTCTTGAGGATATTCATGGAAGATTTGTTAAGACTTATGGACGTGCTTGTCATACGGCTCCTGCTTATGCGATGAATGATGAGTTCTCGAGGGTCTTGAGTCAACAAATGGAGTACTATTCAAATGACGCCAATGCAGATAGAATGAATCGCATCAAGGGTGAAATGAGCCAGGTTATGCACCACTTCTTTTCTAATGGTGATACGTCTTTTCTTGAAATGCGTTTTATTGCTTGTGAAATAGACTAGCTTGATTAGCCGGTTCACTGGCTCAGCGTTACTGGATGTACTGAAAAGGGAATTTTAGTACAACAACATGTGTTCACAAGCAACTTCTATTAATTCATTCAAGTTTGCACTCGCCAGTTTTTTTTTTTTTTTTTGACATACACGCAACAACAGATATTTGATCAGTTTCAGAGTCGTGCACATGAATGATAATTTTGTGTGTAAAGAGAAAAACTCTAGATGTCGAACTTGGTACTTAGACTTGTCTTGCTTTTAAGGGTCAGGAGAAGATGAATGGCAGAGCCTTCATCTGGCAGTTTTTCCATTTGCATCTCGCTGTGAAATGTTTTGATGATTAGATTAGCTGAAAATTAATTTTCAAAATACAGAGAATTTGGAAGATACTGGACTCTGGCACCTGTAGAGTACATTAATATCATATACCCATATAACTCATGAAAAAATGCTCTCTTACTACACAAACTTCAATTGAATTTGTATGCTGGCCATGCATATGCAATTCATCATTGTGTTGCTATTTTATCTTATATATCTTATACCATCAAGCAGAATTATGACATGATAAGATACTATAAAATGGTTGAGTTCATTTAACCTGGGGAAAACTGATAAATTATATCCTATAATTTGAGTTCCTAGTTTGTTCCAATATGGCTTACTCGTCCTCTAATGGTATCAGCTAAGGCCAAGATGACCTTTTACGTATTCAACCTATTACCAGAAAATTTTCATATATAATATACTACATACTCTGGAATTTAGATCTGAAACCTGTTTCAAATGGGAAATTTATAGGTATAATAGAAAGTGAAGCTAAGCATTTGGTAGCTGGTATGGTGATAAATGTCTTATAATGTTTGTACGTCATAGAATCTCTGCACTTCCTTTCTTGCATATTTTTCTGATCTAATAACTATTATATTCTGTGGGCATGTGGCTTAGGACACCATATTGTACAGTTTATCTTGGCCTACAGAAAAAATTGAACCATCGTTGCTTCTGATTATATAATGGACCTGGTGTGACAATTGATTCCTGAACCCGTTTTCCACTGGCTTATTCTACTCTATGTTAGTCCTCTCTACAATAAGACGCCTTAAGTACCTTTATCTATCATTCCAACCTACACATTTTCCTGTTTTAATCTGAAATTAGCTGTACCTAGGATTGTTGCCAACTCTATGCTTGAATCGATCGTGCCTGAACTTTTGTATTCACATTTTCTAGGTGCGCAACGTCATGATAGATAATATTGACAAAGTACTCGAAAGAGGAGAGCGGCTCGAATTGCTTGTTGACAAAACAGCAAACATGCAAGGCAATTCAATTCGCTTCAAAAAGCAATCACGTCGTTATAGAAATGCTGTTTGGTGGCAGAATGTTAAGCTCAGGTTAGTTATTACTTAACTGCTAGTCCCACATCTCTTGTTTCTATGTATTTTATTCAATATTATCACAGTAAATAAGATAGGTAGTGAAGAGTGACTAAGCTTGGAATTATGGCATGCAATATATAACTGATTAGTCTTGTCTTAGTTCCGAACTCATGAGTTTTATATTTCTTTTTCAGAAAGAAAAGAGTAATTTAAAATAGGCATGAAGTATCTGTACTAGAAACTATGGGCATATAATATGTCAATGATTTGGCTTATCTTAGTTTTGCACTCCCATATACGTTTTACATTGAATAAATTAATCATAAGAAGTATCTAAGCTAGGAATTGTGGGCATGTAATATGTAAATGATTAGTCTTATCTTAGTTTTGTTTTGATCTCACATAAGCTTTACGAGCTGGGAATTATAGGCATCCAATGTAATTGACATCTCTTCTCTTAGGTTTGAACTCCCATACAAGTTTTATATTCCGTTTTTTAAAAAGAACAAAATATATTCCCAGTCACAATGCGTTCAACTTTTTATTTCTCTTCAAGCATGGAATTTTTTCAAGTTTCTAGGACCTGTTAGTCCAAGTGTGCCAAGATGATAGCAACCAAATGATTGATGTCTAACCACATTGCCTCTTTTATAGAGGCTTGATTATAACAATAACAGAAATATATAATCTTGTAGCATATATGGGTTATAATATAAAGATCTCTACGTGACTACGTTATTGTCTGTGTGATGTTGTCATCATCAAAACCCCCTCCTTTTTTTTTATTTTTCTAAATTCAAGGTGCAATGATAAATGTTGACTCTTGAGTTTAGGATAATATGTAAAATAAACAAATTAAGAGGTGTTAGATATGTAGAATAAGTCTCAACTATGTACTATGCATATAAGCGAAGAAAATACAAAAACTATTTGTGTTTGTAGAACAATTAAAGAGTTACTTGCCCATGCACGTGGAAGAGAAAATAATTTCTTTCAGTTTGCATGAGACAATAAGGGTGTTGTTAGTTATGCACAAGAGAAAAAGTAGACTACTACACGTGGGAAGGAAGAACTATGGTAGGAGAGAAGAGATGAGAGCATTAGATGACAAGAGGTTTCTCAAGATTGGAAGAGGAGGCTTTGTTAGAGCCTAGAGGTAACGTTAAGAGTTAGAAATTATGGGTGATGGTCCCACCATTTCCACTGACCCGACAGAGAAAGGACATGTACATATGATAATCTAGATATTGGTTTGGAAGATGATTAAGATTATTAATCATGTTACCTCTTATTTAGAGATTTGTTTGAAAGGATAATGAAAATGCATAATTTGATAGTAACAATATGGTGGCAAGTATAAGAGCTAGTCAGGTAATTATGTGTCATAATAGAAAGATTTCCTTATTATTACCAACTCCCACAATATTGTAGTTTTTTTATATAATAGAGGATTTCTGTCAAACAGTTTTAAGTCATCTACAGTACAGTTATTAAGCATTTTAAAAAGAAAATATACGGCTATAACTTATAAGACACTTTCCAGTATCTCAAAACCAAGATACAAACTAAAACACAAAAAGGATTTAACCAGCAACTAAAACTCAACTTCCCCAAAGTAATGTGGGAAGCATACTACACAGTATTAGATGTTGATGATTTTTAGATGGAATTATCAGTTTAACACGCGACCATTAAAAATCATGTTAGCAGCAACTTATGCAGATAGATATGGCAATCTTGATCCTGGGTTTGTTTCCGACCTGAAATTTGGAGCTAAAAAAATTCTTAAAGAGGACTTAATGAGTAATGAAGATAAATCGTATTAAGTTTGAATCTGTCGATTTTTTCCTTTATTTATCTTATGAAATGTTTTTCTGCACCAGTGATCTTGGATATTGACTTTCACTATGAAAATCTTATCTAGTAATATAAAGTAGTTTATTATTTTTATGTTTATACTCGTACTAATGCTGAGCTTTAAGCTTAATCGCAAGATCAGTCTGATTCAAGCTGTTTCTTACAGGGTTCTGCTGGTTCTAGTCCTCCTGGTCATAGTTTATGCTGTAATTGCATTCCTATGCAGCGGCATCACTCTCCCAAACTGTATCAGGTAGAGGGGGCAACACCTTTTTCTTTTTTTCTTCTTCCATATTTATTGTTTGAAATTGTGACCCTACAGATAATGAAAGTACATCGCACTGGATTCATCGCTTCTTTATTTCACTGTAGCGTTCATAGATCTATTATCACTTTGTATCGTCTGTCTCGTGGGAAAATCAACTAGTTGTTTGCCAGGCTAGTGTTTCATTGACTATAACTTAACTAACATATGTTGCACTGAAATAAAATATCGCCTGATTCATTTAAAACTCGGCCTTATCTGCCAGAGAAGCCTAGGACGTACCCAGGATTTTCTGAACATATCTACAAACGAACTGTACCGTATTTGTCAGAATCCAGGACGTAGTATACCAAACATTGCCAAATCTGTCTTTTGAAAGACATAACGTCTAAAGTAAAAGTCTATTGGTTCCTCAATTAAGTCCAAATTTCACTGATATAACACAAGCCACGATTTAGAAAATGGAAAGTATTGAATCAAGAAACTAACACGCTAACATTGAGTTCCGATATGGCACGTAAAAATGCATGCAGCCGTACACAAAAGTTACCACGCTATCCATTAATTAAGAAAAAAAGATTTTGACCCGTGATTTTTCATTATGAACTATACAACAACCATCACATGTTCTTAAAATAACTGTCAATTGCTTTCCAAAATAAATAAGGCTCCAGTTTGAATCACTTTTGTGGTTTGCATGAAATTCACTAACTTGACTTGAGAGGGTAGTGTAAAAGCATATACTAAGCCAACTTATTATATTTCATTCTCAAAATCTTATTTGCTACAAAAGCCGATAAATGCTTAGAATCCAAGCTCTGAAAGAAGCCTACGCCATCTTGGCGTCTCTTCCTCGAAAATATAAGTCAAATCGGAGACCAAAACCCCACTGCCTCCAATCTGCAAAAGATTGACGAAATGATTCCAAGTTTGACGTGCAAAACCAAGGTTTAGCTGGATGGATAATCCAATTAGCCGCCTTGTTACTGAAGCAGTAAACAACATATGTAGAGAAGCTAAATTAAGGAACTCAAAGAACTTGAGGATCGATAATATTAGACGACAATTAGCACAATCAGATGCATAATTAAATACATGGAAAGACACTTACCGATCTCAGTTGCTGAACGGACTTGTAAAGCTCCTTTTGGGGCACACAAATGACTATGGCAAAGAAATCAACCACCACCTTGCCATTACGTTTGCAATACACTGGGCTTATTGTAGGGCCCTGCTTCCATGAACCAAAAGGCCTTAAATATACAATGGATTCTAGATGAGAGCAATAAGGTGTTTTTGACTATTATGGTAAAGGCAAAATGTGATTGAATTCGCAGCTGCTAGCTAGCATTATGCTTACGCATCTAATAAAACATAAATTGATTGATAATCCTAGAGAACGATCTTGGATGTTGAATATTTTGGAGGCAATTTTACAGCCATCTGGACAAAGAACTTCTCACCAAGGATATCCTGTCTTCTATTGCATGGACAGGTAGCAATATTTGGTGTTCTATGCAACTTGGAAGCTGAAGTAAATAAACATATTTTTGAAATCTGTCAGTTTTGATGAATGGATGGAAGAGACCCAGATTGTTACGGATCACCAAACGCTGACTGAGTCACTTATACAGGAAGATAAGGCCAAAGCATATCAGCAATCAATCTTTCGTTTGGGCTTTTACATCATATGGAATGTAAAGAGTAATAAGTTTTTTTGGTAGTCCTGAAGACCTTGTCGGATCTTCTTTTTCTCATGCATGGTTGTGTATGTCGGATCTTTTTTCATGTATGTTTGTGTATCACCTGGGGGCAACTGGGATTGGGTGGTAATACCTCCAACTAGTGACTCCACTTTCCTCTCCTCTCTTTTTCTCCTCCATATTTTTATAACAATGCATTCTTTTTCATGAATGAGTAACAAGTATCCGCATAGATATTCTTCTAAAAAACATGATATGGCCTAATATCATGCAGATGCCCTATCTTGTAACTCTCACCCTTTTTTTCCCCTGTAAGGGCTTGCAGTCGCACAGTATTTCTTCACCTTT
This sequence comes from Costus lasius, assembly GCA_027563935.2. NCBI lineage: Eukaryota > Viridiplantae > Streptophyta > Magnoliopsida > Zingiberales > Costaceae > Costus > Costus lasius. The sequence continues at coordinate 71,739,654 of CM050452.1, forward strand.
TTTCTTCTCTACTCTTGTTTCCACTTTGCTCGCATTAGAACTATTGTGTGCTAGTCTATGCTCGAACCAATACAAATTACCACATGATACAAACCAATAAAAACTGACTGTACCATCTATAGTACAGACTAGTTTCTCAATCATTGGCTAAAAATGCAAGGATAAAAAGAAAGTAAAAAAGATCCACCATGGCACCATCAGAATTTAGCAACTCTGAATTAGTAAAACTATGAATGAATGAAGTATAGATATCAAGGTCTATTAAAATCATTTGGCTCATCGCACCTGCAAACCAGATAATAATGGCTGACTAAGGACTCTCTCAGCCACTTCTTCTGCACTGCTGCCCCGCATATTTGCAACGACCTTCCATCAACTCAGAGAAACTCAAATAAGAAAAAGAAATGAGAGGAACAATATAACAAATTAAAAATTCTTCTGACGCACCGTTACTACTCCAACAGCCCTTAAATGTGCCTCTAGTCGTTCAAGCATCTCATGGGTAATTTCGAGGGTACCCTTGCGTGTGTTCAAAGACCTCCTGCTAGCAACAAGCACAGCCTGCAAAACATCAAATATGGCATACAAGCTGTAAAATTTATAATAAACTGTCTAAATCCAGAGCATTCAGTAATACCACAAATATTATTAGACACTTACTTGGCTTTCCAAGACAATGCCGCCTGCAATTTCTTTTAGATTATTTTCTCGTAACGTTGTTCCACTACTCACAAGATCTAGAATAGCATCACTTGTGCCCATCTGGAACAACAGATACCGGATAATGTTAAACTTTGGGGCTTTTACCAGTACTACTATTGGCCTACTGAAACCTAAAGCACCTTCATTAAGATATTAACTTGAATCAGCACGAAAGTGCATCAATAAAGGGCTCATCCAATTTGTAAAACACAAGTCAATCATTTAAGTCAGTGCTGATTTTAACTTAAAACAATTTGTCAATTAAAAATATGAACTAGCAATAATATAAAAACATGAAACTAGAATAAAATTAATGTTCTCGGAGAAACTTAATGTTAGAGCATTGATGTTCCAGATAGGGCCTAATTTCTATTTATGGCTTAGCTTCTATTTCTAGCTTTTGTTGGCCGAAGAAGTACGGGTTAAAAAGATACCGGCCGAAGAAATTTAAAGGGTGTTTGGATGCACAGCTTTTAGTTAGATTATTCTGTTTATAATAACTAATTTTTTTATTAAAAAATTAGTAAAATTATCTGACTAAATTTTTAGTTAACTTTAATTAAAATATTTATTAAAAATATTAAGAGTTATACTATTATTCTTTTAATAATAATTAAAAATATTATATGTTACACTACTAAATTTATTTAAAATAAATAAATTACAATTAAATAATTATTAAAAAAATAAAAATAATTAGGGCAAATAGGAATAGGGAGGCAGCAAGGAGCTTGCTGCTAGCATTGCCGGCAGCCGAGGGAGGGGGCATCCTCCAGTGAGCTTTGTTTGAGGGGGCGGCAGCGAGCTGTATCCGCAGGGGGTGGCGAGCTTTGTTCGAGCAGACGACAGGTGACGCTGAGAGAAGAGGGCGACAGAAATGTGAATGTGGCGGGTGATGCTGAGGGAAGAGGGCGACAGAAATGCGAGCGGACAGCGGCGGCTAAATGCGAGAGAGAGTGCGAGAGGTGATGGCGGACAGCGGCTGTGATAGAGGGACAGCGAATGCGATACTCAGGTGGCTGCGAGAGAGGGACGCCGGAAGGGAGAGGAAAGAGAAGAGAGAAGGGCAGACCTCGTCAGCCGAAGTTGGGGCGAGAGAAAGGCTTGAGTGGGAGAGGGAAGAGGAAAGGGAGAAGCTAGGAAGTGGTCTGAAAAGCAGATATATCACTGCTTCCCGCAACCCCATAAGCTGCTAAATAAGCTAGCCCAAACGCAACCATAATAATTGGAAGAGACATACATGAACGAAAATAAACATCTACAAGAAAGTAATTTTGGGGGATAAAAAAGAAAAAACAATATCATTACAGACAATATACACCAGAATACTATCCCAAAAGAATTTTATGAAAATATTTGAGCAAAGCAGCAAAGATTTTCCTGGCTACTGAATGTTCAATTGAATGCTTTGCCAAATAAGAGTGAGAAGGGAATCTAATTTCAGTAAATTGAACACTCAAACAGATGTAGCCGGGCAAAAAGGGGAACTGTGAGTATAAAAAGTATTAACGTTAACATATGAAATTTCTAGGAATCTGCTTCATCCTGAAGCTATGGATATTTTTATTCACTTATTTGTTGAAATATGGATGATCTTGCATGATCATAATAAAAGAACAAAGAGAGCAAAAGAGCCCACTAAGTTGTATATTACCAAATTATAAAGAAATTCTGGCACCCAAATGCAAATATGTACATTACTAGGATACAAGAACCACTAGTCAGAGAAGTTGATGGGTTTAGTTAATGCCACGTTAATTATGTTGATGCTATTGGTAAGTATTTTGCAGTGTTAATGAGGTATTATCTTAGTAGTGTTAGTGGGTGTTACACTCAGTTGTGGATTAAAGTCAATATAAAGGATTAAATTGCAATGAGATTATGATAATTTTATTAACAAATTACTGAAATCTTATCCCTGATTTGCTCAGTTTTCCTGCATCAATTTGGTATCAAAGACAAACCGCTTCGTTCCTTTTACTGTTCATCTTCTCCTATTCATCTAGCTTCCCTTCCTCTTTCCCTGCCTCATCATAATCATGAACTCACAGTGTGCAAAACTCCTCTCGTATGCTGCGTGCACCTTTTCTGTCCACTAGTGACCATTGTACAACTCCCTCATCGGCTCCTTGACATGTTTCCTCCCACCATCATGCACAATTGTGACACTACTGCGGCAATCATGCATAGCCAATTCAAACTTGGGTTGTTTCAAATAATCACATGAAGAGAATGATTCAAGTGAATAGGTGACTAGAAAAGAAGGGGAGGACAAAAAATAAAATATAAAAATTAGAAAAAAAAATAAAAGAAAAAACTAATGGAAAAGAGAGTTAACCATGCGTGATCCCTTTGTTTGGCATTGCCCTTTATCATCTCAATCATAACTTTGTTTCAAGTTGTTGCAAACATTTTTTTTCTTCGATGGAGGCAGGGGGAGGGAAAGAATATTTTGGTGTCGTATACTCATTAGTACTAGTAGTATTAGTTGGTGTTTGTAGTGTATTTATGAAAATTATCTTAGGAAAGTGTCAGTTAGTTTAACCGATTAACTAGGAAAAACATAACAAGATGTTGGGGTCAAGTCCTGCCTTCGTTACTTGCCTTTGTCAAACTTGTGGTTAGTGGATAGTTATATAATGTAAGTGGATGCTATGTTTGTTTGTAGATTAAATTAAAGGCTTGGATTGAAATGAGAATGGTAGTCTCCTATTTATCAATTAATAAAATAGGCCAAACTCAGAATCTAATACATAGCATTAGTAGCCATGAGAGCAGTTCCATGATTACACAATCTGGCATAAGTAGAAACGAGGAATTGTCTTTTCTCATGTCAGGATATCCACATTTAATTTACATCGAGATGAATGTTAAAGAGAAGTGATCCACTCACCCTTAACCTAAGGCTTGAAAACTCACAGGAAAGACCATTACAATTAAAATATTCAGATAACATCAGAATCCAAAGAAACTGCTAGCTTGAAAATGATTTCATAAATTAATTCCAAGTACTCCGCCTGCATACGCAAACTCATGGCAAATATCCAAGGCATGCGAAAGAAGTTTAAAAGCGCATCCAAAACATACATTACCAAATTTCCTTCAATTTATAGACAGCTAACCAAAGTAAATGATAATGGAATGAAATAAAGAAGATGCGGGTCAAAGCAAAGGAAACAAGTTAATATATTATAATAACATTATAATAAAGTATAGGTTTTAATTATGTCAAAACCTATAGCATAAATTTTATTATTTATTGTGCATGATTTTGACATTGGACATGTCTTGTAGATTAATATTACCTACTGCAGAGTTCAGACTACAAAAATCAGTTCACATAAACGTAGAGGTTTGAAGAGCATACAGCAGGGTAAGCCTCAAGTGCCCCTTCCGAGCGTTGGAATCTGACATGCTTAAAACCCTTCTCTTTAAAAAAATTTTCTCCAAGCTGCGAGAAAGATTATGAAAACTCAATTATGAAGCACCGACTACAAGAGAAGTAAATAGAAAAATATTGGTAGCCAGCATACATATGAGAATCCAGTTTCTACCCGCAGAGGTCTGTCCTTTGTCCATTGAGGCATTTTTGACAACTCATCCAAGGAATTTATATTTTCAAATATTCCATATTTGGGTATCTGAGTAGTTTGACTTTTAGATGTCAATCCATAGGAATGAAAATATATTCCTTTAGAAAAGCCACAGAATAGGACATACATACCGCAATTGATAAACGACAGGCTCCAAAACCAAGAGCCTCATGAACCACAACCAAATCATTATTTCCCTGCAAATTTGTTAATACAAAACAGCAAACTTCTCAGAATACTTTCACAAAAGGAATAATGTTTATGTTAAGTGACGTTAAGTTATTTTTTTTGGGCTCCTGGGGCTGTTTTTATTCTATTGGTTGTTAACGGGTCTGCCTGGTTCTTACCGAGCCTGTACATTTATATTTATATTGGCTGGTGGAAAGCCCTAATTTTGTGCTGCTACAAGTATAAGGGCAGCTCCTACTCCTTGCGGCTGCACCTTCTCCAGCAGACTCCAATCACTAGCCAGCCATAGAAAACGCTGGGTTTTCCTCTGTTCTGGCTGTTTCTGTTCAATCTGCTCCCAGTAACCGCAGCAGCATAGATTTGATTCTACCTCTCTTTCCTCTTCTCTATCTGATCGCAACAGGAGCATACCTCTCCAAAGATGAAGGCGATTCTTCAGGTTTTGGATTAGTTCTGTTTTTCTCTCTATAGAATAACGCAAAGTGGAATCAGGAGGCAGCTGAACAGGAAGAAGGAAATATTCTCCAGCTCAAGAAACTATATCTCCTGAAATTTTTTGTTCTGAAAAAACAGCATTATTTAGCTGTAAAATTACAGTATCCCTTTGCCTTGGCATGATGTAAATCAGCACCATGGACATAAATCAGACATTGCCAACTAATCCATCAGCTCAGTCGGACTCAAGTGACTATCTCCTCATCACAGTAGGAGCATCTACTAAAGTCGTCCTCCCCTGTAGAAGCCTCCACATCCACCTTAATGGCATCTACTACCTCAGTTTCTAGTAGTGTCACTCTTGCTACCTCCAAGCAACATTGGGTTCTTGATTCTAGAGTCATTCACACGGGACAGGTAATTGGTCAATATTTAAATCCTTGCAACTTGATACCCATCATCATTGCAGATGGATCTCTCATGAATTATCTACATCAATAGGAATACATTGTCCAATGTTCTATATGTTCTAAAATTTCCAGTCCATCTTATATCAATTTGTGCATTCACCAAAGCTCTAAGTTGTTAAGTGACTTTCTTCTCATCCTATTATACTTTCAGGACCGGAAGGTGACAATTGGTGGAGGCCTTAAGGTGGGGGTTTGTATATCCTAACCAACCCAGCTTGAGTCATTCTTAGAATTATCCTCATGTGCTTCCCCTATAAATGCCATTGGTTAGGTCACATCTCCCAATGTTTTTGTCCTTGAAGTCTCCTAGTTTTGAATGCAATGCATGTCAATTAGGGAAGCACCATAGGCTATCTTTTCCCCTTGTAGTAGTCATCTTGTTAGTGCTCCCTTTGAATTCATTCAATATGATATTTGGCATCCTACTCTTGTACCCACCAAAGATGGTCATCAATATTTTGTTATATTCATCGTTAACTTCTCTCGAGAGTGTTGGTTTTTCTTATTGATAAATAGATATGATGTCTTTTTTATATTTCAACTATTTTACGCTGAAATAAAAACTCAATTTATTGCATCTTTGAACATTCTTCACATTGATAATATCTCTTAGTAAAATAGAGTTGCAACATGGAAGAACCAACATCTACTAGATATTGCTCGTGCCCACCTCCTTCACATGAATGTTCCCTAATGTTTTTGGGGTACTGCAATTCTTGTCATTACCTTCCTCAACCAGGTTCCTATTCACCTACTACAAGGTAGATCTCTGTTCTTTGTTCTTTCGCAAACCATATCTCCAATCCCACCTAAGACATTTGGGTGTTTGTGTTGTGTGCACAAAATGAAATCGAGATTGGATAAATTGAGCCTACGGTGAGTTAGATGCATTTTTTGGATATTCAAGAACTCATAAGGGATATAATTGTTTTGATCCAACCACTATTCAATCCTTTATCAGTGTTGTTGTATGCTTTTGTGAGTCTACTCCATGCTATATGAATTCCCAATGCAACTACAAACAAGATACCCTTGCCTTCTCCGATACTCATGAGTATTATGCTTGAGGTGCCACCACAAGGAACCATGCCACAATCAAGAGAAGGTAAGCCTGCATCACTGCCGTGCACGCCACACCATTGATCTCTCTATTGCCTTTTGCAAGGGACATCGCTCTATTACCACTTATCATATCTCACAATATATATCTTATGCCCAGTTATCTACATCCTATAATGCATTTATTGCTATAATTACTTTTTTCATCCTCCCTAGTAATTTTTCTAAGGCTATACTTCACACTTGGTAGGAAACAACTATGGATGAGGAGATGAAAACCTTGGCATCTAGACAAACATGAACCTTGGTGAAACCACCCCAGGCATCCGACCTATTGCTTACTGACGGATATACATCCTGGTGGATCAATAAATAGATACAAAGCCTGCCTCATTATGAAGGGCTTCACTTATATCTATGGTGTTGATTACTATAATACTTTCTCTAGTCGCTCAACTCAAGTCTATCAAGGTGCTCTTCTCACTAGCTATGAACCTTGACCGGTTAATGTTTTCCTATATGGTGATCTAACTAAAGACATGTACATTGCTTAGGGGCAACCGCCATGGTACATTGCTTAGGGGAGTTGGTAAACAAACTACATCAAGCAATTTATAGGCTAACGTGGAGTCCTAGAGCCTTGTTTTATAAATTCTTCCAAATCATGTTATTAGCAAGTTTTGACATGGCATGTCTAATCATTCAATACTTATTCATAATTCAGCCTCAAGTATTTTGATACTAGTGATATATGTTGAGGGCATTTTCTCACAAGAAGTGATTCTAAAGAGATATTAAAGGTGAAGAAATACTTGCTATCTCAGATATTCAATTGAAAAAAACAAGTAATTTCTAGGGATTGAAATTGCTTATAAAGAATCTACTATATCTTTATCACGTAAATATGCTCTCGATTTCCTCACTTACACAGGGATGCTCAATTGGAAACCTGCCAATACACCAATGATTCGAACTGAAAGGCTTAGGAATATGACAAACTCAGCATACATTGATCCAACACAATAAGGACAATTAGTTGGAAAACTTGTCTTTGGGACAGTTTGGGGCCGTGAGATATAGCTTTTGCTGGTTTGACCAGAGCTGGTTGGATAAGCTTAAGACTATTTGGATAAACTATAAAGCTGCTAAGCAGTTTAGAAATATTATAATGTTCTGTTAAACAGAAATATATATATATACATTTAAAATTAAACACTCTATGATATAAATAATAAATAATATATTTTATGGATTATCTATCTTTCCCTAATGTGCTTTGAGGGTATTTATTCATATGTATTTTTTAAAAAAGCTTAGTTTCTAATTACTTTTATTTATTCAGTTTATCAATTTATAACCCTCTTAATTCAATGAAGAAATTTAAATAAGTTAGCCTCCATTTAAACCAAGAAAATACCCCTTATATTATCTCTTTAAATTAATCAAATCCTTAAAGAAAACGAATGCACATCTTCAGAGAAATAAAAAATAATATTCTTTTAATTGTTGCATGGCCTAAGCTGATTTTTTTATTAAAGTCCACAAACTTTTTGCCTTGTTCACACGATTCCTTCCCTCCTGCAGCAACAATAATGAGGGTGGATTTCGAGCGGGCACCAAAAGCTGGGTTTCTTTCACTTGTCATCTACAGTGGAGAAACTACACTCCAAACGGTAGAATTTCTCAAAAAAAGCAGGCACGGCCCGTAGCTCCAAACATGCCCTTTATCTATCTTCCAGTTACCAAACTGGATATCTCATATGTCATTGGCAATGTAAGTCAATTCATCCACCATCCAAAACTGGCATGCCACAATGAGAATATTACAATATATAAAGGGAGCACCAGAAAAAGGTCTTCTTTACAAAAAGACATGAGCATTCACAAATTGAAACATACACAAATGTTGATTATCTAGGGACCGTAGATGAAAAGTCAACTTTTAGGTTTGTACCTATGTGGGAGGAAACTTAGCCACATGAAAGAGCAAAAAAGAAAGTGAAGTGGCAAAGTCAAGCTAAATACAGGCTATGGCTCACATAACTTACAAAATATTGCAGCCCAAGGTCTCCTATTAAAGTTTGATATCCCAAGACACCTATTAGCATGTTACGTGATAACTAGTTAGCAATCTTCATTCCTAGCAATCATTTTATGAGAAGATAAAATCTGTGCTCTTGGTGTAAAGACCAATAGCGGGCATTTTCAATAAAGAACTTAATTTGAGAAGGTTTAAGCTGGGAATGGTATATGTTTTTGCTCCAGCTTTAGGGGGAATGTTAAGTGATGTTAAGTTATTGGGCTAGCAAATATATATTTATTCCATTGGTTGTTAATGGGCTTCTCTACACTAATATTGGTTTTGGCTAGTGGGAAGCCTTAATTTTGTGTTGCTAAAGTTTAAAAAGATGAAAAAAAATACTGAAAAGCTCAATTATCAGATGAACCTATAGAGTGGCAACTTCAGGTTCAACCAGCAAGCATAAAAGTAGGAACATTGGCCCATAAGATTACCCACTAGAAAAATCCAAAGTCAATTAGCTGAATCCAATTTGAATCTAGTAAAGTGCTTCCCAGCCCAACTAGCTGAATCCACTTAGCTTAGTTAATGGGTACAAGACAGTCAGGCACCTACATAAGTGCATTATTTTTAAACCAGAACAAAACGGAGTTATTCATTATTTTTATATCTGAACTTGGTTAATGGGTATTCTCGCTTATGCAGGTATTCACACACACCCTAAAATGTCCAACTCATTGTCTTCGAAATTTAATTTTCATTGTAAAAGTACCCTTTCACCTAAGAATTATGCAAATTCCGCAAAGAAGAATAGCAAAGAAACGACCATACTCATATGTGCTAAAATAAGTTACATCCACATGTTTGTCTCACATTGGTTATTTATCTAAGCTTTATATGAATGAGAGCTTATATATTTTATATTCTACCACAAGGCATGAGAGAACCACTTCTTTGTAAATCTAGATCGAGGCAAATTTCTCCAAAGTCCAAACCATAGTTGTCCATCCTCTCCCCTTTCTTACGATTAAGCAGTGTGCTTACCACCACTTGCGGACTGACACATACTATATTTACTATGTGTGCATGGATAGATGAATAATTTTTAGCTATTTCTGTATCCCTCTTACAAAGAAGCGCTCTTACTATTGCATGTAGGCTAACACAAACGGCCTCTAATGTGTGCGGACAAACATATGACACTTAGTTACATTCATATCTCTCTATGAACAAGTAGTACTTTTATTGATGCATGAAAACTAACACAAATTGTGTGTGATAGATAACTAACACTTAGCTACTTGTGTGTCTCTCTCACAAACAAGAAACAGTTTTATTTGTGTGTAGATTGATGTAGACTGTGAATGCATGGGAAATGGGCAAGCAAGACTCTTATTTGTGTGTAGATTGGTGTAGACTGTGTATGCATGGCAAATAGCACATGTTGCGTGTTATCTTCTCACATACAAAGAAAGATAGGACTTTCTCTATCAGCAGTGAACATTTCTCCATTTGCAACTTACAAAGAAGTGTTGAACTCAATATTGCAGCAATGTTCCATCTTGAGTTTGTGAGGGACTGTTAGAGATATCAATTAAGAGTAATTTATTACCACATGTATTGTCATGTATATTGCTTGTTTCTCTAATCATTATATTGGAACAAAATCTATGCATTTGTACTCTTTTGTATGAAATGAACCACAAAATTAACTTCTTCTCTCCATCCGACACGTGTTTGCAAAACTGTTCTGTACCGAATGGTAAACCCAGTACGTACTGGTCTGGTCTGCTCGCTGTCCGGTCCCAGAACGCTGTCGAAGCACGGCTCCGGGGCGGATGGTGGAGGGAGGCAGTGGGCGGCTGCTGACAGCTTCGATCGAAGCGATTGAAGCTTTCGCTGCCGCTATCGCCTTCTGATGCTCACCCGCTGCCGCTCGGAACCGCTCAGTTTGTACAGTACAGTACCGGTACTATGCCGGGCTCGCCGAACCAAGTCGCTGGCCTAGTATTACAAACCTTGCATCCAACTCCTATCAACCTAGATAACTCATCCTTACTCAACCCTGAAGCAAATCTTATGAACTAGACTTTAGTGAGAGCATCAGATCAAGAGCAGTGAGAGACTGATTTTAGGGTAGCTGCAGGATCTCCCACTAACCCTTCAATATCATGCTGATTCCAGTTGGTAGTCAATACTCAATACATGCTCCAAATTCCATTAAACCAAAAGAAATTGCTATATATTCAAAGAAGCCTTCTTAAGCTTTAGAAAATGTTTGTTTATCTGCTTTTGCAATTGAGTTGATGCTTTGCTTAAAAACTATTTCCATACATGTTTTTTATAATTTTTAAGGGGAATTTAATACATGGTTGCTCTTGTTCTCCTTCTCATCTTACATCGTTTGATTGAATTACTAATAGTCATGCCTTCTAGACCTAGAAATTGCAGAATACCATGCAACCATGCAATTTGAAGAAAATTACTCCTAAGTCAGAGAAAAAAGGTGTTCACCTTTCCACAGTCGCAGACTGTGTCAAAACCAACAATACCTAGATCCAGATCACCTGATTGTATTTTGTGAACTATATCTTTGGGTCGCTGAAACCATACCTCCAAGTTTGAGAGCTGAAAATAGCAAGTGGATATCGAGATAAATATTCCAACATAAAAACAATCCTAAGAAAAATTATGTGAAAACTTGTAAGAAATGTTAATAAGACAATTCAATTGTACAAGTGATAATTATAATAATAAAACTAAAGCTTATATGTGTCTCTAATACTTGCTAGTTGAACCTAAAATCTAGGTCTACAAATAAACAGAAGGTGGAACTGCAGAACCAGAATAGACAATTCATCATATTAGACTTCCAAATTGCATTGTACAAAAGGACCTAGGCTAAACAAATGTTCTCAATATCAGTCCATACTATGGAACTAAAGACTATCAGTCCATACTATGGAACTAAAGACTATCAGTCGGTACAACCAGTCTATACTGGTATGAGATTAGACCTACACATGGACGATAATAATGCTCCATAGTGTATTTTGCATTGGTGTACCAATCAAGGATGGCAAAACTGGTCCGGTACCGGCCGGTTTCACCGGTTTGTACCGGTCCGGCGAGAGACCGGCACCGGACCCACCTCCGGAGCACGGTCCGGCGACGACAGCGGCCACGGGCGGAGCGGGGACGAGCGTCGGGCGGAGCTGGAGTCGGCGGAAGCTTCGTTCGAAACTTCCGCCGCCCGCCTCTCCGCTACACCCTTGCTAGGGTTTCGCTGCGTACCGCTCGGTATGCCGGTACCGTACCGGTCCGACGAGCCACCGGAGCAAGGTACGGTACCGGTTTTGTGAACCTTGGTATCAATTGGTCTCAACTAGTACCAATTGTATCGGTTGGTAGCAACCAACCAAGGTTCTCAAACCCGGTCTGACCAGTTGTGCCGAATCAGTACAAACCGGTGGAACGGAAGCGAACAGAGCAGTGGGAGGAAGAAAGAAGAAAGGAAGAAGATAAAAAGAAGGAAGAAGAAGAGAAAGAGCCATTGGAAGAGGAAGAGGAAGAGTCGTTGTCGCCCGCTAACCTCCGCGATGCTTGCACGCATCCACCGCCACAGCTCCTCTTCTTTTCTTTTCTTTCCTTTCCCTCTTCCTCTCCCTCCTCTCCTTCCTCTCCTCTTCTCCTTCTCCTTCTTCTCTTCTCCTTTCTTCTCCTCCTTCCGCTTGCATTGGTTCAACGGACCGGCACAAACCGGCAAAACCGACAGGCTCAGACCGGTTTTGAAAACTTTGGTTGGTACAACTAATAGTGATCGCCTCCACCAACCAATTCCCCAGGTGATATAGCTATGCTGACTATAAATTAAAAAAAATGAAGGGTAGTTGAATGGGAGCTTTGTAGAAGCTCACATTCCCTTCCTAGTTTATTCACACATCTTGTTTGGCATCATATGTGAAAATTATCACTATTAGGTGCAACAACATTTTCAAAGGTAGAGGGGCAACTTGAGTTGAGCAATATCTTATCGATGGATATTTGGAAATATATTCCAATATTTCCAAATGGCTGACACGGATATTCCAATATTCCAAATGGAATGCTTGAAAGTGCTCACAGAGATCTATAAAGCAATTATTAAAAATCTTGATTCCTTTCGTACAAAGAAAGGATGTATCATTAGAGAGCATGAGGATTTTGAATTTTGGGGGGGGGGGGGGGGGGGGCAATTTCACCCGATGGATTCGGATATCCGACCCGACTTGACCCATTTATGACGGGTTTGGGTATCTGATTAGCTAAACGGATTGGGTTCGAGTTTAGGGATGTGGATACCGGTACTCGATACCCGATTTCAATAAAAAAATATAAATATAAATTTTTATTATTAGAATATAAATAATAATAAAATACATATTATATAAATATTTATTACTATTAAAAATATAAAAATACAAATAAATAATTATTATATAAATATAAATATTTATTTATTTATTTTAATTTTAAAATATACTTTATATAATAAATAATAAATAATTTATTTTTTATTTAATCGGGTACCCACGGGTACTTAAATACCTGACCCGGGTTTGGGTAGTGGGTCAAGTTCGAGTTTAGGGTAAAACCACGGGTACCCGACCTGTTGTCATTGCTAATTTTGATTGGCTGACAATATGTCCTACATCATTTGATTTGTACAAAGGTGAGCAGATAAAGCTACTAAAGATCTTGAAATGAAAACTCTTATTCGAGCATTAAGAGCTCCATGAGCATTCGATGTTCGATCAGCTTCCATATGATTCATGAAACAACCTCAATTTTTGGCCGATAGTGGGGGCAATAACAATAGCGGAAATGAGATAAGATCTACTTTAGTCACATATCAAATGAGTCAAAACACAAGTATACGTGGAGGCACCAAAACCCATACAACTATTACAAGTTAACATGGATTGCCAGTTTATTTTAGGCTACATTGACAAACTGACAGCCTTAGCACCTTTGATATTGGCTCAAGTGCATTTCCATCATAAACAAGTAAGTAAACTCAAATAGATGATACTTTCACAATGCCAAAGACATGACATTCGTCAAGATATCCATACATAGTTTCACTTTAACTGGATTCTTGCTCATAATGCAAACAACCCTTATTGGCACTCTATCACTTTATGGTTTTGAAGATCCAAGCATTAGGCCTAGAAATTTTGCCACCTACCCCATATGAGATTGTTGGGCTATATCTTGATGAAGAAGTCAAAAAATATAACACAGTACATTGGATCAGAAGCATGGGAGAACTACAACATCACTCTTATTATATTATGATGCATGGATAAGGCCCACTTGAATGATTATATTCAATTTGCTTATTTATTATAACAAAAAGTTATATTCCATAAGTTGGTAGATGCATTAGCCAAGTATCATTATGTCAACTACATCTGTCAACTTTTAAAGGTTGTCAAAGAAGAGATTAGACTAAAGTATATTGTTCAACTAGTGATTAATGATGGAGACAACTTTAAGCAAGCCAGGGGTTGATTCAGGCTATTGCCCTCACATTATTTAGACTCCTCGTGTTGTTTATTGCATCAACCTATGATGAAAGACATTGGTGAGATCAATAAGGTTATAAATACATTGAAGGCGGCACTCTTTGTGCCTGAACCACATGAGATAGACAACTATTGCTAGGTGCACACTAAGATGCAACAATTTCTAAATTGGTGAGATACTATGATCTAGGTTTATAAGATTCGTTATGCACTTTATTGTTGACCTGAAGACATTATGTGAAAGTAAAGATTCGAACGAATATTGTTATTCAAATTCACATATGATGGGGTGCTAGTAGTTGTGGTGAGATTGAGACATGTGTCTACAACACAACAACCATAGACTTGTGAACAAGGTTATATGATTGTTACACAAGTTAAAGATCATGTTGGTGCTCAAGTAAACCTAAATGAAGCATGGCATATCAATATAAGAGGCGAGGCAAGAGTTCAGCTCCATCGAAAAAAAGAACTCAACCTTTAAAGAATAAAGAAATGATATCCACCCTACCATTAGAGTCAAAGCATAACTCATCATGATTACGAATATATTTGTATCCTATTTTGGTTCTCATGCTAATCTCAGTTCGAATTACAATAGTATCTATCCACAAGAGGTAGTGACCTATGTGTTTAATAAGTACGTGGACTTCAATATGCTAGTCTCATATGTCTTGTGGGTATTACAAAACCTATAGGATACTACTTAAGTTGCACGAACCTTATTGTATATTCAGATAGTCATTATTTGTTTTGTAGATAGTAGAGATGTCCTAGTTAATGACTTATTTGAAAAACTTATGCTCATTATGTATGGAGCTTCTCAACTACATCACGCCAGACAAAGTATATATCATAAAAATTATCCTATACTTATCAGATTAACTCATTTTCATATTATTTTCATCTTTAACGCACTTTACAATTTATAATAAATTGATTAGTTTTTGTCTAAGTGTGAAATGGATTAAAATATTAGAGTACATCATAAAAATATTAGATTTTTTTAAGAATTAATAAAACTTGGTCTAAGATAGACCGACCATACCACGTCAAGTACGATGAATATACTAGTATGCAATGATCCAGTACACAGATTGATTTATTGGTACGAACCCTTCCTAAAGACAGATCCAAAATTCTTTTAAAAAAAGAACAAATAACTATAGAAATACCTAAAAACAAGTTATATGAAGGGTTTCAAACTCATCTATATTTAATTTGAATGGTTGACTAATTATCCTATAAACTCAATCTATCAATAAGCTGCTCAATTATAATTACGATTTCACAAGCCAAATAATAACTAAAAAATAACAAATGAATTAAAATGATAAGAATAGCTAAAAAAGAAGTTCCTTGAGCTTCATTAGGATTAAAATTGAAAATAAATCAACAATAATTTGTTAAAACCAAGGTTTCCATAATTCAATCCATATAGGTGTTGAACCAATACATACCAATATACAATACTCGATCAATATTGCCCAAAAAAATATTAGTATAATAATTATAATCCACATATATATAGTATCAGATGAATTACCAACCTTGTTACAATGTTCCGCGGATCAAACCGGTATGGACTTATTTTTAAATCCATGGAGAAAGAAGCTTACTCAAAATGGGTCTTCTATTCTAAGGCCAAATATAGAAGAATTTGACATTATGATGTACAAAGAAATCTAGCATTAAAGCAACATGCATATCCATGGTCCATGAGCCATGAGAAACAAGACGCTTAATCAGTATAATTGGTCAACTACGGCCTATTTATTCCTCATAAAACTTGGGATTGACTTGGATCTCAAGTCTATTTTCCTAGCCAAAACTAAATAGTGCATTGCATAATGTAACTGTCATGGTATCCATACAAAACAAAATATGGAAAAAGAAAACACAAAAACCAAGGACTTTGTTGATTGCTAGATATAACTGATGATGGATTAGATTGCTAGCTAATATAGAGATATGTCCTCAAGCAATTAGGCAATTGGTTGATCTACTATTATCATCTCATATTTTAAGAACAAAGTGCTCTCACTGAGTAAAATGTTCTTTTAAAAAAACTAAACATAAGACATGATAGAGAAATACCTGTGGGATGTCAGCTACATATTGTCGTGGATTCAGTTGCCTTACAGACAACTGGCAATTCTAAGAAAAGCAAAAAGACGATGAATTAAGGAAAACACAATAGAAAAACATAATGAAATTGAATATAAATTAATTCGAGAGAATGAAGTGAAGATAAGGTACTTTAAGAAGATTCAATGTTTCATCAGCCATTCGTCCTTTGCTTGGGAGGCCAAGGCGAACAACTCTACGCTCACGTGATTCTGTACTTGTAGAGTTACCAGGAACCACTGTTGCTGATGAGTTGCCAGCGGAACAACATATAATACATGATGAGAAGGGCATGGAGAAGGATCGGGTAGAAGGAGAACGTATTTGAAAGAAGTTAGTGAGTTCCATGGAGGCAATCATCCTGAGAGATGGCAAAGATAAAATAAAATAAATAATTCAAAGTTTTGTATGTACATATTTTATTCTTGTTTTCTGAATGATTTAACAATGAGAGACTGTCAAAATAAGTAAGGGGAAGGATCTCAATAAATAGAGTGTGTATATACTGGTTCTCATGAATCATGCAGACCAATAACCAGACTGACATTCTGGCCAAATAATTGTGTCCACTCATGAACAGTAGCCTTAATCTCAGGTATTAGCAAGGCACAGGACTAATACAACAGAACAAAACTTAATGTTTTGTTCAAAATTTCTTTCACATTCAGAACTAATATTAGGCTTCTTTAATCTGAACTAAAACTTTATTTCTCACAATTCACAAACGACACCCTTTCTCCCTTTCGAAAACCTTTTTATTTGGTAATATCATCCAAGCTTTTAAGTAGTCCAATGGAGATCTTGATAGTTGACACTTTGACAAATCATTACGATACTGATAATGCAAGAATGTATAGCAGGCCTTAGAATCTGATCCTGACATAAATACTACTGCAGGAGAAAAATAAAATGAGAATTTATAGAACAAAAGAATCATAATTGTAACAAATCAGGGATCAAAGATGGCTGTTTAATTCAGAGAAATCATGGCTTTAAGACATCCTGCAAATGAAGCAATTAGGGGAGTAGACTCCGACATCCACCCACGAAAAAAGAAATAGTAAGAATATAACTTCCTCACAACGGTAAAATGGCCACCGCGAACTCAGTTACCCAGGCAGGTGATATTTTATTAATAAGTTGCAAACATTTCTTTGATACGCCTCAAAACAATGGAAGCTGAAGAATAAAAGCACCGGGCAATGGCGGCGAGCATGGAGTTGGAAGAAGTGGAGTCATCCAGGGAGGCTGAGGAGAATTTGGATAATAATACCCACGCTTTCAGTGATTTGATATGGCCGAGGCATACGTTACATTTCGTTGCTTATATTAACTACGATTTCAATGGAAATATCATAACAAGAAATCAAGTGTCCGAGCTAGATATTTCAAATTTCCTAGTCATCCATTTTGCGCTACTGTTTACAAAGAACATGGATCCCCCTCCTAGACTGTCAGTTCCTTCACATTGTGAAATAACGTGCGAAGACAGAAACAGTCACTACAAGTTCTCCTCTGCTGGAAAAAAAAACTGCATTGTCATTCACGAAGCAGATCGATAATTTTACCTAAAAACCCTAGCTAAATTTGCAGCCGACGAGGGTAAAGGCAGCAGCTGGAGAGAATTGAGAAATGGTGTCCGGCGAGAGAAGACAGGAGAAAGAGAGTTTCCAGAGAAAAGGAGCGATAGGAAGAGAGGCAGGAGGGAGGCGGCAGCAGTTAGGTGGCGGATGCGGCTGCGCGGGGGCGACCAAAGGCTGACGAGAGGCGTCCACGGTCTCCTTCCTGGATTAGGGCTTTTGCTTTTGGTCCGCTGGCTTTAGTTTAATCTTCTCTGCAGAGAGCCAGAGAACAGAAGACAAAAAAAATCCCACCGCATCAAGGTCATGGTCATGGAATATTCTATGATAATA
This sequence comes from Costus lasius, assembly GCA_027563935.2. Taxonomy (NCBI): domain Eukaryota; kingdom Viridiplantae; phylum Streptophyta; class Magnoliopsida; order Zingiberales; family Costaceae; genus Costus; species Costus lasius. Next base: position 71,757,729 of record CM050452.1, read on the forward strand.
TAAATTTCATTAATATTTAATGGTATTATTATGTTAGGTGGCTAGAGGTGGCTAGTTTGTAGTATAGATTGCATGTTAAATATAAGTGTGATGCTTGAAACATTTTGCTTTACTAAGATAGGAGTTGCTAGTTTTTATCTCAAGCTCAGATTGTATGAGAATGAATTTTATATGATCTTTTATAATATTCCATGTTAGGTGTCACTAGGAAAGGTTAGTTGTAATATCAAATGAAATCAGATGGTGGCCTTGCATGTGTTAGGAAGGAAAATAGGAGAGAAGGGAAGAAAAGTTAGAAGAATCATTTTTTAAGTGTGTTTGGTATGAAAGAAAAAAAATAAGAGGAAAAGTATAGATAAAATCTACTCATTTTTTCTTATGTCTCCTAAACTTATCCTCTCGTGCCCTCATGCTCCTCTTGTGCCACTCTCACGCTAATGTTGACACTGACTCTAACTCCTCATGTGCCCCTCTCACGTCGACGCTAATGTCTCATGCTTCTCCAATGCCCCCTCTCATGCCGGATTTGAAAAATTTTATAGTTTTCTAGATTCGAGCATCTAATGTTTGTTTCAAAAGAAATATAAAAATAGAAAGATATAATGAATATATCAATCCTTTATACTTTCTTTCCTTCTAAATAAATATATAGAGAAAAAATCTTATTTACTTTCTATTCTTTTTTATTTTCCTTTCCTTCAAATTTTTTTCGTTCTTACTTTTTTTTCTCCCACTAAACACAGCCTAGAGCTTGGCTACTTGACCTCAAGTTTACGTGCTTCATAGGATGTGACATATGATGTCTTTATATAGTCAACTGGTGATAAAGATCTCTGGTAACCTATCACTCTCATTTTACAAGTTGAGTTTCTCTAGAATTCTTTTTATGGAACTTGCCTTTTACTTGATTACATAAACTACTAGCATAATTGTTTATAGTTGAGTATTTTATGGCTTTAGCCTTGGACATAGGTTTAATATTACTTTGTGACTTTGTAGTATGACAGCCTTTGAGCTCATGAGGTGTGAACCATAAATCTTTTGCATCTCTTGAAGGTAAGTGGTAGGGACAGGTGAGAAGTAAGAAACTAATATTTGAGATTGGAAAAACCACTCCGAGGTCAATTGGGATGGAGTGGTTCAAATGATCATTTTTTTTAGATACTTCTGCATGGGAATATCAAGTTTCTTATAATTTTGAATTACCTCAAGCAAAATGTAGCAATCAACCTTCTCAAATTGCTTCAGGAAGTTGAAGTTCTCTCTATAGTAGTCGACTTTCTTAAGCTACTTAGATTATGGGCTCGTTTGGCCCCGCCTCCGCGCTGCGTTCGAGGTAAAAGTTGTGAGAAGCCACGATTTATAGCTTCTCACAACGTCTAATTTTTCTTTATCTTTTTGGTCTTGGAAATCACACTGAAGCGGGGCCAAACTGCCCCTAAGTAAGAACTTTAGGTCTCTTGGATAGTGTGCTTAATAATAGCATTGAAGTTCATGCAATTACCCTGTGAATAAGAGTAGATTTAGGTATTTGATGTAGGTTGAAAATATGGAAGGTGATGTAAATTCCCTACACTAAGGTATAAAGATGAAACTCGTTACTGATTTCAAGCAATGGCAAAACTCTCAGGAGGCAATAACAGTAAAATCACAATGCCAACACTAAAATAGATATGCTCTCAACTAAAAATATACACTCAATTTTAAGTGAAAATTCTATCAAGTTTGCATGCACTGAATTATAGAGGAGATACGATCAATATTAATAAGTAAAATTACCTAAATTGGGAGACCAAAAATTAAAGAATCATACCTTTTTTTAATGGGTCGATTTCTGATGGTGTGTTAGAATCTAGAACCGGCTCAAAACTAACTGAACCTGGGAACTCACCAAATCAACCGGATCGGCTCAGCTGTTCGTCCTTCTTCAGCCACTCGCGAGTATGTGAACAAAGTAGTCGCGTTGAATCAAAGAAGGGCGCCGAAATCGTGGATGGTTATAAAAGGAAACGTGGAGGCGTGATTTCGCAGGGACGGCGACAGAGTGATGCGGCCGGCGTTTTTTCTAGGGTTGCCAAGGGATTCGTCAGAAAGAATCTTTGCGGGTGAAAGTGGCTGGTGGGAGGGAAGACTAGAACCAGGTCACGTGATGCAGAACAAAGTGTCGTCGTGGAGCAGAGGTTGGCGATGTCGGTGTTGGAACTAGAGGTTGCGCCGAAGGTGTCTGTCCTGGCTGTAGGTGACGATGGTGTCGGCCGCGGCTGCTAACGTCGACGATCAAGAGATAGACGTAGGCGGAACTAGGGGCGATGGCCGGACGTGATGGACGAGCGTGGATAATGGCGGAATAGGCGAAGATGGAAGCGGCGATTGTATGTGGAGGGCGTTTAATGATGGTGGCAAGGATGAAGAAAGATTTGACGAGCGGATGTGGAAGGGGACGGCGGCTGGATTTCTGGTCGAGGAAGGAGATGAAGCAAGCGAGCGACTGGTTATCGGGATGAGGAAGGGGATGAAGGCGATGGAGTTGGCGAGCGGATGTGGTAGTGGCAGATGCGTGGAGAAAGGTTAGGGTTCGGTGGTATGTGTTTGTGGTAGGGGTGTGCACGGTGTCACGCCCCGGTCGGATCGGTCTAGAATTAGCGCTTATCCGCTTCCTAGAGCCGTCCGGCGGAATACCAGAACGTAACTCTCCCTAGGGTTTCCGGCCCCAAAATTAGAAACCCTAATCTCCCCGGATAATTTTTCTCCCCAAAATACAATTCGCACGGAGAAAACCCTAACCCCCAATTTAGAAATCCGAAAAGAAACGGAATCTAAATTAAATACCTTCTCTGGTCAACGATTTTAACCAGTCAACGTCGACTTCACCGAATTAAATCGAGTCGCTGACGTCCGCCTGACGTCAGCCTCTGATTTTGATTTCTGCCGCGCCGATTACTCGTTGCTGGCGTCGTGCCGACGTCAGCCGCCGATTTCGAAATCGAATCGATTTCGATCGAAATCGCGGGTTGACCGTTTGACTCTTGCCTCGTTTCGAACGCCGCCGCGTTCGAACGTTACTGTTCGTCTTCAACCTCGCGACGCCGCCCGCGTCGTCGCTGCAGTCGAGCGCCGCCGTGCTCTGGAGTCCGTTGGAACAAAGGGGAAGGCCGCCGCCTCCCGTCGTCGTAGAACAGGGGAAGGAGATGGAAAGTAATGCTTCATTTATTCCTTGACGAAGGTTTACAAACCTCTCCTCTCGACGCCCGCCGGCGCCCCCATCCCACCCTCACCGGTCGTCTCCTAGACGCCGGTTACATTCGCTGTGTTTCTCTCGTCCTCTCGTCGGCACCGTCGCGCCGACCTTCGCCCCTGGCGGCATCAGAGCCCTGCTCTGGAAGAGGCGACGGCGCCTCGCCGTCGCCGGTGGAGTCGCTCCCCGGCGCTCTCTGTGTGGTGACGCCTCCGCGCACACCGATCTCGTCGCCTTCAAGCTTCTTATAGAGAAGCTTTGCCGCGTCCGCCTTCGTCGCTCACCCCGTAAGCGTCGTCTCTGTCGCGTGGACCGCGTCTTCCGCCGAAGCTCGCGTGAGCGACGAGGATGCCGCCTCGACGCCGTCCGAGTCTCCCGCGCCGCCCGTCCGCGTCCGTGAAGATCGGAGGAGATCGCGTCCGCAGGCTACCGCTGTCGCCGAATCCTCCGCAGCTTCCGAACTCCACGGGGAAGACGACGCGGAGCTTGCGCGTCTTCCCAATCTCGCAGCCGTTTCATTTCGGGTCAACATCCAATGTTGACTCGGTTAATTTCTTCCGCGGTTGGGCTGGGCTGTGGGTGCATTGCTTGGGTTTGGCTGCAGGATTGGGCTTGGGCCGGACCGCCTGAACCGGGCCCTGACAATACTCCCCCACCTGATTTGAACATCGCCCTCGATGTTCCATGCAAGTTGAACACTGGCCCTCCAATGTTCAAAGTTCTCCATCTTCCACCTCCAGTCTGATGATGAATGTTTGCTGCACCATGCTTATAGCAACCTGCATCAACAAATTTGTTAAGGATAATTTTGCTTCACCATATTTGCTGAACTCAGCTGAACCTCGATGTCCCTGACACCGGCATCGACGCCCCTGGCGCCGGCATCAATGCTATGCATTGGCATCAACACGCCCTGGTGTTGGCATCAACGCCCCCTGGTGTTGGCATCAACACGCCTTAGTGTTGGCATCAATGCTATGCATTGGCATCAGAGCCCCTGCTCCGGGAAGTGATCTTGCAATCACTGAGCTCTTATAGAGTTCTCCCTCGATGTCCCCTGACATCGGCATCAATGCCCTTAGACATTGGCATCAACACACCCTGGTGTTGGCATCAGGGTCCCTACCCTGGAAGAACGACACTCCTTGTCGCCGGTGGTAATGGTGTTGCCTCTCGGATCCTTCTGATTCACCTTGCTGGATCATTTTAAGCTCTGATACCTGTTGTCACGCCCCGGTCGGATCGGTCTAGAATTAGCGCTTATCCGCTTCCTAGAGCCGTCCGGCGGAATACCAGAACGTAACTCTCCCTAGGGTTTCCGGCCCCAAAATTAGAAACCCTAATCTCCCCGGATAATTTTTCTCCCCAAAATACAATTCGAACGGAGAAAACCCTAACCCCCAATTTAGAAATCCGAAAAGAAACGGAATCTAAATTAAATACCTTCTCTGGTCAACGATTTTAACCAGTCAACGTCGACTTCACCGAATTAAATCGAGTCGCTGACGTCCGCCTGACGTCAGCCTCTGATTTTGATTTATGCCGCGCCGATTACTCGTTGTTGGCGTCGTGCCGACGTCAGCCGCCGATTTCGAAATCGAATCGATTTCGATCGAAATCGCGGGTTGACCGTTTGACTCTTGCCTCATTTCGAACGCCGCCGCGTTCGAACGTTACTGTTCGTCTTCAACCTCGCGACGCCGCCCGCGTCGTCGCTGCAGTCGAGCGCCGCCGCGCTCTGGAGTCCGTTGGAACAAAGGGGAAGGCCGCCGCCTCCCGTCGTCGTAGAACAGGGGAAGGAGATGGAAAGTAATGCTTCATTTATTCCTTGACGAAGGTTTACAAACCTCTCCTCTCGACGCCCGCCGGCGCCCCCATCCCACCCTCACTGGTCGTCTCCTAGACGCCGGTTACATTCGCTGTGTTTCTCTCGTCCTCTCGTCGGCACCGTCGCGCCGACCTTCGCCCCTGGCGGCATCAGAGCCCTGCTCTGGAAGAGGCAACGGCGCCTCGCCGTCGCCGGTGGAGTCGCTCCCCGGCGCTCTCTGTGTGGTGACGCCTCCGCGCACACCGATCTCGTCGCCTTCAAGCTTCTTATAGAGAAGCTTTGCCGCGTCCGCCTTCGTCGCTCACCCCGTAAGCGTCGTCTCTGTCGCGTGGACCGCGTCTTCCGCCGAAGCTCGCGTGAGCGACGAGGATGCCGCCTCGACGCCGTCCGAGTCTCCCGCGCCGCCCATCCGCTTCCGTGAAGATCGGAGGAGATCGCGTCCGCAGGCTGCCGCTGTCGCCGAATCCTCCGCAGCTTCCGAACTCCACGGGGAAGACGACGCGGAGCTTGCGCGTCTTCCCAATCTCGCAGCCGTTTCATTTCGGGTCAACATCCAATGTTGACTCGGTTAATTTCTTCCGCGGTTGGGCTGGGCTGTGGGTGCATTGCTTGGGTTTGGCTGCAGGATTGGGCTTGGGCCGGACCGCCTGAACCGGGCCCTGACACACGGTATGAACCTTGTGTCAAAAAATCGAACCGAACCGGTGGGATCGGTTCGGAGAAATTCTGAACCGATCCTGAACCATTTATACCCGTTAACCGATGTTTTCGGTATGGTTAACCGAAAATCGACGGTTAATCATTTTATTTATCTATAAAAAATATTTAAAATTATAAAATAATTTAAAATTAATAAATATAAATATTCTCGGTTAACCGTTAGTTTTCGGTAGCTAACCATTGGTTTTCGGTGGTTAACCGTTGGTTTTTGACGGTTAACCGGTTCGATTTTCTATAAAATATTTATTTTTATATATAAATAAATATTATATAAACGGTTCGGTTCAGTTAACCGTGGTTTGGCCAAGTTCCGAACCGTAACCGAACCGATAACCGATCACAAGTAAAAAAACGGAACCAATTAAGAACCGTTCGGTTCGGTTAATTGGAAAATCGGTTTGGTTCGGTTCGGTTAACCGCGGTTCGACGGTTCGACGATTTTTTTGCACACCCCTAGTTTGTGGAGATTGGTGGGTGATAGGGGCGGAGGAAGGAGATGGGTTTGAAGAACGAACGATGATATTGGTGAAGATGGAGGCCATGAGTGGGCGTGGAGGCAGCGTATGGTTGAGGCGTTTGATGATTACAGGGGCTGGGCATCTGATGGCGTGATTAATTAATAGATGTGGTTGGAATTTTGGCTGAGGGGGAAAAGTTGCGACGACAATGGGAACTTCAGGGAAGATAAAAATTTAGCCCTCATGGCCAGCACCAAAGGTGCGAAAATAAGCCCTCAGGGCCAACACCAAAGGTGCGAGAATAATGCCACAAAAATTTTAATTAAGTCAAAGTTGATTGTTCCCCTTAGGGATTACAATGCTTAAATAGATATCACACTTGCTAAATTTAGAAAACTGAATCATACTAAGAATTATAAAAATTACAAGCTAAAAAATTTAAAAATAATGCCCTAACAATAATATCTAATTAAAAGAGAAATAAATTCAAATATTCAGGTGATAGCGGGCCGGCTTTCAATGGGCTCGTTTAGATCTTCGGACCTATCTTCTATTTCCCCATCAATTCTCCTTGGGGGCAAAAAATTCACCTCCGGTGAATTGTTAAAATTATAGGCATCCAACTTTTCGGTGCGATCTGTCGAAGTTCGTCTTCAAGAATCCATGTGTTATCTGTATCTAGATGATTTTTTCCACTTTACTAGGTATTGAAATTCTGATTGATCAGGATGAACAATTTGATCTTCTAGGATGGCTTTAATATCGTCATTTTCTACTTTATCCAGAAGATGTTGTGATGTATTTCACTTGATTCTTGTTCCTCCATTGCGTAATACAAGGATATATCTTCCACATTAAAAATAGGACTAATTCCCAAACTTTTAGGTACATCTACAACATAAGTATTATAACATATTTTATATTTAATCGTAAATGGACCTATACTTCTTGCATGCAATTTCTTGATAGAACCAGGTGGAAGTCTCTCAGCTCTCAATCTCACCATCACTCTATCTCTCTCACTGAAAGTTTGTGGCCTACGATGCTTGTTTGCATTGCTCTTATACTTATCATTGCTTTCTGAGATTTTGTGCCTGATTTCAGTATGAAGTTCATGGATATGTTTAACAAAAGAATCAGCGGAGTGTGATCGTCGAGTAGAAGCAGGTAGGGGTAGGAGATCAATTGGTTTATTAGGTTGTATACCAAGGACTACTTGAAATGGGCTGAGACCAGTTATCCTGTTCACTACACTATTGAATGCAAACTCAGCTATTGGCAAGATATCTTCCTAGTTGGTTACATGATCCCTAATAAGGCACCTTAACAAATCACCTAAACTTCTATTAACGACTTCAGTCTGACCATCTGTTTGAGGGTGGTATGCAGAGGAAAATTTGAGTTTTGTGCCTAACAATGTCCATAAGGTTTTCCAAAAGTAACTTACAAAACGGATGTCCCTATCAGAAGACTTTGGATCTAAGTCAAGTTCAAAGGGTCCTAAGGTTTCCTTAAAGGTATGGGATCTTAATTCAAGTTGGTTGAGATCTATAAATATAGGATCCTCTATGTCCAAAGGTTGGGTAGGAATATCTAAGTTAGGCTTATTAGTTCCTAAGGGTGTACTTAGGGATTCTATGTATGACTTAAGCTGTGGAGAAGGTTCCTCTATGTCTTGAGTTCCTAGATCATGCCCTTGGTCATTAGGTTGTTCATCTTCTAATTTTCTCTCTATGGGTTCCCCAGGTTGGTGGTTTCCTAAGTGTTCATGAGGTTTTGGATAAGGACCTGGACAAGGCTCATGGTCATCTAGAGAGATTAGGTCAAACTTAGGTTTATCTTGAGGTTGTGGAAGACCTATAGCTTTAGGGTCAAGTTGGTTCCTAGGCATATCATCTAAGGTAAAAGATCTGAACTTAAGTTTAGGTTCATCTAGAAGAGTCTCTAAGGTTGACATAGAGTTAGGTTGACTCTCAAACAAGTCAACTTTAAGTTTATGTTCATCTAGAAGAGTCTCTAAGGTTGAATTAGGGTTAGGTTGACTCTCAAACAAATCATCTAAGGATTCCCTAGTAGTGGATCCAGACCCTTCTAAGGATATGTCTTGAGAAGGTGTAGGTAGCTTAGGTTCTAAGGTCTCTTGAGAGGTGGAAGGGTTGGCTACCTTAGGGGGTTTTGGTTTGGCCCTTGTGATCTTAATCTTGGGGTCATGACACCTTAAGATGTAAGAATCATCTTGCCTTTTGTGGTACCCGTTAACATCATATAACCAAGGTTCTCCTAGATGGATATGGTATGCACATTTTAAGGGTAAGACATCACACCATACTTCAAATAAGATACCAAACTTAATAGGTACAAGGCACTTAAGGTTCACTAGGGTTTTGGTTCCATCATCCCTACTAATGGTGTAAGGGTAAGTTTTAGGCTTAGTGGCAAAGCCAAATCTATCAATGGCACTAGGAGTGATGAAGTTAAACCCTATAGTTTCATCTATGGCAATCTTACACATCTTTTCTCTCATTCTAGTGTAGGTATGAAAAAAGTCATTCCTAAGGTTGATCCTATAAGTTGGGAGTCTCTCTAAGTACCGGTTATTAAGACACACTACTATTTCTTCATGTTGTACCAACCTAGAATCAATTGCGTCCATCTGGGCATTCAATCGTTCAAGCGACTTGAACAATTGGTCTCGCTCATTATTGTAACTAGACATAGCTGGGGGTTGATATTCATGTCCTGATCTGGTGGTCATGATGTAGGTCCCTTTGAATTTTTTTTTTCTTTCCCTTTTTTTTCTCTTTTTTTTCTCTCTCTCTTCTTTTTTTTTTATAAAGATCTCAGTTTGGTATGTAGTAGGGGATGGGGATCAAGGTTTCCTCTGATACCAATTTGATGTAGGGTGAAAATATGGAAGGTGATGTAAATTTCCTACACTAAGGTATAAAGATGAAACTCGTTACTGATTTCAGGCAATGACAAAAATCTCAGGAGGCAATAATAGTAAAATCACAATGCCAACACTAAAATAGATATGCTCTCAACTAAAAATATAGTCTCAATTTTTAAGTGAAAATTCTATCAAGTTTGCATGCACTGAATTATAGAGCAGATACAATCAATATTAATAAGCAAAATTACCTAAATTGGAGACCAAAAATTAAAGAATCATACCTTTTTTTAATGGGTCAATTTCTAATGGTGTGTTAGAATCTAGAACCGGCTGAAAAATAACTGAACCTGGGAACTCACCAAATCAACCAGATCGGCTCAGCTATTTGTCCTTCTTCAGCCACTCGCGCGTATGTGAACAGAGTAGTCGCGTTGATTCAAAGAAGGGCGCCGGAATCGTGGATGGTTATAAAAGGAAACGTGGAAGCGTGATTTCGCAGGGACGGCGACAGAGTGATGCTGCCACCGTTTGTTCTAGGGTTGCCGAGGGATTCGTCAGAAAGAATCTTTGCGGGTGAAAGTAGCCGGTGGGAGGGAAGACCAGAACCAGGTCACGTGACATAGAACAAAGTGTCGTTGTGGAGCAAAGGTTGGCGATGTCGGTGTTGGAACTAGAGGTTGGCGCCGAAGGCTCTGGAACTGGAGGTTGGCGCCGAAGGTGTCTGTCCTGGCTGTAGGTGACGATGGCGTCGGCCGCGGCTGCTAACGTCGACGATCAAGAGATAGACGTAGGCGGAACTGGGGGCGATGGCCGGATGCGATGGACGAGCATGGATAATGGCGGAATAGGCGAAGATGGAAGTAGCGATTGTATGTGGAGGGCGTTTGATGATGGTGGCAAGGATGAAGAAAGATCTGGCGAGCGGATGTGGAAGGGGACAGCGGCTAGATTTCTGGTTGAGGAAGGAGATGAAGCAAGCGAGCGACTATGTGGCGGCTGGTTATCGGGACGAGGAAGGGGATGAAGGCGATGGAGTTGGCGAGCGGATGTGGTAGTGGCAGACGCGTGGAGAAAGGTTAGGGTTCGGTGATATGTGTTTGTGGATATCGGTGGGTGATAGGGGCGGAGGAAGGAGATGGGTTTGAAGAACGGACGATGATATTGGTGAAGATGGAGGCGGTGAGTGGGCGTGGAGGCAGCGTATGGTTGAGGCGTTTGACGATTACAGGGGCTAAGGGGCTAACCGACCTGAACTTTGTGAAAAACCGAACCGAAATGTTCAGATTCGGTTCGGTTTAAACCAAAATTTTTCTTAGCTACATCTTGCCCTAGTGTTTTGTTTCTTATATTGCTGATTGGTTGAGCAGCTGAGCAGTAGGAGGCTTGGAGCCGTTTGGATCTTGAGCGGTGTGACCACATTAGGACTTAGGGTTTCAGTCACGCTGCAATCGACAGTAGCTCGAGCCGTCTCCGTCGAGGTCACGCAAAGGCAGGATCGCAGGACCGACAACACTTGACAGGGAGGGGGAGGGCCGAGGGCGGGAGGTTGGGAGGAGGAGAGTTTTAGTACTTCTTAGGGTTTCGCCTTTTGCACTTTGCAGACTCGGGAGACGAGAGCAGTGGAGAAGACTGAAGACTTGAAGAACCGAATAGCCAGGTCAGCCGGTCAGCTTGAGTTTAGGCTGCCAGGTTGGAATTCGAAATTGCCGAATTTTCAATTTGCCCAAATGCCCAATCGCCCGAACCGCGGTGAGCTAGTGACCGCGGTTAGCGGAAGTAGTGAAATAGATTTACTTGGTTTACTCGGTCCAGAACCAGAAATTGGCAAACCAAACCCTAAATAAAACATCGGTTTGGTTCGGTTTACTCGGTTTTTGATTTTATCAACCTGAAATCGAACCAAATTTAATTTTCCTATCTTTGAACCGAACTGAAGCGATTGGGTTCAAAATCAAACTAAACTGATTTTATCGGTTCGGTTCGATTTAGTTTTTTAGTTCAGACCGAAATATGGACAACCCTAACCATAATTCTCATATTTAAATTAATATAACCATAATTCTCATATTTAAATTAATATAAATATTAATTAATCGTTTATATTGTTTGAGTTACTAATTCAAATAAACAATTCAGCATGATAAATGATCAGTTGCCTCTTTCGGTCGATTGAGACTTCGAGATAGGCTAGTGATTCGGCGGCATATACCTATATATATGCCTTGGCTAGAGCCCTCTGCCATGTACAGTGGCCAATCTACATGGGCCGCCAGTGTGGGCAAATGCGGACACAAATCCTCAGCAGTCAGCAGCCTCGTTAAATTTAGTTTAAATTTTTTTTTAATTTTTTTAGAAATGATCTACACACTATAAGCTAGCCGATGGTACTAATATTGGGGTAGTTTAGATTATACACAATAAGAAATTATCCAAAACATTTTTATATAGTAAAATTTTTTTTGTCTTGTATGCAATAATATTTAGGGTAATTTTTTATTGTGTATAATTTAAACTATCTCAATATTGGTACCATTGGATAGCTTACAATGTGTAGATCATTTCTAAAAAAAATAAAAAAAAACTTTTTTAAATTAAATTTAAGCCCCCACTAGCTAAATTTTTTTTACCATATGTATATATTATTATATAAATTTGCCCCACTAACTAGCTACGCCCCCATTGAGTAGAAATTTATTTGATTCTGATTGGGGATATGGGTAGCCAAATAATAATAACTTACAACTAGGCTACTAATCTCAAGAATTTTAATAATTTTTTAGCATGCTCCATACACTAATTTGCTAGGGTATTTTTTGAAAAAAAAATAGTTCACATTCTTTGTAGCTTTAAGCCAACGTAGGCTGCGTTTGGGCGTGTAGGCGGAGCGCCCGGTCGCGTGGGGCGTCGGTTAACTAAGCGATTTTTGTTTGGCGCTGAGGTCGCATAGTGGCTGCTTATCCATGTTGACCAACATGGACCGGTTGTTTGTCGTCCAGCTCAGCCTACAGGGGGAGACCTGTGGGTCGCGTGGGTGCGATTCCGTGAGGGTTTCGCTCTGCTACCGCCTACTGCTCGAAAACCTTTGCGTGCCCTTTCTCGTCGCGCCCCAGCTGCCCGAATCGCCATTGACGCTCGCCGGAAAGCTTCGTCATCGCCCTTTCTCGTTGCACCGGATTGCTCGCCATCCTTCCTCGTCGTCATTTCTCACCTCGCGACCAGCTTCCTCACCGTGAACCTCCCATCCAAGGTTAGGGTTCACTACTCGCGCTGGAATATTTGTTCAATTTTTGCGCAGCTTGTTTCCCCTTGCGACCCGTTGCTTGTTTTCACTTTTCAGCAAGTGCAATTTCCCCTTTTTATTTTGGCTCATGGTGTTTTCAAATTGCATCTTCGTTATACTTGTTGCTTGGATTTCTTTGTTTGTAAGAATTGTCATCCCGCTTACAATGATGCCCCACGAATTCCCTCAAACCCTTTTCTTCCTAGATTGTGAAATCCTTTGAATGATCAGAGGAAGCCCTGAACTGGTTGATTACAAGGTAAAGAATTTTCCATCAAGATTATTAGAACAAAGTTCTTTAATGGCACCATGGAATGGGGATGCTTTTTTTCCCCACTTACGTTTTCCATCAAGATTATAAGATTCGCTCTGGCTATTTGCCACGGTCAGAGAATGCCCTCCCATTCCTTTCCAACAGGTCTGGTAAATGGCTCCAGTAAAAGTATGTTTTTTTTTTTGCTGTGTATAGTGTGTTAGAATCCTTCCATTTTTCAGCAATGTCTGGCACGATATGTGACCAAGAACTTGATAGGATAATCACTCCACATAATTGTTTTACGATGTTCAAGTCCGATTCGAACCAGAACTGATATCAATAGATTCAATATAATGTACACAAAAATACAAAATTCCTTGACTGCAATTCCCCATGTTGATAATTTGTCCAATGTGAGAGTCTAGTCAAACACAACATCCATGTAACAAAGGAGAAGTAATAAAGAAGTGAGGAATTCGACCTTTATGTTGAACCAAAATTTCACAGCAAGAGATGGAGAACACTTTTATTGTGTAACCAATTATACAATAGATTCATTCGATGTGACATACACTTTGTTGATAAGAAAATAATAATAAAAAAAAAAAAAAAAAAAAGAAGTGCTGGATAAAGAGATACAAGAGTGTGATGAGGAAACTTCCAAACGAGATATAAAATAGTCCAGAATTAAACTCAGATCCTTCCTAAATCCCACAGGTATTGATGAAGAAGCGGCTGAGCAATTTGCCAACATCAGACAGAAGCCTCCACAAAACTATTCCACATGCTATGTGAGACCGCAGGCAGTTTTTAGGGGAGACTCAAGAGACCTTATGGATCTGGCAACAAAATAGTTGCCACAAATCCACTTCACCCAAAATGACACTTCATGTACAATGATACTCCACTAAAAAAATGTAAAAGGGACATGAGTTTAATAGTCTAGTCACCTTTTGAGGAGACTTGGCGTGAGAACCTGCTAAGGAGAAATGCTGGAAAGTGGGGGCTGGGAGATCTGGTCATTAAAGACACGAGATATGGGGCGGCCACTGCCCAAAAGGAAGAAAATAAAAGAGGTTTTGGCAGTGGCCGATAAGAAGAAAAAAACAAAAGAGAAGTCTGCAGGCAGGAGGTTTTCAGAACAGACAAGAAAACCAAAAAAAGAGGAAAGAACAAAAAGGAGCCCACAGAAAACGTAATAGAAAGTGAAAAGGTAAAAAAAAAAGAAGAAAAGGGGAGAAGGCCAGCGGCTTATAAAAGGAGAGGAGAAGAGTTCAAAAGGGCACCCCGAAGGAGCAAGGCAAGGAGGAGAACATTGCAGCGGAAGAAGGTAGTAAAGAAGAAACTTCTTTTTTTTCGATCGGATTTCCTAGGCTTCATGGTTGCTCTAAGCAACCTGGCATCACAAGGGCACACACGCCATTTCTTTCTTTTTTCTTTGGATCGTTCGAAATTTTTTTTAGGCTTCATGGTTGCACTAAGCAACCTGGCATCAAGAGAAGGCACACACCACCCTTTTTTTTTCTTTCTCTTTTTTTTATTTTTCAAAAGTTTAAAGCACGAATGATCCATGGTACGCGCTGAGTAAAAAGGGTGTCGAGGCGGTTGGGAGGAGAGGAAGTAAAAAAAAAAATATAATAAATGATGAAAAAAAAACGAACGGTGCAGAGAGACTCGTAAAACCGCACAAGGGAGGAGGGGAAGAAAATCTGAAAGAAGTAAGGTCGTAAAAAGAGACTAGAGGAATCTGTAAGTGGAAGAAAAGAAAATACCGAGCGAAAGATAGAAGAAGGCCTAAGAAGGAGGAAGGAGCAAGAGAAGAAGGGAAAACCCAGGAGAAAGAAGAAGGGAACACAACACCTGATGTGAAGTTCGCTTTAGTTTCTCCTCCGGGCCTTTGTCTAGAGCACGATGGCACTAAGTGATGAAGTGCCTCTCGAAGAGGTTTCTGTCAAGAGACTGGCGGCTGCCCTAAAACCTCCGATGAGGATGCTGTAATGAGACGTTCAGAAACCATTATGTGGAAGCAAAGGGAAGGTGTAAAGGGGGAGGCGAAATCACCTGTATTAAATCAGATTACAACGGACAGTCAGGTTTTATTTTGATCACCGAACGCCGCCACACAAGCGTCCTCAGCTGAGAAAGAATGAAGCATAAGCGAGCCGTTAAAAAAAAAAGGGGAAAGCAAAAAGGGGAGTAATACTAAAAATGATAAAAGGGTGTGGGCCTTTTGGGTGGACCCGACCAGATCCGCCCCACTATTCTAAGTCTAACCTGCCATTCCAGATTCCTCGCTGCTCTTGATGTCTCCCAGTTTCCTTCAAAGCTGGGAATGAAACCAAATTCAACACAAGAACCCTGGTTACCTCAAGTTGGATTCGCAAACCGCTGTAAAAAAAATTGATGGCTGTTGAGTTTTTCCCCCTCTCGCTGTTCTAAGCACCAGAAGTCCGCTGTCAGGAAAGTGACCAACGAAATTAATTAGCAAAAGAACGCTGAGGAAATGATGGAAGAACTTAACTCACGTCTTGCCCTGAACGAAGAAAGAATCATCTCGTAAACAGTAAATAAAATCACAGAAAAGATCCTCGTCACAACTATACTATTGCAAAAAAATGGTTTCGCCCAAAATCCTGCAAACACGCTTCAGAAAAGGAAAGGAGTTTCAAGATGTCTGGAGAGAGATCTCACAGCAAAAAAAGGGGTTCGAAAATGAAAGGAACCTAATCTGCTCGGAAATAAAAAGGGGGCCAAATTTGTCTGGGAAACAGAAGGAGCAAACTTACTATACCCGGTTGACGTACAAACAAATCCGACCCAGTTCGTTCCCGATGATCCAGCCCCAGGCGAATTATAGCCATCCCCTTTGATGCCGCCTATTGAAGAATCACGGTATTCCACCGGCCGCAGGCAGGCGAGCGATCCCTGCAACGGTCTCTGTCTCCTCAATGGACACTGCTCGAAAGGATAGGCCGATGTCGTGGTTGTTTCCCTGGGCAGGCGGACGCCTCTACCTCTGTCGCCATCGGACAACATCCCTTCCACCAAACTCGCCTCCTACTCCAATAGCATCTCTGACACCCCTGTGAGTGTAACCGCGTGACTTAGGCGCATTTGTTGAAGCTCATCGGCGCCCTTCTCGCGACATTTCCTTCGCCCAGGATCACGCCGCCTCTATTTGGCCTTAGCATCGTCTCGTCTTCCTCAACCTAGACGCCGCCGATCAAGGCTGTCGCCGCCTGAGATGATGCCGCAGCAAGCCAATGTCACCATTGTTTCCAACATAGATGAACACCATCGACTCTCGTTGTTTCCTCTCTTCTGGCTCAGATAAACGCCATCGGCAGTCTCCGACCCCATCACTCCTCCACGCGGCTGCGGCAGAGTGAAAACGTTGAAAGAGTAACTTTACTCTTTCGTGAACGGACATCAAAACAAAAGGATTAATAAAATATATATATATAATAAATAAGAGCGACATACTGAAAGCCACTTTGTTAAATAATTTGAACGGGCTCGAGTCTAGCCCCTTTGTTAAATGATTTGAACTCGGCTCGATGTCGCGTCTAACCAAATGTCGACTCTAAAATAAAACAACTAAGGCATTCTCAAAATTAAATACTGCACATACTGAAAGCCCTACTACATGCGATGAAGTATTGTTTGGGAGGTGCGTACGTCGACGTTTATCGTCGGGGCGTAACTCCTCAATACGACATTGCGTTCACTAAGGCCGAAGTATTTTATTATCCATCACGCCGCGAGGTCGGATAAATTCCAAATTAATTTATCCATCACGCCGCGAGGTCGGATAAATTCCAAATTAATTTATCCATCACGCCGCAAGGCCGGATAAATTCCAAATTAATTTATCCATCACGCCGCAAGGCCGGATAAATTCCAAAACTAAATCATCCAACACGCCGCGAGGCCGGATAAATTTTCAAATCAAATTATCCATCACGCCGCAAGGCCGGATAAATTTTCAAATCAAATTATCCATCACGCCGCGAGGCCGGATAAATTTTCAAATCAAATTATCCATCACGCCGCAAGGCCGGATAAATTTTCAAATCAAATTATCCATCACGCCGCGAGGCCGGATAAATTTTTAAATCAAATTATCCATCATGCCGCGAGGCCGGATAAAATCCCAAATCAAATTATCCATCATGCCGCAAGGCCGGACAATTCCCAAGTTCTAGTTACTCAACATGCCGCATGGCCGAGTGATTTCCTTCAAAGTCAAGCCACCCAACACGCCATCAAGGCTGGGTGATATTAGATCCAATACCCAACATGCCTTAATGCATTACGATGGAATATTGTTTGGGAGGTGCGTACGTCGATGTTTACCATCGGGGCGTAGCTCCTCAATATAACGTTGTATTGCCTAGGCCGGGTATTACCCAATGAGTGCCACAAGACCGAAATTGGACGAACACAAATTGCCCATGTTGATGGAAGCTCTTTTTCCTTTATCATCTTATGTGTCATGTCAAATTATATTTATGAATAATATCATTTGACTCATCTCTCTTGTGTTGTTGCGTATTATAGATCTCTTAATCAAAGGTTCCCTAATTTTAGGGGTAATTAATAATGAGTGCTTGCGCTCATTGGAAGCCAGAACCCATTAAACAAAAAGCCTTATTAGTTTAAGGTGGATTTGAAACGGTCATAATACATTTCTCAATGTAACAAAAATGACCCCACAAATTCTGGCACGCCCGGTGGGACAGGCTTCTCCTTTCATCTTCGAGATCTATATTACGCAACACTGGATTCCATGCCCTCGTTCTTACGCTTCTTTTGTTTTACAGAAAAAAGAACAACGATGGCAAAGAAGTTGAACATCTTTGTTGAGGACGCATCGATCATCATGCATGGTGTCCAATTTGGCTCCATTTCGGATGAAGACGTTGAGTTTATCTACCTACCCTTCGTAGACTCTGAGAACACTAAGGGTGAGGGAAAGATCACTCCGACCATCAAGAGTAAGACCTCCCTGAAGAGTAAAAAGACTGTCACAAAAAGGGAAGAACTGCTTGTCGCTGCTGATGGGGGCGTGTTCGACAAAGAGGAGGAGGAAGCATCATTCACTGTTAGTAGGGGCAAGATTCACCAAGCCATATTCTCAAGCCCTGAAAAGACAAAAAAGCGGGAGCGACAAGCCTTAAGGAAGAAGAAGGCTAGGCTCTCCAAACAAGGTCGCCTAATCCCTGTAAGGCGTAACTATTCTGCCGCCAAGACAGAGAATACCGTAACAAACAAATTTGCACCACTTCTATCAGTTACGAGAAATTCTAACCTGGTGGAGGGACTGCGGCTGCAGACCCACGTACAGGCCAGGCCCCACCCAAAGCCCAGAAATATCACTACTCAAAAGACAATATCCCAAAGGATTTATGAGACATACAAGAGGGCTCAGAGGAACATGAAAAGAAAGGAAAGACGTTCCAAGATCAGCCATAAGGAAACAGAGGGTTATGTAATCCACACAGTACGGATGGTAGAACACGCACGAGAGACCGGCTCTAATTCTGAGGAGGATACCCTTCGGACTATGACAAGGAAAGCCAAGAATAAAAAGTTGGCTTCTATCGTAATTCAGGAGCCTGTTCAACGGTACGAACTAGGAGCAACCCCTCTACACCAAGAAACTTTCGAAGAGGAAGAGGAAGAGGAAGAACCCGTCATGACCACTAACCATGACCATAGAGATGAGGCTATCGCCGATCTTAAGAGGCAACTTAAGAAGAGGGATAACGACATGAGCATCCTCATGGCGAAGTTCGAGGAGGTGACTAGTGCTCTTGCAAAGACGCAAGAAATGATGTTACGCCAAGAACAGTCATCGCGGGAACAAAATAACGTTCCGGCGACGTCTTCCTTGCCAGCACAGTCAAATGACGAGGCCATTACCCTGACTAGGAAGGAAGTACAGGAAATGGTGATGGACCAGCTGAGGCAAATGGAGGGAACCAAAATTGCTCCACGAAGGAGACGAGGGAGACCTTACCCAGCTGCATACGATAATATCCCTTACCCCAAAGGGTATATCGTACCGCATTTCAAGATGTTTAATGGGGTAGGAAATCCTGACCAGCACTTGGCTCATTTCGTCGCGACTTATGGAAATATTGGCGGCAACGACGCTCTATTGCTCCGGCAATTCCCGCAAAGTCTCTCAGGGGTTGCCTTTGAATGGTATTACTCTCTGGAGAATGAAGTCATCGGAACTTGGGCTGACATGGAGGAAGCCTTCAGGATGAAGTTTGCTTCGGTAAGCGATAAGATTACGATCGCGGACCTGGCCGATACAAAGAGGAGAAAGGATGAGACCGTCCTCAATTACATTACCAGATGGAGAAACTTGAGTATCAAATGCGAAAAGCCACTAGAGCAAACCGAGGCCGTGGATTTGTTGGTCCGTAACATCGATAGCTGGATGGCCCCTTTTCTCTGCGGCAATAACATCTCTACGTTTCAAGAATTGATCACCCAAGTGGCAAAATTGGAACGAACGAACCATCAGCCTTACATAAATACGCAAAACCCAAAATTCAGAAGGGAGGAACCAAGAAGGAACGAACCCAAGATCGCCTATACAAACGTTACTAACAAGGGCAAAAGGGTAGAAGTTCACAATGCAAACGTACCTCGAATCGAGAGAGCGCCAACGCTCGGCGAAAATAGCCGGGGCAAGCCGTTGACCCTGGAAGAAAGAAAGAATAAAATCTATTCATTCAAAAGAGAAAAGACGATGAAAATTTTTAGGGATGCCTTAAAAAACGGCTTACAACTACCAGAGCCGAAGCGCCCCGAAGAAAGCAATAAAACTGACGATCCCAACTTTTGCCCTTACCATCGCGTACTGGGGCACACGATAGAAGATTGTTATATTTTCAAAGATTGGGTGGAAAAACAATATAAGACAGGGAGGATAACTCTATCGAAGCAAGTATTGAACGAAACCCAAACCGAAGAGGTTGATGTCATTCAGACAAGAATAGATCTGGCGCCCATAGAAGACCAGGGGTGGGATACCGTGGTGCCGAGAAAGACACTGCGACTCCTCCGAAAACTACAACAAATACCAGGCATAGTGTGGAAAGACTCCCTGTCCCCACGATACATATCACCAAGACCTCGTCCACCAGCAAGGGAAAATCAAGAGAAAAAGAAAAGGAATCCTCAACGGAAGAACAAAAATAAGAAAATAGTCTTTCCGACTAAAGCGCGAGAAAAAGACGATCTTAAAAAATGCATCGACTCTCTTGAAGAGTACGTACAGGAAATGCCTAAGCCTGTGAAACTTCACCACTACATCACGGAAGAGATGTGGGAGAGACTCCTGGAGAACGATTCAGAGGATGAAGAGTACGAGGTGGAGTCCTGCAGAATGATATCGGTTATCCCGGAGCCCTTAGAGGAAGATAAAACTGACAACGTTAGAGGCGTCGCTACTGCAAGGATGGGTACCTGTAACGTGATCAACTTGGGAAGTGACTCCGAAGATGAAATCTTACCCGCCTACCTGTATGAGGAAGTACCTACTGCCAAAAACAGCGAGCAAATAAACGAATCCTGCCAAATGAATCTTAGGAGCGGCAAGGTCGTAACGGGACGCACGATAGACAAGGAAAAGGAAACACTCAAGGGAAAGCAAATTGAAACGCAGGAGGTGGGCGACGACGCGGTCCCCCCACTAAAACTATCCTCTTCGGAATATAACATACTATCACATTTGAGGAAAGTACCCGCCCTCCTCAGCATATACGACGCCTTGATGATGTCGCAAGAACTGAGAGATGTTCTTATTTACGCCTTACAAAATCCTCAAAAATTCCAAGTATTCTTCGTGGAGGCTGATATAAAAGAGGCGCTGAGTACGTATGCTACATCGTCCATTACCTTCAACGACGATGACATGATACTGGGAACGTCACAGCATAATCGACCACTGTATGTGACTGGGGACGTAGAAGGGATGAAGATAAGCAGAATCTTAATCGATCCAGGGTCATCAGTTAACCTCATAACCTTGCGGACCTTAAAAAGCCTCTCTTTAGGCGTCCATAATTTAACGGCTGAAAAAGTTATTATCCAAGGGTTCAACAAAAACAGCCAGAAGGCTTTAGGCTCCATATGCTTACCATTGCAGCTCGACGATCTAAAGACCAAAGTTAAATTCCATGTCATCGACACTGATACCTCATACAAGGCGTTACTCGGGAGACCTTGGCTGCACGAGAATCACGTAGTCCCCTCTACCTTACACCAATGCCTAAAGTACCTAAGAGAAGGTAGGGAGGAGCGTATCGATGGGGATATCCAACCCTTCTCGGTGCATGAAATTAAATACGAAGACGCGCACTATTTCATCGGGTCGACGACGCAGCCTGCGAAATCAACACTACAGAGCTCGATCATCTCCAAGTTAAAGAAAACAACTCTGTCAGCATGTCCCCATTTCGGAAGTGACTCCGAGTCAGAAGCGAGTGATTGCTCAGCCTCTACATGCGACGTGGTTGAAACCCATGAAAAGGAAGGTTGGTCACAAAGACTGACGACACGACAAGACATGGCGGAATACGAGATAGGAGTATTGAGAGTTCCTCAAGGCTACCTTAAGGGTTTCACTCCCCTGAATGCATCGCAAGTCATAAAGATGAAGACTTTTATTGTCCCTAGCAAGAGGGAATGCACAAGAGGAAGGTTCTTTGTCCACAAACCAATACACTTCTATCAGTCAGATGAAATTCATCACATCATGACAGACAAAGAGGATGACCCGGAGTCAACGCAACTCGTCAAAGTCCCCCCATTTGCTTATTACCCTCCAAGCTTAAGAAATCTCGTAGAAAAGTACGGTTGCTCGAACCCTCGCCTAAAGAGTGAGCTGCGCCAATTTGAGAAGTTGTGGAACCCGGGTTCACGGAATGTTACATTACCAAATGGGAAGACCTCCAATACTCGGGGTTTAGGGTACACAGAACCAAGTGAAGAAGCTCCTATGTTTCACCCATATACTTGCAATATGGTGACAATAGGCGAAACATACGAAACGGAGCAAGAAAATGAAGAATTCAAAAGGGCACCGAAAGAACTGGAAGATAGGGGGCAGACTACCTGCGATGAGTTGATTGAGGTCAATCTTGGGTCAGAAGAGGATGTCAGGCCCACTTATATAAGTGCACAACTTTCTCAGTATGAAAAGGACCAGCTGGAGGCACTCCTCCATGAGTTTAGCGACTGCTTCGCATGGACATATAAAGAGATGCCGGGCCTTAGTCCGGAGGTCGCCGTCCATAATTTGTCGATCAGTCCTGATGCTACCCCGGTGAAGCAGGCACCAAGAAGAATGAGGATAGAACTTGAAGAGCAGATCACATTTGAAATAAAGAGATTAATCGAGGCAGGATTCATAAGAGAGGAGAAATACGCAGACTGGATAGCAAGTATCGTCCCTGTAAAGAAGAAAAACGGGCAAATCCGAATCTGCGTAGACTTCAGAAACTTGAATAACGCATGTCCCAAAGACGATTTTCCACTCCCTGTGATAGAAGTAATGATCGACGCGGTATCGAACTTTGAAGTGTTTTCATTTATGGACGGGTCATCTGGTTACAATCAAATTAAGATGGCGCCTGAAGATGAGAAGCACACTGCGTTTCGCACGCCTATCGGCATCTTTTGTTACACTGTTATGCCGTTTGGATTAAAGAACGCTGGGGCAACATACCAACGCGCGATGACTAAGATCTTCGACGATTTAATCCATAAACTCGTCAAGTGCTATGTGGACGATTTGGTGGTCAAGTCGCAATCTAAAGCAGAACATTGCCAGGACTTGAGGACCGTGTTCACTCGCATCCGCAAGTACAATCTCAAAATGAACCCGTTCAAATGCGCGTTTGGAGTGTCATCTGGAAAATTCCTGGGTTTCGTGGTTAGACACAAAAAGGTTGAAATTGATCCCGCGAAGATAAGCTCAATCAAAGACATGCCACCCCCAAAGAATCTTAGGGAGCTTAGATCCTTTCAAGGGCGACTGGCCTATATTAGGAGGTTCATTTCCAATTTATCGGGGCGAATCCATCCCTTTTCCAAACTGACAAAGAAAGATGCTCCGTTCATTTGGGATAGTACATGTCAAAACGCTTTCGAAAATATCAAAGAATACCTTTCGTGCCCTCCAGTCCTTGGGGCACCTGTCGCTGGAAAGCCACTCATCTTATATACCACGGCATTGGAAGCATCCTTGGGCGCACTGTTGGCTCAGAATAATGACGAGGGAAAGGAGACCGCGTTGTATTACCTTAGCCGAATGTTCGTAGGGGCAGAGCATTCCTATTCTCCAATCGAAAAACAATGTTTGGCGTTGATGTTTGCCATTAAGAAGTTAAGACATTATCTCCTTGAACATGAAGTCCGTCTCATATCAAAAGTCGACCCTTTAAGATACCTGATGACGAGGCCTACTTTAACGGGGCGATTGGCTAAATGGGCTGTCCTACTCCAGGAATTCGACATCACATATGTGTCGCAGAAAGCAATAAAAGGGCAAATTCTCGCCGATTTCTTAGCGGCTCATCCTGTCCCTGATGACTGTCCTCTGAGTTACGACTTCCCAGACGAGGAAATATTAAATACTGAAACCGAGGACGGATATTGGGAACTCTACTTCGATGGGGCGTCTTCAATTCAGCCAGCTATTCCCCCAAATATCCCGAAAGTAAAGTCAGGGGTCGGCCTGGTATTCGTCACCCCGGAAAAGGGAATATTGCATTACTCCTTAGCCCTCACCGGTCCTTGCACCAACAACGAAGCTGAGTACGAGGCTTTGATCGCCGGACTCGAGCTCGCGCTGGAAATGAAAATCGAAAGAATGCATGTGTACGGCGACTCCCAGCTCATCGTCAAACAGGTGACGGGTGAATACCAAGTCAAGAAAACGGAACTGCACAAATATCATACAAAAGCTGTGGAACTCATGAAACGAATACCGTACGTCACTCTGACCTGCATCGCTAGGGCTGCTAATGGTAGAGCGGACGCACTGGTAAAGTTTGCCAAAGAGCTAGCTGGGCCGTCCGTTGACCAAGTCAGCATCGTGATCAGGGACAGGAAATTGATCGCACCGGCCGAAGACGATCACGCCAACAAGAAAGAAGTAGCAGATGCTATGACAATCTCCCTCACGCAAGAATATGACTGGAGAGAGCCGTTCGTCAACTATCTCAAGAGTGGCATCCTACCCGAGGATAAAACCCAAAGAGTACAACTGAAAAAACGGGCCCTTCGGTATACATTTGTGAATGACACGCTGTATCGTCGATCGTACGAACAACTTTGGCTCAGGTGCATTGCAATGGATGAGGTCGCTCACGTATTACAGGAAGTCCATTCTGGTCTTTGCGGTGCCCACCAATCAGGACCCAAGATGTATCTTAAGATTAAGAGGTTGGGATACTACTGGCCAAGCATGGTGCGAGACTGCATAAATTGCGCAAAGGCTTGCCATTTGTGCCAAGTACATGGAGATTTAATTCATAAACACCCTAACCCTCTTCATCCGACGGTTTCATCCTGGCCATTCGAAATATGGGGGACAGATATAGTGGGGCCCATAGAACCTCCTTCTTCTCTGGGGCATCGATTCATACTCGCGGCAACAGACTATTTCTCCAAATGGGCGGAGGCCGTCCCATTAAGGGAAGTCAAGGCCGCCAATGTCGTCGATTTCTTTCGCGGGAATATATTGAGTCGTTTTGGAATTCCTAGACGAATCATATCCGATAACGGCTTGGCCTTCAAAAATGCCTCGATTTATAAATTTGCAGAGCATCACAAAATTGATTGGCGATACTCCTCGATATACAATCCAAGGGCGAATGGACTAGCCGAAGCGTTCAATAAAACTCTATGCAAGCTGCTCAAGAAGAGCGTTTCAAAGAACAAGAAAGAGTGGCATCAGAAGTTAGTAGAAGCATTATGGGCTTATCGAACTACGTATCGCACACCCACACAATCGACGCCTTATTCCCTGGTCTTCGGTGTCGAAGCCGTGCTTCCACTCGAGGTTGAAATACCTTCGCTAAGAATGGCAATGCAATGTGACATGACAATGGATGAAAACGCCCAATTACGTCTTGATGAGCTGGACACACTTGACGAGCAAAGGCTGATTGCACAACAAAACCTAGAGCTATACCAGGCACAAATGGCAAGGGCGTATGACAAGTTAGCCAGAGAACGCACCTTCAAGAAAGGAGATCTCGTCCTAGCAGTAAGGCGGCCTATCATATCCAACAAGATGGCAAAAGGGAAGTTCAACCCTAATTGGGAAGGACCCTACGTGATAGGAAAAGTCTACGAAGGAGGAGCTTACCAATTGATAGATCAAGACGGGGCGCACCCGATGCCGTCCATTAACGGTCGTTTCTTAAAGAAGTACCATGCTTAAAGCACGAATCCGATCCTGACCAAGCAACGCTAGGCTCGAGAATATCAAGACCGTTGCCGGTTGACTGTTTGCTAGACTTGTATAAGCTCCTTATGTGAGCATTCACCAAATTGGATGACGGAAGCGCAAATTCGCCCCTAATTTCTTTATCAAAAAAAAAAAAAAAAAAAAACTGAAGTTCTAGAACGAGTAACTTGCGACCACCATAATGTGGCACGCGAACAGAAGCTAACAGGTTACAAAAAAAAAACTTGCGCCAAAATGTCGGAGCTGAAGAGCATAAACGTCAAGACCTTATCAAGTTAGACATCAAAGAAGCATTTGAGATCGATCCTAACCATAGGGATGAGAAATAAGGATGTAAATCCTCGAAGGTGAGGGAAAGTAACAAGAAAGAGGTCAAGTTTTATAGCAACATATTTGCCAAAACCGCAGGATGTCCTCCTTAATATTACCTGCACTACCCTGTTGAACAGCATCTTAACAATATGATCATGTTGTCACGCGAGGTATAACAACAAGCCAAAGAAGGAATCAACAGCATCTTAACAATATGATCATGTTGTCACGCGAGGTATAACAACAAGCCAAAGAAGGAATCAACAGCATCTTAACAATATGATCATGTTGTCACGCGAGGTATAACAACAAGCCAAAGAAGGAATCATTATCACACCAAGTACCAGATGCTTACAAGAAGTTGGTAGAATTCTAAATAGATCATCATCAGCCATATGATCTAAAATCAACAAGTGATGAAGCCACACCAATACAAAGGTGAAGGGCTAGATATGAGGTACAAGAGAAGAGATACATCAGAATTCCCCGCAGGGTAAGCCAAATCAAGTACATCTGAAGCAAGGACATTTTTTTTCGACGGATTTATATATGCTCGTGGCTTATACGAAATCCGTCGAGGGGCATTTGTTGAACCAAAATTTCACAGCAAGAGATGGAGAACACTTTTATTGTGTAACCAATTATACAATAGATTCATTCGATGTGACATACACTTTGTTGATAAGAAAATAATAATAATAAAAAAAAAAGAAGTGCTGGATAAAGAGATACAAGAGTGTGATGAGGAAACTTCCAAACGAGATATAAAATAGTCCAGAATTAAACTCAGATCCTTCCTAAATCCCACAGGTATTGATGAAGAAGCGGCTGAGCAATTTGCCAACATCAGACAGAAGCCTCCACAAAACTATTCCACATGCTATGTGAGACCGCAGGCAGTTTTTAGGGGAGACTCAAGAGACCTTATGGATCTGGCAACAAAATAGTTGCCACAAATCCACTTCACCCAAAATGACACTTCATGTACAATGATACTCCACTAAAAAAATGTAAAAGGGACATGAGTTTAATAGTCTAGTCACCTTTTGAGGAGACTTGGCGTGAGAACCTGCTAAGGAGAAATGCTGGAAAGTGGGGGCTGGGAGATCTGGTCATTAAAGACACGAGATATGGGGCGGCCACTGCCCAAAAGGAAGAAAATAAAAGAGGTTTTGGCAGTGGCCGATAAGAAGAAAAAAACAAAAGAGAAGTCTGCAGGCAGGAGGTTTTCAGAACAGACAAGAAAACCAAAAAAAGAGGAAAGAACAAAAAGGAGCCCACAGAAAACGTAATAGAAAGTGAAAAGGTAAAAAAAAAAGAAGAAAAGGGGAGAAGGCCAGCGGCTTATAAAAGGAGAGGAGAAGAGTTCAAAAGGGCACCCCGAAGGAGCAAGGCAAGGAGGAGAACACTGCAGCGGAAGAAGGTAGTAAAGAAGAAACTTCTTTTTTTTCGATCGGATTTCCTAGGCTTCATGGTTGCTCTAAGCAACCTGGCATCACAAGGGCACACACGCCATTTCTTTCTTTTTTCTTTGGATCGTTCGAAATTTTTTTTAGGCTTCATGGTTGCACTAAGCAACCTGGCATCAAGAGAAGGCACACACCACCCTTTTTTTTTCTTTCTCTTTTTTTTATTTTTCAAAAGTTTAAAGCACGAATGATCCATGGTACGCGCTGAGTAAAAAGGGTGTCGAGGCGGTTGGGAGGAGAGGAAGTAAAAAAAAAAATATAATAAATGATGAAAAAAAAACGAACGGTGCAGAGAGACTCGTAAAACCGCACAAGGGAGGAGGGGAAGAAAATCTGAAAGAAGTAAGGTCGTAAAAAGAGACTAGAGGAATCTGTAAGCGGAAGAAAAGAAAATACCGAGCGAAAGATAGAAGAAGGCCTAAGAAGGAGGAAGGAGCAAGAGAAGAAGGGAAAACCCAGGAGAAAGAAGAAGGGAACACAACACCTGATGTGAAGTTCGCTTTAGTTTCTCCTCCGGGCCTTTGTCTAGAGCACGATGGCACTAAGTGATGAAGTGCCTCTCGAAGAGGTTTCTGTCAAGAGACTGGCGGCTGCCCTAAAACCTCCGATGAGGATGCTGTAATGAGACGTTCAGAAACCATTATGTGGAAGCAAAGGGAAGGTGTAAAGGGGGAGGCGAAATCACCTGTATTAAATCAGATTACAACGGACAGTCAGGTTTTATTTTGATCACCGAACGCCGCCACACAAGCGTCCTCAGCTGAGAAAGAATGAAGCATAAGCGAGCCGTTAAAAAAAAAGGGGAAAGCAAAAAGGGGAGTAATACTAAAAATGATAAAAGGGTGTGGGCCTTTTGGGTGGACCCGACCAGATCCGCCCCACTATTCTAAGTCTAACCTGCCATTCCAGATTCCTCGCTGCTCTTGATGTCTCCCAGTTTCCTTCAAAGCTGGGAATGAAACCAAATTCAACACAAGAACCCTGGTTACCTCAAGTTGGATTCGCAAACCGCTGTAAAAAAAATTGATGGCTGTTGAGTTTTTCCCCCTCTCGCTGTTCTAAGCACCAGAAGTCCGCTGTCAGGAAAGTGACCAACGAAATTAATTAGCAAAAGAACGCTGAGGAAATGATGGAAGAACTTAACTCACGTCTTGCCCTGAACGAAGAAAGAATCATCTCGTAAACAGTAAATAAAATCACAGAAAAGATCCTCGTCACAACTATACTATTGCAAAAAAATGGTTTCGCCCAAAATCCTGCAAACACGCTTCAGAAAAGGAAAGGAGTTTCAAGATGTCTGGAGAGAGATCTCACAGCAAAAAAAGGGGTTCGAAAATGAAAGGAACCTAATCTGCTCGGAAATAAAAAGGGGGCCAAATTTGTCTGGGAAACAGAAGGAGCAAACTTACTATACCCGGTTGACGTACAAACAAATCCGACCCAGTTCGTTCCCGATGATCCAGCCCCAGGCGAATTATAGCCATCCCCTTTGATGCCGCCTATTGAAGAATCACGGTATTCCACCGGCCGCAGGCAGGCGAGCGATCCCTGCAACGGTCTCTGTCTCCTCAATGGACACTGCTCGAAAGGATAGGCCGATGTCGTGGTTGTTTCCCTGGGCAGGCGGACGCCTCTACCTCTGTCGCCATCGGACAACATCCCTTCCACCAAACTCGCCTCCTACTCCAATAGCATCTCTGACACCCCTGTGAGTGTAACCGCGTGACTTAGGCGCATTTGTTGAAGCTCATCGGCGCCCTTCTCGCGACATTTCCTTCGCCCAGGATCACGCCGCCTCTATTTGGCCTTAGCATCGTCTCGTCTTCCTCAACCTAGACGCCGCCGATGAAGGCTGTCGCCGCCTGAGATGACGCCGCAGCAAGCCAATGTCACCATTGTTTCCAACATAGATGAACACCATCGACTCTCGTTGTTTCCTCTCTTCTGGCTCAGATAAACGCCATCGGCAGTCTCTGACCCCATCACTCCTCCACGCGGCTGCGGCAGAGTGAAAACGTTGAAAGAGTAACTTTACTCTTTCGTGAACGGACATCAAAACAAAAGGATTAATAATATATATATATATAATAAATAAGAGCGACATACTGAAAGCCACTTCGTTAAATAATTTGAACGGGCTCGAGTCTAGCCCCTTTGTTAAATGATTTGAACTCGGCTCGATGTCGCGTCTAACCAAATGTCGACTCTAAAATAAAACAACTAAGGCATTCTCAAAATTAAATACTGCACATACTGAAAGCCCTAGTACATGCGATGAAGTATTGTTTGGGAGGTGCGTACGTCGACGTTTATCGTCGGGGCGTAACTCCTCAATACGACATTGCGTTCACTAAGGCCTAAGTATTTTATTATCCATCACGCCGCGAGGTCGGATAAATTCCAAAT
Source organism: Costus lasius (assembly GCA_027563935.2). Taxonomy (NCBI): domain Eukaryota; kingdom Viridiplantae; phylum Streptophyta; class Magnoliopsida; order Zingiberales; family Costaceae; genus Costus; species Costus lasius. The sequence continues at coordinate 71,787,085 of CM050452.1, forward strand.
TAATTTATCCATCACGCCGCGAGGTCGGATAAATTCCAAATTAATTTATCCATCACGCCGCAAGGCCGGATAAATTCCAAATTAATTTATCCATCACGCCGCAAGGCCGGATAAATTCCAAAACTAAATCATCCAACACGCCGCGAGGCCGGATAAATTTTCAAATCAAATTATCCATCACGCCGCAAGGCCGGATAAATTTTCAAATCAAATTATCCATCACGCCGCGAGGCCGGATAAATTTTCAAATCAAATTATCCATCACGCCGCAAGGCCGGATAAATTTTCAAATCAAATTATCCATCACGCCGCGAGGCCGGATAAATTTTTAAATCAAATTATCCATCATGCCGCGAGGCCGGATAAAATCCCAAATCAAATTATCCATCATGCCGCAAGGCCGGACAATTCCCAAGTTCTAGTTACTCAACATGCCGCATGGCCGAGTGATTTCCTTCAAAGTCAAGCCACCCAACACGCCATCAAGGCTGGGTGATATTAGATCCAATACCCAACATGCCTTAATGCATTACGATGGAATATTGTTTGGGAGGTGCGTACGTCGATGTTTACCATCGGGGCGTAGCTCCTCAATATAACGTTGTATTGCCTAGGCCGGGTATTACCCAATGAGTGCCACAAGACCGAAATTGGACGAACACAAATTGCCCATGTTGATGGAAGCTCTTTTTCCTTTATCATCTTATGTGTCATGTCAAATTATATTTATGAATAATATCGTTTGACTCATCTCTCTTGTGTTGTTGCGTATTATAGATCTCTTAATCAAAGGTTCCCTAATTTTAGGGGTAATTAATAATGAGTGCTTGCGCTCATTGGAAGCCAGAACCCATTAAACAAAAAGCCTTATTAGTTTAAGGTGGATTTGAAACGGTCATAATACATTTCTCAATGTAACAAAAATGACCCCACACTTTAAACCACACTAACTAGTACCAACTTACACATCTGTTCCCGAGGATGAGATTTTCCATCTGATATCATAAGTTTCATGTGAACGGTGGATGAGAATGTTCATAATGTCCTTATAGACAACTAGTAATTTCTCTGGTCTTGGGGCAGGGGGGCAATGGGTCTTGGGGCAGGGGGGCACGATTGCCCATTTCTAATAAGTGAATGTAGTCCTCTCCCCGAAGGATTTTCTAAGTCAAATATCCACAACCAAGGAGTTGTAGGTTTGTGTATTGAACCATGGATCGAACCACCATTTGCAATCTTGTACCTGATAAATTGTTGATGTCATACATTCTAAAATATCATTCAAACGTTGTGAACACTATCACTTGCAGGCGCATTATGCAACAAATCTATGAACTCTCAAAAATATATTGTTCTCAGGAGATAAAGTCGGCAAACTATAGTATTCTGCAGCGATGTAGCATCAAACCCTTTTTTTTTCTTTTTCTCTCTTGATTGTCATATGTTTGCTTCTCTTGAATGAAAGACTATTTTAAGTTGCTTTAACCTTAGCATTTTATTCTCTTATGTATGAAACCAAAAAGAGATTAAGTGTTATGGTAGTAGACTACTCATTTTTTTTAACTAATCAATTTGGTTAATCCTTTAAGGTCTTTTTAGATGGAACATAACACGAGAAGATCAGGAAAGGCTATATGGAACTTTCAAAATACATGGATTTTTTGTGATATATGTGTTTCAGCTGTTGAGCAATCAATGAGACCTGGCACTCATTTTAATACACAAGGTTGGAAATATGTGGTGGATAATTTCCAACAACAAACTGGTATTATGTATGACAAGGCTCAATTAAAAAATCGATGGGAACAACTTAAAATTGATTGGAAGCTATGGAAAGAATTGAAGGGACGAGAAACTGGGCTTGGATGGAATTCTAGTCTTGAAACCGTGGACGCACCACCAGATTGGTGGGAGACAAAAATTCAGGTATTATGCCAACTTTAGTATTATAAAATCATAATTCAATTGATATAAATATATGTGTATTGTATTTATAGGTCAATAAAGATTATGCCAAGTTTAAGAAGAAAGACATTCATCCTGATATCGAAGCGAAGAACGATATTATGTTCGGCAATACTGTGGCCTTAGGATCTGATTGTTATACACCAGCCATACCTCCACATGTCAATGATAATATAAATGTGGGAAGCGAAAATGACTCTGCACCTATAGAAAATTTGGAAAATGCTTCAATGAATGCCGAATCATCTCAAGGTAATAGGTCATTGAATGCTGAAGCATCCCAAGCTAATCGAATAGCTAGTAAGAGGAAGGGCAGAAATTCAGAAGTATCAAAGTTAAATGATAATTTTTGCAAATTATGAATCTCATGGCTGATTTTAAGGATGTTATGAGTCCACCAGGCTGCGGTGTAAAAGAGGTTATGACTGATCTTCTGAATCTTACCGGTATTTCTAAAGAAGATGAGATCTTTTATTTTGCCATGCTACTATTTGAACAAAAATCAAAGAGGGAGCTATGGAATTCAATGATGACTCCAGAAATGAAGATGCATTGGTTAAATTTTCAATATGACTTGTATAAGAAATTTGGTCGGGTTTAAGTAGACAATTATGATGTACTGTTAAGACAATTTGGATGATGTACTGTTAACTTTTGAACTTATATTTATGTATTTGGATGATGATGTCTTTGGATAGTATTTAACTTTTGAACTTATATTTTGATGATGATGTATTTGGATGATGTATTTAACTTTTGAACTTATATCTATGTATCTCTTTCTAATGATGATGAAATTTTTTTTGTGCTTTAATAGAAATGGAGAATGTAGCAAATGCATATTTTTATGAAAACAATGATGATGAAGAGAATATGAATTTAGCTATTTGGTTATGCGGACATGCTGTTGGTTCTTTGATGATGGATTTTAATAATATTTCTTTATCAAAATCACCTTGTATGACTTCTGAATTCACTGGTGCAAAGTGGATAGGAGATATATTATATGACCATCTAGAAAGATGTAAAAGGATGATGAGAATGGAGGCAAGAGATTTTTTACAATTGTGTTATAACTTAGAACATCATTATGATCTGAAGCCATCTAGAAATATGGGAGTTGTTGAAAAAACTAGTATTCTTGTATTTACATTGGCCCAAGGTTCATCAAATCGGCGAGTACAAGAACGTTTTCAACATCAGGAGAAACAATTAGTAGAATCTTTCATGAGGTTTTATGTGCAGTCTGTAAATTGGCTAAAGATTTAATCAAACCGACTGATCCAGAGTTCAAAGATATCTCACCATAAATTTTGAATGACATACACTACATGCCTCATTTCAAGGTAAATTATGAAGTTTACTATTCTTTTGTATATAATTATATGCATACCATCTAATTGTTTAATTATTTTGTAGGATTGTATTGGGGCTCTTGATGGGACTAATATTGATGTCGTAGTTCCTATTACAGAGCAAGTTCACTATATTGGACGAAAAGGGCGGCCAACGCAAAATATATTGGCTGTATGTAGTTTTGATATGAAGTTTACATATGTTTTAGCTGGTTTTGAGGGTACGGCTCATGATAGTCGTGTTTTGACAAAAGCAATTACTACACTTGCATATGAATTTCCTAGACCTCCACCAGGTACGAATTTGATTGTGATTTTGAAATGATTACCTCATGAAACTATAATATATTTTACATTAGAATTTTTAATTACCACCGGAAAATATTATTTAGTTGATGCTGGATATTCACAACTGAGAGGATACCTTGGGCCATATAGAGGAGTAAGATATCATCTTACTGATTTTCAACGTGGTCATCCACCACAAGGATACAAGGAAGTATTTAATAAAGTGCATGCCTCTTTGAGAAGTTGTATTGAACGAACATTTGGTGTATGGAAGAAAAGGTGGGACATACTACAAAGATATGTCATCTTATAATTATAGAACTCAGGTGAGGATTGTGGTTGCAACAATGGCATTGCACAACTATATTAAGGGAATAACATGTAATAATGAACTATTTCAAGAAGCTGACGTTGATCCTGATTTGGTGGCAGAGGAAAATTTGTCTGATGATGAAGAATCACATCAATCACATCAACACAATGAAATTGATAATATTCGTGATCAAATTGCATTAAGTTTGATGGAATCTAGAAATTAGTTACTGTATTTATATATAAGAGACTTGGTATGGAACTGTGGATTTTTAAAAATTTGAAATTGTATGTTTGCTATAAAAGACATGATTGTTAAATTTTATAATCTAAAAATTTACAGTAATCTGTTTACTTAATCACTATTTTTAATTTTATGTAGTATTTTATTTAATTATATTTTATATTATTTTTTTTAACAGTAATTTACAATATCTACTACTTACGGTACTACTTTTACAACCTACAATTGCACAATCTGAACTGCAATCCCAAACTATGGCCGTAGAAGTTATCGCTCACCTTGGCAACTTTGCCCAAGATCCCTCACCTTGGCTAGTTTTCCTGCATCGCGAGCGCCTCCGAAGCCCTAACGGCGTTTGTCTTGGATAAGCAATTCACCAAGGTCAGTGCCCAGGGTTTGCCTCACTGTAGAATCTGCCTGAGGTTCCCCTGAATTTCATCATGTCGGAAGCCCTAAGTCGCCGGCGCACCCTCCCAATATCTGCTTCCCCGAATTTCATGTCGAGGTCAGCACTCGAGGTCTGCTTCCACAACTCATCCGCCTCGGCTAAATTTTCCCCCATTTCGCTCTACTCATGATGTAGCATAGAAACGGTGGAATGAATATGAATTGTAGTATGCAATTATGATAATCTATTTGAGAATATGATGGCGAACTATAAAAAAAATTCTGCAAGTAAATTCTCGGTTAGGTAATAAAAGGCGCAAAGATCACTGAGGCTTATATTTGGAAGATTGTCTTGTTCAAGCATGTATTTTGAGTTTTGATCTGGGGGTTGCAAAGTGAAGAAAAAAATATCTGAAATGTCAATGTAATACAGTGATAAATATGCCAAATGGACGAAACTGACTTTGGACCTAAAATAGGAGAGATGTCACCCTTTTAATGTGAACTATTGTTATAATTTGATATATCTGCCCATGAAAATGTCAAATGTAAATTCTAAGATTGAATCTAAAACAAATTAGTCTCCAAGATAGTAAATTGGAGGGTTAGATTTGCATTTTGACTTCCATAGAGCCTAGATCTCGAGAATAAAACATTAAAATTATAAAAATATGAAAATTTGCAAGTCAAATCCAATTATGTTAGATTAAGCTGGTCTATTGCTCGAAAATCATACCACAATATATTGGAATTGGATCATATCATTTTTTGTTGAGTTGGATGTAGTTATCCAAATCAATTTAGCACTTCATCTTAGCTTAATTGAATTAGCTTTTTTCAGATTCAGACATGGATCTAGCTAGAGCAAGATCTAGAATAAGTTTTGCATATGTGTGTATATATTGATATTCAAAAAATTGATTTTACAACACAATTGTAGATTTCACTTATTCTTTCCTCTAGATCTCTAATCTTGCAACTTTCTCCCATATTATAGATACCATCTAACATTGTGAAAGAATTGTATGATTCAGAATCAATGAAGAATAGACTGACACAGACAATTTCTTATCTCATAAAAAACAATGACACAAGAAATCAAGGTCTGAAATATCTATTTACAATCCTTTTTCATGCGTCTCTCAGGAATCTCATTAACAATGACCAAGTTCTCAGGGTCATACATGAAAGAAAAAAATTGAGTAGATGGGAAGTTTGGTGCCATGATGTTCTCACCTCACACAAGTTAAGAAACAGAGATATCCTACTTTCTCTTTTCAAAGGGAACAGTAGCACTTTTTTTTTTTTCAAAACATAAATACTTTGAGGAATTTCATCTGAAGTGGTTTCTATTAGTATTGGAGATCAAAATGATTAACACCAAAACCAAATTGCAAAAAGAGTCTATTGACACAAAATTTGTAGATATTTACATAGACAAAGAGATAAAAGAAACTTTATAACTATGACATTAAACCTTGGAATAGTATTTTTGAAAGCTAAAGAAATATGATGTGAAAAAAAAGGAATGAAGAACACATTGCTGCAGTTTCAAGAGCAAACGAACAAACCAAAGAAGATTTTGATTAAAAAAATAATATAAAATTGAGATGTATAGTAGGAAGGATTGAGTAGTGAGGCAGAAAATTTAGAACAGATGAACAAATTATACTAGCAGTGATTCAGCAATTCCCAATAAATTAAGTAATGCAACACCTGAAAATTGTGTCAATGCTGAATTGTTTGTTTTGCCCTCTAGAAGAAGCCCGAAATGGTCATCCCTTCCCACAGCTTTCTTGACCCTCAACTTTCATCCTCCTACCTACACACAAATGTTGGAGGATTGCACAAGAGAAGTTCAAGAAAGCTGTGGAAAGGAATGGCATGGACTTGGGAGGGAGACGAAGCATTTCTCCATTCTCCTCATGAGATCTCATGGTCTGCAATGCATTGATTTCTAGGGTTCAAAGTTGGAGAAGGTGAAGCCATCTTTTGGTGGACCAGTGTGGATGTATTATCACTGGCCTAGCAGAAGCCTCCTCTGTCCTTTCCATGTATTGCAGGCAAAGAAATGAGACAGAGGGAGGGTAAGCAAAGTGGGTCAGATGATAAAAGAAGAAAATAAAACTGAATTATTTGAGGGGCCAATCGTTGGGTCCATTCACCACCATCTTTACAAGCTGCAGAGTATGTTGAATTTTGGAAAATAATTAGGAAATAAAAAAGAAATAGAAAATAGTTTTGTGATTAATGTCCAATTTGAACAGCACTATAATGAGAAAAAAAAAATTTTCTTAATTTTTCTTTTTTTTGTTTTTTCTCTTCAAGAAAATGAGAGAGTCAGTTATCCTTTCTTTTCATTTATTTTTCTTTATGATAAACAACCATAATGCTTTACGCGATGATGGAAGGTAACATGATTTTACTTAAAATTTTAAGTATTATTATTTTAAATAATTTAAAATTTGAATAATAAAAAATAAAAATATTATTATTTAAAATAATTAAAATAATATATTTATTTATTATTTTAAATTTTGATCACAGTTAAAAAAATATTTATTAAATATCTTATAAATTTTGACATGACTATATAATATAGAGGTGGCCATGGGCCGTGCCCGGGCCGGCCCGGGCCCGGGCCCGCCTCGGCCCGCCAGAAATCGGGCCGTGCCAGGCACGGCCCGATTGTAATCGTGCCGTGCCGGGCACGGCACGGCTGAAAAATCCTTCGGCCCGACACGGCACGCGGCACGATTAGGCGTGCCGTCGCCGGCACGGCTCCGCCGGGCCGTGGGCACGAGTCCGGCCCGCGGGCCAGATCCGGCACGCGGGCCTGGCACGGCCCGCGGGCTAACGGCGGCACGGCGGTCAAATACGGCCCAACGAGCCCAATTAGGCACGCGGGCCGTGTTGGGCCCGGCCCGGTTTTGGCCCGTGGGCCGAATTTAAAAAAAAATCTTTTAATAAGTAAATTACTTAATTAAAATATATAAAATGTGAAAAAATAAAAAAAATTGAGAATGTATATTACACAAATTTTTGAAAAAATGTTAAACTTTTATATATTTTAGACCGGACCCATAACAGGCTGCCTACGTACCCCACTCAAAGGAGGAATCAGGTCTACGTAGTTCTCTTTTTACAACTCTTTTTACAACTCTTTCTACAACTCTTTCTACAACTTTTTTACAACTTTTTTTATAATTATTTATTACAACGTTTATCCATTGGTGCTTCCGCTTGCACTTCCAAGACTTTGTTCATCATCATCCGATGAAGTTGAATGACCACCTTTATCTTGAAGACGATCTTCAGCATCTAGCCAATCTTTAAGACAAATACACATTTCCACGCTTTCTTCGTTCATTCGGCTTCGCTTCTCGTCCAGCACCCTGCCGCTTGCACTAAAACAAGACTCCGATGCTACAGTAGACACCGGAGGAGTTAGTAGATCACGTGCCATGGCAGAAATCACAGGATATGATTTTCCTTGTGATCTCCACCATGATAAAATATCAAAATTATCTATTTGTTCTTCTGTGAGTAAAGATGTATGATTATTTTCTAAAAAAAATGTTAATTCATTAAAATTACTAGATCTACTTGTTGATGTTCCTTTTCTATTTAAAATTGAGCGTATTCTTCCTGTAATATTTTTACTACTAGTAGATACATTAGTTTGAGAGGATGTTGGATTCATTGTATTTCCAAATTTTAAATTATAAACATTATACATTTCATCTAATAAGGTAGAAACTTCATTTTTTTTCTCATCTACTCCTTCAAGTTCCATATTTCTATAATATTCATCTAATAAAATATGAACACCTTCTAATTTTAATCTAGGATCCATAATTGAAGCTAAACAGTATAAAGGAGATATATTTTTCCAATATTTTTTAAATTTTGTTTCCATTTTAAAAATTACTTGAAAAACATTTTCATCATGTCTATATTGAGAAAACATTTCACTAATTAAAACTAAATGTTCTAAAATTAAACATGATGTAGGATAATAAACACCAGATAAATGAGTGCTAGCATTATAAAAAATTTCTAAAATATTATGTAATAATTTTGCTTTATCCCAATCATTTTCTTCAATGTTTCGATCAGGCATTCTTTCATTATAAAATAATGTAAGAGGATCCTTAAATGGAAAACATGTTGTTAGCATATCATAAGTAGAATTCCATCGTGTTTTAATATCAAGTTTAAATTTTTTATATGACAAACCATAAGATTTACATGTTTGTCTAAAATCTTGATTTCTAGAAGTAGAAGAAGTAACAAATCTAACAGCATTTCTTAATTTAGTTACATGTTCATCTACTTCTCTTATTCCATCTTGAACACATAAGTTTAGAATATGGCATGCACATCGTATATGAAAAAAAGCACCATTAAATATTGGATTTAACAATCTTTTTAATTTATCAATTGCACTATCATTATTACTTGCATTATCAAAACTAATTGAAAAAATTTTATTATTATATGAATGTAAAATGCTATGAAATTGTCTAACTATAGCATTTGCAGTATGAGGATATTCAAAAATTTTAAATGCAATAATTCTTTTTTGTAAAAAAAATTCACTATCTATCCAATGTGCCGTAATACACATGTATGACTGATCAGAATGATTACTGGTCCAAATATCAGATGTTAAAGAAATACAAGAAGTTAATGTAATTAAAGCTTGTAAAAGATTAGTTTTATATTCAGAAAAAATTTTTATAGCATCCCTACGCATGGTTTGTCTACTTACTTTTTTATATTTAGGTTGTAGTGATTTATGTATAAATTTTTCAAATTTATAATTTTCTGCTAAAGAAAATGGTTGTTCATCCCAAACAATAAATTTAGCTAATTCTTTTCTAAGAACTTCAGTAGAATAATTAAAAATTTCAAAAGAACTAGAGGAAAGATTTAGAGTAGCCTGTGCACGATCGATTTGAGTTTGATGGCTTCTGATGTGGCGAGTCAAATGACCAGTTCCACCCGATGATTTGCAAGTCAAGACTTATTTGCACTTTTTGCAGCTGGCTCTTTCTTCGCCGTTAATCATCACCACATTGAAGCTCTTCCAAACGTCGCTCGTGCGTTTTCTTGAGCCCGACACAGTAGACTCGTGAGGGTTTGCACTGCATCCCTCCTCTCCCTGCATAGTGTTAGTAGGCTCAAATTCAACATGATCTTGCTGTTGTTGATTTGGGTCGTAAGGCGGAGGGTTGGCATCTTGATCTTGATCGGGTGGCATAACGGGGTTAGTACTTGTCCCCATTAGCTCTTGCTCGAATGCCTCAATCTCCCATGGCAAAAGATCCCATGTATTGTTCAATCCCGCCATTAATTCTACATATAATATTAAAAGTTAGCCAAAAAAATTTAAAAAATAAGATTAAATACTTACTAATAATAAATTATACATTAAAAAATTACCTTATCACGTGTTTGAAGATCGCTTAGTAAGTAAGAACTAAGAAGTTGAGGTTTCACTTTCAGCCTTCAACAACCTTAATTTAATCATAATTATGAAAAAAAATTATATTAGAATAATTTAAATTTAAGTACAATTACATTATAAAAGACTAAAAGTAAATTAATTTACTACTTACTTGATCTTCTCCACGTGACTAGACCGAGGGACTGAGGGAGCTTTGAAATCTTGATGGCTAATTGAAACTCAAGACTTAGAAAAGAGATTAGGAAAGTATTAAGAGAGAATGAGAAAGTAATCCAAAGTTAATTGGAAACTTGTGTGAAGAAATGAGAGGGTTGGGGGGGTCAATTTATAGGGATGAATTGGGTGTAAATTTACATATTTATCCCCTATTTTTAATTATTAAAAGGGGCTAAAATGGTAATTTTATAACATAAAGACAATTATATCCCTAACTTTTAAATTTTTTCAAACCGTTATAGGGCTATTTTGGTAAAAACGCATGCCCAAATCAAATTTTCGAACGTTGCCGCCCATTCCAGCCGTGTCGTGCCCGTGCCGGCCCGCGTGCCGTGCCGAGCACGGCCCGCGTGCCGTGCCGAGCACGGGTCCGTGCCGAGCACGGCCCGCGTGCCGTGCCGAGCTCGGGTCCGTGCCGTGCCTGGCCCGGCCCGGCCCGCGGGCCGCGGACCTTCGGCCCAGCACGGCCCGAGCCGGGCCGCGGGGCCGCCCGCGGCCCGTTGACTTGGTCAACGGGCCGTGCCCGGGCCGGCCCGTGTCGTGCCCGGGCCGGCCCGTGTCGTGCCCGGGCCGGCCCGTGTCGTGCCGGGCCGTGCGGGCCGCGGGCCGGCCCGGCCCGTTGGCCACCTCTAATATAATACAACATAGTTTACTATAATTATGAAGCAATCAGAAAATAGAACAATACACCATGTGATATTTAGAAGAAGAAAAAGTGAACCACGAGTCCACGACATAGTATATTTTGAATTTGACATCATTAATTAACAATTCCAATCCATGATTTTTAGTAGAGGAGAGCATAAGCCAGGTGAATAGGAGCCAAGCAATGGCAAGTACATTGTGTGTCATAGCACAAACTCTCTCGTTTTGTCTAAATTAAATGGAATCCAGATTGAAAAGAAAAACCTATGTAAAAAAAATGATAAAACCTAATAGATTAAGCGCATTTGTTATAAAAAATGCGTTTGTTATAATGCAAGAACCTAATAGACTAATAGGTAAATCAACGCATGGTCTATTAATTACTATAGGCAACCTCTAGTAAGTAAATCAACGCATTTATAACAAATGCAAGAACCCAATAGACTAATTAGCTTGGGTTTAGATTTAGCAAATCAAGCTCGGATATAAAGATTATTTTATAAATTGGTATATTATGATACCTAGTTAAAGATATAATTAAAAATGTTATTATTTTATAAATTAATTTACTTAGATTGATGAATTTTGGAAATGATAAAACCTTCTGAGTCTTCTTCTTCCTAGTCTTCGTCTTCCTTTCTCCTCTCCGCTTTAAGCTTTGAGCCTATGTCAAAGAGATGATCACGTAAGAAAGTTAACATTTGAGCAGTGGTGGGCATTCAAAAAAAAAAAAATCAAAATCGATTTTATTAAACTTAATTTACTAAAAAAAAATTAATAAAAAATTTCAAAGCTAAAATCGAACTGAGTTAAAAAATAATACCATAAAAAATTTCAAAGCTAAAATCAAACTGAATTAAAAAAATAATACCTTGCAAGTGAAGTTACCAAGAATTGTTTGATAAATTAGATAAATTTCCAATTTAGATTATTTTACCTATGTAAATATAATAATTTTTTTCTTTTTAAAGTATTTATCAAATAAAATTATCGATTTATATTTATATTGATAAATTCAGTAATTTACCTAATCGAATTTATAATTTTGCACCACACGTAAATTTGAGGAGGAGTTGATTTTGTTATTTTTTACTTTAGTTGGGACATAAGTAGAATGTTTAATTGTATATTATGTAAGGATTTCTGAACTATTGCATAGTATGTGGTCAAAATTCCTATTTAATTAAATGTATTAATACTTAATTGAACTTGGTTAAAAATAATTGAGCTACAAGTCGATTTAGAACTATATGTGTAGTTGGGCTCAATTTGGTTCGATCAAATTTAAACTCAAGCTAATCCTAACCATTTGTTCATGTAACACTATGATTCTGGGTCATTTTAGAGGTTCTTTCATTCTGCACATGTAACTAATTCAAAAAAAAAAAAAAAAAGATTATCCACTTCGTCATCTTATAGATTGGATATTTTGAAATGCATGGTCACAAGATTTTAAATCCTTTACAAATTTATATGAATTCCCTTATCTAGTCCTATGTTTATAGCATCTCTGCTTTGTTATTATTTTATAATTAAAAAATAATTATACCTTTAAATTTAAATTTTTAGATAAAAAGAAAATTAAATAAATAAAATTTATTTAAAATTTAAATTTGGTAATAAATTTATTTTTTATTTTAAAATTTTTTTTGCTAAAACTCTTGTCATCTTATGCTTGGTCCATGAGGCATGCCGTGTGGTGCTACGTCTAGTGTCATGCTTGGCTTGGATCACCACTGGAATTTTTTATGAATTATATATATATATATATATATATATATATATATATATATTAATATATTATAATATTGAGGAAATTTAATTCTATACAATAAAAATTTAGTTGAAATTTATTTTAAACGTAAGTCAACTATATGTCAGATGGTTACTAGCTTAGTGCTAAAAAAATAAAACATTGTACAAGTTATTTTTTATTTGTACGTATTTTTTATAAATTGTTTACATATATTATAATATTATAAGAATTTAATATTATATAGTGAAATTTTAATTAAAATTTTTTTAAACTTATATTAACTATGATAACTAACTTTGTATTAAAGAGATAAAATATTGTACAAGTTATTTATTATTTATGTATATTTTTTATAAATTATATATATATATATTTTAATATCATAAAATTTTAATACTATAAAGTGAAAATTTAATTCTAATGTATCACACAAACTCTACCTTGAGATTTGTGCCATTGATCATGAATAAGGGTGATTAACAAACCCTTCCGATGATAGTTCAAAAGGGTGTTTCAAGAAAACGCGCCCAGCATACTGTATACCCTGCGCAATTTGATATGCTCTTGTGCCTTGTGCTACCTGAGGCCATACTGGAGCAAACTTACCGACTAGTCAAAAAGTTTATGCCAGCAAACCACAGGCGCTTGCCTGTTAACTAGGCCTGTCCAATCGGTTTAAATCGAATCGAACCGAACCGATTAGACCGAAAACTGATTAAGATTTTCTAAATTTTTAAAAACCGAATCGAACCATTTTGATATAAAAACCAATTTGAACCGAACCGAATAAGGTCGGTTTGGTTCGGTTCAAGCCGATTAAAACCGATTAAGAAAATTCAATTTGCTATTTTGCCAATTTGCCATTGATCAGGTGCTCGATTTTTCTGAAATATCTCAAACTTTCAACATCAATTATTCAATGCTGTATATGATGTTTTAAGTCCAACTAAATTTGACATTCATTCGAGATCCCAGTGGTTGAGATTGGATTATTTTTATGAAATATTTTAAATGTCTTTTGATCAGATATTGATATTTTAAATGTCTTGTGGGCCTGCCTTTGAGAGGCCGCTAAACAGCGGTGTTGCATATGCTGTAAAGGTGCTGCATTCACAAAAGGGAACCGTTTGAGTCTTTGAGATGCAACAAGTTGGAGCATTAAGAAAATGGATCAAATAGAAGTACAAAACTACCCTCAGATCGACATGAAGATGCAGATATTGAAGTGCAAGAGATAGATATCCCCTGTATGTCTAGGAGAGGAATATGCTCCTATTATTTTTGCCCAGGATGGTTATAAACATGTAAATATGTAATTCCCCTGTACAAGAGATATCCTCAGGAGGGCCAGGACGCTTGCAAACACTCTATTGCAGTCAATGTTTATGACACAATCGATCCTGATAAACCGATAAGCATGTATGGTTCAAAGTTCAAACATGACTGGCACTGGTAAATGACTAAATGTACTCATAATAGATACCCACTAATGTTTATGACACAATTACAGAAATTCACCACAAGAACTCAAGAAGTCCATAAGCAATCCATTACTACAGTCTACATAACTACATAAGGATTAAGGACTAACTACATAAGGATTAAGGACTAAGGAGTGATCCAAATATCCAATAATCCACATTTCACAAAGTCACATACCACATTTAACAGTAGCACAATTGACAGTACCACAGCACACAGGCACACATTTAACATTCATGAATCATGATTCAACACATCACTACATCAGGAATAGAATTCAGGTCACCAGCCATCAAGTGCTCGCTGCTCCCAGCCTCCCATCAAGATCAAGTAGTCCCCAAGACCCCAACTCCCCATCAAGGCATCAAGTGATTCAAGTAGTCCCCAAGACCCCAACTCCCCATCAAAACTCAAATTCTCAAAAGCTAGCAAAAAGAACACATTAGTACAACATACAAGTATTCACTAGTCAACAAAATCAACAAAAATATATGATAAGAATATAGAGAATTAAGATAAGTAGATCACCACTAGGTCCACCACCAATCACCAGCACCATTTTCCTACATTAGTATATGATAACAAGTTAAGTAGTTAACAACTAAGAAGAAAATTCATTATTACCAATTTACCATTGAACAATAACCAAATGAGTGAATGACCATTAAATTATACTTACAGATAGTCAACTACTGAACTACATATGTAAGTCAATAACACGCGGTGCGGATTGAATGGTAGAAATCACTGTGATTTCACAAATAACAACAAATTAGAGCTTTCAATATAACTTAAAGTCTTAAAACAAAAAAAAAAATAAAAATGTAAATTTATATGAGATAAAATTGCTTTAAGTACACCATCTTTTTCAATTTTTTTATAATGATTCCAAACTTCAGCTCGTAGTTTTACATTTTTTTTTTTGGATTACTTGGCTAAGAAGGACCAGAAGGTTCTGTAATTTCTATTTGTGCTTGGTTAGGAGCATCCTTGAATAGTTTAAAAATTAAAAGTTAGTTTATCATTTAACAATTAACATAATAACATTTAGCATTTATCAACTATCAAGTATTCAAAGTAGCAAACTAGCAAATAGCAACAAGCCAAGTAGCCAACAACCAACAAGCAAATAGCAACTAGCAAGTTACAAGTAGCAACTAACAAGTAACAAGTAGAACTGTATAGTGTAGCAAGTAGAACTGCATAGTGTAGCAATTAACAATCAAACAACAACTAGCAACTAGCATTTAGATTTTAGACTCTTACAGTCTGTAACTTACAAAATTACGGCAAGTAGCAGCTAGAGCTAGCAACTAGCAAGTTATTGTCTACTGATTACTGAGAGTGAGAGTAATATATTATACCATTGTAGGCTTGTAGTAGAGTAGCAGTAGCAGTCGCCAGTTGCAGGCTTGCAGCTCGCTTGCAGCGTCAGGCCGTCGGCGTTAGTTAGGGTTGAAGGTCAAGCAGCCAGCTAGCCAAGACTAGGAGCAGAGGCGCTCAGGCAGGAGCAGCAGGACTGCAGGTGGCGATGAGCCGATGATTAGGGTTCGGCACAGATGAAAAAAAGGAAATGAAGAATGGGGAAGAGGAGTTCGCCGTCGGCGTCGCCGTGCTCACCTAGTGCTCACCACCGATGCGGAGCAAAGAGCTGAGAGGGGAGACAGAGTCACGGTCTCATGGAGCAGCGGGGGCAGTCGGGCAGAGGGGAGGAGTCACAGTCCTCACGGTCGCACGGTCGCTCGGGACGGCAGGAGGCGACTGGCGAGGGCGGAGGGCATCTGCCGTCTGGGCGTGAGGCGATGGCGATTCGAACGGACGAGTCGGGCAGTCGGGCGACAGCGACGAGAGCTAGGGACGTGCAAGAAAATCATTGGAACCGTTGAACAACGGTTAATCGAATCGTACTGAACCGATTTTTCGGTTAATCGAACTGACAATTTCTTAATCGGTTGATTTTTTGGCGATTCCAACGGTTATCGATTCAGTTACGGTTCGGGACTTGGCCGAACCACCGGTTAACCAACCGAACCGGTATATAATATATTTTATATATAATATTTATTTATATATAAAAATAAATATTTTATATTAAAATAATTATATTTATGTAATTAATTGAACCGGTTAACCGGCAGTTAACCGAATCGGTTAACTGAAAACTAGCGGTTAACCGGTCAAATGAGAGAATTTAAAGAAAAAAATTTATGACCGGTTAACCGATGATTAACCGACCGGTTAACCGGTTGACTGATTAATCGTTTGACCGATTAACCGGTAAAACTGATTCGGGAACGGTTCACAGTTTTTGCTGAACCGAACTGTTCGATTAACCGGTTGACTTGGTCAACCAGTTTGGTTAACCGCCCATGCACAGCCCTAACGAGAGTTAGGGAAAGCCGAACGAAAGGGAATTAGGGAAACCCAAGAACCGTGTAAAACTTTACGCCGTTTAGGATTTTAGGGTTTAGCTATGATTTATGAATTATGAATATTTTTTTTAATTATATATATCTTATTCGGTTCAGTTCGGTTTATACGATTTTTCTTTCTTCCAATCCGAAACTGAACCGATTAAATTTTTTAACTTCTCAAACCGAACCGATTAGCCAAAAAACTAAATCGAACCGACTTATTCGGTTTGGTTCGATTCAGTTTGTCGGGTCAAACCGAATAATGGACAGGCCTACTGTTAACCACCTCTAGTCAAAGTATCTAATCCAACCCACTTTTTGCATATGCAAAACTTATAGTCAAATTAGGATGGGTCTTTATTTGGTAAATCGAATTTGGGTATAAATATTATTTTATAAATTTGGGTTAAAGGTATAAATAAAATAATTATTTTACACAAAATCCTATACTAATTAATCATAAAATAAGTATTAGATAATTATATAAAAATATTTTAATTTATAAAGTTATATTTTTTATAGAAAGATTAAAATAGAAAAAAATAAAAAATAATAATTTTTATTCATATAAAATTTTAAATTTAATATATCTTGACTTTCTATGGTTATTACGTGTAAAGAGGATATGCAATCTTAAGTTACGTTCATCTAAAGATTCATAGGCAATAACCTCGCTTAGCAATTTTTCTCTCTACTGTCTATCAATTACATATACTATCTCATCATTATGTTTAATTTTAGGATGTGGAGCACATGTCACGATTTTGAAACTTTTTGTATAATTTTAGGCAAATAAATGTCTCTAATCACCATTAGACCGTATCTTCATGTCGCAAAAATAAAATTTTTTTACTTGCTTTCCTCCAATTATATAGTGAAAAGTAGAACAAGACTAAAATATTATTAATAAATTTACTCTAAATACAACTAAGAATAATCATATAAAATGCTACTAATAAATTAACTCTAAATAAAAAAGTAAAAGGCTATAATTAACATCAGATTAATTGATTTTAATTATAATTTATTTTAAGCAAATAAAAATAATTAGTAATTTGGGTTTTTCAAATTATAAAACCCCACTTCTTACCCGGTGCGGCCGCCACTTTCTGTCCAAACCTTCAAAACAGGGTTCTCGTTCCTGTTCCGCCCGCCCTCCTCTACACCGCCGACGACACACGGCGACCCGCCCAGCAGCTGCACTATAGCGGCAATCTCTGCAGCCTCACCTGTCCGCGCCGTAGGAATCAATCTCATCGCAGAATTTCTCTTGGGTTCAACCGTGGACCTATGGCAAAGAGAGCGCGAGAATCTGCTGTCTACGACGAACACAGAGACTTGTCAGATATTGAGTACGTGCATACATTGTATTTTCTATTTTTAGTTTGATTTTGGTTAATTTAATTCTCTCCATCTTAGCTCATCAATATGTAAGTCGCAGAGGCACGAGCACCGGCGGCGGAGCTTTCTGTACGGCTAAAAGCAGCATCCGGATGCGGCAGCGCAAGCCTAATGAGAAGCAGCAGCAAGTGTGGAATTGGATCACTGCGGTGGTTCCCGCCGACATCGTGGGGGATGTGCTGAAGCGCATGAACCCCAAGGTGGCCGTCCGGCTGAGCTCCGTTTCCCGGTACTGGCGCGCCCCAGCCCTCGCTTGCAGCCCAACCTTTGGGCCGACACCGTGGATGCTCGCGCTGACGGAGTCCATGAGCCAACTCCACTTCAGCTTGCAGTCCGTCGCCGACGCCAGCGTCTTCGTCAGTCTCAACTCCATCAATGCTCCCCTCAACCGAGTATGGTGCCGCGGCTCGTACCACGGTTGGTTGGTCCTCAGCCAGGGCACGGTGGGAGACCATTTCTTCCTCCTCAACCCCTTCTCCCACGCCCTGATCTCCCTTCCGCCTTACCTCGGCCTGCGCAGTGTCCTCTGCATAACCTCGAATCCTGCCGCACCCGGCTGCGCCGTCATCGCGCGCGACTCCAATTGGAACCTTTTGGTCTGCAGGCCGGGGGACAGCTTCTGGACCGAGGGAGCAGGGGTATGCAGCATCGGCAAGTTCAGCCGCGCCGTATGGCTCAAGGAGCAGCTCTTTGTGTTGGATACCATCAATAGGCGGTTGCTCATTCTGCAACTATTTCCGCTGCGGTGCAAGGATGTTCGGCAAGTGAGCTTCTGCGACCCTATAAATCCCCGGGATCTATTTCTAGTAGAATCCGAGGGAGATCTGCTGCTCTTTGACCTCCGCATCAAACGTACCATACAAAATTGGTTTCGAGTTGACAGACCCTTGCTTCGGGTGAGTCGACTCGATTGGGACACCATGGCTTTTGTTGCGGTGAAGAGCCTGGGGGCTGATCGAGCGGTGTTTTTCGGTGACGGCGGGGCAGCATTTTCGGTGTCAGCTGGGGAAGCAGGATGCACTGCCAACTGTATTTATTTTTCAGATTTGAAGTGTCGCAGTTCATTTTACCGGTTCTCATGGCACTGTTACCATTTGAAGGAAGGAAAGCTGGAGAGTACTCTAGATCATCACGTGCACACGCTTCCAAACTGCAAAGGAAAATTTTGGATAACTCCTAGTATGAACAATTATTATTCTCACTTTTAATTATTATCTTTTTTTTTAAAATTGAGAGAAGAAAACAAACATAAACCCTATTGATTGATGAACGTTTTTGTTATTGCAGGGTAAAGAGGAAGTGATGGTTATAAGTGGTGAGAGCAAGATGATGATGATGATGACTGCAAGCGCTTAGTGTAGCAGGCCACAAGCCCGTGAGAGCTGATTGCAACTCATAAGAGCAGCATTATAGTTAGGGTTCTGATAATTTTTAAATAGAGGCTACTTGAGTAATTTTACTAGCAGCATTATAGTTAGGGTTCTGATAATTTTTAAATAGAGGCTACTTGAGTAATTTTACTTTTTTGAGTCAAGTTTGAGTTTAGATTT
Source organism: Costus lasius (assembly GCA_027563935.2). Classification (NCBI taxonomy): domain Eukaryota; kingdom Viridiplantae; phylum Streptophyta; class Magnoliopsida; order Zingiberales; family Costaceae; genus Costus; species Costus lasius. The sequence goes on from CM050452.1 coordinate 71,806,573, forward strand.
TGAGCGGGTTCTAGAATGTCTAAACTCATCCCTACTCTACTTAAACTGGGTTTTGCTCAAACGCAACCCAACATTTGGTTAAATCATTTTTTTTTATAAAACATCATATTAGATTGAGTTGGGCTTAGGTTTGTTAAGCCTACACTAAAAGCCTCTTCATTAATAAAGATGATAACAAGTTTGAGTTTAGATTTTGGGGGGTTCTAGAATGTCTAAACTCATCCCTACTCTACTTAAACTGGGTTTTGCTCAAACCCAACCCAACATCTGGTTAAATCATTTTTTTTTTTATAAAACATTATATTAGATTGAGTTGGGCTTAGGTTTGTTAAGCCTACACTAAAAGCCTCTTCATCAATAAAGATGATAACAAGTTTGAGTTTAGATTTTGGGGGGTTCTAGAATGTCTAAACTCATCCCTACTCTACTTAAACTGGGTTTTGCTCAAACCCAACCCAACATCTGGTTAAATCATTTTTTTTTTTTATAAAACATCATATTAGATTGAGTTGGGCTTAGGTTTGTTAAGCCTACACTAAAAGCCTCTTCATCAATAAAGATGATAACAAGTTTGAGTTTAGATTTTGGGGGGTTCTAGAATGTCTAAACTCATCCTACTCTACTTAAATTGGGTTTTGCTCAAACCCAACCCAACATCTGGTTAAATCAAATTTTTTATTTTTATAAAACATCATATTAGATCGAGTTGAGCTTAGGTTTTGCTAAGCGTACACTAAAAACCCCCTCATCAATAAAGATGACAATAAGTATCCATTTATAAGTATTGAATGAACCAGCCAATCTAATCTAAAATTCTATGAAATTATAATGTAAACATAGAAAAGAGTGCCCAACTTAATTAACTAAGGCTTGGATACCTATTAATCAAGTATAGATTGAGTTTGAGCAGTAATTACTACCTAAGTCTAGGTGGGGATTATGGTGCACCCGTAGGGTACCCTATATATTCAGCTAGGGGTTTAGAATTAAATCAGGTTTGGGTTTAGGTACGGTTAAATTGGCACGTATCCCTAGTCATCGAAGTTAAATCCGAGCAACAAATTCACTTACTAAAGCCACTTTGCCCAACTGCTCAAGAATAAATGACTGAGAATCATCAAGGAATAAGGCGTGGAATCCATTCTTTATGCATGTTAAACGTGGTGGAATAATTGGAAATAGAAAAAAGGTAGAAAGCATCTTTAATCTTTATGAAGAGATTTTAATTGGAAAGTTCCAAAGGGGAGGACTTCTTAAAATAACTTAGTTGTCCACGAGGTTTGGTCAAAGAGGGAACAACGACGTCGGTAGGCGATCGACCAGCGAGTAAATGAGACAAAGAAGGAACAGGCTATATTTATTAAAGAAGCTACTAAGTGGAGAAGTCTGATAGGAATGTAGAGGGGAGATAGGAGCAGTAAATTCAATATGCTGAAAATTCTTTTAATATTAACATATCTAAAGATACAGTTTGGTAAATTTTAACTGCCGTGACAAAGTGTTGCAGCACTTGGGATAGGTACACGAGTAGAAAGCACTTATGTATATTGGTGTATGTAAAATGCCATTTTCACTCTCTATCGTTTGTGTAAATGCACGTAGGTGGTTAATTGGGCATTTGTGAACACGTGCTGCTTATAATGCACGGATGCACCTGCATCAGATATACGTAGGCGCATAATGCTTAACTTCTATAGGAGAATCTTTTGTATTTTCTATCGTTTCCTCCCTAGGAAATGTCTTGGTATGTGACAAATAAATTGCAGCGGAAAAACATTGCTTGTGCTTGCTATAGAACTCCTACTAGAGAATCTCTCCATGTCTGTAAGCAACACGACTGAGAAAAATAACATACCAGTTTAAGTAAGCTGAATAGTTGCCCTGTAAAAATATCACCACCTTAGTTTCCTTGCGAACCCATGCATGCAAGTATGTTTAACCTAGAAATAAATATCACTGCATCTTTAGAACTTTGATGAACTTGCTGTGGAGACATATTTATGGCATGCAGTGAGATCATATGCATTTGGTTAGCTGCTGAACTAATATCATGTATAGTATGCACTGAAATCACATCAAAGTAAAAACAAAAAAGGAAATCATATCAAAGTAGACGTTATAAAGTAAAATATCCAATCAAGAAACAGGTCACTGAACATTGACCTATCAAACATAAGTGTGATACGAGTAGCTTACGTCGAATTATTGACAAGTAACTTTTTCGTACATTATAATTGTTGAATAAGTTGTGTGTATATTTCACTGTTAACTTCGCCATTTACCTCAAAGATCAAAGATCTCACTTTGCCATGTCAAACCTTCAATTACCAACATGGTAAACTGAGGGAACAAAAAAAATAATGCATTAGCTCTTTGAATTGATCCTCACTCGACGGCACATACATCGGGAGTATCTTGCAATGAACTACTATTCTCATTATCACTGGTGCACTATACAGGAATACGATTGAAAAAAATCCAAGGAACAGAATATAAAAATTTCCATTTGGAAACCTCTAACACATTTTCTTGGCATCAGCATCATCCATTGTTTGAGATTGTAAGCAGGGATGCTAGTGATAAGAAACCACAGCTTCAGCAAGTTGAGATGAACTTGTTCATGAAAAAGAAAGGGCGCCAAATATGGTGTCATCTCAAAAAAAAAATAGAAGAAACAACCTTTAGGCTACAGGTTGTCTTTCAGCCATTTAAGTGCTCCATTAGCAACAGATCTGCAATATTTAGAAGTCGTGAAAACTTAAAAAGGTTATAACTTGGAATAAGCTTTACTTAAATTTAAGCACACTTGATGCGTAATGAATCCATGGAAAGTGAACATAAGATGGACATTCTCTCCAGTAAGTATAACGCATACATTTTATCATGGCTTTATCACAGAAAGATTCATGCTAGACAATAAGTCTTGAGTAACTTAACGTAAGAATCCATGAATTTTGGGATTCCCAAGCTGCTTCTATTCATTCTCCAATCTCCATTATAATGAGATCCAGGCATAGTTTCAAGAATCAATCCATACAATCTAGTACAATTGGTTTTTTACCAGTCCAAGCATGAAGTGTACATATACCATATACAAACCAGAAGGGAGTAAACTGACATTGACTTCCAAATGTCGGCACTGCTACGTATCAATTGTATGCAATCGTCGATGTACTAAGATAGTCATTATTCTTTTTAGATATAGTAGAGCTCCGTGACTTTATCAGAGAAGCCCCTACTAGCATAATTTAACTTTTATAGTATTCTATTTATGTAAATATCATAATAATATTTTTATTAGGTTTAAAGGACATATGAGAAGAAAAAAGAGGGGTGGAGCCGGTTAAAAATTAAGCCAAAAGGCTTTAAATGCAAGGTATGACATAACATTGTATTATATAAATACTTTTATTCAATTTTTAGTTAAATATACCTAAATAATTATTAATTCTAATTTTTATAGGTTTCTACAGCATATGGGATGGAACATAGAGAGATGGGGGACAATTCAAGAGGCAAGACCAAAGAACCTTTTTGCAATGATTGGATATCATAATCCAATATTTTCATGAAAGTTAAAAACATATATTATTACTTAATTGTATATATCCAATTTCATGTTATTTTCAACCCTACGCACCCCTAAAATATTAAGATTTATATGTTTTTTAGGTTTAAAAATATCATGACATCAAAATGGAAGACAAACAAATGTAAATGTAGGAGAAAAACACCATTTGAAGTTGAACTTATACTGTGTGTTGTTAGTATAGTTGATATACTAGTAAGTACAATCTGATTAACGATTAGTAAGGTTATGAACATTAGGATCTTTTGATTGACCCAAATTAGATAAACTATTCAATATTAAATATAATATCTGAAATATAGTAGGATCGGTAAGAACTCCAATTCAGATAGGATTTAGAACCCACCAGTCTACTTGATCCCAAGTCAATAGGCAAAAAGGAGTTTAAATTTGATTATTATTATATTAAAAACTAATAATCTATTATGCTATAGCTCTAAATTGCTATCTATAGATTAATAAATATTAAATATAATTATCATAGAAAATATAAAATAATTTAAAACACTAATAATTAATAAATAAAAACTTAAATTGTGTCAAGAATTATAGTTAAACTACAATGTAATTAATGTTAAAAAAGAGCAATAATTTATATAGTAAAATTTAAAATATTGACAAAATTATAGCAAAAAAGATTATTATTACCCCCCCCCCCCCCCTTCCTTTTTTAATTTATCTTATTTTAAATTATTTATCTTTGAATTCCAATTCTGGTCCTACTGATACAGTGCCATCAATGCGGCAAATATTCTATTTTTTGGATAGTTCAGCGCCGATACTGTGAAGTGTCAACTATGGGTGCTCAAAATCTCAAATTATGATTTTAAACCTTAAAGTGCAGTAGAATCAATTACAATTGAACTAGTAGATAGTCAATGATGATAATAAGTATTTAGAGAGGCAGAAAATCCATAGAATCTGCTACAGATGTTTTATAGAGAAAAAGTCATACCCAGCAAAATTCTTTAGTGACTGCCAAAGGTCATTTGAACTAGGTTGTTCGGAATCATCAGTCTCAGGGCTGGTTTGGCCTTCTGTTGTGTTAACTGTAAACAAGAATATCAAGATTAACCACTTAAAGGTTACTGCATAACCAATTGTGTTTGAGTTAACACGTATATAATTCGTAAGTTTGTAATAATATTATCCAACAACTGCTGATAAAAAACAGGCACAAGAGCTAAAATTATTAATTACTGTCTGACAATAATTCGGCACATTCAATTTAATTCACCTTGTCGCAGTCAGTTTTTATCAGATTCCTAGCATTATATTTATAAGTTGCTTCCGTCTTACCCAGTGGTTTTGTACTTGCACGGAAACTTGCACGATTAGCAGAACCACTGCTCAAAGATGCTAAGTCTTCAAGCAACTCCTGTTCCCTTCCACTGCAAATACATTCAGAAAAAAGCGTACATAAGAAAGTACAAGGGTGAAAGGATAGTTGAAGTAATGAAAATATTGAATATAACAAGCATATTGCTAATCTAAAAGTGAAATGATATGTTACAGGAAAAAACAAACCTTCTTCTGAACGAACAAATACGTATAGATAATGCTTTATGGATAGCAGGATAAAAATTAGATGAATTGGGTATATAATACGGTTTGGATGGGACGACTAAGCACATCGTTTGACATAGTAATGCAATCTTTTCGGACATGGCAAAAATAACAAGGCAGACCTTCCTGTGATAAATTATACCTGATACGAGTGGGTATAGTGACTTTGATTGTAAATAAATGGTCACCACGTATTGATGGCTTGTTTAACTTAGGGACACCCTTCTTTGCTAGAACAACAACGTCACCAGGTTGAGTGCCAGTAGGTATCTGAAGTTCACTCATCCCATCAACTGTCTTGACCTGTAAATGCAAGTTTTGGAAACAAAAGACAGTAAATTAAAACATAAAATAAGAAACAAGAAAGGAGATAGAAACTACATCGACAGAAGAAAAAGGATGTTATTCCGTTCAAGTGAAAAACAAAAATGAATTATGATATTGTTACATCATTGTGTACTCTAGTGGTTTCATACCGGTTAGCAGTCTTTAAAAATAGAGATCTGCAACAAACCTAGCTTAAGATCAAAGAATTTTGGTCAATATCTCTAGCAAGTGGCAACCATTTAAAATGTTTTCTGCATCCATTTACCTCCATTGACTTAACAGAGAGATTATTGCGGAATGTCTCAGGTCCAAACCAGAAAGGTATAAAGAGAATCAGTATCAAGTTGATAATAGATTCTTAAGAATGGATACGCACGTTCAAGCACTCAATCCTATATCATGAGGTTTTGGCTGTTGGCATGTTGAACAAGACAGCTAATTTCATTAGGATCTCATAGATTACATCATTATTCACCCTGGCAAGGTTTAAAATGTACAAGTGGATGGTATATCACTGCCATAGTACGCGACACAAAGTATGCGGGAGCATATGTTGTTCCTATCTAGAAGTTTTTAAAATTTTAGTTGCATTGAAATAAGATAAAGAGTTAATTACAAATAACAATCTGAAATTTGATTTGTGCTATACTTTGTACTCTTTTTTTTACATAAAAAAAGTCCTTGCACCCCCTATATTTTAAGTTTTTATATCATTTTGTACTTTTGGTCAGCTTTATTTTAACCAACTGTTAGAAAAAAGAATTTCAAAATCCTCTTACTGGAGATGACATTATTTTTCAACCTCATTTGCCTCTTCTTCCACATCTAGCCCATGTTGAATTTCCTCCTCTTACCCCCATTATCCTTTCTATTCCTCTTCCTCATCTTTTCCCTTTACCCCCTCCCATCTTCAAGTCCCATTAACTTCCTTTTATCATCTCTCTCAAAAACATTCTCCTCTTTCACAAAGGCAAATATCTCAGAAAGCCTGTTCCATTAAATTATTTATAATACTAGGGTAAAATGGTTAAAGAGAAATGAATCCCTGTTCTAACATATAGAAATTATTTTTTCTTCTTGTCCCTAGTCTAGATCCTTTTTCGCAAGCATGGTCAAATAAAATGACGAGCATTTTCAACTTATATCCATAATTATATCCAAACTTTTTAACTATTAAAATTTTCACAGTAAATTAATTTATTATTCCTTTATTATATCTGTATAATTGAGGAGTTTAGCCTAGTGATCAAGAATTTTGAACTTTTGGAAGAATCATGATCATCCAATGAGATAAGAAGAGTTTCAATTGATTCAAATGAACCATTTGAACACTTATTGATTCGAATAACTGAGTGCGGAATTGAGACCTTTCAATTCATAGAATTGGATCGTGGACCTATGAATGGGGGTCTAGACCTTTCGGCAACAAGCTCATTCATGTCAGACCATGTTTGGCTTACTTGATATACAAGTCCTACTCATCAAATTAAACTTGGTCTCAGTCTCTTAGTCCAATCCCCTCTAGTTATCTAATTTTTTATTCATAAGCTATGGATTTCACATGTTTATGTCATTGAAATATTAAACATTTGTTCTCGTGTTTACATGTTTCAAAAATATTTTTACTTGTACATTAATATATAGGGAATATTTTTACTTGTACACTTCATTGTATTTTTGTTTATAGATGGAACATAATTCACAAAAGTTTGGAAGGCAATGTAGAATTTTTAGAGGACCCAAATATTTTATGATGTGTTGCTTCATTTGACAAAAATACACAACATGACATGTATTTCAATGTGTAAGGTTGGAACTTTATACTTGAAATTTTTCAATAGCTCTGTAGCCTAAAATATGATAAAATGAAACTAAGAAACAAGTGGGATAAACTAAAAACTAATAAACTAATTGGAAATTAGTCCAGAGTGAAAAGCCCCTTAGAAACAATGGATGCACTAGCTGGTTAGTCAAGATTATGATATATTTTGTACTTGTGGCTATGTTTGTTAACGTGAAAACATGATTATTTTGACATATATTACAATAACAAAGAATATGCAAAATTTCAAAAAAAGTGTCATACTACCGTTGATAGCAAGAATGACACTATATTTGATAATACTGTGGCACTTGGAGCTTATTGTTATGCACTAGTTAAGTTTGATCAGCCATATGAGCACATAGATGCACAGAAGGAATGCAATTTGCCACTAGAAAGATATAGTCAATCAATGAATGTTGGAACTTATCTCATTTTGCTTCTACGAAGACAGATGATAAAAAAAAACATAAGAATACAATTGCAAAATGATTGAGGACATGTCTAAATTGGAAGTAACTTTGAGGCTAAGTTACTTAATCCACCAGGGTGCATTATAAAGAAAGTTATGATGGAGTTACATTCTCTTCAAGGTGTCCCATCTAGTATTGAGCTCTTTGCATCACTAATATTTGAGCAAGAAACATTGAGAACAATGTGGAAGACAATGGAAACTTAAAAAAAAAATGGGATAGGTAAGAATTCAATAATGAATTGTATAAGAGGAATGGAAGGTGTTAGATTTGCACTTGGCATGTTTGTTTAAGATGTTCAATCTTGTTTTAAGTATGATACAATGATATTTGTGAACTTTAGCATTTTATATTTATAGATGACAAGTATATTTGACATGCTATTTTGTGTTGTTATAGATTATTGATAATATATTTCTTTATTTTAATAAATATGAACGAAGAACCCATTAGAGAATTTACTAGTGATAATAGTGGCAATGATGATGTATATGATATTTAAGTTCCAAATGATAAATTTTGATCAATAATTCATTGCATAGCTGCTTTGATTGGCAAATGTCGAAGCAAGTATCTATTAAACTCGCCTTTATCTTAATATACATGTATGAGATGGATGACACAGAAATATTATAAGAACAACCTAAAAGGTGTGAGATAATAACGAGAAATGAATTTCCACAATTATGTAAGTTAGGATATTTCATCTAGTGGTACAATTAGTTTGTAAGTTAGGACGAGACTTGACAAGCTTCACGGATCAAGAGTTCAAAGATATTCCACCATAAATATTATATTATTATATAATACTTCATATATGTGTTATTTTAAGATTAGTTCTAATCATTTATTATTAGGTAAATATTTAAATATCATATAATCCTTTTTTTTTTTCATACAATTACATTGGAGCTACTGGCAGCATTCATATGAATATTGTTATGCAAATTGAAACAAAAGTGTCATACCTTGGCCAAAAGAGTTAGCAAAAACCAAAATATCAAACTATAGTTTTGATATAAAATTCATATATATGTTGGTTGATTTTGAGGGTATTGCATCTGATAATCATGTTTTATTTATCAAAAGTGATCAATACACCAAATTATAAGTTTCCTAAACCTCGATCAAGCATGCAAATATTTTTATAGACATACCATTATATGTATCTTTGTTTTTTTTTTCTTGAATTGTTTTAGTCATTATCATAGAGAAATATTACTTGATTAATACTAGATATTCACGTATGAGTAAATACCTTAGACCATATAGAGGGGTAAGATATCAGTGATTCTTGGTGTTGTAAATATGGGCATCCACCACAAGGATATAAAAAAGTCAATAAAGAATATTCCTCAATTAGAAGTTGCATTAAAAGAACATTAGAGGTATGGAAGAAAATGTGAGATATGTTACATGACATGTCATCATTTCAATGTAATCACAAGTGAAAATTATGGTTGCAACAATGGTATTAGCATAATTACATTAAGGGAACAACATACATAGATACAATTTTTCAAGAGGTTAACATTAATTTTAATTTCTAATTTACCAAATGATGAAGTGAATAAGAGATAAATCTGGTTCATAATTAGATTGCACCGAGCTTGATGGAATAAAGAAGTAAATGACTATAGTTTTACATATGTATAGAATGTAAACTTTAACTATTTATACTATTTATGATTGCATTAAATATATGTATATATATATATATATATATATATATTGAGCACCCTTTGGAGAGTCTCCCCAGCAATCTTTGCACTATAAACCAAATAGCCTTAGATAACTTAATTTGTTGACCCCTTAACACGGATAACTTAAAGTAAAGACATTAGAGTTCTTGTTTATTTTACCTTGGGATTGATTTTTAGAGGAAGATTCTAACCTCATGATTGATGATGTTGATTCTATAAATCTTTCTTTAATAATCTCTCATAGATCATGGGATATAAAAAAAGAAATACATTTGAACAATGCAGTAACCATAGTTCTCTTCCTCAAAGTTAACAGCTTGATTTTGAGAATAAGAGAACATATTAACAAAAGTAGCTGACTTGATTGAAACTCAAACAAATTTTGTTGGAGAAAAGAGATAAGAAAAGACAAATAAAGTTGCTAAGGAAATTGTGCACTTTATTTCTCTCAATATCTTATTTTACATACATATAACCAAAGTTTGAAATCCTTAGTCCAGGATACTGGTCCGTATCAAATGGAACCGGATGAAAACCAATACAGTTTCTTGCCTTCTACTAAGTTCGTTTGTCACATCTGCACTTCCTCTAAAAGTAGAAGATGCTTCTTCCTTTGCCTGTTACACTTCTTCCTTCGCCCATTGTGTCTATCACTTCCACCACGGGCAGAAGATGCTTCTTCCTTCATTCTACTTTCATTGAGAGTGGAAGGCGCTTCTTCCTTGATCTGCCACATTCACCACTTCCACCATAAGCGGTACCTTCTTCCTTCAACCACTGCTATGTGCTTCTTTCTACTTCCTTCTTCCGCCTTCATCCACTTCTTGCTAATGAAGTTTACCCTAGTCCGAGTACTGGTCCATGCTCGAACTGATATATACTGGCTATACCACTCAGTATAGACCAGTATTTTGTTCTTTGCATATAACTATAAATAGTCTATATTACTCTATAATAGAACTCACATAGGAGCTAAGAACACACAGAATATGAGAATATTAATGATCTAAGAACTAAACAATACATTAATTTAATCTAGAAACAAAGAAAGGAATATGACATTTCGATGTAGGAATTCAGTCAAGGAAGTGCGGACAGTTCTATTCCACTTCATTTAATTTTGAATATAATTTTAACTAATTTGATGAGTTTGAATGAACTCACAAATTACCTCTCACAGTATTTACAGTTCAAATGGCAGATGGTGTGCTCCTCTCCTACCCAAATTGCTCTCTTTCTCTCTCTCTCACACACACATAACAGAAACCTAGTTTGAGTCGCAAATCAAGCAAGCCACTTAGCTCACCTACTAGATTTGGATGGATCGTCACTGACTCATGACGAGGTAGCTTAGGATGAATCTCTTCAAATTTTTAACTATGCAACATTGCATTCCTTGGAAAATGGTCAGAATAGAACACCAAGCTCACCTACTTGATTTGGATGGATCGTCACTGACTCATGACGAGGCAAGTCAGCAGGGAATCTCTTCTAACTTTTCACTATGCAATATTGTATTCCTTGGAAAATGGTTAGAACAGACCACCTAGTTTGAGTCCGAAATCAAGCCGGGCATTTGGCTCAACTACCAGATATGGATGGATCATCACTGACCCATGTCGAGATAAGTCAACATGGAACAGAAAATCGAGATTTTAAACAGTACAATGAAGGCCTGAACAAACTAAGAATGCTAATTTGACTCTAGCAACCATCAACAGAAGAGATATTCCATCAGTACATCCAAAATCTAACGCATGAACAATATATATGCTTCACTTGCTGAAGTATTTTATAGATTTAATTGTATGAATAAAAAAGGAAGTTAGCTATGTGACTTGATTGACATTCTTGTCTCCCTATATATAAATAACATGACCATGCAGATGAAAACGATCATATGGGATGATTGTATTGGACATCGTTGACCTTTCTCATTCCCATTTCGCCAATCAAGTAGTTACATTAGGCAGCAAGTACAGTTGTCAATTTAACAAAAGCGTTAGTTTCAGCAATAAGAAAAACAATTTAAATGAGAAAATATTAGGCATCACCTTAACAGTAGTTCCCAAGATAGCTTCAATGTAGTTAATGGCAATTGTCGAGCATAAGTTGATGCCATCCCTTTGTATCTCAGGTATCTCTTCAATGTCAAGGCATACATATAGATCACCAGGTGGACCCCTAAAAAGAAAGAAAAATAAAAATTTAACCATTTTAAAATCTTAAAATCAAATAACAATCACGTGTAGATCATCCGGTTCTTGCATTGAGGCTTGAACCTCTATGCAGTACAGATGCAAATAACCAATTGTTGTTAATTAAGAGCCATCTAGTAAATGAATGGCGTACATATACAGTAGCACGGGCACATACTGTTGCCTGAGAGAACTAGAGACCCATGAATAAGCACATACTGCGCTGTTTCATTTTGATGATACTGTAACTAACAAAAATTTAAGACTGGAATAACATGTGGTAGTCAAAAGAGAACACATTTTATCAGCAAAAAGATTAAATTGTTTGCCTTGCAAATTTACTTTTTACATAAATTTCAGTAACTTGCACAAGTCTTCATAGACTAAGACAAACAGCATATAAGCAGAGTATCGCATCAAACATTGTCTTTTCAGTTTTCATGGTGTTAATTTCAGATTGGAGACAGATTCTATGCTAATTGTAGCTTATTTGTTTAAGTGATGTTGTTGGGTATGATAATGTATTTATGAAGTTGTTATGCTCTGTGTGACATATGGGTGTTTTTCACCTCGCTTGGGGATGTAATATAATCATTTATAACAATAATGACATCGCACACATCCAAAAAAGGCCAATCAAAGGAGACAAGGAGAAAACAGAACCCCTTTGTTCTGTTTAATCTGTTAAAAAGTTGATTGAGCTATTTACTAGGATGAATTAAATTTGAATCATTCAAGCATCCGACTTGATCTGTTTGGAGCGTGTTTAGGAACCCAACTATAAACATGGAATGGGTTCAAGTTTTATATATTAGGTTCAGGTCAAATTTGGATTTGAGGATATAGGAAACCTATATACCCTATTGAAAAATAATAAAATAATATTTTCCAAATTCTCTAATCAACTAATACAAAAATTAATTATTGTTAAGTGTATATTTTTAATATATAGATTTATATTTTATAGATTAATTTGAAATAAAAATCTTCAATTAAAGCATTTATTCAATCGAGTTTAGATACCCACAAATATGATTTTAAACACCAATCTACATGGTATAAATCGATACATATTAGTATGTATCAGTCTATATCAATCTATGGTATTAATAGAATCGACTGATATATTATTGATATGAGATAAGATTGGACAAATGCAAGCCCATCGTATCACCTGATATAGACTAGTGTTTTTTTTAAACCCTACCCATAAGTACCCATTTGAAAATCTAGGTTAGGATCAGATTACATAATAGGGTAATCAAACTAAGTATTTCATGGGTATTAGGTGTTGTGTCATACATGATTTTAAATATCAGTCCTGATGTAAAAATCATGCCCTCGATAATGATCTCTTCTCTATTTGACTATTCCAATACCCACACCTCTATTCCTTTGGTGTCAACATCATCAATATCTACAATGCCAACTAGGTAACACTCCACACCCTCATAGGTAGGGATGGCAATGAGTCGAGGTGGGGGGTGGATAGAGCGTCCCTGACCTCGAATCCGAACCCGTCATGTTTCCAAAAATCTGCTCCACACCTGACCTCAATGGGATCGGGCTCCGTGGGGAAACCCGACCCAAGGCAAGCTTCGGCGAGGAGTGGAGCGCTGCGCTGGCAAGGAGTGGCGTGAGTGGAGGAATGAAGAGGGGAAGAAAGGAGAGAAGAGGGGAGGGAGAAGGGAGTAATGGCATGGAAGAGGGGAGGGAAAAGAAAGAGATGGAGGAAGAGGAGGAGGGGAGGGAGAATAAAAAGGAGAGGAGCACGGGAAGGGAGAAGAAAAAGGAGAGGGAGGGAGAAGAAAGAAAAGAGGGAGTTGTGGCGCTCGGAGGAAGAGAGGAGGAAGAAGAAAGAGGAGAGGGAGAAAAAGAATGGAGCGAAAGTGCGAGGAGGGAGAAGGAAGAGGAGAAGAGTGGGAAAGGGAGACTATGGTTAATTCGGGGTCGGGTATAGGGCGGGTAGTGAAAATCCTATACCCAACCCCGACCCCGACCTCGACCTCGACCCGACTTATAGAAGTCAGGTTTTCCTAAACCTGACCTTACACTTGGTCAACTGGATATTCTCCAATCAAATTGGGGTGGGGCGAGGCGAGGCAAGTTGGGTCAGTGCAGGGATGGGTTTTTATGCCATCGGGCACTTGCCTTTTCATTTCTATCATGATGGCCATGAACTCCGCTCTTTATTGAGTTAAATGACTTTTACTCAACAATCTCTAAATTCTTGCAAGTTGACTATGTCCAAACCCACAGGCCACCACATCTAGAGGAAGTAAATTATCAAAAGCAACATAAGATCCATTAGATCTACCAACTTATTTGTCAATCAAAATCCCTATGTCACCAATAGTTGAGACATTGAAGACTCTAAAACAAGCTAAATACTACATGGACCCGATGACCCACAGCCTAAGACCTAGATCATGGAGCATAGCACAGGCAATATGCATGTGACCATATGAGGTGAATAAGGACTTAAGCCCATGTGACAAGAACATAGAAAAGAACAGAAAGGAAAGAAAAAAAATAGATTAAAATCCAAAATGAGAAACGGCAGTCTTGCCTATCATTATTTCAGTCATATCTTTGGTCCAACTCATCACATTGAGTTCTTTTCAATAGAGAATGATATGGTTTAGTTAATGGTTATTAATTCCATTAGTGGTATAAGTGAGTGTTTTTGTAGGTAGTTAGTTCAACATAGTGTAAGGAGCAGTATTGTTAAATTTGCAATATCTAAGCAATCTACCATGAAACACTATGGAGGTGCCATAGTAGATAATATTGCTATTATTATGCTTGGAAGTTTAAAAAATTAAACTTGAGTTAAGTTAGTAATAAGTCACCTTTCTTTATACAATTTATTTTAGTTTTCTATGGTTTATTTTTATTTGAATATAGTTTAATTTTTTATATATATAATATATGATTCAACCACTATGTAGCTTTTGCTATTTACCTGTGATACTATTCACTATATCACAATGTGAATTTTTTACTTTCCACTACTGGCTAGGGGGTAGCTTATCTTGTCAATGGGATGCAATGTTGGAGTGGATAAAAACCTATATAATAGCTGAAATTGTAACGAAGATACGAGTTTTGTTTGTAAATTTGCATATCCAGTATCTTCTTCTCGATCTAATAAATGATCTTTCTCTCTCTCCCCTTATTTTTCAAATCATTCTGTATCAAATAGCTTTGAGAAAATTAATGTATTTATGGCAAAAAAGTACTTAATTGAACCTGAAAAGTATCGATCTTTTTTCTACTAAAATCATCCAAATCTCCATTTAAGTTTATAATATACTAAATTCTGACCTAAATCCATCTAGTGGAGTCCCACAAGGCAAATATCTAATACTTCCACAATTTAATAGCTTGTCGGAATACGGTGGGCTTATCATTAGTAACCAGCTAAGGTGTAACCAATTTGATTCCAAGGAAGATTGGGTTCTTGCTTTTAAACTTGTATTTGACTGGGCAAGAACCTAGACGATCGTTGATGATTCATTAAGAGTTGGATTTATGCCAACAATCTCTGTTGGTTGTTCTAGATTGCCGAAGTTCATAAGAAACAAACAAAATCCAATTCACTTGGTACTAGGCAGAAAAGAGCAAAGTACAAATTTCAAGAAATATAGAATTGTAAATCAAAGTGACAAAATAGAAAATATCCAAATAAATAACCAATGGATTAATTAATCATAGTGAAAAAATTTGCATACCCTTTTGGTCCAGCGTCACCTTCACCCCTTACACGAAGAGTACTACCTTTACCCACACCTGGTGGGACTTTAACTTTTATATCCTTTCTAACACGTATACGTCCTTCTCCAGCACATTTCCTGCAGTACTCTGAAATAATTTCACCTTCTCCTCCACATGTTGGACAAATAGAAACCTGTAAAGAAGTAGTGTCTTAATTTAAAAGAAAAATTAGTAAAAGACAATTGTGTTTAGATTGACTGCTCTGGTACAGTAAGATACATAAGTACAAATTAGATGTTAACATATATATAAAAAATCTGAATCTATATTTCTCTTGAAATTTTAAAATTCATTTCTTTTTCAACATGAGATGTTTCAGAATTCTTTCTTTTTCTAAATTCTTTCATAATATGTCGACGAAAAGCTGCAAATATATGGTCTTTTGCAATACGTTGTTGGATTGCATCTTACCACCAAATGCATCAAATTATTTCCAATGCATTATTTGAAGGACAAGTACTTACAAACCTGGGAGAATAAGCCAAAAGGTGTTTGCTCAGTTCGCATTACTTGTCCTCGTCCACCACAAGTTGAGCATATCCGCATCTTGGAGCCAATCTTTGACCCAGTTCCGGAGCAAACATCACAGGTCTCCAAATGAGACAGCACGATTTCCTTTTCTGCTCCAAAGATAGCCTCTGAAAACTCCAAAGTTATGTCATACCTGAGATTTGAGAATATAATACATATCAACTAACGACAGTATTTCAGCAACAGAAAAATAAACTAATTTTACAGCTAATGATATATATATAGATGTTAATTATCATGTATGTTGCAACCTTCTATCCTGTAGCTGACAAGCCTATAACTGATCAATTCATAGTTGGGTCTATTCTATAGTTTGTTTTAACTCTCCTGTTGCAACCTTCTTTGTTCTAGGGTTTAGGGTATGCAAGCTGCTTTCTAAACTCTGAATTCTTTTGGCAAGCTAATATGGATCCCTTTAACTCTCTTCAACCAAAACCCATCACTCCTCAAGGCTCGATAGTAAAGTTCAACTGTGCCAAATATATTCTCTAGGCACATGCACATCAATATTATTGGAAAGCATGGAATGTGGCAAATTAGAGTCCACTTAATTATTATGATTATTATTAATTATAGAGTTCTACTAGGTCTTAACTTATGTGTTATTTTTTATCCTTCAAGCCCATATATAGACTCCAACAGTACATAATAATTGTGTAATGTACATAGTTTAGTTTAACCTCTCTCTTCTTATTCTCATGCTTCAACGTGGTAAGAGCAAGGTTCTAAACCCTAGCGCACCTCCCCTCCTATTCCTATTATTCTCTTCCTAATCACACCACTCCTTAGACCGTGTGTCACATAGTTGTGCAAAATCCATACTCAAATTTCACCCCTGCTCCTACTCTCCTGCTTCTTTTGTAGACCATTTTACTGAAGCCCACGCTACAGCATGTAGAACCCTAGCAATTGATCCAATCGGCCTAAAGGCTTAGCCACCACTTTCTTTCTGTATAGTACCTCTGCTCAATGTCATCATCACCCATGAGCCCACTTCTCCTTGCCAACTATCAACTACATGATGAGTACAAAGAGACTCCGAACCATGATCAAGGAGCATCTCTTAGTTGACAGCTTCCTGAAGCTAGCAAAGCTAATGACAGGCAAAATCATGAAGCATGAATCTGTCATCTTTATACGAGTGCCCAAGAGCAAACTTCTAAACCCACTCACCTCGTTGATCCATCATTTGCAGGCAATTGAAAGGTTGCACACCTTCTCTAATAACAGCAGCCTCATCTCTCTAAAGTGGGTAGGAACGGCTATAGTTTGGGTATCTGCTAATTTTTCCCTACCCACACTTGAACTTGACTAATTTCTTTGTTACCCATACCTGATTAACTACCCAATTATTTTTGCAAGCCCCTACCTGAACCTGACAACTACCCAGGTCAGCCTCTTTGCCCTAACCACTCCCCCTTACTCACGCGACCGCTCCCACTCACCTTCGATGCCACTCCCCGGCCCTCTCGTTGTCTAGCCTATCACCGTTGACATCACTCCCTGCCACCTAGCCTAGCATCACCTCTGACACTACGCCACCTTGCTGCTAGCCTCGTGTTGGAGGCAATGCCAACCCCCTTGCTGTTGGCCCAGCCTCACCTCCTTGTCTATCAGTTTGAATTGGCACGGCGGATTGGTAGAGGACAAGGATTGACATTTGGTTTCATTTTAAGTAGTACCCAACCTACTCGACCTAGTGGTAATCAAATATCTATTAATTGGGTTTGGTTTAGGTTTGGGTAGTACATACACTATCCGAGTCAGGTTCAAGTAATATAGGTCAAATATCCACTACTCGAATCAGATTATATATTAAATAATAAAAATAAATTTATACACATAAATTATATATATATAAAAATTATCCTATTAACCTTAAACCTCAAAATCTGCCTCCACTCCTCTCCTCTAATCCTCTCATCACCATCACCCATTGTCTCATGTGGAGGTGAGGTCGCGAGCTAAAGCATCGAGGCCAGAGGCGAGGAGGGTCAAGGCAGGCAGCAGTGTAAGCAAGTGGTGAGTAATCATTGAGATTGACGGTGGCAGAGGCGAGGCAATGACTAGAAGACCGAGGCGGCAAGTGGGAGCATCGAGGTAGGTGGCAACATAGGCAATGTGGCGAGCATTGTAAGCGAGATAGCTCAAAGGCAAGTGGTGTTGAAGGCAAGGGAGAAATAGACAACATCAAAGACGAGGTGGCTAGGCGGACCAGATGGAAGGGGCAGCGACATGGAGCCGAGGAAAGTAGTGACGAGGAGCAGGGACAGTGCTAAGAGAAGGGGTGAGGTGTGGGCAGCTAGTTAGGGTTAGGGTTAGAATGTGTGGTATTATTCGGGTTTAGGTAGTTATTGGGAAGGAATAGTTTTATTAGGGGTTTAAAAAAATTAAGTATATGATCAAGTACATGTAATATAATATTCAATTGGGTTCGGATATGGGTAGGGCAAAATAAGTTGGTAGCCTACCCCTATATTCCCCCTTGTCCCCCTCGCCTTTGAGGCTGGTCCTCACCACTTCGCCTCTAACATTGCCACCCTGTGTTGCCTCCGATGCTGCCACCCCTTGCCCTGTGTCACCTTCGACACCATTGGCCTCTTCAAACGATGATGTTGACTAGGTTAGGGCAACAAGAGATGTCCAGCTGGCCCTAGTAGTGGGTTAGAGCAATTTTACTTATAATCTTCATCTATGAGATTTTGAACCATTAGAGGGTGGTCATATGCGAAATGAGGATGAAGATGATCTCAGAATCGTAAGCGATTTGATCAACATTAGATGGTGCATGAACATAACTAGAGTCTTATTGATCATGCTTGGGAACTCAAAGAGTGTTGCCAATTTCAACATTCACCTAACAAGTAGCCGCATCAGGGCCCCTTCATACTTGAAGTCAATCAGCCACTCGCACTCATGACCATGCACATATTAAAGAAATAGCAAAAAAGGAGACAATGTCTCGTGGAAATATATTTTACTATATTGCCTTCTCCTTCGGTATCAATAGTAAAACTTAGTTGTCATCACTGTTTTATATCAAGTTGGACATGATTGACATATATGCTACAACTTAAGAGTAATATACTAATTATGAAGATTGTTACTCCAGTGCTTCATTGTTCTTACATCAATACCATCTCCTCATATCTCTCTTCAAGATGAAGAGTTGCCTTTGCAAGAGATGTTCTCCTCAAAATCTTGCAACACCTCTCCTCTTTGGTACTAGAATGAGCAACTGTCTCTTGCTTTTTGCTCTTCCAAGATACTTGAGAGTCCCAAAAAATACATTAGTTGAACATCTATATGAAACATCTCCAGCCCAATCGGCATCATTAGTAGCATAGGGGAGAGTTGGAAAACATAGAATGTGGTAAGGTATCATCTAATTAATTATTATGGTTATAATTAATTATAAAGTTCTACTAGGTCTTAATTAATGTGATTAGTTATCCTTCAAACCTTTTAGTTGAACCTCTATCCTCTTATTACATATGTTACAATATACAGATTCTTTTCTTCTAGATGTAAGTAATTCAAAGATTCCCACTTGCCAAATACCTGATTACATTGTTCTAATTTGGTATCTAAATAGCATGGAACCTTATTTGCAATTATTATGTTCTTTCTATGACTAAAGAAATTTAGGAAAACTTACAAAGAACTTATGCTCCAAACAAGAATGTAGTTCGTGTAATATACACTTTATAAAGAACTTTTCAACCTAGATCCTAATCTATATCGATTTACCAATTTTGTCCCAAACTGGTACATATTGGATATACCGATACTACACATACTAGTACCAATTATCTCATTACTGTGTACTAGTACTAGACTACAAAGGAACAAAAGTCGATCTATAACACATAATAAGGGTGGTATGTACCAATCCAACCTTGTACTATTAATATTTTTATATATATGTATAATATATAGTATTAGTATTAATTGATACCCTTAGTATCATGTGCCAATATATACCAATCCAACCATGGAACAATATCGACCCGTACATACTAATCTGACCATGGACTTGGTACACCAATATAGACCGGTATCTTAAACTTAGCTAGATTGATTTGGTACTTACTACAAGGAAAAGGTAGTATGAACTAATTTTAAAAACTATAAATTATGAAATACGGATTAAATTTAATCTTTCTCAACTACAAGTTAAAGTACTACAAACCTAGTCAAGCAACATGGCTAAGTTTCTTTTCAAACTTGACAACTTCTAAAGTTATACCTATGCACAAGAACTAATTGATTTTGCTGTTCGTTGCCTTGAGAACACCTTCAATTCTAGAGTTACTACTACACATGATACATGTGGTACACGCTCAACCTATGTGGCAAACAATCCTCTTATGGTTACAACTTTAGCTGCAAATCAATTATGCCTCTTGTGATAATCAAAATCATCATATCAAGCATTGGTGGAAGAAATTTGAAAGGCCATTAAGACAAAGCACTACTCATATTACTATATAGCATAGTATAAAATACTGGTCAGAGCATATCAATATTTTCAGTTTATACTAGTTTGAACTTGGACTGATACCTGAAATAGGTTGGTACTAAGCTGGCATTTAATATATATATATTAAAACTAGATTTGACCAATCAATACCAAGTGTCAGCATCAATATGTACTAATCCATGTCAGACTAATACACTACTTGGGATGGTATTTTTGAGCCTTGCTATAAGGACTCTTCATACTCACATGAAAGTGACTCCACTACTTTTACTATTATCATATATATATATATAAAACAATTTTGACCGATCAATACCATATGTCAGCATCAATATGTACTAGTCCAAGTCAGACTAATACACTACTTCGGGATGGTATTTTGAACCTTGCTATAGGGATTCTTCATACTCACATGAAAGTGACTCCACTACCATTACTATTATCATTATTGAATATAAGCAACTTTTACAGCTTCCTATGGTTGCACTATCCCTTTTTGCCTTACACCATTAGAATATAATATATTTTCCTCAGTTTCTTTAGGGTCCTCTTGGTACTTGAACCTAGAGCTCATAGTAATATGAAACAAAAACTAATCCATATCAGGTGGTACTCATTGATCTGTCCTATAGTACAAGGTTAGTACCGCTATATAGATAGATAATATAATATAATATGTAAATTATATAGGTATTGACTAGTACCGACAGTGCCATCTAGTACCAATTAGTACATCGATTTAGACTGGTATGGACATATCTCTACCTCCAATTTATATTGTAAATAGATCATTTGTACTTGTTTAGGACTAGTGCTATTCATACATCTTTTGCAATTACTTTAAACAATGTTGTTTACATACCCAATTCCAAACGTCGTAGTTAATATTTACATTAATGTTCATTAAATTATTCAGGAACCTTTTTTCCCAACCTATAAACACAAAAAGTAATTGGTGGCTAGCCTATAAAATAAAAATAGCATACTACTACAAAATTGGTTCCTTATAAATAAACATATATTTATATATATAGTTTATATACTTACATATAATATGTAGTAAGGTTTCGAAAACCGATCCGAATCGGGCAGTTTTTTGGCCAGCTTTCTTCTTTTTAAAGACTAATAAATTTTTAAAAGACTAATAAACTGGTCGGCACCGGTGTAAACTGATCGGTTTTCAATAAATTTCGGTGAAACTAGTCGATTTACACGGTACTAATCGAAAAAACTACTAAGTGAGGTCCTCGCTTTAGTGAGTTAAGCGAGAGACCTCTATGATGTTTTTTGCAAATCGTAAAGCATACCCGAGCATGAATCTCAAAGCTGGCCTTTTTTCTTCTCTCCTCCCTCTTCTCCTGTTAGCCACCAAAGTCTTGGACTTCCTCTCCACTCTTCTCCTCTTAGCCCCCTAACTCGAAGTCGACCGTGCCTCCTCTTCTCTCCTCTCCTCCTTTCCCTTCTCCATTCAGCCTAAATGCTCATATACAATCATTTTTAACTCGAAAAACAATCGTTTTAAGCTCAAAAAACGATTGTTTTTAACTTTGCAAAGGGTCATTTTTCACTCGAAAAATAGTTGAGGGTAACAAACAAGACTAACACTCCTTTCTAATTTTTTTTTTAAGGTGAAGAAGCTTTAGTGGAAACGAAGACAATGTGAAAAAGAATCATCATCATGAGTAAATGGCTTTATATTGGCTAGGGCTATAATTTAGTCTTTTTTCGCTTAGGCTAGTTTAACGAGAGAGGCTGACAATGGCTATTTATGTTGTCTTGACAGTCATTATTTAAATAAGTAGGACCAAATTATCGGCCATTATTACTTATAACGTCCATTATTTGCATATTATTATGGCCATTTATTCAAATAATTATGATAGTTTTATTTCAGACAATTATGATAGTTTTATTTTAGACAATTATGTCCATTCTATTGAGTTGGCTGACATGTATTGTATATATTGAGAATCTTATAAGACTAATGGGTTTAGGTTTAGCTTCTCAGGTTCGGGTTTGTGTACCAAACCTTCATTTGCTATTTGTTTATGTAGATGGAACCCTAAGGGATAGTGAACAATTTTCTTCTCCTTTTTACTTGGTATTAGAGCGCTTGTCACCTTCGGCGTCACCTCCACCGGTCCTTGCCTACCAACCCTTTTGCCTCCTTGCCACTCAAGTTCACCGTTCCACCTCGCTTCCAACTTTTGGCTCTTCACCTTTGCCTTCACCTTTGACTTCCACCTTCATCGCCTCATCTTTGTTCTCAACTCTTCGGGAGCAATGAGAGCTTTCACTCAAAGACGCATCAGATGTTCGCTCCTAATGCTTCAGAAGTTTACTCTTGACACCTTTGGATGTTGTTGCCTCTCTCGGTTGTTTTGCGGCTACCTCCTCTAGACATATCAATTGTTGCTTCTCCTAATCATGGATACCGAAGTTTTCCTTTATAGGTCTATCAACAGCATACACAAACAGTTACCGCCTCAAATCCCTCATTTCCCTCATCTGAAGCACTTTTGCCTAAGAGTCTACAACAAGACAATGTTAATCTCCCCATTGATATACGCAGGGGGTCGAACAATAACTAAGTATCAATTTCTCAATTTGTATCTTACACTCATCTTTCTACCTTCTATAATGCTACAAGTCTTGACTGATTGCCTAAGAGTCTACAACAAGACAATGTTGATCTCCCCATTGATATACACAGGGGGCGTCGAACAACAACTAAGTATTAATTTCTCAATTTGTATCTTACACTCATCTCAATTTGTATCAATTGAATCGCTACAAGGCTTGACTGATTGCCAAAGAGTTTATCCACTTTGACACATTCTCTCTAGTAGCTAGGCTCAACTCTGTTCAAGTCATCTTATCACTCGCCATTAACCTCAAGTGGCTTCTCCATAAACTAGATATCAAAAATGTCTTCTTGTACGGTGATTTCACTGAAGAAGTCTACTTGTAACCTCGGGAGTTAGTATGCAAATTGCATAAGGCTATTTATGGTTTAAAACAAAGTCAAAGTCGTGATTTCAAAAAAAATTTAAAATTATATCAAACATGAGAATTCATAATTGCAAATCTGATCACTTAATATTTGCTCATAAGTCAACCTATAGCATTATCATCTTGGCTATTTATGTTGATGATATTCTCCTCTCAAGAAATAATCTAGATGGTATACAAGAGACCAAGAGATATCTACAATCTCAATTTTCACTCTGTTAGCGGGTCTGTTAGTCCCTTAATGGGTTTGGACCTAGCTTATCGGGTTTGGGTTATTACTCAATCCTCTTACTTTTCTATGTTACTGTTGAACCCTAGCTAATCCAATTTGAATCTTTTCCTCTATTCTCGTCAACTTGGTAACAAAGGACCGAACTCTCCGCCGCCTCACGCTTTCGCCTCCGACGCCATCTCCCTCCGGCACTCTTTCCCTCAGGCGGATTTTGTCCGGTCTCTGTAATCTTCCGCACCTCTAAGCCTTTTTTCATAGCCACCTAAGCTCCACCTTCCTTGTCCTCATCCTGCGTTCGCCTCTCAGAAGGCGACTAGAGTCGTAGAAGGACTCAGCCTTCTCTCTCCCCAGTGGGTTCCTTATGTGAGAAACTTTCTCGCTGCCATATTGCTGCGTCTGACAACTCTCGGTGGAGCTCGCCTCTTGCGTGAGACCTTTTCTCCTCTCGGTGAAGCTCGCCTCCCGTGTGTCTGCATACGAGTTCACGTTGTTAACATCTTCGACAGAAGTCCCCAACATCGGCATATCTGTTCAGCACCATTCCTGCCTCTGTCACCTTGTTGGCGTCGACAGCTGGGTATCAATCCATTACAAGCCGCTGTTTCCATCTCACATTTCTTCTCCGCCAACAACATCTCAGGTCGTGTCCTGCCTACCATTACTCTAGTTGTTTTTCCATTGTAATATGGATATTACTACTACCGAATTAAAGCCTACCTCCGGTGTTGCTACTACCGTGAAGCTAGATGGCAACAACTATCTGCTTTGGGCTAGGTCTATGCGTTTCTATCTTGGGTCCCATGGGAAGGACATGCACCTAACTAGCATAGGACCAGACTCACTAGATCCTGCTTATGAAACATGGAGGAGATCCGATATGGCTGTTGTCACATCTCTCCTCAGTAATATTAGTATTGAGGGTAATATAGTCTCTACGGTAATATGTATAGACACTGCAAAGGAAATTTGGGACGTCCTTGCATTAACCTACGCTCCTCAAGAAAACATTTGCTAAGTCCACCGACTTATGAGGAACTTTTCAATCTGAGAGACATGTCTTTACCAGATCTCTACCGGATACTTAAAGGGAAGTGGAATCAATTGCAAATGCTTCAATCGCCCACGGCTGACATCTTAGTGACCATCCAACAATGATAGAAATTTTTTATCATCATATTACTCAATGCCCTGAATGACTCATATTCTACTGCCAAAGCAGCTTCTTGTTGATTTAACAATTCCTACAATTCAGAGTGTTTACTTGTATCTCTTGCGTGTCTCTATGGTCACTCCTACTGACACCAGTAGTGCCCTCCTTGCTCCACAAGGAGGCAGACGTGGTTCTTCTAGTAGGGGCAGAGGACGTGGCCATGTCTCTACTCCTTGTGAACATTGTGGACGAAACAATCACTCTTCTGATCGATGCTAGAAAAAGTTTGGCCGGCCATCCTATACAAAAATGATAGTTGATAGTGGATCATATGTACCAGGACAGACAGCCACCTCAGCCTCTCCATCTCCTACTGATTCGACCATCATGGTCTCCTCTACTGAGTATGAACGCCTAGTCAGATTGGCAGCTCAAGCTGAAGCTTCCACCTCTTCCTTAATGGCTACAACACCGGGTGTCTCTGGTACTGCCTCTGCTAATACTTAGGTTTTAGATTCTAGCGCCACCTCTCATATTTCAGGTAATTGCTCATTATTTGCATCCTTACATCTTGACACCAACTATAGCCCGGTGTCAATTGCGGATGGGTCTCTCATTCCTGTTCAAGGAAAGAAACTATTTATTTAAGCCTCAAGCTTACACTTTCTGATGTTCTTTATGTTCCTCACTTTCCTGTTAATCTTATTTTTGTTTATGCCCTCACAAAAAGTCTATGTTGTTCCGTAATATTCCTCTCTTTCTGTTGTATCTTTCAGGACCTCAGGACGAGGGCGAAGATTGATAAGGGGCTTAAAGTTAGCAGTGTCTATATCCTCACCGACCCTGGATACTGCTCAAGCCCTTTTGTCTACATCATCTCCTTTCACATGGCACTGTTGGTTAGGTCATATCTCTCCTAGTAAAGTTCAACAAATTTTGTCACTAAAGTCCTACCCCCATTTTGAGTATGAAGCTTGTTAGTTTGGAAAGCATCACAGGACTTCTTTTCTTAGTAGTACTAGTCTACCTACCACTATTCCATTTCATGTTATTCATTCAAATATTTGGGGTTCTAGTCTTGTAACCATCAGAGATGATTTTAAATATTTTGTCACATTTATCGATGACTGTTCTCGCATGTGTTGGGTATTTTTACTGAAAAATTGTTCTGTTGTTTTACTGCATTTAAACTATTTTATGCCAAGATTAAGAATCAATTTAGCCCGCCACTAAAAATACTTTGCATTGATAATGCTTTTGAGTACACCAGTTCTGTCTTTCAAGAATTTTGTGGGTTACACGGCATCATCCACCAAACAACGTGCCCTTATATCTTCCCTCAAAATGGAGTTGCTGAACGCAAGAACCACCATCTGCTGGATATTTCTCGGGCCTTAATGTTTCATATACATATACGTAAACATTTTTGGGGTGATGCTGTCCTCACTGCAACGTTTTTTATTTTTGATTAATCGTGTACGATGTACCCACTTCAACTTTACAAGGTAATTCTCCTCTTTCTGTGCTCTCACCCAACCAACCTATCTTTCCCGTCCCCCCTCGGACCTTTGGTTGCCTATGTTATGTCTATAATCTTTCTCCTGGGGTGGATAAGCTAAGTCCATATTCCACAAAGTGCATTTTCTTTGGTTACTCTAGGACACAAAAAGGGTACAGATGTTTGGATCCTATTCATGGTAGGTACTTTCCTAGTATGGATGTCTCCTTTTTTGAATTTACACCATATTTCACCAAACCGGCTCTATGTCAGGAGACCTCGCCCATTACTGTTCCTCTTCCTGTCCCACGCTCCTTGGATGTTCCCTTGGCCCCTTCTCAGGAGCCTCATTATGTGACACATGAGCATCCACTTGTACCTTTGCAGGTCTTCCAGCGACGGAACAAGGTTGTCCCCACTGAAGCCCCTTCGCCAGTCGAGCCTTCTCCTGGGTGTCTACCACCTGCAACCAATGACCTTCCCATTGCCCTTCGCAAGGGGCATCGAGCCATAGCTAAGTATCTCATTTCTAATTTTATTTCTTACTCTCACATCTCTCCTTGCCATCGTACCTTTATCACTGCTATCTCCTTTGATGCATTGCCACGCACTATCTCCGAGGCTCTCTCGCAATCCCACTAGAAGACTGTTATGGATGCCGAAATAGATGCTCTTACTTCTCAGCACACATGGACTCTTGTTCCACTACCTTCAGGGGCTCATCTTGTGCCTTGTAAATGGGTTTATGCCATCAAACACAATCCAGATGGGTTTGTCGATCAGTACAAGGCTCATCTTGTGGCCAAGGGATTTACTCAGGTTGGGGTTGACTATTTAGACACCTTCTCACTCGTTGCACGATTGAACTCTGTCCGTATCATCTTATCGCTTGCCATCACCCTTGGGAGGTCTCTTCATCATTTGGACATCAAAAATGTCTTGTTGTATGGTGATTGCTGTTTATATGCACCAGCCCCCAGGTTATGTCAAGCAGGGGGAGTTGGCATGCAGGTTGTATAAAGCTATATATGGACTCAAACAGAGTCCACGGGCGTGGTTTCAGAAGTTCTCTACAATCATATCCAAATTTGATTTTCTTCACTCAAATTCTGATCATTCAATATTTATTCGCACGTCGACCAATGGAATTGTTATCTTGGCCATTTATGTCGATGTCATTCTTCACATAGGAAGTGACTCTGGAGGCATATATGAGACTAAATGGTTTTTGCAATCTCATTTTTCTCTTTGAGAGATGGGTAAACCTAGATATTTCCTAGGAATTGATATAGCTTATAAGGGCTCAAATGTTTATTTGTCTCAAAGAAAGTATGTTTTTGACCTTCTATCTGACACAAGAATGCTTGATTGCAAACCCATTGATGTTCCTATGGCTCCTATTGAAAGATACAGTAAATGAAAGGAATTTGAAGACACTGATTCCACCGTATATAGGTAGGTTGTGGGCAAACTCATATATCTCACTGTCACAAGACCGGATATATTATTTGCAGTGGGCGTAGTTAGTCAATTTATGCAATCCCCCAAGAAAGATCACTGGCAGGCCATGCTAAAGATTTTACAATATCTCAATAAGTCTCCCGGCAAAGTTCTTCTCTATCAAAAAGGGAGATAACTCACTATTGAATCCTACTCTGATGCAGATTGGGAGAAATTTGGTCACTTGGAAAAGCAAGAAACAAAATGTTATATCTAGATCTAGTTGTGAAGCTGAATATCGAGCAATGGCTCATAACACATGTGAGCTTATGTGGATCAAAAGTCTATTGCAAGAATTCAACGTAGTCATTGATCCTCCTATGGTCATGCACTGTGATAATCAATCGGCCATATTCATTGCAAATAATCCCTCATTTCATGAACGAACCAAACATGTGGAGATTGATTGTCATTTCGTTAGACACGCCATCTTGAGTCACAAGATCAACACTCCATATACCAAATCTAAAGACCAAGTAGCTGATATCTTTATCAAGACTCTTAACTCAATAAAATTTCATGATTTTTGTAACAAGCTGGGTATGACTGACATATTTGCTCCAGCTTGAGTGGGGTTGTTAGTGGGTCTGTTGTCCCTTAACGGGTTTAGACCTAGCTTATCGGGTTTGGGTTATTACACAATCCTCTTACTTTTCTATGATACTGTTGAAGCCTAGCTAATCCAATTTGAATCTTTTCCTCTATTCTCGTCAACTCACTCAAAGACCTTGGCAAACCCAGATAGTTCCTTGGAATCCAAATTGCTTATAAAAGCTCAAATGTGTTCACCTATCTCTCGTATGCTCGATTGCAAACCTACCAATGTACCTATGGTTTAAAATTAGCAATATAGCAAGTATATATTATATATGCTAGGCAAACTCATCTAACTATTACCCATCCAAATATATCCTTTGCGGTTAGGGTTGTTAGTCAATTTATGCAATGCACAATCGAAAGGTTGTATTAAAAATTTTGCAATATCTTAGGAAATCTCCTAGTACAGGTCTTCTATATTAAAAAAAAATAGGCACTTTGCTATTGAGGCTTACTTTGATATAGACTATACAGGAAATATAAATGATTAGAAATCCATTTCTAGGGTTTGCACATACGTTGGTGGAAATCTAATTACTTGAAAAAGTAAGAAACAAAGTGTTATCTCGAGGTAAAGTTGTGAGGCAAAATACCGAGCCATGACATACACTACCTATTAATTAATGTGGATCAAAGGTTTATTAAGGGAGTTTGGCCTAGTCATTGATACTCCTGTGATGTGATCATGCACTATGTGAATATTGCCAACAATCCTACTTTCATGAATCAACAAAATACATGAAATAGATTGTCACTTTGTCAGATATGCCATCGTTAGCCATCAGATCAATACACTATATATCAAATCTGAAGATCAAGTAGCAGACATTTTTTTAAAGGCCCTTTACTCAACCAAATTCCATGATTTATGTACCAAGCTGGGGATGATAGACATATTTTGCTCCCGTTTGAGGGGGAGTGTTGAGAATCATATAAGACTAATGGGTTTAGGTTTAGTTTATTGGGTTCGAGTTTGTGTACTAAACCATTATTTGCTGTGTGTTTATGTAGATGGAACCCTAAGGGAATGGTGAACAATTTCCTTTCTCTTTTTGAAAGTACATAATATTGATCTTAATTGACAAAGAACACGCTGGCAAGTCACTCTGATAAGTAATGGAGTGGGAGAGACAACAAGAGCGGAGGAGAGAAGCGTATTCAGCAAGCGACTCTGGCGTGTGCTGACTGTGAGCAAGGGAGGAGTCAGGGAGACAGCAGTGGTAACAAGGCATTGTAGCCAACAAATGCAGGGGAGAGTAGTTAAAAATATGATTTTGTTTTCATTTTCAAATGGACCAAACCATGATTGGTCCACAGTGTTGGTACCACCGATACCAGATTGGTATGACTGGTCTGTATTGGTCCGACCACCGACCAGTACAACTAGTCCTACTAGTTTTTCGAACCTTGATATGTATTGTAATAATACTAACTAATATCAACAACACATTTTCTAGTACATACCAATTCGACAATGCATCTACACATAAATATGAACTAGTACTTAAAATCTGGGCCTAACCAAATTGCTATAGTCACTTTTAACTTCCTCATTATATAAGTAGCATTGATCCATCACTACTCATCATTTGATAATTTCTTTAATTGACATCCACTTCGACTTCCATTTGTAAATTTATCTAATTAAGCAAATAACATCACTCTTCCATTTCGTCTTATAAAAAATATGAGTGCTACTTTTCATTTATTTCTCTTAACTTAAATATGTGGGGGCTGTGCTCTATATCTACTAGTGTTGGTTTCTGTTACTTTATTACTTCTAATGATAACCATTCTAGCATGACCAAGTATTATCCTATAAAAGGCATGTGAAAGGAATTTGATGACTTCAAAATCTTTCATAATGAAATAAAACTATTTTGATGTTCTTATTAAAATTTTGCATAGTGATAATGCAATCATCCTTTAGTACTTTTTTGTTAGACTCATAGTGTCATTCATCAAACTATTTGTCCACAGACATCTCAATAAAATGAGCAAACAGAAAGGAAAAAAATCACCACTTGATTTGTCACTTCCTTACTAATCGTCTACCCATACTTGTTCTCCTGAGTTATTTCTTTATTTATCCATGCCTTTCAAACATTTGTTTTTGGTTGTCTTTGCTTTGTTCATGTACTTGGCCTTAGATATTATAGCATGATGCTAACCTGCAGTGTACCCTTGTCAGTTACTTTCTTATACAAAAAGGTTATTATTGTTATAGTCCAAACACTCATCATTATTATGTTTGCTAATATGTCCTTTTTTTAGCATGAACCTTTTATTCGCACACTAGACCTATCAGATACTAGTGATATACCCATGACTATTCCTATAAAATTATTTAGTCCCCACACCACCATTATTTCTCCATCATCATCACCTCTTAAATAGGTCTATAGCAACAGCTCCAAGCCACAAATGCCATAGGTTGCTCGTCCACTAACTTTCGATCGTTAACCAAAGGACCCACATCTTCAAATTGCTCTCCAAAAGGGTAAGCATTTTGCAACAATGCATGCCACATGTTTTGTTTCAATGATAAATTGTCACCATTATTTTGTTCCTTAGCACTATCATAATCAGTTATTTTTATCTCTAAGAATTTTCAAGCTAGACTTGATTAAAAATGGTGAACAGCAATGGATGATGAGATCACATCATTACATCTCTCATATCTTGTGGTTCTAGCGTTTGTTACTCTTTTTGTTCACCTAGTATCTTGTAGATGGATATTCACTATTAAGTATAATCTAGATGTTCTATTAACTGCTGTAAGCACAGCCTGTTGCTAAAGGATTTACACATACTTACGGAGTTGATTTCTTTGAAACATTTTCTACTATGACAATACTTCATTCAATGCAAGTTCTCTTCTCATTAGTGGTAAACCAACGGTGGCAAGTGATGAAATGGATGTTAAAAACACTTTTTTCTATGGCGCAACAAAAGATATGCAGGCCAAAAAGGCAATTAATAGCCTCATATAAAACCCAAAAAATAATTTTCTAAGTTCTCTCAAGTTGTTAATGTTAATTGGCCTCCAATGCAATAAGGCATATCACCCCATATCATTTCACACAAGTTTACTAGTACTATTATCCTTGTCTATGCTAATGACATTTTACTCACTGTGAATGATGTTCAAGGCTTCATGGAAGTAAAAGAGACATCTTGAGAAACCGTGAATGATGTTCAAGGCTTCATGGAAGTATAAGAGACATCTTGAGAAAATATTTGGCATGAAACATATGGGAAAACCAAATTACTTTCTCAATGTAGAGATTGCTTATGGTAACTACAGAGTACTTATGTCACAAAGAAAATATGCTATAAATATTCTCAAAGAAACTAATTTTCCTGGTTGTAGATGAGGCAAAGGTTTCAAGCTAATGATTCTAAAGATGTTGATGATCATCTCAATATTTATCTCTTATGTTATCAGTCATTAGCTAGTTTGTGCAAATGCCTAAACAAATTACTTGTGCTACAGCCATAAATGTCCTACATTATCTAAACACCAAGAAAGGGCTTCTTGCTATACAAAAAGAATGACATTTAATGGTAACTATACGAGCAAATCTAACTTTTTTTACTAACGTTTGAAGACACCTTGTTACTTGAAAAAGAAAAACAAAAGATATAATGTGATCGACAATTCCAGTGATGAAATAAAATAATGAATTCTTACACACATGTGGATTCTACATTGTACAGTCAAGAGAAGCCTATGATAATGCACTATGACAATTAGGCTATAATGCATAATGTTAGCAGTCCAATCTTCCATCTGAGCACTAAATAGAGGTTGATTATCACTTTATTACAAATGTTATAGTGCTAAGGAAAATTAGCACTCTAGATACTTCATGCCAAAATGAACTTACTAATATCTTCACCAAGCCTTTTCCCTCAACATAATTTGTTATTCTATATGACAAGCTAAGGATGATTGACATTATACCCAACGTAATGAGTGCTAGAACCAAAGTTTAAAATATTAGCTCAAGTATAACCCAAAGCACAAACTATATTGCGTACTAGGTTATGCTACCAATATCATAACATAATCTTTTATAATATGATTTAGCATATCGCATATCAGTATATGCAATACATGCCAATAGTTACTAATCCAAGCTATGAACAGTACACCAGCTCAGACCAGTATTAATTCATATTATGGTTTTAACTTAAAATAATAATATGTACTAGTTACCATACATGTGAACTTTAGTCCCATATTGCTTAAGTGATATTGCATATGGTATCTACCCTTTTCATGAATAATTTTTGCATCTTATCATTCAATTCTAAGACAGAGGTTATTAAAATAAAATTGATGCCTTGCAAAATTCAAAGAAAAGATATCATAACAATCAACATTAAAATGACCCTTTACCAAACAAAGCACCTAAAACAATATCAGTGTAAATTTTCCTCTCTAACTAAATATGTGAAAATAATAAGGAAAGAAAAAGTTATTCATGCATCCATATTGTTTGGATTCGGAATAGTTACGTTAAAATTAGTAATAGTTAGAATTAGTAATATTAGAAATAATTTATATATATAATAAGTAAAAATCAAAATATTATTATTTCATGTACCCAATACCTCTATATGTAGAAGTTATATACTTCCATCTATTCTGCAATTGAACAAAGAGAATTAATTTAATATAGCCCCTGTTAGGATCTTCCTCTCCTCTCATTATCTCTATCTCTCTATTATCAAATGAAGTTTTCTAAACTCTAGTTATCTCTCTCA
This sequence comes from Costus lasius, assembly GCA_027563935.2. Lineage (NCBI taxonomy): Eukaryota > Viridiplantae > Streptophyta > Magnoliopsida > Zingiberales > Costaceae > Costus > Costus lasius. Next base: position 71,839,804 of record CM050452.1, read on the forward strand.
ACTTTTTTATTTCCCCATCACAACTACTGTTCATAGTACTATTCCTATATACCATGGGTATTGTTTATTTGCACAATGTGTATTGTTTACTGCCGCCCTTTACTATCGGCGATGTCTTACATTGCATACTACTTTTGCTAGCGATGTCTTATCTTGCCCTCTACTATAGGGCAATGTCTTATGCCGCCTACTACATCTATTGATGATGCCTAATGCTCCCTTCTACTCTAGCCCTTGACACCCACCTACTATTTTTGTTTCCAACACTTTGACACCACCTATTACTTCTACTTATGTCGCTTGACACCACCTTCTATTGCTCAGGAGGTTTGATGCTGCCTTCTCCTCACGATGTCTGATGCCGCATTCTACTTCTAATTTAAACTATGTTATATATGCTCCGGCTTGCGGGAGAGTATTTGGATTAGTAATAATTAGGGTTATAATTACTAATATTAGAAATAGTATTATATATATAGTAATTAATAATTAAAATATTATTATTTTATGTATTTAATACCTCTATATATATAGAGAGAGATTGCATCTATTCTGCAATCGAATAAAGAGAATTAATACAATATTACTCTAACATTTACTTCAACCTTATATCCAGTTTTAAGGATGCTTCAAGTTCTAAAATAAATTTAACTAAGAAGTCGTTATAAGCCAAAGCATCACTTCAACTGATTCTATAATAAAATAATTGCATAAAAAAATACCAAAAAATGAAGTCCAATTGGGACTGAATGCATACATAGGTATGATTGGCAAAAAAATAAATTAAAATAGAGGTTTAGAAATAATGCCTTAAAACCCATGCCTTTTCTTATTTATGTTGCATAACCCAAAAGAAATAACAAAATCAACATAAAACCACCCTTCACCGAACAAAGCGCCTAAGACATAAGTTGTGCAAAATTTGCTCATAGATTGAAAATAATAACCAAATGAAAAATATATAAAAAAATGATAATCCAACTAGTAGTGGGGGGAATTTATACACATTAAACTTAGAAAAAAATAATTTAATCATTTCTTCTTGTGTAGCTTACCGAATATCATCGCCCTTCACAGTAGCACCTCGTCTGCGTGTCCTAACTGTAGTTTGATCCATACCAGGGAAACCGCCCATGCTCGCACCAAAAAATGTCTCAAATAGGTCAAAAGGATTAGCCTGCATGCAAGACCAAACACAACAAACAATTCATATATAGAGAATACTTAACAATGTCATTTATAGCTTTCACCAACTTAGTTTTAGCCTGCTAAGTATCCTACGTCAAATAACTGAACACAAATATAAATCTCCAATAATTTCACGATGGCCAAATGAGAATAAATGAATGCCAAAAGGAACATACAAGCACAGCTGGAAAAATCTTAGAAAAGATGAAGTACAACAAAACTATAGCTCACATCTTATTACCGTGTATGCTCCAGCTGAACCTCCTACCCCACTCTTAATACCAGCTTCACCGTATTGGTCATACAAAGCCCTCTTTTTATCATCTGACAGCACCTTATAATGCACAAATACGCCAACATGAAGTGTTAGTACAACATATTATTTCTGAACAACCAAAGTTTGAACACACTAGCACAACAAACCAACGGGATAGAAAATAAAAAATAATATAATTGTCATAGTCAAATGCGAGAAAGAACACAAGAAGGTTATGGATTCAAAGGCTAGCCTATTATATTTCTTAATTTATTCAATAAAGTTGAAAAAACTAAATAAATTTTTGTAACGTGCAAGTCACAAGTAATTTCAAATTGGCTTGAAATGGCAATTTGGCTTTTAGACTGTTTGTAGCTACTTAAGTCATATCTTGTTGGGAATGAATTAATTTCCTAAGCATACCACGATGGAAGCACAAGAGAGAATTCATTTTTGTGTTAGAAATAAGATACGAGCACAGTGGAAGCTGGAAAGTACAAGGAACTTGGATTAGCCTACACAAGATTTACCTCATAAGCCGTGCTTATCTCCTTAAATTTTTCTGTTGCTCCAGGCTGTTTATTAACATCAGGGTGATACTGAACACAATAAAAGATCAGGAAATTATAATCAATGAATCATAAAGGATGTGCTGGTGTAAGTTCTAACAATAATTGATGGTTCAGCTTTGATGCTTCACAAGTAACATTACGCAATCTCCACTTTACGAAAGAAGTAATCTAACATCAAGAGATTAGCAGATATATCACTCATATGTATTATGTAATAAAGTTGTCTTATATCTGTCATGTACAACTTATAATGTCCATGATAAGAAGCAGTTTCCAAGAGTAAACAGAAGGAAATTCTATTCATTCTAACAAATGCATATGTTTCTTTCTGGACAGAATAGACCTAATTGAATCTCTTAAACACAGAATTCAGTATCAAAATTTATCTATATGAGTATCTTCAAAACTGATAACATGTTAAATAATTTTCTCAAAATATTTTCTTGTGTATAGAATATATATATAGTACAGATCTCTAAATTTGTTTAGCCAAAAGAGAAGTTCAAAAAACTTCCATAATGTAGGATCATGGGACATACTAAACGTCTTATGATGATAAAACAGCCAACATTATTGATGTACAAACTGGCTATAGAAAATGATATAGCAAGTGAAAAGTAATACACATGAACACTTTAAGATCCTACATTAATCTAAAAACCTTACATATGAAATGACCTTCAGATGCGTGAATTATATCTGTGCTTTAAACTTAATAGAAATAGATGTACTTGAAAAACAGAACCATCCACTTCTTTTATCTCATGGCTTGTGATTCTTGAAAACATTACAGCTTAACTTGAGTTAGATATTGTACATTTCATATCTACAGTTGATTGAATACTTTAAATTAACCATTTACTTGAATAATATTAAAGTATCAGATGATCAAAGTCAAAATATACTCAGCTTCAAGGTTTAAAGCCTTGATCCGGTACTAGTCCTGCAGGTGGACTAACGAACATACCAATTCTGTGCTACAATGGTAGCAAAAATACCAACACTATGTTACGGTACAGTTGATTGATTACTTTAAATTAACCATTTACTTGAATAATATTAAAGTATCAGATGATCAAAGTCAAAATATACTCAGCTTCAAGGTTTAAAGCCTTGATCCGGTACTAGTCCTGCAGCAGATTAACGAACATATCCACACTGTGCTACAATGGTAACAAAAATACCAACATTATGCAAATATGCCAACACTATGCTACGGTAGGACAGTACCATCTGGTCCGTACTGCTTGGGTACTAAGGATCACTTTTTGATTCCTTGCTTAGCTTTAGTTCAAAGCATAGAAACAAGCAACACCCCATGGCTAAAATCTATTCTGTATCACGAAAGGAAAAAAATGCAAACGAGAAACAGCTTCCATTTCTCCTGGTTGGATAAACAAAGAAAATACAAACAGAAAAGTAAGGTCAAATTATAACTCCACATTCAAATAAGAACGCTAATGTTGGACTATCTTCAAAATTCCTTTTGTGCTCTTCAAGGTACAAGTTCAAATTCAGAAATCATATTCTGCAAAATTTAAAACCCAGCACTCACTTTTCCGCCACTCATATTTTAAAATTGTGGTGATGTGGTCTACTGTACCGACATGCTGGTATTCACATACTTACAAAAAATACATCAATAGCACGCCAGATTCAGTGTTGTCTTATTCATCTAGTATAGTTACACGACAGAACAATAAGATTTGCTGTATGTGCATGATATTACATTTTTTTAGCGTGACTTAGTATGCTGAGCACGTTAAAACAAAAATATATAAGCACAGTTACATATCAATTGAATTGCCGTTAATTTATACATGTAAAACCTAGAAAATTAGCAGCTATTCAATCTGTTCATAAATGTGGTTTGCACTAGGGAGATAACAACTTGAAAGTCCAACAAAATTCAAAGTTATACATGCTGTCAAGGGTTCGTTCTGAATAACAAAATTGCCAGATACAGTGCCAGGACTTGGGAGAGAATTTTGCGACTCGTATTGCTATATAAATAGTGCCCAGGCGTGTGCAAAGTTTTGCAACTTTAGGAGATCAGATGAAGTCTTGCCTCGGCAAAGATAATCGAAACTTTTAGTTAACAATCCAAGGAGCAATAAGCATACTACCAAAGTGATGTTGTTCGCAAAGCGCGACGTCAATTGGATTTCTGCGAGTCAAGATCATTGCAGATCGGGGTAAACAGCCAAGCTATCTAGAGCTACAACAAATAGTTCAAACAACTTTCAATTGTCCCGAGTTAATTATAACAAAGCAAAGAAAAGAAACCAAATAGCTCCAATTGCTTCACTTAATTAGTAATAAATCCAACATCGAAACAGAGAATTGGGAGGCAAAGAGACGAAACAGTATAATAATCCATAAATAATCGTAAAGAGTAAGCAGCACCTGGCGAGCCAATCTCCGGTAAGCAGCCTTGATCTCCTTGCTACTGGCGGACTTGGGCACTCCGAGCGTGGAGTAGTAGTCGGCGGACGCCCTGACCGAGAAGCCGGATCCATCGAGGCCACACCGCCGCCGAGGCTTCCTGCGGCGGAGGGGGCGGATGGAGAGGGAGAGGGAGGGGTTGCCGGGGAGGAGAGCGGCGACGGGGTGGGGGCAAGTTCGGAGGGGGAGGGAGGAGGAGGGCTTGGAGGGGGCGACGACGAAGGATGCAGATGAGAGGGAGAGCGCCATTGCGAGTTCTTGGGTTTTGTTTACTTGTACTAGTAGTAGGAGTGGGAGGCTGTGAGGTGATGGTGGCTATCGGGGTTCGGTGCCATTTCCTTCTCTTTCGATTCGGGTTGTGTAACCTTGTATTGTATGGACCAAATTGTGGAAGAGGCGAAAAATGCCTCCTTCGGGTGAGCGCGGACGCTTCCGCGTATCCTGTTGCCCCTCCTGCAAAATTAATTACATGTGCCATTTTTTTTCTTTTACTTTTAAATAATATAAATATTTAAAATTATAAATTATTTTTAAAATGGCTCATTTATAGTAAGTTTAAATACGCGATTAGTTTTATGAGATAGGCCCGGATCTTATAACTCGGGTTTAATATTAGATTACCGATTAAAATAGAAATAAATTTGTAATTTAATACTTAACATACATACCTTATTAGGTCATGGGTTCGAACCCGCTTTCATCTCTCTATTTTTTTCCCTTTTTCCATTTTTAGTATTCGAGTGAACTCGACTAAATCGACCCGGTTTGATTTGTACTAGGCTTTATACGATGTCAGGTCTGGTTCAGCCTGATTCGGCCCAAAGCCCAGTGGGCCTGATCTAAACCCAAATCCCAGCCCAAATAGGGGAGAAGCTCGGTCAAAGATGGGTGTTGACCCTAAATCGAGGGAGACGCGTGTGAATGCAGCGTCGTCTCTGCTAGCTCTGTTTGCAGCATCTTCGTCGGACGCGGCAACTCGTGCGAATAACGCAAGGTCTTTGGCAGCGGCTTCGTCCACGAGCTCTGCGGGCACGACGACGACGTCGTCGCCGAGCGAAGTGGATGCGGGAGCAATCCTCAGTGGACGGAACGAAGAGGAGGTGGCGACCGATTCTTCTGGAGTAGAAGACACAGTCGACAGCAAGATTTTCGGATAGCCGAGGACTGCAGCGCGAGAAGAGGCATTGAGGCGGTTCTTTCCCTTTAAAGCCTGAGGCCTGCAGATGAAGAAAGGGGAGCGACACCACCGAGCTTAGCGTAGCTTTGAGAGGGGGTGTTGAGCGAAGGAACTCGGTGTCAAGGGACGACCGGAGTTGAGAGATTGTAGCCAACAAGTTCCGGTGAGGGAGGGGAGAGGGACACCGGCGGCCAGGGGGTCGTCGAAGCGGAGGTTTGTAGTTTCATTTAAGGTGAATAAATGAGGCTTTTTCCTCTCCTTCTATTCTTCTGGTTAGAAGCGACGCTCTCTAGGCAACGACAACGAGGTTCGGTTGTGGCAGTTGTCGGTCATCGATGGAAGGTAGAGGGGAAGATCGGCGGTCTTCTTCTCCGTCGGCACGCTTCTTCCGGCGAGCAGTGAGCGAACACGGGCGGGCGTTCGCGTGAAAGAAGACGACGAGCGAATCGATTCGAGGTGCACTGTCCGATTTTGATCGGGTCAAAATCAAAAGAGTGAAATTGGAGCGGCAAAGCGAGAGAAATCGGGTGGTGACGTCAGCCTGATGCCAGGAAAGGAAAATTCGCACGCCGCGAATTCGATCGAGAGGGCTGACGTCAGTGTGATGTCAGCATAAGCAAAATTTGACAATGGTCAAAATTGAGTTGACCAGAGGTATTTTCTAATTTAGGGTTATGGTTCCCTGAATTAGGATTAGAGTTTTCCGATCCGATTTCAACTTGGGGAGAAAAATTGGACGGAGAACTAGGGTTTCTTATTTGGGAGTGATTTTACATTCGGAGATTAGGGATTTCACGCCGGTCTAGTATTCCGCCGCAAAACTGTTAGACCGGGGTGTGACATACGATGTGGCACGGCGTGTGTGGTTCAGATTGCAAGTGGTTTTGATCTCTGAATTGGACGGTCATGATGAGTCCGGGCTTACGATAGGGGACGCCTTGCAGCCTATAACTGGCTCTATGCTGTGGTCTGAAGGCTGAAAGGCGAAGCTACTGCCCGCACTTCCGATCGAAGAAGACATCGATGGCGGGAGCCGGAGAGAAATCTTTCCATCCAGGAACGCGAGCTTCTTCCATGTCCGTCGATCAGTTCGTCTCTCTCATGTCTCCTTTGATCGATCTGGAAAAGGTGGTGTTGCGTTTTTTCTTACTCGTATAATTTTTCACAATCTCTTTCTTGTCGGATGTTTCTTCCGCTTCATTTGTTTGTTACACCATCAAATGCGGCTTAATGTGCTCAATCGGGGTTGATATTGCATTTGCGCCTTAAGCATTTGTTTTTTCTTTTGAATTCAATCCATGGGCATGTTCAGAGTTGATGGAAGTGTTTCAACGGGTTTTCTTATTCTAGGGTATTTGTCTTGTTCGCCAATTGTCGGACTCTTCGCTCCTTTGTTACTCTTGATCTTCTTTTTCTGAGGTTCTTTTCTTGAAGTAAAAGGTTGTGAGTTGAGTAACTTGGGCTGCGCAATTCACGACTTTGAGAATTGACACCTATAGGTGTTTTTGTAATCGTGTAAAAATCCTACACTTTACATTGATCACGTGCCTTTATATAAAGATCATGTTTTTTGCAACTTCTGTTTCTTTACTTCCCATCTCACGGTTTTATCATAAATTTATGTTATGAAGATGTGCTGTTGACTGTTGTAACTCTTTTCTGGAGTAGCTACACTCTGATTTTTTTTTTTTTACACGAAGCTTGTGTTTTAAGATGCGTGTGATTGTAAGACTTATTCCATTTCAAGCCAATTCCTTAGTGTGACTTGAGATTGTCAACCACTTACACAAACCTGCTCCTCTCTTTTAACACGATCTCTAGGAAGCTGAAATCTCAGCATCAATTGGTTCGGCTTCATTAAAAAGCTTGGATGTTGCTCAAAAGAAAGGCTCCGTCCTTCTGAATCTGAAATGCACAGATGCTCAAGTTCGTATACCTTTTCTTTTTTTGCTTTTGTATAAATTCTTGTTTTTTCCATTTTAGTGATTTCTCACTATGATTGTCATTTACTAGACAGGGTTGATGGGAAAAGTGCTTCTTGAGTTCCAGTCAAATAAGGGGGATCTTCTTCCTGCTCACAAGGTTTTGATCACCATAACTCTTATCTACATGAATATGTATGTCCAAGTACATTGAGACTCCTTTTATTTTTTTCCATTTAAGCTTGCATGCAATATGGTTTATGCTACTAACATGTTTAGCTAATGCAAACTATGGAAATTTCATTTACATATCATTAGAGTTTTTTTATGAAGAGAATGAGTTTTTAGGCGGGAGAAGGTGTAAATGGGAGAGGAAATGTGTTGTTATTTGAAACAGATGAACATGTATAGGCATTTGAGAGGTGGGAAAGGCATAAAACGGAAGGGCATATACTGTTGCTATCTATGACAAAGTTTCGATTCCTCTTCTTGCATTTACTCAGATATATGTATAGACACTAGTAAGGTAAGTGTTTAATATGACATATATGGACTAGTTCTGATCTATTAATTCAAATTAACTTGTTCTAACTTCTAATCTAGTGAAGAATACCAAATAATTATAAGTAACACCTACTCATTAGCTTAACAATCATTTCTTGCATTTTGCATCTTTTGATGTCATTATTTGAACTTGTTTGAGTTATTAAATATGCATATATTATAGCTGCTATATATGCATATATTTGAGCTATGATATATGCTTATATTAGAGTTAGTATATACCATATGTTTAGTTCCACATTGCTTAATTCTCTAAACCTTACATGTGTGGTGGCCTATGCAAATGTACTTATTTTGAATGTAATTAATCTAATCCTTTCCATTTAACTTTAACTTGGTGTTAAAAGTGGGGTTTTCCAAACTACTTATTCCACTTTCTCTTTTCTCTTATTTTATCTAAACCCTAGTTGCAACAAATGTTTTAAATATCTATCTAGACTAGTCTACTATCAAACTAGTACGTATCAATCTCTCTCTCTCTCTCTATATATATGAAATCGACACTATAATGCCCTTTTCACTCTTTCTTTGAAACCATAAAGGGGTTTTCATTGGAATGCGTGATAATTGTGGCAACCATTTTATCCACTATGTATTCTCAATGCTTGTTTCCTTTACTACTTTTTGAGACTTTAACAAGGCACTACTAGATTAAAGTTAGGCTCTAACTTGGATATTGTCCTCTTTAAATGGCACGAGTATATGTGCATCATTGTCATCAATGAATACTAAGTCCCATGTGGATGTAGGTAAGTATAACGTATTTAAAATTTCCCCACGTCTGGTTATCTTCTTCGACAGCTTTCCTCCCCTGTTTCTGGCATTCGCGGCGACGTCTTCTCAGCGATTCCAGTGGCGACAACGACTGCTGACGGTGCGAGGCTGAGGGCGACAGGAACGGCGGCTTCCCCTGTCGCCTTTCCTTCTCCGGTGCCAAGGGGCGGCCTCGGGTCGACGGCGGCGCTTGGCAGACAAAGCTCGGCAAACGCGGCGGCGTCATGAACGGGAGGTTGAAGACGAATGTTGTGTTCGAAACGAGGCGGACGCAACGCAAGTCAACGCTCGAACGCGGTCAACGAGCGAACTTCGTCGGCTAGCGCAGAAATGAAATTGTGGTTGACGTCGGCGTGATGTCAGCACATGTGAATTCGGTGAGCGGCGCGCAGGGAAATTGGATTGTGGTTTGACCAGTCAAAATAGAGTTGACCAAAAGGTAAATCCTAATTAGGGTTAGGGTTTCTTCCGTGCGATTTGTAATTTGAGGGTAAAAGTTGAGCAGGGAAGTTAGAGTTTCGGATTTGGGGAGTAGATTGGTCCGGAAACCCTAGAGTGTTCACGCTCTGGTGTTCCGCCGGACGGCTCTAAGAAGCGGATAAGTGTTGATTTTAGACCGATCTGACCGGGGCGTGACACATAGCACCCCCATCCTCAATGTTCACCATAATGATCATTGCCAGGTCGAGTAACAAGCAACTTCCTTCAGATGCTCTTTGTTGATGTCTCCTTTAATGGTACTTACTTACCTCAAGGATATCTTTTGGTTTTGTACTGCTTGGTTCATGGTACATATTAATTTTAAATACGTTATTATAGCATGTGGATGTAGGTATACATGTTAGTTTAAATAATTAGTTCATTTCTTGTATATGTATTAGCCTATTAGGTTTACAATTTCTAATTTGGAAAACAATGAAAATTTATAAATTTATAATGGTTGACTTTTGTAAATCCGAGAGGAAGAATGCATTGGGGAGTAGATTAGATATTGGTTGGAAGCATGAGTTTGATGCTTGTTTGATATTTATTATTATTTTATTATTTGTTACTTGTTTATGTGTTTATATTATTATTAACATTTGAGTATATTTTTAAATTATTTTTTTACTTTTTTAGGATCTTACGAACCAATCCTATGATCTAATCTTGTAAAGCTTCTATTGTTCCTAGTAAGGATATCAATATTGACAAGCTTGATTAAAAGCTTCTCTTTCTCAACTTCACTAGCTCACAACTTCCCATCTTATTTTTGGCTTCGGAAACAATTGCAACTTATCCTTCTCAGATTGTCAACCGCCTTAGGTTTTCTTGGTGGTTGTCATTGTGGTAATCATAGTAGTAGCAATGGAAAAACATTGCAAGAGAACTTCGAAGCTTAAATTGTTAAGTACTAACTCAAATTGTTATTCATATTATATACTTCTATTTTTGTACATAGTACACTTCCTACCATTGTAGCAATATATAGTTTATTATCACATACTCTCCATATAGTATATTGTGCATAGTTATAAATGTAATTTGTGCATTGTAGCTATACACTATGCATTTATACTTTAATACTATATACTTATACCATCACAAATGAAGGTTTCAAATTTTGGTTATGAATGTACCACTCCTTCATTGTGCATACTAAGAAAAAGTGATGGTTAAAAAGTAGTTGATTGGAAAAGTTAAAAAGTGTTTGGGTAAATTGATATGGTGGTCAATTTTTTTTTTAAAAGAAAAATATTTTAAAAATAGAAAATTTTTTAAAAGGATTTTGTAAAAATAAAAATTTAAAATAATAGTAATAAATAATTTTAAATTTAAAAATTAAATTTAATAATAATAATTTAAATAATTTTTATTATAATTTTTTGCTAAATTTTTTATAAAAAAGGAAATTTTAAAATAATAATAGTAAATAATTTTAGAATTTTAGAATTTTTACTAAAATAATAATTTTTAAAAAAGAATTTTGCTATCGAAAAACTGCACGAATATAGATACGGATATGAGATGTGAAAAGAAAAGATTATTGTAGCTAGAAAGTATTCAAAAGCGTCTCCCTCTTAGCTTTTCCGAACTAGTACTAGTTCTGAGTTTAAAACTAAGAAACAGTTTGCTAAACATCTTAACTTTTCAAAAATTTACTATGTTGACTAGCAAAAGCAGAAAACTAGTCATGCCAGGCCTAAGTATTACTGAAAACATTATAATTATATAATTATATATACATGCATAGATATATACAAGTTATAGTTTATATAGTTCCACTTATGCACTTACATTACAAAGTTATATTATTATTTAACATCTAACAACTAGTATATATAAATTATTGACTTATAGGCTATAACTTCTTTATAAATAAAGAGTATTCATTAAATGTAATTTTGTCTCATTTTTCCTAGCTTTGAATTTGAACTTTATTTTTTTATCATGTAGAAAAATGCCTAGCAACAAATTAAAGTAAAAGAATGCACCCAAAAAATTTATTAGGTGTTGGTTGCAAATATGTTACTGAAGCGGACAATAATACATGGAAGATTAAATGCAAATTTTGTTAGAAAATAATTATTAGAACTATCTATTATTTTAAATATTATTTGGTTTATGTTCAAAAAGATGTTGAGGCATGTTCAGATGTAAGAGTAATAGCTAAGGTGAAAAGGCAAATGAGAGTTGCGGTAGGAGAACTTGCATTTGATTCACTTATAAACAATAGCAACTAATGTATATTGACGAAGATGATGTTGAAGAAAAAACCATTGTGTATAGAAAAGGAAAAAAATCATAGGATCCTTCATAAAAAAGACTAATTCAGCTTAATTGTGCAAATGCTTGATATATCCAAATAAACCATGTCTAAGAGGAATTTAAGAGGTGAAACTTGCTAACAAATTGAAAGATTCTTTTACACTGTCATTCTATAAATTATGAGTATGCTTAAGCTAGTTGGTACATATGGTTGTTTCAATCTTCTTATTGTGAGATTTGAGAGACTTTTTGAAAAAAAAATGAAGCAATGAAGATATGGATATGTATTGAAGAGTATAGACTTGTAGACGGACTTCTTGCATTCCTCTCTCATAATAAAAAAAAAAAAGACAAAAAAAAATGAAGCAATGAAGATATGGATATGTATTGAAGAGTATAGACCTGTAGACGGACTTCTTGCATTCATCTCTCATGAACAATCATTACTATTGCATGGATTAATGACATTTTGCCTCTTACGACTTTCTCTCCTTGTGTAGCATAAACAAGCTGTGTTCTTAACACTGCATATTTGATTGGCATAGGGTTGTATATGCATAAGCAGATGACACTTGGCTTCCTATTTGAGCAATTGATTCACTTATTTGCAAATTAAAAGAGAGTATTAAACTCAAAGCTTCATAAATTTTGTCATCTTGAATTGCCAGGGGGGTGCCAAAGTTATTATCTGCTCACATATATATTTTTTGAAGTTTTTATAGACCACATGGTTAGTTCCACATCGATTAATTCTCTAAGCATTATGTGGTTGGTGGCCTATCTAATTATAGTTTCTCTTTGATTTAATTAGTGCATTCCTTTCCATCTAATTGAATTTAATTAAGTGCTGTCTATTTCTTGTAGTGTCTCTCTGTGCTTTGTTAAACTTATTAAATTGCTTGATAAATAATCATTCATTTTCCACGGGCTGCTAAGCTGTTCACCTTTTTCTCAAGATATTCCTCACAAAATCATGATTAACCACATAAAGTGAAATCAATAGTACATATTTCACACTACTTTTTTCAACAAGATCTCTTGTTATAGGGATTTGTTTAGTCTTTGTATCTTAATTTAAAATTTCTTTCCTTTCCTGCATGTATGCAAACTTTTAACTTTTTATGGAGTTTGTGTTGTCTGTTATTTTCCTTCTGTTGAAGAAATTGACACAGCGATTCTGTTATTTCGGATCAAAGTGTGAATCAACCTGTTTTAACTTCTAACTTATGCTTGATTTTTGGGACGTGTGTTTACTAGATGAGACTTTTGATAAGTTATCAACTTGTTACAGTTCTCAAATCATGATGTGGTTATTGTGAAACCAAATAAGGCTGATACAGGTTCTCCTCTACTTGGACAAGGTGTGGTATATCGTCTCAAGGTATTGTAATACAATTGTATAAGTATACTGCTTCAAGTTGAAGGTCTCCCTCTTTCTGAAGTATAAATAAAAGAAGGTTGATTATATAAAATCTATACCTCCTGTAATCAGGACACTTCAATCACTGTTGCTTTTGATGACGTTCCTGAAGATGGATTAAATGGTCCTCTGCGTTTGGAGAAGGTTGCAAATGAGGTACTTGAGCAGTATAGATTGTGCTGTAAAGGAGTTATTTTCAGCCGAGACTTCATGTTATATGTCCTGTTCTGCATATCATGATGTATTTTTGCTTATATTTTGTGGATGCAGTTCCAAGCAAGGATCGAAAAATCGGTCTGGTGTACCAGTCTGGTGGGTCACCGGACCGGTACGTACCGACTGGTACCGGTATGGTACCGGCAGTAAACCAAAAAAAAATCTAATTTTAATTTAATTTTTTTAATATAATAATTAAATATTTTATTAAAATTGCTCTGTATGTACCGGTACTATACCGATACCGTACCGGTACCAATTCAAAAATAATTTTTTTCTATTAAAACCAGTATAAACTGACCAATTTTGATAAAAACTGGTCGGTACATACCGGTACTATACCGGTACCGAAATAAAATATTAATTTTCATAAAATATCGGCGGTTTTATATATGTCCGAGTCCGGTCCCTCACCGGACCAGTACAAACCGGTAAAACCTGTCGGTACTGGATCGGTTTTCAATTCTTTGGTTCCAAGGAAGTAGTTTTGGTAATATCGGCGGTAATTAGATTCTTTCCTAGTTGATTTACTTGGAATTTCATATTCTTTAAAAAAAATTCCTTATGTTTTGGACTTGTTTATCAGAGTGAATGGATGCTTTGAATTTTCCTTAGGTAACATATCGTAGTATGAAGAATGCATTGGTTCAACTTAGCAAGGGCACACAGAAGGGACCAGCTGCAGATCTAATTCCTGTTTTATTTGGGGAGAAACCACCTGTTGTTTCTAAGAAAATTGCTCAATTTAGTTCATTTAACAAGAATCTTGATCATTCACAGGTATTCCTCTTGCTTATTCTTTTTCTCTGTTGTTTTTTATGCAAACCTTCTGCTCAAGCAGAAGGTTCTGTTTGAAGTAATTAACACATTGTTTGCTACTTCATAATATTGGGAAAACCCACATGGTTTCAAAGTCATGGTTTTTTCAGTAACTTATATTGACCTGCCACAATTGTAGGAAAAGTAATATAGAAGAGATCACAGAAATCAAAGTTTTAAATACTAATCTGAACTGATTGTAACCCCAGTACACATTGAAAATTGAAAATGACATATTAAAAAATGACCGTGTTGCTTAATATATCAGTTTAAGCAAGTAACATGTCTTGGTAGTCATTTTTATTCCATTTGCTTTGATAGGTTCTTAATGGTCAACTCCAATTGTTGACATATACTAACCAGAATTTATTTGTCAACTAAACATCCGTTATTTCCAAATTTCCAATACCCTCAGTTAGCAAATTTAACACTTGATTTATTCTTTCGTTACTCGTTAGTACTATGTTATAAATTCATTTTCGTATGCCTCGTTAGCAACACTTTTTCCTTTTCTCATATCTCAACTAGTTATTATTATATATATTTGTAGAGGGATGCTGTGTTGAAGTCCCTTTCCTGTAAGGATGTATTTTTGCTTCATGGGCCTCCTGGAACAGGGAAAACAACAACTGTGATTGAGATTATATTGCAAGAAGTCAAACGAGGATCTAAAGTTCTTGCATGCGCTGCATCCAATATTGCTGTTGATAACATAGTTGAACGTCTATTTCCATTCAGGTACATATGAAAAAGAAGGTTCTTCATGTTTTAGTAAATTATGCTTCTTTATCCTCCTAAACATGCATTCAAAATATATACCTGCAGATTACTTCCTTAGAATCTTACATTTATTGTATGCATTTCATATTCATTTTTTATATATATTTTACAGCTTTTTACTAGACACTCAATTGTTCTTTTCAATTCTAATGCTGAATTCTAAGCTTAGTAAAAGATGGGTAAAATTGTACCTTGTATTCACTAATTAACCAAATACTTGTATGAACATACAACTTGGTATTGCTTGAACAATGAAGATCGTTGCTTTCCACTAGTTATTTTCTTAGTGATACTAGGTGATCAAAACTCGCCAGACACTAAGCACCATGGTATAAAAAATCAGTGCTCACTGCTTGGTATGGGCAGCTCAACCTTTTACTTGTACCAGTACCAGGGTTGGTACTCCGTGTATATATATAACTGATATCATATGTTGGTATAGATTGGCACGTACCAAATTGGTAATGGATTGGTACACTAGTATAAATTAGTATTTAAAATTTTGCTAAGCACTCCAATAAAGTAGATAGTTTGGTGCAATATCAGTTTGAAAGTGATGCTACTGTCTTTTGGCCTTCCAGGTATTTCCTTAACAAGTTTACATATCTTGGCCCAACCCTAGGTGATCAGTGCTAGTTGACTTGATTCCAATTTATCTGAATCATGGTTCAAAGTTTCGGTCCGGTGGCTCAGTCCGGTGAGCCACTGGACCGGTACGGTACCGGCAACCCGTGCGAGAAGCGGCGGCAGCAAGCGGGAGTGGAACAGCGGCAGCAGAGGAAGAGCAGAGGCAGAAGCTTCGTTCCGCCTTGTTCGAAGCTTCTGCTGCTGCCGGAAGCCTCGAACGAAGCTTCCGTCGGCAGAAGCTTCAAAGCTTCCAGTGCCATCTCGCCGGACTGGTACAAACTGGCCATACCGGCCAGTACCGGACTGGCTTTTCAAACCGTGATCTGAATTGGCCACAACACTTATGTTCCAAATTTCTAATGCCCTAGTGTTGTATTGTTAGAGGTTCAACAATGTGAAACAATGAGCTCTTTGCTAGGTTGCTTCTTACTATACAAACTTTGATTCATTCACACTCTTACTAGTTGAAGGAACACTTGCATATCCGTCTCAAGGTACTTGACATAAATCAATCTCATTACATTCTTCTTGACCTAAAGTCATGCAATATATTTGTTACAAACGCAGTTTATGACGCGCTCCTCTCTAGCTCATAACACAACACATTGCCTAATTATGGTTTAGATCGGTGTCGGTTACCTTTCAACACCATTTGTCATATGTTGAAATTTGAAAGATCCTCTATCCTAGTATAACTAGCCACTTAGTTGAACTGTCTTCTACTACAGAATTCACAGATCTTCACTTTTCTTAACAATGTAGAACGATTGAAAGAGATGCATTTCTTGAATGCTTCGCATGACTTGTCCATCTCCATGGGAAGTTTCACTTAGAGTTGAAAGGATGATTCGAATAAAATAAGGAATATAAGAAAATCATGTGAAGAATAAACTTTTTAGTCATGTTTTTGCTAAAAATTTACTGGCAGAAGCTTTAGCAAATACTAAAACGAATATTGTCTTGTAAGATTTTCAGTACTCTAGTAGTCCATACTTTTTTTTTGCTATGCTGATATATAAAATTAGCTTGAAGATATTTGGTATTAATAGCTTGTCTTTAACCCAAGCACTAAATTAATGTAATCAATTTAACAGCGCAGCTAGATGACAAACAGCCCACCAAGAATGATTGGCCTGAGCTAGACCGTAAGTTTGAATACAATTATTTTAGCGATTCCTGTCTTTGATATGTGATGTAGGACATTATAGTATGAAGAGTTTCGTTTGAATTGATATTCTGTTAAGCTCTCTCACAACTTTAGTTGTTAAAAGTGTTTCTTGAATTTGCGGAATTGGATCTTGCATATGTCCAATAAGGTGACAATAATGATGTAAAAACTTGTTCAATGAATTGGTATTGATTGGTAAGTGAATGCATGGACTGGTATAAACAAGATTCTAAACCTTGAATACTAGGATGCAATTTTTGATCAATTACAATTTTCAAATAATTTATTTTCACCAATTCCTGTACAAATTTCTCATCATTGTCCTAAACTATATACATGTCTTTGGATGTCTGAATGTGCAAGTGGTGACTAAACTGGATATTTCTTTATGTAGGATCTTATATTTCTATTTTGTTTATTAAAAGTGATTAAATTATGGGTTTTTCTATTGTTTTTGTTTTATCCTTTTCTAATTAATTCATAGTGAACACCTTTCACTATTCTAGGGTAAAGTTAGTGAGGTTGGGACATCCTGCACGTTTGTTACCACAAGTATTGGAAAGTGCGCTTGATGCACAGGTAATGGAGTCTATATTGCTTCAGTATAGGTTTGTTCTACCTTTAATTCTTTGAATATTTTCTTGTGAATTCCTTGACAATCATATGGGGTTTTCTATCAAAAATTTCCATCATTTTTATGTATCATTAAGAATTATGGTATTAGACTGATATTTCAAACCATGCTATGTATCAGCTTTTACAGCTACACATGTGAATGAGTGTAACACTTCCCTTCAATCTGTATTCAGACGCTTGAATTTGATGTGAACTGGTAGACACAAGATAATATTTTGATGTTGGAATCTTACAATCTATTGCTATGGACCCAATTAATGGCTAAAGAGCTTGCAGGGGAGCTTCCAATATTCACCAAGCACTGTCGGTTAAATCATTATACAGCAAATTCCATATGCGATAGTTTACTGTAGATATCTGTTTCAACGTCAGTTAAAAATTTTAAGATTGGATTTGGTATACATTTTTCTAAAAATTCTAAGTTATAGGAATGACCGAATCAACACTTCCATAGTTTAACAGTCCCCTTCACATTCAAATCATAGACTTTGAATCATGGACATGGCGTACCAGCTAATTAGACCAAATATTTGGTTAATATGGGGCGGGCTAGTATTCAGACACTTGGAACCCATGACGTGCTCTGATATCATATGAAGATTTGATTAAATGCTCCTTTATTAAAGTAAAAGCTCTTAGGAAAGCACTCGATATGAATTTTTAATTTTCTTATAGCTTAAACTGGCAATATAGAATGGTATCTTCATTAATATTCATTATATTTTTGTGATTTTTGTAGGGATTTCAAGAGAATGTGAGAATTTATGTGGAACAACTTGATCTGATTAGTCCCACACAAAATTTGAGCTAGGTTTTGGTCATTATACGTGTCCATTCTGATTTTTTTGTGGTAGACTTGTAAAAGTGCTGGTACTATAAGTTTACTCCGTAGAAGTAGTTTCACCCAATCCTTGTTTTTTGCAATTGTTATTTTGATGTTATCTTTCTCTTCTAATCCTTCATGTTTTGATGTATTTACTTTCAGCTCATGTTCTCCATTTTATATTGGATGCGAATTCTCATATTGTATTGCTCTTAGGTTTTACTATCGCTGACATGATTTTAAATAGCGGTTTGTACCAACAAATGGTACTAGAGGCACTAGCCTGTACGACTAATATGTATTATAAATATATGATTAACAATATAGATTAGTTTTCAAATCCATGTCGTTATAACTAAATGCCAAACTTGCAATAAACATGCAAGGGCATTAGTTGTGATCCGGTACAACATCTATTTTCCTTTTTTTTTTCTGTGATTAAATCTTCAATGTTGAACTTTTGTTCATTTAATGTTGTATCAATTCTGATTTTGTTTCCATTCATGGCTAGGTTTTGCGAGGTGACAATAGTGCTTTGGCAAATGATATACGCAAGGAAATGAAGGTAGTTGAGTCTTTCCGAAACTATACTCAATGAGTTTGATGGGGTATATGATTTTGCTATTAGAAAAAATATGTTGTCTGATTACTAAACCATAAATTTGGCGCCGAATGCAATTTTTAATAATAAAATAATTCAATATGACTTGGTTGAACTGTATGTGGCATTATCTATTTTTTTTTGCATCAAACCTTCTTTTTTCCTTGAATTCATTTATGTTGATTTTGTTACGTTTTTAAGGTCCTGAGCGGAAAGCTGCTTAAAGCTAAAGATAGGAATGCCAAAAGGGACATTAACAAAGAGCTAAGAACCCTTGCCAAAGAAGAGAGGAAGAGACAACAGCTTGCAATCACAGATGTTATAAAAAGTGCAGATGTAGTTTTGACAACTTTGACTGGTGCATTTTCTCGCAAACTGGACAACAGTGTGTTTGATTTGGTTATAATAGATGAAGCAGCCCAGGCACTTGAAGCAGCATGTTGGATTGCTTTGCTAAAGGTTTGTTTCTTTCATTATTTTCTGGCGTTAGGATTTATCAGCATACATATTTCTTCTAATGCTTTTATCAGCATAACTGGTATGATATTCCTAGCTTAGCATTGCCAAACTATTAGAAGTAACAAAGAAGAAAACACTTGAAAATGAATTAGTTGAAATAGACTTCACCAATGACATCATGAAAAGGGATTTCATGATGTCATCTCCGGTACACAACTACACATGCCCTTCCATATCTGCTAATAGAGTGGCACATATGCGCAGATTGTCCTCACATAGAAGTTGTTGCTGTTATGAACATAAGAACACGAGGTGGTAATGTTTGGTAATTGCAAATTGGGAGAGAGGTTTCAGTTACTTGCAGAAGAAGCATCACGTGTGTGATGCGAGTGAGAGAGAGAGAGAGAGAGAGAGAGAGAGAGAGAGAAGATACATATATTTGTTTTGAGGTGCATTATGCATACAGTAAAGTAGTGCTTGTTCATGCATGTGTGAGAAAGAAGAGATGCTGTTTGCAGCCTTGCACTGATCTGGTACACTGAATGCGGGTGGGAGAAGCATCTTTTGTTCATGTATGCAAGTGAGAAAATGTGCTGCATATAAGTAGGGAGAACAGGAGAAATGATATTAGTCCTCTGGAGGTAGATACGCAAGTGTTAAAGGTAGATCACCAGAAAAACCTGGCCAGCGAAAAAGGTGTATGGGGAAAATCTTGTGGAAGAAGATATAAAAAAATAAATTCACTTGTATTTACGCATGATGAAAATTGGTAGCATAAAGAAGGGGGGTACCAATGTTTGTTTGTGTAGATAGAAGACCGATGGCATGAAATGTTGGAGAAATGATTTGGCTAGTGGTAGATATGTTGAAAGTAGACAGTTTGGGTGGTCAACAATAGTGTTACTCAAAGTGGTGAGGTGGTTAACTCTTTTATGAGGCAAGACAATTTGAAGGGATCATGAGTGTTTGGTTCGCCAAGGCAAAGAAGGAAGCAACAAATCAATGTTGTTTGCTTGAACCTGAGATAGAGAAGATATCAAGTTTAGCTTACCACAAGGCAATTAGGTCATTTGGAGGATTCCTAGTTTGCTATGAAGTTGAAATTGAAGGGTTTAGGCTAAAAACCTAAGATTCATATACTATTAGCTATGATGTCTCTCACATAGAAATTGATTATTTTATTAATAGTAGATATACATAATTTGATAGGAATAAATATGATAGTAGATAGAGGTAATTAGTGAACCTGAAGTATCTCCAGGGGAGTTTGATGAGGACATTTTGACTGTTATGTGATTTTGTATTTGTTAACATAGTTAGCATGTTTGTCCTTCCATATCTAATACTTTTCCACCTTTGGTCATCAATAAATAATTGGCAACTTGAAGCGAGTTACATGGGATAATTTGAAGAGGATAACTGCCTAAAGGAAATTCAAGTATGAACGGCTAGTGATTTGACCATTAACTTAGTGAACCTAATGACATAACCCAATTTAACATTGTTAAGTCTAGGTTAGCACTATGTTTACTAAGCTTAATATATTATATTATCTTTTCTTCGACCCCTAGGACTAACCTAGGGTATTACATTATGTTCCATAAGTGGTAAGGTTGAGTTTGGTTCTGTTCTGCTATTGTAGCTGTTCTGCTATTGTAGCTGTATTGCAACTGTAGTATTTCTATTATAGTTTTTAAGAGTGTTGTTAGAGCATATGTGTTGTTACTATTATTTTAGTATTATTTTAAATTTTAAATATTATAATTAAATAATAGTGACATGTGAGAGTGTATGTATATTTCTTATACATAAATAAATTTTAATTTTTTAAAAATAATTAAATTTATAAAATTATCAATAATATATATAATTAATTAAATTATAATATATAATATAATTAGCAAAATATATTAAAGTTAAAATTATATATATATATTATATTTTTTATAATTAAATAAATTTTATTTTAAAATTTAAAATAATTATTTTTTATAAAATTATTAATTTTATATGATCAATAATTAATAATTATTTCTAATTTAAATTTATTAATTATTTTTAAAATTATTATATATCATTTTAATTAATATATATTAATATATTAAATTATGTATATACTACTACAAAAGTTATACAGCTACAGTAGCTTGGAGCAGCCAAAGCATGAAATTCATGCGTATCGAAACACTAGAAATATGCTTTTTCACGGCGAAATAGTTGTGCCAAATATGTGTACACAGTATTAGCTTCGGCTGGCAGCACCAAATGGGCCCAAGTCGCTGGTTTTTACCTGACTCATCAGGTGGAACCTATTGGGTGCTTCATAAGTTAGCCCAACTTCTTCAATCTTGGAGAAAATTCAGTTGGTTTTTACCTGATGAACTGACTACCCATTAGGTGGGACCTATTGGTTGCTATGCGTTATTGGTCTTTGTTACGAAAGAAGACTGAGTAACTAAGAAATGCATATAAAAAGAGAAACTAAACCAACCTCTTTGCAGCAATTTAGCTTTCAGTTAGGTAGGATGGATAAAGAGTATGAGAGGGTTAGAGATTAATGGAAGAGAAGCTAGAAAGGTTTGGCTTATAAATATAAGCAGGAGCTCAGGAAAGTGGAGCGAGCAGCATTGGTAAGTTAACAAAATAACATAAGGGCAAAATGTTGGTAGTTTATATGTTTGTATAGAATCTAGAGAAATACATACATTTGCATGGTAGCTCTATGTTCCAGAAGATATGGTAGGAGTTAAAGTATTTTTAGGTGTGTTAGATGTATTAAATCCTAGAAAAGAATATTTTTATTAGGATTTCCCTGATGCATAATTGAAATTTTCCATGTTGTTGCAGGGGCCTAGATGTGTGCTTGCAGGGGATCATCTTCAGCTTCCCCCAACTATCCAAAGTAAAGAAGCTGAAAAGAAGGGATTAGGGAAAACCCTCTTTGAACGCTTAGCTGGCTTGTATGGAGAGGAAGTAATGTCTATGCTCACTGTTCAATACCGGATGCATGAACTTATTATGAATTGGTCCTCTAAAGAATTTTACAACAGTAAGGTAGTTACTTCGGCCGTTCTGTTCTTCTCGTTTGTCGGAATTTCAGCCCTTATGCTTCTTTCCTAATATACGCTTCGTTATCCTCTTGGAACTTGTTACCACAGGTAGAAGCTCACTCTAGTGTAGTTAGGCATATGCTTTACGATCTTGAAGATGTGAAGAATTCATCAGCAGCAACACCGACTCTTATTCTCATAGACACAACCGGGTAAGCGTCCTTTGTGCATTGTTTATAACCATATTTAAAGTCTAGGTTAATTAGACTCTTTGAACATGAAAGTTTTAGTAGTTACAATTCTAATTTTCATATTGTTTTGGTTGCCACACAATCTGGAAGTTCATGCGTTATTCCTTTGTTTATACTTTCCTATGCATGGAGACTGTATTAGCCTACGTTTCATAGTTCCATTTGTTCTAGCTGAGTTCGTATCTGATTTATGTTGATCCTTAACAAATACACTGTATGGACATCAGAAATTGTTGCATTTAATTAATCTTGTTCCTCATTCCTCGCGTGGCTGCAGAAATTTATATCTTAGATAACAGAGAATCTATGGTCAAATTCCATCAAATTCTAACCCTAACAAAAAAATGAGCGCCAAATCCCTCATTCAAAATATTTTCTTTCAGTGTATATTTCCTCGAGATGTCCACTTCTATCATTTTGAAATCTCTCTGCTCTCTAGCATTAATTACTGTATAACAGAACCAATTGGTCGGTTTGATGTAAAAAGAGTTTTAAAAATTTTGTGAATGGGGATAAGTTGGTCCCCTTTCCGTCCAACCTGACCAACCCTATATCTTAGAATAACTCAATCTGACTCGAGCCTCCTACCCTGAACCCTTACTAACTTCATATACCTTAATTGATTATAGCTGCATTTGGGGCGGCTGCCTGCAAGCTTTTTCGTTTGCGGGCTTCCAAAAATTAGAAGCTACGGTGTTTGGGGCACAACTTCTTAAGCCCGTTTGGCGCCGGTCGCCAGCTTTTGGTTTTTTTATTCTGTTTGGAATTTGACTTATGCGGTGGAACAGTGGCAATTTTGGTACTGTATATGAAAGCTACTAAATGCAGCTTTAGCCGCTGCCAAAACACTGTAGTGTATGCTACAGTATTAAATATTTATTTTATCTTACTTTTGCCTTTCGTTTTCACCCTCTCTCCGTCTCTCTTTACTTTCTCATTTTTAATATATAATATTAATTAATATAATATATATTATGTTAATTAATTAATTTTCATTAATTAATTAATTAATGAAAATTAATTATTATATTATATTAATTAATCTAATAAATATTAAATTAATTAATTTTCATTAAATATAAAATTAATTATTTAATCTTATAAAATTTAGTTATTTTATTAAAATAATTAATAATATAATTTATTTAATTATATAAGATTAATTATTCAATTATTTAATTATTTAATCTTATTAATTAATTATTTTATTTATAAGATTAATTATTTAATTATTTACTCTTATTAGTTAATTAATTATTTTATTTTATTATAAAAATATATAATTTTAATTTTAATATATTTTATTAAATTAATATTTATTTATTTATTAACAACACTAACAACTCGATAAATCTATAAAATAACTTTAATAATAGTTGCTACAGTGACAACACAGTTAGATTCACCAAACACCCTTAACAGCAGGTGCTACAGTGACAGCGCAGCTATCATAACGCAGTTGCGGCAGCGCAGCAGAACCAAACTAGCCCTTAGTTTAGGATAAGTTGCACTGTTTAGGGCAAGGAATATAAAATCGGTCCGGTACCGACCGGTTTTACCGGTTTGTACTGGTCCGGTGAGGGATCGGTCTCGGACCAAGAGGAAATCGTCGGTATTGGAGAAAAAATAATTTTTTTATTACGGTATTGGTACGGTACTGTACCCCTGGTTTATATAAAAATCGGTCGGTTTGTATCGGTTTTAATTAAAAAAAATTAATTTAAAAATTAATTTCAGTTTATACCAGTACCGTACTAATACGGTACCGGTTTTAATTATAATATTTTAAAAAATTTAAATTAAAACCAAATTTTTTCGGTATACCGCCGGTACCGTACCGGTCGGTACGTCATCGGACCGGTACATCGGACCAGTTTTCCGATCCTTGGTTTAGGGTAAGCGATTAAGGCTTAGTTTGGGGCGGCCGGAGCTTTTGGCTGGTTTGACTAGAGCTGGTTAGAAAAGTTGAGGCTATTTGGGTAAAATAGTTGGTATGGTTAGCAATTTAGAAGTGTGGTGTTGTGCTATTCTATTAAGAAAACAATTTTAATTTAGAATAGAAGTACAATTTTTTAATATCAAAGTGTATATAAAATTTAAAATTATTTAACACAACAATAAATATTTTTTTGAGCGATTACATGCATGAATTTAATCTTAAAACAAACACATCCTAAAAAAAATTATAAGAGTTTTCCCTATATTTTAAGTGCAAAACCCTACATACATAATATATAAAATAAAAAAAATAACCGTAATACATCATAAGTACAAAATATCTATATTACATCACAAGTACTCAATAACCCGACACAGAAAACAAGATAAACTATATAAATATCACAATATCTAACAAGTACAGTGTAATCACATCCATATAATACACATGAAATAAAATATTTGTTACACGTATGAATCCATTAAACTTAATGTAATCCAATTGCGAAGCATATCTATCTTCGTAGAATTTTGTTGATCTTCGTTAAGTTTCCTCATCTATTTCATAATCATCTACGGGGATAAAATCAAGATTAACATCAAATTATTGAAAAATATTTCTTTATTTGTTGTTTGCAATATAAAATTATAGATTGCCATTGATGCAACTGCAATTTTGACTTGTGTATCATATGCATACGAAGGCATGTCACGTATTATATTCCACATTATATTCCACCTTTTCTTCCGTACTCTAAAACATCATTCAATACAATTTCTAAGAGATGAGTGAGATTTATTAAATACTTCTTTAATCCCTTGTGAGCCCTTGTGGTAGACGTCCTTGTTGGTATTCCTCAAGATAACTCACTCTATAAGATCCAAGGAACTCACTCATTTTGTGAATATCTAGCATCAACTAAGTAATACTTTCCTATAAATTTTAAGAGAAAGTTCAATTAATAATTATAATGATTAAGAGTTTTAAATTGGTCTAAAATTCATAGCTAGCTAGTACGTGTATAAATGAAATGAAATTTATACTTGTTGGAGGTTTTGGAAAGTTTAAATTAATCACTTTTGAAAGAACTCGAGCATCATGAGCAGAATCTTCATATCTAGCTAGTATGTATATGAATCTCATATCAAACGTATATACAGCTAAGATATTTTTAGTTAGACGACCTTTTCTTCATATAAATCAAACTTGATCATTAAGAGGTATGATTGCATTTATATGTGTTCTTTCTATAGCTCCAGAGTAATTCTATAAAAATAAAACAAAAGGGGTTAGAATAGAATGCAATATAAATTTTATCATAATAATAAATAAAAGACTTACCTTGAAATGAGGATAATAATGAGCATCATATAATATTTATGGTGGAATGTCTCGAAACTCTATTAGTGAGTGCTATCAAGACCTTTGCATATTGATTTCAACACTTCATAAAAGATCCTACTTACTGTTTCACCATAACGTTGAAATCTTTCTTGTCTCTGTCTAGTAGATATACCATGCGCTAATGTATAAATAAAAGACCCACTTTTTAATAAATTATTATGTCTTTTTAGGGTTTCAGATCGTATCAATTCTCCAAAATGGTATATAATTGAATGAAATTATTTTTTTTCATTCTCATCATTCGCCTACACCTTTCAGGTTCCCTTCCAGTAGTTTTCTCATCCATCCCATGCCTGTATACTCAGACACCATGCAAGATGACTTATGTAAATACCTTGAATAATACTTGTGTATCACGATATTATCATAATTGACCAGCATCTCAGTAGTCACATTCATTGTATCTTCAATATATTGTTGCACATCAATCTCTTATGAAGCTTCATTGTTGCAGTGTTAAACAAAATATCAATCCATATCTTAAAACATAATCTTTCACACAAACATAGATCATATATAGTATTACCGCATATAAATTTAGCAAATGCTTAAAACCCACATACAATATTAAAATTATTATAAATTACACATGTTCAATCTCAGATCCAACAGAATATAACAAGCTTATAAGTCTAGTTACTAACAAACTTACAAGTCTAGTTACCAATATAAATACAAATAAGCTATAGATTAAATTTTCTTAATGATTGCTGTAAATATGTCAACCACCCCACTTTTTCTTCAACTATCCTCAAAGGTTTCCACGCTACTCTATTTTTTTATCTCTAAACATTCCCACAGCAAAATAAAATAACTTAGAATTACTATCTACACCAGGAGGAGACCGTACATCCTCCACCTCCTCAACACTGTATCCTAGAGCAAGGATCACAAAGCCGGTCCGGTACTGTGCTCCGACGAGCCACTGGACTGGTACGGTACCGGTACCGGCGTACCGAGCAAGAACTGGTGACCCCCCAAATTAGGGTTCCGACGGAAAATAGAGGCGGCGGCGGCGGCGGCGGAAGCTTCGTTCGAAGCTTCTGCCTACTCCCGCCGCCACCCGATTTCGCCCCCGCTCCGCCCGTGGCCGCTGCCGTACCTCGCTGCTGCCGTCGCTGGACCGTGCTCCGGAGGTGGGTCCGGTGCCGGTCCCTCGCCGGACCGGTACAAACCGGTGATACCGGCCAATACCGGACTGGCTTTCTCATCCTTGTCCTAGAGCAACTGATAGCTAAGATTCAAAATTTGTTCTTTGGTGAAGAAATGTTGTTATTGCATTTACATTGTTCATTAACATAGATGTAGACATACTCTTGTTTGCTGCTAATACTTGGTTGAGAGGATGAAGCAGTATGCCTTAATTCATTAGTTGTATTCATGGGCACATCATTTTCATTCTCTGCACCCAAGTCTTCAGCAGGCTCCTCATCCACAGCTGATGTAAAGGTATACCCTCTAGTGACTACTATTTCCAAACATGATAGCCAACCTAGTTCCAATATTTGGATGGATATCTTTTTTACGAAATTTTGCATAATCTTTATTGACCTACAATTACATTTGGATTATAAATTGTAATTATTAAATTTAATAATATTAATAATAACCCAAGTACATACCGCAATTTTATTCACCCACCATTCTGGAATTGCATCTACTATTTCAAATCTTGAATCCCATCTTAATCCAATCTCCTTACCCTTTAATTCTTTTCATAATTTCTGGTTTACTTTTAATTGATCCCATTTGTTTTTCAGTACTTTTCTATCATACGATAATCCACTAATTTGTTAAAAATTTTCAACAACATATTTCTATCCGTTCGCATTAAAGTAGGATCTAGGGCACATATCTTTCTCAATGACAATAATACAAATATCATAAAAAATAGCGTTGTCTATAAATTTCAAACAGCTTTGCTACATTTGGTTGTCATCGAAACTTAAACATATAAATAATATTAATAAATTAGATCAATATCCTATTAGGAAAGAGGAAATAACTAAATATTAATAATCAGAGAGGTGTACTGACTAGGTAGGGAAAAATCGCATTTATATTTTCACTATGCTGCAGAATAATATATAAGTATATCAATAATTGACAATGCTAGGCACTAAGGAATGACAAGAAATCTCAATGTAGGAATTTAAGTACTTTGCCAGGTCCGATAACATTTTTTAATAACCTTAGCATGTTGGTATTTTCTTTATCTGCTCATGCAAACTATGAAACAATTATTTTAGCATATAAACCTTTGTTATATAAAAATTGTTTTGATATTTCTTAATTTTAATAAGTATGTTTTTCAAATTTTTAGAACGTATTCGTCATGTGCCCATAACACTATATTAAAATCAAATATCAAGCATTGCAAACTTGGTTGAAGTTTTGGATAAAATATTCAGGATAATTAGGATAAAAATTCATGAAGTAGAAGCAAGGAAATATAGGACTTAATCAGGTTTAAGCTAGGTTCATATGGTTTAACAAGGAGAAGTTCTTAAACCTTTAGGCGTCGGCTAGAGCTCTAATTCAGACGTCAGCGGCGGCTAGAGCTGAGGAGTCGGTTGGTGCTACTTGTGACGTCGGCTAGTGGTGGAGTTGCTTCAAGCGTCGATGGTGACTGGAGCTAAGGCGTCCATTGGAGTTGCTTGTGGCATTAGCTAATGCTGGAGCTGCTTCAGGCATCGGCGGTTGCTGGAGCTAAGGTGTTGGTTAGAGCTTCTTCAGCCGTCGGCTGGAGCTGGAGTTGGAGCTGCTTCAAGCATTAGCGCTGGCTAACAGGCGAGGAGGCAAGGAGGTGCGATTAGCAAAGAGGTGAGGTGGTTAGCCGAAAAACTCAAATAAACTAAGGGAAAATTACGGTTAAAGGGTGTACATTGATTTGACGCTAGGCGGTAGCGATGGGCGGAGGCAGCAATGAACATTGACGATGACGGGCGAAAGCAGCGACGTCGAAGAGCTTTTGGCGATCGCAAGCGGCTTCGGGAGAATGGCACTGTTTGTAGGTAGTCGGTTTTGCGAGATCAAAAGCTAATACTTAACTGCTTACCCTAAACGGTGCAATTGAGAAGTTGTGCCCGAAATGCCCTAGGGACCAATTTCCAAACTCCCAAAGCCGCTCGTGAAGTCGGCTGCCCGTGAACAATGCCATTCTCCTGAAGCAACTCGCGATCACCAAAAGCTCTCTGACATTGTTGCTTTCCCCTGCCATCACCAGCTTTAGTTGCTGCCTCATCCCGTCCTAGCCTTCGGCTATCGTCGCTGCCGCCGCCTAGCTTCAGACCAGCATACGCCCTTTAACCCTAATTTCCTTTAAGTTTATTTGAGTTATTCGGCTAACCACCTTGCCTCTTTGCCGATCGCATGCCCTTGCCGATTCACTGATCGCACATCGCCTCTTTGCCTCTTTGTCTCTTAGCCGGTGTTGACGCCTGAAGTAGCTCTAGCTCCATCCGACAACAGAAGAAGCTCCAACCAACGCCTCAGCTCTAGCAGTTGCTGACGATAGACACAGCTCTAGCCGACGCCACAAGTAGCTCCAACTGCCGCCAATGCCACAAGCAACTCCAACCGACACCTCAGCTCTAGACGCTGCTGACGTCTGAAACAAAGCTCTAGTCGACATCCGAAGGTTTAAGAACTTCTCATTATTAAACCATATGAACCTAGCTTAAACATCATTAAGTCCTATATTTTCTTGCTTCTGCTTCATGAATTTTTATTCTGATGATCCTGAATATTTTATCCAAAACTTCGACCATGTTTGCAAAGCATTATATTGACATTTAGTATATTGCTTTGGGCAAACGAATGCATTCTTAAATTTTAAAAAATATATTTATTAAAATAAGGAAATATTGGAACAATTTCTGCATGGCAAGGATTTAAATGCTAAAATAATCATTTCATAGGTTGCAAGAGCAAATAAAGAAAGAACCAACATACTAAGGTTACTAAAAAATATTATTTTACCCGACAAAGTACTTAAATTCCTACGTTGAGATTTCTTGACTTCTTGATGCCTAGTTGTTGAAAGAAAAAAAAGAGATTAATTAATTAATGGATTGATTGATTTTGATTAATTGATTAATTAATTAATTAAAATTTATGATCACATCAACCATGCAAAATTTAATAGTGAGTTGGGATTTTGACTGAAAGTGTCATTTTGACCCGTTAAATTTGATTTGAGAACAGCCATGTTAGCCATGTGGAATTAAAAAAAAATTCACATGCGAAATCCGTGAGCGCAAAATCAAGACAAAATTCAATTGAGAGTTCGGTCAAATTTTTGACTAGGAAGCCATATGCATGATAATGTAGCAAAATAGTGGGTTGCTAAATTTCGCAATTCTAACCGTGAGAAGCCTTCGACTATCACTTAAATAAAATAAAATAAAATAAAATAATTAATTGGTGGAGGATGTGTACTCGACTAATTTGGGAACGAAAATCAATCGCAAGCAAAAATTAGAAGACGAGGTGGCGTAATGTGGTAAACGTGATGAAGATAAATATATTTATTTATTGCAACAAAAATAGCAAGGAAGATGATATAAAAGGGGTGCTTTTCTTAAGAAAATATACACAAGAAAATTCTACAACGTCCAGACGCTGACGTTACGAAGAACACTATAAGGAGATTTCTTTCTCTACATAGGTATATGTTTCTATCCTTTCTTCTCTCCTCGGTCTATCTTGATGGAGAGATAACTCCCAAATAAACACCCCCTGCTAAAGAGACTACTCCGAAATAAATATCTATTTTGGAGAAATAACTGCGAAATAAACAACCCCTTGATGGAGAGACAACTCCGAAATAAACATATATTTTGATGGAGAGACAACTTCGAAATAAACACACCATGATGGAGAGACAACTCCGAAATAAATACACCTTGATGGAGAGTAAACTCCGAAATAAATCATTCTGACGAAGAAAATTTATCTGGGAAAATATCCTCAATGCTAATATGCATTTGTCATAAGTTATGGAGAAAAAATCTGAGTTGTGTTGTAACAACGTTGAGGAACTACGCCCCGATACGAAGTATCAACGTACGCACCTCCCAAATAACGCTATTAACAATACGCGTCAGGCATTTATCGTCCACGACTATGTTTGAATGAGTTGAGTGCATGGTTGGGTGAACAAGCCATTGGGTTAAACGTTCGAGGTTGTGTAAATGGGCTGGTGGGCCAAACATTCAAGATTGAATAAACGGGTCGAGGGGCCAAGCGTTTGAAGTTTGGATGAACGGGCCGAAGGGCCAAGCGTTTGAAGTTTGGATGAACGCGCCGAGGGGCCAAGCGTTCAAAGTTTGGATGAACGGGTCGTGGGACCAAACGTTCAAAATTTGAGGAGAATGGGCCGTTGGACCAAACATTTAGAATTTGATAGCTGACTTGTAAATTTGCTTAGATCTAAGTTTCTGATCGAAAATCCGAGATCAAATTCAGAAAGATCTAATTCAATTTGGTAAGACTCGATGTTCGGATTATTTTGAGAGTTATCCGATTAGCTGAGATCCAGGAGAATTAATTTCAGCGATTGAAAGCTTAACTTGTAGATCTGCTTTGATCCAGATCTCGAATCAATAATCTGATTACAGGTTTAAAGTTCTGATCCAAATTTGTAAGGATTGATATTCGGATAATTTTGAGAGCTATCAGATTGGCTGAAATTTGTGTAAATCAATCTTAGCCGTTGAAAGCTTGATTCGCAAATCTGCATAGATTCTAATTGAAAATCTGAGGGCGGATTTGGAAAGATCTGATCTAAATTTATAAGGATCGATATTTGGATCATTTCGAGAGATATCCGATTGGCTGAAATTTGTGCAAATAATCAATCTTAGCCGTTGAAGGCTTGATTTGCAGATATGCTTAGATCTAGATCTCGGATTGAAAATTTGAGGGTGGATCTGGAAAGATCTGACCCACAGTTGTAGGGATCAATATGCGGATCACTTTGAAAGCCATACAATCGGTTGAGATTTGTGCAAATCAATTTCAGCCATTGATTGCATTTAAATTTGATTTATCACGACCAATCATTTAAATTCGTAGATCCGTATCAATCTGAGTCTCGGATCGAAGATCCAATACAATATTTGGAAAGATCAGGTTCGATTTGATAGAGATTGACACCTTGATTATGTCGAAAGTCAACTGATTGATCGAGATATGCTTTGATCATTCGCATCCGTTCATTTATTTTATATTCAGATCTGAACCGTCGAATATATTTGAATTTGAACCGTCAACATGAGATGGATGGGTCTCAGCCGTTGGATTTAATTTATTAGATCAAATTGATCTCGATTGTCCGATTTCATGTGAAGTAATTTGAACCATAGATTTCTGTTCAGATTTGGACCGTTAAATTTGTTTTGAATGAATCTCAGTCGTTGGATTCAATTTAGTTAAACTGGATTGATATCAACCGTTTGATCTTTGCATGAAGTGATCTCGATCGTCGATTTGAATTAAATTTGATTTGCAGATTTGAAGGGGCGAATCTCAGCCGTTGGATTTAAATTTTTTAATCATATTGATTTCAACCGTCGGATGGGACTTGAAATAATCTTGATCGTTGATTTTATTTCAATCCGAACCGTTGATTTGATAGAATGGATCTGAGCCGTCCATTCTTTCTCCTCTTTCTCTCGACAACGACAACGGCGGATGAAACTAGGGTTCATCGCTGCCGGCCGCTCGCTGCTCCTCCGTCCAATCGGCTTTGGGTGTAGCTTCTCTATGTCGAGGGCGACTCGTGGCAAGAGTTTGACGTCGTCCGGTGGAGTATCGACAGCGAGGCAAAAATAGGGTCACCGACGTTAATTCGTTCAATTCCGGCGTTCTAGCCGTCAGATCGCCGGTTCCTTCCGGTCGTCGATACGCATGACCCAGGAGAAGGTGTGGCCAAAGTTTGAGCTCGATCAGATGAGCGGATGTAGAGTTCAATGGGAAGAAGTGTCTGTTGGAAAAGGTTGAAGGAATCGCCGAAGAAATCATTTGTTTCTGGCAATCTAGATGGCGGATGGCCGGATCCTTCCGTCCATTGATGCACACATTCAAGGAGAGGGTGTGAACGGAGTTTGGCCTCGATCAGTTGCTCGGATTTGATGGAGGATCATCGACGAAGCGGCGTCAAGTGATGGTGGGTGCACAGTGTCGAATGCAGGGTAGTGACGAGTGCACGGTCAAACTCTTGAATTTTGACTGATTCGATTACGGCTGTAATCGAATTTGATATTCTCAATCTGATTTTTTTTATGCCATGAACCCACTTCAAATTTCTCTTGTAATTTTCTTCGTCTGCATGATTTATTTCGGAGTTTACTCTCCATCAAGGTGTATTTATTTCGGAGTTGTCTTTCCATCATGGTGTGTTTATTTCGGAGTTGTCTCTTCATCATGGTGTGTTTATTTCGGAGTTGTCTTTCAATCAAAATAGATGTTTATTTCGGAGTTCTCTCTATTAGGGGGTGTTTATTTCGGTGTTATTTCTCCATAAAAAAAATGTTTATTTCGGAGTTAGTCTTTCCATTAGGGGGTGTTTATTTCGGAGTCTCTATCAAGATAGACCGAGGAGAGAAGAAAGGATGGAAACATATACTTGTGTAGAGAAAGATATCTCCTTATAGTGTTCTTTGTAACGTTAGGATCTAGATGTTGTAAAATTTTCTTGTGTATATTTTCTTAAGCGAGGCACCCCTTTTTATATCATCTTCCTTGCTATTTTTGTTGTAATAAATAAATATGTTTATCTTATCACGTTTACCACGTTACGCCACCTCGTCTTCTATTTTTTCCTTGCGATTGATTTTCGTTCCCAAATTAGTCGAGTACACATCCTCCACCAATTAATTATTTTATTTTAGTTTATTTAATTGATAGTCGAAGGTTTCTCACGGTTAGAATTGCCAAATTTAGGAACCCACTATTTTGCTACATTGCCATGCACATGGCTTTCCGGTCAAAAATTTGACTGAACTCTCAATTGAATTTTGTCTTGATTTTACTCACGGATTTCGCTTGTGATTTTTTTTTTTAATTCCACATGGCTAACGGGGTTGTTCTCAAATCAAATTTAACGGGTCAAAATATCATGCTTTTAGTCAACACCTGAACTTACTTTTAGATTTTGCATGGTTGATGTGATCATAAATTTTAATTAATTAATTAATCAAAATCAATCAATTAATTAATTAATCTCTTTTTTTTTTTCAACACTAGTATTGTCAATTATTGATATACTTGTATATTATTTTGAGCATAGTGAGAATATGAATGCGATTTTCCCCTACCTAGTTAGTACACCTCTCTAATTATTAATATTGAGTTATTTCCTCTTTCCCAACATGATATTGATCTAATTTATTAAAATTGTTTGTATGTTCAAGTATCAATGGCAACCAAAGGTAGCAAAGCTTTTTAGAATTTCCAGTCAACGTTATTTTTTTGTGATGTTTGTATTGTTGTCATTAAGAAAGATATGTGCCCTAGATTCCACTTCAATATAAACGGATGAAAAGATGTTGAAAATTTTCAACAAATTAGTAGATTATTTTATGATAGAAAAGTTCTAAAAAACAAATGGGATCAATTAAAAGTAGACCGGAAAGAATTAAATGGTAAGGAGACTGGAGTAGGATGAGATTCAAGATTTAAAATGATATATGCGACTCCAGAGTGGAAGGCTAGTAAGATTGCGGTATGTACTTGGGTTATATTTAATATTAATAAATTTAATAATTATAATTTATAATCCAAATGTAATTGCAGGTGAATAAAAATTATATAAAGTTTCGCAAAAAAAAGTATTCATCCTGATATTGAACCAGGTTGGATATTATGTTTGGAGACACAGTAGCCATTGGAGAGTATACCTTTACACTAGTTGTGCATGAAGAGCCTACTGAAGACTTGGGTGAAGAGCAAAGTAATGTGCCCATGATTGTAACTATTGAATCAAGGTACGCTGCTTCATCCTCTCAACGAAGTATTAGTAGCAAACGTGACACCATTTCTTCACCAAGGAATAAATCTTGAATTTCAGCTATCAGACGCTAGGTACAGTGTTGAGGAGGTGATGGAGGATGTACAGTCTTTCCCTAGTGTAGATAGTAGTTTTGAGTTATTTTATTTTGCGGTGGAAATGTTTAGAGACAAAAAAAATAGAGTAATATGAAAACAGCTGAGGACAATTGAAGAAAAAGTGGGATGGTTGACGTATATACAGCAGTCATCTAGAAAATTCAATTCATAGCTTGTTTGCATTTATATTGGTAACTTGACTTATAAGCTTAACTAGACTTAGAAGCTTGTTATATTCTGTTAGATCTGGGATTGAATATGTGTGTAATTTGTAATACTTTCAATATCGTATGTGAGTTTGAAGATTTGCTAAATTTGTATGTGGTAATACTATCTATGATCTATTTGTATAAAAGATTATGTTTTAAGATATGGATTGATATTTTATTTAACATTGCAGTATAATTTTTATTTGTAGATATGTTTATGTGTAGATATGGCTGATTATATTTTATTTAACATTGCAGTATAATTTTTATTTGTAGATATGTTTATGTGTAGATATGGCTGATTATATTTTATTTAACATTGCAGTATAATTTTTATTCGTAGATATGTTTATTCGTAGATATGGCTGTTTATAATAGTGACAGTAGCAATAATAGTGAAACTTCACGGGAGATCAATGAGCAATAGTATATTAAAGATACAATAAATAAGACTTTGATGCTGATCAATTATAATAATATCATGATACACGAGTATTACATGGTATTTACATAAGTTACCTTGCATTGTGTTTGAGAATATAGGCATGAGATGGATAAGAGAACTAGTGGAAAGGTGTAGGCGAATAAGAATGGGAAAAAAACAATTTCATTCAATTATGTACCATGTTGAAGAACTCAAACGGTCTAAAGGCCTTAAAAAACATAACAATTTATGAAAAAGTGGGTCTTTTTCATGAAGTGTTGAAATTAGTATGCAAAGGTTTTGATAGAGCCCGCTGATAGAGAGTTTTGAGACATTCCACCACAAATATTATATGATACTCGTTATTACCCTCATTTCATGATAAGTTCTTTTTTTATTAATGTGATAAAATTTATATTGCATTATATTCTAACCCTTTTGTTCTATTTTCATAGAATTACATTGGAACTATAGATAGAGCACAGAAGCAATCGTACCTCTTATGATCAAGTTCGATTTATAGGAAGAAAAGGTCATCCAACTCAAAAAATCTTAGCTATATGTATGTTTTATATGAGATTCATATACATACTAGCTGGATATGAAGGTTCTACTTATGATGTTCAAGTTCTTTCAAAAAACGATGAATTTAAACTTTTGAAAACCTCCAACGGGTATAAATTTCATTTTATTTATACACGTACTAGCTGGCTATAAATTTTAGACCAATTTAAAATCCTTAATCATTGCAATTATTAATTGAACTTTCTCTTGAAATTTATAGGAAATTATTATTTAGTTGATGCTGCATATTCACAAATGAGTGAGTTTCTTAGACCTTATAAAGGAGTGAGATATCATCTTCAGGAATACTAACAAGGACATCCACAACAAAGGCTTAAAGAAGTATTTAATAATCTCACTTATTTCTTAAAAGTTGTATTGAACAATGTTTTAGAGTATGGAAGAAGAGATGAAATATATTATGTGACATGCCTTTGTATGCATAGGATACATAAGTCAAAATTGTAGTTACATCAACGACAATCTATAATTTTATTAGGCAAACAATAAACATAGATGAGATATTTCAAGAATTTGATGCTAATCCTGATTTTATCTAGGCCTGGCAAAAAATTATACGACCCGCCAACACGACACGACACGATACGAGTTTTCGCGGGTTTGGGTTTAACATAATCGTGTTTCGTGTCATTATCGTGTCGACCCGTTTATGACACGCTAAAATTCGTGTCGTGTCGTGTCGTGTCGCGGGTTAACCCGTCTAACCCATATATAATATATATTATATAAAATTAATAATTTATAGATAATTTTAATATAATGAGTTAAACAGGTTATTCATGTCGTGTCGTGTCAATCGTGTCATGTTGTGTCATCTAATAACTTTATATTATAAATCGTGTCAATCGTGCCGTGTCGTGTCGTGTTATGTGACACGACCTATTTATTACACGTGTTAATCGTGTCGTGTCGTGTCACCTGTGAAATAAGCGGGTCGTGTCTGTGTTTCGTATATTGACACGTATACATAAACGGGTCGTGTTCGTGTCAAGCATAATCGTGTCACGTGTCAAGTATGACACGACACGTTATGACATGTGAAACACGAATTGCCTCCTCTAATTTTATCCCAGCAAATGAACATGAAGTAGATAGGAGAATGGTGAAGATCAACAAGATTCTATAGAGATAGATATGCTCCGCAATCGGATTGCATTAAGTTTAATGGATTCACATGTGTAGCAAATATTTTATTTATTATATGGATGTGGGTACTTTGTACTTAGATATTGTGATATATATATGGTTTATCTTGTTTTTTGTATGTGGCTACTAAGTACTTGTGATGTATTGTAGATATTTTGTACTTATGATATATTTTGGTTATTTTTTTAATTTTATTTGTTATATATGCAGGGGTTTGCACCTAAAATATAGGGAAACTCTTGTAAAAATTTTTTAGGTTTTGTTTGTTTTCAAATTAAATTCATACATATAATAGCTCAGAAAAATATTTATTATTGTGTTAAATCATTTTAAATTTTATATATGCTTTGAGATTAGAAAATTTTATTTCTATTATGAATTAATTTTTTTCCCTTAATAGAACAGTACTTCTAAACTGCTAACCAGACCAGCTATTTTATCTAAACAGTCTCAACTTTTCCAACTAGTTCAAGTCAAACCAGTCAAAAGCCAATAGCTCTAACTGCCCCAAACTGGGCCTATGTGGATAATCTAAGTCTAGCTGTGCTTGGTTTGGTAATTTACCCAGGTTATAATTTTTTTTAAAGGAGTAGAAGGTTCATGTTTATGGAGAAGTTGATAGCTAAGATGACTATTATATATGGATTGACCCAGCATTGGGTCTTGTTGCAACTGAACCTAGGTCGATAGCAATTGGACAAAGGTGCAGGCTTCGATGGGGAATTTGACCCAGTTGAATCCATATTCACATGCAAATTTTTGCCTAGTTTGCAGCAATGCAACCCATTTGAGGATGTAAGGCCGTATCTACTAAATTTGGTTGCTGTAGTTGACAGCTCACCGAGCAGAGCTTGTAGCCCCTTTCTTTTACTCATGTTTGTTGTGAAAATTGATATACCAATTCAAAGAATTATTAATTTATATAGAAATTAATGAAATCTGAGTTAATGATATTTGATGCATTATCTGGTGTGCCAATGAGAGTATAACCTTATGTTATTGTGATAGTTGATGTAACATCAGATTAGGTTCGAGTCTAACGTGCTTGTTGAATAACAAAGATGTCATAATAACAATGTTATTAAGTGAGAATATATTTGTGAAATGAACGGGAAGTTGTCGTTTGGGACAAATGAAAAGAGATATCATAGATTTGGGCTTTCCAATTAGGAAATAATACAAAATATTTAATGTACAAAATTCTACTGACATAATCTTGTTATAATATTATAACAGTTATATATTGTGTTAGATAACTGAAATTTTGCTAACCTCTAAAATGTGTTAGTCATTAAATTTTAAATACATAAATTGAGTCGTTTCCTATAATTTAACCTTTCAAATAATTGGTAAACTAATTAATCTAAAAATAATATTAGAGCTAGAGGCCAAAAATTTAAATCTTGATTCACCTCTTATTTATTAATTATTTTGTTTGGACCATCAATGTATTGTCCATTGTTCAAAGCTTGTAACACGATATTGCGTGGAAGCATGAGTTATAAATTCATAGTTGGGTATTTTTCTAAAAATTTAAGCATTTAGGATAAGTGATAATAGAATTAATCTCAACAATTAGTTTTAAGGAAATAGACTTCTTCTCATGACGTCAATAGTTGGAGTGGTTTAGTTTGATATGTGTGTAATTTGTAATACTTTTAATGTTGTATATGAGTTTGAACATTTGCTAAATTTGTATGTGGTAATACTATGTATGATCTATGTTTGTGTAAAAGATTATGTTTTAAGATATGGATTGATATTTTATTTAGCACTGCAGCATAATTTTTATTCATAGATATGGCTTATCATAATAGTGACAATAGCAATAACAGTGAAGCTTCACGGGAGATCAATGAGCAGTAGGATATTGAAGATACAATGAATAAAACTTTGATGTTGGTCAATTATAATAATATCATGATACACGAGTATTATTCAAGGAATTTCCAGAAGATACCTTGCATGGTGTCTGAGAATATAGGTATGGGATGGATAAGAGAACTAATGGAAAGAAACCCTGAAAGGTCTAGGCGAATGATGAGAATGAAAAAAAAATAATTTCATTTAATTATGTACTATTTTGGAGAATTCATATGGTTTGAAGCCTCAAAAACTATAACAATTTATGGAAAAATATCTTTTTATTTATACATTAGCATAGGGTGCATATAATAGATAGACACAAGAAAATTTCATATTATGGTACAACAGTAAGTAGGATCTTTCGTGAAGTGTTGAAATTAGTATGCAAAGGTTTTGATAGAGGCCGCTGATAGAGAGTATTGAGACATTCCACCACAAATATTATATGATACCTGTTATTACCCTCATTTCATGGTAAGTCTTTTTTTTATTAATGTGATAAAATTTATATTGCATTCTATTCTAAACCTGTTTTCATAGAATTATATTGGAGCTATAGATAGAACACATAGATGCAATCGTACCTCTTATGATCAAGTTCGATTTATAGGAAGAAAAGGTCGTCCAACTCAAAATATCTTAAGCTATATGTACGTTTTATATGAGATTCATATACGTACTAATTGGATATGAAGTTTCTACTCATGATGCTCAGAGTTCTTTCAAAAAACGATGAATTTAAGGCTGTGTTGCCTTCGACGGATGTAAAATAAGAGGGAAATCAGCAGGGAGAGGAAAGCAAATCACTACGGAAGGAGTAATGTGAGAATCCGCACACAAACGCGAATTGCGCCACAAGTGGGGGGTCCGCGTCGGCTCCGAGCGAGCGGCAGGTGGCTCCGAGCTTCGTCCGCGTCCACCGTTGCTGCACATGGATGCCGGGGCCGGGGCCGGGGGGGGGGGGGGGGGGGAGCTACTCTGAGCTTTGTCGAGGGTGAGCGATGTCGAGAGTGTGGGTGGGGGGGGGGGGGGGGGCAGAGGGCTCTGGGTAGCGGTGGACACCTTTCACGCTGCTGCACATGGACTGGGGGGAGCGGCAGGCGTGAGCTCTAAGCTTCGTCGAGGGCGAACGAGCGGCAGGCGCCTCCGGCGTCGGCTTGGAGCTTTGTCGAGGGCGAGCGTGGTAGGCGGCTTCAAGCTTCGTCTGCATCCACCACTGCTGCACACGGACGCGGGGGGGAGCGGCAGGCGTCTCCGGCGTCGGCTCCGAGCTTCGTCCAGGGCGAGCGAGCAACAAGCGGCTCCAAGCTTCGTCCATCTGCCGCTGCTGCACACGGATGCGGGGGAGTGGCAGGCGTCTCCGACGTTGTCTTCGAGCTTCATTGAGGGTGAGCGAGTGGCAGGCGTCGGCTCTAAGCTTTGTCGAGGTCGAGAGCGAAGGGGGGGGGGGGGGGCAGAGGTCTCCAGGTAGCAGCGGACGCCGTTCGCGCAGCTACACACGGACACGAGGCCGAGTGGGCAATTGAGAGCGAGCGGAAGCTTTGACAGATGACAGATTTGTTTCCCGAAGAAACAAAAAAGAGCACTGTAGCCATCACCTTCTCCCTCCTTTCAAATCCGTTCGTTTAAGGAAACGACAGAAAACAAATGAATCCATCCGTCCCCTTGTGTTTTCCCTCCAAGGAAACACACCCTAAACTTTCCAAAACCTCCAATAGGTATAAATTTTATTTCATTTATACACGTACTAGCTAGCTA
The DNA here is from genome assembly GCA_027563935.2 of Costus lasius. NCBI lineage: Eukaryota > Viridiplantae > Streptophyta > Magnoliopsida > Zingiberales > Costaceae > Costus > Costus lasius. The sequence continues at coordinate 71,880,742 of CM050452.1, forward strand.
TGAATTTTAGACCAATTTAAAACCCTTAATTATTACAATTATTAATTGAACTTTCTTTTGAAATTTATAGGAGATTATTATTTAGTTGATGTTGGATATTTACAAATGAGTGAGTTCCTTGGACCTTATAGAAGAGAGATATTATCTTCAAGCATACCAACAAGGACATCCACAACAAAGGCTTAAAGAAGTATTTAATAAATCTGACTCATCTCTTAAAAGTTGTATTGAATAATGTTTTGGTGTATGGAAGAAGAGGTGGAATAGTATTTAATAAATCTGACTCATCTCTTAAAAGTTGTATTGAATAATGTTTTGGAGTATGGAAGAAGAGGTGGAATGTATTATGTGACATGCCTTCGTATGCATAGGATACATAAGTCAAAATTGTAGTTGCATCAATGGCAATCTATAATTTTATTAGAAAAGCAATAAACACAGATGAGATATTATCACGCCCCAAACGAGCACTAACCGAGCCAAGGGTAGCAAATTGCTCGTGAAGCACGACAAATAAAAACCCACAGGACAGTATCCCCTCTGTAAACTGATCATAAGGGCATAACACAATCATAACTTAACTTGTATATTCACAATCGATGCAATAAAATAAAACCAACTGATACGATCAAAATATCAAATATACATCACCAGCAGCTATACAGAAAAACCAACATCAGACGATCAGAATCGAAATCAAAATAAAACTGATCACTCAAAATACCATACCAAAAGATCAACACATTCGATCAATCAAGAATACCAACAATGTATCCACCATTTATATCAACACAAAACAACTCTAACTATCTATCAGGTGCTGAAATCAACACCAGGGTCCAGGTCAGCTCTAGATCTAACTATCACCACCAGCATCAGGAGCAACTTCCTTAACTGAGGCAAAGCAGAGGAAGTTAGCCCAAAAGGCTAAGCAGGAATCAACAGATATGGTACTGCATCAAGTAATTGAGATAACATCATGTATCAAATATACAAGATATCGTAATATGATAAGAACGCAACATGATAAGAAGCAACATCAACAACATATGAAAACCACGCATGAGTCGTGCAATCAAGAGCAATGACCATATAATGCTCCATGACGAGCCCACACTCTTATACAGAGTGTTTCCACCGTTGCTTACACGATGGAACAACTGCCTCAACCCAGGTAACCCTGGAAAATTTCGAAGGACTCCATCTAGGAAACCTACCAGCCGGCCCCATAGCCGTGAAACGGCATCTGGTATACTCCCTGGTCCGCTAGCCTATAAGGCACAGCCCTAGCTAATATCAGCCAGAAAAGATCACAATGTGGCACGACATAGCATACAACTGCCCGATGGGCCAAATATCACAACACGGCTCAATAGCCCATAATAAATACCAGGTGACCCATGTAACAACATCACACAAGCATCCATATGCATGAATAAAGACAACACACAGAGGGCAATGGATACCGAATCAAAATCAAATAACAGAACTATAAGATATCATGGTATTTATCAACTGCATAATATAACACAACGAATACCATGATTGCAAAGAGTAGGATAAAATTCCTGCCTGTATCACAGTAGCTCCTACTACGTCTAACGATCTCTGTCCGAGGACCTCCCTGTCCGACCTCGGTCCACGTAACACCTATAACAATACAACATATAAAAGACATGACATTGTTATCAAACAACTGAAACACAAGTCTAATGCTATAAAATCTAACCTAATATACATGTATGTATACGTATACCCATATATACGTACATATACGTGTACACACTAAATAATTATACAACAAACATATACTAAGGTTAGCAAAGGTATGATCTTCACCCGAACTAACAACAAAAAAAGGTCAGCGGCTACAAACAGCGGCGAACGGCGGCAAATGACGGTGCAACAACTTCCAATAAGGAAGGAAGCATCGTCGGTGCCCGAACACACGCGAACACGCTACCACTTATTGCTGGAGGTGAACCCACGCTAACCAACAACGAATGGTGACTCGACGGCGAACAGCAGCACACAACGAAGCCCCAACTCCACCACCAAGGACGAAGGCTTCGTCAGCGATCGAACACACGCAAGTACACCACAAAAATATTGCAAAAACACTACTAGGAAGGGCTAACCCTCACCTGCCGGTGAAGGAGGAGGGTTAGGCGATGCTGGAGCTTGAACGATGAAGCAATCTGGCGAAAGGCGGTGAAATCAACGGCAAAATCAGGTGAAAGGCAGTAAATTAGCAAAATCGGAAGAGGCAGCAGTGAAATCGGTGAAATTGGGTAAGAAATCAGAAGAGGCGGTGATGTCGGATGAAAAGCAAACGAAATTTGGGTGAAAGGCGGCGGCAGCGGAGAGAAAAGAGAGAGAGAGAGATTAAAATTCAATTAACTTTGCCACTTTACCATTTAGTCCCCAAGGTTAAAAAAAAATTACAACAAGGTCCTCCACGTGGACCTCACAGATATTTCAAGAATTTGATGCTAATCCTGATTTTAACTTGGCAAATGATTATGAAGTAGATGGGGATTATGAAGTAGATGGGGAGACTGATGAAGATCAACAAGATTCTATGGAGATAGATATGCTCCGCAATTGGATTGCATTAAGTTTAATGGATTCACATGTGTAGCAAATATTTTATTTATTATATGGATGTGGGTACTTTGTACTTAGATATTGTGATATATATATATGGTTTATCTTGTTTTTTGTATGTGGCTACTAAGTACTTGTGATGTATTGTAGATATTTTGTACTTATGATATATTTTGGTTATTTTTTTAATTTTATATGTTATGTATGCAGGGGTTTGCACCTAAAATATAGGGGAAACTCTTTCAAAATATTTTTAGGTTTTGTTTGTTTTTAAATTAAATTCATACATATAATAGCTCAGAAAAATATTTATTATTGTGTTAAATCATTTTAAATTTTATATATGCTTTGAGATTAGAAAATTTTATTTCTATTATGAATTAATTTTTTTCCCTTAATAGAACCGTACTTCTAAACTGCTAACCAGACCAGCTATTTTACCTAAACAGTCTCAACTTTTCCAACTAGTTCAAGTCAAACCTGTCAAAGGTCAATAGCTCTAACTGCCCCAAACTGGGCCTATGTGGATAATCTAAGTCTAGCTGTGCTTGGTTTGGTAAGTTACCCAGGTTATAATTTTTTTTTTAAAGGAGTAGAAGGTTCATGTTTATGGAGAAGTTGATAGCTAAGATGACTATTATATATGGATTGACCCAGCATTGGGTCTTGTTGCAACTGAACCTAGGTCGATAGCAATTGGACAAAGGTGCAGGCTTCGATGGGGAATTTGACCCAGTTGAATCCATATTCACATGCAAATTTTTGCCTAGTTTGCAGCAATGCAACCCATTTGAAGATGTAAGGCCGTATCTACTAAATTTGCTTGCTGTAGTTGACAGCTCACTGAGCAGAGCTTGTAGCCCCTTTCTTTTACTCATGTTTGTTGTGAAAATTGATATACCAATTCAAAGAATTATTAATTTATATAGAAATTAATGAAATCTGAGTTAATGATATTTGATGCATTATCTGGTGTGCCAATGAGAGTATAACCTTATGTTATTGTGATAGTTGATGTAACATCAGATTAGGTTCGAGTCTAACGTGCTTGTTGAATAACAAAGATGTCATAATAACAATGTTATTAAGTGAGAATATATTTGTGAAATGAAAGGGAAGTTGTCGTTTGGGACAAATGAAAAGAGATATCATAGATTTGGGCTTTCCAATTATGAAATAATACAAAATATTTAATGTACAAAATTCTACTAACATAATCTTGTTATAATATTATAACAGTTATATATTGTGTTAGATAACTGAAATTTTGCTAACCTCTAAAATGTGTTAGTCATTAAATTTTAAATACATAAATTGGGTCGTTTCCTATAACTTAACCTTCAAATAATTGGTAAACTAATTAATCTAAAAATAATATTAGAGCTAGAGGCCAAAAGTTTAAATCTTGATTCACCTCTTATTTATTAATTATTTTGTTTGGACCATCAATATGTGTTGTCCATTGTTCAAAGCTTGTAACATGATATTGCGTGGAAGCATGAGTTACAAATTCATAGTTGGGTATTTTTCTAACGATTTAAGCTTTTAGGATAAGTGATAACAGAATTAATCTCAACAATTAGTTTTAAGGAAATAGACTTCTCATGTCGTCAATAGTTGGAGTGGTTTAGTTTGATATGATTGTGTATTTTATGATATGGAATATGTAAACTTACTATTTTGATGTGGTATGTTTAGATGAGATGGACATGGTTTTATAGTAGTCATGTCTCTTAAAAATGATGAGGCTAACTTTTTAAGTTTTTAGAAGTCATATTTCCTATTCAGTTGATCCACATTTTGTTTGTGATTTTGATTCATATTTTTATGCACTACGCCGAGTTGAAACTTTGAATAAATGATCTACTTTTGCTGCAGGTGTGACATGGATGAGAAGAAAGATGAAGAAGAGAGTACCATGAATGAGGGCGAGGCTGCAGTTACTATTGCTCATGCAAAACAACTTATAGAATCCGGAGTTCAGGCATCTGATATTGGAATAATAACTCCGTACGCTGCACAGGTTCAATCTTCTCATATTTGTAATTTTCATCATTGTAGATTGTATAATATTTGGTGGAATTGTTTATTAAAGACAGTTTTCTTAGCACCCTCCCTTGAATTTAATGGCTTCATGTTGGTTGACCTTTTTTGTTTCCAAGTTCCTTTCAACCCTTGATTTGTTCTATTTTCCTTCACGTTACTGGTAACAGCCTTCGTTCTGACAGCTGTTTTGAGTGAATAATGTTTTGAACATAAATTCTTACTTACAGGTGACTATTCTTAAGATGTTGAGGAGCAAAGAAAACAAATTAAGGGATGTAGAAATTTCAACTGTCGATGGCTTTCAAGGGCGAGAGAAAGAAGCGATTATAATTTCAATGGTCCGATCTAATTCAACTAAGGAGGTAATCTTAAGACAGTCGTGAATTTTGTGAGAAATATGCTGCTCCATGGTGGATTACATGACTCTGCTTTACAGGTTGGCTTTTTGAGTGACCATAGACGAATGAATGTGGCTGTAACTCGTGCTAGGAGGCAGTGCTGTCTTGTATGCAACACCGAGACTGTTAGTCATGACAATTTCTTGAAGCGTTTAATTGAATACTTCGAAGAACATGGAGAGTATCTGAGTGCATCCGAGTATGAGAGTTAGATAATTTCATACACGGATTGTATTTAATGGTTAGTAGTTAGCTTATTATTTTTCCTTGTACCATTCTGATTCTTCAGATTTGTAACAAATGCAAAAGAAAATAGGGATGACACTTTGTTTGAGAATGAATGAACATGAGAGTTTTAAAACGAAAAACATGAGTAAAAATGACACTTTGTTTGAGAATGAACAAAAATGAAAAACAAGAGATTTTTATAATATTTGCTCACAATATTTTTATCCATTTTTTAGAGCAATAAGTTAATTAGTGTGCACTACTAAAAACAAAGAAATTAATATTTGAGGACGCTGTGGACCGAAGGATGGCACCACCAGAAACGCTTCCCTTTTGCTCTCCCACTCTCGTTAACGATTCAATTCCACCACGCGTCGAGCCTATCCATCGATGGAAGCCGCCTCTCCACTTGTTCCTCTTCGCTCTTTCCCCCCTCAAAGAACAAGCACCGCAACTCCTTCCACTAGAACAACCAGCATTCCTCGTCTTCGTTGGGGCGGCGGAGCTCATACTCTAATGAGGAGGAGGATCAATGCCGTCCTCCCTGTCGAAGGAGCTACCACCGATCTCGCTCCTGTTCAAATCACCTGGCAGATCGTCGTTGGTGCATTAGGTCTTATCACTTTCTCTCTCTCTCTCACCTGTTTCTCTTCCGTAAATTAACTGTTTGATGGTTCGATTCTGCAGCTGGAGTCGCACCCTTCGTAGTCGCGGGAATCGAGTTCAGCAAGAGGATCGTGAGTTCAATACCCTTGCATCTTTGAGTAACGCATCACCTGATCCATTTGATAGCCGATACTTGTTTGCTTGAAATCTGTATTATTCTATTTTGTTCATTGTGCTTTTTGGTGATAGCGGCTTGATGCGTATCATTTGGTTTGCATATGAAAGAGGGAGGGTATGAGAGACAGTTGTGTGTTTAAGTCTGAACTTAGTTGAAATTCTTCTCCAGATGTATCGAAAGAAGGTTAGAATATTTGATGTCGTTTTTCTATACTAATTTTAGCCAAAAATGAATCAATTTTAGGGATGCCAATGGATTCCTTTTGGGTAAACGTTTGTGTTAGAATCCATGATACAATCTTCATCAGGATATGATCGACTTTGAGTTTAAAACAAATATTCATCATTCAGATTAACTTTGAGTTAAATTCAGTATATTTATTCAAGGGCGCTCATCGGTTCATTGCTCATTTTATCACATTCGGTCTGTTTGAGTAGAACCCGAGTCATGTTTGGAATTTTTGGTCCAGTTTGGGTTGGCAGGTTAACTGATCAGGTCTTCGCTACCCAATCCACCCCATTGCCTTCTCCCATCAGAAAGATTAAGTAAAGGTTTACGGCATTAAAAACTGTCTCATACTCTTGCCCTGTACGTTTTAGCCCTAAACATGCAAAACAAAAGAAAAAGGAATATGGGGAGGAGTCAATATTTCTTTTTGAATTAAGGTAGGAGAGTTCAGTGACATGATTGTAGGATTCTCTAATTCTTTTCACCCTCTGAAAAAATATGTGACTTCATGATTTATTTGCAACCTTGGTGGAACATTAACCAAACTAAAATAGCAGTTAAATTTGGTTGGTGTCATCCAGTGAGGCCACTGAGAAAAGCCGCACGGGATATTAATCATATGTCAATTATTTGCCAAGGCTCCCGAGGTCGACGCCGTCGGGGGTGGTCGTGGGGACAATGCAAGCCTCGGCGCACATGGTGGAGCAATCCACTTCGCCCACCTTCCCGTTGGCGCAGCGATCGTAGCAGTCGTCGAAGCACCCTATGGCGTTGGCCGCCGGCGCTGATGCTGCCACCAGCACTGCCATGAGGAGCGCGGCCACCACCATCATTTTCCTGTTGCACGCCATGATAGCTAGATCAATGAATTTGAAAGTAACTAAAGTCGGACAAGGGAAATTATCAATCGGGGCTGAGACTTGAAGAAAATAAGAATAGTTGTTGGGATTGGATTGGAGAGGCTTGTAATTTATAGTTTATGTGAAGAAGGGGGAGGGAGAAGCAACGGTAATCGTTAGAATGAGGTTTGGAGTTGAATAAGTCGGATGGCTACGGAGATCGGCTCATATTAGCTAAGAAGGGTTAAAAAATAGTGTATAAGACCATAATTATCGTGGATAAGTTGTACCCTTATTATCATGGATAAGCTTTATCCATGTTGAGAAATTGGTGAAAACATTATCGTAGATAAGCATGGTACGGTTGTGGATAGCTTATCCATGATAACAAGAGTGTCAATCATTATGGATAAGTCTATCTACGATAATAAGGATATCATTGGGTAGCTTACAGTGGGTAGATTAAGTAGATATAATTTATCTATGATAATTATTTGCTTATCCATGATATTTTATAACCCTTCTTAACTTTCTTAAACATAGTACCTCGCCTAGGAATTTTTTTTATATTAGGGACAAAGACAGACAAATACATGCATGGAGTCATGCAATTGTCGTCGTGATTGTTCTCCATAAATTTCAAAGTCAATTCACTGGATAATTATCATGAAATATAATTTATATTTATAATGTCTGTATTACCCATTTAAGTTAAATATAAATATTATCTATTTCATAATCAAGTCGCTCAATTGAATTTAACTCTATGTCTGACTTGGTTACAAAGAAAATCAACCTATATATATATATATAAATATATAAATATAAATATAATATACGAGAGAGATTGAATTAAAAAAATTAAAAATTATTTAAAACTTTTATTAAACCCGAAATATTGGGATGCATTTGCTAATTGCTATCCTTTATTCTTATCCTTGAAAAGATTCGGTATGCTTATTAAGAACACTGGATACCATAACTCTTAACTTGAATTGAAACACCAACCAAATTCTTCTCATCCAGTCAGAGTTGTTTGACGAACCCTCAACCTCATTCTACAGTTTTGATTTGGCTTAGTTAAGTATTCTACTTCTTTTGACCTATGATTGCACAAAGCAAATAAAACCTAGCATTAACAATTGAGCTCCTTGATTGGGTACAATTTAATACCAACTATGTCTGGTCCATTGGTGTGGATTGAATTACGCGAGAACAAGAGCTGAATCTGTGATGACTGTAATCAGAATGCGATGCGCAATGTACAAGTCCATCTTTGTCGTTTATGAACAAAATCTACAATCCAAAGAATCCTCACAATAGCTCGGTTTTATGGAGGAGTTGTATGCTTCCAAGTGAGCATCATTGAGATGCACGCTAAGTCAAATTTTGATATGCTTATTTTGCAGATAGCACAAAGAAAATGTGAAGTTTGTGGAGGCTCTGGTCTCGTTCTTAAAGTCAAAGACAAAACCTATGCCCGTTGCCCTAGCTGCGGTATGTCAGTCCTCCTGGTAGTTTGATTGAACATTTCTTGAACTGAATACTGTGACTAACATACACTTTCTCAGGTGGATTTCTCCCTTGGCAGTCGTGGAAAAGATTCTTCACTGGCTAACAAGTGAAGATGCAACCTTCCTACCTGACAGGAAATAGACATACAACACTCTGATAGCAGTGAGAACTTGATGTATATGTAGCAGTTGATCTTGTTTAAACAAATCAGTTACTATTATAGATTCTGGTCTAGCAGGCCTTTGTTTGATACACATATAAAGATTTCCCTGACCATCCTCAAATCATTGTGATGTAAAGTGAGATTAATCAACTGGAAAAATATATAATTAATTCTACATTTTGAGATATTTTTTAAAAGCCATGAATAATATTATAGATTCATTCTCACTGTTGTTTAGTTGAATTGATACACTACTAGATCATCAAATTCTTGTGTTGTGGTTCAAATGCCCCAATTAATGACCCATATGCTACTTTTTTATTGGACAAGATATATCCACCAACAGAAAAAGCTTTATTCAATTTCAAATCAATTACATTTCTCATTGAATCACTAGTTAGAAGAATGTAGTCCATTTGTTGAATCCAAGGTTGTGGCGAAGCCTCTATCACTAAGCAAATTAAAAGAATGGGTCAACTAATCATTTCAAAATAAACTCTCTTCAGATCCAATTGGATAATTTGATATTTATTTTCCTATGGTAACATGCATGTAGGCTTGATATAAATACATAGTGATATTCATGAAATAGAAGCCTTGCTTTTAAACAGAAAGCCGGTAGAAAATTGTTTGGTAATGAAAAATAAAAATAGAAAAAAGAAATAAAAAAATAGAAATTAAAAAAGCTACAATTTGATACTTTTGTAGCTTCTGTTTCTTTAAAAAAGTAATTCATATAATTTTGTTTAAAATTTTAAATATTATTATTTTAAATAATTTAAAATTTTAATACTAAAAAAATAAAATATATTATTATTTTAAATTAATAAAATATATTATTATTTTAAATAATTTAAAATAATAGATTACCTATTATTTTAAATTTTGACAGTAATTAAAAAGTTATTAGCAAAAAATTTTATAAATTTTGATAGTGCAGCATAGTATAATTATAAAGTTATTAACAGTGGAGCCAAATATATCCTAAATAGTTTGAATCTTAACTTGTAACTTTTGTGATAATTTTGATAAGATTAAATCTTGTTTCCTTGTCTGAAGTTCTTAGAAGAACGCCATAAAATTATTCATGTTAAACCCTAAGTTTTGATGAAGAATTATGCAACAAACCATCTTGATAAAGTGATTTGTCATTTTCATGGGCTTTAATAACATCATGAATCTTCTCTTAAGTTAATTATTTGATCAAATATTTAAGTTGAGCATAGAGTTATACCCTTGTGACAACTTATTATGAAAGCTAATAAAATATACAATTTTTCTAATTAAAAAAATATTAAAAATAAGAATAATACAAATTACTCATAAACATCAAAGTTAAGAATGTTAGACAGCTTGAAAGGCAAAATGATAAAACCAATCTAGCTCATATTAGCTAATCTAACAATGCAACAAAGTATTCTACATGAAAGTTGATTAAAACCAATCTACTGTGCTCTGCAATGACAGCTTTTTGATAAGTAAGCAACTTTTCAAGTTGTGCCACTGTCTGTTCTCTGACTCTCTCTATCTCTTTAAACATATAAGTTTGCAACCGGATCACCCGTTCAAGCTAATGCACCACAAACACCATAAATGCCGGTCTTCGTGGCTACTCTCAATCCATGGATTCGCGCACAAGACAGACGCAAAGTAAGGAAAGGACGACAGACCCCTAATCTGCAATCGGACCCAGATAAACGTAGAAATGTTCAAAGAAAACCTGATAAGTCAGGTTCGGTAAATCATAAGGCTAAAATGGATGGTTTCGATCAGTTTCCTTCTGGATCCAACCCAGCTCGAAATTCCCAACCGCCAAAACATGCTCCAACAAGAAATATGATATCTGCCCCAACTACTGAGATGATCTCACAAGATCCTGAAGATCCAGCGGTGGCAGACATTGCTTATGTTACTGACATAAATTTGGTGCTGGAAGGTAATGAGATGATTTTGTCAGATCACCAATCATTGGGGGAAGATGAAACTATTGCCACCTGGATTCAAAGATCACAAGCTGATGAGAAAAATGTTCTGCAGGCCAGGATGGACCATGAAGAGGTCAGCCAAAGTGCTATTGTTTCCTTTCAATCACCTAGTCCTGGAATAAATGCCCAACTTACACCAAATAATCCTCTAATAGATCAGGATTCTTTGCAGAAACTCAAAGCAATTGCTACTGAACGATTCTCTGGCATATTTGGAGGCAGGAAGGATGACCTGCACCCAAACAAACTTATAATCAAGTCATTGAAGCTGCAGCCAAAAAAGTTGCGAGCAAAAAGTTTGACAGCCACACGGCTAAAGTGAGCTCGAACCTCTGGAGGAGCACGCTCACCATAAGGCTTTGGTAATACTCAGGTCTATCATCTTCCCAGATTAATGTCTGACCACAATCCTCTTTTGATTAAGATTGTCCCTACCATAAAAATGTCCAAACCTCCTTTTAGATATAGATCAATTTGGAATTTTTACCCTGAGGTTCACAATATTGTTAAACACAACTGGAACTACAGCAATGGTCACGACTCCACTTTCTCCTTCCGATTTAACAATATCAAACGTGATTTGGTTCAATGGAATAGACAACACCTCAGTAAACGTGAGGCCAAGCTTAAAGATACCCTCATGCAGATTTTGAGTACTGAGAATTCTGAATGGTTCAAAACCTCTCACACATGAGGAAGAACTAAACCTTCGATGCCTTCTAAACAAGGCTAAAGCTCTCACTAGACATGTTAATATAAAATGGCACACTTTGGCTAAATGTAATTTGATTAACTTGGGCGATGCTAATACCAAGTTCTACCATCAGATGGTTACTTTTCGTCAGAGAATGAATTTTATTCAGTCTTACTACTGACAGCATTCTTCTCATAACTGATCGTGAAGCTATCAAAGATCAATTTAAGTATTTTTACACTAACCTCTGGAAGGACCTTCATGTTCAGCCTAGTTTATCCAAAGACACTTGGGGGCTTCTTCATAAACACAACTTAAGCATTAGCTACTCCACCAAGACTTCTCTCTGCAGGCCTTTTTCTATTATTGAACTCCAGGAAGTCGTTAACAGTCTTAAAAATGATAAAAGCCTAGGACCTGACGGGTTCACAGCTGAATTTTATAAACATCAGTGGGACATCATAACAAATTATCTTTTTAGCTCCCTCACTGAATTTCAAAATTCTGGTTCTATCCCTGACAGCTGGAGTCAAACTCATCTTATTTTTATACCAAAGAAAAGTTGTCCGCAACGAGTTCAAGACATCAGGCCTATATCACTGTGTAATGTTAGCTATAAAATTCTCGCCAAGCTTCTTGCCAATAGAATCAAGCCTCTCTTACCCAACATCATATGTATTGAGCAATCTGCTTTTATTAAGGATAGAAGGATACATGACAATATCCTTATGGTTCAGGAAATTGCTCATAGCACTTTTAACTCTACTGCCAAGAACCCTATTATTTTGATCAAACTAGATATTGAAAAGGCTTTTGATAGCCATATCTCTTGCTCTTGAAATATTAGGCTTCCCACATCAATTCATTAATTGGATTGAGGCTTGTTATAAGTTCCCATCCTTTAGTTGCTGTGTCAACGGGGAATTCACTCAATACTTTAAAGGTCAAAGAGGCATTCGGCAGGGGGATCCTTTCTCCCCATATCTATTTGTGATTACTGCTAATATTCTCCGTCTGCTTATCAATCAAGACATTGCTTTACACAGGATCAGTCCCTTCAATATAAAAGAACAATGTAAAATATCCCATGTGATGTACGCAGATGATATCCTTCTATGTTTTAGAGCCAATAGACATTCTTGCAGGAATATCAGAAAAACTCTGTAACTTTATCAGCATATCACAAGTCAAAAAGTCAGCATTGACAAGTCAAGAATTTTCTTTCCCAGAAAATGCCCAATTCAAACTAGACAAAGTATCATGAATGAGTTTGGGATTAAACAGGGATTCTACCCCTTTAACTATCTGGGTGCAATTATCAATCCTTTGCAGAATTCTAATCAAGCTTTTCTGAAGTGCCTTCATAGTATTACTAGCAAGATTCAATCCTGGAACAGTAGGCTTCTTAACCAAGCTGGCAGAATCACCTTAATCAAGAATGTCTTGGCATCGGTCCCAATTCATAATCTCATTTCAAGTGGGTTCTCTACTTCCCAATTGTAGAGATTGAATATGCCAATTAGACAATTTATCTGGGCGAAAAAAGGAACCACAAAAGGTATGCACCTAATTATCTGGGACACAGTGATAAAGCAACCAAGGTGGTCTCTATGTAAAGGATTTCTCTCTTATAAGACCAGCTATTAATTGCAGAAGGATCTTGGATCACCTTAATAATTGCAATAACCTCTAGGTGAAGGTGACTCAAGCTAAATATGGAAAGATTGATCTATGGGAATGCTCTCATGCAAAGAATGCTACTCGAGAATGGCACTCACTTATGGATGACTTGAGCAGTATTAGGCCTTACCTAAAAGCAAAAATTAGCAATGGTGAAAAGATTAACATTATGAAACACCCCTAGTGCACTGAAGTTCCCCTTGCTTGGAAACATTGACATTTCCTTAGAAGACAAGTCAAGTCCCTCATTCTTGATGGAAGTGAGGAGCTTATCTATAACATTTGCCAAATTAAGCTTGATAGGGGTCCAAATGAAGATACTTGGCTCTGGTCTCAAAATTCAAATGGCTTGCTTATTACAAACTCTTTGTCTAACAGATACCTAGTCTCTACTAATTGGAATGACTGGAAAAAACTTTGGAATCTGAGAGTTTCTCATAAAATTTAAGTTTTTGGCTAGAAGCTTTTCCACCAAAGACTTCCAACCTATTCCAGCCTTATAAAATTGGTTATTATGGTCTTAATATCTGTCTTCTATGTAGGAGTGAAGAGGAGACATGCAGTCATATTTTTTTATCATTGTAATTTCTCTCAACAAGTTTGGAAATCTCTTGCAGTCCAATCTGATTTCACCTGGATTGCGAGAGTGCAAGAATTTCATCCTCAATGGATTGCAACTCTTCCTGATTTCAAATCTTGTACTATTATGCTGATTTCTTTCTGGAAAATATAGAAAATGAGAAATGCGGTCACTTTCCAAGAGGAAATTCCTCATGTTTCTAGAACTGGTCGGGTTATTGTTGCTGAATATAATGACCATATGTTTGTAATCAATCGATGTAGACAATCTGGATTGTTTTTCTTCAATATGGATATCAAATGGTCCAAATCCAATGTAGGAGAGTTTAAAATAAACACAGATGGTGCTTGGGATAAAGATTTGAAAAGAGGGGGAATTGACTATGTTATCAGAGATAATAATACTAATACCATTGCTGCAGTGGCAACATACTTAGAATGTGACTTGGCTCTTTTTGCAGAACTCATGACTATCCAAAGTGCCTTTATATAAACTGTAAACTTGACTTTCAAAACAAGAATATCATTTTTGAATAAGATAGTAAAGAAGTTGTGTGGTTGCTAAATGGTGTCTCTCGGCATGTGTCCCAGGAAATTGACACAATTATTAAGGAAATTGATTTCTTGAAATGGAACAAAAATTTTACTTTTGTGCATGTTGATAGGTCATGTAATGAATTGGCTCTCCAAATATGCAAAATGTAATGGTTTATCTAATTATTGGGATCCTATTTGGCATGATGAATTGGCCAATATTTTGAACAACGATGCCGATAGGCAGTAATTTGTAGTACTGTATGTCTTTTATAAAAAAATTTTCAAATATTCCATACTCAGTTCTTCTAAATGCTGTTGTAGAGTTCAGACATTCCATACTCACTACTTCTAAATGCCACAAAAGGCGTGAGTAAATTTTTCATGCTTACATCCTCCCACTCTAAATTGTCCCACCACTCTTGCTCACATTGGATCACTTTTAATTTGTTCATAGAAAATGGAAGTTTTTTGAGATTTGGGCAACGTCGCACCACTATTTCCTCCAAGTAGGGGAAGAACAACGGTCTTCGTGAGATCCTTTTCAGTTCAAACATACTAGACAACGTCATCCTCTTAAGGCCAAAGCTCAACGAATCATAGATACCTTCATCACTTATCAATTCCTCCATGGAAAAACAAACAGATATCTTTAGAACTCTAAGGCTTGGTAATTGCAGAGCCCAATTCACGTTCCTCAAATGATGGCACCGGCATGGTCAGCTCCTGAAGGTTGGGGAAGACTATTTGGGGTAGGACTTCTTTCCATGTGATCTCTTTCAATTGATAGAGATGAGAGAGATAAAGATACTTCAAACATTCAAACCCACCAGCCTCTTCGTTCCCCTTGCTAATCAGTAATTCTTTCAATTTTGCCCGTTCAATTTTCAGTTCTTCTATGCTCTCCCTTGTGTTGCGGCTCTTCATGATATCGTCCAAAAGTTGGTTCAGACAGAGTGAATCATCGAAGAGATTGACATTAAGTTGCCATATCAACGCATGTTGTAGCGAGCACAAGACATGGAGTGCAGCTACTGTCTTGATGTCAATGCTGATAGAAGATTTTGGGCATCCTTTTAAGCTCTCCAGCTCATCCCAGCAAACATTGCAATCCATGAGGCAACTTCCTCTCAAATCCAACAATCTGAGCAATGACAGTCTGGATATTGCTCCCTTGGCAACTGCGCTAAGATTAGAAGTGCATCTTAGAAACAAGTATTTGAGCTTAATGAGATAACCCAACTCTGCTGGCAATTCTCTTATTGGAGTGTTGTTCAAGTTTAGATATCGGAGTTCTGAAATCATGCCAATCTCCTTTGGAATCTCTATGATTCCGGTGTTATTGAGATCCAAGTACGTCAAGGAACGCATGGCTTGGATAAGAGTCCCACGAATCTCCTTTAGCTTTTTGTTGCACTGTAGCATCAACACCGAAAGCTTTGAGCAAGTGGGGAGCTGGTTTGGTAAAGATACAATATCGTACATCAGCGACACTCGCTCTGCCTCATGCCATCCCTCTTCTTCAAGCTCTTGACTCACTGTTACAATCCATTTGAACTTATCAGAGGCCATCCATAGTGCCATATCCCTAATCATGTCGTGCATCTTTACCTCCCTCTCTTCATCATTGCCAGGCTCTAGCAAGAATGCGGCTTTCAGAATCTCGATGTGGGAGTGTCCCCTGTTGTAAACTTCATGGATCGCGCCTCCTTCATCGATTAGGCCGAGGCCCATCCAGCATTCTATGAGTTCATCTTTATTGATTGAGTGGTCTTCTGGCCACAGAGCACAGCTCAAGAGGCGAGCTCTCACATCATCCTCTAAGCTATCGTAGCTAATTTTGAAAGCAGAAAACAAGGGATCTACTTTTTTCTTACCTGTGATTTCTGGCATTTGCAACTGCTTCATTTGTGTCAGCGCGTCATTCCACACCTCCGATGACTTCTTTGTCGACATGGCCTTACCGATGATGATGAGAGCGAGAGGGAGGCCAGCACACTCTTTGGCAATTTGATCTGCCATGTCTTCGATTCCAGCATTCGATCCAATAGTATCTTCACCGGCATTCCTTCGGAAGAGCTCCCACGCCTGCACTGGCTCCAAGCATTTGATTTCTATCTTCATGCCAGCATTCATATCGCTGCATATTTGCTCATTGCGCGTGGTGAACACAACGACCTTGCGCTTTTGCTTTCGTTGCCTCAGCTTCCCACGTGCCATCCCCAACTTTGTCAAATCGAGAGGCGCCCAAAGGTCATCGAGAAGCAACAAGCAGTCAAAGTTCTCCATGATGTCAAATAAACGAGAGGCACGATCTTTTTCGGTATCATCCTCCTCGAATTCCCAACCCTTAGCTATGTCCATCTGAAGCCTCTTCATTTTGCATTCTTTGGTAGCCACCGCCAAGGTGACATAATCAAATTTGGTCTTAACATCTTTGTGGTTCTTGATGCTGCGCAAGAGGGTGGTCTTGCCAACTCCAGCCATGCCATAGACGCCTATGACCCCAGCATTTGCACTAGCAATGTGGTCTAGAATTGTCCCCATGCACTCTTCTATCCCAACCTTTGAAAGTGAGGTGGGAATATGCTCAACCGTTAGGGGCACCAGATCTGATAAAGAAAAGAGATGATAAATAAATTGGAAAAAAAGATGATTAAAGTATAGATAGAGAATAAAAAGATTAAGGTACCACTTTATAAATTGAAAAAAAGAGATCGATAAAAATAAGATGATTAAAATAATAGACATAGAACTGAATCAACATGCATAAGAGAGGAGAAACCTCTCCCTCTCTTAAAGATGTCAAGACCCAATGCTTTGTACTTACTTCTTCCGCACACCACAACAGGCGAGAGTGAATTTTTGATGCTTACATCCTCCCACTCTAAGTTGTCCCACCATTTTTGCTTACATTGGATGACTTTTAATCTATTTTCATTTTTCTCAAAAAATGGCAGCTTTACGAGAAGTGGACAATGTCGCACCTCTATTTTCTCCAAGTTTGGGAAGGATAACGATCTCCTTGAGATCCTTGTCAGTGTCTCCATTCCAATTAATATCATCTTGCTAAGGCCAATGCGCGAGTGGCAAGAGCCACTCTCATCACTTACCAATTCCACCATTTCAATACAATATGATATGTCGAGAACAATCAGGCTTGGCAATTGAAGAATCCAATTCACATTCTTCAATTTTGTGCAGAAGTAAATTCTTAGCTCGCGAAGGCTAGGGAAGACTATTTGAGGTAGGACTCCATTCCACTTGATCTCTTCCAATGTAAGGAGATCAGAGAGAGAAAGAAACTTTAAATTTTCAAGTCCTCTGGTCTCTTCGTTTCGCTCAATAATCAGTAATTGTTCCGATGGTGCATATTGAATTCTCAATTGTTCCACACTCTGCCTTACGTTGGGCCGCTTCATGATGCCGTCCAAAAGTTGGTTCAGATTGTCTGAATCATTGAAGATTAGCATGTTGAGCCGCCATATTGACACATGTTGTAGCAAGTACAAACGCTGGAGGGTAGCTGCTGTCCTGATCTCAATGCCGATAGAAGATTTTGGGCATCCTTTTAAGCCCTCCAGCTCATCCCAACAAACACTGCAATCCACGAGGGGACTTCCTCTCAAATCTAATAATCTGAGCAACGACAAGTTGGATATTGCTCCCTTGGCGACTACGGTAAGATAGCCAGTGTCTCTTAGAAATAAGTATTTGAGATTAACGCGGTAACCCAAATCTGCTGGTAGTTCTCTTATTGGAGTGTTGCTTAAGTTTAGATACCGGAGCTGTGAAAGCATGCTAATCTCCTTTGGAATCTCTGCGATTCCGGTGTTACTGAGATCCAAGTATGTCAAGGAACGCATGACTTGGATAAGAGTCCCACGAATCTCCTTTAGTTCCTCGTTGCACTGCAGCATCAACACCGTAAGCTTTGAGCAAGTGGGGAGCTGGTATGGTAAAGATGCAATATTGTTGTACATCAGCGACACTCTCTCTGCTTCGTACCATCCCTCTTCTTCAAGCGCTCTGCTTGCTACAACTCCAGCTCTTACGATCCATTTGAATTTTTTCTTGCCGCAATCGTAGGCCATCCACAGCGCCATGTCCCTAATCACGTCGTGCATCTTTACCTCTGTCTCTTCATCATTGCCAGGCTCCAGCAAGCAAGCGGCTTTTAGAGTCCCAATGTGGGAGAGCCCTATGTCGTAAGCTTCGTGGATTGCGCATTCTTCATTGATTAGGCCGAGTCCAATCCAGCACTTTATGAGTTCTTCTTTGTTGATCGAGTGATCTTCCGGCCACAGAGCGCAACTCAAGAGGCAGCCTCTCATTTCGTCATCCTGTAACATGTCGTAGCTAAGTTTGAAGGCAGAAAACATGAGGTCTTCTTCCTTCTTACCCGTGACTTGTGGTATCTGCGAATGCTTCATCAATGTCAACGCATAGTTCCATGCCTCCCACTTCTTTCTAGACAAGGCCATGCCGACTGTGATGAGAGCGAGAGGGAGGCCAGCGCACTCTTTGACAATTTGACGCGCGATGTACTCGATTCCAAGATCAGATTTAATAGCATCATTGGCCTTGCTCTGGAAGAGCAACCAAGCTTCCTCTGGCTTCAAGCATTTGATTCGCATCTCTCTGCTTGCGTTCATGTCGCCGCATACTTGCACGAAACGCGTGGTGAACACTACGACCTTGCGCTTCAGCTCTTCTTGCCCCGACGATGCATTAACCACCCCCAACTTTTCCAGATCGAGCGACTCCCACAGGTCATCGAGAAGCAACAAGCAGTCCTTGTTCTTCAAGAAGTCATAAAGTTCAGCGGCACAGCCGTCTGTGCTATCGTCCTGCCTCAGATGTAGCCCCAACCATTTAGCTATATCCTTCTGAAGCTTCTCCATTTTGCATTCTCTGGAGGCTACAGCCCAGATGACATGATCAAACTTGGTAGCAATATCTTTGTGGTTGTTGATGCTCTTCAAGAGGGTCGTCTTGCCAGCTCCACCCATGCCATAGATGCCTATGACCTCAATAGCATTTGGACTAGTGATGTAGCCCAGAATCTCACTCTTGTACGCTTCCATGCCAAATGTTGAATCTGAGATGGGAATCTCCAGTACCGCTGAGGGTGGTGGCTTCATGGAGACCGGAGTATCATCCGACCGTGCCATCAAACTATCTATCTTTTCAATCCTCTTGGCCACTGTCCGGTTGACCGAGAAGCAGTTCCACGACCAACCACCTAGACAACGCCTGTTCTCGAAGTCCTGTTCGGTGGCTGCTGCTTTGCCTTTTAATTCCTCCACCTCTTTCAGCCACTGTTGTACTTGACTGGTCGGGATCTCCCTCTCGAGCTGAGCCAGCCTGATTCTATTGTTGATCTCATCCTCTTTGGCCTGCAAATTAGTTATGGCATCTACCAAATCTTCAATGAGAGGTTTAGGCCTGCGGAGGTGCTTCAGTTCTCCTGCCGTAGCATCCCATATCTTGATTAGGAATGGGCTAAGGTCTACAGAAAAGTTCATGGTTGAACTGTTGAGTCACTAATTCACCAAAATAGGCATTACTACAGAAAGGAAGCCATCGATCCTTGTATCAATCTACATGCATTATAAGCTGTGAATAGCCATGAACAGTGCACGTAAGCTAATTGTTGGTCCCAGTTATACGCTTAAACAGCTAAACCAATTTATCTTTGGGAAGTAAAAAGGCTCGATGCTAATGGAATCCCACTATGCAGTGAGATAGATGATATATTCCAGCCCACAAAAATTATTATTAAAGACTACACTATAGATTTTGGCAAAGGGCCAAGAGAAAATTCTATTTTATGCCTTGATAAGATGTCTTGCGGATGTTGTTTCACCACTTGCTGTCAACGCTGGTGGGTCCGAGGGAGTGACGTGAAGCCAAACACCGAAACTAATCATCCGAGAAAGGAATGCTCAACGCCAGACCTTCGCTGCATGAAGAAAGGGTAAATGGATAACATACACCAACCGGAAGGAGAACGATATTTAGCAAGATACTAGCAGGAAATAATTATTGGGCCACTGATGCCTCGTTAAAAAGCGTGAAAGGTGAATACCACCCCATTAGCCGTGCATGCAAAGAACGACACAAAGGAGTCGATCTTAACTAAAGAGAGAGCAAGAAAATCCCTCACGACACTTTACAAGCATAACCACAAGTGCTGCTAAGGGCCAGTAGGAGGTAAGAAAAAAGAAAATAAAGCCAGGGCAACCTGGCGTGTGTCAGTAAAGATCGCAGAAGGTCAGGTCACCAAACCCCACCGAATGACCAAAACGAGACTAAGTCCAAAAGATTTTCGAAAAAGGAAGACAAACACGTTGTAGACAAAGGAAACCATTGTCAGGACCAATAAGAAAGCAGGGAAGACGTTTAGGGCAGTAAAAAGTAAGAGGGAAGAGGCGCGAAAGGAAAAGGGAGGTCGCAAAGTGGAGCATAGAGAAACGGCAGGAAGAACATCCTCAGGTAAGAAAGGGGAGTTTCTTTGCCTTGTTTGAATAGGCCTGAGGTGCACTAAGCACCGGTGGCATCACAAGATGCTAAGGGCATCATCGCACACACACATTTTCTTGTTTTACATAAGTAGGCCTGAGGTGCACTAAGCACCGGTGGCATCGTGAAACGCTGGAGGTGGAAGAATGAAGAGATGAAGGCTGGCAAAAAAGGGAAGAAACACACAAAATAAAGAGATGAAGGGGAGGCGGGGTTAAAATGGAGAGGAATACGGAATCATGAAGAATAAAAAGAAAGAGGGGAGATTGTTTTAAAAAAAAAAGAGAGAATTAAAACAAAAGAGAGAAGAAAGGAAGAAAAGAGAGTAGGGCTGTAGAAAAGTGTTCAAGCGGGAAAGAAGGAAGGTTGCTCCTGCCTTCATGAACGGTTGAGAGAAGCCAGACAAGTCGAAGAACCGAACCAAAATCCGTATACCAGGAAAGGCATGCAAAAAAAAAAAAAAAAAAAAAAAAAAAAAAAAAAAACAACAGCAAGGAAAACATGGCGAGAATGGCTTGAGGGTCTAAAGAAGAAGCCAACGAAGGTTACCTGTAGGAGCGGCCTGCCTCTTTCGGTCCTTTCCTCGATTTCCCCTTTGGGAGACTATCTTGTTCCAAACGAAAGGGGTGTCGAGAAGATTTTGATCAGCCAGAACTCTCCTGTCCTCCGATAGAAAGAAAGAGGGTGATTGGACAATCGTTGAAGAAACCCCTTGCCGAAACACTGCAAAGATTCTGGGCTTCAGTGTTTCACGACGAATAACAAGGAATAAGAACCAATAAAAAGGCCACAAGCAAAGTAAATTCGAGCAGAACCTAGCCCCTTACCTGATAAGGATCGCCAGTCGCCGCCGAGACGAGGGCCGACAGTCGCCGTCGAGAACTGTTATCGAGATCAGGATAAAATAAGAGCCGTTGAGGGAATGACAAAAGAAAAGAGGAGTAAGCCAAATAGAAAGGTGCGTCGTTCGCCAGGCGGGCCCAGTCCAGGCCCATCTTGCCGACCAGCTGAGCCCCACAATAAATCTAACCTGATAAAGAGAAAGTTCCGTCCGATTTTTCATCTGAACCTGAACTCACAGCCGTCCAGGAGAAGCTTGCGCAACGCAGATGGGCATAATGTCGATCGATCGAGCTCCTGCTAAGTTCTATCCCAGGGATGCCCCAGCCTCCTTGCTCCACTGCCTCACGTCATCTGGTCAATGGACACATCGAATGCGGGAAGCATAAGGGTTCAGACGATGTCGGAGCAGTCGCAGCCGCCTCACGTCGTCTCTTTCCTCGTCCATCTATCTCGGCATCCACCCGCTGCCGCCAGACCTTCTCCGATTTGACCCCGATAAGCCATCACCGGCATCTCCTTCAGCATCCCTCTGTTGCCGCCTCCCCCGGCCCTAGCATCATCGTATCTCAAACGCCCGCCTTTGCTACAGTTCTAGCCACCGCTGCTGGAAGTTGCTACCGCCGTCGAAGTCGTCATACGCAGGCTGCTTTCTTTCCCTGCTGAGATCGCCCAGCCGTCGCTCTCTTTTCCTCCCGTCGCTAATCCCTCGTTCGCACTCGCATGGGGATGAAGTTATGGGGGATTTGGCCATCAACGAGATACCGAACCAAGTCAAAGAGTAACTTTACTCTTATGACTAAAGAATAAGTATATTCCAAATATCATAAAACCGCTGGTTCCGATGTCGAAATGAGATTCAAGACACGGGAGAGGATGTTAATACGATTATGGCTAACTCAGCCATTTAAACGCGAGCTTAATTTGGGCTATATCTGACAAATTAAAATATCCTCAAGTTAAATACTAAAAAGGGGGTCTTAACGCGTCATAATGAATTATTGCTTGGGGCGTGCATGTCGACGTTTATCGCCGGGACGTAACTCCTCAATATGACATCACTTTCGTTAAAAATCATGGTATCTTCGTTCAAATTAGATTATCTAATAGAACGTACCTGATTAAGCGTTAATTCTGGAAGGGAAGTTCTCATAATACCAAGATTTTGATGTATTACGATGGAATATTGTTTGGGAGGTGCGTACGTCGACGGCAATCGTCGGGGCGTAGCTCCTCAATATGACGTCGCATTCGTTAAAGTTTAAGTATCCCATTTTCAAAAAAAAAAAAAAACATAAAAACTATCCATCACGCCGCAAGGCCGGATAAAATTCCAAGTTAAATTTTCCATCACGCCGCGAGGCCGGATAAATTCCGAATTAAACTATCCATCACGCCGCGAGGCCGGATAAATTCCGAATTAAACTATCCATCACGCCGCAAGGCCGGATAATTTCAAAATTAAATTATCCAGCACGCCGCAAGGCCGGATAAAATTCCAAATTAAATTTTCAAAATTCCAAGTTAAATTTTCCATCACGCCGCGAGGCCGGATGAATTCCGAATTAAACTATCCATCACGCCGCGAGGCCGGATAAATTCCGAATTAAACTATCCATCACGCCGCAAGGCCGGATAATTTCAAAATTAAATTATCCAGCACGCCGCAAGGCCGGATAAAATTCCAAATTAAATTTTCCACCACGCCGCGAGGCCGGAAAAATCTCGAATTAAATTATCCACTACGCCGCAAGGCCGGATAAATTCCGAATTAAATTATCCATTACGCCGCAAGGCCGGATAAATTCCGAATTAAATTATCCACTACGCCGCAAGGCCGGATAAATTCTGAATTAAATTATCCATCACGCCGCAAGGCCAGGTGAATTCCAAATCAAATTACCCATCACGCCGCAAGGTCGGATGAAATTTCCAAATCAAGCTATCTAACAGGCCGCAAGGTCGGACGATTCCTAGATCCAAGTTACTCAACACGCCGTGAGGCCGAGTAATTTCCTTCAAATTCGAGCTATCCAACACGCCGTCAAGGCCGGATAGATTCCCAAGATCCGATATCCGACACACCTTAATGCATTACGACGGAATATCGTTTGGGAGGTGCGTACGTCGATGTTTACCATCGGGGCGTAGCTCCTCGGTATAACGTCGTATTGCCTAGGCCGGGTATCACTCAATACGCCATCACAAGACCAAAGTTTGACGAACACAAATCATCCATACTGATGAAAAGCTCCCTTTTTATCTATCATGTCAAATTATGTATCACGACAAATCAAATTAGTGGATAATATCAGTTGAATCTGTTTTCTTTCATTTTGTTGCGTATTATAGATCTCTTAATCAAAGGTTCCCTAATTTTAGGGGTAATTAACAATGAGTGCTTGCATTCATTGGAAGCCAGAACCCATTAAACAAAAAGCCTTATTAATTTAAGGTGGATTTGAAACGGTCATAATACATTTCTCAATGTAACGAAAATGACCCCACATGAACAACGGGGAAAGGCCTTTGGAGGAGGAGGATGTTGAGGAAAGTGCACTGGATTTTAGAGTTGGAGGAAATACATTTCTAATTTGCGAATTGGACGCTGATTGGCAACTAGTCCACCAATATGCATTCGCTATTTGTTCACTGGCTTCGAAACTTATTGTTGCAATAATAGACAGCTCTGACAACAACTGGCTAGTTTGAAATTTTATTTTATTTTATTTCCACCAGTATGCATAGTATGCATGGAAGAAGACGACGACCACATGGCTGGCCTCATAAGCTTCGTCTGCTCTTTTTAGAAGACAACTTTCAGCATCGAATGAAAATATTAAAATTGAAACAAAAATAATAAAATATAAAAATTACCCCCTGCACTGCAACTACTGCGCTCCGCACATGCCTGCCCTCTGCCTTCCATGTGCTCAGAGCATCATCTCCTCAAAGGCGTGCGCTTGACATCGGGGCAATGGAGGATTCCCCTTCGCATTTGGTGCTCAATTGAATGATTTGGAGAGCTCAAAAACTCATCTTTTTTTACTCATTGTCCTTGCTCTTTGTTCGGTAGCAGGGGAGGCAAGAACGTTACTGTCTATCTACCTTAGAGAAAACTCATTAAATTCACAATCTAAATCATTATAGGCCAAAAATTATGATACACTATAGCAAAATTACACTTGCTTCCTTACTTCCACATAAGAGAAGAACCGAATGAAATGCTAAGCTTTGAGTCTGTACATACCAGATCACTTTTAAGACTATCGATTGTCAAAAAATATTACACACATATACAAGCAATAGTATAAGCACCAACTCTAATCTTAGTTTCCTGTACAAACAATAGTATAAGCACCAACTCTCATCTTAGTTTCCTTACCTCGCACCTCTACATAAATATTAATTGCATAATAGCCTACATGTTGAACCCTGCTCAAATGGTTTCAAAAGGCCTCCTACCCCTTTTAATTTACATTTCTCTTGTTTACACAATATTAACCTTTAATTTTCATGCAATTAACATTTAATAAAATTAAGAAATTATTATTACATTTGACTTACTATTTATCATAAATAATTCACATATATTTGACTGACTTACTATTATGTATGGGTATACATAAAATTTCTAGGGACCTAATTGTAAAATTCAAAAACTTATATAGTTTTTTTTTTAAAAAAAAAGCTACCAAGTTAAGGCTTCATATCATATTTTCCTCCAATTTTACTTTTTAACTGTTCAACTCGATTTGGCTTTGCTCCTCTCCTTTCTTTAGATCATGGTGATGCACTCTCTTCTACCTTGTATTTTCAGTGACGGACAATAGTATTATGCCAAGTTTTTTTGTGAAGCAATGACACACTAGTGGCTGATAGACCCTTTTTCTGTTCCTTCTTTCTCATTCGGCATTTAGGTGATCTAGCAATGAACTTTTACATTGTTAACCCTAATTAATTCTTATAGTTAAGTTGTTTCTAATCCAATTAACCTTATTATTTATTTATTGATTGATATTTATGCATGGCTAGTGTCACGCCCTGTTTTAAGAATAATACAAATTTAACACTTAGTGAATTTTTACAATAAAGATCTAGCCATGCAGGGCCCAAATTTTCAATAATCCCACATAGAATGACAAATTAGTTTATTTTAACAGGTTCAACGGGACCGGCAGAAAGCACTCCTCCGCCTATGTGAAGGGTTATGACCTCAACCGCTATTGGATCCAAATCCAGATCCGAATCTGCAGCAGAAACATTCAAACAGTAATATACGCACTGTCTACGATTCTGGGTCCACACTTGAAATCTCGTCAACACCCGCGTCTGAAATCGAATCCCCGTTCACGTCCATGCGTCGCGTTCTTCCTACGACGAATGTGCAGTTGCGGCTGCTGCTTGCTTCTCAACGAGGACAAGCCTCACCGTGTCTCGTCGTCTACTCGGAGTTCACCGCCTCGAGCTCGCCTGAAGCACACTGGAAAGAGGGAAGGCGGAAAGAAATGAAGGAAGGTCGTGAAGAGGTACTCGGCGTCAATGAAGCTTTGAACCACACCTCCCACACCACCGGAGCACTATCTACTGGGCTATCAACATAACTAAGAGCTGTCGATAACATGTATTTGTAAAGAAATCGAGACCGACAAGATCTATAACACCGTGTAGTCAAAGAACACTCAAGAAGGATTTATACTAAGAAAAATTTCTCTACGTACATGATTAGATCTATGTCTATTTCACTATATATACACAATGTACAGAAGGACACGTCCTTTGACAAAAGGACACCTCCTTTGATAGACACCCTTTGACAACCTTAATACAATTAATCTTTGCTATCATTACAAAGCCTTAAATAGACTAATCATAATTAAAACAAGATAACCAAACAAACAAACATAGTCTTGATGAGTTGAACCGACAATAAGTCTTCGAGTAAAGCGAAGCATCACTTTAAAAAAATCAACACTCCCCCTTAAAGTGATGTTCGCTGAATCAACCCCAACTTTGATCGCAGTATTTCGAATGGACCCCTTGGAAGTAACTTAGTAAAAATATCTGCAATATTATCTTCACTCCTTACTGCAATCATGTCAATAATCCCATCTAGCACCTTCTCGCGAACAAAATGGTATTCAAGCTTAATGTGTTTCGTTCTTGCATGAAACACGGGATTTGACGCCAGCTTGATAGCACTTAAGTTGTCTCCATGAATGGGAACCGACTGAACATTTTTACTGTGAAGATCTTCTAAGAGTCTACAAAGCCAGATGCATTCCTGAATAGCATGAGTCGAGGCTTTATACTCTACTTCAGCTGTAGATAGTGATACCGAGCCCTACTTTTTGCTGCACCAAGAGATACTTGTATTTCCACAGAGAAAAATAAAACCAGATGTAGACCTCCAATCATTCACATATCCAGCAAAGTCAGCATTTGCAAAACCTTGAAGAAAAAAATCGATTCCCTTCTTGTAAAGCAGACCCACATCAAGCGAAGTATTGACATACTTCAGAATCTTCTTTGCTGCCTCTAGATGTGGCTTCCTTGGCTCCTGCATATATCGACTCACAACTCCAACCGCATAAGCGATGTCAGGTCTTGCTATAGTCAGATATATCAGACTCCCCACAAGCGCACAGTAAGAGTGAGGATATGATAAAAGAGTCCCTTTATCTCGACAAAGTCTTGAATTCACGTCGAGAGGAGTGAACCGCTTCTTACCTTCAGTTATACCGAACTTCTCTACCAGCTTCTTCGCGTAGTTGACCTATGATACAAAAATTCCTTTCTCCAGATTCTCAATCTGCAGACCAAGAAAAATTCCAAGCTCTCCAAGCTTTTTCATCTCAAACCGTAGAGAGAGTTCATCCTGAAGTCGACTGATTTCCACATAATTGCTACCTGTCAAGATAATATCATCGACATACAGGAGAACAATGACCATTTGACCTTGATGTTCCTTGACGAAGAGACTCGAGTCAGATTCCGAAGCGACATACCTGCAAAAGCGAAGATATTCTGCAATCTTCCCGTACCACGCTCATGGAGCTTGCTTTAATCCATAGAGCGCCTTCTTAAGCTTGCAAACAAGCTCTTGACCATCTTTCTTCTCGAATCTAGGCGGTTGATCCATGTAGATTGGACGATCGAGCTCTCCATACAGAAAATCATTCTTGACATCTAGCTGCCATAATTTCCAGTCAGAACAAGCTGCCAAGGCTAACACTGTGCGAACTGAAGTCATCTTAACCACAGGACTGAAAGTTTCCTCATAATCCTCTCCATATTTCTGGGAGAAGCCTCAAGCAACTAACCTAGCCTTGTATCAATCAACACTTCAGTCAGTCTTCTTCTTGATTTGATATACCCATTTATAAGAGACAGGCTCAGTGCCAGAGGGTTTTGGAACAAGATCCCAAGTCTGATTCTTCTCAAGAGCGGCCATCTCCTCCTTCATCGCATCTACCCATTCCTTAGCTCCTTTTGCCTCATCATAGGAAGAGGGTTCTTCATCATCTACAGGATTTGCCAGGAAGCAAGAGAAAGTTGTTACAAAATTCTCGTCTCAAAATCGAGAGGGCTTAACTATGTTCCTCCTTGGACGCTGATTTCCAGTTTCTTCTACAGAAGAGTCTGCCTGATGTGAAGGAGAACTCCCATCCAACTGTTGGCTATCTGTTTCCTCCTCGAGCGAATCCTCTCGAGACAAGTCTGAGCTCCCCCTCTCGCTATGATCTACCCTCAAAGGTCCATCTGGCAAAAGCGACACTAGCAAGGTTGCGTGCACATTGTCTTCTCCATCCTTGGAGTAGTAAGAAGTGATCTCATCAAAGACAACATCTCGAGACACCACATACTTATATGTCGACGGGTCCATACACCGCCAACCTTTCCTTCTCTCGTCATAGCCGACGAAAATACACTTTACAGCCTTAGCATCCAGCTTGCTTCTCCTTGAGTCAGGAACATGGACATAACAAATAGAGCCGAACACGCGGAAATATTTAACATTCGGCTTGAGTCCATACATCATCTTAAACAGCGACTGGAGATTATTTGGGCTGAGAGGAACTCGATTGATCATGTGGGCAACACACTTCATGCCTTCAGCCCACAACTGTCTTGGCAAGTTCTTCATATGCAACCAAGACTTACATGTCTCTACAAGATGTCGGATCTTCCTCTCCGCAATTCCATTTTGTTGCGGAGTCTCTGGACAAGATAGTTCCCTCTTGATGCCATTCTTCCTACAAAACAAGTTAAATTCGTTTGAACAAAATTATCCTCCGTTGTCCGTCCGCAAAATTCGGATCTTCCTTCCTTGTTCTCCTTCCACAGTCTCCTTAAACTCAAGGAACTTGGAAAACACTTCTGATTTATCCTTCACGAAATAGACCCACGTATATCGCGAAAAATCATCAACAAACAGCAGCATGTAGTTGCATCCTGAGTACGAGGCAGTTCGAGTTGGACCCATTAAATCACTGTGAATTCGATCCAAGGGAGCTTTACTTCTCGAGATTGAGTTGTCGAAAGGAAGTCTATGAGCCTTTCCATACTGGCATCCTTGACATACACCTTCATTCTTGAATTTCAACACTTCGGGCAACCCATCAACTAATTTCTTTTGAACAATAACTTTTAGTTTGGCCATATTGAGATGACCAAGCCTCGCATGCCACAATGACGTCGTGTTGTTGCTATTCATCTTCTCAATATAAGAATTCGATGCAGATAAAACAAATAGATCATTCACTCGCGTACCTATATGAACGACATCCGCCTTAATTTCCTTAACATTCCGTAGGAACTTTACATCTTCTGGTCCGAAGAGAACGAAATTTCCAGCATCCACCACGTTCGCCACGGAGAATAAATTTTTCCATATTCCGGGTACATGGTACACGCTATTAAGCTTTATTGAATTCCCATGGTTGTTGCCGATTATCACGGTTCCTTCCTGCTGAATTTTATGAACCGTGTTATCCGCAGTAACAGTCCCACTTCTGCTATCGTGAACATGAGAAGAGGAGAAGATTGAATTGTCTCCAGTAATGTGATGACCACAACCCGAGTCGACAATCCAATCCTTGTTGATCAGTTGTTTTTTGCGAGATGTTCCCTCAGCCACTAAGCACGTCTCCCGAGTTATTTTTCAGCCACTTGTTCACCTTTTGAGTTCGTTAAGTCAACATGAAAACACGCATTCCAATCTTCCCCTAGGTGTTGGTCGAACTTCTTGCCACCATCAGAAGAACTCGCGAAATTTCCAGCCTTAAGTTTAACTCGGCAATTTTTTCTGATGTGCCCAACCTTTCCGCATCTATAGCACTTGATTCTTAGGTATGTTTGAATGTTCCGACGCCTCCCCATCTATTTTCCCTTTTCCTCTATAAGCGCCCCCCCTTCTTTACAAATAAGGTGCTCGTAGATTCTTCTTTGATGTTGGTTCCGGCCATTTGTAAAGCCAACGACTCTTGAGACGACAAGAGATTTTTCAGTTCTTCAAGAGATGGTTGTTGCGTCCATCCTTGAATCGAAGTGATGAAAGGCGTGTACTCCGATAAAAGGCCCCAAATGATGTACCTCTTCGTCCGAGCTTCTGAGATCCGCTCTTCAGGATTTAAAAGAGAAATCTCCGAACATAAATTCTTTACTTTAAGAAAATACTCCGAAATCGAAATACCCACTTGCTTCGCAACCGCTAGCTCATTCTTGAGCATCTGCAAACGAGCCTCGTTCTTTTTATTGAAAAAACGACCGAGCGTTTGCCAGATCTCATGAGCAGACCCACAATCGATTATATGCTCGAACAATCCGTGGGAGATAGACCTCTTCAACACAAACTCTGCCTTTGCATTCAACTACTTCCACCTCTTCAACGCCCCTGCGTTCGCAAGGGTTCGTCGGAGCCACGACACCACCATCCGCGACGACATCCCACAGATCTTCTCCAATCAAGTACGATTCCAGACAAGTTTTCCATATCATGTAGTTTGACTGGTTTAGCAACTCCAAACCAAGTCCAGCTACACGACCACCACCTTCCATATCTCTGAATGTATTGACCTTCCTCACGAACTTCACCAATGCTCTGATACCATGTAAAGAAATCGAGACCGACAAGATCTATAACACCGTGTAGTCAAAGAACACTCAAGAAGGATTTATACTAAAGAAAACTTTCTCTACGTACATGATTAGATCTATGTCTATTTCACTATATATACACAATGTACAGAAGGACACGTCCTTTGACAGAAGGACACGTCCTTTGACAAAAGGACACCTCCTTTGACAGACACCCTTTGACAGCCTTAATACAATTAATCTTTACTATCATTACAAAGCCTTAAATAGACTAATCATAATTAAAACAAGATAACCAAACAAACAAACATAGTCTTGATGAGTTGAACCGACAATAAGTCTTCGAGTAAAGCGAAGCATCACTTTAAAAAAATCAACAGTATTTGGATTATCTGCTCTGCCACTGACAGCATAGAGATTAGAGACATCACTGTGCAATGGGTAAAGGACAAAGCGCACTCTTGAAGAACTGCAAGGAGCTATATTACTTATGGACGAGTTCAGGCTTTTTTTCTGGCAAGATTGGGCACAGAAAAACATTTCATATTTGCTATGTTTTTGTTTCTCATATTGTTGGAATTTATTTAGAATTCGCTTGTATTAGCTAGGCGAGCTAAAGTTGAAATGTTTTCGTTTCTCATATTGTTGGAACATGCCCTTTCATGTTGATTGCAAGTTGTTATTATTTAGTGTTTTAAAATCACCGATTAACCAAAAACTGCTAGTTAACCAAACCAAAAAATCGGTTAACTGATTTTATGGTTCAGGAACGGTTTATAATATAGTTGAACCATTCAGATCAGTTTGGGATAGGATTTGGGGTCACAGTTTGGTTCACCAAACCATGAACACCCCTATTGCATAGGATTTGCACTAAACATGCCTAAATATGATACTTAATATGGAGACTGGTTCTAAAGGTGTGACATTGGCAAGTGGAAAAGAAAGCATGTTTTGAAAAGTTGGCATATCGTTTAGATATCACCAAGTGTTTAAATTTGTTATTAGCAATTACAAACTCACGTAAAATATTTAATTTAGTCTTTCATTATAAAATAGTTTAGTTGCAATTTGGAATAAGGCTCCAAACTTTTTTTTTTTGACATACACAATGGTGATTTGTTCGTAATGTTCATCTTATACATTGTTCACTTATTGTGGTGTTAATATAGATCCATTTGACCAACCAACACAAAAGACAAAAGGCAAAAAAAGATGATGCTACTAAAAGGCAATAAAAAAAATTAAATTATTCCACTTGTACCCACTCCTAGCAACAACAAACCCCTTAACCTCAACAACTATCCTAACTTCCTTGTCTGCAATGTCAGCCTATAAAGAGTGAACTACTAACACATTATGCACATTAAGTTTAAAGGCAAAAGTCTTCTCTTGCTTTGACAAAAGAACAAGTTAAATTTTTTAACTTTAATTAAGAAGGGAAAACTTAGATGAGTATACAATCCTTTGATACACCTCTTCATTACAAAGTCTACAATGACTCAAGTAATATTGAATGTAGTGTGAACACAAACAAAGGTAGTAACAAAATCTAGAGAGGATGATGCACGGTAGAGACAAATTTCATCTTGACTTAATAAAACATAGGTCCTAGGTATGTGAAACCCAACTCACCCATGCCACACAAGGTGAGCATCATAATGTCATGTGGGGTTGAATAATATAAAATGAATTTATCACAAAACAAGCTTCAAGTAAGACAAGAGAATGCGAAGGATAATATTTCACAATGACACTTGTCGACTAGTAAGACACTTGTTGGCTAGTAACATAGCAATGAAACCTATTTAGCATTGAATTTGATAGCTTCTTAGTTCTCATTATGTTCACATAATATCTATGAAATCTATTAATTTTTGTATGTCTATTTCTATTCAAACCAATTATTGTTCTCTTTTAAATCCCCTAGCCACATTGACCACAATGATTTGATAAGAATATGACAAGTACGGAGCTCAATCACTTAAAGGCAATTCAAACATGATTCTAGGAAAGATGGGGGAATGGTCCAATTAAAATGGCAATATGGTTTAGTATTGATCCCATAGGAGGTTGAGACAGGTGTTCAAATCAACATTTTAAACCATGGTTTGAAGGCTACCTCCTAATCACATTAGACATGAATTTTTAGTCATCCTAGATGTGCTAGTGATTAAAAATTAAATCAACATATGAGAGATGAGTCCCTTTTAACACTTTGCAATCAATCATTTTAAAATTTCCTCACTTCAAGAGAGAAGGAAGAGGTTCAGAAAATGTCATATTTAAGTGCTTGCACAATTAGATGGCTAAAACCACCTTCTTAACCACCCACATCGATGCTTCTAACCCTTGCCCTTTCATTAACCATGTAGGTAATATAAAGTGGTTGATCGTAGCATAGGGAAGCAAGCTCATATGTTGAAGTTAGAATTTAATAATCAATTAAGAGACTACGAATTTTTAGCCATATCAAGGATAATTTTGGATATGTAAATAGATTTTTAAAATAATTAGAAAATTATTTTTTTTATAAAAGGGAGCAGTTTCCATTAGTAAACACTAGAGTAGCACACACTATAATTAGGAAATAATTAGGAATTCATTTTGTGTGATTTTTTTTTTTGGACCTTATGCTAGTAGTAGGAGGACACACTAGAGAAGTTCCTGAAATATTTGAAAGATGTCATTGCCACTTTGCTCGCGTACTTTGTACTCATCACTCATGCATCTATAGTTGTTTAAAATTATACTAAACTTTTTTTCAATGTCTTTATCATCTTATTTTTTGATAATATATTGTAGTATTTTATAAAGTAATTTGTCTTATACGAGACAAAGTGAAGTGGATTAATAAAGTATTTTAAATCTTAGGGGCACAGTAGTCATTACATTGGAGTATAATATTTGACATGGTCGATATAAGAATATATAGACTTGGGGCAAGTTGACGTTATTCTGCAGGAATGACTAGATTTGGGGCAAGTGTGAAGGGTTTATAGTTCTATGTTCACATCAGTTAATTCCTCTTTGAATTAGGAACTATTTGTGTCGGGTCACGACTTGTTGCTGCATTAGACTTGCCTTGTGGGCTTCCATAGAAGAGAAAAGTTTCTTGTCTTTGAGCGCTTGTCTTTGATTGTGTCGAACATAACTTGAAGCCCTTTCATTTGGCATCACACCTGCAGGTGTGGTGTAAATTGTTCTAACTCTTGCCTTGCCTTGGATAAATTGATAGCTAGTTTGCTTGGCCATGAAAGTTAGTCAACATTTGCTGATGAATATTCTTGGTTGGAGTAAATAGATAAACAGATAGCGCGTCAGTGAGTCTTTTCCAGCATCAAAAAACATATTGAGCACTGTAACCTTAATCATGAGTAGCTAGCTATGTACAAAGTCAAATTATCTATCAACCTTATATGAACTAATTAACTAAATAGCTAAAAAAAAGTCAAAAAGGGGCGGTGGAATCGGTCTCTTCTTCATCTACCAACAAGCATGCAATGCACCAGCTCATCCGAAAAGTAACACACCTCTCATTGGCAGTAGTTGGACCACGATTTATATATTTATCCAACTCAAGAATTGAAAAATCAGATCATATCGGTGAATCAGGCGGCAGCCGCAGAAGCTTCCGGCTCATCCACTGTCTTCCTCTGCCGTCCACCTATGAGCCGTGCTCTGATGACTATTCTGAGATCGGTATCGTACTGAAAAAATCGTCCGGTACATAATGGTTTTTAAATCTTTATCCAACATCCTCGTTCCGTTTGAAGTACTTGGCATTTTTCTATCAATGGAATGATGGAGAAACGATGTTGGCCATTGTGCTGTTTTTTTTGACATACGGAGTTCCTAAGGAAAAGGATGCATACATGCATTGATTTAAGCTGCTTCTTGCCCAACCTTATCTCCATAATTAAGTCACGCGATAAATCTTGTCTTATGCTTCCTGTGATTTCGGAGATGACAGAAAGTGTGGATGCTCAAAATGGCCACGTTGACAAAATTAAGCCATGTTGATTAGTTTCAAGAACACCTGGAAGCCGCTACGTAGTTTTGAGTCCAATATTTCTGGGATTAGATTTGCGGCAGTTTGGCCTTCAAATATGGAACGAATGATTATCAGAATTGTCTTAGATTTGCTGCTATATATATAAAGTCCTTCAGCCTCAATCCGCATGGCGACGGCGGCCGAAATTCCTAGGAGAGATCACCGTGCAGGACTCTGGAAATGCTGCTTCTGCAACAAGAGTCAGCGAAGGATCGCGGGGGTGGAGGCCATGGACAGAGTCAAAATGTCCAGTGTCGTGGAAGATGATGGAGTCGTGCGATTGAAGATGGTGATTAGAAGGCAAGAGCTCAGGGAAATGCTGGCGTTCATGCGGCACAAGCACATCGGCAATGGTGGCGGCGGCGCTGAGACGACGGTGACAATCTTTGCCACCCGGTCCTCCGTTCTGATAAAGATAGACGGCAGTGATTGGAGCACTGCGGCATAGCTTTTAGTTGGGCGTGCGATCTGAAATTCCGACCGGAAGTCCACGTCCATCAGCACCCGCTCGCTGCCGATGATTACGTCGATGTACTCATGCCCGGCGGGGAAGGAGGACGTGTTCTCCCGTCGCGACTTGTGCTATGGAACTTGGCGTCAGACGTAAACGTTAACGTGAACGTTGGCGAAAATATTTTGCCATCATCTGCCTTGGGATTGTGCGCAGATGAACCGCAACAGCCGCGGCTTCCCAAAAAATTAGGAATCCACGGATTTCTATAAAATTTTTCCTAACTGGGCTCAAGCGTGTACCACAATTTGCAGAAGTTCAGAAAATTCCAGGACACAGAATCAGAAAGTTTCCAGCAGCAACATTGAAATCTCACGAAACAACACTGAACTAACCTTTCACAATACACATCTACTTTATTTCAAACAAAGCTTAACTTAAAAAAGGGTTTTTCCCCCCTTTTTTTCCATACCAGCTCTACGCGCTTTTTCAGCAACCGAAAGCTTCCATTACCATATTTACACTTCAAGGCATCGCCTATATACGGCGAGGGTCGCCGTGGATTCAACCAAGGTCGCCGTGGATTCGAGCAAGAGATGGACGGGAGGATGTTTAACCCAAGTTTTTACAAAATTTTCTTACCCGACCAATTTTCTGAATACCTGGTATTCTTCTTTTTCTCCTCGCCTGCACTTTTGATATCAACCCTAATGAATTTTGATTTGCTGCAGAGAATTCCACCAGCTTTTCAACACCACCTTGGTGAATCAATCGGGTCGGTTTCTCTCAAAGGCCCTAGCGGCAACGTCTGGCAAGTAGAAATGGTCCATAGAGCATCTGAACTGAGGTTCGAGAGGGGATGGAGGGAGTTCAGCGTTGATCACGCGTTAGAGATGGGTGATGTGTTAGTGTTTAAGTTAGAGAGGCGCTCGTTTTTTTCGGTTTTGGTGTTTGACCGATCTGGGTCAGGGAAGGCGTCTGCCTTGAATGCTAGGCCTTCTCCTCCTGAAAATTAAACTGACGATTCTTCCTCAGTTATTGATGGATGAAATCACAAGACCATTATCTCAAGTTTTCTAGTTAATGAAATGAGAAGACTACTGTTATCTCTGTTATCTCAGTTTTTCTAGTTAATGAAATGAGAAGATTACTGTTATCTCAGTTTTTCTAGTTAATGAAATGAGAAGACTGCACTGTCATACGCAAAAGTAATGTTCCTTGTGTTTAATGATTACAAACCATGAATTAAGAACGTAATGCCAAAGAAAAGCAACCCCAGTAACTCGTTTCCTTCAGCATTAAACATGAAATAAATATTATTGAACCATAAATTTTCACACATGCATGCATACAAAACAATAAAATCAAAATTGATTTTGACCACGGAGAAAATTAGAAGCGTTCAAAAAAAATAAATCAAATCAAATTAATAAAATATGAATCTAAAATCAAATCAATAAAAGATAGCAATCAAATAAAAAGGAAAATTAAAAAGGGGAAAGAAGGAAATCAAATAAAAAAAGGGATGTAAAATTGAGAGAAGGAAATTGGTCAAGATTGATTGATTGATCGGCAAAATTAAAAAAAAGGAAAGAAGAAAAAATGAAAGGGGGCACAAAGCATGATAAAGAAAATTAATTAATTAATTATGGCTAATAAGCAAAATATGCACCAGAAATAAATTTGAAATGAATCAATCAAATTACCATTAGGAAAAAATTTCTGGTAATTTATTGTAAATATGAGTCACGACAACTAAAAGAAAGAATAAAAGGAAGAGGGGCGACAAGGCTATACACGGCTGAAGGAGGTCTAAGGAGGTGTCTCTCGGCAATTAGAGGGAGAAGGGAGAAATTGATAGAAGAAATCGAGAGCTTTCCAAGCTCTCGGCAACACAAAAAGAAAGGGGTAGAGGAGGTTCTCTTAAGAGTAGGCTGCTAAGTTGGTGGATATTCTCAGCTTCAGTGAAATCTGGTAAACAGAATTTGTTCAATGGAAATCGGCAAGATATAGAGTTCAGCATAAATATCCTAGTGTTGGTCAGCAGCAGGTGATAAAGTAATTTTCAGGTTCAGGTTACCCTAGATGTGAATGTGAGAAGCAATGCAATTATCTGTTGCACAACTTTTCAGATTTCAATGCTAGCGGTCAATCAAAATTCAGATCAAACCTAATTTAGGTTCAGTTACAACCAAGTGCAGCAAGGTTCAGCAATTGTAGTGTAGTTTCAGATTTCCAGTTTAGAGCAGCTGCATGTAGAAACCAAAATTCAGACTCAGGGAATTTAGATGGTAAATACAAAAAAATACAGCTTTAGAAAAACAATTTCAGCCTCAACACCTAGCAAGTTTTCAGTTGATTGTGCATGCTGAATTCAGCAGCTGCACTTGGTTTAACAGTGCTGAATACTCAGCAGTGATATCAGCAAGAAAACAGAGCAAGGAGCAAATTCCCTCTGACAAACTCAGCAAGTGCATAGATCAGAATTCAAATAGAGGTTGACAGATTCTGGATTGAGAAGGGCTGAATTTCAGCAAGTGTGATTGGCTCACAAGTGCAGAGTTCAGCAAGTCCCAATTTACATTTATGTGGTTACGCAAATTTCAGCAGCAATCAAGGTTTGAAATTGTTTTTCAGTGATCTGGACTGAGGCCTACCAATTAGTGATGGTGGGTTCAGATCTAACTTGTTCTCGGACTTGAACTTCCCTATCAGGTTAGGGATCCAAGTCTTGGTCAAACTAAATTTCTGCACTTACTGGTAAATGCTGGAATTCTGCACTTACCATCTAAACTTGCTGAATTCCAGATTTCTGTGTTGATTGTTTTTGGGTTTTGATGAACTCTGATTTGAAATAATATTTGCTCATAACCTTACTGAGTTTTCACATGTTATTGAAGGAACTTCCTGCTGTGTTTTGGTGTGCTAAATCTTATTTTTGAAAACCTTATAGCATTGTTAAACTTTAGTACATCAAACTAGGGTTTTGGCCAAAGACTGTTTTATGCATGCTGAAAATTTGTGCACTACCCATTTGCTGAATCTGAAATTTGCATGCTATAGTTCTGTTCTATATTCGTGTTTAAATCGCTGTTACATTAAGACAAAATGCTTAGGGGATCAAATCGATATAGTGATCAGACCTATACTCAGTCATATGAACAAACCTATGCTTACACTCATGAATACATCCCTAGGGCGACCTATGAACCAAGAGATCCAAAACAACATAGGAGAAATTCTAGGTTTCATTATTCTAAAGAGGAACAATCTACAAAATCTAATATACTCAAAATGGCAAATGAGATAATAGCACAATTGGATAGAATGAATGATAATTTTTGAAATCTAAATCAGCAAACTCCTATCCCAAACAACAAAATTGCACATGGTTTGCCTACTAGGATGAACCCTCCCTTATTTGATGGTAGCACAAATACCCAAGGATACCTAGATTGGGAGAACCTAGCCGAGCAATACTTTGAATTCTATGACATACCTAAGAGAAGTAAAATTAAGTGTCCCCGATCCCTTCTTAGAGGGTAGGCCCAGCTATATTGGAATGGAATAGAGAAACAAAAGGAGTGGAAAGGGTTAGGACCTATAACCACATGGGAATACATGAAACTCAAACTTAGTGAAAAATACATCTCCCATCGCTATAGGCCAACTCATTCCAAAATATATCATCATCAATATGAGCAGCTCTCTAAGAGAGACCTTGAACCAAGTTGGGATCATACATATAAAAGGGTAGCACATGCCTATAAGCAATCATCTTCAAACTATGACATGACCAAACAATCACGAAATTATCACTATCTACCAAGTAGGTATCATCAAGATTATGAGGAGTACATGTATGGTCAAAACTCTAGATCAACTCAGGGTAGTGATACCGTAGTGGAGTACATGGACAAATTAGATATACCTCCTCAAACTGAACAAGTTGCCAAACATAAACAAGCCTTAAACTTAGATGCCCAAGACCATGGAAAGGAAATAGGAGGAGAAATTTATACTCCTGATTATACTAGTGAGGATGACCTTGACCCACAAGATGAGAAAGTTGACCTAGGACAAACTGTACTAAAACCGCTTTAGGATTTCTCTAATACCATTATTTCTAAGACTGGAGTGGAGTCTGAAGTGAAGATTCTTGTCATTGACCATATCAAAATTCCCCACGTGAATAAGATTAGTGAGCTGAACCATAGCTTGATTCCTCAAGGACCTATAATTTGCCATAAGTACCCACTAGGACCATCCTTATTGCCTTTACTCTTAGTACCTGGACCAGAGTGCCCAAAATCACTATCCTTAGACACACCTCAGCTCTCTCCTAAGCTTGACTTAATTGAAAATCATGAGAAAGCGCAAGAACTCATGGAGGATGAACCAGGGCAAACTGAAATAGAGTCCCTCTTAAACCATCTATTGATCCATCTTTAGAACCACCAACTATGAACCTTGAGTCTGAACAAACCACACTTTTAGAATCACCCCAGCCTATTCCCACTCTTGAATTGGTAAAACTTGCAACCATACAAAGGAAATCCCACACCGAATTCTATCAAACTCTAAACCATTCTTTGGTAAACACTCTTCCACAAAATAAAGACTACTTCATGCTGTACAAGACCTCCTGCTGTGATGTTTTGAAAATTGAAACTTGTTTTGATAAGGCCATATACATTGAATCAATCTTTGCTTTAAAAGACAAGTTGCATGGCAAAATTTTTCGTGAACCAGATATTGTCTTAATTCTTCCTACTCTGTTTGTGGAACTATGCTATCATA
This sequence comes from Costus lasius, assembly GCA_027563935.2. Taxonomy (NCBI): domain Eukaryota; kingdom Viridiplantae; phylum Streptophyta; class Magnoliopsida; order Zingiberales; family Costaceae; genus Costus; species Costus lasius. The sequence continues at coordinate 71,920,791 of CM050452.1, forward strand.
ATAGTGATTTAGTTCTACCTGACTTAAGGCCACAACTTAACATTTGTGAATTCATCTCAACTTTCATTCCCCATTATTTGAAGTTCATGAGTAATTATTGGCTTATTTTATGGAACTTGACTAGGAGTAATCATAACTTCTCAATGGGATATCCAATAAAGGACAAAGTAGCTTTATTCTGAGTCTCATTTCTTTCAAATTTGTGAACCTTCAATATCATATCTTCACGTCTCATATTGGCATTACACGTGAGGACACAAGTACTTCCAAATATCTGTCAGTCATATGTAGGGATGAAAAAGACAAAAAAAAAAAGACAACCTACAAACGAAGGGATGACCCCCAAAACTAGAATTTAATGGCAAAGATCACATAGGTTACCCTGACCAAGATGATCTTTGTACCTTGGGTTGGCCAACAGAAATTACAAGTTGGAATTTCAGTGCTAATTCTTCGAAGAAGAATTCTTTTGCCCCCAAGGAAGCTGATGTAAGAGCATCTTCGGGATTTCTTTATGTTTTCATTTGCTTTGCTTTAGAGTAGGGTAGCCTAGGATTTTATTTTCTTTTAAGTGTTTTAATTTCCTAGTTAATGTAATAGGTTATTTTTAGCCTAGATTACTTACACATGCAATTTACATACAAGATACCCTTGATCTCTCAACAATAAGCCCTCAAAATCAAGTCAACATATGCAAACCAGTCAACAATCCAGGTCAAGGTCATTAGATCAACCACCTCATCAAGACAATTCAATATTCATCAAAAACAAGTCAACCAAGCAAGACAATTCAACATGGAAGTCTCAAAATCCATTCAGCTACAAAATCTCAAATCAATGGCTCCTCTTCAAACAAGGCATCAATGCATGGCAAGCATGCAACCAAGCTCCAATCATCCTTCACCACTTAGTGCATGCGCCAATGAATGATCAAGAGGCATCTCTTCACAATTTGGCTACAACTCAATTCAAGAAGCACCTCTTCACATCAGCCAATCAAGGACAAGCATGCTTCCTTGCGCCAATCACCTTCCACCTCCACTAGCATGCACCAATGCGTGCCAGTTGAAGAACTCTTTGGCTGAAAGCATCCTCTACAACACCATTCAAGTCTTGGTTACAAGGAAGACTTACCAAGCAAGTAAACACATTCTCCAAGCAAGTTCACGTTATTCTGCAGGAATGACTAGATTTGGGGCAAGTGTGAAGGGTTTGTAGTTCTATGCTCACATCAGTTAATTCCTCTTTGAATTAGGAACTATTTGTGTCGGGTCATGACTCGTTGCTGCATTAGACTAGCCTTGTGGGCTTCCATAGAAGAGAAAAGTTTCTTGTCTTTGAGTGCTTGTCTCTGATTGTGTCGAACATAACTTGAAGCCCTTTCATTTGGCATCACTCCTGCAGGTATGGTGTAAATTGTTCTAACTCTTGCCTTGCCTTGGATAAATTGATAGCTAGTTTGCTTGACCATGAAAGTTGGTCAACATTTGCTAATGAATATTCTTGGTTGGAGTAAATAAATAGATAGATAGCGCGTCAGTGAGTCTTTTCCAGCCTCAAAAAACATATTGAGCACTGTAACCTTAATCATGAGTAGCTAGCTATATAAAAAGTCAAATTATCTATCAACCTTATATGAACTAATTAACTGAATAGCTAAAAAAAGTCAAAAAGGGGCGGTGGAATCGGTCACTTCTTCATCAACAAACAAGCATGCAATGCACCTGCTCATCCGAAAAGTAACACACCTCCAATTGGCAGTAGTTGGACCACGATTTATATATTTATCCAACTTAAGAATTGAAAAATCAGTCCGGCGACTCAGTCTAGTGAATCATCAGATTGGTACAAGCGAATTAGGCAGAAGGCTGAAGCTTCTATTGTCGAGCGAAGCTTCCCGCCCGCTTGCTTCCCTTCACTGTCCACCCATGAGCCGTGCTTCGACGGCTATTCCGAGATCGAACAGCCACAATACCGGTACCATATCGAAAAAACCGTCTAGTACAGAACGGTTTAAAATCTTGATCCAACTTTCTCGTTTCGTTTAAAGTACTTGGCATTTTTGAATCAATGGAATCATGGAGAAACGATGTTGGCCGTTGTGTTGGCTTTTTTGACATACGGAGTTCCTAAAGGAAAAGGATGCATACATGCATTGATTTAAGCTGCTTCTTGCCCAACCTTATCTCCATATCCCTTCTTTATCCAAAAAAACTCAGTACACTTTCTCGTGTCAACTGAGAAACCATTTTTTTAAGGAAACTTGAAGAGCTGCTGTCGAACTGATGGGTGACAACCTCAAGTCTTTGGCCAAAGTACCAGTGAGCTATTGAACAGTGCTGTTATCATATATATCAGAAATTCAGACAATTAGTTGAAAGATTCTTTACTACTGTTACAACACATGTAGAATTGCCGAACCATGGAAAAAAATTGAAGTACATATATATATGCATTACAATTGAGGTATGAAGTGGTGATCGAACAGGACAAACATATGTGTGTTAACGCCAAAGACACAAGACGAATTGAAGAGGAAATAATAATCTCTTAATATTTCATTATATAAACCAAAGCCTATATATAATACAATGTGAGGATAAAATTAAACTAGCCTAAATAAGCAGTTTGCTAAAATAAAATACTTAAAATAACTAATTGCTAAAACCACAATTGAAGTCGTGGAGCATGTCTCCACGATGCCACGTCCACGTTGCCACGTCCATTTACCAAGTCAAGTTTACTTTTAACATCCTCCTTTAAACTTGTATTCTGGCTAATCCAAGTTTAGCTCTAAGTCGTGCAAAATCTTCAAACTTCAAAGGCTTCGTTAGTATGTCTGCAATTTGATCTTTAGACTTGACATATTTAAGCTCGACCTCTTTCTTGTTGATGCATTCTCTAATGAAATGAAACTTCATATCAATGTGTTTGTTTCTATCATGAAAGATAGGATTCTTGCCTAAAGCAATGACTGAAGTATTATCCACAAAAATTTCTATTGCATTATCTTGAGGTATTTGCATAATTTTCAGCAAATTTCTGAGCCAGATAGCATGACAGACACAGGCAGTTGCAGCTACATATTCAGCTTCGCATGTTGTAAGTGTTACAATAGTTTGCTTCTTAGAACTCTAGGTGAATGCAGCTTCTCTAAGATTAAATAAATAACCTGTGGTACTTTTTCTATGATCAATATCTCCTCCCCAATCACTATCACTGAAGCCAACAAGTTTAAATTTTGAAGAACATGAGTAAAACATGCCAAAATCCAAAGTTCCTTTAACATATCTCAAAATTCTTTTAGCAGCATTTAAATGAGATAGAGTAGGAGATTCCATAAAGCGACTTATAAGACCGACACCATAAAGAATGTTAGGTCTTGTATTTGCCAAATACCTCAGATTTCCAACTATCTTGCGATACATTTGATAAGGTCAATCTTTTCAATATTATCATACTTTAATAACTTGATAGTATGATCAACAGGTGTAGTAACAGATTGACAATTTTCCATATTGAATTCTTTCAAAATCTTCATGGCATAATTCTTTTAGGATGCATAAATGCCTTCATTTGACTACTTCACTTCAATGCCAAGATAATAGGCCATCAATCCAATACCGGTCATCTCAAATTCAGTGGTCATCTGCTTTTTAAATTCTTCAAATAGTGATAAATTATTGCCTGTGAAAATCAAGTCATCTACATATAAACAAGCAATTAATATATCATTATTATCGTTGATTTTCACATAGAGACCGTATTCATGAGGGCACTTAACGAATCCCTTTTGCTTGAAGTAATCGTCAATGCGACTATACCAAGCCTTAGGAGCTTGTTTTAATCCATATAAAGCCTTTTTCAACTTCAGCACTTTGCCTTTATTACCTTTAACAATGTAACCAGGAGGTTGTTCAATGTATATTTCCTCTTCGAGATATCCATTTAAGAATGCAGATTTGACATCCATTTGATAAATCCTCCAATTTTGTTCTGCGGCTAATGCCATGATGAGTCTGACTGTTTCCATTCTTGCAACTGGAGCAAAAACATCATTATAGTCAATCCCGTATTGTTGACTAAACCCTTTAGCAACAAGACGAGCTTTGAACTTCTCCACTTCTCCTCTTTCATTTCTTTTGATTCTGTAAATCCATTTGACACCAATGATTTTCTTGTCTTTAGGAAGAGTAGACATTTCCCATGTGTCATTTTTGTGTATTGCATTCATCTCTGCATCCATTGCTTTTCTCCATTTATCATCTTGCACCGCTTCTTCAAAATCAAGTGGTTCTGAACCTGCAAATAAACAATATAGAGAGACATTGTTATCAGTTTCAGCATATATATCTGTGATTCTTCTCATCTTTCTGGGCCTCATAGATGAGCTTGATGGACTGTACTCAATAGGTGTTAATGCTGGTGTTGGCGTTGTGGGTGAAGAAAGTTCTTGCTGTGGTGTTGTGGATGGAGGAAGTTTTTGTTCATACACAACATCTTCTAGTATTTTCTGCAAATAAAGGCAGAAAATTATAATCTTCCTCTTGTGCTTCCCATTTCCAACATTCATCTTCATCAAATTTAACATTTCTACTGATGATAATCTTCTTATTCCTGGGATTAAAGAGCCTATAGCCTTTTGACTTTGGATCATATCCAATAAACACAAAATTTTCACTTTTATCATCTAATTTGTGTCTCAACTCATCATCAACATGTGCATATGCTACACTACCAAAAACCCTTAAGTGTGAGAGAGTGGGTTTTCTACTAGTCCACACCTCTTGAGGTGTAACTTTGTGCAAACTCTTTGTAGGACTTCAGTTGCACAAGTAATTTGAGCATGCCACAGCTTCTGCCCATAACTCTTTTGGTAGACTTTTGCTCTTTAACATGCTTCTAGTCATATCAAGAACAGTTCTGTTCTTTCTTTCAACCACTCCATTTTGTTGAGGAGATGTTGGCACTGTCAAAAATCTTCTAATACTATGATATTCACAAAAGTCATTAAATTTATTTGACGTGAATTCTCCACCACGATCAGTTCGTAAAGCTTTGATAAAATAACCAGATTCATTTTCAACCAAACTTTTAAACTTCTTGAAAGCATCAAAAGCTTCTGATTTTTCTTTTAGAAAATAAACCCATGTCTTTCGGCTAAAATCATCGATGAATAATAAAAAATATTTGCTTTTACTGAGAGACATAGGATTTATTGGACCACATATGTTAGCATGAACAAGTTGAAGTGACTTCACTGATCTTGAAGATGATTCTTTTGGAAAGCTATTCCTGAAGTGCTTTCCATATATACAACCTTCACACAATTGCTTTGGATGTTCAATAAATGGTAGACCATACACCATCTTTTCTTTTGCCAAATGTTTCAAACTTTCAAAGTTCAAGTGTCCCATGCGATGATGTCATAACCAAGAAGGGTCTGAAGTACTGACCTTTAAACACTTGGGAATATTAGTTTGAAGTACAAGAGAGAACATTTTATTATGTGACATTTTGACTTTTGCAAGATATTTACCATCTGAATTTTTGATTGTCAAGTGGCTATCCTTCAATTGAATGTCATATCCTTTTTCTAACAGCTGACCAAGACTCAAAATATTCATTGTAAGAGCAGACACAAAATATACCTAAGAGATAAATTGATGGGATCCATTTTTGGCAATAACTAAAATATCGCCAATTCCTTCAACATTCACTTTTCTTCCATCACCAAATGAAATGTTTCTCTTAAAAGATTCATTTAAAGAAACAAATAAATCCTTTTTGTCAGTCATATGATTGCTTGCTGCTGTGTCTAAAAACCAAGCTTGTTGATCTTTTTCTTCATTGCATGTAAGAAGAAAAGCTACTTCTTCTTCATCTTCACTTTTTGCACAACATAAATTTCCTCTTTTCTTTTTGGCTTGCCTACATTCTGAAGCATAATGACCATATTTCTGACAGTTATAACATTGAACCTGAGGTCTTGTTTCTCATCTTTCTCTACTCTGATTCCAATTAGAGTTAGAATTATTGGAAACTCTTCTTGCCAATTTATTAGAAGCTCTACATGCTGAATTGTTGAATCTTTCTCTTCCTCTACCATAAGAATAACCACAGCCTCTGCCTCTGCCATATGCTCTTTCTCTTTCTCTTTCTTTTTGTATTTCATTTTTGCTTTCATCTTTGCATTTTTCTTTAATAGACAGCTTAGAAATAAGAGCTTGGTCAAGAGGTTCTTTCTCTTTCTCTTTCATCCTCTCTTCGCGGGCTTGTAGAGAGCCCATGAGTTGATCAATCGTTATTGTGTCAACATCTTTAGATTCCTCAATAGCTACAGCAATATATTCAAATTTTGGATCAAGTGAGCGCAATATTTTTTCAACAACATGAATATCCTCTAACTTTTCTCCATAGCGTCTTAATTGATTAACCACAGATAAAACTCTAGTAAAATAATTTGAAATTGATTTAGAAGATTTCATCTTAAGAGATTCAAATTCTGCTCTTAAGGATTGAAGGCGAACCTTTATAACTTTATCAATTCCTTTAAAGAAATTTTGAAGTATTTGCCAAGCCTCATTGGCTGTTTCTGCACTTGAAACTTTCTCAAACATATATTCATCCAAACACATGTGGATTAAGGTTAGCGCTTGGTTAAATTATCTGTACTTGTAGGTTGCTCAAAACCCTTGTGTGTCAACAATTTCCCAAACATCTTGGGAGCCAAAGTAGAGCTTTCATTCTAATACACCAATTATCATAATTTTCTTTGTAAGCTTTGGAAATTGGAAAGGAAACATTTCATCACCGTTCATCATTTTAATTATAGTATTCAACGTCAAAATTCTTTCACAAGAAAGTTGAGAATTTTGCTTCGGTCAAAATTCAATTGACCAAATCTTTTTCTTCAAAAGCTGAGAATTGCTTCAGTCAAATTTGGTTGACCGAATTTCTTCCGATCAAATGAGAATTTTTGCTTCACCAAAAAACTGAGAAGAGCCTTATCAAAATTAATTTTGACTGGCTAGTTTTTGAAGTTGATCGATCCTCGGCGGAAGCTGAGATCTAATTTTGGTCAAAATTGGATTGACCAAAAATTGATTTCACCGAAAGAGAAAGGGTTTCTCTTTCCTTTATGTTGCTGGCGGCTGTAACAACGTCACGGAGAGGATCTGGAGATTTGTAAACAACGAAGCTTCTCTTCTTCGTCAAATCGAATCAGCGATTCGTTCTGAAAACTGGGTGGCGTCGATCTGAAATCGACAAGCTCTTCGTCTTCGTGAGTCGGCTCCCCTGTTTTCTAGGGCAAAACAGAGGGCGGATCTGGAGACGTTCGGCGGCGATCTCCAAATCAGAGAAAGCGCCGCGTTTCGTCTTCTTCGAGTCTCGTCTTCGTCAGGCAAAGTGCCCTGATTTCTTCTTCTTCAGCGCTGAATCTTTATCAGCAAATTTTGATCAGGGACGAGAATGATCTCGTCTTCGGCCTCACTCAAAAAAGAGGATAGCGCCGAATATGACGAAACTATTCGTCTTCGTCAAGAGAAACTGCTTCTCGTTTGATTGATTGGATCCGAGATTGGATTTTCGTCGCCGATGAGAGATCTTCGATTTCGACCTCACTCTTCAGAGGATAGCGCCGAAATCGAAGATATATCTCCTCTTCTTCCTACGTCTTCTCGAATTAGGGAAGAGAAATCAGCAAGATTTCTTCGGTTCATCGCCTGTAAAGCAGGCGGATTTCGTCGTCTTCGTCAATGAGAAAACTTGTGTCTTCGTCGCTTGGATCTGATCTTCGGCGCTAGATCTTCGATTTCGACCTCACTGCAAAGAGGATAGCGCCGAAATCGAAGATTTTTCTCGTCTTAATCCGGAAAGAGCTCTCGTGTTCGAACTTCTTCGTCGTCGCCCCGCCCGGAGGGACTGGCGGCTTTCGACTCTGGCGCTTCTCATCGCAAGCTCGACGAGGATATTCCCCTTCTCTTCGTCGCCTGTCTCACAGGCGGATCTTCTTAAGTATGCGGAAGCAAAATTTGGAATCCTCTAATACCACTTTGTTAACGCATTGAAGAGGAAATAATAATCTCTTAATATTTCATTATGTAAATCAAAGCCTATATATAATATAATATGAGGATAAAATTAAACTAGCCTAAATAAACAGTTTGCTAAAATAAAATATTTAAAATAACTAATTGTTAAAATCACAATTGAAATCGTAGAGCATGTCTCCACTATGCCACGTCCACATTGCCACGTATATTTACCATGTCAAATTTACTTTTAACAATGTGTACTCTCGAGATCGATGTAGTTGTCACTACTTGTATTGATTGATTGCAATGATGAGAGAGAGTCCACAAGGTCCTCTCAACCTAACACTTGTTACCCTTTTCATACGATCGAGTGCATATCATAACTTCTCCTTGCACTAGATTTCTACAACTTGTTTCAATGATTGACTGGCCTGCAACTTTTTATTGCATGCTCACAAATTATAACGAATCTGTCGCCTTCCAAATATGCGTATTAGCCTGTGCAGCTTTGATTTTCTACGCACAGAATTATATATCTGTATGAAGATAGTCTCATCTTTTGTTATTGATCTGTTTTTGTATACATGTCGTTATTCATAGTACAGGTGTAAAATAAGACTTCTCTTGCTAGCTACAACTTATCTAAATCAAACCCTATTTACAGACTAGAGGGATTAATAGCAGCGATAGTCAATCAGTGAATTATCTCATAGAATTTGTGATCATAATCATAGCCATTGCTAGAGCTTGATCCATTCCTGGCTGTAGCCTCAGCGTTAACACATCTTTGTCCAATAACTTGTTTGGCAGCCAAGAACCACACTTTCTACTTACCTGCAATTAATTATACACACATTTGTACATACTTTAGTTGAATCATAATGATGATAGTAATAATTTATTTACACATAAGTTAATTAACCTCGGCGACAAGTACTGTGTCTGCAGTATTAGCCTGGTGCTGAAAAATCTTGGAACCATACTCCCTATCAGCACGAGACCAATTCATCCGGTAACACATCTCATCGCCGGCGGCGGTGAGCATGGAGAAGCTGCAGCTGTGGCCGCCCAACTCCTTGGTTGCTTTAAATACTGGCCTAATCTGCCGCTCCCGCTCTGATGCTGACGACGGCGAGGATGATGATCTCTCTGATAATATTCTTCTATCCACATCTTTATCTCCTTCGTACGCTTCCCAACTCTCTGCCAACTTCAAGATCTGCCAATACAAGGAAGAAGCTTTATTATTTTTTATTTTGGCATCATTCACAAGTATTCTCATGTAAATGATTCATCGATCATATGACGAATACGTTGTGGAATCATCAGTGCAATCAGGTGATGATCAGATAACATGGAATTATTTCATACGTGGTGTCCATCAGTACTAGAGAGAAAAGCGTACACGGCTACGAACATTCAATCTGTCATACATTCTATATGCATTATGAATCTTCAGGAAAAAGAAAAAACTAGACACATACAAAGAAGAGCTAGAGCTTCAGGTTTACATGCATATATCATATATGTTGTGTTGTCAATTTGTCTTATAATTAATTTATTACAATATTTTAGTTGCTCGATACTTTAGTAATTTAATGAATAAGAAAAGATTATCTAATAATGTAGAACAGTCACCTTGCGCGGGCAGCGGCGGATAGTGAGCAGCACATTGCCGGCGCAGTCCATGAGCACCGTCTCATGCCTCCAGTTGTGGGCGTAATTGTCAACCCGGAACACCATACGGCCGTCGGCGTCGTCGAAGACGGTGTACCCGTGGCTGTTGAACAGCAGCGACTTACACCACACCGTCAGACGCACCGGCGCCACCGAGCAGTACAGCGGCCGCCCTACTACACCACCACCTCCTGCTTCAATACAATCATCATCAGGGCGATGGTCTCTCCTCTTGCACTGAGCCCACTCCTCCGCCATGATTACTTGTGTTGATATTGGAGTATCTCCTTCCTCCTCTTCTTGCTTGATACTTATAAATGAATGGAGGGATGAGTTACCTAAAATCTATTATATATTTTTGTGTATCAAGTGGTTCCTCAAGTTGCACATGATGCACGCGCTTCCAGCTTCCAATTCATCTTCTTCTTTTCTCATTATGAGAATTTACACATCTATCCCTGACTTTTCTAATTATTTATATTATTAAAGTATTATACTTTAACCCTCCTATCTCTTATATGCTGATTTATTGTTATTATTATTATTAGTCTGATCACTACGTTAATTAGGAAAATTACCATATTACCCTTTGAATCATATTTATTATATATTGTTGATTCTAATTGATTTGAATTATTAACCCTGAATTTTTTTCATAATTAAAAAAAAAACAAGACCAATTAATTAAGAAGGCAAGCAAATTCTTAATCTGTGCAATACTTGTGTGCCTTCACATGAAAAACGAGCACGGAGATTTAGCTAATAATTATTATTACATCTTAATTAATTTATGGGTCAAAGAAGAAGGTTCTAATAATTGGTCAATCAATTGAGAGTGCGTCCCCCATAAACTCATAAAATTTGTCTATCCTAATGAGGCATTGTAAGAATAATTTGATTAAACCGATCAAGAAAGAATCAGTATCACTACATATTAATCTTCCATTTTTAAGAAATATTAGAATATTTTAACATTTAGAATTTAATTGAAGAAATGTAAATAATAATAATAATACATAAAAGTATTTGAATATTTTTTTTACTCCTTATGTATTATTACTTTTTAGAATGAACATTAAAAATATAATAAAATGTATAGAAATCTCAATGTAAATAATAAAATTAGAATTTTTTTTTAGTTTATGGCAAGTGAAAATGATAGCATAATATTGACAAATTTTTATCACTACATTAACAATTAAATTGAAGCAAACTAATTATGAAAAGTATGCTAAATGAACTAAATTTATTTAAAATTGAAGTACATAAAACATGGTAAAGATAATATGTAATCATTAACTATAAATTTTCTATCTCATATATGGCATATTTATAAAATAAATAAATAGCTTTTAGCAAAAATAAAAAACAAATATAAAATAAATAAAGTTAGTAAGAGCTATAGATTGCCATTAGTAATATGAATAGCAGATCCCACTTATGAAACTAGATTTCACTCATTTTTTATTTGAGGAATTTGTATAATTTTTATTAAATATATTTAATTTCTTTACATTATACGCAATTTATATATCATATACAGCTAAAAAAATTGATCACTCAACCGTCGCATGCCCACAAATACACCCAATCACACAAAATATATTTGTTTGTATTGGAAAGAGGATTGATATCTAACTTATTTAGGTTTTGTTGAAGAGTTTGAGCATTTTTATTCTTCATCAAAACTAAATCAAGAATAGGTCTATGTTTTTTCCTTTGACACAAGTTGATGATACGAAGAAGGTATATGACTATATAAATAATTCTATGTTCTTCATAGAATAAGATAAATCCATTTGATCATTTGATGTATACTCACATTTTCTATTTTTTATGATTTTTTTTTTGTTTTTTATTCTTAACTTTTTTCACACGATCAAGTTAAGTAATAAGAGCAGGATTTAACTAAGTGGTTAAAGACAAAGAGCCCTACCTCCCTTAATTATTTGCTCATGTTAAAAATCTCTTTAGAGATTATAATTTTATTCTATTCTAAAAGTATTTTAACGCCTAATTGTGTAAGGGGGAATCCACTTAATTAGAATTTTTCAAATGTTTGTAAAGAGTGAGTTGTTGTTAAGAAATAGCATTATTCTCCACTATATCATAAAAAAAATAATTCACTCTCAATAGCGAAGATATAGATATTTGCTATAGCGGCAAGCCATCATTCAGTGTCATAGTAGATAAAATTAAGAAATGAAGTAAGTAAATAAATTGAACAATCCATTAAAAGTTTCAACTTTATCATTTTCCTTCCGTCTTTATTCCTTTTAGATGAAGCTTAGAAATTTGAGTAGATTATTTAGATTAAAATTTTTATGTTTTGATGCCCTTAACTTTAAATTTGAGTATATTACTTAGATTAAAAGTTTCACTTTTATCGTTCCCAACTGTCAATATGTTACATGTAAGGTCGCACCACCCATCGGCACAACGCTGATTGAGTGTCCCAATGCCCGTCAAAATTGAAGATACCGAGCTAGATATTTCTTCAAGATCAACTTCACACCGAAGGAGTTGGGGGTACGATGCAGTTGTTGTTCTAAAATTTTGTCCAGACTTTTATTTAAATAGAAATAAAAATATAAATTATGATATAATAAAACTTATAAATAATATTTAAAAGAGAGTTTAGTGATATAGAATCCGGAGGCACGTTGTGGTTTGTTTTTAAGTGAAAATCCAGACTCTCGTGCAAGTTAAATTCAGATTGAACACCCAGGATACAACCGGGTATTCCTCTCCTGCAAGCACGACCGTGGAGAAGTTAATCGGATGTCCTTTTAGCAATGAGCAGCAAAATCAAAGATCCAAAAAAATAAAATGGAAGAAAAGAAGAGGATAAGGGGAAAGAGGAGGCCACAAAAATCTCATGCTTTCACATAAGATTTTGAGCCTTTTCTTAAGGCTATAAATAATGTTAGTTACTAACGTTACAAACGTTAGCAATAAAGGCTAACATTAAATATATATTTTTTAATTTTCCTCACAATCCCCCACAAAATTAAAAAAATTCTGAATATAACTAAACTTAACAAGATGATTAAATGAATTTAAATTGCTACTCATGCTTATATCATACGGTCAGTAAAGTACACTTAAAGGCATAACCTTTATTTAGTGAAAATATTTTCATTTGAAGAAAAGATAGTGAACTAGTCTTGAACTACTTCCTTTTGACCCAGACTTTAACAAATCCACACACGATATAGGGTTTGTCCGATCGCGGAGTTGCGCAGTTTTGGCCGTGCGCATGTATCTTCATGAGAGCTTCTAAGAATTATCCATGTCTTCAGCCGCGGTCATATACAGACTCTCTCATATAGGAAGTTCCCTACAATGGATGAGTGTAGGGGCTCATCTCATGATAATTGACCACTTCGGGAAGTTTTCCTTACCTCTACAATAAGAAGCAAAACAAATGTATCCTTAGGAATGAGAGTGTAGAGTATCAACTCTATCACATAAATATTTTTATACACTGTAGTGTTTTATAATTTTTATTTTTCAAAGTGCTTCCCGGCCAATCAATTAGCTTGTTATTACCACATTGAACCTCCTTCAAATGTCTCCTATCACAGAGGTTGGGTTCCCACCGCTGAGAGGCCTATTTTTAGACTAATCTCATTTCTATCGATACTTCTAAGATTATAATCTTGGGCAAGTTTTGGTTCCCGGCCAATAGCATTGTTGTGTTCAATCTTTATAAAAGAAAGAGCTACAACTTTTTATGAGTCAAGCCATTATGTAGACTTATGTGAAATGTTTAATATGGCTACTCTTTTTTTTTTTTTATAACAAAAGTCTATTGCTGCTTTAGAATTTTAATAATTTATTTTTATTATTGAATCTTTTACTCTTACTTTAAATTTCTTGCTTTAGAAGGAGAGAAAGAAATTTTTTTTCAAGTAGCAATAAGACCTAAAAATTAATTAGGCTTCTAGATGCTCTTATCATAGAGAGAAACTAATTTTAAGAATTTTTTTATTTTAAATTATTTTTTAAAGTCATTTAAATTTTTAAGAATCATTATTAAATAATCATCATGTGCATATGTTTATTGTGCACATCAGGTTCATTATGCATATTATGTTTATGATTTCTTGATCTCTTTTAAATATTATAGAAATTATTAAATTATAAGCATATCAATAATATTATCTACTTTATGCACATTCACTTTAGTAAGTGCATTTAATTTTTTAAGTCCATGACTTTTTTTTATTCATATGTACATTTTTTTCATTGTGTACATTAAGTGCATTTCCATTATGAATAGTATAAAAACTATGCACTTAATTTTAAAATCAAATACATTATTTATATATATTGTGAGAACATTAGTTTCATTATAAATGACAAATATGTTATGATGCGACATTTGCCATAAAAAGGCTTACAATTTCATTTCAGTACAAAGCTTATCATCAGCCAAATGATGACTAGATGACAAAATTCAGAAGTAATCAATGCTTTTCCCGGAAATGGTTCGGTAAATTAGATTTAATCGATGTGACAAATATTTGGCCTATAAAGGACATATGAATATCTTTGTGTCATTCGATAAATATTCGGCCTATGAAGGACATGTGAATAGAGGTGGCCAAAGGGTCGGGCCGGCCCGCGGCCTGGGCACGGCACGGCCCGTTGACCAAGTCAATGGGCTGCGGGCGGCCCGTGGCCCGCTCGGGTTGGGCTGGGCTGAGGGTTCGCGGCCCGTGGGCCGGGCCGGGCACGGCACGGACGCGGGGCCGGGCCAGGCACGACACGGCACGTGAATGAACATGCATTTTTACCTAAATGCCCTCATAACAGTTATAAAAATTTTAAAAGTTAGGGATATAATTGTCTTTATAGTATAAAATTACCATTTTAGCCCTTTTTAATAATTAAAAATAGGGTATAAATATGTAATTATACACCCAATTCATCCCTATAAATTGACCCCCCAACTCTCTCATTTCTTCACACAAGTTTCCAACTAGCTTTGGAATAATTTCTCATTCTCTCTTAATACTCGCTTAATCTCTTTTCTAAGTCTTGAGTTACAATTAGTTTCTTAATTGAACTCAAACTTAAGCTTCTTTCTAGCCATGAAGAATTCAATGCTCTCTCGGTCTAGACTAGTCATTTTTCTCTATGCCTTGTGCTCACCATGTGACTAGACGTGGAGAAGATCAAGTAAGTATTAAATTAATTTACTTTTATAATATAATTATCACGTGGTGAGCACGAGCACGAGGCATAGAGAAAAATGACAGATAATAAAAGAGTGAAGATAATTATCATTATGCCAAATTCTCAACGTTCAATCTTCCTTACATCTACCTTAAATTTCTTCAATGCTGATCAATGGAGAATAACTATTTTAAGTATTATCGAACGTGTTAGTCAAATTATACGAATTGATATATTCAGGTTTGAAGAACACTTTATCCACTTATCTGATCATGCAAGACAAGAATTTTTGGCTTCTCCCTCCCCTTCTAGGGTTGAGATTGAGATAGATGTTGAGGACTTTGAAATAAGTGATAGTGAGGAGGATAGTCATAATATCAACGATGAGTCGGAGCAATATATCGAAACAAACCAAGCACAAGAGTCACTTGAATTTTTTATTATTGAAGAAGGAGGTAGAGCTGAAAACATGGAGTGCACAATATGCATAGAGAAGATGGAGCACGGAGCGTAAGTATGCTTAACACAATGCTCGCATATCTTCCATAGTAGCTGCTTGCGTAGTTGGCTACGGGTCAATTGCGTATGCCCATTATGTTGGCAATTGATTTAAGCTTAAATGTATAATTTATGAATATGAAATTTAATCGAGTTGGTTTTAACTTTAGTCATGTGTTGTTAGTATTGTTAATAAATAAATTAATATTTAATTTAATAAAATATATTAAAATTAAAATTATATATTTTTAAAATAAAATAATTAATTAAATAATAATTAAATATTTTTTAAAAAAAATTATGCAAAATACATAATTCTCAATTTCTTATTTTATTAATATTTTATTTATTTTTAAAATTTATTTTAATGAAGCGGGCCAAAGTCGGCCCATGGGCCAAATTCGGCCCGTGGGCCACATTCGGGCCGTGCATGGCACGGCCCGCTGGGCCGACCATAGCCCGCGGGCCAGTTTCAGCCTGCGTGCCGAATCTGGCCCGCGTGCCGGATCCGGGCCCGGCTAGAAGTTGAACCGTGCCTAGGCCGGCACGCCTAAACGTGTCGCGGGCCGTGCCGGGCCCAAATATTTTTCTGTCGTGCAGTGCCCGGCAAGCCTAAACGTGCCGCGGGCCGTGCCAGGCACGGCCCGCCAAGAGTCGGGCCGAGGCGGGCCCGGGCACGGCCCATGGCCACCTCTACATGTGAATACTTATCTTTTTGATATGATAGATACTTGGCCTATGAAGGAGATGTGAGTAATTTCGTGTCATTTGATAAATATTCGGCTTATGAAGCACATGTGAATACTAATCTTTTTGAGCTCAATAGATATTATTTCTGTAAATATCTATTTGATTTCAATTTCGATAAATATGATTTCAGCTGTGAATGGTACTCTAACAATATGCCGTGACAACCTTTCGATAAATATTCCTTCTGTGAATATTTATCTGATTTCAATTTTCACAATTCTTTTTTTCAACTTCATTTCTTCGATAAATATTCTTTCTGTAAATATTTATCTGATTTCATCTTTCTTTCCTTTGATAAATATTCTTTATGTAATACTTATCTATTTGAGTTCAATATATATTCTTTTTGTGAATATCTATTCGATTTCAAGTTCAAGAATCTAATTTCAGTTATGAATGATACTATAACAATATTGAATAACTACGCCTTGATAGATAGTATCGACGTACGCACCTCTCAAACAATATTGTTAGCACCATGCGACAGCTTAGAGAGTTGATGTAATCCAGATTAGCCTTTGAAGAGCTAAATATTCAAAAAATAATCATGGCCCTTGGACCAAAACATTCAAGATAGAAGAATGAGCCATTGGGCTAAACGTTCAAATCAAACGAACGGGTCGTAGGGCCAAACGTTCGAACTAGGTGAATGTGCCATTGGGTTAAACATTTAAAATAGAAGAACGAGCCGTTGGGCCAAACGTTCGAAGTAGCCTGCGGAAGGCTAAAATGTCATAAATAGCCTACAAGGGGCTAATATGTCATGAATAACCTTTAGAAGGCAAAAATATCAAAGATAGCCTTTGATAGGCTAAAATATCATAGATAGCCTTTCAAAAGGCTACAATGTTAGAGTTAGTCTTTGAAAGACCAAAATATCAGAAATAACCTTTGAAAGGGCTAAAATATTAGAAATAGCCTATGAAAGGGCTAAAATGTTAGAAATAGCCTTTAGAAAACTAAAATATCAGAAAGAGCCTTTGGAAGGCTAAAATATCAGAATGGACTAAAATGTCGGTGTTGGATATCATGCTGAGCCAAGTTTAAATCAATAATTGCTTCGGACTTGAAGTAATGAATATTAGATTGAATCTTATTAAATGACAATTGATTCGAATAAGATAAAGAGATCTAGGCTGTTAGATCAAAGTTGAAAGATCTATCCATGAAAACCAATTTGAAAGATATAGACCGTAGAACATTTATTAAATTTGGATCGTTAGATGTCGTATTTGGATAATTTTGAGTTTGATTCCTGATTTAATTTGGACCGTTAGATTCTTAATGAACGAATCATTTGAGACCATCCTTCGATAGGATCGTTGGATCCAATAATTTTCTTCATAGCGCACATGACGCAGGCAACAGTGTTCGTCTTTCTTCTTCGATCTTCCGTCGTCGGTCGGATAGATGCATGCTTGGAGGCTCTTGATCGAGGACTCAGACTCCTTACATCTCGCCGGAGTAGTGGACGGAACTCAACATCGGCAGGTAAAGAGTCGACGCGGAACATACGTAAAAATCATAACTTTCGTTCGAAACATGGACAAAAAACAGGGTCGCCGAAAAAGCTTTCGTTTCCGGCGATCCTGATGTCGGATGGCCGGATCCTTTTTCCCATAGGTTCGAAAGCTTGTTGAGAGGATGTGGATAAATTTTCAGCATGATCCGATGCTGGATGTGGAGATCGTCAAGAAGAACTTCAGAGGTATCTGTAACAAGCGAGAAAGAAAGGATCGCCGGAAAATTATTCGATTCCGGCGATCCAGCCGTCAGATGACCGGATCGTTCTGGTCACAGTTTCGCACTTTCATGGAGACGCTGTGGCTAAAATATCAACATCGGGGATGTTGAGTTCGACGAGAATGAACATCGAGTGCTTATGGCTGAGAAAGAAAATAGAGATCGCCGGAAAAGCTTTCGGCTCCGGCGATCCAGTCATTAGATGGCCGGATCCTTCTGGCCATATGTTCGCAGACTTAGGAGAAGGTTTTCTCAAAGTTTCAGTTCGATCAAATGTGAGGATAGTGTTCGTCAGAGGAGACAGTGGGTGCAACAATCGTTCAAATGACAAGTGTAGTATCTCCTGTTTTTTGTTGATCGTTTCCACAATTTGTTGAGGTTCATAACAGAGGCAAAGCATTAAATTCCTTTTCTTCTTTTATATCTAGAATATTGCCTGGCAAACACCACTTAATACATCTTTCAGTTTATCGAATCTGACTCAATGTTCTTATATGCAATTTCTTGCAGGATTGATGAGGAATCTTTTGCCAATAAAAAAAAAAGACATTTTGGTGCCGAAGAAATTGATAGAGGAAAGAATCTCCGGCGTCAGTTTTTAAGGGAGAAAGGCAGTAGAAAATAGCATTTTCTCGGCAAGAGTTAAATCATGAGTGTCTCTTGTTTTTTCCAGTTTTTTTTGTTCTAACTGAGTAATGTGTACTCTTCCTTCCGGTAAATTTGATTGTAAAGCAGCAAATAATCAAGATAAAACGATCCAACAAGAAGACGGCTACACTAAATTATTTGCCTTTCAATTAATTTTTACCAAGTCAAACCCACTGACTTGGGCAGATTTGCATACGGATTCGTATTTAACGTGTATCCAAAATCTGCTGCTTATAAAGTTTAAATTTGATGAGCAAGTCTTACTCAGTTTCAATCACAGTGAATTTGCAGGGTTCGCAGATGCTTAGGAAAGGAGCAGATCAAAAAAAATTTTATCTTCAAAAACTACTGTTTTGATCGCCGTGGACATCACAGAAGCGGGGAAAAAGGTAATCGAGGTAAAATCATCTGTCCCTCTATCGTAAATTTTCCTTTTCAATTAGAAATTCTTTTTGTTGCCTTCAATCTCTAATTTTATTCGCCAAGAGTCTCCTTCTTTATTTGTTTAACAAAAGTTATTTTCTCGGTTAGTGATTTTATTTATCTTTTCAATTAGAAAATAACAAAAGTTATTTTCTCGCTAAAATTCTCGGTCAGTTATTTTCATGGTTTAGTTCAGCGGAGTTTTCTTTCTCCGCTAGCAATTTTATTTACCGAAGTTTTCTTCTCCGTGAATAGTTTTGATATCGAAGTTTTTCTTCTCCGTAAGCAATTTTATTTACCGGAGTTTTTTTCTCCGTCAATAGTTTTGATATCGAAGTTTTTCTTCTCCGTTAGCAATTTTATTTATCGGAGTTTTCTTCTCCGTCAATAGTTTTGATATCGGATTTTGCCTTCTCCATTGGATAGATGGGGAATAGGAGAAAAAGAGGATAGACAAATGTGTTCTTGTCCTCGTCTCTAGAGAAGAGAAGGCCGAATGCCTCTCGCTTACCGCGTTCATAGGAAGAGGAAGAGGAAGCTGAAGGCCTCCCCTTTCTATTTTCAAAATCTCCGTGTCCGCTCCTTCTTGTTGTAGTCACCGGCCATCTCTTTTTTTTTTTTTTGCCAGCCGCCATGAAAGGAATTACATATTCTTCACAGGGCCTCTCGTCCCTCTTTTTCTATTCGAATCCCCCTCAGCCTCCTCTACGTTTGTTTTTTTTTTCTTTTTATCTTCTGTGCACACGCCGATTAAGTTATTTTAACTGTACCCTAACTTCTCCAGCAACATTTTTTTCAACTTATCTCCACATCAGCGCTCAACCATAAGTTCTTTTTTTTTAAATCAAGGTCAAAACTTATTTTGACCAGTGCTTTAGCCATGGCCGAATTGTGTAACTATGCCATATAAAGCTCCCTTTTTATTCCTTGGTCAAAAGCAATGAGATTTTGACCCAAATTTTCTCGTCACTCTATTTAGAACAAAAGTTTGATCTCAAATTGCACTCCTTCCCACACAAGGAATTGGAGTCAAAGCTAAAATGGTCCAAATATGATTATGCATAGAAAATAATTTTTTAGAGAAATAAAACACCTTCAACAAATGCCCTCCAACAGATTTGTCATAAGTGGCTTGTGCATTCAAATCCGTTGCGCAATAGTTCCCTAATCTTCATATCTCATCATTTCTATTTGTCTTCAATATTTCATGAGTGATTTTGTTGTCTCGAAAAATTTTTTAACAGCAAGACTGACATGTTTCTAGCAAAGTCTGTACTCTTAAAACACTAACGTAAATATTTTTCAAGCTCTTTTCAATTATGGCATGTGTATTCTTTATATTTCACTAATATTGTCTTTCACGTGGGTTCGACCTCTTAACATTCCTCTAGAGAACCCAAGTGACGGGATGATTTCAAAGTACATAGGACAATATGATCCCCGTAAATTTTTTCAAAAAAAAAGATGGCACATGTGGCATGATCAAATGTTAGAGGGACGAGATAGCTTTCGTGAGTGTATTGCTCATCATCCCTCCCTTCCAGTTCTTCCACAGGGCCACGTGCCCAACTTAGCATTGAATTATGAGCATTGGACACCACTAGGATGTGATATAATTGGGCTGAGAGATCATAAATCACATATTCATAACCACGACTCAGATCACTTTTTACGTCTTGAGCCAACAAATGATTCACATCATGAGGAGAGAGTACAGTTCTTAGGTTTAGACATAATTTCTGGGCGTCTCCCTAAGTGGACTTTGCGTTTAAAAATTCGAGGCAATATTACCTTTCATCCAGGGTACATTGAGTGGACTAGATATATTCTGTGCATAGAGAGGGAAGTTCTCGGAAAAGCCGAGATAATTAATGCCATAATCTTATCAATGTTCAGCTATGAATATGACACCAATCTATTAAAGGGAATTTTCGTACATTGGAACCCTTTGACCAATACTTTCTACATAGCTGATGAGGAGATTTTTCCAAGTTTATGGGACATGAAGAATATGTGGACTTTCCAATATTAGGGGCACGTTATGATGAGTTCGTCCCTGATGAACAAACATTATTTGGAGATGTTACTTACGGAAAGTTCTAGTGTTCATCGTTTTTGAAATTAATCTTTCAACATTATTATAAATTGCATTAGAAGAAATCTGGAGTGGTGTCCATAAAAGATTGGATATTACATTTTGTTGATTATGGTAAATCACCACTAGAGACGGGATTTCCTTCTCTTGCGATCCTTTTGGAGTTGGCTCAGAGGATATATCATCACGGGATTATGATCCTCCATCTAGGCCCAGAATTGCTGCAAAGGACATGGATCGAAAGACCTTTCTCATTGCATTTTTATCTTGTTGGTTTTGCTACTTTGTCATCCCTTATAAATATCATAATCGAATTAGGCCTGAAGTATTTATCATGGCTAATAAATTGGCAAATGGTATTTAAATATCCTTGGCACCTGTAGCCCTATCAAACTTATTCAGATCTTTAAGAAAGATTTGCACTAGTGACCCACGTTGTGGATCATTTTGAGTAGGCAATGATTCTTTGTTGTTTCTTCTTGATGAAGGTTCCGGTATATTTTCTGGCATTTGATCATATGGACCATCGCTTTGTTCTGGCACATCTTGAGAAAACATATTACAAATTGAAGTTAACTTGGCACAAGCCAAAAAAAATGAAATATTATAAAATAGTGATGTCATGAGACCATTTACCTGGATTGGAATATTTTGTCTTTCTGAACTAGATATCTTTCGTCGTTTATTTGATGAGGATTGAGAAAAATCTAGTTCAAAACCGAAACTTGGTTGAATGATTGTCCTGCTATGTGATGCTCCTTTTTGTAACTTACAAGAAGAACCAAAGATTTCATTTACAGGATGACTAAAATACGCTTTCAGATGTGCGCTATGCCACGTTAAGTACTTAAAGCTGCACTTAGGAACTCGTTTACGAGATGAAATGCTGTAAGAAGAGTTAGTCCCAAGACGAAGCAAATTGAGCCAACACTCTGCAATCACAAATATATCTTTAGAAAGACCATTGAATTTAAGAGTTCTCTTGGGTATAACTTGATCATAGCCAAACTGACGAGCACATCTAATAGGGTTGTATGCTTCAAGAGAAGCTGTATCGCCACTCCTGAATGGTAGCCAGCCAACACGGATGCTTATAAGAAATTCATGAGGAATAATATTTTTCTGCTCCAAAATCTCAAAATCGCTATCAAGAGCCTCTAAGCATGCATCTATCGTAAAGATGGGTCACTAGTGCAAGCCTCTAACAAGAGCCTCTAATAATATTTTTCGAACCAGGTGGGTCACTAGTGCAAGCCTTTCGTAAAGATCTGAATAAGTTTGATAGGGCTGCAGGTGCCAAGGATATTTGAATACCATTTGCCAGTTTATTAGCCATAATAAATACTTCGGGCCTAATTCGATTATGATATTTATAAGGGATGACAAAGTAGCAAAACCAACAAGATAAAAATGCAATGAGAAAGGTCTTTCAATCCATGTCCTTTGCAACAATTCTGGGCCTAGATGGAGAATCATAATCCCGTGATGATATATCCTCTGAGCCAACTCCAAAAGTATCGCAGGGAGAAGGGAATCCCGTCTCTAATGGTGAGTTACCATAATCAACAAAATGTAATATCCAATCTTTTATGGACACCACTCCAAATTTCTTCTGATGCAATTTATAATAATGTTGAAAGATTAATTTCAAAAACGATGAACACTAGAACTTGCCATAAGTAACATCTCCAAATAATGTTTGTTCATCAGGGATGAACTCATCATAACGTGCCCCTAATATTGGAAGTCCACATATATTCTTCATGTCCCATAAACTTGAAAAAATCTCCTCATCAGCTATGTAGAAAGTATTGGTCAAAGGGTTCCAATGTTCGAAAATTCCCTTTAATAAATTGTGTGTCATATTCATAGCTGAACATTGATAAGATTATGGCATTAATTATCTCGGCTTTTCCGAAAACTTCCCTCTTTGTGCACAGGATATATCTAGCCCACTCAGTGTACCCTGATGAAAGGTAATATTGCCTCGAATTTTTAAACGCAAAGTCCACTTAGGGAGATGCCCAGAAATTATGTCTAAACCTAAGAACTGTACTCTCTCCTCACGATGTGAATCATTTGTTGGCTCGAGACGTAAAAAGTGATCTGGGTCGTGGCTATGAATATGTGATTTATGATCTCTCAGCCCAATTATATCACATCCTAGTGGTGTCCAATGCTCATAATTCAGTGCTAAGTTGGGCACGTGGCCCTGTGGAAGAACTGGAAGGGAGGGATGACGAGCAATACACTCACGAAAGCTATCTCGTCCCTCTAACATTTGATCATGCCACATGTGCCATCTTTTTTTTTGAAAAAATTTACGGGGATCATATTGTCCTATGTACTTTGAAATCATCCCGTCACTTGGGTTCTCTAGAGGAATGTTAAGAGGTCGAACCCACGTGAAAGACAATATTAGTGAAATATAAAGAATACACATGCCATAATTGAAAAGAGCTTGAAAAATATTTACGTTAGTGTTTTAAGAGTACAGACTTTGCTAGAAACATGTCAGTCTTGCTGTTAAAAAATTTTTCGAGACAACAAAATCACTCATGAAATATTGAAGACAAATAGAAATGATGAGATATGAAGATTAGGGAACTATTGCGCAATGGATTTGAATGCACAAGCCGCTTATGACAAATCTGTTAGGAGGGCATTTGTTGAAGGTGTTTTATTTCTCTAAAAAATTATTTTCTATGCATAATCATATTTGGACCATTTTAGCTTTGACTCCAATTCCTTGTGTGGGAAGGAGTGCAATTTGAGATCAAACTTTTGTTCTAAATAGCGTGACGAGAAAATTTGGGTCAAAATCTCATTGCTTTTGACCAAGGAATAAAAAGGGATCTTTATATGGCATAGTTACACAATTCGGCCATGGCTAAAGCACTGGTCAAAATAAGTTTTGACCTTGATTTAAAAAAAAAAAAAGAACTTATGGTTGAGCACTGATGTGGAGATAAGTTGAAAAAAAAGTTGCTGGAGAAGTTAGGGTACAGTTAAAATAACTTAGGCCCGGTTTGGGGTTACTTTTACTTTTAACTTCTGCTAGTTGGGGAAGTTTGCTTTTAGCTTCTGCTGGCTGGGGAAGTATCCAATTGTTTGGTTCAACAACTGTGCTGCTAAGCAGAATATATTACTGTGCTGTAATATTAAGTAAAGACTGATATTTATCTAAGTAAAAAATTATAAAAATAAAAGATAATACTAAAAAAATTTAGGGTTCACTTAAATTTATCCTAAACAAGTTCTAAGGATAAGTCCACAAAATTTACTCTAAATAAAATAATACTAGAAAATTTAAGGTTCATTAATATTTTTCTAACTAGAAATTATAAAAGTAGATCAAAATAAATAAATAAATAATTGGTTAAATAAATTAGAAAACACGAGCAAACAGGAAAAAAAACTTAATCAGCTAAATAAATAAAAGTTTTTTTTACTATAAATTTCTATATAAATTTTTTATTATAAATTACTATATAAATTAATTCATTTGGAAATTAATCTCTATCGTGGACAGAGGGGGAGCGGATGCTGATCTATTATTTATTAAGCTATAAAATTACTCTTTTTAGTATAATTCTATTATTTCCTTCGCTAATCTTCGCTGATCTTCGTCCTTCCCTTGGTCGCCTGCCAAGGTGGCAGCGGCGTCTGGAGGCTGATCGACAATCCTCCTCTCCCTTCGTCCAGAAGATCGCAAGCTAGATGAGAGATTTGGAAGAGAAGCTGGAACCGAGGTGCAGCGGATCTGGACATGGTGACCGGAGCTAGACGCGGAGACCGATCTGGTCGCGAGATCTGGACGCAGTTACCGGAGTTAGATGAGGTCGCCGGAGCTAGACACGGTGACCGGGCAAGGAGGAGCGGACGGTCGGGTAAGGAGCAGCAGACGGCGGGCGAAAGAACCGCTTCCGCCGACGCTAGATCTGCTGCTCGACGCTGGAAGAAGATGGAGACAGTGCCCAACGCCGGAAGAAGATGGAGCGCAGGGCTGGCAGCAACCCCAAACTGGCCCTTAATCGGCATGTGCACAGAAGATAAAAAGAAAAAAAAAACAAGATGTAGAGGAGGCTGAGGGGGATTCGAATAGAAAAAGAGGGACAAGAGGCCCTGTGAAGGAATATGTAATTCTTTGCATGGCGGCTGGCAAGAAAAAAAAAAGAGATGGCCGGTGACTACAACAAGGAGCGGACACGGAGATTAAGAAAATAGAAAGGGGAGGCCCTCAGCTTCCTCTTTCTCTTCCTATGAACGCGGTAAGCGAGAGGGGCCTTCTCTTCTCTAGAGACGAGGACAAGAACACATTTGTCCATCCCCTTTTTCTCCTATTCCCCATCTATCCAACAGAGAAGGCAAACTCCGATATTAAAATTATTGACGGAGAAGAAAAACTCTGGTAAATAAAATTGCTAACGGAGAAGAAAAACTCCGATATCAAAATTATTGATGGAGAGAGAAACTTTGGTAAATAAAATTGCTAGCGGAGAAAGAAAACTCTGATATCAAAACTTTTGATTGAGAAGAAAACTCCAGTAAATAAAATTGCTTACGGAGAAGGAAAACTTCGATATCAAAACTATTCACGGAGAAGAAAACTCTGGTAAATAAAATTGCTAGTGGAGAAAGAAAACTCCGGTGAACTAAACCATGTAACGGAGGGATAACTCCGGTAAATAAAATCACTAACCAGAAAATAACTTTGGTTAAACAAATAAAGGAGACTCTTGGCGAATAAAATTAATCTATACCTCGCAAGGTTAATGAGGCTTCGTTACTATAGAGATTGAAGGGAACAAAAAGAATTTCTAATTGAAAAGGAAAATTTACGATAGAGGGATTGATGATTTTACCTCGATTACCTTTTTCCCCGCTTCTGTGATGTCCACGGCGATCAAAAGAGTTGTTTTGAAGATAAATTTTTTTTTGATCGGCTCCTTTCCTAAGCCTCTGCGAACCCTGCAAATTCACTGTGATTGAAACTGAGACTTGCTCATCAAATTTAAACTTTATAAGCAGCAGATTTTGGATACACGTTAAATACGAATCCGTATGCAAATCAGCCCAAGTCAGTGGGTTTGACTTGGTAAAAATTAATTGAAAGGGAAATAATTTAGTGTAGCCGTCTCTCAAGCACCACAATGAAGCCGCTGATCTCGGAATTACTACTATTTCCATCAACTCTAGCCGCGTCTATCTTCTTGTTGGATCGTTTATCTTGATTATTTGCTGCTTTACAATCAAATTTACCGGAAGGAAGAGTACGCATTACTCAGTTAGAACAAAAAAAAACTGGAAAAACAAGGGAGACACTCATGATTTAACTCTTGCCGAGAAAATGCTATTTTCTACTGCCTTTCTCCCTTAAAAACTGACGCCGGAGATTCTTTCCTCTATCAATTTCTTTGGCACCAAAATGTCTTTTTTTTATTGGCAAAAGATTCCTGATCAATCCTGCAAGAAATTGCATATAATAAGAACATGGAGTCAGATTCGATAAACTGAAAGATGTATTAAGTGGTGTTTGCCTGGCAATATTCTAGATATAAAAGAAGAAAAGGAATTTAATGCTTTGCCTCTGTTATGGACCTCAACAAATTGTGGAAACGATCAACAAAAAACAGGAGATACTACACTTGTCATTTGAACGATTGTTGCACCCACTGTCTCCTCTGACGAACACTATCCTCACATTTGATCGAACTGAAACTTTGAGGAAACCTTCTCCTAAGTCTGCGAACATATGGCCAGAAGGATCCGGCCATCTAATGACTGGATCGCCGGAGCCGAAAGCTTTTCCGGCGATCTCTATTTTCTTTCTCAGCCATAAGCACTCGATGTTCATTCTCGTCGAACTCAACATCCGGCCATCGGATCATGTTGATATTTTAGCCACAGCGTCTCCTCGGAAGTGCGAAACTATGACCAGAACGATCCGGTCATCCGACTGCTGGATCGCCGGAATCGAATAATTTTCCGGCGATCCTTTCTTTCTCGCTTGTTACAGATACCTCTGAAGTTCTTCTTGACGATCTCCACATCCGGAAATCGGATCATGCTGAAAATTTATCCACATCCTCTCAACAAGCTTGCGAACCTATGGGCAAAAGGATCCGGCCATCCGGCATCTGGATCGCCGGAACCGAAAGGTTTTTCAGCGACCCTATTTTTTGTCCATGTTTCGGACGAAAGTTATGATTTTTACGTATGTTCGGGGTCGACTCGTTATCGGCCGATGTTAACAGTTTGTTTCAGAGGAGGGGTATCTGAGGGAAAGAAAGGATTTATGTCATTTCCCTTGTTTCAGTTAAAAAAAGGGAAGAAAGGAAAGAAAAGAGAGGAGAAATTTAAGGCACTTTTCCCCTCAAACCAATCCCTCCAAATCAGACGAAATCACTTTTCTCTCCCTCACGCCTCACGCACTTGCACGTTGCTCGCTCCCTCATGCATCATTCTCCCGAAAATCATTTCTAACCTAGCCTCTCTTGCCGTTCGCCTTCTCTGTCGCCATTTGCCTTCTCCAGTCGCCGCTCGCCTCTCGCCGAAACCCTAGCGTCTCCACCTCGTCTCTCCAGTCGCCGACGCCTTCCTGCGTCTCCACCTTGCCGTTTGCCTCTCGCTGACGCCTTCTCCAGTTGCCTTCCAACCTCGCCGAAACCCTAGCATCTCCACCTCATACCTCGCCTTCTCTAGTCGCCGACACCTTCGCGAACACCAGTCGTCGTTCGCCTCTCGCTTGTCGCCGGTAGCGTCACCACCTTGTCTCTCCATTCGCTTCCAACTCACCGCCGACGCCTTCCAACCTTCAAGGCGACAGCGGTCCTGCCCGGGAGTTCTTCGGACTGTCGAAGCTCAAGAGGGTGGCTTCGCCGGCCTTCCGAACGGCGAGGAGGGGGCGAACTTCTATTTTCTTTCCTTCTTCCCGTGAAACAGGGGAGAGGGAAATAATTTTTTTTCCTTTCTTTTCGGATTCCTTTCTATTCTTTTTTTCTTTTCCTTACGGTTTTCTATCCCTCCTCTGAAACAGGCTGTAAGTTCCGTCCACTGCTCCGGCGAGATGTAAGGAGTCTGAGTCCTCGAACAAGAGCCTCTAAGCATGCATCTATCTGACCAACGACGGAAAATTGAAGAAGAAAGACGAACACTGTTCGCCTGCATCATGCGCGCCATGAAGAAAATTATTGGATCCAACGATCCAATTTTATTGAAGGGATGATCTCAAATGATTCGTTCATTAAGGATCTAACGGTCCAAATTAAATCAGAAATCAAACTCAAAATTATCCAAATACGAAATCTAACGATCCAAATTTAATAAATGTTCTGCGGTCTATATCTTTCAAATTGGCTTTGACAGATAGATCTTTCAACTTTGATCTAACAGCCTAGATCTCTTTATCTGATTCGAATCAATTGTCATTTAATTAGATTCAATCTAATATTCATTACTTCAAGTCCGAAGGAATTATTGATTTAAACTTGGCTCGGCATGATATCCAACACTAACATTTTAGTCCATTTTGATATTTTAGCCTTCCAAAGGTTATTTTTGATATTTTAGCCTTCTAAAGGCTATTTCTAACATTTTAGCCCGCTATTTCTGATGATGAGCTTTGTACTGAAATGAAATTGTGAGCCTTTTTATGGCAAATGTCGCATCATAATCTATTTGTCATTTATAATGAACCTAATGTTATCATAATATACATAAATAATGTATTTGACTTTAAAATTATGTGCATAGGTTTTATACTATTCATAATGGAAATGCAGTTAATGTACACAAATGAAAAAAATGTACATATGAATAAAAAAAAGGCATGGACTTAAAAAAATTATTTATATACATAAAAAAATTATTCTCTTAAAAATTTAAATGACTTTAAAAAATAATTTAAAGTAAACAAAATTCTTTAAATTAGTTTCTCTCTATGATAAGAGCAACTAGAAGCCTAATTAATTTTTAGGTCTTATTGCTGCTTGAAAAAAAAATTCCTTTCTCTCCTTCTAAAGCAAAAAATTTAAAGTAAGAGTAAAAGATTCAATAATAAAAATAAATTATTAAAATTATAAAGCAGCAATAGACTTTTGTAAAAAAAAAAAAAGAGAGAGTAGCAATATTAAACATTTGACATAAGTCTATATAATGGTTTGACTCATAAAAAGTTGTAGCTCTTTCTTTTATAAAGATTGAGCACAACAAAGCTATTGGCTTGACCAAAGTTTGCCCAAGATTATAATCTTAGAAGTATCGATAGGAATGAGATTAGTCTGAAAATAGGCCTCTCAGCGGTGGGAACCCAACCTCTGTGATAGGAGACATTTGAAAGAGGTTCAATGTGGTAATAACAATCTAATTGATTGGCCGGGAAGCACTTTGAAAAATAAAAATTATAAAACACTACAGTGTATAAAAATATTTATGTGATAGAGTTGATACTCTACATTCCCATTCCTAAGGATACATTTATTTTGCTTCTTATTGTAGAGGTAAGGAAAACTTCCCGAAGTGGTCAATTATCATGAGATGAGCCTCTACACTCATCTATTGTAGGGAACTTCCTATATGAGAGAGTCTGTATACGGCCACGGTTGAGGATATGGACAATTCTTAGAAGCTCTCATGAAGATACACGCGCATGGCCAAAAATGCGCAACTCCGCGATCGGACAAATCCTGTATCATGTGTGGATTTGTTGAAGTCTAGGTCAAAAGGAAGTAGTTCAAGACTAGTTCACTATCTTTCCTTCAAATGGAAATATTTTTACTAAGTAAAGGTTATACCTTTAAGTGTACTTTACTGATCACATAATATAAATATGAGTAACAATTTAAATTCATTTAATCATCTTGTTAAGTTTAATTATATTCAGAATTTTTTTAATTTTATGGGGGATTGTTAGGAAAATTAAAAAAAAATATATTTAATGTTAGCCTTTATTGCTAACGTTTGTAACGGTAGTAACTAACATTATTTATAGCCTTAAGAAAAGGCTCAAAATCTTGTTCGAAAGCATGAGGTTTTTGTGGCCTCCTCTTTCCACTTATCCTCTTCTTTTCTTCCATTTTATTTTTTTGGAGCTTTGATTTTACTACTCATTGCTGAAAGGACATCCGATCAACTTCTCCACGGTTGTGCTCACAGGAGAGGAATACCCGGTTGTATCCTGGGTGTTCAATCCGGATTTAACTTGCACAAGAGCCTGAATTTTCACCTAAGGACAAACCACAATGCGCCTCCGGATTCTATATCTCTAAACTCTCTTTTAAATATTATTTATAATTTTTATTATTTCATAATCTATATTTTTATTTCTATTTAAATAAAAGTCTAGATAAAATTTTAGACCAACAACTACATCCTACCCCCAACTCCTTCGGTGTGAAGTCGACCTTGAAGAAATATCTAACTCGGTATCTTCAATTTTGACGGGCATTGGGACACTCAATCAGCGTTGTACTGATGGGTGCGACCTTACATGTAACATATTGACAGTTGGGAATGATAAAGGTGAAACTTTTATAGTGTGTTTAGTAGGAAGGAAAGGAGGAGGGAATGGATGGAAAGTTGGAAGAATAGCTATAAAATCATGTTTAGTAGGACGGATAAAAATAAGGAAGGAAAAATAGAAGGAAAATGAGAGGGAAAATAGCCCTATTTGCATTCCGCCCAAACTGGGCGAAAAATTGGACGGAAAGTTGGATTTGCTCGTCTCATACCTATTTTCACCATTTTCTTTTTTATGCTCGCTCTCCCTTTCATGCTTTTCTTGCAATCTTCTACATCATCGTTGTCATCACCATCGTCATTGCCATTGTCATCATCATTGTCGTCGTCATCGCCTCTCATCTCTCGTCGCCGCCATTTCACCGTCGCCTCTCATCGTCATCATCGACATAAAAATAAAAAAATAGAGTATATTTATTAATCTTTCTAATTTTCTTTCCTTCTAAATAAACACAATGATGAAAAATCTTATTATTTTCTTTCTTTTTTATTTTCACTTCTTTCTTATTTTCTTTTCCTTTGAACTTTCTTTCTTTCCTACTAAACACAACATTAATCTAAGTAATATACTCAAATTTAAAGTTAAGGGCATCAAAACATAAAAATTTTAATCTAAATAATCTACTCAAATTTCTAAGCTTCATCTAAAAGGAATAAAGACGGAAGGAAAATGATAAAGTTGAAACTTTTAATGGATTGTTCAATTTATTTACTTACTTCATTTCTTAATTTTATCTACTATGACTCTGAATGATGGCTTGCCTCTATAGCAAATATCTATATCTTCGCTATTGAGAGTGAATTATTTTTTTTATGATATAGTGGAGAATAATGCTATTTCTTAACAACAACTCACTCTTTACAAACATTTGAAAAATTCTAATTAAGTGGATTCCCCCTTACACAATTAGGCGTTAAAATACTTTTAGAATAGAATAAAATTATAATCTCTAAAGAGATTTTTAACATGAGCAAATAATTAAGGGAGGTAGGGCTCTTTGTCTTTAACCACTTAGTTAAATCCTGCTCTTATTACTTAACTTGATCGTGTGAAAAAAGTTAAGAATAAAAAAGACAAAAAAAAAATCATAAAAAATAGAAAATGTGAGTATACATCAAATGATCAAATGGATTTATCTTATTCTATGAAGAACATAGAATTATTTATATAGTCATATACCTTCTTCGTATCATCAACTTGTGTCAAAGGAAAAAACATAGACCTATTCTTGATTTAGTTTTGATGAAGAATAAAAATGCTCAAACTCTTCAACAAAACCTAAATAAGTTAGACATCAATCCTCTTTCCAATACAAACAAATATATTTTGTGTGATTGGGTGTATTTGTGGGTACGCGGCGTTTGAGTGATTAATTTTTTTAGCTGTATATGATATATAAATTGCGTATAATGTAAAGAAATTAAATATATTTAATAAAAATTATGCAAATTCCTCAAATAAAAAATGAGTGAAATCTAGTTTCATAAGTGGGTCTGCTATTCATATTACTAATGGTAATCTATAGCACTTACTAACTTTATTTATTTTATATTTATTTTTTACTTTTGCTAAAAGCTATTTATTTATTTTATAAATATGCCATATATGAGATAGAAAATTTATAGTTAGTGATTACATATTAACTTTATCATGTTTTATGTACTTCAATTTTAAATAAATTTAGTTCATTTAGCATACTTTTCATAATTAATTTGCTTCAATTTAATTGTTTATGTAGTGATAAAAATTTGTCAATATTATGCTAGCATTTTCACTTGCCATAAACTAAAAAAAAATTCTAATTTTATTACTTACATTGAGATTTCTATACATTTTATTATATTTTTAATGTTCATTCTAAAAAGTCATAATACATAAGGAGTAAAAAAAATATTCTAATACTTTTATGTATTATTATTATTATTTACATTTCTTCAATGAAATGCTAAATGTTAAAATATTCTAATATTTCTTAAAAATGGAAGATTAATATGTAGTGATACTGATTCTTTCTTGATCGGTTTAATCAAATTATTCTTACAATTGATTGACCAATAAATTAATTAAGATGTAATAATAATTATTAGCTAAATCTCCGTGCTCGTTTTTCATGTGAAGGCACACATGCATTGCACAAATTAAGAATTTGCTTGCCTTCTTAATTAATTGGTCTGGGTTTTTTTTTAATTATGAAAAAAAATTCAGGGTTAATAATTCAAATCAATTATAATCAACAATATATAATAAATATGATTCAAAGGGTAATATGGTAACTTTTCTAATTAACGTAGTGATCAGACTAATAATAATAATAATAACAATAAATCAGCATATAAGAGATAGGAGGGTTAAAGTATAATACTTTAATAATATAAATAATTAGAAAAGTCAGGGATAGATGTGTAAATTCTCATAATAAGAAAAAGAAGAAGATGAATAGGAAGCAGGAAGCGCGTGCATCATGTGCAACTTGAGGAACCACTTGATACACAAAAATATATAATAGATTTTAGGTAACTCATCCCTCCATTCATTTATAAGCATTAAGCAAGAAGAGGAGGAAGGGGGTACTCCAATATCAACACAAGTAATCATGGTGGAGGAGTGGGCTCAGTGCAAGAGGAGAGACCATCGCCCTGATGATGATCATATTGAAGCAGCAGGCGGTGGTGCAGTAGGGCGGCCGATGTACTGCTCTGTGGTGCCGGTGTGTCTGACGGTGTGGTGCAAATCGCTGTTGTTCAACAGCCACGGGTACACTGTCTTTGACGATGCCGATGGCCTTATGGTGTTCCGCGTCGACAACTACGCCCACAACTGGAGGCACGAGATGGTGCTCATGGACTGCGCCGGCAATGTGCTGCTCACCATCCGCCGCTGCCCGCGCAAGGTGTTATATGCATGTAAACCTGAAGCTCTAGCTCTTCTTTCTCTGTATCTTGTTTTTTCTTTTTCCTGAAGATTCATAATGCATATAGAATGTAGGACAGATTGAATGTTCGTAGCCGTGTACTGATGGAAACCACGTATGAAATAATTCCATGTTATCTAATCATCACCTGATCGCACTGATGATTCCACAACGTATTCGTCATATGATCGATGAATCATTTACATGAGAATACTTGTGAATGATGCCAAAATTAAAAATAATAAAGCTTCTTCTTTGTATGGGCAGATCTTGATGTTGGCAGAGAGTTGGGAAGCGTACGAAGGAGATAAAGATGTGGATAGAAGAATATTATCAGAGAGATCATCATCCTCGCCGTCGTCAGCATCAGAGCGGGAGCGGCAGATTAGGCCAGTATTTAAAGCAACCAAGGACTTGGGCGGCCACAGCTGCAGCTTCTCCATGCTCACCGCCGCCGGCGATGATATCTGTTACCGGATGAATTGGTCACGTGCTGATAGGGAGTATGGTTCCAAGATTTATCAGCACCAGGCTAATGCTGCAAGCACACTACTTGTCGCCGAGGTTAATTAATTTATGTGTAAATAAATTATTACTATCATCATTATGATTCAACTAAAGTATGTACAAATGTGTGTATAATTAATTGCAGGTAAGTAGAAAGTGTGGTTCTTGGCTGCCAAACAAGTTATTGGACAAAGATGTGTTAACACTGAGGCTACAGCCAGGAATGGATCAAGCTCTAGCAATGGCTATGATTATGATCACAAATTCTATGAGATAAGTCACTGATTGACTATTGCTGCTATTAATCCCTCTAGTCTGTATATAGGGTTTAATTTAGATAAGTTGTAGCTAGCAAGAGAAGTCTTATTTACACCTGTACTATGAATAACGACATGTATACAAAAACAGATCAATAACAAAAGATGAGACAGATATATAATTCTGTGCGTAGAAAATCAAAGCTGCACAGGCTAATGCGCATATTTGGAAGGCGACAGATTCGCTATAATTTGTGAGTATGCAATAAAAAGTTGCGGGCCAGTCAATCATTGAAAGAAGTTGTAGAAATCTAGTGCAAGGAGAAGTCTGATATGCACTCGATCGTATAAAAAGGGTAACAAGTGTTAGGTTGAGAGGACCTCGTGGACTCTCTCTCATCATTGCAATCAATCAATACAAGTAGTGACAACTATATCGATCTCGAGAGTACACATATGTTTGTCCTGTTCGATCACCACTTCATACCTCAATTGTAATGCATATATATATATGTACTTAATTTTTTTTTTCCAGGGTTCGGCCATTCTACATGTGTTGTTACAGTAATAATGAATCCTTCAACTAATTGTCTGAACTTCTGATATATATGTTAACAGCACTGTTCAATAGCTCACTAGTACCTTGGCCTAAGACTTGAGGCTGTCACCCATCAGTTGGACAGCAGCTCTTCAAGTTTCCTTAAAAAAATGGTTTCTCAGTTGACACGAGAAAGTGTACTGAGTTTTTTTGGATAAAGAAGGGATATGGAGATAAGGTTGGGCAAGAAGCAGCTTACATCCATGCATGTATGCATCCCTTTCCCTTAGGAACTCCTTTATGTCAAAAAAAAAACAGCACAATGGCCAACATCGTTTCTCCATTATTCCATTGACTGAAAAATGCTAAGTAATTTAAACGGAACGAGAAAGTTGGATAAGGATTTAAAAACTGTTCTATACGGATGATTTTTTTAATACAATACTGATCTGATGGTCATCAGGTCTTAAGATAGTCATCGAAGCACGACTCATAGACGGACAGCAGAGGGAGACAGTCGATGAGCCGGAAGTTTCGGCGGCGATTTTTTAATTCTTGAGTTGGATAAATATATGGATCGTGGTCCAACTTCTGCCAATTGGAGGTGTGTTACTTTTCGGATGAGCTGGTGCATTGCATGCTTGTTTGTTGATGAAGAAGAGACTGATTCCACCGCCCCTTTTTGACTTTTTTTTAGCTATTCAGTTAATTAGTTCATATAAGGTTGATAGATAATTTGACTTTGTATATAGCTATCTACTCATGATTAAGGTTATAGTGCTCAATATGTTTTTTGAGGCTGGAAAACACAATTTCATTTCCATTCATTCATCTCTTTCATCCTTTATTTTCTCATAAATATTCTTTCAATGAATATTTATCTGAAATCAATTTCTGATAAATGTTTTTTGTATTTCATCCTTCATTTCTTTGGTATTTCTTTCAATTTCTTTGATAAATCTTTCATCTTTCATTCTTCCATCTTCCATCTTTCTTTGGTCAAATAAATATTCCTTCTGTGAATATTTATTTTATTTCAAGTGACATAAGTTACTGCAAGCGATATTACAATAATATTGAGAAACTACGCCCCGATACCTAGTATCGACGTATGCACTTTCCAAATAATATTATTAACAATATGTCATATCGTCTTTTCGATAAATATTCCTTCTGTGAATATTTATCTAATTTTAATTTTCTATTTCTTCGATAAATATTCTTTCTGTGAATATTTATCTTTGATTTCATCTTTCATACTTTCAACTTTCATTCCTTCGATAAATATTCTTTCTGTGAATATATCTATGATTGCATCTTTCAATAAATATTCTTTCCGTGAATATTTATTTGATTTATCTTTCTTCGATAAATATTCTTTCATTTAATATTTATCTGATTTCTTTCATTCGATAAATATTCTTTCTGTGAATATTTATCTAATTTCCTTTCTTCAATAAATATTCTTTCTATGAATATTTATTTAATTTCTCTTTCTTCAATAAATATTCTTTCTGTGAATATTTATCTAATTTCCTTCCTTTCACAATTCTTTCTTTCATGTTTCGATAAATATTCTTTTTGTGAATATTTATCTAACTTCATCTTTCATAAATAAATATTCTTTCTGTGAATATTTATTTTATTTCATCTTTCACAAATAAATACTCTTTCTGTGAATATTTATTTTATCTCATCGCAAATAAATTTTCTTTCTGTGAATATTTATTTTATTTCAAGATTCATAAATTGCTATAAGCATTATTATAATAATATTGAGGAACTACGCCCCAATACATAGTATCGACGTATGCACCTCCCAAATAATATTATGGACAAAATGCAGTAACAAAATATTCTTTCTCTTCTTTTTTCTTTTCATCAAATCAAAGTTAGGTTGAGTCAAGACCAATGTATGATTTAAACAAATTCAAACCCAAGTTAGGTTGTATCATTTCTCCTTCTTTCTTTAGTCAAGTTGTTCTTCTTTCCATTAAATCATATCAATGTGGAATGATTTCGTCTTATCAACACCTTGGATTAAGTTCAATTCAACCCAAGTCAATCTCATGGACATTTAATTTACTTGACTTAGATTGGGCTTAGACAATCTATCTAGGTTTCTTAAAAGCCAAATTTCTGATTTCTGAATATTTCATCTTAGATCTAAATGTTTTCTAAGATTTAAAATTTGATCAAAGTTTCATATAACTTATTTTGAATCCTTAATCAAAATTTTGATTTCTAAGTTTTAAATTTCTTATGCCTGATTTAAAAATAATTTATTTTTAATTGCTTGCCAATTAATCGCTTCTCAAAATTCATGATCAAAATTGCCTTCTTTGATCCCACATTCGTAAATCTCAATCATAACAATAAAATGGATATAATATACAATTTCAATTCTGTCAAAATCTTAATTTTGACCCAAATTTCATGATAGAATGGAATTAATCCCAACTTAGTCATAATTTTGATTTTACCTTCTATTAAACTGAAACTCCTCATCATAATTTTATTTTATTTCCTTTTTGTGTTCCAAAAATTGTGGTATCAAAATTCAATTATAATTTTGACCAGAAAAATTGGACTGTCGATCCTTTCTCCAAAATTCAAAAAATTGGAACCAAATTTTAATTTTGTCAAAATTTTATTTTCGACTAAAATTCTCCAGCTAACCGAGCGATTTGTTTCTGCTTGGTCAAAAATCCTAATTTGACCCAATAATCATGGCAAAGTGATTTAATTTCAATCAAAATTAATTTCAATAAATTACATACGTCTCAATTTTTTTACCTTCAAGAAATGCCCCCACAACTTATTTGGTATAAGCAGCATGCACATACAAATTTGTTATCGAAATTCAATTTTCATTCAAGTTCCCATTTCGTCGAGGTAATCATTATTTCATTATTCTTTAAATTTCATGCTTCTTTAAATGTGATATTTCTGCAAGAAGCGATCATTGATTGGCGGCATTGGGCGTTCTTTAAGCTCCTCCTTCATAAGCTTTTTCTATCACATATGGCCCTTCCCAGTTGGATTAAATTTTCCTCTTGCCATCTTATTTGCTATCATGGGTCGTCGCAACACCAGAACGAGATCCCCTTCTTTGAACACACATTTTCGTGTTAGCTTATCATAAGCTCTGGACATTTGTGCTTGATATAGCTCCAAATTCTATTATGCATTTAATCTTTGCTCGTCTAAAGTATCTAATTCATCAAGTCATAGTTGCATATTTTCTTCAATTGTCATGCCGTGTTGAACAGCAACTCTTAGTGATGGTATTTCTATTTCGAGAGGGAGCACTGCCTCGACACCAAAAACCAAAGAATATGTTGTTGATTGAGTTGGTGTTCGATAAGTAGTCCTATAAGCCCATAGCTTTTCTACCAACTTCTGATGCCAATCTCTTCTATTCTTCGATGCATTCTTCTTGAGCAACTTGAAGAGAGTTTTGTTAAATGCTTCTACAAATCCATTTGCCCTTGGATTATATATCGAGGAATATCGCCAATCAATTTTATGTCGATCCGCAAATTTGTAGAAAGTAGAATTTTTAAAAGCAAGCCTGTTATCATATATAATTCTTCTTGGAGTTCCAAATCGACCCAATGCATTTTCACGAAAGAAGTTGATCATATTGCTAGCTTTCACTTCCTTTAAGGGGATAGCTTCTGCCCATTTCAAAAAATAATCGGTAGCTGCAGGTATAAAGCGATAACCTAAAGAAGATGGAGGTTCAATTGGTCCGATTATGTCAGTTCCCCATATCTCGAATGGCTAAGACGAGATTGTTGGATGAAGAGGATTATGATGCTTATGAATCAAATCCCCATGCACTTGACATGAGTGACATTTCTTTGCATATTCAATACAATCATGCACCATACTAGGCCAGTAGTATCCCAACCTTTTAATTTTCAGATACATCTTAGGTCCGGATTGATGAGCCCCACAAAGACCTGTGTGAATTTCATGTAACACGTGGGCAATTTCGTTTCCATCGATACATTGAAGCCATAATTGTTCATATGAACGTCGATATAGAGTATCATTTATGAACACATATCGGAGGGCTCTTTTCTTCAATTGCATCCTTTGAGCTCTATCTTCAGGTAGAATACCCATTTTAAAATAATTAAGAAAAGGGTCTCTCCAATCATTTTCTTGTTCAAGAGTTGCTATCATGATTTTCAATGTATCATCCATATACATATCATCATCTTCAGCATTCATATTTGTCGGTGCAATCAATTTTCTATTCTTGACATTCACATTGATCTGCTCTCTAATAGGATTAGCCAATTCCTTAGCAAGTCAAACTAAAGCGTCTGCTTTACTATTGACAGCTCTAGGTATGCGTGTAAAAGTAACGCAATGAATTTTCTCTAGAAGCTCCTTTGCTTTAACATGATATTTATGCAATTCTTCCTTCTTGATCCTATACTCTCCAGTCACTTGCCTGATGATGAGTTGTGAATCCCCATACAGATGCAATTTGTCAATCTTCATTTCAATTGAGAGTTCGAGTCCAGTAATTAAGGCTTCATATTCAGCTTCATTATTAGTGCAGGGTTCTGTAAGTGCTAGGGAATAGTACAATATCCCTTTTTCAGGAGTAATGAAAACTAGACCAATTCCTGACTTTACTTTCGGGATGTTGGGGCTAATAGCCGGTTGAATGGAGGATGCTCCATCAAAATAAAGCTCTCAATATTTTTCAGTGTCATTTGCATTCAACACCTCTTCGTCTAGAAGATCATATGCGAGAGGTGAATTATCTGGAAGAGGGTGGGCCGCCAAGAAATCAACTAACGCTTGTCCCTTTATTGCTTTTTGTGATACATATGTTATATCAAATTCCTGGAGTAACACCGCCCATTTGGCTAGACGTCTAGTTAATGTTGGCCTCGTTATGAGATATCGCAAAGGATCGACTTTCGATATAAGTTGGATTTTATGCTCAAGAAGATAATGTCTTAATTTCTTGACAGCAAAAACTAAAGCCAAGTATTGCTTTTCAATAGGAGAGTATGAACTTTCTGCCCCCACAAACATTCGACTGAGATAATATAAAGCAGTTTCCTTTCCATCATCATTGTTATGAGCTAATAAAGCTCCTAAAGATGTAGTGTATAGAATTAAAGGCTTTCCAACAATCGGTGGACCAAGGACTGGAGGATTCAATAGATATTCTTTAAATTTTCAAAATCTTTTTGAATTTTGAGAAGGGATGGATTCATCCAGATAAATTGGAAATTAATCTTCTAATATACGCCAAGTGCCCTTGAAATGATCTGAGCTCTTTTAGATTTCTCGGAGGTGACATTTTAGTGATAGTTTTTATTTTTGATGGGTCTATCTCAATTCTTCTGTGTTTCACAATAAACCCAAGAAACTTTCCAGATGATACCCCAAATGCGCACTGATGACTCTAAATTTCATAGTATTTTCTGTACTTATTTAGTAATCTTTTGAACCATAATGTTACTCTTTTGCTTGTTTTTAAGCCTTAATTGTCAAATATTGCAGAATCTACACTGTTTCTTATTTTTGATCATTTTCAGGTTAAAAGTGCTATATTTTGATGGATTTTGGAAGATTTGAGCACACCAATGGATTCCAGACGTCGAAACGAAGCTACCCAACAAATTTCAAGGCAAAATACACCTTCTAGCTAAAATACGGCAGTACCATATTTTTCAGAAGATCTCTCACGGTACTGTATTTCTCAGCAGACATATTTGGGCGAAATACGGCACTGCCGTATGAAGCTTCATGGTACCGTATTTTGTGACATTTTTAACCAAAGAGTCTCAACGGAATTACGACACTACCGTATTTGGCAGAAGAGCTTTCACGGTACCGTATTTTACGAAGATTTTGACCAGAGAACTTCATTGGAAATACGGCACTGCCGTGGTTGCATACACGGTGCCGTATAATTGGACGAATTTAACCAGAAAGTTTTGACAGAAATACGGCACTGCCGTGGTCGCATACATGGTGCCGTATTATCTGACGATTCTGACCAGAAGCACTTGACAAGAATACGACACCACCGTATACGAGAAATATTCTCATGACACCGTATTATTCGCCCAGAGCTCACAGAATGAAATACGGCACTGCCGTATGAAGCTTCACGGCACCGTATTTTGGAACTCAGAATTCTGATTTTTCCGCCCGATTCTTGCAAAGACCGTATCTTTTGATCCAGACCTCCAAATTAAGATCCGAAGGAGGCGATGGACTCGCCTTTAAGAGGAGAAGACACACAAACTAAAAGGAACAATTTTTATCCAGGATTGAGGGAGAATTCGAGTAAATCATCGCCGTTTGCTGCACAGACCATCTTCGACCATGATTTTTGAGAAGAAGCTACGCTTGAGGAAGAAGAACACACCACAAAAGTTTCGGCTTGAAAGGAGATCAATCGAAGGAGGAATCATCAAAAATGTGTTCGCGACACTGTTCATCGCGAATTCAGAGACAAATTACGGGCTGCGATTTACTTGCAGCCCTATTTTGTAACTTTTACTCCTTCCTTACTATCTCCAATCATACAAAATCATGTTTTGCTGTGATTCTTCCATCAAGTTAGCTTAAACTCTTCTTGGGACAAGGGGGTGTTATTCTCTTGATATTTCAATGACTAGATAACTTTTTCATCAATATGTCTTTGCTTTGGTTATTTTACTCAAGTGATTTATTGCCTTCAATCGCTTTTAGTTTCATGCTTTAACATGTCTTTGAGTTTTATGCTATGGACTGAGAAGATGATATCATAGAACTTGGAACCCTAGAATTTATTGTAAGAACTCATCGCAAGAGATTGGTTGTGCTCCTATCTTTAGATTTTAGAAGTTTATTTCTTGTTATTGTTATGACCTAGAAATTATTGTTGTTACAGACATGATAACGTGCTAGAGATAGACGTTAGATTGTTAGAAAGCCTTGAGTAAAACCCATGAAACTAAGGTGCGAGAGTGTTTAGTTTTGCTTGAGATCTTGGTATTGAGATAGGATGCACGAGAATGATCCTTAATCTCTTTAACCGAAATTCACTTATATTTAGCATTGAATTGATCTTGTGTGAGAGTGAGGATCGTTCCTTGCAAACTAATTGTGCGAGAGTGAGTTAGTTTGTTTGCCAAGTGAATTATATCTTAACCGTAGCAGAGATAAATTGATGATTCTTTAATCCTATCTAGTTCTGAATATCAAGTTGAATGAACCCCTAGTAACGATTCTCTAATCCTGATTTACTTCAATTACAGTTCGATTGCTTTTTACACAATTCTCGATTCTCTTAGCTAGTGAAAACTCAATTAGTCGGTATTTAACAACGAAGTCCCTGTGGTTCGATATCTTAATTATTACTTCGAGTATCCGTACACTTGCAGAATACAACAAGTTTTTGGCGCCGTTGCCGGGGATTTTGGTTTTGTTGATATTGACATAATTGTTATTTTCGCTAGACTAAGTTTTTCTTGTTTTTGTTTTTTATTTTTTTTACTACTTTCTGTGATAGATTCTGATTTCCTTTTAGTTCTACAAATTCTGAACCTTTCTAACCTTCTACTTGTGTATGCGCAGAAATCTTAGGTCAGGACCATTAATTCCTCTTGACCCTGAAATTAATAAAACACTTAGATTGCGCAGGAAGTTGAAATTTGCAGAAGGAAGAGAAGAAGAATCCATCATGGCAGAAAGAAGAATGCTTAGAGACTATGCAGCCCCGAATACACAAGGAATCCGTTCCAGCATCACTAGGCCTACTATAGATGCAAACAACTTTGAGATCAAACCAGCGTTCTTATCGATGATTCAACAGAATCAGTTTGGAGGATCTCCTTAGGAAGATCCAAACCAACACTTATCCCTTTTCCTTGAATTTTGTGACACCATAAAGATTAATGGTGTATCTGACGATGCCCTCAGACTAAGACTGTTTCCTTTTTCTCTCAGGGATAGAACAAAAGCCTGGCTTCATGCACATCCGACTGGAACATTCACTATTTGGGAGCGCTTGTCAAACACCTTCTTGCAGAAGTACTTTCCTCCCAGTAAGATGATCCAGTTGAGGAATCAAATCACAGGCTTTGCCCAGAGAGATGGAGAATCAATAAGTGAAGCATGGGAGCGCTTTAATGAACTCCAACGAAAGTGCCCCCACCATGGAGTGGAAAACTAGGTTTTAATTCAGACTTTCTATAATGGTTTGCTTTACAATACACACTTAACTGTTGATGCTGCTGCAGGGGGAGCATTGATGAACAAGACTGTTGAAGA
Source organism: Costus lasius (assembly GCA_027563935.2). Classification (NCBI taxonomy): domain Eukaryota; kingdom Viridiplantae; phylum Streptophyta; class Magnoliopsida; order Zingiberales; family Costaceae; genus Costus; species Costus lasius. The sequence goes on from CM050452.1 coordinate 71,963,882, forward strand.
TGCTCATGCCTTGATTGAGGAGATGACGCTAAATCACAACCAATGGGCTTCAGAGAGAGGAGTGCTTTATCGGCCTTCTCATGGTAAGAACGATGGTGATGGTTGGCACTCTCTTGCAGAAAAGGTAGACTCGCTATGTAACCATTTTGATTCTTTTCAAATGCAAACCGCTTCTGTTTCTTCTGTTGTATGTGAAGTTTGTGGGAACAATAGACATTATGCTGAGGAATGCAAAGTTATAGTTGACCAAGAGAGTGAGCAAGTTAATGCTGTAGGGGGTTACAACAAAGCTAGATCTAGTGACCCTTACTCCAATACTTACAATCCTGGTTGGCGCAACCATCCTAACCTATCTTGGAAAAGTAACAATCAAACTAGTGGGCAAAATGATAATAGGGGGTATAACCAGAGACAATCAAACCAGAATCAACCCCAAAAATCTAGTTTAAAAGAGATGTTTGAGAGATTCATGGGTAATCAGATGAGCAAAAATGATGAGATCACAGAAACCCTTAAGCAGATAAACTCTAGGTTGGATGGTGTTGTTGCTTATAACAAAATGTTGAAAACTCAGATAGCACAACAGGCTAATACACCTTTATAGACCCCCTGGGAAGTTACCTGCAAAACCTGAACCAAATCCCAGGGAACATTGTAATGCCATCATGACTAGGAGTGGTAGACAGTTGGAAGATCCAAGGGGACCCTTAGATGATGAAGAGGATGAGCCTAATGTTATGCCTAGTGAGGATCCTGTTTTGGAACCACAACCCACACAAGTGCAGTCCCTTCCTGATTCTTCTCCTTCTGAAGAGAATGAATCTTCACAGAAAGGTGACTTACCTTGTGAGGATGAGGTGCCCAGACCTAGTTCTCCATAGCCATATAGTACACCTATCCCTTTCCCCCAGAGGATCGTGCAAGCTAAACTAGATAGGCAGTTTGGGAAATTTTTGGAAGTGTTGAAAAAGCTGTACATTAATATTCCTTTTACTGATGCATTATCCCAAATGCCTACTTATGCAAAGTTTTTTAAAAAAATCTTATCCAACAAGAGAAAAATTGAGGATTACGGTACTGTAGCACTAACTGAAGAATGCAGTGCTCTAATTCAAAACAAGTTGCCACCAAAGTTAAAGGATCCAGGTAGCTTCTCGATACCCTGTTCAATTGGCAATGTTGCTTTCAATCAAGTTCTATATGATCTAGGGGCGAGTGTTAGTCTTATGCCTTTATCTGTGTGTAGGAAACTAGACATGGGAGCCCCTAAACCGACTATAATTTCTTTGCAACTCGCCGATAGATCAGTGAAATATCCAGTAGGTATTTTGGAAGATGTTCATATACAAGTTGGTAAGTACTTCATACCTGTTGATTTTGTGGTACTTGAAATGGAAGAGGATGCCAAGATTCCTATTATTTTGGGTAGACCGTTCCTAGCCACTGCTGGAGCCCTTATTGATGTAAGGAATGGTAAACTTACTTTGAGAATTGACAATGACAAGATTGAATTTGATGTGAATAATTCATTGAAAAAACCTGCATATGCTAGTTCTTGCTGCACTATCCATGCTATTGATGACACAGTCTATGATGTTAGTTGCTTGTTTGATGATTCTTCTATTGATGTTCCTCTTTCTAATCCTTTTTCTGACTCTCTTTCTTATTCCTTGGGAAGTTCTTGTGAAGAAAATGACAATTCTGGTTTTGAGAATGATTTTGATGATTTTGATGATGAAAAACATGACATTTTGGATTGTGCTACTTTTGATATTGAAAAAGAAAAGATTCCTAAAATTGAACTGAAAGTTTTACCTAATAACCTTAGATATGAGTTTCTTAGTCCCAACTCTACCTACCCTGTAATTGTAAATGCTCAATTAGATGCCAGAGAAACTGATCTTCTCTTGAAAGAACTAAGAACTCATAGAAAGGTAATTGGGTACACTATTGATGACTTGAAAGGAATTAACCCTTCCTTTTGTATGCACAGGATTCACATGGAGGATGAGCACAAGCCGCATGTAGACTTTCAGAGAAGACTCAATCTGTCCATGAAGGAAGTGGTAAAGAAGGAGGTGCTAAAATTGCTAGATGCAAGTATTATCTACCCTATCTTTGATAGTAAGTGGGTAAGTCCTATACATTGTGTACCTAAAAAGGGAGGTGTTACAGTAATGAAAAATAAAGACAATGAGTTAATACCAGTTAGAACTGTCACTAGTTGGCATATGTGCATTGATTACAGAAAACTAAATACTGCCACTAGGAAAGATCATTTTCCCTTGCCTTTTATTGATCAGATGGTTCAGAGACTTGCCAAGCATTCTTATTGTTGTTTTCTTGATGGTTATTCTGGATTCTTTCAAATTCCTATTCACCCAGATGACCAAGATAAGACCACTTTCACATGTCCATATGGTACTTTTGCTTATAGAAGAATGCCTTTTGGTTTATGCAATGCACCTGCCTTTTGGATGTCTTCATGGATGATTTTTCAGTTTATGATTTTTCCTTTGATGACTGTTTGGCTAACCTTTCTAGAGTTTTGCAGAGATGCGAAGAGACTAACCTTGTCTTGAATTGGGAAAAGTGTCACTTTATGGTTAGACAGGGGATCGTTTTGGGTCATCTTGTTTCAGAGAGAGGGATTGAAGTGGACAAGGCCAAGATAGAAGTGATTGAGAAGTTGGCACCACCCACCACTGTCAAGAAAATCAGGAGCTTTTTGGGACATGCAGGGTTTTACAGGAGGTTCATCAGAGACTTCTCTAAACTTGCTAAACCTTTAACAGATTTACTTTATAAAGATGCCAAATTCTGCTTTGATGAGAAATGTATATTTGCTTTTCAGGAATTGAAGAAGGTCTTGACATCAGCACCAATTATGCAGCCACCTGACTGGGAATTACCTTTCGAGCTTATGTGTGATGCCAGCGATTTTGTAGTGGGAGCAGTTCTAGGGCAAAGGAAGGACAAGAAGCCTCATGTGATCTCCTATGCCAGTAAAGCTCTAGATGAAACACAGAGAAACTACACCACCACTGAGAAAGAGTTGTTAGCCATAGTTTTTGCATTTGACAAATTCAGATCTTACTTGATAAATTCAAAGATTATAGTGTACATCGATCATGCTGCAGTTAAATATTTGATGCAGAAGAAGGACAGTAAGCCAAGGTTGTTGAGATGGATTTTGCTTCTGCAAGAGTTTGACCTAGAAATCAAGGATAAGAAAGGCACAGAGAATTTAGTTGCAGACCACCTTTCAAGGATGATGGTTGAAGATACAAAAGGTGACATTAATGATTCTTTTCCTGAGGAACAACTGATGAGAGTTGAACAGATTAAGACCCCTTGGTATGCAGATATTGTAAATTATCTTGTTGCAAAAATATTTCCTATTGATTTGAATTACCAAGGCAAGAAAAGATTTTTAGCATATGTTAAACACTATTTTTGGGATGAGCCTTATGTGTTCAAAAGATGTGCAGATGGAATATACAGAAGATGTATCCCCGAAGAGGAAACGAAAGACATATTATCACAATGCCATGGATCATCATACGGAGGGCATGCTAGTACTGAGAAGATAGTTTTTAAGGTATTACAATCTAGATTTTATTGGCCCACATTGTTTAAGGATGCAAGAAATTTTATAATGTCTTGTGATAATTGTCAAAGGATGGGGAACATAAATAAAAGGAATGAAATGCCATTGTCCACCATACTTGAGGTTGAGATTTTTGATGTTTGGGGTATTGATTTCATGGGACCTTTTCCATCATCTGGAGGAAATAATTATATACTCGTGGCGGTAGATTATGTTTCCAAGTGGGTAGAAGCCATTGCATCTCCTACTAATGACTCTAAGGTTGTGGTGAAATTGTTTAAAAGAGTTATCTTCCCACGATTTAGAGTACCGCGAGTGGTGATCAGTGATGGAGGATCCCACTTTATTGAACACAAGTTTTCAGCCTTACTTAGAAAATATGGGGTGAATCATAGGGTCGCAACACCTTATTATCCCCAAACAAGTGGACAAGTGGAGATATCTAATAGGAAAATTAAAGGGATATTGGAAAAAACAGTGTCAAGAACAAGGAAGGACTGGGCTCTTAAGCTTGATGATGCACTTTGGGCATACCAGACTGCTTTCAAAACACCAATAGGTATGTCACCATTTCAATTGATTTATGGCAAGTCATGTCACCTTCCTGTAGAACTCGAGCATAAAGCATTCTGGGCGATTAGATCACTAAATTTTGACTTGAAGAGTGCAAGTGAAAAGAGGAAACTGCAATTGAGTGAACTTGAAGAAATTAGACTCTCTGCTTATGAAAATGCAAAAATCTACAAGGAGAGAACCAAGAGATGGCATGATCGGCACATACTCAGAAAAGATTTTCAACCAGGTGACTTTGTTCTCTTGTTTAATTCTAGATTGAGACTTTTTCTTGGTAAATTGAAGTCTCGATGGTCTGGGCCTTTTCAGGTGAAGAAGACTTACCCGCATGGAGCCGTCGACATATGGAGTGAAGAGAAGGGAGTGTTCAAGGTTAATGGACAAAGATTGAAGCACTACTATCATGGAGAACAAATTGAAGAAGGGGAACATTATCTGCTTGATGAGATACAAACGAATCCAAGTGTGGATGGGTCAAGCTAAAGACCATTAAATTAGCGCTTCTTGGGAGGCAACCCAAGCAAAACTTTTTCTTTTTCTTTGATTTTGGTTTGTTTTTGCTTAGTTTACTTTGTTTAGAGTTAACCCTTCCTTCTCTGATTTTTTTAGTGATTTTTTTGAGATTTTTTTGAATTTAGTTTATAAAATATAGCAGTACCGTATTTTCTCGACGAACTCTCATGGTACCGTATTTCTGAACATTTTTGAACAGAATGTTTTTTTTTTAGTTTTACGGCAGTACCGTAGTCGCTTGCACGGTACCGTATTTTTGGCCGGATTTAAACAGAAAGATTCTAACATTATACGGCGGTACCGTACTTTTAAGTAACTCTTTCACGGTACCGTATTTTTGGCCATTTCTGAACAGAAAGTTTTTTGGTTTTACGGCACTGCCGTGGATTCTTGCATGGTACTATAATTATGAGAAATTTTTAACAGAAAATTTTTTTGAAATACGACGGTACCGTATTTTCACACAGTACCGTATTCTTCCGTGTTTTCATGTACAAAACCTGTAGCAAAATTACGGCACTGCCGTATTCACCATACGGTACCGTATTTCACACTCGACCCCACATATTCATGTGCCGTATTTAGGGTTCGGCGCACTATTCTTAGGGTTTCTTCTCCCGATTTCGCGCTGACTTTCTGTTTTTCTTCAGGCATTCTCTTCCCAAAACTTCATGTGATCTTTCCCCTCAACTTTCATCCAATTCCAAGCAAAAATCGTGATGATTTCGAGCTCGATCACGATTATTTCCAGGTCGCTGCACTGTTTTCCGCCGAGTTTTCACCTCTTTCGATTCTTCTCTTCCGGGCGTCGATTGATTTGTTTCCAGGCTCAAAAATCTTCGGGGGAGAAAGGAGATCACATTCCAAAAAGATCTGAAGATCGATCTCAACTCAGAAATCCAGATTCTAAGCTTCAAACCCAGCCTGTTTTCTAGCCGCACGATTTTGGTAATGCCAGTTCCTTAAAGTTTCCCCTGTTGTTCCTTATTTCTTTTTGCACTACAATATGGCACCTACCAAAAAGTTGGAATCAAAGAAGAAAGGAAAAGCCCCAGCTAAAACTCAGATGCCACCACCGAATCCCTTTGGTATCGTGTTTAGGGATGAGGAGCATGAACAGAGATATAACATGCTGCTTACTCGACGCATCGTCAAAACAAAATACACTGATATTAGAGCTTTAGAAATCCTTGGACTGAAAGACAATGTGTTTTGGATGTATGACAGGCTAGGGTTGAGAGAATTTTTTGAGATTACAACTGAAACTTACCTACCTGTTGTTCTAGAAGTTCTAAGCAGTTTAGAAGTAAGTTGGGAGGAGTACATGGATCACACCGCCGAGGGAGAAATCAGATTCAGAATGATGAACGAAGAAATAATGCTCACATTCAAGGAAATTCGACGCATATTCCACTTCCCACGGAAGGGCCGAACAGAACCACCCATTGGATTTCTTGAGCATATCTTTTGGGATCAGATTTCCTTAGACAGCAGGTATTCGGCCTCAACAGCAAGGGCTTCGAAGATTTCAAACCCCTGCATCAGATATGCCCACCGCGTCCTTGCACACACGATATTCGGGCGAGGAGATAGTGATGGTATTGTCACTCACGCTGAATTATATTTACTCTGGAGTATGCTTCATGGTTACACTATAGATATAGCTTTCTTTTTCATAAGACACCTTAGTAAGGTGTCAAGGGCTAAGAAAGGGGTTATAGTGATAGGAGGTTTCCTTACTCCTATAGCACTACATCTTGGGATTGCGCCCTATGGGATCGAGGTTGCTCGAGGCAACTCCAGGATAGATATTGAATCATGCATTGCGATGAAGATGATTCAGCGTGATGGGGACACTTATAGTTTGATACTTCAGCCAGGTCTTCCCACATTGCCATTGCCTAACCCCGGACGGACCTCAGTATAGAGCCTTGAAAATTGGAAGCTATTACCCAGTTGTATATCCTATGCTACACCTGCACCAGAGACATCATTGCCACCACCACCTCCTGCTTTGGGTGATGACCAGTTTGGTATGAGTATTGACTCCTTGCCACCCAGAGTCACTGAGCCACCGCCTCCAGGAGCCGCCGGATCATCCTCACATCACGCAGCCCCAGATCAGAGAGGTTGGCAGAGTTACCGAGACCCAGGGTTTCAGACTATCACTGCACAGTTGTACAGGTAGGAGCAGCGGATGGAGAGGGTGATTGGAGGCATAGGAGGGTTACACGAGCAGATAAGTCACATTCATATGGATATCGAAGCGTTGGGAAACTATATGGAAGACATGGAGAATTTTCTCTATGATCGTTTTGGCTACGAGGACCCCAGGAGAGGTGGTATCTACGGCGATGCAGGTGAGGGAGAATCTCATGATCCCATAGCTGTCGCCCCGGCTGAAGAAGACGAGGAGGAGACGCAGTCAGATGAGTAGGATTTTGTGAGTATCTTGTCCCTATTCTCATACTTTGTTTGAGTTCACTAATCCATGTTGATCTTACCCTCATGTAGAGAAGGATGACTTTGCAAACTTCTTGCCTCCTACTGCTACGGATTCTCGCTACTTGATTGCTATTGCTTCGAGACTTCAGTTTGGCTGTACCGACATATTTAGAGGATTTGCTATGCTTTATGTTCAATTTGGTTGTATATGTGATATTTGATGTTCTGGATTGATGCTATGAGTTTGGTATACCATAGGATTTGTTTGGTATTTACTGGTTGTCGTTGATGCACTTGAGTGGTTTGTTTATCTAAGAAAATACTGTCATTATCATGCCAAAATTTTTCTTGATGATTTACATGTTGAAAAATTGAAATTAGGATTAGACCTATTATGATGAGTTTATTTCTCTAATACATATCTACCTTTTGAAAATTTTTCGTTGACCAATGGATGGGGTTTTGGATAAACATATTATTTGAGGAATTTGATTTTAAAGGGAAGTTACTTCTTTGAATAAAATCAGCATATGAGTGTAATTCTTGAATTGATATTGATAGATTAATTCAGTTGATGTTCATGCTATTTACTATTTGTTGGGAAAGGAGATTCTATGATCCAAACAAAGTGAGAACTCCCCTACTTGGCACTGAGAAAACCACAGTGGTACCAAAGGACATGGGTTGAAGTAATGAATAAAAGATGCATGTATCTATGTGGGTACATGCCATGAGAGAAATCTATTCACATAAACTCCGCTATCCTTGGTAAACCATTCCAATAAGAGGATATGAGTTCTATTGCGTTGGTTATGTGATCAATGCACTCTAATTTCGTCACCGGCAAAAAGGGTGGTAATCGAATTAGAGAATGTGAAAAAAAAAAGATCTTGAGATTAAGAGTGGAAAAAGATCTTGAAACCCCTAATCCTGTAAACAAAAGTTAATGGTTATGAATTGAAAGCTAGCTAAGGTCTTGAGATTGATATTCCCTTTATGCAAGTTGTGAAGTTTTATTTAACTACGTAGTGAAACTTGAAAATCAGATGCAAAGGATGATATGTCTGTTTGAAATTCCATAGAATGGTTAACGAAAGTGTTCATTGGTGATTGTGCTTTAGAAATTTATTCGTCATGAGAAAGTTTTCTCCTTTGATCAATTTCTTGATTTTTTCTTGAGGACAAGCAAGGTTTGAGCCTTATGTGTTTGATGACTCTAAATTTCATAGTATTTTCCGTACTTATTTAGTAATCTTTTGAACCATAATGTTACTCTTTTGCTTGTTTTTAAGCCTTAATTATCAAATATTGCAGAATCTACACTGTTTCTTATTTTTGATCATTTTTAGGTTAAAAGTGCTATATTTTGATGGATTTTGGAAGATTTGAGCGTACCAATGGATTCCAGACGTCGAAACGAAGCTACCCAACAAATTTCAAGGCAAAATACACCTTCTAGCTAAAATACGGCAGTACCGTATTTTTCAGAAGATCTCTCACGGTACCGTATTTCTCAGCAGACATATTTGGGCGAAATACGGCACTGTCGTATGAAGCTTCACGGTACCGTATTTTGCGACATTTTTTAACCAAAGAGTCTCAACGGAATTACGGCAATACCGTATTTGGCATAAGAGCTTTCACGGTACCGTACTTTGCGAAGATTTTGACTAGAGAACTTCATCGGAAATACGGCACTGCCGTGGTCGCATACACGGTGCCGTATAATTGGACGAATTTAACCAGAAAGTTTTGACAGAAATACGGCACTGCCGTGGTCGCATACACGGTGCCGTATTATCTGACGATTCTGACCAGAAGCACTTGACAAGAATACGACACCACCGTATTTATGAGAAATATTCTCACGGCACCGTATTATTTGCCCACAGCTCACAGAATGAAATACGGCACTGCCGTATGAAGCTTCACGGTACCATATTTTGGAACTCAGAATTCTGATTTTTTCGCCCGATTCTTGCAAAGACCGTATCTTTTGATCCAGACCTCCAAATTAAGATCCGAAGGAGGCAATGGACTCGCCTTTAAGAGGAGAAGACACACAAACTAAAAGGAACAATTTTTATCCAGGATTGAGGGAGAATTCGAGGAAATCATCACTGCGCTAGGGTTCATCGCCGTTTGCTGCACAGACCATCTTCGACCACGATTTTTGAGAAGAACCTACGCCTGAGGAAGAAGAACACACCACAGAAGTTTTGGCTTGAAAGGAGATCAATCGAAGGAGGAATCATCAAAAACGTGTTTGTGACACTGTTTATCGCGAATTCAGAGATAAATTACGGGCTGCGATTTACTTGCAGCCCTGTTTTGTAACTTTTACTCCTTCCTTACTATCTCCAATCATACAAAATCATGTTTTGCTATGATTCTTCCATCATGTTAGCTTAAACTCTTCTTGGGACAAGGGGGTGTTATTCTCTTGATATTTCAATGACTAGATAACTTTTTCATCAATATGTCTTTGCTTTGGTTATTTTACTCAAGTGATTTATTGCTTTCAATTGCTTTTAGTTTCATTCTTTAACATGTCTTGGAGTTTTATGCTATGGACTGAGAAGATGATATCATAGAACTTGGAACCCTAGAATTTATTGTAAGAACTCATTGCAAGAGATTGGTTGTGCTCTTATCTTTAGATTTTAGAAGTTTATTTCTTGTTATTGTTATGACCTAGAAATTATTGTTGTTATAGACATGATAATGTGCTAGAGATAGACGTTAGATTGTTAGAAAGCATTGAGTAAAACCTGTGAAACTAAGGTGCGAGAGTGCTTAGTTTTGCTTGAGATCTTGGTATTGAGATAGGATGCACGAGAGTGATCCTTAATCTCTTTAACCGAAATTCACTTATATTTAGCATTGAATTGATCTTGTGCGAGAGTGAGGATCGTTCCTTGCAAACTAATTGTGCGAGAGTGAGTTAGTTTGTTTTCCAAGTGAATTATATCTTAACCGTAGCAGAGATAAATTGATGATTCTTTAATCCTATTTAGTTCTGAATATCAAGTTGAATGAACCCCTAGTCTCGATTCTCTCATCCTGATTTACTTCAATTATAGTTCGATTGCTTTTTACACAATTCTCGATTCCCTTAGCTAGTGAAAAATCAATTAGTCGGTATTTAACAACGAAATCCCTGTGGTTCGATATCTTAATTATTACTTCAAGTATCCGTACACTTGTGGAATACAACACGCACTTGAGCGGATTCATCTTAAGATTATGTTTACGAATGCGAGTAAACACTGTTCTTAAGTCTTGCCAATGATCCAATTTGGATTGTGATTTAATGACCAAATCATCAACATAACATTCAACAATTTTGTGAATTAGGTCATCAAAAATCTTTGTCATTGCCCTTTGGTATGTTGCACCTGCATTCTTGAGTCCGAACGGCATGACGGTGTAACAATATATACCAATTGGTGTACGGAATGATGTATGTCTTTCGTCTTCTGGTGCCATTCTAATTTGGTTATGTCCAGAAAATCTGTCTATGAATGAAAATATCTGATAATTTGACACTGAATCTATCATCACTTCTGAAATAGGGAGAGGAAAGTCATCTTTCGGAGAAGCATTATTTAAGTCTTTGAAATCGATACAAATTCGAATTTGTCCATTCTTCTTTTTCACTAGAACAATACTTGCTATCAAGTCTGCATATTTCTCTTCTCTAATGAAGCCTACCTCAATAAACTTCTTGATTTCAACAATAATTTGTTCCTCGAACTCTATCTGCATTCTTCTAGGGGCTTGCTTTATTGGAGTGTTATCGAGATTAATGGTCAGCTTATGCGTAGCAATTTCTGTATCTAGCCCAAGCATTTCCTTATACGACCAAGCGAAACAATCGCTAAATTCTTGTAGAAGCATCTTCAATTGATTTCCTTCATCTTCTGAGAGCAAGGCACTTATAAAAGCAGGTTTAATGTCTTCTTCAGATCCAAGATTGATCTCCACTAAATCATCACAAGTGGTTTGCCCCTTCTTGAACTCTTCTACCCCTTGGTTATTTGGCTCTTCTTCCACTTCACATATTGACACCACATTACAAGTGTGTAAAGGGAGTTGGTATGTTGATTCATCAAATGACTCCTCAGGTTCTTGATACCCAAACCTCGAGTATTAGAAGTCCTTCAACTTGGTGAAATTATTTCTCTTGAAGGAGGGTACCATAGCTTTTGAAATCGGCGAAATTCAGCTTCTGATTGAGGCCTTAAGCAGCCATTTTTCTCTACCAATCTTATCAACTTAGGAGAATAATAACTAAATGGTAGTACTTTGACGTTCTTAATTGATTCAGAGGTAGCTTCTAAATTGTGCTTGGGGACATTGGGAATTTCATCAGATTGATAAAAATGTATCCCATTGTGTACCACAAGCTTTCCCCTTATATATTCACTTTTTGCTGGGACAGTGAATGTTTTCATTTCGTACACCTGAAATGCATAAAAGATTTATCAAAGAAATTGAAAGAAATACCGAAGAAATGAAGGATGAAATACGAAAAATATTTATCGGAAACTGATTTCAGATAAATATTCATTGAAAGAATATTTATGAGAAAATGAAGGATGAAAGAGATGAATGAATGGAAATGAAATTGTGTTGAAATTGTAAGCCTTTTTATGGCAGATGTTATGATGAATGATATTGTTCTTCTGAATATTTGTTTTTATTTGATTTTATATGTTTAGATCTCTTAATCAAATGTGCCCTAAGCTACTTAGGGGTAATTAACAATGAAAGCTTGCATTCATTGGAAGCCATAACCTACTTAAATATAAAGCCTTATATCCATAAGGTGAATTTGAAATGGTCTCATGACATTTTAACATGAAATTGAAATTGAACCATTTTTAACCCAACAAATTCTAGCACGCCCGGTGAGACATGGCTTCGCCTTTTTTTATCTTTCAAATCTATACTTATAAAATCATTTCATATTCTAGAAGAACATCATCCAAACATGTGTAAATACGAGAAGTAATGATGCATTATTATTACGACAATTTCCACAAAGCCTTTTAAGAGTAGCCTTTGAATGATATTACTCTTTAGAAAATAAAAGTATCAATACATGGGCCGACATGGAAGAGGCTTTCTGTATGAAGTTTGCTTCAGTATGAATGATATTATTCTGGAAGATCACAATCACTGATTTAGCTAATATAAGAAGGAAAAAGGACAAGTCGGTCCTAGATTATATTACGAGATGGCGTAATTTGAGTATAAGATGCGAACAACCGTTAGAGCAGTCTCAAGCTGTTGGGCTACTTATCGATAACATTGATAATTGGATGGCACCATTTCTCTGCGTGAATAATATCTCCACCTTCCAAGAATTTATTACTCTGGTGGCCAAGCTTGAAAGGATGAACCCTCAAGTTATTTCGAATCTACAAACTCCAAGATTCAAGAAAGAAGAACCGAAGAGAAGTGATCCTAAGATCCCATATACTCATGTTACTAGCAAAGGGAAGAGGACTGAAGTCCACAATACTGATGTACCCCCAAGTGACAAGACACTAGTTTTTGGTGAAAATTACAGTCGAGGGAAGAGACAAATGAGTATCGAAGACAAGAAAAATAATGTTTATTCTTTTAAAAGAGAGAAGACTATGAAGATCTTCAAGGATGTGCTGAAAAATGGCTTATAATTGCTAGAACCAAAATATCCGCATGAAGCTGATAAAACTGATAATGCCAATTATTGCCCTTATCATCGCGTATTAGGTCATACAATAGAAGATTGTTATGTCTTCAAGGATTAGATTGAAAGACAATACAAGTTGGGGAGAATAACTTTATCAAAGCAGGTACTGAATGAGACTTCAACTGAACAAACGAATCTTGTTGACTCAGAAAACTCAAATGTTCTATTGACGGACAATAAAAGATGGAACCCCGTATTGCCTAAAAAGACAATACAACTCTTGCGGAGACTGAAACATATGCCGGGTATTGTATGTTAGGATCCTGTCTCCCCACAGTGCATACTTCCTGAAGCTCTGTCATCTTCAAGTAAGACATTTAAAAGCAAGAATCGGTGACTGAGAAAGAAAAAGAACAAGAAGTCTGGCTCTCTTGCAATGCCAAAAGAAAATTCTAGTGTTGAAAAACACCTTGATTCGCTCAAGGAATATGAGCAGGAATTTTCTGAATTGATTAAACTGTGACACTTTATTCCCCAAGATATATGGGATAAACTGTTAGAAGATGAGGAAGATGAAGATTATGAAATTGAAACATGTAGAATGCTTTCAATTGCCCCAGAATTGTCAAGACAGGCTGAGGCCCGAGATCCTCAACTTTTGCAAGAGAAACTTGAGCGGTTGGAAAAATCTAGACAAGATCTATTAGTATCTTCACAACGTCTAGAACGGGAAGAAGATTTGTCATATTAGTGATGGCTAAATCATAATCATCAATTGAAGCAAACAAGAAAAAGAATTGCTGCTATTGACGCTGAAATGCTCTTAACTCAAGAGACTCTCCGTCCAAACCAAAGTGGGGGCATTGCCACTTTTAATGTGAATAATAAAATTATTCAATTGAGGATCACCAAAAAAGAAGATGAATTGTCGGATCCTTTCCCTCTAGATCGAGAAGAGCTTGAAATTCTATTGTAGTACGCAACAAGATTTGGTTTGGAGCTTCCCCCTCCAAGAACTGAGAAAGAGGCAAGGTGTGTTGATCACTACATTTATTGCCCTTATCATAGAAGAATTTGGCACACATTGGATGAGTGTGATGAATTTAAGTGTTGGGTAATGTGACAAATAGCTATGGGTTGCATAATTATAAGGAGAAACCCTCAAGCAACTCCAATTCTAAATGTAGTTGTTTGCAATATGATCAGCTTAGGTAGTGATTCAGAAGAAGAGTATTATTTACCTGTTGATTTATGTGAAGAGATGGCTAACCATGTAGAAAAACAGACCCCCAAAACTTACCAGTTGAATCTCAGAAGTGGTAGAGTTCTTCCAGAGCGTCAGTTAAACAAGGAGAAAGATAAAGGCAAACAGATTGAAGTATTAGAATCTAATAATGACCTGACTTCTCCAGTAAAGAAGTTGGCTCCTTCTGAATATAATATTTTGTCACACTTGAGAAAGGTCCTTGGTCCCTGCCCTGCTCAGTATATATGACGCCCTCATGATGTCACAAGAACTAAGGGACATTCTCATTTATGCTTTGCAACACCCACAGAAATTCCAATCATTTTTTGTAAATGCTGACATAAAAGAGGCATTACATGCCTACTATACGTCAGCTATTTCTTTTAACGAGAATGATATGCTTCTTGGAACTTCAGGACATAATAGACCACTTTATATGACTGGAAGTATTGATGGAGCAAAATTAAATATAATCTTGATTGATCCAGGGTCATCAGTAAACCTTTTGACGCTACGTACTCTGAAAAGCCTGTCTTTGTGTGTCTTTGATCTATCAACTGAAAAGATTATTATTCAAGGCTTTGATAAAAATAGCCAAAAGGCTTTAGGTTCGATATGCTTACCTTTGCGAATGGATGATTTGGAAACTAAGGTCAAGTTCTATGTGATCAATATCGATACCTCATACAAAGCATTACTAGGGAGACCCTGGTTATATGAGAATCATATGGTGTCGTCCACTTTGCACCAGTGCTTGAAATATTTAGAAAATGGAAAAGAAAGGCGCATTGATGGTGATGTTCAACCCTTTGCAGTTCATGAAGTCATATATGAAGATGCAAGATATTATATGGAATCAATATCTAAGTGTTTGAATCCTCCACTTCAAAATTCAATTATTACTAAACTCAGGAGAATGGCATTATCTACCTGCCCACATTTTGGGAGTGATTCTAAGACTGAGACAGATGATCACTTGACCTCTGTATGTGATGTCATTGAGACTCACAAGAGAACTGGCTCCTTATTGGAGTACACTCTAGATCAGGGTACTTCAGAGCCCTAGCTAGAAATTTTGGAAATCCCTCAAGGGTACATTAAAGGATTTATTCCTCTTAATGCATTTCGGGGGATATAACAACACTCATAAGGAAAAAGGATCTTATGAGATTTTGAACAAATTGAAATTGGATATTAATATCCATTTTGTTGTTATGATTGAGATTTACGAATGTTGGGTCAAAGAAGGCAATTTTGACCATGAATTTTGAGAAGCGATTAATTGGCAAGGAATTAAAAATAAATTATTTTATTTTATTTTTAATTGAGAAAAAATCGTGGATGCGATCTGAAGAGAAGTTTTTGGGGAGTTACGACGGTTCCAAAAACGGACGGCGTGGGAAGCGATAATAAAAGGGAGAAATGAAAAAAATAAAAGGGAGAATTGGCTTTTGCTAATTTTGGAAGACTCAAAGTTGAAGCGAGGAGTAGTCGACGAGAGGAACATCGACACACAGAAGGTAAGTATTCCTCTTCTGCCTCCTTGGTCTTCTTCTTCCTCCCTCTTCTCTCGACACCATCAACGGTGAAGGACAACTCCGATAAAAAAAACTATTGACGGAGAAGGAAAACTCCAATTAACAAAAACCATTCAACAGAGAGACAACTCTAGTAAATAAAATCATTGACGGAGAGAGCAACTCCAGTAAAAAAAATAATTTTCATGCCTCCGACAATTATTACGGCTATTGTCGTTGAAAATTATTTTCCCTGGCGATCCTTTCCGATGGGAAGAATAATGAAAGAGGAAAGAGGTGTTTATGAAATTCAGAAGAAGAAAAAAACAGCAGCGTGAGTGAAAATAAAAATAGAGGCTGAGAGAAAATGTGAGGTCTCGGTAGAAGAAGATGCGTGGAAGGAAATTAGAAGAAAAGAAAAGATGAAATTTTGAAAGAATTGGAGAAGGAAACACTGCTTCACCCTTGCATGATCTCGTCGACAATTTTTCTCCAGCGTTGCGCCGCGAAATTCATTGTGAAGGAGGCATACTCGCCTCGTCGAAACCTTCCTTATTTTCTTCGTCCTCGTCGACACGAGAAGATGTTGGAGACAACGGAGGAGGCACATCCGCCTCTAAGCAGGGGAGGAAGGGATCCCTGCTCGTCATCATCGTCTCAATCACGAGAAGAACTCGCTGGCTGGTGCGAAACTTCGCACGTCCGCCTTCGAGCAGGAAAGAAATGAAGGAAGCCTTCTTCTAAGCGCCGCACTTCCGCCTCCAGGCAGGGGAGAAGACGTCGACTACAGAAGAAGTGTGTCCGCCTCTGAATGGAAAGGAAGAAGGTTTTCTTTGAAGGACAGTGCCACTTCCACAAACCATGTTTCTGCGTGATTCTACCGTCGGAATTGTAGCCACCTCGTCCGCTTGTGCTGAAATCCCTTAATGAAGCATGTCTGTCTCTGAACGGAAAGGGAGGAAAGAAACTTCCCTTGTCGTCTTCATTGCCGTTATCTCTGGCACGAGAAGAAAATGTCGCTAGTTGGGAGGATAGCGTCCACCTCTGCTCCCTCTGCCCTCCTGCTTGGTGAAGCATTGGTGACGACAAAAGGGAAGTCAAAACCGTCACCTCTCAATTCTGTTCTTGCCAACGAAGCCACGAGGTTCTTCAGTCTCTATTGACATCGACGACACCATCCGACCCATCCGCCTGGTCTTCTCCCTCCATTGACGCCGACGACATCATCCGACGCGTCCGCTCAATGCCTTCGTCTCTGATTTTGCCGAAGCTTGACTCTTGCGCTCACCGTCTTCTTCGACGAACACGACATCCACATGTAAAATTGAAGTGAAACTTTAGAGTAACCTTCTCCTTGAATGTGCGAATTTATGGCCAGAAATATCCGGCCATCTGACTGCTGGATCGACGGAATCGGAAGATTTTCTGGCGATCTCTATTCTGTTTTTCAGCCACGAACACTCGACGTTCATTCTCGTCGAACTCAACATCCGGCCATCTGATCATGCTAATATTCTAGCCACAGCTTATCCTTGAAAGTTCGAACCTATGACCAGAAAGATCTGGTCATCCAACGGCTGGATCACTGGAATTGAATGATTTTCTGGCAATCTTCTTTTCTCGCTCGCTACAAATACCTCTGAAGTTCTCCTCATCGAACTCCACATCCGGCCATCCGATCGAACTGAAAATTTGGCCACATCCTCTCAATGAGCCTATGAACCTATGGGAAAAAGGATCCGGCCATCCGGCATCTGGATCGCCGGAACCGAAAGCTTTTCTGGAGACCTATCTTTGTCCCTGTTTTGGCCAAAAAAAACTTGTATTTCACTTCTGTAACGTGTCGACTTGTTACCAGCCGGCGTTAAGCTCCGTCCACTAGTCCGGCGAGATGTACGAAGTCATCGGCCAGAGCTACTAAGTATCTATTAGACGAATGGCGAAAGATCGAAGTTGAAAGGCGGGCGGTGAACTCTCTTCACGGGCGAAAGAAATTGTTGGATCCAATGATCCAATTTTGTGAAAAAATAATCTAATGACCCAGTCATGTGCACACTTTGATTTAAACTAAAGTTAGCTTGATTCAAAGGCAAATGATGTAAATCGAAATAAAATAAAAAAGGAATGGGTTTAGCTTCGCCGAATTGAAACCTAGTCAAATTTCCTTATGAAATTAACCCAAATGTGAATTTGATTTTGGCCGTGATCCAAACTCGAATTTGAAATGCATCTAATTCATGATGAGCACGACAGAAATTCAATTTGAAAATAAAAATAAAATATTGTTATGATTTAATTGAAAGAAGAAACAACTTGACTAAAGAAAGAAGGTGAAATGATACAACCTAACTTGGGTTTGAATTTGTCTAAACCATACATTGGTCTTGACTCAACCTAACTTTGATTTGATGAAAAGAAAGAAGAAGAGAAAGAAGAAGAGAAAGAATATTTTGTTACTGCATTTTGTCTATATTATTGTTTGGGAGGTGCGTACGTTGATACTATGTATCGAGGCGTAGTTCCTCAATATTATTACAATAATGCTTGTGGCAATTTATGAATCTTGAAAAAAAAAATAAAGATTCACAGAAAGAATATTTATTTGTGAAAGATGAAATAAAATAAATATTCACAGAAAGAATATTTATTTATGAAAGATGAAGTCAGATAAATATTCATAGAAAGAATATTTATCGAAAGATGAAGAAAGAGATAGCGTCCTTTGGATTAAAAATGGTTCTTCAGTCAAATAAAGAAAGAGAAATGGTTCAATTGTGAACGCAATTATTCTTAATTTTAAATCATTTTTATTCTTATTTTTTTCTTTTTTTATTTTTTTTTCTTTTTAAATTTTCTTTTATTTTTATTTTTAACTTTTTTTAAAAAAATATTTTTATATTTTTTTACTACTATTATTAAAAAAAATAATGAAAAATAAAGAAAATTCAAAAATAAAAAAAAGAAAATAAAATTAAAAAATAGAAAAAAAAAATAAACAAAAATTATTTATTTTATTCTTAATTTTTTTTAATAATTATAAAAAGATAATATATTTTTTATTTTTTAAAAATTGGAAATGGTTGTTTTTTAAAATAAAAATAAAAAAATAAAAAAAAATAAAAAAAGTTTTTTTATTTTTAAAATTAAAAAATATTTTTTTCTTTATTTTTTTGTTTTTAAAAATAAAAAAAATGGCGATTCTACTGCGGAGGATAGCGTCCCTAGTGGGCGGTGGTAATTTTGACTAAAAAATTGGACCGTCGATCCTTTCTCCAAAATTCGAAAAATTGGAATCAAATTTCAATTTTGTCAAAATTTCATTTTCAACTAAAATTGTCCAACTAGCTGAGCAATTTATTTATACTTGGTCAAAAATCCTAATTTGACCCAATAATCATGGCAAAGTAATTTAATTTCGATCAAAATTAATTTCAATAAATTACATATGTCTCAATTCATCTTCTTCCTTAGTGATCCTCAGTTTTATCTGTGCATACAAATTCTGGATTGCCAGAATCGAAAGCTTTTCGGGCAACCTATTATTTGTCCATGTTTCGGATGAAAGTTATAATTTTATGTATGTTCGGCGTCGACTCGTTTCCAACCGATGTTAAGTTCTGTCCACTGCTCCGGCGAGATGTAAGGAGTATGAGTCCTCGATCAAGAGCCTCCAAGCATGCATCTATCCGACCGACGACGGAAAATCGAAGAAGAAAGACGAACATTGTTCGCCTACGTCATGTGCGCGCCATGAAGAAAATTATTGGATCCAACGATCCAATTTTATGGAAGGGATGATCTCAAATGATTCGATCATTAAGGATCTAACGGTCCAAATTAAATCTGAAATCAAACTCAAAATTATCCAAATACGAAATCTGATGATCCGAATTTAATAAATGTTATGCGGTCTATATCTTTCAAATTGGCTTTGACGGATAGATCTTTCAACTTGGATCCAACAGCCTAGATCTCTTTATCTGATTTGAATCAATTATCATTTAATCAGATTCAATCTAATATTCATTACTTCAAGTCCAAAGCAATTATTGATTTAAAATTGCTTTAAACTTGGCTCGGCATGATATCCAACACTGACATTTTAGCTCATTCTGATATTTTAGCCTTGCAAAGGCTATTTCTGATATTTTAGCCTTCTAAAGCCTATTTTTGATATTTTAGCCCTTTCAGAGGCTATTTATGATATTTTGGTCTTTCAAAGACTAACTCTAACATTTTCGCCTTTTGAAAGGCTATCTATGAATATAAGTAATATTTTCAACATGAATATAAGCAAAAATAAACTACATTATATTAATGTAATTCTATTTAAAAAATAATCAAATAAAGCAATAAATATAGGTTAGATAACATATTCATCAATAAAAATAAGCAGCACTTACATTGAAGTCTACTTAACAAGGAAGACATAACGTCAATGTATAAAAATCTATTTATTAATTATTTGACATAATTTGCATAGCGTCACAAAAGTATGCTATAATTTTATATTACAACAACAATAAAGTTTTTTTACTGACATTGTGGCAGCATAAAGGTTTTTTATATATATATACATGCAAATAGCCGCCGCTTTATGAAAGAGCTTATAGTTTTACTTATATAATTTTTTAACAGCTTTAGCCGTAGCTACTTGCGGCAGCCACTCTTTTTTATTATAATTAAAATTATTATTTAGAGTAACTATTATTATATCAGTAACATTTATACTACTTTATATTGATTTAAGCAGAAATTAAAATTGTTTCTCCTTCATAAACTGTAAAATAAATGTTACGATGATAACGTTATAAATTTTTGGGAAATAAATCGAATTGGTAACACTAGAATGGTAACATAATTAAAACAGAATCTTACGAGAATAAATAAAAATTGCAAAATCAATTAAAATTGCAGAATAGCAATAAACACAGTATATAACATAATCAGATTTGACAATTAACTAAAATTGGAATAGAAATTTGATAACATAATCTCTTACATTTTAAAATTAGGAAAATAATATAATTTTTTTTAATCTTTCTTACAGATGCTAGGAACATGAGGAACAAATAGGATTTTATTTATTTTTCCTTATTTAGCTTTCGCTCCTTGTGGTGAAACTAAATTTTCTCCCTTCAATGGTTTTCTCGAGGAAACAAGAGTAAACAAACATAGAGTAAATAATTTATTTTAATATTCAATAATTTTCACCTAAGATTGTTGGTCTAAAAATTGATCTAGACCTTTATTTAGACAGAAATAAAAATATAAACTATGAAGCAATAAAACTTGTAAATAATATTTAAAAGAGAGTTTAGAAATATAAAACCCGGAGGCACATTGCAGTTTGTCCTTAGGTGAAAATCCTAGCTCTCATGCGAGTTAAATCCAGATTGAATACTCAGGGTACAATCGGGTATTCCTCTCCTGCGGGCACTACCGTGGAAAAGTTGATCGGACGTCCTTTCTGTTGTGCGAAATTCGTGTAATCCTATAAAATCAATAAAACATAAATTAAAAGAACCTGAAGGCTATATAAAATCTATCTTTAGGCAAACATTCGGTCCCTCATGCGGGATAAAATTCGGTCTTTCGCTTGAAGATTCAACCAGGTATTCGCTTCTGCCGGCGCGTCGGTGGAGCGGTTGTCGAAGAGATTTTTTTGGCATTTGAGAGCAAAAGAGAGTTTTTTTAGGAAGAAAAAGAGAGAATTTTTTCTTTCTATTGCCTTCTCTCACAAAGAGTTTCTTCTACTCGTAAGAAGAACACAACAAGAGAAAAAAGCATACCTATCTAGTTAGCCTCAATTAATGGAAACATTAATTGAAAAAATGGCAAGTAATTAAGGCTATTTATTAGCCTTAATTATAAGCTAAATAGATAAATAAAATAATGGGCAAAATTAATAAAAAGGAATTTTAAAGCCCAAAAAATTAAATTAAATAAAGAGGGCTTTTTGGGTTTTCTAAATAAAAAACACCAACAATCCCCCACAAAACTCAAAAAGTCCAAAAAATAATTATAAATAATGAAAATGCTTATATCACGCGGTCAGGGAGAAACTATGCTCTACATACTTAGTACACGGAACTCTACTGGAAGGGATATAGTGAACCAGGTCTTGAACTACACTCTTTTTACCCAATATTGAACGGTGCACACATGATACAAAATCTTTATGACGCGGTGTTGCACATTATTGGCCGTGTATATAATCTTCTTATTCATGTGACTTTCACATAGCTAGAGGGGTCCACTCTCTAGTCCGCAGCCGCATACGGAAAAGGCACATATAGGAGAAACCCTATGAAGAAGTGTGTAGAGGCACTTCTCAGGATATACCTTTTGGGTTCCTTTAAGAGTTATAAACTCAACCTTATATCTACATAGGAGTACTACAATCACCTTAGGAATGGGGTATTGGAGCCTTTAAAATAACTCCAATAAACACATAAGTGTTTTTTATAATTTATTATTTGGTACTCCTTGGCCAACCAATCAGCTTGTTGTTACCTATTGAACCTCTTTCCAGGGTCTACCTATCATGGAGGTTGGGTTGCCACTATAGGAGGGCCCATTATGGACAAATCCTCATTCCCCTAGATGAGGCCATTACCTTGGTTTGATTCAAACCCTTAGTGAGGCAATCAGCAATGTTATCATTAGTTTTTACAAACAATAGAGAAATCACATTATGAGTAGATAACCATCTTATAGATTTTTATCTTATTTTAATATGTCTACTTAATTTAGTATTTACCAATTTCTTTTTACAAAAATATATTGTAGCTTTGTTATCACAAATTTATAGAAATTGGAGGATGAATAGAAATATTCATAAGTAAAGAAGAACCTAGGTTTTTAAGCCATATAACTTCAAAACATGCTAAGTCTAAAGCTACCAATTCAGCTTCAATAGTACTCTTAGCAATTATTTTTTTTTTCGTAGATTGCCAAGAAATGGCACCTCCACCTAAAGAGAAAACAAATCCAGAAGTGGATTTGATGTCATTGGAGTCTGAAATCCAATTGGCATCACAATATCCTTCTAACACAGAAGGATATCCACTATAGGATAGAGTATAATTTTTAGTTCATTTAAGGTATCTAAACACCCTATTTAAGGCAGTCCAATGAGAATTATTAGGGTTTGAGGTGTACCTACTCAATCTAGATACAACATAAGCTATGTCAGGTCTAGTTCTATTAGCTAGAAATAGAAGTGAACCAATAGCCTTAGAGTAGAGTTCTTGATTTATATCATTTCCTTGATTTTTAACCATGTGACAGTTAGGGTCAAATGGTGTACTTAATGGTGATGATGAGTTATGATTAAATTTCACTAAAATTTTATCAATATAGTGAGATTGAGAAAGAGAAATAGAATTTTCATTTTTAATGATTTTCATTCCAAGAATTACATCTGTTTCTCCTATATCTTTCATTTCAAATTGTTTAGTTAAGAAGCTTTTAGTATCAGAAATCATGTCTATGTTATTAGAAAATATTAGAATATCATCTACATATAAACACAACAGCACAAAATTAGAGTTTATATTTTTAAAATAAAGACAGTTATCAGAGTCATTGATTTGGAAACCATATGACAAAACAGCTTTATCAAATTTTTTGTGCCACTATTTAGGGGCTTGTTTAAGACTGTATAGAGAACGGACTAACTTGCAAACTTTTCCTTCACAGCCACTCACGATAAATCCTTCAGGCTGAGTCATATAAATTTCCTCTTTGCCGAAATCCTTGAACCACCAAACGCGTTATATACTTTTCTATACTACCATCGGTCCTTAATTTCTTTTTAAAGATCCATTTACTACCTAAAGGTTTGTTACCAGTTGGTAAATTAGTTAAAATCCATGTGTTATTATTTATTATGGATTGAAATTCATTATCAATTGCTTCTATCCAGAAAGGAGCATAAGGAGAACTGAGAGCTTCTAAGTAAGTTTTCGGTGTGTCTTCTATCAGATAAGTGACGAAGTCATCACTGAAATCTCTAGTTAGTCTAGTTCTCTTACTTCTTCTGGGTTCAGCAATTTCATTTTGTTGTGAGGAAGATTCAACTTGATCATTTTAAGATTCAAGGTTTTGATTTGATTCTAAATTTAAATTAGGTTGGGGGAAATGTAGGTTTAAAAGGGAAGATGTTTTCATAAAAAGAGATATCTCTAAATTTAATTAAAGTGTTATTTGAAATTTCAAGTATAGTTGAATTACTTACAAGACATCTATAAGTGTTAGAATCTAGAGAATAACCAATAAAAATAGCATCTATAGTTTTAGATCCAATTTTCTTTCGTTTGGGTTCAGGAATGTTGACCATAGCCAAACACCCCCACATTCGAAAGAATTTTAAGTTAGGTTTGTGACCTTTCCAAATTTCATAAGGTGTTTGAGTTTTATTCTTATGAGGAATTCTATTTTGAATAAAGCAAGCTGTTAGGATAGCCTCCCCCCCCCCCCCCCCACACAGATTTGGGGGAGGTCCAGAACTTTGTACCATGGAATTCACCATATCTAACAATGTTCTATTTTTCCTTTCAGCTACTCCATTAGACTAAGGAGAGTATGGGGTAGTCACCTAATGAACTATTCCGTGTTCTTGACAGAACAAGACAAATTCATTTAAGGTGTAATCCCCTCCTCTATCAGATCTAATAGTTTTAATCCTTTTATTAAGTTGATTTTCAACTTCTGCTTTATAAATTTTAAATTTAGATAAAACTTCATCTTTAGTTTTTAATAGAAAAGTGTAGTAATATTTTATATTTACTACCTCCTTTTGTGGGTTCTTTGTTTGAATCACAGACATCTGAATGAATTAATTGTCTTTATAAGGTATAGATTTAAATGGTTTTCTAGGTTGTTTAGCTTGAGAATATATTTGACAAGTTTCAATTTTTGAAACTTGTTTAGGTATTAAACCTAAGTGTCCCATTCTAGAAAGATATTTAAAATTTACATGTCCTAATCTTCCATGCCAATTATCAGTGTTTTCAACATTCATAGCAGTGGAAGATTCAGACACATTATTATTTAAAGTAACAACATTTAATTTAAATAAACTATTTGAGGTAAAGTCTTTTCCAATAAAAGTTTCTCCTGTTGAAATTATAATTTTATTTGCATCTAGTACAATTTTATAACCAGTTTGAACTAAACAGGATCCACTAACAAGGTTCCTACGGATCTCTGGAACATGAAGTACATTATTTAAAATAAGAGTTTTCCCTGAAGTAAACTTCAAGGTCACTTGTCCATGTCCAAGAGCCATAGCTATAGATCCATTCCCCATTGTCACACTTCCTCCACTTGAATCCTAGTAAGAAGTGAACCACAACCGATTAGAACATACATATACATTTGCACCGGTATCTAACCACCAATCTGAATCTTGCTAAGTTAGATTAGTAGAGGGGAAACAGGAGACTAACCTCAAGGAAGATGTTGAGGCTGGTTGCTCCTCTACCATGTTAACTTGAGGTTTGTGAAGTGTGTATGTCTTCTTAGGTGACACCATTTCCTTCTTTCTGTAGAAGCAGTATGGGGCCAGATGATTTCCTCTTCCGCATACATAGTAGAATTTTCCTCTTGGTTTACATAGATGATTTCTGTAGAACCACAACTTTTTTATTTCCTTGATTTTGTTTTTTGTTAAAATTTTGATTATTTTGTGGATTCTTGCCTTTATTTTGAAAACTTTTGATGTTTGAAATTTTTAGGTTTGAAGTTAGATGATTTACTAAAGGATTCGGTTAAGTGAATTCTATTCCTGGGTTGTTCATCTTTAGGATCCCTAAGTCTATATTGATCTTCAATTTTAATAGTTTCAATTACATCTTTTAGTGTAGTTATGTTAATGTTTTTCCTTAAGTCTTGTGCAAACCTAGACCAGGAAGGAGGGAGTTTGTCTAAAAGAGAAGGAATGATGAAAGATTCATCAAAGGAGGAACCAACAATTTGGAGTTGAGTTACTAAATTTTGGTACTTATTTATTTGTTCAAAGATTGGTATATTATCAACCATTTTAAAATTGTTAAAATCTGAAGCAGTGAATCTTTTTACCCCTTCTTAACCCTATGATATGTGTCAATTAAAGTTGTCTAGATTTCTTTAGCAGTTTTCAATTTACTATAAGTTTCAAATAATGCATCAGAAAGATAACTTAAAATTTTGAATTTACACAGTTATTTCATATTAAGGTGTTGAAGATTCAGATTTATCTAGAATCCGAGGTTGAGGAAGATGTTTTATTATTTGTTTTTTCATATGGATGGTCTATGCCAATGGCACTAAAAAGTCTCTAAGGCAAATAACCATATTTCCACTTGTATTTTTCATCTGTTAAAGTCAGTTCCATTGAATTTTTCTGGTTTAAGTGAAAGAATTTCTTCACTAGACATTATAATTTTAATCAAGGAAAAAAGTCAGGTTTTTAAATTGCAATTGAATTAAAGATTAATTAAAATAAGGATTAAAATTTAAGAGTAAGTTGCAGAATATAAATTTGTAAGAGGAGCAGTGAACGGTTAATACAACTTCAATGCAGATGTAAATAAGGAAATAAAACAATTAGAGGTAATGTGGAAGTAATACAAGTTTTAAAACTTGTATATTGTGCAGCGTGGGTTCAAATCCTTGCGCTGACAATATAAATATATATATATATATATATATATATATATATATACCACAAAATTTAATAGCAGAATTAAATTGCAGGATTAGTAATACTTAACTGCTTAATAGGGCTGGCAAAAACTAACACGACCCGACAACCCGACCTGACCCGACACGAAGTTAAGCGGGTTCGGATTGGACATAATTGTGTCGGGTCATAAACGGGTTGACCCGTTCAACCCATTTATTTTATATATGTAGAAGCCCAGCCCAAATATAATATACTAGTCCATTAATACTATTTCATTTAATGATCTCCACCTTCCAATTTTAAATGAAAGGTGAGATCAAGTTAACCTATTTCTCATTCTAAGATTTTTTTGGCTTCCCCAGTTTCTTCAGCCGCTCGACAACATTGAATCTACCGAGCCCCAGCCACCTCCTTCTGTCCTTCGTTCTCACCGTCGCAAGCCCGCAGCCCTTTCTCCCTCCCATTCACCGCTCCTTCCGTCCTTCATTCTCACCGTCGCAGGCCTCACAGATCCGTCGTCTGCTCCGCAGATCCGCCGCTGCCCTCCTAGATTCGCCGCCTGCTCCCCAGATCCACCGCTGCCCTCACAGATCCGCCGTCTGCTCCCCAGATCCGTCGCCTGCTCCCCAAATCCGCCGCTGCCTTCCTAGATCCGCTGCCTGCTCCGGTGCTCCCTGCCTATCCGCCCCTCCTATCCTCACAGATCTGCCGCTGCCATCACAGATCCGCCGCCGCTGCCCTTATGGCTCCACCACCTCCTCTTCCACCGTTGCTCCCTGCCTCTCCACCGTTGCCCCCAACTGTCCACCGCCTGCTCTCTGTCTCTCCTCCACTTGCGCCAGCGGTTCCGCATGTCCGCCGTCTGCTTTTCCATATCTGAGAACTCCTTGACCAATATCGTCGCCCTCTAACCCTATTGTCAACCACAATGAACAATGTTTTTTCTTTCATGTGTTAATCTGGCGCAATGTTGCTAGCTGTTTGGATACTAATAAAATTCATTTTGGCTGCTGGTCATTTTCTAGATGATGCAAAATGATATGAATAGTTGACAATTCATGGTTTAGAATGTTAGTGGTATGTATGATTATTATGCTATTTAAATTATATTTTAATATCATTTTTTTTTTGTTAGAATGTTATTTATAAGTGATCTATTTACTAAATAGGTTATTTGGGTCGTGTCTAGTTGGCTTAATAAATGACTTATGTAATAAATAGGTTATTTGGGTCGTGTCAAATCACAGGTTAATATTTAACCCGTTTAATAAACGGGTTACTCGGGTCGTGTTGGGTTGACCCGTTTAAATGCGTGTCGTGTTTGGGTTATACATTTTGACCTAATTAATTAAACGGGTCGTGTTCGGGTTAGGCTATTCAGGTCATGGGTCATAGTAGACACGACCCATTTATGACCCGTTGACCCGAATTGCCAGCCCCAGCTTAACGGGATTTCATGCGAGATATGTTAAATTAAGTAATACTCTATTATCAGGCGAGAATAGCAGATTATAACAGAGATGACGGAATGAGACTAAAATAATTAAAATGATATGCGAGATCAGCAAACTAAAATGACAAATATAACAAGATCAAATCTAGCAGGATTTAGGAAAAGTTACGTATGCGAGAGAATTTAGAAAAGGTAGCAGCACGAGATTAGCATATATAAGATAAAGTAGCAGGATTTAACAAATATAGCCAGATTTAACAAATATGCGATATCGGCAGTCAGCAGATTACAAATTATGAGAATAGAAAATTAAACAAATAAACAAATCTATTATGATTTCTAATCAAACAAAAAGAATTAGAATTAAGTGATTAAAATATGATATGCATGATCTTAACAGTAGTAGATCTAATATGATTTTTAATCAGAAAATTACCGAATCAAATATGTTGAAAATAGATACGCCGATTTCTGAACACGAGTAGAATTTGAAAAACGACGTGAGTTGATAATTGAACACAACGAGAGTAAAATTATTAGATGATATGATTAATTACAGGATTACACTACTCGGATATTTGTCTAAAATTTGTTGTGCGAAATTCGTGTGATCCTGTAAAATCAATAAAACATAAATTAAAAGAACCTGGAGGTGATATAAAATCCGTCTTTAGGCAAATATCTGGTTCCTTGCGCGGAATGAAATCTGGTCTTTCACCCGAAGATTTAACCAGGTATTCGCTTGTGCCGGTACGTCGGTGGAGCGGTTGTCGAAGAGATTTTTTCGACGTTTGAGAGCAAAAGAGAGTTTTTTGAGGAAGAAAAAGAGAGAATTTTTTCTTTCTATTGTCTTCTCTCTCAAAGAGTTTCTTCTACTTGTAAGAAGATCACAACAATAGAAAAAAAAACATACCTATTTAGTTAGCCTCAATTAATGGAAACATTAATTGAATAAAGGCTAGTAATTAAGGCTATTTGTTAGCCTTAATTATAAGCTAAATAGATAAATAAAATAATAGGCAAAATTAATAAAACGTAATTTTAAGGCCAAAAAATTAAATTAAATAAAGAGGGATTTTTGGGTTTTCTAAACAAAAAACACCAATACTTTCAGTAATGAGCAGCAAAAAAGCAAAATCAAAGATCCAAAAACAATAAAATGGAAGAAAAGAAGAGGATAACGGGAAAGAGGAGGGCACAAAAATCTCATGCTTTCGCATAAGATTTTCAGCCTTTTCTATAAATAATGTTAGTTGCTAACGTTAGAAATAAAGGCTAACATTAAATATATTTTTTTAATTTTCCTAACAGTAGGTATAACTGACACTTACAGTCCGTTTCCTTGAAGGGATTATGGAAGGGAAGGATGGATTAGTATTTTATCCCTTGTTTCTGTAATATATGAAGTTGTGGAAAACTAGAGGTGCTAAATATCAATTTCATCCCTCCTTTTCTTGTACCTCGAAATCAGACGGAAATCTCGGCGGAACAAAATCCTCCCAAATCCCGCCTTGCTCAAGGACATCCTCCTCCACTCCTTTCGCCTTCCGCCTGCCCTTGTCTGCAACGACTACGCCCGCCTCGCCGACTTCTTCCGCGAATCAGCAGGACCCATCCTCGACGAGGCCGAGCGGATGGGGATCTCGCGCGAGGAGGCGCTCCACAACGTTTTCTTTGCCACCTGCTTCAACACCTTCGGCGGTATGAAGATCTTCTTTCCCAGTCTCATCAAGTGGATCGGCCGCGTCGAGGCTTGCCTCCACGGGCGGCTCGCCGAGGAGGTGCGTACTGCTGTGCGTGAGGTCGGTGAAGGTGGAGGTGGGCGCGTTCGCGCTTGGCTCCTCCGTCAACATCATCGTCCCCCTCCTTCCTAGTGTCGCCACCCCCTCTCCCTTCCATCCGTGGCAGTCGCCGAGCTCTGCGCCTCCCTCCCTTCCGAAGTCGTCCGCCTCCTCGTCGCCCTTCCGCTGGAGCCGGCCGCCCATAGTTCGCTGCAGTGATTCAGTGCTTGTCTCTCGCGGCTGAGTCCCGCCGCCACGCCCGATTGATGCTACTCACGCCGGCAGGGTGGTCGGTGGAGGAGTTGAGGGCGAGGAGGACGGAGGCAAGGGTGAGGAGGACGACGGCGTTGAGGTTGGAGAAGGTTAGCGGGCGGTTATAGAAAAGTATACCCACGGTGAGAGTGACATTAAATATATTTTTTAATTTTTTTAATAATTTACAAGCGAGTCAACACTTGACTCGCACCCAAGCACACCCACGCAGGGGCTAAGTGGTTGAACCACCAATCTGGATGCGTCATTCAGGAGCCCGTCCTCGACGCACTCCTCAGCCTATCCCGAAGGACCATCTGTCTGCTCGTCTCGACAAGATGGAGACCACCACACGTCTCCCCAAGGACCGCTACACGAACTAGCTCCAACGCGCAACAAGGTACAAACCCGAGACTCGACGCCGGCGCAGTGCGCGTACGAGTCTGGTACACCAGAAAAGAGACAAACCGCACGCAGGCGATGGCGCACATGTGCGCAATAGATGATGTCACGCAGGACGCCGGGCACACACCCTAACTCCGACTAGCGCTCGCCCAAAATTGACGTCTTGCAGACATCCGGCACAAACAAACCGGCAAGCGCCGGGCAACAACACACAAGGCCGGTGCACATGACCGGAGCGCGGAGAGGGGCGAGGAGTCGCCGACCGAGAAAGACGACTCGACCAGGAGCGAGAAGCTCAGGGAGCCAAAGAGAGGAAGACGCCGATCGAGGGCAGCTGATCGGCCGGGAACGGGAACCACGTCCGGAACCCGTTAGAGGCGCACTCACGGAAACCGAGGCAGTAGATCTCGTCGGAGAACTGCCTGAGGTTCACCGGAGCACGGTCTGGCCGAACCCAACCTCGCCGGAAACACGGGCGGTGCCGACGTACTGGCCCCTGTTCGCCGGACGCCAACCAAAGAGGAGTTGCGCCCTTTTTCACCGGATGATGCCGACACAGCAGGAGACACCGGCGGATCCTTCGCCGGACGTCACCCGGAAGAGGAGGCGAAGCTCCAAGCTTCGTCAGCCATCCACGTCCCCGCCGGAGACGAAAGAGGAAGACGAAGCGACGAGAGGAGAAAAGTGGGGTTGGCGACGCTCGCCAACCGAAAACCCTACCCTCCGGATGGAGCCGAAACGGGAGGAGGTAGAAGACGTACCTCGGTGGACGACCATCCGCCGGCTCCACCACTGGCGACGCCAAAGACAGAGGTGGAGGAAGGGAAGGGGACACCGCCCCTTTGCTCCGATGCGCCCCGTACCGCCGCACCCAACCCACCGGGAAACGTCGGAGCTGCTATCGCCGCCAGGAACCCCTTTCGCCAGACGCCACTCGACGGCAAGGGAGGAGATCGGGGAGAGGGAGAGAGACGCCGCCGCTGCGTTCTCTCTGTTTGCGAACGATGCAAAAGCTACAGTAGCCAGTCCCCCGCACTGTAGCCCTAACCTACCTCACGTAAGTGAGCTCCAAATGGAGCTCCGCCAGCCAAATTCGACCCGCCAGCCCGCTAACCTGATCCACCTGGAAAGGGATGGACTTGGGTTACACGGTTGGGCTTGGGCCTAGGTTCAGGCCCAAGCGCCGAGCCTAACATTCTCCCCCACCTGAGGTGGTCGCCGTCCTCGGCGACTCGAGGTAGCTCTTGAGCACCAACCTCATAAACTAGGACTTTGAAGCCTCTCACAACATGGCTTCTTCCTCAGGTATTCCACTCCCAATGAATGAGAAACACCTCATGCTTACTCATTCAACTATGACCCAAGAGTCAATAACCCCAAATCTCAACAATCCTTGGATCAAACCTCATCCAAACCATCGGAGAAGTATTGTTCGGAAGCTTTGTGCCAGGTTGCTTCCTCCATAGGGGATCCATCCCATTGGATGAGAAACTCCGTATGTCGAATCAGCTTACTTTGCCCCAATACACAGTGATATAAAATATCACGTATCTCTTGGTCGAACTTCGTTCGCATCGTCGGTCGGGGTTAGTAAGATAATGACCGAGAAGGATCATCCGGATCCTTGTGAAACTTCCTCAAGTTCACATGGAATGTAGGGTATATCTACATTATCTATTAGAGTTTCAAACGGTATGCTACTGAGCCCACTCGACTCAGTATCTCACACGGAACATCATATCTTTGGATAAGACCTCGGTCAGCCTCCCTCACTGGGATCTTCCTACAGATATATGAGGAAAGTCGGAGAAGAACTAAGTCGCCCATGACTAATTTTTCGTTTCGACACCGACGGCATGCATACCTTTGCATCAATTGTACAGCCAACTCCTAGCTACCTCTAGCCTCTCAGAGTGAATCGATTCGTTTCCGAGCTTCCCATTGAGCCACAGGGCACTTCCCCCAGGAATCCCTTCGCACCACATCAACGGAGGTTAGGGGCTGACTCCCTAACACTAGCTCAAAGTTCAAATGAGATGGGACCTGTGGATGATGACCTTTGCAGGTCGTAGGCATTCCATGTCACGCTAATCCACCTCATCCAGTCATCATGACTAGTGATCACAAAGTGACGGGGGAATTCTTCCACAAGAGCATCCCCCAGCTCAGTTTGCCCATCCGCATGAAGATGATTGGCTGTGGAGAAACTTACCTTGGACAAATATTTATTAAACAACGTGGTTCAAAAGTGTCCAGTAAGAACGGACATCCCTATCGCTCACGATACCCACTAGGATGCCAAAAACGTTTCACCACATTTTAGAAGAATAGGTCTATAGCAACCCTTGCTATACACTGCTCAAGTACTGGGATAAAGGCTCCATCCATGGAGAATTCATCCACGACTACCGGCACTGAGCTTTTCTCATCAACTATAGGGACCCACCAATAAAGTCCTTGGACACCCTTGTCCAGGATGTCTCGGGAACAGGCAGTGGTTGTAACAACCCTGCCTCTAGTCTCCAATCGATCTTACCTTCCTAGCAATTTTGGTAAGTGCGGACATACATCCCCATGTTTGCGCACGTATTGGGCCAATAGCACAGTCGTGCTAATAGGACAACTATCCCCTTTTGTCCTGGATGCCTTGCCCAAAAGCCTGTCATGGAACTCTCTTAGTAGTTCCCGGCGCAGTCCGCCCATCGATGGGACTAGTGGCCTATTACCTCTGGCCATAATAATATCATCTGGACTCAGATAGTAGTGTCGGATCATGTCCGACATAATCTGCTGAACTTAGCTTTTGATCCTCTCTATCAAAAGCTAAGGCTATCTTTATTCTGCTTAGCAAATCCCCTTTTCACACTGGACAGGGCACGACACATAAGGGCATTTAGTTTACTGAGCTCATAAGGAAACACGTTGCCTTTACCCGATTTATGTTCCCCTTGGAACTGGAATTCTCTCTAGAATTCCAACCAATGTGCCAATTTTGCTGACAACTTCGTTTAGGTGGTGTAGTGTTTGTCGGACTTCAGTGCCTCGAGAAGGTTCTCCGCGTCCGGAGATAGTGGACTCCTACCACCTCTTCCTTCTCGTGGCGAAATACCGTCGCTCAGTCCTGTTAGCTTTCAAGTCCCAAAAGCTAAAGGATGCCCATACTATGACTTATACCACTGATAGCTTGGTCCGAAGTATCGGTGTGAAACTCGAAAGGCATACTGAAGTCGGGTAACTTCAGGATTGATTCAGAGGCAATATGGTCCTTCACTCCCGGAAGGCCGGCTAACACCGATCACGCCACTCCTATTTCGAGTTTCCTTTCAGCAGATTACTGAGGGTAAGGCTTTCCTCGAACAGCCTTTGATGAACCTTCTATAGAAGTTCACCATATCGAGAAAACTCTATACTCAGTTTAATTTTAGGGGGCGCACCATTCCGCAAATGACTTGAACCGTTGTTTTGTCCATGCGCACTTATCCATGGTTCATCCCATCACCAAGGAAAGAAATCTCATTCACCACAAATGAGTATTTCTCCAACTTTAAACAGAGTTGGTTTTATCCCTCAACACCAACCTTAAATGGCTTAGGTGTTCCTCAACGCTTGAGGAGAAAACCTCGATATCGTCCAAATATCCAACTACGTAGTCATCTAAGAAAAGGGGTCAACACTTATTCAATAGATGACGAGACGTAGAAGGGGGCTTAGTAGTTCAAAAGGCAACACTTTGAACTCCAGGACTTATATCGGGCTACCCATATAGTTTTCCTATTTGTTGCCCTCGGTGAAACGAATTTGCCAATTAACCTACTCTCAGGTCTAGCCATAAGAAAACCAATGCTTTCCCTAGTCGATCTCCCAGATCAGGGATAAGCAGTATAAGATAACAGTCCCTCACCGTTATCTTATCCAAGGTTCTATAGTCTACCCAGAACCTTAGCGACATGTCCTACTTCTTTTAGAAGAGGATCAAGGTTCTATAAGGCGATACTGTGGGCCGAATGAACCCGGCTTCTAGTAATCCACTCCATTGCTAAAGAAGCTCGGCCAACTCCATTGGAGAAATACGGTAAGAGGCCTTTAGAGGGGGAGTAGACCCTGTCACAAGCTCAATCTT
Source organism: Costus lasius (assembly GCA_027563935.2). Taxonomy (NCBI): domain Eukaryota; kingdom Viridiplantae; phylum Streptophyta; class Magnoliopsida; order Zingiberales; family Costaceae; genus Costus; species Costus lasius. The sequence continues at coordinate 71,998,152 of CM050452.1, forward strand.
GTGATCGGTCCCTCTCCTCTAGGAAAAGTATTTAGGAAGCTCCGAAGATAACTTGTCGGAGAACTCTTCTAAAAAATCCTTCACCAATGAAGAGACCTCTCCTTCGCAAGGAGAGTCGTCAACCCTTGTCTCTCTATGGCAAAACCCTACCGCTAGGGTGTTGCTGACAATGGAAACCCCTCGTTTCCAGCATCACCTGGGCATATCGCTGGAGGTAATCCCGTATGACCCAGTATGCCTTAGTCATTTTGGTTGCCTCGCACAACCCACGATAAGTTTCCCTAGTGGGAACTAATCCTTGATCTTTATTTTGAGCTCTCCCCATAAGAGCTCATGGGTCAGATCAGAACCCAAAAAGGGCTGTGTGCGGCCTTGATAGGGTCCGCAAGTGCACGGACTATCAAAGTAGAAAGAAGTATCGTCCTCAAGATAATCCTAACACATATTATGCTTGGCCAAGACACATATGTTCAAGATTAAAGCATCCAAAATTGATAAACAAATTACTTGAGAATGTCATTAAATTCATAAAATTGTTTTACATGTGGAAAATTACTCAACTGGCTACGCCCAAGTCTCAGAAATAGTGTTTACTCGATCAAACTCATCATTTAACACACAAAAACTCTAGGAATTTAACTCGAAAGTAAGGAAGATTACAAAGCAATGGTCGGAGATGATGGATCTTCCGTCCTTTCTCGAAAACTCCAAAGAATTTGTTGAATCAAACCCTTGAAACAGAAAATCGCCTTGTTCTTCGCCCTAATCGCGTTCTCCTTCCAAATCCACTATCTAACCGCCCAAAATCCTTCCTTTTCTCCCTTAATCGAGAGTTTGGACGGTCAGGAATGATTATTGGGTATTTTCCCCAATTTTTGGGCCCTTGGACCGTAGGATTTGGTGAAGAAACAGTTGATGATCGCGAACTGCGAATGCAAACACGGGCGTGTTTGTGCTCACGGCCCAGCCGTGCTTACTTCGGCAACCTGCAGATTACTCGACACGGCTGTGCGTCTAGACACGGGCCCGCCGTGTCAAGCTCGGGAAAAATTGAAGTTGCTGAACACGCCTATGTTGAAGCCCGTGTCGAGCACGTCGATTTCTGAAAATTCCTGAACACGGCCGTGTTTGAGTGCACGGCCTACCCGTGCTCGCCTCGGGAGAAAAAGAACTCCGTTGCAGAGATGAACATGGCCGTGCATACATGCACGGCCAGGCCGTCTTCACTATAAATTATCCGAAAGTGCTAAATCTTGGCCTGTGACTTCTCTGACTTGTGCCGAATCATTTCGTAACTTCATATCTTCCAAATCTTCATGAAAATAATGCACTTCAGTAACACGACCCCCAAAATATGTCTCCACTAGGGAGATAAGAACACGGAGCCATAAGGCTCTAGTTGGACAAAGCCAACTCTGTCGATATCTATGGAGCGAAGCTCCCCCATATCCGACAGGCTCCATCAGCATCCCAATGTTGAGGACACTTGTGATCATTGTATTGATCACTGCTGCAAACACGTGTACAATATCGGTGTACAAGTTGGAACGTGCAGAACCTGGCCTCTGATGCCAGTCTGTCATGCCCAGAATTAGGGTAATAAAATTTTTAATAATTTACAAGCGACTCAACGCTTGACTCGCACCCAAGCACGCCCACGCAGGGGCTAAGTGGTTGAACCACCAATCTAGACGCGACCGGCAGGAGTCCGTCCTCGACGCACTCCTCAGCCTATCCCGAATGACCACCTGTCTACTCGTCTCGACAAGATGGAGACCGCCACGTGTCTCCCCAAGGACCGCTGCACAAATCAGCTCCGACGCACAACAAGGTACAAATCCGAGACTCGATGCCGGCGCAGCGCACGTACGAGTCCGGTACACTGGAAAGAGACAAACCGCACGCAGGCGGTGGCGCACATGCACGCAATAGACGACATCATGCAGGATGCCGGGCACATGCCCTAACTCCGACTAGACCACACGCAGGCAGTCAAACTCACCGCTCGCCCAAAATTGACGTCTCCCAGACGTCCGACACAAACAACCGGCAAGCGCCGGGCAACAACACACAAGGGCGGTGCACATGACTGGAGCGCGGAGAGGGGCGAGGAGTCGCCGACCGAGAAAGATGACTCGGTTGGGAGCGAGAAGCTCAGGGAGTCGGAGAGAGGAAAACGCCGACCGAGGGCAGCTGATCAGCCGGGAACGGGAACTGCGTCCAGAACTCGTTAGAGGCGCACGCATGGAAATCGAGGTAGCAGATCTCGCCAGAGAACCACTTGAGGTTCGCCGGAGCACGGTCTAGCCGAACCCAACCTCGCCGGAAACACGGGCAGCGCTGACGAACTAGCCCCTGTTCGCCGAACGCCAACCAAAGAGGAGCTGCGCCCTTCTTCACCGGATGACGTCGGCACAGCAAGAGACACTGGCAGATCCTTCGTCGGACTTCACCGAGAAGAGGAGGTGAAGCTCCAAGCTTCGTCAACCATCCACGTCCCCGCTGGAGACAAAAGAGGAAGATGAAGCGATGAGAGGAGAAAAGCGAGGTCGGCTACGCTCGCCAACCGAAAACCCTACCCGCCGGACGGAGTCGGAACAGGAGGAGGTAGAAGACGTACCTCGGTGGACGACCGTCCGCCGGCTCCACCACTGGTGATGCCGAAGACAGAGGTGGAGGAAGGGAAGAGGACGCCGCCCCTTTGCTCCGATGCGCCCCGTACCGCCGCACCCAACCCACCGGGAAACACCGGAGCTGCCGTCGCCGCCGGGAACCCCTTTCGCTAGAAGCCACTCGACGGCAAGGGAGGAGATCAGGGAGAGGGAGAGAGACGTTGTCGCCGCATTCTCTCTCTTCGCGAACGAACTGCAAAAGCTACAGTAGCCAACCCCCCGCACTGTAGCCCTAACCTACCTCACATAAGTGAGCTCCAAACGGAGCTCCGCCAGCCAAATCCGACCCGCCAGCCCGCTAACCCGATCCACCTGGAAAGGGATGGACTTGGGCTACATGATTGGGCTTGGGCCTGGGTTCAGGCCCAGGCCCCAAGCCTAACACTTATCAATATTGAAGATTTCATAAACTCATTAGTGAACCCTCTTATACGAAGATATCGCAGACTGTAGATTACGACCCTCTACGTGAAATTGTGAATAGGAATCTACTAAGGAAAGCGAAAGCGCACTATGGAGGTTATATTCTAGCTTACGAACCTACTACATGTTACTATATTTGAGATTAAAATCACGAACAATCTTCTATATCAATGCATTAGAAGGGCAGCAGCATTTGATCCACCAATTACAAAGTAACATCATAGTTGTGTTAGGCAGAGATCTCAGGCCATGTTCAACTTTTCAGGCATGACTTGACATGTACAAATGAATTGGCCTCTTATGGTTAAACTTAGTGTCTATAATTGGGTAGTGGGTAGCAGACCATATAATAGAGTACCTAGAAGGATTTTGCAACCAGAATTATTCATTTTCACAGGCCATAGAAGGTCAACTATTTCTGATAATTATATGGTTTATTTGCAGGAGTCAAAATTTAATTATGGAAACTATAAAAATCATATTTTATTTTCACAAGCCATAGAAAGTAAAGTGTCTAATAAATGAATTGATACCATGAAAGATAAGTTAAACTCAATGTAATGAATTGATACCATGAAAGATAAGTTAAACTCAATGTCACAAAATAATATCTGGGATCTCATTGATTTGCCAAAAGCTTGTAAACGAGTTGAATGTAAATGGGTCTTTAAGATCAAACATGACTCGATTGACAATATAGAATGATATAAAGCTAGACTTGTTGCCAAAGGTTATACTCAAAAGAATGACATAGATTATATAGAGACATTTTCTCCTATCTCAAAGAAAAACTCATTAAGAATAATTATAACACTTTAGCTCAGTTTGATTTAGAGTTATACCAAATGGATATGAAAACAGCCTTTCTAAATAGGAATCTTGAGGAAGAAGTTTACATGGATCAACCTAAACGTTTACCATTGAAGGAAAATGTCACATGGTGTGTAAACTTAAGAAATCAATATATGAACTAAAACAAGCTTTCCGATAATGGTATACTAAGTTTAATGATACCATAACATCTTTCGGTTTTCAAGAAAATACTTTTGATCGGTGTATATATTGAAAGATCAGTGGGAGTAAGTTTGTATTTTTTTTTTTTAGTTATGTATATTGATGATATTTTACTTGCTACTAATGATTTATGATTATTGTATGAGACTAAAGATTTTCCCTCTAAAAATTTTGAAATGAAAAATATGGGTGAGACATCCTATGTGATTAGAATTTCAATATTCCGGAATAGAACATAAGGATTGGTAAGATTATCTCAGAAAGACTATATTATGAAAATTCTTAAGAAATTTCATATGAATAAATGTTCTCTAGAAATTGTTTCAATTTAGAAGGGAGACAAATTTAGTCTTATGCAATGTCCAAATAATGATGTAGAACGAAAGGAAATGGAATCTATTCCATATTCTTTAGTTGTTGGCAGTTTAATGTATTCCCAAATATGCACAAGACCAGACATTAACTTTATAGTTGGAATGCTTGGGAGATATCAAAGTAATCCTGGTATTGACCATTGAAAAATTGCAAAGAAAGTACTAAGATACCTTTAGGGAACGAAAGACCATATGCTCATCTATAGAAGATCTAATCCATTTGAAGTGATTAGGTATTCGGATTCAGACATTGCTAGAAACATTGACAGTAGAAAGTCAACGTTTGGTTATTTGTTCTTACTAGCAAAATGAGCAATTTGATGAAAAAGTGCCAAACAGTTTATTATTACTTCATCCACTATGGAGGCAGAGTTTGTAGTTTGCTTTGACGCTACAATTCATGCATTATAGCTGTGAAACTTTATTTCAGGGCTAGAGATCATTGATATTATTTCTAAGCCACTAAAATTTATTATGATAATTTTGTAGTAGTTTTCTTCTTTAAGAATGATAAATACTTTAGAGGTGTAAAACATATGGAATTAAAATATTTTGCTATGAAAGAAAAAGTTTAGAAACAAAGAGTGTGCATTAAACACATTAAGCCCAAACTCATCATTGCAGATCCTTTAACTAAAGGATCACAACCAAAGATATTTAAAGAAATGTTTAAAGAATGGGTCTTGGTTGTATTTATGATTGATTGTAATGATGTTTACCACTCTTGAGCTCAATAATATATTTTTTATTTTTATTATTAATTTTCTTGTTCATTATGTTTGTGTACACCTAATTGATATTGAACAAGAAAGATAAAATGTTTATAAGACACTAATGTGGACCATTATGACATTAATATCTCTTATGATACCTAACTTATTAAATTACTAATGTAGTGGTATGTGGAAGGAAGTATATGATGCTATAGTATACGACCGTCATAACTCGCATTATGTGAATTTATTAAGTTGAGGTAAATTATGTTGATGATGAGGATTTTGATTTATTCGCGCTTAATATTTTCACTATTAAATTAAGTGTTGGAATATTGGGCCAAGTGGGAGAATATATGAATTATGGCCTAAATTTAGTATGCGGCCTAAGCGCGGAGCTTAGGACCGCGGCTCTTTCCTTTAAAAACGTCGACGGGCGACGAGGAAGGAGGAAGCGATCAGCAAGCAACACTAAGACCACCGGCGGAGCTTTGGGAAACGTCCGAGCGAGGTTTCGACGTCTGGGGAGACGTCGACGAGAGAGGCTTGTGAGTGAGTTTTGAGAGCTTGTAACCGGCGATCAGGGGATCGTCGGCGAGGGAGGGGAAGAGGGCGTCGGCGACAGCGAAGAGAGGCTTTGTGCATTGTTTCTGGTGAATAGACGAAGCTTCCTTCCGATCTTCTTCTTCCCCTATGTTTTCAGTTTCCAGCGACGACACAGGCCTCCGGTGGCGGTGGGGGCGAGGGAGAGGAGCGACAGTCTGCTTCCCTGCCAGCCGCCCTCTTCTCCGACGAAGAGAGGTGACAACGGACAGCATGGTGGCATGCGTTGAACGCCGAAGAAGACGAGTTACGAACGCATCGAGCGTTCGAAATGAGGCGAGTCAATGGGAGCTTGAAGTCAACAAATCGATTGGGTCAACAGGGGAAATCGATTTGGAGGCTGATGTCGGCATGACATCAGCGAGGGCAAAATTCGGCGCAATTTTGATTTCGCGCGGTGACGAGAAGGGCTGAAGTTGGTGTGACGTCAACAAGGGTAGATTCGGCGATTTTTTGAGTGGCGGTGGTGATTTTGACCCACTGGTCAAAATTGGAGGTTGAAAATTGATTTAGGGTTAGGGTTTTTCGATTTGGGGGTGATTTCACGCGTGGAAGTTTAGGGATTTCAGCGCGATACAAAGGTCCGCCGGAGAACCCTAAGTCCGAGGCATGACACCATGCATACATGATATATAAAATTGAAAAAGACATAAGTATGCTTAGTTTTCAGCTATAGAACAAAAGCATAGATAAAAAAATAGCGCACACAATATAAATATCACAATATATCACAACTACAGAGTAACCAAACCCATATGATATACATGAAAAAATATTTGCTACACATGTGAATTCATTAAACTTAATATAATCCAATTGCGGAGCATATCTATCTTCGTAGAATTTTATTGATCTTCATTAATCTCTTCATTTACTTTACAATCATCTATCGAAATGAAACAAGATTAGCATCAAATTTGTCGACATGTTTAGTTTCAGCAATGTTGAAATACAAAAATTACCAAAATGCAACTGAAATATAGATTCATTAGTTCATTAGTTTCATAGTAATGGCATACGATGCTTGCAACTCCAATTCATAACCTCTTGGATGCTATCATAATTTGAACTAAGTTACAAGTCTACCCATGTTCATCTTAAGACTTGAAACGTCATATGCTCTGATCACACAAGTATATCAACTCAATTAAACAATCTACGCACGAATCTACTTATAAATTGATCTATACCCATTTCATACACGATGATCATGCTCTAATGAGTCCTTTGGTCAATTTCCCTTACCAAATAAATCATTGAGTCCAAATGAATTGGCAAATTCAATCTAGAAATTGAAATCGTATCAAATTTTGAATTGAAATGAATAACATGATAAATAGGGGAAACCCTTTCACTGCTGAGGTGCAAAAAAAAAGTTTAATAACCTCTTAACAAAATATGAATGAACAATAACTCGACAGTTAACCGTAAATTCAAACAAGCATAGGAATCAAGCACATCGTCTATCTGGAATATAATAAATAACACAACAATTGCACTGAATGTCCATAAATAAACAGAACCAATTTGGAAATTGTCCTTTAAAAATTTTTCAAGAAAACACAAATGATATGCATATTCAAATCAACAAAAAAACTCATCTATATTAATATTGTAGAGATAAAATGACCAGACAGCGATTGTGGCCATAATACAAAGTTCTAAATGATCCCTCCATACAAAGGAAGTCTATAGAATTCCAGCATCAAAACAATCTAATTTGCAAAAAGAGGTACAATGTTGAAGATAGAAACCTTCTTCCTGGGAGCTGCTTCAGTACCTACGAAAAAGTTAAAAGAGCATGATCCGATCAAGTGAAATAAGGAGGCGGCAAACAAGAGAGGAGGCGGCCACGGGAGTAGTTTTAGTTGGGCGCGGCGCAAGAGTGTTGCCAGGGCGAAGTGCTCATCTAGAGAAAAAAATGGAAAATTTTTTGCAGCAGGGCACCTTTCTGCAAATTTTCCAACAAGACCCTAATCTGGCTTGCACGAATTTTGGTGTGGGCGAGTGAGAATCTCGATGCAATTTTACCTCTAGCTCTTGTTATACGATATTTAGTATAACACCTGCCTATTATCGTATAACACTTACATATTTTCGTATAACACTTGTCTATTACCGTATAACACCTTAATATTTTCATATAATATCTGTCTATTATCGTATAACATCTTATATTTTCGTTCTATTATCGTATAACTTCTTAATACGTTCGTACTATTATCATATAATATTTTAATATTTCCATATAACATTAGGCTATATAGCATGAAATTTACTTCTTGATGCTTGAACAAAATTTTGACATACTTACAGGGTCCAAATCAGCTAGTGTTATACAAAAATATTAAGGTGTTATACGATAATAGATAGGTGTTATACGAAAATATGTATGTGTTATACGAAATATCGTATAACAAAAGCTAGAGGAAAATTTGCATCGAGATTCCTGCTCACTCGCCCAAGATTCGTGCAAGCCAGATCGGGGCACCCCACAGGAAAATTTGCGGAAGGGTGCCCTGTTGCAAAAATTTTCTCGAAAAAACCACCTTTACCTAGGGAAAAATTTTCACAACGGGGTACCCTACTGAAAAATTTGTAGCATGGTACCTTATTTCATATAATAGGGTTATATTATCGTATAATGTTATACAAAATTTTTTCATATTATACGAAATCAAATTTCGTATAACACTAATTTTTTTTAGTATAATATGACTAAATTTTGTATAATGATACACGAAAATATATTAATATTATATGAAATATAGGATATTGATTTTTTTATTATATGAAATCAAATTTTGTATAACACTAATTTTTTTTATAATATGACTAAAATTTGTATAAAAATATACAAAAATATATTAACATTATACGAAATATAGAATATTAATTTTTTTTATAATATGAAAATTTTTTATATAATATTATACGATATTATAACTTTATTACACGAAATAGATACCTTGTTGCAAACTTTTCAGTAGGATACCCCACTACGAAAATTTTTCCAACAAGAAGGTTTCTAGACTGACAACTTTCTTGATTTAGTTGCCCACACCACCAAAAGCAGCCCCAGGACTTCAGTTCATGTTGCTATTCTGGGAGTCAAAGGATAGTATGTCCGATGGAATAATTTTTTAGATAATAATGAAAAAAATTAGTATGTATATTGAGATTTAAATTCAAGACCTCCAGTAGCTTACTGCTATAACCAGCTGAGCTATGAAAGCTAACAAAATTTATTTTTTCTAAATAACAAAATTAAAAATAAGCATAGTACAAATTATTCATAAAACATCAAAATTTTAAATGTTAAGGGTCTATTTGGCCCCGCTTCAAAGCTGATTTTAAGTAGCTTTTAAGTAGAAAGCAGTTAAAAAATTATTTAATAATGAAAAGTAAAAGCATAAAAAATAGTAAAAAAATAGAAGTTATGAAAACTACAATTTAATGCTTTTACAGCAAGCTGCTTCTGTAAAAAAATAATTTACATAATTTTATTTAAAATTTAAGTTCGATTCAAAATAGATGAATTGAAAAATTAATGCTTTCATTGAGATTTGAACTCAAAACCTCCCGCTTACTAAACGAGTGCTCTAACCAACTGAGCTATGAAAGCTAACAAAAATATTATTTTTCAAAATATAAAAAATTTTAAAAAAAGCACAATACAAATTAATAGATAATAAAAAAATTAATGATTTCATTGAGATTTGAACTCAAAACTTCCTGCTTACTAGACAATTGTTCTAACCAACTTAACTATGAAAGCTAATAAATTTTATTATTTTCAAAACATAAATAATTTTTAAAAAGCACAATACAAATTATTCATAAAACATCAAAAGTTAAAAAATGTTAGACAACATGAAGGGCAAATGATTAAACCAATCTAGCTCATGGTAGCTAATTGTCAGGCCCGTGGATCACTGGGCCGGACTAAGCAAAGTTGGGCCCGGCCCAAGTCCACGGATGAACCCAAAACATCAGAGAACATTCGATTTCGGCCAGTCAACGCCAAAATCGAACGCAGGTTTTGACCTCAAAATCGGGGGCGGCACGCGGGTTTCGTTCGCGACCCCGTCTTCATCGCAGAGCGATTCGGACGCGGACGGCGACTGCGGAAAGATCAAGCGAACGGCAACCTTGTTGCCAGTGATGGAATCAGAGGAAGGATCGCAGCAGCGTGGTGGTGCGTGAGAAGTGGGCGGCGGATGCCCAAATTAGGGCTGGTGGATGCGTTCACAGGTGGCGGGCGCGGATAAAGGCAGAGGAGGCTTTTCCTTTAAAGCCGCGACGAGACGACGAAGGGAGGGGATCTTCGACTATCATCCACCACTCTCGAGCTTGGGAAGCATAGAGTATTGAAGGAAATTCCGGCATCGAGGGTGACGCCGACGAGAGCTGTAAGTTGAAGAGTTTTCGAGCGTTTGTAACCGGCGGCGGCGCCGTCGGCAAGGGAGGCATCGAGCGGTCGGCAGCCAGGGGGCCGATGGCGTGAGGAGAGGTTTCTATAGTTGGTTTGGGAATAAAACGAGGCTTTCTTTCTCATCTTCTTTCCCCTATTTCTGTTTGGTGTCGTCTTTTCCTTGTTTCCGGCGGCAACGACAACGCTCGGCGGCGCGAGGCTGAGGGGTAGCGATGACGCCTTCTCCCTACCGCTCGCTCAGGAGTTTCGGCCGGCTTACTCCAGCGATGACCGCCGACGAACGAGTGCATGACCGCCGACGAACGAGTGCAGACGGCACATCCGAGGCGTAGCGAAGGGAGAAGATGACGCATGCGGCATCGTGAAGTTCGCTCGAAACGAGGCTTGTGTGAAAGCTGTGCTGACGTGGCGGGCGAGTCAGTGAAGTCAGCGGGGGCGATTTCGGATTCAGAGCCAAAATTTGGCGGCTGACGTAGGGTGACGTTAGCAAGGGAAAAAAATTCAGAGCGACACGGTGGATTTTGACCGGGGGTCAAAATCAAAGTTTAAAATTGAAATTAGGGTTATGGTTTCCGATTTGGGGGTGATTTCACGCCCGAAAATTAGGGTTTTAGACGTGGTGCAAAGGTCCGCCAGAGAACCTTAAGTCTGGAGCATGACAGTTGGTATCAGAGCCAGACTGTGGGCTCATATCCCACAGGTCAAAGGTACACGTTGGCAGGTCAACGTGGTGTGATCAACATGGCTACTTCACTCGGGAAGGTGAAGGTCGGTCGGAAGTTCTAGAAGATCGCGCACATAGCCATAGAATCATTGGTGGACGTTTTGCCCCAGCGTGATCTAGGTGGTAAAGCTAAGGTAACGGCTAAACTAACTAACGATATGGTGAATTAGGAAGATCGCATAGTGCACCTAGAGCAGGTGCTCGACCTAACTGGTGAAGGGGGCAATGCTGTAGTTCCCCAGGTGGAGCATCTTTAGAGGATGGTGGAGCAACAAGGTTGCAAATCATCGCTCTGCAGCAGACTGTGGAGTCTGATTGATGTGCCAAAGCATATGGCAAGGATGTGAGAAGAGATGCAGGCTGAGATCGTTGTGTTGCGCTTGGCCCTAGCGCAAGCATCACGATCGACAGTGACAGCGGAGCAGGAGGCTCACAAGCCGAAGGTACACATCCCTGAGCCAGGGATGTTCGGGGGGGGGGGGGGGGATCGTCCAGGGAGGTAGAAAACTTCATCTGGGACATGGAGCAGCTGTTCTCTATGAGCCATATTCCAGGGAGAGAACGGGTGCAGGTGTGCATCGCGTATCTCACAGCCGACGTGAAACTTTAGTGGTGGACCAATGTTAGCTCGACGTCGGGGGTGTCTAGTTGGCCATGGGAGACCTTCCGTGAAGAAATGTGGCAGTAGTTTCTTCCTGGAAACTCGGCGGATCAGGCTCGTGGCAAAGTGGATCGGCTGAGGCACACGGGGTCGATCCAGGAGTATGTCAGAGCATTCTACGCACTGATGTTGGAGTTATCGGACATGGCGGAGGCAGATAGGAGGTACTTCTTCCTCCGGATCTTCAACCATGGTCAGAGACGAAGGTTCGGAGACACTCACCACCAGACTAGAGGGCGGCTGTAGCGGTGGCCGAATCTTTGGTGGATAATCAAAATTCCAGATCAACACCACCAAGGAAGTCACGATCACCATCAAAGCGCGGCTCCCCGCTGAGAGCTAGAGTTCCAGAAAGGGGTAGACCCTTTCCCCAGCAGGACAGAGGTTCATCGGGATGACGAGAGTCACATCGTCCTGCGGAAAGGATGCATACAGAACCAAAGCCACAGGAGTGTTTCTTGTGTGGTGGTCCTCACTGGATGAAGGATTGCCCCACCAGACAGAAGATCGTGGCTATGGTGGTGCAGGAGCCAGCTGAGGAAGCTAAAGTTCACATTGAGGAACCAAGGATCGGGGCGAGCTAGGCAGCTCCAAACACTGCGAAGGAGGTTCAACAGTGTCAGATCCGGTACATTGCATCCATAGTTGCGAAAGATCCGCTCATAATTAACATCGTGGGCGATATCCAAGTTGGGCGGGGGAGAATTGTCAGGCCCGTGGACCACCGGGTCGTACTAAGAAAACTTGGGCCTAGCCCAAGTCCACGCGTGAACCCAAAACATCAGAGAACATTCGATTTCGGCCGGTCAACACCGAAATCGAACGCAGGTTTTGACCTCAAAATCGGGGGCGACACGTGGGTTTCGTCCTCAACCCCGTCTTTGTCGTAGAGCGATTCGGACGCGGACAGCGACTGCGGAAAGATCAAGCGAACGGCGACCTCGTCATCAGCGATGGAATAGGAGGAAGGATCGCAATAGCGTGGTGGCGTGCGAGAAACAGGAGGCGGACGCCCAAATTAGGGCTGGTGGACGCGTTCGCTGGTGGCGGATGCGGATGAAGGCAGAGGAGGCTTTTCCTTTAAAGCTGCGACGAGACGATGAAGGGAGGGGATCTTCGACTATCATCCGCCACTCTCGAGCTTGGGAAGCGGAGCTTACTGAGGGAGGCGTCAAGGGTGACACCGACGAGAGCTGTAAGTTGAAGAGTTTTCGAGCATTTGTAATTGGTGGCGGCTGCGCCGTCGGCGAGGGAGGGGTCGAGGGGTCGGCGGCCAGGGGGCCGACAGCATGAGGAGAGGTTTCTGTAATTGGTTTGGGAATAAAACGAGGTTTTCTTTCTCATCCTCTTTCCCCTATTTCTGTTTGGTGTCGTCTTTTCCTTGTTTCCTACGGCAATGTCAACGCTCGGCGGCTCGAGGCTGAAGGGTAGTGAGGACGCCTTCTCCCTACCGCTCGCTCAGGAGTTTCGGCCGGCTTACTCCGGCAACGACCGCTGACGGACGAGTGTTGGTAGCACTCGTCCGAGGCGTAGCGAAGGGAGAAGACAACGCAGGCGGCGTCGCGAAGTTCTCTCGAAACGAGGCTCGCGTGAAAGCTGCGTTGACGTGGCGGGCGAGTCAACGAAGTCAGCGGGGGCGATTTCGAATTCGCGAGGCAAAATTTGGCGGCTGACGTTGGGTGACGTCAGCAAAGGAAAAAATTCGGAGTGGCACGGCGGATTTTGACCGCGGGTCAAAATCAAAGTTTGAAATTGAAATTAGGGTTAGGGTTTCCGATTTATGGGTGATTTTACACCCGGAAATTAGGGTTTTTAGCACGGTACGAAGGTCAGCTGGAGAACCTTAAGTCCAAGGCGTGATACTAATCTAACATGCATCAAAGTATTATCCTTGAAAGTTCGATTTAAAATAGATAAATTGAAAATTATTGCACTAAGTCCTCCCTATTAGTATGCATGAATCTTCTCATAAATGAATGATTTAGTTAATTTTTTTTTAAAAAATGTAATTTAAGTAAGTATAATATAAAGCTATATACCGTACGACAACTTATTATACGAGGTTTCACTAGCTAAATATATAATCCATGGTAAAAAAATATTTTAATTAGGATTTGTTTAAAGAGTCATATATAATTATTAGATAATAATGAAAAAATTAGTGTTTTCAATGATTTGAACTCAAAACATCCCTCTTATAAAACGAGTGCTCTAACTAACTGAGCTATAACAACAAATGAAAATTATTATTTATCTAAATAAAAAATTTAAAAAGAAGCATAATACAAATTACTCATAAATGCAAGTGTGATTAAACCATAGATTGGTGCTTTTTATTGAGATTTGAACTCAAAACCTCTCGCTTACTAAACAAGTGCTTTAATCAACTGAGCTATGAAAGCAAATAAAATTTATAATATTTTAAAATTTAAAAAATTAAAAGTAAGCATAATACAAATTATTCTTAAAACATCAAAAGTTAAAAATGTTAGACAACTTGAAAGGCAAGTGATTAAATCCATATGGCTCATAGTAGCTAATCTACCAGGCATCAAAGTATTCTACTTAAAAGTTCAATTTAGAATAGATGAATTGAAAATGATTGCATAAGTCCTTCGTATTAGTATACATGAATCTTCTCATATTTTTATATTTTTTTTGTCAGTTAGTTTAATTGGTAAGGACCTTAGTTGTTGATAATAAAGTCTTGGGGTTAAACTCCGCTTTCATTACTTAACTTGCCTATATCAAAAAACAATAATTGTCTTAAAATATTGGTGGGCAATTTCAGGTGTATTAGCAGTGTAATAAAAAATATTAATGAAATATTTTTTAGGTTGTCAGTTATTAATTGGTAAGGACCTTAGTTGATAACAAAGTTTTGAGGTTAAACTCCGTTCTCATTACTTAATTTGCCCATGTCAACAAAAAAAAAAAATCTTCTCATAAGTGAATGATTTGGTTAAATTTTTTGAGACTTAATTTAAGTACGTATAAGATAGAGCTATATACACAACCACAACTTGCTATACGATATTTCGCTAGCTAAATATATAATCCATGGTAAAAAAAATATTTTAAATATGATTTATTTAATGAGTCATCTATCATTATTAGGTAATAATAAAAAATTAGTGATTTCATAGTGATTAAACCCATCTAGCTCATAGTAGCTAATCTAACATGCATCGAAATATTCTTCTTGAAAGTTCGATTTAGAATAGATGAATTGAAAATTATTACAAAGTCCTCCCTACTAGTATGCACGAATCTTCTCATTAGTGAATGAGTTAATTAATTTTTTTGAGATGTAATTTAAATAATTATAATGTAGAGCTACATACCCTATGACAACTCACTATATATAACATTTCGCTGACCAAAATGGAAACCAAGTATTTCGTAGTTCAAAAATACCAAATCTAGCCTAAATAATCATTTGTAAGGACTTTGGAGAGTAAGTTCTTTAGCTTGTACAAGACATTTAGTTCATGTCGCTATTCTAGGATCCAAAGGACAGTACGTTAGATTCAATAATTTTTTAGACATATTACCGATCCTCAAGGGTTGGAAACCCTTTTTATGGGTCACTGGAAAGTGATTAAACTCATCTAGCTCATAATACCTAATCTAGCATGCATCAAAATACTCTACTTGAAAGTTCAATTTAGATGAATTGAAAATTATTGCACAAGTCCTCCCTACTAGTGTGCATGAATCTTCTCATAAGGAATGATTTAGTTACATTTTTTTAAGATGTAATTTAAATAAGTATTATATAGAGCTATATGCTGGCTAAATATATAATATGTGGTAAAAATATTTTAATTAGAATTTTTTGATTTCATTAAGATTTGAACTCAAAACCTTCTCGCTTAGTAAACAGGTACTCTAACCAACTAAGCTATGAAAGCTAAAAAAATTTATTATTTTTCTAAAAAAAATTAAAAATAAGTATAATACAAATTATTCATAAAAAATCAAAATTTAAAATATTAGACAACTTGATAGGAAAGTGATTAAATCCATATAGCTCAGAGTAGCTAATCTAACATGCAACAAAGTATTCTACTTAGAAAGTTAAATTCAAAATTGATGAATTGAAAATTATTGCACAAGTCCTCTCTACTAGTATACATGAATTTTCTCTTAAATGAATGATTTAGTTAAATTTTTTTGAGATGTAATTTAAGTAAGTATAATATAGAGCTTTATAACCTACTACAACCTATTATACAACATTTCGCTGGCTAAATATATAATCCATGATAAAAAAAAATTAATTAATATTTATTTAATGAGTAATCTATCATTATTAGATAATAATGAAAAAATTAGTGCTTTCATTGAGATTTGGCCACTTGAAAAGCAAGTGATTAAACTAATCTAGCTCATAGTAGCTAATCTAACATGCATCAAAATATTCTACGCATAAATCGGGCGATTTATTTAATGAATCATCCATAATTGTTAAGTAATAATGAAAAAAATTAGGACTTTCAATAAGATTTGAACCTAATAGCTCCAACTTACTAAACAAATGTAATTAATTGAGCTATGAAAACTAAAAAGGTTTATTATTTTTCTAAATAAAAAAATAAAAAGCACCATAATACAAATTATTTATAAAACATCAAAACTTAAAAATGTTAGACAACTTGAAAGGCAAGTGATTAAACCCATCTAGCTCATATTGGCTAATCTAATATGCATCAAAGTGTTATACTTGAAAGTTTGATTTAAGAATTAAAAACTATTGCATAAGTACTCCCTACTATGATTCAAAACCTTATTAATTTAATCGTTAGAATTGACTTGTCATTTATTTGGTGTATAGATTCTATTTAAGCAAAGTGGTTTCTAGATATTTTCTAAATAAAAAGATTAAAATAATATTCATCTATTTTAAGTAAGGGTTTATTAAGTTGGAAGGAAATAGAATAAAAAATTGAAGAAACATAGTTTGAAACAAAATACTCGATATAATATTATTTTCCATATTTAGCTCCAAAAGGTAAAAAAATAATATTTACTAATTGATATACCATATTGGTGTCAACACCAAAGGCCTAATTGGTTGAGACAGTTTTGGAGAATAATTTGAAATTAATGTTATTATTTATATTACTTTTCAAAATGGATGGCACAAGCACATATCCATGAGATCCTTTATGAAGGCCCCACTTGTTATTATTTAATATTTTTTATCTATTATATTTTAACTAGATAATTAGGGATCGTAATAGGTTAGAACGGAGGTGGGGAGTGCCAAACTTGATCTAAACCTCAACTTGCTGAGGAATCAAGTACTTGTAGGGAAATTTGACCCCTAGTAAGCAACAACAATCGAAGAGGGGCAATGATGACGGTGAGGGTGAGGGTGACAACATTGGCAAGGGCAAGGGTGAGTGGCGATGGTGAGAGCGAGGGCAAGTGGCAATGGTGACAAAGAGAGCAAGAGCAAACGAGAGAGGCTATAGGCAAGACTTATGTTTTTAATTTAATAAATAGTTGGGTTAGGTCTGGGTTCAAAGCATGTTTTGAAAATCACACACTCAATCTTAACTTGACTTATAGAAGTTGGGTTTTACCCAAACATAACCCAACACCTCATCAACTCGGGGTGGGTTAGATGGAGTCAAAGCGGGACGATAAAAAAATTGCCATCCCTATGGATAATCCAAATTTAAACCAACTTAATTATTATTTCTTCAATATATAATAAAGCATGTAAAATGATTGTGACCTCAAGAATTTTTTTTTTTTGACATAAACAAGTAATTGATGAAGGAAGGACATGAACCCAAATCTTGTTATCAGGTCCTTGCAAGTTAAACTAACACTCCTACAAACCTCAAGGTTACATTAGTGAAAAAAATAAAATGATTTATTTTTACAGACAAGAAAAAGGATATCATTGGAGGGGTGTAACTACATGACATAATACTTAATGGCGAAGAGACAGATCTTGTTAGAATGAATAATTATAAGTCCCTACTATAGAAAATTGCAGCCCTTATTTGATTAATCACCATATAACCAATGTAAAAAACGTTGAGATAAACCCTAACCTTGTGTTTCCTTGGAAGAAATCCACAACGGAAAGAAGAGAACGGTGCTTTAATTATTACTCCCTTTTTTTCGCTGTGAATTTCTTTCAAAAAAACAGAGCCTAAGTCTATTGTAACTCTAAGGCTATGTTCTATTAGATAAAATCTACAATGAAAAGGATAGAAAATATAATGAATCTAGATAGCTTTTTATCTAAATTTATTATATTTTTTATCTTTTTCACTGTAAATTCTATCCAACAGAACATAGTCTAAAGGATACTCGACCTAATAGGCAAGCTTTTAGTGAGATCTCAAATCTTTCTCATCATCCTATTTAAGAGAAAGCATCATAACCCAACTACTTTCCAGCTGGTGGGCTAGAAAAAAGAGGATTTGAACAAGGCTAACTCAACGGGTGCATTCTTTAATCAAAGTAGAGTGCTTGACTTTTTTAAGCTATTAGCCACTCAGATATTTTCCATAAATTTTAAAGTAGAAATACAATTTAATTCCATCGTTGCTTTAAATTCTTTCCCCCGCACAATAGGAGAGAGAGTGAAAATAAAAAAAATATATTTAACTACTACACGGATCTTAAAATATAATTGAATATGACTGATATAACCTCTTTTAGAAAATGTTAAGCGCCCAAAGGCATTTAAAAATATTTTTCCTAACCCACAATCTTGATGATGATAATATCACAATCTTATATACAAAATAAAATAAAGATGACTTCTTGTAAAATAAGTAGCTTCGGAGGCAATCACTTTATAAAGTTTTTCTTGAGGCTCCCACTAAAATCACAAGCCAATTAAGCAATAACACTATAAAAAGACCAAGCCAACCTAATGTAGTCACAAAGAGAATTTGAACCAAACATTTCTTATAATATGAATAAAAATTTTATTTTAGATTATTCATATTGTCCTCCTATTTAGGGATGTCAATGGGTACCCGACCTGACCCGACCCATTTATGGCAGGTTCGAGTACCCGATTAGTTAATCAGGTCGGGTTCGGGTTTACTTTTCACGGGTTCGGGGTACCCGATTAAGATACCCAATACCCGATTAATATATAATAAAAAATAAAATTTTATATTTGTATATATATTTATATAATAAAATAATTTTTAATAAATATATTTATTATGAATAATATTATTTTATAGTTATATTTTATAAAAATAATTTTAAAAATAAATATTTTAATTTAAACAGGTACCCGTTTAAATACCCAACTCAGGTTTAGTCGGGTCGGGTTCGAGTTTGGCTAAAACTTGTCGGTATCCGACCCGTTGACATCTCTACTCCTGTTGACACCAACCATGCACCCTGTGTTGACACCAACCATGCACCCTGTGTTTCTAGGCTTGAGGCTACACAACTTAGTCAATTTTCATAATCCCTTAAGCCAAGCTTAACTCATGACTTAAGGTAGAGTCATTAACATAAGCCCTTAAGCTTAGATTAAGCTCTTAAGCTTAAGGACAATCTATTCTCGTATGCCCTTAAAATGGGCTGAATTTGTAAACCTTTGTCACACCATTCTCATAAGCCCTTAAGCCAAACATAAAAGCCTTTAGGCAAAGCCCTTCTTATAAGACCTTATGATAAGTTCAAGCTCAAAGACTCAAGATAGAGCCATTCTCATAAATCCCCAAACCATCCTCATAAATCACTAAACTGAGATCAAATTTGTATGCCTTCAAGGATGAGACATTCTTATAAGCACTGAAGTAAATCTCAATCTTATACCCTTTAGGCCTTGTATACTTGGGAGGAAAAGTGGAAGGGACGAATGGAAAAAGAAATTTTCCATTGTATACATGGAGGGATGGAAAAAGAAGACAGAGTTAGGAGGGAAAAATTAATCAAAATCCATCGTTTTTGATCCATCCAAATCGGATGGAAATCTCTTTGCTCCACATTGTGTCTATCGCCCAGCCTCTCGCCCGCTCGCCCAGCCTCATCCATCGCCCAGCCCAGCCTCATCCGTCGCCGAGCTTCGCTCTCCCTCCACCTCTTCCTTGTCTTGTCCGATACTAGCCTGCTCGTCCGTCGCCTAGCCTCTCATCCGCTGGCCCAGCCTCGTCCGTCACCATGCTTCCCTCTCCCTCCGACTTCGCGAGCGACAGACAACGAGTTTAGAAGGCGTGCGAAGCTTCCTTGGCACCTTCTCTCGTTCGGATGACTTCTCTCGTTCTCATCTAGATCACATAAAAGTCACGTGATCTATTTTTTTCTATCCTTTAATTTTTTTCATCCGTGAAGTAAACAGGCTGTTAAGGTCAAGTGATTGGCATAATCCTTAAGTTGAGCTCAAGCTGATAACCCTTTATATAAAATCATTCTCGTAAATCCTTACGTTGAAGTGAGATTTGCATCATTTATTTGGTGAACCATTTCTTCCGGATATTCCATCATTTTTTTAGTTGCAACTAATGTATATAAATCAGATTTGCACATGTAAAGCGAGAAAATTACAAATTATTTTACTTAGTTATTTTCCGAATATTATTTATTTCTGCTTTAGTCTTAGAAAGATTTTAAAAGACCAAGGATTGATTTGTAATTTTAAGCATATACTATTTAAATGGATTCCAAACTCATTTAAGAGAGAATTAAATTCTATATATTTTTTAAAAGGTTTAACTGTGTTTTCTTAAAAAGTCAAATTTCTTATATATAAGCTCAAATTAATTTAGTTTAACTGGAAATATTTTATAAAATATATATTTCATTTTAAAGGAAAAAATGTATTTTTATATTTAAGTTTAATTTTATTTTGAGAAAAAAGATTTCCGTATTATCTAAAAAAATAATCTTCAGGCGCGTCCTATTTGCAAATCTATAATAAATTAGAGGCCAATCTGCAATTAACCTCTGCTTGTTATTCGTGAACAAGAATCTTCTTGAAGCCAGGCAGTCTCGTCCGCTCCCTCCCTCCCTCTAGTTCCGCTTCCGTGGTTCTGAATCGCCCCTGCCCGTCTCTTTGGACTAAGTTTGTAAAGACACTCGTCCCGATCTTGGTTTTGCCCTTAAGTAAGAAAGAACGAATCGTCAATTAGTCTTTATTCGTTCCCTCCCTATCTTGATTTGTTCATTCACAGATTCTTCTTTGATCTCAACGGTTCTTTGATGTTGGTAAGTTGGCTAGCTATTTCTTCTTTGATCTTCGCAAATATCCTTCATTTCGTGGTTAGTTTCTCAGATTAATATGCTCTTTATCTTTCAGATGATTTCTCTCGTACGTACTGAAGGCAATTTTCCTGGAAAAATGCATTGGGCAGCCGATTTTTTATGTTTTTTCATTGTTTTGTGTGGAATTTGATGTTCGAGTTCTGGTATCAAACATGAAATACCAATGTCACCGATCCGATGGTTGGTCAGGTAGGGTGCAACCGTTTTTTGATATCGCCGTCTTTGTTCTGATTGTAATTCGGTTTTCTTTGAATTTATTAAAGTATAATCTCTCCTCTAAATTTCGGATGGTTGGTTCTGATTTATGTGATATTATAATCTAGTTTTTAACTTAGGCGATCAATTCTGTTACATAACAAATGGACATCCATGAGACACTTTGAGATGCGCGAGTTGTCAACCTTCCGACGAAGAGTGCGATATACATCTGGGGCTATAATCACGGTGGTCAGACAGCACGGAAGGGCGAAGAACGCCACATGAGGATTCAAGAGTCTTCCCTCCAGAATATTTAATTGTGCTGAAGGAGGGAACCCTAGATGGTTGGATATTGCCTGTGGAGAGAACATACTGCAGCAGTAGCCTCTGATGGATTTGTGTTTACATGGGGTCAGTCTCTTCTCGTTTCTTATCAAATCCTGATTTTTAGAGTTTGTTATTATTTTTTAGCCTATACTTTGACTTCTTAAATTTCTTGTCCTGAAACTGATGCTAAATGTTTAGTGAACTTCCGCTTCTGTGAGTTTGAATAGCTTCAATCTGTGTCTACATCATGTACATGGCCCCGTGATTATGAAGTTTAACTGTAACGTAAAGATGAATGAGTCTTGCAATATATGATGTCATGTATGTTTCACATAAACTACTCAAATAAAGGAACTGTCAGAAAAGAAGTACATAAAACTATAGACATAGTAAGAAAAACATTAAGATAGAACTCATGTTAATTTTGACACTAGTTGAATTAATCCCCTCAGCTTAAAATAACTAAACTGAAGGTTGATACTATATGTTTGATTATGTTAATAATAGTAGAGTTCATAGTGATATGAAGGTAACTAAACCAGATATGTGAATGGTGTGGCTACAGAATGTCATAATGTGACCTATAACAACTTTGGAAGATGGCCACATTATTTATTGTAGTTGTTTAGATTAGTTCACAAGTCGTATTCTCATCTAGAAATTTTAGTCCACATGGTGCATATTAGAGGCTCCAGAATCTTTTTCTTCCTTTATAAGGACTTTCTTCTAATTGAGTTGTATTTTCTTGGTACTAGATCAAGGTTAGGTGCTCATGTAACTTCCTTCAAGCCCTCCCTAACTTGGCCAGGTTGCTCGTCTCGTTTTGCAGCATTGATCAATGTTGCCCCTTACATAATTAAGCTCTTGAAGGTGGAAGCTTGTGCTTGCACCTCACATTGAGTGTGCGAATATGAATTTATTATGATCTTGCCCTACATGGGCAGGAAGCTCATCATCAGTCATCCACCACTTATTGGGTGAGGAAGGAGGGATACTATAGTCTGCACTGACGTGCTACACTCTACATTATTTTCATGTCCCTCTAGTCACCCCACTTTGGAAGCTTGTTAACAGGTGCAAGCATTGTGTTGCAACCTAAGGCCATGTTTGGGAGTGCAGAATTGGTGCTCAATGCAGGATGCAGGTGGCAGCATTCGCTTTTGCAGTGTATTGTGATCGCACCCGGACGGAGCCACGGGTCACACCTGCAGTTGCCTCCCCATGCCCTGATGTAGAATAAAAAAAATATTTGCGCACCTTACTCTTCAACTATACTATTTGGCCCGGTGTTCTCTTGCGTTACTCTTACTCTAGATGCATTTTTCTATGGATTATCTCTGACTTTTCATTGTTTCAGCCTAGTTCATTGGTAAGTTTCCAGCCCCCATTCTTTCTCCTGATCTATTGTGCTGAGTCAGTTTTGAAGGAAAGCAACGACGATGACCTCGATAGCAGATCAATCAACAAGGTTGGCTGCCATCCCCACATGCGATTGTAGCTGCAGATGTCTTAGCTGATGGGTCCGACTCCTATTACTGCTATAGATCCTGGCGAGGCATGTTGCTATGGTGTTGACAGCTATGGTATTTTGGTGGTGCATTGGTAGGGCCGATAACAATTGTTAATGTAGTCTTTGTGTGTTATACTAACAACATTTGCATGCTTCCAAAAACGAACATGATTGCTAGTACCAATTTAATATTTTATCATATATGGTCAATAATGCTTGATGCAATAATAGAAATAACTCAGGTGAAGATTGTGGTTGCATAATAGCATTGCATAACAATGGTAGGGGAATAACATAGAATGATTTTTCAAGAGGTTGATATTTATCCTAATTTGACAGTTGAAGAAAATTTGTGATGATGAAGCAAATCAATCGAAACAAGTTAATTATAATGAGATAGAAAATATTTGTAATTAAATTGCACTAAGCTTGATGGAATCCAAAAATTTGCGATTGCATATATATATCTAAACTTATAAATTTGTGTGGTGCTACGACCTTGCTTCAACCACAGTTTGATAATTAATCTCCCAATACATAATATTTTGAATTTGGGTGGCACGAGTAATATGCTCAGGGATGTGAAATGGTGAGACACCTTGGATGACAATGCCAAGGAATAACATAAAGATATTCACTATGGAAGGAGCATGTATATAATAAACAATGAATATGCATATGCAAAGGTCTCCAATGGTTGAGGCTATTGTGCACCACCACCACTTGGGTACTATATCGAAGCTAGGAAGTGTCTTGTATGACCTAAAGGCTTCATAAAGCTTGGATGAAGCTTGAGTAGTCTAATTTTATATTTTTTTATTAATCACCCCATGATGCTTTTGCATGTACAAATTACAATCCAACATAGCCTGTAGTGTAGGCTGTCCATGTGCAACAAGAACAAAAACGCTATGTACAACCATGTGTGGTCAAGTTATGTAAATTACATAAATGTATAATTGATTGCGGTAACCTTCAATGGTACCTCTATTAGAGCCACAGTTATTTGTAGATCTTCCCCATGTTCAGACCGGTATGATACTGTACCATATCGGTATCACCAACATATAATGGTACCAATTCATACCAAGCAATATCTATTTATATATATACTTCATAGCTATACCGGTACATACTAGTCATACTGCCCGGTACAGACTAGTATTTGATCCTTGGTCTAGAAAAGGTTCAGTGGATGATGAGATGGATGATGTATGCATTAGTTTCTAGGAATACTTGGTGAACTTTCTTGTTCTATGACATTCAACCTTGCTACTGTTAATAGGTGTATATAGTAAAATAAAATTGTGATGGTTTTGTAGAACAATATAAAGCTAAATTAGTGAACAAAGGCCTCACTTAGAATTATATGAAGCATCAATCTAAGACCTTCCCTTCAAAGGGCAAGTGAAATTTTGTTTGATGATTGTTTCATTGGCTACTAGTCAAAGTTGGTTGATGTTTAGATGAATATGAAGAAAACCTGCTATATGGTTATCTCATCGAGTTATGTATGGAGCAATATCACAATGATATTATTTAGGGACCGAATCTTAAGACAATCCATGGATTGAAATAAAGCCTAAGTGTGTAGATCTTGAAATTCTCTTAGGTGGCTACAGGAAGTGTAGCAAAGCTTATTATTTTATTTATATATCTTATAGTGCTAATGAATTGTTGTTTTAGATATTTACGTGGATAATGTTCTTATATAAAGTGGCACAAACAATATCCTCAAAGTTAAAAAGTACTTGGAGGGCTATCCCTCTCTTAAATAAAATGTTTCAAATTTGTTTAAGCTAAGCTCTTCAGATGAAAACAAAGTAGAACTTCAACTTTACTAGGTCACAAGATTTGTAGTGATGATGACTCCCTAGACTTCAATCTTGCTCAGCATTGTATATTGGTAGACAAGCTTATTTGTCCTCTAAGCATTCGACTTGATATTCACCTTATGGTTGGAGCTGTTAATTAGTATGTGCAAATTCCTAAGGAAACTATCCTAAGATTTCTCTGACACCCAAGAGAATTCTAGGAAAAGGTTTCACGTATAAAAAAAATTTATGCACATCTTAAGATCGAGTCCTATACAGATGCATATTATTCAAATATTATTGAGGGTAAATATTCCATTTCATTTCAAAGTATTGTACTTATTGTTATAGGTACTCATGTGACATGAAAAGGCAAGAAAGAAAATGTGTAAATAAGTTCTAGTGCATGAGAAAAATAGTCATACTGCATAGCATGCGAGATGGTGTGGCTTCAAAAGATTCTTCTCATTAATTTGAGAGTTACAATGATGTCTCATAGTTTGACTATATGATGTGACACATAAGCTGCTACCTACTTGCAGCAATCTAGTATTTCGTGAAATAACCCACCACATTAAAGTTGACCGCCACTTAGGATGACTAAAAGTATTTGCACTCCGCTCTATAGATGATCTTATAAATATGTTCACTAAGCCTCCTACAGGAAGTAGATCTTTTATAGAATGTAAAAAGTTTGACATGATTTATATATATTATTTATATTGATGGAGAGTATTAGTTTAGTGCACAAGTTGTGTCCTTGTATAAGAGTTTTATTTCCCCGACCGGTATTGGTGAATAGTCATCTTGTATTTGTTGTTATATGGCTATGTTTTCTTCTAATTCAGTTGTATTTATCTCCTCCTAATCTCAACTATAGTGGAACCATATTCTTATTTGCTTAAGGTTGACAGGTAATAGCTTCCTGGTACCAGTTGGCATATAGGCTAGTGGTAGTTGGATATAAGTTTTAAAAAATTAGTCTGTACTAGGTAGTACGGCCGATTTGTACCAGTCTAAGGGACCAAGTTGTATCAGAGCACAACAAAAGAAGAGAAGAAAGAAGGAAAAAAGAGGAGAAAGAGCATTTCGCTCGCGTGCCTTCATCGTTGTACTCACGGACAAAGAGGAGATGAGAAGTTTTAGTGGCTTGCAACAGAGAAAACTCACTTGGCTGCTGGTAAAAGAGGCAAGTAGAAGCAGCTGACAAAAAGGAGAGTGTTTAGCTGCCCGCATGCATCCATGTAGAAGCAGCTTCTCTAGCATTGTGCCAACTGGCACGTTCACACTAGGCTGCTATGTTGCACCACCTCGTTGTTGCGCCAAGTGGTGCCCAATCACCGAGTCGCTGAATCACACCTAGGTGTTATGCCAATGGCACTTATGTTGTGGACCGCCTGGCCTCACTAGCTCACTGCACGAAGTGGCACCCTGCTCTGGGCTACCCAACTGCACCAACTCAGCATTGCAAGTGGTGCCAATGCTCTAGGTAACCCGGTTGCACTAGCTCACTTAAAGCCGCTTGGCACACATGCCGTAGTGTCAGGGTTCATCAGGCACTAAGAAAAGTGCGTCCGTGACAGTAGGCCACTTTTGCCCAAAGCTCATGGTGTCATCTTCTCCTCCACTTCTTCCTCCTTATTCTTCTGCTTTTGGCTTCGATGACTCATTTTGTCCAGTATGTATCGGTACGACTATGGACCAGTACCGGGTCTCGAACCGAATTTTTAAACCTTGGT
This sequence comes from Costus lasius, assembly GCA_027563935.2. Lineage (NCBI taxonomy): Eukaryota > Viridiplantae > Streptophyta > Magnoliopsida > Zingiberales > Costaceae > Costus > Costus lasius. Next base: position 72,024,617 of record CM050452.1, read on the forward strand.
TGGATATATGTTTCATTGTTTACTTTTTTGACATTGCTTTGAGAAATGCAAAACCTCAATAATCTTTTCTTTCATAGCCATAACCCATTGGTTTTTGAACTTTTTTGATATGTTAATAAAGGAAACTGGCATCAATTTCAAGATGTCCTTTGTTTATCATGGTAATTTCTCAGTGTGTAATTTTAAAAGAAGATGGAACTAGGGAGAGCCGAAAGCCACAAAAGTTAAGTCTTTGCAGACAGAATATGTGAAATCAGTATCGTGTGGAGCATGCACATTGTACAGCTGCTATTACAAGTCGGAGGATGAGAGGAATTTTTGGAAGCAGTCTAGACTTTCAGTCTAGCAAGTTCTCTCTTTTCTTGTTTCTCCCTTTTGGCGTTTGCTTATAGTAAATCCTCGCTTAGTGAAATTTCTTGACCTGTTAATTTTAATCTATGCTGTTTATATGCTTTTGCAGTAAACTCTGATTGACTTACTGACTGCTATTATCAGGGCTGTTATAAATGCAATATAAACAATTTGCATCTGAATGTGTTTTTATAAAATGTGTTAGCATATCAATGCAATTCTTCTTGACCTTCTGATTAGTGTTATTTCTTTTTAGTTTTTTTGTTCCAAATCTGAAGTATCATGTTTGGTTTATCGTACCTTCAGATTTGTAAATATTATAAAATGTGTTAGCATATCAATGCAATTCTTCTTGACCTTCTGATTAGTGTTATTTCTTTTTAGCTTTTTTGCTCCAAATCTGAAGTATCATGTTTAGTTTATCGTACCTTCAGTTTTGTAAATATTATCTTATTACCATGCTAAATCATGCATCAATCAGAAACAGCCTTAGGCTGCTGTGTAAATTGATCCTTTCTATCCTTGATTGACATGAGCGCGCTATACTATGGCACCACAAAACTTTATATTTTCATTTCTATTATTACATGCGTATTTATCTTCCATCATTGTATTTTCAGTTTGTATAACTACAATTTATAAATTTATTTTTGATAGGAACATTCCTAATCTCATGTTCTCATGACTTATTTCTCACCTTCCTTTGAATTTCTTGCCCAATACATAGATTTTGATGGCTATGTTAAATCTGATTTCTCTCATCAAGTTACGAGTTTGATTGCTATATGAAACATAGAGTATATCATTTAAGTTTTAAATAGGAAACACGCCTGATGCTAAAACCAATCTAGTAAGTAATGAGAGCAGGCTATGTATGTCACGCCCCGGCGGAAGCCGGCTATTTCTAGCTCCCCTACTTCCTTGACTTGGAATTGCTCTGCCTCTAGTTCTTGGTGCCATCCTGTCAACAGAAATAACATATTATATTAAATACTTACTTAATCACTTATTCAAACCTTAACCCAAACCCAGTCCTGAGGTTCCTATATCCTTAGGTTTTCTTACTCAACCTATAGCTCTGACCTGTGGGTTATGAGCCCACAGACTTATACCTCTGAACTTATACCTCTGAACCTATAGCTCTGATACCATTTAAATTGTCACGCCCCGGCGGAAGCCGGCTATTTCTAGCTCAGGGTTCCCCAGGGAGTAACAATATTGATAGGAACCAGAGAACTACAAAAAAAATCACAACTCCTTTATTTAATAAACAATCCAAATTTAATATCACCACAATATATGAATACAACTATCCAAATTATCAACTGAATAAAATACAAAAGACAACTATCTCAACTCGGGCTGGTATCTGCTATCTACTCTATCCCTCCCAGAAGCTAACTCTGTACCTGGAGGAGAAACAAAGGGAGTTAGCAGAAATGCTAAGTAGGAATCAACAAACATGGTGAGGGAATCAAATAACAGGATAATACAATAACTGAAACAACGATATACAAATAATATAGGAATGTCGTGCAAATCATCAAGCTGGCCACACAGATCTCACTTAAGAGCCGCACTCATTTTCAGAGTGTTTCCACTGTTACTCATGCAATGGAACGACTGTCCAAAACAGTCCGGAGTGTTGCGTCCAACACTGACATCCGTAGTATTGTCCTAAGACAACTGGCGGTGCCGTACCGGCATCTCAGATAGTCCGATGCGCGTCGGAACTATAACTCAGATAGTCTGATATAATCAGAACTATAACTCAGATAGTCTGATAAAATGCTTAAGCCCAATTTAATAAATAGTTTGCTTACTAAGCGGGTCGTAACAAATGGTATCAGAGCGAGGTTCAGAGGTATAAGTTCAGAGGTATAAGTCTGTGGGCCCATAACCCACAGGTCAGAGCTATAGGTTGAGTAAGAAAACCTAAGGATATAGGAACCTCAGGACTGGGTTTGGGTTAAGGTTTGAATAAGTGATTAAGTAAGTATTTAATATAATATGTTATTTCTGTTGACAGGATGGCACCAAGAACTAGAGGCAGAGCAATTCCAAGTCAAGGAAGTAGGGGAGCTAGGAATAGCCGGCTTCCGCCGGGGCGTGACAATGTAGCCTGTATGTATGCTAAAAAATTCTTGACCGAACCTGGTAATAGTGTAGTTTACTATGTGTTAACATCGAACTCCACAAATAAGGCAAGCTTAGACAGAAATAACAGTGAGTACTGCGCTGCTGTAGGATTACGTATTGGAAGATTCTTTTTGTTACAAAAAAGGAAAAAAAGTCACATGAGTACAAATTGGAACTTCTATAAGCTGTTTAACAGTTATTCTACTTTCTTTTGTGCATTGACATTGTCATACTGAATTTTTTTCTATCTTTTACTGGTTATTCATTTATTGGAACAGATACTTTGTTGCCCTATCTTTTTGGCGGATGATGGAAACTATTGTTTGGCATCCACTTTAGTTAGGAAAAGGAGGTCCTTGGTTTGAGACTACTGATCTATTCTAATGACAATTTCCCTACTTTGTAATGCCTGATCTTCATCTGCACGAGTTTGCCAACTTTCTTAGAAGCATATTTGATATGGCCAACTATATTCTTTACGAGAAGTCGTGATAAATGGCCAACTATCTTCTTTACAACTGATATATATATATATATATATATATATATATATATATAGGCATGAGCTGGGAAACCTCTTTGTTGCTTAGTGTATTCAAATGACATGTTTCTCTATCAATGTAAGATGCAAATGAGCTTTTATCAAAATTTTATTCAGTAATAATATATTGTTCTTCATTCTTTTATTGCTACAAAGACATTAGCTAAATATTCTGAAATTATACTCATGTTTGCTTCACTGCTACTCATCAATCAATAGTAAATGCTTCTTTATTTTGCTAAATCTTAAATATAAAATTGAATAAAAGGGTTAAACATGTTATGATGTCAAGACATGCTTACTGTCTTCCATGTCAATTTGATGATTGGTTCTCCAGGTATACTTGGGGGCTTGGAAGCATGGGACAAGCTTGGCCATTGTTCTCTTCAAAGTCCTGACAAAGAGCTTCTTCCTAGGCGCATAGTTGCCCTTGATTGTATATCTGTAAAAGATGTTGCATGTGGTGGAGCACATACTTGTGCTTTTAACAATTTAACTAGACAAAAGGAGCTCTTTACACTTGGGGTGGTGGGCAAACTGAGCAGCTTGGACTTGGTCCCGAGAATGGCTGCTTCTCCGCGTTCCCAATTCTTCCGATATGATGCTGTGCAATCTTCCAATCTTGGCTATACCTAATGGTGTACGGCTTGTTACTTGCGGACATTCACACATGCGCGTCTCCATGAAAAATGGAAGGATATATGGCTAGGGTTACAATAGTTATGGTCAAGAAACCAACGAGAAATCTACTCATACAAGGTTTCCCTTCACCTGTTGATTGCTGTGTTAATTCCTGAAAAAAAAATTTTGCTCTCTCTTACTTGCTGAATTTCATAAATCTTCATTCTTAAACTAGTGGTGTTCATTATGTGCTTTTGATGCTTATATATTGAAGAGTTGTGTGAGTTCGGGTTTGCAGAAAGTGTGAATCGATTTAATTACTTTGCAATTGCTGATGTAGCTTCTTGCACTTGTGCAGATTCCTTGGCATGTCTCTGTGAAATATATCAGTATGGCCTTGACATACAAGTTTGCTTTGAAACCATAACATTATTTAGGAATGTAAGAAAATTTGGTGCACCTCAAAGCTCATTCTTGATGTTTTTTTATTTTCTTTTCTTATCATGCATAAATTCCTAAATCTCTTTAGTTTCAAATTTATTTTATGACACATTCTTTTTTTTTTTTGCAATTTAATTGGGAATTAAGTAGTTTTTTTTTAAGAAATATAACCAGAGTGGCTATGCTATAGACCCTGGTAACTTGTATTGATTATTCATTATTCATTATTCATCCAACATTGTATTGATCATTTGTATACTTGGCGGCAAACACTTGTTCCATTTAAACTGGCTATGCTACAGACCCTGGTAACTTGAACACTCATTTAGTGCAGAATGTAGTATAACATGTGTGCAACATTAAGGGGAAGACATCCTTAGAAATCATGCAACTGGAATTGACATTAAGGAACTAAGCCCTAGGAAAGAATTTAGCTATTTTCAGAAGGGAAGCTATTCAATAGTATGTTTAATTACAAGAATGAAAATTGAGGTTGGTCCAATTGAGAGACCAACTAATATAGGAATTATGTAACATTCAGCGACAAGCAATACTATTACGCCCCAAAATCCAGACGTGAACCGTGGGTCTCTATCAGAAATAATACTGGTAGGAATCCCATGTAGCCGTACAATCTCTTGACAATACAGCCTTGCCAGCTTGTCTATGGAGTAATTCTTTCTGATAGGGAGGAAATGAGCAGATTTGGTCAACCGGTCTACAATCACCCAGATCGAGTCGTGGTTGGTGCGCGACCTAGGAAGATTCGTCACGAAGTCCATGGTAATGTGTTCCCACTTCCACTCGGGAATCGAGATACTCTGCAAAAGCCCAGAAGGTTTCTTATGCTCAATTTTCACTTGTTGGCATACTAGACATCGCCCGACATACTCTGTCACATCTTTTTTCATGTCTTCCCACTAATAAGACTTTCGAAAGTCATTATACATTTTCGTGGCACCAGGATGTACCACGAATCTCGACTTGTGTGCTTCTGCCAGTAATTTTTCTTTAACTATCTCGGGTACACATAATTTATTCCAGCACTTTATTACTCCTTGATCATCCTGGGTAAATTCTTCTCTCTTGCCATTTGCGATGATAGACTACAGGTACCAATCATTTGGTTGCGCCTCAATAATCTTCTGCACCATAGGGGACTGTGCCATCATCACGGCCAAACAACCATACTCAGTGGGGCACACAATCTCAACACATAAATCTGTCATCTGTTGTGCTAACTCAGTCGGTGTAACCCGTAAGTGTGCCAATATTCCTGCAGTCTTTCTACTTAATGCATCTGCTACCACATTAGCTTTACCCGGGTGGTAATTAATTGTACAATCATAATCTTTAAGGAATTTCACCCATCTACGCTGTCTCATATTCAATTTCTTCTGTGAAAATAAATATTTCAGGTTTTGATGATCCGTAAATATCTCAAATGTAACTCCGTATAAATAATGTCGCCAAATCTTAAAGGCGAATACCACCGCAGCTAATTCCAAATCATGTACCGGGTAATTCTTCTCATGCTCTTTAAGTTGTCGGGAGGCATACGCTATCACTTTACCATACTGCATCAATACAGCACCTAAGCCTTGGAAAGAGGCATCTGTGTATACTGTATACCCCTCGTCACCAGTCGGAAGTACTAAGATAGGGGCACTGACCTGTCTTTGTTTTAATTTCATAAAACTATTTTCACAATTTTCATCCCAACAGAATTTAACCTCTTTCTTTGTCAAATTTGTAAGTGACCGGCAATTTTAAAAAACCCCTCTACAAATTTTCGATAATATCCAGCCAATCCGAGAAAGCTCCGAACCTCTGCCACAGTCTTCAGACTTTCCCATTCTACAACAGCTTTAATCTTTTCAGGATCAACTGCCACACCTTCACCGGAAATCACATATCCTAAGAAGGTAACTTCACTTAGCCAAAAAGCACACTTGCTGTACTTAGCATACAGTAGTTGCTCTCTTCTAAGGGTCTCCAGCACAAGCCGAAGATGTCTCTTGTGCTCAGCCCTGCTCCGAGAATAGATCAATATGTCATCAATAAAAACCACCACGAACCGGTCCAAATAATCGATGAAGACCCGATTCATCATATCCATGAAAGCTGCCAGAGCATTTGTCAGACCAAAGGGCATGACAAGAAACTCATAATGCCCATAACGTGTCCGAAAAGTAGTTTTCGGCACGTCTTCTCCACGAATCCTCAATTGGTGATATCCCGATCTCAAGTCAATTTTGGAGTAGACAGAAGTACCCTTGAGCTGGTCAAATAAGTCATTAATCCTTGGTATAGGGTACTTATTCTTCACTGTAACTGCATTCAACTATCTGTAGTCCACACACAGCTGAAACGAACCATCCTTTTTCTTCACAAATAGAACAGGAGCACCCTAGGGAGATGCGCTGGGTCTGATAAACCCCTTATCAAGAAGCTCCTGTAATTGGACTTTCAACTCCTCAAGCTCACGGGGCGACATCCGATACGGTGCCTTGGAGATAGGCGCCGTACCAGGCTGGAGATCAATAGCAAAGTCTATAGCCCTGTTGGGTGGCAATCCAGGTAAGTCCTCAGGAAATACATCAAGAAATTTCCTGACAACCGGCACACGTTCGATAGGAATCGGGGTCTGATCCCCCGTATCAACAATAGACATAAGATAACCATGACATCCACTGCTAAATAACCTCCTGGCTTGCATAGCAAAAATTATAGGAGCAATCTGACCAGATACTCCAGAAAATGTGTATGTCATATAATCATGACATTTGAATACCACCGTGCAGTCATCGCAATCAACCACCACACGGTTATAGGACAGTCAATTCATTCCAAGAATAATCTCGAAATATGAGAATTCCAGTAACATTAGATCCGAGTATATAATCAATTTGTTGAAACTCAGAGGGCACTGGTGTACCTCTAAGTACGATCGTAACGTACCCCCAGAGGGTACAAATACCGTCATATCATGTTGAGAGAAAACCGGTTCTAATTCCAACTTTTTCACATAAGCATACGAAATAAAGGAGTGCGAGCTACCAGTATCTATCAATAAACATGCGGGTGTACCGAATACTGAAATGATACCTCGCATGACGTTGCCTGTCTCGCGCTGTGCATCCTGCTCAGTCAGTGCATAAGTCTGGCCCGTCGTGGGTGTCTGCTGCGGTCTGCCCTGGGGAGTCCGTGCAGTGTGCCCGCGGCGAGGAGGTCGATGCTGTCCTCGTCGAGTAGGTAGAGCGGATCTCTGTGTACTCGGGGTAACCTGAGGCTGCTTGCCCCTATTTGGGTAGTGGCTCTTGTAGTGGCCCACCTCATGACAGTAGTGGCACTGAATATACTGAAGTGAGCAGTCCCGGGAAATATGGCCCACCTCCCCACACTGAGAGCAGGCCTCGTGTCCGGAGAAGATCCAACACTCGGCGGAGGCGATTGGAAAGAACGAGCAGACATGGACCCTCGGGCCCATGATTTCTGACCCGGTTGGATAGAGCGGGACCAAATCGCTGCATAGGTGGACTCTAGTTCGCAGAAAACCCAGAATCCTTAGAGTGGCTCGAGGCGGGTGCTTTGCCCTTGCGCTGCTTTTGTTCAATAGCCTTTTCGCGCTGCTCAGTTCAGCGCGCCATAGCGACCACAACTGAAAAGTCCTCAAGAGGAGTTGAGTTGGTCCCTCGTGAAATTTCAGGGTCCAGTCCACGAATAAACTGTTCCGACTTATTCTCAACTGTAGGGGTCACAGCAGGAAACATTGCCGACAATCGCTGGAAGTCCGCTAAGTATTCATCGACAGACCGCCCATTCTGCTCCAGATTTACATACTCTTGACGCAGCGTCTCCCGAAAAGTTCTAGGAAAATACTCGGTATGGAAGACCCCACAGAAGATGTCCCAATCATAGCGGGCTGCTCCAATAGTCTGCTCAAGCTCTGCAAACCACGCCTTTGCATCACCCTTGAAGAAATAAACCGCCAATTTCACCCGTTGGTCATTAGGGCATCCCAATAAATTCAGTGTGTCTGTCACACTCTCCAACCAATTTGTGGCTTCCCACGGATCTGGTTTTCCAGAAAACACTCCAAATCGTCGCTCCCCCATGGTGGTAAAGCGAGACGCTAACTCCAACGCTGCAATCGAGGGAGTATCACGCTCTCTACGCCATGGAGGTTCTTGGACCGGAGGTTCTGGTGCATGTCGTCTACTTCCTACTTCACTAACATCGTCGTCATATTGAATACGTGGGGCAGCTACAGAGGGTTCTTCCCTTCTCTCACTGCCAGAACCTGAAGATTTACGCATCCAACTGAGTGGCGCACTCAACGCTTCTCGAGCTAATCCCGCCACTCGTCCAAGACGGGAACTTTTCTTTGGTGCCATTTCCTGTAACGCACCAACAACAACAAATGGTCACGTTAATTAAAAATCACAGATTATCATAATCAAATGCGATTAACATTGACGGGATCTTAAATCCTAAGGTTTGATCCTAAGTCCTTATGTCCCATGTAAGATCCTGAACCTAACCTCTGATACCATAATTGTTACGCCCCAAAATCCACCCGGAACCCGCGCTGGGAATCCCGGACCTCGGGACGCACAACACTGTACCTGTCAAATCAATCATGACAACCGAAAGGTACAGACTGAATAAAATAACATAACCAGAGGCCACCTCGGCCTTAAATATCCAAAAGCAATAATACTGACACAAGACCGGCGCGGCGGTCAACAGAAATAACAACAACAGGACCGGCGCAGCGGTCGACAAACCAATAGATAACATAACCGACGCAGCAGTCAACAGAACCAACAGATACACGACCGGCACAGCGATCAACAGAGTCCAACATAACATAAATATAATAAACAACAGACCGACATATGCAAAACTAAACCGGACTGGTGGTCACCAAGCTATCTATCTAATCTGCCCCCGAAGGAGCCGCGCCTGAACCTGGAGGCAAAACAAAGGGGGGTTAGCTGGAGGCTAAGTAGGGATACAACAAATCACATGGTGCATGATCAGAGTGTACGGGTTTACCAGATTGCCACAGTAACTCTACATGTCCCGTATATCGTATAGTCAAACTCAAATACGTATCAATATACGTGTCCTCAGACAGATAAAACTGGGAGCTGGTACAGCAGTGGTCCACGACCCGCAACTCTATAAAATAGAGTGGTCCCTACTGATGACTCCCCGAACAGTAGAGACGACTGTCCATCCACAGCCCGCTAGTGTAGCGTCCTACACTCAGTACAACCCCTCACTGGGCTGATAACAGACCTCAAGCCCATAACATCGGATTCTCTCGGTCAATCTATCACAGATATGATCACACAGCGTCTCAACAGAAATCTCACAGGCAGTACATCGAGGTACACTGAAGTATCTATCGCTAGACATTCAGCCCTCATACATACGTATAACATAACTCATACCAGCTATCTCTACAGACTAGCATGCAATACCGATACTCATACCATGTGTCAGACAGGCAGTATATGTCAACGGATAAAGTCTAGAGCAGAACAGGAATAGAAACGTAATTAACAGGATTAATCAGCAAGAAGAAGGTGCCGCTAACTAACATGCGGTTGGCACCGTAACAACGGAAGGAGGTAGAATCCCTACCTCAGATGCAGACGTACAGAAAAATATAGATCCAACCAGAAGTACGTAGTCAATCAACAGTTCCTAGCAGGTTAATCAAGGTATAAGTCCACAATATTCCATTTAATCCATTTTAATCGTAATTACTAGTTAGCATGTTAATCCAAGTTCGTCAGGTATTTATGTCCAGATCCAGGTTCGGTTTACGCATGCATTTGTTTACTCGTATACGAAGGGGGTTCGGGTACTAACCTAGTTCGCAGCCTTGTGCGAATGCAAATACCACCGAGTCGTCGAGAATACGTCAGAACCAACTAGAACGCGTAACACGAGTCGTCGGCAAAGCTTTCGGAGTTCACCGGAAAGTTCGCCGGAGTTACTGTTCACCCCCGGAATAGTACTTCCGAGCACAAATCACACCAGAAACAGAGGGAAAACTTGCCGTGAGGTCCCGTAGCTCGTCGGAGCAAATAGCGTCGCCGGAAACCACAGATAGGTGCGCTAATGTTGAAGCCCTATTTCGCCGGACTAACTGGCAAGGGCGAACGAAAATCGGCGCAAGAGCAAAATCAGGGCACAGATCGAAGGTCGGAGATGGTGGTCGACGCCGGAAGGGGGAAGAGTGCCGCCGGAGCCGGAAGAGGCGCGTACGCATGACTCGTCCGCCGTCGAATGGAAATCACGAGCGGAGGAAAAGAAACAACGTTGGGTTCGATCACAGAGTTCCTCGAGCTCGCCGTGTAGCCACCGGATCACGTCGGAATAATCGCCAAGCTCAGGGGAAGTGGAACCGAGAAGATGAATCGAAGGAAGGGAAGAGAGCTGCGTTCGTTCGCTTGGCGGAAGGATGATCGCGACGAGCAGGAGATAAAGAGGAGAAGGGCACGCGCGACACTGAGTGATGGCGAGGAGATGGGCTTGACCACCGGCGCCAGGGTCATGTCCCATCAATCCACATCAGTTAATTTTAAATAATATTATTTTAGTTAACTTTCGTCCGTATTCAGCACGAGCGTAACAAATACTGTGGCAAATCCAATTTGGCCCTTGGTGTTAGGTTAAAATTAGTTAAATTTTATTGATATTGAAATATAGTTTGGCAATTTTAATTCACATTATAGTTATAAGATTTGTCTTTAGCGGGTTCTAGCTTTCAATAAATGTAAGTATTAATTGTTAACCTTTAAATAGCTTGGGGAATTTTTGATTAAGAGATCTATATATACACAATGAAATGAAGATAAGTAGTTGGAGGACAATATGATTTATAATATTATGCCATAATATGGCTTACAATTTGGTACAAAAGTTATCATTAGCTAAGAGATGGCTAAATGGAAAATTTTGAAAATGAATATTCAACCTAAAAATGGTTTAGTCTTTTGAAGGTTTGTGAATGTTAGGATTTAATTAAAGTCCATTTTAAGGACCTTTAAGGACCTGTAGATATTCAAATTTGATGAATATCCGAATAAGAGCTTATGGAAGTTTGTATTTTGTGAATATCTAGCGAGGGTTCCTTGATATTCAATTTTTTTTTAAAAAAAAATCTGTGCTTTGGTCATTGGTCATTTAAAAAAAAAAAAAGTAATTGCATAAAAAAAAAAAAGAAAATGTGTCATAAAGTAAATTGGAAACTAAGAGATTTAGGAATTTATGCATGATAATAAAATATAAAATAAAACATCAACTATGAGGTGCACCAAAATTTCTTGCATTCATAAATAATATTATGGTTTTAAAGCAAACTTGTATGTCAAGCCACACTGATATCTTTCAGAGACATGCCAAGGAATTTGCACAAGTGCGAGAAGCTACATCAACAATTGCAAAGTAATTAGATCGATTCACACTTTCTGCAAGCCTGAACTCACACAACTCTTTCAATGTATAAGCATCAAAACCACATAATGACCACCACTAGTCGCCAATCTTCTCATTTCCCTGACACACCTTGAAAGAAAGAAAATTTATGAAATTCAGCAAGAGAGAGCTAAAAACTTTTTTCAGGAATTAAGTTAACACAACAATCAATAGGTGAAGGAGAACGATGTAAGAGTAGATTTCTTGTTGGTTTCTTGACCATAACTATTGTAACCCTAGCCATATATCCTTTTATTTTTCATGGAGACGCAGACGGGTGAATGTCCGCAAGTAACAAGCTGTACACTGTTAGGTATAGCCAAGATTGGAAGATTGCACAACATCATATTGGAAGAATTGGGAATAGGAGAAGCAGCCATTCTCGGGACCAAGTCCAAGCTGCTCAGCTTGCCCACCACCGCAAGTGTAAAGAGTTCCTCGTGCAGTTAGAACCACAAGTATGTGCTCCACCACATGCAACATCTTTTACAGATATACCATCAAGGGCAACTACTCACCTAGGAAGAAGCACTTTGTCAAGACTTTGAAGAGAACAATGGCCAAGCTGTCCCATGCTTCCAAGCCCCCAAGTATACTTGGAGAACCAATCATCAAATTGACATGGAAGACAGTAAGCATGTCTTGAATTCATAACATGTTTAATCCTTTTATTCAATTTTATATTTAAGATTTAGCAAAATAAAGAAGCATTTACTATTGATTGATGGAGTAGCAGTGAAGCAAACATGAGTATAATTTTAGAATATTTAGCTAATGTCTTCGGAGCAATAAAAGAATGAAGAATAATATACTATTACTCAATAAAATTTTGATAAAAGCTCATTTGCATCTTACATTGGTAGAGAAACATGTCATGTGAATACACTAAGCAACAAAGAGGTTTCACTATTATGTCTCGTTGTAAAGAATATAGTTGGCGACATCAAATATGCTTTTAAGAAAGCTGGCAAACTCGAGCAGATGAAGATTAGGCATTTCAAAGTAGAGAATTGTCATTAGGATAGATCAGAAGTGTCAAAGGATCTCCTTTTCCTAACTAAAGTGGCATGCAAACACTGCATGCCAAAACAATAGTTTCCATCATTTGCCAAAATAGATAGGGCAACAAATTATATATTCCAATAGATGAATATCCAGTAAAAGATATGATCATAATGGGTAAAATGTGCCTTCCAAGTAAAATGTGTGAAATATCCATGGGGACTACATCGCACCAGATGTTATCATAGTACTCTCTGAAACTAAGGGGAATGAGACATTGACACTAGATATCAAGGCTAGAGGCATCCACTTACAAAATTGAGTAGGGTTTAGGGTATGGTTATAGGGCAAGGGCAAGACTAAAACAGGAGGCAATGGAATGAGATATGACATTTAAGCTACTTCTACTATCGATGACAATCTTAAAATATTATATTGATTATTAAATCAACTTCTACCAAATTTATATCAATTTTTAAGAAATTTATATCAACTTCAATGGTATTTAAATCAACTTTTGCAAAATCTAAATCAATATGTATGATATTTAAATCAACTTATATGAAATTTAAATAAATATTTACAATATTTAAATTAATTTCTAAGAAATTCGAATCAAATTATATGAAATTTAAATTAATATTTATAATATTTATATCAACTTCTACAAAATTTAAATCAATATCTAGAATATTATATCAACCTCTCCAAAATTTAAATCAATATCTACAATATTTAAATTAATGTCTACGATATTTATATCAACTTCTACTATATTTGTATCAATTTCTATGAAATTTAAATTAACTTCAATGAAGTTTAAATCAATATCTAGATATTTATATCAACTTCTACGAAATTTAAATCTATATCTACAAAATCTAAATCAACTTCTATGAAATTTAAATTAATATCTACTATATTTAAATTGCAGAGTCACTTCATGCTAGAGGAAGAAGAATGCGCTTTTGGGGAATGAGATGTAGCTTTGACATCCTTCAAGGCAGTCTTTGGGTGGAATGAGAGCTCGTCGAAAAAGAAAAGTTAAACACATGGTTAAATTCGAGGATCAATACAGTTAAAAAAGAGAAGATCAAATATGAAAAGCTATTACCTCCTACGGCAACGAGCTTAGACGCAGCAGAGTTTAGGGTTTTGAGTTAGCTATAGGAGGCCGCCGGAGGAATGCAAGTGGGATGAGCTTCAACAAAACAGGGTTTCCGGATAGGATTAGCGATGGCGTGTTCAATCCCGGGGAGAGCTTTAGAAATACAAAAATTGCGGAACACTGATGATGATGATGATGATGATAATAAAAAAGAGGAAGGTAGGAGGCGTTTTATGGATAGTCACAAGCACAAGTTTCCCTACACACGAAAATTTTGGATCACTCCCCCTATGAAAAATTGTTATTCACACTTTTAATTATTCTCCTATACTGATTGAGGAACGTTTTTGGTATTGCAAGGTAAAATTTTTAAATATTTTTTTATTGAATTTTATAAAAAAGAATATTTATATTAAATATGGAATAATGGCCTCCCGGCACTCCCTCCTATTCTTTTTTGAGTTTAGTGTGGCTTATACTCCAGATAATTTATTAAAACTTTTATGGATATTTATATTTCAAAATTAATAATTCTAAAACGACCGAAAATAAAACTAGATATCATCATGTACAATTCCTAAATAGATCATGCACACATCTCAAGGCATCAACTCCGTTTGACCTATGATCGCACAAAGCAAATAAAATCTGACATTTACAATTGAGCTCCTGATTCCCGAACAGGGATACAATTTAGTACCAACTGTCTGGTTCATCGTTGTGGATTAAATTACTTGAGAACAAGAGCTGAATCTGTGATGACTGTAATCAGAATGCGAAGTGTAATGTACAATTCCATCTTTTTAGTTTAAGAATAAAATCTACAATCCAAAGAATCCTCACACTAGCTCGGTTTTATTGAGGTATTATATGCTTCCAATTGATCATCATTGAGATGCACGCTAAGTCAAGTTTTGATATGCTTATTTTGCAGATAGCACAAAGAGAATGTGAAGGTTGTGGAGGCTCTGGTCTTGTTCTAAAGTCAAGACAAAACCTATGCCCGTTGCCCTAGCTGTGGTATGTCAATCCTCCTGGTAGTTTTATCGTTTGGATTGAAAATTTCTTGAACTGAATACTCTGACTAAAGCAATATTATTTGTACTCTAATATACACTTCCTCAGGTGGATTTCTCCCTTGGCAGTCCTGGAAAAGATTCTTCACTGGCTAACAAGTGAAGATGCAACCTTCCACTCTGACAGCAAATAGACATACAGCACTCTGATAGCAGTGAGAACTTGATGTATATGTAGAAGCTTGATCTTGTTTAAACAAATCAACTACTATTATAGATTCTGGTCTTAGAGGCCTTTGTTTGATGCATATATGAAGATTTCCCTGACTATCCTCAAATCATTGTGATGTAAAGTGAGATTAATAAACTGTAAATATATATAATTAATTATACATTTTGAGATATTTTTTAAAAGCCATGATTAATATTATATATTCATTCTCACTGTTGTTTAGTTGAATTGATACTCTACTAGATCATCAAATTCTTGCGTTGTGGCTCAAATGCCCCAATTAATGACCCCTATGCTACTTTTTTTTTAGGACAAGATATATGCACCAACAGAAATAGCTTTATTCAATTTCAGATCTATTACATTTATCATTTAATCACTAGTTAGAAAAACGTAGTCCATCTGTTGAATCCAAGGTTGTGCTGAAGCCTCTATCACTAAGGGCCTATTTCTTTGGAGAGAATACACAGTGAAGAGAAGAAAAAATTATTGTGTCCGCAAGTACATGGATACTCGAAGTAATAATTAAGATATCGAACCACACCGACCTTGTTGTTAAGTACCGACGAATTGATTTCTCACTAGCTAAGCAAATCGAGTATGCTGAAAATAATCGGTCGAACGGTATACGGAAAATCAGAGAGAAAGAATTGGGACTAGGGGTTCATCCACCTTAATATCTATGACTAGATATAATTAAGTGTGCATCAATCTATTTTTGTTATGGTAAAGATAAAGTTTACTTAATAAAGAAATTAACCCGCTCTCGTGCAATCAATTTACAAAGAACGATCTTCACTCACGTGCAAGATCTATTCTATATTTAATATAAGTAAACTTTAACAGAGAGATTAATAATCACTCTTATGCATTCTATCTCAATGTTATGATCTCAAGCAAAACTAAGTATTCACATACCTTAGTTTCACAAGTTTTACTTAAGGTTTTCAAACAATCCAATATCTATCTCTAGCATATTTTCATGTCTAAAACAATAATAATTCCTAGATCAAAACATTAACAAGAATTAAACTACAAAAATCAAGAAATAAAAACAAACTAATTTCTTACGATAAGTTCATAAATCTTAATTTTAGGGTTCCAAGTTTTGTAAATCACTTTTCAGTCCATATCACAAAACTCTAACACATGTCAATGAGTGAAACTAGAAAAGATTAAAGACATTAATCTCTTAAGTAAAATTACCATACCAAAAATATTTTGATGGAACAAAGATCATCTAGTCATTAAGATAATAAGGGGATTACACCCTTTGTCCCAAAAGAAGGTTTAAGCTAGCATGATTAAAGGATTACAATAAAATATGGTTTAGCTTGATCAAAAATCGAAAGAGAAGAGTAGAAGTTACAAACCGGGGCTGTAATTTTCATTACAGCCCGTAATTTGCTCCAAAATCGCGATGAACAGTGCACGTGACCACATTTTTATTGATTTATCTCTCGATCGATCTCTTTTCACTCTGAAACTTCTGTGGTGTGTTCTCCTTCCGCAGGCGAAGCTTTCTTTCAAATTTCGTGGCCGGAGGTAGTCTGTACGCTGAACGACGACGAACCCTAGAGCGGCGGCGATTTTCTCAAATTCTCCGTGTCGAGTTGATGAAAATTGGTGCTTTTGTTTCGAAAATCTCCGCTTGCTAATGCTAAGCCTTTCCCTTTTTTTGGATCTTCAATTCGTGCCCTAAATCTCAAGAAATCGTCGTTTTAAGTTTCCAACGGAAGAATCGGGCAACTGGGTTGAACATTACGGTACTGTGAAGAACGTTACGGTAGTGCCGTAATCACTTTAGAAGTTTCTGTAGTAAAATGATCCACAATTACAACACTGTGAAATTATTCATTGTAGTGCCGTATTCTTCTCAATTGTTTCTAAAAGTTTCTGTGTGAAATTCGCCTAACTTTACGACACCATAAAAATCATTACGGCGGTGTCATAATTCATCGAAATCCTCTGAAAGTCTCTGTATGAACCTGGACCGAAATTACGGCACCGTAAAAAGCATTATGGCAGTGCCATAATTTTCCAAAAAAAATCTCTGCGGGATGTGGCCGTGAAAATCATTACGGTAGTGCCATATTCACAGATTACGGTCCTAAAATTCATTACGGCCTACCGTAATTTTGCCAGAAAACTCAGTTTAACTTGAAATTTGATGTGTAAACTCCTCTTGATGATTAGAACTCGTCCATGCATTGAAATTGCTTGAAAACTCATGATAATGATGCCTTTTTACCTGAAATTGATCAAAAACCAAGAAATGGGTAGATTCCGAAACATTTGATAAATAAGACATAAAAATAAGCAACAGAGCATGATTATAACCCAAAAGTGCAGTGGATTTAGCAAGAAATATGCTATGAAATTTAGAGTCATCAAAATACATAAGGTTCAAACGTTGCTTGTCCTCAAGCAAATAAAGAAATCAACACTGATTATGAAAATAAACTTTAGATGAATAAATTTCTAAGATACAATTACATATGAAAAATTCAAATCAAATAATAACTTAAAATTTCAAATAAATATATCGTCCTCCGAATTCAATATTTAACATCCATAACTCAATCCAATAAAATTTTGCAATGTGCATAAATAGAACTTCAATCTCATGAGCTCACCTAGTTTAAGTTTTGAGTCCATGATGTTTTTGTTTACAAGAATAGGAACCTCAAAATCTTTTTCCACTCAAATTTTTCTCTCTTCTCTTTTTTTTATGCATCTTTGACATTTTCTAAAATGAATACCACCTTTCTTCTGGTGATATATTTAGAATACATTGGTCACATAACCAACATAATAGAACTCATATCTCTTTAAGTAGAAAGAATTCTTCTTGAGATAGTAGAGTTAATGTCAAAGAATCTCTCTCATGGCATGCATCCACAGAGATACATACTTTTTAATTGAACTTCAACTCTATTCTTCGGTACCATTGCAAATACAATGCCAAGAAAAGGAGTTATTCTTTTTTAGACTTCAACCCATGTCTTTAGGTACCACTGCCAAATAGGGGAGTCACTTTTCTTTTTGGATTTCGGATTCTTTTTTCCCAACAAATAACAAGATGGACTTTAAGGATTTACTAGATTTAATCAATTAATATCGATCCAAAAATCACATAACATATGCTCATTTTATCTAGAAGAGTTACTTCTCTTTCAAATCTCATTCATTAAACAATATACTCACCTAAAACTTCATGTATTAATCAAGGAAAAATTTCAACAGATAAATTATATCAAAGAAATAAACTCAGCATTTTAGATCTATTTCCAATTCTCAAGTATTGTCATGAACAGTAATTTATCATCAAGAAAAATTTTGGCATGATAACAACAGTATTTTCATGGTTTAGAACAAACCACACAGACATATATCACAGTAATACCAAATCAGAACTAAAATCATCATCACATTAACCAAGTCACACATCACATATCATCAAATATCTCAGAGTATCAATCTCAAATGTCAAAATACCAAATACAACCATATCGAATTACCAGCAAGTCGAGTATTATAAAAACCTCAATACAACCATATCAAAAAAATTTAGTAGTTATCAAATCATCTTAATACAACCAGATCGAAAGCACATAGTAGTTAAAATTCAAAATCGAGGATCAGTAGCAAGCGGACACAAGAAGTATGACAGAGTTATCCTTCCCTACAAGAGTATACAATCATTATCAATCAAATAAAGCACAAGTAAACAATATATAAGGGAAAAGGATACTCACAAAGCTCTACTCATCAGAGTCTATCTCCTCTTCATCTTCCTCAGCTGGGGTGGTGTCCATGGGATCATGAGAACCTCCCTCTCCATCATCACCACCGTAAATACCACCTCTTCTGGTATCCTCGAATTCAAACCGATCGTAGAGAAAGTTTTCCATCTCTTCCATGTAATTTCCTAGTGCTTCAACGTCCTGGTGAATGTGGCTCATGGCGTCGGACATCCTCCCTATGGAACCCATGATCCTCTCCATGCGCTGCTCCTATCGGTACATCTGCGCGGAGAGAGCCTGAAATCCTGGGTCCTGATAGGTCTGCCATCCACTCTGATCTGGATCTGCACGATATGAGGAAGATTTAATGGCTCCGTGCGGTGGTGGATCAGCGGCTCTAGGAGGTGAGGAATCAATACCCATACCAAATGGGTGATGGAGGTGAGGAATCAATACCCATACCAAATGGGTCATCACCCCAAGCAGGAGGTGGTGGTGGCACTGAGGTCACAGGTGCAGGTGTGGCATAAGAAACAGCACTCGGTGATAGCTTCCAATTTTCCTAGTTTTGCACTGTGGTTCTCCTTGGGTTTGGGGATGGCAAAGTGGGAAGTCCAGGCTGCAAGATCAAACAATATGTGTCTCCATCCTTGACAATCATCTTCATTGCAATGCAGGATTCAATGTCAATCCTGGCATTGCCCCTAGCAACCTCAATTCCATAGGGCTCAATCCCCAAATATAATGCTATAGGAGTAAGGAATCCTCCTATCACTATTGTGCCCTTCTTAGCCCTAGCTACCTTGTCTAAGTGTTTCATAAAGAAGAAAGCAACATCCACAAAATATCCATGAAGCATGCACCGAAGAAAAAATAATTCAGTATGACGGACCATACCGTCGTTGTCACGCCCCGGCGGAAAGCCAGCTATTTTTAGTTGAGGGTTCCCCAGGGAGATGACAATATTGATAGCAACCAGAGAATTATAACAATCCAATATCATTTATTAAATAAAAATCCAAATTTAACATCAACCGTTTATTAATACAATTTCTAAAAACATACTATCCAAATTGTAAACAAATCAACTGAAATAAAAAATACAAAAAACAAACTATCTCAACTTGGGCTGGTATGTAGCTATCTATCAACTCTATCCCTCCCAGAAGCTAACTCTGTACCTGGAAGAGAAACAAAGGAAGTTAGCAAAAATGCTAAGTAGGAATCAACAAAAATGGTGGAGGAGTCAAATAACAAGATAATACAATGACTGAAACAATATACAAATAATATACAGAATATCGTGTAAATCATCAAGCTGGCCAACATATCTCAATCAAGAGCCGCACTCATTTTCATAGTGTTTCCATTGTTGCTTATGCAGTGGAACGACTGTCCTAAACAGCCTAGAGTGTTGCGTCCAATACTGACATCTGTAGTATTGTCCTCAAGACAACTGGCAGTGCCGTACCGGCATCTCAGATAGTCTGATACGCGTCGGAACTATAAATCACATAAACATACCACTAGAGAATAAATCATCCAGTCTAGAAGTCAATATATATCACGACTTTAACATAACAATTATTCAACTGTTCCACATACTCATGTGTCAATGTCACAGATACACAATTGTTCAACCATACTCATATGCCAATATATCAGATATCTCAACACAGTTTTGTTAATCATGCATACAGGAACAGAATATGACCAATGAACAAGATAAATGAGGTCAACTGAATTTCAAAAACGAAACAAGCAGACGAATCAATTAGGTATCAGTGTCACACAATTATAATATAAGCATCATATATCAAATCAAAGGAATAAGCAGCAAATCCTATAATTCTTGACACTATAACAAAAGAGTAGGGTAAGATTCCTACCTCAAACGCTGTTGTTCTGAATATCCTCTGAAATCAAAATTATCTCCTTTTCCTCACTGAACAATTTAAATAAACCTTTCTTATTATCCATCACATATATTAATCCATAACAATTACCTCAATCCCTAATTTCCTATTTATTCCAAAATAACTATAAAATTTCCCCCAAAATAGAAAATTAGGTTTTTACTAATTTATTCACAAAAATGAATTTAAAATAAAATTAGGTTTCTCAACTTATTCTCTAAAACCGAATTTAAAAATAATTAATAAAAATAAATTAATTAATAAAACTGAAACTTACCTCTGTCAAAACTCGCTGCAAGCAGGGCACACACGAACCCTGCGTTCACTTGTCACTGGGCAGAGACGCCGGCGTTCACCACCAGAGGCGTCGCCGCCGACCAGGAGAGATAGCTACCAACGGGGAAGATGACGTCAATGCCTGAGTTCCGACCAGAACTCATCGCCGCCTGGAGGAAGAAAGAGAAGTCGTCGGAAAAGGAGAAAGGTCACAGCCGCTGCTGGACCTGCTGCTCGGTGCCGGAAAGAGAAGGAGGCGGCGCCGACTCAGGAAAACTGGCCGCCATAAGAGGACAAAGTCGCTGCTGCCTTGCCTACAAGGAACTCATCACCGGACATAGGAACTTGCCTCCGCCGCTCGCGTCAGCACACGACGTGAACGGACGCTTCGTTTGTTCGCTGCGGGAAAAGTTACCGGCGCTCGCCGCCGTATGCCTCGCCGCCGACAAGGGAAGACGACCACTGCCACGCACAGCCGTCACACACGAAGCACAGACTCAGCGACACACGCGTCACTGCAAGGGGGCGCTGGCGGAATCAACTGCCTGAAACACCGCCCGTCTGTGCTGGAAGGAGGCAGCATCGGAAAAAAGGAAGAAGAAAGGTTGCAGCCGCCTGGAGGAGGAGTCGCAGCCAAGAGAGTAAACAGTCTCCGACACCGCTTGGAGAAGGAAGGAGGAGACCGCCACTCGCATAGGACTCGTCGCACGCATCTGAAACAAAACAGACGGTGAGCGTTGCTTGAAGGGACGATGGAAGAAAAAGGAAGAAATGATGTACCGAGAAAACAGGGAAGACGATGAAGAATGTAATTGAGAAAAGAACTCTTATTTTTGTATATTGTTCAACTAGCTGATGCGTACATATATACATTTTTCTTATACAGTATGCAAATCTAGACGCATATTAACAGATAATCTACCATGTACAGAATTCATATACATGGAATATTACGTCACTCAGATTCTTCAATCCTTTTCCCTTTACCATGTGAATACCCAATGATTTCGGGTTCTTCAACACTCCCCCTCAAGTTGGAATGAATATCAATGATTCCCAACTTGCTCACAAGAACTTGAAATCGTGTCGAGTGTGTCGAGTCCAATGGTTTAGTAAGTATGTCTGCTGGTTGTTCAATGTAGATATATGTGATAGCTTGATCATCCCTTCTTGGACCTTTTCTCTTATCAAGTGGCAGTCTATTTCAATGTGCTTTGTCCGTTCATGATAAACTGGATTCGCAGCTATATGCAGTGCTGCTTGATTATCACAGTATAGGTTGGCAGGACTTGTTGGTTCAATGGCTAAGTCTCGCATGATCGCTTTCAACCAAATAATTTCATAGCATGTGGATGCCATAGATCGATATTCAGCCTCTGCGCTTGATCGTGATACTGTAGCTTGCTTCTTAGTTTTCCATGAGATTAAGGAATCTCCAAGAAAAATGCAATAGCCTGTAGTGGATCGTCGTGTGTCACGACATCTTCCCCAGTCAGCATCACAATATGCATTCAACTGAGTTGAGTTCTTGGAAGGGAAGAAGATTCCTTGTCCAGGCGTTCTCTTTATGTACCTTAGTACTTGGTGTGCTGCTTTAAGGTGTGAGTCTCTTGGTTTGTCCATAAATTGACTTAATACATGTACTGCATAAGTCAAATCCGGTCGAGTGACAGTCAAGTATATCAATCTTCCTATTAATCTCCTAGATGAAGATGGATCATTAATGTGTTCTCCTTCAAATTTGCTAAGAGATATGTTCTGCTCCATGGGGGACAAAGCAGGTTTAGCAGCTAAATATCCTGCATCTTCTAGAATCTCTAGAGCATATTTTCTTTGTGAAACAACAATTCCTTTGCTGGACCTTGCAACTTCTAAACCGAGAAAGTATTTCAATTGTCCAAGGTCTTTCAATTTGAACTGATTTTTCAAGAACAACTTTGTTCTTTCAATTTCCTTCAAGTCACTTCCTGCAACAATAACATCATCTACATACACAAGAATAACAGTGTGATTGCCATTTTGGGATCAGATGAATAAGGAATAGTCAGCCTTCGATTGTTGAAAATTTGCTTGTTTGAGTGCATTAGTAAGCTTGATAAACCACTGACGCGAGCTTTGTTTAAGACCATATAGAGACTTGTTAAGTCTGCATACCCGTGTCTCCTCCTTTCGTCCGAGACCAGGTGGTAGTGACATGTAAACTTCTTCATCTAGGTCACCATTTAGGAAGGCATTATTGACATCTAGTTGATGTAGATGCCAGCATTGTGCAGAAGCTATAGCGAGAAGAAGTCGAATTGTAACATGTTTTGCTACTGGCGCAAATGTCTCTTGATAGTCTATACCTTCCAGTTGATTGTAACCTTTCGCTACTAATCGAGCTTTGTATCTTTCAACATGTCCATCTAGTCGATATTTGATTTTATATATCCATTTGCATCCAATCGCTCTCTTTCCTTTCGGTAGTGGTTGTAATGTCCATGTGTTGTTCTTTTCCAATGCATCAATTTCTTCTTGCATTGCAGCACACCATTTAGAATCTGATATTGCTTACTCATACGTAGAGGGTTCCCTTGTGGTGGAGATAGAACTTATGAATGTTAGCTAACCTGGTGCAATTTTGTCATAGGAGATGACGCTGCTTAAAGGATATTTGATATTGGCACCTTTTATAGCAGCTAAATTGGTTGAAGGATTGTCTCTTATAGGTAGTGGGAGATCTACATGATATTCCTTTAAGTAACTTGGAGCCTTTGTAATTCGTAGTGATCGACGAGAGGTGGTTTGAGTGACATCAGTTGAGGTCTGAACATCTTGTTCATTATTTGTGTTTGGAGTCCCATCAGCCATTGTTAATTGGGTCTCCACGCCTTCCACGTTGGTTGTAATCAGCTCATTGTTGCCAGTAGTAACTTCTTGGTGATTGTTGGAGTCACTTTGTAGTCTTGAAGTATTTAGGTTCTGCTCTCTTTCAGAATAAGTTTCACCCAAGTTTAGGAGTGGTTGTAAGGTAATTCTGTTGTTGAGAGTGTTGAGCATGCCATCACTGTTTGTTAATTGCAATTGTTGGATTCCTGGATTTGTTTCTCCATTCTTAGCAGTGAATGGAAATATGTTTTCATGGAAGACTACATCACGTGAGACAAATATTTTATTGGATGACAAATCCATCACTCGATATCCCTTTTGCCCTTGTGGATAGCCCAAGAAGATGCATTTACTTGCCCTAGGATCGAATTTGGTGCGTTGTTGATAATGTGTCGATGCAAAACAGAGACATCCGAAAACTCGAAGATGATCATAAGATGGCAGGCTTTGTGTAAGCACTTCAATTGGCTTTTTTCCCTGTAAAACATGTGTCGGAGTTCGATTAATAAGATAGCTCGCGGTCATGATGGCATCTCCCCAAAACTTCTTAGGTAGACCAGCTTGGAATAATAAGGCTCGTGCCACATTAAGGAGATGGTGCCACATTAAGGAGATGACGATGTTTTCTTTCTGCGACTCCATTTTGCTGTGGTGTGGACACACAACTTGTTTGATGTATAATTCCTTTTTCAGAGTAAAATTTTCTCATGATAAACTCTGGACCATTGTCGCTTCTTATAATCTTAACCTTTTATGCAAATTGATTCTCAGCTAAGTTTACAAACTGGATTATGCAAGATTGTGCATCTGACTTGTTCTTCAACAAATAAATCCAAGTACAATGAGTAAAGTCATCAACAATCGTGAGAAAATATTTTGCTCCAATGGTGGAGGTATATGGTACCCTCCCCAAATATCAATATGAATTATTTCAAAAGGGGTTTTAGTGCGGATGAAATTTATTGGAAAAGGTAATCGAGTTTGTTTCGCCAAAGGGCAAACTAAGCAAACTGACCTTTCTTGGAGTTCGACGTCTCTGATGTAGTTTGAAAACATAGTGAAAATTTTTCTTGACGGGTGGCCAAGGCGCTGATGCCAAACATCTGAGGATGATGTCTTTGATGCTTGAGCAACCTCACTTCTAAATTGTTGAGGGGAATCAAGGTAGTATAATCCTGCATATTCGGTTGCCGTCCCAATCGTTTTTCCTGATCGACGGTCCTGAAGTATGCAATTCTCGCTCGTGAATACAGCTTGATAGTGAGAATCACGTAACAATTTATTGACAGAAATAAGATTCAATTTGAAAGACGGAATGCACAGAACATCGTGAAGTGTGAAATTGGTGAATCTAATGTTTCCCATGTGTGTGACTTGAGAAACTTCTCCATTTGGAAGATGCACTTTTCTGTCACTGACATGAAATTGCGTTGTCAACATGCTGGCTGAATATACCATGTGGTCTGTGGCTCCGGTGTCAAGGATCCAATTTGATTTTCCTTCAGTAAAAGAAAGGTATGATGTTATACCTGAGAAATTTCTAGCATTGGATGAGTTTCTAGTCTCAGTACATTGTTTGTATTCTGCAAGCAAATTCACTAGATTCTCATACTGTTCAGCAGTAAGGGTGACAGATTGTTTTGTCTCTACGAAATCAACTTTTGACATAGAGTTTTGGTACTCTTGTCTATCAAATCCATTGCTTATTGAAGCATTCTTCTGAAGCTTTCTGCAAAAGCATATCGTATGTCCTTGCAAACTGCAGTGCTCGCAATTGAGGTGTGCATGGCATATGTTGGAGGTGTGGCCAATTGTATCACACCTTTTGTATTTCAGATGTAGGTTCCTCGGTGTATAGTTTCTCCCTACTCTTCTCATGTTGTTCTTTACCGAGAGCAGCGAATCTTCCTTGTGGGTTACCTCTGCGCCAGAGGGATTATTCGGCTTGTGGCTCTGATACCATGAAGAAAAAGGAAGAAATGATGTACAGAGAAAACAGGGAAGACGATGAAGAATGTAATTGAGAAAAGAACTCTTATTTTTGTATATTGTTCAACTAGCTGATGCGTACATATATACATTTTTCTTATACAGTATGTAAATCTAGATGCATATTAACAGATAATCTACCATGTACATAATTCATATACATGGAATATTACGTCACTCAGATTCTTCAATCCTTTTCCCTTTACCATGTGAATACCCAATGATTTCGGGTTCTTCAACAAACACTATGCCGGCGCTCCTTCCCGTCGCTGCTGGAATTACCTGTGCTTGCTTGCCGGAGAAGACGCGAACGAGACAAAGGTGGCGACGCAACTATGGCAGGGGAAGAAGAAATAAAAGAACAGAGGGGTTGCGGCGCTTGAGGAGAGAGAGAATTGGGTTTAAAATTAGGGATTAATGAATAGGATTTAAGCGAGAGTTAGGAGATTATTTATAGGAGATTTAGGGAGAATTAGGGTACTAATTATAGAAAATTTTAAAATTTAAAATTTAAATAAATCTAATTATATATTAAAAAAATCAGGTTATAACAGTCGCTGTCCCCTCGCCCGAAAATGGTATAAGCTAAAACTCGGTGGGCATATTTGATGCACGGGTTGGAGATGCTTGTGGCTCTTGCTGATGAAGGTGAAAATCTGGTCTCTGAAGTGATCTGATTCCAGAAGACAATTTCAATAAACCCAATAGGTGGTTCGGTGCGCCCTTCATTCGGTAGATGAAAAATCTGCCTAAGCTCCCTCAGTGTAAGCTTCTTTTCTTCATTGGCCATTCTGAATCTAATCTCTCCCTTGGCTGGTCCATCAGTGTACTCGTCATAGTCCATCTCCAAGCTACTGAGAACTTCCAGCACAAGAGGTAGATAGGTTTGTGGAGTCATATCAAAGAATTGCCTCGTAGCTATCCGGTTAAACATCCAAAATACATCCTCTTTCAATCCCAAGATCTCCAAGGCAATCCCCTTTCTCTTAGAAACCATTCTCTTCATAGGTGACATGATGAATGTGCAAAATCTCAAAGAAGTTCCGAAGAAAAACTGAGGTGAATAGTATTGTGTTGAACCATAAAATTTCATTAGTCCTAAAACGAGTTTCTATTTCTTACGGAAGAAGTCAGCCAGTAGTTCTTCACATATGTTTGCTTGTTGAAGACGATTTCGTATATGTTTTCAGCATTTTATTGATATTGCTGTAATCAATCTCGACTATCAGTGATTTCAGACAAACAACTAAATTGACAAAAATGTCAAAACACAACTGGATTATGACTTCATAGTCAGCATGTCTACACACCAGACATCGGAATCAATGGACATTTTTTTTTAAAAAAAAATGATGAAATAAAAAAAAAGAAAATCAAGTGTGGTTAATGCTCGTCATTTTCTAAACATTAAGTGTGGGTAACCGAGCCAACAGCAGAAATGAATTTTAGGCTGCTCGTAATGCTCAAGCTGCTCCCCTTCACATGTTGCAAATTGTCAGCCTGGGCTGGAATATAGCATATAGGCGCATGTCTCATATAAAGGCATAAACAAGCTGCTCTAATCCGATGTATGCTAGGAAAGACTCCCATCGGTCTGTAATACCTCCAGATGCAGCATCAGGCCATCCAAAAAGTCCAGAGTACCGTAACTAGGCAAATAATCTCGCCAGGTGTACCAACAACTGATGAATCTTTGTCATTACGGAGCCAAATTGAGAAAATTTTCTGTTGACATGTTCCATATTCACATCATTGAGGCGAGTTGTCATGTAAGGTATCAAGAAAATTGATCAGATTATTCAAGAGCAAAAGAGACGTAAGTAGAAGTTAGAGATATAAAAATACATTACAGTTCCAATGCCAACGCATTATTTGTGAGGGACATCTGAAAGCTTCCACAAGAGGTCTAGAGATCCCTGATGTCTTGTCTCTCCAGCAACCTTGTATCGCAGTGGGGGAAACGAAAGTGTCCAGCCAATGACAAGGTTGAATAAACCTTCAGCAACCTAGAAAATTATTTGTCAGGAGCCAGGTTGATCATGAAGAGAGGATAAGCTTATGTTGCAGTGTGCTTAATGATTCCCTACCGGATGCAATATTGGCGATTTAAGTATGTGAATGTATATTGCCAGCAAATGTATATGAATTAGTAGATCAAGGTATTATGATTAACAGAGAAGCTTGTTGAATACAATTATTTCTATAACTACAATTAGGATTCTGCTTAAAAAAAAGAGAGAAGAAAAAATGAATGATTACCTCTTTTGCCTTCAATTCAATATATCCTGCCTTCAAAAAGCGAGTAGGGGTTATTCTTCAAGATATAACACAATTCATGATGGGGCCCATGGGATGTACATGCTAGTTCATCAAGCATACACACGAAATCAAGCTAAGCAAAAATTTACCTTGACTAAAATGGAATGATGCGTAAGGAGATGAGGTCAAAATTTATATTGACTCATAGGAGAACCTGCAATACGCCAATTCTATGTAAGGCAAAAGGGGTAGACTAAAAGAAAAAAACTGCAGGAAAGATCTCCAAATCCTGCTAAATTGTCATGGAGAGGACAAGCCCTCAAAAGACAAGACAAGTCAAAAGAAATCAAAGAAGAAAATCTGGCGATACTGCCAACTAAGGGAAGGGACACAGCTTATAAGAAAGAAGGGAAAAATCTTGCTGCAGTCGGCTTAAAAACAATGAAAAGGGGAAGAAGTGTGTAAACGAAAAAAGGGGGCTGTCAGGAGGGGGATTTTTCTACGAGAAGCTGGAGGCTTATAAAAGGGGTCTCGACTAGAAGAGAAAGGAGGATAACACATAGGAGAAAAGAAGCGTAACGAGAAGGAGAAGGGAGAAACACCAAAGGGCTGCAAGGTAAACGAAGGGAAGTTCCTTTTGTCTTGTTTAAGTAGGCCTGAGGTGTAATAAGCACATGTGGCATCACAAGGTGCTGGATGGCACCATCATGAACACACACACCGTTCCTTCATTTTATTTATGTAGACCTGAGGTGCAATAAGCACTGGTGGCATTTAGGCCTGAGGTGCACTAAGCACCGGTGGCACCATGAGGAGATGAAGAGGTGAAGAGGATGTGAGTCGAAAGAATGAGGAAGGGTACGGGAGACTGAAGAATAAAAAAGGAGATGCCGTTAAAAAAAAAAAGAAAAAATAGGAGAGTGATACTGCATAAAAAAAAAGAGGAAGATGTTTGAACAGAAGAGGAGAGAGAGCATTTTCTGCGCATGAAGAGGGGAAGCAGAACACTAACAAGATGAATCGAAGAGTGGAGAAGGGTTCGAATCAAAACCCGTGGACTAGAAAAGATGCAAAAAATAATAATACGGCGGAAATGACCTGATAATCTAGAGAAAACAGATACCTTGCTCGGGCCTTCTATTCCTTCTCGTCTGGTCGGATCCCCTCAAAAGGAAAATGAACTTGAAGTCCTTTGCCACTATTACCGCAAGGAAGATATACAGAAGCTTTTTTTCTAACCTAACGGAAATAAAAAAAGTGAGCTAAAGGAAGAAGAACTTGGCGAAAATGACCTAAAAAAATTCTAAAGAATAGGTCAGCAAAGATTACCTGCAAGGTGGTCTTCTCCTTTGATTCCCTCCACCGAAAAGAGAAGACCGACTGAACAATCGACGAAGAATGTACGCTCCAAGAATTTTGAACTTTAAAGTTTCACGACAAATGTCAAAAAAAAATAATATAATAATAAAATGATAATAAAAGAAAGAGAAAACAAGAAAGAGAGTAGATGAGAGCGAAAAATAATACTTGAGCAGAACCTAATTTTTCTTACTTGAGAAGAGCCGCTGATCGCCGCCAAGGACCTCTACCAGGGCCAGCAAAAGATAGAGCCGTCAAATAATAATAAAGGAGGATGGTAAAAGGAAGGAAGGAACGAATGAATCGAAGAAAAGTGCCACTCCTTGGTCAGGCCCGGTCTAAATCTATTTCGGTCAGGACCCGGAAAAAGCCCAATCTGCTGAGGCCCAGTACTGCCGCCTTGTAGCTACCTCCTTTGATGCCGTGCATGGGAGACTCGCTACTGTCTATTTGTTACAGACGGACAACGCCGGAGCAATCGCGGCCGCCTCGTGCTGCCCCCACCATCGTTAGCCCCATTCCCTCAGGGACCATCACCTCCGCGACCTTCCCGCTGCTCCAAGCAAGATTTTAGCGACACCTCGATGCCACCCCCTCCATAAACCAACCGCGGGGCCAGCATGTTCTTCCCCGCGGATGAGCGACGCCTCACCCACTGCTTCCCCTGGAGCTCTGATCAGGCGGCGGGTTCATAATCTCTGCAATAAACTCCGCCGACCTCCTCCCTTCCCTCGCTTGATCATCGGTGCCATCTCCCCAGTAATCGCCGTTGGAAATAACAAGCCGATGTTGCCTCTGCCTTTGTCGCGGGCGAAAGCCTCATTAACGAGCTCATCGACGCCCTCTTATCCGGAACCATCAACGCCAGGTCGCCGATGGAGATCCAGTAATGCCGAAGATGGGAAGATCCGTCTACAGTACGCCGCAGATTGCCAGGGCTTTGTCTTATTACTCCCCCCGCCGTTCCGCTCGACGCCGCTGATGTTTGGCGTGATCGGGAAAAGGAAAGAAAAGGGTTTGGTAGTTGGCGATGGAAATTACCTAGTCCAGTCAGTGATTATGATCGATCCAACAAGACTGGCTGCGTATAATCACACCATTAGATTTAACCTAGCAATCTCTGACTCAGCTAGTATGTTCATGAAGTACGAACCACACTCGTTCTAGTTCGGCATGAATGCAATACAGTATGATATTTGGTATTTAAACTCAAAGTGTAAATCCAAACCGGAATCAGACGAGAGATCTGACAACAATCCAGCATTCTAAGTATGAGGTCAAAATGAATTCAAAAGAAATAATTGTGCGCTAATATGGAGCCGGATGACTCAAACCCAACCCAAGTCGCACATAATAAAACACAAACTCCGAAAAGAAATTGATTAACATTGGAAGTCTTGGCGCGTTACGACAAAATATTATTTGGGAGGTGCGTACGTCGATGTTTATCGTCGGGGCGTAACTCCTCAATGTGATGTTGTGTACGCTAAGGCTCAAATAAAATTCCAAAACCAAATTATCCAACACGCCGCAAGGCCAGATAAATTTTCAAGCCAAATTATCCAATACGCCACAAGGCCAGATAAAATTCCAAATCAAATTATCCAATACGCTGCAAGGCCGGATAAATTCCAAGTCAAATTATCCACCACGCCACAAGACCGGATAAAATTCCAAATCAAATTATCCAACATGCTGCAAGGCCGGATAATTTCCCAAGTCAAATTATCCACCACGCCACAAGGCCTGATAAAAATTCCAAATCAAACTATCTAGCACGCCGCAAGGCTGGATAATTCCCAAATCCAAGTTACTCAACACGTCGTGAGGCCGAGTAATTTCCTTCAAATTCGAGCTATCCAACACGCCGTCAAGGCCGAATAGATTCCCAAAATCCGATATCCAACATGCCTTAATGCATTACGATGGAATATCGTTTAGGAGGTGTGTACGTCGATGTTTACCATCGGGGCATAGCTCCTCGCTATAATGTTGTACTGCCTAGGCCGGGTATCACCCAATACGCCATCACAAGACCAAAGTTCGACAAACACAAACCGTCCATATTGATGAAAGCTCTTTTTCTTTATCATCTTGTGTATCACGTCAAATTAAATTCATGAATGATGTCATTTGACTCTGTCTTTCTTATTTTCTTGTGTGTTATAGATCTCTTAATCAAAGGTTCCCTAATTTTAGGAGTAATTAACAATGAGCGCTTGCGCTCATTGGAAGCCAGAACCCATTAACAAAAAGCCTTATTAATTTAACATGAATTTGAAAACAGTCACATTACATTTCTAATGTAACAATTTTGACCCCACATGTTGTTACCAAAGGGGCGAACAGACTTCACGCAGGGGCGGAATCAGCTTCCAAATCTGGATTTCTGAGTTGCAATCGAGCTTCCAAGCCTGGAAGGAATGATCTTCTACCCTTTCCAAATCTCTCTGGACCTAGAAGTAGCTCAATCGAAGCTTGGATGAGAGAAAACGAACAGGGGTGAACACATGGCAGACGAATAGCTGCTGGGCTTCGCGTTCGAAATCTCTCAAAATCTCATGCAAAAATTGCTAGAAATTGGTTAGGAAAGGTCGCCTGAGGATCAGGGAACAAAAAAATCGAAGAAAACTAGAGGTCGGTGCGATTTCATGCGGAAAACCCAAAAAACACAGTGCCGAAACCCTAAATATGGTACCAGATTCGCATGGGGCCTGTAAAATTATGGTACCGTAAAGACATTACGGTAGTGCCGTAAAATTGGAAAAGCTCTCGGCAGTAAAAAGTCATCAAATTACGGTACCATGAAAATCATTACGGTACTACCGTATTTCATCCAAAAATCCCAAAAGTTTATGTAAGAAAATGATCCAATTTTACGGTACTGTGCAAAGCATCACGACATTGCCGTAATTTCCTCAAAACTTAGAAACTTTCTGGTCAAAAATTGCTTGAAAATACGGTATCATAAAAATCGTCATGGCACTGCCATAAAATACTCAAAAATCTCAAAACTTTCTAGATGAAAACGGGCCAAAATTACGAGCGATGAAATTCGTTTCAGTAGTACCGTATAGGCATTACGGTACCGTAAAACGCATTACGGCACTGTCGTAATTTGTCCAAAAATTCAGAGATTGCCAAAAAAAAAGGTACCTAAAAATGAGTAAAAGAAAAAATAATCCTAAACAAAACAAATTAAGACAAAAATAAACACAAAAAAAATAAAAAAAGTGCTTGGGTTGCCTCCCAAGAAGCGCTAATTTTTAGGTCTTTAGCTTGACCTTTCCGCACTCAGATTTGCTCGTGGTTCATCAAATAAAAATTTTTCTCCTCCTTCAATCGGCTCCTCATGGAAGTAATGTTTCAACCTCTGACCATTAACCTTAAACTCTTCTCCCGTTTTGTTGTTCCATATGACCACAACTCCGTATGGATATACTTTCTTAACCTGAAAAGGCCCAGACCATCGAGACTTAGGTTTACCGGAAAAAATTCTCAACCTAGAATTATACAAAAGGACAAATTCACCTAGTTGGAATTCCTTTCTAAGTATGCGTCGATTATGCCATCTTTTAATCATCTCTTTATAGATTCTTGCATTTTCATAAGCGGAGAGTCTAATTTCGTCAAGCTCGTTCAATTGTAACTTTCATTTTTCACCCGCGTTCTTCAAGTCAAAATTCCGCGTTTTGATTGCCCAAAACGCCTTATGCTCGAGCTCTACAGGAAGATGACAAGATTTTCCATAAATCAATTGAAAAGGAGATATACCTATCGGTGTTTTGAAAGTAGTCCGGTATGCCCATAGCGCATCATCAAGCTTGAAAGCCCAGTCCTTCCTTGTTCTTGACACTGTTTTCTCCTATATTCCTTTAATCTCTCTATTTGATATTTCCACTTGTCCACTTGTTTGAGGATGGTAAGGTGTTGCAATTCTATGATTTACCCCATACTTTCTAAGCAAAGCTGAAAATTTGTGTTCAATAAAGTGAGAGCCCCCATCACTAATTACTACTCGTGGTATCCCAAATCGTGGAAAGATAATCTTTTTAAACAATTTAACCACAACCCTAGAATCATTAGTAGGAGAAGCAATGGCTTCCACCCACTTAGAAACATAGTCTATTGCCACGAGTATATACTTGTTACTTCCAGACGATGGAAACAGTCCCATAAAATCAATCCCCCAAACATCAAATATTTCAACTTCAAGTATTGTGGACAATGACATCTCATTCCTCTTGTTGATGTTCCCCATCCTTTAACAACTATCACAAGACAATATAAAATCTCTTGCATCTTTAACTAAAGAGGGCCAATAAAATCCAGATTGCAATACTTTAAAAACAGTCTTCTCAGTACTAGCATGCCCTCTATAGGATGATCCATGACACTGTAATAGTATATCCTTGATTTCTTCTTCGGGGATATATCTCCTAAAAACATAAGGTTCATCCCAAAAATAGTGTTTGACATCAGCTAAAAATCTTTTCTTACCTTGATAACTCAAATCAATAGGAAAAACATTAGCAACAAAATAATTCACTATGTTTGCATACCATGGAGCCTTAATCTAATCAATCCTCAAAAGTTGTTCCTCAAGAAAGGAATCATTGATTATATCACCTTTATCATCTTCTACAATT
Source organism: Costus lasius (assembly GCA_027563935.2). Lineage (NCBI taxonomy): Eukaryota > Viridiplantae > Streptophyta > Magnoliopsida > Zingiberales > Costaceae > Costus > Costus lasius. The sequence continues at coordinate 72,058,627 of CM050452.1, forward strand.
ATCCTCGAAAGATGATCTACAACAAAATTTTCAATTCCTTTCTTGTCCTTGATTTCCAAGTCAAACACTTGTAGAAGCAAAATCCATCTAAGCAAATGCGGTTTGCTGTCTTTCTTTTGCATCAAATACTTAACCGCTGCATGATCAGTGTACACCACAACTTTTGAATTTATCAAATAAAATCTAAATTTATCAAAAGCAAAAAACAATAGCTAAAAGTTGTTTCTCAGTTGTGGTGTAATTCCTTTGTGTCTCATCCAAAGCTTTACTAGCATAATAGATCACATAAGGCTTCTTTTCTTTTCTTTGTCCTAGAACTGCTCCTACAGCAAAATCACTGGCATCACACATAAGTTCAAAAGGCGATTCCCAATCAGGTGGCTGCATGATAGGTGTTGATATTAAGGCTTTCCTCAGTTCCTGAAAAGCAAGCAAACAATTCTCATCAAAATAGAATTTAGCATCTTTACAAAGTAAATTAGTGAGTGGTTTGGCAAGTTTAGAAAAGTCCCAGATAAAACGCCGATAGAATCCTGCATGTCCCAAGAAGCTTCTAATCTCCTTAACCGTGGTGGGTGATGCTAGCTTCTCAATCACTTCAACTTTTGCCTTGTCGACTTCTATCCCTCTCTTTGAAATAAGGTGCCCCAAAATTATTCCCTGCCTAACCATGAAATGACAGTTCTCCCAGTTAAGGACAAGATTAGTTTCTTCACACCTCTGCAAGACTCGAGACAAACTAGCCAAATAATCATCAAAAGAAAAACCATAAACATAAAAATCATCCATGAAAACATCCATAAAATCTTCAATAAATTCAGAAAATATGACCATCAGACACCTTTGAAAAGTAGCAGGTGCATTACATAATCCAAAAGACATCCTCCTATATGCAAAAGTACCATATGGGCAAGTAAAGGTGGTTTTGTCTTGATCATCAAGATGAATGGGGATTTGAAAAAAATCCAGAATATCCATCAAGAAAACAAAAATAAGAATGTTTTGCAAGTCTCTCAACCATCTGATCAATAAAAGGTAAGGGGAAGTGGTTTTTCCTAGTGGCTGCATTTAATTTCCTATAGTCTATGTACATGCGCCAAGTAATAACTATTCTAACAGGAATAAACTCATTATCTTTGTTTTTCATAACTATGACACCCCCTTTTTAGGAACACAATGTATAGGATTTACCCATTTATTATCAGAGATAGGGTAGATAATACCTGCATCAAGCAATTTCAAAACTTCCTTCTTTATAACTTCCTTCATAGATGGGTTGAGTCTTCTTTGGAAATCCACATGTGGTTTGTGCTCATCCTCCATATGAATACTGTGCATACAAAAAGAAGGATTAATTCCCTTTAAATCATCAATGGTGTACCCAATTACCTTTCTATGAACCCTCAACTCCTTTAAGAGCAAATCAGTCTCTCTTTCATTTAATTGAGCATCAACAATAATAGGGTAAGTAGAGTTAGGACTAAGAAATTTATAGCGAAGATTATCAGGTAAAGCTTTGAGTTCTACTTTTGGAATTTTCTACTCTTTATTATCAAATATATTGCAGTCTAATAAATCATGAGTTTCAGCACAAGAATCAAAATCAGAATTGGAATCATGAATTTCAGCATGAGAATCATCACAAGAATCAGAAGAGTCATCAAATAAGAAACCAAGATCATAAACCACATCATCCACAGCATGAACACTATAACATGAACTAGTATATGAAGGTCTCTTCAATGAATCATTCAAATCAAACTCAATTTTGTTATCACCAATATTTAGAGTGAGTTTACCATTCTTTACATCAATAATTGCTCCTGCAGTGGCTAAGAACGGTCTACCAAGAATAATAATAATTTTCGCATCTTCTTCCATCTCCAGAACTACAAAATCAGTAGGTACAAAATACTTACCAACTTGGATAGGAACATCCTCAAGAATACCTACAGGATACTTCACTGAGCGATCTGCGAGCTACAAAGATATTAAAGTTGGTTTAGGAGCTCTCATATCCAGTTTCTTGCACACAGACAAAGGCATTAGACTCACACTGGCTCCCAAATCACATAAGGCTCGGTCGAAAGCCATATTTTCAATCAAACAAGGAATAGAGAAACTACCTAGATCTTTTAATTTCGGTGGCAACTTGTTTTGAATAATAGCACTATATTCCTCAGTTGATGCCACAATACCATAGTCCTCTATTTTTCTTTTATCGAATAAAATCTCTTTAAAAAATTTTGCATATGAAGGCATTTAAGATAAGGCATCAGTAAATGGAATGTTAATATACAACTTTTTCAAAACATCTAGAAATTTTCCAAACTGCCTATCTAACTTGGCTTGCACAATCCTCTCGGGAAAAGGTACAGGTGGCCTATATGGTGATGGTGAACTAGGTCTAGGAATATCAACTTCACAAGGCAAATCACCATTCTGTGAAGGCTTATCCTCCTTAAAAGGTGGAGAGCTAAGATGGGACTGCACATGTGCAGGTTGTGATTCCAAAACTGGTTCACTGCTAGGTTCAATATTAGGCTATACCTCATCATAATCTAGTGATCCCCTTGGGTCCTCTAACTATTTTCCACTCCTAGTTGTGATAGCATTACAATGTTCCCTAGGGTTAGGTTCAGGTTTGGCAGGTAATTTTCCTAGGGGTCTATAAGCTGTGCTAGTTTGTTGTGCTATCTATGTCTCTAAAATCTTATTGTGAGCAACAACACTATCCAATCTAGAGTTAATTTGCTTAAGGCTCTCAGTAACTTCTTCATTTTGTCTCATCTGGCCACCCATGAATTTTTCAAACATGTCCTTTAAACTAGATTTTTGGGTTTGACTTTGATTTTGTTGTCTCTGCTGGTACCCTCTATTTTCATTCTATCTACTAGCATGATTGTTACTCTTCCAAGATAAGTTAGGATGGTTCCTCCAACCAGGGTTGTAGGTATTAGAATAAGAGTCATTGTTTTTACTTTGATTGTAACCCACTGCATTAACTTGCTCTCTACCTTGATTAACAATAACCTTACACTCTTCAACATAGTGCCCATGGTTCCCACATACTTCACAAGTAACAGAAGAAACTACAGCAGTTTGCATTTGAAAAGAATCAAATCGATTACATAAAAAATCTACCTTTTCTGCCACAGAACGCCAACCATCACTAACATTCTTACCATGAGGAGGACGATACAGCACTCCTCTCTCAACAGTCCATTGGTTGTGATTTAAAGTCATCTCTTCAATCAGCACGTAGGCATCTTCAATGGTCTTCTTCATCAGTGCTCCTACTGCAGCAGCATTAATAGTTAAACGAGTATTATAAAGTAAGCCATTATAAAAAGTTTGAATTAAAATCTTCTAATCCATGGTGAGGGCACTTCCGTTGTAACTCATTGAAGCGCTCCCATGCTTCACTAAGTAATTCGCCATTCCTCTATGCAAATCCTGTGATTTGATTTCTCAATTGAATCATCTTACTGGGTGGAAAGTATTTCAGCAGGAAAGCATTTGACAATCATTCCCAAGTGGTGAATGTTCCAATCGAATGTGAATGTAGCCAGGCCTTTGCTCGGTCCCTAAGGGAAAAAAAATAATCTCAGTCTAAGAGCATCATTAGATACACCATTAATTTTCATAGTATCATAAAATTCAAGAAAAAGAGATAAGTATTGCTTAGGATCTTCTAGAGGAGATCCTCCAAATTGATTTTGTTGGATCATTGACAGGAAGGCTAGTTTAATCTCGAAATTATTTGCATCAATTGCTGGTCTAGTTATACTAGAGCGAATTCTTTGTGTATTCGGGGCTGCATAATCTCTAAGTGTTCTTCTCTCAGCCATGATTGATTCTTTTTCTCTTTCCTCTGCAAACTTAAGTTTCCTACGCAATCTAAGAGTTTTATTAGTTTCAGGATCTAAAGGGACTAATGGTCCTGATCTAAGAGTCCTGCGCATAAACAAGTAGAAGATCAAACAAACTCAGAATTTGCAGGAAATAAAAGAAAATCAGAATTTATCACAGGAAATAATAAAAACAAAGCTTAGTCTAGCAATACTATCAATTATATCAATATTAACAAAATTAAGGTCCCCGGCAACGGCATCAAAAACTTGTTGTGTCCGCAAGTGCACGGATACTCGAAGTAATAATTAAGATATCGAACCACAGAGACCTTGTTGTTAAGTACCGACGAATTGATTTCTCACTAGCTAAGCAAATCGAGTATGCTGAAAATAATCGGTCGAACAGTATACGAAAAATCAGAGAGAAAGAATTGGGACTAGGGTTTCATCCACCTTAATATCTATGACTAGATATAATTAAGTGTGCATCAATTTATTTTTGTTATGGTAAAGATGAAGTTTACTTAATAAAGAAATTAACCCGCTCTCGCACAATCAATTTACAAAGAACGATCCTCACTCTTGTGCAAGATCTATTCTATGTTTAATATAAGTAAACTTTAACAGAGAGATTAAGAATCACTCTCGTGCATTCTATCTCAATGTTAGGATCTCAAACAAAACTAAGTATTCTCATACCTTAGTTTCACAAGTTTTACTTAAGGTTTTCAAACAATCCAATATCTATCTCTAGCATATTTTCATGTCTAAAACAATAATAATTCCTAGATCAAAACATTAACAAGAATTAAACTACAAAAATCAAGAAATAAGAACAAACCTAATTTATTACGATAAGTTCTTAAATCTCAATTTTAGAGTTCCAAGTTTTGTAAATCACTTTTCAGTCCATATCACAAAACTCTAACATATGTCAATGAGTGAAACTAGAAAAGATTAAAAGCATTAATCTCTTAAGTAAAATTACCATACCAAACATATCTTGATGGAATAAAGATCATCTAGTCATTAAGATAATAAGGGGATTACACCCTTTGTCCCAAAATAAGGTTTAAGCTAGTATGATTGATGGATTACAATAAAACATGGTTTAAATTGATCAGAAATCGAAAGAGAAGAGTAGAAGTTATAAAACAGGGCTGTAATGAAAATTACAGCCCGTAATTTGCTCTAGAATCGCGATGAACAGTGCAGGCGACCATGTTTTTATTGATTTCTCTCTCGATCGATCTCCTTTCACTCTGAAACTTCTGTGGTGTGTTCTCCTTCCTCAGACGAAGCTTCCTTTCAAATTTCATGGCCGGAGGTGGTCTGTACGCTGAACGGTGACGAACCCTAGAGCAACAGCGATTTTCTCAAATTCTCCGTGTCGAGTTGATGAAATTGGTGCTTTTGTTTCGAAAATCTCCGCTTGCTAATGCTGAGTCTTTCCCTTTTTTCGGATCTTTAATTGGTGCCCTAAATCTCGAGAAATCATCTTTTTAAGTTTCCAGCGGAAGAATCGGGCAACTGGGTTGAACATTACGGTACTGTGAAGAACGTTACGGTAGTGCTGTAATCGCTTCAGAAGTTTTGTAGTAAAACGACCCACAATTACGGCACTGTGAAATTTATCACGGTAGTGCCGTATTCTTCTCAATTGTTTCTGAAAGTTTCTGTGTGAAATTCGCCTAACTTTACGGCACCATAAAAATCATTACGGCGGTGCCGTAATTCATCAAAATCCTCTGAAAGTCTCTGTATGAACCTGGACCGAAATTATAGCACCGTAAAATGCATTACGGCAGTGTCGTAATTTTCCAAAAAAATCTCTGCGAGATGTGGCCGTGAAAATCATTACGGTAGTGTCGTATTCACATATTACGGCCGTAAAATTCATTACGGCACTACCGTAATTTTGCCAGAAAACTCGATTTAACTTGAAATTTGATGTGTGAACTCCTCTTGATGATTAGAACTCGTCCATGCATTGAAATTGCTTGAAAACTCATGATAATGATGCATTTTTACCTGAAATTGATCAAAAACCAAGAAAGGTGTAGATTCTGAAACATTTGATAAATAAGGCATAAAAATAAGTAATAAAGTATGATTATGACTCAAAAGTACAGTGGATTTGATAAAAAATATGCTATGAAATTTAGAGTCATCAAAAATACAATGAATCTAGTAACATTATCAGATTCATTGTATTTGGTAGCACTATCAGATTCATTATATTTCTCTTCTCTCTACGGTGGATTTTCTCAAAGAAACATACCTTAATAAGCAAATTAAAATAAGGGTCTACTAATCATTTTAAAAGAAACTTTCTGTTCAGATCTAATTTTAAAATTTGACATTTATTTTCCTATTGTAACATGCATGTAGGCTTAATACAAATGCACATCGGGATTCATCAAATAAAAGTTGAATAAATAGTTTGAATCTTGACTTTTACTATTTGAGATAATTTTGACAAGATTACGTCTTGTTTCCTTCTCTGAAGTTCTTAGAAGAACGGCACAAAATTATTCATGTTAAACCCTAAGTTTAGAAGAAGAATTATGCAACAAACCATCTTGATAAAGTGATTTGTCATTTTCAATGGCTTTAATAGCATCATGAATCTTCTCTTTAAGTGAATTATTTGATCAAATATTTTAACATATAATTTAAGTTGAGCATAGAGCTATACCCTCGTGACAACTTATTATGAACTCAAGATGTCTCGCTTACTAATTAGTGCTCTAATCAACTGAGCTATGGAAACTAATAAAATATACAATTTTTCTAATAAAAAATTATTAAAAATAAGCATAATACAAATTACTCATAAACATCAAAATTAAGAATGTTATATAGCTTGAAAGGCAAGTGATAAAACCAATCTAGCTCATAGTAGCTAATCTAATAATGCAACAAAGAATTCTGCATGAAAGTTTGATTAACATAGATGAATTGAATTTATTGCATAAGTCCTTGCTACTAGTATGAATGAATCTTCTCATAAGTGAATGATTTGGTCAAATCTTTTGAGATGTAATTTAAGTAGAATATAGAGCTATATATCCCTATGACAAATTACTATACGACATTTCTCTAGCTAAATATATAATTTAAGGTAAAAAAAATTACATATATATTTTGTAGTCCTATAACAAATTACTAAAAAGAAAGCAGAAAAGGATGAAAATTGCTATATACCCATATGACGGAAACATATACATCACGGAAAATATAATTCATCACGGAAACATATACATCTTTTATCATTGCTAAACAAAAATCTAACTAACTAGTTTTAGTTTCATAGAGATTTAAACTCAAAACCTTCCACTTACTAAATAAGTATTCTGACCAACTAATCTACGAATGCTAATAAAATTTATAATTTTTTAACTACAAAAATTCTTAAAAAGAAGCTTAATACTCCTATGACAATTTAATATGCAACATTTCTCTCGCTAAATATATAATCCATGGAAAAAAATATTTTACTTAATGTTTATTTAATGAGTCTTCTATCTTTACAAGATGATAATCTAAAATCTTTTTTACAAAGAAAAATAATAGTTTTTATTTGTTTTCATAGCTCACTGGTTTAATCACTTGCCTTTCAAATTGCTAACCATTTTTATTTTGATGTTTCTGAATAATTTATTTTTTACTTATTTTAAATATTTTTTAGTTAGAAAACAACAAATTTTATTAGCTTGAATCAATGAGCTACTTAGAGCACCTATTCAGTAAGCGGAAGGTCTTGAATTCAAATCTCACAAACATTATTTCACAAGTCCTCTGTACCAATATGCATGAATCTTCATATAAGTGAAGTATTCGATCAAATTTTAGATATAATTTAACTAGAATATAGAGTATATATACCCATATGACAACTAATTTTATGACATTTCTCCAGCTAACTAGTAAAATATAATTCATGGAAAAAAATATTTTACTTAATGTTTATTTAATGAGTCTTCTATCTTTACAAGATATAATCTAAAATATTTTTTAGATAGAAAATTAATATTTTTTATTATTTTTCATAGCTCACTAGTCAAAGCACTTGTTCCATGAGCTCAAAAAATAAGCCGTAACTAAAATATTTTTTTCCTTACATTATATTGGTTTAATCACTTGCCTTTCAAATTGCTAACATTTTCTACTAACATGCATGAATCTTTGTATAAGTGAATTATTCGATCAAATATTTTTAGATGTAATTAAACTAGAATATATACCTATATGACATTTCTCTAGCTAAAAATATAGTTAGATTATTTTTAATGAATTTTCAATCATTAATCAATGACAATCTAGGTAACCAATTGTACTTTCATTGAGATTTGAAATCAAGACATTCCACTTACTGAACAAGTGCTCTAACAAACTGAGCTACGAAAGCTAATAAAAATTATTATTTTACAACTAAAAAAATTCTTATAAATAAACTTAATAACCCACTATGCGACATTTCTATTGCTAAATATATAATCAAGGTAAAAATATTTTATTTAATTTTTATTTAACGAGTCTTCTATCTTTACAATATGATAATCTAAAAAATCTTTTAAGTTAGAAAAATAATAGATTTTATTTGCTTTCATAGCTTATTAGTTAGAGCACTTGTTCCGTGAGCTCAATAAATAAGCCATAACTAAAATATTTTTTCCTTGCATCTTAATTACTCGCCTTACAAATTGCTAATATTATTTATTTTGATGTTTACGAATAATTTATTTTTTTACTTATTTTGAATATGTTTTAGTAAGAAAATAACATCTTTTATTAGCTTGAATATATGAGCAAATTAGAGCACTCATTCAGTAAACGGGAAGACTTGAATTCAATTCTCACAAATATCATTTCACAAATGCTCTCTACTAATATGCATGAATCTTATTATAAGTGAATTATTCAATCAAATCTTTTAAGAGGTAATTTAACTAGAATATAGAGCTATATACCCATATGACAACTAATTATACAAAATTTCTCTAACTAAATATAAAATTTTTCATGGTAAAAAAGTTATGTATACACTTTAGTTTGAGTATTTTTAATGAATCTTTAATCATTGCTGGATGACAATCTAGCTAATTAGTTATGTTTTCATTGAGATTAAAACTCAAGAACTCCCACTTAATAAACGGGTGTTCTAATCAACTGAACTATGAAAGCTAATAAAACTTATTACTTTTGAAAAAAAATTTCTATAAATAAACTAAATACAACAACTTAGTATGCAACATTTCTCTCGCTATATATTTAATCAAGGTAAAAAATATTTTATTTAATGTTTAATTAATGAGTCTTCTATCTTTACAAGATGAAAATCTAAAATATTTTTTTGATAGAAAAGTAATAGATTTTATTAGCTCTAAAAATAAACCCAAACTAAACAATGTTTGTTTGCCCGTCTTATAACTGAATTATTTAGTCAAATGTTTTTAATGTAATTTAAGTAGAATATAGAGCTACATACCCATATGACAATTAATTATAAGACATTTCTCTAGCTAAAAATATAATTTATCAAGGTAAAAAAGTTACACATTTACTTTTGTTAGGTTATTTTTTAATGAATCTTCAATCATTGCACGATAACAATCTTAATACACGGGTGCTCTAAACAACTAAGCTATAAAAGCTAATATTTTTTTTTTATTTTCTAACTAAAAATTCTTATAAATAAACTTAATACACCTACGATAAATTACTATGCAACATTTCTCTCGCTAAATATATAATCATGGTAAAAAAAATTTTATTTAATGTTTATTTAAAGAGTTTTTTATCTTTACAAGATTATAATCTAAAATAATTTTACTTAAAAAAATAATAGATTTTATTAGCTTTCATAGCTCATTGGTTACAGCACTTGTTCCGTGAACTCAATAAATAAACCATATCTAAAATATTTTTTTACCTTGCATTAGATTGGTCTAATCACTTGCCTTTTAAATCGTCTAACATTTTGTATCTTGATGTTTATGAATAATTTATTTTTTTTGCATATTTTAAATATTTTTTATTTGAAAAATAACAAAATTTGTTAGCTTGAATAGATGAGCTTGTTAGAGCACCTATTCAATAAGCGGAAAGTCTTGAATTCAAATCTCACAAACATTATTTCAAGTCCTCTCTACTAATATGCATGAATCTTCTTATAAGTAAATTATTTGATCAAATCTTTTTAGATGTAATTTAACTAGAATATAAAGCTATATACCCATATGACAACTAATTATATGAAATTTCTCTAAGTAAATATATAACTTATCATGGAAAAAAAGTTACATATATACTTAAATTATTTTAAGGAATCTTCAATCAATGTGCGATGACAATCAAGGTAATTAATTATGCTTTAATTGAGATTTGAACTAATGTAAATTTTTGTATAGTTAGAAAAATAATAGATTTTAATAGCTTTCATAGCTTAGCTAGTTAGAGAACTTGTTCCGTGAGCTCTATAAATAAACTCGAACTAAATATTATTTTTTGCCCTTCTTATAAGTGAATTATTTGGTCAAATCTTTTTAGATGTAATTTAAGTAGAATATAGAGGTACATACCATTTGTACTCAATGACGTCCCGCTTACAAAATGGGTGTTCTAACAACTAAGCTACGAAAACTAATAAAATTTATTATTCTTTAACCAAAAAATTCTTATAAATAAAATTAATACCCCTATGACAACTTATTATACAACATTTCTCTCGCTAAATATATAATCATCGCAAAAAATATTTTATTTAATGTTTATTTAATGAGTCTTCTATCTCTTCAAGATGATAATCTAAAATAATTTTTTAGTTAGAAAAATAATAGATGTTATTAGCTTTCATAGCACATGTTAGAGCTAGTTAGATGAGCTAGTTAGAGCACGTTACGCTTTTTATTGAGATTTAAACTAAGACCTCCCGCTTACAAAATGAGGGTTCTAACCAACTGTACTATGAAAGCTAATAAAACTATTTTTTTTCGAAAAAAAACTTCCTAAAAATAAACTAAATACACCTATGACAACTTAGTATGAAACATTTCTCTCGCTAAATATATAATCCAGGTAAAAAATATTTTATTTAATATTTAATTAATGAATCATCAATCATTGCAAAATGATAATCTAACTAACTAATTATGCTTTTATTGAAATTTGACCTCAACACCTCTAGTCTCACGCCCCAGTCGGATTGGCCTAAGAACAGCCCTTAAACGCTGTCTTAGGACTATCCGGCGGAACACCGGAACGCAACTCTCCCAAGGGTTTCCGACCCGAAATTAGAAACCCTAATTACCCGATTAATTTTTATCCCCAATTTACAATTCGCTCGAGAAGTCCGAAAAACCCTAATTTCAGAAGTCAAAATTACCTTAGTCAAACTTTGATTTTGACCAAAGTCAAGATAACCGTTACTATGCAAAATCGAATCCCTGCTTACGTCAGCCGCTTAATTGCTGACGTCACCCCGATTTCGTTCGCCACTTCGGTTTCGAAATCGCGCCGCTTATGTCAGCGTCGCCCCGCTGACGTCAGCCAAATCAATCGATTTCAGCCGCTGGCTTCCGCCTTCCGATTTTGACCCAGTCAAAATCAGAACCTTGCATCGTCTTCCTTCTTTCGTCCGAAGCCGAGCGCCGCCTGCGCTCGTTGGCTCCTCGTCGGAGAAAGAACGTGATGGCAGGGAAGGTCTTCTGCCCCTCGTCCTCGACTTCTCGTCGTCTCGCCGGACAGTCGCCTGCTGTCGTGGTGGCGGCGAGAGTCGCTGCCGGATACGCAAAATAGGGAAAGGGAGGCTTCAGGAAGAAAGCTTTATTACCTGATGAAAAGCTACAAAACTTCTCTGATCTTCGTCGCCGACCCCTGCCGGACGACACCCTCGTTCCCTCCCTCACCGGAACCCCTGGTTCTGGTTACAATCGCTCACTCGCCGAACTCACAATCTCCGATCGTCGTCACAAAGCTCCGTTCGCAGGTGATGGGCTCTCCCCCGGATCTTTCCGTTGCGGCCGTTTTATGGAGAGACGCCGTCGTTCCCTCAACTCCCGCGATGACCGCGTCCGACGCCCTCGCGTCCGCTTCCTACGCGCGATGAAGTCGCCTGCAGCCGCCAACGTCCGTCGCACGGTCGACCGCGTCTGGGTTTCTCGCTGAGGATCTATCAGCACCCGCGTCCGCACTTTCCGGTGACGACGCCGTCCTCGCACCCGCAGAACTCGCGGACGAAGCCATCCTCGCGCCCGCAGAGCTCGAAGTCGTTGCCTCCTTTGATTTGGGGTCAACGCCCCAGTTTGACCGGGTTCCTCCCTTATTTGGGCTGGTGCTTGGGCTTGGGCCGAACCGGCCTGACCTAGGCCTGACAATTCTCCCCCGTCCAATTTGGACATCGCCCTCGATGTCTCTACCGGGCGGATCTTGCAGCACCATTGCTCCGATTCTCAAAGCACCAACCCGACACTGCTGCGCTCCCGTGGCAGTGTGTGGAACTACCTGCAGTGATCCGATTCGCGGTTGTTCAGTTTCTTCAGCCTGCTCGGCTAGATCCTGCGCCGCTATTGCCATGAGCTTTTGCTTGATGGGGCAATCCTTTACCCGGTGAGGACCGTCGCACCAAAAGCAACCCTGTGGCTTTTGCTCCCGTCGTCCCGGTGAACCCTTGTTCTACCGGTGAAATGGTCTACCCCTCTCTGGAACTCTAGCTCCAGGCGGTGTGCGTGGGGAGCCGCGCTTTGGTGGTGTCCTAGATTTCTTTGGTGGTGCTGGTTTGAAATTTCTGTTATCCACTAGAGATTCAGCCACTGCCACCGCCGCCCTCCAGTCAACCGGCTCGCGACGTCGGACCTCCGTTTCTGCCCATGGCTGAAGGCCCCGGAGGAAGAAATACCTCCTATCGTCCTCTGCCATGCCTGGAAGCTCCAGCATCAAAGTGGAGAAAGCCCTGACGTATTCCTGGATCGAGCCTGTATGCCTCAGCCGATCCAGTTTGCCACGCGCCTGGTCCGCCGAGTTTCCGGGAAGAAACTGCCGCCGCAGTTTCTCACGGAAAGTCTCCCAAGTCCAGCTAGTAGTTCCTGATGTAGAGCCAACTTTGGTTCGCCACCAAAGTTTTGCGTCGCCTGTGAGATAGGCGATGCACACCTGCACCCGATGTCCTGCAGAAATATGGTTAGCTGAAAACAATTGTTCCATATCCCAGATAAAGTTTTTGACCTCTCTAGACGATCGAGCCCCCCCCCCCCCCCCGAACGTCGCTGGGTCAGGCACGCGCATCCTCGGTTTGGGAGCCTCCTGCTCCACCGGTGCCGCTGCTGATTGTGATACTTGCGCTAGGGCTAAACGCAGTACCCTTACTTCAGCGTGCATGTCTTCCTTCATGCGAGCCATCTCTCCTGGTAGATGGATCAGACCCTCCACGGTTTGCTGCATGACCTCAATCTGCAACCTCTGTTGTTCGATTTGCAACCTCTGTTGTTCGATTTGCAACCTCTGCTGCTCGATCAGCAATTCCTGATCCTCCACAGTCTTCTGAAGGTTTTCCACCTGTGGAATCATACCATTGCCTCCACCACTGGCCAAACTGAGCACTTGCTCGATCTGAGCGATGCGATCACCCTGGTTCACCATCTCCTCAGGATCAGTCGTCTCCTTGGCTTTTCCTTTATCCTGCCTGGGTCGGGCGTCCTCTGACGCTCCTCTAGCAGTATGGGTGATCTTTTGGAATTTCAAACCTTTCTTCACCTTCGAGGGTGAAGTTGAAGGTGCCGTGTTTGCTGTAACACGTTAGCCTGCTCTGATACCTACTGTCATGCCCCGGTCGGATAGGCCTAAGAACAGCCCTTAAACGCTGTCTTAGGACTATCCGGCGGAACACCGGAACTCAACTCTCCCTAGGGTTTCCGACCCGAAATTAGAAACCCTAATTACCCGATTAATTTTTATCCCCAATTTACAATTCGCTCGAGAAGTCCGAAAAACCCTAATTTCAGAAGTCAAAATTACCTTAGTCAAACTTTGATTTTGACCAAAGTCAACATAACCGTTACTATGCAAAATCGAATACCTGCTTACGTCAGCCGCTTAATTGCTGACGTCACCCGATTTCGTTAGCCGCTTCAGTTTCGAAATCGCGCCGCTTATGTCAGCGTCGCCCCGTTGACGTCAGCCAAATCAATCGATTTCAGCCGCTGGCTTCCGCCTTCCGATTTTGACCCAGTCAAAATCGGAACCCTGCGTCATCTTCCTTCTTTCGTTCGAAGCCGAGTGCCGCCTGCGCTCGTTGGCTCCTCGTCGGAGAAAGAACGCGATGGCAGGGAAGGTCGTCTGCCCCTCGTCCTCGACTTCTCGTTGTCTCGCGGGACAGTCGCCTGCTGTCGTGGTGGCGGCGAGAGTCGCTGCCGAATACACAAAATAGGGAAAGGGAGGCTTCAGGAAGAAAGCTTTATTACCTGATGAAAAGCTACAAAACTTCTCTGATCTTCGTCGCCGACCCCTGCCGGACGACACCCTCGTTCCCTCCCTCACCGGAACCCCTGGTTCTGGTTACAATCGCTCACTCGCAGAACTCACAATCTCCGATCGTCGTCACAAAGCTCCGTTCGCAGGTGATGGGCTCTCCCCCGGATCTTTCCGTTGCGGCCGTTTTATGGAGAGACGCCGCCGTTCCCTCAACTCCTGCGACGACCGCGTCCGACGCCCTTGCGTCCGCTTCCTACGCGCGATGAAGTCGCCTGCAGCCGCCAACGTCCGTCGCACGGTCGACCGCGTCCGGGTTTCTCGCTGAGGATTTATCAGCGCCCGCGTCCGCACTTTCCGGTGACGACGCCGTCCTCGCACCCGCAGAACTCGCGGACGAAGCCATCCTCGCGCCCGCAGAGCTCGAAGTCGTTGCCTCCTTTGATTTGGGGTCAACGCCCCAGTTTGACCGGGTTCCTCCCTTATTTGGGCTGGTGCTTGGGCTTGGGCCGAACCGGCCTAACCCAGGCCTGACATCTAGTGTTAGGCCCAAGATTTGGACCCAGTTTTGACCAGTCAAAGAGGCGTTGACTAGGTCAAAATTGCCCCAAATCCTCTAGGGCTCGCGTGGGAACGGCAGACGTCGTTCGTCGTGTGCGGTGACGTCGGCGCCTGCAGATTTCTTCTTCTGTGTGGCGAGCGTCAACGGGTGGCGACGTCGGCCGGCGAGGCGACGGCCGCGTGGCGCACGCGTGCTGGCGGCGAGGGTCGGTGGCGCGTTCGTCGTCCGTGGGCACGCGCGGGCGTGCAGAGGAGGGAGGCGGAACGAGCGAGCGAGAGGGTGAAGCTTCGTCTGGTAGGCGAGCGTGATGGAGGAGCATTCGGGGGAGTTTGGACGAGCAGCTTCGTCTGTCCGGGAGGCTGGACGACGGCTGGGACGCAGACGCAGGCAGCTCCGTCTGGCGACGTGAGCTCGGCTTTCAGACGCGTCGAGAGGAAGCGTCGGAATGACGCAGTTTTCAGAGGAACTTCTCGGTTGGAAGGACGTCGGTGACGATGACAGGGGAGTCGTCTGGCGGCGGGCTCTCAAGGCCGACGGAGCGGTGGAGACGGGCGAACATGGCTCCGTGAGCGAACGTGCGGGCATCCACCTCCCTACGCTGCCCTATCCTCCATCTCGCCTCCGGTGAGGCTCGGCCATCTTCGGCGAGGTCCGGCGGTGCCCGGCGACATCCAGCGACTCTGGCGAGGCCAAGGAGGTCTGGTGACCTCCCTCTCCCTCTTGGTTCTGGTGATCAGCGGTGATCGTCCAGCAACCATCTTCTCCATTTGGGTTCCGGCGATCGACAGCGATCGTCCGGCGACCACCGGCCGACTTCGGCGGTGAAGTCGGGCAAGCTCTGATGGGTCAGAGTGTTGTGAGGTCTATTCCCTCCGCTCCGGTGATCAGCGATGATCGCCGGCAGACTCCGACGACCTATGGTGTGGTGTGGGTGGTTCAGCGTCGATGAGTCCAACCCGTTTCCCTCTATGGCTTGGCGTAGCCGTATCGACTGCTCGAACGGACTCCGGTGATCTGCAGCGATTCCCGGCGAACTTTGTGCGACGACCGGTGGTGTGTGGCGGGCGGTTTGGCGTCGAGGAGTTCAAATCAATTTGCCAGATGGTCCGTTGTGCAGTGGTGGAGCCGGTGGGCTCGAGTCCTGCCGAGAGGTATTCTTCTTCTCCCGGCTCCTTCCTTTCAGGCATTTATAGTTTTCAGCTATTTAGTCTGTTTTCCGGTGTCGTCATGCTTTTCGGCGACGCCTTGTTCTACTGTTGTGGTTTGTGCGTGTCTCGCGTTCGACCCCGCATTTAGGCGCGTGCGGTCCCTCCCTTCTCCGGCGTTCTCCCCTGCTCGTCCGAGCGAGGCGGCTTCTCCCCTCTTCTCGGCCTACGCGACCCCGTCGCTTTTGTGCTTGTTTGTGTTTGCTGTGTTGACTGTGTGTTCTGTCGCCCGCATGCGACGAGCCCCTCTTCTACACCCTGCGTGGTGTTCCCTGTTTGCGCATGTGCGCCACCATCTGCGTACGGTGTTGACTGTTTGTTGGGTTAGGCTGAGACGTGAGTGGTCACGTCTGTCGGTCGCGCCCTGTGCTATTTTGTCTCCTGCGCATGACTGTTTTTCCTTTCGGAGTCCTGCGTGACTCTGCTTATTTTAAAAAAAAAATTAGCACTAATTCTGGGCATGACAGATTGGTATCAGAGCCCAGGTTTTGTACGTTCCAAGTTGTACTTGTAGTTATAGCGGTACTTTACAAGGCAAGTGGACCATTCAACGAACATGAGGGCACACCAATAGCAAGCACTACTTTGGAGGACGCAGTTGGAGATTCTGGTAGAGCGCCAGATAGCAGGACTGCAGGGATGCACGATGGAGGTGCTCCTCCTGATGTGTGCCACGGCTATGCCGCAAGCTTTGCCCGAGGGTGGCCATGTGACTGCCGTGCGACAACGTGTTCACGAGCTAGCACCCTTTTCAGGGGTTTGCTGTGCTGAGGAAGTTGAGAACTTCCAATAGGGTATTGGAATTTTATTTCTAAAATACCCCAGTTCCTGCTGAGGAGTAGGTATATTCTGGTATCGCGTGTCTCTTCGGAGATGCAAAGCTGTGGTGGCGAACTTAGGCCGTACACAGCCTCTTTTTGGGGTTTAATTCGACCCTTGAGCTCTCGTGAGGAGATCTCAAAAGTTGAGATCAAGGAGTAGTTTCCACTTAGGGAACTTGTCGTGGGCTGCGTAAGGCACCCTAAAACGACTAAAGCATACTGGGTCATACGGGACTAAATCCGGCGGTATGCCCAGGTGCTGCTGGAAACGAGGGGTTTCCATTGTCAGCAACACCCTAGCGGTAGAGTTTTGCCATAGAGAGACAAGGGTTGACGACTCTCCTTGCGAAGGAGAGGTCCTTTCGTTGGTGAAGGGTTTGTTGGAAGAATTCTCCGACGAGTTATCATCGGAGCTTTCTAAACACTTTCCCCTAAGGAGAGGGATCGATCACAAGTTGAGCTTGTGACAAGATCCACTCCTCCACTAAAGGCCATATACTGTATTACTCCAACGGAGTTGGCCGAGCTTCGTTAGCAATTGAGTGGATTACTAGAAGCTGGGTTCATTCGGCCTACGGTATCGCCTTATAGAGCCACGGTCCTCTTTTATAAGAAGAAGGACGAGTCACTAAGGTTCTGAGTAGGCTACAGAACCTTGAATAAGATAACGGTGTGAGATTGTTATCTTGTATTGCTTATCCCTGATCTGAGAGATCGACTAGGGAAAGAACGGGTTTTCTCTAAGCTAGACCTGAGAACAGGTCGCTAACAAATTCGTTACGCCGAGGGCAACGAATAGGAAAACCATATGGGTAACTCGATATGAGTCTTTGAGTTCAAAGTGATGCCCTTTGAACTGTTAGGCCCCCTTCTGCGTCTCGTCATCTAATGAATAAGTGTTGACCACTTTTCTTAGATGACTACGTAATTATATATTTGGACGATATCGAGGTATTATCCTCAAGCGTTGAGGAACGCCTAAGTCATATATGACTGTTGTTGAGGGGTAAATTAACTCTATTTGGAGTTGGAGAAATGCTCATTTGTGGTGGATGAGATTTCTTTCCTTGGTCATGGGATGGACCACAGACAAGAGCGCATGGACCAGGTAAAGTTCCAAGCTATTGCGGAATGGCGCGCCCCCTCAAAGTAAACCGAGTATGGAGTTTCTCGGTGTGGTGAACTTCTATCGAAGGTTCATCAAAGACTTTTCGAGGAAAGCCTTACCCTCAGTAATCTGCTGGAAAGGAACTCGAAATGAGAGTGGCTTGATCGGTGTCAGTCGGCCTTCCGGGAGTGAAGGTCCGTATCGCTTGTGAACCGATCCTGAAGTTGCCCGACTTCAGTATGCCTTTCGAGTTTCATACTGATGCTTCGGACCAAGCTATCAGTGGTATACTTTTATTGTATGAGCATTATTAGCTTTTAAGAGTTGAAAGCTAATAGGACTGAGCGATGGTATTTGGCCACGAGAAGGAAAAGGTGGTGGGAGTCCACTATCTCCGGACGCGGAGAACCTTCTCTAGGTTATGAAGACCGACAACATTACACCATATAAAAGAAGTTGTCGGCAAAATAAGCACGTTGGCCGGAATTCTTGGGTGAATTCCAGTTCTAGAGGGAACATAAATTGGGTAAAGGCAACATGTTTCCTTTTGAGCTCAGTAGATTAAATGCCCTTATGTGTTGTACCCTATCCAATGTGAAAAGGGAATTTGCTAAGCAGAATAAAGACAGCCTCAGCTTTTGATAGAGAGAATCAAAAGTTAAGTTCAGCAGATTATGTCGGGCATGATCCGACACTACTATCTTGGTCCAGATGACATTGTCATGGCCAGAGGCGATTGGCCACTAGTCCCATTGATGGGCGGACTGCGCCGGGAGCTACTGAGGGAGCTCTATGACTGATTTTGGGCAAGACATCCAGGACAAAAGGGGATAATTGTCCTGTCAGCACAACTGTGCTATTGGCCCAATACATGCGCAAACATGGGGATGTGTGTCCACACTTACCAAAATTGCCAGGAAGGTAAAGTCGATTGGAGACTAGAGGCAGGGTTATTACAATCATTGCCTATTCCCGAGACGTCCTGGACAAGGGTGTCCAAGGACTTTATTGGTGGGTTCCTACAGTTAACGGGATTGGCTCAGTGCCGGTAGTCATGGAATGAGTTTCCATGGGTGGATTCTTTATCCCAGCACTTGAGTAGTGTATAGCAAGGGTTGCTATAGAACTATTCTTCCAAAATGTGGTGAAACATTTTCGCATCCAAGTGGATATCGAGAGCGATAAGGATGCCTGTTGTTACTGGACGCTATTGAACCATATTGTTCAATAAACGTTAGTCCAAGTCAAGTTTCTCTATAGCCAATCATCCTCAGACGGATGGGCAAACTGAGCGGGCGAATGCTCTTGTGGAAGAATTCCCCCGTCACTATGCGATCGCTAGTCAGGATGACTAGTTGAAGTGGATGGATGTGGCATGGCATTCCTACGACTTGCAACGGTCATCATTCATAGGTCTCACCTCATTTGAGCTTCGAGCTAGTGTTAGGGAGTCAGCCCCTAACCCCCGTTGACGTGGTGTGAAGGACTTCCACGTGGAATTGCCCTACGACTCAACGGAAGACTCGGGAACGAATCGATTCACTCCGAGAGGCTAGAGATAGCTTGGAGTAGGCTGCACAATGGATGCAAAGGTATGCAAACCGTCGTTGTTGGAACGAAGAATTCGTCGTGGGCGACTTAGATCTTCTCCGACTTACCACGCAGAGCTTAGTGAGAGAGGCTCATCGAGGTCATATTTGTAGATATGATGGTCCATTTGAGATCTTGAGTGGAGTGGACTAAGTAGCATACCAATTGAAACTCCAATAGAGAATGTAGATGCACCCTACATTCTATGTGAGCTTGAGGAAGCTCACTAAGATTCGGACGATCCTTCTTGGTTTTTGTCTTACCGAACCTCCCCGATGGTGCGAATAGAGTTACATCGAAGGTTAGGTGACATCTAGCTCACCGGGTGTTCGGGCAAAGTAAGAGAAACCGACGTACGGAGTTTCTCATCCGATGAGATGGATCCCCCATAAAGGAAGCAACTTGGCACAAGGCTTCCGAACTATGGCAGTTCAAGGGTGAGCTGAGGAGCTACCTTGAGTGGCTGAGGACGGCGACCACCTCAGGCGGGGGAGGATGTTAGGCCCAAGTTTTGGACCCGATTTTGACCAGTCAAAGGGGCGTTGACTGGGTGAAAATCACCCCAAATCCTCTAGGGCTCGCGTGGAAACGGCGGACGCTGTTCGTCGCGTGCGGTGACATCGGCGCCTGCAGATTTCTTCTTCCGCATGGCGAGCATCAACGGGTGGCAACGTCGGCTGGCGAGGCGACGGCCACGTGGCGCACGCGTGCTGGCGGTGAGGGTCGGTGGCACGTTCGTCTTCCGTGGGCACGCGCGAGCGTGCAGAGGAGGGAGGCGGAACGAGCGAGCGAGAGGGTGAAGCTTCGTCTGGTAGGCGAGCATGGTGGAGGAGCACTCGAGGGAGTTTGGATGAGCAGCTTCATCCGTCCGGGAGGCTGGACGACGGTTGGTACGCAGACGCAGGCAGCTCCGTCCGGTGACGTGAGCTCGGCTTTCAGACGCGTCGAGAGGAAGAGTCGGAACGACGTATTATTCAGAGGAACTGCTCGGTTGGAAGGACGTTGGTGACGACGACAGGGGAGCCGTCCGGCGGCGGGCTCTTTAGGCGGACGGAGCGGTGGAGATGGGCGAACATGGCTCCGTGAGCGGATGCGCGGGCGTCCACCTCCCTACGCTGCCCTCTCCTCCATCTCGCCTCCGGCAAGGCTCGGCCATCTCCAGCGAGGTCCGGCAGTGCCCAGCGACTCCGGCGAGGCCAAGGAGGTCCGGTGACCTCCCTCTCCCTCTTGGTTCCGGCAATCAGCGGTGATCATCCGGCAACCATCTTCTCCATTTGGGTTGCGGCGATCGGCGGCGATCGTCCGGCGATCTCCGGTCGACTTCGGCGGCGAAGTCGGGCAAGCTCTGATGGGTCAGAGCGTCGTGAGGTCTACTCCCTCCGCTCCGGCGATCAGCGGTGATCGCTGGCGAACTCCGACGACCAGTGTTGTGGTGTGGGCGGTTCGGCGTCAATGAGTCCAACCCGTTTCCCTCTACAGCTCGGCGTAGCCGTATCGACTACTCGAACGGACTCCGGTGATCGGCGGCGATTCCCGGTGAACTTCGTGCGACGACCGGTGGTGTGTGGCGGGCGATTCGGCGTCGAGGAGTTCAAATCAGTTTGCCAGATGGTCTGTTGTGCAGTGGTGGAGCCGGTAGGTTCGAGTCCTGCCGAGAGATATTCTTCTTATCCCGGCTCCTTCCTTTCAGGCATTTATAGTTTTCCGCTGTTTAGTCTGTTTTCCGGCGTTGCCATGCTTTTCGGCAACGCCTTGTTTTGCTGTTGTGGTTTGTGCGCGTCTCGCGTTCGACCCCGCGTTTAGGCACGTGCGGTTCCTCCCTTCTCCGGCGTTCTCCCCTACTCGTCCGAGCGAGGCGGCTTCTCCCCTCTTCTCGGCTTGTGCGACCCCGTCGCTTTTGTGCTTGTTTGTGTTTACTGTGTTGACTCTATGTTGACTGTGTGTTCTGTCGCCCGCAAGCAACGAGCCCCTCTTCTACACCCCGCATGGTGTTCGCTTGTTTACACATGTGCACCACCGTCTGCGTACGGTGTTGACTGTTTGTTGGGTTAGGCTGAGACGTGAGTGGTCACGTCTGCCGGTCGCGCCCTGTGCTATTTTGTCTCCTGCGCGTGACGGTTTTTCCTTTCGGAGTCCTGCGTGACTCTGCTTATTTTAAAGAAAAATTTTAGCACTAATTCTGGGCGTGACATCTAGCATACTAAACAAGTGCTCTAACCAATTGAGTTGTGAAAGCTAATATATTTTATTATTTTCAAACTAAAAATTATTATAAATAAACTTAATACCCTTACAACAACTTACTATGCAACATTTCTCTCGCTAAATATATAATCATGGTAAAAAAAATATTTTATTTAATGTTTATTTAATGAGTCTTTTATCTCTACAAGATGATAATCCGAAAAAAAAAATAGTTGGAAAAATAATAGATTTTACTAGCTTTCATAGCTCATTGGTTGCAGCACTTGTTCCTTGAGCTCAATATATATAACATAACTAAAATATTTTTTTTTACCTTGCATTAGATTGGTTTAATCACAATCTTTCAAATAATAGGTTTTATTAGCTTTCATAGCTTAACTAATTAGAGAACATGTTCTGTGAGCTCTATAAATAAACCCAAACTAAAATATTTTTTTCCCTTCATATAACTAAATTGTTTAGATGTAATTTAAGTAGAATATAGAGCTACACACCCATATGGCAACTAATTATAGGACATTTCTCTAGCAAAAAATATAATTTATCAAGATTAAAAAAATTATATATTTATTTTAATTAGGTTATTTAATAAATCTTCAATAATTGCTTGATGACAATTTAGTTAAATTGTTATGCTTTCGTTGAGGTTTGAACTCAAAACCTCCCGCTTAATAAACAAATACAATAACCAACTAAGTTATTAAAATTAATAAAATTTATTACTTTTTAACTAAAAAATTCTTATAAATAAACTTAAAACCACTACAACAACTTACTATGCAACATTTCACTCACTAAATATATAATCATGGTAAAAAAATATTTTATTTAATATTTATTTAATGAGTCTTTTATCTCTACAAGATGATAATCTGAAAAAAAAAAAAAAGATAGAAAAATAATATATCGTTTCAGCTTCCATAGCGCATTGCTTACCGCACTTATTCCGTGAGCTCTATAAATAAACTACAACTAAAATATATTTTTCCCTTCTTATAACTGAATTATTTACAAATCATTGCTTGATGACACTCTAAACAGGTGATCTAACCAACTAAACTACGAAAGCTAATAAAATTTATTATTTTCTAACTAAAAAATTATTATAAATAAACTTAAACCCCTACGACAACTGAGTAAGCAACATTTCTCTCGGTAAATATATAATCATGAAAAAAAATATTTTATTTAATATTTATTATAAAAAATTTTAGTTAGAAAAATAATATATCATTTCAGCTTTCTGGTTACAACATTTTTTATTTTGATGTTTACGAATAATTTTTTACTTATTTTTCTAGAAAATACAAAATTACAATCTAGCTAACTAGTTATGCTTTCATTGAGATTTGAACTCAATACTTCCCGCTAAATAAATGAGTGTTCTAACCAACTAAGCTACGAAAGTTAATAAATTATATTATTTTTGTGAACAAAATTCTTATAAATAAATTTAATACCCCTATCTTTACAAGATGATAATCTAAATATGTAATCAAGACAAAAATTATTTTATTTAATGTGTAATTAATGAGTCTTCTATCTTTACAAGATGATAATCTAAAATATTTTTTTAGTTAGAAAAATAATAGATTTTATTAGCTTTAATAGCTTAACTAGTTAGAGAACATGTTCCGTGAGCTCTATAA
Organism: Costus lasius; assembly: GCA_027563935.2. NCBI lineage: Eukaryota > Viridiplantae > Streptophyta > Magnoliopsida > Zingiberales > Costaceae > Costus > Costus lasius. Next base: position 72,082,088 of record CM050452.1, read on the forward strand.
ATAAACCAAAGTTAAAAAAAAATTCTCAATCTAGCTAGTAGATATGCTTTTGTTGAGGTTTGAACTCAAGGCCTCTCACTTAATAAACAAATGTTCTAACCAACTAAGTTATTAATGTTAATGAAATTTTCTATTTTCCAACTAAAAAATTCTTATAAATAAACTTAATACCACTATTATTTAATATTTATTTAATAAGTCTTTTATCTCTACATATGATAATCTGAAAAAAAAAATTAGTTAGAAAAATAATATATCGTTTCAGCTTTCATAGGTCATTGGTTACAACACTGTTCCGTGAGATCACTAAATATACCATAAATAAAATATTTTTTTAACTTCATTAGATTGGTTTCATCACATGTCTTTCAAATTGTCTAATATTTTTTATTTTCATGTTTAAGAATATTTTTCAACTTATTTTAAAAGCTTTTTTTAAAGAAAACAACAAATTTTATTAGCTAACAAATGAGCTAGTTAGAGCACTTATTCATTATGTGGGAGGTCTTGAATTCAAATCTCATAAGCATTATTTCACGAAGTCCTCTCTACTAATATGCATGAATATTCTTATAAGTGAATTATTCGATCAAATCTTTTTAGATCTATATACCCATATGAAAACTAATTATACAAAATTTCTCTAACTGAATATATAATTTATCATGGTAAAAATGTTACATATATACTTTTGTTAGGTTATTTTTAAAGAATCTTCTATCATTGCTCAATGAGCATCTAGCTAACGACTTATGCTTTCATTGAAAAGATTTGAACTTAAGACTTCCCGCTTACCAAATGGGTGTTCTAATCAACTAAGCTATGAAAGTTAACAAAATTTATTATTTTCTAAACAAAATTCTTAAAAATAAATTTAATACCCCTATGATAACTTACTATGCAACATTTCTCTAGCTAAATATGTAATCAAGACAAAATTATTTTATTTAATGTTCAATTAATAAGTCTTCTATCTTTACATGGTGATACTCTAAAATATTTGTTTAGTTAGAAAAATAATAGATTTTATTAGCTTTCATAGCTTAACTAGTTAGAGAACATGCTCCGTGAGCTCTATAAATAAAGCAAAACTAAAATATTTTTCCCCTTCATATAACTGAATTATTTAATTAAACTATTGCTTAATAACCAATCTAGCTAACTAGTTATGCTTTCATTGAGATTTAAACTCAAGAACTCCGCTTACTAAACAATTAAGCTACGAAAGCTAATAAAATTTATTATTTTCTAACTAAAAAATTTCAGCTTACAACACTTGTTCCGTGAGCTCTATAAATAAACCACAAATAAAATATTTTTTCCTTCTTATAACTAAATTATTTAATCAAATCATTGCTTGATGACAATCTAGCTAATAAGTTATGCTTTCGTTGAGATTTGAACTCAAGACCTCCCGCTTACTAAACGGGTGCTCTAACCAACTGAGCTACGAAAGCTAATAAAACTTATTATATGCTAACTTAAAAATTATTATAAATAAACTTAAACCCCTACGACAACTTACTATGCAACGTTTCTCACGCTAAATATATAATCATGGTAAAAAAATATTTTATTGAATTAGTTTTTTATCTCTACAAGATGATCAATCAGCAAAAAATTTTAGTTAGAAAAATAATATATCGTTTCAGCTTTCATAGCTCATTGGTTACAGCACTTGTTCTATGAGGTCAATAAATTTACCATAACTAAAATATAATTTTACCTTGCAGTAGATTGGTTTAATCACATGACTTTCAAATTGTCTAACAATTTTTATTTTGATGTTTAGGAATAATTTTTTTAACTTATTTTAATTTTTTTTATAGAAAATAAAAAATTTTATTAGCTTGAATAGATGAGCTAGTTAGAGCACCTATTTAGTAGGTGGAGGTCTTGAATTCAAGTCTCATAAGCATTTCACAAGTCCTCTCTACTAATATGCATAAATCTTCTTATCAGTTAATTATTCGATCAAATTTTGTTGAGATTTAAACTCAAGACCTCCCGCTTACTAAATGAGTGCTCTAAGCAACTAAGCTAAGAAAGCTAATAAAATTTATTATTTTCTAACAAAAAAATTCCTATAAATAAACTTAATACCCCTACAATAACTTACTATGCAACATTTCTCTCGCTAAATATATAATCATGGTAAAAAAAATATTTTATTTAATGTTTATTTAACGACTCTATTATCTCTACAAGATGATAATCTGAAAAAAAAAATTTTAGTTAGAAAAATAATATATCGTTTTAGCTTTCATAGCTCATTGGTTACCGCACTTGTTCCATGAGCTCAATAAATATACCATAACTAAAATATTATTTTACCTTGCATTAGATTGGTTTAATCACATGTCTTTCAAATTGTCTAACATTTTTTATTTTGTAGTTTAGGAATAATTTTTTTAACTTATTTTAAATACGTTTTTATAGAAAATAACAAATTTTATTAGCTTGAATAGATCAGCTAGTTAGAGCACCTATTCACTATGTCGTAGGTCTTGAATTCAAATCTCATAAGCATTATTTCACAAGTCCTCTCTACATATGCATGAATCTTCTTATATGTGAATTATTTGATCACATCTTTTTAGATCTATATATATAATTTATCATGGTAAAAAAGTTACATATATATTTTTAGGATCAGGCTCATGGTAAGGTGGATCGACTGAGGCACACAGGGTCGATCCAAGAGTATGTCAGGACATTCTCTATACTGATATTGGAGTTACCAGACATGGCGGAAGCAGACAGGAGATACTTCTTCCTCCGGAATCTTCAACCATAGGCGGAGACGGAGGTCTAGGACACTCACCACCAGACTGGAGGGCAGCAGCGGCAGTGGCCGAGTCTTTGGTGGATAATCAAAATTCTAGATTAGCACCACTAAGGAAATCCAGGTCACCACCAAAGTGTGGCTTCCCGCCGAGAGCTAGAGTTCCAGAAAGGGGTAGACCCTTTCCCCGACGAGACAGGGGTTCGCTGGGATGACAAGACCCACAGCAGACTGCTGGAAGGGTCCATGTAGAGCCAAAGCCACAGGGATGTTTCCTGTATGGCGGTCCTCACTGGATGAAGGACTGCCCTACCAGGCAGAAGATCATGGCAAATTGGCAATAGTCCTATAGGAACCAGCAGAGGAGGCTGAAGATCATACCGAGGAGCCGAGGATCGGGGCGATCCAGGCAGCTCCAAACACTGCCAGGGAGATTCAACAATGTCAGTTCGAGTATATCGGAGTGATGGTCGCGAAGGAGATGCCTGTAACAGACATCAAGGGTCATGTTCAAATTGGGCGGGAGAGAATTGTTAGGCCCAGGAATCATTGGGCCAAAAAAAAACTTTGGGCTCAGCCCAAGCCCACGCCAAAAATCTTACAGCAGCGTCCAATTTATGCGGTCAACAGAGGCATTTGACCCAAAATCGGAACGCGGCTTTGTAGTGTCGTCTTCCCCGGGATCTTCAGACACGAACAACCGCGTCGACGCATCTACGCGGCGGGGAGGAGCGGCAGAATCGGAGAAAGGATCACAGTGGAAGCGTGGCGGCACGACATTCTCGCACAGCTGCGGTGAAAAACTCGGACGCAGCGCGAGAAGGGGCGGCGAACGCCCTAATCTGGAGGCGGACGTTTCCCCTATAAAGCCGACAGACGATGGAAGAGGGGAGCGATCGAGCGGCAGTGGCGAGGTATCATTGTCATTGGACGAACGCAGGCAGCGTTCATTCCAACGGAGAAGGCAACGCGAGCAGAGGTGAGCTTCGAGCGCTGACGTCGGCACGACGTCAGCAAGGGTGAAAAATTCGAGCGGCGCGGCGGATTTTGATTGTGGGTCAAAATCAGAGGTAATTGCTAATTTAGAGTTTTCGGGTTTTTTCTGATTTGGGGGTGATTTCACGCCTGGAGATCTAGGGATTTGGCACGATACAAAGTTCGCCGGAGAACCTTAAGTCCAGGGCGTAACACTATGCAACATTTCTTTCGCTAAATATGTAATGAAGACAAAAATTATTTTATTTAATGTTCAATTAATGAGTTATCTATCTTTATAGGATGATAATCTACAAGATTTTTTTTATTAGAAAAATAATAGATTTTATTAGCTTTCATAGCTTAACTAGTTAGAGAACATGTGCCGTGAGCTCTATAAATAAACCAAAACTAAAAAATTATATTATTTTTTAATCTTGCTTTTGTTTAGATTTGATCTCAAGACCTCCCGTTTACTGGAGTGCTCTAACCAACTGAGCTACGAAAGTTAATAAATTATATTATTTTTTAATAAAAAGAATCTTATAAATAAAATTAATACCCCTATAACAACTTACTATGCAACATTTCTCTCGCTAAATATATAATCATAGTAAAAAAAAAAATTATTTAGTGAGTCTATTATCTCTACTATATGATAATCTAAAAAAAGATTAGTTAGAAAAATAATATATTGTTTTAGCTTTCATAGCTCATTGGTTACCGCACTTGTTCCTTGAGCTCAATAAATATACGATAACTAAAATATGTTTTTACCTTGCATTAGATTGCTTTAATCACATGTCTTTCAAATTGTCTAACATTTTTTTAGTTTGATGTTCATGAATAATTTTTTAACTTATTTAAATATGTTTTTATAGAAAATAACAAATTTTATTAGCTTGAATAGATCAGCTAGTTAGAGCACCTAGTCACTGTGTCGTAGGTCTTGAATTCAAATCTCATAAGCATTATTTCACAAGTCCTCTCTACATATGCATGAATCTTCTTATAAGTGAATTATTCGATCACATCTTTTTAGTTCTATATATATAATTTATCATGGTAAAAAAGTTACATATATATTTTTAGGTTATTTTTAATGAATCTTCTATCATCTTTCATTGAGATTTAAACTGAAGATGTCCCACTTACTAAACGGGTTCTTTAACCAACTGACTTAGAAAAGCTAATTAAATTTATTATTTGATAACAAACAGGGTCTTATAAATAAACTTAATACCCCTACTAAAACTTAGTATATAATAGATTTTATTAGCATTCATAGCTCATTGGTTACAACACTTGTTCCGTGAGCTCAATAAATACCCAATGACAATCTAACTAACTAGTTAAGCTTTCATTGAGATTTGAACTCAAAACCTCCCACTTACTAAACAGGTGTTCTAACCAACTGAGCTAAAAACTAATAAAATTTATTATTTTCTAACTAAAATAGTCTTATAAATAAATTTAATAACCCTTTGACAAATTACTCTACAACATTTGTCTCGCTAAATATATAATCATGGTAAAAAAATATATTATATTTAATGAGTCTTTTATCACTACAAGATGATAATCTGAAAAGAAATTTTAGTTATACAAATAATATATCGTTTCAGCTTTCATAGCTGATTGGTTACAGCAGTTGTTCCGTGAGCTCAATATATACACCATAACTAAAATATTTTTTTACCTTGCATTAGATTGGTTTAATCACATGTCGTTCAAATTGTCTAACATTTTTTATTTTGATGTTTAAGAATAATTTTTTAACTTATTTTAAGTACTTTTTTATAGAAAATAACAAATTTTATTAACTTGAATAGATGAGCTAGTTAGAGCACCTATTGCTCTACTAATATGCATTAATGTTCAATTAATGAGTCAACTATCTTTACAAGATATAATCTAAAATATTTTTTTTAGTTAGAAAAATAATAGATTTTATTAACTTTCATAGCTTGACTAGTTAGAGAACATGTTCCGTGAGCTCTATAAATAAACCTTTATTAGGTTTGTAGATCTAATATGCATCTTTGTAGATCTATATACCCGATGATAATCTAGCTAACCAGTTATGCTTTCATTGAGATTTAAACTCAAGACCTCCCACTTACTAAACGGTGTTCTAACCAACTAAGCTACAACATTTTTTAACTAAAATTATCTTATAAATAAATTTAATACCCCTTTGATAACTTACTCTGCAACACTAGCTAAATATATAATCATGGTAAAAAAAAATATTATATTTAATGTTTATTTAATAATTTTTTTATCTATACAAGATGATAATATGAAAAGAAACTTTAGTTAGAAAAACAATATATAGTTTCAGCTTTCATAGCTCATTGGTTACAGCACTTGTTACATGAGCTCAATAAATACACCATAACAAAAATATTTTTTTACCATGTAAAAGATTGGTTTAATCACATGTCGTTAAAATTGTCTAACATTTTTTTTCTAATGTTTAAGAATAATTTTTTTTAACTTATTTTAAATATTTTTTATAGAAAATGACAAATTTTATTAGCTTGAATAGATGAGCTAGTTAGAGCATGTATTCACTATGTAGGAGGTCTTGAATTCAAATCTCATAAGCATTATTTCACAAGTCCTCTCTACATATGCATGAATCCGTGAATTATTCAATCAAATCTTTTTAGATCTATATTTATCTAATTTATCATTGTAGAAAAGTTACATATATATTTTTGTTAGGTTATTTTTAATGAATCTTCTATCATCTTTCATTGATTTAAACTCAAGACTTCCCGCTTACTAAATGGGCGCTTTAACTAGCTGAGCTACGAAAGCTAATTAAATTTATTATTTTATAACAAAAAAAGTCTTATAAATAAACTTAATACCCCTACGAAAACTTACTATACAACATTTCTCTCGCTAAATATATAATCTTGGTTAAAAAATATTTTATTTAATGAGTCTTTTATCTCTACAAGATATAATTTAAAATATTTTTTTTAGTTAGAGAAGTAATAGATTTTATTAGCTTTCATAGCTCATTGGTTAGAGCACTTGTTTCGTGGGTTCAATAAATACCCGATGATAATCTAGCTAAATAGTTATGCTTTCGTTGAGATTTGAACTCAAGACCTCCCGCTTACTAAACGGATGCTCTAACCAACTGAGCTACGGAAGCTAATAAAATTTATTATTTTTTTAACTAAAATAGTCTTATAAATGAATTTAATACCCCTTTGACAACTTACTCTACAACATTTGTCTCGCTAAATATATAATCATGGTAAAAAGATATTATATTTAATGTTTATTTAATGAGTCTTTTATCTCTACAAGATGATAATCTGAAAAGAAATTTTAGTTAGAAAAATAATATATCGTTTCAGCTTTCATAGCTGATTGGTTACAACAGTTGTTCCGTGAACTCAATAAATACACCATAAGTAAAATATTTTTTACCTTGCATTAGATTGGTTTAATCACATGTCGTTCTAATTGTCTAACATTTTTTATTTTGATGTTTAAGAATAATTTTTTAACTTATTTTAAGTACTTTTTTTATAGAAAAATAGCAAATTTTATTAGCTTGAATAGATGAGCTAGTTAGAGCACCTATTGCTCTACTAATATGCATTAATGTTCAATGAGTTCCTTTGCTCAGCACAAGCCATACCTATGCCCTTCATGAATGCGCTGTGTGATGGTTGAAGAGAATCTTTGCATTGTATCATGTTGGAATTTTGGTCTAATATTATTGATTTATGGGAGCATTTGTTAATTAATTATTGGGCCCATAACATCTCATTACTGAATGTGATAGACGGCCTATGTAGTCTGCTGGTTTTAAGAGGAATCACTATTAGATATTGGATTCTGCACCCTGGGTCTTGAGAGAAATCCTTATTGGATTATGGATTTCGCACCCGAAACCCAAAGCTCCTTTATGGGGGGAGCTTAGGGTTTTATCATTATAAAATATGGGCTAGGTCCCCACTTGCATCCTTCGATTGTTTTGTCTCTTCCCATTGAGAGCCGTCTAAAGGAAGGATAGTAGTGGAAGATCTATAGCCAAAGTGTGGATATTAAGCATAAAAGTATTGATAGCACAATCAGGTATCTTTTAATGCTTTATTATTTGTTCAATAATTCATGTTGTTCTAGATCTATACAATAGATCTTGCATTTGTGAATATCAAAATAATCTAACATGTGATATCAGAGCCAGATTTTGTATAGATTTAGAATGCATGATATTTGTTAATCTGCCATTGTTTAAAATTTGAGATTGAAATCTTTCATAAATAATTTTTGTTTTTCGATCTCAACATCTCGTGATGGCGGGTATGAATTAGGGCTAAAATCTATGAATTAGATTAGTTCGTTGTTTTTCATAAATAATTTTTGTTTTTCCTTCGACTGTTTACTTATGCGCTTATGCGTTGGTATCTTATTGGCGTCGACGTTATTAGGAATAGGGGTGGCAATTCGTGTTTCACGTGTCATAACGTGTCGTGTCATACTTGACACGTGACACGATTGTGCTTGACACGAACACGACCCGTTTATGTATACGTGTCAATATACGAAACACAGACACGACCCGCTTATTTCACAGGTGACACGACACGACACGATTAACACGTTTAATAAATAGGTCGTGTCACATAACATGACACGACACAGCACGATTGACACGATTTATAATATAAAGTTATTAGATGACACAACACGACACGGTTGACACGACACGACACGAATAACCTGTGTAACTCACTATATTAAAATTATCTATAAATTATTAATTTTATATAATATATATTATATATGGGTTAGACGGGTCAACCCGCGACACGACACGACACGAATTTTAGCGTGTCATAAACGGGTCGACACGATAATGACACGAAACACGATTATGTTAAACTCAAACCCGCGAAAACCCGTGTGGTGTCGTGTCGTGTTGGCGGGTCGTATAATTTTTTGCCAGGCCTAATTAGGAAGGAGAAGTTAGTATTATTTGAGTTTTCTTCTTGTCATCGCCATTTTTCTCTTTTCGCCGTTTGATTTGATTTTAGTTTTTTCCTTATATTCCCGTTTTTCCTTATATTTCCGTCCGTTTCCAAGATCAATTTTTTGGTTCGGTGAATTGAATGTTTCCGTTGTAATGGAAGCGGCTGCAAGGGATTTGGGAATTTCAAGCGATTACGGATTTGAATTTGGGATTTTGCCGTTTGGTGAATCACTGTGCGAAGCCAGGACTTCGGCATTATACTCGTCTCTGTAGCGAGATGCGCCGCCGCCTTCAAGGGCTTCTGCCCTATTTTCGATCGGTGGATGCGTGCTCGTGCAGCGACAAGCAGTGCATGAATCCTCAATCATGTTGATGTTTTTGCGAAGTGGTTCATCACTTGCAAGTTTTTCGTCGTCGACAGTGATCCGCCTGCGTCTTTGTCTTTGCTGAACTCATCGTCGACTGCTGATCGGCGGATCGCCGCTGCTCAGCGTCGGTGTTTTTGTCATTTTTTGATGCTTTTGGCCGCTGAACGGCGTTTTTCGTTGGCGATTTCGGCGATCGCGGTTTCCAGGTTGCGTGTGTCTGTCGGTGAAGACGTGCAACGAGGGCTTGCCGCTGGTAGCAGTGTGCAGCTCCGGTTGCGCCTTCACGCCTGCGGGCTCGCGTCGTGGATCTCGTACGGCGCCGGTATCGTGCGGATCAGGGATGCGAGGCGAGCGAGTGACTCACATTAGGGAAGGCGTGGCGACGTGGGTCGCGTGGTGCATCTAGACCGGTTGCTGCCGACGTGTGGCGTGCGTCGAGGGCCGAAGGTCATGGCGACGCCGGCTGCTTCTTTCCGACGCACGTCGTGCGGCGTTTTTAGGGCTCGCGTGGACGGTTCCGTGAACGGGTCACGCGGTGACGAGGGCTCGCGCGTGTAGAGCCAGCGGGTCCGGCGCGGCTGTGTGCGGATCCCTATTTGGATCAATTTTATCGTTTTTGATCCATTTCTTTATCGGATCCGGATCCATTTTCGTCTCTAATAAATTCTAATGATGGCATAATTGTTTAAATAATAAAAGGACTTGACATTATAAAATAAATTAATTAAATCAATATAACTACCAAAGTAGCATATTGTGTAAGTTAATTTATTATTAATTTATTTTATAATGTTAAGACAGCTGTGTGTGTAATTCATGCAGATATTAATCGGCCCAAAGGAAGATTAATATTTGGTCGAATTATATGTACACATGTAGTATTTAACATCATTAGATTGGGTTTTTAATTCTTCTGAGTCGAGTTTACATGTTCAGTCAATATGGTTTAAATGAGTTGAGTCCGGTTCAATCAAACTAGACTTGTGAGCTATCTTTTGGGCAAAATATGTTGAGATAGATTCCTGTGGGTACAAGCAAGATAACAGCTGCATATAAACAAATAGATTGATGTGCACTGAAATGCTATAAACTCTAGCTTGGCTTATTGTAATCTTGATGTGTTGTATGCAAAGTAACTTGATGCTTTCCTCTTAATTCAGATTTTTACTAAAAGGCTCTTGTTTTTTTTTAAAGTAGATTTTAATTTCAAATTGCTCTATGTCATATTATGTTGTTGCATCTGTAACATGATATAATTTTGATATATGATTCAAATTTGAAGATTATGAAATTGTTTAAAATATTTCTTAGATGCAATACTGATGTAAGGTGTTTGACACAAGTTGTTTTATTTTGTGTTATGTTAAACATCGCAATAGTTGCATATAAATGTTTTTAGAATGTTGTAACTTTTTATGCACTGTTAATTGTGTTGGTATTGTTATTGAAAAAGAAAAATTGATCCTTAATTCTTGAAAAATATAGATTCATTTTAATTACATGTATGTCATAAATGCATGTCTTACCATAATTATTGAAATTTATGTTGATATGTAAATTTATGGTAATGCAATTTTTTTTGGCCATTTTATAATGGTTGTTAATTTATGACAATGTTAATAAATTATTTTTCACTCCTCACATTAATGACATGTTGTATTTATAAACATTTGATACAAAGTGGTTGGTTCATAGCATAATTTCATGCTTTCAAATGTTTATAAAAGAAAATTATTTTTACCCCTATTTATATTAATTAATTTACCTGCCCAATGGGGGTAATTAATTAGCTATATATATAGAATAATTTTTGTTATAGTTCATGTCATAAGAGAAACTATTATAAACATTGGTTTAAATCCAATTCATAATCATGTCATTGTTATTACATAAATATACTGTATTATAATTGTTATAAATGTTTGGCTACCAAAGTAGCTCATTTATGATTAATTATAATATGTTTAATATTTATGTATGGTTACATTTTATCTTTGTTATATTAATTAATTTACTTGCCAAAGGGGGTAATTAATTGGTATATACATAGGATAATTTTTGTACAGACATGTTAGCCTCATTATATAATATATTAAGATTATAATTACTATAAAATGTTAGGGTGCCAAAGTGGCTCATTTATGGTTTAATTATAATGTTACTTCTGTATTTATAATGATAATGAATTTAATCTCAGTTATATTAATTAATTTACTTGCCCAAAGGGTGTAATTAGTTGACTATAATATGAGATGTTATTTATAATGATTGTTTATCCTTTATTGAGGTAAGTTTTCATCCTTTTATCTTTGTTATATTGATTAATTTATCTGCCCAAAGGGGATAATTAATTGGTATAATTTAAGGTAAATCAGGTTAGTCCTTTTATCATTATAATTGTATTATAATTATTATAAATGTTTAGCTGCCAAAGTGGCTCAATTTATAATTAATTATGATATGTCAAAATTGTGATGATAAAATTTTTATTAATTTTATTATTAGTTAATTTACCTGCCCAAAGAGGGGTTGGTTAGCTGATATAATTGAGGGCATGTGCACAATGAGAATCTTTTCTCATATTGAGTCTCGCAAGATGATTGCAGATCCTTTAATAAAGGTTTAGCTCCCTCTGTTTTGTGAACCATGTTATTAGCATGGGTATAATTGAATCTTTTGATGCTTTGATTAGTGGGAGTTTTTCTTGCTTTGTAATTTTAATCTTGCAATCTTTCATTCATGTATCAGTTACCTTAATCATAGATATAATTTTTTATACATCAATATGATGCTGATCTTTTCGTTGCCCACACTGTCACCTTTCTAAAGTCCTTAAGGATTCATAACCTTAAGCATGGCATTTTTGCCAAGTAACATGTCTCAATTTAAAATTAATGATTTTCCTCATTTGGTTTAGATAACCATAAAGTGATTCTCTCATACAGGTTTAGAGAGATTATGAGACATATATGGACACATTGGTGTCGGTTTTCTCATACAGATTAAGAGAAACCCATAAAGTAGATTTCTCTCATTTAGTTCGAGAAATCAAAAAACAGTGGGACCGATAAGAAAATGATACATAGTTTTTTATCATTTCTACTACACAGTCACATTGCAATCCATGTTGATACAATCTACTAATATTTGGTGACCATGAAGGACTTGTATTGTATATTGATACCATGTTTCGTCATGATTCAATCTTGGTAATTGTATTAGACCGGATTGAATGAGGTGTTATCAGGATTAACAAATGCATCCTTCTTTCAAAATTGTTTTTAATATATATTACAAATGATTATCATTTTATAAAATCTTTAGATTATAAATCAATTAATTGTTGACCAAGTGGGAGAATGTTGGAATTTTGGTCTAACATTATTGATTTGTGGGAGCATTTGTTAATTAATTACTGGGCCCATAACATCTCATTATTGAATATGATAGACGGCCTGTGTAGCCCGTTGGTTTTAAAGAGGAATCACTATTGGATATTGGATTCTGCCACCCTGGGTCTTGAGAGAAATCCTTATTGGATAATCCTTATTGGATTATAGATTTCGCACCCGAAACCCAAAAAACTCCTTTATGGGGGGAGCTTAGGGTTTTATCATTATAAAATATGGGCTAGGTCCTCCACTTGCATCCTTCGACTATTTTGTCTCTTCCCATTTAGAGCCGTCTAAAGGAAAGATAGTAGTGGATATTAAGCAATCTGGTATCTTTTAATGCTTTATTATTTGTTCAATTCATGTTGTTCTAGATCTATACAATAGATCTTGCATTTGTGAATATCAAAATAATCTAACATATCAGCCATACACAATGAACCTAAGGGAAAAGGGAAGTTGTTATCAGCGATGCAACTCAAGAAAGGCCTCCGCCGCAATGAGTTGACGCTACTTGCTGCAATTAAGATGGAGGATACAGCACCAGGAGTGAGGTCACACCCGCAAGGCCATCAATGCAATCCTCAAGGAGTTTGGGGATGTGATGCACCGGAGTTGCCAAAGAAGTTACCACCACAAAGGGATGTGGATCACAGGATTGAGAGGGGTGGTACTGCTTGGTTAAATGCAGTCTTGAGACAACATGCAAGTATAAAATTGCAAGGTTCCACAACACGTGCCCTCTCCATCAAGTCCTAAGGTCTGGTGTCCACTTAGTGTCTGTTTTGTGTTTTGTACTGTTGCCTCTATCTTTAGATGATGATAATCTGAAATATTTTTTTTAGTTAGAAAAATAATAGATTTTTATTAGCTTAGTAGATCCAATGCTTCATCTTTGTAGATCTATATACTCGATGATAATCTATCTAACTAGTTATACTTTAATTGAGATTTGAACTCAATACCTCCCGCTTACTAAACGGGTGTTCTAACTAACTAAGCTTAAAAAACTAATAAAATTTATTATTTTCTAACTAAAATTATCTTATAAATAAATTTACATACCCCTTTGACAACTTACTCTGCAACATTTGTCTAGCTAAACTATATAATCATGGTAAAAAAAATATTATATTTAATGTTTATTTAATGAGTTTTTTTATCTATACAAGATGATAATCTGAAAAGAAATTTTAGTTGGAAAAACAATATATCGTTTCAGCTTTCATAGCTCATTGGTTACAACACTTGTTACGTGAGCTCAATAAATACACCATAACTAAAATAATTTTTTTTACCTTGCATTAGATTGGTTTAATCACATGTCGTTCAAATTGTCTAACATTTTTTATTTTGATGTTTAAAAATAATTTTTTAACTTATTTTTAATACTTTTTTTTATAGAAAATGACAAATTTTATTAGCTTGAATAGATGAGCTAGTTAGAGCACCTATTCACTATATAGGAGGTCATGTGAATTTAAATCTCAAAAGCATTATTTCACAAGTCCTCTCTCACATATGCATGAATCTTCTTATAAGTGAATTATTCGATCAAATCTTTTTAGAGTCTATATATATATATCTAATTTATCATGGTCAAAAAGTTACATATATATTTTTGTTAGGTTATTTTAAATTAATCTTCTATCATCTTTTATTGAGATTTAAACTCAAGATTTCCCGCTTAACAAAAAAAGTCTTATAAATAAACTTAATACCCTACGAAAACTTACTATACAACATTTCTAATAGATTTTATTAGCTTTCATAGCTCATTGGTTACAACACTTGTTCAGTAAGTTCAATGAATACTCGATTACAATCTATCTAACTAGTTATACTTTCGTTGAGATTTGAACTCATGACCTCCCACTTGCTAAACAGGTGCTCTAACTAACTGAGCTACGAAAGCTAATAAAATTTATTATTTTCTAACTAAAAATAGTCTTATAAATAAATTTAATACCCCTTTGAACAACTTTACAACCATTTGTCTTGCTAAATATATAATCATGGTAAAAAAAATATTATATTTAATGTTTAATTTAATAAGTCTTTTATCACTACAAGATGATAATCTAAAAAGAAATTTTAGTTAGAAAAATAATATATCGTTTCAACTTTCGTAGCTCATTGGTTACAGCACTTGTTCCATGAGCTCAATAAATACACCATAATTAAAATATTTTTTTGCCTTGCATTAGATTGGTTTAATCACATGTCGTTCAAATTGTCTAACATTTTTTATTTTGATGTTTAAGAATAATCTTTTTAACTTATTTTAAGTACTTTTTTTATAGAAAATAAAATTTATTAGCTTGAATAGATGAGCTAGTTAGAGCACCTATTTCTCTAGGAAACTAATATGCATTCATTAAAAATAAACTAATGTATTTTTAATAAATCTTCTATCATTGCTCAAAGAGCATCTAGCTAACTAGATAAGCTTTCATTGAGATTTGAACTCAAGACCTCCCGCTTACTAAATACGTGATCTAACCAACTAAGCTATGAAAGTTAATAAAATTTAATATTTTCTAAATAAAATTCTTAAAAATAAACTTAATACCCCAATTATAACTTACTATGTAATATTTCTCGTGCTAATATATAATCAAGACAAAATTTATTTTATTTAATGTTCAATTAATGAGTCATCTATCTTTACAAGATGATAATCTAAAATATTTTTTTTAGTTAGAAAAATAAAAGATTTTATTTGGTTTCATAGCTTGACTAGTTAGAGAATTAGTTATAAGAAGGGAAAAAATATTTTAATTTGGGTATATTTAAGAATAATGTCATGAATTCAAAGCTCATAAGCATTATTTTATAAGTCCTCTTCTACTAATATGCATCTTTGTAGTGCTTACTAAAGCGGTGCTCTAACCAACTGAGCTACGAAAGCTAATAAATTTTATTATTTTTTATCTAAAATATTTTTTTGGTTAGATAAAATAATAGATTTTATTAGCTTTCGTAGCTTGACTAGTTAGGAGAACATGTTCCGTGAGCTCTATAAATAAACCCAAACTAAAATATTTTTTCCCTTCTTATAACTGAATTATTTAATCAAATATTTTTAGAAGTAATTTTAAGTAGAATATAAAGCTACATACCCATGTGACACTAAATTATAGGACATAAGATTTTATTAGCTTTCATAGCTCATTTTGGTTACAGCACTTGTTCCGTGAGCTCAATAAATATACGCTAACTAAAATATTTTTTTACCTTGCATTAGATTGGTTTAATCACATGTCGTTCAAATTGTATAACATTTTTTATTTTGACATTTAAGAATAATTTTTTAACTTATTTTACGTACTTTTTTTTTATAAAAAATAACAAATTTTATTAGCTTGAATAGATGAGCTAGTTAGAGCACTTATTCACTAAGTGGAAGGTCCGGAAGGTCCATATATATATATATATATAGATTGAATATGCGGAAATATGTAAAATAGCGCGCTCTAGCCTGATCGTATCTCAGCGTCGGATATCATGTCTAAACTCTGCCTAACCCCAATTGCGCCTATATCACTAAACTGAGGCTCTGAGTGGCGGATTGGGACTTTCAACTCCCCCTAACCACTTAATGCACACTCAGAGTTGCGCCCTGATGCACACACACAAGTCGCTGGCAGTCATAGAACACGGGCACTAGACATATGCCCAAACCCTAATGCAAATATCAACTACTACACAGCAAGGTAAGGATTAGACAAGCACAATGCTTGTGCCAACCCTATCCTAATCACACCGGACAATGCAATCAAGACAATCTCCTCTAAGCAATGCTCAGGTATGAGAAAGGACCCTCTTCCCAACCTTGGGAAGAGGTTCACTATCTTCTATATATCAACAATAATCAATGTTCATACAAGACAAACCCTAATCTAAGAGTTATACCAATAAGCGTGTATGAACACAAGTGATGGAAGAGATCAGCCCCCTCCCTCAAGGATGCCACCCCTCTCAATCTCCCCAAGCACAAGTACTTGGGGCTCGGACCCTAGAGCCACTGTTATGCCCCGTGATGCAAAACGGACGAAAGTGAAATTTAAATATTAATAAACAAATGGGATGACGGGATGGGTCACTGTGCGGTGGTCAAACCCATCCCCTCACCATCACTCGATGTCGCGCATGCTCCTCACCCTCTTTATTGCTTCCCTGTCTGCGGCGTGTCTTCACCATCAAACGAAGTCTGCATTCGTTCTCCCCTTAGCTCACAACTTCGGCTCGGAGACGGAAGCATCGTGCGCGTGCACCTCTTCCAGCCCTTGGCAAGCTCCTCTCTGTTGTAGCCGGCGACTGTTTCTCCCCCCTTATGGACTCGACCTGCTGCCCTGATCCAGTCCGCCGCCTTCCCTCGCCTCTGCGTCCGGCGAGCTAGGGTTTAGCTGAGCTGCGCGCCTAACGTGATTCTGGCGGGCTCTCCTACCTCCAGCGACCTTCCTCCCCCATTGGCGGACATTTCCGCCACCATCCTAGTCCATTTTCGGCGTCACCCTCCTCGGCTCCGGCAAGATTTGCGAATGCCGCCGCCGACCACTTTTTTTTCATATCTCCGACGATCCAGAACTCCGATCGTGAAACCGACTGTACGGCCATATTCCTCTCGGTGCTCGGCTTTCATTTGACTTACCGGAGAGCCTTGATCAGCCACGCCGGAAAACACTGTTCCGGCGGTGAACAGTGACTCCGGTGAACCTCGAAGTTTGTGCCGACGATTCGTGTTACGCGTTCTGGCTGGTTCTTGCGTATTCCGACTCCGCGTGGTGGTTGCTTTCACACAAGGCTGCGAACTAGGTTAGTACCCGTACCCCGTCTCCGTACACGTATTATACGAACGCATTGCGAACATAACCCTAGACTCACGTATACCTGTCAAACTTGATTGAATAACTTGGTACGATTAACATAATGAAACCGGATGAGCATGTTAATTGGTGTTAAATGGATTAAAATAGAATGGTTGTGACTTATACATGATTTACCCTGTTAGGTCCTGTTGATTGATTAATCATGCTTTACCCGGTTGGATCCTGTGACACTGTTTATCTACTGTTCGAGGAAGCGATTCTACCTTCCTTCCGTTGTTACCGGTGCCAACCGCATGTTAGTTAGCGGCACCTTCTTCTTGCTGATTAACCCTGTTGATTACATTTCTATTCCTGTTCTGCTCTAGTCTTTATCCGTGACATAAACTGCCTGTATGACACATGGTATGAGTATCGATATTGCATGCTAGTCTGTAGAGATAGCTGGTATGAGTTATGTTATAACGTATGTATGAGGGCTGAAATGTCTAGCGATAGATACTTCAGTGCACCTCGATGTACTGCATGTGAGATTTCTGTTGAGACGTTGTGTGAATCATCTCTGTGATAGATTGACTGAGAGAGTCCGATGTTATGAGCTTGAGGTCTGTTATCAGCCCAGTGAGGGGGTTGCACTGAGTGTAGGACGCTACACTAGCGGGCTGTCGACGGACAGTCGTCTCTACTGTTCGGGGAGCCATCAGTAGGGACCACTCTATTTTTATAGAGTTGCGCGGTCGTGGACCACTACTGTACTAGCTCCCAGTTTTATCTGTCTGAGGACACGTATATTGATACGTATTTGAGTTTGACTATATGATATACGGGGCATGTAGAGTTACTGTGGCAATCTGGTAAACCCTTACACTCTGATCATGCCACCATGTGAATTGTTGTATCCCTACTTAGCCTCCGGCTAACCCCCCTTTGTTTTGCCTCCAGGTTCAAGCGCAGCTCCTTCGGGGGCAGATTAGATAGATAGCTTGGTGACTACCAGTCTGTTTGGTTTTGCATCTGTCGGTTTGTGGTTTATTATTGTTTATGTTTATGTTGGACTCTGTTGACCGCTGCGCCGGTCATATATCTGTTGGTTCTGTTGACCCACTGCGCCGGTCATGTTATCTGTTGGTTTGTCGACCGCTGCGCCGGTCCTGTTGTTGTTATTTCTGTTGACCCGCTGCACCGGTCTTGTGTCAGTATTATTGCTTTTGGATATTTAAGGCCGGGCTGGCCTCTAATTATGTTATTTTATTTCAGTCTGTACCTTTCGGTTTGTCAGGATTGATTTGACAGATACAGTGTTGTGCGTCCCGAGGTCCGGGATTCCCGGCGCGGGGTTCCGGGTGGATTTTAGGGCGTAACAGCCACCGCCCTAGGGTTGTTGTTGATGAAGATCTCCTCTTGTGCTTGCCTCCAAGCACAAAGCCGCCACCAAGCCAAAGGGGACATCAAGGTGCCGCCCCTCCTCAAGGTGATGTCGCCCCTTCCTGCCTCCAAGGAAGATGTCCACACCGAAGAGAGAAGTCTCCCTTGCCTCCAAGGAACTCGCTAACAATGTCACCTCCTCCTTCTTCTCTAAGGATGTCACCCCTCCTCCAAAGGTGTGCATCGGTAGCTAGGTTGAAGCCCCCAACATGCATGCCCTCGCCCTAGTAAAACTCGCCAATTCAAATCCATGTTGGATCTGCCCTTCAAGTTGGATCCGGTCCACTAATCCTCCAAGTGGATATGCTCCCATGGTGATCCAATTGGATGTTAGGATGGATCCAAACAACTTAAGTCATATTGGATCTTCTCCTAACCTCTTATTGGATCTTGTCATAAGTTGTCACATGTCAGGCATGTGCCAACTTAAATAACAAACCAATTAATGACATCCATGTCCTGAGAGAACATGATGACACTAATCAGCCCATAGGACTCCAAAGTGAACCCAGATCGAGTCCATGTCTTGCGCCGCTGACCATGGTTAAGCTGACCATGGTTAGACTAACCATGGTTAAGTTAACCATGCTCCAAGAAACTCCAATGCACCCCTAGGCCTAGCCCAAGGATAGAGTCAAATGCCAATGTACAGCTCCTCAGCAATGTACCTGCAAAACATCCTAACACAAGTGTTAGCATTGCCCCCTTCTCCAACAGGCCAAACAGCTCCCTCAAAGTGTCAGCTCCCTCCTCCTAACTCCTAGGAGTCCATGGGAAAGGGTCGGGGTATAACCCAGCATACCTAGGGTATCACAATTCTTCCCCAACTGAATTGGCACTCGCCCTCGAGGCTAACTCATCCTCATATCTCCTACCCAACTCCTCAAACTAGGCAATGTTCTCCACCATCTCCCAAGTTGCATCTTCCTCAAGCTCATCCATCCACTGAATCAAAAACTCAGACATCTGACCTCCAGGTGAAGCTCGTCCATAGACTCTATGATCTAAAATCCTCATAGGCTTTTTCCCAAACTTAACTTTGCCCTTGGCAGGTTGCCTTCTCATCTCTCCACGATTTGGATGTCTATCATCTGGATGATACTTCTTCAAGAGACTAACATGGAAAGTAGGATAAAACTATAACCAAGATGGTAAATCCAATCTGTAAGCAACTGGACCTACTCTCTTGATAATCCTGAAAGGACCCTCATACTTCCTTACAAGACCATGGTGATAGGTACAAGCCTCAGTCTTTCTCCACATCTGGGGAGTGAGTTTGAGTAGAACCAGATCTCCTACATCAAACTCCACATGTCTGCGATCCCTGTCAGCATATAGCTTCATTATGTTTGTAGCTTCCCTCAGGGAATCCTAAGCCTCATCCCAAAGCTCATATCTATCCTCATCAAAATCAATGGCCGCCTGACACTTCCCCCCCCCCCCCCCCCCCCCCCGCGCTCCCCTATTAAGTGTATCCATGGGTGTCATAGGCTGCCACCCCTAACACCATCTCAAAAGGGCTCTTCCCAGTAGCAGATAAACTCTGAATGTTATAAGCAAACTGAGCAGTATCCAATAGTCTGATCCAGTTCTTCTGAGTAGAAGAAACATAGTGCCTAAGGTACTCCTCCAGTAAGGCATTAATCTTCTCAGTTTGACCATCTGTCTGGGGATGGTATGCTGTGGACATCTTCAGATCTGTACCCAGTATCTTGAATAAAGAAAACCAAAATTTACTAGTAAATCTAGGGTCTCTATCACTAATGATTTCTCTGGATAACCCAAAATACTTCACCACATGTGCCATAAACAAGTTTGCAGTCACCTCTACAGTGCAAACTTCTGGTGCAGGTGCAAACACAGCATACTTCGTGTATCTATCAACCACAACAAATACCAAAGCTAAACCATCAACTCTGGGGAAATGGGTGATGAAATCCATGGATGTAGACACCCAAGGTCTCTCAGGAGATGGTAAGGGCTGCAAAAGCCCAGCATTCTTCCTTCTCTCGACCTTATCCTGGTGACAGACTAAACAAGTCTTGGTGTAGTGCTCAATATCCTCCTTCATCCCCGGCCAATACCATGCTCTACTGATCAAAGCATACATGCGCCTACCTCCTGGATGACCAGCCCACACTGTGTCATGGTACTCGCACATGAGACCAAATCTGATGTTCCCTGACGATGGAACATATGGTCTGCCACCTCTGGCCATGATCAATCCCTCATCACTGAGATAGAAATGACGCACAACTCCCATCCTGATCTGCGCCACTAACTGCTCATATGACTGATATGAGAAAGCAAAGTCTCTGATCAATTGCACTATCTTGCTCTCAGAATATGACATGCCGCAGCAGTAGGCTATGGAAGAAATCCTACTCAGTGCATCTGGAACTTGATGAATGAGACCTGGCTTATGCTCCCAAGCAAAATCAAACTCGGCAAGCTGCTCCTGCCACCTGGCCTGCCTAGCTGATAACTTCTTCTGGGTCTGAAAGAAAGTGTTGGCCACATTATCAGCCTTCACTGTGAACTTATTCCCTAACAAGTACACCCTCCATAGCTTCAAGCAATGCACAACTGCTAACATTTCCTTCTCATGAGTAGAGTAGTTAACCTCAGCACTCTTCAATTTCCTGCTCTCAAACGCCACCGGTCTGCCCTCCTGGATAAGAACTCCCCCCAAAGCTTTGTCTGATGCATCCGTGTGTACCTCAAAAGGTAAGAAAAAATCTGGGAGTCTCAGAATAGGCTCTGAAGTTACCTTCAACTTCAGCCTGTCAAGTGCCTCTTGGTGCTTGGCCTCCCAACACCAGGCTACATCCTTCCTCAGAAGGTCTGTCAATAGCGCTACAATCCTAGAGTAGCTCTCTATGAAGCGCCTGTAAAAGTTAGCAAGTCCCAGAAAGGACCTCAGAGTGCTAACTGATGAAGGTACAGACCACTCCTCAATGGCTCTAACCTTCCCTCTATCCATCTGAACCTGTCCTGATCCAACAATATACCCAAGAAACTCCACTTCACTCTAGGCAAAATCACACTTCTCAAGCTTCAAATATAGCTTGTTCTCCCTTAGCAATCCTCACCTGCCAGTACCCAGATCGAAGGTCCATCTTACTGAATACCTTGGCATGCACAAGGCGGTCCAGAAGATCCTGGATTAATGGAATGGGATATGAGTTCTTCACAGTGACTTTATTCAAAGCTCTGTAATCAACACACATTCTCAGACTTCCATCCTTCTTTTTCTGAAATAAAACAGGTGCTTCGTATGGTGCTTTCAAAGGCTGTATGTACCCAGACTCAAGTAACTCATCTAGTTGTCTCCCCAGCTCAGCTAGCTCAGTAGGTGGCATCCTATAAGGTGGCTGTGCCGGTGGAACTGCTCCTAGCACTAACTCAATGGCATGGTCGATGTCCCGCCTAGGTGGTAACACCTTGGGCATCTCAGGGGGAATCACATCTGCAAACTCCTGTAATAGGCCTCCAATAGGTGTAGGCAACTGCTGAATCCGGTCACCCAAAGAAAGCTTCGCCGCCCCCACTCTCACTCCATGCTCCTCTCGGCTACTAAAACTAGGAAGGGTGGCCGGTCCTCCCATGTGTCTACTCTGCTGAACAGGTGCTGAACTGATCTGGGGAAGATCCTCTACTAGTCTAATATGCGCCAGATAGGTTAATTCACCACGCCAAACTCCCTTTGCAAGGACTGAGGCTGCAATGACCACCTCCTTGCCCTTGTTGTTCTTCTTCTCAACCTTCACCAAAGGATGACAAGGGAGAAAACAAGGTGCCTTCTCATCAACAATCTGCAAACCATCAAGATGAGGCATGGGAATTGCTTTGGCACGCCGAAGCAAATCCATCCCAACTATAACATCAAAGTCATCCAGGGCTATCACAACTACATGCACTCTCCTTGTCCATGGCCCCAACCTCACAAACACATCATAAGAGATCCCTGTAGCTTTTCTTGGATTTGCATTCATAGTCTTGACACTAGCTATCTGAATGTCATTCACTACCATGTCCACATACATGAGTGGGGAAGACCTAGTACTGATATTGGCAATCACCAATGGATTGATTGAAGTACATCCATGGTCTCCCTGATCTTTCTCTGCATCTGCCGCCACCAAAGATGTAATCTTCTGCCTGGTGGGGCAGTCCCTCATCATGTGAGGTCCCTGACAAATAAAACACTGCAGTCTTCCCTTGGCGCCAGTATTAGCCTTCTTCGGTGCAAGCTTCTTATGCTGATTCTGGTGCCCCACTGCCTTGCCTTTGCCCTTCCAGTTGGGCACATACTTCTTCTGATGACTCGGCCCTGATGGCCACCTCTGTGGTGAAGAAGTAGTAGGCTTTGCTGCTATGGACCTTGACTCTCTCAAGTCCACCAAAGAATCTGCAGCACACACCGCCTCTCTGTAGGTAGTAACCCCCTTCCTCTGCAACTCCAGAAGTGCCCGCTCCTGTAGTCCACCAATGAAAGTGTGGAACTTCTCTTCCTCATGCATGTTGACACTATCTGCAAGTGCACGGAAATGTCGAAGTAATACAAAAGATATCGAATCCCACAGGGAACAAGGTGAGTACAAGAAAATATAATTCTTAGAATCTAAGCTGATCAAATCGTGGTTTTTGGAACTTTAAAAACTAAAACTAAGCAAAATCGTAAGTAAGAAATCAAACAACTACGGCAGGAAAAATATATGAGAGAGAATATCAGGGCTTGGGTTTCCACCACTCTGACGATTCTAATTGCGCTGAGATATAAATATCAGTTACATGGATTTACAAATATGCATAAGGAATCTACCATATGGTACAAGGTGCCCTCTTTCGAGTGTACACCCAGGTATTTACCTAGAACGTCTCCTACTTTCGTGGTGGATCGTTCTAGACAAACCCAATGGGTTCCGTGATAGATTATGGACCCTCGAGCGAAGAACTAGCACTTTCGTGTCGAGCCTCGGCAAGATTCACAAAGAGGTTCCGTCGTTACAATCCTACTTTCATTATGAACTGTAATAACTATGACATGATAATACTTGGCCAGAGTAAATATCAAGAAATTAATACTTCAAGTGAAATATGTTGATAATATGATCCAAATAACAAAGTTAATACATGAATTACAAATAGAAATCGTCAGAGGGCTTCAACCTAGCCCTGAAATAAAGTTTATGCTACAACCATTGTCGAAACGTTAAAAGATCTCTCTTTGTACATAGGAAAATCACAGGAAATGGTTTCTAAGAGGGAGGAGATGATGAATCGAACGAAATAACCAAGGATTGCTGAGTTCCGACGCTCGAATCTCCAAAAATCACCCCAAAGTCGCCTGTTCACCGTGTCCATCCGCCCTAGCCGTTTCGTCGCCAGATTGCTCGATGATTAGGTCACAGAAATTAGGGCTTTTATACTTTATTTGTTCTCCTTCAAATAAGTTTTCTATAGAGTCCTCACTTGACAAATTTGGACTTGAATCGGGCCCAAAATCGATGAAAAACCGAGTGAAAGTCGGGCTGCTGTGATAGTATCACGGGTGAACCCCGCCGGGTTCACCTACCAGTGAAGTGTTCTGTGCAGTTCTGTTGCGAAATAATCACAGGTGAACCCCGCCGGGTTCACCTACCAGTGAAGTCCACGGTATATTTTTGCGCAGGTTTTATCAGACGGAATCATGGGTGAACCCCATGGGGTTCACCTACTAGTGAAATACGCGGCGACTTTCGGATACCCTGACATCATCGGTGAATCCCGCCGGGTTCCCCTACTGATAGCACCCACAAATATAGTAGGCTTTTCCCGCAAGTGCACGGGTCTATCGAAGTAATAAAATATCGATCCCACAGAGACTAATGGATAAGTACTGACAAATCTTGAAATCGCTAGCTAGACTACATCAGAATTGATGAAGATTTAAGACAACGAAATGATTAAAAGTACAAGAATGTAAGCGGAGGAAATCACACGAGAGGATTTAAATGAGATGAGATATCAGGATGTGGGTTCACCGCCTTGACTTCTTTTAGTTGAATAGTCTAAACTCTATTGTTGTTATCCTATTTTAGTTCAAGGGGTTCAGCTTCCTTGTCACGTAGGTTGCTCCCCTCCGATAACCACGTCTGTTCCCACAGATCCTAGTATCGGTCAAACACGTGAGGTTCTAATGGTCAGTCGGACTTTCGTCTCCCTGACGCGTCTGATCTCCTAATACCTTCCAGGTGGGTACAGGTTTAAACAAAAGTGGTCCTCCTCAAGAATTTCTGGCTTACAAACTTTCCCAGCGTTACCTCTGGCTCAAGCGCACCCTCTTGGGCTGCGCAAGCAAAGCGTCTCTTAAGTGATCCAACGCCCCGACACGCTTTTGCGTCACCATGAGCGTCTAAGGCCCAGAAGAACTAACAAGGAGAGCGCAGTTCACATCAAGCGGATTCTCCCCAGCCCCTGATTTAATTACCCCACTCGAGAAGCTAATAGGCTCCAACACACCCTCTCGGGTTACGCAGGCAAAGAGTATAAACGGGTTTGATAAACCCCCGGCCTAATGCTTCTGACGTGCGGTCGGACTCTCGTCTTCCCAACACGTCTAGGATCCTAAACAACACATTGGGTGAGTACGGGCAATCAGCGAGTCTCCTCGTGATTCCCCGATTTACAAACCTCAGTCCAAGGTGAGGAGGTTCAAATGCATTCTCACGAATAACATAGGCATAGCACTCGCATAAGGTCAGGTAAGGATTTTAGCAATAGAACAAAACTACTACAACTAACGAGTTATCAAGGGGCTACTCCCACATCCTGAATTAGGAGTTTAGCCTAACATATTCATAATGATAGCACAAATAATATTCATAGGCAACATGCACATATGCAGGTTCTTGTAGGAATTACAAGACAAGGGTAAGACCATATGATATTTTGCTAAAGTTATACAACTAGTGCAGCAAACTAAATGTAATTGCACGTCTTCCTTACACCCTTTGTTTTTGAGGTGCTCGCACAAAAGAATATCCAACAGATGCAGGCGCGCAGCTTCCTTCTTCCTGGTGTCGCCTAACTCTCCACCAGCGCCTCCCCTTGTTCCTCCCGTGCCAATCCTCTCTGAACCCTCTCTCTTGTGAACGAAGAGGGTTTTTATCCTCCTTTCTCCTTGCCCATGCCTTGCCCTGTTGTAAAGCTTCAGCCGAAAGAAAACTCTGCCGCCAGCCTCCATGCCCTGCAAAAGCTGTTGCAGCCAACATCTTCACGAAATTGTGATTTCGTGATCAGATCTACTGCCGAAGGCTGCTCCACGCCCCCTTTGTCAACGGGGGAGAAATGTCCTAAGTGCCATTCAGCCTCCCCTTAGGTTAGATCAAAGAAATATAGAAGAAAAAGGTGATTTCGTAATAGGCGGGTCCGCGATCTCGGGCGAGAATTTGGTCGTGATTTGGCAGTTTTAGCTTCAGGTATAACGACGATCACGGACGTGATTCTGATCGGGACCCGGTCGTGATTTCCAATAGAGGCTTTAATGAATCCGAAAACTTCTGGTTAGGATCATCTTGAGTTAGGATGAGCTCCTCTGCTACCAAAGTATCAGAATCTACCTTCTATGTGGTCAATTTGACCTGAAAATGTGAAAATACCGAAACAGGTATAGATTCCATAGATATATCCAAATAAAGACAATTGTAAGGCTTAAAGTCGTGAAATAGGCATGATTCCATAAGTAAATTGATGTGTAAAACTCTATATAAATCTGCATCAACACCTACCAGTGAAACACGTGGTGAGTTTCGTCCTTTGGCAAGATCACCGGTGAACCCCGTGGAAAAATCCTCGGTCTGCCCGGAACTGAGCGATTAATAGGAATACCGAGGAACTATGCCCCGGCACTAGGCACCGACGTACGCAATCCTCAAACGGTACTCAACACTAACGTTGATATTCCGGTGATCCAAACACAAACCGAGTGCTGAAATCTGGCGAAATCCACTGAAATCTGGCTTTGATATCAAATCTTTTTATCGTTATTTTTTTAGTCTTCCATTAATTAGATATAGTTTCATTAGACTTGAACTCAAGACCTCTCACTTACTAATCAAGTGCTCTAACTAACTAAGCTAAAAAACTAATAAAATGTATTATTTTCTAACTAAAAATTCTTAAAAAGAAGCTAAATATCCCCTATAATAATTTACTTTGCAACATTTCTCTCTCTAAATATATAATCCATGGGAAAAATATTTTATTTAATGTTTATTTAATTAGTCTTCTATCTTTACAATTTGATAATCTAACATATTTTTTTTAGTTAAAAAAATAATAGATTTTATTAGCTTTCATAGCTTACTGGTTGGAACACTTGTTCCATGAGCTCAATAAATAAACTATAACTAAATTTTTTTTTTTTACCTTTCATTAGGTTGGTTTAATCACTTGCCTTTCAATTTTTTTTAGTTAGAAAATAACAAATTTTATTAGATTGAATAGATGAGTTATTTTTAATGAACTCAAAAACCTCCCACTTACTAAAGCGGTGCTCTAACCAACTTAGCAACAAAAACTACTAAAAATTATTATTTTCTAACTAAAAAATTCTTGTAAATAAACTTAACACCCCTATGGCAACTAACTATGCAACATTTCTCTCACTAAATATATAATCATGGTAAAAAATATTTTGTTTATTGTTTATTTAATGAATCTTCTATCTCTACAAGTTGATAATCTAAAATAATTTTTTAGTTAGAAAAATAATAGATTTTATTAGATTTCATAGATTAGCTAGTTAAAGCACTTGTTCCATGAGCTAAAAAAATTACATATATATATTCTGATTAGGTTGTTTTG
This sequence comes from Costus lasius, assembly GCA_027563935.2. Lineage (NCBI taxonomy): Eukaryota > Viridiplantae > Streptophyta > Magnoliopsida > Zingiberales > Costaceae > Costus > Costus lasius. Next base: position 72,109,717 of record CM050452.1, read on the forward strand.
AAGGAATTTTCTATCAGTTGATAATCTAACTAACTAGTTAAGCTTTTAATAAAATTTAAACTCAAAGACCTCCCGCTTACCAAATGGGTGCTATAAGCAATTGCACTACAAAAGCTAATAAAATTTATTATTTTTTAACTAAAAAATTCATAAAAAGAAGCTTAATACCCCTATGACAGCTTACTATGCAACATTTCTCTCGCTAAATATAAATTTTTTGGTAAACAATATTTTATTTAATATTTATTTGATGAGTCTTCTACAGTTACAAGATGATAACTAAAATATTTTTTTAGTTAGAAAAATAATATATTTTATTAGCTTTCATAGCTCAACTACTTAGAGCACTTCTTCTTTGAGCTCAATAAATAAAACCTATCTAAAATATTTCTTTTGCCCTGCATTAGATTGGTTTAATCACTTGCCCTTCAAATTGTCTAACATTTTTTTTATTTTTGATGTTAACTTATTTTATTTTTTTAGTTAGAAAATAACAAAATTTATTAGTTTCGAAAAGTGAGCTAGTTAGAGCACCTATTCAATAAGTGGGAAGTCTTGAATTCAAATCTCACAAATAATATTTCATAAGTCCTCTCTACTAATATGCATGAATATTCTTATAAGTGAATTATTCGGTCAAATCTTTTTAGATATAATTTAAGTAGAATATAGAGCTATATACGGTATATAAAATACCCATATGACAACTAAATATTACGAAAGCTTGACAATCTAACTAACTAATTATGCTTTCATTAAGATTTGAACTCAAGACGTCTCACTTACTAGACAAGTGATATAACTAATTAAGCTACAAAAGTTAATAAAATTAATTGTTTTATAACTAAAGGTTCTTAAAAAGAAGCTTAATACCCCTATGACAACTTACTATACAACATTTCTCTCACTAAATATATAATCAATGGTAAAAAAAAAATTATTTAATGAGTTTTCTATCTTCACAAGATGATAATCTAAAATATTTTTTTAGTTAGAAAAATAACAGATTTTATTAGCTTTCATAACATCATAATTTGTTTTTTTTACTTATTTTAAATATTTTTTAGTTGGAAAATAATAAATTTCTCAAGCTAAATATATAATTTATCATGGTAATTATGCTTTAATTAAGATTTAAACTCAAGACCTCACTTACAAAATGAGTACTCTAACCAAGTGGGCTACAAAAGATAATAAAATTTAGTATTTTTTAACTAAAAAATAATAGATTAGAAGGTTAATACCCCTATGAAAACTTAGAATGCAACATTTCTAATATATTTTCCATGGTAAAAAAAATATTTTATTTCATGTTTATTCAATGAGTCTTCTATTTTTAAAAGATGATAATCTAAAATATTTTTTTAGTTTGAAAATTAATAGATTTTATTAGCTTTCATATTTCAACTGGTTAGAGCACTTGTTCTATGAGTTCAATAAACAAATCCTAACTAAAATATTTTTTTACCTTGCATTAGATTGGTTTAATCACTTGCCCTTCAAATTGTCTAACATTTTTTATTTTGATGTTTACTAATAATTTGTTTTTTTTACTTATTTTAAATATGTTTTTATTTAGAAAATTACAAATTTTATGAACTTCCATACCTATATTAGATTGACTTGGCTATCATTTTATGTTTGGAATTTAAAGGATAGAGTTATTTTAAAATTTCAATTTCTTGAAATTTTGTATTTTAGTTGGTTATCTTTACATATTGTTTTCAAGTTCAACTTCTCAACCTCTCAAAAGTTTTAGATAAATTTAAAATATTCAATACATTAATAATAATAATAATAATAATAATAGGAAAAAGTTATTAAGACTAAGATCTGATTGTGGTTGTGATATTTTGCTTTGCAGGTATGTTGATATTTTTCTTGCAAGTAATAATATCAACCTTTTATAAGACTACAAGTTATTTCTCTCAATAGCTTTTTGATATGGAGAATCTTGTGAAGCTTCATTTGTTCTATGTATAAAAATTCACAGGAATAGATCTCAATGAATGTTAAGTCTATCTTAAAAATTATATATATATATATATATATATATATATATATATATATATATATATATATGATATGGAGAATCTTGTGAAGCTTCATTTGTTCTATGTATAAAAATTCACAGGAATAGATCTCAATGAATGTTAAGTCTATCTTAAAAATTATATATATATATATAGATAGATAGATAGATAGATAGATATAAGATATCAAATAAATTTAATGTGCAAGATTGTAAATGCTCCTATTGTAAATGGTAAAAAAATTAAGTTTAACTCAATACCCTAAGAAAATTATGAAAGAGATTTTATTAAATTCATTCCCTATTCCAGTGAATTGATAGTCTTTTGTATGGCCTAAGTTCAATAAAACATCTCAAGGTTATGTGATGCAGGGCATCTTTTGGGATTATATTGTGTTTTGAAAACTTGTTTTGCATCTCTTAGTTGCTTAATTTGATAAACTATTTTACCTTGGGCCCAAACTAGTCCTGATGGTTGTAAGACTAGTTGTGGGACAATTTTGTATCTTGAACACTTGTGTATTAATGCTTTAGATAGGTTGTAGCCTAGGTTTATTTTGGTAAATCTTTATTTTACTTTGTAGTTGATGTAGTAGGTTGCTATAGCCTAGGTGAATCACACATGTACTTGCACTTACATGGCACCAAGGCTCTCCAACATCAAGGCTTACTCTCTTGCCAACGGTACAAGCCAACATCAAGCAAGAGTCAACATGGCACCCGTCAACACTCATACCAACCGAGACTACTTACAGCTTCAAAACCAAACCAAGATATCCAGCCAGATCAACACTTGGAGTTTCCAGCCGAGACTAGTTATGATGATATCCAGCAAGGTCAACCTTCAGTCAAATCCACATCCCGTTCGTGACCAGCCACAAGTAGCCGACCACATTAAGTTCCAATCATAAGGAGACCCAGCTACGCATTATCCAGTCAACCATCATTAAAGTCCAATCAAGTAACCAATTGTATGAACCTAGCTTTGTTACCGTTAACACAGCCTTATTACCGTTGGAAGAAAGTAAGAGAAAGTCAAGCTTGCAAATGTAACCGTTGGAGGGGGGGCTTGGTTTAAAGCCCATGTATTTCACACTTGCACGAGATGAATGTAGAATGACAATTTGAATGAAAATCTTGTGTTAGCTATGCGTTGCATGCTTGATGGAGAGTCGATGGCCCCTTGTGATCTTTGAGGGAGAGCCTTTGACCCCTTGTTACCCTAGAGGGTGAGCCTTTGGCCCCTCTTCTTGCTTGTTTGAGGGTGAGCCATTGGCCCCTCTTCTTGCATCCTTTGAGGGTGAGCCGCTGGCCCCTCTAGTTACCATCTCCTCTCCAACTCTCTTCTCTTCTTCATCATCCCCATTTCCACTCCTTACTCCCTGAGCTTGTTCTTGCAACCTTCACGCAATTGTCCAAGTGCTGTAACTGAAGTAGATGTGAAGACTCATCAACTGCTGAAGCTGGGAAAGAATTTGAAGCCGACCATCTCAACGACTCGCCTCAGCCAATTGCAGCCGAAGCTTATTGCCATAAGGAGCTAGAAGAGGTTCGGCCCCCTTCCGTCAAGGGGCCTCAGGTGCTTTCTTGCCATCTTAATACGTTTAAACACTACCGCCCAATTTCCATTGCTTGAAACCCTTGCCCTTGTTACATTAAGAGCTACATACCTAGGGTTGATCCTTGCGCCAGGAATCTTGTCCTGCATCATTATGTGTCTTATGGTGAGAGATCTATTTCATCAAGAAAGGAGCTATAATGGTTGAACATATTGATATTGACAATATGATTATAAATTTGTTTATCAAAAGCTAATTCCCCACTATTTTTGTGAACTAAGTTGTAAACATAAGCATCATAGAGTTTTTCTTTTGATGTACTTGGTTAGTGGGAGTTTTTGCATACATTGTAATGTTGAAATTGTATTTTGGTTTGTATCAATTATAATGCACATATATATTTTTTATATTAATACAAGTTCATGTTCATATTTATTTGTATCATTTTTTTTTGTTGTGCACATAATGTTAAAATTGATACAAATATGAAGTCTTAAGGTCACAAAACCTTAAGCATGGTGATTTGCTATAATATATGTCTTACTATAGATATATAGATTTCTCATTTAGTTTAGAGAAATCATGGGGGAGATTTATCATTTAGTATTAGAGAAAACGTATAAGACATAGAAGCCACATTAGTGTAGATTTCTCATATGGATTCGAGAAATCATAAAGAAGACAGATAAGAAAATGATATTAAGTATACATCATTTTACTACTCAATCATATTGTGATCTATGTTGATATAATTTACTAATATTTGTAACTATAAAGGACTTGTAATTTACTAAGTATTCGTCATAGTTCGATATTAGTGGTTACATCAGGCAAGACTAAATGAGGTGTTATAAAGATTAACAAATACATCTTTCTTTAAAAGGTTTTTTAGTATATATACATTACAAATAAGTATTATTAATAAATTATTTTAAATGATAAAATCAATTAATATTGACTAGGTGGAAGAATGTTGGAAATTGTTGGTCTAACGTTAATTGGTTTGAGAGGGCATTTGTTAATCCATTAAAGAGGCCTATGACAACTCATTAATAAATGTGAAGACGCCTGTGTAGTGCATGAGCTGCACATTAAGTTTATTAAGTGTATTTTATTTTTTATGTCTATGTATTTTTTATTCAACTGTACATTTTTTCCATGATCAATATGATCATCATGTTTTATATTATGTCTATATTTTGCATAATACCTATAAATATTAGTTTAAATATTTAAATTATATTATGCTCGTTCTAATTTGACTAAGCCAAATTAAATTAAATTAGATAATCAAATTTGATACAATTATAAGTTATACTATAAACTAGGCCAGCCCTACAGTTAGGATTATTAGCCTAATTTATAAGAGACATTACTATTTTGAAAATGAATTTAAAATTTTTAAAATATTAAAATTTAAATTAAATTACATGATAAAGTTTCTTTTATTATAAAACAAAACAAAATATGTTTTATTAAAATAGAATTAATTCTATTTAAGATACAACTATTAATCTAATTTAAAAGTAATTTAAATTATTAGTTTACATCTATTTATTTCTATATCTTACCACTTCAGCTGCTCTTTCAGCAAGCTGATATGTTTTATTTTACAACTAGTGACTCTACTTTTATTATTATTATTATTATATTTTTTTTATAAATTTAATTGAAAACGGGTTGAATCGCTGATCGCAAATTCAAATCTGTTAATCACAATCTATAAAATTACAGGTTAAAGACATCAAGTGACAGAGCACAAAGGTTAGTATTATTAGTATTATTATTATTATTATTATTATTTATAAAGGAGATCAATTAACTCTATTTATAACAGAGTTACAGTAAAGTTATTGCTACAGCAAGTTATAGGTACAGCAATTAAAATGGTAATTGATAGTAACACATATTAATTAAAATAGTAAAATTGCAACAGTCATTAAATAAAACAATAAGTGCAATTTACTAACATTAATAGACAGTAACAAAGTAATAAAAAAAACCATTACATGACAAGTTGTCAAAAATGACATTAAAATTTTTGTTAAAACATAAATATAAACATTATTGTTTGCCTGAAATAAATAAATGGTTATAACTGTGATTGACCGAAAATCACAATCTGAACATGCAAGTTCGAAAGAACTTTTCTGGTACAAAAATGTGTATAAAATTATATATTGTCTTAATTAATAGTAACATCAATGTTATAGCATTATTCAAAGACACATAATATCTCAGTTGGAAGAGATATTGCAAAATCATAAAATTGCAATATTATTAATTAATTAAAACTGTAACTTAAGCATTACCAAAAGTGAATCACTCATAAATTAATTATTATCGACCATTATGAACAGTAAATTTATTAATACAATAGAAACTTTTGATCAAATTAAACAATAACGTTATTAAAATCAATGCATAGGAATTAATTGGAATTGAAATTTTCATAATTGTGGCAATTAGTAAATTAAGGTCAATAGATATAAATTGCACCAAATAAAGCAAGTGACGCGAAGGTTTAACTGGACAATTAAAACATTTAAAGCCATTTTACAATGTCAATTTATAAACATAATCAAATTGTTGCACCGTTACAATAAAATAAAATTTATTTTATGGGTAACAACGATATTTTACTAACAATTATGGACTACAAAATTTTGGTCTTTACCAAATTTTAAAAGGGAATGTTCAAAGTGTTTTCATCAATTTGTAACAAAGTTTTAATTTTTTTTATTGTCAAAAATTTGTAAACAATAAATTTCTAATTAACAGATATACTAACCAAAGAATAAATTTTTAATTAACAGATATACTAACCAGAAAGTCTATAAGGAGATAGAATTTTTTTTTAATTTATTTAGCCGCTGTTGTTTCAGCGGCTAAATTATTTTATTTTATTTAACAAATACAATAAATAAACAGAGAGTAAATCTATTTTTTTATCTATATAAACAGCAAGTAGAGAATAATTTTATCGATTAATTATTTTTTATTTACATTTAATCTTACAGAAAGTAACTAACACAGTAATATATTAAAGAATTATTTTCATAAAAAAGCAACTGGAGACTCTGTTTTCTCATAGCAACGGCTTCTTTCCGGACATTAAAATTGTTTCCTTTAATTTTAAGATTAAAATTTTAATATGTAAATAAGTAAAAAAAGATATTAAAAAGATAGAACTCAGAGATGCATTGTAGTTTATCCTTTGATAAAAATTTGGACTCTTATGTGAGTTAATTCTGAATTAAACACCTAAGATATAATCAGATATTTCTTTCTTACTCGCACAACTATAAATAAGTTGATCAGAGAGCCTTTGGACAATAACCAGTCAAATTAGAGAAACCAAGAAGATAAATAAAAAGTAGAAAAAAAAAAGAGAGGAAGCCAATCTCATCTCTCACATATGAGATTTTTTCTAACCCTTTTTTAAGGATTAGATTTAACTCTTTTAATCTAATTATTAATTGGATTAATTGAGTAGCGTTAGCTGCTAATGTTTTTCCGCGTTAGCATTTAAAGCTAACACTAATTGGTTTTTTTTTTAATTTCCTAATAGAAGGAGAAAAGAAAATGGTGGCGTACGAAGAAGAAAGCGAAGTGAGTAGTGGTGTGGAGGCATAGGGGAAATTGATCGCTAGTGGAAATAGCGGCCTCGACAGAGGGATGGGGATGGGGGCGGCAAGTGTTTCGATGAGGTAGCGGAAGGGAACGAGCGGTGGAATAGGCCGCTACTAGAGTATGGTATCGGAGTGGTCAAATAATGGAGGGAGGAGAGATCGGTACGATGGAAGTGGAGTTTACGACGGTGAAGAGGAGCAAGCGATGATGTGGCAGAAGAGTGGCCTGTCGAGAAGCAAAAGGAAACCTACCTATCTAGAAAATACACGCCACTTAACAAATCCTGAGCAAAGTGTGCGTAGTTTGTCATAAGTGACCAATAAAGTGAAGCCCAAAATCGTAAATTTAATCAAATTGAGCGTCCTAAAATACATTTTATAGTAAAAATTGATTTCAATAGATATTTTAATATTGAGTAAGCCTTCTTTATAGTATTAATTTTAGTATTAAACGTTCAAAAGTTATTCTTAAATATTGTTGAAAGTGTTATATATATAATTTTTTTTACAATGAAAGATGTTGTGTTATTGTAGATTTTTTCTTTTTGAAAAAAAAAAATTATACTGCACAAGATGTCATTTATATCATATAAATGATGCTTATATATATAAGTAATTTTGATATTTAAGGTTCTTATAATATGTGATAAATAAAGGACCTTAATTATGAATACTGAATATGTGGGTCTATTTCTATAATTTGCTTTTTGTTTTTATTTTTCATGTGAATCATGTGCACTAAAATTTATAATTATATATATGTTTCATATCCAATCATATTAAATATTTAAGTAACCAACTATTTTCAATCGATGAACCATTTCTTCCCGATATTCTCTCATTTATTTAATTGCAACTAACATATATAAAAAAAAAAAATCATATTTACAGTTATAAAGGGAGGAAATTATAAATTATTTTACTAAGTTTTTTTAATATTAACTATTTCTTCTTTAGTCTTATAAAGATTTTAAAAGGCCAAGGATTAATTTGTAACTTTAAGCATATAGTATTTAAATCCATCTCAAACTCATTAAAGAGAATTAAATTCTACATAGGTTTAGCTTTGTTTTTCTTTAAAGGTGAAATTTCTTATGTGTAACCTCAAATTAATTTAGTTTCATTGAAAACATTTTGTAAAATATAATTTTCCTTTTAAAGGAAAAAAGTATTTTTATGTTTAAATATAATTTTAGTTTGAGGGAAATGATTCCCGTATTATATAAAAAAAATAATCTTGAGGGGTGTCCTATTTGCAAATCTATAATAAATTAGAGGTCAATCGGCAATTAACCCTTGCTTTTATTCATGAACTAGAATCTTCTTGAAGCCAGGGAGTCTACCTCCTCTCCCTCCCTCTCGTTCCGCTTCCGTCGTTCTGAATCGTCCCTGCCCATCTCCTTGGACAGTTTGTAAAGTGATTGCCTCGAACCGATCGCGGTTTCGCCCTGAGGTAAGAGAAAACGATTCGTCAATTATTCTTCATTCATTCTCCCCCTATTCTTGATTTGGTCTTTCCAAGTTGATCCGCAGATTATTCTTTGATCTCAACGGTTCTTTGATGCCGGTAGTTTGACTGGCTATTTCTTCTTTGATCTGCGCAACTATCCTTGATTTCGTGCTTGGTCTCTCAAATTAATCTGCTCATTATCTTTCTGATGATTTCTTTCGTACTGAAGGCATTTTTCCTGGAATAATGCATTGCGCAGCTGATTTTTTTATCGTTTTATGTGGAAGTTTGATATACGAGTTCTGGCATCAAACGTGAAATACCAATGTCACCAATCCGATGGTTGTGGCACTGTTTTTTGATCGCTTTGTTCTGATTGTAATTCGGGCTTCTTTAAATTTATTTAAGTATATAACCTCTCTAAATTTCTGATGGTTGGTTTTGATTTATGTGATATTCTAATCTAGTGTTTAACATAGGTGATCAATTCTATCATATAACAAATGGACATCCATGAGATTCTCTGTGATATGCGAGTTGTCAACCTTCCGACGAAGAGTGCGATATACATCTGGGGCTATAATCACAGTGGGCAGACAGCACGGAAGGGCGAAGAACGCCATTTGAGGATTCCAAAGAGTCTTCCCTCCAGAATATTTAATTGTGCTGAAGGAGGGAACCTTAGATGGTTGGATATTGCCTGTGGCCGAGAACATACTGCAGCAGTAGCCTCTGATGGATCTGTATTTACATGGGGTCAGTCTCTTCTCGTTTCTTTTCAACTCCTGATTTTTAGAGTTTGTTATTATTTTTTAGCCTATAGTTTGACTTATTAAATTTCTTCGTCCTGAAACTTGATGCTACATGTTTAGTGAACTTCCGTTTCTGTGAATTTGAATAGCTTCAATCTGTGTCTACGTCATGTACATGGCCCCGTGATTATGAAGTTTAACGGTAACGTGAAGATGAATGAGCATTGCGATATATGCTGTCATGTATGTTTCGCATAAACTACTCAAATAAAGGAACTGTCAGAAAAGAACATAAAACTGTAGACATAGTAAAAAACATTAAGATAGATCTCATGTTTAAACAAAAATTTATTGGGTAGCATTTATAAGTATTGAAATTTCATTAAAACGCTTTTGCCAATCAGACGAAATACATCATCATGCTGCCAAAAGGGTATTAGTCAAAAAGTTAAAAGTGAATTAAACATACAAATAAAATGGAATTGATAAAGCTGGACATCTTATTTATTGTAATTAAACATACATTAAGATAGATTATCATTGACTTCTCATCATTTTGGCCGCTAGTAGTTCATCAATAAGTTTCTAGCTCCCTTTCCTTCTCCTGATCTATTGTGTTGCATCGGTTTTGATGGAAACCAATGACAATCACCATGATAGCGGGTCAATTGGCACGGTCGTTTACTGTTGCCAATCGTGATTATAGCTATCAATGTCAGTGGGTCTAACTATTATTATAGCTGTGGATCTCGCAGCTGATGAGGCAGCTGTTGTGGCGGGTGCTGCTATGATGTTGACACTTGACAGCCATGTAACTCGTTAGTGCATTGTTGGGGCTGATAATGGTTGTTAATGCAATGTTTGCATAACAGTGTTACACTTGTGTGCATGCAAAACTGAATGTAATTGCTATTACCACTTTGATATTTTCTCATATGTGGTCGATAATGTTTGATGCAATCAGGGGAATAACCCAATTGAAGATTATGGTAGATTATGGTTACAACAATGACATTGTTGCATAACAACGACAAAGAATAACATAGATGCAATTTTAATAGAGGTTGATATTGATCATAATTTGATAGTTGAAGAAAATTTGATGAAGCAAATAAGTCAAATCAAGTTAACGATAATGAGGTAGAAAATATTTGTAATCAAATTGCACTAAGCTCGATGAAAATATAGAAATTTGTGATTGTATTTTTATGTATCCTTTAAATGTAAACATAACTTATAATTGTACCAGATCATTTATCATTTTAATCTATATATGATTGTTTGAGATATTTTGTTTATTTAAAACATAATTTTAATTATTATATAGTATTTTGTTTAACATTAATTTATAGTACTTTTCCTAATAGCAATCTACAATATTTGTACAATAAAAACTACTACTTTTGAACCAAAAATACTTACATAGAGAGCACATTTCCAAACAGCACAAAAGCAACCCCAGCCAATCAGGGCCTTAGATTTTTTGGTAATGTGGACTTGTGTGGTGCTATGACTTTGCTTCAACCACAGTTTAATAATTAACCTCCCTATATATAATGTTTTGAATTTGGGTGGCACGAGTAATATGCTTAGCGATGTGAAATGTTGAGACACCTTGTATGGCAAAGCCAGTGAAGAGCATGAAGATATTCACTATAGAAGGAGCATGTACATTATAAATAATGAATATACATGTGCAAAGGTCCTCAATGGTTGAGGCCATGGTGCACCACCACCACTTGGGTACTATATCTAAGTTAGGAGGTGTCTTGTATGACCTAAAGGCTTCATAAAGCTTAGATGAAGCTTGGGTAGGCTAATTTTATACTTTTTATTAATCACTCCCATGATGCTTTTGCTTGTACAAAGAATTTCACAATCCAACATAGCATGGTCTGTCCATATGCAACAAGAATAAAAGCGCTATGTATAACCTTGTCATGGCCAAGTTATGTAAATTACATAAATGTACAATTGGTTGCCTCAGTAACCTAAAATGATACCTCTATTAGAGCCATATTTATCTGTAGATCTTCCACCTTCATCATTTGACTTGGATGTTGCTAATTGCTATTGCTCTTCAAAAAGGTAAACAAACCACCTCTATTCATTCTCTCTCTCTCTCTCGCTATGTTGCTTATGATCATGCATCCTCTAATTTTGTGCTTTTTTCTTTATACTTGTTAGTTATCTCTATTTCCTAAGAATATGCAAGAAACTATACTAGTCTAGAAAAGGTTTAATGAATGTTGAGATGAATGATGGATGCATTAGTGTCTAGGAGTACTTGGTGGCCTTTTTTCTTGTTATATGCCATTCAACCTTTTGACTGTTGATGGGTGTATTTAGTAAAATAAAATCATGATGGCTTTGTAGAACAATATAAAGCTAAACTAGTGAACAAAGGCCTCACTCAGAATTATATGAAGAATTAATCTAAAACCTTCCTTTCGAAGGGCAAGTTAAATTTTGTTTGATTCATTTTTTCAATGGCTACTAGTCAAAGTTGGTTGATGTTTAGATGAATGTGAAGAAAGCTTGCTATATGGATCTCATCGAGTTATCTATGGAGCAATATCATGAGGATATTGTTTAGGGAGCAAATCAGGTATGCAAACTTAAGAAGACAATCCATGGATTGAAATAGAGCCCAAGAGTGTGGTACTAGAAATTCTCTTAGGTGGCTATGAAAAGTGTAGCAAAGCTTATTATTTCATTTATATGCCTTATAGTTCTAATGGAATTGTTTTAGATATTTATGTGGATAATGTTGTCTTATATAGAGTGGCGCAAACGATATTCTCAAAGTTAAAAAGTACTTGGAGGGTTGTCCCTATTTTTTTAAAAAATGTTTCAGATTTGTTTAAGGAAGCTAAGCTCTTTGGATGCAAACAAGTAGAAACTCCTACTTCACTAGATCACAAGCTTGTAGTGATGATGACTCCCCATACTTTAGTCATGCTAAGCATTGTATATTGGTTGATGTTAGAAGAGATGAGAGAAAAGAGAGAGAAAAGGGGGAAAACCCTAAAGGGTTACATTGTATTGATATGATTCACTTACACAATAGACACAACTTCTATATATAGAGGTTTGAGTAAATAAATATTATTTCTAATATTACTAATATACCCCTAACTATTATCTATTCTAACACTCCCCTTTAAGCTAGAACATATATGATAATTACGCTCCAGCTTGCACATAATAAAAGGACAACAACATAATAAAAAGTCAAGTAGAAGACGACAGCAAGGTCGCAAGCAAAAGTAGAAAGCGACGTGAGGCGTCAAGTAGAAGGCGGCGTAAGACATTACAAGTAGAAAGTGACATAAGGCGTCACAAGCTGAAGACGACATAAGGCGTCGTAAAGTGCGACGTAAGGCGCCACAAGTAGAAGGTGACGTAAGGCGTCACAAGCTGAAGACGAGGCGGAAGGTGAAGGCCGTTAGCAGCAAGCTTTCAAAGGAGAGCCACTCGTCGATGGTGAGGGAGAAACCGTCAATGCCTCCACCAGAGGGAAGGCAAGGAGGCATGCGTCGAAGGTGGAGGTGAGGAAGGTGCTCGCAGAAGGGGCAGAGAGTGAGAGCCTCCGACGCCGAATCTGAGACGGAGGTCAACGTTGGAGGCGGCGGAGTGACGAGTCGAAGAAGCGTCCAGGTGGAAGGCGCAAGATGAATCAACAGTAGTGGAGATGCTTCAGAAGTAGCAACGGATGAGGGATTGGCGGATGCTCATCAGCGGCAGGCTAGGTTAGAGGCGGTGGAAGGCTTTAGTGGAGGAGTCTCAGCGGAAGATGAGACACTCCAGCGGAAGACTTGGCGACGCTCGCCTCTATCCTTCAGGCGAGAGGGAGAAGAAATGCCGGGCTCTATCACCGCCGGGGGCCCAGCGAGAGAGGGAGAGGAATCGTCAGAGAGGATGCTCCCATTGACAGGGCGCAAGGCAGGGAGTCAGCAAGGTGGGACTTCAAAGAGTCCACATCGGAGAGAGGCAGAAACGAGCGGAAGAGGTGGAAGAAGGCAACAGAAGCACAGGAGGCGGCGGCAGCTGGCTCTGATACTATGTTAGAAGAGATGAGAGAAAAGAGAGAAAAAAGGGGAAAACCCTAAAGGGTTACATTGTATTGACTTGGTTCAACTATTACAATAGGCACAACCTCTATATATAGAGGTTTGAGTACATAAATATTATTTCTAATATTACTAATATGCCCCTAACTATTATCTATTCTAATAGTTGAGAAGCTTGTATATTGGTTGAGAAGCTTATCTATTCTATAAGCATTCGACTTGATATTAACCATATGGTTTGAGTTGTTAATTATTATGTGCAAATTCCTAAAAAGTCATTGGGAAACTATTCTGCGATTTCTCTATATCCAAGAGAATTCTTGCAAAAGGTCTCATTTTAAGATTGAGTCCTATATACATGCATATTATGCAAATAATATTTGAGGATAAACACTCCATTTCAAAATATTGTAAATATGTTATAGGTAACCTTGTGACATGCAAATGCAAGAAACAAAATGTGTTAACAAATTCTAGTGCACGAGAAAGATAGAAGTCATACTACATAACTTGTGAGGTGGTGCGGCTTCAAAAGACTCTTCTCATTAATTTCAGAGTTACTGATGATGTCTGAAAGTATGACTATATGATGTGACAAATAAGTTGCTATCTATTTGCAGCAATCTAGTATTTCATGAAATAACCAACTCATTAAAGTTGACAGCCACTTAGGATGACAAAGTATTTGCACTCTGCTCTAGAGATCATCTTATAAATATGTTCACTAGTTTCCTGGTACCATTTGGCATATAGGCTAGTGGTCGTTGGATATACGTTTCTGTCAAATGCAAAACCTCAATAATCCTTTTTTTATAGCCATAAGCCATTGGTTTTTGAAGTTTTTTTGATATGTTCATAGAGGAAACTTGCATCAATTTCAAGATGTCCTTTGTTCGTCTTGATAATTTCTCAGCGTGTAATTTTAAAAGGAGGAATTTTCTTCAGCTAGTAACTACTTCATGTTTCAAAAAGGTGCAAATGATTTCGGTCAGTTAGGAGATGGAACTGAGGAGAGCCGGAAGCACCCCAAGAAAGTTAAGTCTTTGCAGACAGAATATGTGAAATCAGTATCGTGTGGAGCACATTGTACAGCTGCTATAGCAGAACCCCGGGAAAATGATGGTACTGTTTCCACTAGCAGGCTTTGGATCTGGGGACAAAATCAGGTGACTTGTCTATAGGATTCCCCCACTTGTTCTACTACCTACTTTTATCTCTAACATTTTTATTCTTTCTACAGGGATCAAACCACCCTCGTCTATTTTGGGGAGCCTTTGCTCCAGATACGGTAATTAACTGACTTATGCTGCAATTTGAGCAATGACGATGAAAATCACACATTTCGATAGCATCTTCATGAACTGTTGTAGGTGCCCACGTTCAGTATAGTAGTAAATTATATGGCATTGCATGTTAGTAACTCAAGCTGAATTTTATGGGCGATAACACAGAAATATATGAATGTCAAACTTGATGATGAGACAAATGAGGATCCAATCTGATGCGCCTCAAAAAATTTCTGCACAAGCTGTAAAGGGACTTTCTTGATCACATGAAAATTCTACGGTTGAACTCAAAATCCAACATAATAATAGCTACAAGCAAACTAGATCCTTCTTTGTACTAGGTCAAAACCCGGGAGAAAAGTAACCAAAGGAAGAGGGTGTCAACACATGCAACATGCTGGTAGGATAAAAGAAATCAGGCATTATAATTAACAATTTAACACCACAAGTAATCTTCTAGAAGCATAAACTATAACGAGATTCATAATTAACATTACCTCAGCACTAGCCTGTTCATCGGGACTTATCTTACAAGTATTCCCTAATAGTGCTCCTGGCTAATCTTCGCCCACAAAATCACCCCTCATCCTAGATTGTTCTTGCTTTGTTGTTTGACAGAACTTTCCTAGCTACCCAACTACATGGAGGCTCCTTCCTGTCACTTCCATGGTTGTCTGACAACGTCCATGGCCATTGTTCCTCCATTAGATTCCTGCACCAACTTCCACTCCCATCACCATCTCCTTCTGTTATCATCATCGCCATTGGCTCCTCCAGTTAACTCCCTTCTTGATCCCCTATATGGCCCCTTGCATACTTCCTTGTTTTGCAATTAGTGACACCAACGTGGCTTATTTGAGCTCCCAATATCTTCACCACCCTCTCTCACCTTCCATGGAACTGCCACTGTTCTCTTTTCCAGCCATCAGTGACCCACTGTCTGCTGAGCAGATTCATCCATTGCAAAAGTCCAACAATAGGGTTGGTATTTACCCTTCCCATTTTTGGCGATACCCATAATCGTCAGCTGCAGTTCATTGTCCTCTTACTCTCTTGGGCATTATTTCCTCTAATTGACTCTCCTTGTTCATTGATGCTGCACCCACATGCATCATCCACAAGATAGCTTCTATTGTGCTAGTTGATAAATTTCAATTTTCGATCAACATTTCATTTCAATTAAAAGGGGCTATAGGTTTTTTGAACCTGGTTCAAATCAATTGAACCATGATTTGGTTTAATTTGGTTTGATCACATTTTAGCCCAACTTAAGGACGTCAAAACACTATAAATTCAAGGGTGTTTCAAAGAGTTATCTTTGCCTTAGTTTTATTAAATTGTAATCTTAACACAAGGTACTGGATAGTCAACAACCAATCACTCTTTGATTTGATCAACATGAGACAAAACTTTGTTGGATCTTACATCGGTAAGTTTTTCTTTTGAGTAGTAGTTATATTATTGACTTGTGATTCATATTAGGTCGTTGCTTAAGTAGTATTTTTCTGCTTTTGGGTGTGTCATGTATGCTTTACTTCCATATATGTTGTCCTACAACATTAACTTGATATTAGAACCAAGTTATCATTGCCATTGTAGGACCCAGTCTTGCCATTTTAGGACCTAGTCTTACTTTTAGGTCCGTAACACCCCATAATCATTATCGCTTTTAGAATTTTAGCTCATATGATCCTTATGACTACTTTGTCATCATCTCTCTTTTGCATTCTAATTAGTAGGGTCCTTTGCCCAGTTGCCCCCTTTTTATTATATCTTTTGGGATTCATTTATGGGGTGCTTAGCATTTCTTAATTTTCATCCCTTTTGGGATTTGAATTCATGAGTCCTTTAACACCCCTTAAACACTATCCCTTTTGGGATTGAGATCATCATCGCTCTTAGAAATTTTAGCCTAGGGTAGTGTTATCAATAGCGGATAGTGTTGCGGAAAAATTGCAAAAGTGATATAGTGTTTAAAATATATATTATATACATCAAAATTTAAGTATAATGATTGAAACATATGTTATATGCCTAATAAATTAAGCTGTATAAAAATAAAATAAATTATATAAATAAAGATAATATATTACTAACTCAATTCAAATTATAATTTTAATTTCTCAAACTTTAAAGTATAATAATGGCGGTGTTATATGCTATAGTGATATTATAGCGTTTCATAGCGAATTGCTCAAAAATCAAAAAAATGTTATAGCCCCACTATAGCGACTATTTAGCAACACTAGCATAGGGTCCTAGCACTCTTTAGGCATCATCCACTTTTGAGGATTTTAAGATTTTATTCCCAATTAGGATTTTATTCATTAGCCCTAATTCAACAAGAGATTAGAACTTCTCAGAGTTATGATCTAGCATCAAGACCAATAAAAGTAGAGCTAGTCATTCTCTTTATTCTGCTGTGAGTTAGAACTTATCAGAGTCATGGATTGCCATCAACATTAGCTGCGGTAGGAATAGTCACTCGAAACAAAATTGACATTAGCCACCATAAGCAATTCTCCTCGACCCTTAGGGTTAGAATTTATCAAAGTCATTGATCTCCATTGGCATCAACCAAAATAGGGTTATTCATTCACCCTGATTTACCAAGAACTAGAACTCATCATAGGCATGAATCATCATCAATATCAACCACAATAGGGCAAGTCATTTGCCCTTAAGAGTTAGATCTCATGAAGTCATAAATCGACATCAAGTTAGATTTCATTATAGTCATGAATTGTTATTTACATCAGCCACAATAGGGCTACTCATTTTTAAGAGGCGAATCCCTTTGCCTTTTCATACTATTCTTGCACCCCTCTCATAGCCTTGTCAGGTTGAATGCGTTGATTGAAGTTGTTGAGTTGTTTTGACACGTCAGGAGATGACTTTTTGTTCAACTTGAAGGAGCTGATTTTGCAATGTTAGAAATGTACCCGTTGTTCGGATTCTCTGAGTGAATAGTTGGTACATTGACGTGGTGAGGGTGGTGAGACATCAGTTAATGCTGTTGACATTTTGCTTCCTAAATTGGCTAGCGGTTAGGCTCCTGGTCAAGCCCTTCAAAAGCAGGAGAGCTTGGTCAGGCTTTGTCTGAGGGAGATCAAGAGATGAGCCAAGCTGTTCCCATCGCAGGAGTTAGAAGTTCAATCAGAGCTGCTTTTGGGAAGATATTTCTGTGGGGAGCTTTGGCGCAGGAGTTTGGTGCTGGAGTTGGGCATAGGAGTTGGATACAGGCAGCTCTTGAGTTTTGAGCTGCTCACTGTAGCTGGTGTCAGAAATTCAAGCTGGAGCTCATATATGAGCTACTCAAATTTGGGAGCCGGAATGTATCTGAGGTCTGATTGGTTGCTGCTGGAGTTTGAGAAAAAGGAATTGGGTGTAAGTCTGAATGCAGTAGTCAGGAAGAAGCTGAGTTGCTCAACTCAGTGATGGTCTACTGGAGTCAGGAGGAAGTTGAGTTGCTCAGCTCAATATTGTAGTCGGGAGGAAGCTGAACATTGCTGGAACTCGCATTTGGGACAAACTTTGATTGTGTTGCCTAGAGCTCAGGAGCTTGATGAACTTGGATGGAAGTTGCATGCTTGGTGCAGCAAGTACAGTGCAAGTTCTGGGAAGTAGCGTGCTGGGGAAGAGCTCTTTGACTTGGAAAAGGTCGTACAAAGCTTTCTCGGGAGCGGAGAGTAGCTCGGCTGCTTAAGTGGTCATGCATGGAGCTGCATTCAGTAGTAGGAACCTCGGAGAAGTGTTGTTGGGTGGTACTTTGAGCAGTTTTGACCTCAGTTTGTGTCGGCACAGGAAGCCCTCTGGTATGAGCTAGGAAGAGAACCCAGCTGCTTGGACCAGAATTTGTTGCTTTGGAGCTAGATCTGAAAAAAGGGACTAATCTCCTGTGAGAGAAAGTTCACGCATGAGTTCTCGAGCAGCTCTCAGGAAGATAGAGGAGAGCTTGGTTGTGCATGGAGAGCTCACACGTGAGTTCTTGATTAGGATAAGCTCAGGAGCGCTGCAGAGATCAGGAGCAGTGTTGGGCGCTACATCAGTAAGAGCTCATGAGGATCTCATTGGCTGGTTCTTGGTCATGAACAGGAGTTCGTCCCCATTACGTCGGTGGCTGGGCAGGACAAGCCAGAGAGAGGGGGGTTCATTGGGCCCATCCTAGAGTCATGCAATTGGGTTTTTTTGGTCAAAGAGTTGTAATCTGGAGGAGTTACTGGTGCTTACCTGGGGCTTATTTCTGTGGTGCTTGTGGCTTGAAGAGTTGGGCATGGAGTAGATTGAGTACAAGGATCAAACATGAGTACCCTGGGTTTTTAGCCAAGCCTATCTATCTGGAGAGGAATTCAGGAAGAACAGAAGAGCTTAGGTGGTTCCTCAATATAGATAACGTCAATCATGACCAAACTCCTTTTGCATAGGAGCTGAACGGTGGGAGTGCTTTACAACTCGGGAGGAAGCTTTTGGGAAGGAAGAAGTTTACTGAGGTTGGGGAAGATCACAGAGCTTGGTTGGGAGGGGCCTTGTTGGAGTGCACAGGAGGTCATTAATAGAACTTGATCATGATCAACTAAAGTGTACACACCATAGATCATATAATCTTTATACTTTAAATTTATGAAGAGTTCAAGGAAACTAGAGCCACATTTACAAGATTGGAGGATAGCTCATCAAGGAAACTTAATTAGACCGAGAAGGCGGAAGAGTTATGGGCTGATCATGCTTCAAGTTAATCAGATTGATCAAGATTTCAGGCTTTTCTTCCTTGATGACACTATATTGATTCAACATCTTTCTGCATCCTTGAGGCCCTTCTACTGCCATTTTGTTAATACAGAATTTTATCTAGTTAAATATTTACTAGAGGCGATTATTGAAGGTAGTTTGTTGGATGAAGAACATACTTGGGTCCAGTACTCCTGTACAACATGCCTACAAGAAGGGATCCCTTGGATCTTTTGACTCGATGGGCCTCCTTTTGATGCTTGTATCAATTTCAGATCAAATAAATGTCTGAGAAAGAATTGTGTGTAAGGAAAGCTGTCTGATACTTGGGTCATCGACCCATTTAATAATGTAGCATGTATTTGATGTCTAAAACTAGCAATTACACGCCAATGTCCATGGCGTGTAAAACGTGTGGTCAATGATTATGAAAATAACTTATAATAATTAGGTTCAAATACCAGCAATCAGGGCTTCTTCTCATTGACTCAACTTACTGAAATTAGATGATCCAATCAAATTGGCCTCATTAGCTAATAAAATCATCGTTGTACAAGGTCATATTTTGTAATCTCAGATGCTGCATGTTGATATATATTTATTATCATATAATTTAACCCACTATGGACATGTCAATCTTTCCCTCAACAAGCAATTTACATACCATTCCCGATTTCTAATTTTAGTACAACATACTCAATATCTCAATTATCATTATACAACTTCCCTTGTTTTACAGGTAGTCTACATCAACTATCATTATATGGTTCATTAACCTGCCACTAATCAATATCAACCACCATTTTATGGTCCCTAGTTTACAACCAATCAATAGTAACACCATCGCAACCTGATAGAACCCCTCAGCCGTTGCCGACGAGAAATCGTTCAAAGCACGCCCTAATAGAGAAAAACAAAACATTTCACATCCTAACTCTAACCCTAGGCTCTTATTTATAGAACTTCATTACTAAGCAAACCGGGTATAACATACTAACCCGGATTCACTTTATTAATAACAACTAATGACACTAGGCCCGTAACAATTGCCCCCCTCTCAAATTAGCCTTGTCCTTAAGGCTGTAAACTTTATCTTGAGCTTTTTCCAGGATCCCAAATTGCTCGATAAGTTGTTGAATCAAAAACACAAAATATTGCAACCTCAAGTTTGAGGGCTTTATCTTGCTTTTCAGAGGATATCCCACCCCACTCATTTGGCTGAAAAACATTACTATTATGCTGAAGTTATTCGTTTATATCATATTGTGAAGGACTTGATGCATTAAAGCTTTAAGTATCCAGGTTTTGCAGGGTTTGCATTTAAGGGTTGCTCCTCCTTCATTTCTGATTCTTCTAAGACAAATGTTGTCACCATATCATCTGGTACATGCGACCTTGGATGACCATGCAACCTTTTCCTCATCTTCTCCCCTGGAAGCTTCAATAACAGCACCAATCATTTCCTCTTCTATATCGGTGCTATAATTAGTCTTAACTGCTGGATAAATGCTGGGTTCAAAACGGTGATCAAAAGAGGTATCGATAGATGCTCTAGAGCCTTAATCAACATAATTCGTATCGCCATCTTCATAGTAGCTTTGATCACGAATTATACTAAATCTTTGTATCATCTCGGGCTTCAACCTTTCCCATGAAAGATTGAGAATTTATCGTTTTAACCCACGGATCCATTCGCGTGCTTGCCTCTCCATACGAATAAACGCCATAGAAAATTTATAGTCGTCTGGCGTACCTTTAATGTTGAAAACATATTCAGCTTCTGCAATCCAATCTTCTGGATCAGTTCTGCTAAATCCTTGTAATTCCATCAGAATACGAGTCTGCCATTTATCCTTGATGGTATTTTGGCTCTGTGGATAAGTCTGCCCATCGACAATCATTTTTGCGCCCTCTCACCTTTTCTTTTCTCTAACTCACTCTTTAAGCATTGCTCTCATCTCATCTAAACTGTCAAGATGAAGATTCATCTCCATATAATATAGAGCGACTTTACTTCTCTCACTTCTCATCGTCATCCTTCTATTTTTTTTGTTTGAAATTTTGCTACAGTACTTGTAATAGTAACTATTTTTTTTTGTATCTCTGGTGTTTTTTTTCCACCTAGCTACAGTAGCTCCCAACGGCGTTGCGCCACAACTTGACTTGTCCGCGTGCTCTGGCGCCTGCTTCGCCAACTAGGGTTTCCGGCCCCCTGCTTTGCCAGAAGGCTACTCCGGTCGGCTGCTCCGGCAGGCTAGGGTTTCAGAAAAAAAAGAGAGCGTCGGCGTTGAAGTAGGGTCTCGACGTCAATCCGCTTGGATCTGAAGAGGGGAGTGAAGATCGCTGAAAAAGCCATCGCTGCCATTGGAGGAAAACGCCAAAGGGATGTCGACGCCAGTTAGGGTTTCGGAAGAGGTCTGTCGACGCGTGGCATTGGAGGAAATCGCCGAGGAAACGTTGCCACTCGCGTTGGGCGTTCGCCGAAGATCCTCTGCCTGGAACCCCGTGTCCTTGAAAGAGATGCCTTTGGGTGTCGTCGGAAAAGGGCTGCCTAAAGCTGCAGTTGTTACAATAATTTCGCCAGGAAAGGAAGGAAGACGCTGGCCTGGATCCGCCGCTACCGTTGGAAGAAGAAGACGCCTCTGCGAGTGAGCTGCCACAAACTGATAAATTCCTCCCTAGGGTTTCTTTGTTGACTTGATCAACGATAATAGATCCGCCGATTAGATCTACTACCGACAACATAATCTCTTTCGCCTTTATCCGTCGTCAGTCCACCGGTTCTCCGGCGATCAATCCAGCAGGTCGGACCAATTGATAGAACCCCTTAGCCGTTGCCGGCAAGAAATCGTGCAAAGTACGCCCTAATAGAGAATAACAAAACACTTCGCACCCTAACTCTAACCCTATGCCCTTATTTATAGAACTTCACTACTAAGCAAACCAGGTATAACATACCAACCTGGATCTGCTTTATTAATAACCACTAATGACACTGGGCCCGTAACACAACCTGACTTTACAACCATCAATAGTATCACCAAACGAACAGTAGTATTTAAATTAAATATTTTCAGTAGCTAAGCTATTAACTAGTTCTTTTATTTACTTTTTCTCTTTGCTTCCATTGGTACTTCAAAATTTTATAAATGCATAAACTGTGCATGCACAAGAAGATACAAACAATGATAAGTATATGACAGTAGAAGTTGTTTGTCATTCCTTCTTTATTTATTTGCACTTAGACTCTGCTTGTTTTACTTGGTTCTTTTTTATAGAAAGGTTATGACGATTAAGTTGTGGTCTTTGTTAGTACTGTTTCACAAGCGCAAACTATCTGCTATATATCAATGTTTTCTGAGTTCTGTCTTACAGTGTGTTTTGTTTATTCCCTAGTCTCCCTTTTCTGTTTTTTGACACCCTAAACTTCTATATTGTGAATATCTTTTATGGCCTGTTACATTTGATATAATTTATTTCTGTTTAGGTTATCCGACAAGTTTCCTGTGGGGCTGTTCACGTGGTTGTCCTCTCTGAGGAAGGCTTACTTCAATCATGGGGTAACTTTTTCAACACTCGTAAACCTTTCAACCTTGATTTTCTTGTCATTTGATAATTCAGAGTTCACTAGTTGTTTCCATGCATCTTGGTAAAATTTGTGTTTGACCTAAAACTATAACTATATATTAAAAGCTATTTTGTGGAGCAGTGTAATCCGTATCAAAGAATTGAACGTGCCTAAAAAGGAAAATTTATTAAATATGACATCAAGAAAGGCAGAATAGATATTTACGCCAAGTTTGGGAGAAAAGCCACTGCTTGTCTTCTGGGATTGCTGACCAGGTATTAACTAGATATATATTACTCTTCTGATAAACCAGGCTACAATGAATATGGCCAGCTTGGCAGAGGTTCTACTTCTGAAGGATTACAGAGAGCTCAGGTATTGAATGCCTATGCCAAGTTCCTAGATGAACCCCCTGAGCTTGTGAAGATCAGGCAAGTGGCTTGCGGGGAGTACCACACCGCAGCAATATCAGAAGACGGTGAGGTGTAAGTTATCTGAGAGGATGTTGATTATTAGAGTTGTCTCTGCAGTATGACTGATCGAAATTAGTGGTTTCTTGCATGAGACAAATTGCATATTGTACATTAAAATGCTCATTACATTAGAAAATTACAAGTTGGAGGACGAGAGGAATCTTTGGAAGCAGTCTAAGCTTTCAGTCTAGCCAAGTTCTCTCTTTTCTTGTTTCTCCCTAGTGGCCTTTTCTTATAGCAAATCCTCGCTTAATGAAATTTCTTGATCTGTTAATTTAATCTATGCTGCTTATATGCTTTTGCACTGAACTCTGATTGACTTATTGACTGTTATTATTAGGGCTGTTATAAATGCATTATAAACAATTTGCATCTGAATGTGTTTTTATAACATGTGTTAGCATATCAATGCAATTCTTCTTGACCTTCTGATTAGTGTTATTACGTTATTTCCTTGAGTTTTGTTGCTCCAAATCTGAGGTATCATGCTTGATTTATCGTACCTTCAGATTTGTAAATATTATCTTATTACCATGCTAAATCGTGCATCAATCAGAAACAGCCTTAGGTTGCTGCATACATTGATCCTATCTGGATCCTTGATTGACATGAGCGCGCTGAACTTTGCACCACAAAACTTAAAATTTTCATTTCTATTATTATACGAGTGTATATCTTCCATCATACTATTTTCAGTTTGTAGAACTACAAGTTGGAAAACATTAATGAGTTTATTTTTGATAGGAACATTCCTGATCTCATGTTCTCTTGACTAACTTTTCATCTTCCTTTGAATTTCTTGCCTAATGCATAGATTTTGATGCCTATGCTAAACCTGATTTCTTTCAACAAGTTCCGAACTTGATCGCTACATCAAACTTAGAAGTACAAATTGGAACTTCTGCAAGCTGCTTAACAGTTATTCTACTTTCTTCTTTTGCGCATGGACATTGTCATACTGAAATTTATTCTATCTTTTACTATTGGAACATATACTTTGTTCCTATCTATTTTGGCGGGCGATGGAAACTATTTTTTGGCATACAGAGTTTGCATACCACTTTAGTTAGGAAAAGGAAACAGTTTGAGACTTTTGATCTATTCTAATGACAATTTCTCTACTTTGTTATGCCTGATCTTTGTCTGCTCGAGTTTGCCAACTTTCTTAGAAGCATATTTGATGCAAGGATCAAAAAACCGCTTTGTTATGCCTGATCTTTGTCTACTCGAGTTTGCCAACTTTCTTAGAAGCATATTTGATGCAAGGATCAAAAAACCGCTGGAGCGGACCGGTCTAGCGGCTCAATGGACCGGTACACCAGTAGCGTACCGTCTGGTACGTGACTGCAGTAGCAGCGAAGGCGAGGGCACAGGCGAGACGGAAGCTGGAGGAAGCTTCCGCCCACACCAGCGCTGTCCGCCCGCCGTCCGCCGCTGACCGTGCTCCGAGCATCCGTCTGCGACCAATGTTCCACCGGACCGGTACGTACCGGGCGGTACCCGGTACATACGGTACCGGACCGGTTTTAGAATCGTTGATTTGATGTGACCAACTATATTCTTTACGATGTGACATCGTGGTAAGGGGATATGTATATACAGGCATGAGCTGGCAAACCTCTTTGTTGCTTAGTGTATTCACATGACATGCTTCTCTATCTGTGTACGATGCAAATGAGCTTTTATCAAAATTTTATTGAGTAATAATATATTGTTCTTCATTCCTTTATTGCTAAGTAGACATTAGCTAAATATTCTAAAATTATACTCATTTTTTGCTTCATCGCTACTCCATCAATGAATAGCAAATGCTTCTTTATTTTGCTAAATCTTAAATATAAAATTGATTAAACGGGTTAAGCATGTTATGTAGCGAATCCATTTCAATTTGATCACTGATTCTCCAGGTATACTTGGGGGCTTGGAAGCATGGGACAGCTTGGCCATTGTTCTCTTCAAAGTCCTGACAAAGAGCTTCTTCCTAGGCGAGTAGTTGCGCTTGATGGTATATCTGTAAAAGATGTTGCATGTGGTGGAGTTCATACTTGTGCTTTAACTGCACAAGGAGCTCTTTACACTTGGGGTGGCGGGCAAGCTGGGCAGCTTGGACTTGGTCCCCAGAATGGCTTCTTCTCCTGTGTTCCTAATTCTTCCGATATGATGCTGCGCAATCTTCCGGTCTTGGCTATACCTAATGGTGTACGGCTTGTTACTTGCGGACATTCACACACGCTCGTCTCCATGAAAGATGAAAGGATATATGGCTGGGGTTACAATAGTTATGGTCAGGCAACCAATGCGAAATCTACTTATGCATGGTTCCCTTCACCTGTTGATTGGTGCGTTAGGTTAATTCCTGAAAAAAGTTTTTTGCTCTATTTCTCTTGCTAAATTTCTCAAATCTTTTTCTTTTCAAGGTGTGTTGGGGAAGTAAGAAGACTGGCAGCTGGTGGTGGTCATTCTGCTGTTCTAACTGATGCTTATACATTGAAAGAATTGTGCGAGTTCAGGCTTGCAGAAAGTGTGAATCTGTCTAATTGCTTTGCAATTGCTGATGTAGCTTCTCGCACTGGGGCAGATTCCTTGGCACGTCTGTGCGAAAGATATAGGTATGGCTTGACGTACAATTTTGCTTTGAAACCATAATATTTTTTAGGAATGCAAAATTTTGGTGCACCTCAAAGCTCATTCTTGCTTTTTTTTTTTATTTTTTATTGTCATGCTTAAATTCATAAATCTCTTAGTTTCAAATTTACTTTACGATACATTTTTATTCTTTTGATGCAATTTAACTGGGAATTCAGTGCCTTTTTTTAAAAAAAAAGAAAAAGAAAAAAATGACAGGTATACATATGACATTTTCTTTATGAGCTGGAAAATTGCCTGATTGGTGGTTTGATTTTTTGTAGGGAACATTTGCTTGAACAGGGTAATTGCGATAATGAAGAGGACTAGAGGACTAAACCAGGATAACTAGTCCATAGACATTCATTATTCATCCAACAATGCATTGATTATTTATATACTTGGTAGGAAAACACTTGATCCATTTAAAAATGGTTATAATATAGACCGTGGTAACTCGAATACTCATTTAAGTGCAGAATGTGTTGTACTGTGTGAAACATTAGAGGGAAGACATCCTTAAAGATCATGCAACTGGCATTGACACTCTTCAGCATGTGTTTGTCTTTTAAGTTACTTCATATGTCATTATCATCAGTCCAATCCTTGGATATGTCCTTTTTTTTCATAGGATATGTCCTTAGGTATGTTGAGGAGCGAAACCGCAGGAGAGAATAAAGCTATTTTTAAAATGGAAGCTATTTTAAAAATAATAATAATAAAAAAAAATGGAAGCTATTTAATAGTATATATAATTACAAAAAAGAAATTTAATGTTATTCCAATCGAGAGACCAACCAATATAGGAATTCTGTAAAATACAACGATGAATTCAAATTAGTGTAGTTTGTTGTTAGATCTATCAGGTCTATAGATAATTAAATTTTCGGTAAAGACTATGATTCAGTTGAAAGCAGATGAACCTTGGCTTCATAATATCGAATAAATATGCATTATATTGGTTTCATAATATACAAATAGGATTTATTATCATGTCAAAAGATAGGCTATGGTTTCATTTGGTATAGCTAAATTTTTTTTAAAAAATACTAATTGTAAAAGTTAAAAGGTGTTTGGCTAAATTGTTATGTTTGTCAATGTTTTTAAAAAAATTAAAATAATTTTTTAAATGTAAAGCTAAAAGAATAGTAATAAATAATTTTTAATTAAAAATTAAATTTAATAATAATAATTTTTAATTAAAAATTAAATTTAATAATAATAATTTTTAGTAAAATAATAAAATAATATTAATTTTTGCTAAAATTTTTGTAAGTGAGATAACTTTAAATAATAATAAAAAATAATTTTAGACTTAATAATTTTTATTAAAATAATAATTTTAAAAAATAATTTTATTATCGAAAGAACGTACAAATATAAGTGCAAATATGAGATGTAAAAAGAAATATAACTATAGCTAAAAAGCATGCAAAAGTAGTTTTCTTTCAGCTTTTCTAAACTCATTATTTTTATGTTTGAAACTTAAAAGCAATTTATCAAACACCTTAACTTTTTAAAAATATAATATTTTGATCATAAAAACAGTTGATCAATTGTACCAAACAGAGCCTATAAGTGGTAGACACCTACTCCAATAACCATTTGACTCCGGGAACTTGATTTTAAAATTTGAATTGAAGTCTTTTTTTTTTTTTTGTAAGGTAAGTCAACAAGAGAAGAAAATACACAACGAACAATATTGCAATATGAATATCCCAAAGAGTCCAACCATATTGGCAAATTGAATGGTACCAAGAGCAATGGCTTAAATTTTATTTTTGATAGTTTATTATGCCTTAGGATTAGGGACTTAGGGTCCTTATCTGAGTACCCTCAAGATTTATGACTAGATGAATATAAATAATTAGAGTGCTCCTAAAGAAGAAATTCTGATTGAAATAAAAAAAACATCCCAACTACCATCAATAATAAAATCAAAAACTTTAGTATAGTCATTAATAAAATCAAATGTCAAAGCAAGATGGCAAATTGTTGAGGGAAATGTTAGTAATCCCAGTGTTCTTCCTAACTTTTATTTAAGATATTGAATCATATGAATAATAGTTTTACATGGAGGAATCCTCCTGGATTGTTAATACATGAGGGGAAGCCTTTTATCTTTTTGTATTTTAATAGGACAAACTAAGTTGGAAAATCACCTAATCTAATGGCTCTTGCATAGTACCCGCAACATTGAAAAGTATGCATTATAAAATGTTTGAATCAAGGTTTAAAAAATTGATCTGATTGAATATACCGATCAAAACACCAAGCTTCTGCGTGCTGGAGGAGCTTCTTCCAAGCTCCCAGCGGAGCTTTCAGCCTTCCACACGCTGGTCTAGCTCCAAGTGGAGCTTCCAAGAGTAGCTCCAGCCTCTAACTCTAGGCAGACTGCACGCAACTCTAGCCTCCAACTCTAGATGGAGCTTCTGCCTCCACATGCAACTCACTTGAATGCTCCACCGCTTGGTTCGATTCAAACAACCCTCGGACGAGTATGAATAAAAAAAATAGCGAATTTGAATCTATTTTTAAGGCATTGCTTCGAACTTTAAACCAATGCATGGCTTTGCACAGCAGCCCAAGATACTTAAAGCTTTTCTCCTGTAAATGTTTACAAATTTGTCTCTAGATTTAATCTATTCTTTTTTTTCATGAATTCCATCGAACGAAATAGAGCCAAGAATTCACATCAATTCATATCAAAGAAATGGCTATCACTGTGTAAGTTTTTTTTTTCCGAAAGAAGAATCCATGAATTGGCATTTAAAAATAAATGGATTATAGGAACAAAGAAGCTAGATTTTTTATAACAAAATGTTAAAATTGAGTCCTGCTTTTTCTACTGGTATAGAAAGATAACTGAACGGCCCTACAGTGGAAAAAACAATGGCTTCATTTCACACAATTGGAACTTTCCTAGCCGAAAAAGTTAAAAAATATTTAAGTAAATTATTGTGCTTATTAATTTTTTTTAAAAAAATAATATTTTAAAAAATAACAATAATATTTTTTTAAAAATAAAACTAAAATAATGATAATAAATAATTTTAAATTTAAAAAATTAAAATTTAATAATAATAAATTTTATTAAAATAATATTAATTTTTTGCTAAATTTTTATAAAAGAAAAAATTTTAAATAATAATACAAAATAATTTTATAATTAAAAAATCACATAAATGTAAGTGCGGTTATGATATTCAAAAGGAAAATATTACTATAGCTAGAAAACAATAAAAAATAGTTCCCTCTTAACTTTTTTAAACTTATGCTACTGAGTTTAAAACCGAAAAATAGTTTACCAAATATTTCAGCTTTTTAAAAATTTACTGTTTTAACTAGCAAAAGTAACTCACTAGTTATGAAAAAAAAAAAAAATACTGCATAGAAACAATAACGAGTTAACTTCTAGCATGGCACAACGAAGAGATGCAGGCCCCACCAAGAGAGTGTGGTACAAAGAAATAAAACGGAGAGACATTGTGTGAGAAGAGATATAGGCCCTATTTGGCATAGTTGGTTAGCTGCTTTTGCTGGTCAAAATAGCTAATTTTCAAAAGCTGGAGTGTTTGATAAGCTACTTCTAGGTTTGAAAAAGTTAAGAGAGAGATACTTTTTGCTATTTTTTAATTATTTTTTTTCTTACATCTCATGTATGTACTTATATTCGTATGTCTTTACGATAATAAAATTATTATTTTAAAAAAATATTAAATATTAAATTATTTTTAAATATTTTTTTAAAAAAATTTGATCAACATAATAGTTTAGCCAAACATATTTTAACTTCTCCAACCAACTACTTTTCAACCAGTATTTTTTCATCTAACAAAAGCTAAAAATTTTAACTACACCAAAGGCAACCAAAAAAGATACAGAGTTCTTAAGGAGGGAGAGGAGAGACATTATTTATTTTAATAAAAATTATAATAATTTAAAATATATATTTCAAATAATTAAAAAATAATCTATATTTTAGTTTATTATTTTACTAATTGTTTATATATTAGCATTAATACAAATTATATATATAATATTAATATATAAATTAATTATGTGTGACTTTATTTTTCAAAATTAATAAAAAAAAATTAAAAAAAATTAATAACCACGTCAACTATACTACAATTCAGTAAACACCTCCAATAATCGCACTGCTACAACTACCCAGCAGCAACCACATTGCACTCTCAAACATAGCTTTAGTAAATGAGTTTAAAATGGATAACCTACAGAATGCTCACAAAAAAAAAGATTACAAACTTGTTTGTGTCATGCAATTCTACAAAAAGATTACAAACTTGTTTAAAATGGTTCAGTCACGATGACATATGCGTCAAGGCTTTCATTGCATTCCGTTGTCTACAAAGGCTGAGCTTCTCAGGGAGGGGAAATATTGTCGACTTCATATCATTGAGGGGAAACCAACAACTATGGCCGTACCAGCTCTCTGATGAACTGCTCAACCTGTGATATCTCACCAGTAAGCCCAGATGCCTCTGCTACAGTCACCTTGTTCCGGCATTGTGAGAAAGCAAAAGCTTCTCCTGGCACACCAAGAGTGTAGTCATTGGTTATATCAGCCGTTGAAATTGCACTTCTTGACGTACGAAGCTTGTCTCTGCATAGAACATTAGCTAGAGATTATGTCGAAAATCTACTGCTTAGGAAAACTTTCACTGACCATCAATAGAGGTATACAAGGTCTTACATTTCCTTCTCCAGCTGTTTCCTAATAAATTCCTTGGAGTGTGCTGTTACTTTATCGGCCTTGTTGCACAGTACCAAAATGGGTATTTTTCGCTTCACTGTGATTGCTTTTGTCAGCATATCATACAAGTACCTGGTGAATCAAAAGAACGTAAAAGATATAATATTGACTAATATGAAAAAAAGAAGTAATATAGACAGACAAGAACAGTTGAGGTAAGAAATAAAGGCAAATTAATGATTCTGCTAAGTAGAAGTACTCTCACAGGCATTGTTAATATAATAATCAATAGTTCATAATATCTTGCCCATAAAATACAGTAATTAATGGAGGAGAATCATTAAATTGCATCAAAAGGAAGATAGTTAATTACTCGGCTGCTGCTCTGCAGTTTGGTAAGAAGTCCACACTATCCACGACAAAAATGACTCCAGCTGCACGAGGCAAAAATTCATCAACCTTTGGCCTTAGTCGTGAATGGCCCGGGACATCAACCAAATGAACAGGATTTAACTTTTCCTTCTGTCCATGTGATAAATATCCAACATAAGCATACGACACAATATCAGTAGCACACAATGCTTCAATCTAGTGTATAACCATACCAAACAATTAATCCACGAACTATTACCTTTTCCAGCTCAGAATGCAGCACAAAAGTACCTTCATTGGGCTCCATCGAAGTGACAGTGCCGAGATGTGGAGAGCCATCACGAAGCTAACATGTTGCATATAATAATGTTATAGAAAAGAACATCATAGATTTAGGCAATTAGCATAATAGATCTGGTTTTGATTAGTATAATCAATAATTCTCTCATGAGCCAAGAAAGACCAACAAGATTACAAGAAAGCAGTTAGAAACTAACTTGTGCTAATACTTGACGTTTAGATATTTGTTGACTACTAATCATTAAGCCCTATTTAATAACGATCGGTTTGTATTAATATTATTTGCAAATTGCTCCCATTTATGTTACTCTGCGAGGTAAATACTACATAAATCACAAAGACTGACACATTCTTGAAGACAGTAAGAAAAAAGCATTTGTTTCTTAATCATGCACAAAATAGGGAAACTACAGCAAGCGTTACTCTGTCCACAATTCATTGCAATAAAAGTTCACACAGATAGGGGCCGAGCAAAATATAGTAAAAACTGAATTTGTATTCGGTTTAGTAAAGTTTTTTCGTTATTCAGTTTTTTGATAATGGTTAAAAAATTTCCTAATCGGTAATTTACTGGAATTACCAAATATCAATAGTTCGTTTGGTAAACTTGGTTAATTTTTTATTTTTAAGTCCGGTAAATTTTTTTTTTTTGCTCAGTTCAGTAATATTATATGTATATTTTAATGATGTAAAAAATAAATTTGGTAGATTGGTAATTTACTACATGTACTGCTCAGTAAATCAGTAAATTACCAATTTTCTTATTTGGTTTGGTAACCGTCATGAAAATTTTAGTACAGTAAATTTGGTAATAGATAATTCAGCATTTACCAAATACTCACCCTACAAATGAATTTCTGTTAGTCATTATCTTGTAATAATACATGCAAACATGTGGTAAGGCATAGGAATCAGTTGCCAAATAGCAAAACGATCATATGCAATGTTTACTGGGTTAGTACTTTGTTCCTCGATTTAAGTTGGTGATAATAGGACCATTCCAAGTAATGAAATCATTTGGCTTTGGCACTCTACATCTGCCCTTTGTTTCTTCAAAATCCACACTTCACTTCCCATTGTTTGAGTTCATATTATAATTCCTTTTATATACATACACATACAGTTATAACATATGTATGCACATATATACATATATATAGTCATTCAAAATTTGAAGTTCTCAACCAATGTGTATATGCTGAATAGTGAATACTAGTCTGAACAATCATTTCAAGTGCAAACAGGAAATATCTGGATAAGAATCTCTATTCACAAGCAAAATTTTGAGTGCCGATCAGCATTAGAGTCTGTATAATCAGTTCAATTCAATAGACATCATTAATCATCACTACACACAGACCAATAAAACCAACCCAAATGACATTGGTAATGGTATCAATTTAGTAAATTCACTAAGTAGTTTATGATTGGTCGAAACTGTTGAAACTAGTTAAAAAAGTGCTTGAAACCAACACTATGAATAATAAATGTTATAACCATATAATAATAAGATACTTTGGCAACATCAAGTTATCAACACTATATATTTATATAAACGAATTGATAAACAAATGATCCATAAATATACCTGATAAAAAAGAACAGTTTTTCCACTACCAGTTAAGCCTGAAAGTACAATGGTATTCGCTTTTGAGCGTCTGACTGCACGAACTGGGGAGAAAGAGGTGGAAACAAAATTAGTAACAAAATCTGGGGTAAAAAAATTGTTGGGGTCAAACTTAGAAGCAATTTAGTAACATCATTGCACAATAAAAATATAGAGAGAATCATATTTTATTTATGCAAACCAGGTTTTTCACTATTCCCTAGCTTTGTTGGATCATACATGCTCTTTATTTGTTGGTTATATATTAAAGGTTACAAGAACCATATTACGCACACAAGTGCTACTAATGAAAATTGAAATCTAAATAACACTTTAGCCTGAATGCACTACTTGTCAAAAGAAAAGAGACGTGTGTGTACCATGCACTTTATACACTACTTTGCAAGAGATTGTGCTTTAGAAAGCAGCAGCAAACTCAGACATTTTTTATCATTATTGTGCTCCATCGGCCATCGCATAACCATACACCTTTTACCATATATTAAGGGATCCTTGCACCGTTATTAAGACTTTGTACTGCTTTACGTAGTAGAAGTAGTTAAGTAATTTTTCAATCAGCCAAATAGAATCTTAAATCAGTAAATTAGTGTATAACATATAAAAGAACACGCAAGACAGATAATGGTAAGTTAATTCGGGAACTTACACAAACCAAAGAAAGCAAATGTGAAGATTAGAACTGCAGCAGCAACATAGAGTTGTTCCACGGGTTGCTGGTGAACCCATTCTTGAAGTTGATGTAACCGTTGCTCCAATTCTATGGTAAGTTGATGCAGCCATTGCTCCATTCTGCAGAATATAGTAGAAATTTTGTTTACTATTGAAATACTTATGCAAGGAAGTGGAAGCTTAGTTAAGTACCTGGTTTAACTTTCTTAGCTGTCTTATAAATTTCTAGATGAACCAAGCAATGGAAAAAACAGGGCAATTGATGGAAACTACTAGGCATGTAGAGACTGAGATCCTACAATTGTTTATGTTCTTGACCTATTGAAGAAAAGTGTTTTTCTTTCAAAAGTTTGATAAAGCAAGGTTTTAAATACTACACCTATCTTGGCATATTACTGGACTAGTCTTGGACCAAAACTAAATTGTATTGATATATGGTTTGGTTGGACTAAACTAAGACTCTCTAGAGCACTTTAGGAACAAACCCAGTAAATTAAATTCCAGGCCACAAGGTCTATTAATCAATAAAAATATTGAATTAATTAGTTTAATGGTTGCCTAAGGTGAAATAGGAGCAAAATTAGACTTCATTTGAAAAAAAAAAAAAAACTTCAAAACATATTGAATAAAAGGTCGAATTTGCTACACAAACACCACTATAGAATCCATCACAAAAACATAACTAATCATATCAACTATCACAGTATTGTATCCTGTCATTAGTTACTATAATTTATATGTTCTACAATAATCGCTTTTGCTATTTATTTATTTTCATCAATGAAGTATAAGCATTCATAACAATATAATGTTCTACTCTTTTACATTAAACTTGTTAGATGGGCAAGGTTTCCATCCTAAAGACTTATTCCTACAATGAAATTAGCAAAGTTCCCAACAATGGCATTCCACTTCCCTCTCTCACACCTTCTCTTTGCAACTCTCGAAACACCATCAGAATCTTTGCATGCTTCTTTCCTTCTCATTGGCATTTTCACATGCCTCTTCTTTTTATGTCTACCTCTTTCCTGACAATTGAAATATGTTGAGGCCATAATCCACAGGCTTCAACTCCAACTACATCACATTCAACTCTTACTGAAGCTTCCTCTTGTAATGCTAGCAAGCTTGTCTTTTTCAACTCTCTCACAAATACTTTAGTGTATTAAATAACACTTCCCACCATATGCAAATTTTTTTCTTATTCTTTTCATTATGCATGGACAAACAAACATGATACTTCTATGTACAACTGATACTTCTCATCTGCAACTCATGTCTTAAACTCAAGGTTGAAATAACTTCACCTTGAGTTTACAAGGGATGTAAGAAGATGTGAAAGTTGAGAATGAAAGATTGAACATGCAGATACACTTACATAAAAACAACACTAGGCACTAAGCACAAAAAAACTAAACATACCAAATATCACCAATTATAATATTGTTATCTCTCCTTATTAACTAGTAAGCCTACTATATTTGCTTTTATGTTTTAGATCATCACTGATATCATTTATTTATTTATTTCCATCATTGATATAAGACAAACTCTATATAAGAGGCATTAATACAAAAGTCCATCCAACTATTTGATTTTTTATGGAAGCAAATTTGAGTATAGCGTCAAACATTGAGATATCTTCTAATGAACATTGTGAAACAATTTTCCTTTTAACAAATATTTTATTGGTAAGAAATTTGGTGAACATAGAAAATGAACATAAAATATATATGAAATTTATATCAATGGGATTCCAACCATAGTTTCATACTTTCATAGCCACCAAATCTGATTAAAATCCTATTATTAACATAAATTCCATATATACATATGTATTCATGTTTCATTTCGCCAAATAAATTTCTTATTTATGAAACACTCATTGAAATCAGAGATAATAAAACAATAGTTCTCAAGGTTAACGTTTGAGTGAAATAAAAAACTATGTTGTGGCAAGTTTCATGATCTAGTCTATAGAATTATGAAAAAAAAAATTGAAAACAAAAGTGCAAAACTAATTAAATATAGGAGTTTAAGAGGACTTGAGAGAGTATAAAAATATTGATCACTATGTACCAATTTACCATGTTTAACGACACACAAATATCAACGTATAGGTACACCATAGTTAGCCAAAGATAAATGCTCGGGACAAGATCGGTTTCTCACTAATCAACTGTTAGAGTATAATCGAAACTTAGTGCCATGACATAAAGTACATTTAAGGCTAAAAATAATCACTAAAAATAATTTTTCAAAAAATTATCCTTTGAAGGCATTTTCTAGATCCAATAGTTGTTGAAGTATCCACATATAACACATGATTTTCCATAAATAGATACATGCCAAAAAACTATCTAACACATTGCACATAGGTCAAATATTATCCATGCACCTTCATCTAGCAACTAACCATAAGTTGCTTATAGGAATGATATCATCAAAGTATAAAAATTTCAGCCAATTTGCACTGCTTTTGAAAACTTTTATCAAACACACCATATAAAGGCTAAGTATCTACACACAAGCTTTGCATAAGTTGAGAACTATCCATGTAAGACATATTAGATATAAGAGCATCCATAAGCCTCCTAAGTAAGAATGACTTTCCACATATCATGGAAAAATATTTTTTTGCAATTATTGTATGCTAAAATATCTTGACTCTTTTAAAGGGGTGGCTTTTGACATCCCCTTCAAAAAATGTATCAGAGTTTGTACTTTTTTGTATTATAAGTTAACTTACAATAAGAGAACAATATTCAACGTAGGCAAATTACATATAACTTAAAGTTGTCATTGACAATGGAAGGAGGAGAAGAGAGAAAAAGGAAAGAAAAGGGAGAGAACAAAATTTGGAAAAGAAAAGGATTAATTCATTCCAAGATTAATTATGAAAACAATAAACAAAAGCTATATACATAGACTATAAACACTGGCACTAGATAACACCAGCCACAAGCATAAACCAATTAACATATGACATAGTAACTAACCACCAATGTTGAAAAACAAAAATTGGTAAACCACAATATAAGACTTCATCATAACCATTAATTCATAATCAATTAATTAAAAAATTGCATCACTTTCCCTCACTAAAAAAATAATTTGACTCCAACGAGTTAAGCTAGTAGATAAATTGAAGATCAATAATGAATATAGGCACTAAGATATAACCCAGCTTCAGAGAAATTCATGATTAAGAGAAAGATACATAATTGATGGCCTCAATATAATTATCAAGTACTATTTTGCAATGCTCATTTGCAGAGATCCATATACCAACAAGGTTTGATCACTCACTCCATCAAACAAGATAGTATTGAGGTGAGATGTTTTAATGGTTATGAAGACTATTCTTTGGTCAACATTGCTATCCGACTTAATAGGTTTACCATGGTCAAGTTGATAGTTTTATCATTATGCTTGAAGACATAGATGTTTTCTCTTCCATGATTAACCACAAACACATTATACAACTGAGGTCAATCAAAAATGATATATACCATATTCATGGGCTGATGACATGCCATATCCTATCAGTGTAATGCAGTGCAAGGAATCTCTATTTTATGAATAAAAAGGTTCAATCAACCCTTGTGATTTTGTATGGATGAGAATGTAGTTCATGTATAAGCTTGATCCTACATGTAGAGAGGTAGAAATCACATTCAGCCAACTACATCCATTGAAAACACCTTACAATGATTTTCAAAGTTCACAAAGCTATGCACATGCCAGTGTGTTTCTATTATCATTCCATGCAGGAGAAAACAAAATATATCACAATTTACGCCACATTAGGCCTCATGGTTTTATCCAAGTATTTATGCTCGAATCTCTTAGATGGTTCACTTAAAGGGTCAACATCCTACTCAACCTCGCAGTATTGAGATTCTCTACATTGTGTTGCTTAAGGATTAAGATTTAATTAGGACATTGAGATACAATTTGACCTAGATTCTGACAGCAAACACTAAATGATGAAGTTGGTAATTTGGAAAATAGGTCTTATGCATTCTCACAGGCAAAGAGTGGATCATCATGGTCGGCGCCATATGAAGGATACAAGACATAAGTTTCTTACATATATTTATATTCATTCCTAAAATCCATGCCCGCCGGAGACCTTGAAGGATCGGGAAGAGGACGATGATGAGGGAGAAGAAAAGAAGAGGCAGATTGAAGAGAGAAGACTTACCAGCCGGAGACGTTAAAGGATCACGGCCGGCGATGGCGGACGTCCGGCAAACCAGCCTCGGTGATCGCGAGGATGCGTGCAATTAGGGCATGAATGCGTGTATAGCGAAGGCACGGTAGCGAACTGTCTTGGGCTACCCGGGTCAACACGGTTCAACATTGGTTCAAACCTCCAACTCGTCCAATTACCGAAGCACCGAGTCAACCCTCAGTTGGGCCGAGTTGGACCCGAGTCCCTTTTTCGTGTTTGCTCTATTTTTTTCCTGATTTTTCTAATTATTTTCCCAAAATTTTCTATTTTTGTGATTTTCTTGATTTTTTTCTGATTTTTATTTTATTTTATTTTCCTATTTTTTACGTGCTTTGAATAATCAGGTCAAGCCTAGCATTATTTGTTCGTGTCACTTGCTGTCCTAGAAAGATTTTAAAAACTAGACTCATACGAAAACAAGCCTATGCTGCACGAGCACAACCTCTAACTACTATTCATCCAAGTGAACTTATTTTCTTCTCCTGAATAATTTGTCTAAATTTTTATATATTTATAACTTTTAATTAAACCTAAAATGTTTCTCTTAATTTTTTTAGAAAAAATGTTTGCTTTATTTTTGTATGAACCCTAAACGTTTATATACAAACATATCTGAAAATTTTGAAATCTTATTGACTTAGACTAAATTGTATATATGCATATTTTATAATTTTTCCTAACTTTTGGCTCTTTATTAGAGTCTATAGGTCTTAAGTGTTGCTATCATATGATAAAAAATAATTCACATATTCTTACTTTTTTTCACTTGTTGAAACTTGTAATTTTATATTTCCTAGTCAGATCGTAACACAATAGTGGAGATCAAACTCTATCCAAATCTTATTGGTAGATATTTGACTTAGATGTGCCAACCAATCTACGCCTCAATCAAATATGTCATACTAATGTATGCCTAGATTGAGGCCAAGTAGTATTTCTTTTTTATTTAAAAATATCATGCAAAATATAAATTTATAAATAATAATAATAATATATTTATATAATAATTATTTTATAATTTAATAACAATTATATATTTGTATTTATATTTTAAATTGGGTATATGGTACTGAGTACCCACACCTATAAAATTAAACTCAACCTAAATTAAAAGTAAACTCAACCTAACCCTAACCTAGAGGTGGCCGACGGGCCAGCCCAGGCACAGGCCTGCTTTGGCCCATTCCTTGGCGGGCCGTGCCGTTTCTAATCGTGCCGTGCCGGGCCCGACACGACGAAAAAATCTTCAGTCCCGCGGCCCGATTAAGTCGTGCTGGCCTAGGCACGACTCAAAAACGTCTTGGCCCGGATCCAGCACGTGGGCTAAAGTTGACACGTGGGCTGAAGTCGGCACGCGGGCTCAATCTTGCACGCGGACTGGATTCGACACGCGGGCCATGCCTGACCTGACCAAAAAACTCGGCCCACAGGCCGGATCTGGCCCGCGTGCCAAGTTTGACTCAATTAATATAAAATTTTTTTAAAAATAAAAAAAATAAGTAAATTATTAATTGTTGACACAAGACTAAAGTTAAAACTAACTCGATTAAATTTTAAATTCATAAATTATACATTTTAGCTTAAATCAATTACCGACATAACGGGTACAAACAGTTGACTAGTACCCAGTGACACAAGCAGTTACTATGGAGGATGTGCGAGTATTGTGTTAAGCATACTTGCTCTATGTGCTCTATCTTCTTTATGCATATTGTGCACTCTATGCTTGCAGCTCTACCTCCTTCTTCAATAATGAAAAACTCAAGTGACTCTTGAGCTTAATTTGTTTCAGTATGTTGCTTTAGCTCATCGTTGATATTATCACTATCATTAATTTGAAAGTCCTCAACCTCTATCTCGATCTCAACACCAGAAGGGGAGGGAGAAGCCAAAAATTTTTATCTTGCATGCTTAGAGTAGTGGATAAAGTATTCTTTGAACCTGAATATATCAATTCGTATGATTTGATTAACACGCTCGATAACACTTAAAACGGTGATTCTCCATTGTTCAGCATCGAAAAAATTTAAGGTGGACGTAAGGAAGATCAAACATTGAGAATTTAAGAGAATGATAATTATCTTTACTCTTCTATTATTTGCCATTTCTCTTTATGCTTTGTGCTCACCTGCAAGACTGCAAACACAATTAACAAAGTAATTGAAACTCACGTGATTAAGAGAAATGTGATAAAAAAAATACTTGAAACTAAAATTTTGTGTGTGAAAATATAGGGAACTATCTTGATGGGGGTAGAGGCCATGACCCACGGAAATATAAGTGGAGCTTAAGGCTACCCTAGTTTATGGGTACCCTAAGGCACCCTTGCATTGCATGCATCATGTAGCTACATATGGTAGGTTTTGTATTTTTCTTTTTATGGAAATTATGTTGCATCATGGTAGGATTAGTGCATGGTAATGTTGCATCATAGTAGGAGTAGTGTAATAAGCATTTACAATTCATGTGGACAAGCTCAAGACTAGCTCAAAGCTCACTCAACAAATCTAGCTCCAATTAAGGAACGTCACTTCCAAGCTAAGTTCCAAGTGAAGACTTGAGATGAAAGGAGTTCATCTCACCTTTCCACATTTGTTGGCCACCATCCACCTTGCAAGAAATCGGTTTCTATGTCAAATCCTCAAGGGATATGCGCCCACTCAAGATTTGATTAAAGCTCTCCATCAAATCCCTTGAATCAAGGAATTAATATGCATTCACACCATGGAAGGAAGGAGTCACGCCAATTCAAGAAGCAATGCCACCTCATGAATCCAATTAAGGGAAGATCACCAAAGCAATTCGTCCATTGCCAAAGAAGGAAGGATTGTCACCTTCTCTTGTCGCCCAAGCAAAGAGAATTCACCAAGCAAAGAAGGAATTTAGCCACAACAAAAATAGCAAGTTTCAAAGCCATCCACTCGCTTATTACAAACAAGGAAAGGCATTCAAGGAAAGAATTTCGAATTTCAAAGCTTCATGCCCTAAAGGAATTCGCCCCAACCAAAGAAGGAAGGGAAAGCTAGCCCCTTAGCCGAAGATGCAAGCAAGTCTTCAAGCAAATTCGGCCACACCATCTCTACAAACAAATAAGGGAAGTTTTCAAGGCAAATCACAATCAAAGGAGCCATTGCCTCGACAAAGCATTGAATACTATTATTTCTTTCTTAATTTGCCCTTTTGTAACGTTGAGGAAAATGTCTACAAACTCTTGTAATCGCATGGAACTTGTAGGAAGTTTTTGGATAATGAAATGTCGATTAGTTGCCTAGCAACCTTGGGTGCTTGTGTCGCCCTCCCCTTTCCCCTTCTCATCTGAGGTGCTTGTGTCACCTATCTTCCCTTCTTCCCCAAGGGCCAAGGTTCCCTTCGCTAACCGTTTCTTCCAAGACATCTCCATCAACTTGGCGCTTGGATCATCTTCTTTAACCAACAAGGGGCGCACCTCCATCTTCTTAAACCTCTTGTGGCGCATCTCCATCAACATCTCACAAGTGGCGCATCTTCTCTTCAAAGGATCTTTTCACCATCTTGGCGCAAGAGCAACCTCTTCAACCATTAGCCGCGCAACATCTTCAAGGAGCATCTCCCTTAACCTTGGTGGCGCATCTACATCTTCTTCACCAACCCTTGGCGCATCTAGTCCATCTCCTTCATCAACACTTAGCACAAAGATCTTCAACCACTCTCCAAGGAACTATATCTCCAAGAGAACATCCATGAACCAACTCCTTCAAGACACTCAATCGGCCAAGCCTCTCTATCTTACTCTTGTTATTATTTGCTTGGTTCGCCTTTGTTTAACTTGTTGAATCTTGTAGGTGACGCAAAAGATAGGATCCCTTCATCTCAAGGATCAAGCAACCTCAAGTGGCGCATCTTCAACATTAAGGATCTCCTTCACTATAACTTGGAGAAACATCAAACCGAGAACATTTCAACTTGCCTCTAGTTTATGTTTACTTGTATAATCTTTCACTAATAGACTCTTCTTTGTTTCTTGAAGCTCTCGGCATCAAAAGGGACTCCATAACATGAGACATCTCCAAGGAATCATTCATGGCCGAAACTTACAAGGCCTTCTCAATCCAAGACTTGAGCAACACATCATCATTCATTAGATTAGATTAAGTAGTGTGCTTGAACTTGTTAGCAAGAGGAATTTGGAGGCTTAACCTCCCCTCTTGATCTCTTTTTGTAAAAGAACTTTGGAGTATTAAACCCTAATTTTATACTCACACATGTGTGAGTTTGTTGTGTTGGTGTGTTTGTAATGAAGCAACTCCTTCCATCAGAGTAGGACCGTTGAAGATCGGGAAGGACGATCCTTCTATTCTCAAGGATCGCATGGTGAGCGCTTCTTTACAATATTATCTTTTAATGTTTTAGAAATGCATGATTAGCCATAGAGTAGTTGACCACATGTTTAGTTATAGTATTGTTTGTAAGAGCATGCTAGTTGCAATTTATTTTGTAGTTTATAATTGCATGCTTAGGTCTAATATTATCTAGCATATAATTTAGTAGCATATTAATCTTCAGTTTTTATCTAAAATACCAAAACATATTTTTGAGAGCCCCGTTAGATAACCTTGCATGCTAGCTTGTTTTCCTTAGATTCATGTTTTCATGCTAGCCCAATTGCATGCTTCCCCCCTACATCATATCTAGAATTTATAGTGATGAAATGAGTGTAAATTTACAAATTTATCCTCTATTTTATATTATTAAAAGAGAATAAAATAATAATTTTATAGCTAAAAATTAATTATACCCATAAATTTAAATTTTTTAGATACTTTAATGGGTATAAAGGTAACATAACATAGGTAAAAAATTTGAATTTATGCTCCAAATAATAAAGAAAATGTTAATTGCGGGTTGGGCAGAGCACGGCCCGCGTGCTGTGCCTGGCTTGGCCCACATACCGTGCTCGGCCCAGGCACGTGCCAGCTATCATGCCGTGCCCGGCCCGGCCCGCGGGCTTCAAACCTCCAGCCCAGCTCGGCCCAAGCTGTGCCACTAGTGCCCACGACTTATTGACCTGGTCAACGGGCCATGCCGTGCCCACCCCATGTCGTGCTGGCCCCGCTCGTTGGCCACCTCTAC